>CM068708.1:15560130-18446380 GCA_035079005.1 Fraxinus americana | reverse complement strand
ATCGATACAAACCGACCAACCCAACCCAACCCGACCGACACATAATTGGGTTGGATTGGGTTGGGTTTCAACATTTACATGGGTTGGGTTGGGTTGGATTTCGAACAAACCGATAATGTTGGGTTGGTTTTGGGTTGGGGCAAAAACCGACCCAACCCAACCCACGCCCACCCCTACTTACAATTGTTTATAAATATTGGAGTTTACTATTTTTTGTGGCTCAATATAAGCATATGCTTTTCATGCTTTGATCTAAAACTTTTAGCAATAGTTCAGAGTTCAATACTTCCCTTATGTGGGGAAATTTAATGTGAGGTCTTCCATAAAATGTTGAATTCGGTCTTCATGTGTTAAATACTTGCGATAAATAAATTGTTTCTCTTTCAAAAATCCGCCTTTTGGTTTGGCCGTGGCTTTTTTTGGCCAAATCTTCTCGAGTGGAGTAAAAAATGAAAAATAAAAGCTTAGAGGAGGAATATGATACTCTACTTCCCGCACATGTAAGTAAATAGTAAAATGAAGTTAACCGATCTATAAGACCGATCGATATCTTATGAACAAACACACACACACACACTAATTGTCGTGTTTCCTCTTCTTCGTATTTTGCATAAACACGTGTGGTCATATACTAATGAGTTTAGGGTAATAAGATGGCAAATGATTTGAGTTTGGCACTAAACAATTTATCGTTCATCGAGTACATTTGACATTTTTTGAGGTCGGTATTAAGATTTTGACTCTGGGTTGTACTAATTAAGACCCTGTTTGGCTTGGATAAAAGTCAATTTTTAAAATAAATTTGGATAAAAATGAATGAATTGTGTGATTGAAAAATCGATAAAAATTATAGATTCCATAAAATATGTGATTGAATATAAATTTTAATAAATAAAGGCTAAACATGGACTGTATTTTCTCTCCCATCTAAAATTAGAATTTTATGACGTCCTGACTATAGTAAGATTGTTTAGATTTTCACTTTGATTAGAAACTAAAAATAAGATTATTTTCCATTCAAATCATGAGGTCTAATCGAAAATCTTCCAAGAATCAGAAAAATTAAGTTGTTCATAGTTCAATTAATGATATTTTTAAATCAATTTCGATAAAATCAAGTACGAAAACACGCAAGAGGTTAAATTTTGTTATACAATAGAAGTAACTCAAAGATTACAGATCTAAAGTTTCGAATAATCTCAAGAATACAAAATCCCTTAACTAGTCTGACACCAGATTAACCACTGCACAGCCAAGATTTCACAGATTTATAGGCTCAGAACATCTAATTTAAACTCCGTCAACACTGTAAGCCTAGATTCACCAGAATCCCCCACATTCAAACCGTAAACACAAAGTTACTTCAATGAGACTGAGGGATTCAACACCACCACACTACATGCCTTACAAACACACAGATTTCACAAAGAGAACAACTCAAGAAACTGATTCTAGAGTAAACCTCACGAAGAAGTAGATGAACATGAGAACACTCAGAAGTCTCCAGAAGAACGAGAGAAGAGAGCGTGAATAGAATGAATTCTAGAAATGATCAGAATTTCTCAAATATCAAAACCTCGAGATTAGGCAGATCAAATCCAACGGCTCAGAGCAGCTGACTTTTACTTATGTTTGGACCGGGTTCTGGGCTTACTTCAGTCGATTAGAATATAAGAAATTGGCCGAAGGCCAATCACTGGATCCATGACATCACAGCCCACAATCTCCACCTTGATGCCAGTGGTCAATTCGGTAGCTTAATACTATCCTAACTTAGATAAAAATAGCTTCCTTAGATCACCCTTTAAAGCATCAAGATCAGAATTGGTATCCGCACAAAATTACCTAGTATCAATTCTCAAAAGTTGCAAATAGGATTTAAACTTAGCAAGAGGCAATACCTTTGTACCCATATCAGCTGGATTAAATTGGGTAGCAATTTTCTCAAGTAACAAAGTTTATTTTGCAATTATATCTCTTATAAAATGCAACTTAACATCAATATGTTTAGTTCTTTCATGAAAAATTGGGTTTTTTACATAAATGTATAAAACTTTGACTGTCAGAATATAAAGTAACAGGATTAGACAATTCATCAATTTCAGACAGTAAACCTTTCAGCCATAAATACATAGGAAGTAGTAGATTTTCTAGTATCAACATTTCCAGCAAAGTCAGAATCAACAAAACCTTTAAGTACTACACCATCATTGCAGGCAGAGAAACACAATCCTAAGTGTGAAGAACATTTCAAGTACCTTATTAACCATTTTAATGCAGTCCAATGTTCTAAACCAGGGTTAGCCTTGAATCTACTGAGATTACTAATAGCATGAGCCACATCAGGCTTAGTGCAAACCATGGTATACATCACATATCCTACAACATTAGCACAAGGAATCTTTTCCATTTGTTTTAACATCAGATTCATTAACAGGGCATTGACCTTTACTCAATTTAAAATGGCTAGCAAGAGGTACAGACAGATTTTGAATTATGCATAGCAAATCTAGTTACCAGTTTATCAATGTATACAGATTGTTTCAAAATCAGAATTCTCTCATGCATTTTCCTAGTTATTTTCATGCCTAATATTTTCTTAACATGTCAAAGGTCTTTCATTTCAAATTCAGCACTCAAAGACTTTTTAATTTTATTAATGACATACATATTATGTCCAATTAGAAGCATATCATCCACATATAAGAGTAAAAAAGCAACAATAGCATTTTCATCATCTCTTTTAAAATACAAGCAATGGTCAAATTTACTTCGAACAAAACCAACAGAAGAAATATAAGTATCAAACCTTATGTACCATTGTCTTGGTGATTGCTTCAAACCATATAAAGACCTTTTTAACAAACATACATGATCAGATTTTGATTTATCAATATAGCCAGGTGGTTGTTTCATATAAATCACTTCATCAAGATCACCATGTAAAAAAATAGTTTTACATCCATTTGTTCAAGTTCAAGATTATAATGAACAACAAAAGCCAACATAACTCTAATGGTAGTATACTTAATCACAGGAGAAAATATCTCATTATAATCTAAACCTTCCTTTTGAGTAAAACCTTTAGCCACTAGTCTAACCTTAAATCTTATAGGTACCTTATCAATGTTACCCTCATTGATACTAAAAATCCACTTGCAATCTTCAAGAGATTTACCTGCAGGCTTAGGGACCAAAATTCACGTCCCATTTTTAATCAAGGAGTCCATCTCATCATCATAGCAATTCGCCATTCCATAGATTGCTTATTAGACATAGCTTCTTCATAGGATTTAGGCTCCCTATAGGCCAAATCCTGATAAGAAATTAATGCTAAGGTCAGGTAGTCTCTATGCCTTATAGGTTCTCTAATCTCTCTCCTAACTCTATCCCTAGTCAATTGGTAGTCACTACCCTCAACATTTTGCTCTTCTTTAGCATCCTGAACTTCAGTTTCTTCAATGTCATTATCTAAAACATTATTTCCAGCCTCTGTCTCAACCTCTTCAGCATCAACAGGTTGAGTAAGCATACCAAACTCCATCTGCAGCTTGGTCCTATCACTTTCTAACGCTTCTAAAACCTTATCAGACTCTTTTCCTTTCAAACAGGGCATGTTCAGTGATGATCTTAAAACCTCTAGAATATTTACTCCACAGCCTATAGCCCTTCACCCCATCAGGATAATCCAAGAAAACACATTTCTGGGCCCTAGGTTCTAATTTTCCTAAATTCTGGTGAGAATAGGCAGCACACCCAAAAACTCTCAAGTGTGTATAATTAGGAACAATACCAGCCCATTGCTCTTCAGGTGTCTTATCATCTACAGCACTAGAAGGGGTCCTATTAACAATGTAAGTGACTGTCATCAAAGCTTCCCCCCAAAGGGTTTTAGGCATACCTGAACCTACAAGCATGTATCTCACTTTTTCTAACAAAGTCCTATTCATCCTCTCAGCCACCCCATTCTGCTAAGGGGTATAACGAGCTGTTTTATGTCTCCTAATACCATTCTCAGTGCAAAAAAGGTTAAACTCAGTATTGCAAAACTCAAGGCCATTGTCAGTCCTAAGAGTTCTAATTTTCTTCCCAGTCTGATTTTCTATTAACAGTTTCCAGGCTCTAAACTTCCTAAAAGTCTCAGATTTGTGTTTCAACAAATAAACCCAAACCTTCCTAGAATAGTCATCGATCAAAGAAAGAAAATACATATTTCCACCTTGAGTAATGGTAGGAGAAGGCCCCCATAAATCTGAGTGAATGTACTCAAGGATAGAAGTAGATTTATGCTTTCCAGTATTGAAATGCAACCTATGCTGTTTTCCTAAGGTACGGTTCTCACAAAAGGAATTCTGGAAATAGAATCCTTTCCAAACACCCATTTCTTATACAGGATATGCAGACCCTTTTCTCCAACATGAGCTAGTCTTTTATACCACTTTAAAGTTGCATCTAGTTCAGTGTTGGAAGACTCAGCTATCCCATTAACCACAACACTCGCTCTAGCAACATAGATCCCATTTCTCTTAACTCCTTTAAACATCACAAGGGAACCTCTCATCACTTTCAACAAACCATCACACACTTTACCTAGTAAACCTAAGTCATCCAAGCTGCCCATTCAAATCAGGTTCCTTGAAAAATCAGGAACAGATCTTACCTTTTCCAAGGTAAAGATATAACCATTATCAAATTTCAATGTAATCTCACCTATACCTTCAACTCTACATGCCATATTGTTGCCCATAACCACCTCTCCACCATTGACTTCCCTAAAAGAGTTAAACCAACATCTTTTAAGAGACATATGGAAGGTGCAACCTGAGTCTAAAATCCATTCCTGGATCAGATTCTCACAATCAACAATATTGGCAGAATCACTATCAAGGGAAGGCTCAATCACAACATAGACATCAACTGAATTGGAATCACTAGGTTCTACTAGGTTGTCTTCATCAACTCCCTTGCTTTCATCTCGTTCTTCCTTTTAAAACAATCTATTTACTATATTAAAGAAGGATAGTTTCCCGCTTAAAATGCCGCCCCAATTTCCCGCCCAAAGGAATGGAAAAAAAAAAAACAAAAAGGAAAAAAGGAAAAGAGAATGCAGACTGAAAAAAACACAACAGTGTTCCCGCCCATAATTCGGCCTCCATCCCGCCTAAGTTAAAAAAAAAAAAAATTGTTTTGAATACATCTCGACTCCCGCCCAGATTTTTTGACTTGAATACCGCCCAAAATTTTGGAGTCAATCCCGCCCAACCAAAAGGCTTACTCTTTTATGTAAGCGTTCGAAAAATGCCGAGCCGCTCAGTCCTCCGCACGCGGAAGCTCAGTAATTTGAAAAGGCTCACAGGTTTTTTTCCTTTGTTTCGTTTCAGTATTTGGGTTAATTGGGCCAAATTTCAACCCATTAGCCATACAAACAAAACCCAAGTGACCGAGTTTCAAACCGGCAATTGTGAAATCCCAATTCTAAAATTGCACCAAATTGGAAGGGAGAAGACGAGCGAGTTCCAGAATTCTGGAACTCGCTCGTGCGGAGGTTCCAGCCTCCGGACGCTGTGGAGCCTCCGCGTCCGGAGGCTGGAACCTCCGCACGAGCGAGTTCCAGAATTCTGGAACTCGCGGAGGTTCCAGCCTCCGCACGCGGAGGCTCCAACCTCCGCTGCGGAGCTCCAGCCTCCGCGTGCGGAGGTTCCAGCCTCCGCCTCCGTGGGTGCGGAGGCTGGAACCTCCGCTGCGGAGCTCCAGCCGCGGAGGTTCGAATCCGGATTTGAAATTTGCAGATTGGTGGTGACGGCCTAAATCCTCTGGGCGAGGTTCCTAATTCTGGGATTAACCGGTTTCTGTTGCCGGCATCTGACAACTGTGCTTCTTTCATTAGGGCTTTTGTGCTTTTGTGATTTATTGCATAATGAAATACTTCTTGTAAGTAAGAAATTATGTGGAAAATCATAATTCTTAACACTCGCTTCATTTGGTTTCAAGTTTGGAAAATGATTGTTGATTGTAGATTAGTCAAGATTTTGTGAGCTCAGATATGTGTCTATGGTGTTCCAATTTATAATTTTAGAGAACTCACAATTGTGCTTCTTTCATTAGGGCTTTTGTGATGCCTTTTTTTTTTTTTTGGCTTATTAGTTAAGTTGTTTATTATTTGTGGCTAATAGCCTTTTTTGGATATTCTACTAAGTTTTTTCTTCCCCAATATTATTTGTCACCCCTGTGGCTTAAAATCAATAGGGTCATCCTGCATTTAGACTACAAATACCGTTTGGAGAACCAGCAAATCCATTGTCATTTCCTCTTATTTAATTGATAAAATTGATTCCTCTCATGTAGCTTCAAACAATAGTGTTTATGAAATGATTAAGAATTATGGTTATTTGGGAACATTATCAGTTCAGAGTTAATTTATTCGGAATCAGTTCTGATTTAGCCTATGTGACACACTTCATTAATGGTCTTAAATTAGGCACTCTTCGTATGAGGGTCAGTTGTCTGTGAATTATGAAGCCACCTAAAAGTTGGAACTGAATTGTGCACCTTTCTGTAGGGAAAAGCGAAATCTTATAGTGACACTTTTTGTCATATGACATATCATCCAAGAATGTCTGGTCATATTTTGTGACTCCTCTTTACCGCTTGTCCTATTTCGAATTTTACTCTAAAAAGCTACAATAATTGAGATTATTTATTGCTGTTGAGAGTTATCTTTCCCCTAAAGTCCATTCAAACTATCAGCAATCTTAGAAGAATCTTTGCTTATCTTCTGAACTTGGAAAATATTTCAATAATTGTTATGTTGTAAACCAGAAATGCACCTGCTATTAATCCTGAACGTGATCAAGATCCTCATTTCAAATTAAATGTCTGTAAGTTTACGGAGAAGAATACCTAGAAGTATTGGACTGGTTGCACGAAGTGGAAAGAATTTTTGAGTTACTTGATTTTCCAGAAACAAGCAAGTGCAGTTGGTGGAATTCAAGAAGTTAAATGTGCTACTGGTCAGTGAATTTTATCTTGGAAGAGTAATTAACAAGTTGTGATTACAATTATCTATTTTTGTGTATATATCTACCTTTTAGTTTGTACTGATATTCATTTTGCTTATTTGGAGCTTTATATGTAATTGTATAGCTTTCCTGGGAAGACTGTTGGAGTGAGAATTGGAGGTCAATCTGCTCCTGCTGAAGCTGCACCAATTAAGGAAGCCAAGGTAGATATTTCCAACCGAGTTAGTTGTGGATCTTAAATTTTCAAAATGCTGTGGAAATTATGTTTGAGTTTGCACAAGTTTTCATTAGTATTCTTCCTGAAGTGTGGTGCATATATTTTATTTAAAATTACCGATTCACTCGCAAGTTAATTTTATAAAGTGTTTTGCATCTAATTGGATTGGAAAATCAATTAGCATATCACTTTAAGTTTGTACATCGCACCGTGCATCGCACGGGTGAAATACTAGTCTTTTATAAAATGACCAATTTTTCCACATCCGTAGCACTTCTTATTCCTAGTCTTAGACTTGGATCTGTTTCTACCCTTAAACTTCTTCTTACCACTGTTTCCCTGATTGTTGAAACCCTCTTGGTTCTCATTAAACCTATGTTGAGTCCTACCCCTCACAAACAAAGTCTCAAATCTACCATTCCCTCTCTCATTTCTAAGCTCAAGTTCCCTACTCCTCAAAGAGTTAATAACAATATCCATAGTCAAGGTATCTCTGCCATACTTTATGGCAGCCTTGACATCCTAATAGGTATCAGGAATGGCATTCAACAACACAACAGCTTTGTATTCATCAGAGACTTTATCACCAGCATTGGTGATGTCTTGGATCAATTTATTAAAAATGTCCAGGTTGTCTTCTATGTCCTTAGAGGTATCTAATCTGAAACTGAAAAACCTCTCTAACAGAAACAATTTATTGGGTAAGGTCTTAGCTAGGTATAATTTCTCTAACTCATCCCATACGGCTTTAGCATTCTCTTGTTTCCCTATTTTCCTTAAAACTTGATCAGATAAGTGCAAAATAATAGATGCATATGCAAGTTCATCTGCTTCAAGAATCTGATCATCAGTCATAGTTTCAGAAAAAGTTTGTGTTATTGTTTTGGAAATCTTTTGTTGAACTAAAACTCCTTTCATCTTTTGTTGCCAAATGAGAAAATCCCATTTTCCATCAAAAATACCAAATTCAAAAGCATTTGTCATGATTTTAAAGATCAGGAATAACACAAAGTTTTTCAAGAAAGATAAAAACTATGGCAACTGATATACTAAAGAAAAATGCATATTGATCTACACAAGTAGACAAAAGGGGAACAGTTCATAGTGAATAGACAGTAAAGAATTATTACAGTCATTCAAGATTACAAAAGCATTATAGGCAATAGACACAAAAACAAAATCAAGAATATATGGCAATCAACAAAAAAAGGTTCAGAAACAATATACAATCAGGTATGAATAGGTATGCTATAAGACTGAATCAAGAAACTGATAATATAGCAAGGCGAGTCAAGGAATGAGTACTACAGATGCAACAGGAATGACCAAGTTCACTAGGTTTCCGTGAGAATCATGTTCTCAGGTCAAAGCTCAACTTGATCACTCCAAATAGTATGACAAAAATATGAGTCAAGACACAAAAGAGGGTGCAGTTAGGGTTGAAACGTGCAAACCAGAGGGCAGCTAACAAATAGCTACCAATTCCACAGGTTCAGTACAGCAAGAGGACACAGTTCACAGCAAGGGTGGTGTTCCACCAA
Source organism: Fraxinus americana (assembly GCA_035079005.1). Classification (NCBI taxonomy): domain Eukaryota; kingdom Viridiplantae; phylum Streptophyta; class Magnoliopsida; order Lamiales; family Oleaceae; genus Fraxinus; species Fraxinus americana. Next base: position 18,437,603 of record CM068708.1, on the reverse strand, counting down.
GAACCACAAAGGAAACAGAGTTCAATCGGGAAACCCCAACACATGGAATCACTCAATCGAACCAGAATAAGGAACACAGGCACCAACAGTCACCTCCAGTCACAACACTAAACCAAGAACACCCAAAAGACTCCAAGAATCGAAGTACCAAGAACTAGGGTTTTCGCGATTTCAAGAGATCCAAGATTGAAGACTGAAAATTAATTTTTCAGGCTCCAAATCTTGATCGAAGCCCCAAGAGTAGCCTACTAAGGCTCTGATACCACTGTTATACAATAGAAGTAACTCAAAGATTACAGATCTAAAATTTCGAATAATCTCAAGAACACAAACTCCCTAAACTAGTCTGCCACCAGATCAACCACTGAACAGCCAAGATTTCACAGATTTATAGGCTCGGAACATCTAATCTAAACTCCTTCAGCACTGTAAGCCCAGATTCACCAGAACCCCCCCATTCAAACCGTAAATACAAAGCTATTTCAATGAGACTGAGAGATTCAACACTACCACACTACAGACCTTACAAACACACAGATCTCACAAAGAAAACAACTCAAAAAACTGATTCTAGAGTAAACCTCACGAAGAAGTAGATGAACAGGAGAGCACTCAGAGGTCTCCAGAAGAACGAGAGAATAGAGCGTGAATAGAATGAATTCTAGAAACGGTCAGAATTCCTCAAATATCAAAACCTCGAGATTAGGCATATCAAATCCAACGTCTCAAAGCAGCTGATTTTTACTTAAGTTTGGACCGGGTTCTGGGCTGGCTTCACTGGGCTTACTTCAGTTGATTAGAATATAAGAAATGGGTCGAAGGCCAATCATCATTGTCTTAAGTGGACTGGATCCATGGCATCACTGCCCACAAATTTAAATAATATCATTTCAAATATTCAAAATTTGAGCTAGGCAAAGATAGATGATACTCAAGAATTGACTTCATGAAATTGTTGAAGTTCACATCCATTGTCCGAATATGTCATTCGGGATCTATTCTTGATCTTAATTTTCTAGTAAGCGACATTATACCATTGCATAATTTTTTTGATGACATCCAAGAAATTGAAGATTAATGTATAATCTTCTTCAAGACTTTCCAACACATTCAGTAATCAAGAAATCGAGAATCAAGAGATGTCGACAATGTTTTGTGATAAACACAGTATTCAGATTTCATTTTCAGAATGTTTTATTATTCCTAATTTTGATGTACAAGGAAACGTTATATTTCTGAAATAAGAGTTTTAAAGTTATTAGCGATGTTTAAGGCAATAGACTTCTCTATTGATAACTTGACGTTGTTGTGTTAATTTTCTGGATAAATCAGTACCAAACCAGATTTTCTGGCCAGCAGATTCAAACCATGCCGCTAAGTGACACTGCACGGAAAGAAAGATCGTTTACTTTGGCACTTTGAAGCTACAGGAACTATATCTGTGGTTTCCTTAGTTAAACAAGTTGACATACTTTTAAAGCAAAATCCTTTTCCTGGTTGGATTAGCATTTTTCTCTTTATATATATAATACTGTCAGTCTACAATGCCAAAATTATTTTTCATTCAAATCATGAAGTCTACTCAGAGATCTTCCGCGAATCAGAAAAATAAAGTTGTTCATTCTTCAATCGATGATCTTTTAAAGTCCATTCCAAGAAAATCAAGAACGAAGAGACGCAGGACGATAAGTATCGTTCCAAGTACTGAAACTTCCAGCAAGACAAAGACAGATGATTCAAAACAAAATCAAGAATTGACTTCACGAGATCATTGGAGTTCACGTCCACTCTCCGAATATGTCATTCCTGGAGATATTCCTGATCTTGGGTTACTATACGTTGACATTATGCCGTTGCACAACTTTTTTGATGACATCCCAGAAATTGAAGATTAATGTGTCGATTTATTCCACATTCGGCAATCAAGAAATCAAGAATCGAGATGTTGACAATGTATTGAGTATTCAGAATTCATTATCAGAGTATGTTATTTGATGTACAATGAAACATCATATTACTGAAATAAGAGAGAGTTTTTGGAACAGGTGTAAAAAGTTGTTAGCGAAGTTCGATAGATTTCTCTGTTCATAACTTGTATGACGATGTTCTTGTAATTTTTATGACAAGTACGAAATAATATAAATTGTTTTTTTATCAATAATATTTTTTCACGAAATTGTGATTATGCTGGCCGTAACTCCGATTAAAGGAGGAGGATTGTGTAAAATCGTCGCTAGTAATCACGGATCATCAAGATTAGCAAGATATTATTTCTTTATTATTATTTTTTTGGTAAGAAATATACTAAAGTAGCTTCTGAATGATCAGGTTATAATTCCGTTGGCAAATTAATTAAAATTTTGCAGGACAATTTTTTTCTGCCAACTTTTTGTTGATAACTATATACGTTTGATTAATTTAAAACGTTATTCATTGGTCAGGAACGATGTACAGTTGGTGAGTGATCTCCTAAACCCCAACGGAGGCTGGAATCGGCATTACTGAACCAGATTGATTCTAATTTGGTTCAATTTCAAAACATGCCGCTGCAGAAATATCGTTTAATTTGGCACTTTGATGCAATAGGCGTTATTTTAAGGATTTTTAATCAAACATGTGGGCTTATATGTAAAATATTATATATTAAATTAAGGGAAAAATTCACTTTCCCTACTTTATCTTTACCCTATTTCAAAAATAACAAAACAACTTTTACATTTCAAAAATCAGATTTTTTGACCTATATATACACATATTTATAAATATTTATTTATTTATTTAAATATATAAAAAGATATAAATAAATAAATAAATAAATAAATAAATAAATATATATATATATATATAAATAAATAAATATATATATATATATATATATATATATATATAATTAACCCACCCGCACCACCCCACCACGTCGGCGATCGCTCCGGCGACGTCTCCGATTCCGACGACTTCTCCGGCGACCACTCCGATTCCGGCGACTATTCCGATGACATGAATTTTTTGCAGTCACAGTTCAAGTCACAGCCCCGGTCACAGGTCACAGTCCAGGTCACAGCCAAGGTCACAGGTCACACACACCTGATTTTTTGTTTATAATAATTGATAACACAATAAGGCTCACGTCTCACATTTTTATTAATAGTCACAGGTTATTTTCAAATGGACACAAAGACAAGTCACGAGAATATATTGCACCGGCTCACGATTTTGTTCATAGTCCTATTTTATTTTCAAATGACTCGGATTTTGGTTGATAGTCACAAGTTTATTTCAAATGGCTACGGACAGTCACGAGAATATTTTTTGGGCATTGCTCAGGTTTTTATTGATAGTCACAGCATCGGTCACAATATATGGCTCAGGTCACAGCATTGGTCACAGCACAGCCACCACAGCAAAAACGGCAACAAAACATGTCGACCAATCACCACAAAACCCACTGCACAACGCCGCAAGCCACCATAGAAACATCCACACAAAACCACCGCTACCGCACGCACAACCACCAACCACATTCCACAACCACCACAAAAACACACTGCACAACACCGCAAACCACGATATAAACATCCACACAAAATATCCCCAAATTACACCACAACCACAACATCCACTAAAAAATACCCAAATCCACCACAAACAGCAAAAAATCCCCAAATTACACCACAACCACCAAAAACTTCCCGAATCCGCCGTCCCCGCCGCCACTGCACAACTCAGGTCACGGTACACATTTAATTGACCGAACAAAAACCAGGATCTCTTTGTAAAAAACCACCGCGACCTGCTGATCGGAGCTTCGGTCGACAAAAACCAGGGGCAGCGTCGCGACCTGCTGCGACGCCGGCAGCAGCGTCGCGACACTGCTTCCAATTAGGGCAGCAGCATCGCAACGCTGCTGCTGGCGTCGCGACGCTGCTGCGAATTAGGGCGCAGCAGCGCCGCGACGCTGCTGCGACGCCGGCAGCAGCGTCGCGGGGTGGGGGGAAGGAGAAGACGGGAGGCAGTGGGGAGAGGAGGAGAAGCCAACGCCGGAGAGTAGGGAAAGGAGGAGCGGCGATTGTTGAGAGAGAGAGGAGAGGGTGAGAGAGTAGACCGTAGGAGAGGAAATGAACTAGGTTAAATCCTATATAATTTTTTTTATATAATATTTTTATTAATATTTAATTAAATATAAAAAACTTGTATCTATTTTAAAAAGTCTGACTTTTGAAAGAAAAAAGATAAAATCTGGTTTTAGAAATTGGATCTCCAAAGGTAGGGATACATGTAATTTCCACTTAAATTAAAGGCTATCAAATTAGGCTAAACCCATTTAAAGTGATCTAATAAGGTTTCAGTATTTTAGATTTTGAACCATCCAATTAAAGTATGGGCTTATATGTGTAGAGATCGGACCTATTTCTAATTCCATGATGGGCCGAATTAGGTCAATGAGCAATCAGTATAAATATACGGTTATGGTCCCCGAATCATAGGTTCTGTTCATTCTATTCTGACTTCCATTTTCAGAGAGAAACTAAGGAACAACGTATTGATCTGGAAGACTAAAACCCCAGGACTTGTTCATTGCTATAATCATGTCTGATCCAGGTACGCTTCGGCTTTTGGTTAATTAGTTCTTGATGATCCAACATGAACGATCTTATGACGGTAAATATTATTATTTTATCTAACAAGTAGTATCAGAGCCTCTTCATGTTGAATCATTGAGAATCCAAATTTTAATTTGATTCTTGATTATCTCATGGTTTTTTTTCAAATTTAACAATACCGGATTTAGTTTTTGTTAAATTTGAATATTGTTATGTCGGTCTTCCAGAAATTTCAGATTTAGATTTCAGTTTTAAAAAAAAAAATTGGGGCGGCGCTGGATCCAGTGACTACGCATAGCTTAGTTGTAGCATTTCTGCAGAGGCGAGACACTCACCGTTGCCGATTGTAGCGGCGAGCGCTGCTGGGTTTTGGGGGGCGGCGCCGACGAGCCCGCCCACTGCTTCTTTCATTAATTTTTTTTTTTTTAACGATTAGGTTTTGGGTGGATTTGGAGGTGGGGGTATGGGTTGAAAATTTGAAGTCTTTGGACCCTAGTTTGCAATTTACAATTAGGGTTTAGAATTTACAGCTTCAGCCCTTTAAGTTTGTAACTTTGGTTATTTCAGCCCCTAAGCTTATAATTCACTCAATTGGATCATTTAAAGTTTCAGGCTTAATAATTCAGTACCTAAGGTTTAAAAATTAATTAATTTGGGATATTAACGTTCTTAAAATTTGCAATTAAGCCCCTGAAAGTTCATAATTAATTTAAATTGGCACCTAAAGTTTTAAATAATTAATATTTGGATCCCTAAAGTTTTGCATAATTAATTATTGACCCATAAAGTTCTGGATAATTAATTTTTGATCCCTTAAGTTCTGAATTATTAACCTAAAGGTCCCTAAAGTTTCAAAATTACTCAAATATGCAAATTTGGTTATTCTTTTTTCAAATTTTGGTACAAAGGACTCCTTTGAGAGATATAATATTCGAAAGTGAATTAATTGAAGTAACATGTTGCCGAAGCAACCTCTCTTGTGGATATTAATAAACTTAGAATATTAAAAAGTGTCTTTGTGTGTGTTATTCATGCGAATACTTAATCGGCCCAAAGGAAGGTCAGTATTTGACCGAATTACACATACACATGTGGTGATAAAAATGTGACGATTATTTGGTTTAACGTGTGATCAATGAATCGGTCCAAAAACAGGTTTATTGATTGACATATTTCTTTATTGTCAATGTTTGATCACTACACCAAGAGTACCACTTGTAAGTCAATATTTTTGTCCAAAGACTAAGTATTGATATTGTGCTAGGTATCTTGTGATGGGCCCTACCACTATTTGAAATTATTATTTGCATATTAAGGATTGTGAGATATTCAACTTAATCGTTCTCTAAATTCAGTTTCAGGTTCTGTTGGTAATATCTTTGTAACATCAATTCTATTCAAATGCTTAATGACACCAACTTTAAGGCATGGCGAGAGAACTTAATGATTGTTCTCGGAGTCATGGATCTGGATCTTGCTTTACGAGTTGATCAACCTACTACACTTACTGATAAGAGTACCTCTGATGACAAGAGGGAGATGGAAAAGTGGGAATGATCTAACCGCATAAGCTTGATGGTCATAAAGCGTGCTATTCTAGAAGCATTTCGGGGCACTATGTCCGATAAGGTGACTACGGCTAAGTGTTTCCTTGAGGATCTTGAGAAGAGGTTTGTCAAGAATGAAAAGGCTGAAACTAGTACACTTTTGGCAAATCTTATCTTAATGAGGTACAAAAGGAAAGAAAACATACGGGAGTACATTATGGAAATGTCTCACATTGCTTCAAAACTAAAGGCACTCAAGATGGATATATCTGAAGGTTTATTAGTGCGCTTGGTTTTGATATCCCTTCCGGCACAATTCAGTCAATTCAAGGTGAGCTATAAGTGTCAAAAGGACCCATGGTCCCTTAATGAGCTCATCTCACACTGTTTCAAGGAAGAGGAGAGATTGAAGCATGTCAGACAGAAAGTGCTCATTTAGCTACCACCTCTAAGGACAAAAGGAACAAAAAAAGGGAAGTTGATAAGGAAGCTACGGGTACAACATCACAAAAGAAACAGCTTAAGGAACCAACTGAGGGTGGTTGTTTCTTCTGTGGAGCTGCAGGTCATAGGAAGAAGAATTGTACCAACAATCACGCATGGCGTGTTAAGAAAAGTATTCTTCTTAATTTGGTTTGTTCTGAGGTTAATTTAACTTCGGTACCTAGATACACATGGTGGATAGATTCTGGTGCAACAACTCACATCAGTGTATCTATGCAGGGTTGCTTGAGTTACCGAAAACCAAGTGATGGTGAAAGATACATCTACGTTGGCGACGACAAGACGGTGGAAGTAGATGCAATAGAAAAATTTAGATTATTGTTAAAGACTGGATTTTATTTGGATCTTGATGAGACATTTATTGTACTGTCTTTTCGACAGAATTTGATTTCTATTTCTGCTTTGGACAAATATGGTTATTCTTGTTCATTCGGGAATAGAATATTTAGTTTGTTTCATGATTCAAAAATGGTTGGTTCGGGTTCTTTATCAGGTTACGGTAATCTTTATGTGATTGATACAATTGCTTCTTTTAATGAATCCTTGCATATAAATACTAGAGGTGTAAAGCGAAAATTAACTTGTGAGAATTCAGCCTCGTTATGGTACAAGAGATTAGGTCACATCTCCAAGAGGAGAATTGAGAGACTTGTGTCTAAAAAAATTCTCGATCCCCCTGACTTTATAGATTATGATATGTGTATTAACTGTATAAAGGGAAAACAAACCAACAAATGGAGATTTCAAGCCAACAAGACTTCGGACGTCTTAGAACTTATACATACGTATTAGTCCAAGAATAACTAACCAAGAGGGGGTGAATTGGTTATTGAAATTTTTTCGTTAATTACTCAAAATTCTAATATAGTGAATGCGCAAATATTCTAAACACAAGTAAATGGTAAATAGAACATTATAAGTTAGTGCGAAGTAAATGCGTTAAGTAAAAGGGATAGAGAATGCAAACGATATGTTATAGAGGTTTGATCCAATGCTATGATCTACGTCCCACATTATCAAACTCTCCGTCAAGAGCAATGCCAAATACACTATAATGGTAACTTACAACAAGGAGTACCAATCCTTAAGTGACTTACAACAAGGAGCACTTATCCTTAGGTGACTTACAACAATGAGCACCTACCCATAAGTGACTTATAACAAGGAGCACTTATCCTTAGGTGACTTACAATAAGGAGCACCTATCCTTACAATCGAGTTTTCACAAGGCTCTCGAAACCGTCAAGAAATAAGTGATAATTTTACAATGAAGAAACTCTCGTAACAAATGATATAATCAAGTTAAGTATTAGAGAGTTAGGTAAACACTTCAATAGATAGCAAATAGTGAAGCTCAAATGTTGATGTTGTAAACTTTGATGAATGATGAATAATGAAATAGTTTGTATCTTTGTATCAAAGTTTTTCAACCAATGATCTCTCTTAACAAATAATACAAGTTAAGTATGAAGAGAGATTTACACTTTAAATCAAAGTGTTGGCAAAGAAAACTTTTATTAAGAATTGAAGAATAGATGAGATTGAGAAGGTTTCTTTGCAAAAAGAATTCTTGATGAAATAGATGAAACTAGTTTTGATCAATCAAGAAATTCTTTGTATCAAAGTTTTCAAACCAATGATCTCTCTTAACAAATAATACAAATTAAGTATGAAGAGAGATTTACACTTTAAATCAAAGTGTTGGTAAAGAGAACTTTTATCAAGAATGAAGAATAGATGAAGTTTGTGAAGAGTTCTTTGCTAAAAAGATTTCTTGATAAAATGAATAAAATATGTTGGAACAATCAAGAAATTCTTTGTAATAAATGAAATAGAATTTAAACTCAAGTAATATCAATGATTTCTTAATAAAAAAGCTTTCAAAAATCTCTTCTAAATTGTTGAAAATGAATGGAGAGGAGATGGATATTTATAGAGCAAGAAAGGAAGGTTGCAGGAACTTTCGGTAAAGTGAACAGTACCTTTCGGTCGACTGAAAGTGTTAATTTTGAAAATCTACCCGTTGGGAATCAGACTGTTACTTTCGGTAGACCGAAATGGTTTCAGTCGACCGAAAAGGGTTTCGATTGATCGAAATGTTTCAGTCGACCGAAGTATCCAGACCGAACAGTTTTCAGCATTTTGATCATATCTTTCTCTCTCCGATATCCGATTAAGGCCCTTTTCAGTCGACCGAAGTATCCAGACCGGATAGTTTTTAATATTTTGATCATATCTTTCTCTTCCAATATCCGATTAAGGTGATTCAAAATGGGTTGGAAAGCTAACTCAAAGGGCTACAACTTTACTTTAGAAATCATCTTCAAATTAGATCATATTCATTGTCAAATATCTATCCCAATATGAGATTGAAAAATGGAGTATAACTTTTTGATTGAAAGTTGAAGTGTGATCTTTTGAGGGACATTTGAAAATGATTTTTCAAGGTTTTTGATAATGAATTTATGAGAAATATTTGAGCTTATGCACTTGCTAAATATTGACGAGTTATACCTTTACATATATAAACGAGGTTCGATAAATAACTCTATCTTCAATGTTCTTGATCTCTTGGAGCCTCTCTTTGACTTATATCTTGATTTGCAATTCTGTTAAGTTCCAATTTGATTGTGGCATGCAAATCACTATTGTCTCGAATGAATTATCTTGAATGCTCATTTAACCTTCACTTGTCAACAATACGGACATTTGTGGACCATTCCCTACGACTTCTTGGAATGGTCAACAATACTTTATAACATTCATAGACGACTTTTCAAGAGATGGCTATATATATCTTATTCATGAAAAATTACAGTCACTGGACGTGTTCAAAAACTATAAAGCTGAAGTTGAAAACCAACTTGGCAAAAGGATTAAAAGCGTCAGATCTGACCATGGTGATGAATACTATGGCAGATATGACGGTTAAGGTAAACAACGTCCATGACCATTTACTAAATTCCTAAAGGAATGTGGTGTCGTCCCACAGTACACTATGCCGGGTTCGCCCACTATGAATGGTGTTGCTGAAAGACGAAATAGAATGCTTAAGGATATGGTGAGAAGTATGATTACTAATTCTACCTTGCCAAGATCACTTTGGGGTGAAGCATTAAAGACCGCAGCGTATATGCTCAACAGAGTTTCAACTAAGGCTACTGATAAAACCCCTTATGAGCTTTGGACGGGTAAAATGGCTAATTTGAAGCACTTACACATTTGGGGATGTCCAGTTGAGGCAAGGCCCTATATGCCAAATGAAAAGAAACTGGACGCAAGGACTATCAGTTGTTATTTTATAGGATATTCTGAAAGGTTTAGAGGTTACAAGTTTTATGATCCCACAACTAAGGTAATTTTCGAAACAGAAAATGCACGGTTCTTTGAGGATGTTGAGTTTCTCGGGGGGAGGGGGAAAGGGTTACAGACTTTGTCTTTGACGAGGAATATGTTGAAATTCCTCTAATTGCCATTAACAATGATCGGGATCAGGTTTCTATTCTTGACATTGTTCAAGAAGTAACTCCAGATCAAGACAATGTCATTGTATCTCCCTCTGAAAGTCAACAACTTATTCCAGAAGAACAAACTCTACAGCCTCAAGAACTAATGCCATTAAGAAGGTCCACTAGAGAGAGGAGAAGTGCGGTTCCAGATGATTACATCGTATTTTTTCAAGAACATGAAGTTGACATTGGAGTGGTGGAAGATGATCCGATCAACTTCCGTCAAGCCATAGAAAATTCTAACTCTCAAAAGTTGCTCGTTGCTATGGATGAAGAGATAAAGTCCATGAAGGACAACGACGTATGGGACCTCGTTCTGTTACCTGAAGGTGTGAAACCCATTGGTTGCAAATATTTAAGACCAAGAGGGATTCGAAAGGTAATGTGGAGAGGTATAAGGCTCGTCTTGTCTTAAAAGGCTTTACAAAGAAAGAAGGCATCAATTATAAAGAGACTTTCTCTCCGATTTCTTCAAAAGACTCTTTCAGGATTATAATAACATTGGTAGCGCATTTCGATCTTGAGTTACATCAGATGGATGTTAAGACAACGTTTCTCAATGGTGACATTGATGAAACAGTTTATATGGTACAATCAGAAAACTTTGTGTCGGATGATACAAAGCAAATGGTTTATAAACTAAAGAAATCAATCTTTGGACTCAAACAGGCCTCTCGTCAATGGTATTACAAGTTTCATCAAGTGATCATCTCGTATGGTTTTGAGATGAATTTGGTAGATGATTGTATATACTACAAGTTCAGTGGGAGTAAGTATATTTTTCTGGTTTTATATGTTGATGACATATTGCTTGCCAGTAACGATATAGATTCACTGCACGAAACCAAGAGATTTCTAACAAGGAATTTTGAGATGAAAGATTTTGGTGATGCCTCTTTTGTATTAGGAATTCAGATATATCGGGATCGTTCTCGGGGTATTCTAGGATTATCACAAAAGAGCTATATCTAAAAGGTACTTAAAAGATATGGCATGCAAGGTTGTAAACCAAGTGACACCCTTGTGGCTACAGGAGACAAGTTCAGTTTAAATCAATGCCCCAAAATTGATTTGGAAATTAAAAAAATGCAGAGGATTCCTTATTTTTCAGGTGTAGGGAGTCTGATGTATGCTCAAGTTTGTACGCGTCCGGATATAACGTACATTGTTTGGATGTTGGGAGATATTTAAGTAACTCGGGAATGGATCATTGAAAAGCAGCCAAACGGGTCATGCGGTATTTACAGAGAACAAAGGACTACATGCTCACATACAGGAGATCGGATCAGTTGGAGATCATCAATTATTCTGATTCCTATTTCGCAGATGCCAAGATAGTAGGAGATGCACTTCAGGCTATATCTTCATACTTGTTGAAGGTGCTATATCTTGGAAGAGTGCTAAACAGACACTCATAGTTACTTCCATCATGGCAGCGGAGTTTGTAGCATGTTATGAGGCATCAAATCATGGAATATGGCTACGAAATCTTGTCACTGGGCTGCGCATTGTGAATAATATAGAAATACCACTCAAGTTATTTTGTGACAATAAATCAGCAATGCTATATTCCAATAACAACAGGAGCTCGACGACGAAGTCAAATCATATAGAGATCAAGTTCCTGACTGTTAAAGAAAGAGTTCAGAGTGGACATGTGTCAATAGAGCATATCGGGACAAATTCCATGGTTGCGGATCCGCTTACTAAGGGATTGATACCCAAGGTCTTTCGTGAGCACACTGCTCATATGGGTGTAATATCTCTTGAAAATATCTAGTTTCAGTGGGAGTTTGTATTTTTGTGCTTTTCATATTAGACATATGTACTGTCATTTTGGATATGGTTTATGGTTAAAGTTATTTTCAGTTATAAATTTTTTTTTGGTTTATTATCTCTGAACTCATTTGAAAATGATCTCACTAAGGTATTAAGGTGGACCAGTTGGAAATAGGTATGTTAAGATCACATCATATGAAATTTCTGTGCTATACATCCATGCTTGATCCATGTCATTTAGTTATGTCAATATACGTGACCATTGATGGGTTTAGTTACGATACAAGTAGCGAAAGCCGCTTTGATCCTATGTTGATATGATTGATTGACCAAATTGTTTGGGGATGCATTCGATAATGATAGCAAAATTCTGAGTACTCATAAGGTTATATTTAATGCACAAATAAAAGGTAATACATATAACCCAAATTGGAGATTGTAAGGATTTTTAATCAAACATGTGGGCTTATATGTAAAATATTGTGTATTAAATTAAAGGCTATCAATTTCGATTAAACCCATTTAAAGTGATCTAATAAGGTTTCGGTATTTTGGATTTTGAAGCATCTAATTAAAGTATGAGCTTATATGTGTAGAGATCGGGCCTACTCCTAATTCCATGATGGGCCGAATTAGGTTAATGGGCAATCAATATAAATATGCAGTTATGGTCCCCGGATCATAGGTTTTGTTCATTCTATTCTAACTCCCATCTTCAGAGAGAAACTAAGGAACAACGTGTTGATCTGGAAGATTAAAATCGCAGGACTTGTTCATTACGATAATCATGTCTAATCCAGGTACGCTTCCGCTTTTGGTTAATTAGTTCTTGATGATCCAACACGAACAATCTTATAACGGTAAATATTATTTTTATCTAACAGTTATTCAGTCAAAAGTAGCTACGTACAAACTCCTTTTAAATACGGAGCAGAATGAGACCGAACCAACTATGTTGGAAGGCCTATGGACCAAGGATCATTTGTGCCAAATGGTTAAAGGGTTATGGGCAATATTTGCCGGCAAAGTTTTGAGTTCAGGTCTAAATGTGTCGATTATAGCAAACGATAAGGATGATGTTCACCGAAAAGTTTTAAGAAGGAAAAATAAATACAGTGGTTTCATTACCATCCTCGAATAATACGAGTGCATTCCACCCATTTATTTAACTGAAGTGCCTGACAAAATGAAACGAAAAGGACTAACTGCTTAAGAAAATGTTGAAATGAGACTGTAAGTGTCAAGTTTGAAACGATAAGATTGTTTATGTAATTTGTGCATATGATAGGGACTATTACCGATTGAGTGTCAAGGACAAACTCAATCGGTGAAAAATATGAGAACCTCCTTACGATCACTTCTTAACCAGAAGCCACTGGCGGATGCACAGTGGGGCTTGGCAGGTCATGTGACCCACCAACTTTCAAAATTGAGTTTTTTAATAATAAAGAAAGGATTTTAGCTGCTCCAGCCCCGGTTGCTCTTCGCACTTTGCAGAACCAATTCTATCGAAGCAAAAGAAGAACCCGTTACGATGTTACCCTTGAAAAATCAAAACCCATTCTATAATTTCTATTCCTATTTTGCTGCTGACTGCTATCGTTACGGCGTTACACTTGCAATTTCGAGTCCGATTCTGGTGCTGACTGATTGTCTCTGCTACCTCGTGCCTTTCAACTCACAATTAGGCAAGTATCTATATCTCTCTAATATTGATTACTATCAAATTCTCTTCTAGCATATAACTAGATAGTAGAAAGAAAGAAGAAATGGAAAACCTGCTGTAATGGCAGGGAAGAAGAATGTATCATTCAACTTGAGAATTAAAATGAATACAAAGTGTATTTATAGAAGAAATGACTAACTAACCAACCAACTCACTAACAACTAACAAACTGAATTAACTAACTAACAGAACTAACTACAACTGGAATTTAACTGCCGTAAGTTGAACTGAACTGGAAGAATCTGGATTCTAACAATTACAATTTTAATTCGAAATTTATCATCTTAGACTTATTATAAAGTTGTCATATCAGGACTCTCTATTATTCCTGATTTTGATGTACAAAGAAACATCATATTTCTGAAATAAGAGAGTTTTAAAGTTGTCAGCAAAGTTCAAGGCAATAGGCTTCTCTATTGATAACTTGCATAACGTTGTTCTGATAATTTCGGTGTCATTTTCATGACAAATACGAAGTCATATATGTTTTTTAACATCTATATCAATTAATCTTCACAAAATTATGATTGTCGTCTATGCATTGCATGGCCGATCGTAACTCCAATTTAAGGACGATGATTGCGTACAACGGACAATTACCATCCTAATAATTACGGATTATCAACATATAAGCATTATGTATTTATTTCTTTTGGAAAAGGATACTGTTGGTAAAAAGAAAAAATAAATAGGAAAATAATAAAAAAAAATTTAGGACAATTTTCTGTCCTGCCTTTTGTTGAAAACTATATATATTAAAGAAATTACAAATAGAAATAAATAAAATTTTAAATAAAATTAGAAAACTAATAAATACATTGTCAGTAATTTTTTGAAACAATATAAAATTAATAAAAATTTACGGACGGTCACTATAACATATCAATTCATCTATAGCTTGTGAAAAATGTTATCCATCATATTCTATAGCATTTTCTAAAATGCTATTGGTATTATTAAAAGTTGTACCTTCATTATAACACTTTATAAATGCTATTATAAGGGCTGCAAAAAGACTTTTATATAGCATTCTACTGTCATCACAATTTTAGTATTTATAGCATTCTTTTCGTGCAATATTTTTAAATTTGATAACATTTTTTTATTATAATTTTAGTTTTAATTACATTCTTTAATCGTCATGGTTACATTTTCAATAACATTATTTTCCATCATAATATTTTAATATTTATAGCATTTTTTTTTTTTTGAATATAATAGCATTTTGTTATTATAAAGTATACATAATATATAGCATTCGTGATTCCTTAATTATCAAATGTAAATATTTAATATCATTATTTTTGGACTAAAAATATGAATAACAATAACCAAGCCAATAATAAATCTCAAATAACCATCAACAATATCTTGTAGAAATAAACAAAAGTAGTTGTTCAATAGAGAAATCTAATTATGTTCTACTTTCACATCAAATATAGCAATATATGCTTGTAAATGCAATAAACAAAATTGAATTAGGTCCTAGAGGAATGTGATGAACCAATATAATTAGACTTTCAGAAAAGTTTAAGCAGATTATTATATAACTACAAAAAGAAATATTTAACTTATTCATCTTTCCAATGTATTTCACAGCTAATAATCAAATCCAAAGCGAAATACTGAAGTTGAAAATCCAACAAATGACATAGCACGGGTTCTGGCAATGCATCCTGTGTTTCCAGGAATCTGTGAATGACCAGAGAAACTTAAGACCCAGCCTTGAAATACCGAAGTTGATAATCAAACTACCATAAAGAATGTATTCAACATTTTAGACCACTCGATAGCATCAATACGCGCAAGATATTCTATCAGAAACTCCATTTAAATATCAAGGATAGCATAAAGACGAAATACCAAGTAAGCTTCAGAGATTCTTATGCCAAGTGGAACGGTTGCCTCTGGATGCCTCAGGAATTTCTAAATTAATTTTAGATAACAAAGCACTAACTATAAAATATATTTGGCTTTCTGAAATTGTTGCATAAGCAGCTTAGATATTCAGATTCTCCAGTTAATCTTCGTGTAATAAAAAGATCCATCTTGTTGACTAACTACAGTTACAACAAAAACAAAAAGCAAAGCCTTATTCAAGTAAGCTTAGCACCTCAACAATATTTAGTAAACAGAGAATGGAAAAGGGAAGGGTAGGAAGTCAATTGAAGAACCTTGTTCCTTTCACAACACCCCCAATACTTTAAGGTAAGTGTTAATAGCTCTCAACTGTGGGGAGTTCCCCTACAATTACATTTCTAAAACATTGTTTATTTTCACTCAACTGTAGTAGTCAAACACCAAATTTCTATTATTTTCTTTCTTGTAAGTAAGCGAGCTCGGGACTATTTACAAAAGTTGTTTCTGAATAACAATTATTGGGAAAAAAAAAAAAAAGATATTGGCTGACTTTGGCACAAGTTTTGAGTGAGACCTGTTTAACTATTTTGGAAAATCAAGATTGATTTGTGTTCTCCTCTGTGAGTACATCGAAATCATATATTTACTTGCCAAAATTGATGCTCGGATGAATGAGAAATTGAAGTTCAAAGTGTTCCAATTAAAATGAGTTTATGTTGGTGGGAAACTAAAAAAAAAAATGTTTGTCCCACATAGGAAGTAGATGAAAACTAAAACAATTTTATAAAGGATTACACTTTAGAATGATGTAATCATGTGTAGCATAAATGCTCTCTCCACCTGCACGCTCTGGAGGGTGCAAATCATGAACCGAAATAGGTTTTGGATCTTGAACTTGTGTGCGTGCGCGACTTGCGTACACGAATGTCGGAGCAAAATTGGCCACTTAGGAGTGTCTGTTCTGCCGTTGTATCTTGGGTAGCAGACGCTTAAATTATACCTCAAGCACGTACGGTGAGGGGACAAATTTGTTTTAAGGAAACTGTGTGTAACACAAGCCTCGGGTTAAAAGTTTATTACTGTTTCTTCATTATTATTTTTGCTTGTTATTTTTCTTACTGTAATTAACAAATCATTGGATTTGTTATATATATAATTTAATTTGTTATAATACGAAAAACGGTATGTGTAAATATGGTGTTTAAGTCTACTGCATATACGGTATTTAAACTGCAAATCCAATATCTATTCTACATATACGGTATCTAAGCTGTAAATCCAGTATTTAGTGTTCGGTATCCAGTGTGTAAAACCGGTATCTAAGTATTTGAAACACTTTTCTAACAAACTTAAAATAGAGATTTATTATAGATAAGTTGTTTCATTTGATTTATTGAAAAATTAATATTGATTTATTGAAAATTAATATTTGTTTCATTTTTAGAAATGGTAACCGATTCAACCAACATGGAAGTAACCCAAGATGTAGCTAATGAAAATCAGGCTGTGGGCTCTGCTATGGCTCAAAGACCAAGTTCTGTTGTGGCTAGATTGCCAAATCATGTTGTGAGTCAAATAATTGGTCATACCGTTACTGTTCCAATTAATCATGATAAAAATTGGTGAAATTCAATGACTTGAATTTCAAGAGGTTGTAGTAGAAAATATTGTTTTATCTGACCACCTTGAATTTTGCCAAATTTTTGACTGAAAGTGCTTCAAAACTCCACAAGGGTGAGGGGGATGTTCAAGCTGTTAGTGCGCTTGATGCGTGGAAACATTCGAATTTTTTGTGCTGAAACTACATCATGAACAGTTTAGCAGATTCGCTATATAATGTGTATAGTACTATGAAAACTGCTAAAGAGCTGTGGGAGTCATTGGACCGAAAATATAAGACTGAGGATGCCAGGGCAAAAAAGTTCATTGTTGGCCGGTTCTTGGATTATAAGATGGTGGACTCCAAAACAGTGATAAGTTAAGTACAAGAAATCCAAGTGATTCTTCATGAAATTCATGCCGAATGGATGATTTTGAGTGCAACTTTCCAAATAGCTGCAATTATTGAAAAATTGCCTCCATCGTGGAAAGATTTCAAGAATTATTTGAAACACAAACGAAAGGAAATGAATGTCGAAGAACTGATTGTTAGACTTCGAATTGAAGAAGACAACAAAAGTTCCAAGAAAAAGTGATGCAATCCTAGTATTGCTAAAGCTAATGTTGTGGAACATGGTCAAAGCAGTAAGACCTACAAAAATAAGTCTAGGTCATCCGGTGGCAAAAGGACCAAGCTAGGACCTAAATGTGGAAAATTTGAAAAATCGAGAATTTTTTTAATCTTACGTGTAAAATTATTTTACGGAGAAAATATATATACAACGTTCCCACCAACCCATCAATGTAGTCATAAATACGAAAAGGTGGTACTTGTGCTAAAGGAATAAGAATGAGAGGTTAAGCTTTTTATCATCCTGGCGTCGAGCTATTTTTCCGCAGGACCTCCCCTACAGTATCTTCACTGCAGTAGAGTTTAACCACCAAATTCGAGATGGATTGGTGTTGTGACAAAGTGGGTCACAAATCTTCGGAATGCATATTGCCAAGAAGAAGAAAGAAGCAAATATAGTTGACCACATTACACAAGATGTGTCAGAAATGAATCTCACATCAGTCATTTCTGAGGTGAATATGGTGGGTTCAAATCCAAAAGAGTGGTGGATTAACACCGAAGCTATGAGACATGTGTTTTCTGATAAAGCACTATTTACGGCTTTCGAACCAATTAAGAATGGAGAGAAGTTGTTTATGAAAAATTCAGCAACTTCTGAAATCAGGGGTCAAGGAAAGATGGTTCTAAAGATGACTTCGGGAAAATAGTTGACTCTTAATAATGTGCTACATGTGCCGGGAATTCGCAAGAACCCTGTGTTCAGGTCGCTTTTAAATAAGCATGATTTCCTTATTGTATTTGAGTCAGACAAAGTCATTTTGTCAAAAAGTGGAATGTTTGTCGGAAAAGACCGTGTTTCTGATGGTATGTTTAAACTGAATGTAATGATTGTTAAACCAATAATGAATAAAGTAAACTCTTCTACTTATTTGCTTGAGTATTTCAATGTGTAGTATGGTAGACTAGGACATGTTAACTATGATACTTTATATAAACTAGTTAACTTGAATTGCATATCCACGTTTCATATTGATTCCAAACATAAGTACAAAACTTGTGTTGAAACAAAATTGACAAGGTCATCAATCAATTGAACGGAATACATAACTACTTGATTTGATTTACATTGACATATGTGATTTAAAATTTGTACAAACAAGAGGTGGCAACAAGTACTTCCTTACTTTGTCGACGATAGCACAAAATACTGTTATGTATATTTGCTAAAAAATAAGGATGAAGCGTTAGAGAAATTTATTCTCTATAAGAATGAAGTTGAAAAACAACTTAACAAGAAAATTAAAGTATTGAGAAGTAATAGAGGTGGTGAGTATGAAGCTCTGTTTGCTGAATTCTGTGCACAACACGGAATCATACATGAAACCACTGCATTTTATTCACCGCAATAAAATGGTGTTGTTGAAAGAAAAAATTGCACCTTAAAAGAAATGATGAATGCAATACTAATAAGTTCTACATTATCTCAGAACATGTGGGGAGAAGTTGTGTTATCAACAAATTACCTTTTAAATAAGATGCTCCGAAAGAAATTGGAAAAGACCCCTATGAGTTATGAAAATGAAGAAACTCTTCCTATAGATACTTACGAGTGTGAGAGTGTCTTGCTAAAGTGGCTGTCCCAACACCAGAAGGTGAAGATAGGTCCGAAAACTTTAGATTGCGTCTTCATTGGATATGCACATAATAGTAGTGCTTATCGGTTCCTTGTATATGAATCTAAAATCTCAGATATACACAAAAACACGATAATAGAATCGAAAAATGTTTCGTTCTTTGAACATGTATTTTAATACAAATCCAAAGAAGAGGCAAGCTCTTCTAAATGGATATATGAGACTATGATCGAAAATAGTCAGGACCAAGAACAAGAAAAGGAGGTTAAGGTTCAACTAAGACGTAGTAAAAGGGAAATGACAGAAAAATCTTATGGTCTAGATTTTCTGACCTATATGCTAGAAAGTGAACCTCAAATCTATCAAGAAGCTGTGAACTTCTCAAAAGGACCTCAATTGAAAGAGGCCATTAAAAGTGAAATAGATTCCATTTTGCAAAATCATGCATGGGAGCTAGTGGATCTTCCTGCAGGAAGTAAACCAGTAGGTTACAGATGGATTTTCAAACGGAAAATGAAAGCAAATGGAACTATCGAAAAGTACAAGGCCAGATTAGTAATAAAATGTTACAAACAACAGGAAGGCCTTGATTATTTTGATACATATTCTCCAGTAACAAAGATAACATCTATTAGGATAATACTTGCGATTGCTGCTCTATAAAATCTCGAAGTATATCAAATGAATGTTAAGACTGTATTTTTAAATGGAGATTTAGAGGAATAAATCTATATGAAACAACCCGAGGGATTTTCATCTCCAGGGTAGGAAAAAAAAGTCTGTAAATTGGTAAAGTCATCATATGACTTGAAACAAGCACCAAAACAATGGCATGAAAAATTTGATAATGTCATAATAAAATATAGATTTAAAATCAATAAGTGTGACAAATGTGTCTACGTTAAAGACACTGAAAATGGTTATATCATTTTATGTCTTTATGTTAACGACGTGCTTGTTGTTGGTAGCAACGATAAGATGATCAAATCTACTAAAAATATGTTAAATTCAAGGTTTGACATGAAAGATATGGGTTTAGCTGATGTCATACTTGGAATTAAAATTAACAGAACAACAAATGGACTCGTTCTAAGTCAGTCACACTATGTGAACAAAATTCTAGAAAATTTCAGTAAGGATGATACTGGCATGACTAGAATACCGATAGATACAAGTCAACATATATCCAAGAATAAAGGTAAAAGTGTTTCTCTAGTAGAGTACTCGAGAATTATTGGAAGTCTGATATACTTGATGAGTTGTACAAGACCAGACATAGCCTACACAATCAGTAAATTGAGTAGATATACGAGTAATCCAGAATATGATCATTGGAAAGAAATAGTAAGAGTACTAAGGTACTTGAGATATACTCGTAATTTTGGACTGTACTATACCAAATATCCTGCAGTCATTGAAGGATATAGTGATTCTAATTGGATATCTGATATAAAAGACTCAAAGTCCACCAGTGGATTTGTGTTCACATTGGGAGGTGCTGCCATATCTTGAAAATCCTCTAAGCAAATTGTTATAGCCAGATCTATAATGGAATCTAAGTTTATAGCTCTAGATAAATATGGTGAAGAGGCTGAGTGGTTACGTAACTTCTTAGAGGATATTCCAAGATGGTCAAAACTCGTGCCAGCAATTTTCGTATATTGTGATAATCAATCAACAATTGGAATGACACAGAGTAACATGTATAATGGTAAGTCTAAATATATACGTCGTAGACACAATACCACAAGGCAACTACTCTCAACTAGAGTTATCACTATTAACTACGTAAAGTCAAAAGATAACATTTCGGATCCGCTAACCAAAAGGTTAAATAGAGAGTTAGTTGAAAAATCATCAAAAGAAATGACACTTAAGTTCTTGAATGGATAAGTTAATACAAAAGAAACCTAACCTAGTTGACTGGATATCCTAAGATCTAGGTTCAAAGGGACAACCTAATTGAAAAGACTTAATAGAATCACTGTGGGGGATGTTAACTCATGTCTATTCCTATAATGCAACAGTGACGCACGTAAAGATGAAGGATAAGCAATAGACTTTTAATAATTCTTATGCATTGAAATTCGAGTCAAGTAATACGGGTTACTTGCAATAAGAAACCATCTATGTTAGAGAGAAGTGGGGCCGCTTCTAAGAGAATTGTGTGGGGCAAAATTCTCGTGAACTCTCACAGAACCAGGCGTATGTTCATGGCCAAAACGAACATAATAATAAGAACTGAAATGTGTTGGAAGAATCCTGTGGGGAGTATATCATCGTTTACACAAACGACATAACAGTTTAAAGACATTGCGTCTACTAATCAGCTAGTAAAGTATATATGTTTTCACAAGGGAAGGTTCCAAGGGCAATACCTACCTATCCTATGCAGGTTTCAACCGTTGAGCTTTATCATCTGGTCTTTTGTGTCACATTCAAGTGTCGCTCCCAATTTTCATTCATGTGGGGGATTGTTGAAAAAAAAGAGATATTTGCTGACTTTGGCATGAGTTTTGAGTGGGACCTGTTTGGTTATTTTAAAAAATCAAGATTGATTTGTGTTCTCCTCCGTGAGTACATTGAAATCATATATTTACTTGCCAAAATTGATGTTCGGGTGAATGAGAAATTGAAGGTCAGTATGTGCCACTTAAAAGAAGTTTATGCTTATGGGAAAATTTAAAAAAAAAAATTTTTTTGTCCCACATAGGAAGTGGATGAAAACTTAAACCACTTTATAAAGGATTACACTTTAGAATTGTGTAATCATATATAGCATAGAGGCTCTCTCCACGTGTGCGCGTAGGAAGGGTGCAAAATCATGGATCGTAGGCTTTGGACCTTGAACTTGTGTGTTGGCGCGACTTGCGTACACGAATGTCGGACCGAAATGAGCAAAATTGGCCATTTAGGAGTGTCCACGTTTTGCTATATTTTTTATTTTTCAACTGATTTTTTATTTTCTGAAACTGTTGAAACTCTTGTGGTAATTGCCATGATGTGAATGGCAAGTTACAAGATTCAAGTCTTTATATATCTCGATTTTTTCCAGTTTTGTACACACGAATTTCATGTGAAAATTCATCTGCATACAGTTCGAGTTTGTCTACGTTTTCAGTTACTGTTTCAGTCTTTGTAGTGATATTGTTCGGGCACTAACTCAGTTCGCTTGAGTAAAAGTAGTGGTATTCAGATTCTACTGTTCTGCCATTGTATCTTGGGAAGCAGACGCTTAAATTATACCTCAAGCACGTACGGTGAGGAGACGAATCTGTTTTAAGGAAACTGTGAGTAATACAGACCTCAAGTTAAAAATTTATTACCGTTTCTTCATTATTATTAATTTTTTTGCTTGTTATTTCTTACTGTAATTAACAAATCATTGGATTTGTTATATATATAATTTAATCTGTTATAATACGAAAAAGGGTATGTGTAAATACGGTGTTTAAGCCTATTGCATGTACGGTATTCAAACAACAAATTCAATATCCATTCTGCATATACGGTATCTAAACTGTAAATCCGATATTCAGTATGTAAAACCGGTATCAAAGTACTTGAAACACTTTTCTAACACAAATCACATATATTTCATTGATATTTCTTATGACAAATCACAGTAATATATACTTTTAACAACGATTATATTTGGTAAATATATGGAAAAAATTAACAGTAAATACAATCTCCTTCCCATTAAAACTAATTTGAGAAAATCTATAGTAGGAATAAGAATTAAGCCCCTGTTTGGCACCAATTCTTATTCTCATTTTTTTTTCTATTTCTTCATTTCATCCACACATTCTCCCAATAAAATAATATTACACACAAATCTAAAACTTTTCATAACTTTTCCACCACACATTCTCCCATCAATCACTATTCAAAAAATTTTATTCTCCAAAAAATGGGTGTCAAACAAATTGAAAAATAAAATTAACAAGAGAAGAAATGGGCGAAACCCTATATCTAGTGATAGGGGCGAAGCCAGTCCGATGAATTAGGGGGGTCCCGGAGTTGAAGGGGTGGGGGCCCAAGGGGGTTTCAGGGGCAGCGCCCCCGAAATTTTTTTTTATAAACATTATGTGTTAAAATGAAGAAAGTTGGTACTTTGTAATAGAGAAAGAAAACAACGGAATATAAATTAATGTACGAAAACTTAATAAAAAAAATCAAGAAACGTATAAAAGAAAGTACTAATCTTTAATTTAGCAAAATCATACCTTATTGCAAGTGTTCATTTCCAGTTCTCATACTTTGAGAAATTAATGCCAATGTCAAAAGCTTGTATAATAAAGGGTATACTTCATTTTTTTTGTCACAACCAACTTTGAACAAGTTCACAAAGATATTGTAATCCTACAAATTCTGGATTAGTTAGGAGATAACTTTAAAAAAAAAAATTGAGCCCAAAAAATTAAAAAAAAAATTATAGTCAAAAAATTGGGGGGGTCCAGGTCCCCCCCAGGACCCCCCCACCTCCATCCCTGTCTGGTGATGATAGAAGAAAAAGTGAAGAATAAAAAACCTTGATAGTGTGAAGTGAAAATAACAGTAAATTCCTCCCAAGTGCGACAATTGCCTATCTTTTTCAATAGCTATTCATCTGCTTCTTGATTTTGGTTTCATTCTCCGACAAACGCCGGCCTTTCTTTTAATTTCTCTCCGATAATGTTTTTTGTTAATGGAAAATTGCAACTCTTCACAGTTATCTATCACTCACTCCCCATAGTTGCTGAAAGAAAAAAAATAGGGATGAGTATGGACGATGAGGGCAGGGAAGAAATGAAGAGATGTCATTTGCATGAAAAAAAAAAACTGGGAATGAATCGCATGAAAGGCAAAGACTTATTTGATGAAAGAGAAAAATAGGGCACAAGAGAAAAGTAATTTGGGCTGTTTGGTGGGCGTGTCAATGAATGTTATCATATTAAGTTTAGATAAATATAATTTTTATTTTATATCATTATCAACAAGAATGCTATATGATTGTTATAAAGTGTTGTAGTAGTATTAAGGTGATTTACAGTTGGTAAGTGATCTCCTAAACCCGAAAGGAGTCTACCATTACTGAACCAGATTTCAAATATGATTCAAACCATGCTGCTAAGTGACCCTGCATGGAAAGAAGAATCGTTTAAGTATTCTATTTCATAGTCTGAACTATAATTATAGTTTCCTTAGTTAAACAAGCTGACACACTTTTAAACCAGAATCCTTTTCCTGGTTGGATTAGCATTTTTCTCTTTATATATATATATATATATATATATATAATACTGCCTGTCTACAATTCCGAAATTATTTTTCATTCAAATCATGAAGTCTACTCAGAGATCTTCCACGAATCAGAAAAATAAAGTTGTTCATTCTTCAATCGATGATCTTTTTAAGTCCATTCCAAGAAAATCAAGAACGAAGAGACGCAGGACAATAAGTATCGTTCCAAGTACTGAAACTTCGAGCAAGACAAATACGGATGATTCAAAACAAAATCAAGAATTGACTTCACGAGATCATTGGAGTTCACGTCCACTCTCCGAATATGTCATTCCTGGAGATATTCCTGATCTTGGGTTACTATACGTTGACATTATGCCGTTGCACAACTTTTTTGATGACATCCCAGAAATTGAAGATTAATGTGTCGGTTTATTCCACATTCAGCAATCAAGAATCAAGATGTTGACAATGTATTGAGTACTCAGAATATGTTATTTGATGTACAATGAAACATCGTATTGCAGAAATAAGAGAGTTTTTGGAACAGTTGTAAAAAGTTGTTAGCAAAGTTTTATTCGATTGATTTCTCTGTTCATAACTTGTACGACGATGTTCTTGTAATTTTTTTGTCATTTTTATGACAAGTACGTAATCATATAAATTGTTTTTTATCAATAACGTTTTTTCACAAAATTGTGATTATGCCTATGTTTTTCATAGCCGGCTGTAACTCCGATTAATGGAGAGGATTGCGTAAGGACAATTTTTTCATCACTAATAATCACGGATCATCAAGATTAGCAAGATATTATTTCTTTATTATTATTTTTTTTTTTGGAAAGAAATATACTAAAGTAGCTTCTGAATGATAAGGTTATTATTTCGTTGGCAAATTAATTAAAAATTTGCAGGACAATTTTTTCTGCCAACTTTTTGTAGATAACTGTATATGTCAGGGACGATATACAGTTGGTGAGTGATCTCCTAATTAAACCCGAACGAAGGCTGGAATGTGGCATTACTGAACCAGATCTTTTGGCCGGTAGATTCTAATACACTCTTCTGTTGTCTCTCCTTATGAACACGCATTTGTTATTCAAATCAATGAACTTGTGCCTTGTTCTAGCGCTCCTTAATCACAACTATTAGGTCCAAATTGTATTGGCAAAGTTCCATGTTCAAAATGTAATTTTATTAAGTTGTAATTAGGGCTAGGTTTTTTTTTTTTTTTGGGAGTATCTTTGGAAGGAATCAAAGTCGGCTCAAGAAGATCAAAACGAGGCAAAATAGCCCTATGGCTGCTGATGAACCGCCCAAGCGATTTTAGCAGAGATCGATTGCTCGCTGGCTACTTGGAGGACGCTCAAGCGATTGTGATATCTGGTCAAATTCTAGTTCACCATTTTTAGCCATTTACTATTCCAAACAACCTCAAATTTTCTATATTATAAATATACTAGCAAAATTCATCACAAACGGGTGTTGAGCCTTTTTTGATTCAAGAGAACACATTGTTGAAGATCAAATACACATTCCAAATTTTTCTTGTCTTATCCATAAGATCAAAACATTAAAAATCCAAAAGATCAAAACACCAAAAAAACCTCGATCAAATAGCTTTCAGAGTTCTGAAGATTCAGAGAGGTGATCGAAGTTCCGATTTGTGACGAACGAGTTCGTTCTTGGTGATCCACAAGGGGAAAAGAAGTGCGGATGTTCTGAAGGTGGTCCCGGAGCGCACAATCGTATAAATCTTAGGTGATTACACCTACATTCTTACCCTTAAGAGTGAACAACGTTACAATTCAATTCATCACTTTGACCTGCGAGTTCACACTTTTTAACCCCAAGTCTTTCTAGAAGAAGAGGTAATCATAGTCAAGTAACTCATCATTTTAGTCAAATGACTGACTTGATTTGTTAGGAACCTAACATGAGTAGTGATGTCCCACTTGTTGTTTCTAACAGGAGCTTGGGACACCTATGTTTTATGTGACCTAACTCACCACGGTTGTGATACAGGGGAATGAACCTAGGAGCAACTCTAGGTTTCAAGTTTTGGACCTTGGGTTGAGGAATCATATGTTTCACAAATGATCTCTGTCGTAGGACTCTTCCACTCTTGGTAGAGGCTAGTACAAAGGTGGTTTTAGAGGATGTAGTAACATGAGAATTTGTTTCATTATATCTTAAACATCCTCTATTACCGGTAGGTTTGTTCAATCCTAAGCATTTTAGATCCACTTGAAAAAGAGCAATGTTGTGCATTGGATTTCTCAAGATCACTCATTAGAGTCTTAATCTTATTTTCCAGGGACTTTTTCTCAAGTTTCAACTATTTCCATAACTAGTTGGTTCTTCAAGTTTGACCACTGGTCTCTTCTTCTCTACTTCAAGATCATGTAGTTTTTTGAAGACGACCCCATTTAGCTTTTTCAATTTGAGACTCTCCTTAAACAGCCGGTCATATGCCTCTTGAATATCCTCTTCATCTTCTGATTCTTCCTCTAAGGAGTTAGATTGTTCTAAATCCTCATCTTTATAATTCTCCTTGATAGGTTCATGCTTAACTATTGAAGCAAATGCCATATAGTTCAAACCCTCCCCAGAATTGGAATCCTTACTTTGGTCAGCTTAACTAAATTCATTATCAATGAGAATGGCGTTCGTAGTCTTACCTAGGATTTTTTTATAATTTGGACACTCAGCTCTAATATTTCCAAACCTGTGACACTCATGACGCCTAATAAATTGAGACATTTTCCTGACATCTCCGGTATCTTTCTTCTCTCTTTTCTCTTTCTCGAATTTACTAGGACTACCCTTGTATTTTTCCTGAGGTTTTTTTATTATTCCTAAAAATTTTGTTGAATTTATTAACAAAATAAGCCACTGCTCCATCTTTTAGGGTGTCATCATTTGTTGTGTCATATTCGTCTTCCTTGACAGTGTTTAAGGCAATAAACATGTTTTTCTTTGACTGGGGTAGGCTAAGTTCATATGTTTGGAGGGAACCTACTAGTTCTTCTATTCTAAGATGATCTAGGCCTTTACTTTCCTCAATAGCTGTTGTAGCGCCCCGAGTTCTGTTAACCCGGATTGCCACGTCATCGTCTTTTGCCCTAATTTTGTCAATCAATTTTGCGGAAATAACCTAATTTTTAAAATCATATTTGCAATTGAAAACACTACAAGAAACTGCGGCTTCAGCGACGGATTTTTCCGTCGCTGAAGCCCCGAATTCCGTTGGTGATAACTTTTAGAAACGGAACGTTCCCGTCGGTAAAAACCGTCGGCAATACCCTCGACGCTAACTTCAGCGACGGATTTGTATACGTCGTCGCTGATAGCGACGGAAGGGCGCGTCGCTATTAGCGACAAGAAACGGTGTCGCTAACTAGCGATGGAAAAGTTGTTGCTAATTTGCAACGGTATTAGCTACAACTTTTCCGTCGCAAATTACCTACGGATTTAGGCGCGTCGGAAATTAGCTACGGATTTTCCGTCGCTATTTCCGTCACAAATTTGAAAAAAAAAATTAAAAAAAAATTGAAAAACTATTTAAATTAACTGCTACTGCCTTCAGCTACCTATTGATACTATAAAGTCATTACAAGTACTAAATGTAAAATGATTCTGAAGAAAAGGAAAAGAAGCAAGATCCTGAGTGAGAATACTGAATGCTAGTAAATGGCTAAAGGCAAGCAAAGTCAGTGGAGAGTTTGAACATAGTGGATATGTCCATTGTCTTGTCAAATACTTCCAGGATGATACCGAAGATATACAATCAATTAAAAACTTAACAAAAATAACTAGCATTAACCTTATCAATTTATATTTCAAGACATTCACAATCTCTATCAATGTCAAATCTTAAAAATTTAAAAATCAAAGAGCATCGTAATCCAGAAGTCCTAAATGGCTAAGAAAGAAAAGGGACTATGGAAACTGCGATTCTAACCAAGAATTTGATTATATGTGGAGCTTATTATTTGAAATCATTAGCTTCAGGTTTTAAATATAAAACCAAAATAATATGCACAAGACAAGAAGGATTTTAGCAGCAAAGGAAACCTGCAGAAAACTGTTCTACACAATTCATTATAATTGTCCAATGAAAAAGAAGCTTAATTCTTGAGATTGAGTTTGACTCTCCAAATTTGAAGAGTCAAACTCACTATCTTTTCTTTCTTTATTATAATTACATTTAAAAAGTAACAGATTTCAATAACTCTACTTCTCAAATTATTCAAACCATTTGAATTGATTGGCCAATGACATCTAAAAAAAATATATGTAAAAATAAAAAAGGATGAAGGGAAAACAATAAATGATTATTAGAAAAGCAAAATAAAGACTCAAAATAGAGAGCATTGTTGGATTGCTTTCTATTATATATAACATGCTTTTTATACATAGAGTTTCTTAAAGATGCCCTTATGCACAATTATCACGAGGCAAAATCCAATAATGGTTTAGAAGTTCTTGCATATTTTACTCATGCTCAAATGCACCATAAAATTGGTAGAGTAACCAGAGACCTGGAACGATGTTTGTGAATGAGTAACTCCGTATTGATGTTGTTAAAACTGAAGACACAACATCTCCACTTGGAGACAATAGCTCAACATTTACATTAGATGGACCTCCATTTTTATGAGAACAGCTATCTCCACCAACTGCTCCCACAACTCTTCCAGATATGGTGAACCTGCAAGTAGTCACTCAATGAAGCTACAGTTCTATACTAGATGAAGAGAACCCACGAGTCCATGGTTCGTAAATGCATATGCTAGAATGGCAATAATTATAATGCGAGGTAGTGCCAACGGTGCCAGCAGAAAAACCGTACAAATGATACGATGCATTTGTAAAAAGAAATTAATAATTTACAAACATTTGTTACATACCCAGTAAACCGAAAATTTATATCTTCGTTTGCATTGCAACCAAGTGTGATCAACAACAATAGGGACCTAAAGAAAGAAATTTCTAATGTCGAATATGTACGAGATACACCAAACGACCAACAAATACAAAACTAACTTGCTTATTAAAAACATAAACGAGTTATCCTTCAAAAGAAATACATTACAAACTAATTATCAAGATACTCAACTTGTTCTCGGGTCCCATGACCATCCCTCGAGTCCCTTGATCTTAATCACAAAAGAACCCGCACCCAAGAATGAAATCATATGCTAAAATAGGGAAAAAAATATAATTGTTATTACGTAAAGGGAAACGAGCCACCGAAAAGCAATTTCATCAAAGTACAATTGGTATATGTTTCCTTTAGTCGAGTCCCAACACACACAGAAGTAATTAACTCCTTGAACTTAAAAACTTGCAAATGTATCCAAAAGAAAGCGAGTTGATGGTTCCAAATCGATTATTTACGCTTGGTTTTCAACCACTCTTTCACTTCGACAAAGTTATTCGAATACTCTATCAACACATAGAATTATGTTATTCCACATTTAATGATAAACATTTAATGATAATTAAAGCTTTCAAACATAGTTTCTCTGCTAGAATGACTGGCATTACAACAAGGACCCTCCTACTTTTGATGCCAAGGAGATGTTTTCCAAATCCAGAAGTAGCTTGTACCTGAATAAAGACACTTGAACAAGGTTTTGGGGCCACCACATAGCAGCGGGCTCGACCAAGTACCTTTGAAAAAGATCGGCCCATCCAAATCCCAAAACCTGAGTCGTCGAACCACCGCCTGCGCCACCTAGAAGCTCAACCTCTGTTCCTCCTCCGGCGAGGCATGCGATTCCGGCTTCTGAACTGAACATTTTCACTTCAGATTCAAATCGAATTTTAAAAACAAGAATTAATGTAACAAAAGAATGCTTACTTACTAAGAGGGGATGAGATTTCTTGAATTCCAGACATTTTCCTTTGGCAGATTCACCGAGTAGATCGAAATTTGAAACCCTACCTTTTGGGGTTTCTTGCGGGTTTCTCCAGAGATGGGCCGATTTGGCGTGAGCAATGGGAATCAGAGAGTGGTTTGAGAGTTGGGTTCAAACGAGGGAAATACAAAAAATTTAGAGGAAAGTGAGGGAAACAGAAAAATATATTTGAGTGGGAAGTGAAAATTTAAGTAGGGAAATTGTTTATCAACGGACTTTTTACGTTGGAAATTATTTTATTCTTTTTTTACCCTTTTCAACGGAAATATCCGTTGGGGTTGTCATTGATAAATTATTTAATTTATCATTTAATTATTTTTTATTTTTTACCGACGGATTAGCAATAGAATATACTATTTAATTTATCATTTAATTATTTTTTATTTTTTACCGACGGATTAGCAACAGAATTATATCAACGGAAGACTTTCGTTGGTAATTCCGTCGGTAATTTAATATATAATTTTTAAGAATAATAAAATAATAATCCGTTGGTAATTCGTTGGTAATCCGTTGGTAATTGCAACGGAAAATGTCCGTTGCTAAAATTTCGTTTCTGTTGCCTACTTTTCTAGTAGTGAAACTGCGTCGGCAATTAAAACTCATAGGATATTTAAAATTTAAATATCATATTTTAGAAATAGCGGAAAACGACAAAATGTTATCAATATTCGAATACCAAAATTTCAAAGAGATAATAATTTCGATAGTCAAATTCTTTTATGCCACCACTGCCGGATCAATCTCGATTGCCTCCGAAATCTGCAAATATTGTTAAAATAGCAGAATGAGTATTTCGAAGAAATACTCAGTAGACTCATCGCCGATAATTAATTTACAGAATAATTGAATACACACTTATGCAATATACAATGTGATCATCTTGGGCTCATTTTCTTGAAAATCATAGGCTCTTTAAAAACATGGGCTGTGGGTAGTCTTTCTTTCTTGTGCGGATGAAGCACATAAGTTATGCATAACATTCTCTTCTTATCTCATAAGAGATTCTTTCTTTCTTTCTCATGCAATTAAGCATATAAGTTATGGCAAGCATAACAATATCATATATCTCATATGACACATTCTCATCCTATGCATAAAGCATATAAATCACGTAATTCACATAAAGCATGCAATTATAATTTAAACTAATTAATGGTGGCGAGTCTACCTCAAATATTTCGAGTTGCGTGAAAAGTGGAGTGGAAAAATAACTTCAAGCTCCTAATTGTTCGTACGTATTGTCTAGCCAAAATAGAAAATAAGTTTGAATCAGTATTTCAAAACTTTAAAGTTTTAAAGTGTTGAAATTAAGGTCAATGGCTTAATTGAAAATTATTGGAATTGAAATAAATGACTTAAAATGATAAAGTAAAGTTTAGGGGCTAAATTGGAAATTTATTAAATCTGAAAATAAAACTTTAAGGGCTAAAATAATAACTTTCATAAGTTTAGGGACTAAATTGTAATTATAATAAAGCTGGAAATAAAAGTTAAAAACTGAAATAATAACTTTTATAAGTTGAAGGACTAAACTGTAAATATATTAAAGTTGAAAATAAAACTAAAGGGCTGAAATTAAACATTTTCAGAATTTAAGGACTTAATTGAAAATCTGCTGAAACTGAAAATAAAATATTAAGGACTGAAATAATAATTTATAAACTTGGGGGTTAAATTAAACATTATCTAAAATTGAAAATAAAATTAAGGGACTGAAATTAAAACACTTAAACTTAAGGGCTAAATTAAAAACAATTTAGGGACTAATTTAAAACAATATATAACTTGGGGGCTAAAACATAACTTTTAGAAATTAAAAATCAAAATAAAATCAAATTAAAATAAAATCAAAACCTAAATTTAAAATCAATCTCATTTCTCTCTCTTTCTCATTCGACCGAGAGAGAGAGACGATGGAGGGGCTTCGCCCCTCCTCCGATTTCCACCACCGCCGGCGACGGTTGGTGGCAGCGCTACCGTCTAGTGGTGGCGCCGGCACGGGGTGGAGGTGGCATGGGTTTTGGCCTCACGGTCGAAGGCAACCGAGGCGAAAGGGACTCGGGTTCTTGGGGTTTTCAGTTCGTAATGGGTCATACATGAAGGTAAGTGTATGGGTTTCCTATTCTCTTGGTTTTAATGGCTGTTTGTGTTGATTTTTGAGGTGTGGGTGTGGCGGTGTTGGTGTCGATTTTAGGTGGGTAGTAGGGGCTGTCAATTTTTTTGGCAGCTGCGATTTCGGTGTTGGGGAGGTGTAGTGACTGTGCAGCTCGTGTGTTCGTGAAGATTGGGTGAATCAATGGGTGTTTGCAGCTGGGTTTGTGCGGTGGTGGCTATGGCCTTGCTTTCGGGTTTGGGGTTGTGCTCTCGGTTTAGGGCTCGATTTTGAACTTGGCTATTGTGTTTGATTTCGGGTTTGAAGAGTGTGGGTGACGGGTTGGTTGGTGGCTATGGCTTTGCTTGGTTTTGGCAGTAGCTTGAGCAAAGCTTGGTGGATAGGCTCTGAAATGGTGGTTTGGTTTGTGTGATTGCTTACTTGCAGTGGAGGTGTGGTGCTGGTAGTGTTGTTGGGAGTTGCAGTGAGTTGGAGTTGCAGTTTTGGTGTTGTTACTTGGGGGTGAAAATGGTGACTGCAGCTCGTGTATAGTGATGGCAATGGGGCGGGTTCGGGGCGGGGCACCCTCACCCCACCCCGCCCCACCACGCCACTCCCCCTCCCTGCCCCGCGCCCCACCCCGCCTTAGATGGGGCGAGACGGGGCTCGGGGCGGGTACGGGGCGGGGACTTGCCCCGTTTCTTGCCCCATTTGTTTTTTTTTTTTTATTTAAAATACAAATTTTAAATTTTAAAATCCAAAGTAAATAATGTTCAAACTAATTATATCAATATTCAAAGCAAACACTTGAAACAAAAAATGTCCAAAACAAATAATGTCCAAAACAAATTTTTTTTTCTTTTTTAATTCTTCACGGGGCGGGTTCGGGGCGGGGCATCTCCACCCCGCCCCGCCCCGCCCCGCCCCGCCAACCCGTTCGGGGCGGGTTTTTTTGCCCCATTCGGGGCGGGGCCCCGCGGGGACGGGGCGGGGCGGGGAAAATTGCCATCTCTACTCGTGTATGTGCAGCAGCTTGGGTGGAAATGGCTGCATTGTGCAGTGGCTGTGGTGTTGAGTTTACCAGCTTGGGAAGCTCACTGTTGATGCTAGAAATGGTTGTTCTAGTATCAATGGTGACCCAAGTGAAATGGAGCTGAGAGTGTGAGGGGGAGATGGTGTTGATACTAGAAATTGGTATTCTAGCATCCACATTATTCTCCAAGAATTGAGGAAGAAGAGAGAAGCCTTACCAAAAATGGCTGCGTGAATTGTGGAATGGGAGAGAAAATGGATGAGGTTGATATATGAATAGTGGGAATTAGGGCACAAATCCCTAGGTGGGTAATTGGGCTAGGAATAGTTGGGCCTAGCATTTGGGCTGTAGGGTTTTCTAATTGGGCTTAGGTGATTTGGATTAAAAACGATTTCCTTGTTGGACTTGTATAATTGGACTTATATAATTGAACTCTAAATATTGGACTTATATAATTTGGGTTTTAAATGTTGGACCATAAATGTTGGATTTTAAATAATTGGGCTTGAATTAAATAAAAATTGGATATAAATAAAATAATTCGAAATTGATAATAAAATAATTATTCGAGATTGGATTCAATCGAATAGATTTGAATTCGTTTTTATAACGGCTAGACGAACGCGTTTCTCTAGAAAATTAGGATTACGTTTTAGCGACACGTTTTTCGAGAAAATTTATATAATTTAAAAGTTCGCGGTCGCTACAGCTGTAACCTTAGGTCTAAACATTTCAAGTAGAGATCTTAGAATTTTCTCACAATTTTTGTCTCAAAAACTCATTTACCTAAGTTGAAAATAGAATTCAGTATGTCATTCAGTTTAGCATAGAACTCATCAAAGGATTCATCATCTTTCATTCTAAGTTCTTCAAACCTAGTGATCAACATCTATAGCTTCGAGTTTTTCATGATCACAGTCCCTCATGAGTGATATATAAAATATCCCAAACATCTTTTGCAGTCTCATGTATGAACACATGCTTAAAGCTTCTTTAGGAGTCTTACGCATGGACACATGCTTAAATTCTTCACGAGAGATAACCATAGAGATGGCATGAACACCTTTACTATTCCAATTACACCGGCTAATTCATCCTCAGTCCAAGTGAAAACCTTTGTAGGTGTAGTACACTTGCAACAGTTGTTGAAGGGGTTGTCCAACCTTTTGTAATATTAATATTATGTAATATGAATACAAACCTTTGGTGTTTTGTAATATTAATATTATGTTTGGTGTTTTGAGTAATATTGATATTATGCTTATATTTGTTGCTAGCAATTGGGTAGGTATGTTATTGATATAATATCTTCATGGATTTTATTTCAATTATTGCATGCTAATTTTTTTTTATTTTTTATTTTTTTATCTATTTTCACGTACATTTACACTTGATATTTGAGTTGATGTGCTTCACGAATAGGTTTGACAAAGCAATTGAGATGTCGTTGAGGTTTAGTAATCGAAGTTCTGGTTTATGAAGAACAAGTTCATTTTTTATGATCCACGAGGGGAAAAGAAGTCTAGAGGTTTGGAGTTGATGCTAGAGCTCACAATCGAAGAGTTTTTCGTTGATTTCAAGTTGAGAGTCAGAGTCTACTAAAATTTAGTTGTGTCTGGATCAATTATGTATGTTCAATCTTTTCTAGTGAATCTTTTATTGGCATGGGGGTGTTCGGAGATTCTTTCTCTTAAAGAGTTCTTCAAGAATTTTTCCTTCATAAATAATTTTTGGTGTTCTTTATATTTCAACTTTGATATAATTGCTTGCTAGGATATAAGTTGTTTTGAGTTCATCTTGATTCAATGACTTGTGACTGTTATAATTATTGTTAGTTATGTTTTAATCATCTATTCTTCTTAAGTATTAGTTGGGACGAACCTCATTATTTCAACAACGGCTTCAATTGGATGCCAACTCTTTTTTTCAAATAATGGGCTGGGAATAAATATATTGTCAGCAAAATTAATAAAGATTTATGGGAATTTTGAGGTGGCGCTGAGGTGATTGCCAACTTAAAACTAACCATGATGTTAAGTCCTCGACACTCTCTAGTTCATGGGTAGAGTCAGAATTTTGGTATAGGAGTGAAAAATGTTGGAGGGGTAAAATATATATGTATTATGTATATATTAAAAAATAGCTTTATTATTTTTTATCAAAGGATTAACAATATATTATTTATTTATTATTTTTTATAAAATAAGATTAAATTACTGACTAAATGATTCTTCTAGTAAAATGAAGAAAATAAATAAGAAAATTAATTAAAATATTTCCAACGACAAATTTTTCGTTCTAATTATTTACAAAAAATCTAATGGAAACAAGATTTTTGTAGTGGCATTAGGGAGATTTTCAACTTAAAATTTTGTCAAAGCAAAGAGATCTCCAACAATTGTTGATTTTAATCTAATTATTTAGTTGAACCGAATATGGACTATGCATGCATTTATGTGTATAACCTTTAATGGCGTTTAATACACACAATTTGTGGGGCTTGTGACCACTACAGAAATGCTTTGAAATTTGTTTCACTTTTATTAGAGTAACGCTGCTTGAATAGGATTTGAAAATAGGGTTTTGGACATGTGCGACAACACGTGTAGCTAAGGTTTTTTTTTTCCCCCCAAATTGTCCAATGATGTTGCATCATTTATCCCTATTTTTCATTCCTGTACTAAACCTATTTGTGTAGCATGATTGCTTTTACTATACAGTTTCTCACGTTGTTTCATATTTTTTTTTACTAGGATTGAGTTGTCACGGGTGCACAATAACAATGTTCAAAAAAATCCATCTAGGCTCAGGACTTAGAGAAAACATTCCACCTCACGTTTAAGCGTGAAAATGGACAATCAAGACATGCCTAGACGGAAAAAGGAGCGCATGTTTTTTTCCCCTTCTTTACAAGTAATATTTTCTTATTTTGAAGTCTATTTCAATAAAATGCTCATCGTTGCAAAAATCTAAATATGAACAAATTTAAACAATGAACCCATCCTAGTCGAAATCCAGCCAACAAATTTGGCCACCAATAAAGCATTATTAATTTGGAATATTTATTATTTTAATTATGTTTTTGTTGAAAATTTAAAAAATATGTATAAAATTCTTATAAATTTTAGAGTTATGGATTATTTTATTTATTTATCGATCTATAATAAGTAAAATAATATTAAAAAAAAATTTATTAGGTTTAGGTTTCGTCTAAGCAAATCTAGACTCTTGAGATGTCACTTCCACGTCTTGTCATATGCTAAAATCAAGAATATAATTAAATTAAGAACCAACCTTAATAGGTGAAATTATAAAGTGTGACATTATACAAACCAAAATTGGATGCTCGCTCCCTTCTAGATTCTTATCATCCTGTTGAAAAATTAATTTCATAAAAAGTTCCTCTAGCCATTTCACCAAGTCAATATCACAACAAAGTGTAAAGTCAATATCACTTCAAGTCCCTGTTGGCCAGCATGACCCTTATTTTTTACTAGGCGGACCCGTATACAAAAAGTGAGGCACGAGTCGCATTGAGACAAAGATACAAGAAAAAGTTAAAATGTTAAAATGGTCTGTGTGGACCCGTTGTGCAGGCCGCGAGCACAGAGAGTCTGGCCTTGCTCTCCATACAGCATGCCCAGATTTACACGACTTGACACGAAAAAAAAGGGGAAAGAAAGTTTACCGGGGTCGACAAAATTAGGAAGCCCTTAATCACAATTTACAAGGTAATTAACGAGCTATTAGCTAGAGATAACTAGCTAGAACCATATAGCCTTCGCATTAATGAGCATTTGCTTTAGAGATCCATCAACATGGAGAGAGATGATATCAGTGGCGGAGCCAACATATACGCCGCCTATGAACACCGCTGGCACGGTGGGGCTGCAGCCTAAGCCTCTCAAGGCCAACTCCATTTCTCTCCCTCTTGCTTCTTTATCAAGTTCATGTACAGCAGGACTTGCACCTAATTCATAGAATAGTTGCTTTATGCTGTAACACATGCAACATGAACTTTTGGTGAAAATCACTGCTGCCTTTTTTGAAGCCAAATCTCTTATTCTATCCATTTCAAACTTCTTCAGCCAAAAAATTCGCTTATAAGGATCGATAACTTGATTGAACGACGCTAATTAACAGCTGAATATCGCGTAAACTTTTGGTGTTCTTTGTGTATTTGTGTATGACTGTGTGTAGTTTGAGCTTTCATCATCCTTATTTATAGAGGTAGTCGATAGTGATGGATTATTGTTTATCCTGAAGAGAAAAGCTAGAAATATTCACATATATAAAAAAGAAAAGAGAAAGTAGGTTTCTGTCTTTTGGTAGGATGGGCTTTTCAGCATAATCTAGTACTGCATGTCGAACGTCATTGAAAAGTATTTGTTTGGAATAGAATACGGTGATGGATTACATTGTTTAATGCGGAGACGAAAACTAGAACTTTATAAGTGCGATTCCTACGCTTATTTGGGGCCATCAAAAGTGGACATTTGACGGTTAATTTGATGGAATTACTACTTAATTAGGTTGAATATCGATTCTTGTAGGTTAAATTCGATGTTGGATGGATATTGATGAAAAGAATTGAAAACCGGCAAAAAAAGATTAAAAGAGAAATAATTGTAAAAGTTCGAGGATCAAATTTTAAATATTTAAAACTTGATTCGGACCGAGGATGGATAATTAAAAATGATATGGATGAATTGAAAGTTGAATGACTCATGGGAAGTACAAAAGAGGACTAAAGATGAAAAGAAGAAGAAATTAAGGACCAAAATAAAGAAAAGGACAAAGTTATACCTTGCAATCTCAATGTAGGTCGGCAGAGGTCCAAAGAGATCGCAATGGTTATAACCATGCAATCCCATGATTCATTCCGACATGTTTTCCTTTTTGTATGTAATTCTACCTTATTTTTAAGCTAATTCGGAGGCCTAATTTCCAGAAACCAAGCTTTAAAGGGAGAACAAGATGTAACAAACAAGCATGTATCATTCCTACATTGAAATTGAAGATTATTTCTTGAATTTTGGGTGAAGAAGAAAAAAGGCGCAAAAGAAGATTGTTCAAAAGGATTGAATAGATTCAAGAATTCGGGACTTTTCGTCCCTTTTTTCCCCCCTCTCTACTACTAAAATTCGATGATGTTTTACTTTTTAAAAAATATTCTTGTAATTTTACATCGCTCGGCTAAACTTTTAATTACTAGGACTTAGATAAGTCATTTGTTATGAAGTCATACTGTCAATTTCGAGCCTTCGACATTTGACGTTTGTTTATCTTGAATGATTGTTTTAGTTTTTAATATATTTCAATTATGTAGCTAATAATTGAATTGATGCGTGATCTTTACTTTGTACAAGAGAAAGAATAAGGAATATAGCACGTGATAACATCATGGTAAGATTCGAAATATGATAGAGATACATCGATATGCCTTGCATGATTTAATTAAATGTTATTGTGTTTTAATGCATTGTTGCATGTTCGCATCCTTCAAAAGGTATAGAAAGG
This sequence comes from Fraxinus americana, assembly GCA_035079005.1. Lineage (NCBI taxonomy): Eukaryota > Viridiplantae > Streptophyta > Magnoliopsida > Lamiales > Oleaceae > Fraxinus > Fraxinus americana. Next base: position 18,398,469 of record CM068708.1, on the reverse strand, counting down.
TCACATATGTTTAATTCTATTTCAGAGAATGTTGTTGATCATCAAAATTATACAAATGTTGTCTCTGTCTTGGATTGTTGTTAAAGTTGATTAATAAAATGGGGATTCAAAATCTTAGTGCTCGTCTTTAACCGCTTAGTTTAGTAATTAGATAATTAATTATAAAAATGAACCAAATCATATATTGTTATTCTATTAGAGTTAGTATTAACTAGAACCCGATTGATTACTTGATCCTCGTGAGAAGGATAATTTCTTCACTCTTTATTACTTGAATACGACATCGTATACTAGCGGAATTTTAACAATCAGAAATATTCAAATACATCAATGGGAGGAAAAGACTCCTTTTTGGCTTTTGTAAGGTAAGACTGCACATTTATAGGAATAAGAAAAAGAGTTGTTGATTGCATTGTTTATCATGAACAGGGAAACTAGAAATTATTATTCACATACGGAAATAATAAAGGAAAAAAATATTTTTCTGGCTTTCTTAAGATAGACTATATAACATTATCATATACCCCGTACCGAACATGCTAAAATGACTGTATGTTTTGATAAGAAAAGGGGTGTTGATGATTTGCTTGAAAATAATGTTGAGAAATAAAACGGATCGATGTAATATATATGATACGATATGAAATATATGATCGCAAACAAAAAAAAAGATAAAATGCAAAATAATTAATTGGTAAAGGAACGATGTATTTTATTCAATTGATTAATATAGAAAAAACTAATACAATAATTGTGTTATCCTATATTTCAGTAATACAAAACATGTGAAAAAAGCCTAGTATTTATAAGGACGAAAGTCAAATCCTAGAAATACCACAAAGATGAAAATAAGATAACAAATCACGTGGAATAAATGAAATAATATTTTTCTAATATTTTTTCAATAAAAATAGATGCCAAGAAGGAAAAAATATTTTCTCAAATCAATCTAATTCCAATGCAACAAATGAAGCTCCAAGATTTCTCCACTTGAAAATAATAAATCCGACTGTAACGAAAAATTTGAACTTTTCAACAAGAACCAAACTTTCTCCAACAAAAAATTACCATCATCTTCCACAGTATCAAACATGGATATATAAACTCAAACACCAGGTTCCCTAAAATTTACAAAGAATTAGAAATTATCAAACGGTGTCAAAGCACGCCATGTAGCAGAATAAACTCCCAATACTTTCATAGAAGGCCCCGACTAGTCTCAACACCTTCAAAAACGCTAAAAGCAGGTGCAACCAAATTAGCATCCATGTACCTATCTCCATGGGTCTATCCCTAGCAGTTGAATACGATGGAACCGCAGGTAATGGTGGCAAAGCGGAATTACTCATATCCTCCAAACTCAACTTAATAGTATTCTTCAATATGGACCCCGACCCAAATCTCAAAGGTAAGTACCAAACTGAATCTCCACCACGGTACTAAATTTGTGCTGGCTTTTTTTCACAAATTCTGTCTGACTTTGCAAGATGTATAACTGGGATATTTTCCGTTCCTCCAATACAACACGAACACCCTTTAGAACCCTCGAGACTCCACCTCCTCCAGAAGACGTGTAACCTTTTGAACCAAGAGTATTCAATGAAATGAGATTCTTCATCAAGTTCGGAATATGTCGAACGTGATCAAGTGTTCTACATGTTCCATCAACTAACTTCAATCTGATTCTACCAATACCAGCTACTCGACAAGGTTTGTTGTTATCCATGACAACGACACATTGCGTCACTGTTTCATATGTTTTAAACAAATTCCGATTGGTACACATATAGAACGCACAAACTGTACTCAAAATCCACTCATCGTCAGGTTTGGATTCCATGTCAGAAATTGTCAAAACATCTCCATCACTCAAATAGTTTTCGACTATGTTGGTCTCGTCTGAAATTCTTGATTGCTTCCCATGATTTGCAGTGAAATTACCTCTGTTCTGCAATTTGTTGCAATCTCTCTTAATATGTTATTTCTTCTTGTAATAATAACGAACCTGATTACTGAAATTTGACCTCGACTTACCTCTTCTCCGATCACCATGAACAACAAGACATTCTCCATCTCCGACCTTATATCCAACCAGACGCTTCATCTTCTCTTTTGAAAACAAGGTATCATACGAATCTTCAATGGTGAGAGTATCACGACTATACAAGATCGTGTCTCTAAACGAAGTAAACAAAGTAGGTAGCGAACACCAAAGGATTAAGGACAGATCTTCTTCATCATATTTTACCTCTAAAATCTCCAAATCAACGATGATCTCCTTGAACATAGTCGATGATCTTCTAATTGCTTGTCAGACTTTTAGTCATGCACAATTGCTTCAACTTCAACCACAACGCGGCTACCGTTTTCTCCTTCAAAACGTCCTAAAAAATATTGTTAGAGAGATAAAGATGGATATGTGAAAGAGTCTTTCTATCCTTCCGTTGTTTTTCATCCGTCGTTTAAGTTGTGGGCATTTTGTCAAATTCCAACAACGCATCATCCAAATCCATCTGCGCGAGTACAACTCGCATCTTCACTTGCCATAATGAAAATCTTGTATTTCGATCAAAGAGCGAAATTTCATACTTCAAGGCTGCCATCAATAACAAAACCTCGAACAAATCACAATCAATAGCTCTGATACTACTTGTTGGGAAATAAAATGAATTGAAGTAATATATAACACGATATGAAGTATATGATCGCAAACAAATAACAAGATAAAAGGCAAAATAATTAATTGGTAGAAGAAAGAAGTATTTTATTTAATTAACTAATATGAGGAAAATAAATAATTGTGTCTATACAATTATCCTATATTTCAATAATACGAAACTTGTAAAAAAATCCTAGTATTTGTGAGGGTGAAAGTCAAACCCTATAAATACCACAAAGATGGAAATAAGATCAAAAATCACTTAAAATAAACAAAAAAATATTTTTCGAATAAAAACACGTGCAAAGAAGGGAAAAATATTTTCTCAAAATATTCAACCTAATTTGAGTTTAAAAAAATCCAACAAATAATCCTTTGTGGAGCATACAAATTGACACGTATTAATGTTCATATAGCCAATCAGAATCCTACAACAGGATCGAGTGCTCGAGTGGCATTGGGATATATTCTTTTGTTTTGTGGGGGAAATTCTTTGTATCGTGGCCAACTTTTGGAGAGATTTAATATTATTCAAATGGACCTACATTAAAGACTTAAATCCAGAAAGAAATGTTAAAAAAAATCATGTAATTTATTTGTGGATTTGACAGATTAATTCTCCAAAATGAATAGCTTGCAATGTCAACCCCTAGAGAATTGGGTTCTGCAAATGGTTGCCGATCCCTCGGTTCATCCACAAACAACTAATTTAAGCATTGGAGTGATTCTGTGTACGATACATGCCAAATCAACTATTAGTTACCACTTGGGTTTTCGAATGTGAAGATTTAGTACCTTTTCTGGTTGCTGTTGTTTAGTAACCTTGGCTGAGGTGTATAAATTTATAAAGGTAAAAGCTTATCCAATTCATTCTCACTTTAACTTTGGGGAAACCTGAATAAAAGAAGAAGAAGATAAAATTGGCATAAAATTCTAGCAGAGAATAAGAAAAACAAGAATATCAGAAACAGAGTTTTGGTTCAACCTATATTTAATCCGAGGTCAAACGTGTGATTATTTCATCAAATGCTGATGGAGTGATTTTGAATATTTGTTTGATGTGATATTATGTTGAGCAACAACTTTTAGACGAAGTGATCTAACATTACCATCGTCATGAACCCTCAAAAGTCTCCCAATCTCAGAACACAAGTTTTGACTTATGTAGCAAAAGAAAATAGGCTACTCCAGTAGAAAGATTAAGTAGATAAGCACGTTCCTCTTGACCTTTTAGATAATACGATTTAACGTATCTTAGAAATCTTAGATTCAAATCTCGTTACCACCTATCTTTGAAAATCGTTCACGTATTAGGGATTTGAAAAAAAAAATAAAAAAATTCATCCAACTTGTATCCAATGGAGGTGTTGAATACTAAAAAAATGGGACAGCATCTTCTTCTTTTAATTGTATGATCATCACCAAATAAGAATCCTGGCCTTGTTAAGCCAGGAATTTTTAATATGCTTTGGGCACACGCGTCATTCAATATATAGGTCCAACCACAATGAGATAGGCAGATGCCATCCCCAAATTTCAAAATCATCATCTTTTTTGTCTGTTGAGGTATACTCTTCGACTGTTAAGAACATCATCTTTAATTCTATTTAGGAACTATTTTACGATGTGGGGACACACATCACTAAAGGTTGCAGGAGATATTCCGGAGAAAGTTTTAGGAAAGCACTCCATATTGGTTCGTAATGTATTGTTCGACTAACAAATTTTCTTGACACTAAAATATGACCGATAAAATAACATGTCCGCTCCCTGTCGAAGAATTGGAGTAGTAAATAAGAATGTTTCAATCTCCGCCGCACTTCACCTCCTGATAATACCTACGGTGCGGGCATATAGAGTGCCACCCGGTCCCGGCTCTCGTTGCCTTAAGTAAGATAAGATTTATTTTCTAAGAAAATCAATTTTCTACCATCTCTTAAAAGAGCGGCTGAGTATTACTATTCATTTGTGATTTTACCTCACATATCACTGTTCCATATGTGGACAAATATATATATTTATATATAAATTACTTGTCGACTTCAATTCTAAATCTAACTGTAAGATCACACAAGTTGCTGTTGCCGTGAACATTTTGATGTTCCCAACCTCTCAACTAGCCGTCATTTTTAACTTCTAAATTTTATTCTGTAAAATAAATAACTTAAAAATAAGTTTGACTACTTTTAAGCATAATCAAACACACTTGATTGAATAATTAATCCAACTATAAACCAAATATATAAAATTTAATCCTCTCTCATGATAAAAATGAGGATTTTGGGGCAAGCATCCACTATAAAAGTGTAATTTGCTTTGTTTATAGGAAATAAAAAATTCTCCCATTGATCAAATTAATAACTTTTCCATAAATAGTATTAAGGCATATATCTCAAAAGATAAATAGAATTATAGAATCTTAATGTATTATATAAAAACAAAAAAGTAAAAAAGAATGAGCTCTTTATCATGAAACCGACAAAGCTAACTTTTATTAATTTCAATTTTTAAAACTATAATAGCCATCATATGATGCCTAAATAGGCATCTTTTCACAAAGAATTATTGAGATGATAAGAATATGTAAGAGTTCTTAAAACACATTTTTGGTGCTCTAATTATATGTCGAGAAGTGGAGAATCGGTAAAGTTTGCAGCTCTGATTTTCAAAAATGGTTGCGAAAAAAATTTAAACGCACAAGTTAGTTTATATTATGAAACTGAAAATTTCACGAAGAATCACACAAGCAATTTTTTTCTTCAAATTTCTAACTTTTAAATAGTGGTGTTAAAGTTGACTGATTGAAAAGGGTCTTGTCCAAGAGCAACACGACCTCTTCTAGGTTGATATAATAGCTCACATGCCCTTCCGAACTGGCCCATAGGACAAAAAAGAATCGAATGAAATTAAATTTAAGATGATAATATATTTACTTAGTGAAGTTGTCTCGATCTCAATAGAAATAGCTTAAAACATACTAAAAATAGAGATAGGCCACATAGATGAATAATGCTATGTAACCACAGGGTTTATCACCAATTTAGATAGTAGCGAATCCCATTACCTTTTTTTTTTGATATCCAGGTGTCCACCACTCACCACTAGAACTACGTAACATTATTCCACAAAGAAATATAGGCACTTGACACCAAATAATTTTACCTGTTATCTCACTATTTTGGACAGGCTTTGAAATAAACTGGAGAAGAATCTTGAGCACAAGAAAAAGAGCCTTCAATTGGATAACACCAAACATCCATTTCCACCTCACTTGATTCTCAACCATAGAACTTAGAACACTTGTGATAATACATTCCCTTTTCCTTTTTCTAGTAGAGAATTTTTTCATTTTTTATTTTTGAGAATAAGAAGACTACATTTATATTCATTCCCGTGGATAGAATTTAGGTATCACTCATAAAATATTATTTTTTATCTTCAAAGATAAGGAGATAAAAATTTATCATCTCTGTTATCATAAATCGAGTCGAATCCAATTCAAAGAGTACTTATCTTGCAATACCTCAATTGACTACTAATAAAACTCATTACAAAACTTTTAGGCACTGCTAAATATAGAAATGTTCTACAACCCTTTCGAGTAGGCTAAAAAATTGACTTTCGAAGGCAGTGATAAGAGCTCTCTTGAGGCCAGGAGTATAAGCGGTGCAGGAACTTGGGAGCCAACAAGGGCATAACCCATGGTTTACCTCCTCGAGTCGCTGAGGGGCCGGTGACTTGAGGTCCAAGATTTAGTCTGACTAAGTTGGGATACCTGGGTATAAAAAAAATAAATTGACTTTTGACATTTTATGGGTTTTGCCATCAATAATCATTTTCTGTATGATATGCAAATGTAATAAATATTAGAATAATTCTATTAGGTAGACTTCCATTTGCTTGCGAATTTTACGGGTTAGATGTATGGTTTGTAATGATACTGTGATTAGGCCCAATATGTTAGTGATCACGTGGGCCGTTGTACACCTTACACTTTATTATATATAATATGGTAATTTTAAGTATGTGGGCCGGATTGTTGTAAACCCTAATTAGGGTTAGAGTCGATAATGAGTCGGCTTTATAATTTCCTATATAATGGCTAGGTCTCATTTCCTTTCCATATTGTTTTTCGTTTGCCCCATTGACGGCTGATTATTTTTTTAGGAGCAAGGAGAGGAAGATCTAGCTAGTAATATTCACACACACAAACAAAATGTCTTCCGCATGAATGAATTTGGAACTATCAATTAATATATGTGATTCTTGTTATTAGCATGATTATTGAATTATTACAACAATTGGTATCAGAGCTGCATGCTAGGATTAGATGTATAGTTTGCAATGATATATAGCAATCAAATATTTGCTCAAGTGGGAGAATGTTAGAATAATTCTATTATATGGGTTTCCATTTGATTGCGAATTTTACGGGTTAAATGTATAGTTTGCAATGATAATGTGATTAGTTCTAATATGTTAGTGATCACGTGGGCCGTTGTACATCTTACAGGCTTTATTATTTATAATGTGGTAATTTTAAGTATGTGGACCGGAATGTTGTAAACCCTAATTAGGGTTAGAGTCGGTAATGGGCCGACTTTATAATTTCCTATAAAATGACTAGGTCGCATTTCCTCTCCATATTATTTTTGGCTTGCCCCGTAGACGGCTGATTATTTTTTAGGAACAAGGAGAAGAAGATCTAGCTGATAATATTCACACACACACACACAAAATGTCTTCCCCGTGTATGAATTTGGAACTATCAATTAATATATGTGATTCTTGTTCTTAGCATGATTATTGAATTATTACAACAAATGGTATCATAACTGCAAGCTAGGATTAGAATCCATTAAAAAATTAAACAAAATCAAAGGCAAAACAGGCTTTCTGAAATTTGCTCTCATCTTATAAAACAACTTTATTTTTTCAATTTCCACCTTGCTATCTCCTCTCTCTTTCGTATACTTTCTGTGTGTATATATGTTTGTATGTATATACATTATCAATTGAAAACCCAGGCAGTCTGTGTACATGTGTATCCTGCCCTTGTTCTTCTTCTTCTTCTCACATTGTATTGTTATTATAATTGTGACTATCACCGGCCGTTTCCGTCTGTGTGCGTATGTGTGTAAATTAAAAGCAAAGTATTTCATGTTTCCACGTGTGTGTAAATTAAAAGCAAATTATTTCATGTTTCCACAGTTCTTGCAATAATGCAGGACATAAATGTAGAAAACAAGATGTTCTACGAAAACCATGAAGATCCCTTTTGAATTCCAAACTGTTTCGCGCGTTTTCGCTCGCTAACAATTAAAAAGGGATCAGACGATTGTATAAGGGACAAACCTCTTGGAACAAAGTCCCAAAAATGGGTGTTTATTGAATATGAAGATTACAATTTGGACACGAACAAGATACCTCCAAGGGGCGCAAGCACACAAGTACAAGGGAATTGAAGTAATTAAAAGTTAATTTAAGAAAAGTAAATTACATGTTCTCTGTTTTGAGAGTGAATTTTGTCAGGGCTGTCTTCGTTGTCTTCCTCTTTCTTTTATACGGCTTGGGCAGTTTTGATCATTTAGAAACTGCTTGTAACTACCCATTTCCTTCATCATGGTCGGTTGGCCAATAACTACCCTGTGCAACTCATATCACCACGTCCTCTTCATAACTGCTTGCCATCAACTCTCTCAAATTGTGGGGCGTAATTATGATGTGCTCAAACCGTCTTAGATCGTGACTTTGGATAACAACAAGCTTTAGTCATTGCTGGGACTCTGGGCGACTCAGCATTTTTGGACGACAATTGATCTTCCGCTCTGGGAGATTATAGGATGTTTCATTCGCTCAACATCTGGACGTTCTGCAGGCTTGAGCGACGACGTACCTTTGTTTTTGGGCTTTCATCATATTTAATGACATTTCTGGTTGGGCTTTTACCCTGATCTCTCTAGATGTGCTTCGTCTCTTGGGTCATTTCCTCTCTTGGGCCATTTGAATTGAGCTGAATATTTTGTGTGTCAACAATTATCCCCCAATATGGCGGAATTAATTTTAATTTTCGTCATATTCATCTTCGTGTCTTCTAGCAACGTTTGAAATTCCCAATGTTTTTCAATCATCACTTTCTTCTAATTGTCTGGAATGGTGTGACGTTACAACCCTTCTAAACCCAAAAATCGCGCCACTTCGTTGCACCACTAAACCACGTCTCCATACTTCACTTCTTTTCCCCACTATTTTACTGTTCATCGTCTTGCTTCTCCTCTACGTTTCTCAAGCAAGCTTAGACGAACTCGTATTTTGCATTCAATGGCGACCTCTCAAACTCGTTCGGACTCCCCTTTTGGTTTCGAAGACTTCCAGAACCTCCTCACCAGGCCATATGTAAACCCTTCTCGTCTTGCACCGGCTAACCCAGACCGGAATGAGTTTTATCTTGGCCCAATGTTTAATGATGCTGCGTCGATAGAGAAAGTGGCTGTGGGTCAAGTATTCCCTTACACGGAAAACCTCCATTTTTTGAACTCGCTACCGTTGAAGCCCATTCAGGAGCGAGGTATTCGTACTTGGCCTAAAGCTGATTCTTTTTTTCGTTTTTGGCATGCACGTCTGGTAAAACATGGGCCCACAAAAGCACTTTTTGATCGTGCGCAGATTTCTGATTTGTTGGAGATTACCCTCCATCCCCCAATTTATGATTCAGTACTTTTTCCAATCTCGCTGAGCTTTTGGTCTTCAGAGTATAACACTTTTGTTTTTCCTCTTGGCCCGACGTCTATTACCCTGAGGGACATAGGGGCTTTAGTAAACCTCCCACCTTTGGGCGATACCATATTTCCTGGTATCTTGGTTACTAATGCTGCTCCAAAGTTTGACAAGAAAATTACTGAGTCGTATTCAAGCATGCAAAGCCTTTACACTGCCTCTGTTTCTGAACCTAGCAATGCTGAGCGTGTAGCTTTCCTCCACGTTTGGCTGTGTAAATATGTCCTCTACGTCCCTAGTTTGAAGCCTTCTACGAACTATTTGCCCATATCACATAAACTAGCACGTGGCCGACCCCTGAATTTATGTTAATTCCTTTTGGCCGCCCTTTACAGAGGCATGGCCTCCCTCCAATTCTAACTAAAGAATAATGCCTCCCCTACATGTAGTGGACCTCTTTGGTTGGCCCAATTATGGTTGAGGGTGTATTTCCCACAACTTGGTGCTGTACCTTCTCCTCCTAGGTCAGTCGTCTGCTATGGGTTGTTCATTCATCAATTAGATCCTGTAAATATGTCTGCCAGAGAAATTTTCACATTCTTTTATACACTGAACTCCATTCCTTCATTCTTTCCTTTTCTTGCTCATCAAATCCCCATTTTTTGTTCGTCTTCCTTCCACTATGGATGAAGCAACTGCATCTTTGTCTATATGGGTCGAATTTTCGGTTGGGAGAGAGTTGTTCCATGATATCGTAACAGGGACAAATGGTAAAGCTGGGGTTGAGATATATGCTCCTCATTTCTTTGCCCGTCAGCTTAGTTTCGGCCAAACATGGCCTGTTCCTCCTTGTTATTCCAAGAATATCGCAGAACGTTTTTACCTTATTAGTAAGGCTGAGGCTGGAGCTATTGATGTTCGAAATAAACGTTCGGCTGAGGGCTTCTCTTTTGTTCCCTTCAATTCTATTGCTGTTACGCATCCTCTTTTCGACCAATTGTGGCCATCTGTGAAGCGTAGGCTTTTTTCAGTCAACGCTAATCGTGCTTTTCACTCATTGGATCGTTCAGAGACTCTCCCTTCTTCCCCTGTTCTTACTACTCCTTTGTCCATCAAGGGCCCTTCTAAATCACCATCAGCTTCCCACAAACGTTCAAATCTTCCCTCTGCTTCCCCAACTACCCAGGCTATTGCTGCCAAAGGTGCTTCTAGCCGGAAACGGCCAGCTGCAGCTTCTCCAGTCTTGCAAGATGACGCTGGAGATGATGGGGGTGATGATCTTGATGTTCCCCTTATCCATAAAAGAAAGGTAATGACTTTGTTTAGCCATGACCTATTAATCTTTATGAACTGATGCTTCATTTGACTGTTCCATTTGATGGTTTCAGAGGGGCTCATCTTCTCGTTCAGAAGCGTTAGTCACAAACTCTCCTGCTCCAACTCCCACTATTGCAACTGTCTTAACAGGATCATCTGATGAAGGGATTCCGCCCAAAGAACAACCTTTAGTGCCAGAAACTTCATCACAATCTCTTGAGGCATCGCAGACTTCCCAGGACGTCCATCCCCCAATTATTGAGCCAGCAAGTTGGATGTCTCTTGGCACTTTCATTCTATTTGTTGATTTAGCAATCTACCTTGTTAACTTCCTGGTCAATACTTTGTTCCAATTTGAATACTGCCAATTTGTCTCCCAGCATTTTCAATGCTACCTCTTTTTTTATTTTCTCCTGACATTCTTTATTAAAAGCCATTAATCTGGCTTTAAAGGCCTGGATCTCGGCTACATGCTCTTTTGGTTGCCAAGTCATCAATATTCTCTGAGCGTTCTTTTGCCAATCACTGGATCTTCTAGGACCACTATGTTTGGCCTCATTTGACTGAACATTTCAGCGAGTGCTTCTACCGAAAATGGTTCTTCACTCTGTGCGACGACTTAAGTTTCTTCTCCATCTTGGATTATCCTGACAGGTCCGTAGTTTCCTTCGTACATGAACCTTTCGACCGAGTTAGTTTCTGCAACAAAAGGCCTATGATCTGCCTGTACCACTTTTGCTTTACCTTGGTTATTCCAGAAAATCAAGCACTGATGGAGCGATGATGGTATACAGCGACTTCCATGAATCCAATCTCACCCTAGCAGTATAATGTAACTAGTAGGACCATCAATAACAAAGAAGACAGTCGTCCTAGTAGTCGTACCCACAGTTATATCTAGTGGCATTACTCCCTTGGCCGAAGTGGCTCCCCCATTGAAGCTCGTGAGAATGACTTCCGTTGGGATCATGTCATCCTCTATTTTCGCGAACTTCCTCATCATCCTCAATGGGATAGTATTTATGGCGGCCCCATTATCAATAAGTACTTTCACCACGGGTATGCCATTGACCAAAGCCTTCACATAAAGTGGCCTTAAATGCTTGGTCAATTTCGTAGTGGGCTTTTTGAAGACAACCTTTTCTGCTACATCAATTTCCACATCCTGTTTGTCCCCTGTCGACTTATCCCCTTGTGATAAATCAACTTGCAATACCTCTGGCTGAGTACTTGTCTATGGGGTACTATATTCATTCTCCAATATTTCTCCAGCAGCTACCCAACCTGTTGGGGGATGCAGTATCCTCGGAGGAGATCCGTATTTCTCAGAACGAGGTACCCTTTTTTTCCTCTTGGGTGTCCCATATAGTACGTAGAAATCGAAAGAACGCTCAGATAGTTCTCCCAATAAATCTACTTCATGAACTCCTTCCCGATGTAATTGTTTCAGCAAGGTGTTACGCGATACTCCTCTCTTTCTCCTTTCTTCTTCTAGATCAATTTCTTCCTCAATATCAGTCGTACCATCGTCCTCTTCGCTTTGTATTTCTTGAGACGTCTGACCACCTCCACATTCCAACACACATGCTTCTTCTTCATCTCTTCCTTCTTCCTCCTTATTCTTGAATTCATTGGCCCACATGTAATTATTAGCCATGACGGGACGTAAGGTGTCGAATTGGATTGTAAGAGGGGGTTCTGTATCTTCTTCGTCTCTTTTGCTTCGATCAAACTTCGACCTCCCAAAAGAACTTTTTGACATTTCTCCCATTGATTCCCCAGTGCCAGTCTCTTCACTGTCTTAGAGAGTATTTTGATTAACTATTTCCAGTACTCTGGCACTTTAGGACGTGGCATTTCTTGTTGCTGCCTCATCATTCGTCCATAATTCCGTTGAAATCGTCTTTGCTGAATCCTAGTCATTTCATTAAACGGCACAACACGTCTCGCATTATACTGATATGAATGCCATACATTAGGCTGGTGAGGCTATGGTCTGAACGATCTTTCATGCCTTGCTGGCCTGAACTGCCTTTCCAAAGGCGATCCTTTATAGAACGATGTGTCTTGCCTCCTGTTTGGAACAAACTCAGGGGGATGATGACTCTGCCATACTTCCGGTTTCCCAGTGCTTGCTTTCATTTCTCCTTTACATCTGGCACACAAGACTTCTTCGTTCTTCATGGGTTCTTTTCCCCTAATACGTTCGAACACGCTGGCATGTTTCTCAGGGTCTTCCTCATCATCGATGACTAACTTGAACCTTGGCAACTTATTTTTATGATTGGTCGTCACCATATTCACTTCAAGTGGCTGTGGGAAAGGATTTTCATCCACTGCCATCTTCTTTTTGTCTTCGAACGTGATTCGTCTTGACTCAATAGAGTCCTGTAAAACATGACGAAAAACCAAGCAATAATTAGTCATATGTGACCATGCATTATGCCATTTACAATTTTTTTACCCTTAATTTGCTCAGGGCTTGGCAACTTATGTTTATCGCTCAGTTTTATCTGCTTATCCTTATACAATTTATCGAATATAAGGTCAGCTTTTGTTACGTCGAACGAGAACGTTCTGCTCTTTTTGTTTTCTCCTTTTATAGGCTCATCTCTAGCTACATCCTTAGACTTAGCCATTATGGGACAAGTATATGCATCCCCTTTGGTCAATTCGGCCAAACATATTTCAGTTTGATCATAAAAGTCATCGTTTATAGCATGAACGCCAAAGTGTGGGTCTTTGTAATAAGTCCCTTTGCTAGAATTTTTTACTTGCTCTTCTTCTCTTATCAAACGTTCGTACCTGATCACGTTCGCACTAAATTGGAACAGGTTAGGGAATTCCCTATCCTGGAACTTCTTCTTTAAATCAAAACTTAAACAACTTTGAGCAATTTTGACAAATTCTTTTTCAGGCAGGGGTACAAAGCTTTTACTCCTAATTGTTTTGAACCTTTGAAGAAAACCTTCTGCCCATTCATTTGGCATTTGACGTAAGTTCGCCAAATCGGCCAGTGTAACCTCAGATTCTGTTTTATAAAACTGAGCATGGATCAACTGTTCCATTTGTTGCCATGTCTGAACTGAATTTGCTGGCAAGTTGATAAACCACGAAAAGGCTACTCCTGTTAATGAACTAGGGAATAGTCTCATTTTATGATAATCGATCACCTCACCACTCTGTAATGTGAATCGTCCTATATGTTCCAGAGTAGATACTTCTCCTAAACCAGTGAACAATGAGAATTCGAGCACTTTATACCCTCTAGGCCATGGATATGCTTGATCTACCCAATCAGGATATGGTTTAGTGTAGGTCGGCCTAATAACAGGACGTACCCCAACAACCATTTGATCTTGTACTATTTCTGCAATTTGATTCCTCAGTAAAGAATTTGGCTCATATGGGGCTCATATGGGACTCCTATAGGTTGGTTCACTTGTTGGTTTACTTGAGGCGGCCTAAAATTTGGTCCTTGATTGGCCGGGAAAGTGCCATTGTTCAGACCATTATACCCATTATATTGAGTATTTATTCCCTCATGAACACGAGGTAAATTATGTCCACCATTCAGGACATTATCCCTTATGTTTGGATTACCCCCCAGGTTGGTAGTCACATTATCGCCATTCAAATTTGGCACCCCATTAACCCTTTTATTTGAGGTGGAAGGGCCGAAAAATGTTTCTAGACCTAGACCTGGGTTCAAACTAGGGGAATTGTGTGGTGAAGCATGTCCCACAATTGCCCTGATCTGGAAATGACTCCCTACGGTTGGTTGACATACTTGGCCTACTAATTTGCTCATGAGATCATTTAACGCACTTAATTGTTTGGCCATGTTATCATAGTGAACATTTCCACTCTGGGTAAATTTTTCCATATTATGGACGTTTCGTAAATTTACCTGTTCAACGACGTCTTGTGTGAGTTCTCCAAGCAATGCACACATGGTTCGAGGACTCAACTTTGTCATTGGCTCATAACGACTATGACTGCTTGGAGTCTGTCCTTCCGTCTGAGGAGAATGTTGATGTTCCTCATATCGCTCGATCACAGACTGGACTACTCCGTGACTTGCTGGTGCTTTATCAGAACTTTTATGAGGCATAATGTTTTCCTTTTGCATCTTCAAACACCAAGTGTCCCACTGGGCGTGTCAAATTGTTTCGCGCGTTTTCGCTCGCTAACAATTAAAAAGGGATCAGACGATTGTGTAAGGGACAAATCTCTTGGAACAAAGTCCCAAAAAGGGGCGTTTATTGAATATGAAGATTACAGTTTGGACACGAACAAGATGCCTCCAAGGGGCGCAAGCACACAAGTACAAGGAAATTGAAGTAATTAAAAGTTAATCTACGAAAAGTAAATTACATGTTCTCTGTTTTGATAGTGAATTTTGTCAGGGCTGTCTTCGTTGTCTTCATCTTTCTTTTATACGGTTTGGGCAGTTTTGATCATTTAGAAACTTCTTGTAACTACTCATTTCTTTCATCATGGTCGGCTGGCCAATAACTACCGTGTGCAACTCCTATCACCACGTCCTCTTTATAACTGCTTGCCATCAACTCTCTCAAATCGTGGGGCGTAATTATGATGTGCTCAAACCGTCTTAGATCGTGATTTTGGATAACAACAAGCTTTAGTCATTGCTGGGACTCTGGGCGACTCAGCATTTTTGGGCAACAATTGATCTTCCACTCTGGGCGATTATAGGATGTTTCATTCGCTCAACATCTGGGCGTTCTGCAGGCTTGGGCGACGACGTACCTTTGTTTTTGGGTTTTCATCATATTTAATGACATTTCTAGTTGGGCTTTTACCCTGATCTCTCTAGATAGGCTTCTTCTCTTGGGCCATTTCCTCTCTTGGGCCATTTGAATTGAGCTGAATATTTTGTGTGTTAACACAAACAAAGGCAGCAATATTTATAAAGGCACTGTTCAAAATGGCAGCAAAATTGTATTTGCTCTTACACGGTAGATACCAGGCAACCAGGTCCGGTAGGATCATAGTTCATTAACAGAGCACCCTTCAATGGTAGACCTGGAAATTGATTACCTCATTTCATTCCAAAATGATAAAGAAACATTTCAAATTGGAGTGTTAAATGCATGCACACCTAAAGAACCCACATTGTTGGATGTCCATTTATCCCAAATTCTATGCACAAAACCCCAGGCCATTGTTTTTCTTCCCCAACTGCAAGCACTAAGATTTACAGCACTAAAAAATGCATGTGGAAAATGAAATAGGGAAAACAGCAGAGTCATTTCATCAAACAGTTGTCGTGCAACATGACTTCAAGATTTTGTTTCTTGATTCTTGAATGGTTCTATGTTATTCATATGGTGATGGACTGGCGGCGGCACCGCAAGAAGGAAGGAGACACCTAGGGTTTTAGATTGGGTTTTGGTTGGTTTTGGTGACGGGGGTTTCTCCTGCAATTTCTGATTTTTGGGGGCCTGCCTGCAATTAAAGTAAAATGGCCATTTTGTAATTTTAAAGGAAAAAGACCTGTTCTTTAATTTCTATATTGTGAGGCTCTTTTCATAATTTTAAATCCAGCATCGGTTTTACAATTTTGAAATATTGAATTTGAATTTTTAAAATTGACCCACATATATTTCAATTTCGACATAAATTTAAATTTAAATTTAAAATTGACGACTTTATATTTTTGTTGAAATATTTTAAATGTCGTTGTTATTTGTCCATTTAAATTTCAATTTCATATATTGAAATTTAATTGTCAATTTCGTCTCACAATCGCGCATGAATTTTTACTTTTCGTCGTTTCATGATTGTGATTATTATTGTTAAATTTTTCGTGGACTTCACGTCTATTTTAGTGCTCCCATTATGAGAAATATTTTGAAATAAAAGTGGGTGGTAGCTATCAAAGTAGCACACTCATTTTTATTTATTTGATTTAAAAAAAAAAACTGGACGTTAGCATCGTAATTTTAAATTATTACATATAGTATCTTGTCCAAATGTGTTATTATATGTAATATTTTTTGAAAATTGGCGTAAGATAGTTAACGAGTTTACTTGGTTTAGAAATCTCATTTTGCCCAAATGTGTTGATATTTCGAAAATCAATTTGTTTTGTTAACTAACTTGGTTATGTGTTTTAAGAGTACCTTACAACGTGTTCTATTGTTAGCCCAAATGTGATTTTATAATGATGCATCTAGGCTCTTACCGTAATAATGTTCATTTGGTTTTGACTTTAATTACGATCTATCTAATTTAGCCCGTGTTAATTAGATGAATATGTTATCATCCATTGTCCGCATACACTATGTTTGGATGATATTAAACATGTTATTTTAAGTTTCCACATTTTTAAATGTCTCAACTCTTTCAAGTCAATTATCTGCTAAACCTTGACTAAGAATAATTATGTGATATGGAAACGAGACGTAGAAATAGTACTTGGTCTTTTGGGGTTGGATTTTGCAATGGAGGAGCAGCTTTCGAAACCTACAGATAAAAGCGATCTTGAATATGTAGCTGAGTAAAGGGCTAATAGACTTTGTTTAAAAATTATTAAGCGCTCCATATCCGATTCCATTATGAGTGTTATTTCGGATAATGAAAATGCAAAAGGTTTTGTGGATGCCATATGATTGAGATTTGTTGAGTTTGATAAAGTTGAAACTGGAGATCTGATGGACAAACTGATGAATATGAGATATGATGGTACAAGTGGAGTTAGAGAGCACGTTATAAAGATGATTAATATATCTTCTAAATTAAAGGCTCTTAAAATTTGCTAGTAATTCCCGATAGGTTTCACAAGGGAAGGTTCAAAACTAAGGCCCTGTTTGCCCCAGCTTTTCAGCCAAAATTTGACCGTTTCTTTCCTGTACCTGGGCCCCGCCTGTGAGAGGAATGGTCCATAATGGCTGCTCAACGGTCAAATAATGGATTAAAAGTCAGCTCAAAAGCTGGGGCAGACATGGCCTAAATGCTACATATCCTATGCAGGATTGATTCGGTTTACTCTCTCTTTCTCTCTTTAGTCTTTGTTTTCCAAATTTGCATTCATGTGGGGGATTGTTGGAAAATTATAATTATGATATTGAATGAAAATCAGTTTCATCGTTTCAGAATTTATGGAAATTATTCATCCGTTCCACTTCAACCGTTCCTCTTCAGTTTCAAAAATTTATCTTCAATGTTAATTGTACTAATGACCACGCTCTTCCTCTATGAGTATAAATAGAGGATATCTCTATTGAAAAAAAAAACAAGTGAGAGATTCAGCTTCAAGCAAAGTGAGACAAGCTTCCATCAACCAGCTTTTTCTTTTCGGTTCTTTTTTTTTTTCCTGAATTCTTTGAGAGATAGACACAGCTAGTTCGTAGGCGGGTAACATTGTGCAGTGTGATCCGACAATCGATTGTATCTTGGGAATTGAACACCGATCAAAATCTCTTGCACCCCGATGAGGCGGCGAATTCGATTTAAGAAAATCGTGTAACACGGGCCTTCGATTTTGGTTTGATTTACTTGATTCTCTAATCTTTCCCCAACAAAGTCCTCTGTCTCTAAAATGGAATTCTCAATCAAATTTATGCAACAAAATCAATAATAACATAATGATAATCAGAGCAATGCAAATACGAAAAGAAATCAATCACTAGATAATTGATTTTTCTTTTTCAAAACGTAGATAACGTTCAAATGTGATGGAAAAAAAAAACTACTCAGAGTGGTTTTGAGGGACTACACGACGCTAACTTAAATATCCAAGTGATTGTGAAGGACTTCCCTAGCCGTTTTTTTAAAGAAATTGTTAAGCCCGGGATTGGCATTGCGAGCAAGGATTCAAGAGATGTTTTTGGAAAACACATAAATAAATATTCTTAGTGTACACAAATGCGATTTAAGAAAAGTAATAAAGTGAAAGGCGTAAACGACTCCAAGCAGCGAGCAAATTAAAAAGAATAATGTTATCTAAACCATCTCATCATCTGTGTAGGTTGCTTTTAAGTTGCTCCTAGGGCACATCTCCAAGTGGTAAAAGGAGAAGGTGGAAAAACTCCAGCTTTGCTTGAGGCTGCCGCGTCAAAGGTTCGAATCCTGAAATATGGATTTGACCATTGGGTAAGTGCAAGTGTACAGCAGCCTTCCACCATGTATCCTTGGAGGCATAACCTGCGATTTATCTCTTCCACAAAGGTCCAGGGCAGGGCAGGTGGGGGCCGCTAAGGATGCGGTTCATCCCTAGGTTGCTTTTAAGTTAGTATTTAATATTTATTAATATCATATTAAATATGACCCATATCCTTATATATAGAAGTGTATCAATTAAATTCACTTAAATATCACCTAAATTAATGATTATCAGTCTAGATGTATTGAACCAAACATCACATTCCGCTTCTTCACATGCCGGTGAGGGTTTTTCCCCCTTCCTTTGGTTTCCTCAGTGAAGGTTGGCTCCTTCCTTTGTGAAGGTTTCTTCCCCTTTTCCTTTACCTCTCTCTCCACTTACCTTACCAGTTCTCCTGTGAGATTGTCGGTTGTGGCGTTGGTTTCTTTTCCCTAATTTTTCCTTGCCTCTCTTAACCCTGGTTTTGATCGGCCCTTCTTGTGTTTTGCCGGGGGGTGGGAGCTTTTGGCTCCCCCCCTCCCCTTTTCAGTTTTCTTGGTTTTGGGGTTGTGGTTGCAGTTGGTGGCCGGCGTTTGTAGGATGGTGATTCTGTTGGTGTATTGGCGTTTAGCTTCTGCCAGTGGGTTCCTACGTTTTGGGCCGGTTCTGGCGGTTTGTGATGGGAGTCGTTTGGTGGTGTATTTATTCGGTGTTTGTTGATGTTGGGCGGTGTCTTGGGCCGGTTCTGCTGCCTGTGGTTTGCAGGCTAGCTTGGGCGGTGTGGTGGTTTGGACTGGTGGCCTGGGTGGTTGTTCTCGTGATGCTTCGGACTGTGAGAGGGGCGTGCGTTTACTCGGTTTGCGGTCTCAAGTGGTCGGAGCTGGCGAAGGATTTCTACTGCTGGGTTTCGCTGGTGGGCCTTTTTGGCTGGGTTTCAGCGTTGGCCGTGGGGTGGCGATCGGGGGTGTGCTGTGTGCGTGTTGATTTGGTGGTGTAGGTTTGTTGGTTGTTTTGTGGTTATCTTTGTTGTTGTGTTGTTTAGTTTGTGTTGTGATGTTTGTTCTGTTTGTGTTGTTTTGGTTCGCTAGTGTGAAGTCTAGACAATGCCCGTTCATTGTGCGCGGGGGTGCTTAAATGCAGATTGCGTAGTTGGCTTTCAATCGGGTTTCTCTTGTACTGTAAAGTCACAGATGTTTTTAGACTTTTATTGGCTGTGTATGTTGTCAGGTCGTGTTTGTTTTCGTGGTCTGTTCTATTTGTGGTTGTGTCTTGTATAGTTGTCGTTGTTTTGTTGCACTTGGGTTGCACTTAATCTTTCTTAGGAGGGCGATGTGTTGGAAGTTCTCCTCCTTGTATCCGCTTTGTGCGTTTTTAATGGATTGCTCTTTTCATTCAAAAAAAAAAAAAAAAAGAATGATCACAAACCTACCATATCTTTTTGACGTAAATGTAATTTTCTCGTATTTTTTTAGATGAATAAATTTTTTAAGTAATTAATAAAGTTCAAAACTGGAAAAGAATTATTCAAGAGATGGAGGGTAGGGGCGGACGCAGAGCTTTAAAGTTAGTGGAGCACAATCGAATTTGCATAAAGTTGGAAGAAATTTTACAATAAAAAATATACGTCCAAAAAAATTATCTCACTATATAATTTTGCATCCGAAAATTTACATGGGATATAACTTTTTCGGATGTAAAATTTCGAAATTTTTGATGTTACATCCCATATAAAATTTCCTAATAAAATGATGAAAATTACATTGAAAAATTTGTATTGCAAAAATAATAAATGAAATAATTGAATTTTTTTTAAAAAAATGCGAGTTAGACGTCTTTCTTTAAAACTCACGTTTAACGTATTTTTAACTATTTTCGATATCTGTTTGAACTATTCGATATGCCCATAATGTAGTTCTCAAAATAAGTTTTGAGATGACATAAGCAATGTGTAGATTCGATTAGCGTACGATCGTCGGAGAATTTTTAAAATTAGCATGTTATCGAAATTCAAATTTATTGTGATTTTACCCATATTTGGTGGAGACTAGAATCAAATTTTTAGTAAATTTTGATAAAAGTTATACAGATATTGATTCCATGAAATATGTTATTAAAATTAATTGTTAACTTTGATTTAGATTAAAATTTAGATTTCAATCGATACCAAACATGATTTTAAAAAAAAATTCTCAAAAGTTGGGAGGGCTACCCCCTGGGTCCGCCAGTGATGGAGGGTGTTGGTCGTGGAAAGGGTTGAAGGAAGGAAAGGAGGAGAATTCCTACATCTAACTGGGTTCAATCACTCTATAAAACAAACAACTTTTTGGAGGTAGGCCTCGATTATCTCATTAGGACATCTCATGCTTTTTTGCAGTTCTTGTTTTGCTAAGTACACCGGGCTTGCTTATGATTCATGTTATACAAATCAAAGTACAAAAATTACAGATCAACTCAACCTATTACAGACGTTCATGTCAAAACCACTGGACATCTTCTCATAATATTGTACCATTCTATATCTACACCGAAAAATTCAGATTCACCCAAAAACACTCACAATCCTAGGAACGTGAGCTCACCGTTACCTTCAACACAATATATCATTTCACCGGATTTCACAAAGAAATACCACTCTTAAATCAAATTAAAGAGTAACTCAACATCAAAATGAGAAGATGAAAGAGAACACAGAAGACTGTAGAGAACCCTCGAAGAACAGAAGCCAAAAAATATCATGCCGTAATTCTGCCTTTTCAATTTACCCTAAAGAAATATATCGAGATGTGCAGCAGATGATCTAACGATCTAGAGAAACTACCACTTTTAGTTATAAGGCAAAACAACTAAAGTTGTATTTACCAAACACGATTTCACTAGACTGACTTTTGGGCCTGGGCTTCACTGGGTTACTTCAGTTGATTATTGGGCAATAGCAATTGGGCCGAAGACCATGTTTCATCATCGCCTTATTGGGTTGGACTGGCATCACAACCCTCACAATTCCCTTCTAGTAAACTCCTCTATGAACTAGCTCATGCTTGACTAGCCCAGCAATTATTTTTATTCCTTCGCACATTTATTTTGTGCATTTTTCATGTTTACAATGAAATTTATGAACATTGACCCGCTGTTTGTTATTCAGCACAAAAACATCCTGCCTTATTCACTAATTCGTGAGAAGATAATGAGCTCTAGAATTTGAAAAATGATTCGGAAAGTATCTTCTTAGTAGGTGGTTATTCGTAGAGTCGTCTTTGACAGTAATTTTGAAAAATAGTATTGAGTCCAACATGGATAGTTTTTTTTGGGTAGAAAAATATGAAACTTCCTCTTAGGAGTCTCCTCATAGATTTCTCGAGATACAAATATGAAACTTCCTCTTAGGAGTCTCCTCATAGATTTCTCGAGATACATTCTTATAAAGTTTTTTAATAGCATTTAGAACTTCATTTTGTTTAGGTGGACAACCTTGCAAATAGAAATTTTGTTTAAGCGTAATAAAAAGAAAAAAAAAAATTATTCATCTAGAGTGTAACACAATATCAAGAAGTGGAGACGGTTCCTAATCGACTCATTTATAGGTTAATATAGTGAAGCTACCATGATCACTTTGACGTTTGTATTGCTAATGTTTAGTTCAAATTAGCTCTGTTGAGTTTCGAATTTAATAACTATGATTGTATTAAATATTTTCTTTTCTGTGACCAAAATAGTAAAATGATATCATTAATTGAACATAAAACTAGATAATTGGTTCACAAAAGAATTCATTACAAAATTTTAAAAACCAGAAAAAATATAAATGATAAGAGCACCAAAAATTTTCGTTATTGATTCTCAGCCACAGGAACACGTGGCAGTGAACTACCCCTACACCCAATTCTGAAATTCAAACGTCTTTTTACTATATTTCTGCTCCAATGGCTTCACTAGCAGCAGCTGCGGCGGCTGCATTCTCTCTCGGGCTGAGAGGCGAAAGCAGACTTCGAGAATTCGAAGCACAAAATTGTGTGAGAATAAGAAGAAATAGGCATGAAAATTTCAGGGTTTATGCCGTGCAAGGTTCAAACAGCCGGCAAAAGGCCCCTCCGGGAGTTGATACAAGAATTCATTGGGAGAATGAGAATGAGGGTTGGTTAGGGGAAAGTGATTCGCAGTCGACGACACAGCAGTTCAAAGATGAAGAGAATCTTCTGAGAGAAAAATTCTCGGATTTACTCAACAGTTCATCTGATTCTCATTACCAGTGAGTCTTGATTATGATGATTATCTATGATTTCTTGGTTTGAATTGGGTATGTTTCAGTTGTCGTTATTATTATTGTTTGATTATGAATTTGATTTATTTGTACAATTTCATATTACTTAGATTGCTGGCTGGATGGCTGTTCATGTTCCTGCAAATAGAAAAAACAGATTTTTCTATTTTCTGGATTCAGGGGATGGATGTATGTTATGTTAGGTCCAATGGACTTAGTCGAGACGTTTGATGAAATTTATAATAATCATGTTCGTATCAAATATATCATAAAGGGATTGGAAAGTTTCTCGAGGAGTTGATATTAATTTAAAATCATCATTCAAGACAGTCCAATAAGTGGAATGCATTAGGTGTTCCTATTTGAGTTGTGCATCAAAAGCTGAACAATAACTGATGTTAGAATCAGCAGTGAACCTATGAACGAACAGGACTGATCTCGTAAGGTAGTGAGGTGGCAAGACCACATCTTGCCACCTTACTGGTGGGCACGATGTCTTGGGCAGAAGATCAGTCCGGTATGAAGGAAATAATGCAACCGTAGGTTCCATTCTTTTACCCTTGATCAAAAGTAGATAACAATTGATGTGTACCGAAGTTAGTAGTTAGATATGCACGGCCCTTCCAATAGGTTTTGAAGATGACAGTCCTTTACTAGGCCATAAACTCACTCTCTCTCCACAAGGAAGATCAAATGAAAATGCATACTTGCAGATGAATTAGCAGTTGCTATTGTTGTTTCTCAAGTACCTTCGGTGGTTCATATCCACAAAAATATAAGGTTTTCATAAGGCCAATCTTGAGTTGACATCTAAGAATGAATAATTTTGGTGTAGAGCATATCTTAAGTAAGACTAAAGATTATTGAGAGAAAACAGTAAAAGAGACAGAGTAATTCAATCAAATTAAAAATAGGATTTAATGTGCACAATGGCGTTTCATTCATTCAACATTGAGGTCTTGAGCAATACCATTTTAATTAGAAAATTTTGGTATCAATATTGCAGGTTCCTAGGAGTAGCTGCAAATGCAGATTTGGAAGAAATAAAAGCTGCTTACCGAAGGCTATCAAAGGAATACCATCCAGACACAACAGAACTTCCTCTGAATACTGCATCAGAAAAGTTCATGAAATTACGAAAAGTTTACGACGTTCTAAGCAATGACGAGAAACGTAAGTTCTATGACTGGTCACTAGCTCAAGAAGCGGCGAGTCGAGAAGCCCAGAAAATGAGGATGAAGCTTGAAGATCCCTACATGCAAGATGTAGAGAATTGGGAATCTGTACCAGACATGGTGGATCGTTTGGGTGGAAGAAATATGGAGTTAAGCGATCAGGCAAAGTCTGCTTTAACTTTTGATATTTTAGTTGTTATTTTTTCAGTTTGTTGCATTGTATATGTCGTTTTTTTCAAAGAACCATACTGATACTGTACTTAAAATGCTATTTATGTTATTATACATGTGTATAAATAAATTATGCCTAAAAGTACAGTTTCTGATTTACTCTTGTATAGTTTATTGAACCACCTCACTTCAAAGTTTATGCTCTTAAACCCAGGGATGCTCGTGGGAGCAACCATAACGATTGTAAGAAGGGCCACTTAGATAAATTTGCATGAAATCAAACCACATACTTGTCAACATGAAATAAAGAAAAGCAAAACCAGTTTGTTCACCTCACCATCTTCAGTTCAGGAGAAGGCCACCACAGATGACCAAACCTCCAGCGAGCAAATACATTTTAACAAGTTGAAGGTTAACTTCAAAAATCAAAACGATTATGCCATTTCAATTTCATGTTCAAGATACATAACATGGAGCAAAAGATCAACATCTTCGATAACAATGTGTTGAATTACATATATCATACAGATTTGATGAACTTTAATCAACCATACGGAAACATAAACTAAATAATAGTCGACAGAAGAGTCGGACTACACATGTTGGAGATGAAACTTGAAATAAGAGGGTGAAAGAAGTATTATATTGAATGACGAATTTCCCTATCTTTTCCTGTGCTTCTATATGTACTCGAAGGATAAATCTCATTTAACAGTTTGAAAACATCTGGCGAACATAACCACTGGACTTGTTTCCAGAAGGCTACATCATCCTGATTATACCAAGATCCAGTTCCGACCCTACAACATATTCAGCCTGCATCTCCTGAAATGAATAAGTTGGTACATGTGTTGTAGCAGACGATAGAGCATTTAAGAAATACCTGGCATTTCTGCGTACGATGAAGCTGGATTAATTCCAGTTCCCATTGGATGATCAAATTTGCAAGTACGCCCGAATTTGCAGTGTCCTTTCTGCAAATAAAAAGAGCAGGCCTGCATCCCCTGTTCGTCAAAATAAAAATGGGAGAAAATTGAGTCAGAAAAAAGATCGCATTGACCCGTCTAGTTCATAAGGTGTGCTAAAAGGCAACTTCACAAACATAATACATTCAGGCAGTCATTCAGAAATACAAGTATGCATTGAATGCATACGCTAACACTGGGCAATAAAGAATAAAGCACACAGAGATGCAATCTCGATTATTTTCATTTGCTGAAGATCGAAGTCGCTCTGGCCCTACCTCAATTCATGTTAACTCTTTTACTCTAAAATATTACCTGTAATTTTAAGTTAAAAAGAGTAAAGATGGCTCCAGTTTTGCAACCCAACTGTACAAGGCAAACAGGACTATTAGCTCAAGCTTTCTGATGGTTCCTTAACCAATGTTTGGCTTCTTTTGACTTCTCGAATAAAAAGAGTTATTGAGAAACGATTGAAATTTTTCTTTATCGGTTTAACGAAAATTCATGTTCAAGTGATCGCGGATTGGCATTAGCTCCCTACCACTTACTAATAATAGAGAAACTACATGTTAGAAGTGAAAGTTAGGCTTTACCTCTAGACGAACATCATTTGTTAATAATAGAGATTGAATTTTCTTTTACAAGTAAACTTCTTTAAATAAAAAATAATAATAAATTATATACGTTCGTGTGACAGTAGTACTGTAAAAAAAAAGCACTTTTAACTTTGTACATCTGAATAATTTAACTCATCTGACACCATTTTCTTGATGTTAACACCCACAATATATAGTACGGCCTTTATCCACTACCACATGCATGTACTGTTTCATGTATTGTCTCTTTTTATTCTTTGAAGTTGGTGACACATGCCTCCAAAGCAAGAGCATAAAAAACTAAAGACTATAATCCTTGTATAAAAAAGTCTTAAGAATATCAAGTGTAAGAAACTAGAATTGGAATCCTCGTATAAACAAAACTAAGAAGAACTAAAGGAGTAGAGGCATCACATAAACGAAAAAAAGAATGATATAATGAATCAAAAATGGATGAACAAACTAGTCAACTAAGTAGCTAACTAACAACAAACAACCTAAACAAAGATTCTCAAACAAATAAGCACAGATATAAACGTGAAATCAGGTTTTTATCTCTCAAAATCTGTCATAATCCATTGATAGTTACAAGCAGTAGCTAATAATCTCGGAAAATTGAAGGAACAGAAATCTTGAAAATCATATTCTTTTGTTAAATCTCATTGCGATGCCAATTTTGTTACACGGTAAATAGAAGTATCAATGCCCAACCATCACCCCACCAAAGTTGTTAGAACGGACAAACGTAAGTTACAAAATGGTACAGGACAACACTGCACATTAATTAAAAATATTTTGTTCATTATGCCCATGTTTGGCCTCCATACTCCAAAAATACATTTTTCTCTTTCTTATTTTCAACCACATTCTTCAATAAAATAATATTACACGTAAACCCAAAACAGTTCCTCATTTTTTAACCACGCATTCTCCAAAATATCACTATTCAAAAATGCATTTTCTCCCAAAATGCATTTTTAATGGAGCCCAAACAAGGGCTATATGTAGGAGTGCAGCCCCAAAATAAAATAAAAAAAAAAAAACACTTTAGGAACTTCTTTATTCACAAGCGAAACATCTAACTGAAATAATTAGAAATAAAATCATATGAGAGGGTAACTGAAATAATTAGAAATAAAATCATATGAGAGGGTGAGTTGAGCTGAGAAAGAGAGATGGGGGGGGGGGGCGTAAAAAAACAGATCACTGGTGCTAAGTACCCGAGAGAATTGAAAAGAAAAAGGGGAGGAAAAGTTCAACAAGTAAACAGAGTAAAATAGTTTCCACTATAAGAGAATTGACAGTAGTTTGTAATCTTGAGAACCACATAGAAATGAAGTAACGATCTTCTTTCCCTTCTTAAAATTTCATTGAGACCAGGATTAAAATTGATATGATTTCGAGACAACCACAAAAATATTGTACATGCTTAAAATTGAACATTTGGTTCTAAGCATCCCCATTACCAGAAAATTCTAACTTTCACAAGTTAAATATAATGCAAAATTGCATTAAAGAGAACGTGTAGATCCATCATTATCAACTGAAAAACATAATGTGGTTTGCACTTAGAAGTGATAATATAATTGCCAAGATAAATAAGCCACATGCACATGATACTAGTCACCATGAGAAGAACGCAAGAAAATCTATCACAAGTACACCTGAAATGGAATTTCTGAACCAAAACAATGCACACTTACTGGGAAAGAGACGAAAGGGCAAAAAAAGTCAATAAATAGATAGTGGAAAAGAAAAATGAAAAAAATAGCTCACCTATGCAGGATAAAACGAGATGAAGCTTTTGAAAAGAAATGACTATACATACCTGACGCAGAGGTAGGCCCAAGGGGCTAAGCGCACAATTTGTGTTTGTATCAACCCAGTTTGGTGGATGGTTATACCTACAAGATGATCCATATTTACAACCCCCAGTTCTCATGTAGTATTTGCAGTCAGGCTCACCATGTCTTTCTGGTAATTGGTGTTGCGATGTTACACCGGCGCTCAAAGGGGAGGCAGAAGAGGGTGACTGGGCATAACCTCCCGTAAAGGCAGGTGCAGAAGACGCTAGCTGTGACATTCCATACACGGAAGCTCCTCCAACTGAGGGTTGAGCACCAGGTGATGGTGCTGGGCTAACTGGTCCCTGCATAAGTAAACCAACAACAAAATATGAGGGAATTATGTGTGGGTACGAAGATAATTTATCGACTAAAAATACTTCAAGAATCGCCTACTGAGTACGGATTCCAGTTTGGCATCGGAACCACTCCTGGGTGAAGCAACATGGGAGCATAAGCACCGGGCACATATGAACCAGGCAATAAAGGAGGCCTTCCAACTCTATAAGTGCTCGATGTGCTGTCATATTGCTCAGAAGGAGCAGAAAGAGACTGCACTGTTGGATAAAATGAACGTGCAGGTGCTGGCACTGATAAACCAACTGGTTGAGGATGATCAAATTTACATGTTCTACCAAATTTGCATTGCCCCTTTTGTAAATAGTAGGAGCATTCTTGCTGACCCTGTTGTAAAAGATGATAACATGACAATTAAAATTCTTTATAACTTGAATCAATGTGCATATATTATGCCTTGACACTATAATTACCGGTCGTAATGGATATCCATAAATATTTAGAGG
The DNA here is from genome assembly GCA_035079005.1 of Fraxinus americana. Lineage (NCBI taxonomy): Eukaryota > Viridiplantae > Streptophyta > Magnoliopsida > Lamiales > Oleaceae > Fraxinus > Fraxinus americana. The sequence goes on along the minus strand of CM068708.1, from coordinate 18,369,854 downwards.
CACATTGATCAAGGATCCACCAGCATTTTTCGGGTGATTGAACTTGCAGGATGGACCAAATTTACAGGCCCCTGTCCTTAAATAATACTGCACATTAAGCATTGACATTTCACTCATTAGATAAAAGATCGAGCATTGCTTCAGATAAATAATAATGATTCTGAGATTGTCAATCCAACACAACGTGTGAAATACAACCAGTCGCCAGAAAAGGTAAAGCTGGGTACCTGACATGAAGGCTCCCCTACCCGCTCTGGATGCTCTCTCATCACACCCCCAATCTGATGAACAACCAACCAAAGAACTCAGAAAATAATACGACCACCTACAACTTTAAGTCAAATATACATTATATAAATGCTTAACAAAGAAATCCGCTCATCAAATCGACATAAAGAATAACTAAAATACCCTTACGAAAGAGTGTAATACAGAAACCCCAAATTGACTAGAATGGCTACAAAAACTACATATTTTCAATGACAAATACAGCCAAAAAAACCAACAGATTAGTATATAAGGAACACGATCAAGCACATACCGAGCTTCCACGATCACGGGGATGATTATACCGACACTTTGTGCCATATGCACAGGACCCGGTTCTCATATAGTACCCACAATCTGCCGCACCTGGCCTCTCCGGGTACACTACACTTTCCCACAAATTCAACCTTCGCATCGATTCTAGACAATCAAAACCAAAAATCCCTTTTTCAGAAACCAATCATTCTCATTACTGAAAACCCTAACATATCACAATGCACGTAAAAAACCAGCAAAGAACCAAAATAGCTCAAAATCCTCACCTTCCAAACCGGGTTCTTGCCCTGCCGGAGCCCATTCCACCTGCTGCTGACCCGATTCTGACCCGCTTCTCCTTCCGTACAACTCCATTCCCACTTTCACTTAACTCTGAATCACTTGACAGAATCAAACGCTAAAAGGTACAATAATTAATCCTCATATAATAAAATATTATTTTTTCCTTAGATGACACAAAAAAAAAAAACCCGATGATCTTGTAATAAATAACTCCTACGTAGAGAAGGGTTTTTCGAGTTGTCCGTGAGAGATTTTTCTACAGTGCGATTGATGAGTACTTTTGTACAGTGTGAGCGAGCGAGCGAGCAAGTGTGTGTGTATGTATAGTGTTCGTACGGCCTGGTATTTTACTTTACTTTTTGCACACAACTATCTCTCTCTGTGACTCTGTCTATACATACAACAAATTTACACCAACTCTCTATGCATACATACATACATATACATGCAACTTTCTCTCTCTAGTGATTCGTCAGTTTGTAAGGTACCCGCCAAAGGTGTGGAAGAAAGAGAAGGCTACGCAATAAATAAAAAGGCACCCGGAAATGGCTTTTCTTTAAACGGGCTATCCGAATCTAAGCCCGCAATCGACACTGTAATATTAAAATTATTTAATGGTCCCTGCATATTCAAGGTTTAGTGGGAAATTTGAGGGTAATTTGGAGATTTTAAGGATGTCTTTTGTCCTCGTGTTTTCATCTTCGTGTCATTCTCCATTTTTAAAGAGAATATTTTACAATTTTAAAAGTAAAAAAAATTTTAATTACTCCGACAATCTCTTTATATTTAATACATAATTTTATTATTCTCTAAAAATATTTATTATTTTTTTATCTTTTATTTTCACTAGTTCATCATCGATGTGCCAACAATTGTCAATCATTTTACTTAAATGATGATCTTGGTGTCTATGATGTGTCTGAATGCGCATATCACATACATGCATGAAAGTGACAGGAGTAACCCCTTAGATCTAAAATTTTGCCCCCGCCCTTGTCATCTTTGTTTCTAGCGAAAACCAAAAGTTAGCAAGTGAACGCCAATTACTTATTCTACTCACAAATTGTCGGCAGTCGGCACCATCTCTGTCTCTTTGATCTTTCGCCATAGCCATCGTCACTTTTAGCGTTAGAAATCCACATTCATCTGTGTGTATCTATATATCTATAAAATTCCATACGAGTTCGTCGTGCGGCTCGCGAGATTCATACTTTAGTTTTTAGCACAAGCAAATCGAGTGAATTGGCAAACGAGAGTTCAAAATATATATGTCTTCGAAAGTAATAGATTCTACAACAATTTTTTTGTCCACTGCTTTAGTTTCTACGTATTGAAGGTTGAAACATGCTACATTATCATAGCCTATGAATGTCAGGGGACCAACTGCCCCCCCTGTGATAGGTTGGGGAGACCAAGTTGGCTCCCTGTACAAACATATTTATTCTTGGGAGTTAATTGTTGTAATGATCACCGAACTTATATCTTTATTTTCGATTGCTCGTTAGAGTCAAGTTCTGGTTACTAAATTTATCTAAACTTTGGACGTTGCTCACTAGCATAACAGCATTTTCAAACATTTAACGAAATTAGTGAAGTGATTAAAGGAATGTACGCGTGACGTCACGTCATGCTATTAACATTTGTCATGTCTTTGATTGCTTAATAAACTTTAAAAAATGTTTTTGATTCCTCATTAAATTTTGAAAAACGTATTTCACTAAACTTTGAGGTGGTTGAATTTTGGCCACTAAATTTATATAAATGACGTCGGCACGTTGTTCATTACAAAATGTGTATCACAAGTACAGGTCGTATAAAAGTAATAAAGTAGACAAACGAGTTCGAGTTGTCGATTCCACTATAAATGATTATTTAATTACAAGATAGTTAAATTTAATTTTAACATATTTACGTAGAATTTTAAGTTATTTTCACCATTTGAAAAATTCAAATTTATTGTGCGTTTCGTTGTTCAAATTAAATTAAATTAAGATTTAGATTTAGTAGCGAAACACACAATAAATTTAATTAAATGGATTTTGAAACGAAACATACAATAAATTTAATTAAAATTTGAATTTTTGAAACAAAATTTACAATAAATTTAATTAAATAACTTTTACAATGAAACACACAATAAGTTTAATTAAAATTTAAATTTTGTAATGAAACACACAATCAATTTAATTAAATTTATTGTGTATTCCAATTTTATTTTAATTTATTTTTAACAACAAAACCGACAATAAATTTGAATTTAACAAATGATAAAAATAACTTGAAATTAAATTTAACTATGGTGTAATTGAGTAATCATTTCTCGTGGAATCAATAATTTATACTCGTTTGTCCACTTTGTTGCTTTTATGCACTTCGTGCACTTGCGGTACATATTTTTTAACTAACAACATACTGACATTATTTTTATAAGTGTAGTGGTCAAAATTTGACCAACTTAAAATTCAATGAGCAATCAACGACGTTTTTCAAAATTTAGTGAACAATCGGAAAAAATTACAAAGGTACTCGAATCAAAATATTGTGGTTGGTGGTGGTGGAGGTAGCGGGTGAGGCTCTAAACTCAGTTTTCGGGTAGGGTAAGGTAGGGTAGGGTATGGTAGGGCGGGTGGGGGTGTTAGGAGGGTGGAGATAATTTTTATTTGATTTTAGTTTTTTGATTTTTTTTAAAAAAAAATGTGTTTTGACTAAAATGCTCTTATTTTATTTGGTCAAAATTATAAGTTTTTCATTTCTAGGGTCAACTGAAGGCCTCATTGACGGTTTTCGTAAGTTTGGACTTCACCTACTCATTTTTCAAAGGCTTGGCACTTGGAGTGACACAAATGAAAGGTTTGAGTCAAGTCTACGATTTAATGAAATATTTGTTACTTTTGCTGCAATTCTCCTATAATAATATGTTTGGTAAGATGTTTATAATCGGTAATAAAATAAGTAGTGAAAAAATGAGTCATACTTGTGGATCCTGCGAAATGTATGAATAATTTGCTAAAAGTATTTTTTTGACTATGATATTTATAATCACCTAGAAATTCCTTCCCATGCATATGCTGAACTCTGTGATCCCAAACTTAACTTTATAATTTATAGAAATATGGGTGTTGGGAGGGTGGAGATCATTTTTATTTGATTTTTAAAAAGGAAAATGTGTTTTGATTAAAATGCTCTTATTTTATTTGGTCAAAATTAAAAGTTTTTCATTTATAGGGTCAACTAAAGGCCTCATCGATGGTTTCCATAAGTTTGGACTTCACCTACTCGTTTTTTAAAGGTTTGGCACTTTGAGTGATACAAATTAAAGATTTGAGTCAAGTCTGCTATTAAATGAAATATTTGGTATTGTAATTGCAATTCTCCTATAAGAATATGTTTGGTAAGATGTTTATAATCAGTAATAAAATAAATGTTGAAAAAATGAATAATACTTGTGCATTCTACGAAATGTATGAATAATTTGTTAAAAGTATTTTTTTGACTATGATATTTATAATCACCTAGAAATACTTTTTCAAGCATATGCTGAACTCTGTGATCTTGAACTTAATAATTTATAGAAGTCTTAACAAGGATGACGTGAAATCACACATGCAAGAATTTTTTTTCTAAATCTCAAACGTGCTTAGATTTCAAATTGAAGCACAAGATTGTAATTATACATGTAATTTTTAAATCATTGGTGAGGGTATAAATAAACAAATTACTTATGTTGACCATAATTTAAAATTATTGGAATTAAATTAGAGTTAATTTAATAAATGCTCACCCATCTTTCATATATATTACTACTTGCTCATTAAACAATAAAACATTACCCGTTGCTCACCCATCTATCTAATATATTACCCGTTCATCACCTATCTTAAATCCGTCAAATGTAACTAACGGAATGTCCTACACGGCGGATGGAAATCCTACGTGGCACATAACGGAATTGAGATTGAAGCCTAGTGCAAAACATTCCAAAAAGCCCATGACATTTCATTGCTTTACTGGACACGTTTTTTTCCCTAAATTGAAATTTCTCTCTCTAAAGACGAGCCCTCATTTTCTCTTCATTTTCATGATGTTTTTCCAAATATGAAATTGGCAGCTGAAGGGAAAGCCATTGACTGAGATGGATGATGAATTTGAGTGAAGACGACATATTGTGTTTGGTGCTGGCCGGAAGGAACCTGGAGAAATTGTGAAGCTGCTGTTCGGTAAATGCCTGCAGCCATTTCAGATTTTGAGGCAGGAACGTTCCTTGCCGAATTGTAGGCTGCAGAAGGTGTTTGAGGATTGCAAGTAGCTAAAACTGGTGTCGATTCATTATAATTTGGTTGTTGTTGCACAGGCATATTATAGACCTGGGTTGGTCTAGCAGGCAGAAAGTAAACGGGGTATTACTACTCGAGTACAGGGTAGTGAGAATGGTGTTGTTGCTGGGAAGATTGCATAGTTGTGGACTCAGCGCATAGTTGTGACAGAGAGGATTCTAATGAAAGTCACCTAACCTCTGCCCACTGGCAAGCAAAAGACAACTAATCAGCTTAGGAGGAAAGCTTCTGGTCCTTGCAAGTTTCAGTATCATCCCATGGAACGAGGATGTGGAATCTGGTCTCCATCTTTGTAGTAGGAGAATTGATTTCAGATTGGAGCCACCATAGTAACGTTTTCCCCTGTGTTGTAGTAGGAAAATTGGTGGAGTGTGTTCTCTGTGTATTTGAATATATGAATGAATGCTACAGAATTTAATCCTTGATATGTTTAAGGATTTAGTTTTAAATATTAATCTTTTATTGTGTTTTGTACATGACAATTGCTAGTTAATGAGATGATTGCTGGTGCAATCTGGAGCATATGAAATGAAGAAGAAATAATGGTGACTTTTGTTGTAATGACAGAGGAGTTTGGGGTTATGCAAAATAGTGGTAACTTTTGTTCTATATTCAGAGGTTAGAAGTGGAGAAGGAGATGAGAGTGTACGGCTGAAACTGGTCTTTGCTACTGCAGTGGGGATTTGGTCGAGTAATTAACAATAACATAACGAGATTATCTATGTTTTATTGGTTGAGTAAAAAGCACAAGCAATCTGATGCAAACTGATGCATTCCTCAATAGTTTGTTGCAAATTAAAAACTGATGTACATTACAACAGGATAAAAGCACATTACAGCAAGAATTTAACTAGTTTGTTGCAAATGACATCAAAAAAGTTTCAATTCATTCCATTAAGAAAGCACGGTAAAGCTTCAATTCTTTGCTATTGGTCTTTCCAATACTAATTAACAATAACATAAAGAGATTATTTGTGTTTTTTTGGTTGAGTAAAAAGCACAAGCAATCTGATGCATTTAACATGTGTACCACCTCAATAGTTTGTTACAAATTAAAAACTGATGTACATTACCACAGAAAAAAGCACATTACAGCATGAATTTAACTAGTTTACTGCAAATGACATCTGTTTCGCGCGTTTTCGCTCGCTAACAATTAAAAAGGGATCAGACGATTGTATAAGGGACAAACCTCTTGGAACAAAGTCCCAAAAAGGGGTGTTTATTGAATATGAAGATTACAGTTTGGACACGAATAAAATGCCTCCAAGGGGCGCAAGCACATGAGTACAAGGGAATTGAAGTAATTAAAAGTTAATTTAAAAAAGTAAATTACATGTTCTCTGTTTTGAGAGTGAATTTTGTCGGGGCTGTCTTCGTTGTCTTCCTCTTTCTTTTATACGGCTTGGGCAGTTTTGAACGTTTAGAAACTGCTTGTAATTACCCATTTCCTTCATCATGGTCGGCTGACCAATAACTACCATGTGCAACTTCTATCACCACGTCCTCTTCATAACTGCTTGCCATCAACTCTCTCAAATCGTGGGACGTAATTATGATGTGCTCAAACCATCTTAGATCGTGACTTTGGATAACAATAAGCTTTAGTCATTGCTGGGACTCTGGGCGACTCAACATTTTTGGGCGACAATTGATCATCCGCTCTGGGCAATTATAAGATGTTTCATTCGCTCAACATCTGGGCGTTCTGCAGGCTTGGGCGACGTTGTACCTTTATTTTTGGGCTTTCATCATATTTAATGACATTTCTGGTTGGGCTTTTACCCTGATCTCTCTAGATGGGCTTCTTCTCTTGGGTCATTACCTCTCTTGGGCTATTTGAATTAAGCTGAATATTTTGTGTGTCAACAATTACCCCCCAATATGACGGAATTAATTTTAATTTTCGCCATATTCATCTTCGTGTCTTCCAGCAACGTTTGAAATTCTCGATATTTTTCAATCATCACTTTCTTCTAATTGTCTGGAATGGTGTGACGTTACAACCCTTCTACACCCAAAAATCGCCCCACTTCGTTGCACCACTAAACTACGTCTCAATACTTCACGTCTTTTCCCCACTATTTTACTGTTCATCGTCTTGCTTCTCCTCTACGTTTCTCAAGCAAACCTAGACGAACTCGTATTTTGCATTCAATGGCGACCTCTCAAACTCGTTCGGACTCCCCTTTTGGTTTCGAAGACTTCCAGAACCTCCTCACCAGACCATATGTAACACTTCTCGTCTTGCACCGGCTAACCCAGACCGAAATGAGTTTTATCTTGGCCCAATGTTTAATGATGCTACGTCGATAGATAAAGTGGCCGTGGGTCAAGTATTCCCTTGCACGAAAAACCTCCCTTTTCTAGAACTCGCTACCGTTGAAGCCCATTCAGGAGTAAAGTATTCGTACTTGGCCTAAAGCTGATTCTTCTTTTCATTTTTGGCATTCACGTCTGGTAAAACATGGGCCCACAAAAGCACTTTTTGATCGTGCGCGGATTTCTGATTTGTTGGAGATTACCCACCATCCTCCAATTTATGATTCAATACTTTTTCCAATCGCGCTGAGCTTTTGGTATTCAGAGTATAACACTTTTGTTTTTCCTCTTGACCCGATGTCTATTACCCTCTTGACTAAGCATCTGGCTGATAAATGTTGGGCAATCTTCTCTCACATTACCAATGTTTACTTTGATCAAAGGGTCTTGTGTTTGAGCGTTTCCAGGTTTGTGGATCATCGTCACTTCATCGTCCATGTCCCTTGCAGGTACTTCTTCTTCTAGGCAATCTACCTTGTTAACTTCCTGGTCAATACTTTGTTCCAATTTAAATACTGCCAATTTGTCTCCCAGCGTTTTCAATGCTACCTCTTTTTTGATTTTCTCCTGACATTCTTTATTGAAAGCCACTAATCTAGCTTTAAAGGCCTGGATCTCGACCAAATACTCTTTTGGCTGCCATGTCATCAATAGTCTCTGAGCATTCTTTTGCCAATCACTGGCTCTTCTAGGGCCATTATGTTTGGTCTCATTTGACTGAACATTTCAGCGAGTGCTTCTACCGAAAATGGTTCTTCACTCTGTGCGACGACTTGAGTTTCTTCTCCATCTTGGATTATCCTGACAAGTCCGTAGTTTCCTTCGTACATGAACCTTTCTACCGAGTTAGTTTCTGCAACAAAAGGCTTATGATCTGCCTGTACCACTTCTGCTTTACCTTGGTCATTCCAGAAAACCAAGCACTGATGGAGCGATGATGGTACACAGTGACTTTCATGAATCCAATCTCGCCCTAGCAGTATATTGTAACTAGTAGGACCATCAATGACAAAGAAGACAGTCGTCCTAGTAGTCGTACCCACAGTTATATCTAGTGGCATTACTCCCTTGGTCGAAGTGGCTTCCCCATTGAAGCTCGTGAGAATGACTTCCGTTGGGATCATGTCATCCTCTGTTTTCGCGAACTTCCTCATCATCCTCAATGGGATAGTATTTATGGCGGCCCCATTATCAATAAGTACTTTCACCACGGGTATGCCATTGACCAAAACCTTCACATAAAGTGGCCTTAAATGCTTGGTCAATTTCATAGTGGGCTTTTTGAAGACAACCTTTTCTGCTGCATCAATTTCCACCTCTTGTTTGTCCCCTGTGGACTTATCCCCTTGTGATAAATCAACTTGCAATACCTCTGGCTGAGTACTTGTCTGTGGGGCACTATATTCATTCTCCAATATTTCTCCAGCAGCTACCCAACCTGTTGAGGGAGGCAGTATCCTTGGAGGAGACCCGTATTTCTCAGAACGAGGTACTCTTTTCTTCCTTTTGGGTGTCCCATATAGTACATAGAAATCGAAAGAACGTTCAGATGGTTCTCCCAACAAATCTACTTCACGAACTCCTTCCCGATGCAATTGTTTCAGCAAGGTGTTACGCGATACTCCTCTCTTTCTCCTTTCTTCTTCTAGATCAATTTCTTCCTCAATATCAGTCATGCTATCGTCCTCTTTACCTTGTATTTCTTGAGACGTCTAACCACCTCCACATTCCATCACACATGCTTCTTCTTTATCTCCTCCTTCTTCCTCCTTATTCTTGAATTCATTGGCCAACAGGTAATTATTAGCCATGACGGGAGGTAAGGTGCCGAACTGAATTGTAAGAGGGGGTTCTGTAGCTTCTTCGTCTTTTTTGCTTCAATCAAACTTCAACCTCCCAGAAGAACTTTCTGGCATTTCTCCCATTGACTCCCAGTGCCAGTCTCTTCACTGTCTTCGAGAGCATTTTGATTAACTATCTCCAGTACTCTTGGCGCTTTAGGACGTGGCATTTCTTATTGCTGCCTCATCATTCGTCCATAATTCCGTTGAAATCGTCTTTGCTGAGTCTTGGTCATTTCATTAAACAGCATAATACGTCTCGTGTTATACTGATATGAATGCCATATCTTAGGCTGGCGAGGCTGTGGTCTGAATGATCTTTCATGCCTTGCTGGCCTGAACTGCCTTTCCAAAGGCGGTCCTTTATAGAACGATGTGCCTTGCCTCCTGTTTGGAACAAACTCAGGGGGATGATGATTCTGCCATACTTCCGGTTTCCCAATGCTTGCTTTCATTTCTCCTTTACATCTGGCACACAAGACTTCTTCATTCTTCATGGGTTCTTTTCCCCTAATACGTTCGAACACGCTGGCATGTTTCTCAGGGTCTTCATCATCATCGATGACTAACTTGAACCTTGGCAACTTATTTTTGAGATTGGTCATCACCATATTCACTTTAAGTGGCTGTGGGAAAGGATCTTCATCCACTGCCATCTTCTTTTTGTCTTCGAACGTGATTCGTCCTGACTCAATAGCGTCCTGTAAAACATGACGGAAAACCAAGCAATAATTAGTCATATGTGACCATGCATTATGCCATTTACAATATTTTTTACCCTTAATTTGCTCAGGGCTTGGCAACTTATGTTTATCGCTCAATTTTATCTGCTTATCCTTATACAATTTATCGAATATAAGGTCAGCTTTTGTCACGTCGAACGAGAACGTTCTGCTCTTTTTGTTTTCTCCTTTTACAGGCTCATCTCTGGCTACATCCTTAGGCTTAGCCATTATGGGACAAGTATATGCACCCCCTTTGGTCAATTCGGCCAAACATATTTCAGTTTAATCGTAAAATTCATCGTTTATAGAATGAACGCCAAAGTGTGGGTCTTTGTAATAAGTTCATTTGCTAGAATTTTTTACTTGCTCTTCTTCTCTTATCAAACGTTCGTACCTGATCACGTTCGCACTAAGTTGGAACATGTCAGGGAATTCCCTATCCTGAAACTTCTTCTTTAAATCAAAACTTAAACAATTTCAAGCGATTTTGACAAATTCTTTTTCAGGCAAGGGTACAAATCATTTACTTCTAGCTGTTTTGAACCTTTGAAGAAAACCTTCTGACCATTCATTTGGCATTTGACGTATGTTCGCCAAATTGGCCAGTGTAACCTCAGATTTTGTTTTATAAAACTGAGTATGGAACAACTGTTCCATTTGTTGCCATGTCTGAACGGAATTTGCTGGTAAGTTGATAAACCACGAAAAGGCTACTCCTGTTAATGAATTAGGGAATAATCTCATTTTATGATAATCGGTCACCTCACCACTTTGTAATGTGAATCGTCCTATATGTTTCAGAGTAGATATTTCTCCTAAACCAGTGAACAATGAGAATTCGGGCACTTTATACCCTCTAGGCCATGGATATGCTTGATCTACCCAATCAGGATATGGTTTAGTGTAGGTCGGCCTAATAACAGGACGTACCCCAATAGCCATTTGGTCTTGTACTATTTCTGCAATTTGATTCCTCAGTAAAGCATTTGGCTCATATGGGACTCCTATGGGTTGGTTTACTTGAGGCAGCCTAAAATTTGGTCCTTGATTGGTAGGAAAAGTGTCATTGTTCAGACCATTATATCCATTATATTGAGTATTTACTCCCTCATTAATACGAGGTAAATTATGTCCACCATTCAGGACATTATCCTTTACGTTTGGATTACCCCCCCAGGTTGGTAGTCACATTATCGCCATTCAAATTTGGGGCTCCATTAACCCCTTGATTTGAGGTGGAAAAGTCGAAAAATGTTTCTAGACCTGGACCTGGGTTCAAACCAGGGGTATTGTGTGGTGAAGCATGTCCCACAATTGCCCTGGTCTGGAAATGAATCCCTACGGTTGGTTGACATACTTGGCCTACTAATTTGCTCATGAGATCATTTATCGCACTTAATTGTTTGGCCATATTATCATAGTGAACATTTCCACTCTGGGTAAATTTTTCCATATTATGGACGTTTCGTAAATTTACCTGTTCAACGACGTCTTGTGTGAGTTCTCCAAGCAATGAACGCATGGTTCGAGGACTCAACTCTGTCATTGGCTCATAACGACTGTGACTGCTTGGAGTCTGTCCTTCCGTCTGAGGAGAATGTTGTTGTTCCTCATATCGCTCGATCACAGACTGGACTACTCCGTGACTTGCTGGTGCTTTATCAGGATTTTTATGAGGCATAATGTTTTCCTTTTGCATCTTCAAACACCAAGTGTCCCACTGGCCGTGCCAATTGTACACCAAGTTTTCGCTCGCTAACAATTAAAAAGGGATCAGACGATTGTGTAAGAGACAAACCTCTTGGAACAAAGTCCTAAAAAGGGGTTTATTGAATATGAAGATTACAATCTGGACACGAACAAGATGCCTCCAAGGGGTGCAAGAACACGAGTACAAGGGAATTAAAGTAATTAAAAGTTAATCTAAGAAAAGTAAATTACATGTTCTCTGTTTTGAGAGTGAATTTTGTCGGGGCTGTCTTCGTTGTCTTCCTCTTTCTTTTATACGGTTTGGGCAGTTTTGATCGTTTAGAAACTGCTTGTAACTATCCATTTCCTTCATCATGGTCGGCTGGCCAATAACTACCGTGTGCAACTCCTATCACCACGTCCTCTTCATAACTGCTTGCCATCAACTCTCTCAAATCGTGGGGAGTAATTATGATGTGCTCAAACCGTCTTAGATCGTGACTTTGGATAACAACAAGCTTTAGTCATTGCTGGGACTCTGGGCGACTCAGCATTTTTAGGCGACAATTGATTTTCCACTTTGGGCAATTATAGGTTGTTTCATTCGCTCAACATCTGGGCGTTTTGCAGGCTTGGGCAACATTGTACCTTTATTTTTGGGTTTTCATCATATTTAATGATATTTCTGGTTGGACTTTTACCCTGATCGCTCTAGATGGGCTTCTTCTCTTAGGCCATTACCTCTCTTGGGCCATTACCTCTCTTGGGCTATTTGAATTAAGCTGAATATTTTGTGTGTCAACAACATCAAAAAAGCTTCAATTCATTCCATCAAGAAAACACAGTAAAGTCATTTTCAGTTGCTCATTACAACACCAGGCGAGGAACGTTCCTGCCTCAAAATCTGAAGTGGCTGCAGGCATTTACCGAACAGCAGCTTCACAATTTCTCCAGATTCCTTCCGACAAGCACCAAACACAATAAGTCGCCTTCACTCAAATTCATCATCCATCTCAGTCAGTGGCTTTCCCTTCAGCTGCCAATTTCATATTTGGAAGAATATCATGAAGATGAAGAGAAAATGAGGGCTCGTCTGTAGATAGAGAAATTTCAATTTAGGGAAAAAAACGTATCCAGCAAAGCAATGGAATGTCATGGGCTTTTTGGAATTTTTTGCACTAGGTTTCAATCTCAATTCCGTTATGTGCCACGTAGGATTCCCATCCGCCATGTAGGACATTCCGTTAGTTACATTTGACATATTTAAGACCGGTGATGAACGGGTAATATATTAGATAGATGGGTGAGTGACGGGTAATGTTTTATTGTTCAATGAGCAAGTAGTAATATATAGGAAAGATGGGTGAGCATTCATTAAATTAACTCATTAAATTATTACCTAAAAAACCCGACTTCAGAAAAGCGCGTTCTCTGTGCAGCCGTTTTTATCTCAATTCTTCTGCCCTTCTGATGAAATGAAATCTCTCTCTCACAGCCGCACGAACAATTCAATCTGAAGCCACTTTGAAGTTCAGGATGATCTGCAGATACAATTCTCCCTCAAAACCAATTCGAATAAACTAATCAACTAGTGAGTTTTTTCATTCTTTCTTTCTCTTTGGAGGACTTTAGGCTGCCATGCTTTCTGTAAATCTTTATTGTAAACTCTTCCCGTTCAAGAAACTTGCTACAGATTCAAATGCATCACTTCCTTTACTTCACAAAGATGGATTGATTTTTAATACTACTTTACCAGAATGCTATAAAAATCAACAATTTATCAATTTCTGTAGTCTCGTGGATGTGAGCTCTCCGGAGTTGGACTTAAGAACTGCAACTTCTGCACCCAAAGAGAAAAAAGTTTCAAAGAAAATAGCAAAAGAAAGTTCGTATACGATTTCTTATTTGATAAATTCATGTGGGCTATCTCCAGAGAAGGCTATTTCTGCTTCTGAGAAAGTGCATTTTGAAACCCCAGAGAAACCAAATTCAGTTATAGCCCTCTTAGAGAAACATGGGTTTAGTAAAACCCATATTGCTAACCTTGTTCGGAGAAGGCCTGTGCTTCTTTTATCCAATCCTGAGAAGACCCTTTTGCCCAAGCTCGAATTTTTCAAATCTATCGGGGTTTCACAGGCTCACCTTGGGGGCACAATATCAAGAGACCCTACTTTGTTGACTAGAAGTTTGGAGAATCAAATTATTCCTAACTATAATTACCTGAAGAGTGTGCTATTAACTGATGAAAAGGTGGCTGCTGCTGTCAAGCGGACATCATGGGTTTTTCTAGAGGATCCTGGGAAGAACCTTGCTCCAAATATTACGGTTTTGAAAGAACTTAATGTGCCACAGTCGTGTATCATATTATTATTGACACATTTTCCGGAGGCCATAATGCAAAGGCATGAAGAGTTCAGAGCCTCTGTTTCCGAGGTAGTGGAAATGGGATTCAATCCTTTGAGATCGACATTTGTATTGGCATTACATGCAATTTCTGGAAAAGGCAATAAAACAATATGGGCTCGGTGTTACGAGACTTACAGTAAATTGGGTTGGTCGAAGGATGATATATTCATGGCATTTAGGAAACACCCGAATTGCATGATCTTGTCCGAGAAGAAGATCACTAGGACAATGGACTTTCTGGTTAATAAGATGGGGTGGGAGTCCAAAATGATTGCATCTTGCCCTACAGTTCTTTTCTTCAATTTGGAGAATAGGATAATTCCTAGGTGCTCCACCGTTCAGGTTTTGTTCTCAAGGGAATTGATTAAGAAGAAAGATTTGAAATTGACTACTGTGCTATTGCCTACAGAGAAATATTTCTTGGAAAAGTTCGTGACCAAACATGAGAAGCAAGTACCTAAACTCTATGATTTCTATGAAGGGAAGATTGGCATTGAGGAATTGTGATTTATATGTGCTCAAAGTCCTAGTTCTCTTTTGCATTGCGTAGACAAGGCTTACAGTTTTGTCTTTAAATCCATTTGCTTTGTATTAAGAACATTTTTTAAACTAGAGAAGTTTCTTCCGAGGTTCTGATAAGTCCATCTTCTGCAGCCGATGATCTTAACTAAAATGTCTGATTAAGATCCAAGTTGAACGTCGAATTTCCATTTCACCTTTCATGATGTATTGTTTTGTAGATTTTGTGTTTTTTAAGAGAATATTGTTGTTTATGGAATAGTTAGGATGAACATGCATGCATACTTGGTTAATCTTGTGTACTTATTGTATTAGGAATCACCTGGTGTCTGTTTTGTAGTTGTCTTCATGCTATTGAGCAAACTTCTTATTTTCATTAATAAAAGATTAGCGTTTTACTTTACCCAATTCCCAATTATACTGTGAGGTCAAATCTGCCACTTGGTGAAGCTCCTTCCTCAAGATGTCATTTAATTTTAGTATATGATCACAAGGGCCGATTTGATAAACATGTAGCTGTTGAAGACTAAATATAAATAAATTCGTGTCTTGTGTCCAAAAGCTTAAGCTTCTAGTTCTAGATGAGATGATTCAAGAATACACTTGCAGAAACCTGCTTAATTCTCATTAAAGTTGGTCCATAGGATACTCGCGTTGTACCTCTGAAAGTCTGAACACTACCCAGAAAAATATGAATATCGAGTGTCATGAATAATTTCTGTGCCTATGAGAAATGTGTAAGCTTATATTCCTCCCGTGCATTGTGAGATTTCAAAACATAAGTTGTTGGAGGTCAAAATTCTACGTAGTGATAATATACATGATATTTAATAATATTTTGAGGTGTGTGATTTGACTGACTCGCGTGAGAGTTAGAAAGGACTTCAATAAGCATATTAAAACTGGTCTCATCTTTGTCTGGGATTTGAATTATGAGATCACTTGATAAATGTATTCTGTAATATTTTGTGTATAATGTGAGCTACATAACACAGTTAGTTATTTAGCAGAATCTTTGATTACTTGGTCAAAGAGTTTGAGAGACTCGTAGTCTTGAATGGATTATATCACATTTGTTTATAATCTTTATCAAACTATAATTGTGTTACTCAGTTATTGTTTAGATGTCTCCTGTGCTTAAAATTTCTAGAAAATTTCCGAACACTTCTTGCCATTGGTCACTAAGTGCTTTTCAGTTGTCTTCACGGTACATCTTTAAGTATTGTAGCCAGGCTTCAGTGTTTCATTATTTGAGGGAGGATGAGCTTTGATTTTACAATCCTCTTGTTTGCACTTGGAAGGTGAGCACAAGCAACACTTAAGAGAATTTCATTTGATGCACTTTTCCTCACTATTTGCTTCGGGTGCAGTACATGTCTAATTAGAATGAGACCGTAGAGAACTGAAATACAAATTCGTATATTGATTTGCTTTTTCTGATTATGCATCTTCTCTGATGTTATATCTGGGATTCTTCTTGCACATGACATGTTCGGCCTGTTAGCATTTTCAGCAAGACGCTTGCATTACATTCTTGGCTAAGTACTCCCCAGGTAGTCTTTGGTCTGGGATGTTTCATTTGCTGTTTTCCTTTATCAACCATTTTAACTCCTATCTTTTGGAGGTCTTAATAAATTAGAATGGCCTGTATGGTAGCACCTATATTTTATATTTCAATATCTTGCATTATTCGGAGTCTGCCATTGTTCCCGATTTCTTGTTCCACCTTATGCAGCCTGCATATGAGTTCATATCATGTAATCATCAAGTTAAGCAAACTCTCTAACCTGTTGGGAAAATGCCACTTGTACGTTTTTTTTTACATTATGGTTGACATGACATGTGTTGGTAAGTGTTTCTTGGATGAAAAAATTGTCAAAAATTTAAATTGTCCAATGGTGTATTGTCACGTGACAAAATGTAAAAAATGATGTAAAGAATGATGTACATATAGCATGATTGAAATTGTTTGAAATTGTTGCCCTAAGGAATTTGATGACATGTTGCCTCTTTATTCCTTTCTGTATACAGGTACTGGAGGATGCATAAGGATTAATAACAGAAAATCCCTCTATAAACGTTTTCATTTGCGATATACTCCATACTTATTGAAAATCGCAGAAAACCCAATATTTGAAACATTTTGTGCGAAATATAATATTTTTTTGTGGGAAAAGACTCAAACTGTCCAATTTCATTAGTTTAACTGTTAAAAACTGTAAAAGTTGTCAAAATTAAAGAGAATAATTGCAGGTGGATTGGGCAATAATGGGCAAGTTTGAAGGTGGAGTTGTCCAGCACCCTCGCCGTCGAGTTCGAATGAGTCAACTCGGAGAAGTTGTTCTAGTCGAATTTCGTCACCTCTGGCAATTCAATCTTCAACGAAGGCTTCCTCTTTGTCAATGTTTGTGCATTTGGTTTTTCTATAACTAGAGGATTTAATTGATGTTGCCCCAAATCTACATAGCCAGGTTTGTCAATTTCGCTCGTCCGCTCGGCTCGAAAAAAGCCCGAGCCAGTCTGGCTCGCAGCTCGGTGGAACCGAGGTTCGGTTGAGCCCCATTTTGGAGTGTTGGCCCGAGCCCGGGCCAAGCCACAATGGTCGGCTTGTGTCATGGGCTATTTTTCGGCCCGTGACGATCCGGAAAGAAAAAAGAAATTAAAAAATAAGAATAAATAAAACCACGTTGTTGCCTGCATTTAAAAAAAGAAAAATTAAAAAAAGGTTGCATGTGCCTGCTATCAAGCAGCGCACGCTGCCTTTGGGCAGCATATATAAAAAAACGGTGAATCTGTTTGGCTCGACAAGTTCTGTGCCTAAAGCTCGAGTCAAGCCTAGACCTAGGCGTTGAAAAGTTGTTAAAATCAAATTCATTCTGGTCAAGATCCATGAAATAATTAGAAACTGAAACTGAATAGTCAGATTGAAAGCTTGTAACTGATGAATTTATGCTCCTAGTTCTTTCAATATCAGAAGCAAATGAAAGCTCTCTTGTAGAAAACTTTCCGTGAAGATGCATTCTAATTTGTTCAATTGCTGAAACTTCTGCTAGATTTGTCATCTAGGCTCCGTTTGATTGGCGGAGTTTTCTAGGAAAGTAGGAAAATTTCATTTTTTTCACTGTTTGATATGCGAAATTTTCCACGGAAAATGTTTTCCTCCATTTTTCTAAGTACAAGCCTTTGATTCACAAATGGTGGAAAATGTTTTTTCACCTAATAGTTGGGAAAACATTTTCCACCTTTTTTTTTTATTGCAATGAGAACAAATTCTAGACACAATGGTAAAAAAAAATTCACTTTTATCGACAACTTTCATACAAAATAAAGTCAAACGAATGATAATTAGTATGGTAAAGTTTTTTTTTTTCAAAAAATTTTTTTTTTTTTGACAATAAGAACAAATTTAGACTCAATAGTAGAAAAAATTATCATTTTAATGGACAAATTTCATAAAAAACGAAGTCAAATGGACACCAAATTTTCTACATTTTCCATGAAAAATTATACAAATCAAACACAATTAATTACAATTCCTAGTAAAACACTTTCTAAGAAAATCAATTCCCTGTAAAACATTTTCTTTCCACCCTTACAATCAAACGAACTAATGTATTAATTCTAGCCAGAAAACCGAAGAAGAAACTGATTTTAGAGATTGGAAATTTTGAAAAATAGATTTCAATTTTGATGATAGTTGAGAGTGGAGTTACAAGAGTGAAAAGGGTAGCAAAGATTGTGGGTTATGCAAATAAAGGATTATACAATAAAGTTTTAAAGGTTTAGGATTGTAGGTTGTGCAAATAAAAGGTTTTGGTGTAATTTGTGAAAAAATACAAAAATTGAGATCACAACTGCAGTTATTCCTCTTTAATTTTGGCAATTTTTAAAGTTTTTTAACGGTCAAACTAATTGAATTGGACAATATAAGGTTTTTCGCACAAAAAAAGGTTGTATTTTGCACAAAAGATTTCAAAAATGAGGTTTTTATGCAATTTCCAATAGATATGGGGTATATTGCAAATGAAAATGCTTGAGGCATTTCAGCTATTAATCCGATGCATAATTATAGCAAGGAGAATATATATGTAAATGGGTTGAATACATAATGATATTTTTTTTGCCCATGCGATCGTAGTAGACAACACAATGCGATTGCATAGGGAATTTTTGTCGTGCACTACTTAGATTTTTATTTTATTTTTTGTTCGCGCTTTAATTTTTTTACTTTGTAAGTGTCACGTGGGATTTTTCATCCACCACATTGATTTTTGTCCATGTGGACAGATAAAAATTATGGGTGATAAATGTGTAACTTTGTTTAAATTTAGGTGAGTAAATGATAACATTTTAAGTTTTAGTGAACAAGTAGTAATTTATAACAAATTTCGATGAATAAAGCGTAACCTTTTAAATTTCGTGAACTAGTTGTAACATATAACAAAATCCAATTAGGCAACAAATAACTTTTAAAATTTTAGTGAATAAGTAGTAACTTATACCAAAGTTAGCGATTATCGATTAAGTAGTAACAAATTAGTTTCATAAAAAACACATGATTAACTTTGGTTGGCCAAACAATTTTTTTTCGAGTCAAATCGAAAATCCACAGTAGTGACTGTGTAGTGTTTAACCCCTAAACCCTTCTCCAACTTTGCTTGCCGTCGACCGCCCGCCACTTTCACAAGCAAGTTCTCAATATACGCAGTTTCAGTGCGGAGGACCCACCACCGTCTCTTTCAGCGGAGAATCTGTAAATTCTTGAAGAATTATCCTCAATATACGTAGTGTCAATGCGGTGGACCCACCACCGTCTCTTTCAACACGCAGATTTGTGTTTCTAAGAACGGTTGAGTTCATCCACACTTTCTCTTCTACTTCTGTGATATCATTTAGGATTTCTCTAGATGTACAAAATCTTGTACAAAATGGATTACAAAGTGGCCAAGTGACGGGCTCCAATAGTGGGGCGCCACTTGGCACTTTGTAATCCATTTTGTAATCCATTTTGTACTTGTAGCATCCTCCTATCATTTATGTATTGAACCATGTTGGGTTTACTCTGTAAAACAGCATTCCCATTCCGTGGGCATCTGGGTGATTCTTGCTTGTACAAATCCTCTCTGGGTATTTTTCTTCATAATATATCGTCTTCTTCTGTGATTAAACCGGAAAAGGTTGAAATTCCGTCCTATTCTGGAAAATTATGAATTCAGTGATGCCCAGATTTCTATACTTGCCAAGGTACTCCCAAGTATTTTCTCATGCAATCTCCAGAACAATATTTTGCCTAAACTCAAATTCTTTCTCTCCATTGGACTCTCGAGCTCTGACCTGCCAAAAGTTATTATGGTCAATCCTGCATTGTTGGTAGGAAGCATTGAAAAAATGTTTATCCCCTGTTATAATTATCTCAAGACTTTAGTGGATTCGGATCAAGATATTGTACGGACCATAAAGCGCAGTCCTAGAATTTTTTCTTGCAATTTGAATATAATGATGTCCAATGTAGAGCTATTGGCACAAGCTCGGGTACCACAGTGCTCTATCTCATACATGTTAACTCACTACCCTCATTCACTGCAAATGAAATGTGATAAGTTTAAGAGCAGTGTGGACAAAGCAATTAAAATGGGATTTGACTGCTCGAGGATGCAGTTTATTCGGGCAACTTACGTGTTGTGTGAAATGAGTGAGCAGGCGTGGGAGAACAGAATCAAGGTTTATAGGAGGTTCGGTCTATCAGATACTGAGATCCTATTGGCATTTAGATCACATCCTTTCTTTATAAAGTTGTCCGAGGAAAAAATTAGGAGGGGAATGGAGTTTTATGTAAAGGAGATGAGCTGGTCTCCAGCCAATGTTTCCCGATCCCCAATTATCCTCTTTTACAACATGGAGAGGAGGATCATACCAAGGTGTCGTGTGATTAAGATGTTGATGGAGAAAGGTTTGGTGAAGAAATATTCTCTTGCAAACTTTTTGTCATTTACTGATCAGCGATTCATGAAAACATTTGTGCATAAGTATAATAAAGATTTGCCTGAAATTATGGATGTATATCGTGCTGCACAGGTCTTGTAGAACCATGCTACTTGATGCATATTTGAATTATAAGCAATGCAAATCATGATGCATCCAATTTTTATGTATAACTAGTTTTTCAGTCAGTGGCAGTTGTGAAGCAACATTCTATGGCCTGCGTTGTTTCAAAGAAGTGGTATAATTGTTATGATTAGCTTTTGTGGAGACTTTTGTTGTTTGGTAACCAATTCTCCTGACCCAGTCACTAGACACACTTTTGGAGGAGGCACCCTTTCTCTTGAAGTTACACGGGCTTGAGAGGTGGTAGTTTACCATATGGCGTATGTTGTCATTCATAGAATCGCCAACTTTTTCCTATTTCATTATGATACTTCTTCATCGGGGATCTTCACTTTCACTGACTAGACTATCTATGAAATGCTCACGGCAATATCTCAGTCCAAGTTGGTACTTGGTGAGGCTTTGTCCTCATTTTATTGCTCTTTGAACCACTAAGTTTGTTCCTTTTTGGCTTTTTCCAGTGGTTAGTTTTTGACTTTGTTTGAACCTTGATGAAATGTATTTACAACTCCCTTTACCAGTTTGTCACTAAGTGCGTGTAGCCAATGTGTATTTTTCCTCCAGTGATAATTTTTTAATTGAAATCCTTTCATTATATCCAAGTGACTTCAAGTTTGTATTTTGTAGATGCTTAATATCTACTTTCAATGTTCTCTCAACTTCACATGATGTACTGCTCTGTAGAAATTTGGATATTTTAAGAGTATATTGTTGTTTATGGAACAGTTAGGACAAACAAGCATACTGGGTTGTTACTTGTGTATTATTTCTATTAGGAATCCTTTCAGTATCTGTTTTATAGTTTTCTTCAGGCTATGAGGCCCCTCTAAATTCAAATTGCATTTGCCTTTTATTTTGATCAATAAAAGATTAGCTTTTTACGTTTATCCAATTCCCAAGGATGCCGTGAGGTCAACTCTGCCTCTCGATAGCTACTTCCACAAGATGTCATTTAATTTTAGTACAATCACAAGGACCGATTGATGAAAGGTGTAGCTGTTGCAGACAAAATAAATAAAGGTGTCTCGTTTCTAAATGCTTAAGCTTCTAGGTAAATGTGGTGGTTCAACAATGGCACTGGCGGGTAACCTGCTTAATGTTCATTGAGGTTGGTCTTTTGCATCAGAGGTGGTGGGTGCATAGGATATTTGCATTCTACCTCTCTTCCACTGTGAGATTCAGCCCAACTTAAAATGAAGGTCAAAAATTAATTTCTGCTACTTATTTTATGAGATTCGCAACTTTTCAACCACACATTTCATCAAATATTATTAAAATTTTATAAAAATTTGATTTTAATCCCCACCAAACAAGGGCTCAATATTTCATACAGTGATAATATGCATATTGAGTTCACTTTCAAGTGAACCCAACATGCCTAATAAAGCTGGTCTCACCTTTATCCGAGATTTGAACTATGAGATCACTTGATATCAATATTATACGATATTTTATGTATAATGTGAGCTATTTAATGCTGTCAGTATTTAACAGAATCTTTGATGAGTTGGCCAAAGGTTGAGAAAGATTCACGGTCTTGAATGGATTATAGCATATTTGTTTAGATCAATAGATGTCTCATGCGCCTAAATTTTTTAGAAAATCTCGAACTCTTCTCGCTCTCAGTTGATGGCTTCAGTGCTTCATTATTTGAGGGGGGGGGGGGGGGGGGGGTGGTGAGCTTCGATTTTATAATCCTCTTTTTTGCACTCGGACGGAGTCACGGGAGGTGAGCAGTAGTAGTACCAAAGAGAAGTTCATTCAACACCCTTTTCCTCGTTATTTGCTTTCTATGTGGAATTCACGTCTTAAGTAGAATGAGACAATAAAGAACTATGAGACAATAAAGAACTAACATCCGGATTCCTAAATTGTTTTGCTTTTTTCTATTTTGCATCTTTGATATTATATTTAGGATTCTTCTTGTACATGACATGTTCTGCTTGTTAGCATTTTCAGCATGGCGCTTGCTTGCAGGGGCGGACCTGGGGGGTGGCCTGGGGGGCAGGTGCCCCACCCCCCACCCCCCCAAAATTTTTTTTTTTTGAAATTTTTTTTTTTTTTTTAATATGAAAGGAAAATGAATCAATATTTATTTCAAACCAATGTTTTCTCCCACCTGAGTTACCTCTTCTCCTTTTCTCTCTTCTTCTTCATGGTAAAATTAAGGTTGTATATTGTTAAATGGATACAAAAATGGTTGTGATAATACTGAATAACTGAACAAAAATAGTTCAAAATTTCAAATCTTTATCTTTGTTTAAATGATTTATAGTTACTCTCAAAGAGTGGAAATTGCATTGCCAAATGAAAACAGTGAAAAATCTGTCTCTACTCTATAGCCATTTCAAGTTCAATAGCGACAAAGAATTCTAAAATCTGACCCAAGGAAAAAGCTAGTAGGCAAGGCTTCCATGAGCTATAGTGCTGAAACCAGTACTAAACGAAGTAATCAGTGTAAAATGATCGTATACTTGGATTAGATCAATGAATAGGAATAGAAGAATTCTTAGTTGAATTTAGTTACGTTCTTGTAATGCATGAGATTCAAGAGTGAAATTCTCAATTGAAGTGACATTTTTAAGGAAATTTCGAGAGCCTTTTAGCCTATGAGAATCTGGTCCGACTGAATGTAATCAGAAGAAAGAGTTGTGCAATATGATTGAACTTGAATGAGCAAGGATTGTTTGTCGGGTATTTGATGCATCGAAAATTATCCCTTGTTGATTTACTTGTTGCATCTATTATATAAGTTTCAGAATTTAAGAAATGTACATATAAATCTGTGACTTGGATTCTATCAAAATTTGTGTAGCTCTTGATGACCAAGATTGTATACTAAATTTCTTTGTTGATTTGAATTACGAAACTACATTAAATTTTTCTCTATTTCTCACTTTAATTATGGAACGTTATCAAAATATGAGAACACGTAGAGAACAATTGTAATAAAATATCTCTTCCTTTAATTTTTTTGGTCACTTTTTGAAAGTTTGATTGTGCCCCCCAACATAAAAAGTCTGCGTCCGCCCCTGCTTGCTTGGATTTCATTCTTGCATAAGTACTCCCAAGGTAATGGTCCAAGGGATATTTGAGTTGCTGTTTTGCTTCCTCAACCATTTTAACTCCTGTCATATGGTAGATCGTATATTTCAACGTTAATTTCTTGCATCATTAGAGGCTGCCATTGTTCCAGATTGCATAGGAATTATATTACGTAATCATCAAGGTCTTACGGCGTAAGCTGATTGAACATGAGTATCAGTATGGGTCACCGTTTTATGGAAATAAATCAACAAGAATTACAGCCTGAAACAAAGATAAAATCTGGCTGGAAGCTCTGGACAGTTCGAAGAGGAATTATGCTAAATGTACACTTTGGTGTACATCTTCAATGGCAATCCTCCTATATGATGAGAATTTATGCAATGATATGATTTGTGTTTTCAAAATCAATCGTGTGAATCAGCAACATGGTAGAGTGTACATTAAAGTGTACATGTAACATGTTTGTTCGAAGAGAATAAATTTAGCAATGACAATCTTGTACCTAAGCCTGTTAGATAGAGCAAGCCCTTCGCAAAGTGCAATGGCTTCGACTTCTATTGATAATCCGCCTAAGAATCTTAGAGAGAAACGCCACACAAGACCTCAACATTGTAAGGACACACAAAAAAAAATTGTTATACGTGTGTATGTACGTATAATTATATATTTAAAATATTTTATCGATTTTAAAATTTTATTATTATGCTAAGTTAAAGGGCACGATATTTATGAAAAAAAATATTTTTTTGTAATTTTAGACTATCTTGCTTTCGGGAAAAATATTTTAAACTATCAATTTTACAGGTCCAATCCTAAATACCAAATAAGCTTAATTAACCAATCACCAACCCTACAAGACAATAAGCAACCCAAAATTAAAATGATTAAAGTGAATAATGAAAAGCTAACTCTAGATCCCTTTTCGTCATTAACCTCTCTTCCACCCTTTAACGCACGAAGAAATAGATCATTTTTGTCCACTTGTTGCATTTCAAGGGTTACACATTATAATTGTTGTTTTTGATTTTCAAGGTTTGCTTATATGAAATTATATGAAGAGGTAAGCAGTGGCGGACCCAGCACCCGGCGGCCGCGCGTGCTGGATCCGTCGAAACAATTTTTTTTTTTTTTACAATGGATAAACGTTTCAAATTATATACCTGGTAAGTTCTGTTATTTTCATAAATTTCTTGTAGCTCAGCTAGCTACAACTTGTATATTCACATGAGAGGTTCTAGTTTCGAATTCTTTTCCCAACCTTTTTATTATGAAATATTTTTAATTATACAATTTTTGCCAAAATTAAATGGAATAAGGGAGGGGAGTCAAATCGCTAACCTCACGGTAAGATATGGGACGCCCGACTATTGTAGCATTCGTGGAATTTGATATTAAATTTACCAAAATAATATATGTTACATAAAGATGTTTTAATGCAATTGTAAGAATTTGAACTAGTGCTTTTCCTTTAAATTATATAAAATTTGGCCACAATATCATTTGGTGAATATTGTTAATTTTTATAACAAAATTATATATGCTTAGTTTGAACAAAATAATTGTTATATTTAAATTTTAGACTGTTTGATTTCCCTTTTTTTCAAAATACATTTTTCTCTCTTCTTTCAACCGCACATTTTCAATAAATTAATATTACATGCAAATTCAAAACTTTTCCTTATTTTTAATCATACATTCTCCATCAAATCACTATTTCAAAATGCATTTTTTGCAAAAAAAAAAAAAGGCATCAAACGGGACTCTTAATATTTTATTGCTGAAAACGATCGACGATCCACGATCACCCGTGCTGATTTGAAATCCTGAGTCCGTCGCTAGAGGTAAGTGGCTTCAATAGTTATTTGTTGATGAAATGTCAATTCTAATGAAGTTTAAGAGTTGCTTTTGAACTTTATTGATAATTTTCTTTTCACAACATGTAAAAAATGTGTAATGAAATTGAGGTTGAAGACATTGAAGATGTACTATATGTATATATAAAGGTTGAAATCCTTTTATTGTATGCACTGTGCATTGTGCAACTTTAGAGTTTGATGTAGATGCTTAATATCTACTATCAGTGTTGTACTCTTAGACATGTGGTTTCTACGCTCAAGTTATGCAAGTATTGCAAGTGAAAAGCAATGTGTATGAAAGCAATGAAATACTAGCTGGATTGTATGCAATTTGCTTGTAGAGAGAACTCTTGTATGTGTATGGTGTTATGTTGAGCATTCGATAATCTTTAGCTATTGTAGGCAATTGTATATATGCTGGATTGCAGGATTGGAGAGTCAATTTATAAATTCCTGTATAAGACAGTTTACTCTTTTCACGTCTCATGTTCCGAAATTTATTATTATTTATTCTAAGTCGTTTAACATTATCTGGCCATGAGTGATTTTAAAATATTTTTTTTGTTATTTATAAATTTGAAAACTATAACTTAAAAATATGCCTTCTATGTGGTTTTGATCATTTTGGGCAATAATGGAGAGTGGATCAAAGAACATTGACCCATGCGAGGGACAAATTAATATGTCATTGTATCGTATCAACAAGTTTAAAAAATTTTCACATATAAACGATATTATTATTATTATTATTTTCTATCATCTTAATTCTATTTTCTTCTATATAATTGTGGTTCATATATCATTGAATCAATTTCTTGCTGGCCATTAAATTAAAGTTGAGTGATTTGTGGAAAGTATTTTGAAGTTCTGCGAGTAACTCGTGATCACATTTAGAATTGGGTGGGTGTTAAAATGCAATGCCTTCAAGTTGTGTGATCAATGAGAAATATTCTGAAATTCAATGAACAACTCGTGACCACATCCATAGTTGAGCAAGTGTTTTAACTCGTGAGTGATGGAGTGTAACACCTAAAGTTGGTGATCAATGGAAGCATTATAAAGTTAGATGAGGAACTCGTAATCACACCCAAAATTGGGCGAGTATTGCACGTTAAAGCATCTTCAAGAAATTTTTTAGTTGTCTCATTTTTATTTTTGTAAAATTTTTAATAATTTTTTACAATGTTTCACAATTTTCTATGAAAAGGTAAAGACAAGCCTCTGTTTGACATCATTATTTCATAATTCTTTAATTTTTATCCTCATTTTCAACCACATATTTACATATTAAAATATTTTGCAAGTAATATTTTCCAACCTTTTAATCATATATTCTCTAAAGAAATTATTCAAAAATCAATTTTCTCAAAATAATGCCATCAAATGGGGGCTAAAGATTGTTGTTTGACATTTGTACTCTTTTATTTTTTAAAATTCTTTAAAATACTCTTTAAATTGAAAATTATACTTTTTAAAATAAAGATAACATTTAGGACTGGCAAAATTCAACTCAAATCGCTCAACCCGATCAATCTAACCCGAAAACGTTTTCGAGTCAAACTGAAAAATCCTCCAAGAGACAGTATCCAACTTGCCCGTCGACCGGCGCCGCCTCGTGGCATCCCGCCGTTTTCACAAGCAATTCGTCAATATATGCAGTTGCAGCGCGGAGAACGACAAAATCACGCGTCTCCTTCATTGAAAAATCTGTAAATTCTTGAAAACTGTTTACATAGAGCGCGTTGCAAAGCAGATTTGTACTTAGAAGAACGGATGAGTTCGTCCACAGTCTAATCTTCATCATCTGTGATAGCATTTTAGTAAGGAACGATGTTTAGTTTACCTAATAAAACAGTATTCCCATTCTGTAGGAATCTGGGTGATACATGCTTGTACAGATCCTCAGTGGGTAATTTTCTTCGTACTTTATCTGCTTCTTCTGTGATTAAACCAGAGAAAGTTGAAAAATTTCGAACCCTTTTTAAAAATTATGGATTTAGCGATACCCAGATTTCCAAACTTGCTGCCAAGAGAAAAAATATTTTCGCATACAATCTCCAGAACACTGTTTTGCCTAAACTCAAATTCTTTCTCTCCATAGGAGTCCCGAGCTCTGACCTGCCAAAAATTATTGCGGGTAGTCCTGCATTGTTGGCAGGAAGCATTGAAAAACAGTTTATCCCTTGTTATAATTTTCTCAGGACTTTAGTGGGTTCTGATGAAGATATTGTTCGGACCTTAAAGCGCAGTCCTAGAATTTTAACTTGCAATTTGAAAGTAATGGTAACCAATGTAGAGCTACTGGAAGAAGCTGGGGTTCAAGAGAGCTTTATCTCATTCATGTTAACTCACTACCCTCATTCACTGCAAATGAAATGTGATAAGTTTAAGACAAGTGTTAGCGAGGCAATTAAAATGGGATTTGACCCCTCGAGGATGATGTTTATTCATGCAATTCATGTGTTGTGTGAAAGGAGTGAGCAGGCGTGGGAGAATAAAATCAAGGTCTATAGGAGTTTTGGTTTGTCACATACTGAGATTCTATTGGCCTTTAGATCACATCCTTTCTGTATGAAGTTATCTGAGCAAAAAATTAAGAGGGTAATGGAGTTCTACGTAAACGAAATGAGCTGGTCTCCTTCCAATGTTGCACAATCCCCAATAGCCCTCTTTTACAATATGGAGAGAAGGATCATCCCACGATGTCGTGTGGTTAAGATATTGATGGAGAAGGGTTTGGTGAAGAAATATTCTATCTCAAACTTTTTGTCTTTGACCGATCGGCAATTCCTGAAAAGGTTTGTGCATAACTATAAGAATGATTTGCCTGAAATTATGGATGTATATCATGCTGGACAGGTCTTGTAGAACCACGCTTATTGAGACATATTTGAAATAAAGGTAATGCAACTCCTGGTCACTCCAGTTCGTTTATACAAAATGTTATTTCGTGTGGCAGTTTGTGCATCAACTCATTCTGTGCCCTGAGTTGTTTCAAAGAAGTGGAACAGTTGTTATGATTAGCTTTTGTTCTTGTGGATACGTTTGCTGCCGTAACTAGTTGCCTTGACCCAGTGACTGGACACCCTTTATGAGGAGGCTCCCATTCTCTTGAGGTTACAGGGGCTTGAGAGGTGGTAGTTTGCCATGTGGCAGAAACTTGTTCCTATGAAATTCATAAAGATATCTTGGTTAATTTTTCATTATGGTAGGAATTCATCTGGAATCTTCCCTTTCATTGACTAAACTATATTGTATGAAATGCTCAACAGCAGTAAATTGTTCCATGTTGATTCATGGTGTAGCTTTTGTCCAAGATCTATTGCTCTTTGAACCACCTGGATATTTTCCTTTTTTCATTGATAGTATTTAACTTTGTTTTGACCCTTGAGTGTATATTCAGCAACCATACCAGCTTATCACCAAGTACATGTAGCCAATTTATATTTTTCCTCCAGGGATAATTTTTTAACAGAAATCCTTTTGTTGTATGCAACTTTAGAGTTTGAATGTTTTAGATGCTTAATAGACTATCGATGTTCTACTATGATATGTTTTTAGACATGTCACTATTGTCTACAAAGTCTTGTCACTATTATGGTGTCTGCGCTAAAGTTTTGCAATTATTGAGAGCAAAAAGGAAATTTTATGAAAGCAATGGAACACTAGCTGGATTGTATGCAATTTTCTTGTAGAGAGAACTCTTGTATGTGTATGTTGTTTGTTGAGCATTCGATTCACTTTAGCTGCTGTTTGAAGCTATATATAGGCTGGAATGCAGGATTGGATGAAGAACTATTCTATCTCAAACTTTTTGGGAATGACTCGTAAGAAATTCCTGAAAAGGTTTGAGCATAAGAATGATTTTCCTGAAATTATGGATGTATACCGTTCCGGATATGTCTTGTAAAATCATTCTTCAGACATATTTGAAATAAAAGCAACTTATTCACGATCCCTCCAGTTTGTTTGTGTAAGAGTTATTTAGTGTGGCAATTTGTGCATTTACTTATTCTGTGGCCTGAGTTGTTTCCAAGAAGTGGAACAATTGTGATAATTAGATTTTGGGGTTGTGGAGACGTTTGTTGTTGGTAACAAGTTGCCCTGACCCAGCCATTGGACACCAGCCTTTGTAAGGAGGCACCCCTTCTGTTGAAGTGAGCTTTAGAGGTGGTTGTTTGGCATGTGGTGGATCTCATCATTCGTATTTATGATTCCTTTGTTAAAATTGTCTACTTGTTCATACGAAATTCACGAAGCTTTATCTTGGTTAACTTTTCATTGTAGTGCTACTTCACATGGAATCTTCTCTTTCATTGACTGAACTATCCCACATGAAATGGTCAACTGCAGTATCTTGTTCCATGCTGGTGTGTTGTGTAAAATTTACCCACTTCACATTATATTACTTTTTGAACCACCTCTTTTTTGGTCATTTTCCTCGTGGCAGGTATTTAACTTTGTTTAACACTGGATGAAATGGATTTGGTCCTCCAAGGATAACTTTTAACTGAAATCCTTTTATTGTGTGCAACTTTAGAGTTTGATTGCTGCAGATGCTTAATATCTTCTATTAGTGTTCTACTATGAGGTGCTCTTAGGCATGTCGCTATCATCTACAAAATCTTGACTGCAGTTGTGGTTTCTACGCTCAAGTTATGCAAGTATTGAGAGCGAAAAGCAAAGTGTATGAAAGCAATGAAATACTAGCGGGATTGTATTCAATTTTGCTTGTAGAGAGAACTCTTGTATGTGTGTGTTGTTATGTTGAGCATTCGATCCCCTTTAGCTGTTGCTAGAAGCTATATATGTGCTGGATTGCAGGAGTGGAGAGACAGTTTATAAGACCACCAGCGAAGGGACAGGTAGCTGTAGCAGTTGTAGGAGGAGATAGTGGGCTTAGTGCACAATCACACGTTCTTTGCTCGTAGAGATCATTCCATCAATTCTCGGTCCTTCCAATTCTCTCAAAGGCTGAGCTGTAGGTTCAGCTGCTTCCCTCAATTAGAGGTATGGCTGATCACCTTGCCTCTTTGATTCAATATCTTGCTGTTAGTGTAATATCTTAGCCAATGAGTCCCTGAATATGAATTCTGAAATGGGATGATGCAATTTCATTATTGGCTATTGCTGACTCTTCTGATATCATAATTCACCTTGCCAGAAACATCAAGCTCCTTGAGGTTGTAAAAGCACCACTCTGAGGCAACTGAATCTTGTTTTGGTACTTTCTCCTCTGCTGTTGGATGTTAAAAGAGAAATTGCATCTTGAAGATTGATCGAGTATTATTTTTGCCCCGACTACTTACGAAAGAAATTATATGGTTGATGTATGGTTGGTTTGACAAATGTCCGGCTAGCAAAGAAAACATAAAAAAGAGTATGTTGCTAATTCTAAACTAATTAAAACGAAGACAAGTATGGCAATTAGTCTTGAATTCAATCGCATTCATAATAATATATTCACACGTTTGTCAAAATCATGGTTGTTGAGAGAGAGAGAGAGAGAGAGAGAGAGTTTTGGCATAACCATATACTGAGCATTCAGAGCTACAATGTCTGATTTCAGTCATTATTTTTTGGCTTCGTCATGATTTTGAGGGACTTCCTATGTCATTTCTACAATGATGATTCAATAGTTATATGTTGGATAAAAATCACTAGATTTGTCGTGTATATTGTGAGAAAAATGTTGGGGAGCTGCCTCCTCTCGTTTTCGATGGATAGATTGACGAAGAGATGTTGATATAAAGTCGTCATAATTTTTATAAATAATAAATTATATAATTTATTAAATTGAGGTTCAAAGATATTATAACATTCTAATATTGAATGTTAGAGCATCTCAAAAAAAATCTTTTTAGTAGTCTCTCTCTCTCTCTGTGTAAATCTTTTAATAATTTCTTACCAAGTTTCACAATTTTCAATGAAAAACAAAACAAGATAAAATAAAAAATTGTTGTTTGACATGTTTATATTTTTTAAAATTCTTTAAAATACTCTTTAAATTGAAAATTATGTTTTTTAAAAAGGTAATTACAAAAAAAATATCCTTATCGTTTGTACTTATTGTGGAAATAGTCCATATTATTTTAAACTTGGCATTTACACTTCCATTCGAACATTTCTTACGAAGTTGGTCATTTTTATCATGTTCCATTAAATCCTTCTGTGAAATATAGGTAATTAACACAAAAAGTCCATATCATTTGCTTTCATTGCACAAATTATCTTTATCATTTCAATTTTGACGTTGTCACTCAGATTGATCTTTCTTTTGTGCAAAAGATCCTTACATTTCATTTTTTTCCATTGAAGCATTGTAAAATAATTAATTTACCCTCATCTTTAAATAATTAAATAGAAAAAAAATATAAAAAATTGTA
Organism: Fraxinus americana; assembly: GCA_035079005.1. Lineage (NCBI taxonomy): Eukaryota > Viridiplantae > Streptophyta > Magnoliopsida > Lamiales > Oleaceae > Fraxinus > Fraxinus americana. The sequence continues at coordinate 18,337,798 of CM068708.1, read as the reverse complement.
TATAAATTTTCAATTTTCGTAAAAGTACAAACGAGTTTTATGTAAAATAAATTAAAATATTCCAACGAAAGAAAAGTATTTTATCGTAATAGATAAATTTTTATATATGAGGCAAAATAAACTTGGATGAGGAAGAAGAACCATTCTATTTTATTTTATTTTATTTGTTTCCTGATTTTAATTTTTTTTCTTACTTTTAATTCTCTTTTTAATTGTTTTGGTGATGGTGGGTGGGCGTAGGAGTACGCGGGGGGGGGGGGGGGGGGGGGGGTTAATTGATAAAATAAAATATTTTAAATTATTTCACTTGAGATTTGTTTGTATTTTTTTAATAAAAAAACTTGAAACTCTAGATGCAATTTTTTTATATTATTTCTTTCTTTTCTATTTGTTTATTTAAAAAGTAGGGTAAACTAATTATTTTACAATGTTTTAATGGTGTAAGTAAACGGTAAAAACCCTTTGTGCAAAAAAAAAATAAAATTCATCCAAGTGCTAAAATGTCAAAATTAAAATGGTAGGGACGATCTGCGCAATGAAGTCAAATGATATGAATGTTTTGCGCTAATTACCTATATTTCATGTAAGAATTTAATGAAACATGATAAAAATGACCAACTTCGCGATAAATGTTCGAAACAAGGGTATAAATATCAAGTTTAAAACAAGATAGACTATTTTCGTAATAAGTACTAGCGATAATCTTTTGCCAATTACCCCTTTGTAAAATAATCTATAGGAATAAGTCCCTTGTACACCGGATTTTGCCAAGGTTGAGATGGCAGTCTATGATTGAATGTGCTAATATATTTTTTTCTACTGTCAATAAAATTTGACCAAGAGTGTATTTGAATGATATGAAAAATATCTCAGAAAAAAATGTACTCCTTATTTGAAGGAAAACAAAAGAGTAATTAGCATATAACGTTTTTCACCTTTCATTGTTATTGTGGAAAACGTCTTCACCTTTCATTTTTTGACATTTTCACGCTTATTTCCATCTTTTATTGCCTAAAATGTCATTTTTATCCATTTTTTCAAATAAAAATTGTGAAATGATGAAAATATCATTCCCTTTAAATAAAATAAAAGGAAAAAGAAAAAAATTAATTGCAAACATAGTCCCTACTTTTTTGAAAAGCTCAAATGAGTCAAATAAATTACTAAAATGGTAATTAGCACATGATGTCCCTAACTTTCGCTATTATTGCAAAAAAATCCATACCTTTAATTTTTTTTTGGCATTTTCTCCCTTAATTATAATTTGATAGCGTAAACAATCATTTCTATCCATTTTCATTTAATTTCTCAATTAAAAAAAGTGGGATGACGAATATACCCCTATATTTAAATAAAAAAATTAAAGAATTAATTGCAATCATTGTCCCACTTTTTTTAAAAATTGCAAATGAGTCTCCAATAAATTATTTAAAAATTTTAATTTTTTTATGAAAGTACAAACGAGTCCCAAATAAATTATTAAAAAATTAAAAATTTAAAAAATAATTTTTATTTAAATATGAAAATATATTCATTATTTCACAATTCTTTATTGAGAAAATGGATAGAAATAATAGTTTGCGTTATCAAAATATAATTAAGGTAATTAGCACAAAACGTCCCCACCTTTAGCACATGATGTCCCTAACTTTCGCTATTATTGCAAAAAAATCCATACATTTAATTTTTTTTGGCATTTTCTCCCTTAATTATAATTTGATAGCATAAACAATCATTTCTATCCATTTTCATCTAATTTCTCAATTAAAAAAAGTGGGATGACGAATATATCCCTATATTTAAATAAAAAAAATTAAAGAATTAATTGCAATCATTGTCCCACTTTTTTTAAAAATTGCAAATGAGTCTCCAATAAATTATTTAAAAATTTTAATTTTTTTTATGAAAGTACAAACGAGTCCCAAATAAATTATTAAAAAATTAAAAATTTAAAAAATAATTTTTATTTAAATATGAAAATATATTCATTATTTCACAATTCTTTATTGAGAAAATGGATAGAAATAATGGTTTGCGTTATCAAAATATAATTAAGGTAATTAGCACAAAACGTCCCCACCTTTCATTGTTATTGTGGAAAACATTCATATATTTTATTTTTTGACATTTTCACCATTATTTTCACATTTCATTGCGCAAAATGTCATTTTTACAATTAAAATTGTGAAATGACGAAAATATCCTTCCTTTTAAATAAAACAAAAGGAAAAAGAAAAAAAATGATTGCAAACATAGTCCCAACTTTTTTGAAAAACTCGAATGAGTCTCAAATAAATTACTAAAAATGTAATTAGCACATAATATTCATACATTTCACTCTTATTGCGAAAAACATCTATACCTTTTATTTTTTGGCATTTTCTCACTTAATTATAATTTAATAGCGCAAACCATCATTTCTATTCATTTTCATCCAATTTCTCTATAAAAAAACAGTGAGATGGCGAATATACCTTTATATTTAAATAAAAAAGCTAAAGAATTAATTGCAATCATTGTCCCAATTTTTTTAAAAAAAGTGCTAACGAGTCCCCAGTAAATTATTTAAAAAATTAATTTTTTTAATGAAAATGCAGACGAGTCCCAATTAAATTTATTTAAAAATTTTAAAAATAAAAAGTGTAAACGAGTCCCAATAAATTATTAAATAATTAGAAATTTAAAAAAATATTTTTTATTTAAATATGAGGGTTTATTCATTATTTCACAACTCTTTATTGAAATGAAATTGGATTGAAATGATGGTTTGCACTATTAAATTATATTTAAGGGAGAAAATGCCAAAAAAAAGGTAGGGATGTTTTTCACAATAATAGTGAAAGATGGGGACATTATGTGCCAATTACCCTTTTAATAATTTATTTGAAACTCATTTGCGCTTTTCAAAAAAGTTAGGACTATGTTTGCAATTAATTTTTTTATTATTATTTAAAGGAAATTGTATTTTCGTCATTTCACAATTTTTAATTGAGAAAATTGATGAAAATGACTTTTTGCGCAATGAAATGTGAAGATAAGGGTGAAAATGCCAAAAATATAAGGTATGAACATATTCCACAATAATAATGACAAGTGAGAACGTTATGTGCTAATTACCCAAAACAAAAACATACTTTCCAAAGAAAATTGTTTCCTTAAAAATAAGGAAAATTAGACATATTTTCAAAGATTGGAAAATATTTTCAATGTAATAAAATAACAATCAAATACTTAAAGTAAAAATTTGGATGAAAAATTGATGTTTTTCATAAAACTAGTTAAGCCACGTGCAATGCACGTGTTTTAGTTTAATTGAGTACGTAATAGCGTGGAATGATATATATAGTATTCGTATAAAATTAGACAAAATGAAGATAATAACTAAACATGAAATAATAATATATCGAAGGAATTCATTTTATAAAACATGTGACTGAAGTAGAAAGAAATACTTGAAAGATTAAAGCTTTACAGTATTTTCATATCTATTGTATATTTCAAGCTTTGGAAGCTTTGAGTAGATTGAGGATAACACCATGTATAACTCCATATCCTTTGGCCTCTTTAGTACTCATGAAGAAATCATGGTCTGTATGTTGGTTAATCTTCTTGACTTTGACCAGTGTGGTAGGCTAAGTAACTATTCAGAGAGGAGTGAGGACGGGCGTCGCGGAGAAATAATTGGAAGCTTCATAACATTCAACAAGAAATACATGATTAGTACCTTAGAAGAGAGTGAAAGCTAAACTGATTTTATGTTAATATTGCTTAATGTAACTAAATACAGTAAGCTGTAACTATTTCCTACGACTTAAAGCAAAGAATGCATAATAACTAAAGCTTTGGAATCAAAGCATCAAATAACATAAATTGAGAGCAATATAAATTTGATATTTCTGACTTAAGGGATATGGCCATTTGTAATGCTAGCTCTACCACTCTGAGCTTACCTTTCTTCCTTTTTCTTCAATAACTCTTGCTTCAGGCAGCCCAAATTAGTAATGCTTGCTCCACATGCAACACATTAAATAAGCAAGAACATTTTAAAGAGTCAAGAACATAAAAATAACAATATAAAAACTTGTATATATGCAAGAAACATACCAAGCTACTCACATCTAACTTGATGGAAGTCCATTGGATTCAATTCAACAACAGGCATTCACTTCGTTTTAGTGCATTTATTTTCATTGTACTAAGTTGGGGAAAAGTACTTTTCTAACATTTATAGATTATCCATGATATTTATGTTGAGGCGTCATTAAAGTTGGTTTATTAATTTCATGTGCCATGCTATGATTGAGATTATGGTTGAGTTGTTAATTCAGAACATTAATCAGTTTCATTGCGTGACAACATGGAAAATGTAATTTAAAGGGATGGAGAGTAAGCAAAAAAGATTGATGCATATGCAAGGCAGCTTGAAGGTTAGAAATCCTTTTATTCTTGATGAATGTTGCACCATATTTCACCTTTGAATTAAAAATGGAAGAATCATACAGAAGTCTCACCTTGGCCTCTCCAAGTGCCGAGCAAGAAGGCTAGTGGTTGAATAGCGGGATGCACTGTGGCCAGAGGCGGTATGAAATTTGCAGCCATTTATGCTTTTCTTGTTGTTCTTGCATTTGAGTCTTGACAATGGCGTGCCTCTCCTTCTCCGTTGCCTTGGCAAGACAGCTGAGCTTAATTTAGCTTTTGGCCTTTTCCGGCATGGTTTGAAGAATACCACAGCCTCATACTTCACTGAAATCATGGACTTGAAATCACTCTTACCAGATTAGGAGCTGCCCAGCCAACAAGAACAGATAAGATGGTCATGATCTATAAATCAGCATATTTTTAGTTATTTGAATATTTCCAGATATTAGCAATTGGATAGTAAACTGAATAACTAATTGATGGAAAGTACAAATCTTACAATTAAAGCCCCAAGGTAACCTGCCAACACGAGTCTCCTGGCGCATTGCTAAGATCTATGAACAAGAATAATCTTGTCAGAAGACATCAAAGCCTTGCCAGAGTATTATGGAAGTCTAGTAGAAATTTGATTGAAAAAAAAAAGAGATCTCAAAAGTTCTAGTTCTAAAAAAAATCATCATGGCTCTAAAACGATGAAGTAGTCTTCAACTCTTGATCTAAGGCAGTAGCATGAAAAAATAATGGCACAACTGAATGAAACCATTATGAGATCAAAAAGCAGCAATCAGTTAAACCACAAAAGTGCTTGAAGGCCAAACATCGAATGGAAAGTAGAAACATATGGTTTTTTGCACAATGTATAGCATTTTATTTGATTATCCTCTAGGTAAAAAATAAAATAATAATAGAGTATACTTATTTCTCTTTCAAAGAACTTACATGGGTTGTACCTTTGCTCAAGAAAATGCTATCACATTTATCTGATTGTATGTAAAGACATTATTGGAGTAAACATAATCCTAATATTATTTATGATACAATTCCATAATTCCATGTAGCATTTCCAATTGGAGTCGCCGTTCCTCAAGAGAATCATTCTTACATATATCTAGTTCACTAAAAATAGAATGCTTTAGGAACATATTTCAAATATCAATTGATGCCTTTAAAGATAAGTTGGGGAAATCTGTGGATCACTCTCTTGTATTCCTTTCAGGACATCACAGAATGACTCAAACCGCTTTGCATTCATCAAGAATAACATCAGTAATGATTTAAATTATATAATCGTATTCTTTCTTTTTTCTTATCTTATCTTTTTTTATTAATTGATGGGTACAAGTGAAAAAGAGATTCAATTGAATGTAGGCTCGTAAATAATTATTACATAAAGGTTAACAAAGTGAAGTAAATCAGTCATGTCAACCTCAGAACCACCAATATTCTCACCTCTTGGAGTACATGAAATCCGGATAAATTAGGTCCAGCAGCTTACTTCGTTGCTTAAGGAATAAAGAATAAGGGATGTATTCTTCATAGAGGTTACATAAAAAGAAAAGCTGTAATAGAGCAATTAGAGAGAGAGAGAATTGTCCTTTTTTCACCACCACTACATGATAGAAAGAAGATCAAAAGGCATCTTTCAAAACAATAAAGTAAGTCATCAACCTTATTCAATCCCAATTCTAAAACCATACAAAAAAATACAAAGAGATAAAGATTCTTCAAGTATTTTGATTTCAGAGTAGCTGATTTTATCTACTTCCAATGAAAACAAAAAACAGATAAATTTCGGATAAGAGAATCCTTTTTCTTAACCTCGTAAGAAATAACTACGAAAGTAAAACTAACACTCTCCGCCTATTAACTTCTACCCCCCCCCCAAGAATGCAGTATAGCAGGGATTCAAAAGGTGGGGCTATCCAATGGAAGCGTAAAGCAGTTAATAATAGAGGAGAAGCATTTCCCTTCTCATTGGTGCCTCTATCCACTTTCTTATTAGTTCAATAAACGAAAAAGTTGTCCCCTTAGATAAAAGCGTTAATCAATCAAAATACTTACATTTAGGCAATGGCTCTCCAATCCTCTTCAACTTTTTAAGTTGCAACACAACTAACAACTTTTTAAGTTGCAACACAACTAAGGGGAATGACGAAAGTCTCATTATCAATAAATTATCATTGCTTAAAATACAAAACAAATGCAAAAGGATTTAGATGAAGTGGAGAGAAAAAAGGGTTAGGATTTTCAATTCCCTTCCAATCATACAAATTTCAGAGGTATAAGAAACAATATCTGCGGTTGCACATTTTGCAACAACCATAGTATAATGCTAGCTTGTATAAATAGTGAACTTTAAGAAAAATGATAATAATTTTACATCAAAACTCATAAATAAACTCAACATATAAAATTCAACAACACAAACTAAAGAGTAGTGCTTACAAAGGGAAGCCAGTGCATTGAAATCAGGGCACGAACCAGAAGAATAGGGGCCCCTGAATCGGAGATATCGGGCTGTGCAGAGAAGGAGCAAAGATATTAATTAAGCAAATAAAAAATGTTTATAGCTGTACAAACAACTTACCTATAAATATTTCGCCAAAGGATCCACTGCCGATCTTGCGTCCGAGTTTAAATTTTCCTTCGACACACTGCCATTTCACCCTCGCCAAATACACGCTTAAAAATGAGCATTGAGAATGGAAATTTTATCTCATTAAGTTTTACAAAGAGAGAGAGTTTTAACAAGGTAGAGTATTTTAATGTACAGAAACTTTCATTATTCAGAAATGCATGTATCTTCAAAATTTACACTTATTACGGTATAAAAGGCTAACAACTACATATTTTGGAATTATGATCTGATATTCCCTCTCTCTCAAAATCACAGAGGGATCATATTCCATTTATCCTCGTACAAATTTTTCAAAATTAACTAACCGTAATATATCGTAAGGTTAAAGAAATAAAAAAACTAACCCAGGTGTCCCAGAGGCAAACGCAAATATAGGTATTTTAATAAAATGTACTGCACATACATATGCTCACATGGTTTCTCTGATTATTAATTTCCGAAAACTAACACAAATCACTTTAGTGCAGTAATGACCAGAATAGTATTCAAAGAGAAACAAATAAAATTGGAGCGTGACCATAAGCTCCCCAACCTAAATTGTTCACTATTTACTCTTCAAAATATGTTCATTAGCTTTTCTAATTCAGATCATAATTCTCTTATTAAAGTATGAGTTTGTCACCCCTAACAATAAAATAGGTAACAAATCAGCAGCAAATAAAGACAACCAAGGAAAAAAACAAAGAAATTGATGTTGGGTAAGAAACCCTAGACCTAGACGATAAATTATCCAAAATTAAGCAAATCGAAAATTGGAGCATACTTGTCTGTGGGAGGAGCCAACAACAAAGGCACCTTCGAAGCCGAGCGTTCCGCGATGCCATAGCCGATGCCCTGAGTCGAAGCCGTGACTATAGCCATCTTCCCTTCAAATCTCTTCCCAATCTTCTCCATTTGCTTTCTTTCTTCTCTTTACAATTAGTTTGAGATAATAAAAATTCGAATTTTATAATCTGCCAAACGGGAAAACAGCAGAAGAGGAAGGAATCATAGCACCAAAGATCATACTTACATGTATATGTCTCAATTAGGCTTCAGGCAGAGAATCTGTCCGGCGGCGACAGATGTGGAGATCTGTTGATTGTCGCGAGAGAGGGCGAGAGAAATTAGGGTTAAGTCGAGTCAATAGGCGAGAAAAGCGAGGGCGAGAGATGGAGGCAACGGGTCTGTGTTTTTCTTTTTGCTCGAAATGGATTGGTTTTGGTGTAGGAATGGAGGCGGTGGAAGGACACTATTCATAAGCACGAGATGAAGGATGGACTCCTTGTCGATGTTGTAGTCGCCAGAGGTTCATCCGCAACGCTTTCCGACGAAGATGAGGCGCTGTTGGTTCGACGAGATTCCTTCTTTATCGTGGTTCTTTGGCTTTGACATTTCCGAGGTGAGAAGGAGAAAATCGAGGGTTTGGGAGAATGAGGGCAAATGACAGGAAAATGGGAATGACGGGCAAAATGAGAAGAAACGGAGAAAAACGACGTCGTTTGGTCGGACGAAACTGTGAACAGTATTTTCAAAAGTGGCTCTTTTATTGTATATGGATAAATGCAATCGAACCCTGTAAATCTGGCAAAATCATGTTAAATCCCCATGGCAATGTAGCACCATTCTAATTTATGAACGTTGAAATCGATTTGTACTTCAAAAAAGTATATTTTTCTGAAGAAAATGCAACGAGTTTTATTTCCACATATTTCAAAAATTTCTATCACAATCTACCAAAAAAATTCAATTTTAATCCCCGTCAAACATCATCTTAATTTGGGTGAGTGATGAAGTTGGATAGAGTGAAGTTCGGTGGCCAACGAGACAATTTTGGAAGTTCGGTGAGTAAATCGTGACATAGAACAAAGTTCGGTGAGTAATTCGCGACATATAGCAAAGTTCGGTGGGTAATTCTCGACATGGAGCAAAGTTCGGTGAGTAATTCGTGACATGAAGCAAAGTTCGGTGAGTAATCCACTTGCACACATGGCATTGATGTGGAATTTAACGTGCCATGTCATCTTTCCATCAGCCACGTGTACAACGTTACTAACGGTTTTGATCCAGTGGCCAACGGAGTGGGACGGTTTAAAGTTGAGTGGCCAGTGGAATAAGTTTTAAAGGTGAGTGGGTAAACCGTGACATGTATGAAAGTTCATTGGCTAATGAAACAATTAACTCTGCAAATTTGGACTATAACAAACCGGCATCGTGAGCCGAACATGTTTTCGAGTCAAACTGAAAATCCTCCAAGAGACATTTTTCGCAACCCCTTCTCCAACTTTGTTGCCCGTCGACCGGCGCCACCTTGGTCCCGCCTCCTCAATATATGCAGTCGCAGTGCGGAGAACCACAAAGTTACGCGTCTCCTTCATTGGAAAATCTGTGAATTCGTGAGAACTGTTTACATAGAGCGCGTTGCAAAGCAGATTTGTACTTAGGAGAACGGGTGAGTTCGTCCACAGTCTAATCTTCATCTTCTGTGATAGCATTTTAGTAAGGAACGATGTTTAGTTTACTTAATAAAACAGTATTTTCGTTCCGTAGGAATACATGCCTGTATAAATCCTCAGTGGGTATTTTTCTTCGTACTTTATCTGCTTCTTCTCTGATTAAACCAGAGAAAGTGGAAAATTTTTGGACCCTTTTTGAAAATTATGGATTTAGCGACACCCAGATTTCCAAACTTGCCAAGAGAACACATATTTTCGCATACAGTCTCCAGAACACTATTTTACCTAAACTCAAATTCTTTCTCTCCATTGGAGTCTCGAGCTCTGACCTGCCAAAAATTATTGCGGGTAATCCTTCATTGTTGGCAGGAAGCATTGAAAAACAGTTTATCCCTTGTTATAATTTTCTCAAGACTTTAGTGGATTCTGATGAAGATATTGTTAGGACCCTAAAGCGCAGTCCTAGAATTTTATCTTGCAATTTGAAAGTAATGGAGACCAATGTAGAGCTATTGGGAGGAGCTGGGGTACCAGAGAGCTTTATCTCATACATGTTAACTCGCTACCCTCATTCACTGCAAATGAAATGTGATAAGTTTAAGAGGAGTGTTAATGGGGCAATTAAAATGGGATTTGATCCCTCGAGGATGATGTTTATTCGGGCAATTCATGTGTTGTGTGAAATGAGCGAGCAGGCGTGGGAGAATAGAATCAAGGTCTATAGGAGTTTTGGTTTGTCACATGCTGAGATTCTATTGGCCTTTCGATCACATCCTTTCTGTATGAAGTTATCTGAGGAAAAAATTACGAAGGGAATGGAGTTCTATGTAAACGAGATGAGCTGGAATCCTGCCAATGTTGCCCAAACCCCAGTAGCCCTCTTTTACAACATGGAGAGAAGGATCATCCCCCGATGTCGTGTGATTAAGATGTTGATGGAGAAGGGTTTGGTGAAGAAATATTCTATCTCAAACTTTTTGGCATTGACTGATCCGCAATTCCTGAAAAGGTTTGTGCATAACTATAAGAATGATTTACCTGAAATTATGGATGTATATCATGCTAGACAGGTCTTGTAGAACCATGCTTCTTGAGACATATTTGAAATAAAGGCAACGCAATTCATGGTCCCTCCAGTTTGTTTGTACAAAATGTTAGTGAGGCAGTTTGTGCATCAACTTGTTCTGTGGCCTGAGTTGTTTCAAAGACGTGGAACAATTGTTATGATTAGCTTTTGTTGCAGTGGAGACGTTTGTTGTTGTAACCAATTGCCTTGATCCAGCCACTGGACACCCTTTGTGAGGAGGCTCCCCTTCTCTTGTACAGGGGCTTGAGAGGCGGTAATTTTCCATGTGGCAGAAACTTGTTCCTACGAAATTCATAAAGCTATTTTGGTTAACTTTTCATTATGGTATTACTTCACCCGGAATCTTCCCTTCCATTGATTAATCTATCTTGCATGAAATGCTCAACGGCAGTATATTGTTCCATGTTGATAAATTTTGTAGCTTTTGTCCTGGATTTATTGCTCTTCGAACCACCTGGATATTGTCCTCTTTCCATTGAATAGTATTGAACTTTTTTTGACCCTTAATTAAGTGTATTTGCAGCTTCCATACCAGCTTATCACTAAGTACATGTAGCCAATATATATTTTTCCTCCAGTGATCATTTTTTAATGGAAATCTTTTTATTGTATGCAACTTTAGAGTTCAAATGTTGTAGATGCTTAATATCTACTATCAATGTTATATGACGTGTTCTTGGACATGTCACTATCGTCTACAAACTCTTGACACTGTTGTGGTGTCTACGCTCGAGTTATGCAAGTATTGAGAGCGAAAAGCAAAGTGTATGAAAGCAATGAAATACTAGCTGGATTATACGCAATTTGTTTGTAGAGAGAACTCTTGTATGTGTATGTTGTTTGTTGAGCATTTGATTCGCTTTAGCTGTTGCTGGAAGCTATATATAGGCTGGATTGCAGGATTGCGAGCCAGTTCATCCACCTGCCAAGGGACAGGTAGCTGTAACAGTTGTAGGAGGAGATAGTGAGCTCAGTGCGCTGTCACACATTCTTCGCTCATGGAGATCATCCCGTCAACCCTTGGTCTGTCCAATTCTCTCAAAGGCGGAACTAGTAGGTTCAGCTGCGTTCCTCAGCCAGAGGTATGGCTGATAGTGGCATTGCCTTGTTGATTCTAATATCTTGCTGTTAGTGTAATATCTTGGCCGTTGAGTCCTTGAATATGCATTCTGACATTGTATGGGGTGATGCAATTTCATTATTGGCTATTGCTGACTCTTCTGATATCCAATTTCACCTTGCCAAAAACATCAAGCTCCTTGAGTTAGTGGAAGTACCATTCTGTAGGCAACTGAATCTCGGTTCAGTACCTTCTCCTCTGCTGTTGTGCGATAAAAGAGAAATTGCATCTTAAAGCTTGATCAAATATTATTTTTGTTCGGACTACTAACCAAGGAAATGATATAGTTAATGGATGGCAGGTTTGACAATTGTCTGGCTAGCAAAGAGGTCAAAAACCTCGAGACATCAAAAAAAGGTTATGTTACTCAATCTAAATTAATGAAAATAAAGACAAGTTTGTTATTTTGCGGATACAAGTATGGCAATTAGTCTTCAACTCAATTGAATTCGTAATAATATGTTCACGCGTTTATCAAAATCACGAGTGTTGGGAAATTATTGTACTTCGTAAAAAATTTATTATTGAACTATACAGAAGTATTGATACTGTCTTGTGCTAAATTAGCCTTTGGCTTGGTTACTTGGGAAGGAGTCTTGTACTGCTTGTCCAGCCAAGTATTTTTGGAAACATTTTTTTGTAACGTGTCCCTTGTGGTCTCCTTGTACATTTTGACTTCAGCAGTGACTTGAGCTCAGAATGTTGATTGCTTCTCTTGAAAAAGTAAAGGGTGAATGCCAAAATTGATTGAATTGCTTTTCATTATACCTATGGTGTTGGAGCATCACTGATTTTGTTGCTGATAATAAGGTGTACTTTTAAGTTGCTTCCCAGCAAGTTAAAAGAATTTGTAGAACGCTTTAGTTAGGTGTATCAAGCTATAATTGTCATAAGGTGTTGCTCTGTTGCTCTCTTAATTTTAGGAAATTTGCTGCAGCACGTCTCAAATTTTGCTATTGAATATGAACATTTTGTTCTATGGTGTGAAGGAGAAAGTATTGATCTGATATATTTTTTTTGGCTATCGTAGATGGTCTATGGATTATTGCATGTTGATGTTTGGTATTCTTCTCACTTCTGCCTTAATTTCGAACTTGACACTTATTTTGGGATTTTCATACAGATTCAAATAGTATGAACGTTGTGTTCCATGGTGTGGAGGAACAAGTATCAACACGTTTGATATTCTTCTCACTTCTGCCTAAATTTCGAACTTGACAGTTTATTTGGGATTTTCATACATGATTGAGAAATACTTGTTTTATTTTCGGATTTGATATTTGTTTGATTTTTAGTATATGTTTGAAATATTATTGTGTTGATGGTTGAGTTTTGATGATGGTGGGTGCAAAACATGATTCGCTTCAGTTTATTAATGAGATATTTTATGGGAAAATTACATATGGTGTTGAGATTAAACGTATGAATGATAAGGACGGAAAATTTATAGAAATGTTTCGTGCTTGGGACAGAAACGAATCTAAAATCATGACATGGATAAGTGTCATTTGGCACTGTTGTTTACATGGTCCAATGTTGCAAAGGTTTACAAACTGGCGGAAAAATACGAGCATTCAAAAATTTTATTTACTGACTAGTCTTCGATCACTTGTCTCTTATAGAAATATATATGAGAGATGATTTCTGGGCTTAACCATATATTGAGCATTTATAGCTATAATGTCTTGTGTGATATTTTGAAGGTCTCACCGAGTCATTTCTACATTTTGATGTCTATTATTCGAGCTTCAACGTATCTTTTTGTGTTTCTTGTTGGAAAAAATTTATTTGTTTGCTAAAATTTAGTGATTTGTAGTTTGTGAAAAAATGTTGGGAAGCTGCCCCCTCTTGTTTTGGATGGATGTATTGATATAATGGAAAGGACTAGTCGTGCAATTCTATCCATTAGGGTGCGTTTGATTTCAATTGTGGAAAATGGGAGGGAATATTTTCTTTGTCAAATTTGTCCTATCAAACACCTACTTTGCATGGAAATGGAAATTTTTTGCTAGAAAAAAAAAATAATGGTTATCAAACATGGCCTTAGAAAAAAATACATATGAACAATCAAATTGAGGTTAAAAGGCATCGAAAATATTTTATTATAACATACCAATGCAGTATGTTCGAGCTTTTTTGAAAGGATCTTAGGGTCCGTTGATAGCCTAGAAAATGGGTGGAAAAGGAAAATATTTTATAATTTTAGTCAATTAAGGGTGTTTGATAGTACAAATTTTCCTGACAAAATGTTTTTCACCTTTTTCTATGTACAATCATTTGATGCACAAAAACTTGATTTTGTTTTTTCACCTATTTGGTGGGAAAATATTTTCTACATTTTTTATTTTTTATTTTGCAATGGGAACAAATTCTAGATATAATGGTAAAAAAAAATTTTATTTTTATTAACAACTTCCATGCAAAACAAAGTCAAACGAATGATATTCGGTATGGTAGATTTTTTTTTTTTTTTCAAATTTTTTTTTCAATTTTTTTACAATTGGAACAAATTTTAGACCCAATGGTCAAAAAAATTATCATTTTAATGGACAAATTTCATAAAAAATGAAGGCAAATGGATACCAAACTTTCAACATTTTCCATGAAAAATTATACTAATCAAACGCAATTAATTACAATTCACAGTAAAATATTTTCTAAGAAAATCAATTCCATGTAAAATATTTTCTTTCCACCTATTTTCCACCCTTGCAATCAAACGGACTCTAAGATTGTTTGACTTTAATTTGAATTAAAACGTTTTCTCATATATATATATATATATATATATATATATATATATATATATATATATAATTTTATTATTTTTTAAATAATTTCATACTTTGTTTCACAATTTTTTGTAATATGTTAGTTTCAAAATGTATTTATCTCATTTTTATTTTTAACCAAACATTTTTCAATAAAATAATATTATATATAAATTCAAAACGTTTTCTTCTTTTTAATCATTCATTCTTCAAAAAATTACTATTATAAAATATATTTTTTCCTCAAAAACTATTTACTCCACGGTCCTATTTATATAGGTTGATTTTGTTTTTACACGGATTAAGTAATCTTATAATGTTATTGAAAAATCAATTTTTGCTAAAAAAACTTTCAAAGTTTATCCTTAATTTATAATGAACAACTAGTAGTATATTGGAGAAAAATTGTTATAACTAGGCAAACTAAGAGGGTGTTTGGTGGGGATTAAAATTAGATTTTTAGTGGATTGTGATTGAAATTTTTGAAATGTGTGGGTAAAAAAATGTGGGGCCCATGAAAGATGTGGTTAATATTGATTGTTGGACTTTGACTTAGATTAAAATCAGATTTTAATCCGACCCAAACATGCCCTAAATTATATTTTTAGTAGATTGTGACAGAAGTCTTTGAAATATGTGGCTGAAAAATTGTGGGACTCATGAAAATGTGGTTAATATTGATTGTTTGACTTTAACTTGAATTAAAATTAGATTTTAATCCGGACCAAACATGGGCTAAATAAGGTTATATTAATAAATGAGCAAAATAAAACATTCTCAGGAAAGAAATAAAACTATATAATTTGGACAAAAAAATAAAGTCAATCTATATAAATGGGATGAAGAGAGTATAATGGAGCTCAAATAGGGGCAAAGAGTGTTGTTGGATTTGTGCACTCTTTATTTTTGAAATATTTTTAGAATTCTTTTAAAATTAAGAATCATGATTTTTATTATAAATAAATAGCTGTGTTGAATATATTTTACTATATATGTATCAATGTTCAAAGCGATTTTTGCTATTTGTACATTATTGTATACATAGTGGTGTACAGATATATGAGATGGAAGAAAGAAATCATAATAACTTAATGTGTGTTTGATTGCAATACTAAAATTTACATGGAGGAAAAGTAAGTTTTAGGCAATTCAATTGTCTAGAATTTATTTGCATAAAAATCATCAATTAAATGAGTTTAATTTGCTTAATTTTCAACGTAGAAAATATTGTAGTTTTGCACAAAATCGAGTTTCTAGGAAGTGTGAATTGTGTAGAAAATAAAAACTCGCTTCCCACGAAGATAATAATTTTTTTTTTTTTGGCGAAAAATATTATTATGTAACTAACTTTTGGAAAACATTTTCCGTAGAAAAATGCCATCTAGCACTCCAAAAGTAGGAATTTGATTGAAAAATATTATTTTTCATCGAAAGTAAAGCCAATCAAACACGAATTGATATATGTTGTCCAATTTTTGTTGTCCACCCAATTTGGAGTGATGCTGTTTATTGATGGAATATCGATTAGGTGATTTGACAACACATTATCCCTCACATTTCTCTCTTTCCTTCACTGTCTTTCATGAAAATCGAATTGTCCAATCCTATTATTCAACATAGACTGTCACATTACCAATATTTCATTATCATAATAATAAATAACATTATTCTCCAATTAATTATTGATATTATTGTAAAAAGAGAGAATAAGAGAGTAGTCAATAGACTTGTGTTTATTATAATGAGAATCAAAACCCTATTTTTATAATGAAGGAATAATGATACATATGGTAATAATATTTAGGGTTGCAAAGGTATAATTGTCATTCACCAATAACTTACTATTTACAACACTCCCTTTCAATGACACATTACAAAATATATGTCTCGTTAAAAAATTATTTGATAAAGACCTATTGGGACAACAAAAATCAAAACAAAGGAAAAAATACAATTATTTTTTAGTATTAAAGATAAATGCTGTCTCATTAAAACCTTACTAGGAAAACCCAGTGGGATAAAACTTTAGCGAAGGAAAAAGAGTACAGTTACCCACCTTGATGTTGATTACTGAAAATCTTCGAGTCGACGCATTCCAATCTTGTGAACCAATTTCTTGAATATAGATGTTGACAGTGCTTTTGTAAATAAATCAGTGACATTGTCACTCGAACAAATTTTTTGAACTTCGATGTCGTATTCTTCTTAAGGTCGTGTGTATAAAAGAATTTTGGAGAAATATGATTCGTCATGTCACCTTAATATAACTTTTTTTGAGTTGTGCAATACAAACAATATTATCTTCATGGAAAATTGTTGGACTATCTTTTATTAAAATTAATCTGCATGATACTTAGATACGATTGGTCATATTCCTCAACCATACACATTCTCCGTCTGCTTCATAGATTGCCATAATTTCAGAATGATTTGAAGATAATGTCATCGATGAATACTTTACAGATCTCCATGATATAGCCGTTCCTCCACGTGTAAACAGTATCTTGTTTGTGATTTAGCTTTATATTGGTCAGAGAGATAACCTGCATCTGCATATCCCATTAAAGCAGATCCCGACTTTTGAGAATAAAATAATCCCAAATCAATAGTGCTCTTTAGGTAACGAAAAATATGTTTAGCACAATTCCAATGTTTTTGTGTTGGTGTAGGACTATATCTTGTAATGAGATTTACAGAAAAATTTATGTGGGGTTGAGTGCAATTTGTAAGATAAGTTAATACTCCAATTGCACTAAGATATGGTGCTTCATGATCAATAATTTTTTCTCCTTCTTCAAGTGGACAAAAATGATCATTTTTTTATATCAAGCGATCGAACAACCATAGGTGATGCCAATGAATGTGCATTATCCATATAAAATCGTTTTACGACTTTTTCTGTATATGTAGATTGATGACCAAATAATCCTTTTGGAAAATGTTCAATCTGCAACTCGAGATAGAATTTGATTTTTCTCAAATCTTTCATCTCAAATTCATTTTTCAAATAATCCGCAGTTTTTTTGAGCTCTTCATAAGTTCCAATTAAATTTAAGTCATCAACATAAACTCCCACACTTGCAAATCAAATATTTGTTTACTTTATGAAAACACATGGACAGACATCGTCATTTTTATAGCCTTCATTCAACAAATATTCGCTAAGGCAATTATACCACATGCGTCTGGATTGTTCCAATCCATATAATGATCTTTACAATTTAATTGAGAACATAGTTCTCGAGCATGTATAATTTGTTTCTCGAACTTTAAGTCCTTCAGGGACTTTTATATATATGTTACTATCAAGTCAACCATACAAATAGGCAGTCACTACATCCATAAGACACATATCGAGCTTTTGTGATATAGTCAAACTAATTAAGAATCTAAAAGTGATGGTGTCCATTACGGGAGAATATGTTTCCTCATAATCAATTTTTTCTAATCTTTGTGGGAAACCTTTAGCTACGAGTAGGGCCTTGTATCTTATAATTTCATTATTTTCATTTCTCTTTCATACAAAAAACTCATTTGTATCCAATATGGATTACATTTTCAGGTGTTCGAACTATAAGTCCAAACACTTTTCATTTCTCTAAGGAATTCAACTCAGCCTGCATGACTTCTTTCCATTTTGATCAATCATTTCTATTTTCACAATCTTTAATAGCCAGTGGTTCAGGATCCTCATTTTGCATAATATCAAAAGCCACGTTAAAGACAAAAATATTGTCTATAACAACATTATTTCGCTCCCATAACTTATGAGATAACATATAATTTATTGAAATCTCATTTTTTTGGACACTTGTGATTCTTCAGGAACCATATTTTTAATATTTGATTGATCGATTTTTTGTAATGTAACTTCTTCTAAAGATTTTGGTTGGTTTTCTCTTGTACTTTTCTTTTTCGAGGTATAGAGACTTTTGAACCAATTGATCGACCAAGCTTCTGACGTATTTGAGATTCATTTGCTACAGCTACAGCAAATTGTCGTACATGGACATCAATTTTTGCTAGAATATTTTCTGCTGGTATATATGACTTTGTTACTTTTCTTATGTCAACAAACGCACCTGGTAATTGATTTGCAACTATTTGCAAATCAATGATTTTTTCAACCTCTTGCTCATATTGGTTGCTGCGAGAATCAAATTGAGATAGAGTTGTTTCATTCCAAAAAAATTTACTTTATTTATCAGGATGTAGTTTTTCCCTCCTAAAATTGAAAAAATAATTTCATCAAAATGACAACCTGCAAAACGTGTAGTAAATAAATCACCTGTTAAAGGTTCGAGATATTTAATAATAGATGGTGAATCAAAACCCACATAAATTTTAAGTTTTCGTTGGGGACCCATTTTAATCCCTTTTTGGGGAGTAAAAAAGGGACTTGAACAGCACAACCAAAAATTCGCAGGTAAGAAATATTAGGTTCATGACCAAACGCTAGTTGCAAAGGTGAATATTGATAATATGCAGTTGGTCTGATACGAACCAATGACATGCAATATGGCATGGCCCAAACAGAAGCTGTGAGTTTTGTTTTCATAAGTAATGGTCTAACAATAAGTTGTAGACGTTTAATAAATGACACCAGTAAACCATTTTGTGTATGGACATGCGCGATCGAATGTTCAACAACAATCCCAATTGACATACAATAATCATTGAATGTTTGTGATCTAAATTCACCAACATTGTCAAGATGAATAGTCTTGATTGAATAATCGAGAAATTGTCCACGTAATTTTATGATTTGAGCAAGTAGAAAGTACGCAAAAATGTAACCATCTAGTAGAAGAATCAATTAATACCATAAAATAACGAAATGGTCAACATGGTGGGTGTATTTGCCCACATATATCTATATGAATAATTTTCAAGAAAGTTAGAGATTCAATATTGACCTTTATAGTCGAAGGTCTAACGACCAACTTGCCTTACAAACAAGCCGCACATGGATAATTATTAGGTAAAAGAATCTTCTGGTTCTTTAAAGAATGTCCATGTGAGTTATTTACGCCTTTCAAATCCTCCTAGCCATTATCCTACTTCAATAATTCTTGCTAAGAAGAACGCCCATGTTGTGGCTATTCCACCTAGAAGGTAATGTGTTACTCCTACAGCACATCCTTGTACAATGCTCAAGGCTCTCGGCTGAGTAGCAGGAGCTGGATGTCCAAGTCGATCATGTCAAAGTATAAAAAATTTTGGATCAACGAACTTCTGGTTCGTGATAATATTTGATTCGATCATTTTTATAACTGTATAATACATGCCAATGGGAGTGCATAAAAATTTTGTTTTTTCTGCTTCAGGTCAGATACAAAAGAAGTTATGCAAAGATAATCAACATTATTTTCTTACATCGTCTCAATGTGATATTCATTGTAACAGATATCTTTAAAACTAAACAAATTTCTTCTAGATTTGACTGAATAAAGTGTATCGTCAATATATAATTTTGCAGTATTTGGTAAAATAATACAAGCTCTTTCGTAGCTTTCAACGATATTCGATGCACCTGATATCGTATTAACATTATTTTCTACTAATGTTAAGTCCAAAAAATTATTTTTTTTTTGAAAAATAGTATGTGTAGTTGCACTATCAATCAAACAAGTATCATCGTAAATCAATAAGAAAACAAATATATTATTTACAAAATTGAAATTAAATTTAAAAGAGTAAGCATAATTCAGTATTATGAAATTAACGATGCTTGATAATGTTTCAATTATTTTGCGAAAAATAAGAACATAATTTAAATTGAATTTCTAAAACGAAAGGAAATACTAGAAAGTAAACTAATATATATCTTCCATTACGCCACCCTCAATTGAATTGTCAATATTCTCATTTGGATCAGCAAAGAAATCAGAGACATCCAAATGAGTCACATCAATTGGACCATCATAATCAACAAAATTTATCTCCAATTTTTCCTTTTCCCTTGATTGATTTTTGGTAAAGATCCATAAGGTGTTTTGACGTACAACAGGTACGTACTTAATGTCCTTTCATTCCACATCTAAAGCAACTTTCTTCATACTCTTTTTGGAATGTGCTACTTTCGTTTACTTTGTACATTTTGAAATTATTGTCTTGTTGCTGATAATTTTGTTAATTATTTTGTCCATAATTTATTCTACGTGCACATCCGAGTCTACGTCTTTGTCTTAATATTGTGTTTGCTTCAAGCAATGCATTACCATTTGCTTCAGGCAATGGTACATAACCAATTGGACGTAACCTATGATTTTTCATCAGTAGTTCATTATTTTGTTCAACCACAAGTAGGCAAGATATGAGTTTTGAGTACCTTTTTAAACCAGGCTCATGAAATTGCTGCTGCAGGAGAACATTCGAGGCCTGAAAGGTGGAAAAAGTTTTCTCCAACATATTTTCATCAGTGATTTTTTCTCCACACAATGTCAATTTTGAACATATTCTGAATAATTAATTGTACTCACTAACAGTTTTGAAATCTTGCAAACGAAGATGCATCCATTCGTAAGGGCTTTGGGGGATGACTATAGTCCTCTAATGATCAAATCTTTCAGTTAATTTTTTCTAAAGAACCTGTGGATCTTTCTTAATGAGATATTCAATTCTCAATCCACTGTGAAGATGATGACGAATGAAGATGAATACTTTTGTACGATCCTGCAGGGATTCTTTGTTTCATTCTTTTATTCTCTTTCCCAAACCTTTTGAGACCCGATGAATATTAGCATCAAGTACCCATAACAAATAGTTTTTGCCAGATATGTCAGGTGCGGCAAACTCAAGTTTTGTGATGTTTACCATTTGATTAACTACACAATAAAGCAAAAGAAATACAATTAGTTTCGAAAAATATGATTAAACATCAAATAGTCAATATCAACATATTACGTATTTTTCTTTAAGGATAAACACTAATAATATGTTCTTCGAAACATGTGCTACTTCGAGAGCACGTTGTATTTTACTATTGTTTCTTCAAGAATAATATGTCAATATTTTTCTGAAATATTGAAAAATATAATTTATACTCTTAATGAGCAAGAAATATTCTTCAAGAATATTAATTATAATGTTGTGCTATTTCAAGAGCAACAACATGTTAAATTATTAATTTAAAAAGTGAACATCTAAGTTTATTTAAAGGTAGAATTAGAGAAAAAATTCCAAACATAGACGTGAATACGAGTACGAATATCATTATTGGCATGATTAAAAAAAATTGAAAAACCAATACATATATGTATTATATGAAAGATTGAGACTCTAATATAATGACAACATGATAATTATTCAAACGATAAACAAAAAAATAATAATAATAATACTTATGCAATACATCTAACATGCAGCGAACAATTTATAATGGAATTGAAAATTTTAATAATAAAAAAAGATCTGAAACAGTAACAACATGGCATGCGATAAATAATTGACTATCATACAAACGAATACAAGTCCACACATACACCAGGTAAGGAAAAAATAATTATCACGCACATAAACATGTGGGAATTGATAAATAGTAGGGTAATCATAGATATTCTAGAATTATATATAAAAGGTCAAACAGAAGGTACATAGATAGAGAGAGGCCTGACAATCTTAAGACACCTTTGCTTTTATTTTATTGTTTTGAGAGATGGGCTTGTGTATTAGTTAAGTTTGCTTCTACTGAGGCAACATTCCTTTTGAAAAGAGAGTTTCATGCTGATAACGTGTTGTAAAAAGAGAGAAAGAGAAGTCAGTAGATTTGTGTGCATTATAATGAGAAGGAATAAGGATACATATGGTAATAATATCTAGAGCTACAGGAGTAAAATTGTCATTCACCAATAACTTACTATTTACAACAAATATGTTATTTCAAATTAACATGTTAATTTGATGGATTAACGGTTAAGTGAACGAGAATTAATTGTGAGACGAAAAATTTTACCAATTTGGACTACAACAAGGAGGTTTAGTGAACCCAACAAGTTCTCGAGTCAAGAAACTATATCTGTTGATCCCAAAAAATGATCAACAGATGTCGGGTCCATCTTACCACGTCAAGTGTTGATTCGGCACGTTTCTACCGGAAAGGGAACAGTGGTTTGACTGTAATGAACGTGGGAGACATTTTTCGACAAGAGACACAAATGTTCAAGCTCCGACGATTGGATTTGGACAGCACTCGCGCTATCAACAAGTGTTCGTTCCGTTTTCCTTTACTAAATCACTCGTTTTGTAATAGAATATGTGAAAGGATAGATATGAAAATATATTGTATAATGTTGGAATATCAATGTATGTTCTTCCCTTGTATTTTGTAAGACAAAGCATATAAGGAAGTTATTTTATTTCTCAATTACACCCTCTCCTTTTTTAGTACAAAGAGAGGCTATTTATACTAATCTAGCCGACGTAGTGATCTTCCGATCACATTCACGTGACGACATCTCCTAGATCGAAGACTCAAATCACGGTCCATTCATCATATTCAATGTTTGACAAAGGGTCGGCCGTGCTAATAGTAAGCTGACACACTAACACATTAAAGTTACATACACTTTATTACAGACGTCCCATCAATCAGTTCTATGAGATCTTCGAATCTGTCGTGACACTTTACTACAGACGTCCCATTGGCATGTTGGCCATTTCTATTTTACCTTGTTGACCTTGATCCCATACGCGTCAACACTAGGGTCCAACATTTTACCAAAACAAGGAGTTCTACTCCGTCTTACTTTCTGTGAATTGATCACAATAGGAGTTCTAAGGCCATTAGGTGTTCAATCTTATACGGTCTACCTTTATTAGAAGTTTCAATCCTTAGTGGGATTCAAACCTCTTATTTTGAACAGTGGTGGATCCAGCACCTGGAAAGCTCCGGCGGCCGCTGGTTCTAGTTTCGCTAATATTCAATTTTTTTGTCAATGTATTTATTGTTTTGGATATATATTTGTAATTTCCTTGTGTTTACAACAACCTTTTGTAGTTCAGTTGGTTAGAGTATTATATAAGTGGATAATTCTACTTTACCAGAACTATTCACTTACAGAATAGTTACAGAATAATTAAACTTCCCAAAATACCCCTTGTAACAAAATTACAGCCAGAACCACTGCAAGAATATAAAAACTTCAAATTAGACCCAAAAAATTATACGTGCAAAATTTATTCTGCTGACTCTGCGCACCCTGGTATAATTGGTATCAGGCCATATTAGATCATGGAAATTGAAATTATTAAAAATGATTGGTATTATATTTTAAGAGAAAGATATGGTTTGAGTTATATATTAGATCCTCTACCTAGGAGATTAAAAATATTAAAATTAATGATAGTTAAAAAATTACCAATAGAAATTAGAGAACAAATATTAGATAAATTAATATTAGGATGTATAAGAGATGAATATTTATATCAAAAGATAATGATAGAATTTGAGAAAGAAGAAATCGAATTTTATTGTAAAGAAATCTATGAACCTGGAATATATTATGAATCTGAAGTCATATTGAATATAGTTGATGAAAAAAATATAATTGAAGAATTCTTATGAAAAGTTGGAAAACACAAAAAACCTAATTATCCTTATTTACCTAAAAATAGTATAAATGAGAGTTTTGAGGATATACATAAAAGATTGAAAAATTTAGAATATAATATACAAATAGGAAATGCTCTATTAGACAAAAAACTTGAAAGAAAAGATAGGATTATAATCAATCCACCTCAAGATTTTAGAATGACAGAAAAAGATAAAGGAAAAAACCATTAAATAAAACAATATATGATAACGGAGGTAGAAGAATTAGAACAAAAATTCTTAGAATCTACTGGTGAAGAATATGAAGGATATAAAAAACAGTTAGAAGAATTAACTGAAAAATTGGAAAATACAAAAATGAATACTAATCCATCATCTAGTAGTAATATAAAAACAGAATTCAGTAGTGATGAAGAATATGAAAATTATCCCTATGGTACACCAATACCAAATAAAGAAGGTATTAACCAATATAGGAAAACACTGAAAAGATACACTGAAAATATAAGAAAATAATCCATTAAAGAAATAAGCCCAATGAAATCTTATAATGAACCAATCCATATAACAGGAATATGGTTAGATTTAGATTGTGTAGATAAAAATAAAGCTATAGAAACATGGATAAAAAGTACAGACCTAGATATACAGTTTAACAAATGGGAAACATATACAGCCTTTGGATTTATAGAACATACTTTTAGAAGAATTGTGTCTAACTGGTGAAAAAAGTTGCCAGAAAATATAAAAAGAAACATAAAATATGGAGAAAACACAATTGAAATAATAGACAACAGAAATGCTTTGAATGAGCAAAACATACAAGAAATACTTAGGAGAATGGAAAGAACCTTAAGAACATAATTCTTAGGAAATAGATTTACAATAGATGAAGAAACTAGAAAATAAGAAGAATATAATGAAGGAATGATAGCTATGAAAAATTTAAAGATATGTGATATGTGTGAACTTGAAAGATACACATGCAAATTTGAAGAAATATATTATATATTAAATCAAGGAAATTACCAAGAAAATAAACCTAAGGTCTTATTTTACAAAATTACCATTTCCATGAGGAATAAAATTACTAAAAGAATATGAAAAATTATTACTTCTTGGAGAAGAGGATGGAGTTAATAAATATAGTCTCAGATGTAGAATTAAATTTACGAAAAGAATGATAGACATATGGTGCAGAGAAGCCTTAGAAAGTAAAAAAGCATATAAGATAAGAAGAAATTCTCTATGTTGTTACAAAGATATAGGACAAAGTGAACAATTTGGTTGTTATAAAAAGAAGTATAAACCATATAAGCAATATAAAAGAAAATTCAAAAATTATAAGAAGTTTAAGAAAATATTTTTTAAACCTCATAAAAAATATTTTAAGAAAAGAGATTGGACTAAGAAATCCAGGTTTAAATATATCAAGAAATGTAGATATTTTATTTGTAGTGAAGAAGGACGTATTGCTCCTCAATGTCCTAAAAATAAACATAAACAAAATGTAAAAACTCTTAAAATTTATGAAGAATTTCAAAATGATAGTGATGTAGAATCAATTGAAAATTTTAAAGATTTAAGTAGTGAATGCAGTAGTATTTATGAATTAGATACATCATCTTCAGAAGAAGATTCTGAGGAAATAGCATATATGAATCAAGAGATACAGCAAGTAGATCAAGAAATAGAAGTAGAAACAATTGAGGAAATTGAAGATTCAATAGAAGGTATAAATCAAGAAATCACTTTTGATGCTAAGAAATACAAAGGAATAACAAGAAAAATACTAAATTTACAGGAAAAAGATGTATTCCATCAAGGATTTTTGGGAATACTACCAAGAGTAAATAAAACAATTGTAAGTATGAATTACAAAGAAATATCTATCAATATAGAAGATACAATAGGAAAAGCAAGAATTCCTATAATTACAAAAGAATGGGTAAGACAAAAGTTATCTAGAATCCCAAAAAATGTAAGAAGCAAACTAAAATGTATTGAAATAGGAGGAATCCAAATTATGGTAAAAGGATTTTTTAGAGAAGGTATGAATATATCAATAGAAATATATTGCATGGACAATAGAATCTTACAAGATCCTATAAATGCCCTATTAGGAACTATTGTAGGAAATCTAGTCTATCAGAAAATAATATTTACAGTAAAACCAAACTATGCGGTCTCCCTGATTGATGAAAATATTGATCAAAGTTTCAATCTATATTATAGAATTGGAAACTTGAAAATGTTAAGAAAAAGTAAAGCTATTAGTATTAGCATAAAATCAATTTTTGCTTTTAGTACTAGCCATCATAATAATTTGAGAAAAATAACTGATAACATTATCATACATAAAGATTTTGAGGAATTAACTCAATATATACCTCCTAGAAAATACCAAGAACATGAAGTAACAATACCTCAAAAAATAATGCTTGACTTTCACAAGCAAGCAAGAGAAATTAATTTTGAAGGAAAATTGATAAGAAGAAATAGTGTCAGTTTAGAAGGAGACAATCTTATTGCAAGATTTCCCGCCAGACAAGATCTTAAGATAAGCCAAGTTAAAAAACTTAGTATTGCTGAACCAACAAATTCGCAATACTATGTCAAAACAAGATATGTTAATCCAGAAAGATACAAGAAATTTTTTTTTGTCCTTATAGATACTGGAGCAGAAAAAAGTCATGTAAATGCTAAATTTGTTAGTCATTTACTAAATTTTGAGTTACCAGAACCATATACTTTTAAAGATTATTTGGGAAATAATCTTGAAATAATGAAATATGTAAATTTCCCACTTATATTTGTAGGAGAGGACCAGAAATAATATAATAAGGAAATAATTCCATATAAAGATGAATCATATGGAATTAAACGTTCACTTATATTATTAGGAATGAACTTCCTTGAAAAATTTAGCCCTTATAAAATTTGCCAAGGATATTTAAAAAATAACAGTTGATGATAATCCAATTATCATATCAAGAATATATGAAAATATGAAAACATTATTATCATGGAAAGAATAATAAACACTAATCCCATGAGTACATATATTGAAATTATACTCAATATAAAAGGATATTATAGAATTAAATTTCATGCTTATTTAGATACAGAAAGCACAATAAGTTTGTGTTTGCCAAATGTACTACCAAACGAATACTGGAAATATAATTCAAAAAAGATAGTTACTGCCACAACAGCAGGAGGAAACAAAGTAATATATAGTAAATATGCTACAAAAGTACATTTTCTAATAACTTTTAGAGAAGTATTTGTTGATACTATGTACATGTCATCTACAATTGGATGCGATATTTTATTAGGACAAAATTTCCTACTAAAATATGCACAATTTACTCAGTATATAGATAGATATATGTTCACAACTCCTCGTGCACATAAAATATTTACACATAAAGTTACTAAAGCTATTAGCATAGCACATACACCAATTAATCATCAGAGTTTCTCAACCCAGCGTGGTGGATGTTGGAATGCAGAAAAAACTAAACTAATTACAGTTTTAAAATTGATAACAGAAAATAAGTTAGAAAAATTGAAAAAAGAAATCTCTGAAACTTATTCTGAAAATCCATTAGAAAAATGGAATACAGACAAAGCAAAAGCAAAAATAGAACTAATCAATCTAGACACTACAGTAAGAGTCAAACCAATGAAATATAGTGTGGAAGATCAAAAGGAATTCAAAAATCAGATAAAAGAATTACTTGAGGCTAAATTAATTAGGCCCAGTAAAAGTCCACATAGTAGTCCAGCCTTTATGGTAAGAAAACATAGTGAGATAAAGAGAGGAAAACCTAGTATGGTGATAAATTATAAAAAGTTAAATGAAATTACTAAATTTGACGGATATTACTTGCCTAATGAGGACATCCTTATTAAATAAGTACAAAAGAGGAAAATATTTTCAAAATTTGATTGTAAGTCAGGATTTTGACAAATTATGCTTACAGAAGAAAGTAAACCATTAACTGCATTTAGTACTCCCAGTCCTTTAGGATAATATGAATGGAATGTAATGCCATTTGGGTTGAAAAATGCACCACAGATATTTCAAAGAAGAATGGATGAGGTAATCAAACCAATCACTCACTTTTGTATTGCTTATGTTGATGATTTATTGATTCATTCAAATAATATGGATGAGCATATTGAATATCTTGAGAAATTTTGTTATATTATGAAAAAACATGGTATTACACTTTCTCAAAATAAAGGAGAGATAGCCAAAACAGAGATAGAATTTTTAGGATTATTCATTAAACAAGGAGAATTGCAATTACAATCTCATATTTGTGAAAAAAACATTTACAAAGCTTCCTAGGTATATTAAATTATGCTGAAAGATTTACTGAAAATTGTGTCAAATTAAAAAATTATTTTCTCCCAAAATTGAGAAAGGATGTAATGTTGTCTTGAGAAGAACAAGACTGCAAAAATTTAAGAAAAGTAAAAGAGGAAATAAAAGTTTTGCCTAAACTTGCAATTCCACAGGAAGAAGATTTCTTTATCCTTGAAACTGATATTTCAGATAATTATTGGGGTGCAATATTAAAGGTTAAGAAAAATCATAAAGCATATAAATGTGAAAAGAATTGCTCTTGCTCTGAGATACTTGCAGGTTATATATCAGGAACATACAAAGTAGTTGAAATAAGATATGAGATGAACAGAAAAGAACTCATTGCTGTGAGGCAAGAAGTACAAAAATATGAAGATTATCTACTACCAAAAAAGTTTTTAATAAGGACTGATAATACTCAAGTTAAAGTATTTTTAAAAAATAATGTTGACCCATCTATTGCTAATAAATATATTATTAGAATTCAAATTTGGTTTTCTTACTTCGAATTTGATATTGAACATATAAAAAGAAAAACTAACTTTCTTCCTGATTATCTTAGTAGGGATGGAGTTAGAACAATTAAGGACGAAAGTCCAGATACTTGAGATAAAAGTTTCCTACTTTGAAACTCAAATTCAAAATATACAAGATAGTGTTCAAGACCAAATGAATATAGCCCTTGTGGCAGAAGATACTTGTACCAAGTCTAGTATCCTTTCACAGGGACTTGTGAATACTAGCTCTCTACCCGAGGATGAAGGGAAAGAAAAGAAGGTAATAGGAACCCCTTCACAGGGAAAATCTGAACTTATTACTGGTAAAGAAGATATCCAAGATATCAAAAATAGCAAAGGTAGCTCTTCACAGAGCCATACTTTATCTGAGCTAAATATTGAAAAAACTGATCCAAAAGAAATTGTCAAGATATGTCATACGGCAAAAATATCCAAAAAGGATAACTATGAAGAAATTATTTTCTTTATTGTTATTTTCAATATTTTGTCCGATTGGTATTTAGAAGTTAGAAAGTGGATGAAGACTCTCCACTATGGACGATACAACAAGATAAACTTCTATCCAGAAGCAGCAGGCAACTGGGTAAAAAATTGCTTTGAATTAGGAAATATACTTTATATATATCCTAGCATAGATCTTAAGGAAATAGCCTAACTACCAGCCGATGTCAAAAAGGTAGTAAAAAGATATACTGAAATTGTCAAGACTACAAATATATACATCAGATTCTTCTCGGCAACAATGGAGTGGGATCCAGATCTTCAATATATGCAGCCAGCTGTTCATGTTATCAAATTAGGGCTCACAAACCAACATTTTTTACCAACCAATCAAAAGGTTGTTAAAAATGGTTATCAAGATATTATTAACATGATGCCATATAGAAGAGTCAAGGGATATAAAGAAATATTTGAACATATAACTCAGCTAATCACTGAAAAGGAGAAAATATGGGTTTATCCTTCTGAAAAACACATAATTTACTCCAATGCCAGGAAAGAGACAAAAGAGGAAGATATATGTTATCTTGACCATTTATTATCCAAGATAATTTCCAACCAAGTCTGTGGATTAGAAAAAATGGAAAAAGAACTATGCAAATTACTATGGGATTACAGTGATCATCATTGTGAACATTGTGTAGTAGAAGACATGAGTAAAGCATCACTCAATAGTGAAGAATTTCCTGCAGAATTCTTTGAATCCAGGATGGAAAAATAATTGAGCAAAGATAGTGACTCTTTATCACTACTTTAATAAAGCCACTTTATTAAAGAAAAACTGTGGTCACTCAAAGACAAAAGATAGTAGCTGAGATAATGACTTTCTACCAGCTATTGAAGAAAATAACATAAAGTTGCTGTAAAAGATAAGAAAAGTTGGCATGACAATAACTCTTCACCAACTCACCAGCTCAAAAGAAGGACAGCTTTGCTACCTAACAAAAGAAGATGACAGACAAGAAATAATGGATGACAGCTGAAAAGAAAAGAATCTTTATCAAACCTCTATAAAAGGAGAAGGAGTCTAAGAAGAGAGGCAGATCCGAAAAATTCCCATTTAACAATCCTAAAGAAATACTATATCTGTTTACACCACTTGTATTCAGAAAAAATATATTATCTAGTCTTGAAGATAGGAAAGCTTGTAATAAGGTAATCACTTATGGAGTTTTAAACTTCATAAGGTAAGTACCAAAGGTATGTAAATATAGTAAGCAAACATGTATTATTTCAGTCTTATGAATATAAAGATGAAGTTTATTATGGTTTAAACAAAGTTTCCATAAAAGGATTTTGTTAAGCTTCTCATGATTTCTCGGCAGTACAAATAGAGATTTTAAAAGATTTTCAAAATATTGTTTTTAAATGGATGAAAACCATGCCAAAGTACTCGTCTTTGATAAATGTTTTAGGGGAAAAAGATAGTTTTCCAACAAAATTGTAGCACCTTGTGTGTGAGTTATCTTTTAAAATCTTGTTCCAAGTAAGAACTTGTTCCGAAAAGAGTTTGGATAGAGGTGAAAACAGAAACTCTGAATACTGTGAGATAGCGTCTGTGGCAACATGGTTAGTTCTCTAGAGTGAGAAATGCAACCTTAATTGAAAAGTCTTTTTGCGGAAGTAGTTGTGGACCCAAATAATTTTTAAAAATAAATCTTAAATGTTCATCTGATTCAGAAGGTTGAAGTAAATACATGCAAAGCTACTATAAAAAATACTGGAGGGAAAGCCTGTTTATTTCCATCGATTACTGTAAGTTGTTTACATGCTTTATATTTTTATGTTTTAGTTATTACTCTTCATGAACACTTCACAAGCATCCACATCCAATTATGATTGTTTTAAATTATATTGAGATGAAAAAGATATTTCATTTTTATTAAGCATTGTTGAAAAATCTGAAGATATACTTCCTGTTGGACAAGAAAAATTTAAAGAAATATATTTTGATATAAATTATGCATGCAGACACAATATAGATTTTGATTCTGTAGAAATTAGCAAAGAAATAAAAAGAGTTGAAGACGTCATAACTAAATACGAAAATATAAGAGAAGAAGTTTCAGAAGAAATTATTTTTGGATATATAACTAGAAAAGATCAACCTAGAGTTTACGAAAAATTAGTAAAATATAGAGAATATTTAGAACAAACAAAAAATTGTATAAAATAATAATTTTGGTTACAAATCAAGGACAAATAAAAGATATAGGACTTAACCTGTAAAATATTTCATTAAGGGCAAAATAGTACTTTAACAGAAGATAATTTTATATTATTAAAAGCCTTTGTGAGTATCTGGCAAGCTTCTGGTAATATCTTTCTGCTAGTGTAGCATAATCCTATATAAGTTAACAAAGTCTTGATTGACTTTCAACAATAGCAATCTCTTTTGCAATTATTTTAGTTTAATGTTTTTCATCGTTTTGGAGCATAAAGGCATTAAAACAAGTGCAATTGGAAGATTCGAACCTATGATTGGAATTACGAAACACCTTATGACTACGACAATTGAGGGATGTTAACATTATATGTAACAAAAGTTTATATGTTTTTTTATCAAGTAAAATATATATATTCACTATTTTTTTCTTTTTAACTGAAATTTGACCTTACAATGATATTATTAAAATAGTCATTTTTTTTCTATTAGATTGAAATTATTAGCAAGTTGCACCAAAAAAGTACATAATTGGACCCATTTTTCAAACTTCGAATTGTTACTCGATAAACATTATTAAGCTGGTAGATGACGTACATCCACACTTGCAATTCGAACTAGAATATAAGTAATTTCAGTTTACGCGATTGGTTAGTATTGCAATCATCGACGGTCAATGGTCGTCCATGCTCAATCAAAATCTTGGATCTGCCACCGACTTTGTATGCACACTCATGCGTTATTCATTATTCATGTACACTTTTCTCATTATTTTGCACTTTATAACCTATCACTTATCATTTTGATTTTAGCTCATGCACATGTCGTGCAATGCCCGTGCACGCGTCATTTGGTGCCCGTGCGTGCAATGAATTGTCCTAATCCATTTGACATCCCTCTCTTCATTAATTCTAGAATCCACGGAATCTCCCTCCACATTTTGAGATCACATACTTATTACTATAATGTAATATTTTTGTCCTTTTACCGTTAGTTAATTATTTCGCCATAAGCCCACAAAGGTGTCTTGATCTGGCCTGGCATGGAGTGATTAGTCAATCCTAAATGAAAAATTCGAAGTTTTGAAACAACATAGGAGTTTCGTGTGTGTGTGTGTATTTTAAGTTCTAATTCCACCGAGCTTGAACTCTGTTCTTCGGGGTAAAATTGATGCAACAAATTGCTTTAGGGTCTTCTAGTTTTTAGTACATCATTTTGGATTGAACCATCTTTATTGCCCTTAACTTTTATGTTTTTTAATGTCACATAGATGCCGTTTTAACATATTAAGGGTCTATTTGGAAGGGCTACTGCTATTGTTTTTGCTCTTGTAAAATAACTCCCTCGAAAAGCTATCTTAGGTCAACTTCTTGTACAAATATTAGATAGCCAAATAAAACACTTCCATAAAATTAGAAGTAGCTTTTGACTTTTCAAAAATTCTGCCAAATGGGCCCTAAATATGTTATTTTTTTCTATTTTTCGAGTTTTTAACGAAACAACCCACCTTGAGTTATGCTGAAGTAATAAGGAAAATTTTCTCAATATCTTCATTAGTTTTACTAAGAGAAAATCTTTGGATTGCAACTTCTTAATTGTCCCGTGCATGCTTAAATAATGTCAGTTATTTTTAATGGTCTCGTCCGTAATTATTATGCGATATGCACGTTAAGATTTGATGTTATGGCTTCTTAAATTACTTATTTTTCTCTCTCTCTCTCTCAATCTTTTCCTTTTTTTTTGGCTTCCTCCCTTCCTCTAGAGATGGCAACAAGGCGGGGTGGGGTCCAGACCATGGTGGCTATCTCCATCCCCGCCCATTGGGGATTTTAGGAAATGTGACCGGAAGAGGATAAAAATATTCATATTTACTGTTCAATTTTTCCATCCCTACATTCCAATCATTTCATTCTTTATCCCCCTTTTCATACAATTTCAACAGCAGTTTGATTTGATCATTTGCGCGTCCGATGTCAATGGTGTTTCTGGAAGTGATCTTGATGAGTCATGTGACAAAATATGAGGACTTGGATGCATAGAAGCAACTCTTCAAGAGACAAATCTAACAGCTCGAAAATGTAGTTAGCACCTAATCAACCAAAACGTTCCACCACGAACAGCTAAACACACCTTATTGGAGAACAATGAACCAGAAAGCAAGAAAACAGCACAGCAATCTATTAGTCCACAAAGGGTTAGGAGTTCGCTAATAAATTGGCGAGCTCCACCAGAGTGGATTAAGCTCCTTTGCACCAATCTTCAATAGAATTGAAGGCCTTAAAAGTTTGTACAGCAAATCATAGACCACAAACCACGCAAAGATAAATGCCTCAATCCGATCGTAAAAAATCCAGAATAAAAATATTATACATTCCTTGCTGCAATGTTCATTAGTGGAAAATCAATTTCACTCAGAAAATGTGTAGGCATATTCTAGAGAAGATGTGATGAAAGGCAGAGCAGAGAGAAGGAAGGGTTTTAGCCCCGTTTTGTAGTACCATTGGACTACTGTGAATGGCCTTGATCCAAGTGGCACGATTTAATCTTGCAATCTAATGTCTGGAGATATATTGCCTGTTTTATATTGTTGTGAAAGTAAAGATGCACTTATAAACATGTTTTTACCCTTTCTTCGAGGCACCCACTTCTACAATAATTTTCCAAAAAAATTTGTTCATGGTATAGATCGTGCACATTTTGTGCCGTGCCAATGTGGAAAATACCGTCCGACTCTCACATCACTCTCATCAGTTCTATCCCAAAATCAACACATACTTGTAGAACCAACCTTATCGTTATAATATAATATTTCATGAGTTTATCCTCTTAGCCATATTTGGTGAGGATTAAAATCCAATTTTTAGTAAATTTTGATAAAAGTTGATGAAATGTGTGGTTATATAGTTGTGAGACCCATTAAATATGTAGTTATAGTTAGTCATTGACTTTGACTTAAATTAAAATTAAAATTTTAATATCTACCAAACAGGTCTTAGTGTTATTTAGTCTTAATGGCCGCATTTACTTAATTATGCAAAAGATTTCTTGTCGTGGCTTATTTTGTCAAATTAAATTCCAGTATCTCATTTCAACTTTTGCACTAAATATTTTCCTCTTTCTCGATGTCCTCTTCGTCTCTTGTCTCTCCGTTGTCTCTTTCCTTCCCTAATTTTCTCTTCCATACAATTTCGACAATTGTTTGCGCTTTCTTTGTCAATTAAGTTTCTGAAAGAGATGGAACATCAGTTCTTGATGAGTTACGTGAATACATACAAAACTTTTTGGATGAGGAGAAGAACATTTTGAAGAGCTATTTCAAAGAGCTCGACATTGTCAACACCCAAGTGAGAAGTCAACTTTGTCAATTGGTTGGGTAGAGAAATGGTAATTTTTTCTCCTTGTGTCATTTTTTTAAAAAAAATATTTGTCCATGGAAATTTTGATTTTGATTTTACGCTGTGTTTGACAGCACATCTTTTCCATTTTCTTGCTTTTGGCCTGTTTGACAGCCACTTTCTTCCAAGGAAAAATTTTTCCCAGCCGCCACCCCACGCATCCATTATCTTGCTTTTGGCTGAAAAGGTTTTCTCACCTTTTTGGTGGGAAAACTATTTTCCATGTTGCTTTTCTTTTTTTTGTGCAATGGAAACAAATGTCATACCTAATGGTAAAAAAATTTCACTTTAATGGATAATTTTCATATAAAACAAAGTCAAACAAATACTAAATTTTGATGAAAACAATGATTTTTTTGGAAACAATTCCTCGCCCCCCCCCCCCCCCCTTTTCCCTTTTTGGCAATGGAAACAAATTTTATAACCAAATGTGGAAAAAATGATCACTTTAATAGACACTTTCCATATAAAATAAAGCCAAACGAATAGAAAACTTAAAAATTTTTCGAGTGGAAAATTATATCAATCAAACACACTTAATTAATAATTCATTGCAAAATAATTTTTAGGCAATTATTTTCCCTGAAAATTATTTTTCTTCCACCCATTTTCTATCATTGCAATCAAACGGACACTCAATTCATGCACATGCCGTGCAATTCCCGTGCACACGTTGTTCTGTGCCCGTGTGTGTAAAAGAAGTGTCCTAACCCATTTGACATCCCTCTCTCTTATTAATTCTAGAATCCATGGAATCCACCTCCACATTTTTAGATCTCATACTTATTACTATAAATATAATACTTTCGTATTTTACTGTTAGTTAATTATTTATGCCATACGCCCACAGAGGTGTCCTCGCCTCGCCTGATCTGACCTGGCACAAAATGATTTTTCAATACCAAGTGAAAAATTCAAAATCCTGAAACAACATAAAGCTAAAATTAGAAAGCAAAAAACACAACTCAAACCCTAAACAAGTCAGTCTCTCCATCGATGTTTCTTTCATCATTGTACTCTCTTGCAACTGACGACTACCGGCATGATAGATACGAAGCCATTGTTCGTCTCGAGTATGAATGTAATGATCTGGCCTCTTACCGGAGCTGTTATCTTACGTACTGTCCGCTCTGTGAGTGTTTAGGCCCATCTTACCCTTCACGATTTTCTGACGCGTCCCCCAAAATTCGTACCCAAAACTTCTATCATATGAAAGACTTAAATTGAATTCTGATACCAATTGGGTAAGGACGATCGATGGTGGGAATCGGAGGAGGGGGGCTGCCCCTTTTCCCCTCCTCCCGTCGCCTCTCTCTCTCTCTCTCTCTCTCTCTCTCTCTCTCTCATTTACACATGAGAGAGAGAGAGAAAGGAAAATGTTGATTTTTAATTATTTTGATTTTTGAAAATTACCTTTAAGCCCCCAGGTTTTAAATTGATTTATTTTAGTTCCAAGGTTTTAAGTATTTTAATTTCAGTCCCTAAAGTTTGTTTTCTCACAATTAAGTC
This sequence comes from Fraxinus americana, assembly GCA_035079005.1. Classification (NCBI taxonomy): domain Eukaryota; kingdom Viridiplantae; phylum Streptophyta; class Magnoliopsida; order Lamiales; family Oleaceae; genus Fraxinus; species Fraxinus americana. The sequence continues at coordinate 18,301,310 of CM068708.1, read as the reverse complement.
CCTAATTCCTAAAAGTTCAATTTCAACCCTTAAACTTTTATTTTCAGTTTCAATAATTTTCAATTAAGTCCCCAGAGTCCTTATTTCCCACATTTAGTCCCATTACTTTGAAAATATTATTTTCAACCTTTAGATTTGTTAAATTCAGTTTTAGTAAATATCCAATTAGGTCCCTAAACTTTATTTTATCGTTTTAAAACTTTAAATTTCGGAATACTAATGCAAAATCAATTTTCTATTTTGGTTAGACGAAACGTACGGACAATTAGGAGATTGAGGTTTCCTCACACTCCACTTTTCACGCAACTCGAGATATTAGAGGTAGACTCGCCTCCATTAATTAATTTAAATTATAATTGCATGTATTATGTGAATTTACGTGATTTATATGATTTAATGCATGAGATGAGAATACGTCATATAAGATATATGATATTGTTATATTTGTCATAACTTATATGCTTTAATGCATGAGAAGAGACGAGTATCTCTTACGAGATAAGATGAGAATGTTATGCATAACTTATGTGCTTAAATGCATGAGACTAGACTACACACACCATATGATTTTAAAGAGTCTATGAACAAATCCTATCCCTCATATTATTTATAGTTGTTTGTAATTCTTTTTTTTTTTTTTAGAAATGAAATTATTCTAAAGAATATAGATTTCTATACTCTATTTATATAGAGTGTGTCGATTCTAATGAACGATTCATTAATATGGATTTTCAAGAAAATGAGGCAATGATGATGTCACTGTATATTTTGCATGATTATGTGTTCAATTATTCTGTAAATTAATTATCGACGATGAGTCTACTGAATATTTCATCGAAATACTCATTTCGTTATTTTAATGATATTTGCAGATTTTAGAGACAGTCGGGTTTGATGGGCAGTAATGGCAACGATTTAATGAATGACGTAATTTACTTTTAAAAATTTACGTGTTTGAACGTTATTAACGTACTTGTTATTTCAGTTATTTCGAAAACTCGGAATTTAAAGTTTAATTAAATTTCTTAAGTTAATCAAATGAGTTTTGTTGACGACGAGGTTTTACCGTTATAAATGTGATGTTTAAAATTTAATTATTTTTCGCAAATCTTTTTAGTTAATTCAATTACAAAAGAATATGACGTGGCAATCCGGTTCACGAAACTCAGGGCATTACACTGAAGACTTGAGGTAGTTTCACAAATTTTATGTTTTCCCCTTAATTTTCTCCACCCCCTCAAGCTCTCTCCCAAGTCATTTCTGTTCGAATTAAAGGATGGTAATGTTCACGAAAATAATTGTTCGTTTTAAATCACCGCAAGTGTACGGTTCGTAACAAGTAATAAAGTGGAATTGAAAATTCTGGATATCATACCCACAGAGATTGAATTAATTTGATTCTAAATACCGAAACCTTAACCGAAACTATAAAAAGATGAGAATGTTTGTTTTGATAAATTTATAGCTAATCTAATACTAAACATGCAAATATGAATGAATTAATTAACTAAATGCAATTTGGCAATGGATGTAAATTTGAGTTTTTCTAATATGTGATGAATGTACTAGGATCACGAATCCCTATGCAATAATCTTTTTAAACTTAGTTTCACACCTTGACACACGGTTGAAATAAAGAAGAATCAATACTCCTAAATTATCTAACAATCTCTCTCGAGTAGAGTTAAACCTATTCAAATATGCGACCCGACTATATTTCTATGACGGATGCAAACATACAAGAATGCATGAGTTTTTATGAACACTTAAAGATTCACATAAGGCATAGCGGTATATTTCTATCCCCTATCGGACCCTATGATAATTTATATATGTCGAACCTATTCCCCTTCTTTCGAATGCATGAAATAAGCCACCAAACTCACACAATCATTGCGCATATAATTGTGGAGAAAAATAAATTCATATAAATCATTCAAATATCCCAAAACGTGTTTTTATTGTCACGAATATAAAACTAAGAAATAAAAATCATATTACATAGTTCATCTAGTCCTAGTATAAAATTAATCTAGCCTAGCATGGTGGGAAGAAGAAAATCAGAAAAATAAATAAAGAACGACATCACCAATTCGATTCTTGAATTGGATCTTCGTGTTCTTGGAGTTGATCTTCTCGTTCTTGCCTCTTTTTTGCTCTCAAAAGTCTTCTCCAACCTCCTCCCTCACTTTTGGACGGCCCTAGGGTTTTAAAATACCCCTCAAGATTCGTTTCCATAAGAGTTGTAGTCGAATTAGGAAACCATAATTTTTTTCCCGAAATGGCCTGGGCTAGCGCCCAGTACAAAATGGGGCGCTCGCCCAGGCTAATTTTTTAGCTTCTGTTGATAAATTTTATTTCGGGCGGCCGTCCAGACAAAACGGGTTGAAGCTTGCCCAAGCCAAATTTTCTTCACGTTTCTTTTTCGCCATTTTCTTCATTCTTTCCTCCATCTTAGTCCTGCTCATCAATTTACTTCAATTGTAATATTTCAACTTCCCCCCATATGCATGTTGGTCCTTAAAGCTTTATCAATTAGCCCATTTATCCTTCTTTCTTCTCCAATTGCTTCAAAACAGGTCCAAAACTGAAACAAGATAAAAGTAACCTAAGTTAAGTAAAATACAATAATAAAATGACACAAAAACCTAGTAAAATGGCCCCGAATAAGTGCACAAAAATGCACTTATCAGGTAACATGATTTTAGTTTTTTGAGTTTGTCTTCGGTTTCGTGGCTTGTGGCCATTTAGGACATTTGTATGTATATATATTTTTAAGTTACTGATTCCACCGAGGTTGAACTCCGTTCTTAGAACAAGGTAGAATTGATGCAGCTAATTGCTTTAGCCTTTTCTATTTTTTAGTACATCGTTTTGGATTGAACCATCTTTATTGCCCTTTTCTATTTCGTTACATTCTCTTTATGCTTCAATTATTATTTTTTATCTTTGTTATTGGAAAAAAAATCATTTTTATTTTAGCTCGTGCGCACGTTGTGCAATGTCCGTGCACGTACCATGCCCATCAAAGAAAGGATTATCCCAGCTCTTTTTACATGCCTTCTATCATTAATTCTAAAATACGTGGAATCCACGCCGGGTTTTTAGGATCCCACTAATTGCTAACAAGTTCTTGAATGGAGATGAAACAATTTGAGGAAGCTGAAGTAAAATGCAAAACCAGCAGAACAGGAATCAAGGAAGGCTAGTTGAGTTCATGACAGCTTCTATACGTGTGTGATGCATTCTTCTCAATTTAAGGTTGGGTGGTTAAAATTTAAGTTTTCAATTGGGTTTTCTTCCATGATTTTTGACTAATAAAATGTTATTTGTTCAATTGTGTGACTGTTGTTTTAAGCAAAGTCATGCGCCTGTTTTTCTTTTACCTTTAGAACATGTGTGACTTCTATAATCAAACCACGGTTCTTAATTATGTAAAATACCATGATTAGGGCTTCTCTTCATTCAGCGTTATCGTCTTTCCTCCCTAGCAATACTTTATTCTATTTAGCATTAGCTATTCTTAATTATGGCATATGCACTGAAACGTTTCTTTTTGTGCATTCTTTTGTCGAACTAAATTCTAACCCCTTTTTACAACTTGTTCTATCAAATTTTTAGTCCTTCTCAACCTCCATTGTCAATGGAGTTTCTCAAAGATATGGAAAAGCATTTCTTGATTAGCTCCGTGACAATGTCTGAGGACTTGTTGGATGAACTGAAGAAGCTTTAAGTGAGCCAGATCCAGCAACTCGAAGATGTCAACACCCAATGTTAAGCCAGTGATGTCAATATGGACTCAAGAAATGGTAAATTTTTCACTTTGTTCATCAATTTACTTTTTGTCAAATGTTTGTTCTTGTAAAAAATTTCATTTATTTAGCTTATGTAAGGAAAACCATTGTCCCAACCCTTTTAAAAAGGGAAAATGCTAAGTGTACATAATAAATGTACACTATGATTAACACAATGTGATGTGGCACACATCCTAAATGTCAAATTTGAATTAAAGGTTTGAATGAATGCCACGTGTAATTATGTAGACCATTATGTAGAAAGTTACGTACTTGTAGCATCACTCTTTAAAAAACCCTCTCTCAATAAATCCAGGATCTGCGGAGTCCACATTATGTTTATAGAACCCAAGCTTTATTGCTGTAATTTAATTCTTTTATCCTATTAAAGTTAGTTATTCTTAATTATGTGATATGCACGCTAAGATTTGTTGTCATGGCTTCTTTCGTTGAACTAAATTACCCTATTTTCAATTTTTTTTTCAATCTTTTCATCTTTCTTGGATGACAAAAAGGCGGGGCAGGGTCACTAAGGGAATGGCATCCCTGTCCTTGCCCCATCAGATATTTTCATAAGATGGAGCGGGGACGGCACTAGGATTAAAATATTCGCATCACTATACAATTTTGCCATCCCTACATTCCTCTCTTTTCTTTACTCATTCTCTCTTTCATACATTTCAACAATGGTTTGTTTTGATAGTTCGTGTAGTCATTGTCAATGGTGTTTGTGAAAGTGATGAAACATCACTTCTTGATGAATTCTATAACAAAATATATGTGGACTCGTTAGATGCATAAAAGCAATTCTCAAGAGACAAATCCAATAGCTCGAATCACTGGTGTCAGTATGTGTCTCTAGATATGGTATTTTTCCCTCTATGCATCTGTTATGCTATTCACACAGAATCAAAGCTAACAAAACAGTCCACCACACGCAGCAGACAGAACATAATCAAGCACAATGAACCAAAAAGCAAGAAAAATAACACAGCGATGTGTTTGCCCATGAAGAGCTTGGTGTTTGTCAATATATTGGCTACTTTTCCATTGGAGCTCCACCGGAGTGGATTTATTGCACTAATCTTCATGGTAAATTTTCATTTATTTTAGATTGTGCACAATTTGTGCCGTGCCTGTATGTGGAAAATACCTTCCCATTGATTTTGACACTCACATCTCTCTCATTAATTCTAGAATCAGCAGAATCAGGACTCTGTTTATAGAACCAACCTTATTATTGTTATATAATATTTCATGAGTTTCTTCTCTTAGTGTTAATTAGCCCCTGTTTGGCTCCATTTCCTAAAACTTATGTTTTGTCAAATTCATTTTCAACCGCACATTTCATGATATCCACAACTTTTATCAACTTTTGAATTATATGTTTCCAACTCGACCATGAGGTGAGCTGTGTCAAGTACTAGTTGATTTTCTTAAGTTTTCCTAGCCAACTCCACCGGCTTTTGTCTTGTTTTCATACCTACGAAGATGCTTTCCCAATAGAGATGGCAAACCCCGCCCTGCCGCACCGTGCTGGGTTTGCGGGGTGGGGTTCGCCACCCCATCTCAGGTCACGGGGCGGAGATGCCCCTCTCCGAACCCACCCCATGAAGAATAAAAAAAAAAATTGTTTTGCACATTGTTTGTTTTAGACATTTTTTGTTTCGAGTTGCTTGGACTCTATTTCGGATGAAGTACCCGTATAGACACACACGACAAGGATGAGGGTATGAGATCCGTGTCAGATACTTTAAATAAGCAGATGATCCTTTATACCATTTTTGTTACTTTTTTATGGATTTAAAGTGATTTCTAATATGTATCTATCATTTCTTAATAAAGTAATACAATTTGCAACTTAATTTGTTTTAAGATTACAGTCAAAAGTATTTATATATATCCCTAAAAAATGCTCCTAAAATTATCATTATCTATCTGTTTGAGCCACCTTTTTTTTTGGAATGAGAATGAAAAATATAGTCGTTATTGGGGCCCACACAAGAGATAGAAAATTTAAATTTAAATGTTGATGTGATGGATAACGGTCATATTTTTCATTTTAATGAGATAAAAATGTGGCTCAAACGGGGCTATATAAATTTTAAAGAAAAAATTAAATTTGTAAGATGTACATCTGAGTCCACGCAACATAGGTTAATTTATAACTGTTTTAAGTACTCATGAGTTTTAAACTCTGTATGTAGAATTTTTTTTTTCTCCATCTAATTTAATTTATCTTTTTCGACTTTAAATGAAAATGTCAACATTAGTTTAAATGCTCTTCGAACATGTAATAAGCTATTATCAACATTCAAGTGAACTTTTGATGTGCTCTGTAGATTATGGTTATATTGCCTATTTACAAGAGCATTGAAAGGAAGGGAGAATTTCAAGCACTTAGTGAATATATTGTTGATCCCAGTTTCACTTTTGATGTGCTTTGTGCATTATAATTATATTGCTTATTTACAAGAGCATTGAAAAAAGGGAAATTTTGCAGCGCACTATGAATGTATTGTTTATCCCAGTGGCAATGAATGGTCACTTATGATCAGGAATTCTTTTTAACATATATATTTGCATGTTCTTAGTGCATGTTAAAGTGTGGTTATGTCGGCAAGCATTCATTAGAAGCCTCGGTAACATTAATCCTTCAACATAGAACTGAATGGTGGAGTTTGAGCATTCAACTGTTCAGCATATATGATTGCTAGATGAAATAGGGGTTACAACTAGCTGTTGATGATTGATGATTCTACTCAGAGGACCTACAAATGCATGTTTTTAGCCTTTTTTTCTTTTGCACAGGGCTGTGACGGCTGTAACGACCCGGGTCCACTTAATGGGCTGTCCTGGCCGTTAGATCGACGACGTACTGTCCTCACTGTACCAACATGGGTCTTTTCAGCATACTTTGTCCTCACTCGCACGCTCCCCGAGAAAACTTCCCAGGGGGGTCACCCATCATAGAATTGCTCCAAGCCAAGCACGCTTAACTGTGGAGTTTCCAACGATGGACTTCCGGAAAAGAAGGTGCACCTTGTGATATGAGTAGTACCTATCAAATCTCTTAAACTTTCTTGGTCTGGGGTATTACAATCACCCCCCGTTAGACTCGCGACGTCCTCGTCGCGCTTGATCCATCTGAGGATCTGTTGCCAGACGTTGGGATTCTAGAGGTGGCTCCTACGGGTTCAAGAGGTGGCTCCCGCCTGTGGCGTAGCACTTTGTCCCGCATAGCACTTAGTTCCCGATTTCCGGCTGGCAAACGGCTCTGATACCATTTGTAACGACCCGGGTCCCACTTAACGGGCTGTCCTGGCCGTTAGATCGACGACGTACTGTCCTCACTGTACTAACATGGGTCTTTTCAGCATGCTTTGTCCTCACTCGCACGCTCCCCGAGAAAACTTCCCAGGGAGGTCACCCATCATAGAATTGCTCCAAGCTAAGCACGCTTAACTGTGGAGTTTCCAACGATGGACTTCCGGAAAAGAAGGTGCACCTTGTGATATGAGTAGTACCTATCAAATCTCTTAAACTTTCTTGGTCTGAGGTATTACAACGGCTGTGGCCCTTTACTTGAAAAACATGTATTATACGTACTTTATTTCTCAAAACGTCTGAGTTAAACTTGGAGATAGAAGCCTTCTTTCGTCTCTTGACTCTGAAGTCGGACCAAGCTCATGAGCTTAATTGTAGGTCGGAACAAGTAGATAGGATCCTCTTTTTTCATCTCCCTGTCCCCTGTGTGGTGACATGAGGGCTGAAGACAACACAAAATTGAGAAAATCATAGGCAAATTGGCCTTTTTTTTCTCCTCGTCCTTATTCCTTTTTTTTGTAGTGTTAACACTGGGCGCTGCAGAATAAGGATAGAGGGTATTTGAGGACGTTTAGTTGTTTGAAGATACTTAAAAAAAAATTAAAGTCTACTTTTCTGTTTCTCTCAGGACTTTTTAGAATATTTCCTGAAAACTTTATTATCTAATTAGTTATTGTGAGAAGGAACAGTGTAAAAGTTAATTTTTCATCCCATTTTCTGCCACCTCAAATGATTTCCCACTTCACCCCACCCCACCCCATCCCATCCCATCCCTCCTTCCCTCAATACCACATGTCAGAGCCGTGCTTCAAGCAAGCACATGCCTATTCTCCACTCTAAACAGTGAGCTGTTGCTAAACTTTCCAACTTCCCTAGTTCTCCTCCCCTCATATACCATGGTACTTGCATCGTCAAATCCTCCGTGTGAAAATTTCCAAGTCACAACCTTAATTTATCTACCTCTCTCCTATTAATTCTAGAATCCACATTGATGCAGTTAATAACATGGCTTGGGCATCCTAAGACCAATTGGAAAAACAGAAAGCAAAACCAAGGGAACAAGAAGTTTCTGAGCAAGGAATTTAATTGTTTGCATTTGTTGTAATAAGTATTGTCTAATTATTTAGTGTTAATTTATTAGGTAGGAAGGCAGTCTAGTCAAGTTTTATAGCTGTGTTATCTAGGGTTTACTGAGCTTTATATTCTTGCAAAACTGAATGTTGCCTTTTGGTTGAAGTTTATACAAATACTAGTGTGGTTAACGTGCGTTGCACATTAGTTGTTTAATGTTCAAAATAAATATATGTAAATTTTAGAGAAATTCATTCGTAAACATGAAAGATATTCATAAGTTATTTCAAATGAACTCACTTGTCGTTTATATTCTTTGTATCTTTTTGATTATTCATATGAATATTTGGTATTAATTGCGTCACAAATGTATTCTGAACTAAATATAATCAATGATTTAATGATTTTCTTTTATATTATGTTGTAAATGTTTTAGGAGTTTAAATGAAGAGGTAATTTCTCATGTTTGGCACATTTTAGCTAGTTATTTGTTTAAATTCAAGTTGTTTGTGTTAGGAACCTAATTACGTTAGTTTAAAGTTCTAATGATGATAAATTTGATTGTTATTTTTGTGTCATTTTTAATCATATAATCTAACAAGAGGACCAACTCCAAAAAACAACATATCCAATCGTCAAGAAGTTAGAGATTGAAAATACTGAGATTCCTATTAGTTTAGAAGTTTTGAGATAATATACTTTTTCATAATTTATTTATTTGTTTATTGTTGTTACTCAAATGGTTTGTCACTTCGATGGGATCGACCAATCAGGTCGCGGGGTCGAGGGCAGTGCCTTTCATGGGGCTCGAGGGCAACGCCCGACTGGGATCAGGTTGCAGGGGTCGAGGGGGTTCAGAGGCAACACCCCCGACAGAGATCGACCTGCCCGGTCAGGTCGGAGAGAAGAAAGGGCTCAAAGGGTATAGGTGCCAACGACACTCAGGGCGGAGGCAGTGGCTGAGAGAGATGGAAATGAAGAGCGGAAGTGATAGTGATATCACTATAAAATCAGCGACAAGGCCCAGAACGCAAATTAGCACGCAGAGAAGCATTGGCAGTATGGCTATAAAATTTGAGTTGAGCGGTTGATTGTCTACTTGAGGTGACTCCTTCCCCGACTGCGGCTGTGACGACGTAGGCAACAACGGCTGATTTACGATGCCAACAAATCATGACCCGAATCATTTCTGCTGGAAGAGAGCGAGAGAGAAAATAGATGACATTAGGGTTTACAAAAAAAAAAAAAACAAAAAATTGAATTTTGATGGCGATAGGAAATCGTGACACGTGGCGTGCCAATGTTTTGCCTCTTTTATTTTATAGCGATGAAGAGTCTTTTGGAGAGTTCCAAATCATTCTTGATCCAAGCTTGCTATTCACACAAATCAACGTGTTTTGTGGATCAACGAGCTTTCTTTTTGTGTTTCTTCATATTCTGCTACGCCGCACCCTGATTGCAGAGCCCAGAACCTTATTTTGTAATTTAATGCTTTTATCCTTTTACTGCTAGTTTATTCTTAATGGTCATATACGATAAGCTGGAAAATTAATTTTCAGGAACAGAGAATGGAGTTCACGAAAGAGCTAGAGCAGAACTGCTTGATCAGCTCTGTTACAACGTATACAGAGTTGTTGGACTTGCAGAAGCAGCTCTTCAAGAGCCAGATCCAACAGCTTAAATACTTGGTTAAAACCCATCGTGAATTAACTGGTGTCAATCCACTGTCTCCAGAGATGGTAATAATTATTCTCTTTTTATGCCAATTTTAGAAAAAATTTCACTTTTGTTTTTGATAATTACTCATCTATTTCTTTTAAAAATTCTAATGCAGGTGGCTGGACGGCTATCAATTAAGACTGGTAAGTCGGCATTTTTATATTGGGCAATTGTAGTTCGGTTGGCTAATAAATATAGGGTTCTTGATTGAGCCTATACCAATTGTAGTTTTTAATTGATAAATGATTTAGGATGATAAATAGCAGTTTCCTTGTACTAAAGTGGTTCCTGCAGATATTGTCAAAGTCCTACCTGATCTGGAAGAGTTAGATAAACATTTTATAGATGAAAAGATTGCGTTAATGAAGAAAGAAAAATCATTCTCTGGACAAGTCAAATTGATGGAGTCGATCTTGCAAATAGAAAATCCTTCTGTCCTATCTTGGTATTGCACTCTCTCTTTATTAGTGTAATAATCAATATAATCCGTTGGCAAATGATATGGAATACCTGCCTAGTAGGAAAGTCAAGAATTTTGTATCTTATCTATTTCTGTTTATTTTGATTGATTCAGTATAGTTTACTTCAGTACGTTTTTTATTTTCTGTAAATTTGACCTGCTAATCCAAATAATTAGGAGTTTGGTTACTTATTTTCGTGTATAAATAAAATTACATATATTGAAATCTGAATAACTTTTCTGTATTTCTTGATGATTATACAAGCATATTGCTCTTAATTCATAATACAACAGAAAAGGAGAAGCACTCTCCTAAATTAGGAAAATAAAATTCTGCATAACTATAGAAGAATTAAATAAGGTACAAAGAATCAATTACAATTATCCCATATAATTTTCCGGGTATTCTATACTTTTCCTCAAGTTGGATTGTAGATGTTGACCATATCCAACTTGCGGATGAAATCATCGAAATTGTGTTGAGGTAATCCTTTGGTGAAGATATCTGTACTTTGCTTTTTTGTAAGGCTATAGGTCATACAAATAACTTCGTCTTCAACATTTTCTTTGATAGAATGTCTATCCACTTATACATGCTTGGTTCGGTTATGTTTTACTGGATTGATTAACCATAATCTTTCACATATTTCTTGTGCAACTGTTCTAAACTCGGCCTCAGCAATACTTCTGGGCCACAAAATTCTATTTCTTCTTCAAGTTACTAGGTTTCCCTATACAAAGGTGCAAGAATCGATAGTTGATCTCCTATAATTTATTGATACGTGTTGGAAATCTCGAAGGAATATAATTAGGGAGATTGTTGGAGATTTTACTTACCATAGATAGAATATTGTAAATTGATTAGAGATTTATTTCCTTTCTTTTAATTCTTTCCTCTATTATAAATAAGAGCTATGTATTGTACATTATCAATATAAAAAATACGGTGAAATAATTTTTCATGTTTTCACCTTCAATACGACTCATTCTCCATATGTGAATGCTACTTTCTTTCTTTCATTTTTCTTGAAGAATAGTCTTTTTCAGAGAAGCCTTTGAGGTAACTGAGGATTCTATATTCTGCTTCCAATTGAGTTTCCTTTGAAGAATGCACGTGACTTACCACACTAACTACAAATGCAATATCAGGCCTAGTATGTTCTAGGTAGATTTGCTTGCTAACTAATCTTTGACACCTGTCTTTTTTTACTAGGTTCCCGATGTCTTGTTTTTCTCCGTGTATCAATAGGTATGTCGCTTAGTTTACATCCAAGAATGTCAGTTTCGATCAGAAGGTCAAGAATGTATTTTCGTTATGAAACACTGATACCCTTTTTTCATTTTGCTACTTCTTTTCCCAAGAAGTATCGCATTTGTTCCAAGATTTTTACTTCAAATTCAGTATCCAAGAATGTCAGTTTCGATCAGAAGGTCAAGAATGTATTTTCGTTATGAAACACCGATACCCTTTTTTTCATTTTACTACTTCTTTTCCCAAGAAGTATCGCATTTGTTCCAAGATTTTTACTTCAAATTCAGTGACTAGGCGTTTCTTAGTCTTTCCATTACCACTAAATTGTCTCCAGTTAGGATTATGTTATCAACATATAAATTAAAAGTATCTTCGTCTCGTCTTTAAATTGTTGGAAGAACACAGTATGATGTGATTGTCCTTACCAATATCCTTGACTTTTCTACACTTGAGCAAATCTATCGAACCATGCTCTATGTGATTGTTTGAGATCATATAGAGATTTTTTGAGTTTACATGCCTGTCTTTATTCATTGGTTTTACTAAAATTTTGTGATAATGTCATGCAGACTTCTTTTTCTAATTCCCCATTCAGGAATGCATTCTTAATGTCCTGTTGTTGAAGAGGCTAATCCAAGTTGGCTATTAAAAACAATAGAACTCGAATTGGATTCAACTTTGTCACAAGTGCAAACATGTCTGTGTAGTCAATGTTGTATATTTGTTTGTATCATTTTGCAATTAGGTGATCTTTATACCGATCTATTGTCCACCAGCTTTAAACTTCACATTGAAAACCCAAGGGTTTATTTCCTTTTAGCACATCCAGCACATCCCAATTTTCATTTTTCTCTAGAGCTCACATTTCTTCCACACTCCATTTTGAAACTTCCAGAGGCTTCTTGAATATTTCTTTGGATTTTTGTACTATTAAGATTAGATGCAAAAACACGAAACCCTATAAATGGAGCATTGTAAGATAAGAATTTTGAGATAGGGTGGACAAGATGGTGTGATAGATTGGTGTTTGGGATAGGTTCAGAATGAGAGAAATCAAAGTCCAAGAACTGGTGTTCACTCAAATTCTCTCCATGAAGGGAAGGTTTTTGGAAAGGAGGAGTCTTTTTAAAGAATGTGACATCGAGACTAATAAATACTTTTTGTGTCTAGATTATAGCATTTGGTGTACTATCCCTTATTTTTGTATGTAGTCTCGGAAGGTGGTAGCATTGAAATATTCTGTGATATTATCATAGTGCAAAATTTGATTGTGTTTGGAATTATGTTTGAATCATCAAATGAAAATTGATAAAGATAGAACGGACATCAGTTTTTTCTTTTAACAGGTAAACCCAACAAACTCGAGTGTGGTCATCAATATACGCAACGAGCTATTTTGTGTGAGTAAAATTAAGAGTTCGTAAAGGGTCCCATAAATCATCGTGAATCATAATGAATCATTTCGATGGTTTGTAATTGGATTTTGAAAAACAATTATGTTGATATTTTGCTAATTCACAAATTTTACATTGGAAATAAGTAGTCATTTTATTCGAAATTATAAAATACACGTATTAAGTATTGAAAATTAGGATGACTCATTCTATATGTCATAATAGAATTTTACTATTTCTAGAGTCAGATACAAAATCATAAATTACAATTTTACATTGTTTACTTACATCAGTCTCTTCAAACTAGTAGAGTCCCTCACACTCTTTAGCACTGCATATTATTTTCCTCGATGAAAGGTCCCAAAAAATACAGTGATATGGAAAACATAGCAATTGGAGCGTTTTGTCAACTAGCTAATAGACAATAGATTGCAAGACAAATTTGAAGCATGAAGAACATATTCTAGTGTTATAGACTCAGAGATTTGATTACTCTCTTTTCATGCAACAAATGAGAGGGAGTAAATGGGTGTAAACGGGTGTTAAATGTTAAGTAGCGAAGCTTAAGTATCAAACGTGGTTGGTGGTTAAAGTTTATACTCAAACCTATGGATGGATGATCAAGAAACCTTCGCTCTGGAGGAACGAAAAATGTGTTCTTGTTTTATATCTTTAATAGCTAATCTTGGTTGGCCTTCACAAGAAGTCGATGTCAAGAATCCATTTTTAAACGGTGATTTGAAGAAGTATACATGGAAGCCACCAATATTTGATGGGATTTTATCAACAAAGTAGGTCGACTCAAGAAGGCACTATTTATGCTTAAGCAATCTCCTAGAGCATAGTTAGGTAGGTTTACCAAGGCTATGGTAGAGTTGAAATACCAATAAAGTGAAGGATATAATAATCTTTTCGTCAATCACTCCAGCTTTGGAAAGGTCACAACCTTGATTACAGAGATGATAATACTGTGACCGGAATGATTAGGATGAGATGTAATGGCTGAAAAAATGATTGACCTAAGAATTTGAAATGAAAGACTGGAGACTTAAGTATATCTTAGGTATTAAAGGTGTCTCACTCGAAAAGAGGTATCTTTATATCACAATAGATATATTTCCTTTCCCTCCTTAAGGAAACTGGGATGCTATAAGCTTGGAGAGTCTAAGAGACATTTGTAGACTGAGGTATGCATCAAATGCTGGTTGGCAAGCTTTTTTACTTGGGGCCATACAAGACTGAATATAGCCTATGATGTTGGTATGGTAAGTCAGTTCAAGGATTCACCTAAAGAAAGTCGTCTAGAAACAGATTATGAAGTTCTTCATTTTTAAAGTTCAGCCCTCAGAAAGGTATGTCTTATTTAGAAGAAATATGAAATTGAGTTTGGAAGCATATATCAATGCAGATTGGCCATGGTCAATTGTAGATCTAAGGTCAATATCAAGATACTGCCCGTTGTTGGGAGAAAATTAAGTGGTATGGAGTAAGAAGCAAATAGTGGTTGCTAGATCTAGTGCACCAGGAATTTAGGGTCATGGCTCAAGGAAATTTTGAGATGCTTTAGTTGATGATTGATCTTAATGACCTCAGAGTAAAATGGGAAGGAACAAGGACATTGTATTTGATAATTAGTTAGCCTTTAGCACGTAATCCTCTCCAACATGATTGTACAAAGCATGTAGCATTGGAAAGACATTTCATGAAAGAAAAACCGGAAGCGTTTTTATTTGCATACCATATATTTCAAAAGAAGTACAAGAAGTTGATATTTTAATCAAAGGACTACCAGGTTATCCAATTCATATGAACACTAGCAAGTTGAGAACAGAAACATCTATTCACAAGCTTGAGGGGGAGTGTTGGCAAATCATAAGGATTCCTTGAAAGTCAATATTTATGTATCTTAATTCTCTCTATTGACTAATTTGATAGGTTATCTATTTTCAGTAAATCTGACCTTAATCTTTGAGGCTGATATTTAGGTGATTGTTTCCTTCTTTTTCTTTAAAGCTTGCTATGAATATACAGTCTCTCCCCTTCTGAAGAAGACATAAAAGTATATTCAGCTTCAATTATGACTGTGAATTACTCTTTATCGCCTTGTACTTTCTTATATATTTACAGGTTGTTAATAAAAGGTGGTATGATGATATTAGCAACATGGTTAAGTCAAGCAGCTATGGAAGAACAAACAAGTGTCCTTAATATTATTCTTAAGGTCTTTTTCCATCATAATGTTGATTTACCACATGCCTTGCTTTTAATATTTCTCTGTTGTTTTAAAAGTTATTTATTTTTTCCAGGTTCTTCATATCTTGCCACTACAGATGGCTTTCCTTGCACAAAAAACAATAATATATAAAATTGTCACTAAACTGCAATTTTATTGGACACCAGGTGTGTTCTTTTTCTTGCAATTGCTCCTTGACGCCATCTGCTCCATCTCTCTTCATGCCTCCCCATCATTTTCTCCTTCTCTCTGCATATTTGTATATATGTGTCTAAGTGCTCATAAATGCAGTAACAAAAGGTAACAAAATTGGCCCCGATTAGATGTCGTGAAGAATTATACTTTTTAGGAGTAAAATGGGACCCTTTGGTATCAAAATATTGATTTCTAGACTGGTTGTTAAAGGATAGTTGTTTAATTGCTTCATATGAACTTTAGTGATGATATCCATTGATATTGAGGAAGAGAAAGATCTTATTTATATGCTCTTTCTCCAAAATATTATTTAAGATAGTATATTTTTTTGTTAAGAATTGGGGTTTAATCTTAAAAGGTCAACCTTGTTAAGAGGAGTAGTCCAAGATCTTCCTCAATATCCATTGATATTGAGGAAGAGAAAGATCTTATTTATATGCTCTTTCTCCCACATATTATTTAAGATAGTATATTTTTTGTTAAAAATTGGGGTTTCATATTAAAAGGTCAACCTTATTAAGAGGAGCAGTCCAAGATCTTTATTAATTGATCTGTGTCAACATCATTTATCAATGTGGAATATATATCCCTTAACACGCCCCCGCAAGATGGTGGCTCATTTGAGCAAATCAATCTTGAAATTCACATGCTCATTTTAGAGTTTTAACGGGATCGAATCGCTCGTTGGAGCATAACGGGCTCTGATACCATATTAAGAATAGGGTTCCATCTTAAAAGGTCAACCTTATTAAGAGGAGTAGACCAATATCTTTATTAATTGGTCTGTGTCAATATCATTTATCAATGTGGGATATATATCCTTTAACATTTTTCATTGTACTTTTCAGGAAAAAAAAAATCTATGTTATGCAACTTCTATTCTTTAGTAGATTGATCACATAGTGAACCTTCATTTATGCTTAGCAATGGAGTTTTTAAATGTTCCTCTGCTAGATTGTTTCATTTTCTGATTTTAGGATTAGATATCTCAAAAAGTGCAAGAACCTTGTTAACAAAATGGAGCAATATGTCTGCAAAGAGCCAGGATTCGAAGGATGGTAAAAGCCAAAGTGTTTTGCTGTATGGCATCCTTATGTTGGAAAATGTTCTGTGTCAGTTAGTAAAATTATACAAGATAGATATTGAATATTTGTGCATCTTTTGTCTTCTGTTATGTACTCATATTTAGAGCATGCATTTGACAATGCACCCACTCATGCTAAATTCCGCTCCTAGGCAGAATTTACTTACTGCTGCCTACTGGGAGTAACTAGGGGTTACATAGTATAGCGATATTGTTGCTCATATAGTGTTATAACTAGAAATTTAACTCAGGAAATTTTTTAAACTATTATATTATCCATGTAAAAGAAAGTCGTATTAATTTGAAAAAAAAAAATTCCATGAGTTCTCCAATTTGTATTATATGAATTGTATGCATCTTTCTTCCGCTTGCATCAGTGACAAATAGTACAAATAAAATTACCTTAACATAACAGATATACTCTAGTTCAAAAACTTCACTTATAAAATTCAAGAGGTATTATTTTTACTGAAAAATGAAAAAATAAAGAAATAATATATAAGCATGTAGATTTAAACTATTCTAATCAACTTGTTGTTGACGTGTTTCTGCTTTTCTTTTTTGACAGGTTACAAGTCTCATTGTCCCTAACGCGTTTGTATTGTACTTTTTTGAAATGTTATGTGTTGGAGTGCTCATGATGTGTTGTCTTAACTTTTCAAAAAGTTACATGATGTCTCTGTGTTCCTTGTCCATATCTTGTGTCCATGTCCGTGCTTCATAGCATCAAACAATCTGAACTTCAACATAGAGGAGCATAAGAGATCACTAAGAAAGGAGTAGTAGGTGAAAACTAACATTGGCAGTTGGTATTTTAGTAAACTTGGCAATGAACAGCATAGAAATGAGAAAAAAGATTAATTAGTCAATCTTAAATTTAGTGAAAATAAGATTTAGTTTTTGGTTGTGTTCCTCTTTCTTTGGATTTGCGTGGAACTACCTGCCATTTATTGCCTTAACTAGTTATAGAAACTCGAGATCCAAGAGAAGTTCAAATGGTGGAGAATCCAGACCAAAGTACGACTCTAAAGATCCCCAAGGTCAGGATCTTGCTTTCAGTACCTAAAGCTTATTCTTGGCTTTATTCCTGAGGAACATAAGGAACTTGATAATGCTTCTTTCCATGTTGCCAATCAGCTGGATCCTCATCAAGAATACATAGTTCTGTCAGATTCAGATGATGAAGCTCCACAACAGGAAGGAAGAAACCAGGTCCCAGACTTCATACCAGGTATATTTTCTTTTAGTTGTTATTTATCAGATCCTTCTAAATTTCCTCTTAGCAATAATTTAATGATTATTTTTCATATTTAAGCAATTATAGGTGTCCTGGAAGAATTTGAATGGAAGGATAACTTTTTTTGGTTGTTGATATGTCCAAAAGATCAGTTTTTTTTTACTTGCCTTCGTCATACGTTTGACAAACCATCTCTATTTTACTTAAAACTTTGGCACTTCGTGTCATATTCTATATAATAAGGGAGTAAAATTAATGCACACACATTAGTTGGCATTAATAACAAGGACATATGGACGCGTTGTAAGATGATTGAAATTGTGCATAACAAGTATAATGCCATCAGAATGGAGACATTATATGGTGCAACAACTGAAGAGCTTTAATTCGCCGAGACTAATGAACCTCACCCCATGCCCAACCTTTGACAATCTGCTACAATGGCCGGGACAAATGGTACTGCTCACTAATTTAATGGCTGTGAGACGTCGTGGGGTTGAAAAATTAGATATGTTTTTTGTGCTTCAGTTTAGCGCAATCAGCTTAGATTCATACCTCTTCAACTTGGCTAGAGAATATTTTCTGCTGTGCATAATGAATCATCCAGGATTAAAAATAATGAAGTACCACTGGGAGGAACGTTCAGGTTTCCCTTGTTTCTCCCTTACCCCTTGGTTCTCCATCTTGAAACCTGTTGTGGAAAGGCAAAATGCACTATTTTCATATGCGCATGCAATTGTTAGTGGCTGACACTTGACTGTGCATTCAAGGATAAGATATAAACAAATGGGTGATTTTGGCAAGTAGAGATGAAATCTGTTGGTTCCACGCAAAAGAATTCAATATGTTCAATGCGATTGTCAAGTAAAATGTACGTCTTTTCCAATTGAGACTGTCAATAGATATTTACTGATACAAGCTGACATGTGACTTGATTGGAAAACATTGAACATATTTTATGAAGTAATTTTGTGCCAACTGAATTTGTAAACCAGCTTGAAGTCTATTTTCAATGAATATTTTGTGTTGTGACTTCATTATGCTGTCTGATCATTGACTTCCATTAAGCTTTTTACTGGGAACTGCTCGTGCTGTTTTTTTTTTCCATCAAATAAAAGTAGTAAGAATTTTATGCAAAGAATTTCAAAGCACTCCTTTAGGCTCTCAACATGCTTTACATTCCTGATTACCTCATTAAACAAGTGGGTTGACTTTATTGAGTGTGAACTTTTTCCTGCATGTTTTCAGCATTAGCTATTACTTTCTTCTATGCAGAACATTTGATTAAGTACTGGCATTTTGTTGCTGATCCTCGCAACTGGAGAGATCAGAAAAATAGATCCAGCAAAAGCACAAGACTTATTCAGGTAATTCTATCTTATCCTAGAAAGGACTGGAACAGGAGATGGACAATGATGATAGCCCTAGAAATCCCCAACTTTGCAATTGTCTGATTATAAACCTTTGCAAACACTTGCTTCCACTAATGAAATAAAGAACCCTTAGCTTCTGTTATCTTTATATCACATCAGAATGCTAGTGGGAGCATGATTGAGCGAGATCTCGAGTACAAACTAATTGATTAAAAATCCAGAATTAATTTATTCATGTACTACGGGCGGACTGCTGACTTATGGGTGAACTCTCTGAGTAACTTAGCTGTTTAGCCTTTTAGGAAGAAAAGCTGACACTAAGGTTGAAGTTTCTCTTCCATCTCCATTATCTTCCGACCATTCTGTACCAAAGTGCAATTTAAGCACAATTTGCATTCCAATTCTGAAATTTTATGGAATTACTCCTGGCTGTTTCTTAATCACCTCCTTCCCTCCCTGAGCTTTTATGTTTGTTTGACTTGCTGAATCAATTCTGTCTCTTCTCTGTACATTTTTATTTCCATTCCCTTGGCATCCAAAATAGGAAGAACAAAGTGATGGGATGTCAAGAATAGACCTTATCTGAGAGAAAATTGAATGGAAATAAGCTATCTGACGAGAGAAATGAAAAGCTCTGTACACAACGATTTTGCTCAGCTATTTGCTAGGAATAATGAAGAATGATGCATACTTCTTTTTCATGTCTGATCCATCTGTGTTATAATATGAAAATAACTTGGTAATAAAAAATTAGTTTATCGATTCTTTGACATTTCTATCATTATCTTTATTCTTATAATTGGTGTCGTTTACTCTGGTATTCTTTTTCTATCAAAATTCTAATTTTTATGCCTAGTGGAAACAAGCTGGCTTTTCGTAAATTTCATTTTCACAGGGCCAGGAAGCATCTGGTGAAGGTAGCAGTAGCAAAAACGACATGGCCGGAGAGGGTAGCAGTGTCAAATGAGGCTGCGGCCTACTCCGCAGAGGACATGATAGAGCAATTGACTTCTAAGACAGCACTTTGACCTTCATTTTCTACATTTTGGGTTGTCCGAACAAACCAACTAATAATAGAATCTTAATGCTGTGAGTCCGAAAATTGAGTTCTTGTTTTTAATGGTGTTTGATATTTGGATCTGTCGAGTTTTCTTGATTAGTGGTCTTATAGAAAATTTGGAGATGCTTTGTTTTAGTGTTGGCTTTAGTTGAATATTTTAGTCTTTATGTGTTGGTGTTGACTGTTGGATGTGAGTTATGTTGATATATGCTTTTTATACTGTACAAAGTATTAAAAAAAGGAGATTTAAATATGGTTGCGTGCCATTTTAAATGATACCATGTCCTAATGAGATGGTAAAAATGTTTTTGGTTGAAAAGTTTAGGGTTGATGTTCTTAATTAATTTTGTACTGATTTGAGTAGTTTCTTTGAGGTTAAAGGTATTTTAAATTTGTACAAAATAAAAGAACATTAAAGGGGTGAATTTTTATAATCTTTAGGGCTGTCATTTTAACCTGATATCTTAACAAGGGTAATGTTCTTGCTATTGTACATTAGGAAAAATTCATAAATCCTACTTTAAGTATACACTATTTAAAAAATAAGAAAACAACTTTTAATTTCAAAAATTAGATATTTGACATATATATATATATATATATATATATATATATATATATATATATATATATATATATATCACCCCATTTGCACGACCCTATTGCTTCGACAATCGTCTAGCGACCGTTCCGGTGACTACTTCAATATCGGCGATCGTTTCGACGACTATTTCGATGATCGTTCTAACGGACTGATCTGATTTTGACGACTATACCGATGATCGCTTCGGCAACTATTCTGATAAATATGACCTTTATTTTTGAACCGTGATTCTACAAACACATGTGACTTGTTAATATTGATTTTTGGTGACAACATTTTTTATATCAGAACTTTTTTTGTTGGTCACATATTATGAAATTAATTGGTCACGGATTATTTCGATATCACGAATAAATTTTTTTATAGGTCACAATTTATTTCATTGGTTACGTATTATCGCATTATTGGTCACAACTTATTTCTCGGTCACAATTCAAAAAAATTTAGGTCACAGATTAATTTTTTTATCACAACTTAATTAATTGTAAGTCACCGTTTGAATTTTAAGGGTCACAGTTAACTAATTGATCACAAGTGACCAATTACTGGATCACGTACCAACACCACCTCCAATGTCTCCACCTCCACTTGCGACCACCCTCACACGATGGCCAACGGCGCCACCAACAACCACCTCTACCTCTACATCTACCTCTACCTCTACCGCCACCAAAAACCATCACCACTACCACAACTACCAAACCTATAGCCACCACTGCATCCAACACCAACATCACCACCGTTGTCGCCAGAACCAACAGCACCACCACCTTGCCGTCGCAGCCAATATCATAAACCACTACCAACAAAACACCAAACACCAAAAACCACCACCGAAACCGTCGCCACCTCCACGGTCAAACATGCCACCTCACCACCAACACCTAAACCTCCCAAAAAAAAAAAATCGACATCACCACAACCTCACCAACAAAAACAAAAACCAAAAAGTCTGCACCACCTCATTGCCGCCGCCGTCGTCGACCACCGCACAGTAGATCACATAAAAAACAAAAAAAATTATAAATTCTGGCAGATCGGCATTGTAGTGAGTGCCGGCACCGCTCATAGCCACGAGCTCCGCTGTGGTCTTCATCGACGGAAGCCATGTGCGACGGAGACCGAAGATATGTGTGTGTGTGTGTGTGTGTGTGTGAGAGAGAGAGAGAGAGAGAGAGAGAGAGAGAGAGAGAGTGAGTGTGTGTGTGTGTGTGTGTGTGTGTGTGTGTGTGTGTGGGGTAAATGATTTTTAGGATTTGGGTGTGAAATTTGTATATATAATATATAATATTTAAATATCAAATATCCGATTTTTGAACAAATAAATCTTTACCCAGATTTTTGAATATTGATCTTGAAATGATGGGTTTTGTATAATTTCCTTTTGTACATTTTTCATAAGCCTTAGTCAACTAGCATTTGATTGATTCCCCATTTATTAATGAACTGGCCCAAAAAAATAATGTAATGAAATGTTATTAAAAGGAGAAAATGCAAAAAAATACACAAATTTTAATGGCCAAATTGAAATTTACTTGATTTTACAAAATGGGGGAAATTAATTATTTCAATTAATTAACGGTAGTGGGCAAGCTTTATTGTTTTGAACTAATGTGGGCTGTTATGTGTGAGGCAGTGTATGTGGATTGTGGGCTAACATTTGGGCTGAGTTAGGCTTTGTGGGTATTGGGTTGTAGATTGGATAATGGATCTAGATCTGGGATTGGTGGATGGGGTTTTGGAGTTTTGGGCTAGGGCTAGGGCTTGTTTGAGTTTAATAATGAGATTGAAGGTGTGACAAATAAAAATAGAAAAATTAGGCCACATACTCTAAAAAGTAACTCAATTAGATTAATACATTAAACTTATTAGGGAAAATTAGATACAGTAACCTAAAAAAATTAAGTATTTGATTAATGCGTTGAAACTAACTAAAACTACAATTACCGTATTAATTACTTTCAAAACCTCCACACCACAACAAAAATCTAAATTAGAAGTAGAAATCTCCGAATCAGAAAACTCTCGAGAAACCCCCGACTTGGACTTCGACTCCGACTCTCCAATGTACTTGAAGAGAGAAAACATTACTCACCAATTTAATGCTGCTACATTTTTGTAGTTTTAACGAGAGTTTCCCATTTGAACGATTGAGTGATTTTGGGGGGTGAATCTTGAGCGAAAATCTTTTCTTGCACTGTAAATCCACGATTGTTAGTAAATCTTTGTTGATATTAGGTCTATTTTATCTATTTCCATGCTATTAGCAGCCCATGACAACTTGTTTGATGTCCAACTATTAAATGTAGCTTTCAGTATTACAAGCAAACACAGTTGGAAACCATAGCTACTGAAAAGGCTGCAGCTGAGTTTAAGTTGGAGAAGGAAGTAAAGCGGCTTCAGGAAGCACAGGTCTGCACGTGGCCAATTTTGTTTTAAATTTTGTTATCATTCTCGGTCATGATTATACATGTGTATGTGGAGTGTATATCACCATATAACTTATAGTTCAAAACAGTTAGAACCTGAAAGAGGCAGAGCTTCTCGTCGAGCATCATCATCTTGTGAAGAAGATGCTGACATGGAAGCACTTGAGTATGTGCCCTTGTTTAATTTCTTGCTATTAGATTATGTACTTCAGTTAAAATGCTGTATAATATATGTATTAAGAGAGGGCAATAGTTTCACACGAATCAAAGTCATCCAAGAGAAAATCTAGGAATATTGAAGGAAATTCAAACTTGAAGAATTACACTAATGAGTTTGAATGTAACATTGAATAAATATTGTTTTTGAAGTTGAACTTTGAATTTCAATAGTTTTTTCGTTCATTTATATTTGAGGCAAGTTTGGGCATAGATTGTGATGAGTTTGTGTATAAATGCATAAAAAGATTGTTCTTTAAATTTGGGATTAGCTCCAAAACTGTGGTAAACTATTTCCCTTTGATTTTCTGAGATATTTGATGATGTTTGACAAAATGTCTCAATTAGAAATGTTGAGATTTTGTTGTAGTGAGAGGATTTGTATCCAGATTTCTTGCTAACTCTATGCTCTGTTTGCATCAGATATGGATCTGTAATAGGGATCGAGTTTCCTGGGAGACTTAATAGCATCAGACCTAGGGTGAAATGCACTTGCCAATTCAGATGTTTATGAGCCGAAGCTACTATTTTCAGCTTCTGAGTAAAGCCAAACGTGCATTAGTGAATATAAGTTATTATAATATTCAACTATACGCTTTTGTGCCAAATTTTTTCCAATTTAATGGTTTAGCCTACTTAATATGTTAGGTCAGAATCCATAATCAAGGAGCTCTTTGGAAACACTTAAGAATCAAATTATCAATCCAAGTTGAATTTGCAATCTGTTATTGACTTGTTTGGAATGTTTTTTCACCTATCTAATTCTTTATTATTTCGGAATAATAAGCCAGTCTAGTCTAATTGTCACCACTAAAAAGCTAGAAGTTGTTTTAGTTTTAGTTTTAGTTTTTGTTGGGCAATAGGTGCAATGAGGCCCCTAGTTCAAGTCCAATAGGTTTCTTGTCATTATGTGTTTATTTCTATAACAAATTATGTGTTTTGTAACTTTTTCAAATGTTTGCAGTTTTTTTAAATTTTTGTCACTTTTTTGAACATGAACAATGCTAGGTGTAAAATCATTAGTGGGTTACAACACTTACAACACACTCACATTAGTGTGGGCCCCACCAATTAATTAATTGGTGGGGCCCACACTAATGTGAGTGTGTTGTAAGTGTTGTAACCCACTAATAATTGTACCAATAACTTTTTTGTTTGAACATTTGTTGCTTTTTTTTGAATTCATGTTACTTTTTTAGTGTTTGTCACTTTTTTCTATTACATTTTTTTATTGTTTGTTTGTTTTTTTTTTTTTTGTCACTTTTTTACGTCATTTTATTAATTAAAAAGTGATATTAAAAGTGATCACGAATTTATTAGGAAAAATACTAAGTATATCGATGGTATTTGTAGAATGTCCGGAAAGAGGAATATTGTGTATATGTTTGTTTTTGTTCAAAATTAAAGTTCCTAATTAATAATTTTGTCATTTTATGACAGGTTCCATGGAAGTTACAGCAGTTATATTTAAAGTGGAAGGGGTGGAAACTTAAACAGGTGGCTTCATAGACTATTCCATCATTCTAGTCCTATCAGCTTCTTTCTGAGAGATCGAGTCCAAGTTCTGTCAACTTTCCCCTTGTGATGCTTGAGGAAGCTCGTACAAAGTGGTGTTGGATTATACTGTTTTGCATGTTGTCCTTTTTTGCTTCGAAGGTGTTCTTGATGCTATGCATTTCTTGGTGGATAGTAACTCAATTCTTGTATAATTGTTTAGAAGATAAGTTTGTGCGTTTAATCTTATTTTGGAGCTGAAAATTGTGGGTTATGATTGTTTATAAGATTTTGTTGGAAGAAGAGTGGTGAATGAATGGTTTGCCACTTTTTCGATTGGTATTTTATTACTTTTTCGAATGTTTTTTATTGATGTTTTGTCACTTTTTCGCATGTTTGCAGTTTTTTTAACTTTTTGTCATTTTTTGAACGTTTGTCACTTTTTTTGAATTCATGTCACTTTTTTAGTGTTTACCACTTTTTTCTATCACATTTTTTTATTGTTTGTCATTTTTTGACTAACAAAATCACTTTTTTGTAAAAGTGAGATTGTGCCACTTACTTATTTTATGCAGTACCATCCAGGGATGTCAAAGTTGCTCTTCAATTTTATAAAAGTGACATTGTATCACTTTTTAAAATTTTGTCACTTTTTAAGAAGATCAAAAAATGAAATAATATATTATGTTTTCTTAATATAATCAGCACGTGAATTTACCTGAACGTGCTGATTATTTTATGATTACTAGTGCTGTACGAATGAATGGTGCTATTTATTTATTTGTTACTTTTTTTTGAATTTGTGTTACTTTTTTGAGTTTGTTTCACTTTTTGAGTCACTTTTTTTGAATTTTGTCACTTTTTTTTTGAATTTGTCACTTTTTTTAAAAAAGTAAAAAAGTGACATTGCGTCACTTTTTTCATTTTACACAGTATTTTTTACTTCCTAAGAACCTTTCACATGATTTTTCAAAACATCCTTAATTTTAAGGGTATTTTTGTAAGTACCCCTTAAAACAAAACCCCAAAATCCAAAAATCTCCCAATTGAGAACAGAGACCACAAATACCGTGCACGCCACTACAACAGCTGTGATGACGCCACTACAACTACGCTGATGGTATTGTGCCGAATATTAGGACTCATCAAGCCCAGCTATAGAAGTGTCAAGTGAGACAATGATATCCAGTTGTTCTAGATTCTTCACAAAAGCCATATTCGTCAACACCAAACCCAATTTACTCACATACCCAGCCTTCTTCCTTTCTCGAAATCTCTCGATTCATCTTCATCAGGTTAGTGCAGTGGCTTCTGAATCTGTCTCATCTTCAGCTTTCAAGAAAATCCAGATTCAGAGAGACGACGCGGTGAGACTAAAAAACTCATTTGCTTGTCTGTGCCTCTACGTGTATGTATTTATTCACTTTATCCTTGTTTTCCCCATTTTTTCATTTCCTTCCTGTTTCCTCAGTTGGGTGGGAAGAGATGATTTTTTTTTATTTGTAAGTACTATAAAGTTGTTAGATTTTGATGAACAGAGAAAGGATGATTTTGCTTTTTGATTGGAAAGTTGAATTGTGATCAAATTAATGCTAATCATGCGTTTGAAATTGTGATTTTGCTTTTGTTTCTTTTCTAAGTTGTCTTTTTCTTTTTGTCTGGGGGGAATATTAAGCAGGCATTTGATGCCTATGTGATTGGGAAAGAAGATGCTCCTGGGATTGTTGTGCTTCATGAATGATGGGGTGTTGATTTTGAGATCAAGAACCACGCCCC
The DNA here is from genome assembly GCA_035079005.1 of Fraxinus americana. Classification (NCBI taxonomy): domain Eukaryota; kingdom Viridiplantae; phylum Streptophyta; class Magnoliopsida; order Lamiales; family Oleaceae; genus Fraxinus; species Fraxinus americana. Next base: position 18,274,592 of record CM068708.1, on the reverse strand, counting down.
AGAAAATCTCTCAATTGGAACCTAGCTATAAAGTGTTGATCCCAGAGTGGTTGAAGTTGTATAAAATGATATAATTTAAGGTCTTGACTAGTGTTTTACCGTTTTTTGTGTGTAACCTTTTTAGTGTTTGTCAATTTTTTGAATACGTACATGCTTGAGTTCGTTTTTCTTTTGTTTTATGTGTATAGTTTTTTATACTTAGGCTTTGGTCTGGCTAGTAATACTAGTAGTGGTGACGGAGAAAATTTCACTTCATTTGTTAAAGAAAATGATACTATATGTCATTTTTTTAATTAAAAGCTATATTAAAAGTGACATTACACTCAACTTTTTATTAAAAAGTGATAAATGTCACTTTTATTAAAAAGTGATACAACCCACCCAAAAAGTGATCGGTGTTTCGTCACTTTTTTTTAGCGTTGTCACTTTTTTGAGTTTTTATCTTTTTTTTTTTTAATTTCTTTCACTTTATTGAGTTAATTCCAAAATTTTGATTGATGTTTTGTCACTTTTCTTTATCATCATTTTATTGAACTGATTATAAGGTTTTGATTAGTGTTTTGCCACTTTTTGAAATTTTTGTGCCTTTTTATAATATTTGTAACTTTTTTCCTATCACTTTCTTAAAATTTTTGTCACTTTTTTTTAGTAACAAACATCACTTTTTAATAAAAGCAAGTTTGTCACTTTTTTTTGAATTTTGTCACTTTCTAAGTGTGTCACTTTTTTTTTTATTGTTTGTCACTTTTTTAATCTGTATAACTTCTTTTAATTTGTGCTAATTTTTTGAATTCATCATTTTTTTTTTAATTTTATCACTTTTTTTTTTTAGTTTTTTGTCACCTTTTAAGTTTTTGTCACTTTTTAAGAAAATAAAAAAATGAAATAATATGTTATATTTTTCTAACATAATCAGCATATGGATTGGCTTGAACGTGGTGATTATTTTAAGAACATAATTATTGATACTGCCCAAATGGATGGTGTTATTTTGGTATTTGTCACTTTTTTTTTTTTTAGTTTTGTCACTTTTTTTGAGTTTGTGTTAAAAAAGTGACAATTTTATTAAAAAAAAAATAACATTGTGTCGCTTTTTCATTTTACACAGTATTTTTTACTTTCTAAAAACTTTTCATATGATTTTCAAAGCATCCCTAATTTTAAGAGTATTTTGTCAGTACCCCAATAGAAATTGCCCCGCAACGTAGGAAATTTTGGGTTCCCAAAGATGCTGCTAAATAAAAAAAGATCCTTTTTGGTTAAGAAGGAGAAAGAGGGACATGGGAGTGTAGATCTTCGAGTTTTGGTTGCTCGGATGATGAGCTATAGTTTTGGATTCTTAGAGGATGATCATCTTTGAGTTTTTGGTGTAGGCCGTTCTGTGGAATTTTTTTCAATTAAAGCATCTTGGCCAGCTATATATTGCTAGATTTTTGGCCGGTGTTTTAGCCGTTAGAATTTTTGTTGGAACGCGAATTATGTGTTCGGCTGAATTCTCCCATCTGATAGAGCTCGTTGTGTGTGGTCCCCACACTTCGTGAATATCTTTTGAAAATTCTTCTTGGCGTATGAGCTATCTAGAATGGCTTTGGAATGTTCTTGGAGTGGTTTGGGAGTTGTTCTTGGTTGTTTCTATACTATTTGTTGTTCTTGGTCTCTCTATTTTTCATAGATGGTAGATGTCATTTGGATCTCTTCTTTGTTGGCACGAACATTGTCACCGCCACAAGTTCATGATTGCAAATTAATATTTTTACTAGCATCAATTTGAAGGGAATGTCAGTGAAATATAAGGAGGTTATCATATTTGATAGGTTACCATTAATGAATATTTGAAATTGATAGCTACCATACTTAATTGTGATTTAGGTTCTATATAATGAGAGAACCTCTCACAGAGAAGTATCGAATCTTATTGAGTATATTTGACAAGTTCAAACCAACATAATCGTAACTTCTCTGGGAATTATAATCAAAACAATACACAACAGCCACTCCTTGATTTTCCACAGCATGACAAGAAATCTTATTTGGAAGACAATTTGGGGGCCATTCATACAAAGAACTGACCAATACGTGCAAAGACAAATTAGCTCATGGCAAAAGCAGACTCAAGCTTTCAGAATCACTCAGTATCTATAAAAATGTTGAGAATCAAACACACCAAATAGTTCAAGTTGTTTCTAAAAGACCAAAAGGAGACCTACCAACCAATACAGAAACCAATACATGGGAGCAAGTGTTCGCAATCAAGGTTATCAAGAACGACACATTCGACAATCCACCAGCAAAAGCGACTATTCCAGTTAGAGCATATGTTCCCTCTATTCCTTTTTCTCAAAAGTTTCGAATATGGATGTAAAAGGAGATGATTCATGACATGTGATCAAGACAACAAAGCAAGATGCATATGTGGTAATTGACAAAGAAGCAGTTGAGGAATAATGTGAACTGGCTGAGGATGTTGATCAAAAGGATGTTGCACAGTTTTTTGAAGCAAAGACACGAAACCCCACGAAAGATTATGTTCCTTATCCATTTTCCTCAAAGATTGCAGAAGCAAAAATTGGATAAGCAGTTTGCAAAGTTCCAAAAGGCTTTCAAGAAGTTGTTCGTCGACATCCCATTCATAGAACGTTCTATTAAAAATTCCCAGCTATTCCAAGTTTTTGAAAGAATGTTATCCAAGAAAATAAGGGTATGTTCTTTTTATCGTTTTCAAGCCATTTTCATTTTTCAAAAACACTGAAAACACGTTTACTTACCTATATTTTTTTTAAGAAAATTCAAAAACAAGTTTAAAATTAACAAAGAAAACAAAAAACACCAAAAATTCGTTTGGGCTGTTTTCAGTTAAAACCAAGCCAAAACCTTTTTTTTTTTTAAATAATTTTTCAAAATGACAAAAAGAACGCACTTTCAGTAATCTAAAAATGGACACTTAAAACACAAAACCCAAAATGAATTCAAAATTCAAAACTACAAATTGAAACACGAAGAGAACAGCCAGTGGCTTCCAAAATAGAAGACAGTGGCATTGAGTGAGGAGCGAAGTGTTGTTTCGCTCAAAAAATTGCCTCCAAAATTTAAAGATTCTTACTTTATTAGAAAACTTTTAATGCTTTAAGTGATTTGGTGCCACTCTGTGCATACATGAGACTTGGCTTGGGAGTAGAAACAACAACTACAACTGTGCAGCTTGCTCATAGATCTATCAAATATCTATGAGGTCAGAGGCGGACGCAGAACTTTAACGTTGGGGGGCACAATCGAATTTGCATAGAAGTTGGTAGAAATTTTACAATCGAAAATTTACGTCTAAAAAAAATCATATTTCATGTAATTTTACGTCCAAAAAAATTATACTCCATATAATTTTACATCCAAAAATTTACATGGGATATGACTTTTTTAGGATGTAAAATTTCAAATTTTTTTGAAAATTTCCTAATAAAATGATAAAAATTATATTGAGAAATTTGTATCGCAAAAATAATAAATGTTAATGAAATAATTGATTTTAAAAAAAAAATGCGAGTTCGATGTCATTTTAAAGGTTCACGTTTAACGTATTTTTAACTATTTTCGATATATGTTTGAACTATTCAATATGTTCATAATGTAATTCTTGAAATAAGTTTCGAAATGATACAAACAATTTGTAATTCGATTAACGTACGATCATCGGAGAATTTTTAAAATTTGTATATTTCGAAATTCAAATTTATTTTGATTTTACCCCTATTTGGTAGAGATTAAATCAATTTTTTAGTAAATTTTGGTACAAATTAAACAGTTTTGAATTCCATGAAATATGTTATTAAAATTAATTGTTAACTTTGATTTATATTAAAATTAAAATTTTAATCGATAACAAACGTGATTTAAAAAAAAAAGAATCTCAAAAGTTGGGAGGGCACCTGCCCCCGGGACCCCCCTTGGGTCCGCCCATGTATTAGGTGTGGTTGAGGAAGCTTTCATTAAACTAGACAAATTCATATTTCCATTGGACTTTATTATATTAGATATATAGAAAGATCAAAACATGTCGTGATTTTAGGTCAACCATTCTTAGCGACAAGTCGAGCCTTAATTAACATTGAAAAGGGTGAGCTAATTTTGAAAGTACCAGATAAACAAGAAAAATTCAACGTCACATTCAATCAACCATGAGACCTTGAGGAATACTATAGGATTGATGATGATATAAGTGATCAAGGGAGCAGAAATTGGTAGGCTTGTTGAAGCACTCAAAGACGAAAAAGGAGACTTTAAAGTTTGGAGGGTGAATAAGGAAGTGTCTAAGGCTGGCAAAGCCCGGTTTGAGTTACTATAAGTGATCAATGCTCAAATTCAAGCCCAATAGCATTTTATACTCAGGGTCATATGCCCAGCTTCGCAATTATACCCCAAAAAAAAAAGTAGAAGAAGAAAATTCGAGGTGTAGTATTGCAATCGTACATGTAAAAAACCCGATCTCTCAAAATAAAACTCAAGTTTTTAACTAATTCATAAAATAATTTCATCTAGAGCCAAAAACATAAAAGAAGGAAATGTATTCATTCATAACAAAAAAAAAGGATGTCTTTCAAAATAAAAGATCGTTTAATCCACTGTTAACCCATAATTGAAACAAAGCAAATAGATTCCCTTTTATTAACTAAATTTTCTGCCATCATCGACCGAATCACCAACTCCAAACTCACTATCTCAATTTCCTAAAAGGGGGAAAACTTAAAGGGGTGAGATTTAAGAAAAATCTCAATAAGTGTGTGCAGTGAACATGTATTTCGCATTTAAATCAAGAAAAAAAAATCAGATTTCATATCATACATACATAGGAGACACGAGAATTACTCCGAACATAGGTGGTAGTAAATCCAGTACGTAACGCTACTAAACTCCGGCCTTCTTATCATAACATATATGGCCCATAAACGAATTTTTTTCAGAATTTAAAGTACAATATACAAATTCACATAACCACATACAACATCACTTACCTCGTATGTTTCAAATGGAAATAATAAAATGCGTGTGGAGTAGTTGATTTGTTCCAAGTCAACCTATGAGTCTTGTGTGTGCAGGACAAAAGTAGGAGACTTCTTGGGTGTGGGGAAAAGTGAGGGACGTGTAGGTGTGTATGTGTCCAAATATGATATTAACATATTGAAAGAATAATGGACTCTTCCTATTTTGACTCCACATGGCATTGATTACCTACCAAAACCATTCCAAAATTTTTGCCTATTTACCATATACTTACATATACAGAATTGGGCAGTAGGCTAGATTGAAGGGAAAGACAATTCTACCAAATTTAATCAAATCATAAATTATGACTAGTTCACACTTTGGTCCCTAAACAATATAGACTAAGAAATTAGGTCCTTAGATATTCGACTTCTCACCATACAGTCCAAATTTCGAATATTAACGACTATAACGAATTTTCGGGGCGTTACAATCTACCCCTCTTAAAATAATTTTTCGTCCTCGAAAATTACCTTAGCCGATATTATCGAACAGTTGGGGGTACTTAGATCGCATCTCCTCTTCGCGTTCCTAAGTTGTCTCCTCTACTGAATGGTGTTGCCATAACACTTTAACCAACGGTATCTCCTTGTTGCGAAGCTTTTGTACCTTTTGAGCTATAATGCAGAGTGGGGTCTCATCATAGCTCAAGTCTCGTTGAATTTTCAAGGGTTGATGTTTTAATACATGACTCGGATCAGGAATGTATTTCTTGAGTGTCGATACGTGGAAGACGTTATGTACCGCAGAAAGCTTTGGTGGCAAAGCCAATTGATAAGCTACACTCCCAACCTTTTGGAGTATCTCGAAGGGTCCGATGTATCTTGGCGAAGTTTCCCTCGTTTTCCAAATCTTATGGCACCTTTCATTGGTGTAACTTTCAAAAATACACTATCACCAACAACAAATTCTAGTTCCTTACGTCTTCTATCTGCATAGCATTTTTGTCTGTCTTGGGCGGTCTTCATGTTAGCTCGAATTTTTTCGATGGCCTGAACCGTTCGTTCCATGATTTCAGGTCCTAAAATTTTTCGTTCACCGACTTCATCCCAATGAATGGGCGATCTACACTTCCTTCCGTACAGAGCTTCGTACGGTGCCATGTCGATAGAGGCATGATAACTGTTGTTATAAGCAAACTCGACTAATGGTAAATGCTTCTCCCAATGTCCTCCAAAATCTAGGACACACATTCGGAGCATATCCTCTATTGTTTGAATTGTTCGCTCGGATTGTCCGTTTGTTTGAGGGTGAAAAGCTGTACTAAATTTTAGCTTAGTTCCCATTGCTCGATGTAAGCTTTTCCAAAAATTTAATGTAAACCTGGGATCTCTATCAGACACAATCGAGACTGGAACACCATGTAATCTCACCACGTCGTTAACATATAGTTGTGCAAATTGGTCCATAGAAAATGTCATTCGGACAGGTAAGAAATGAGTTGACTTGGTCAGTCTATCGATGATTACCCAAATAGCTTCATGACCTCTTACTAATTTTGGAAAACCAACGACAAAATCCATCGTTACATGCTCCCATTTCCATTCTGGGATATCTAATGGTTGTAGCAACCCTGATGGTCGTTGATGCTCAGCTTTCACCTGTTGACAAATTAGGCATTTCTCATCGAATTCAACTATGTCCCTCTTCATATTTCTCCACCAAAACACTGCTTTTAAATCATGGTACATCTTTGTACTTCCTGGATGTACTGAGTAAGGGGTTGTGTGGGCTTCTTCCAAAATTTCTTTTCTTAATTCCTCAAAATCTGGTACACACAAACGTCCTTGATAACACAATGTTTTATCTTCAGTTATAGTGAATCCCTTTCGCTTTTCTCTGTCAATCTCGGATTTAATAAATTCGAATAACTGATCGCCCTTCTGATGGTTCTTAATTCGATCTTGAAGTGTTGGTCGAATCGTGAGAGCTGCCATATGAGCGGCAGTGTCTAATGATGTCGTGAATACTTCGAGATTTAATTTCTCAAATTCTCTCCATAGAGGTTTTTGTGCCGTTAACATTGCCAACTTGCCCGTTGTTTTTCTACTCAAAGCGTCTGCCACTACATTCGCCTTGCCTGGATGGTAATGAATTTCACAATCGTAATCCTTTACCAATTCAAGCCACCTCCTCTGTCTCATGTTCAACTCCTTTTGAGTGAAAATGTATTTGAGGCTTTTATGATCAGTATAAATGTCGCATTTACTTCTATATAGGTAGTGCCTCCAAATCTTCAAAGCGTGTACTACCGCTGCGAGTTCTAGGTCATGTGTGGGGTAATTTTGTTCATGAAACTTCAATTGTCTAGATGCATAGGCTACTACTTTGCCTTGTTGCATCAACACACAACCTATTCCTTGTTTGGATGCATCAGTATATATTACAAAATCTTCTAATCCTCCAGGTATGGTCAACACTGGTGCACTAACTAATTTTTCCTTCAATTCCTTGAAACTGTGTTCACATTTCTCCGTCCATTCAAATTTCACACCTTTTCGAGTCAACTGAGTTAAAGGCCCTGATATTTTAGAGAATCCTTCTATAAATCTCCGGTAGTATCCTGCTAGACCCAAAAAGCTGCGAACCTCTCCCACGTTAGTTGGTCTCGACCAATTCGATACCACTTCTACTTTGCCTGGATCTACTTCTATTCCTTGGGCTGTAACTACATGTCCAAGGAATGCAACTCGATCTAGCCAAAACTCACACTTTTTGAATTTAGCATAAAGTTTCTCCCTTTTTAGAGTTTCCAATACAATCTTCAAATGTTCCTCATGTTCCTCTTCAGTTTTTGAATAGATCAAAATATTATCAATGAATACAATGACAAATTTGTCTAGGTGTTCATGAAAGATACGATTCATCAAGTCCATAAACACTCCAGGAGCATTCGTTAGGCCAAATGGCATCACTAAGAACTCGTAGTGACCATACTGAGTTCTAAAGGCTGTCTTTGGGATATCAGTCGATTTAATTCTCAACTGGTGGTATCCCGACCTCAGATCGACTTTTGAAAATACCATTGCACCACGTAATTGGTCAAACAAGTCCTCAATCCTGGGAAGTGGATACTTATTCTTAATAGTGATTTTATTCAACTCTCTGTAGTCAATGCACATTCGCATCGAACCGTCTTTCTTCTTGACAAATAACACTGGTGCTCCCCATGGGGATACACTGGGTTGGATAAACCCCCTTTCCAACAATTCTTCAATTTGTGATTTCAACTCTTGTAACTCCTTTGATGCCATCCTGTAAGGAGCTTTGGAAATAGGTGCGAACCCAGGGGTTAAATCAATAGTGAACTCTACTTCCCTTTCAGGAGGCATCCCAGGCAACTCCTCGGGAAAAACTTCTAGGAATTTCTGTACTAACTTTACATCTCCCACCGTCAGTGCTTCATCCTCCTTCGCTAGGACTGACATCAAGAACCCTATACACTCCTTTGACCTTAAGAGTCTTTGGGCTTTCAATACAGAAACAACCCGTGGTATAGGCTTTATCTTGGTTACTGAAAGGCGAAGTTCTACCCCTTCAGGACATTTAAAGACCACTTCCCTCTCAAAGCATAAAATCGTTGCATGATTTTCAGAAAGCCAGTCCATCCCCAAGATTATGTCAAATTCATGTATATCCAAAACGTACAAGTTCGTTTTCAAGGTTATACCATTAATTTCTACCTCAACCGTTCTTACAATGTGGTCTGCACCAAGTACATCTCCTGAGGGAAGGGCAACCTCTAAAGGTATGGGTGTACGTTCTCCAGTAACATTTAGTGTACGCATAAATTTTGGAGATATGAAGGAATGAGTAGAGCCAGAATCTATCAAAACATAAGCAAGTGTGCCGGATATAAGGATATTACCTGTCAAGACATTTCGGTCCTGATCCTCTTCATGTTTAGTAAGGGCGTAAACTCTTGCTTGTCCTCTATGTGGGTTCCCTGATTTCTGCTACTGCTGTGGTTTCTGCTTCTTGGGCCAGAATTTTATTATGTGACCTGACTCACCACAATTGTAGCACGTATTAGTCCCCACACGGCATGTCCCTGCATGGCGTCGCTGGCATTTTCCACATATGGGATACTCCTGATAATTGTTCGAGGTTGACCCCCCATTGCTTCTTTTTACGAATCCATGCATTTTCTTGCCCTTGTTGTCTTGCCACTTACGCTTCTCCGGTAGTGTAGGCTGCTGCTGTCTGTAAGCGCTATTGGAGGTTTCTTTGAAATTGGGTAACTGTGCCTTTACTAGCACTTGGTGGTATGTACCCAACTCAAAGGTGACCACTGCCCGTCGAAGGTCATCACGCAAACCTTGTTCAAATCGTCTAGCTTTCTTTTCCTCCGTGTTGACTAAGAGTGGGGCATAGCGAGATAATTCTTCAAACTTCCTTTCATATTCTGCCAGTGTTAAGTTTCCTTGTCTGAATGTTAGGAATTCTGCTTCCTTCTGGTTTCGAATGTTGGTGGGGAAGTATTTCTACAGGAATAATTCCTTAAATTCATTCCACGTCCCGCTTTGTCCTGCTGATTTGGACCTGTTGGTCATTTCCCACCAATGTCTTGCTCCTTTATCCAGCATAAAGGTTGCACAGATTACCTTCCTAGTTTCCGGGCACTCAATAAGTTCGAAAATTCGTTCTTGCTTGCAAATCCACTCTTCTGCCGCTAGTGGATCTGTACCTCCTTCAAAGCTAGGAGGTTGCAACTTGCGATATTGTTCCACTATTGCAGCCGCACTCCTCTCTGCAGGTGGTGGTGAAACAAGTGGTGCGGCGGGTGGTATCATGTTATGTATCGCTTCTAGAAATTGCATAAATTTGTTGTTTTGGTTGTTGCTGTTGTCGTTGTTAGTTTCAGTAGCTCCGGCCTGGGTTTGCCCGTTCTTATTGTTCGAGTTTCTAGAGCGAGTGGCCATAATCTTAAAAATGTAAACATAATATTACTTAACCATAAAAAAATATTCATATCACAAAACTTCAATCATTCAAATCCAATAACTCGCATAAATTCAATGGGATTCATGGTATCTATACATCCACTTATTTAAAACATAAATTCTCCAAATAAAATAGGCATAAATAATTTCATGTTATCTAAAAATTTCCCCCAGCGCTTTCATTCGAGTTTGCCTCTAGATTCTCCCCGGGGTTGTGTTCATGGTTCTCCATAGAATATGATGCAGGGTGGTATTCAGTGCTCTCCTCGGGGTCCTCCTCCGGGTCTTCTTCAGTATCTCCCCTTACCGCTTCCCCGATAATGAAACCCCTATTGTCAACTGCTGGTACACCTGGGAAATGGCCAATGCTAGGTGGGCTATGTGGACAGCGACGATTAGGTTCGTATCCTAAAGGCCTATCGATATCCCTAGTATCCTCTGTGTTTATTATTCATCTGTCCCTCAAGCATAAAATCAATACGGCAGGGGAGGCTTGGTACTCAAACAGCTCTTCAAGTCTCTCAAGAAATTGCCTCCAATATGGGCTAAGTGTCCTATGGAGATGATAGACAATCTCATCTCTCTGAAATTCATGTCCATTACTCTCCGCCCCCCTGATAATTCGTTCTATAGCGTCTAAATGCTCCAACAGATTGTGGTTTGGATTCCTCACATATGTCCTATGCAACCTCACGAACATTTCACTTCTGCAGGCCTGGTCTCTAGCCCATTGAGTGCGTCTATTAACCATCTAGAAAAATGAATTTATAATCACTTAACTATCCAATTAAAACTAATGGTTAATCACATATTTTCATGACCACATACGGAACATAAATCATTATGGCATAAGCATATTTCTCATAATTAAATCAATGTCTAATTTACTTAGTTGCAGTTTAACACATACTTGTTCACATAATCGTAAATCGGCACATAATCTTTCATAAAATTGCAAATATAAACAAAAATTTAAACATGATCATAACATATTCGTCATCATGTAAAATGTAACTTGTATATTTTTCTACCTGATTTAGGAGCATCGGAGCTTGGAACGTGGGATCGTGTGATGGCATTCTTATTTAAAAAAAAAAAAAACAATGACTCATATCATGAACAATGTCTTGAAATGATTAAGAATTTCATAAATAAATATAATAATTATTAGTGTGAATGATATATAAGGTTTCTATATACTATAAAGTGAGACAAAAAGTCATTAACAAAGTTGAAACAAATTTCAAAGTCAAAGCATACACAGCACATATAATAATAGTAAATTTGTCCCATCACATTTAAATTTTTTTTTTTTGGAAGTCTCGGTACTGTTCACGTCATGAACTGACTTTTTTTTTTAAAACTAAAATGAAGAGATTTATAACAGTCAACTTAGGATATAAAAATGATATAGCTTGGCCATACATACACGTAAAATCAATGTCAGAAAAAGAAGAAAATTTTTTTTTTTTTTTTAATGTGGATGCAAACAGTCTGAACAGTAACTCGGTTCACTGTTCACGTTGCGAATTTTAAATTTTTTTTTTTTCAAAGTCTACAGAAAAGTAGACCCGCTCTGATACCAATTGTAAAAAACCCGATCTCTCAAAATAAAACTCAAGTTTTTAACTAATTCATAAAATAATTTCATCTCGAGCCAAAAACATAAAAGAAGAAAATTTATTCATTCATAACAAAAAAAAAAGGATGTCTTTCAAAATAAAAGATCGTTTAATCCACTGTTAACCCATAATTGAAACAAAGCAAATAGATTTCCTTTTATTAACTAAATTTTCTGCCATCATCGACTGAATCACCAACTCCAAACTCACTATCTCAATTTCCTAAAAGGGGGAAAACTTAAAGGGGTGAGATTTAAGAAAAATCTCAATAAGTGTGTGCAGTGAACATGTATTTCGCATTTAAATCAAGAAAAAAAAATCAGATTTCATATCATACATACATAGGAGACACGGGAATTACTCCGAACATAGGTGGTAGTAAATCCAGTGCGTAGCGCTACTAAACTCCGGCCTTCTTATCATAACATATATGGCCCATAAACGAATTTTTTTCAGAATTTAAAGTACAATATACAAATTCACATAACCACATACAACATCACTTACCTCGTACGTTTCAAATGGAAATAATAAAATGCGTGTGGAGTAGTTGATTTGTTCCAAGTCAACCTATGAGTCTTGTGTGTGCAGGACAAAAGTAGGAGACTTCTTGGGTGTGGGGAAAAGTGAGGGACGTGTAGGTGTGTGTGTCCAAATATGATATTAACATATTGAAAGAATAATGGACTCTTCCTATTTTGACTCCACATGGCATTGATTACCTACCAAAACCATTCCAAGATTTTTGCCTATTTACCATATACTTACACGTACAGAATTGGGCAGTAGGCTAAATTGAAGGGAAAGACAATTCTACCAAATTAAATCAAATCATAAATTATGACTAGTTCACACTTTGGTCCCTAAACAATATAGACTAAGAAATTAGGTCCTTAGATATTCGACTTCTCACCATACGGTCCAAATTTCGAATATTAACGACTATAACGAATTTTCGGGGCGTTACAGTACAAGTTTTACGGCCAATGATAACAACACCATGGAAACCCCTGGTAGATTAGTTAGGGATAAACCATGTGATCGCAAGCACTCAAGCCAAGCAATTGCATGGCTACTCTCCCATGTAAAACTCGAATTTTCTTCCATCCCACTCACATACAAATTGGCAAAACCAACTTTGGGCCTCAAAATGCAACAATCCAACATCATAGATCATTCAAAATTAAGTTACTTAAACTCCCATGTGATTGTATTGGTAATAATTTTTTTCCTTACTTTTTTCGTGTAAGAATCGAATATTCTGAAGACGTGTAAGAATCGAATATTCTGAAGAACAAGCAAAGAAGAGAAAAGGAAAATAAGAGACCAAGAACAAAAGGACAGCATCATCATATGACACGACAAGTATTGTCTACCATATCTAAGCTTATTTTGTGTTCACATTAAGGACAATGTGTATTTTAAGTATGGAGGGTGTAACTTCATTATTCTGTTATATTTGTTTGTTTGTGCATGATAAAAAAAAAAAAAATTTATATGCCATAAAAATTCCAAAAATTGAAATAACAAAAAACAAAAATATTTTCTTGTTATATGTGTACTTGTGTGAGTTGATAGTCTTGCCAGCTAATGATAAAATAATTTGGAACTATGTATGATTCATGAATTGCGATTAGGTGATGCTACTTTAACTAATTCGGTATCTGTCCATGTAAGATTTAATATTTTAAGCACAATAGTCAAGACAAACATCATGTACTTTTAGGTTGATTACATTGATAGAATAAGTCGAATGAACTTAAATTGTTAAAACCAAGAATAAATAAAAACACAACCACTTCTCACAAAGATAAAAATAGCATTTACTACATTCATTTACGGCATGCCTTAAATGTACGCCATAAATGTTCAATTAATTAAACTAATTACGACATACATTTTGACACACCGAGAAGATGAATATCTACCACATATTTCTCAAGCATGTTGTACGGATTGAAAAAGAAATTTTTGCAATTTTCGTTTCAGCGTGCATTAATGTGTGTTCATCGCATTTAACAATCATTATTTGAGAAAAATAGAGTTTTGAATAATGATTTTTAGGAGAATGTGCGGTTAAAATAGGAAAAAATTAAGAACTCATGTGGAGAATATTTTATCATGGGGATATATCTTTTCTTAAAATCAATTTGTCAACCATAACCCTTCCCCTCTCTTTCCCTCGAAGAGCAGCTCTCATCCCACCTCTTAAAATCAATCTTCCTCCAGCGTTGCCTCCGGCACTTCTCGGGCTAACCTGTACTATGCTCCCGATTAAAAGACCCCCCGTTGAGCTTCAAAACCTCACCCTTTTTCTGTAATTGCAACAAAATTTCTGTTGTTTCTTCGACAAGTCTTGAGTTCCAACATGGGCGCAAAATCCTTATCCAAAAAGTATCTTCGTTGCAAATAGAAGCCTACAGAGACACCAACGAAGAAGCCTCCAAGAATGGCGGATGGGGCACCACATCACATGTACCTGTTATGGTTATGGTTATTGAAGCTTTTGGAGAAAGCATTGATGCTGACATGACTTTTGATGGTAACCATGGGAAATTCACGGTAAAAATCAAAACTTTCTTGCCCACCTGGTATTTTATCTGTTGGTTTAGTTAAACGATAATTTCTAAATTTTGATTTCTGGGTTCCTTCTGTGGGTTTTTTATTTGATTGCATTTTTTCTTGAGAATTTTTGAAAATGGAAACAAGAAATTGGGTTATTGTATAGATTTTGGCTACTGATTCTTGGCGTCGTATTTATTCTATGTAAGTTGTTATGAAATCGTAAAGTAGATTTTTTGTTGAATATTTGAGTGATTTTGCAGGTCTATGCATAGACAATTTTAATTTTTTACGTGCACTTAAATTTTTTTTACAATACATAGTTAAAAGTATGTTAGAAGAAATAATATTGGTGATATGATGATTTCACTGAATTGACTGAATGTTGCCGGCAATGTTTTCAACAGGGGTTCGAAAAAGAGAGTGAGGGGGTCTTTGATACACATTATTGAGAAGAAAATGCATTTTATGATGTGATGTGATGTGATGGAAAATACGTGATTAAAAAATAAGGAAAGGTTTTGGATTTGCGTGTAATATTATTTTATTGAAGAATGTGTGGTTGAAAATGAGTATTAAAAGAATGGATTTTGGGAAGAATGTGGATCAAACAGGGGCTGAGTGTTGTTGGTATAAGTAATGATAGGATGTTTGCACGTTTGTTTTGCAGATAAATTTGAAGTTATGTATGTTGTGGAAATAGAAGATCACAATGTGGAAGATGGAGTTCCAGTTAACAAGAAGGTTGTTTCTATTGTTTCCCACTATTGTAGCATAATTACTAGACTGGTGCGGCGGGCTCTTTTTAATCATTGCCTCTGCTATCAAGACTTTAAAATTTGTCTAAGAGAACATAGGCGGGCATGTTATGGTAGGCTTTTCTTTTTTAAGTGAACATTACCTTATTGTTTCTGTGGACAGGAGTAGTCTTTCCAAAGAATCCAGTAAATGGAGCTCATGAAATACACAGCTTTTGCCTTGGTCGTACAGAGTAAATGCTTCTCATAATCCCTAAGCATTTGATTCATTATCCATTGATCATGTAGAGATGCATTGAAGGTAAACCCTGATCGTGAAAATTACCATGAATTGTTGTCTTTCCAAAGAATCCAATAATTGGAGCTCATGAAATACACAGCTTTTGCCTTGGTCGTACAGAGTAAATGCTTCTCATAATCCCTAAGCATTTGATTCATTATACATCAATCATGTAGAGATGCATTGAAGGTAAACCCTGATCATGCAAATTACCATGAATTAGTGGTGGCCATGGCAAAGATCATCTATATAAAATGTCCAAACTCCACAATCTTGGCATCATTAATTGAAGAGGCAAATATTATAAATCAAGTATGAACAAAATATCTGGTTACCCAGTAACCCAAATAAATTGCCTCACGTTTGTTTTGTTTTCAGAATTTGATGCTTCTTTAACCTCGATGCCTTGGATAATCACTCTCTTTGCTTTCGTTTTTCTACATCTTTCTTCTCTATTGTATTTAAACTTTTCCTCTCTTTATGTAAACTTGTTGTAGCTCGTCACAGAAGGCGCAAAGTACCAATTATGCAATTAAAGAATATCAAAGCACCAATCTTTACAGTTAAAGAATACAAATCAGGAGAGATAAACTGAAGCCTGGAGAAACAAAACTTTCTGACAGAGCAAAATTATATATTATTCGTGAAATTACCTACATTATTTTCAATGAAGTAATTTTTCCTTGTAGATACTGTTATATATTTATACTATAAATATAATATGTGAAAGAAATAATTAATTAAGATAAAGTGCCCAACTGGTGAAAAGTGTGGAATTTGTGTGGGAGGTCAGGGGTTCGAGCCACGCCTCACGCATTATATTAAAAAGTCTTTGATTGGGCCTTGGGGCCTTGGGCTCTTGGGCTTTATTGATTCTAATAAAATATTTATTATTTTTTAATTATTTTCGGAATTATTTAATGGGTCAACTAGCCAGTAAAATCTAACAGTTTTAACTGCCCATTTTTAATATCCATTACCATAGGCCATTACATCTGCAACTTAATGCTAGATCATGGTGGAAGAAGTTACATCTCTTCATGCCTATATAAACACACTTTTGGGTATTAGAAATATACAACAAAAACGAAATTGTCTCTTCACATATACAGTAAAATATTATACTCAAATTGTCTTTTATTTTCTGGAGTACACTTGAGAGTTCTGAAAACCTTTTATGATTGCTGCATAATTGGTTTATTTGATCGTTGTATCCTGGAGGTGATTGTCCACGGAGGTCGCAGCAGTTATCGACGGGCAATTTCGCTTTAGGACATCGTGCTGTCACGAGACTCGATCTATTGATAAGTTTTTTCTGCACTTTACCATTATTTTATCCAACAATCTAAAGCGAAATTAGTTGTTTAATGGTCACAGAGATATATCCTGTTCTAAGTATTCGAAAGCTCTGAATTATTTGATGGAAAAAAAATTTTAAGAGATGGCAAATGAAATTGCGATTTTATTTGACAACTCTTAAAGTTGTAGATGCTATCGATCCGATAAACCCGTTTCTCGCAATTGCCGATGAGCCTACCGATAAGGAAACATCGATTTAGCTAATTGGGAACGTAATGATTATATGTGCGTAAATTATATTCGAATTGTTTGACGTTGGATTTATATGATGTTTACCTGTCGTGTAAATCTGCTAAAGAATTATGGAAATCATTAGAAAAGAAATATGCCTACCGAAGATGTCTTGAACTAAGAAATTTGTTGTGGGAAAATTTCTAGATTTTAAAATGGATGATATTAGAACGGTGGTAAGTCAAGTTGAAGAATTACAGATTATAATTCACGAAATTATTCGAGGGATATAAAATATGTGAAGGTTTTCAAGTCTGCTATAATTGAAAAACTACCACCTACTTGGAAAGAGTATAAAAAACAATGAAGCATAAAAGAAAAGAAATGTCATTAGAGGATTTGATTATCGAATTAGGATTGAGGAGGACAATAGAATGGCGAACGTAGGGAGAGACCGTATTTGGGTACAAAGGCCAATCTTATTGAAGGAGGTTCGATAGTAAAAGAGCCGTCATGGAAATTATACTAAAAGTCGAATTTTAAAGGCGATTCAAGGGGAAACCATTCATAGGAAAGAACAATCGGTCTAAGCCTCAATTTAAAAATAAACTCGTTGGTGATTGTTTTGTTTGTGGTAAACCAGGTCACTTTGCAAAGGATTGTCGAAATAGAAAAGGAAAAACTGTGAAGCATCGTGCACATATAGTGGAAGATGGGAATTTTTCGCTATGGTGACGAAGTTAATCTAGTGAGCAACATGACAGATCGGTGGGTAGATTCCTGGAGCTACCAAACACATTTGCTGCACGAGAGGTGCATTTTCTTCATTCACTCCTAATAGTGATGGAGAATGTCTGTTCATGGAAATGCTTCTTCCTCCAAAATCGAGGAAAGGAACTGTGACACTTAGATTTACTTCGGGAAATATCCTTAGTTTGAAGGATGTCCTTTATGTACCCGATATAAGGAAAAATCTAGTGTCTGGATCTATTTTGGTCAAAAAGGGATTTAAAATTGTATTTGAGAGTGGTCAAGTTGTTATGTCTAAGGGTGGTACTTTTGTTGGGAAAGGGTATGCAGATGAGGGTCTATTTAAATTAAATGTTTCTGTGATCAATAATAAAGCTTCTACTTCTTCTGTTTACTTGCTGGATTCCTATGATTTATGGCATGCTAGACTTGGACACTTGAACATGAATTCTATTAAAAAAATTAATGAGTTTCGGAAACATTCCTAAAACTGATAAGTTCCCAAACTCAAAATGTGAAATTTGTGTTGAATCTAAGTATGCTAGAAAGCCATTTCCTCATGTTGATAGAACTACTCCAGCTTTAAGTTTAATAAATTTTGATTTATGTGATTTAAAAGGATATGTTACTCTTGGTGTAAATAAATATTTTTTAATTATTCTTGATATTGTTACATTTATATTTTTAAGAGTAAGGTTGAAAGTTATTCTAAATCTATTTCTTATAAAACGTAAGTAGAAAATGGGCTTAGATAAAACCATTAAAATTTTAAGATCCTGATAGGGGAGGAGAATATTCAGTGAGCTTGATAAATTTTGTCGATAATGGTATTATTCATGAGACTACTCCACCATATTCTCCCCAATCTAATGGTGTAGCCGAAAGGAAAAATAGAACTCTAAAGGATATGGTCAGCTCAATGCTAAACTCTTCTGATTACCTTTTAACTTGTGGGAGAAGCACTTCATCGCATGTTATATTCTTAATGTAATTCCCAAAGAAGAAAAATGATAAATCCCCTTATGAATTGTGGAAAGGTAGAATACCTTCATATAAATATCTTAAAGTGTGGGGGTGTTTAGTTAAGGCATCTATTCCAAAGACCTAAGAGAACTAAACTTGGTCCAAAAAACTCGTTGATTGTGTGTTCATAGGTTATGCTTTCATAGTAATGCCTACAGATTTTTAGTAATTGACTCTAAAAATATTTTGATTGAAAAGAACACAATTTTTGAAACTAGAGATGCAGTAATTCTTTTGAAAATAGATTCCCTTTTAAAGAAAAAAATCAGTAAGACCAAGTAGTTCTCTTAGTGTTCCTCCTAGTGTTAGAGAAGAGCCTATTGAATTAGAAGAAGTCAAGTTAGAGAAGCAAAAGACCTAGGACCGCTACTTCTTTTGGTCCCTGACTTTCTAACATACTTAGTAGAGGATGATCCTAGTACATTTTTTGAAGCTATGTCTTCACCAGATTCTATATTTTGGAAGGAAGCTATAAATAGTGAATATGATTCCATTATGTCTAATAACACTTGGGAAGTAGTAGACTTGCCTGTGAGGATGTAAAACCATTGGGTGTAGATGGATTTTTAAGAAAAATTGAAACCCGATGGTTCAATTGATAAATTTAAAGCAAGACTTGTAGCTAAAGGCTATAAACAAAAAGAAGGAGTTGACTTCTTTGATACATATTCACCTCATTAGAATTACCTCTATTAGGATGTTAGTTGCAATTGCTTCATTGTATAATCTTATTATACATCAAATGGATGTCAAGGTTTTTATATGGAGATTTAGAAGAAGAGATTTATATGGATCAACTCCGAGGGATTTGTGGTAAAAGGCCTTGATGATAAAGTGTGTAGACTTAAAAAATCTCTTTATGGCCTTAAACAAGCCCCTAAGCAATGGCATGAGAAATTTGATACGGCTTTGACATCTAATGGTTATGTGATAAATGAAGCGGATAAATGCATATATAGCAAATTTGTGGGGGATAGTGGTGTCATAATTTGTGCTTATATGTGGATGATATGCTAATAATGGGAACTAGTTTAGATGTGATTAATAAGACTAAATTTTAAAAAGCACTTCGAAATGAAAGATTTGGGTGTTGATGTTATTCTAGGGATTAAAATAGTAACACATTCGAAGGGATTACTTTAACACAATCACATTATGTAGAAAAAGTGCTTAAGAAGTTTAAACAATATAATTGTATTCCTCGTTTAAAACACCTTATGATGCAAGTCATCATTTGAGAAAACATTCAGTCCTAGTGTTTCGCTTTAGAATATGCTAGGGTGATCGGGCAGCCCCATGTATCTCATGAACCTGCACTGACCGATATAGCATATGCCGTCGGTAGACTTAGCGTGCAGTATACTAGTAATCCTAATAGTGAACATTGGGATGCTCTCATTCGAGTCTTGAGGTATTTGAGATACACTATAGACTGGGAATACATTATACTAAATATCCCTTCTTTGTACTTGAGGGATATTGTGATGCTAATTGGATTTCGTATACCAATGAAACTAAATCTACAAGTGGCTATGTTTTTACATTAGCGGGTGGTCGTATCTTGGAAATCCACTAAGCAAACTGCATTAAGCGAGATCTACTATGGAATCAGAGTTCATAGCATTAGATAAGGCAGGTGAAGAGGTCAATGGTTAAGGAATTTTCTTATGGATGTTCCTTTGTGGTCCAAACCACTTCCAAAGCTATCTATGTCCATTGTGATAAACAAGCGACTATTTTAAGAGCTCAAAATTCATCCTACAATGGAAAGTCTAGACATATTCGTAGGAGGCACAATACGTGCGTCACCGCTTTAAGGATGGGGTTATAGCTATTGACTATGTGAAGTCAAGTGATAATATTGCTGACCCATTAACAAAAGGATTAGCTAGAGAGCTAGTTCAGAAAACATCGAGGGGGATGGGGCTAAAGCCTATTATAAATTAGATCACCTATAATGGAAACCCAACCTTGCGATTGGAGATCCCATGGATAAGGTTCAATGGGATAACAAAGTTATTGGATATCTCATGTGGGGTACTACATTGAATTTATTTCAAACCCCCTCCCTATGATGAGTAGTACCAATTGTATTGATTAGAGGATGAGCAAATGCTCTTAAATGCTTTCTATAGCTGATATTCAGTGGGGTGTTTAAATACAGTGCATCCTTGATAGAAGCACCTATTTGAGTGTGGAAGTGGGGCCGCTTCCTATGAGAATTGAGGCTAATTCTCTAGAGCACTCAAAGAAACCGGGAAAGTTCACGGCCGAAATGAACACAACCGCGAGAACTCGATGATTGTTTTAGAAATCATGTGTGTGTTTATTGTCTCGGTTGCAAATCATAATTGTGGAGTTCAAGACATAGTTCACTCTACGGCTTAGCAAGCTCGATAGAATATACAAAGCCGAGGTTCAAGTCGATAGACACCTAAGCCTGCGTGATTTCTACCGTACTCTTAATAATATTTTATTTATCTTATTTCTTTCATGGGGATTGTTACATATTTATACTATAAATATAATATGTGAAAGAAATAATTAATTAAGATAAAGTGCCCAACTGGTGAAAAGTGTGGAATTTGTGTGGGAGGTCAGGGGTTCGAGCCACGCCTCACGCATTATATTAAAAAGTCTTTGATTGGGCTCGGGGCCTTGGGCTCTTGGGCTTTATTGATTCTAATAAAATATTTATTATTTTTTAATTATTTTTGAATTATTTAATGGGTCAACTAGCCAAAGAATCTAAGGCTTTTAACTGCCCATTTTTAATATCCATTACCATAGGCTATTACATCTGCAACTTAATGCTAGATCATGGTGGAAGAAGTTACATCTCTTCATGCCTATATAAACACACTTTTGGGTATTAGAAATATACAACAAAAACGAAATTGTCTCTTCACATATACAGTAAAATATTATACTCAAATTGTCTTTTATTTTCTGGAGTACACTTGAGAGTTCTGAAAACCTTTTATGATTGCTGCATAATTGGTTTATTTGATCGTTGTATCCTGGAGGTGATTGTCCACGGAGGTCGCAGCAGTTATCGACGGGCAATTTCGCTTTAGGACATCGTGCTGTCACGAGACTCGATCTATTGATAAGTTTTTTCTGCACTTTACCATTATTTTATCCAACAGATACAACATATAAATATACTGCCCATAGAATGGGCGGGGAAGAAGGATAAGGTACATCAGCTATTATCAAGGTTCCTCAATGTAATAGGAATTTAGTGTATGAATCCAGCTACCCGTATGTAACTATTGGATAGGAGTCACTTGATCTAGAACTTGTTGCTAATCAAAGAAGCAAATTTGTTTATGTATAGATATTGATTATTTTGTAATATTTTAATTTCTCATTTTAGAATGGTAGTCTATACTTTTAGCATATTCGTATTAACTTTCTGAGTAGGCCAATGATGGTCTTAAGTAATTATTTAGCCCCTGTTTGACACACATTTTTTAAAAATACATTCTTTCAAAACTCATTTTCAACCACACATTCTTCATTAAAATAATATTTTACATCACATCAATAATATTTTCTTACTTTTTAATAACATATTTCCCATCATATTACTATTTAAAATAAATTATTTCCTCAATAATATTCATCAAAACTCTACTTTTTTTGGCATGTTGTATTAAAGTGTACTCAATACTTTTTTGGCATATTGTATCAACTGTACTTTACTATTTATATATGGTTAATTTATATTATTGTTAACTTTAATTATTATATTTCTATTGAAATGCATACTGGTAATCAAATAAATAAATAAATAAATATAAAACGAATCAAATTTAATGTCACACATTGACATCTATCTATGACGTGCAATAAATGCATGTCGTAAAAGTATCGTCTTTTAAAGGCATGAGAGTGCACGTCGTAAAAAGCATGTGAATATTTAGGGCATGCTATTGCACACTGTAATATTGAATTAACGTTGTGCATTCCCTTTTTTACGGCATGCATTGTATGCTTTAAGAAAGGTTGAGTATTTACGACATGGTTTATATACATTCACATGTATAACGTAAAGAACTTTTTATAGTTGTAATGTAAGTCGTAGAAAGCGAACTCTGTTGTAGTGTAAGCAATTGAAAGGATGGTTTGAGGGTAGTTGATACGGTGTTAGGAGTTATTTAGATAGGTATTGATTCTATGCTTGTTAAATATTTGTGTGGAATTTTTTTGGCCAATAGGTTGACCTAGGTAGTAACCATAAAGTAGGGGCGTAATCCCAACTATTCGTTTCAGCGTCTGTTTGCTGGCCATTTTTCACAAAAATTTCAAATTAAACAACAGTAAAAAAATTATAAACAAATGGAAAAGGTCTAACAACGAGATTCCCCAATTTCAAACATTTACCCCATATTTTCACTTACACCCCTCACAGTAGACAACTTCACGTAACACCTATTGAACCCCACCACCGACCACATCACATCTCCAATCCAAGCATCTCTCTCCTCGACCAGAAATCTCCATTTCGCTTGAAACCGTTGCGGATGGAGAAGAAGAAATACAACACAAATCTTCACACTACTGAAGATCTGCTTCCCAAAACGTTCACATATAAAAAAAAATTCAGCTCCGCCGTACACATTTCTCTATTCCGACGATGAAGTGGTTTGGCCGGATATAGTCAATCTCCAGCAAGTATAAAGTGTCCATTACCTTTTTTTCTCGATTTCCCTTACATTGAAAATATTCTTACTCGTTTTCCCAAATGATTTCTAACAGATTTATTCACTACAAATTTGGTCTGATTGTGTACAGATCCTCCACCGACATCCAGCTACAAGTCAACTTCTTAATAATGGACGGCTTCCCCAGGCATCACTATAACTATCCACATCACATGGTAACGACCACGTGTTTTCCTCCGTGTCTATCTGCAATTATTTATTCCACCTCTTCGATTTCGTCTCTAATAATCTGTACTGTTTTGTCCCTTTCAGAGCTACACAACAGCCGCCCCATCTCAACCCCCTGGAGATGACCATGTCAATCTGCAACCGGAGGAGCCGGTTCGTAGAATGGCAAAATGGGCAGTAAAAGAGCATCAAATTTTCATGGCTGCATGTGAATTGGCTGTCGCAGTAGGTCATCATCATGGCAAGTGTTTCACAAAACCCGGCTGGGACCGCATTCTATCTCTTTTCAACCAAAAGGCAAACAAGAATTGGACAATCTCCCAATTGAGAAATCACCTACAGCAAATGCGTCTCGATCACAAGTTGTTGTTCGAACTACTGCGTTGCACAGGTGTTGAGTACGACCGAACTGCCGGTAATCGCGTTGTGGCTGATGACGAGTGGTGGGATCGTAAAATCAAGGAACAAAATATTTGTTCCAGACAGTGGATACGAAACAAACCTATCTCTGCATTTCTTAATTACAATTTTTGTTGTGTCGTAAACTGATTAGTAAAAAATGCACGCCAATAGGACTGCTACTGATTTCTCAGATTCTACATTGTCTGCACTTTCGTCTTGACGATCTGTATACATTCTGTACTGTTGAGCATACTGAAATATGGGTCTGATCGTTCACCAAAATGGGGGTTAACCTCCCACCCGAGAAATGCATTTATTTGATAGTATGGTTGCATGTCTTATTGGACCACTGAATGCTTCATGGATTGTATTGTGTTATGCACTTGTTCGTCTAAAACACATGGTAAACGGCAGTGTTTCCCAATAGGTACATGAACAATTTCTATGTCATTTGTGTTATGCAGGAGAACCCCAAGTATGAGAGGTTTCGAAATAAGGATGTGGAAGAAATTTATGATCGGTACAGTCGTCTTTTTTGTGACACCTTCGATTCTAGCAAGTATGCCTTCACCCCAACCAAGTTGTCACGGCGTGGGTTCAGTGGAGGTGACGATGATGTGAGCGACCAAGTAGTAGATCGATTGCCAATACTTCTTGAAAGCAGTTCCTCCAGTGACGAACCAGAAGTTGGAAATTCAAGTGCACGTAAGTCACGATCGAGCAGGCGTAGTGGTAGCAAGCGTAAGTCCACATCTCGTTCGGAAAAGGGAAAAAAAATATGGAGCACGTGCGATCTCAGCTTCAGTAGATCGAATGGCTGACTTGTCCGCAGAACTATAGTCGTTCACTCAGAGACATAGTTCAAATGATCTTTCGATCGAGGACTGCATCGCGGAGATCGATGCTACTGGACTTGTCGACAGGACCAGTGATCTTTTCATGTTCGCCTTATCGTTCCTAGGCATTCGTGGAAACAGGGACATATGGAAGGCCGCAAAAGATGAGGGAACGAAAATGAATTGGTTGAAGTGGTCTTATGATGACTACAAGGAACGTAAAGTCGGTTCATCACGTCGTCTTCCTTTTGATGGGTAGTGGATTATTTGAAGGGTTGAGAATTTACATTTGCTTGTATCAGTCATTCGTTTCCGTCTTCTGTCATTTGTGTGCAATTGTTGTGTGGTTTTAGTTTTTTTTCTAACGGTTGCATCATTAATTCTGTGTCAGACTGTGCCAAAGATTTTCCTGTTTGTTTTTATATATTGTGGGTACAACAATATCTGTTTACGTACTGTGTTTGCATGTTTTGGCATTCAACCCTATATCATACTTGTACTTGGGCATGGGAAATTTAAGTAGGTGATCCATCATTTGTATCACCTTTTCATAATAAGAAATCTTTTGTCATGCAAAAAATCTAACATGTGAATTAATTCCCTTCAATTGTCTTTTCATGGAGGGAACAACACTATTAATGGCCAATATATATACAAGCTTAAGACTTAAAACAATACATTGAAATGAAGCTACCCGAACACCAAAAACACCTTTTGCGGCTCCCTTCCCAATTATATTTTTCTTGAAATCGGTAAAGTAATTATTTTCTTAGTGCATTATCGAAAGCACCATGTCACAATATCGTTTCCAGCATTGTAACCTTCATCCAAACTCCGATGTGTCGGATACTTCGGACAACGTGGTTGTTGTGCAACAACTCGAAGAGGACATCGAAACGTGGCTTGGATATTGTCGCATTTTCAAAACAGTGGTTCGTGACTATTTGCATCGATCAAACGAACCAAGATTTCAATTTCCTTATGTACGAAGTGGTCATCTGTTCATGCTACAAAATCTGCATGCATATCCACAAACGTGTTTTCAAGAGTTTCGGATGTACCTACGAATGTTCACGTCTTTCACGCACATGCTACGTGACGAGTACAGTCTCCAGAGCAGTGCTCATATCGATGTATACGAACAGAATGTTTTTGTGCGTCCTAGCACGCGGGAAAGGATATAGACAGGTGCAAACACTTTTTGGCCATTCGTTGAAGACGATATCCAACCATTTCAAAGCAGTGCTTCGAGTTGTTGTCACATTCGCTGGAAATGTTATCAAGCCCGACCCACAATACAATGACGGAGTCGGACATCATCATCCGGACCCTATTGCATATCCATTGTTCCAGGTTACAATGATAAATCTATTACTTGTATGTGCTAATATGTGTCATTATTTGAAAACGTGAAACGCAATAATGTTTGACTGGTGATCAGGATTGCATTGGAGCCATTGATGGTACACACGTGGGGGCCGTCTTACCGCGTCACAAGCGAGAGAATTTCAGAGGGCGTAAAGGATATCGAACACAGAACGTTCTTGCAGCATGCGATTTTAATTTATGTTTCACGTTCGTGCTTCCGGGGTATACAGGAAATATGCACGACAGTCGCATTTTGGCTAACGCGATACATAATCCGGATATTAATTTCCCCGTTCCTGCTCCTGGGAAGTACTATCTCATTGACTCTGGATTTGCACACCGACCGGGTTATATGGCGCCGTACAAAGGATCGGATATTCGATATCATTTTCAGGAGTTCTGTACGGTGCCAACAGGCAGATGACGAAGATTTCGTAATGCACAAGAACGATTCAATTTCTATCACTCGTCATGTAGGAATGTGATCGAGAGGTCATTTAGAGTATTGAAACAGCGATGGAAAATTCTTGATCGTATGCCAAGCTACTTGTTTCCGGTGCAAAAAGCTGTTGTTGTTGCGACAATGGCGGTGCATAATTATCTGAGGCGTAACGGCAGTGAAGACGAAGCATTTCGTAGAGCGGAAAAGGAAAGTGATGACGAAGTAGAAATAGAACTCCCATCGGAGCAGGATGAAGCGGCAGCAGAAGTTGATGCAATGGCGGAGGAAGATTTGCCATGGGACCAATTGCGTGATTATATGGCGCACGAACTACGATAGTGTGATTAATTGGCTAGCATATTCCATGTCGAATGTTTAAGGTTTCACTATTCGGAAATAAAAAAAGACGTTTTCATGTTTTGGATTGTTTCATAATTGTTTACGATTTCGAGTAATAATAAAATTGTCGAATAATTAGGTAATTCGAATACGTTGAAATGTAAACGGTTCCACCAAGACGAAAAGATATTGTGGAATGGAATAAAAAAATCGACGTTTGATACGTGCGAAAGGAAATTGTAGTAAAAAGTGAGAAATGGAATGAAGAAATTCAACAAGTTACTGTTGAGTAATGACCCATATTGAGGGGTTAGGTGAAGTGAGGAATGAGTGTAATAATGAAAATGGAAAAGTAGGTATTGCAAGATTCTGAAAAATGGGAAATAGGGTGTCAGACTTGGTTCTAATAATTTTCCACTGTGAGGGGTGAAAATGGAAATAAGTAGAGTGAATGGTGGAAAGTGGTCATATCGTTTTTAGACTCCACCCAATTTTTTATTGTTTTTTTACTGTTGTTTAATCTGAAATCGTTTTGAAAATGGCCGACAAACAGACGCTCAATAAATATTTGTGAAATGTTTATCGGCACTACATTGATTGGCTCGGCCAGAAAACAAATTGGATCATTGAAAGCAACTATTAATTTTTGTTGCTCTTAGTTCATTAGTTGAAAGGCCATTTTAAGTGATAGCCCACTTCATTTAGTCTTGGCCCATCTTCTCACTTGGCTTTGGCCCATTTTGTGTTATACCCTAACACTATATACATACATCTTGTGTTTGAGAAAAAACCAAGTCTTGCAAGAGAGAAAAGAGGGCAGCCGTTTCTTGTTCATTAGCCATGAGTTTTGAATCTATAATTTTCTTCTTGTCTTCTTCATCTTCTTGCAGCCACCATTCCTATCCTTTGTATTGACAACCCTATACTTAGAATACAATTGCACAAAATCAGCATGGATTCTAGTCAAATTTCCTTGCGAATTTTTATTCTTAGAATATGAGAATTGCACAAGATCAACATGATTTTTAGCCCATTTTACTTGTATAGCAACCTCATTGTATCTATTTATTGACATTACCAATGAATGAAACATGTAGCAGAATTATACAAATCTTTTCCTTAACATGGTATCAGCCTAAACGGTTCATTCTCTTCTTTCTATATTCTCATGGCTGCCGAAACAAACCTAGCTCCTCCAACCCCAAATTCTTCTCCTTATCTCCTACATCCCTCTGATTCTCCCAATCCAATCCTTGTTTTTGGACTATTCACCGGTGAAAATTATTCTAAATGGCAGCGAGCTATAAGGCACACTCTCAATACCAAAAACAAAATCTATTTTGTAGATGGCACTCTCCCAAAAGCCCCAGCAAATTCTCCCACCTATTCTCAATGGAGCCAAACCAAGGATATGGTCCTCACTTGGTTACTCAATACCAACAGCCGCTCTATTGTGAATTCACTTGAATATCACACAAATCCCCGAAACCTATGGACAGATCTCCAATCCCGTTTCAACCACGGCAACAACATTTGGGTATATAACCTAAAACGTGATTCATACAACCTCACACAAAATACCCAACCCATTCATGATTACTACAATCAAATTAAGCAATTATGGGATGAATTGGGAGACTTACAGAATGTTACAGATCTCACTGAAGTGAAGAAGAAAGCTAAGGATGAGTGAGTGTTTCAATTCCTCCTTAGATTGAATGACTCATACTCCTCGTTGCGTACACAAATTCTTGCCCTCAATCCGCTGCCTTCGTTTTAAAAAGTCTTTTCCACTTTTTTTCAAGAAGAACGACTTCTTTACCTCTACACAGTCTCACAAACTCCCACCACTATCGCTGTGGCTGCCTTCACCTCCGTCCAGAACCAAACACCTCCAAAAAGCACAGAATGTGGAAGGGACGGGCACTGCCGTGAGCAGTGCTGGCTCATCATTGGATACCCTTCAGGACACGAACCCAAGAATCGTAAACCATCAATTCTTGGACGCCCACCGATGGTTGCTGTAGCCCAGACCAACATTGTTTTTTCCTCGAATCCGCCCACCATTCAAACTCTTCCATCGGAGCCATATCAAAAACTGTTGGAACTCCTCACGCCAGCCCCAAACCACGCCAATTTCGTCGGTAACTCTTCATCCACCACACACACTATCGCCCGCCCCCACAATTGGATCATCGACAGTGGTGCTAGTACTCACATGTGTTGCCATCGATCATCCTTTGTGACTTTCGAGCCTCACTGTTCTGCCAACTCTGTATATTTGCCAAATGGTGAATCAACTAGAGTCAAAGGGTGCGGCTCCATAAAATTATCCCCTACCCTATTTTTACATATCATTTACGTCCCTAATTTTCAATATAATCTGCTTTCTATTCCAAGACTTACTCAAGACTTACCATATGTGGTTCTTTTCTCTTCAAATTCTTGTCTTTTTTAGGACCCACAGTCGAAGAGGCTGATTGGAGCGGGTGAGGTGTGCAATGGGCTCTATGTTTTTCGGGCAACTGATCCTCTTGCCCTTACTGTTTCTAATTCTGCTAATAAAATATTATGGCACAAACGGCTAGATCATCCCTCCCGCTTTACAATGCTAAGTGTTATTGACACACCATGTATAATTTCTCTATGTGATATATGTAGTCGTTTGAAACATACTCGGCTACCTTTTTCCAATAATCTCAATAAAATGGATCTATTTTTATCGAATTTATTGTGATATTTGGGATGGTTACCCGACTGCTTCTCTCTGTGGTGCACACTATTTCCTTACCATTGTTGATGATTTTTCACCTACTACATGGATATATCTTACGCATTTTACATCAGAAACAAATACTAATCTCCTTCATTTTTTTGCTCTCATAAAAAATCAGTTTAATACCACCATTAAACACATTCGCACGGACAATGGCCAAGAATTTCTCTCTCATTCCCTACAAAACTACTTCTGTAACCATGGCATTATTCATGAGCGTACCTGTGTTGAAACTCCACAACAAAACAGTGTCGCGGAGTGTAAACGCCGACACCTCTTGAATGTTGCTCGTAGCCTACGCTTCCAAACCAATCTTCCTCTTAAATTTTGCGGCGAATGTGTCCTTACAGCTACTTATCTCATCAACTGCACTCCTAGCTGTAACCTTGACAACAAAACACCTTTCGAACTCCTCTTCAATAAAATACCATCATATGATCATTTTTGGCTGCCTCTATTATGCTCAAACCCTCACCACCCATCGAAACAAATTCTCTCACCGTGCCTCTAAATGCCTTTCCCTTGGCTACCCTAGCACTCACAGAGCCTACAAGCTTTATAACCTTGACACACTATTTTCTATTCTCTTGACATTACTTTTTACAAGAACGATTTTCCTTATCACCATCTCTCCCCGGCCCCTGGCTCCCAACCCTCGTGACCTCGTCATTCCCCTCCATATTCCAGAGCTTCCCAACCCTATCCCTGATCCTACACCATCTTCTTCCACCTTGAATCTTACCTCTCCTCCTTTTTGCCATCAACGTTCCACTCGCACTACCACTCGTCCATCTTACTTGCTCGATTACATCTGTTCGACCTTTCCAACGAGGCCCACTACATCTTCATTCGCGTACAGTCCTCAAGTACTGTTCATTCCTTATCTTCTTTTCTTTCATACTCTTGTTTTTCATCCATTCAATGTTCCTTTCTAGTGGCTCTTAATATTACCATTGATCCTACTTGCTAAACCAATGCCAATAGACACTCTCACTGGCGTGAGGCTATAACTTCTGAGCTCCAAGCACTTGAAGACAATTGCACTTAGACACTCGAGCCACTTCCTTCTGGCAAGAAACTCATTGGATGTAAATCGGTGTTCAAGACCAAACTTAAGGCGGACAGTTCAATTGAGCGCTACAAGGCCCTATTAGTAGCCAAGGGCTACACCTAGATTGAAGGACTCAACTACCACGAGACATTTTCCCATGTTGCCAAGATGACCACTGTCCGCTGCCTCCTTGTCGTTGCTGCCTCTCGACAATGAATAATTCATCATATGGACATCCATAATGCTTTTCTTCATGGTGACATTGATGAGAAAGTTTACATGACTCTTCCACCTGGATATTGTGCCAAAGGGGATACTGGTATTTGTCGCCTCCGAAAATCTCTCTACAGACTCAAACAAGTCTCCCGGAATTGGTTATTCAATTATACATATTGGCTACAGTAGCTCGCTCCCCCGCTGAGGCCGAATATCGAGCCAAGGCCATGACTATATGTGAGCTTAGTTGGCTCAAAACCCTACTTGCTAATCTCGACGTATCCCATTCGTCT
Source organism: Fraxinus americana (assembly GCA_035079005.1). Taxonomy (NCBI): domain Eukaryota; kingdom Viridiplantae; phylum Streptophyta; class Magnoliopsida; order Lamiales; family Oleaceae; genus Fraxinus; species Fraxinus americana. The sequence goes on along the minus strand of CM068708.1, from coordinate 18,243,469 downwards.
GCTATTTATCTTTTTTGTGACAATCAATCAATCATACATATTGCTCGCAACCCATATTTCACGAGTGAACCAAACACATAGAGATTGATTACCACATTGTTCATGACATGCTTCGCTCTGGTTTCCTCACTCTTTCTCATGTCTCCACAACTGATCAGATTGTAGATATTTTTACCAAGGCATTGGGTCATGACTTATTTCATTGCTTCTACCGCAAGTTGAGCATCACAGATCTTCATGCTCTAACTTAAGGGGGAGTGTTAACAATCCTATGCTTAGAATACAATTGCACAAAATCATCATGGATTTTAGTCAAAATTTCCTTATAAATTTTTATTCTTAGAATAGGATAATTGCACAAGATCAGCATGATTTTTAGTCCATTTTACTTGTATAGCAACCTCATTGTATCTATTTATTGACATTACCAATGAATGAAACATATAGTAGAATTATACAGATCTTTTCCTTAACACTTGTGGGTAAATCAATTGAGAAACCATGGTGAATAAGTTTGCGGGTAGGCGTTCGATTCGGCTTTGAGATAAATGGAGCCTGGTTTGCACACATATTGAAAGTTCTAGGTGTATTTTCCGCAACAAATGGTATCGAGCAACGGGGTGTGCGACGTTGAAAGAAATCTGAGCAGAAACCCATGTAAAACCAAATAAAACAATCTGTCATGAAAAACAGTTGGAAAACATCCAAACCAAACCAAACTACTTTATTGGAAACATTACTTTATTGAAAAAATTTGTAGTTGAGAATAAATTTGAAAAAAATAAGTTTTTAAGAATGGAGCTCAAACAGGGGCAATGTATCTAAGTATTCATAAATGCACAAACAAAAGGTAACCAAAATGGCACCGATTAGATGTCACAAAAAAATATCTTTTTAGGAGTAAATTTGGGATCTATTTGTATCAAAATAACGATTTCTGGAATGTTAGTTGAAAGATAAATGATAATCTCTATACCTAGAGGGCTCTCTAATATCTCTCCTAACTCTATCTTTGGTTGGTAATCCTCCAAATCAGGTTGATGTTCTTCCTGAATTTCTTCTTCATCTATTTGAGGTTGCAAATTTGATTAGGAATATTTTTTGACTCACTCTCAACGTGAACTTTACCTATGTAGTCAGGTGAGGACTCAAGCTTGATCTGAAACCTAGTCCTATCTTTCTCTCCTAAATTAGAAATATTTTTTTTATTTCTTTTCACTTAAATAGGGTATGTTAGACTCATTAAAATTTACATCCCTACTTGTAATTATTTTAAAACCTCCAAGACCTCTAGCCCACAGCCTACCCTTTAACCCATTCTGGATATCCTAAAAATACACATTTTTGAACTCTTAGTTCTAATTTTTCTCAATTGTGATGTGAGTAGGTTGCATACCCAAAAGTTTTAAGATGGGAGTAATATGGAGGCTTTCCAGTCCACACCTCCTCGCGTGTATCGCCTTCTAAGACACTGGAAGGAGTTTTATTGACTATATATAGAATTTTCATTAAAGTTTCTCCCCACCAAGCTTCTGGCTATAACTAACCATTATACACCTAACTTTATCCAAAAGAGTTTCGTTCATCCTCTCAGCCACCACATTTTGTTGAAGTGTACATGGTACAATTTTGTGTCTTAGAATACCATTTTTATTACAAACTGATCAAATTCAGAGTTACAAAATTCCAAACAATGATGAGTTCTGAGAATCTTAATCCTCTTATCTAATCTAATTTTCTATGTGTTTTCCAAGTTCTAAATTTTTCGAAAGTGTCAAACTTCTGTTCTAATAAGAAAATTCATACTTTTTTAGAAAAATCATCAATCAACTAGAGAAAATATTTGTTTTTCCCTGGGTAAGGGTAGATACAAGCCACTATAAATTAGAATTAATATATTCAAGAATGGAAGTGAATTTATGCTTTCCTGTGCAAAAATGCAGCCTATGGTGTTTTCCAAAAATGCACTGCTCACAAAAACGAATTTTTGAGATGGAATCTTTTCCAAACAATCCTTGTTTGTGCAATATGTGAAGACATTGATCATTCATATGTACTAGCCTATTGTATCAGTGGCATCAATTTCAGCATTTGAGTCATTAGCAATATGTTATTCAACACTGCATCACTTCAGTGTCCCGTAATTTTTTGGTGCCTCTTAAAGACAAATGATCCCTTTATCACTTTTAACATGCCATTTATAATTCTACCATGGAATCCTATGTCATCTAAATCCCCCATTGAAATCATATTCATATTTAAATTTAGAATATATCTAACTCTTTCAAAAGTATACATATATCAATTTTCGCACTGTCAATTCCTTCAACTCTTTATTCCCATAACTACCTCTCCACCATTTATATTCTTAAAGTCTTCTAGCCATTGTTTCTTAGATGTCATATGGAATGTGGAACCAGATTCCAAGATCCATTGTAGAACCTAATCACTGATATTTGCAAAATTTATAGTATTGAGATCAAGAACAGGTTCAATGACCACATAAACAGCTACAGTGTTAGGCTCTAGGAAGTCCACTATATTTCCTTCATCTAACATATTATCTCTGTTCATTTTTCTTTTTATAAGAGTCCTTTATAAAATGTCATATTTTCTCACCGATAATACTTTCTATTTCTTGTATTAGATTTTGATGTAGACCTTCCTCGATTCTTTTTTTATAGTTGTTTCCTTAATTATATTGTCCTTCTTGACTCCCATTTTGCCTATTTTATAATCTATCCCTTACAATCAAGCTCTCAAAGTTAATACTCTCAACTTTTTCAAATTCTAATTTCATTTTGATCACATCGCCTCTTGCAGAACTTTCCAAAACTTCAAAGTAAACCTATCTGATAATATGGATGCTGAGACACCATGTAATTTGATGTAATCTGATAATTTCCTTCACATACAATTGTACCCACTGCTCCGTGTTGAAGTTTATTCTCGTTGGCAAAGAAATGAGCTAAATTAGTCAATCGATCAACCACAACCCATATGGAATAATGACATGTGACTGACTTCGGAAATCTATGGTGATGTGTTTCCATTTTATTCTGGAATATCTAATGGATGATTATCATTTTATGTTAGTAATTTCGTAAAGATCCTTATGAGCATACCATGACCGACGGGTCCTAATATATGATATAAAGTTGGTTCTAAGGGATTAACTTTTTAAAGATATAAGTTGAGTTGAATTTTCTGCCCTGGCGGTACTTGATATTAAGGTGGTATGATATATAATGTCACGGTATTACTACATGAATTGAACTTACGCATATCTTATCATGTATTTTCGAAATACTTATACTTTCAACTTTTTCAAAATTTACAGATTAAAGGATCAGTTGGGTGGTGGACGTTTAGGGGAGCGTTTCGATTTTTAAAATTTGAGAATCTTATTATTTCATTTGGTCTCTAAAGTATAGATAGTCTGTCAAAACTGCCCATCAGAAATGTTTAAGCCACGTTCAAGGTTTTGAACTTGGGGCGGTACAATTGGAGCGATAAAAAGGTAAACTTTCATACTTGAAAGTGTTGGATTGTGTTTCATACACTCACATTGGTTCTATTGCAAGAAGCAGGCTTGATACTAAATCAAAAATGTATTTTTTTTTATTGGCTACGGTGATACAGTGTTTCATTATCATTTATGTGTTGATCAAATTCGAAAGGTTATTAGAAATAACGATGTGATTTTCAACGAAAGTGTCTTGTACAAGGATGGGTTGTGAAAAGATTCTAGAAGAGCAAGTCCTTAAGTTAAAAGATTGAGGAGATCCCATTAAAAGATCTTTCATTTTTTTATTTTATTTTTGTATTTATGGAGATGGAAAACTGTGATTTTCATTTTTTTTTTTCAATTTTTTCATTTATTCAGATTGTATAATCAAAGCTTGATTTTTATATAAAACTGTTGTTGATTCCCTTTTATTAATTTTTTTTCACGATTTTAGTTGTATTTTTATTTATGATTTACCCAAAGTTGATCTGTTTCATATTTTTTAATAAAGTTTTTGAGAAAAATATATAGTTTTATTATTTTTTTAGAATGTTGCTCTCTTTACCAGCTAACGCTAATTACCAGCTACACTTGGTAGATGATACCAACTCATTCTCTAACGATGCTCTGAACATAAAAGTGGACAAGTTCGAGAATGGACCTAAGACCAATTTTCTAGTATAATTTGCAGTCTCGTAAAGATGAACAAAATAAGGCAAGAATTAACCTAAGTGAAGAAACCACCTATTAAAACCCACAAATCAAGGAAATGTAAGAGTGTGTTTGGTGCATATTGAAATGAGTGAATGCATTTTTATTTTTTTTTTGATACCCACGTTTCCCAACTTACACCAGACTATATCCTGGACCACCCAGAACAGGTGCCTCAACTCTAGGCGGAGGTAAATGGCGAGTTATGTCCAATCAAGTCAGTGTCCATGCAAGCTTTATACTCCGGCCCCAAGGGAGCCCTCCTGCGCCGGATTTACATCACCAAATTGCTCCACTACATGGTTTGGATATTACAACACTTGGCTGCTCTGTCCGTGATTCGAACTCCCCACACTGGGGTTGCAAGCCCAGCCTTGCACTGTCTTTGCCATCTTAGATGTGTCCCGAGGCACGAGAATGCATTTTTTTTTTTTTTTGAAATGATGTGATGGGGAATATGTGCTTGAAAAATAAAGAAAAGTTATTGATGTGATGTAAAATATTATTTTATTAAAGAATGTGTGATTGAAAATGAGTAGAAGAATAAGAATGAGAAAAATAATGTGGCTCAAACAAGGGCTGAGCTTATATTTTTTACTAAATATAATTACAAGAAAAATCTATATAAAGATTTACTATCGACGTGTAATATTCATTTATGAAAACACAAGAACAAGCACCCTCTCTATATTTGTTTCCATTCTTCAATCCATTTCCCACTGATCAAGAGTCGAGTGTTGAAGGGTTGTTACCGAAAGCACCTGCGTGTAACTTAACGAGTGCAGGAATAAAATTACGTCGAGAGAGTATTCTAAAAGTCATTGCACATTACCAAAGAATTTTTAAAAGAACGTATAATTTTTTAGTAAAATAATTCAATAATAATAAATCGTCCAGATTGTTAGTAAATAAAGAGATTATATTCAGATCCAAAGCCCAGGATTTTAAAGTTTACATGACATAAGATGCCCCCTGGAGTGGAGAATGTAGGTGATAGAATCTCGAATATAGTTGGAAGGTTGCCTTAGACAAAGGGAACAAAAAGTAGAATTTTCAATTTTCTTTTAAGGTTCTCTAAAATCCTTTTCAGCTCGAAGAGTTTCCCAAATCTCTTGAGGAATGAAATAATTAATCCACTATTATATCACGATATATTTAGCTTACTAAAATAAGAAAAAAATTGTTCAATATCGTCACGTCTAATCTTTTTCAATTCAAGTTATTCGACATTAACTAGGGGCGGACATGATTCCATTTGGTTTTGGTTTCAAGATAATCGAACCGAATCATAAACCAATATTTTTTTTTTATAGTGGAACCAAACCGGAACCGAACCATTCAGCTCTGGTTTGGCTTGGTTTGGTTCTAGTTTCATTACTGAGATTAAAAAAAGAAAAAAAAGAAAAAAAAATATTTGAGGAAGAAGAATCGAAGGTTAATGCTTCATTTTCAGAAATTCATGCGACAATATTGGCTAAGGGGAGCATATGGTAATTGTTGGCCTCCATGTAAGAGTCGATATATAAATTGTAACCGAGAGAAAAATGAGAAATGAATTAAGGCATGAGTCTTCAAAATCAATTGGGTCTCCAATCTTCACATTGAGAAATGAGAAACCGAAGATACATGACCTTTTGGTCCTAATTTTCAATTGAGTTTTGAATTTTTTTTATGAATTGTGATTCACTAATTTGTGTGTGTGTGTGTATTAAAATAAAAATGTAAGATTTTGAGTTTGGTTCTTAATGTTAGAACTAACTAAATCAAAATCAAAATCAAATGGTTCTTAATTCTAAGAATCAGAACAATTAATTTTTTATAGAACCGAACCACTCGATTTGATTTGATTTGGTTTGGTTTAGTCATTTTGTCCACCTCTAACATTAACCTTAAATAAAATTTTAATTTAGATAGAATTCTTGGTTCATACAAAATCCTCAACCAAGGGGTTGTTTGAGTTCCATTATTTTTAAAATTCATTTTTTCAAAATTTACTTTCAACCACGCATTGTTTAATAAAATAATATTACACGTAAATCGAAAACTTTTCTTAATTTTTAATCACACGTTCTCAAAAAATCACTATTTAAAAATACATTTTTCTCTCATAATGGGGCTCAAACAAGTGCCAAGACTATGATTTAGGAATATCAACCAAGCAAGACAAAATCAGGCCGGGATTAAAATATTCCTGTTTCTTGTATTTCCCCATTTACTTATTTATTTTTATTCAATTACAATTTGAATTTAATATATATATATATATATACAGAAATGATCTAATGAGTACCGGTGCTCATCTTATCCTAAGCACCGATGAGTTGGCACATTAATTCATTGGTGGATTGGAACTCACAAAATCTTTATCCACCAATGAATTAATGTGCCAACTCATCGGTGTTTAGAGATAAGATAAGCCTCATTAGATCGTTCTTGATATATATATATATATATATATATATATATATATATATATATATATAATCGAAGAGAGAACATGTTCCTTGCCCCATTAGGATTTCACGACGAATCGGGAAATTCCCGCCCCATACGAGGATGGGACGGGAGGAGGTACTTTTCCATCTCCCCACCAGGATTGGAAATGGACATCTCGGTTGTACTAAGCAATGACTTGAAAATTGATTAAACAAACAAAATCCGAAGACCTAGAATTTTTAAATTATATCGATTGGATGCCCACTAAAGCAAAGAGTGTTGAGTGATGGAATCCCACAAAAAAGTTGGAAAGCGGGATTTAAAGAGGAAATTTTTTTCTTAATGTCCTAATTCGTTGTAGATTCTTATCCAAGATTTGAATTAATTGATGACGTCGCGTGAATCGTTAGAAACATATGAAGTGTACAGTTAACCCAATAATGAAATTTTCGTAAGACAATTGAAGCGGGCTACCATAAGACAAAAGATCAAGAGATTGCCTTTTAAATTTCATGAATGGATAGCATTAATGTTACAATAAATAAGATTATATTCTTTTTTTTTTTTTTTAATACCCAAGTATCCCAACTTACACCAGACTATATCCTGGATCACCCATCATCGGCCCCTCATCGATGGGTGGAATCGCGGTATATGCCCAAGTTGACCAGGGTTCGTACACCCTTTATACTCCTGGCCCCAAGGGAGCCTTCCTCCATGGATATTACATCACCAAATTGTTTCACCCACAATTGAGTATTACATCCTATAAAATTACATTTATTGAAGAAACACGCTATTCGAAATGGATCCTTAGTTGAACCTGAGGATATAAGGATGAACCGTGTCGCACATACCCCTAGTGGTATGATCCTCGTTTGGGCCTCTATCATGGTCGGTCAACCCGTCTCGTTCCGTCTTACACTTCTAGTTATACTCAAAAGCTTTGATGCAGGAACTTTATTTATAATCAATTTATTCATTAAACCAAGATTAAAGTCCCCAATATGATGTTGATATTGCCTTTCCTTTGGTTAGATGACTTAATTGTAACTTGAACCCTACTTTGTGGTCCTTCTACTTGATAAGAGCAAAAGCAGAATTAATTTGTTTACTGGTTTTGGACCACCACCACCCACCATATATGTTCCTTTTCACAGTGATTTCAATACAGCGAAACTAAGATTATTGGTGAAATTATAATAGAGTTGGAATATTTAATTGAAAGCAAAAAAGGATATATTCTTAAGAAATATGATCAAGAAATGGATCTAGATTACTTTACCTCTAAATTTACTTTTGCACTGGTTATTCTTGTATGGTGGAGACCTTTGACAAACCTTTTATCTTTTGTTTTTTTTTTTTCGCCTGGTAGCCGATGATTTGTATGTGGGTTCAGATCGTGCAAATCTGTATAGTTCGTCTTTAAGAAGTCTTCGAGTCTACCTTAAGCATGTTTTTATGAAGTTATGGCTGAAACTTGTTTGTTTGATATCATTTCTAAATAGTCCTTTCGACAAAGCTCTGATACCACTTTATTGGAAATGAAAGAGGACTCACGATATACCGAACACTGTTACCCAAACTCAGGAGAACATTCCACGAGAAAAATGTTATTCTTAAACGATGTGCATTTCTCACTTAGAATTTTTTTTCTCTACACAATTGTATTGCAAAATTCGCTTCAGATCTTTCCTCATACTTTCGAATACAAACCTCAGACTCCCATTTATACTTAGTAGGGGGATTTTATTTGACGTGCATAAGAATCTTACATATTCATGTATGCTTGAAAACATACATTCTTGCTCTAATACAATTGTCACGTATCCATGTAACATGCTAATAGAATAAATTCACATTTCTTCCTTCAAGACTCAATCTAGTCAATTATTGAAGATTTTCAATATCATGAATTTTATTTAAGATTCATTCACAAACTTAGATCGACTTCCAACACCATCAAGCTCAATTACCTACGTTTGACCGTCATTTCCTATTCCTAGTCTGTTAAATGATATATATTTGGCATCCTCTCTATCAACCGCTTATATTTTAGATCAAGTTGTTCAACACCAACTCGAAGATGTACGTCTTGATTAACCACGGGATGTTGTTGCCAAACTACCTCTAGGACATGGCGCGATCTCCTCTCGACTGAGACTTAATAATGTAACGTGTTAGGTTGACACTTCTCCGTTCTACGTTGTGTAGGCACATCAATATCACAACAAGTCTAACGGGTAAAGCAAAATTAACACACAATCAATGTTTTTGGACAATAATTTTATCCCGATGAAAATTCGTTGTCGGCAATAATATTTCATCTTTTAGTCACAGGTGAGCACCTGATGTTCACTAAATTAAAAAAAGCAGACCAACTCATAAGCGGATCAATTTTAAGTTTTTTTAATGCTTTGACAGATCATTCAAGATGAATAATAAGTCATTTTCACAATGCTGAGTGCTGATATAGTCTATCGAGAGCTGTCCTCCTGCCCACGGTGGGAAGTCTTATAATGCCCACTCGGAGATAACCACATCAATAAGATAGTGATATTTAATTACTTAATCTAGCTCCACCAATAATTAGTGTGCCTAATTTAGAATAGATTACTCCTTTTCATGTCCTAATTGCCTTTCTAATCCAAAAACATGGGTCAGCATTTGAGTCATATGAATGACAGGTTTTCAGTCTACTTTGGACCTAAAATATCGGTAAATATGTCAGTTTTTTAGGAGTTGTCTTCGATACTTTCCCTTCCATCTTTCATGTTTCCACTATATTACGTCTTCTATAGTTAACAATTATAAACGGAACATAGTCGAGAAAGAAATTCAAAAAGTGAAGAAGGAAATGTGTAACTTTCCTTTCAAAAAAAATTGTTAAAAAAGGTCGCATTTCAACATTACAATAAAGATTAGACTAATCAAACTATTATGACAATAACCTTAGAGAATTTAAGACTAATGCAAAATGACAGAGAATTGAAAATATTTTATTTCTTTGATGTTCCTGTTAAGATTTGAGGTTCCATCTTAAAAGGTCAACCTCAAATCTTAACTTGATATCAGATCTCGTTAAGCTTCAATGAGCGATTCGATCCGATTAAAACTCAAAAAAATTGAGCATGCGAATTTCAAAATTGGTCTGTTCAAACGAACCACCATCTTGTGAGTGCATGTTTAGGGACAGAATCCCCACATCGAATAAAGATGAAAACATATACCAATTTATAAGGATTTGGGTTACTTCTCTTAATGAGGTTGACCATTTAAGATGGAACCTCAAATCTTTACAATTCCATCAAACTCAAGAGTGTTGTTGAAACCAACTTGAGTTTAGAAACTAAATCTAATAGCATAGAAATAGTAGTCAATGATATCTTTAAGAGGTCAAATCTTGAAACTTGAAAAGGATATATTTAGTAAGTAAATATGTTAGTTTAACATGCATAACTCGACGACAAATTAACTACATGTCATTAACAACACAGCCAGTCACTATATTTCCTTTAAAGGCGAATGTTTTGGAAGAATTAAACTTTTATAGTTGGAATTTGGAAAGCGTTTTGATTGATCCAAACAAAGAGTCTACTTCAACTAACATGTCCTCAAAACACATCCATAAACAACGTAGAAATCGTTGCAGCTATACGTATAAATATGTATATACAAACGTGGGTAATTTGATTTCAATCCTGTAATGAATCTTTCTAGTTTTTGTTTGGTACCAAGCACTGTGCCCAGACACAGTCCTCAAGAACAATATATTTAAGCATAACCAGTGAAATTCATGACTCGGAGCATTAAAGATTAATGGCCAACTCCAGAGGGAGGGGACCATTTGAGCTAATCAAATTTCTGGTCTTTTTTTAAAAGATTTAGGGTTTTGGAATGCTCCGAGAAATCATCATACAAATATTTCAAAACTAAAAAAAAAGTGACCTTTCTCCTACTGTAAATGGAATTTTGTCTGCCACTGCACCCACCCCTTCCCCCAAGGATTTTGACTATGTTATTGGCATCTTAAGACTGCAACGTTATGTTAAACTGTAAATTTATTTTAATTAAATTGGATCATTATAATGTACTAATGCATTTAAAATTTGAAGAATAATTTTTTTTTAATTAAATGTATCTCCTCTTAAAGTTTTTAGATGTGGTGGTTTAATATACTACTCGAGTAAAAATTCAAAACTTTCATGAAAATTGTGCTCCTTATATTGAAAACAATTCGATATATCCATAACTCATCTATATATACTTTAAGGTTTAAAAGAGGCGGTTCAATAAACAATTCTATATATGGATAACTCATCTATATAAAGATTAAAGTTTTAAATGAGATGAGTCGACAAAAATAATTTTATAAAATCGTAACTCGTCTATATAGAGGCAAGTGACAGACATAAGCAACGTGTCTGTGATTTACAGGATCAAGGTATTCTCTTTATAGAAATATGGTTGATAATATAGGGTCGAGTTCAGAAGGGTTCAAGTACAATCTTTATGCAGCTGATGCTAGTATTCATGACTCTGTAGAGGATCAAGGCACGATTAAGGAGCAAGATCGGTTGCTACCGATAGCGAATGTCGGCCGGATAATGAAGCAGATCCTTCCTCCGAAAGCGAAAATCTCGAAAGAAGCTAAAGAAACCATGCAAGAATGTGTATCAGAGTTCATTAGCTTTGTTACTGGAGAAGCATCTGATAAATGCCACAAGGAGAAGAGAAAAACAGTTAATGGAGATGATATTTGTTGGGCTTTGGGAAGTTTAGGATTTGATGATTATGCTGAATCACTCAGGAGGTATTTGCATAAGTATAGAGAAGTAGAAGGAGACAGGGCTAATCAGATCAAATCTTCAAACAATGAAGAAAGGGATTGATAGTTCAAAATTTGAGGTGAAACCACTGTAGAGGAAGCCTTCAGTCCCCACCCCACCCCATCTCCTTCCAATGTCATATGAGTAGAAGTATGCACCAAACTAATATACTAGGTTATGTGATTTGTGCTTACCCTTGGTTGAACTTAATTTGATGCAAAAGTTATACTTTGAGATTTTTACTGTTTACTTCTTTTCCTTGTGGATTTTTGTCAAGAAATCTTGAAGGGAGTTCAGATCTATGCCTCCAAAAATTGCCTGTTTTTCTTACAAATTTTAACTTCTGATTACCTTGACCTGGAAACTAATAAACCCTTGTGTTTTCTGCAATAATTAGGCTTGTGATTTTTGGGTTTGATGTAATAAGCTTACAGTCTACAGATAATTGTGGGATCTATACTCTTTATGTTTCTCTACAGTAATTTCAAATTAGGGTTTATGTATATCTGTTCTTGTCTAATTTACTCAATTTGGGGTTTAGATTCAATTAAAGGAACATGAATTATGCTGAAGGTGATATATTTGGTTCAACCTTGATCATGATCAGGAGATATAGAATAAGACTGTCTTCTTCCATTATTTCAATAATATAAATAAATCTTGATATTTGCTTATAATATATATGTATCATGTATGTGTATGGATTAATTATTGTACATTCATATAAGTGGACAGTAAATATGATAGATTATCAGGGCTTGCATGTAACTACTTGTATTGGCTTTTTCTTTTTTTCTTATTTGGTAAGTTAGTTAAATTATTTTAAGGTGTTATTGCATATTGAATTGATATTATATATTAAAAATCATTTTGATAGGTTGATTAAAAATATGAACATATAAATTCAGAGATCCTATTGAACTACTGTTGAATCTAGACATATGAGAGACACATAACGAAATGCCCATTGGCTGCTCCCTTAGATCCTAAACTTAATTGGACGCAAGAAAGATTGTTTAAGCATATATACTTAAATATATATGAGATCAAGTGTGCACATGGTGTGTGATTCATAGGTGCGTACACTTTGTCATTCATATTTTACGCGTGAAAATGTTCGCGGGTCTATCTAAAAAAAAGGGGTTCGGGAGATTTGATTCGCTTAAAGCATATATAAAGGTTATTACTGTTTGAACTAGCTACATAAGTTACAATTTTCTTGAGATAGGTTATGAAATAGGATTAGGGCAGTACAACAATTCTTCTAAAGGCACAAAAACTTTCCTGTTTGAAACCCTAGATACCAGAAACACGATTTTGTAGGTATAGAAAATGCTTGGTTTGTCGTGAGGATTTTTTTTTTTTTTTCCCCTACCAACTTTTTGTATAATATATATATATATATATATATATATATATACTCAAAGTGGGCTGAGCAATTAATCCCACAATTTTGGGTATTGACTCATTTGTCTTGGAAAATGATAGCCTTAGTTTGAGGATATTTTCATCAAATAATTGACAAAGAAAGGAATAATATACATCACAATCGATTTCTTTTTATATCCTTTACCTGAAGTCTACGTGGTTGTCTTTTTATAACACGATTGATGTGCAGGATAATTTTTTTTGTTAAATTTAATTTTAAAAAATGGCATATATATGTTAGAAACAGATATTACCTTTTCATGTTAATATTGGTCTACTAAGTTAATTCAAGAGGCTCGAATACTTGGAACAATTATTTATAAAAGGTTGAAGAAAAGAATGAGACCTCACCGAAGGAGACAGGGCGGGGTAAGAGCAGCTACTTATGTACATTAGAAGAGCATATCTATTACTTATATCTAATTATGTACATTAGAAGAGCATATCAGACGTTTAAAGTTAATTTCAAATTTAAACTTTTAATCAAATAAAAATAAAAGATTTACCATCATTTTTAAAGAGGACATAAGTTGTTCTTAACAAAATGAGAAAAAAAAAAAAGTACTAATATTTACTAACTAAAAATAAAAGAAAAAATAAAAAGAAATTAAATTCTCGCCCTGTCTCGCTTTAACCGAATATGGGGAGGGGAATGTGACAAAAATATCTGACGGGGTGGGGTGGGAATGGCCGCCCCGTTTCCATCCCTACCATATCTTCAATCTTTTAACAATGTGTACCCACGAATAGGGCTGTAAGCAAAAACCGTCAAACCGTCAAACCGAACAGAAACCGCAATTTCGAAACCGACGGTTTGGTGCCACGTGGACCCGTCAACGAAATGGTTTTGAACCAAATCAAACCGGTCAAAAACGGTTTGGTTTAGGTTTGGAAATTTTAATTATGGTTTGAAACCAAACCGGACCGACGAAAAATATATAAAATAAAAAAATAAAAAATTGATTTTTTTTTAAAATTTATCCAAAATTTCAATTTTGTAAAATTGAATAATTTTGTCATTTTGTAGGTATTTTCGTCAATTTCTAATTTCCTATTAATTATTAAGATTTACGACCCTCCCAAACCTAATTATACATAAAAAAAAGGCCCAAATTTGAAAGAAGTAGCACTAAACAGCCCAACCCAAGTCCATATACTCACAAGTCACAACCCGAATCTTCTAATTTCCATTTCTTTCACTCGCACCTCGCTGATCGCAGCCTCGCTCCCCGCGGCGCCTCCTGGTTTCCCCCAAATCGTCAACGCCCTCGAAATCTCGAATTATTAGACTATTTCAGGTTCTTGCATATTTATTTGATCGTGAGTAAGGTTTAAAATTGAAATTTTGTCACTTGCTAGTTGAAAAATGTTTACATATTTATTGATCGTGAGTAAGGCTTAATGTTGAAATTCGGGCTATCAGGTGCGCAAAAGACATTTGTTTACATATGAGGGAATATGTATAATTCCGTGTTAAATTGCAGAAGATGAAGGTGGATATATATAGTGGAATGTGGGAGAAAAAATATTTGCAGCTTGTCTTTTGTAAGCCATTATTAGATGAATCCGTGTCTTAATTCTTTTTTTTTTCCAATTTGCTAATTAAATTTTTTTTGGTGTATGAAGGACAAATGATCATGAGTTCTGTGGCTTCGTGAGTATGTGAATGTTTCTTCCATTTGCTAGTTCTGTGACAAAATTTGATGTTTCTTATGTTCTGTGACAAAATTAATTCGTTTATTCCTTTTGCTAGTTGAAAAGGAACATTATTACGTTTTTTTGGATCTTATATTTATTTTAGTGGACTTATATTGTATCTTTATCTTAAAGTATTATTCTAAAACGTCAAAATGGCGAAAAAAAAACAATGCTTTATTTTATTGCGATTTTACTTTTATTTTGTTGGTATTTAAATTTATAATAGATATATTTAGTTTGTTTTAGATTTATTGCTAGTAAGATATAAATATATATTGAATTAATGGCATAAAAGTAGACACCAGACAGGAAAAAAATATATGCGAAACCGGCGGTTTAAAACCGGACCAAACCGTTAGGTTTATGTTTGAGTTTTTTTCAAACCGGTCAAAACGGTTTGGTTTAGGTTTGAGTTTTTCTCAAACCGGTCAAAACGGTTTGATTTGAAAATTTGTCAAAAACCGCAAAAACCGGACCGCTTACACTCCTACCCACGAAAATGTTTACTTGTTCATTAAAGGGAAATTTGCACAAATGGTCCATAATCTATGAAGTTGCTGCATAACCTTTAAATCTTATGGCAAATGTTAATTTTTCACTAAATAGGCAAAATTCGTTCTTCTTGATGGTTTCTATCCAATTGACCATTAAAAATGTCAAAATTTTGATATAAAGACTAAAACGACTTACTTTAGTTAAATAAAATAAGCAAAAAAAGAAAAATTAAAATTCATAACACAAAAAGAAACGTTACGTCATCCTATTAACCAATCCCCAATCAAAGCATCTCCAATGCAATCGTAGATTGCTTAAAAAATTATATCATATAAGCAAAAAAAAATTGTGTTTAAAAAAAATTGCAAGTTAATAGGAACTTCGTCAAAATGATGTAGCAAAGAAAAATAAATCTTTTCTAGAACTCCGTCTATACAGAAGCTATGTTAAATATGCTAACTCAACAAAATTTATAATTGACATGCAGATTTATATGTAGTTGAGTCTCCGTTTGGTAACCATTAAAATTTTCATTCTCATTTTTAACCACACATTCTTCAATAAAATAATATTTTCCATCACATCAATAACTTTCCTTCTTTTTTAACCACACATTCTCCATGGACCCACTTGATGTGAAAGATAAAATGTATTATTTGAAGAAGAATGGCTCCCAAACGGACCCTGAGTTATTATTTTAAGAAAATAAGAGACACATAAATAGCAATTCATAGAATGCATCGAAAACCAATTTTGAACTGGGCATACTCATTAAACATTGATGTCATATAGATTGAAAGTATTTCGATATATACTTTTTCTCTATTACATTATCTTTACAGAAATCCTTATTAGCTTGCATTAGAAAGGTATTCTCTATTTTGCTTATATGGCACTAGTGTTAAATCAATCTACGGTTGCATTGAATATGCTCGTGTGAATTGGTTGGTAGGATGGATTGCACTTTTTGTCATATGTTTTGAAAATTATTTTCCACGTATTTTCTTTGTCTAACTAAAATATGGATATTTAAGTCTTTTATTAAAAGTTTGACGTTTTTAACGATCAATAGGATGGAAACCATCCAAAAGAACTAATTACACTCATTAAGTTGAAGGTTAAGAATGATTGCGTCAAATTTTAAGATTATGGACCAATTGTGCATCTACCCCACAGATTAGGGACCATTTACTCTGATTTTCCTTTATTAAATGGCCATGCTATGCGTACATTATATCTAGCTGAAATGATAAAATTGTCAAAAAAACGAGCGACGTGTAAGCATGTTTGGAAAGTATTTATGTCAAATAAGCAAAATAGAATGTGTTTAAAAAATTTCTGCAAGTCAATAGGAACTTCATCAAAATGATGTTGCTAAGAAAAATAGATATTTTCTATAGCTCTATCTATACAGAAGCTATGTTGATGTGCTGACTCAGCAAAATTTATATTTCACATGTAGATATATATGTGGTTGAGTTATTATTTTTTAAGGAAATAAAAGACGCATAAATAACAATCCGTAAAATGCATTGAAAACCAATTTTGAACTGATTATACTCATTAAACATTGATGCCATATAGATTGAAAGTATTTCGATATCTATTTTTTCTCTATTACATTATCTTTACGGGGAGTCCCCATGATTTTGTGCTAGAAACGCATTTTTCTAAATACATTTTATTTTGCTTATATGGCACTAGTTTTAAATTAATTTACGATTGCATTGAAGATGCTCTCATGAGAAATTAGTTGGTAGGATGGATTGAATTTTTTTTCGTATTTTTTAATAATTATTTTCCACGTATTTTCTTTGTTTAACTAAAATAAGGATATTTTAGTCTTTTTATTAAGAGTTTGACATTTTTAACTATCACTAGGATGAAAACCATCCAAAAGAACTAATTACACTCATTAAGCCACTGTTTGAGCCACATTAAAATTTTCATTATCATTCTTCTACTCATTTTTAATCACACATTTTTCAATAAAATAATATTTTCCATCACATCAATAGTTTTTCCTTCTTTTTCAATCACACATTCTCTATCAATCTACTATTCCAAAATACATTCTTTCAAAATAATGTAGCTCAAACACACCCTAAGTGAAAGGTTTAGGATGTGCGTCTAATTTTAAGATTACAGACCAATTGTGCAGCAACCCCACAGATTAGGGGCCAATTGCGCCAATTCCCTTCATTAATTGGCCATGATATGCATATACTATGGGGATATGGGGAAAAAGTAACTTGAGCATTAATAAAAATTAAACAAGAATCAAACATAGGCTATGTAATTTGGACGATCACCATTTGGTTTTTGAAATGGGTGCAAATAACTACCATTTTGGTTTGATGCATCACATTTCAATTATTATGAATGTTCTCAAACATTTTTTTATTTTTCTAAATTTTTTTATCACATTCTTATCCTCAATTTCAATTAATTGGCACATAGTCTCTTATGGTGGTTTTCGTCTAGATATTTTCTTGGCGTACTTTAAATAAACGACAAATACTTTGTCAAACTATGTATTTATGATTTATTTTTATTTTTTTTGTTTATTTAAAAATATATGGGCAAATAAGTCTTTCTATTCCTTTTAATGTGTTTTTTGTTTTAATAATGTTACATGTATATAATGATTTACATATAAATGAAGTTTAAAAAAGAGAGTGAAGAAGTTTTTTTATATGGTTGAAGAAATTTTGATATAATCATATCTCACCACATTATGTGTATATAAATCATTATGTACATATAGCAAAAATCGTTTTTTTTTTTTTTGTTTTTTTTTACAGAAATCGTCATTGGGAACCAGATGTGTTAATTAATTAGGGGTGGATGCAGGTCGGTTCGGTTCGATTTTGTTCGATTCCAGAAATTTTCGGATATTTAGTAAATGGAACCGTCAGTTCGAAATATAATTTTGGAACCATTCGAGTTCGGTTCGGTTCCGTACTATAATTAAATTTTTTAACATTTATAATAATACTATATAAATACACCTGAAAGTAGATACTAATATTAATAACAAAAAGTAAATAGAAATACCAAGTTCAATCTTAACTTTTACAAATTAACGTAATCTAATTTAATAACATATAAATAATAAGTTGTCAAATACAAATACCAAAAAGTAAATATTACTAGTAAAACTTCGATAATTCATATCAATAATTCATTTGTTTCAAACCTTCAAGTCTACATAAAAATGAAATATAAATTAGAAATCATAAAGATAAAATATTTTAAAGTATTGATAATACTTACCAACTATTTAATGTAATCATCAGTTGCTTGACTTTCCATACTAGCTAATAAAAAACTATATAAGAAAAAATTGAAAAAACACAATTAACAAACATAAATAAACTCTAAATTGTTCAACTAATAAGATTTAATAAGAAAAAAATTATTAATTTTTTTAGAAAAAATAAAAGAAATTACTTTATCCAATATAAAAAAAAATTAGGTTCTTATTCAGTTCTTGGTCTAGAACCGAGAATCGAACCAAACCATTCGTTTCTCGATTCGAATACCCGTTCGGGTATTTCATTTAAGAAAAATTGCTCGATTCCGTTCGATTCGGTTCGGACATTTTGCCTAACCCTAAAATTAATGGAATGTTAAAAATAAGAATGCAACAATGAGCAAAGATTGAAAACACTCATTGCATTTAAAATATAATGCCGCAAACAAAAACTATTGTGTGAAATTAAGCCCATGTTTGTCTCCTATTTTTTTTAAAAAAAAATTTTTACATACTCATTTTAACCACACATGCACACAATAAAAATATTCTACACATAAATCCAAATTATTTTCTACTTTTAAACCACGCATTCTCCAAAAATTCACTATTCAAAACAATGTTTTTCAAAAAAAAAAATGACCACCAAACATGGGCTAAAGAAAGTATGTTATTGTTCTTGTCAAGGAAGGAAGGAAGCTTGCTCATTATATGCTCATTAATATGAATTCTGGGTAAGTCACAATATGCACATGCTTGCGTGTCTGAATAATGTTACTTGTATATAAGGGGTTATAGAAGTTTTACAGATGGATGGGGTGTCAAGAAGAGAGCGAAGAAGTCTTTTTGTTTTGTTGAAGAAATTATGACCTAATCATATCTTATCATATCATCTGTATGTATAAGTGATTATATACATGTAGCACAAACGTTTATGTATAGATCTTACACTAAAAGTGACCAAAAATTGAAATAATAGCTCAGTTCGTGCACTAAATAAAATTGTTCAAAAGATAAGTTTATACAAACTTTACTCTGTCATATTCCTGGAAATTTTTTTCCATTCTTATTCTATGGTTTCTTCAGTGATTCTATCATTCAAAACTCCAATTTTTTAAAATAATAGCCATCAAACCGGGGCTAAATTGAAAACGAAAAATGATAGTGGACCTCAAATTAATTGAAAAGAAGCCTTTAATTTAGTAACCTTTAATTCGCAAGCAATTAGGTCACTCCATTAATCTTTAACTAAACCAATTAACAGAATTGTTGACATGACCGTTAAAAGTAACGAAATCTTTACACGTTCTACCAAGCTAAGTAAATTTCACGACGGTCACTAAACTTTTAATTCGAGACAATCACATCACTGAATTTTAATTTCGAGGTTCTAAAAAATCATTTTTTAATTTTTTTTAGTGTTTTACTTAATTAATTAAATGTCGTTAGATTAAATAAAATAATGCATACCAAACAGCTAAACTCATAAATATTATAATTACTTAATAATTTCCCAACTGGACAATTTTCAAGATTTCAAAAATTAGAAAACTTCGAAACTTCTATCTAGACACTTCCTACTAATAAAATTGGGTTCGAGTCGCTAATAATAAATATAATACAAAAATTATTTGATAAAATATGATATATTTCAAAATTAATTACATATATAAACAAAAATCACTTACTAAACTTGATTGCAATAAATCTATATTATGTCCACTTCTAATATCAATAGAAAGTAAGATAAAAACGAATTATATGTATGATAATTGTATGAGTTTAACATAATAAAAATGTATTACAACTAAAGCCCTATTTGAGCCACATTAAAATTTTCATTCTCATTCTTCTACTCATTTTCAACCACACATTTTTCAATAAAATAATATTTTCCATCACATCAATAATTTTTTCTTCTTTTTCAACCACACATTCTCCATCAATCTATTATTCCAAAATCTATTATTCCAAAATACATTTTTCCAAAATAACGTGGCTCAAACACAAAGTTTAACAAGTGATTTTTGTCTCTATATATATTTTTTTGAAAATAATACATTTTGAAAAGTACTATAAATGTATATTTACTATTAGCAATTCGACCCCAATTCTATAAATTAAGAAGTGTCCAGTTGAAAAATTCGAAATTGTCTAGTTTTTTAAAATTTAGAAATTGTAAAGTTGTAATAAGTATTGATTAATTATATTATTTATGATTTTAGTTATTTGGTACTCATCTGTGTGCTCAAATTTTTTGAATTTTAATCGAATCGAATTATTCGTTAATGTCACCCTTAAAATCGACTTGTGAAAGAGTTGCCCAATTATTATAAACTGACAAACTAAACCTTAACTTATTAATGTGAGATATTACATTAGCCAAAAACCTGTTGGCTGGGCTCGCACGGGTCTTTAATGGGCCAGCCTGCACATAGACAATCTGGCCCAGTTTAACACCAGTGATGACCAACTTCAGGTCCTTCCATGATTGAATTTATCAATTGTCAAAAAAGTATTACACAGTAATTTACACAGTACTTTCTTCCCCATTTCTTGTGTATACAAAATTAGCACCATCTATATTTCAAAATTCTGGTGCAGAAAATGGAGAGTAGTCTTATGGATTCCCCCCATTATGAATCCTTCCCTGCACATTTCATTCCAAGTAGTTTGCCTTCAGCAATGGCCAAAATATACTATTGAAACAGCAGCTTCCAGATTCTGTCAAAATCGTCCAGTAGCAAACTTACAAGTTCACTTGTTTTTTGCTGCTCTCTGGGGCCGGCCAAAAATTGGATTCTCGAGTAGTTCTTTAGCGGAAGGTCGTCGAGTTGGATCAGGGTTCATCATGACCTAATTTGATTAGTAACCAACAGAAACATCAGTGTCCTCTCGCAAGGCATTACTATATCACCTACACCAACTACTTTCTAACTGAAATTGTTTGGTATCTTGGGTTTTCTTTATTTAAGATTTTTTTAGCCACTAAAATGCATTTTTAGCTCCTTAGCCAAAGATTGAAAGGTAATGATTTTGCTTAAAATGTTAAAAGTTAGAAACGCAAACTCAATAGTGCTACAGTAAAAAAGATTGGCATAACAGAAACCTCTGATTGCAAGATATGTTGGGATATGCTGTAGGAAAGCTATTTTACCTTGAGTAAGTTCTGAAATGGCAATGAATGACCAGGAAGAAGAGGCAGTTTTCTTTCTCTAAGATTTAGAAAATGAGGCCCCGATTCAGGCAAGGGCACCCCTCTGACAAGCTCGAAGATAGCAGCCCCTAGGGAGAAAATATCAACTTTGTCAAGATGATCATGCTTGTCATTCAGGATTTCTTGGGGCATATAGCGTGCATCGCCTTCTTCAATTGGTAAGCTTCCATCGAGAAGAGTTGCACAACCAAAATCACCGAGTTTATAAACTCCATTTTTAACATAAATATTATCTGGCTTGACATCTAAATGTGCCATCCCTTTATCATGTATAAATTTCAACGCCTTGGCTATCTGCAAATTAGAGAATTTTTATAGGCGGAAATTACATAAGACAGACAAGACAGGCTTGATATTCCAAAGTTTTGAAATATGTGAAGCAGTAAGAAAGTAAAATTTATGATATTCTACAAACTGATATGCATTTCTTTCGAGTCATTTAAGCCATCAGAAGGTAAAATAAATGAATTCACAGAAATAATCTCGTGCGCAAGTCATTGAGAAATATAAAGTCTAGCACAGTTAATTCACTTCATTATTTAATAGATCAATCTTTTTATTTACTGGGGTCAAGTAGACGAAGGTGATTGTTAAATTACCAGATTTATAGCATTGAAATTTTTCAGAAAGTGGAATATTCAAATTTTGAACTTTGACAAGCACCTCAATTGTTTTGTCTACGAAAGATTATTCCACTTTATGAATCATTAAATAATGGAACTGCATGCCATCACTCTCCACTTCCATTTACAACTACCTCGTGTAGCAGACAAGGGTTCAAACTACATGCCATTCGAAGGTTTTGGAAATCAAATTCTTCAGTTAATATTGGAATACTTTAGGCAATAGTATTATGAGTGAGTCAATGCAGTATAGTGGCAATTATTATTAAACAACCCATTTACTGTAAAAGGACATCCATTGAGGATACTTTGGGACAGGTAATGCATTTAAAAACTATTCACCTGATGCATTGCTTCTAAAACTTCTTCCTCTGTGGATAATTTAGAGGGTTTGTCGATAGAAAGGCTGTGATCACATAGCTCCATTTGGATGTAAAGTTGCTCATTTTCAAACCAAGATGAGTAGTAGCCAACAATGTTCGCATGGGTCCCTGTAAAATAAGACACTTTCAGAACAATTACATTCGCTGTTCAGATGGGGAGTAAGCAAAAATGGATGTGCAGGCAAACCTAAAGATGCCAGAGCTTGAACTTCCATCAAAGCCTTGCTCCTGGTAAATGAATGCATAAGCAAGCTGGATAAAAGATAAGGAGTCAATAATTACAAGTTGCCCAACAATAAATATGCTACCTTTCTGTATCCTGATGTAATCGCTTCAAACTATGTTTCACTGCGTACATGCAACCATCAAGTCTTTTCAGTACTTTAAAAACACGACTGAAGTTTCCACTGCCAATTTGCTGGAGAAGGCTAAAATCAATCAAAATGAAGCATTGAAAAGAAAAAGGTGTTCAATACTATATAAAGCAACAAATCCTTGGCTTCCTAATGGACCTCAGTACCTCTATTTCATGGAAATCTGTTCGGTAGCGTGAAAGACCATCACCACCAATACCTGCAGGACAAAAACCTGCATCCCAATAACAAGTGTTCATTAGGATCTAAGATAAACTGGAAAGGTTTCATGACAACTTGTACACATTTACACTTTAAAGACATATATAACATAAACAGAAAATTGCACTGCAACCAGAATAAATCATTTCCATAAAACAAATCAATTCTTCCAAAAACTGAAAACTTAGAAGCTGATTAACAAAAATGCACCTGCACATTTTGAT
Source organism: Fraxinus americana (assembly GCA_035079005.1). Lineage (NCBI taxonomy): Eukaryota > Viridiplantae > Streptophyta > Magnoliopsida > Lamiales > Oleaceae > Fraxinus > Fraxinus americana. The sequence continues at coordinate 18,220,086 of CM068708.1, read as the reverse complement.
CTCTGATTGCCAAACGGATCAATATCCATTTCCGAAGAATTCTTAAGGTATGGGTTCTTCAAACAAGGAGGAGGCATGACTCGACACCTTAAAGCCACTGCAGATTGTGAAACATAACTGTGATTCTTCTGCAATTGAACTGATTTTTCTTTATTCATCTTGTCTGTATCAAGAGTATCTTTTTCAAGTTCTACCAATTCTTGATGGCCAGAAATGTTGGATTCAGGGAATGTCACCATGCCACTCTCTGAGATGATAACAAATAGCATCAAAAAAGTGAACAGGACCACTGCAATATTAGAATAATAAACACAGAAAATGAATGTGCAAGGAAAGGTCTCCTGGAGCAGCTAAAAAGCATAAAACCTGGGTACAAAGTACATCTTGGTTCCTCATTGCAAGAGTGCTTGTAGCTAGATTAGGACGTAAACTTGGCATTATATGCACAAAGTAGTTATCCTAGATTTTATTCCACAAACCATGTACTAGCCAGCCTAAGCATTTACCTATAGCACTTCTATACAAGACAATGACACTAAGCATGAAGTCTGCACCGTATAATGAAAAAATTAATTGTAGAAGCAAATTAGACTCTGATGTCATATGGAAGCCAAATAAAGCTTCCAAATATGGCTATAAATCGAGTCCTACTGGGATTATAAATATAGAGTTTCTTATTGTACTGGTTTGTATCAAAGTTGCATCGTAAGGCCTTATATTTTCATTTTACTCATAAATTAACTTCCGAGACATGTTAACGATGAGGTCCCTTGGTGTATGTTATTTTTTTATTGCATAGTATATGTTAATGAAGCTAAGAGGGGTTGGATCCCAAATTAAACTTTGGAGTAGAAGTTGGAAATCTATACACTTGAGGAAGAGAGAACTAACACAAAGCATATAGAACATCCTATTAGTCACAGTAGAAATAAAGATGATGTTGGTGTCACAATAAAGGATCGTGTGGTCCCACAAAATAATGTTTTTGATATCGAGTTCAATTATAAATAAGTGTTAGTTTTTTAGTTGTATTGACAATTTTTTAATTCGTGATGTCACAGCATTAGATTCAGATTTTATTTTATTTTTCATATTTTTTTTTAAGGGGTATAACTCAGTTCTAATGCCTTTAAATCCTCTGCAAACATCCCAATGAAAAGTTGGTCAAATTTATCCCTTTTCCCCTGGATGTTCATTGTTTTTTCTTTGTATGTGCAAAAATGTGAACCCTTTCAATCATCACAGATGCCTTCAGCGTTGAAGAAAAGATAAGATCAATGCCTTCAGCATATTGCAAATATAATTGAACAGGCAATTGAGAGAAATTGTAAATGTTTCATCAAGGGGCCCATCTATAGTCCTCGGAAAATCTAACCTTTTGGCATATTAAGCACGCAACTTAATCAAATGTAAAAACAGTAGTCAGATACTCTTACCAAGTTTTGGCCTTTTGCTCCTCACAGTTTTAATTTTTTCTGGTGAATCCGGACAATGAACATTTTCCTGCAAACAAAATTCCCAATATATTGAGCAGATAAAATTTTGAACAAGATTTTACCCAAATCCCAATCCCTGCTCATCATCGTACCTTATTCCAGTCTACATTGATTGGCATAGACGGCATTTCAGGAGTAATATAATCAGGAGTACTGCATTGAAAAAATTGCTAATTAAAAGAAAAACATTAGTAACCCTATTTCATTTACTAGTTAAAATCCAGAATTCAAAGTTTCACCAGAAGAAATCTTGACTGAGGATGAAATCTTTGTCACCGGCATCGATATCATGTGACAGAGACTCAGCAGCTGAGGGATTAGCTTCGGAATCAAGAAGATTCTGCAGTTGAGAGGATTTTTGCTGAAGAGACAAATTGAGAGAAACTTGATCTAGCTGAACCGTAAAGTGATTAGCTAATGAACCCTTCATTATTATGCCGCAATTCTTTTTCAAATTCGTGTTATTACTGTTCCTGCTGCTCCTCCTTAGGGTTTTTCTCTTCATCAACTCTCTCTCTCTCTCTCTCTCTCTCTCTCTAGTTTCTCATTGCCTGATTCCTGTATGTATAAATGAATTTTGGAATTTCTAGAAGTGATGAAAAGGGGGTGGGTGGAGATTCAAAATTTGCGCGGGTTGGGGAATTTTGGGGAGGATCTAGTGGTCTGAGGTATACGGCTTATCGTGTGGGTCTTTTAGATCTTAATTTATTTGGACCCTATTTGGTACACATTATTTTTTTCATTCTCATTCTTCTACTCATTTTTAACCACACATTCTTCAATAAAATAATATTTTCCATCATATCAATAAGTTTTCTTTCATTTTTAACCACACATTCTCCATCAGTCTACTATTTAATAATACATTCTTTCAAAAGAATGTGTCACAAACACACTCTTGACGTGTGATTTTACGAAGAGAATACCGAATAAGCGTGCTATGTAAGCCTTTACTGGTGTATAGTGCAAGGAATGTGTATGATGATGGGATCCAAAAAGCCTGGCTTTTCGCGCTTATAAAATTCCTTTTCGTCCCTCCTCTTTTTTGAAAAAACAAAATATGCCCCTGTTGACAATCATTATGTTGGAATAATAAAATATTGAATAGTAATTTTTAAGCTTTTGTTTGCCTCCCATTATATTTCATTCTATTACATTAATTTTTTCTCTCTCCTCATCTCAATCATCCATTCATCAAATAAAATAATAATACACACAAATCAAAAACTTTTCAACCACACATCTCCCATCAATCACTATTCTAAAAATTATCTACCCCCCAAAAATTTAAATTAATGGGGGGCAAACAGGGGCTAAGAGGATGTATGGTTAAAATATAGAAAAAAATGTTTGAATTTACGTGTAGAATATCTTATTATTTAAGGGTGTGTTTGATGAATATTATTTTGAAAGAATGTATTTTGGTATAATAGATTGATGGAGAATATCTGGTTGAAAAGGAAGGAAAAGTTATTGATGTGATGGAAAATATTATTTTACTGAAAAATGCGTGGTTGAAAATAAGTAGAAGAATGAGAATGAAAATTTTAATGTGTGTCAAACATGAGAAATTATTGAAAATACCCAAAACAAACCAATAGCCTTTCCAAAATACCCCATTTCACTATTCAACCATATAAACTACCTAAAATACCCTTAAAAACAATAATTGCAACTAAAACTTTCAAGATAAGAAAAGAATACAAACAAGTCCTATAATTTAAAATGAATAATAAAAATTATAAAAAATCTAGAACTAAAAGAGGACCATATAAAATTAAAAAGATAGCTAAAGATAAAAAGGAAATTGAATTTGAGAATGAATTTGATAAGATTGGATATCAAGAACAATTAAATGCATCTCAAAAAATATTAAGATGTTTTAAAGAAAATATGATAGAAAATTTTGCAAAAGGAATAGTAAGATCTATAATAACAAAAGATATACAAGATATTATAGATAAATTGGAAAAAAGGAAAAAGAATATTTCTAAATACGAGATACCTTTTAATCCAAATATAGATATAATAACAGACCTTGAAATTATAAATTCTCAGATGTTATTAGATTTTGAAAATTTATTAGAAACATTATAAGACCTATAACAGATTATTAGATTTTAAAGTTTATTAGATTTTTAGATTTTTGTTCGCTCAAAGTAGGAAGATGTGACTAAAAGGAGCCAGCTGCATACCAAGACAAGGATAAAAAGAAGATGTGACTCTAATGGAGGGACCAGGAGGTTCTTAATTTCAAAACACTAATAGTTTAGTGAGATATGACGAATGCAATGATGTAAGAGGCCAATAATTTTGCCTCAATTGGATGTATAAATAGAGGCCTTCGGGCTTAGAGAAGGACAGAACGAATTGGAGAGAAAAAATTTGAGCACTCAAACTTGTGAGAAAGCCAAATATTCTGTTGATCTTGTACCAAATCTTTCGATATCAATAACATTTTGATATTATCATTCATATTCCAATCCTCTAAAACAGATATGAGTCTTTAGACTACTCTTCCCATAGATTCTTGATAGATTAAAAGGAAGAATTTCTCTCTTACTTTAACAAAAGAGGAGTTTTCCTTATTTAAGATCTATAGTTTTGAATCCTTAGAAAAGATACAGTGAAAGCATAAGCTGGAATAGCAAGAATCCTTGTAGGCAGGAAGCCATTGAAGGAAGAGGTTGCAGATCCAGGAGCTTGAAGGTCACTCTGTTCTAAAGAAGATAAACCAGAGATCAAAACTAAGGTAAATCTACTAGTTTTGTTAAATTTAGATAGAATTCTCCTTATATCTGGAAAGAATCGCAGGGATTATATATGATGTTGTTTGATGTATGCTTTATTATCAGTTGATAATTAATATGCCAGGATATACTGTAAAAGGATTAGATAATCTGTTAGAAAAAATGAGAAATGAAATGAAATATATTACTGAAATATGTATCCAACTAGAAGAAGATGGAAACATATTAGAACTTGAAAAATTCGATAAAAAATTAAAGAAATATTTTAAGAATTATTCGGATATATTTCAAATTAGAAGAAAATTAAATGATAAAAACTAAGAAAGAAGAAATATAAGATAAATATGCCTGGATATACAGCTAAAGGATTAGACAACTTGTTAGAAAGGATGTTAGAAAAAATAAAAAATATTAAAACTCAACTAGAAAATAGAAATAGAACGAATGAGGAATATATTAAACTTATCAAAGAATATAAAAGAAAGATTATAGATTATGCTAATCTTGTAGATCAAATGATAGAATTGATGGATAGAATTGAAAATATAGAAATATGATATATCAATTGATAAAACTATTCATAAAGGAAAGATATACTTGCAATATACAAATTATATATCATTAAGGGTAAAATAGACTTTTCTACAAAAACCCAAACGGATCTATTCCTGCTAAGTAGACATATTGAATCTTTTCACTTTGTTTTTTATTAATTTTTGATAATAATTCATCACCTGTATTCTTTGTTAAAAGATTTAGTTTATGTGTTCCTTGAGTTGTTCTAACATCTATAGTTTTTTCAATCTTATGGTATTCGTTTATAGCTATTTTTTCTCTTTTCCATATTCTATCAAAGATTTCCCATTTTCCTACTTTCAAATCTAAAGATAATTTTTGTAATTTTCTGAATTTATTATTATCAAAAGTTACTTTTAATCCATATCCTTCTATTCCTTCGTATTCTTGTGTTTCTATATTATCCTTTTCTATTTCTTCAATCTCTTTATTCGAATTCTGATTCATTTTCTTCTGATTCTGTTTCACTTACAAATACTTCTTGATCATAGTATTGTTCAATATCAGATATTTCACTTAATTCATCTTCTATATCCAAATATTCTTTTTGTAATATTCTAACTTTCTTTTTATTACAATCTGGACTTATATGTCCTATCTCTCCACAATTCCAACATTTGCATTGACTTTTATCTTTTTTATTATAGGTTTTATTCTTTTGTTTATTTGGATTAAATTTCCTCTTATAGTATCTTCTCTTAGGCTTTGTATATTTCTTCCTAAAATTTCTGAATTTTGTAAATCTTTTATTTTTATGTTTTCTTTTAATATTTTTCCTTTCAGGATAACATCCCCATTGTGTAGGTTTTTCCATATCCTCACAACATATCCTTGTTAACTTTCCTGATCTTTTTAATAATTGTCTTTGTTGACATATATATGCAAGTCTATCAAATAGAAATTTTATCCTTGATCCTAAGGATCTTGGTATTCCTATATTATCTTTTATATATTTTTCAAATTCTATTTTAAAATATACTCCCCATGTTCCAGGTAATTTAGTATAGTACATATCTAGATATACTTCCTGATTTTCATTACTATAAAATTGTATATAGTAATAATTTTTAAATTCACAAGTGTATTCTTTTATTTTACACATATCACAAATTGTTAAATTTATTAATTTTATTCTAGCATCATCTTTTTCTCTTTTTGCTTCATCTTGAAAATTTCTAATACATTCTTCTCCTAGAAATTCATTTGCAATATATGCTACTAATCTTTCTATTCCTTCTTTATCTGATTTTATTATTTCTGTTTGTATATTTCTTTTCATTAATAATCTAGTATTATCATTAACACCTTCCCACCAATTTCTTACATCTCCTTCAAATGATGCTATTAGATAATCTATTCTTCTATCTGTACTTTCCCAAGTATCATCTTTGTTATATAAAAAGAATAGTATCATTGAATCTGCCCAAGTTAGTAAGGCTTTCTTAGTATCTATTTTACAATTTAAATCTAATTTTGTTCCTCCATGGTTAATTGGTTTGTCATAAATATCATTTAGTTCAAATCTATCTCTATACTTATTTCCTTTAGATGGTTGTCTATTTATTATTTTATCATAGAATTGTTTATAAGGTTTATTATATATGGGTGCATAACTTTCATCTGGATCAATTTTTTGATTAGAGGTTTCTGCTGGTGTTGGTCCTCCTCCAGTATTCATTAACACTTGGTATTCATCTATATTTTCTAAACTTAATTGATCAAAGTTTTCTATTAGTAAATCTAATTCTTCATTCATCTTTTTCTTCTTGAATTTCTTCTAAAGTTTTTCTTTTTTCTAATGTTTTCTTATAATTTTCTTCTTCTTCTATTATTTTTGGTAAAATATCTTTTCTAAAATAATCATCCATACTACCTGCTTCTATTACTAAGTTTTCTTGTTTTATATGCTTTTTCCCTATCCTAGACATTTCTTTTTCTATAAGTTTTTTATCTATTTTCTTGTCTTGACATTTATTGTTTTCTTTTAATTCTCTAATTTCCATTTTTAATATATTTAATTCTTCTTTTATCTCATTCCTTAAATTTTGTACATCAGTTATTAACATTTTTATTAATGTTTTTAAGTCTTCCATATGGTTATCTTTTCTTTGATTGGTTAAAATAGTATATTCTGCATTCAGTATCTTTACAATCTTTTATAATCTTATCATACTTTTGTTTTTTATTTTCATCAGTTGTAAGTTGTTTTAATTCTTCAAAATAATTTGCTCTTTCCTTATATTTTTCTTGTTTTAATTTCAATATTTGTTTTTCTTGATATTTTGTTAAATCTCTAGGGGTTAATAATTCGTCTAATATTAGATGATTAATTATTTTTATTCTTTTTAGATTTCTATTCAAATTATTTTCCATTTTAATAATTAGGTTTTACCTTTGATTGACTTAGATAGAATAGTTGACATTCAATATTTTTTGATTCTATTGCTTTCTTATTAAATAAGAATTTTTCATATTCTGAAGTTGGAAGTCTTGTTAGATTTTTATAATATCTAGCTTTTATTCTAAATTTTTCTTGTTTTAATTTTAATATTTGATTTTCTTGATTATTTGTTAATCTTTGTCCTGGCATATTTTCTATTTGTCGATTTAATTTTTGTACTGAATTATAATCTCTATCAAGTTTTTCTGTAAATTTTTCTATATTAAATATTATTTTATCATGAAAATTCATTATTTAATAATAATTCTTGTATTTTTTCTTTACAATGTAGTATGATTTCTTCTCTTTCAATTTCTTTACCAATTTTTTCATATATATATTCGTCTATTATAGTTCCTATTATTAGTTTATCTAATATTTGTTCTCTTATTTCTCTAGGTAATTCTTTAACTATAATTAATGTTATCATTTTTAATTTTTTAGGAAATGGTTCAATTATATAATTTTCTTGCTCATCTTCTAACATATAATACCAATCTGTTTTAGTAATTGTTACTTTTTTAGTCATATTTTCTTATTTCTTTTTCGATTAAATCATACATATGTTTTTCATAGGTTTCTAATATCATTTCACAAGTATACATATCTTTTACAATATCTAGTTTTATTTTTTCTATTATAAATTGTTTTATCTCTATAGGTAATTTTTCAAGTAATTTTAATGTAATTGTTACACTTTTATTATTTAATATTGGTTTTTTAATTATTATGTTAAAATCTTCTTTTATTATATGATATCTTTTACCTAAATCTTCAATTTTCATTATTTTTAATAATTTTTCTTCAAATTGTAGTATTTTTATTATTTTTATAAATCTTATGTAGGTCTTTTATGGCTCTATGGCTCTGATACCAATAGGTCACTAGAATGATGTATGAATTAAAAGCAACTGATTCATATTTCATTTCACCAGGTGATCATATTTACCCAAGGATAATAATGATGAAAGGATCCGAACCAACAATGGTAAAATTAATGGCTGACTATGGATATTTGGATTTAATTTATCCAGATAAAAATTTTAAAGAACTTGAAAAGTTTGATGACATATTCAAATCTGAAGTTTCCAAGTATGCTCAGGGAAGATCCATATATTTAAAATTTTATACCCTTAGTCCAGAAGTAGATGGAGGAGTATTCTATCCAAAGAGAACATATTATTACAATTGGATATGTTGGATGGAATTTTGCTATGGATATGGGAGTAATTAACAAACCAAGACCAAAATTTACTGTGAGTATGGATGAAGAACCGAAGAGTTCTTGGATACAAAGTTCTTTATAATATGGCTAAAAATCTTTATACAAAAAGATTTAGATGTTTATGTCAATATGAAGGATATACTCTACTTACAAATGATGGAATGCAAAAATCCGAAGTACTTAGAGATTATATCAACAAATTTGACACACATCAGATGCCAGGATGCATATCTACCTTACAAAGAGCATGTGAAGCCAGAGAGTGCCCCACTTGCCAGCAAAATCAAAAAGCAGATTCCAAAGAGATAAGGAAGATGTGACTAAAAGGAGCCAGCTGCATACCAAGACAAGGATAAAAAGAAGATGTGACTCTAATGGAGGGACCAGGAGGTTCTTAATTTCAAAACACTAATAGTTTAGTGAGATATGACGAATGCAATGATGTAAGAGGCCAATAATTTTGCCTCAATTGGATGTATAAATAGAGGCCTTCGGGCTTAGAGAAGGACAGAACGAATTGGAGAGAAAAAATTTGAGCACTCAAACTTGTGAGAAAGCCAAATATTCTGTTGATCTTGTACCAAATCTTTCGATATCAATAACATTTTGATATTATCATTCATATTCCAATCCTCTAAAACAGATATGAGTCTTTAGACTACTCTTCCCATAGATTCTTGATAGATTAAAAGGAAGAATTTCTCTCTTACTTTAACAAAAGAGGAGTTTTCCTTATTTAAGATCTATAGTTTTGAATCCTTAGAAAAGATACAGTGAAAGCATAAGCTGGAATAGCAAGAATCCTTGTAGGCAGGAAGCCATTGAAGGAAGAGGTTGCAGATCCAGGAGCTTGAAGGTCACTCTGTTCTAAAGAAGATAAACCAGAGATCAAAACTAAGGTAAATCTACTAGTTTTGTTAAATTTAGATAGAATTCTCCTTATATCTGGAAAGAATCGCAGGGATTATATATGATGTTGTTTGATGTATGCTTTATTATCAGTTGATAATTAATATGCCAGGATATACTATAAAAGGATTAGATAATCTGTTAGAAAAAATGAGAAATGAAATGAAATATATTACTGAAATATGTATCCAACTAGAAGAAGATGGAAACATATTAGAACTTGAAAAATTCGATAAAAAATTAAAGAAATATTTTAAGAATTATTCGGATATATTTCAAATTAGAAGAAAATTAAATGATAAAAACTAAGAAAGAAGAAATATAAGATAAATATGCCTGGATATACAGCTAAAGGATTAGACAACTTGTTAGAAAGGATGTTAGAAAAAATAAAAAATATTAAAACTCAACTAGAAAATAGAAATAGAACGAATGAGGAATATATTAAACTTATCAAAGAATATAAAAGAAAGATTATAGATTATGCTAATCTTGTAGATCAAATGATAGAATTGATGAATAGAATTGAAAATATAGAAATATGATATATCAATTGATAAAACTATTCATAAAGGAAAGATATACTTGCAATATACAAATTATATATCATTAAGGGTAAAATAGACTTTTCTACAAAAACCCAAACGGATCTATTATACCCGGCTATTTTGAAAAGAGCCCCGTCAAACATGGGATAAATGTGTAATTGAAAATGAGTATATAGAAGATTTTTATAACAATGGTCGTCAAACAAGGGCTAAAATTGACATTTGCCCGTTTAATTTTCATTATTGTAGAATGGGAATGAAAATATAACTGTTATTGGGCTCCACACAAAATATAGAAATTTAAATTTGATAGCTTGATGTGATGGATAACGGTCATATTTTTCTTTTTTTTTTCATTTTTATGGATAAAAAATGAAAAACAGAGGGGTATTTTTTTGTTGCGTTTTTATTTTCAACTTTTCAACAAATAAAATATCTTGATTTTGTCCATTACCATTTTGTTCAAAAAGTCCATTATCCTAATGTAAAAAAAAAAAAAATTATTTTCCCTTCAAAAAACTAAGAGCCTATTTGGGCCCTATTTGGTACACATTATTTTTTTCATTCTCATTCTTCTACTCATTTTCAACCACACATTTTTCAATAAAATAATATTTTCCATCACATCAATAATTTTTCCTTCATTTTTAACCACACATTCTCCATCAATCTACTATTCAATAATACATTCTTTCAAAAGAATGTATCCCAAACACACTCTTGAACCTCATTTTTGTCCAAAATGTCCGTTAAAATAGTATTTTGATGGAAAATATGTGGTAAAAATAAGGAAAAATTTTGGATTTGCGTGTAATATTATTTTATTGAAAAATGTGATTGAAAATAAGAGAAAGAAAAATATATTTTGAAAATAATGAGAACCAAACAATGGCTAAATAAGCAAAAAAAATTCAAAAATGCGGTAAAATAGATATTCTAAAATCTCCTTGCTAATTTCTAATACAAACTGATGTGGTGCTTGTTTACTATTCCTTCGACAAGTCAAGAATTAATTGAAATCAAACCTCTCTCTTCCATACCTACGCAATCACAGGTATGTTGTTATCTTAACACCATTCATAAAATGTTTGATGTATTGGATTAGATTATAGAAGAAATTTATATAAAATTTTCATATATATTATTAGGTAGAGAGCATTATGGTTTAAATAATGTGGATAATAATATTTGATTTAAATTGGTTGATTCAATAATGTCATTTGCTATATCAACCTATCTCCAATATCCATATCAAGTACATGCTTGATCCCCGATTCCCCAAGGCCATTAAGGCCCTGTTTGGGAAAAATTTTAATCAAGATTTTAATCAAAATTCTAGCCGTTAACTATCAAATCAGCCACCATTTTGACTTTCCATCTCACAGGTGGAGCCCACATGTTGACTCTAACGGCTATAATTTTGATTAAAATCTCACAAAAATTGCTCCCAAACACGCTCTAAATTTTAAGAGTTGAAAAAAAAAATTTACCACCGCACATGATTTTGAACTTTCAACTTCAAAAATCAAGTAATAATTGAGCTTTTTAATATTGATAGATAAGTTAGAATAACGTTATATAGCATCAACGGTGTTACAACACCAGTTTAAATGGTAACATGTAATAAGCTTAATGTAAGGTGGAATCAGGTGACTCATTTATAGGGTTGGACAAAACTCCCGAACCGAACCGATCGAACCCGAACCGAACCGAATCGAATCGAACGGTTCTTCTTAAATTAAATACTCGAACGGGTACCGAATCGAGAACTGACGGGTATGGTTTGGTTCTTGGTTCTAGACCCAGAACCGAAGAACCGAAAAAGAGCCGGATTTTCGAAAAAAAATTAATTTTTTTTATTGAATAAATCAAATTATTTTAATATTACCTTAAAAAATTAGCAAATTAACTAATTTTTTTATTTTAATTTATTGGCCCAACCCATTTTATAAATCCATTTTTTTGTTTTAATTTATTGGCCCAATTATAAGTTTCATTTTCAGCCCATGATGATACCTTTATAATAGTTGTTTATACTTCCTTTTCTCTTCCTATATATACGTAGAACCCAGCCCCATAAATAATTCAAATCGTTATTCGCTCATTTTGATAGCCAAAACAATGGTTTCATAGTTACCCTAGCCGGGACAACACCCACCATCATTTTGGTAGCTCATTTTGGACGACACCAACGTTTTATACCCGGCTGAGGTAATTTATTTTTATTCCTATGATTTTCTTCTGAGGTTCCTTCTCTTTAATCAATTAACCATGGATGCTCAGAGGACTTTGCTTGATGAACTCGTGGGTGTCGATTAGAAGCAATTAAGCATTTTCCAGTCCTTCGATTTCCATTTCGATTGTGTATTTTGCACTTCCGATAGCTTAATCAATCACAAAAAACCTAGGAGTTGTGCTTGCCTCCAAGGAATCACAAGCACCTACTTTTGATTTTTCTTGCTATTTTTTCTTCACTTTTTTCGGTGATTTGAAATAATCTATTCCATTTGAAGGGAAAAATAACAAAAATACATTTTGCCCATTAGCAATAAACCACATCAGCCTCAAGCTCGTGGCTTTCTTGATTGTTTTACCATTTCTCATTGCTAAGACAACTGGAAGACAAATGTTTTGTGTTGTGAAAAGCTTGTTAATTTGTTTTATGATATTGAATGGGGGCCTTGAGTTTGTGCATGTTTTGGATTAAATCTGTTTGTTGTATTATAGGTTGTGGATATACTTGGCTTCATTTTCGTAATGAATTTTCTTCCACATTGTTTGTGCAGGATATAATCAAGTTGTAGTTAAAGGTGATTCCAGTAATGGATGCTCAAATGAGATTCAAAAAACAGCCTAATGAGAGGTCAGAAATATGGAATCATTTTACTAAGATACTTAGTGGAGAAAGAGCAAAATGCAATTATTGTGGGAAAACATTTAAAGCTGATACTAATAGTGGAACTTCTAGCATGTAGAAGCATTTAAAAACTTGTTATGCATATAGATATAAGAACACTACGGTCAATGAAAACCAAGCAATACTCACTCGAGAAAACAATTATGGTGGTATTACGGCTATGGTGTTTAATAAAGAAAAGTGTAGAAAATCATTGGTTAAGATTATTATTATTGATGAATTAGCTTTTTCCTTTGTGGAAGGTGTTGATTTTAGGGAATTTGTGCGTCAACTTTGTCCTAGATTTGAGATTCCTTCTCGAAGAATGATTGCTAGAGATGTGCTACATCTCTACCATGAAACAAATGAATCATTGAGGATTAAATTAATTCATGATAGGCAAAGGATTTCTTTAACCACTGATTGTTGGACATCAATTCAAAACATCAATTATCTGGTAGTTATAGCTCATTTTATTGATAGAAGTTGGAAGCTGCATAAGAGGATATTGAATTTTTATGTTGTTCCAAATCATAAAGGGGAGACAATTGGAAAGCTTATTGAAAAATGTTTACATGATTGGGGAATAGAGCGTGTGGGTACCATTACTGTAGACAATGCTAACACAAATGACGTAGCGATCATTTATGTGAAAAACAAGTTGAAGAATTGGAAATCTGATGATACTATGATTTTAGGTGGCTCTTATCTGCGTGTACGTTGTTCAGCATACATTGTCAATTTGATTGTTAAAGAATGGCTGAAAGAGTTTAATCCATCTATAGAAAGTATTCGCAATGCGGTCAAATATTTTCGATCTTCTCCTTCCCGGTTGATGAAATTTAAGAGTTGTATTGAAAGGAAAAAGATTGCGTGCAAAAAACTTACAGTTTTGGATGTTCCTACTAGATGAAATTCAACATTCTTAATGTTGGATAGTGCATTAAATTTTGAAAAAGCCTTTGAAAGAATGGAGTTAAGTATTTTGATGAGAATGAAGGTGGAAAAGAAAAAGAGGGGCCACCTACAAGTTATGATTGGGAGAAAGCTAGAAAATTTGCCAAGTTTCTAAAAACCTTTTATGATGTCACATTGAAGTTTAGTGCTTCATTGAGTGTTACTTCCAATACTTACTTTCATGAAGTTTGTAAAATTGAGAGCAAGATTATTTGCTAAGTAGCATAGCAAGATTATTTGCTATGTATAGCATGAAGGTTAAGTTTGACAAGTATTGGGGTAATGTTGATAAATTGAACAAGATTTTGATTGTAGCAGTTGTGCTTGATCCTAGGTATAAGTTGGAGTTTGTTGTACATTGTATTGGTATCTTGTATGATTGTGTTAAGGTTGAAGCTACAAAAAATGAGGTCATGAAACTATTGTATGCTCGTATAACCAATACAAGGGATATCATCATTCAAACGAAGGAGCTAGTGGAAGTGGTGGTGGTGGATCTAATGATGGAGTCACTTTGTTGAATGATTCAGATGATGATGATTGGGATGCTTGTGATTTCGGGTACAAGAAAATGAAAACTAGCAGAATTGATTTTTCTGGAAAAGATGAGGTACCCACTGAAGATGCTACTGATGGAGATTTTGACATTTTAAATTGGTGGAAGATCAATAAATCAAGATTTGAATTTTTATCTGAGGTTGCAAGGGATGTTCTTGCCATTCCTGTGTCTACAGTTGCTTCTGAGTCAGCATTTAGTACTGGAGGGCGCATTCTTGATTCATTTAGGAGTTCTTAAAACTCCTAAAACAGTTGAGGCCTTAATTTGTACACAAAACTGGCTAAAGGAAGAATCTAGACTTTTGAGGGTTTTCCAAGATAGCGTTTGCATTGAAGAGACAGAGTTCTATGAAAGTATTGAGACAGGTAATAAAATATATATCATATTTTTTTCTTATGAAATCTTTTTAGTTGAATAATATTTAGTTTATTTATGTTTGTTAATTGTGCTTTTTCATTTTTTTCTTGTAGAGTTTCTTAGTGGAGAAAGTCAAGCAATTGATGATTAAATCAAATAGTTGGGTATGTAAATTAATCTTATTGGACAATTTGTTATTTATAAATTTTAAATTGGATAACGTTAATTTGTGAAAGTTGATATTGAATATGTCATTAGTGGTATTTATGTAGTATTGTTGTAAATGTTAAAAAATTTAATTATGGTACGTAACCGAACGGAACCGAACCTAACTGAACAGAACCGAACCCGAACGGTTCCAAAATTTATTTGGACCCGACGTTCCATTTATAAATACCCGAAAATTTTCGATTCGGTTCGGTTCTACAGAGAACCGAACCGAACCATGTCCAGCCGTACTCATTTAATTGTATTTATCATTTATTCCCCATTAATGACTCATAACATGATCTTTTAACATTAGTGGTGCTAAAAGTATTGCTCGATAATTTAATTTAATAATATGCCCTTGTTTCGTCTGCACTATTTCCAAAATGTACTCTTATCTCTCGTATTATCAACTACGCATTTTTTAATAAAATAATATTACACGTAAATCTAAAACGTTTCCTTATTTTTTAACCACGCACTCTCCATCAAAATTCTATTCCAAAATACATTTTTGGCCAAAAAAAAAAAAAATTAGGTTCAAACATGCTCTATGTGCTTATGTTTGGCATTCATTCTTCCAAAAACTCAGCCCCTACTTGAGTCATATTTTTCAAAAACTCATTTTTAATTATTCTTTCACCAATAAAATAAATTTACACATACATTGAATTTTTTTATTTTTTTTAACACACATTTTTCAAAAAATCAATATTCCAAAATGCATTTTTCTCTATAATATGGTTCGAACAAAAGCTCATTTTCAGCAATATATTTTCTCATAAATTAATTTTACGCGTAAATAAAAAAATCTTATTTTTTATTCACGCATTCTAAAAAAAAAATCACTATCTCAAAATACATTTATTTCAAAAAATGGTCTCCCAAAATATTGTTTTGAGCTACATTATTTTGTAAGAATATATTTTGAAATAGTAGATTGATAGAGAATATGTGGTTGAAAAGGAAAAAAAAGTTATTGATATTATGAAAAATATTATTTTATTAAAAAATGTGTGGTTCAAAATGAGTAGAAAAATGAGAATGAAAATTTTAATGTGACTCAAACAGGTGCTAACTATCATTATCTTTTCTTACGCTCTCTCCCTCTCTCTATACACAACACCTTTTATCTTTGATACCATTCTCTCTCTACTCTCTCTCTAAATAAAGATTTGGCAGCCACACCAGTTGTTGAGGGCGTCGACGAAGCCGGAAGCACCAGTGCACTATTGTTCCGCTACATCTTGAACGTCACCATGTCCTAAGCTCTGGCGGCCTCGATGATGGTGTCAAACTTATCGAGCCAAACGCACGAGCCACGCCAATTTAAACCCCAAATCTCCATGGCCTACCTTTCCTACGGTCGTTGTATCACTCTGTTGTTGAGGTTGCAGTTACAAAATCGTACATCACCATTTGTCAAATCATTGCCTTGTGATCGCATGGGTAGTAGCCTTGCAATCGAGTCCATTTACAAGTTGGTCCTCGTATTCAATTCTTTATTCAGCTCAAGTCCCTTTTAATTGTAATTCAAGTCCTCCATCTTCTAATTTGTATCACCTTTGTCCAAGTTTTCTCAATTATGCACAAACCACGTCTTTTTTTTTCCCCGTTGTCATTTTCTCCAAAAACTCATCCAATGTCGATTTTACCAATACAAATAATATTTACATGAATTTAAGAAATATTTTCCTAAAAATACCATCAGATATCCTTTTTTTACTGCCTAAATAAGTGCATCTATTACACGTATCGATGATTCCTATCTTCACAAGCCTTGAGCATACTTTTTAGTATGGTTTATATTAATGCCTTAACAACATTTTCAATTGACTTCGTGATTTTCATTTTCACTTTGAAGTTTATTATAAATCGCTAAGGTATCAGCTCTGATTTTGATTGTAAGGCAGAATTTAATGCTTTCCAATTTTTCAAGTTTTTGAGAATATCGGATAGTCTTAGCAATCGATGCAGTGCTAGTGGTTGTGGAATTGGGTAGTGGTGTGTGGGTTATGGTGGTTGTGTTGATTTTTGATTTGATGTGGATGTGGATGTGAATGTGGATGTGGAGGCGGTTATGGTGGCGACAAGATTATGGGAAGTGCATGTAGCTATGGAGTTGGTGGATTGAAGGAGGTGGCAGAGGGTTTGTGTTTAGGTGGTGGCGGCGACAGCAATTGCATTTTCGTAAATATCTACGTGGTGGTGATGGGACAAGGTTTTTTCTGGTGGTGCCGACAATGATAGGAGCGATGGTGGGTGGAGTGGAGAAGATGGGATGAAGAACGATTACGATCAATTATTAGGTAATTGTGACTAATTAAACGAATAAATTGTGATCAATAAATAATATATGACCTAAAAATATATGTAATTTGTTCCTACAATAATTTGTGATCGAGAAAAAAACTTGTAATTAATTAATTTGATAAATTGTAGCCGTGAAATAAATTGTGACATATGAAATTTGTAATTTGCGATCCATAAATAAGTCTTGACCAATTAATTTGATAAATTTGTTTGATAAATAAATTGTGATATATAAAATTTGGAGATCATTCTGTGACTGTGACTAGTACGTAACTGTGACTATAAACTGTATATTATTGGGACCTTAGCCTATTTAATTGATAAAATATATTTAATTAACTAATTAATTAATACTACTTGATTTTTGGAAGGAATGTATAACCGATTCCTTGATTTAAGGGAGGATATTTTTAAATATCTTTCATTATTTAGGTAGTTATGTATTTTTCTCATAAATTTTTTTTCTTACGTATCAACCCAGTACGGAAAAAATCTTCGTCCTCGAGCTTCGTCTCTAATTGATAGTGTGAATGACTATCTTTTAAATGAAATTAAAGGATTGTATCCGCCATAATATCAAAGATAAAAATACTTGTACATCGCCCCCCAACCTATCACAGGGTGTTGTTGAGCCCCTGGCATTACTGAGGCCAACGTGGTGGCCCTGGTAATGTAGCATGATTCTAATATCATATAAATATTTGATACTACTTTACACCATAATTTCATTCTAAATTATTTATAAGATTTAGCTCCAAGTTTGATATCGATTAAAATTTAGATTTTAATTTAAGTCAAAGTCAATAATTCATTTCAACCATATATTTTATGGGTTTCATAACTTTTCAATCACACATTTCATCAACTTCTATCAAATTTTACTATAAATCTGATTTTAATTCTCACTAATTGAGCGAGCATAATAAAAATTGTTTGCAACCAAGTTTAGTAAGTGATTTTTGTGTATGTATAATTAGCTTTGAAAAAATAACATATTTTTGGCATATTTATATATTTTTGAATCATTAGTTGTCCGACTTCAGTTCTATTAAGTGGGAACTCTTTAGTTAAAAACTTAAATTATTTTTTTTCAATAAATTAATTTTGCACGTAGACCTAAAATATTTTCCTACTTTTAACAATGCAATCTAAAATAAATCACTATTTATAAAATATATTTTCAAAAATGAGGTTAAAACAAGGGCTAATTAATTATAGTATATATAATTTTAGTTGTAATATGCATTATTTTATTTATTCAGTGGTCTTAAAATAATTAGAATAATATTAAAAATTTAAAAAGCGTTTTTAGAATATTAGAATTAAAGTTTTGTAGTCTGATTACCTCATGATCAAAAGTTCACTAACGTGATTTCAAGTAAAGCTAAATTTTACTGATCATGGGTAAAATTTAGGGTCTGTTTGTTTTTTATTCTCAAATTTTACAGTAAATCAATTCTCATTTTCAACCACACATTCTTTAATAAAATAATATTTTCCATCACATCAATAATTTTTTCTTCCTTTTCAACCACACATTTCCCATTATATCACTATTCAAAAATCAATTCTTCCCCCAAAAATCCCTACCAAACAAGCACTTACTTTGCTAACTTGGTCGTGCGTGTAGAGATTTCATTACTCTTAACGTTCACATTACCAATTATGTTAAGTGGTTGAATTGAAGATTTAAGGGAGTGACCTAATTGCTCACAAATTAAATGACATTGGTGTGATTGCTCTTAATTAAAATTCAATAACCTAATTGCAAATAAGGGTAAAGGTTCAGCGACCTTGGGTGAAACGAGTTTTGCCACATGTACGTCTTACTTTACCATTTGATTTACATTTTTATACTTGACAAAATTTCACATTATCTTTGACAAAAAACAACTTTAATCCAACCATTGAAAAATTGCCACCTATTTTGGGTGTAAAACATGATATAAAAGTAGTTTAATTCATTACACAAACTCCCTTGTAAAAGGAAAATGCTTATTCTACATAACTATTTTCATAATGAAGAGGTGTCAAAATATAAGCGAGGAAATTATTTGATTGATGAAATTTTAATCCAATTTAAATCTCGTCATATCATTTGTTTGTTAATCATTATGCCCATGTTTGACACCCATTCTTTATCTCATTCTCATTTGTTTCTTATTTCATTTCAACCACACATTCTTCCAATAAAATAATATTACACACAAATCTAAAATTTTTTATAACTTTTCCATTACACATTTTCCCATGAATCACTGTTTTAAAATTTTTTATCTTCAAAAAGTGGGTGTCAAACACATTTTCCCATCAATCACTGCTATTTAGTAGTGACTTTTGCAGTGTCAAGAACGACTTTAACCATAAAAACCAGCAAACACATTCTCTTCCCTTCTCAGTCGAAGGAAGGATTGTCATTTCATTTCTCAGATTTTGTCCTTCAATCAAACTACAGTAATTTGGAGGAAAAACAGGCTCTCGGTTAGTAATTTTCATTTCTCCTCTCCGTTTATTTTTCATTTTTAAAAATAAAAAATATTACCGTTATCCATCCCATCAATTTGAGGCACGACCATATTTTTTTCATTCTCATTCTAATCAAACGGGCCCTGAAATTATCTATTCCAAATTGCAAAAAATTTTATATCCCATTATTTATTTCCAAATAAAAATATTTTCGAATTTCTAATTGACGCTATAAGGCCTGTTTATTTTTTATTCTCAAATTCTACAGTAAATCAATTCTCATTTTCAACCACGCATTCTTCAATAAAATAATATTTTTCATCACATCAATAATTTTTTCTTCCTTTTCAACCACACATTTCCCATCATATCACTATTCAAAAATTAATTCTTCCCCCAAAAATTACTACCAAACAAGAACATAATTTGGAACTAACTCGCAGATAGCATTGATTCCGATCAGAGTTTCTCTGGTATAGTTACCTCTGTTGGAAAATATATTATTTGGCAAATGAATTTTCACTTGTGTATGTGAAATTAATCCCACATTGATTGAAAGTTGGGATTTGAAGAGGAGCCTTAAAAGGGATTAACAATCCCACATTGGTTAGAAATGGAAAAGTGGGAATATATGGGGACTATAAATAGTACCATCCCACATTGGAAAAAGAAAAAAGAAAGTGGCAATTGGGAAAACTTAAATAGTTATCCCACATAGGATAAGATTAAGTTTTTGGACCAATTTATATATGGTTAACAATTTGTAAGGTGTAACCATTTGTTGCATAGAGACTCCTCCGTGGCCTACGCGCCCGCAGGGGGGTGCAAATCTTGGACCGACTTGGCCTTCGAGTCTTGAACTTGTGTGCGGGCGCGACCTGCGTACACGAATGTCGGACCGAATGAGTCAAAAATTGGCCACCAAGTGCAAGTCACGTTTTGAAAATTTTCTTTTACGTTTTTCAATTTAAAACATAACTTGAAAACTGTTTTCATTTATTTTTGTAACTCTAAAACGTGAGAATTCAATGGCAAAGTTATGACTGGAGTTATGACTGCATTAAGAGGCAAATGCTCCTCCTTGCCTATATATCCCGAACAATCTCTTCAGTTCAGATGCACCACAACAGCACGAAATCTTTCTGCTTCCTTTTCAAATTCCTATCGTCTTACAGTCACTTGGTGATTCCGTCCCGGCACACTCGTTCAGTTCGACTGTACAAACTACAGTTCACGCCGCTGTATCCTGGGAAGCAAGCGCTCGCATTACTTCGGTGAGGGGGCGAATATTGCTTTAAGGACACTGTGTTCGACACAGGCCTCGGCTTCAAAGACGCCAATTTTATCTTCTGTCAACTGCAACATTTTCTTTTTCTGTCCACTGCAATTTGTCTATTACTTCTTCTAATTCAGTTAACTGTTCAGAGTTTACCTACAATCTTAAAGCAATATCTTCGTACTAATTTTTCTGATTGTGTTTCAGAAAATGGAAAATACACCTACCAATAACGTTGTGGGATCTGCAAACGAAATTGTGCCTCCTATGGCTCAGGCTGTGGCTTTGCAAGGTTCTGATGTGGCTCAAGTGGTTGCTCCAGTAACACAAACTGTGGCTAATATGCCAAGCTTAGATGCTGGTCCAAGTGGGACTAAGACTGTGGCTCCCATGCCAAGTCTGGCTACTGGTCCAACTGTGACAGTCCCGATTAATCACGGGGAAAAGCCAGAGAAGTTCAATGGTTCGAATTTCAAGAGGTGGCAACAAAAATGTTGTTTTACCTCACGACCTTGAATCTTGCGAGATTCTTGACTGAAAATGTTCCAGTGCTTCAAGAGGGTCAAGGAGACATTCAAGCAATCAGTGCAGTGGATGCTTGGAAGCATTCTGATTTCCTGTGCCGGAATTATGTGATGAACAGTTTAGCTAATTCATTGTACAATGTGTACTGCACAATAAAAACGGCTAAGGAATTATGGGAGTCTTTGGACAAAAAGTACAAAACCGAAGATGCCAGAGCCAAGAAGTTTCTTGTTGGCCGCTTTTTGGAATACAAAATGGTGGACTCCAAATCTATAATCAGTCAATTACAAGAATTACAAGTGATCTTGCATGAAATTCATTCCGAGGGAATGGTTGTGAGTGAATCCTTCCAAGTGGCTTGCATAATTGAAAAACTACCTCCTGCATGGAAGGATTTCAAAAACTACTTAAAACACAAGCGAAAGGAAATGAACGTTGAGGAACTAATTGTTAGACTTCGAATTGAAGAAGACAACAAAAGTTCTGAAAGAGGGTTCAATCCGGTTGTGGCTAAAGCTAATGTTGTGGAGCATGGCCAAAGCTCCAAGACCAATAAGAACAAGTTTGGGCCATCTGGTAGCAAAGGGCCCAAGTTGGGGCCAAAAGGTGGAATCTCCAAGAAGAAGTTTCAAGGAAAATGCTTCAATTGTGACAAGATTGGTCACAAGTCTACTGAGTGCCGTTTGCCAAAGAAAAAAGAAGCAAATATGGTTGAAGATGTATCTGACATCAACCTTGCAGCTGTCATTTCTGAAGTGAACCTGGTGGGTTCAAATCCGAGAGAATGGTGGATAGACACCGGTGCCACCCGACACGTTTGCTTCGATAAGGAGATGTTTAATGGGTTTGAAGCAGCGGATGGGGAGAAGTTGTATATGGGAAATTCAGCGACCTCCGAAATCAAAGGCCATGGAAAGGTGGTTCTAAAGATGACTTCTGGGAAAGAGCTGACTCTAAACAACGTGCTTTATGTGCCGGAGACTCGCAAGAATTTGGTTTCTGGCTCGTTGTTGAACAAGCATGGCTTCCGTATGGTGTTTGAGTCAGACAAAGTTATTTTGTCTAAGTCTGGAATGTTTGTAGGAAAGGGTTATGTAAGTGATGGGCTTTTTAAGCTCAATGTAATGGCTATTAAGCCAAAAATCAATAAAATGAATAACTCTTCCGTTTACTTGCTTGAGTCTTCCAATTTGTGGCATGGTCGACTAGGACATGTTAATTACAACACTTTGCGTAGACTAATTAACTTAAATTGCATACCTACATTCCAAATTGATAATAAAAATAAGTGTGAAACTTGTGTTGAAGCAAAATTGACAAGGTCATCATTTCAATCCGTTGAAAGAAAAACTGCACCTCTTGATTTAATTCACACCGGTGTATGTGATTTAAAATCAGACAAACAAGGAGGCAACAAATATTTTATTACTTTTATTGACGACAGCACAAAATATTGTTTTGTGTATTTGCTTAAAAGTAAAGACGAAGCTATAGAGAAATTTGTTCTCTATAAAAATGAAATTGAAAATCAACTCAACAAAAAGATCAAAGTGTTGAGAAGTGATAGAGGTGGTGAATATGAATCACCATTTGCTGAATTCTGTGCACAACATGGAATTAAACATGAAACAACAGCACCTTATTCACCACAACAAAATGGTGTTGCTGAACGGAAAAATAGAACATTGAAAGAAATGATGAATGCAATGTTATTAAGTTCCGGGTTACCTCAGAACATGTGGGGAGAAGCTGTGTTATCAGCCAATTACCTTTTAAATAAGGTACCCCGAAAGAAATAAGAAAAGAGCCCTTACGAATTATTGAAAGGAAGGAAGCCTTCTTACAAATACTTACGAGTGTGGGGGTGTCTTGCCAAAGTAGCTACCTACACCAAAGAAGGTGAAAATAGGACCAAAAACTGTTGATTGCATATTTATCGGATATGCACATAACAGTAGTGCTTATCGGTTTCTTGTGTTTGATTCTAAAATTTCCGATATACACAAAAACATGATAATGGAATCGAAAAATGTTTCATTCTTTGAACATGTATTTCCATGTAAGTCCAAAGATAAAGCAAACTCTTCTAAACAGACATATGAGACTATGATTGAGAATAGTCAAGACAAAAAAGTAGAAGATGAAGTTGAGGTTGAACCAAGACGTAGCAAACGAGAAAGGACAGGGAAATCTATGGTCCCGATTTTCTGACTTACATGCTAGAAACTGAACCTCAAAGCTTCAAAGAAGCTGTAAACTCTTCAAAAGGTCCTCAATGGAAAGAAGCCATTAAAAGTGAAATAGATTCCATTCTGCAAAATCATACATGGGAGTTGGTTGATCTTCCCCCGAGAAGCAAACCACTAGGCTACAAATGGATTTTCAAAAGGAAAAGGAAAGCAGATGGAACTATTGATAAGTACAAGGCCAGACTTGTAATTAAAGGTTATAGGCAACGAGAAGGCATTGACTACTTTGACACCTATTCTCCGGTAACGAGAGTAACTTCCATTCGAGTGATATTAGCGATTGCATCTTTGTACAATCTCGAAGTACATCAAATGGATGTCAAAACTGCTTTTCTAAATGGAGAAATTTACATGGAACAACCTGAGGGGTTTTCTGAACCAGGACAAGAAAACAAGGTATGTAAATTGGTAAAGTCATTATATGGCTTAAAACAAACACCAAAACAATGGCATGGAAAATTTGACAATGCCATGATGGAAAGTGGATTTAATATCAATGAATGTGACAAATGCGTTTACATTAAAGACACAGGAAATGGTTATGTTATTTTATGTCTTTATGTTGACGACATGCTCATCGTTGGTAGCAACGATAAGATGATTAAATCTACTAAAAATATGTTGAATTCAAGATTCGACATGAAGGATATGGGTTTAGTTGATGTGATTCTTGGAGTTAAAATTTCAAGAACATCGGATGGACTCGTTCTAAGTCAGTCACATTATGTGGACAAAATTTTGGAAAAATTCAATAATGATGATACTGGCGTGGCTAGAACACCGATAGATACAAGTCAACATATATTGAAAAATAGAGGCGATAGTATTTCTCAAGTAGAGTACTCTAGAATAATCGGAAGTCTTATGTACCTAATGAGTTGTACAAGACCAGATATCGCTTATGCAGTTAGTAAGCTGAGTAGATATACTAGTAATCCAGGGTCTGACCACTGGAAAGGAATAGTAAGAGTACTAAGATACTTGAGATATACTCGTAACTATGGACTACACTATACCAGATATCCTGCTGTTATTGAAAGATATACTGATACGAATTGGATATTTGATATTAAAGACTCAAAGTCTACTAGTGGATTTGTGTTCACTTTGGGTGGTGCAGCCATATCATGGAAATCCTCTAAACAAACAGTTATTGCGAGGTCTACCATGGAATCTGAGTTTATAGCTCTAGATAAATGTGGTGAAGAGGCTGAATGGCTACGCAATTTCTTAGAGGATATTCCAAAATGGTCTAAACCTGTGCCAGCAATTTGCATACATTGTGATAGTCAATCTACGATTGGAAGGGCACAAAGCAACATGTACAATGGTAAGTTTAGACACATACGTCGTAGACATAATACCATAAGACAGTTACTCTCAACTGGAGTTATCTCTATTGACTATGTAAAGTCTAAAGATAACATTGCGGATCCGCTAACCAAATGGTTAAATAGAGAGCTAGTTGCAAAGTCATCAAAAGGAATGTGACTTAAGCCTCTAAAAGAATAAGTTATTGTAGTGGAAACTCAACCTAGCTGACTGGAGATCCCAAGATCTAGGTTCAATGAGAAAACCTAATTGCAAATACTTAACTATATCACTGTGGGGGTTATTTCCGGTCCATTCCTGTAATAATAGTGATGCCCGTGGGAAGAGGATAAGCAATAAGGCTTTTAATGATTCTTATGCAAGGCTCCGAAAATCCGAGCGGAGTAATGCGGGTTACTCTTAATTAAGAAATCACCTATGTGAGAAAGAAGTGGGGCCGCTTCGAAGGGAATTGTGAGGCTCAATTCTTAATAACTCTCACTGAACCAGGCATATGTTCATGGCCACAAACGAATATAACCATGAGAACTGAATTGTGCTAGGAAGAATCCTGTGTGAGGTACATCATCATTTACACAAAACGCAGAACAGTTCAAAGACATCACGTCTACTGATCAGCTAATAAAGTAAATGTATTTTCATAAGGGGAGGTTCAAAAGGTAACACCTACCTATCCTATGCAGGTTTCAACTGTGGAACTTTGTCACCAAGTATTCCGTGTCTCTATTAATTTCCATTCATGTGGGGGATTGTTGGAAAATATATTATTTGGTAAATGAATTTTCACTTGTGTATGTGAAATTAATCCCACATTGATTGAAAGTTGAGATTTGAAGAGGAGCCTTAAAAGGGATTAACAATCCCACATTGGTTAGAAATGGAAAAGTGGGAATATATAGGGACTGTAAATAGTACCATCCCACATTGGAAAAAGAAAAAAGAAAGTGGCAAGTGGGAAAACTTAAATAGTTATCCCACATAGGATAAGAATAAGTTTTTGGACCAATTTATATATGGTTAACAATTTGTAAGGTGTAACCATTTGTTGCATAGAGACTCCTCCGTGGCCTACGCGCCCGCAGGGGGGGTGCAAATCTTGGACCGACTTGGCCTTCGAGCCTTGAACTTGTGTGCTGGCGCGACCTGCGTACACGAATGTCGGACCGAATGAGTCAAAAATTGGCCACCAAGTGCAAGCCACGTTTTGAAAATTTTCTTTTACGTTTTTCCATTTAAAACATAACTTGAAAACTGTTTTCATTTATTTTTGTAACTCCAAAACGTGAGAATTCAATGGCAGAGTTATGACTGGAGTTATGACTGCATTAAGAGGCAAAGGCTCCTCCTTGCCTATATATCCCGAACAATCTCTTCAGTTCAGACGCATCACAACAGCACGAAATCTTTCTGCTTCCTTTTCAAATTCCTGTCGTCTTACAGTCACTTGGTGATTCCGTCCCGGCACACTCGTTTAGTTCGACTGTACAAACTACAGTTCACGCCGCTGTATCCTGGGAAGCAAGGGCTCGCATTACTTCGGTGAGGGGGCGAATATTGCTTTAAGGACACTGTGTTCGACACAGGCCCCGGCTTCAAAGACGCCAATTTTATCTTCTGTCAACTGTAATATTTTCTTTTTCTGTCCACTGCAATTTGTCTATTACTTCTTCTAATTCAGTTAACTGTTCAGAGTTTACCTACAACCTCTTCCAGTGTAAATTTAGATAAATAAGTTGGGACTTCTGCTAGGGTTTTTTAATATATATATATATTATTTTAAGGATGATGTAACAGAAGAGGAAGAAAATTTAGAGTATGATTGGTCAGGAAATTGCATTTCCTTGGGTGGTCCTATGGATAACAAAGTGAATACTCAAAACATGGTAAAAGAAATTTTAATTTGATATTTTAAGGAATTTTTATAGGTAACAGAAACTTGAGAGTGTGAATAGTCCAATCCAGCAATCGTCTGAATATAGGTAAATTCAACTTTGCAAACTTTATGACGGGGGAAGTTGAATGTGAAGTTTTGCACCTATTGCTGTAGTATATGGTGTAAGTAAATGTGTGCATCGACAGGGTGAAATACGAGTTATCTCGCAGTTTGTGAACTAGGAGGTATTCTTGTGATTAATTTCTTCTATAAACATATCATATGTATAACTATGCCCCTGTTTGGTGGGAATTAAAATAAGATTTTTAGTAGATTTTGATAAAAATTGATGAAATGTATGGTTGAAAAGTCGTGAATCTCATAAAATGTGAAGTTAAAATTAGTTATTGGCTTTAACTTAGGTTAAAATCTGGTTTTATTTCTAACAACAGGGGTTACATCTTGAAAATTTAGTCATCTTACAAACTTGAGGCAACAGAAAATGTGTCTACTTCATATTGTGAGGTATTAACTGAAACTCCTATAGCTACTTTGATCAGACTTGCAGGACCTCATGCGGAGATCAAATCAATTTGTTTAATTTGGAAATTAGATTTAGTGGAATTGAAGGTTAAAAGAAGACCTTGTTTCACTACCACTGGAATATATAAACTATTTTTCGGCCACAAAAAAGGGAATTATCAATTCTTGAGGTTCTTTTGTCCCTTGAATATAAATTGCTGTATCGGTTCCATTTATAGTGATGATAATGAATGAACATGATCTACAGGTTTTCAATTTACATATCTTCCATCGTAGGATTTTTTTTTTGTCAGCAGTGGCAAGTTGGTTTCTGAATTGATGATGAAGTTGAAGATCCTATCTTTAATGATGGGGATGACTCCATCCACCATCAAAGAATCTCTGCATGCTACTTGAATGAAGGAACTGTCTACTTACCAACAGTGGCATCAATCTCTAACTCCGATGAAGAAATTACTTCTGATGATGAGGTGTGTGATAATAAGATCATCCCTGTTTGGGAAAAATGTATTTTGGAATAGCCATTTTTTGGAGAATGTATGGTTAAAAAATAAGGAAAATTTGGTTTTATGTGTAATATTATTTTATTGAATAATGTGTGGTAGAAAATAAGAAAGAGAAAAATGTATTTTCTCTAAAATGGAGCCCAAACAAGGGAAATATTTTAGTGACTTCATAGTTGCTATTTGCAATTTCATTTGTATTCAGAATCAATCCTTCTTTATCATATTCTCCAGTAAACCATCTCCAGATGTCCTTATCCTTCCTGTTTAAAACTTCCAGAACGTTAGCCTTCATACAACAGGAAGTGTAAAAAAAGATGTTGGTGGTACATGGTCAGAAGCAAGTTGAGAAGCTGAGGCATTAGTTATGAAAACTCTGGCTGTTCCTCATATTATGGTGCCTTTGTGAAAGAAAACAAATCCTCTAAAAGGTATCGCGTCTTTTTCTCTTTCCTACAATTTTTTTTGATAATTTAACAATATGTTTGTTGCATCTATCATCTGTTGGAACTCATAGTTGAAATATCATCAGCTGACTCATCATCTTGCCTCCAGCTCAGCAGACTCCACCTCAGCATTTAGCTGCAATACTTGAATCTGTTAGATCACTCTCAGCTCACCATTGCAGGACCACAGGTCGTGCTACCACTCCTATAATTATGGTGCACCATTGATCAATAATTATCCACCTGTACAGCCTAGATCTTTAGCCTAGAACATTCCTTTTACTTGTATAAATTCGAGCTCACTCTCACTTGTAAAGACATGCTGAAATCAATTCTTTCCAGTTAAATTTATATCTTTGAATTCAGTACTTTGACTTGGTATCAGAGCTAGTTAATGGCCAACGCCAGTATTAACAGCTCACAGTCCCAATCAGCTGCAATGTCCAACACTGAGGCACCTCCAATGCTGGGAGGAAATCACCTCACTTCGTTTGGCATGAATCTCAATCAAACTCCCTCTGTTAAACTTGACAGAGACAATTATCTTCTTTGGAAAAATATGATTCTGCCTATCATAAGAGGTCACAACCTGGAAGGATACCTGGAGGGAACCAAGGTGTGTCCACCAGAATTCATCAGTACTCAAGTAGCTGGAGAATCAGGGATAAGTGTAGAAATGTCTACCAATCCAGAGTTCAATCAATGGAAATCTATTGATCAACTACTCATGGGATGGCTCTATGCCACTATGACTCCTGAAATTGCTCTAAGGGTAATGGGATCTGCAAGTTCTCTTCAATTGTGGACTGCCATCAAGGAGAGCTTTGGCATTCAAAACAGATCCAGAATTACCTTCCTAGTAGGAGAACTTCAGAAAACCAGGAAAGATGGTCTGAGCATTGATCAGTATCTGAATAAAGTGAAACTCCTAGCCAGTAACCTGGAAGTTGCTGGAAAACCTGTTCAACCTGCTGATCTGGTAACTCAAGTCCTGGCTGGCTTGGATGAAGAATAGATGCCTATTGTTGTACAGATCAACAGCAGGGAGTCTATCAGTTGGGAAGAACTTCAATCTACTCTTATGACATATGAGAGTAGACTTGATCACATCAGTGCCATCAAAAATGATATGGCAGGTATCAATCTTAATCACTCATCTGCAAACTTCACCCAAAGGTCTCCAAACAACCACTACTCTGGTAGAAATTCCAACTCTTACTATGGTGGAAGATCACAGTACAATGGTAGCTATAGAGGAGGTAGAAGAGGAGGTAGGAACAGAGGTAGATTCAGCTCAAATAATCTGCCTACATGTCAAGTTTGTGGTAAAACAGGACACAAGGCAAATGTGTGCAACTATCGATATGATGAAAGTTTTAATGGACCTGCAGCACCTCATCAAAATAATTTCAGAAATCAAGCTCCATCAGCCTTCATCGCCTCACCAGAAACAATCAACGATCCTTCCTGGTTTGCTGACACAGGAGCAAGCAACCATGTCACTTCAAATTCTGAAAATCTCAGTCAAGCCAGTAAGTATTCAGGTAAAGAGAAAATTATGGTTGGAAATGGAAGCAAACTTAATATCATACACACAGGCACAGCTAAAATGGCAACCATGACTGATAAACAATTGTTTTTAGATAAATTACTACACGTACCAGAAATCAAAAAGAATCTCATAAGTGTCTCACAACTTACTTCTGACAATCATGTGTTTATGGAGTTTCACTCTAACTATTGCTGTGTTAAGGACAAATCAACAAGGAAAACGATGCTGCACGGAAAGCTTAGAGAAAGCTTATATCAGCTTGAACCTCCCAACACAACCTCCAAAGTTCAGTCAAGTTCTTCTGAGTTATTTCATCCAGATAAACTCTACAATTCAGTATGTTCAGTCGAGTCCAGTAAAGTCGAGAGTCTTGAATCTTTTAACTCTCTAGCTAGTGTTTGGCATAGGAGACTTGGGCACCCTTCCAGTCAAGTGTTATCCCAAGTACTCAAAGAATGTAATCAAAATCTAAAATTAAATAAACTCAGCTCATTCTGTGATGCTTGCCAGTATGGAAAATCTCACCGGCTTCTCTTTAATGCTTCAATCTCACATGCTAAATCACCTCTGGAAATAATCTACACTGATGTCTGGGGTCACTCACCTATTCTCTCAACATCTGGCTGCAAATTCTACATTGCCTTTGTTGATGATTTTAGCAGATATACCTGGATATATCCAATGAAACACAAATCAGAATCATTACACATTTTTGTTCAATTCCAAAAACTTGTGGAAAACAAATTTGACAGAAGAATCAAAACTCTTCAGTCTGATTGGGGTGGAGAGTTTAGAAGTTTTGTCAATCATCTCTCGAAGTCAGGAATAGAATTTCGACACTCTTGTCCTCACACATCTGCACAAAACGGGAGAGTTGAAAGAAAACATCGTCATATCGCAGAAACTGGACTTACCCTGCTTGCCCAAGCTAAAATGCCATTAAAATTCTGGGTAGAAGCTTTTCAAACTGCTGTTCATCTTATAAACAGATTGCCCACACAGGTTCTTCATATGAAATCTCCTTATCAAGTCCTATACAATAAAAAGGCTGACTACCTATCTCTAAGAACATTTGGTTGCTCATGCTTTCCATGTCTTCGACCCTATCAAAGCCATAAATTCAGTTTCCACTCAGTGAAATGTGTCTTCTTAGGCTACAGTCCATCACACAAAGGCTTTAAGTGTCTCAGCCCCACTGGCAAAACCTACATTTCTAGACATGTGATATTCAATGAAATTGAATTTCCCTTCGAGTCAATATTCCTCACAAAAACTGAGACTAAACCCGCTGAACAACAAACTGTTATTTCTTATTTCCAGATGCCTTTTCAACCCTCAAATTCTGAACAAAACTCCACTGATATAACTAGCTCTGAAGCTATTCCTACAGTAGAGTCATCCACTGATGAACCTAATATAGCAATTGAAAGAGATACTATCTATAATCATACTGATTCTGATCAAAGGAATGAATCTCTTGACACTGGTAATACTGATGCAAGATTTCAAGGTATTGAAGAAACTCATAACTTGGATGAAAATAATTATGAAAGGCAGAAAGCAGGGCACCCTATGACAACAAGAGGCAAAGCTGGTATATTCAAACCCAAAGCTCTCTCCAGTCAGGCAGTGGATCCTCAGTGTAATAAAACTGAACCTCAGAGTATTACAGAGGCTTGGGGAGATAGGAATTGGAAAAAGGCAATGACATGCACTGATCGAAAATAAAACGTAGACCTTAGTACCACCATCTTCATCCTACAACATTGTAGGAAACAAATGGGTCTTCAGATTGAAACAGAATTCAGACGGATCTCTTCAAAGGTTCAAGGCGAGGCTAGTAGCAAAAGGTTTTCACCAAACTCCCGGAGTGGACTTCTATGAAACCTTCAGCCCTGTCTTGAAGACCTCTACATTGAAAATCATTCTCAACCTTGCAGTAATGAAGGATTGGAAAATAAGGCAAGTGGATATTAACAACGCATTTCTAAATGGGAACTTAGAGGAGACTGTTTATATGCATCAACCAGAGTGTTTTGTTGACAAAACCAAGCCAAACCACATTTGCAAACTTGAAAAAGCTCTTTATGGGCTTAAGCAAGCGCCAAGAGCCTGGTATGATAAGTTGAAAAGCACCCTGATTGATTGGAAGTTCAATCAATCAAAGGCAGACACATCTCTATTTCATCTCTCAACTGAGCAGGACATTATCTTCGTTCTCATCTACATTGACGACATAATAGTCACTGGTAACAACAATAAGTTGCTTCAAAACTTCATAACAGAACTTCACAGGAAATTTGCACTCAAAGACATGGGAGAACTTCATCACTTCTTAGGGATAGAAGTTCACAGACACAACTCAGGACTTCATCTAACTCAATCACGGTATATTTCAGAGTTACTGAAGAAGTTTGAGCTTCAAAACCTCAAACCATGTCCTACTCCCAGTGCAGTTGGGAGAACTATGTCCAAATTTGACAGTGAACCTCTGAAGAATCCCTTAATCTACAGGAGTGCTGTTGGAGGACTGCAATACTTAGCACACACCAGGCCAGGCATAATTTTTGCTGTGAACAAACTCAGTCAATTCTTGCAGGAACCAACCACAGTACACTGGCAAGGAGTGAAAAGAGTCCTAAGATACCTGAGAGGCACAATCGACCAAGGTTTATGGATCAAAAGAAGTGAAAACTTGATGATTAGTGGCTACTCAGATGCTGACTGGGCATCCTGTCCAGACGATAGAAGATCTGTGGCTGCATACTGCATCTACCTAGGTGATACCCTAGTGTCTTGGTCATCCAAAAAACAACAGGTTGTCGCCAGATTAAGAACAGAGGCGGAATATAGAGCATTGGCTGCTGCTGCGTCAGAAATAACCTGGATACAATCTCTTTTTAAAGAAATCAAAATATCACAAAACTCAACTCCAATCATCTGGTGTGACAACCTGAGTGCTGGAGCATTGGCAGCAAATCTCGTTTTTCACGCTAGAACCAAGCATATAGAGCTAGACATACACTTCATAAGAGATAAAATCATTGCCAAGGAATTGGAAGTGAAATATGTTCCTACTGCCGATCAAATTGCTGACCTGATGACTAAAGGAGTTTCTCATTCAAGATTTGCTTATTTGAAAGACAAACTTGGAGTAACAATAGTCCCCTCCAGTTTGAAGGAGGGTGTTGGAACTCATAGCTGAAATATCATCAGCTGACTCATCATCTTGCCTCCAGCTCAGCAGACTCCACCTCAGCATTTAGTTGCAATACCTGAATCTGTTAGATCGCTCTCAGCTCACCATTGCAGGACCACAGGTCGTGCTACCACTCCTATAATTATGGTGCACCATTGATCAATAATTATCCACCTGTACAGCCTAGATCTTTAGCCTAGAACATTCCTTTTACTTGTATAAATTCGAGCTCACTCTCACTTGTAAAGACATGCTGAAATCAATTCTTTCCAGTTAAATTTATATATTTGAATTCAGTACTTTGACTTCTATGGACTTTGACCAAAGCAGTCATGCTGCTGTCAATAATTCGTTCCTTACATCTTATTTTCAATTTTCACCCTTGTCAATCAAATTCTTCCGCACTTCCTCAGAGGATGCTTCTTATTTGACAAGCCACCAAAAGAGAGAGGAACATTATGCAACTCGACTTGCAATATATGAAGAGCGTTTGCTCGACTATCATGTAAAGAAATCTTGGGGGAATCAGCCTATTGTTAAATCGAAGGCATATTTGAATTCCTCTCCCTTGCAGATCACTTAAACTCTGAGACTGTTCTTCTGTTTGGCTAGAGTTATAATAGAATTTACTCTAAGCTTGTTGACAACTGCAGGTGGCAAGTCCAAATTTTCTTTCGGTTTC
The DNA here is from genome assembly GCA_035079005.1 of Fraxinus americana. Taxonomy (NCBI): domain Eukaryota; kingdom Viridiplantae; phylum Streptophyta; class Magnoliopsida; order Lamiales; family Oleaceae; genus Fraxinus; species Fraxinus americana. The sequence goes on along the minus strand of CM068708.1, from coordinate 18,186,207 downwards.
CAGTCACGCAAGGAAGATCTGCCATTAGTTGTCAGTCATAAGAATGAGAATGGGACATCTTTGGACAATATTCCATTATCGGTTCAACTCAATGCTGCAGCTGACAGAGACATGAACAAATGAATTGCTGATACCTGGTGCGTTTTTCATTGAAAAGAAATAGAACAGACAGAGATTCTCGCACACAGAGTACCATCAGAACTGGCCGCTAACCATGTTTCTAAAAAGCATTCGATGACTGAATTTCTGGACTGCTTTAAGGAGAGGTGTAGTCTTCTGCAAGGAAGTTCTGGAATGGTTAGTTTTCTTCTTTAACTTTCTTTTATTTTGTAGTTCTATATTAAAGATTTAATTTTGTATTTTATCTAGGATTTTGGGAAAAGAGGAAGAAACCCACAGATTGTTCTAAATAGAAATCCATCTTCATTGGGTGATGGAAGCATGGATAATGATGACCTACCTGAAGTTTCAGATAGTCGACCGTCCAGTGAAGATGAGGTATTTCCCTGATGAACGGTCCTTTAGCAGTTCCGATTCTTGTGCTTGACTGCATTTAATTTGCCCTTTATTTTACTATAATGATTAAAATGAGGGAGCTTTTCTTTGGCTAGACTTCTAAATTCCAGCTTGTAACTAATATAAGAGTGTCTGTATTCATCTCTGAAATTTATGGATCGCAACACCCTACAACTTATAATTGGATTTTCATTCTTTTTCTTAAGGTCTTCAACTTTCAATTTATCATTGAATAATACTGCCACGATATGATAAACTTCATCCAGATCATACATATATCATATACGCATATTTTGATCTTCTCTCGTTTTTGACGCCGGGCAGAATAGTGATTATTCTGCAGGCTGGGTTCAATTGACAAAAACAGAGAAGAACGCAAGAGAAACACAAAGAAAAACGAGAAAATTCTTTATTATTCAACAACTAAATGAAAATAACCCACAAGCCGGATTAAATAGCCAGAAAATAATAATAATCGGAATTTTGCCAAAAAGAGCAAAATCCTAATATTCATACCAAAATAAAATACTTAATAAAAGAAACAATATCACCAAAATTCGGCTCAAATCGAGCAATTATTCTATGTCAAAAGGGAAATTGAAATATTACCATAAATAGCAAAAAATAACTTAAATTGATGATTCAGAAGGGAAAATAGCTGAATTTGATCTCGAATCCGATGCACACCGAGCATAGCTCGGTGCCCACGACGTGCGCGCCGAAACGAGCTTTCCGAATTGGGGTCACGGGCGTGATTCTGACAACAGTAGCCAAAGTTATGGCCAAAATACCAAAACGTGTTCAAAATTGACCCCAATTAGGAAATGTCGTCGATTACTTTCCATTCTTACGTCGATCCGCCAACTCATGGTACGTTAGCGCCATCAACGAGTTATCTGACAACTCAACTTCGTCTGACTCGGACCCTCCTGCATCAGTTTTTTATCTGTTAGAAGATTTTGTTCACAAAATGTCAGCTATTAGGAATAAATAATATTAACTATGGGCATGTAACGGTAACAATTCCTGAAAAACAGTTGATTATCAGCGATTTTAATTTTCTTGTATTATTAATGAGACTGCTGATTGCAGTTATGTTTATAGTATCACTTTACTCTGTTCTTGTGTTCTACCTTTTATGGGTCAATATCACATCTTTGTGTCATCTTCCAGTTCAAGAATAGGGATGACAAAAAATTCCGATAAACTCGATACCCGCGGGGCCTCGTCCCGAATGAGGTGGGGATAACCCTCTTAATCGGGTAACGGGGCGGGGACGGGTAACGGCAGCCCCGCCCTGTTAAATTTTTTTTTTAGAATTCAATACTTTAAGAGCCTGTTTGGTAGGGATTTTTGGGGGAAGAATTGATTTTGAATAGTGATATGATGGGAAATGTGTGGTTGAAAAAGAAGAAAAAAGTATTGATGTGATGGAAAATATTATTTTATTGAAGAATGTGTGGTTGAAAATGAGAATTGATTTGAGAATCAGAAACAAACAGGGCCTAAATGAAAATTTTTATTAGTTTTAATAGAAAATAGCAAATTATTTATCTAAATCTAATGAAAAAAAAATTTAAACGGCTAATAAACGGGAAAAGGACCCACCCCCGCCCGTTCTGTCGTAGAAAGTGTCTTATGTAAACTCGACTTACTTTTAAGGACGACCTTTATAACTTGACTGTTTATTGAGTCTACATTTGATTAATTTTTCAGAATCAATTAAGATTATAGACCGGTGCTTGAACTTCTTATATTCCATTTTCAATGTATAATAATTATTCTTATTATGGTCATACATACGAATGTTTTGGTTCCTAGTGATTGATTCTTTGTCTTTAGATATAACCACACGTTATGGTTCTACAATTTATTTATTCTCTGTCACTCTCTCTAAAAAAAATAAAAAATCACATTTTACATTTTATGACACGAAAAAGTTAGTAAAGATTTCATCATACATGTAATTTATTACTGCCCTTTTAATATTAATTTATTATTTAAATAAATGGTCTCAAATTCTGAGGGAAAGCGTCGTCCTTCACTAACGTGTTCTCAAAGCAACGCATCAACACTGTTATAAAATGCCCTTGATCGTACCAGTAATACAAGAGAAAATTGTAGTTGGGACCCCAAACTTTGAGAAAGATAATACTTAGGTCTTCGTTAAAATCTATTGACTTGTACATTATTATACTTTCAATTTTAATGAACAACTTGTCTATTTTATCATCAAACCTCACGTGCCTTGCTCGTACTTTCCCTTGTTTCTTCTACCTTTTTTTTTTGGTGAGACATAAAGATGATTTACTATAAATGTCATATGCTACCTTAAAATCAAACATACCTTTAAAATAAAATGCCATATACTACCTTAAAAACAAAATAAATATATTCGTTTAACAAGAGACATAAATTCTGAGTAAGCTACGAGCTGGTGAAACATGCTTACGAGCCTAAAATTATCAAAACACGTTTTACTAAAAAAATAGATGGCTTAATTTTTCTTGAAAAGCAAGGCAAAAAACAAGTGTATATATACATACTTTATGTGGTTTTATTTGTTACTTTGACTTAAGAGATTTGTCGTTTTTTTCTCATATTATAGCATTTTCAAGAGGCACTTTCATTAAAAATTTTGGTGGATAATTTTTAAACCCCATGTTTGTATTTAAAAATTATTAAATCCCTGTTTTGTGGAGAATTTTTTAAATCTATTTTATCAAAAAATCAATTTTAACCACATATTTTCTTAATAAAATAATTTTGCACTTAAATTCGTCATTTGTTTTTACTTTTTAATCACACATTCTCTCAAAATTTTCACTTTTCACAAAATATATGCTCAAAAATATGCATCAAACAGGTTTTAAACAACATATAGGATAATTTAATAATTTGTTATATTGATTTGCTTAAAACGAGTTAACATTTTTTACTTATAAGATACTTATATAACATGTATACTTTTTTTTTTTAATAAGATGTTTATATGAGCCCACTCAAACATGTGCACCGAAATAGAGAGTTTGGATATATATGCATATGCCATAAAAAATTGATCAGGGACCAAAATTTGTGTCGTTTTGAATTCGAAGACCACAACTGTAATTTTTGCTGCAAAATCTTCTCCTAGGTCATGATTGTAAATTGACCCGAGCATCACTTACAAACCCTAACCATTCTTTAAAATTCTGTTCTAAATCCACCCTTCACATTTCGAAAAATTCCACTCATTCTCCATGGCAGCTATCCCCCATCCGAACCCGAACCCGAATTTCCTCTCACCCATGCTCCAGCCTTACCTTGAACAGCAGCAACAATTTCCACCCGACCCGCCGGATGAAGAAACTGCCAATGAAACAGCTAACGAAAGTCACATGTCTTTTACGAATAATTCAATTGTCTCAAATCCGAATTCGAATCAGGGTTTGATTGATCGGTCGACGCCGGCACTCCTCCATGTGTCGTTCAATCAGGACTATGGCTGCTTTGCTGCTGGCATCGATCGCGGGTTCCGTATATACAATTGCGATCCCTTTCGCGAGATCTTTCGACGGGATTTTGATGGTAATGGTGGAATCGGGGCAGTTGAGATGCTATTCCGTTGTAATATCCTTGCCCTTGTCGGCGGTGGTGATTCTCCTCAGTATCCGCTTAATAAGGTTATGATCTGGGATGATCATCAGAGTCGGTGTATCGGGGAGCTTTCGTTTAGGTCGGAGGTTCGTGGGGTTCGATTGAGGAGGGACCGGATTGTGGTCGTCCTTGAGCAGAAGATATTTGTGTATAATTTTGCGGATTTGAAGCTGTTGCATCAGATTGAGACTATTGCGAACCCTAAGGGGCTATGTGCGGTGTCGCACGTGGCTGGATCATTTGTGTTGGTGTGTCCAGGGCTGCAGAAGGGGCAAGTTAGGGTGGAGCATTATGCCTCGAAGAGGACTAAGTTTGTTATGGCTCATGATTCGAGGATTGCATGCTTTACGCTATCTCAAGATGGGAATTTACTTGCCACTGCCAGCACAAAGGGTACTCTGGTTCGAATTTTCAATACACACGATGGGACTTTAGTACAGGAGGTAACTTTTTGTTCATAAGTTTGATGCCTTTGGTGCTTATGTGCTTAACTTGAGTTCTTGCTATGGCTTAATTTGTTGGATGATCAGATTGCTTTAAGAATTTGTTGCTGCAGAAAATGTACTCTTTATAAATCATAAGATATATAAAAAGGATCGAGTTATTTTGGGGGAAGCAAAGCTTAATTGCTGTTGTTAATGAAAATGTTTTTGTAAGATGGTTGTGGAACATGGATTGATGTGATATCTATGCCTGTGATTTCTCTCTTCAAAAATAAATAAATAAACAAGAGTTTGTGTATATTTTAGGCGATTTATATGTCAAGACGGTCTAGATTCTTCTTCTTGCTTAGGAGTGAACTATGGTGGGAGGGGTTTGTAAAGTATTTTGCTACTTATGAGCTGATATGGTTCCTTGTTCTGATAGGAGGGAGTAAGATTGTGCTTTAATATATTTCTATTAGTTTCAATATGTCATTCTCCATGGTAAATTTTCAGTAGGAGTGAATGTGGTTGTACCATTAATTGTGATCAATGGTGCGGATGTGGAGCTTGCATTGTTTGATTGATCGATTATGTCCCTGTATCTTAAAACTTCGAATTGGAGTTCTGTCCTCTTGTTGGTTCTCATTCCGGCGTCAATACTTGCAAAATTTTACTAAATTCTGTTTTTGTGTTTGTTGGTGTAGAATTGTGGCCGTGGAATTGGAATCTTTAGAAAAAATAAAATCAAATTTGAACCATCGATTCAAGTGTTGCTTCATGATGCATTGCAATTAGTAAATCTTAATCTAACTGCTGTTAGTTCATCCATCATTTTGTAGATAGGCAAGGATTGTACCAAATCCTTTCTAAGGGTACATCTAAATGTGCATTGAAACAAACTGATATATCATGACGTTTCAATAAAAATTTTCCACCCCATTTGATCTAGAGGTCTCCTGAGATTTAGTATTTTCAAACTTGTAAGATCTTATCATTTTTGTTCTTCCTCTTGTAAGCTGGTCTATTGGGAGGGATCATGTCACTCTTGCGAAATCTGAGATTGTTAGGATTCAAACTGTCGCGGCCTTGACTATAGAGCTCACTTCTAAAGCTTTTTATAATATTCAACCCATGAAAGAAAGAAAAACTAGGTTGCTTGGAAGTTTTTCACAATGTTCATCATAAAGCTATAGGAGAGGGAAAGGGGGTCGGTACTATCAGGGTAGAATTTTGGATTTCCATTTACTGACGTTCTATTATCTAAAAGCATGTTTGGGAATTGTTTATAATTAGGGAAAATTATAAATAGATAGAAATGAGTGGTGGATAGGAGGGCATACTTGTGGGTCCAACAAAATGTGCGGATACAAAGTGTTTTGATCAAATGTGTTTATAGTTTAAACACTTGCCAAACAACAGAAGTATTTTTTCTTGTTGAAGTTAACAACTCAGATTTCCAAGATCCTCTACTGCAACCGAGAGGTTGTGTTTTTGTAGTTGTTTGGGAATTGTTTGGGAATTGTTTTTGTAGTTATCTAAAAGCATGTTTGGGAATTGTTTATAATTAGGGAAAATTATAAATAGATAGAAATGAGTGGTGGATAGGAGGGCATACTTGTGGGTCCAACAAAATGTGCGGATACAAAGTGTTTTGATCAAATGTGTTTATAGTTTAAACACTTGCCAAACAACAGAAGTATTTTTTCTTGTTGAAGTTAACAACTCAGATTTCCAAGATCCTCTACTGCAACCGAGAGGTTGTGTTTTTGTAGTTGTTTTTCTATCCATGCCTTCTTTAAAACTTAAAATCCCTTTTGTTTTATTTGATTAAATTCTGGGGAAACTAGTTTAAAAAGAAAAACCTTTCTGATTTATGCTTTTTTCTTCACAAGTATTTGGAATGTGTCCCTTTTGTCCTTTTCTTTGAAATGCATTTGCACGTATTCAAGTTGTGCATTAATGATATAAAGATCTCACAGAAGCCCTTGGAAATATGATGCAGGTAAGGAGGGGAGCAGACAGAGCAGAAATATACAGCCTAGCGTTTTCACCTACTGCCCATTGGCTTGCAGTTTCTAGTGATAAGGGCACTGTTCATGTTTTCAGCCTTAAGATTAATGCAGAAAACCTTGGAAATGCTAGGTCAAGCAGTCCTCCAGGTTCAAATTCTGCCGTGACTTCGCCAAGTTCATCACTCTCTTTCATTAAAGGTATAGCATATGTTTAAATCAAGCCTGAAAGTAGTACTCGCTTATCTATCACTGCATTTTAGCTTCACGTGAATTGTTATTGCTCAATAAACAGATACTTCGTAACTTATTTATAAAAGGCATCAATCATCTGATAAAGTGGGACAATAATACCGGCTGAATCCCATTTATTTGATGTAGGAGAAAAATCGAAAAAGCCTTTTCATTGATATAATAGAAACACTAGGTGAATCCATCATATACGATGGGAGATATGTAATATAACTGCTCAGAGGCGGGGTCAGATAATTTCTTGAAAGTATGTGCAATTAAGCTGTAGTTATCCTTAAGTATGCTCATGTCTGAACTATGTTTGTCGAAGATCAACTGATTGCGGAGAAGAAATTATACGTCTTTCGCATGGGATTTGTCTGGTGAAACTCCTCTTTTACCCTTTTCCATTTTGGTCGTTACTATGGATAATGGATCCATTTTTTTATTTCTCGTTATAGTGTCGTGGCCAGAGTTTAGAAATTGCTTTGTAACTCTAGGTTTTCTAGTCATTCTTTCTGGGGGATGGGGTATGTGGAAGGTTTTCTTTTCTCTCTGTGGCTTTACGAACATGTGCATAGGTATAGAAGACATCCTGCCTTGCCTCAGTGTGAATGTTCAACCAGTTTTTGTTGGCCTCAAGCTTTAATTCAAATTCTCGTTGTGGCAGGAGTACTCCCCAAGTATTTTAGCTCTGAATGGTCAGTGGCTCAGTTTCGTTTAATTGAAGGTTCTCAATATATCGTTGCATTTGGTCATCAAAAGAACACGGTTGTAATTCTTGGCTTGGATGGAAGGTCAGTTAACATCACCCTACCCATATTGTTCCCTTTCCACATCTTGCAAGTTTGTATCAGCAAGTGTACCCTGAGAAAAATCATTTATTTGTTTGTGAAATTACTTGCAGTTTTTATAGGTGCAAATTTGACCCAGCAACCGGTGGAGAGATGACTCAGCTGGAATATCATAATTTCCTTAAGCCTGATGAAAGCTAGCAGAACTCTGGATAATGTAAAACCTATCCATGATCCTGTATGCACAGTATTTATGTTTTTCTGTAGTTATCCTTTTCCCTGCTTGTTTCTTGGATCACCATTTTGTAAATATCCGAGTGTAAATTAATCGACAGTCTCAAACTGGTCAATCCATAACTACAAATATATATGTGTGTGCATGTAAAATGTATCTACTATAGCCATTTTTATCTGTATGCATCTGTGTGGGTATGGAAACATATGGAAAATAAAATTCTAAGTCCAAATTCTATACATTGGACTGGACATGATTATAGAAAGGCAAAATGTATCTTTTTTCCGAACTACTTCGTGTCACAGTATAGATCATGAATTTACACCCGTATAACTTAATGAAGAGGGCAGGGATTTTGTAAAATGACACTGTAGCACAGGATGTAGTGGAGCAAATGTGAGCAAAAAGTTGGACAAAACCTGGTGCCTGCAGTTGTTCTTGGTCGAATGGAAGCTCGATAAAATGATATGAGTGTTAAATCAGTTAAAAGTTCAGAACCCGTTTATCTGCCATTGCATTGAATCATCCGAAGACAATGTGTTGTGCCTCCACGGGGCATGTCGTATTGGTAAAGTAATAGGGTTCTTTACGGAGTATTGGAGGTTCGAATTCTCGCGACAACTGAAAAACAACACTGGTGTTGGAAGGCAGATATCTTGTGTAGACAAAGTTTGTTCGCTCTATCGTCCTTTCGGAGGTCAAGTTTGCACGTCATAAAGGGAGGTCCATAGGGAGGAGAAAGGCTTTCTGAATGTTCGGTTCAAGTGTGTATAAGTTGTGATCGCATTTGAGTTATCTGAGTGACGAACCAAAAAAGACAATAGGTTGTTCCTTAACACCAAAAGAGAGAGTAACAAATCTGTCAGCCTAACAAATTGTAAAGTGCGACATCCTGATGTTCCACTTCGATTGTGCTTCTACCCAAATCCTTCTTAAATCCTCGCTCTTTCATCAATTCACGAACATTCTCCATATCATTCCATCTTCCCATTTCTGCATATGTATTAGCCAGCACAACATAATAAGCTGAATTCTCAGGCTCCAACTGCACGAGCTTCTGCGCTGCAAGCTCACTTATTTCCAGGCTTCCATGAGCTCTACCACCAGCTAGAAGAGCTCCCCAAATACTCTTAGTAGGATCAAACGGCATTCCTCTACTCATCCTTAGAGCCTCTCCCAGAAACCCTGCACGTGCCAAAAGATCAACCATACAAGCATAATGCTTGACACCAGGTGAAAACCCGTATTTTCCATTGACCAACAAAGAAAATACTTGACGACCAATGTTGACTAAATCAGAATGCACGCATGCACAAAGCACCGCGATTAAAGTCACCTCATCAGGATTAAACCCTTCGTGCTCCATCCTGAGGAACCAACTCACTGCTTCTTTGCCGCTCTTGGCTAAGGCCAGTCCTTTGATTACTGCATTCCATGTGAACAAATTCTTCTCTCCCATTTTATCGAAAACAAGCAACCCCGACTCAATTCTCCCACTCTTTCCATACATATCGATCAAAGAAGTCCCCAAGATCACGTCCAGTTCCCACCCACTCCTCTCTATATACTCATGAATCCAAACGCCCATATCCAACCCTCCTAAACCTGCACAAGCGGCCAAAGCATTCACCATAGTGACCCGATTAGGCACCACTCGTTCACCCCTCATTCTTTCAAACACAATTAATGCGTCGTCATGCTTTCCAGCTTCATTATACGCCTTGATCATAACAGTCCACGACACTACATCTTTCAGAAGCATTTCATCAAACACTTGTAAACACGAACCCATAATCCCACATGAAGCATAGAAATTCAACAGAGAATTTCCCACGTAAATATCACCCAAATGACTCCATTTTATTATCTGACCATGCACTATTTCCCCCTCTTTCAACAACCTCAACTCCGCCAAGGACTTGAGAACAAAAGGGAAAGTATAATTATTTACAAGAATGGAGTTCTTATGCATGTGGGAGTAGATTATTAACGAATTTTGAGGGGTTTTGGAATGGGAAAAGGCTTTGAGGAGGTGATTGTATATGAATGTGTGGGGTTTAGTAAAATGAGTTGTGTATAAGGGGAATGCGGCGCAATTGAGGAGGTTTAAGGAGTGGCAGGCGGTAATGAAGTGGTGGGCGACGGTTGTGTTGGACTGGAGATTATGTAGGATTAGCTGGGCCTGAATTTGGTGGAGGTGAGCAGGTGATACACAACAGGAGTTTAAGAGGTGGAGAATTCTGGTCGCTGGAATCATTGATGGTGGCGAAAATTAGGAAAGATCAAAAGTTTTTGAATAAAAAAAACACATAGAATGCTGGAACTAAGCATTTGGAACAGAAATAACAAAATTTGATTCGTCAATTAGGAGGACACCCTAATCACATTCTGCGGTTTTCATTGCTGATGGAGAACTCTGGGGAAAAACTTAATTGAAGAAATGCGCATCCGGGGAATCGAACCCCGGTCAGTACCGTGGGAGGGTACTATGATACCACTACACTAGATGCGCTTGATGTTAGTTTTTCGAATTTTTCCCTTATAGATATTCTTACATGTGCATTGTTATAAAAATGTAAACACCTATTTGGTACACATTATTTTTTTCATTCTCATTATTCTATTTATTTTCAACCACACATTTTTCAATAAAATAATATTTTTCATCACATCAATAACTTTTCCTTCATTTTCAACCACACGTTCTCTATCAATCTACTATTTCATAATACATTCTTTCAAAATAATGTGGCTCAAACACATCCTAATTGAATGAATTTTTTATTTTTTAAATTGTCAAATGACACTTTGTCATGTGGCAAAGTGTAGACCATGATGTACACGAAGTGTGTATACCAAGCATGATAGATTTTTAATTTTTAATTTTTAATTTTTTTTCACATTTTGGTCAAGAGCCAAACTTTTCACAAAACAAATGAACTATCCCCTGTTTAACAACCCTTTCTTTTTTTTTTTTTGGGGTAAAATAGAGTTTTGAATAGTGATTTTTTGGATAATGTATGGAAATTAGTGCAAAAATTTGGGTTTACGTGTTGAATATTTTTTTACATAAATGTGTGGTTTAAAAATGAATATATAATTTTTTTTTTTTAAATAGTAGTTGCCAAACAGGGGCAATATGCATATGATGATCATATGAGTTCAATCACACGTGTACATTATCTATATATTTTGTGGAATTGAATACTATTCTCTTACAAAGTTAATGATAGCCTCTGTTCGGTGTGTTTTGGTACTAATTGTTATAATTTTTTTTTTTTTTGGCTCCTTTAAGAATATATGTATATTACTTTCTTATGAAATTTAATATATATAAAATTGTGATTATTCTGAAACAAAGTTCATATATTCCATTATAAGGGTGTGTCTGTTTCTGCTGGAAATTGTAATTCCTACCGTTAAAACCAAAATGTAGCAGCATTATTTGACTTCATCTCTCACGACTGGGTCCCAACATTTGAAAATAACGGACTGAAAATTGATTTCTTTGTGAAAATAATTCTCACCAGACAGGCGCTAATTATGGAGTTGGGTAAAATTTTATGTGACTCAGCAAATAGAATAGAAATTAAATCCATCTAGAATATCATTAATCTAAAGTTATGCTTTTTTTAAGAGCAGCAACATAATATTCATATAAATATTCTTCTGAAACATTGGTCGATACTTTATCGAAAGTGATAATACAATATTCTTCTGGAGTATTGATACGAACTGATAAATTTCGTTCAAGCAAATATATGTTTAACATCAATTGGCCTATTTAGAATGATATAACCATATTGAATTACATATACCACTTTATTATGTAATTCAAAGTTAAGTGAATACAAATATTTTCTCTGATCAGAAAATATGAGTATCTTTGTAAAATAAACTAACTAGAACTTGTCTTTCTTTGAATGGAAAGACAAATTATTATTCCTATCTCAACTTGCTATAAATTCTTGCTGGTAACGTATTATAAAACAAAGAAAAAACAAAAATAAAAGAGAGAATAAAGAGAGTCAAAACTCAAGCATTATCTTATTGATAACAAATATTAGGATTGAAAACACATAAAAATCATTCACAAACAATATCTAGCCCCGTATTTGGTGGGGATTAAAATTATATTTTTATTAGATTTAAAAAAAAAAAGTTGATAAAATACGTGGTTGAAAAGTTGTGAAACCCATAAAATATGTTGTTAAAATTAAGCTCCGTTTGATCTACATTATTATCTCGTTAAAATGAAAAATATGACCGTTATCTATCACATCAACATTTAAATTCAAATTTTCTATCTCTTACGTGGGTCCCAATAACGGCTATATTTTTCATTCTCATTCTACAATAATTTGGCTCAAACACGGCCTAATTGTTAATTTGCTCCCTGAAAGCGATAAGTATAATCAAATGCACTGCTAGCTCACTTAGAGTCTTAAACAACTCACCTTGAGGAGGATAAGAAAGCCTTCTCTTACCTATCTATGTTTTTTTGAATATGTTTGTATGAATTAAACATTTTAACAAAATTTAAAAAATTATTACATGTACGTCAAGATTTATATAATGAATTAAATAATGACACGTGTCACTTTATCATTTGTCAATTTAAAACACAATCAATTTTTTTATCCAATTTTTTTCCTACATATCATATACGTACATTTTCTATGAACGAGTAGCAAAATTCAATTAAAATTTAGTGGTTAAGGTGACTAAGTTTAAAGTATTGTGGTCATTAGTGAAATTAAGGCCCCTGCCCGTCTCAGACCCTAAAAATAGCTCAGTTCCTCCAATTTCCTCAATCCCGCAACCTTCAATCCTCTGTTCCACCTATTTTTTTTTCTTTGGTTAAAAATTTGAGTTCAATCCTCAAAATAGGTGGTGGTTTTTCTCGCTGGGCCGCCCTACTGATCATCTTGCAGGCAGGTCTTCTGTCTCAGTTTCTTGCTTGTGATTTTCCCGGGACGACTAATTCGTTGCTCATTTTAGTTTTTAGTGGATTAAGGGTTGTATGGGAGTGCTGAAGAATCTTCTTAAAGAGAGGAAGTTTTGAGTCCAGGTAATACTTGCAAGTTCTGATCATTTTTACGTTTCAACCTGCAAATGTAAATTGAATGTTGATTGTAAATGCAATTGGGCCTTTTTTTATATAGAAAAGGAAAGGAACATGAACAATTGGTACATGCAAAATTGTGGCATCTTAATCCAAAATGAAAACTAATTAATTGGAGAAGGCATTGGCTGTACACCTCTGCCTAACTATTTTGAAAATTTATATGGGGTTTATTTGATTATATGTGAAAATGCTGGAATTGTTATGCTTGATTGTTATTAAAGGGAACATTAAGCTTTTCTTTATGTGCTCGAGTTCATTAACAATTTGAAGGTTCTTGTTCTGGATTAAGCGTTGTGAAATTGTTGGAGCTGTACTGTTAATAACTCCTCGGAGAGAATAGGTTCTGATTATTTTCGATTTCTTATTTATTTAATTGGGTACTTTGCCTATTGGAATTAATTATTGAGAATTGTAGTAGTACATATAATTTAGTAGTGATTTTGATTATTAGTAGTTTCTTTTATTGTGATCATGAGAGGGAGTTATTATTTGCAGCTTGTTCTCAGGCTTGGTTTAGTTTTAATTGATTAAGAAGTTTGAGTTTAGTATGACGTTTGTCTTAATTTTGATCTTTAGTTCATTTTATTTTGCTTTTAGAATCTAGAATGTTACACAACCAATCTCCTATGAAGAAGGAAAAAGACTTGTGTTCATTATTCTTTAAAAGACAGATGGGGCCAATGACGACACACCTTCTTGATCTAGCGAGAAAACCTCAGTTTCTGTGCACTAGCCCGTTCAATTATAAGCATATATAACTTGCCGAGCAATAATTTAAATTTTGTGATAGATGAACTTTATGCTAATAAAACTTGTTAGGCACAACTTATGTCTATAATGTCATATTTGACTTTTTGTGTGATATATAAAACTTGTTCTTATATTGACTTTTTAAAAATTTCAGCCCCCCTAACATAGTCTTCTAGGTCCTCCCTTGGCTATAGGAAAAGTGGATGGCAAATTCTTGAAAGGCACCATTCTAAAGACAGATTATGTAACTTTGTTAAGTGATTTACTTGAACTTGAATTGTTAAAAAAATTGTATTTACAAATTCAAGATGACAGTTGTGTCACGTGAAAAGTAAGTTTTTAATCAAGTAAATAATATAACAAAAGGGGTTGTGGAGTTGTTAAATCAATCGAGTTACTTGATATTGAGTTGTTAAAAAGGTTGTATGTGCAGATTTTGCACAACCAAGTGTTGTGATATTTAGAGTGTGGTCATCTAAAATACAATTGAAGTGATATTGCATAAATGTCATATGCTATCATGGGTTTTTTGATACTTTGAAACATTAAACAAGGTCAAGACCGAGATATCTTAAATAAAGACTTGATAGAATCAATTAATAGACAAATAAGCCCCTGTTTGATCCCTATTATCTAAACAAGGAAAGAACCATCACCTTTGAACTCATCGAGAGGACAACTCTTGATAGAATCAATTAATAGTCAAATAAGCCCCTGTTTGATCCCTACTATCTAAAAACTAATTTTTCTCAAACTCGTTTTCAACCACACATTTTCACAATAAAATATTTTGCTCGTAAACCCAAAAATTTTTCCTACTTTTTAACCACACATTTTCAAAAAATTCACTATTACAAAAATCATTTTCTATAAAAATGGGGCTCAAACATAGGCTAAATCAACATGTTCATGAACTGTCGAAGTTAAACCTTGCACTCAAGAAGTTGAGGAAATTGAAACACGTGTAGAGTTCCCCAACATTCTTAGGTCCACAAAAAATAAAAACAATTATTCTTTTTTATTGTTGGAAGTATTGTTGCATTAGCAAAATATATGCATATTTGGATACATTCCATCCTTAATTCAGGTACTTGACTCAACTGAGAAATGAATCAAGTTTATTTCTATTCATTTAACTAATTTTCAAATCTAAATTAACTAATTCTCTACAAGATTCTAGTAATTATCTGAATTTAGTTTCCATCGTGATAGAGTATATATATATATATATATATTTTTTTTTAAATTTATTTATTTACTTTCGCCTAAGAATCTGAAAATTCTGGACTCACTGGACTGAAAGGAGGCAAACAATTCGATTGGAATTTGGCCAGAATAATAGAGCATGAGGATAGTGGGATTGACTGGAGGCATTGGTTCAGGGAAGAGCACAGTCTCCAATCTTTTTAAAGCCCACGGTATTCCAGTTGTTGATGCTGACGTCATTGCTCGAGTAGGATTTCAGTCTTTTCACTTTATTTATTTCCACTTTGTGCAATTCAGAAACCCTTGTTTATGCTTCTTTTTCTTTAACTGAAAGTATTTGTTTTTGTGAATGATAGAATGTATTGAAGAAAGGCAAGGGTGGATGGAGAAAAGTAGTGGCTGCATTTGGGGATGATATTTTACTGGATAATGGAGAAGTGGATCGCCCAAGGCTTGGGCAAATTGTCTTCTCCGATCCTGATAAGCGCCAGCTTCTTAATAGGTAACACTCTTTGTGCACTGTTAATGATGCAGGTAGTCTTTGACTTATATATGTAGTGTTCTTTACTGTTTAATCAGTTGAATGTTGGGTAAGACTTTGGTAACCACTGCCTTTTCAGTGAAATTTTGTCTAGAAATAGTTGGTATTATAATTGGTAAGTGATCTTTGATCTCTATACTGCGTAGTTTAAAATATAAAGCTTCAGGTAAGTTGTTCAAGTGATTAGGGTAGCCCAAAAAATCTGTCTGCCATTTGAACTTACTTTTCTGGCATTTTAAAACTGAAATTTGCTGTTTATGTTAAGATAACTTTTTGACCGATTCATATGAAATATGTTGATCTGGGGCAGTGTTGAACTCCAGTCAACAACAGAATGGTTCTGGTGAACTGTAACCATAATGGAAATTAATGTATAAATTTTAACGTGTACATGTATGTATATGCAAGTTATTGATTGGGCAGTATTGTCTTCTGATATAGGCTTTTCAAAGAAAATTGTAGTTGGAATTAGATGACTGGGTGGAGTAAATATGGATTGGTTGTTCTGGTAGGTAACCTAACATGCCTTATCACACACACATAGAATTTGAATTTTTGACGCGCTTTAAGTTGAGATAAATTTGACACACATGTAGATGTATTTTGCATGATATTTGCTTAAATTCCATCTCCAGGCTGGCGGAGTATTATTCTAGTGATCTGGATAGCAAATTAAGTCTACTGCAATATGAGTCCATTTTCCTGGCATTCTAAAAGACTAACTGATACGTTGTTTTTATTATATTACATGTCTGATTAATTCATGAAAATTATGCTGACATAATGTGTTTAGATAACATTATTTCTGATTTTTCGGAGTTTTTATTAGTCTTGACAAATTTTAACAGGAAAATTGTGACATTTAGATTCACATAAGTGGACCTCTCTCTTTTTCATTGGATAAAATTAAACATTCATATCTTCTTTTATGAATCACATACCGGTTCTGGTGACTGTCGACTTTACTTGATCTATTTAATAAAATTATTAATAATTTTGGTTTATAAGCTCATCAAATTTCTAAGATTCTGATCGAGCTGTCTCAGATTCATTTGATTGGAACTTCTGATTCTTCGAAGTAGAAACTCAGTTAATTATTAGCCATAATCTGTCCCTCACACTTTGTGTGGTTATAAGATAGCCCATAAGCTCCACCCAAACATGCTTGATAAGAGAGAATTTTTCTCCTGTATTTTGTGGGTAAAATTATTCATCTAAATCTTGTTAGACCAATTATGTCCAACAAACTGTATAGCAAACTGAGTTTCGTGGTCTTGCTGCAATTTTCAGATACCTTGAGTGCATGATAAAGAAATGGCTGTATGATTGCTAAAATTGAAGTTGTGAAAGAATAATGTTTAATCCCGAGTCGATCGTAAGACTAGTTATTAAATATATTAAACATTTGAATTTCGATATTCCTTTTTATTTCCCATTAAAATCCTAGCTATTCCTAACATGCATAGCAAAATATCGGTGCTATTATGTCTGCTTGATATTCATCCACAGGTCGAATCGCATATGAAATTACTAATCATTGGGATCTCAAATGATGGATGTGCAAGCAAAAAACAAAGCAGAAACAATTATTTTTGTGGAACTGAAATTTATTTTTGTCGAAGCTTAAACTGGTCAATTGTTGTACAGATTGCTTGCACCTTATATTTCGTCTGGAATTTTCCTCGAAGTGTTGAATCTATGGATGAAGGGATGTAAAATTATCGTTCTTGACGTGCCTCTACTGTTTGAGGCCAAGATGGACAAGTGGACGAAGCCCATTATTGTAGTTTGGGTTGATTCTCAGACTCAACTTCAGCGACTTATGGCTAGAGATGGAACAACGGAGGAAGAGTCGAAAAACAGGATCAATGCTCAGATGTCTCTGGATCTAAAAAGAACCAAGGCAGATATTGTGATTGATAACACAGGATCATTGGAGGATTTGAACGTTCGCTTCAGTGAGGTACTAATACATGTCAAAAAACCTTTGACATGGCGTGAATTTGGGGTTTCTAGGGACGGAGTTTTCTTAGGTTTTGTTTCTCTCCTGTTCGGCGTCTTCATATGCAGGAAAATCTTGTAATTGAATAATCTTATCTACCGTGACGACGACGACGATGATTATGGCTGAATTTAAACTGTGATAAATTCTTAAATGTATCAATAATTTGCATGACTCCTACTGTAATTTTTTATTTTATTTTATTTTGTCAGGTAAAAAATATGCAATGCATTATACATACCATTTCCTAGTTACATTGAAGAGGAGATTTTTCTGTGTTGGCTCCACGTTCTTTGTCAGTCTGATCCATATCAACCTGTCCATTTGTAAACCAATATTTAAAAGATTAAATATTATAATTATAGCAGAAATTATATTTAAATATCTCAAATTAAACCCTTAAATCTCTAATTATTTAAACCATTAGTCTTCGAAAATGTCAACTGTTTTGGTAGGTTTTGAAAGGTTCAAGCATCGAGGATTTCAACTTCTTTACAGCAATATAATAAGACCGCAGCCTGCAGCCAGTTAGTTTAAATATTGTATTATAGTACATAAATCTTATAATAATCAATTAAAAAATTAGAACAACTACACTGTTGAACGCTGTTTCCATATCTAAAATGAACAAATTGCCCCACCCACGATGGCCAGCGGGGGTGCATTTTTCTCACCAATTTTCAATTTTCCAAACTTCGGAAAATCTTATCCCATTTATTCCAATAAGTTTTGGATCTTCGGGAAAACAAATTTATCGACTCAAAATAGATTTTGACACATCAATTTTAAAAACATAAAATGTCGTGTTTGAAAGTTTTTTAAAATCATTCTAATCATATCACAGTTAATTATTCAGTCAGTCTAACATTAAAATTCTCAACTAATTTCGTCATATACTTTTTAAAATTTGATTTTTGACCTCCGAGCGATCTCGATTGATTCTACCCTAGAAAATCTTTCGATCGTGGTGAAGTGAAAATGTAATCTTGAAATTTGATAAGAGATTAGATTATTATAAATAAGGAATTAACAAGTGGAGTGGCAATTTAGAAAATTCATAGAATATCAGTACTAATTTCATAATCTCTTGCCAACCCGCTCTATTTACTGCCAATTCTCGCGAGAAGAGAGACCATTGACGAACAACAATGCTTAATTCTCTCTTTCGACACTTCATAATCTCCGCCGTGCTGATGGCGGTTCTGCTTTTCTCCGCCGCTAACGCCGGAGGAGACGAGTTTAGCTGGATGCCAGTGAAACCACGGTGCAATGGATCCATAGCAGATTGCATTGACGCCGAAGGTGAATTCGAAATGGATTCCGAAAGCAATCGGCGCATTCTAGCAACCACCAAGTACATTAGCTATGGCGCTCTGCAAGCCAATAATATACCATGCTCGAGGAGAGGCGCGTCGTACTACAACTGCCGTCCTGGTGCCCAAGCTAACCCCTACACCCGGGGGTGCTCCGCCATCACGCGGTGCCGGAGTTAGTTTTCCGTCAATTTTAATATATACATTTGTATGTATAACTGTGTGACTGAGGTCTGAGTTTATAATAATTGGTGTTTTTGTGTTGAAATATATGATTTATATACACAATTTTATTGAAATTTCCAAATATATTCCATGGTTTGTGCCTTGTGGTCTATTCATATTTTGAATTTAATTTGATCATTTGATTAGTTAGTATTCAAACTTATTCATAGATAATATTAAGGCTGAAAAATATATATTTGTTGATACATTGGAATTTTTCCCCTTATTTTGATCTTTTGTAGTTTCTTAGAAATCATTAAAACAGAGTAACAAAAGAATTCATGTTGCAACTAATTGAAGGTAGAAACTAGAAAGGTAGGTTGTCTTGTTGGTGGGGTCGAGCCAACAAAAAACTATTCTGACCAAACCGACTCAAAATTAATTATTTTGAGTTTCCACTGCGTTTGATGTCTAGATTTCGTGATTCCGATAGATAATTATGTGGAAAGTATATGAGTATAATTGTACATTGGGAAAAAGGACAAGAAGAACATGAATAATGATAGTGAATGACTATCGTCAATTTATGTAAAGTTAAATTCCGATTGTCATTATTTTGTTTGGAGATGTGAATTGAATAGTTGACATAGTCCATTGGGCTGCAAAAGATTTATAGGGTCAACTTTTATTGATAAATGCGATTCGGTGAATTTGGTTTTTACAATCGGTAAAAATTTATTGATTCAACTTTTACACGTATGAACATATATTTTATAGGGTCAATTCAACTATTAATATGTTTTATACTTAAAAGATAGTTGTGGTGGGTGGGAGTAGGGGGGGGGGGGGGGGGGAGTATGATTGGCTCAGAGAAACTACATATAAAATAAGCAATGCCAAGCAGAATTATTCTATAAAAATAAGCAGGTTGAAAGGCAAGTTGAGTTTTATATTACAAAAGCTTTTCAGAGAGCTTTGAGACTCAATAATAGGTCACTATCTCAATGACAGTCTAAATAGGAATAGAAAATAGACTTAGTCAATCATTTAAATCCATGTATGCCCAGTTTGATTAAGACTTTGTCCTCTGTCATGTCTTATTTTTGGGCCCTTTTACAAAAAGAATGAATTTAATTGACTAATTACTCATTCATGTCCTTAAATAAACATGGTAAACGGTCCCTCTCTCCTCACCAGCTCTAGACGTGCACCCTCAACCGAACCCCCTCGTCACCACAACACTAGTCAAACAACCCTCCGGAAAAATTAGGTCTGGCCCATATACCAAAATAGTAAGTTCCATTAACTAGTTATTCGTCCGTGTCCTTGAATTGACATAATAGACCATCTCTCATCTCTCTATACTAACTCTAGATGTGCACCCCCACTAGGGATGGGCATTTTTTTTGGGAACCGGTGGAACCAGACCGCGGTCGATTCGGCTCCGTTTCCTTTACTAAATGGGTCGATTTGGGACTATACATCGAGAACTCATCAGTTATAGTCTGATTCTCAATATTGCTTTAAAACTAACAGTGAATTCGATTCTTTCGAATTTTGCTTTTTGTTTGCACCAAGATGTACTAGATTTTTGAACACTAGACCCCAAAATTATCTCATATTAAAATTCTCTTTTCCATACGCTTCTTCTACTTTCCTTCAATGGGTAACCGAAATTCAAGTCTAAATAATTTTATAAATATTTTATAAAATCAAAGTTTTAATGCAACACAATTGGAAAAATATATTTTTAGTGCAATATTTCATAAGAATTCAAATTTCTTATTGTTTTCAAAGTGACCGGCCATTAAGAATTTTGATCCTTGAGAATTACTAAAGATAATCAGGCTGTTATTATATGGATCTTTCAAAAAATTAATTTTCGATCAAGATTTTATCGTTATGGTTTCATACTCTATTTTCCATATTTTCAATTTGACAAGTAATTTCATACTTTATTTTTATAATATTTTTTAATATAAAGAACCGCATCCGATCGAATCAAAACTGTTCTCGTTCGGTTCGGTTTTATAGTTAGATATGAAATCAATGATTCTATTTCTAAGTTTTTCATTGATACTCGATTCAGTTCGATTCCCTTCAGAACTCTTCAGAATCGTATTGATTCAGATCGCGCCCACTCCAACCCACCACCCTTTATAAATCCTCTCATCATGAGAAATGATCAGATGAACATAGGGAAGGCAAAAAAACTCGGCGGCTCGGGCTCGGCTCGGAAAAAGCCCGAGCCGGCCTCGAACTCGGCTCGTGCACCGAGCCGAGGCTCGGGCCGAGCCCCATGTGGGGGCTCCGAGCCGAGCCCGGGCCGGCCCGTGTCACGGGCCAAAATGGCCCGTGTTTTTAGAAAAAAAAAAAATAAAAAAATAAAATAAAAAAAATTTCAAATCTGCCTGCAATTTGCAGTAGATAGCGGGTGTATGTCACGCAGCTACATACACGCAAATGCACACAATAGAAGTCGCTCGTAGCGGCACTCTTTCGCCCTATGTGAGCGTACTAGAAAGCCGCTTCTCGCTACAGTAATGATTTAATCCGCCTGAAATCAAAGTGGCATTCATCCGTCCGATTTTCAGGCTGACGAATCGCCCAAATCGTGCGATTCATCTGTCTGATTTCAGGCAGATTCAAAAATCTTTAAAAATTTGCGTGTTTTCAAAATTCTGTCTGAAAAATCATATCACAAATAGTTTGTCAGACACATTAGGCGTTAACGTGCACGCAAGATTTTTTCTTGCACGCAAAATTTTTTTTTTTTTTAAATTTTAAAAATTGAATATTTTTTTTCTGTCTATAAATATGAGAAAATTTTTCTATTTCATATCACTCTTCATTCTTCAATCGCTTAACTCAGTATTATTTTCAATTTACTCATTTTGCTATATTCTTTACTACGATATTCTATATTCTCCATTTCTCATCTCCTATTTTTTTACATATCATATTCTTAATTCTTTACTTCAATTTCCCTCTATTATAAATTTATAATACGTACACATGGATTTTACCAGTGATGAGATTAATCAGTTTAGAGGTAGTTCGAGTACTCCATTGGGGTACAATACATCTCAAAATGTTCCAATTGATTTGGAAGATATCGAAGAGGAGGAAGTAGTCGAGGTTAAGAAGTCGAAAAAAGAGTCTGCAGATTGTTGGCAACATATGACTCGAAAAAAAGTTGGGGTTCAAAATGGAGTCGATATTTGGAAAGCATGTTGCAATTATTGCGGTAAAGAACTCAGTTGGAAGACAAGTTCGAGCACATCGCATTTAAAAAGACACAAATTAAGAAATTGAAAAGCGAAAACCAATGTTAACCCGAAACAGACCGAACTAACATTTACTGGTTCCGGTTCTACTCTTTCCACTTTTGTATATTCACAGGAAAGATTTCGTGAAGGAATGGTTACATACGTGGCTGCAGCAGAGATGCCGCTAACGATGATCGAGTCAATACACTTTACTCGTCTTGTGCAGAATTATCTCCAACCCAGGTATCATTCTTATTGTAGAAATACTCTTCGTTCTGATGCTATAAAATTATATAACAAAAGAAAACAAACTAATATTGAAAGTTTAAAAACTTTTAATAGTGTTATATCATTTACCTCTGATTTATGGATCGGTGTTAATAAAAAAAGTTATATTGCTGCTACAGCTCATTGCATTGATCACCTATGGATTATGCATAAAAGAATTATTGCATTTAGATGTGTAGAATATCCTCATAATGCGACTAACATATACATGGTTTTAAAAGATATTATACAAGAATATGGTATGCAAGAAATGATTCGAAGTTTTACTTTTGATAATGCTAGTGTAAACAAAATTGTTGTCGATAAATTTATTGATGATTTGAACCCTATATTTGGAGGTTTATTTTTCCATCGACGTTGTGTATGCCACATTATTAATTTGATTGTAAAATCTGGATTAGAACATAAAAACACAGTTAGATAAAATTAGGCAAGCAATTAATTTTATTACTATATCACATGCAAGAAAGCAAGCATTTAACAGTTTATGTGCTGAGTATGGCTTAGAAGAGAAATCATTTGTCACTGATATATCACATAGATGGAACTCTACATATCTTATGTTACACTCGTGTGAAAATTATGATAAAGTTATTACAATGTATTATAATGGTAGGCATACATATGGACCCGAACATAATTTGGAAAATTGGGAATGGAATCTTGCATTTATCGTTAAAACATTTTTAAAACCTTTTTTCAATGCCACAAAGGAATGTAGCGGTATTTATTACCCTACATCTTCACTTGTTTTACAACATTTTTTCTATTTTGCACAAACATTTCAAAGACATAGGAATTTCCCAATTTTTGTTGATGTAGTTCATTCTATGGAGTTAAAGTTTCGTAAATATTGGGAAGAGATACCCTCATTATTTTTATTAGCTTCTGTAATAGACCCTCGACTTAATTTAACTGGCACAAAAGCTATTATAAATGGGATTTCACGTTTCATGGATATACAATTTTCACATACGAATATAGAATCAATGTTATGCGAAATGTATAACTATTACGCTGAAAAAGAAGGTCGAGGTAGTTCTTCCCAAAATACTTTTTCAAAGAACACTTCAACAAATGTAGATAATATATGGAGTTATTTAGAGACCAATACTAGTATTCCTCATTTAGTTCTAGTTCGTCAATATCTAGAGCAATAGATGTCGGTGGTACAAATCTTGAAATTCCTTCGGAGTTAGCTAGGTATATGTGCGTGACGTTCGTAGTATGTTACAACCACAAGAATTACAGGATTTTAGTCTTTTATCATGGTGGAGATGTAACGAAAGGCATTATCCAATTGTATCAAAAATTGCTCGCGATCTACTAACACCCCACGGTGTCTACGTAACATCAGGCCGCATTTAGTTTAGGTGGTCGAGTTTTAAGTGACGAACGATCAAGACTAAAAGAAGATATATTGGAGGCTTTAATATGTTTGAAGGACCGGGAATGTGCTGAATTACGTCTTCAAGAACAAGTTGATAGTATAATGGCCGATGAGTTACAGATTAAAGCATAAGATATTGTAAGTTTTTAAATTGTTTAGTTTCAATTCAATACGTAATTTTTAATTTTTTTTTTTGTTTCAAAAAAAATTGTACACGAAATATTTTATTCGTGTACAATTTTAACTCCGCCTACGATAATTGTAGCCGGTCCCAAGCCCGGATAAAGGAGGAGGGTTTTATTCTTCAATGATAAATAGAATAGTTATTGCCTTGAATTATTGGAATTACGACCCTCAAGGAAATTTCACCATGACATTACAAGAAATAATAGTTACATATTTTAAGTAAAAATGAAGTTTTCATAATCTCTTTAATTTATAACACGTATTACGCATAAAATGTACAATTTTTTTTTAATG
The DNA here is from genome assembly GCA_035079005.1 of Fraxinus americana. Lineage (NCBI taxonomy): Eukaryota > Viridiplantae > Streptophyta > Magnoliopsida > Lamiales > Oleaceae > Fraxinus > Fraxinus americana. The sequence continues at coordinate 18,161,826 of CM068708.1, read as the reverse complement.
TAGATTTAAAAAAAAAAAAAAAAAAAAGACCGAGCCGGCTCGGCCCGCTAAGGCTCGAGCCTAAAGCTCGGGCCGAGCCTCATTTTTTTTGGTCGGGCTCGGCTCGGCTCGGCTCGGGCCAAAAAAAGCTCGGTCCAAAAAAGTCCGATCTTTTTTTTCCCGGCTCGGGCTCGGCTCGGCTCGTTGCCACCGCTAGATAAACATCAATTCGAAAAATCGAGTTTTGACAACATCCAAAACCATCTTTTTAACACCAATAAATCGCATAGTGAAAAATTAAAAACTTTAATATATTTGCTATAGAGTACTTTTACTTTATTGATATTAACTTTTACCAAAAACAGATGCAACAACTTAGGTTTGTTGAAAGAATAGAACTCTTCGATGAGGTAAGTGATGATGTGTTCCAGCTCATATATACTGCTTCTTTTTCATGTCATAATACAATGCAATCGAGTAAATTATACCATGTCCAAGTCCAGCTGATCTCTTTAGCACCAAATCAATAAGAAAAGAAAAATATATTATAAATTTATTCAAAAGAAGAAGATCCCCTCGGCCAGCTGTAATAAGGACAAAAATAGTTGAGTTAATGGGATATACAAATCTGACAAATTATGAATAGTGTAATGTTGTCGAGCAAGGGTGAACATGTAGGAATAGGATATCCTTCAAGATTTAAAATTTCAATTTCCAATATGGGCAGAAACCTTATTTGTTACAAAATAATGATAAGTTGGCTACCCAATGCTGATAAAATGCAGCTCCCATATATTGATTTAGCATATGTTATCTACAAGATAGTAGTTAAATCCCGCTAGGTCGAAGTATGAAGATGGTCTGTCCATTTTGAGAATAATGATCTACTCATCACAAAATGCTGCTCCTTTAGGTTTGTACTAACTTACAATGTACTCAAGTACATTTTCTACCTACAAATCGTGAGAATTCTATAGCACAATCATCAAGTGAGAATTATTTTATAGGACGTAAAATTGAAAGAGAATTTGAGAAACGGCCAAGATTTACCAATTTGGTGGGTTGAGAAAGATGATTTAAATTACACTACATCGATTTTGGGTTGTTTCAATACCCAAAAAATTAACAAGCACCGATTTTTTTCAATATCTCATAATTGGAGTTCCCAGAAAAGATCAATCCGTGAAAAAAACTTTGAAGCATGCCCTTAGCAATGATTTATCGATTGTCAAATCTTGATATCCAACCGACAATCCTGTTGGAATTAGGTTTATAAAACATTGATTTTGTATCAACTTCGATCGAGTATTCGGATAGGTTTCAATAGTCAATTCGTGCGTATGAATAGACGAAGTTCTTCTATTTGTCAAGTAGATAATCATGGTATATTTGAATTCAAAAATTCAATTCCGAATGAACAAAAAATTGTTGTCCAAAGTTATATTGAAAAAATGGAAAACTAACCACATAACACGGTTGCTTGAGCGGCAGTCTCACGTGCAGCAAGCGGCCAAGTCTCTGAAAAAGATGCTCGAGAGGTGGGTCGGGTTGTCAGCTAGTAGCTTGAAGATTCGTGTCTCTTTGTAAACCATTCTGAATTTTACGCGTCTTTCCAGCCACAACCCCTCAAGTCTATAAATTGGACACCCTTAGGCCATGTTTGATTACACTTGTTTTCCATGGAACTTGAAATTTAAATTCCATTTTCATGCAAAACAAGTGTTTGATTGGACAAATTTGGCTAAGAAAAAATTTTCCCAACCCCCACCCACGCACCATTTTTCCTTCAAAATAGGGAATCCAGGTTCTGCCATCATCATCATCTTTTTTTTTTTTTTGGCAATAGAAACAAATTTCATAATCAATTGTAAAATTTTTTTCACTTTAATGGATAATTTACATGTAAAACAAAGTCAAACGAATACAAAACTTTGATAAAAATAATTTTCGCTTTTTTTTTTTTTACTTTTTAGCAACGGAAACAAATTTTATAACCAATTGTGAAAAAAATTATCATTTTAATGGACAATTTTTATGTAAAATAAAGCCAAACGAACACAAAATTTAAAAAATTTTTGGGTGAAAAATTATACCAATCAAACACACTTAATTAATAATTCTCGACAAAATAATTTTTAGACAATTACTTTCCCTGTAATTCATTTTCTTTTCACCCATTTTCCACCATTACAATTAAACAGACCCTTAGTGATCTAAAATCATTTCAATTCACTTGCTTTGATTACATTGCATCAAAACACTCCAAAATCATTGTTTTCTTGTATCACAATCATTTAAAGTACACAGTTACTACATTTTCGAGTTCGTTAATTCCTTGAAGCTTAAAGTGCTTTGCGAGGAGAGAATTGTTGTATCTTGGGAGACGATTATGAAGATACCGTGAGCACCTTGACGAAACAAATTCGTTTTAAAGACAGGGTGTTAAACACTAGCCTCTATTTAATATTCTATTGTTCTTTCCATCATTTTCTGCATTCAGTTTGTAATTTTCAAATAAGTTTACTTTGTTTTGTTTTGTTAAGATCATTCAAATTGTAATTTGCAATTCACACGCATACACCAACAAATCCTTATTGCACCAAAATATGTATCTATAGGGTTTGAATCTTAAGGACAACAATCTATCATGCTCTAACAAACCAATTCTGAGCCTAGTTATATCTAACTTAATCATTGAGCCCTAAATTAATTTGACTTCTCGTCTAATTTTTGGACATTCGCCTGAAAAGATTTGTCTTATATTATGTACGATTTTTATTTTTTTTCAAAGAAGTATTGTTTCGAAATGGTAAATAGGCATTTTAAAAATATTTTATGAAAAGACATTTTTTCTCTCTCTTATTTGCGCTCTTTTACAATCTTGCAAAGACTCGACTCATAGAGTGGCGTCTTTGGGCTAAGCCCCCTACTTAATAATCAATTCATTGTCTCAACTCAGTTTTTGTTTTTATTTTTTAGGTTTTTTAGTATATTTAATTATGAGGAAATTACATAAATTCATGGGTTTGAAGATTGAAATTCAAAAATCAGGGACGAATTTTCATTATTCAAAAATCATGTAATATATAAAAGCCCTAACTCTAATTTTTCACTTACTTCCTCCCCCCTCCCTCTTCTCTCGCCCTCTCTCTCCCCTCCCCCCTCTCTATCTTCGCTCCCCCCTCCCCTATGTGAATGGACTGTGATGCTGCTGTAATGGAAGGAGACGGAGCCTCTTCGCGTGAGGCGGAGCAGCTGGGCTTTGCGGCGGTAGCGGCGGAGCTCAAATCGCTGCGAGTTGGGGGCGATAGCACGACACGGCAGAAGCTTCAACCACCCTCAATCCATTTTAGCTGGCCAGAATGAGCTCGAATCGCCACGAGTTGCGACGGTATTTGGTGGTGTCTCTCCGTTGGTGGCGGTGTATTTAAGATTTTAGATGAAGACAGATGGTGGCTGAAATTTTGAGGCGATGGTGGTTTTTTCTGTAGGAACTTGAGGCGGCACTATGGTTTTATTGGACTGATGGTGGTTGAAATTTTTGTTGATGGTGGCGACAGAGGTGGTGGATCTGACAGTTTGAGTATTTTTGTTGAATTTGGCAGTGGATCTGGTAGTAGCAGTGGTGGTTTGTAGTTGCAAATGGTGATTTGTTGGTGGTAGCGATGTGGTGTTGGTGGTGGTGGCGATGTGGTGGCAACAGTGACTGGGATGGTGATGGATCTGGCGGCTGCGAAGACGGGTGGCGATGGTAGTGGTGTTGATGGCGGTGGTGTTGATGACAGTGGTGTGTGACCACTTGACTCATTACTTGGTTACGTGTGACCAAGATTACACTGTGACCTTAAAATTTGATAACATGTAATTTGAAAAGTAATTTGTGACCACCAAATCTTGAAATCTGTGAGCAATAGCTAAATTGTGACCTGTAATGTTTTTGATCTGTAACCAATAAAATAAATTGTGACCAATAAAATTTTAAGTTGTGATCTCGAAATAATTTGTGACTTATAAAAAAGTTGATAATATGTGACCAGTAAATAAATTGTGACCTATATTTATGTATATGTGACCATTATTATATTTAATTAATAAATATATTTAATTAATAATATAAATACCTGAATTTTGAATTTTCAAACTATAAATCTGATTTGTGAATTGGTGTAAATTATACACCTGATTTATTAATTTTTTTCCCTTCAATTATTTATCCTATGTGCTTTGATCGTTGGTGTATATTGCATCATCACAAAATGTGAAAGAAGAACAAGTGTCAAAGGGTCTAAGTAGGGGTGGACGCGGGTCGGTTCGATTCGGTTCGGTTCGATTTTTTTCAGTTCCAAAAATTTTCGGGTATTTAGTAAATGGAACCATCGATTCCAAATATAATTTTGGAACCGTTCGGGTTCGGTTCGGTTCGGTTCTGTTTCGTACTATAATTAAATTTTTTAACATTTAAAATAATATTACATAAATACACCTGAAAGTAGATACTAATATTAATAACAAAAAGTAGATATAAATACCAAATTCAATCTTAATTTTTACAAATTAACGTAATCTAATTTAATAACATATAAATAATAAGTTGTCAAATACAAATACGAAAAAGTAAATATTACTAATAAAATTTCGATAATTCATATCAATAATTCATTTGCTTCAAACATTCAAGTCTACATAAAAATGAAATATAAATTAGAAGTAATAAAGATAAAATATTTTAAAGTATTGATAATACTTACCAACTATTTAATATAATAATTAGTTGCTTGACTTTCTATACTAACTATTAAGAGACTGTACAAGAAAAAATTGAAAAAAACACAAATAACAAATATAAATAAACTCTAAATTGTTCAAGTAATAAGATTTAATAAGGAAAAAATTATTAATTTATTTAGAAAAAATAAAAGAAATTGATTTATCCAATATAAAAAAAAAATTCGATTCTTATTCGATTCTGGGTCTTGAACCGAGAACCGAACCAAACCATTCGGTTCTCGATTCAGATACCCGTTCGGGTATTTCATTTAAAAAAACCCGCTCGATTCGATTCCATTCGGTTCAGTTCCGGTTCGGTTCGGACATTTTGCCCAACCCTAGGTCTAAGGCTGCCCATCAACCCTTGGCGTGGGCTATATCCGCAAGCCGAACAGGCCCTCGTGTTTGTCAGGCTTTCCAGCCTAGGGCTTGGCCCTATGGCCCGCTCATAGAGCAATGTGGTTATTTTTTCCATTTCGCGCAATTATTAAGCTTTTATTAAAAAAAATAGTTGATTGTTTGGTTATGAATTCAAGAGTTGTAAATATTGAATTGATATTTTGAAAATATAATTAAAAAAATATTTGTGTATGAATAAATTCTCGGCTTATCTAAAACAGCTTTTTAAAGTTGTTTCTTCTTCTTTTTTTTTCTTTTTTATTTTTTGTCAAAAAATACTTCTTGGTTTTAGACAACCGCTGAATATTATACACAAATACTTTTGCCATTTAGAAAGTGCCTTTAGAATTTGGCAAATTGTTTATAAGGAGAGAAGCAAGTTGTGAAAAAGTAAGTAGTACTTATGCATTTTACGATAATGTGTGAAGTAAAAGCGATTTTAACTTTAACTTATAAGTGTTTAAGGAATAAATCACATATTGAATAAAGATAAACTAGGGATGACATAGAGCGAGACAACCATTATGATTCCCAACCCGTTCAAGAATTTTCAAGAAGAGATCAAATTAAAAAAAAAAAAAAAGCCCCATTTAATCTCATGTTTAATTAATTAATTAATTAATTTTTTCATATTACTATCTATTTTTTAGAATATAATTTAATTAAAAGCATAAAAATAAAATAAATAATTTCGGGACAAGGATCAAGATCCTATCCTCACCCATTTACTATTAGGGGAGGGAATTCCCCACCTGTTCGAGTAAAATATAAATCAACATAAGTAATGAACTACTCTTTTTAACAAGGTTAATCTTTTAAAATGAAATCTCAAGTCCTGATATAAAATGTAAAATGATCGATCATAAAAATTTATAAAAAATGAAAGTGAGATTATATGCATTAACTCTGCCTACAGTGTACAATTTTAACTCTATTCATGTTTGATCATAGCCGATCTCGAGATACTCTACTACTATTTTTAATTCATTTTTTTTTAAAAGACTAATGTTATTATGCACCACTATCAAGTATCAATTTAGATGACAATTGTATAGTATTATATGGTATATTTACTTAAATACAATATCACACGATTTATTTAATTGATCATATCAAGTGTAGCTACTTTAATTAGTGCTCTAGCATAATTGGCGTTAGATAGCGTTATGCTTTTGAAAATTTTAGAGCCAGGGCTCTCCTATCAAAGGGCCTTTAGCTGCCCTAGAAAAAAGTGAAAATTATAGCCCCTCTTTGATATTGCCAAAAAATTTGATTAAAATCTAAATTAAAGTTAACGATTAATTTTAATAACACATTTTATAGGACCACAACTTTTTTAACCACACATTTTATCAACTTTTATTAAAATTTATAAAATTTAATTTTAATTTCTATCAAACATGGGCATAATGTAATTGAGGGGAACCAAGAGCTAGAGCTTTTTTTTATGCCACATATTTGACTTCAATTTTATTGATACATACCCAAACATGCACAAAATCATGTTTTCTATCTATCTAGATAGCTTATCATAGCAATCCAGGTTGAAAGCCCAAGATTTGACTAACTAAGAGATGGGTGAATTGGTTATTAAATCTTTTTCGTTAATTACTCAAGATTTTAATCTAATGAACACACAAATGATAGAGAAATAAACCAAAAACAAGTAAGCACGTAAATGAAACAATATGAACTTACGTAAATGAAACAATATGAACGTGCACAAAGTAAAAATGTTAAGTAAAAAGGGTTAGAAAGTGAAAACAATATAATATGGAGGTTCGATCCAACGTAATGATCTACGTCCCCCTTTACCAAGCTCTCCGGCACGAGCATTGCCTTTTTCACTATGTTAATTGACTTATGGTGCAATCCAACCCTTTACAAAGCTTCCGGTGACTTACAACTAAGGAGCACCGATCCTTTTACAATGTTGAGCTTTTCGGGACCTCAACACGACCCACAATCCAAAATGAATTTACAAGAGAAATCTTATCTTCTTATCTAATAATAGATCCAAAGATGGGTAGAAGAAGAGAAGAGGCAAACATTTCAATAGATAACAAATAGTATAGTTCAAAGTGTTTAGGTTAAAGAGCTTTTTGATGAAGTAATTATTTTCACAAAGTTTTAATCGTTTCAAAAAGCTTTTCAAGAATTTAATGCTTTTGATCTTCTAATGATAGAAAATAAGGTTGTTGGGATCAATAAAAACCTTGCTTTAATGCTCAAGAAAAGTTATTGCAAATGAAGAGTGAATGAGGTATTCATAGCACTCAAATCAGCCAAGACTATGTCCATCCGGACAAGGCATCCGGACGTCCGATCGTGTAAACAACTAGCCATTTGAAAATGTCAGAACGGTCAAAAAAGTTACCGTTGGAGGTCATCCGGATTTCCGGTTCCTCATCTGGATGTCCGGATGGGCATTTTGTCCTCGGACTTTGATGCAATTTCTTGAAGTACTTGCTCACGTATTATTTTCTAGGTAAGTGACTTGATAAAGATTTTATGCAATCATTTGAGTTTGAAAATAATTTTTCTTATGCATAAAAATTCACTTTGAGCTCTTAGTGATTATTTGCCAAGTGTTGAAGCATTTTACATTTACATGAATGTGAAACATTTAAGTACTATGTTTTGAATATCTTGAAATGTATTGTTTGACCATTCGTCGACTTTTGTCTCGACTCTCGTTAAGGCTACTTTTTGTGGGTTTTTTATAGTTCTTCGTAGCCTCGATTTGCGAATTTGTTTCTACGTCGATCTTCGTATGCAAATTACTTGACCTCGAACTTCGTGTCATTGATTCTATGCAATAATCACTATAGCCACTTGAAATCAATTTGTTAGGAATAAAACCAATTTGTTTGTGATAATTAAAACTAGACGTCAACCATAGGTCAATAATTTCCCCATTTTTTATTATGACAAACAAGAGATAATTTGCAATATAAGTATCGAACAAATTGTTGTTTGTTCCCCCTGTCAATGTGCGTAATGATAAACAAGTTGATATAAGACTCAGATGAATGTTCCCTCTATCGACATGCATATAGCCATTTAATTGTTCCCTCTACCGTCATGGCATATGTTTGTCGTACATAATCATGCATAATTATCAATATATATTCCGCCTTTTGGCATAAGCAAAAAGACATAATTTAAAAAGGCAAGTAAGGCAAATAATCAACGTAATTAATTCAAAAGATAATATACTAGTTGAACCATAGGAGTTCACATACATAGGAAAAGATAAAAACAAACAACATGTAAAAGAACTAAATGAGCTAAGATGCCGAAGGCAGCGAGAAGCGAGCATCGAGAGCAGCAAATAAGGACTTTTATTGATCCTGGAGGGCATTCTGCTGTGCCGGAAGCTGAAGTAGTAAACTCCCAAAGCTATCGACTGTGGCAGTGAGACAGTCGATGCACCTCGTTGAGGAAGTAAAATTGCTCTTCCACGAAGGAGCAGTCAATGGAAGAACAAGATGCACTGGATGCAGGAATATCAGCAGGAGGGATAGGAGCATCTTCAGGGTCGCCTTCAGATTCGTCCTCGAAGAGTAGAGTCGAGGGACCGGAGGTAGCGTCAAATAACTTAGTTTTAGCTACCTATTGCCCATGATCCTTTACTATTCTCATCCGTTTGAGGGTTTGTATATTAATAACATCAGTAGGGCATGGTTTAATAAAAGTTTTACCTTAATATTTTTGTTAGAAGCATCCCGTAAGGTAGTGCTTTAGTGTGTCGTGATGCATGTACAAATTTCATAGCGCCTATAGCAATAGTGGGAAAATCTAATTTTCGCCCAACCAATATAGAATCTGAAAGAAAGAGATCGAAGTTACTCATTTCGTCTCGGTGACCTTTTCGGGGAAGAATAATGTTGGCAATAATATTTTGCAAAATTTTACACATGAGACTTAATTGGTTGGCACTAATTTTAGTGATATTCACGAAGTTTTTCCCGGTGACCCGACGACATGCCTCGGAGGGGTTATAGCCATCGTAAGTAGGATGTGATTTGGGAACAAAAATTTGTAGGTCACACGATTGAAGTTCGAAAAGCTCACGAATGAGTGCTTTTGTGATTTTGATGCGAGTGTTTTGAAGAAACCACGTGATTGTGTCGAAACGTGGGTCAAAATGTATATTCATATGCAAATCTTTCATAAGACGTGGGTACGCGTGTTCCTCCAAGGTACACACGAATACCCATCCCATTTGTTCAAACAATTCTTCGATATGAAATGCGAAAGCTTCAATAGAAAAATTGACAAAATCGACGCTTTTACCGATGAGAATGGGTGACTTTTCGAAGGGATTCGGCGGCGCCTTGGGTTCCAAGTCCATGTTTTCTTCGGATGAAGATGGTGGAGTTTCTTGACTTTCTTCATTCTTTTGGCTCGTTGGGAGCCCGACATTGTGAGAATTTGAAGATGATACCCGAATTCAAGGAAAGGGTTTGTGACAAGTTTGTCCAAACACAGAAAAAATTGAAATTAAATGTAGGATTTGAGAGTGTAGTGATAGGGAAACGAGTTTTTAAAGATTACTTTGAGGATTTTCCGAAGAAAGTTCAAGATTTGAGTAGGGTTTCCAGTGAAAAGAGAATGGACGACTTTGGAGCGAGTTTTGGATGAACTTGGTGATTTGGGATGTAAATCTTATGGATTTTGAAATGAAGAGGGAATTGGAGTGGACTGAATTTGATTTTAAGTGATTTCGACTGAGAGTGGGAAGAGAAATCATAAAAAAAAGGATGAAGAAATTGAAGATGAAGAGAAAAAGACGACCTTAAAGGTCTCAGATCCGACGATCAAGATGTCCGGATGACATAACTCAAAAAGTTATGTCCATCCAGACATAGGTATCCGACGTCCTGACGAATTGGAGGTTCGTCCGAATGGCCTATTTTAGAGTTTTTCAAGAGTTTTGTTCAATTTTCACATCGATTTCGTCAATGATACCCAGTCCTCTTCTAATATGTGAGAAACAGTCTAGAGCAAGTGGTTTAGTAAAGATGTCGGCCAATTGATTTTCCGTATCGACGAATTCAAGCAAGATGTCCCCCTTTTGAACATGATCCCGAAGAAAATGATGTCGTATTTCAATATACTTAGTTCAAGAGTGCAAAACGAGATTTTTGGACAAGTTAATGGCACTAGTATTATCACACATAATAGGAACATGATCGTAGGATAAGTGATAATCATTTAAAATTTGTTTCATCTAAAGCACTTGTGCACAACAACTTGCTGTCGAGATATATTCAGCTTCGACCGTAGATAATGCTACCGAATTTTGTTTCTTACTAAACCATGATACTAGAGCAAAGCCTAGAAAGTGACAAGCTCCACTAGTACTTTTACGATCAATTTGACATCCGGCCCAATCGGCGTCCGAATAGCTAAGTAAATGAATGTGAGTGTTTTTCGGATACCAAAGTCCTAAGTTTCGAGTCCCACTAAGATATCTAAAAATTCTTTTCACAGCTTTAAGATGTGATTTCTTAGGATTTGATTGAAAATGAGCACTCCGACATACACTAAACATAATGTCGGGCCTATTTGCAGTTAAGTAAAGAAGGGATCCGATCATACCTCGATATTTGGTGACGTCAACGGAGATTCATTCATCATCTTTGTCGAGCTTTGAGGATGTACTCACAGGAGTGCTCATAGGTTTTAAATCACTCATTTCAAACCTCTTCAACATGTCTAATATAGTCTTACTTTGATTGATGAATATGCCATGACATGATTGGTTAATTTGAAGTCCGAGAAAGAACTTAAGTTCTCCCATCATGCTCATTTCAAATTCCATACTCATGTTTTTCAAAAATTCTTCACATAAACAAATATTTGTTGCTCCAAAAATAATGTTATTCACATAAATTTGAAGAATGAGCATGTCTTCTTTATGGGTTTTAATGAAAAAAGTAGTATCCGCCTTACCAATAGAGAAGCCATTTGAGAGTAGAAGTTTGCTCAAGCGTTCATACTAAGCTCGTCGAGCTTGTTTTAGACCGTAGAGAGCTTTTCTAAGTTTAAAAACATGGTTTGGAAATTTATGATTTGTAAAATCCGGTGGTTGTTCGGCGAATACTTCTTCTTGAATGAAGCCATTTAAAAATACACTTTTAACATCCATTTGATAGAGAGTAAAATTTTTGTGACATGCAAATGCAAAAAGTATGCGAATTGATTCTAATCTAGCAACCGATGCAAATGTTTCTTCATAATCAATACCTTTTTCTTGATTGTAACCTTGGGCCACTAATCTAGCCTTGTTACGCACAATGATTCCATTTTCATCTCTTTTGTTTTGAAAAACCCATTTAGTGCCGATGACGGTTTGATTTGTTGGTCTAGCGACTAAGTCCCAAACATGGTTTCGTTCAAATTGATTTAATTCTTCTTGCATCGCTAGGATCCAAAATTCATCAAACTCGGCTTCTTTAAAATTTTTAGGTTCGATTTGTGAAATGAATGCGCAACTACCGAGATGATTTCTAAGAGAGGTTCTAGTAGTAATATCTTTCGATGGATCGTCTATAATCAATTCCTTTGGATGTGATGGAACAAACTTTCATTCTTTCGGTAGCGAGGAATTTTCTTGAACTTCGGTTGACTCTTCTTGAGCATTTGACTCCTTCGTTTGTTCTTCGTTAGGCATTTCCTTGTTTTGATCTTGAATGCTCATTCGTTCGAATGGAGCTTCCATACCTACATCATCATCAACACCTTTATCTTGACCAAGAAGATTAGTTTCATCAAAAGTAACATGCATGGATTCTTCAACGACTAGAGTTCTTTTGTTGAAAACTCTATAGGCTTTACTAGTTGACGAATATCCAAGAAAAATCCCGACATCGAATTTTGAGTCAAATTTTCCCAAATTGTCTTTTGTGTTTAAAATAAAATATTTGCAACTGAAAACGTTGAAGTAGCTAATGTTAGGAATTCTATTTTTCCAAAGTTCATAGGGAGTTTTGGTTTTCTTACGACTTACCAAAACTCTATTAATGATATAGCATGCGGTGTTACGGCTTCGGCCCAAAAATATTTAGGTAAATTATTTTTGTTTAGCATGGTCCGAGCCATTTCTTGTAATGTACAATTCTTTTTCTCTACTACACCATTTTGTTGAGGAGTTTTAGGAGCCGAAAAATTATGTTCATACCCATTATCGTTACAAAAATCATCGAAAGCAAGATTGTCAAATTCTCTACCATGGTCGCTTCTAATAGTAGTAATAGTGTGACATTTTTCATTCTCAACTTTTTTACAAAAATGTTTGAAAGCCTTCAAGGCTTCATCTTTTGCATTTAGAAATATTACCCATGTAAATTTTGAAAAATCATCAACGATAACGAAAGAGTAATGTTTACCGCCTAAGCTAGCCGTTCTTGATGGCCCAAATAGATTCAAGTGGAGAAGTTGCAATGGTTTTGTAGTTGAAGAGAAAATTTTCGATTTAAAAGAGCTCTTAACTTGTTTTTCGAGTTGACAAGCATCACAAATCTTGTCTTTTTCAAACTTTAAATTTGGCAATCCTTTCACAAAATAATTTTTAGAAATTTTTGAAATAAGGTCCATTTTACATGTCCTAGTCTTCTATGCCAAAATCATGTTTCATCTTTCAATCTAAGTAAACAGTGTTCATTATTTTCATGTTCTATATTTATGATATAAACATTTTTATTTCCGCTCCCAATGAAAATTGCCTCTTTTGATGTAGCATTTGGAAGAATCGAATTTTATATTATAACATTTATCACATAATTGACTAATACTTGGCAAGTTATGCTTGAGGTTATCAACCAATAAAACATTTTCGATTGAGGGGGATGGGTAATTACCAGTGTTGTCGATTCCAATAATCTTCCCTTTAGCATTGTCTCCAAAGGTTACATGACCTCCATCTTTTCTTTTGAAGTTTGAAGTGGTGATTGATCTCCAGTCATGTGCTTCGAACATCCACTATCCAAGAACCATTTGCTTTTGATTTTCTTTGGTACCTACAAAAACAATTTAATTTTTGATTTTTGGTACTCATACAAATTTGGGTCCTTGGTAGTTAGTTTTTGAGGATTCTTTAATCCACTTATTTTTGTTATCAAAATATAATTTCTTTTTAGCTAAGCAATTAAAAGACACATGTCCGATTTTATTACAAAAAGAACAAGTGGTGTTTGAAGCCTTAACGAACATGTTTTTAAGAGATTTTTGTTTTAAAGAGGATTTGAATCCGATTCCCCCTTTGTCAAATACACATTTTTGATTTTCGAGCATCACATCAAAATTTTTCTTACCCTCTGTGAATTTATAAACGATTTTCATCAAATCTTCAACCTTTTATTTTAAAGAAGTGTTCTTCTTAACCAATAAATCGTAATCAAAATTCTCTTTTGATTTTTCCACACTTTTCTTTAAATCATCTTTCAATAGATAATTTTTCTTCTTTAGAATAGAATGACTCAAAACAAAATTTTCAAAATCTTCAAGTAATTCATCATAAGAAAAATTTTCTTTTGTACTTACCTCATTTTTGAGAGCCATGAAGCATATGTTAGCGATTTCATCTTGATCATCACTTTCATTTTGGTCTTCATCATTACTATCATCCCAAGTAACTTGAAGTGCCAGTTTCTTGAAATTTTTATTTTTTTTCGGGGCACTCGGTTCTTTTGTGACCTTATTTGTCACATTTGTAGCAAATAATTTTCCTGCTCATTTCTTCTCCTTTGTCGTCCTTCCATTGAAACTTTCTATTGTTTCGGAATCCTCTCCATTTTTTGACGAGAAGGACTAAATCATCGAGCTCTTAATCGCTCATGTTACTTGTTGATGCTTCATTATCGATTGCCGATTTTAAAGCGATTTGTCGTTTATGAGCTTTTTTTCAATTTCTCTTTGCTCTTTCATGTCTTTTCCTTGATCTCGGCATTGTTGAGTTCATAGGTCATCAAAGTTCCATACAATTCTTCATGTGTACACATCCTTTATGTTCTCTATAAACATCCGTATGGGACTCAATTCCTCCGAAAGTAACCTAAGCATTTTACTCTTCTATTTTTTCGGAATCCTCTCCATTTTTGGTACCATGCTCTCTGGCACAAGTAAGGCCTTTTTCACTATGTTGATTAACTTATGGTGCAATCCAACCCTTTACAAAGCTTCCGATGACTTACAACCAAAGAGCACCGATCCTTTTACAATGTTGATCTTTTCGGGACCTCAACACAACCCACAATTCAAGATGAATTTACAAGAGAAATCTTCTCTTCTTATCTAATAATAGATCCAAAGATGAGTACAAGAAGAGAAGAGGCAAACACTTCATTAGATGACAAATAGTATAGTTCAAAGTGTTTAGGTTAAAGAGCTTTTTGATGAAGTAATTATTTTCACAAAGTTTTAATCGTTTCAAAAAGCTTTTCAAGAATTTAATGCTTTTGATCTTCTAATGATAGAAAATAAGGTTGTTGGGATCAATAAAAACCTCGCTTTAATGCTCAAGAAAAGTTATTACAAATGAAGAGTGAATGGGGTATTTATAGCACTCAAATCAGCTAAGACTCTGTCCATCCGGACAAGGCATTCGGACGTCCGGATCGTGTAAACAACTAGCCATTTGAAAATGTCAGAACGGTAAAAAAAGTTACCGTTGGAGGTCATCCGGACGTCTGGTTCCTCATCTGGACGTCCGGATGGGTATTTTGGCCCCCGGACTTTGATGCAATTTTTTGAAATACTTTCTCACGTATTATTTTCAAAGTAAGTGACTCGATAAAGATTTTATGCAATCATTTAATTTTGAAAATAATTTTTCTTATACATAAAAATTCACTTTGAGCTCTTAGTGATTATTTGCCAAGTGTTGAAGCATTTTATCTTTACATGAATGTGAAATATTTAAGTACTATATTTTGAACATCTAGACATGCATTGCTTGACCGTTCATCGACTTTTGTCTCGATTCTAGTTGAGGCTACTTTTTGTGGGTTTTTTTTTCAATATCGTTCTTCATAGCCTCGATTTGAGAATTTGTTTCTACGTCGATTTTCGTACGCAAATTATTTGACCTCGAACTTCGTGTCATTGATTCTATGCAATAATCACTAGACACTTGGAATCAATTTGTTAGAAATAAAAACAATTTATTTGTGATAATCAAAACTAGATGTCAACCATAGGTCAACACAAATCATTGCTGGATGAATAATATTGATACTTCCAAAAATCATATATTGCCCCGCCTAGATAAATTTGAAAAGTCAAGATGAGGATGACCACGAACAAGCACTCCTAACATGGATGACCTTAAAATGATTGAGGTAAAACTCATAGACTCCGAGTGGAGTTGTTGCAGAACCAATTATTCCATTCCTGAGGAAGAAGAAATAACATTCCATGCCTCTTATGGCTCCCATGTCCATTTCCTTTTCTGATGATTGGATCTCATCGCCCCTCCAATACAAGAATTAGCCAAGGAGGAAAGGAAACAAATATGTAGAAAGTTGTAGAGTAGGGATGCCAATGGGGCGGGACGGGTCGCTATCGGAACAATCATTCATGTTCTCTTCTCCTCTAGGTAGTTTTGTCATATTGTCCAGCTTTCATACCCAGTTAAGACAAGGCAGGGTAAGATCGAATGGCTATGATTGAAGTAGGATGAAATCAATTACTTTTCTGAGCATTGGATTTGTTGTAATGCCAAAAATGCCAAACATCGCAAGAGAATATGAATCTGTATATCAAAAAAGTGATTGCTTTGCATATAGCTTTAGCTTGGAGTTTTTGTTTATCGATCTACCTCTTATACTTTTTCACGAAATTTTGAAATTACGCCTTGTTTAGTGAGGATTAAAATAATTTTTTTGGGTAAATCTTGATAAAATATATGATTGAAAAGTTGTGGATCCTATAGAATGTATTATTAAAATTAATTGTTATTTTTGGGTTAGATTAAAATCTTAATTTTAATCCCTACTAAACATGAGTTATGAGTTGTAAATATGCAGCTCATTTAAATTTAATAATAGTCAAGGGAACACTCGATAAATTTTTGAAAAGCCCTATTAGTTTTGTTTGATTTGTAATTAGATGTAAATAAGCTTGTCGCTTCAGATCACAATTACATTGGATCAGGAAACTTGCTGTTGGGATTACTTTGTGAATATGAAGGTGTGACAGCCAGGGACGGACCCAACACCCTGCGAGGGGGCTCGGCTGCCCGTGCCGGGTCACTGTTGGCAGTTGCAGTGTAAGTGTGTAACCAATGTTGTTGTTTGCAAAGAGAACGGAGAAGACGGGAGAAGAAGAAGATGAAGACCTCAGGTGGGCCCTTTTTTTTTTAGTTTTGGCCCATTTGTTTTGGGCTGAGAGAATTGGGACTTTTTTTAAAAATTAGGCCCAATAAAATGAAATAATATTCATTTCAGTAATTAACTCGGCTCCAAAAACCCTATTTTTACAGTCTTCACTCATTCTCTTCTCCTTCTCTCTGCTCTGCTGGACTACTTTTCGTTTATATAATAGTTTCTGTTAATCTTTACGTGGTGCTTCCATTCAAATTCTAATGTTAATAAAGGTTTCTGAAGCACCACTTAATATATTTAGAACTCTTGTTATGGGGTTTGGCCTAAGAATATTTTTATTTTCACTTGTCATCTACATTTAACAGTCTCAACCAAATCAATATCTGGCAATATTTACATCACTGACGATATGGTTTTATTTGGTATAGGTTTTCCATTAGTTTATTGAATTGCATGTCTGATAACTATGCAGAAGGATAGGCACAGAAGCCAACGAGCAATTGAGATCCATATTCAAGAGGAACGTCCATCTCATCCTCGTTGTCAGAGTCACATGATCATTTCAGCGGCTGAGTTGTGTTAAAGTCTCGATCATGTATATAGAAAGGTTTTCCAGTTATTTTATACTATTCTCAAATTGTTTAGGCCCATAGAAATAAAGCTGTTATTACTCAATAGTTCATCACAACTTGGAAAGTATATTCTAGTAGAAGAAATTAAAACCAATTAGAATGGTATTTTCCATTGTTGCATTTTTTTGATTTTGGTAATTTGATTTTGTTCCCTTTTTTAAAAGGAAACTCTAATTTTCCTCGTTAGTTGTAATTTAGAAGAGGCTATTTGATTGTAATAGGAACACTTAATTGAATAAAATTACGATTTTCCTCATCTTCCTCTCTCATTTTCTCTCTTCTTTCATAATTATTCTTTGTTTATTGCAATTGTCATCAATTCTCCGATGCCATTGTTTCTTTGTTATGGCGTTTCTTTGTTTTTTGTTTAATATCTCTAGTTCATAAAAAAGAAAAGAAAAGAGGAATCGTGAAAAAACAAATTGCAGTTAGTGTTGTTTATTTATTCCACTCGATTTGAGAAGGATTTGTTTGCTGCTACACGAGTAACGAGTGTTAGATTGTGGAGTATTTTAAGTTTCTACTGCTTATTACTTATTAGATTGATACTGTTTGAATTGAAATGATTTTTGCAGATTATAGAACGATTTTTTCAACCGAAACGGAAGTCCATTCCTAGTTCTTCCACTTTTAGTATTTTGGGTTGTATTGAATTATATTTTCATATATATATATATATATAATTTTTACGTTTTAGTGCATTTACATATATATTGAATAATTTTTAACAATACATTTCATAGGACCCACAACTTTTCAACAATAAATTTCATCAATTTTTATCAAAATCTACTAAAATCTGATTTTGAGAATATGTGGTTAAATAGTTGGGAAAAATTTTGAATTTATGAGGAGAATATTTTATTGTGTGAATGTGTGGTTAAAAACGAATATATAGAAAAAAAGATTTTTAAAAGAATGGAAGACAAATAAGAGCTTAATTGAGATATGCTCAGCGTTCTAAATGGCGCGAGGCATGACGCTTTACATATGCACTAATTTACCGATCAACGGAAAAAAATGACTGCTTTAAGGTGCACCTAGGCTCGCATAGGCACCCCTTGGCACGCATTATTATTATTATTATTATCATCAATTTTTTATGTTTTTTAACACTACATAAATATTTCAACTTTTAGGCCAATTTTATTGAAAAGCCCAAAAATTAATAATTAAATTTTTTTTGTGGATTTCATAAATCAATGTTGAAGTTTATTTGTTTACTTTTCTAGTTTTTAACATTTTAATTAAATATTAAAATTTTTAATTAATTGACGCGTGTATCCCGTAAAATAAGTATTTTAAATTTATGATTATCTCAACTTCCTTTATCATTTGAACCATCTTTCTTCTCAAGTACAATCTCCACATCATTCACGCTTAACCTCCACAATTATTCTACATTCTACTTTCATAAATCTCCAAATTCTGGTGGTTTCAACCATATATTATCCTCCTCCTACTATACAAAAGTATTTTTTATCTACATTGTAAGAGCTGTGCAATCCGAAATCGAAGGGTAATGGCTAAATTGAAGGGTGAGATTAAGGAGAAGAAGATGGTGGGGACGCCATATAGAAGAAATAAAAGAAACCCAAGGAAAGTCCCAAGAAAACGCCGTAAAAAAGGCAAAAATTGTCTAGGTCAGGTAAAAACAGTCCACCAAGAAGGTATTTTCAATTTTTTCTTTTTTTATTATTCATTTGTGACCTTTTTTCGGTTAGAAATTAGTATCTAAGAAAATATGTGGGGGTTTCTATTTGAAAGTGTTGTTCTAAATTATATAATGATTTATGATCTACAATAAGCCGTATGTGACATGTCAATCCAAATGTGATCAAGATTTTTATGGATTTATGACTTGATCGCATACATTGCATCGGTGACCTTATTTGAATGATGATATACGATTATATGTATATGTGACCTCGTTTACATATTTGTGTGAGACTTTATATGTCTATAGCCTGATTTAGTCTAATATTTCCTTTGAAAGTGACGTTTATGGATCTGTGACCTAATTGCATTCCATTCTCTATATCAGTGACATTAAATGTATGATTATATGTTATTATATATATCTATAACCTATTTTTCCTATTTGTCTGAGACTCTATCTGTCTATGGCCTGACTTGTTATAATTTTTCAATATGTGTCTTGATTGAAAACTGTTATCTGTGAACTAATTTAGAGTCCTGTCTACCATTCTTTGTATCTGTAACCTCGTTTATTCTACTAATAGTTCATAAATTTGATTTTAACATTGTTCTTATGTAAACACATGATGTAGGTGTGGAAATTCATCATACCATAAGATAGTTGGTTTCCTGGAAAAATTACCACTTCAATGACAAAGGGTAGTCTTGCGAACCTCAAAACATATCTAAGTGAAGCCCAATGACATATACTCATGGGAACATGATTTGCACACTTTTTTGTAATGTCATGAAATTGTGGTTCAACCATAATTGATACATTATTTTCTGCTCAGGCAGGTACATCAACCTAACAAAAATGAAATGTGGATTTGTATATTGGATTGATTTTTTAATTTTTCTCTAGTCGAGTTCTGTTTAGTAACAAGATTGAGATGCTCGGGAAATGGTGATAGACACACTTGAAAATAATCTTTCACATTTTAAGAAAAAATATTTTAGTCAACTGAAGATTGTGACGCATAAAGATATCGGGAATGCATTTATATCAGCCTGCCAACATCTAGACCAGGATGTTATTGAAGTCCTTATAGACCAAGACGTCGCAATGCTTGGAGTTCTATACTTTAGTACATATTACTTGTTTCCAAGAGATTACAAGAAGGTTGTCGATCACTACTTGTTTGTACTTGTTGAAAATTTTTCTGCAATGGACATGTTCCCATGGGGGAGACCCTTTTCGATAATACCTTGAATGCAATGAAAGATGGTTTGAGTAAGAAGACAAACCATTATAGGCTAAGAGGTCGATCGGTAGTCTTTCAAGTGTGGATATACGAGACGATTCTTAGGCTAGTTGGAACTGTTGTCACAAGGATATCCAAAATGCACACTTGAATTAGGAACTGGATGGCAGATGAGCACCTATCCGCTTCTAAACTTGAAGGATCTGAATGCTTCTCAAACCCTGATGTAATCTTTCAAATATATTGAATTACTAGTGAAGTCTTTTGTCTATTGTTAACATTATTTTTTCTAACAATCTTATTAAATGGCAGATTCAAATATGTGACCTGGACCCATCGGATACTGAGGTGGCAATACTTTATATGAATGGGGTCCAATATATCAGACCAGTTCAACCAGATAATGCACACGAAGAGGAGAAAAAGAAGGGTAAGATGAAAAGTTCAGTTGACCGTACGGAAACAAGTAGAAAACCAGGTTCATCCGGTGTAAAAAATCTATATCGGTGCTCATAATAATCGATGGTAGTACTGGTCACGCTATTGTCTCTAAAGACAATATGACTTCGCTGATCCTCTACCGAAATGGCAGGAGACATCTTTCCATGTAAATTCTCCAACATATGAGGGTCCATCAGTTGACCCTCATGATCCACAGGAACCGCATTTGTGTGTGCTGTCGCAGGTACCCAAAAGTAATACCTTAACCTCTAAAACTAATGTAGTAGTGGAAGTAAGAGTCGATCCCACAAAAAGTGTAATTCAATATTTTATGCTTCGTACAATTATCGGGGGATTTTTGTATGCAAACAAACGTAAATAACGCAATCAATAATAATGAAAATTAAATTAACGAAAATAATCAAAAGACTAACATTGGTCTAAGTCAATATCCACCGTCGGAACTTTACAATTGATCATCGATACAAGTATAAATCAACCCATATTTTGAATATTCACCGTTGGAATTAATTCATATTTCTCTTTAATTTTAGTTAGTTAGAAACAAGCGTTCTAATTAACCCTAATTATTAAATAACCTCATACCAGCGCTCAAGATTCAATTTAATAATAGCTTTACATAATAGAGAAATCGATAAACTAGATAACACAGACACCAGCGGTTACATTCAATCTATTTAAACATTCTTCTTAAAATTCAATAACTTTTATCGCAGAAAATTATCAAATTCTAGTGCTTCACAAGTAAAATGAATCAAACAATTACAGATTTAATATTTAACTTAACGGTAGATTGTAACGAATAACAAACTAGTAGGCCTCCTAGCAATTAAACATAACAATCATGGAAATAAGTGCAAAAGAATATTTAATACTCAAAAACATGAATTAAGCTAAAAAAACCATTTAGATCTCACAATATGTGGTTCCGAGCCTTCAATCTCCTTTGACCAAGAGTAAAAGTTTAGTTACAATCCATTAATTTATGAGCAAAATAATGAAGAATGAAGTTTTGAGGTGTTCTATACGTTCTCCCCCCTTTCTAGGGTTTTAAAATATGTATTTATAGTTATTTCCATAGGTAGTTGACTTAAATTTGGAAATCAGAAAACTTTTCCCAGTTTGGCATGGATGGGCGCCCAGTAGAAAATGGGGCCGCCGCCCAGGCGTAAATATTGGCTTCTGTTAATGAAATCTAGGCCCGACCAATATAACTGAGCGACTTTCAGTATTTTAGTCATATCTTTCTTTCCCGATATCCGATTGAGTTGATTCAAGATAAGTTTAAAAACTAACTCAAAAAGCTATAACTTTACATCAGATATCATCTTCTAAATCGATCATTTGCCATGTAAAAAATGGGTCTCAAATTGAGACTGAAAATCCGATACATAACATTTTCGGCTAGGAGTTGATATGTGATAAGATTTTGATTGTACTTCATCCCTTTGGCTCTTTCTTCATTCGATTGACCTCTAACACTCTCAAATCTTCATCATGAGGTTCTACATAACTTTTGAGTATTTTCATTTCAGTCCCCCAAACTTTGTTTTCTTTCATTTTGGCCATTATTCGCTTATTTCTTTCAAATTACGCCATATCCATATAATTGCCACCTAAATCAAAATATAAATGTAATGAGTACATTTTGGTATTAATTAATCATACGAGCATATAAAATAAGGAGGGAAAAATATGCATTTTACATTCCTATCACGCATTCAGCTGTGCCGCCTCCAGATGACGTATGTTTTTATTGAGGTTCATATCATCCATACAGTAATTTGTGTAATTCATTTAAGTTGCAATCTGATTATTATCATATGTCTTGTCAATAAATAGAAGTCACATATATTTGTGCACGGGTCGCACGTCCATTTGCATTAGTCACATATGATACATTTTGCAATGGTCATATGTCACCATAATCAAGTCACACGTGTTAATGGACACACCATATGTCCATTTACATTGGCAAATTAATGTCTGATATCTATCACATTTTACACTTTGTATGTCACCGTTTTATTTTTCACAATTTAAAGGTGGTCGAGAAATTGAGGAAAGAGCTCAGTATGCAAATATCTGAACTACATTCAAAGAATGAAGCTTTGAACGTGCAGCTCAATGACATGAAGTCATGGATGTCATCTCTAAAGGGTGAATAGATCCTGAAGATGAATAAGATTGTCCAAATGTAGAGTGAAATTAAAAGTAACATGCTAGATATCAGGACAAACAAGCAGTTTTTTTCTAAATCTGTATCTTCTATGATTTCTAGTTCAATGGAAGAGATTTTGAAAAAATTTAGTGATCAACCGAAATATCATGTAGTAGGAGATACAGAAGCTCATGTAGTTCGAGAGTCTGAAAAGCTTGATGAAGTACAACATGTTTACAACATTTTTGAATGATATACAGTTTCATTTTACATTTGTTCCAATTTCAAGCTAAAGTTGTGGGAACAAATGTGGTTAGGAAAAGTAAAGGTAAGATGGATCATTATGACGATCATTAGTTCCCATACAATATTCAAGCTCCTTCATTTGATTTGGGTGTCGGATCTACACAAATCGACCTACCTGATCAATTTATATCTAAAGAAATTCAGAAGCAGGTTGACTCTATTATAGCTGATGTTGTGTAGAAAACAAAAAGTTCTGAGAGAGAGATACAATAATCCAGTTATAGACACAAGCTTTGTTTACATCATAAGTCACAAATAACATGCAGGTCACAGATTTGAACTGTTATTAGGTCACAAATAACACACAGTCACAGGTGTACTTGTAGATCATAACCGGAGATATTTACTGTTACAACAATGTAAATGGATCATCGATATCTGAACCGCATTCGAGATTACCAGTTGAGAGGGTTTTCAGACCAGTGAGGATACTAAAAGAAAATTATTCAAACATTTAGGTAGAGATGGGGTTTTCGAACATTATAATGGCCATGTCGAAGATGTCGATATCGCTTCATTTCGGAGTTCGTTCCAGAGAGGATACAAACCAAAAAAATAAGTACATACATTCTTTATTTCTGAATGTTGTTTAAGAACTCATTGTAACACATAACTTATGCTTCATGTTACCTTTACAGGAAAAAGTTTAATGATGCTGACAATCGTATCAAATCCCGCATTTCTTAGTGGTTCGTTCTCAGTAGGACATAAAATGTTATTCGACAAGCTTGTCAACTCAGAGTCTTCGTTGAGCAGCATGGTATGATTATATTTATATATCTATAGTCACAAATTTTATTCACTGGTCACATATCATTTACATTGGTCAGAAACCATATGCAAATTGACAGAGTTTAGTGAACTAAGGTCACATATCATTTAAATTGGTCACAGACTATATGCAAATTTACACAATTTAGTGAACTGGGGTCACAGATCTTATTGAACAATATTTGACAAAGCATGACATCATAATACTTTTTTATATTTTTACTACGATAGCACATCGATGTGTGTTTCTATTGCATCCGCAAGTTGGCGAGGCACGTGAATAACGTCAAGTTGAAAGCTACGAATACGGTGGTTCCAGATGAAGTTAAAAAACATATACTCTAAACTCAAACAAGATCCTACTGTATTGTTGTCAGAGTCTAGTTTGATCGATGTTGTTACAAATGGTAGTTTACCTTTGAGCTCTCCTTGGGCCGATGTGGACTTTATTTTTATGTCAATTATACCAACGAACAAAGCACATTGGATGCTTGATGTTCTTGAATTCAATACGCATAAATTATGTGTTCAATTCTGTTGGGAAGACCTATCGAGACTTAATGGTTCGTATTGGGATTGAATTATTTGTCAAAATTATTCATTGCCTAATGAACATAGTGGGACTTTGAACAAAATTTTGACTACCGCGGAGATGATTGCATGAACTTGAGGTTGATGATTGACAGAGCCTTCCGCGACAGAAGAATGGGTTAAGTCTATGACCATTTTTCCCAATACAAAGCAATTGGATAAATTTCATACCTAATAAATTGTGTTATGCTTCTTTTCAGGCATGACTCTGGCATCTTCAAGATCAAATATGCTAAACACTTGCCCCACAACGATAATGATTCTATGTCGATGAAATTTAACGCTGGGAGAACTAGGATGGACATAGCGTTATGGCTATATAAACATCAGGGAATATTCAAAGGTGGGGAAGCCTACAAAGGGAGATGGGATAATAATTGAGCAAGGATTGAACATCTCTTCAAAATTCAAGATGATGAAGGGATTTTGTAAAGTTTTTGAATATTAGCCTCTTTGTATTTTTCCTTTCTAGTAGTTTGTGTGATGAAACTAGTTGTAATTAATGTGAAATTGTGGTTGTACATTAACAAGTTGGAAAATTGTTTAGTTTAGAATTTGATCAATTCTGATGTCATTTTCATTTGAGCAGGTCTGGTCTGATGTTTTATGTTTGGCCACAGGAATTTGAGATGTTAAATGACTTGTGTAGTGTTTCTTTTACAGTTTGTTAAATGTAAATGGCTTCTGTGTCAAATAACAAAATTTAAATTTACAGATCACATACTATAGTACATTAGTCATATATGTCTGTCATTAGGTCAAATATTATACTAATTACACATAACACAAGTCAGAAGTAATTTAATAGGTCATTGACTGTTGTCATAGGTCATGGGTAATTATTTAATCTGTACATGTCACAAGTAATTTAATAGGTAGACTATTTTCAGATGGTTACATATACCTACAAAGGTTTCTGAAATAATTGCACGGTTTATTTGCAGAAGTCACAGACTATAATAAATAGTCTCATATTTAGGTCATTAAGTCACATTTTCTACATTTCTTAAATTATATGTTATACATCATACTTGACCATCTAGAGGTCACCTAATTAATCTGTATAGGTAACATATAATTGTATATGTCACATATTTTAATCTGATGGTCACAGTTGACATGATGCATAGTTATCTCTCCACAGGCCGCATTCTACTATATTGGTCACTTATCATGATATCAAATTACAGATTCTGCTTCCTAAGTCACATGGTATTAATTGTAATACTATTATTTTAATGAATATTTCATGTACAGTAAAATGATATATTAATCAATACGTACAATCCATTTATGAAATGTTAATGACAATAGAAAAATAGTGATCAGTCTACGGTATAACTATGCCATCAACTGTTTTGCTATTCTTGGGTGCTTGTCCTTGCTTAATTTTGGCTTAATGGAACCAAACTACTGCATCTTCTACGGTTGTGACCATGTCCTCCACAACATCCACATTTGACAGTTAGTTTCTCTTCACTGGATGACCTTCTCCTATTTTCAGCAGATCTTCCAAAAATCCTCTTTTGATTAGGAGCCAATACAATTGTATCTTGCACTTCTCCAGGCGTTGTCCATTCAGTTGGATTTCCAAGTGGAAATATGGAATCTTGGTATGCATTCATGTATATCTCTTTTGTGTAATAATAAGAAAAATAATCATAAGGATCACTCTTAGTATTTGCAATCACAGCTAGTGAGTGCAGACATGAAAACAGGTCAACTTGAAGCATCCTACATGTGCATGATCGTTGATCTATATCTACAACAAAAGACGAGTATTCACCACTCACTGAAAATGTTGCTTGGTTTATAGGATATACCTGCAAGAAAGGTTAAAAATCATACATATGTCAAGTCACATAAATAAAGTTCAGGTCACAAAACATAATCTTCAGGTCTCAGATATATATTTCATTTATCAAATAACTAAGTTACCCTCAAATTCCTCAAATCTATTTTCATTTTCCTCATCCGTTTCTCATACTTGGTCGACAATCTCGTGAAAGTGTCACATGCATTGTCGCTATGTTTACAGAACCAAGCTGGTATAGTTTGTCTCAAAGATTCTAGTAAGGATACA
Organism: Fraxinus americana; assembly: GCA_035079005.1. Classification (NCBI taxonomy): domain Eukaryota; kingdom Viridiplantae; phylum Streptophyta; class Magnoliopsida; order Lamiales; family Oleaceae; genus Fraxinus; species Fraxinus americana. The sequence continues at coordinate 18,135,442 of CM068708.1, read as the reverse complement.
ACAGGGTAATTATTGGTTGTCTTTGTGAATGTATTGACTGATTCTACTATATTTGATGTCATTGTAGAATATTGATTTGCTGGCATATGACATTGTGCTATTTTTCAGGTCCAACATCCTCCTACAAACATACAATATGTTGATAAATATCATTTAAATTACATTTGTGGCCATTTTCATGTACATAAAATGTAATTGAAAGTAGTACATCACCAGGTAATCCCTAATCTTATCATTCATCATGCTAAGTATTCTAAGCTGGTGCATGTTATATTCAAATTCTGATAATGTATACACGCGAATAGTCCAATTGAAAGCTTGCGTTATGTTGTAACATGATTTACCATAATACGATTTTATGCTTTGTAGCAAATGATACGAACAAAACCCTAGAACAAGTTCTTGAATAGACATGTTCTATTGCATTCTTGATAGTGTTTCGGCGATCTGATACAAAACATAATCCTTCTCTATAACTATAAGTCTTTTTCAAGTTCTCAAAGAACCATGTCCAAGATCTATCGTTCTCATTATTTCCAATTCCAAACTCGAGAATGAAAATGCTGATATTTGTATCATGTGTACACACTATGAAGAAAGTACCACCATAACGTTCATTCAAATAAGTGTTGTCCACCACAATCACAGGCCTACAATGTTTCCATTCTCAAATTGATGCACCAGCGCCATAAAACAGTATTTGAACATACTATGACTATAAAGCTCCAATCATGTGACCATGCCAAGATTTTTTTGTTGAAGTATGTAAAAGTCGGTGGATATCTTACCGAATGAATCAATTGGATCACCCCTAATCATTTTCAACATTTGCTCCCGAGATATCCAAGCCTTAGAATAATTCATAGAAACTCCATAAGTATGTAAGATATCACTATATTTATCATTTGGAGTGTATATAGCATGCGACGATGTGTACTTGTACTTGATGATAGATGATTTGACCGTAGTTGTTAATTTCCCGTGAGATCCCAATATTATGTTTAAGCCACATATGTTACCATAAGTAATCTTTCTAATATTAAATAAACTTGTTTCACCCTCACTTTGACAATCTACGTATCCAACTACACTCATCATATAAACACTTGACAACATACTCCTTTGTGTCCAATCGAACAACCATAAACTCAAACATGTTCTGTATTACAAAAAAAGAAATGCTCAATTTCAAAATCTCCTTATCTCGAAAGACCTTTCCTTCTTCTACCTCTCTAGAATCAGCGATATTTACAAGTATGACTTCTTGTTCAAATATGTGACCTGCTGGTTCGATTGATGCATCACATATGTCTGATGCCACATCTTGTAATAAAAACAACTCTCTAGTAGTTTGTACTTCAGTTGGAACCGTAATAGTTTGTTGTTCAATTTCTACGGTTGTAACATCAATGCTTAACGGGTATCTAGAAGGGTCACGATCCATAGTCTTTAGCGTAATGTAAGATAGTACATCACTGTCCCTTTTTATTCTTACTGGAGGTAAATCATTGTTCAATACATACTTTATTGTGACAGCTACCTTAGTAGGATCCAAACTGAACTCGATCATAATGGTATCCACAAGTTTAGTATAAGTGCAATTACGATCCGACAAAACCAACGATAATTGTGATTTATTCAACAAACATACATGCACATACACCAATCTGCAGTTTAAAAAATATAATATCGTCACAAATATGAATTCATGCAGGTCACAATGTAACTACGGGCCACGATATGAATTCATGCACGTCACAGAATTATCTACGATATTATATATATGGTATGATTGTAATGTATGTCACAGATTTAAATGTATAATGTCACATTTTACTTCACAAATGTCACAATTAATCTTGCATAGTCTATTATAAACAAGTATCAAAGTTTACAGCAACATGTCACATGATTAGATTCTAGTTCACAGCACTATTTTTAATATAACAATAGTTACTGTACATTTTTACTCATAGTTATAGAGGTGATTTCACACAAACAGATTTCAGTTGTCATATATATATGCATACACTATTAAATTTCAACGATTAATTAAATAAAAAACTCTCATATGGTGCTCACATGTTTTAATTATGCAGTCAAATATATTGAATTCAACTTACAGATTTATGCATCTTCATAATATTTAAGTACACAATGCACTACAATCAACAATGCACTAGTTTTTAGAAACAAAATTAAAATTTGATCACAAAGCATGATATACCGATTACAATGAATTGATGTAGTAATTTGTTAAAAACATGTCACAAACGTAAAATTCAATCACATAGCATGACATACCAATGGCAACGGATATATTCAATTTTCGTCACAAATAAGAATTTGAATTGAGACTTCAACACACTTCCGAACTACTTACAGAAATACAATACGGCAACGACACTACCTCTGTTAAACTCTGACGAGAAGATTCAATTTGTGAACCTTCGAATTGTTACCTGAAATGTCAATGCCACTGTCGATGAGTCCGTCTACAGAAGTTAATTGCACGCTTGATTTCAGGAAATTAATTTAACAGAATACATATAATACATGACTTTTGAATTTTGGAGATGTATGATCTGAAAAATGATTTGTACATAGTTAATATCCAATTTGTGATTTTTTTTCCTAAATTTTTCAACTTTTAAGACAATATATTGAAAGGCCCAAAAAGTTGCTTACCCGTTTATTGGTCCACTAATTTATAGAGGGCAATTTCAAGCATTTTGTTGTAAACTTTTGATGTGGAATAAGAATCCCTTTGGCTTGGCTTTGTACATTGTACCCTTAGTTTGACTGTATTGTATTGTACATTTAATTTAGTTGCAGTGTATTATATATTTGGTTTGACTGTAGTATATTATACTATTGTATAAACAATTATTTTTATTTTATTAAGTTAATTAATCATTTTCCTATCTTTTAATAATTAATAAAAAATTAAAAACTCTCCAAATATTAAATTAGCACTATTATAATATATCTTGTTTATTATTCGAAAATATATTTATGTTGTTAAGCTCTTAAAACTGCATTTGATAATATAATTTGTATGGGTTATTGAATGATTTTTAAATTGATTAAAAAATTAAAATAATATTATAATAAAAAATGCATTTTTACAGGTAAGCCTCGCCTGTGCGCGCATCGATCGAAGCTTGACCTCAATGCATCTCCACACATTACGTTTTTTAGAATACTAGATATGTCATATGTACATGGGAATTGTACATATAGTATGACAATAGCACATGTATCGTGTATTTATCGATGGATGAAATCTCATTCTATATGCACACTTTCCCTATACATATAGTTTTTTCCGTTTTAATTACCCTCATTAAGTCAATTTTATATTGGAATGGTATATAAATTAAAAATAAAATGTGTGAAAACATTGGAAGAAAAACAAAAAATGGAAAAAAATCTAATTTCTGTAAAAATGTCATTTACATTTTCTCTAAAATTGTTAAGGATTTACCGGTGTTTGCCGATATATTGACAGCACTTTTTTCTTTGTTGTATTATTCTTTATTTTTACTAAAGATCTCATTCTTTTTATTGTCGCACTTATATCTATACCTTTTTGTCTTGTTTTTATTCTCAAATTTCATTTAATTTGCATGTATGACAAAATTTTAATTATAATTTAAGCTAGTACATCTATGTTTCAAACATTTTATAGGATCCACAACTTATTAGTTACTTACTGTACACATTCCATAGGGACCATAGTTTGTAAACACTACGAGACAAGCGTATAGTTTTCCATGATTGTTTATGTCCAAATATTCTATTAATGTTCTTTAAAATGAGGAAAATATAATTGGTCTATTTATTTTTTTCCTTTTTAAAGGTATAAAGGGCAAATAAATAATATTATGCCCGTTTAACGTTTTTAAAGAAAATTGTCATCTTTTATTTAATTAAAAATGTGCGCATAAGGAAAGAAGGGCGTTTCTATTTGCTGTATATCCATACCTATTAAAAATCGCAGAAAATCCCATATTTGAAACCTTTTGTGAGAAAATCCCATACCTTTCAATTTCGTTAGTTTGACCGTTAAAAATAGTAAAAATTGTCAAAATTAAAGAGAAATAATTGTAGTTGTGATCCCAAACTTTTTATTTGTTTGCAAATTACACCAAAATCATTTATTTGCATTACCCACAATCTCAAACCTTTAAAACTTTATCTTCTTCTCCCACTTCCACCACATCCCACTCCAGTTAAGCAATCTCACACTACCTCAACCATAATGACCACCAACAAGGAGGGATTTCTTGTGAGGGTGAGGATGAAAATCGAAGAAGAAATCACCCCTAGTTGGTCGCCAAACCAGGGAGATTTTCTCCCTTGTTTTGACAAAATCACCCCTAGTCGGTGCATCCAATCGACACGCACATGCCCAAAATCTCCACAATACAGTTCAAAATCTTTCACCATGGAGCGCAGACTCATCACTTTCACTTTGATCTTTTTATCCATTTGATTTTCAATTAAAGTTTTCCAATTTTTAAATTTTTCAAAAATATCTAATTTTTGTTTCTAAAGATAAATCCAATTTTTTCTTGAAAAATTATCCATCAGTGATAAAAAAATATCGATTATCACCTTGAGTGGTAGTAGATGATGGGCCCTACAGGTCCGAATGAATATACTCAAGAATAGATGCAATCTTATACTGTCCATTATTAAAATGAAGTATATGTTGTTTTCCTAATGTACAATACTCACCGAAAGAAACCTTAGAAATCACATCCTTACCAAATGCCCATTTCCTATTCAAAATATGCAGGCCCTTCTCACTCATATGTGCAAGCCTATTATGCCATTTCAGGGTAGCATCAATCTCAACACTAGAGGACTCAGCAGTTTGACTATGAACTATACTAGCTCTAGTGACATATATACCATTACTCTTAATACCTTTGAAAATAACTAAGGAACCCTTAATTACTTTGAAAAAAACCATCTCCAATCCCGCCTTGCAGGCCTATGTCATCTAGATTACCCATAGTAATCAAGTTCATATTCAAATCGGGAACATACCTTACTCTTTCTAAAGTAAAGATATATCCATTTTCAAATTTCAAGGTCACACTACCAATTCCTTTAATACTACAAGCTACATTGTTACCTATAACCACCTCCCCACTATCAAGATCCTTAAAGTTTTCTAACCAAGGTCTTCTAGATGTCATATGGAAAGTACAACCTGAATCCAGAATCCATTCACTATTCTGATCACTGTTATCTACATAATTTGCAGTATTCAAATCAGAAATGGATTTTGTCACCACATACACATCAACAGTTTTCTCATATAGGGGTTCAACTACATTCCCTCATTCACTCTCATCTCTCTCTGTTCATTCTTCTTTTTCTTATAACAGTCTTTTATAAAGTGTCCCATTTTTCCACACCCATAGAACTTCATATTTTCACTCATAGACTTAGATCTAAACCTCTCTTTTACCTTCTTCTTAGAATTATTATTCCCCTGATGACTCTGACAATTGACTTACCTAAACATAGGTCTCCCTCTCACAAATAAACTCTCAAATTCCTTCTCAGTCCTATCAACCTTAAGGTCTAATTATTTACTTCTTGAAGAATTAATCACTGTCTCAGGAGTTAAGGTATCTCTACCATACTTAATATCAGACTTAACATCCTTGTATACATCGGGTATAGCAATCAAAAGGATAACAGCTTTATATTACATCAAAAAATTTATCCTCAGTATTAGTAATATCTTGAACTAATTTATTAAAAGTATCAAGATTATCATCTAAGTCTTTAGATATATTAATTTTAAAGCTAAAGAACCTTTCTAGAAGGAAGAGTTCTTTAGGCAGACTCTTAGACATATATCGTTCTTCTAATTTGTCCCACAAAACCTTAGCATTATCAAGTTTTCCAATTTTTCTCAATACTTGATCAAACAAATGAAGAATTTAGAGGTATAAACAAGTTCATCAGATTCAAGTTTTTTATCATCGGTCATAGTAGCAAGAAATTCACCAGTATAGCTTTAGAGACTTTCTGTTGAACTAAGACCCCTTTCATTTTTTGCTGTCAAATGGGGAAATCTCATTTTCCATTAAAAACTCCAGGTCCAAACGTTATAGTTGTCATTTGAAATTTTTAATCAACACAAAAAATGTATTTGAGGTCACAGTTTAACAGAAAAATAGAAAACAGATATTTCAAAAAACCAATTGAATACCACACAACCCTCAGTAAAACACAAAATAGAAAAGAAATATCTCTCAAATCAACAGGCCAATAAGACAGTGAAAAAATTAATGTGAAATACAGCAGTGATTGTAAACAGAATAATACCCTCAGTGAATCAACACAAAGTCAACAGAGAGATTTAAAACCAACTAACAGTAACAGTAATTCACCAATTTATGCCACAGTATATTAAATAGATTAAAATATAAAATTCCTCCAATTTCTGATGTTAGAATTCACCAGGATTCCATGAGGTTTATAACCCCATGTCAATGCTCAATTCTTAATCATCAGAAAAAGAAGAATTTACAAGAGAAACAGGGGTGAATTAAGAATTCTCAAGATCAAATAACACGATAATAAATGGGGTTAGGAAGTGTTACCAAGCTAGTTCGAAGAACCAGCACCAAGAAGAAATTCCATGGACTCTGCAGGACCACCGGCTCGAAGCCTAATTTCTAAGCCCTTTCATCAAGAACCAGTTTTCCTCAAGAGAACACAAACAGAAAACCAAGATTAGTAGCTAAAACGAAATCTAGAGTTTTCACTGTAAAAAATGAGATTAGTGAAAAAACAGGTTGTGAATTGATTTCCACACCCTGCACAACCAATTGAAGAACCAGAGAGCTACTAAGAAGGCTCTGATACTACTTGTAGAGCCAATAAAGACGGAATCAGTAACCAAGAATTCACAAAGAAGAAATCAAACACCAAGAGGATTCGATTATTATTTGGGCTCAGAATACAAAACACATTGTACCCTTCTGTACAAGGAAACAACCACAAAGACACCAACAAAACCTAAAGAAATCGCACAGCATAGCTACTCAATGGTTCAAGATTACACAGCCAATCAACTCAACTCAACTCTCAATCGAAGAACCACAAATGAAACAATCACAAAGATTGATGATTAAAATCAACAGTTTTAATCCCTGCACTAAGTATTGAAAGAGAGAATCAAGAGAAAAAAAAATCACGAAGGAAAAGAACCCAAAAGCTTCTCACACATGAAGCGGGAACATTTGACCATTCAGCTGGTATATATAGACTTCATTGTCACCGTAGATCAGCCATGAAATCAAAGGTCTAGAGCAGTACACGTGGCGATAGATTGGGTTGGGTTTTGGGCCGATTTCCTTGAGTTATTGGGCAATGCTTATTTGGTTAAAATAATATTTCCAGCAATTGGGCCAAGCCAATTTCATCATCGCCCAATTGGTTTAGATGCAATTATCACAATCCAACATATACATTTGACCATCAATTTCCAAAATGGAATACATTTTGCATGCAGCATGTCCTACAGATTAATGTTCAACATGTTTAAAACCCGTGCTATCCTTTCTAGGAAAAAGTAAATATTCATTTCATCAAGGCATATGTATTATGGAGTTTTGAAGTTTCTTTTTGGAAGTAATTTTAGTTGAAAACAGGGGCCAAATCTTTTTATTCTTGACACGCACCATACTGGTGCCTACTCAACAAAAAAATTAAAAAATCAAGATTTATGTTTATTTTTCTTCTTTAATACGTCGGTATTGAATGCCAAATTTTTATTATATGTGAATATTTTCATCCCCTACCCCGTGAACACAATGAGACACTGTTTGACAAAGTTAATGTAAATTTTGATAAAAAGCTGATTAAATATATTGTTGAAAAATTGTTCAGAGTTGTATATGTCATGAAATGTGTAGTTAAAAGTAATTAGGGTGCGTTTGATTGCAAGGGTGGAAAATTGGTGGAAAGAAAATGTTTTACAGGGAAAAGATTTGCCTAGAAAATGTTTTGTAGGGAAAATGATTTCAAGTGTGTTTGATTGGTATAATTTTCCATCCGAAAAATTTTTAAATTTTCTATTCGTTTGACTTTGTTTTACATGGAAATTGTCCATTAAAGTGATTTTTTTTCCACAATTGGTTATAAAATTTGTTTCCATTGCCAAAAAGTGTAAAAAAAAAAAAAAGGAAAAACAATTGTTTCCTAAAAAATCAATTTTTTTCATCAAACTTTAGTGTTCGTTTGACTTTGTTTTACATGAAAATTGTTCATTAAAGTGAAATTTTTTTACCATTAGTTATGACATTTGTTTCCATTGCAAAAAAAAAAAAAAAAAAAAAAAATTTCAGCCGCTGGGAAAATATTTTCCCACCAAAAAGGCGGGAAAACATTTTCATTAAAAACCTGGAAATTGCACACGTGTGGGGAAAATCCGGAAAATATTTTCCGTGGAAAATTTCGCCTATCAAACAGCCAAAAAAGTGGAAAGTGGAAAATATTTTCCTACTTCTCGGGAAAATGTGGCCTATCAAACACGACCTTATTGATTTTGACCTCAATTTTTTGACAACTTTTTAATCTATTTCAAACAAACACTAAATTAAACCAAGGGCAACATTGAATTTTTCCTTTTTTTAAAAAAAAATTATTATTATTTCTGACTTTATTTTGCAATAAAATTCAACATAAACTCTCACTACATTTGAAGCAAGTAAATGTATGTTAATAATGCACTTTCAATAATTTGACTGTCGATATTAAACCTTCGTCCTACCGAAACTATTACATAAAAAGAAGAGGAAAATTGGGTTGCTAAGAGGGCAACTGACTCACATTTCTTTGTACTTCTACTTTCATGTTACAAATCGTCAAATACAACATGATCGCTCATAGCTACTTACCAAACACTAGAGATGGCAAAATATGTGATAGCTCAAAAATAACTAACCAAAAGGGAGGTGAATTGATTTTTAAAACTTTTTTGAACATTTAATTTAAATTCAAACAAATAAAAACTAAATAGATTAATTCAAATAATAAGTACAAATATAAAAGCAATAAGTAAAAAGGAGATAGGATGAAAACGATATAATTGTGGAGGTTCGATCCAAAGCAATGATCTACGTCCTCCGTTACCAAACTTTTCGGCACGAGCAAGGCCTTTTCACTATGTTGATTAACTTATAGTGCAATCCAATCTTTTTACAACGCTTCCGGTGACTTACAAACAAGGATCACTGATCATTATACAATGTCGAGCTTTACGGGAACTCAACACAACTCACTATTGAGCTTTCACGAGACCTCAATATGACCCACACTGTGATTTACAACAAGAAGCATCGATCCTTATACAATATTGATCTTTTAGGGACTTCAACACGGCCCACACTTTATCAAAGTGATTTTACAATAGAATACCTCTCTTGATAAATAATACAGACAAGTTAAATATTAAGGCCTTGTATGGGAGGGATGAAAATCGGATTAAAATTGAAAATATAGCCGTTATTGTTGACTTTTATTAGACGGGTGGGACCCAATAACGGCCATATTTTCAATTTTAATTGGATTTTAATCACTCCCGAACAGGGCCTAAGAGAGACCAACACTTCAATGAATAATAATAAATGATAACTCAAGTGTTAGATGAAAAAATTTGATGAATCGAAGTGTTTCAATGAGAAGATGAAAAAATAATTACAATGTAGGTTCAAAAATTTTCTCCAGAAATATCTCTCTTTTTATTGATGATTGTAATAAATTAAGTACTAAGAGATAAATAAGAAACTTTGATGAATATGATGATTTTACAAGTTTAGTTCAATCAATCAATTAAGTACTAAGAGATAAATAAGAAACTTTTCAATATGAAGAAGAAGAAAAGTTTATGCAATGTAAGTGCAAAAATTTTTTTCAAAAATATATCTCTCTTTCAATAAATAATTTGTGATAATATTAAGTACTAAGAGAGAAATTAAAAACTTCGATAAATATGATGGTTTTTCAAGTTTGATTAAATCAATCAAAGTTTTAAATATGAAGAAGTGGAAATGTATAAGCAAAATAAGTTTAAAGATCATTTTCAAAAATATATCTCTTTTAAAATTGATATAAGTAAATTAAGCACAAAAGAGAGATGAAAAATTTTGATAAGAGAAATGATTTAAGAAGTTTGACTCAACAATCAAAGTTTTTGTTATGAAAAAATAAATGAAAAAAATGTAAGCTCAAAGATGATTTTTCAAATATATTTCTCAAGAAAGCATTCTTCTAGTTATTTATGAATGCATAGTAAAGTGGTATTTATAATAGTCAAAAATGCAAAAAGTTTTGACCAACCGGACGTCCGCTAATAACCGCACGACTAAAACTAGCTGTTGTACGCCAGAAATTAGAACAGTAAAAAAAATGACCGTTGGCGAACCAGACGTTCGGTTGACTTTGACTTTGACTTCTTTTTTTTAGATTTAGGCTTTTGAAGGAGTAAGTAACATTGTAAAAAAAGTTTAAAATATTAAGTTCAAAACCTTTGAAAATAATTTTTTATGCAAGTGTTTTTGTAAAATAATCTTTTCGTGCATAAAACGATTTTTGAGATTTTATCATTTATTACTAAATATCAAAATATTAGTACTTTTATATTTAAACTAAGAAGTCTAGTTTTTTATCTTGCTTCGAAATTTGCCTCTTAGGCTTCTCGTCTTGATCTTTCTTTGATATCATCTCTCATACTCTTGATTTTGTTTTTTCTTAACGTTTGTCTTTTAAACTCTCATTTCGAATGATTTGACTTGAATGCTTAACTTTCACTTTGATCTTCATTTCGAATCTGATTTATATGTTGATTTTGACAATGTATGATTGATTTTAATATTGAACTATCATCACTCAAAATCAATTGTTAGAAACAATATTAATCTTGTTTGTTATGATCAAAATATTAAGGATGACATTAACCATAGGTCAACAATTTTCTCAGTTTTTATTATGACAAATAAGATGATTTGCAAGGTAAGATTGAACAATTGATATCGTATTCATAAATGAATACACATTATAAATTTTGCATGTATTCCATATATTCCTCATATCTTTTACAAATCAATAATCATATATTCAAAGTATATAAATGATTTTCTTTCTCCATTTTCATATATTCCAAGCATATTAGGGTCTGCTCTCTTTACCATTTTCCAATCTTTTTCTGTTTTCAATTTTCCAAAACAGTAAATACGTGTTCTATTTCCTATTTTCGAAAACCCATTTTTGAAAATAAGTTAAAAATTTACAAAGAAAACTCAAAATGACAAATTTGTCGTTTTTTGTGTTTTCAATTATAATCAAACCAAAATTTTCAAAACTCGTTTTGGGTGTTTTCAAAACAATTTTTCAAAATGTCAAAAAGAACACATTTTCAACAATCTCAAAATAAACACTCAAAACACAAAACTCAAAATGAATTCAAAACTCAAAACACGAAATTGAAACACAAATAGAGCAGCCCATTATATTTTCAAATCAAATCATGCATAATCATTTCACTTCATATTTTTCCCCTTTTGGCATAAGTAAAAAGACTTAGCATTTAAGATCAAAAGACAACCATAGGGAACAATAAAAAATTTCCCATTTTTAATGCTTTTCAAATCTATTTTATTCAATTTCTCTGTTTAGCATAAGTAAAATGATAGCACATATGAGATGAAGAGTGTGACATATAAGATGAAAATATTAAATCAACCATAGAAGATAGTAATATATTCCCCCCTCAATTAAGCACAAGACTCCAAATATATACAAATTTAAATAAGAGGATAATTATCACATTTATAGTGAAATAATAATCAAAACATGAGTGATGAAATGACAAAAGCATACTCATTTGGGTAAAATTTATATAAATTTCAATCAATTATGCACATAGAATCATACGAGAACATTTAGTATGAATTCAACATAGCCACATACTTCAAATTCATCGATAATTCTCAAAGTTTTTTAAATATATAAAAGTCTATCAAGTGTTAGAGGTTTAGTAATAATATTGATCAATTGGTTCTTTATATTCACAAATTCAAATACAATATCCTCATTTTGGGTGCTTTTAGAATATCACATAGGTAATATACTAAGATATTTAAAATTCGTTTTATGGCACTTAGGTGTGATTTTTGAGTATTGAGTTGAATTTTATCACATAATTACACGCTAAACATAATATCGAGTTTACTTGCGATTAAGTAAAGAAGAGATTCGATCATACCTCGATATTTTGTTATATTTATGGAAGTACAGTGATCATCTTTGTTCATTTTGATTGATGAGCTCACAGGAGTGTTCATTTCTTGGATCTTCCTTATTTTGGTTTTGAATAATCATTTGTTCGAAAGGAGTTTCTGATCCTTTATCATTAGTAATACCTTTCTCACGATCAAGAAGATTAGTTTCATCGAAAGTGACATGCATGGATTCTTCAACGACTATAGTTCTTTTGTTAAAAAATCTATAAGTTTTGTTAGTCAATGAAAAACCTAGAAAGATTTCAATATCAAAATTTGAATTAAATTTTTCAAAATTTTCTTTTGTATTCAAAATGAAGCATTTGCGCCAAAAAGTTTTAAATAATCGATATTTGAAATTCTATTTTTTCAAAGCTCATAGGGAGTTTTGTGTTTTCTTTCGACTAATTGAAACTCTATAAACAATATAGCAAGTAGTGTTAACGATTTCAGCCCAAAAGTCTTTTGGTAAACTATTTTCATTTAGTATAGTCCGATTCATTTTTTGCAATGTGCGATTCTTTTTCTTACTATACCATTTTGTTGAAAAGTTTTAGGAGCCAGAAAATTATGTTCATAACCATAAGTTTTGCACAAATAATCAAAAACAATATTATCAACTTCTCCACCACGATCACTCCTAATGGTGGTAGTAGTAGTAGTAGTGTATACCTTTTATTGTGAACATTTTTACAAGAATGTTCAAATTCATTCAATACTACATCTTTTATGTTCAAAAATGGGAATCAAATAAATCTAGAAAAGTCATCAATAATGACAAAAGCATAATGTTTACCATTTAACATTGTGATACAAGACGATCCAAAAATATTCATGCGGAGAAGTCAAAAAGATTTTGTAGTTGAAGAATGTTGCTTTAATTTGAAAGAACTCTTTACTTGTTTCCATGCATCACAAATTTTGTCTTTCTCAAATTTCAAACTTGACAAACCTGTGACAAAATAATTTTTGGAAATTTTGAAAGTAGGCCCATGCTACATGACCAAATCTTCTATCTCATAACCAAGTATCATATTTTAAACTTGATAAACATTTTTCTCCGCATTCAAACTTTGTGTTAATGACATAAATATTCTTACTTCGGCTTCCTATAAACATCATCTCTTTTGATGTAGTATCCTCAATGATGCACTTGGAAGAATCAAATTTGATATAATAACATTCATCATACAATTGAAAACTATAAAGATTACATTTAAAGTTATCTACTAAGAAGACATTTTCAATAAAGGGAGATGAATGATTACCAATAATTTCAATGTCAATTATTTTTCCCTTCGCATTATTTTCAAAAGTATCATGATTGACATCCTTTATTTTGAAACTTGACAATAAAGCTTGATTTCCGGTCATGTGCTTTGAGCATCCACTATCCAAGGTCCATTAGCTCTCTATTTGCATTGGTACCTACAAAAATAATTCAATTATTGGTCTTTGGTACCCATACATCCTTGGGTCTTCAATAGTTAGTGGTAGTGGATTTTTGAATCCACTTATATATAGTTGTCTTCAAAATGTAATTTCTTTTTGATAGAACAATAAAAAGTTATATGTCCATTTTTATTGCAAAAATTACATGCAACATTTGAAATAGGATAAGTGTAAGCTTTAACAAAGAAATTTTTAAGAGACTTTTGTTTCGAAAATGGTTTATATCTAATTCCTCATTTATCAAAAACACATTTTTGCTCACCAAGCATTAAATCAAATTTTTTTTTTTTTTGCATTGAGTAAATTTGTGAATAATTTGAGTCAAATCTAAAATCATTTCTTGTAAATAAGAATTCTCCTTAATTAAACAATCATAATCGACTTTTCTTTTTTCAAAATCATTTTGAATTTTTAAAAGTTCATTTACCTTAATTTCCAATTTAAAAAAAATTCTTTTTGAGGATCAAATGATTTCAAGCAAGTTTTTCAAAATTTTCAAGAGTTTCATCATAAGAGGTAAATTCATCATATGAACAATTTTTGTTTACCTCATTTTCGATAGCCATGAAGTACACGTTGTCAATTTTCTCTTGACTTTCATTTTCTTCTTAATCATTATCGTCACTTTCATCGCATGTTGTTTGGAGTGCTTTTTTTTTACAAATCTATTCTTTTCATTGCCCTTTTCTTCTTCTTCTTTTTTTTTTTTTTTTGAATCAACGATTATTACGAAAACATTTCCATTTCTTAACAAGAAAAATTAGATCTTCAAGTTCATCATCATTCAAATTTTAACTTAAAGTGCCTTAATCAATTATGGATTTTAAAGCACTTCGGTATATTTTCTCTTCTTAGCTTTTCATTGTCTTCTCTTTTGTCTCGGTGTGATTTAACTCATATGTCATCAATGTTCCATATAGCTCTTCTAATGGATATGTGTTGATATTTTTTATTTTTTCTGTCAACATTCTTAACGAACTCCAATTTTCTGAGAGAGACCTAAGCACTTTACACACAAGTCACCGTTAGTGAATTTTCGATCAAAGCATTTGAGGTCATTAAGAATATCAGTAGAACGAGTGATCATATCAATAATTGGTTCATTTTCTTTCATAAAGAAATTTTCAAAATCTTTAATTAGGAGATTTATCTTAGGATTTGTTTGATTGCAAAATGAAATTTGGGTGGAAAGAAAATGAATTTCAGGAAATTGAATTGCCTAAAACTTATTTTACTGAAAATTGTCAATTAATTGTGTTTAATTGGTATAATTTTTCACCTAAAAGATATTGAAATTCTGGATCTTTTGATATTCGTTTGGCTTTATTTTTCATGAAAATTGTCCATTAAAGGGATATAATTTGTTACATTTTGGGATAAAATTTGTTCCCTTTGTAAAATAAAAATAAAAAGTTGCCTATAAAAAAAATTTCCCACCAAAATGGTGGGAAATGTTTTTCCTCAAAAACGAAGAAAAATGACCAAAAATGAGGTTTGGTGGAAAACCATTTGTCAAGAAAATTTTGCCTATCAAACAAGAAAAAATGTAGAAAATGCTTCCTAATTCCATGGAAAATAAATACTATCAAACAGGACCTTAGTTTCTTTCACTTTACTAGTTCCAACATGAATAATTTATAAAGCATATCAAATATCATAAGCAGAATAACATGTATTAATACGATTAAATTCATTTTTTTTCTAAAGCACAATAAAATATATTTTTGGCTCTAGCATTTAAAGGCAATTTTCTTTTATCCTCTTCATTATATTCCTCTCTAAATTCAGAAATTATTTGATCTGGTTTACCATCCTCTTCAATAACCGTTTTAGGCACATAAGGACAAAATTCAATTATTTCCAAAATATTATAATCTATTGATTGAATAAATATTGTTATTCTAACCTTCCAATAGTCATAATGAGTACCATAAAAAAGGAGGACGATTTGTAGAATGTCCCTCAAAATTTTGAAAAATATGGTTAGCCATTATTCAAGATTGTGGAATCTTTAAAATTGAGCACATTGTTCTGATACCAATTGATAGCCCAATTGATAGCCCAATAATAACTAACCAAGAAGGGGGTGAATTGATTTTTAAAACTTTTTCGAATATTTAATCTAAATTCAAGCAAATAAAAACTAAATAGATTAATTCAAATAATAAGCACAAATATAAAAGAAATAAGTAAAAAGAAGAGATGGTGAAAACGATATAATTGTGGAGGTTCGATCCAAAGTAATGATCTAAATCCTCTGTTACCCAACTCTCCGGCACAAGCAATGCATTTTCGCTATGTTGATTGACTTGTGGTACAATCCAACTTTTTACAACGCTTCTTGTGATTTACAAATAAGGAGCACCGATTCTTATACAATGTTAAGTTTTATGGGACCTCAACACAATCTATTAATGTGTTTTCATGGGACCTCAATATGACTCACAAGGTGACTTACAACAAGAAGTATCGATCCTTATACAATGTTGATCTTTAAGAAATTTCAACACGATCCACACTTTATCAAAGTGGTTTTAAAATGGAATACTTCTCTTGATAAATAATACAAATAAATTAAGTATTAAGAGAGGCTAACACTTCAATGAATAATAATAAATATAATAGCTAAGTGTTCGATGAAAATCTATAACAAAAAGAATTTTGGAAAAACACATTTCAGTGCTAGAGTTTAGTTCTGAAAATTTCTTGAAGTTGATTTTTTTGGAATGCATGCTAAGGGCGTGTTGGGTAGAGATTAAAATCGGATTAAAATTGAAAAATTAACCGTTATTGTTGACTTTTATTAGACGAATGAGATCAAATAGCGGCTATATTTTCAATTTTAATTGAATTTTAAGCTGTACCAAACAGGCCCTAAAATTTGGCCGAACTTTTAAAGTTTGACTCAAATCTGAAAAATCTAAAGTCTGACACTAGGTTAAAGTTTAGCGATTGTATTGAATGTGAACTTTCAGAGTGGACAAAAGTTTTTTTTTGGCTAATTTTAAACAAAAAAAAATTAGATCGATTTTATTCCGTAAAACAACAAAAAAAAATATTTTGGCCAAACTCTCATAACTTAGGCATTGTTTGATTCTCATTTTTTTTTAACAAAATACATTTTCTCTCTTCCTTTCAACCACACATTTTTCATTAAAATAATATTACACGTAAATAAAAAAGTTTTCCATATTTTTTAACCACGTATTTTCCATCAATATACTTTTTCAAAAAGAATGGGCCCAAACACCTCCTTAATTTCTAATGGGAAAAATTCATAAGTAAGAGGATAAGTATCCCCTATTTCAAAATTAAGAAAACAAGTTTGGAATTTCAAAAATCAGATTTTTATTAAAATTTATTATGATTTAATTAATTAATTAATCAATTAAATATAATGATGTCATAATTATACAATTAATGGTCACATGTACATAATTAATTGGTTACATATTATTTTTGAGATCACAAATCAAAAATTTTATAGATTACGAATTATTTCGAGGTCACAAATCAAAAATTTTATACGTCACGAATTATTTCGAGGTCACAGTTCAAAAATTTTATAGGTCATAATTTGTTTATCGGTCACATATCAAAATTTTTTGGGATCACAGATTATTTCGAGGTCACAAGTCAATAATTTTATAGGTCACGGATTATTTTATTGGTCACGGATCAAAAAATTACAGGTTACAGATTAAATGTTTAGTCACAAATTGTCAAATTTTAAGGTCACAGATTGTCCATTATGCGGTCACAGCTAGTCTAATCTATGACCACCATCAACAGTTGTGACCACCAGTTCAACACTATCTCTAACAGCACTACCACCACCGTCCACCGCCACCACTACACCAACAGCACCCATGCAACCACCAGATCCACCACCATCATCCACCTCCATCGCCAGAGGCACTGCACCAACAGCACCCACGCATAGGTAACAATGCTTCGGTCCTCATTGTAAGGCATGAACTTTGCTTGTAATACATTATTGTGGTGACCTGAATGAAAAGAGAGTTTAACATGACCAGTTTCCCAATCCCAGTGAATGATCCTCCTGTCATCAGAGCCTGATACAAGAACCTGCACCACCCACTACCAACAAGAACCACCAAAATCCCCAACACAACCAAAACACAACACCACCATAGCACCGCGGCACCGCCACCGCACTGCACACCTCTATTGTACCACGTACCATGCAACTTGCCGGAATGCGTGCTTCGTCGGAACATTAAAATCACCACCCGACTGCACAGTACACTGCCCCACTACTCAACCAGCGAACCACACCAAATCGACCATCACAAATCACACACAACTCCACAGATCTGTGCGAAGAAATCAAATTAAGAAAAAAAATTGATTCGCTCCGCCTCCGCCGTGAACCAGCACCACCACCCCTTCTCCTACTCGATTTGCAGCGTCGAAGACGACGGGCGCTTATGGCATAGTGTCGACCGAAGCAGCTCGATCGCCGTGACAACTTCCTCGTCGTGGCTGTCGGTGGGTAAGGAAGGAGAGAGAGAAGGACGGTAGAGAGAGAATGATTTGGAGGAAATGAGGTGGGGTGGAGGGAGGTAGGAATTAATTAGGGTTTGGAGTATATATATTTAGTAAAAATATTTATTTTATAAAAATATTAATTAAAATAAAATATCTGATTTTTGAAAGAAAAAGAATCTCACCTGATTTTGAAATTGAGATCTCCAAAAGTAGGGTGGAATGTAATTTTCAAATTTCTTAATAATAATGTCCGATATTGAGTTTAACCACGTGTCTCTATTTTTATTTTTTTATGACAGTCTCGTTTATATTCAAAATTGAAATGTGTTTGAACATATCCGTACTTTTTCATGTGTTGGATCGATGTAGTAGAAATTCGGTGCACAATTTATTCCAACATTAAAATATTAAATTAATCCAGACCCTGCATGATTGGACTTGGTGATTAATCGAGAGCATGCATGATTAGTCTACGTGATTAATTGTCCACTTGGTGAGGTGCATGTGATTATACAATTACAATGTTCTGGAAGTCAATATTTTACGTTGACTTTTCTATTATTATCCATTGCTCACTGCCAATAATTCATAACAGTTCACATGACAAATTATTTAACTAAACAGAACAGTTTGTAATTTTTTAAAAATATTTTTAGCCACTGTTTTCACCACTGGCTCTCTCTATTCATTTGGAGTAGATGCTCAAATCTATTTTTCAAACATTACGTTTTCATTGTCTTCACATAATCACGCTATTCCCTTTTTTTTTTTCCTCCAACCACTATTCGTCTCACTTGTATATGTCAACCTCGTCTTCGTCTCTCTCTTTTTCTTCATGTCTTACCTCATGTCAAGGGTAAAAGTTGCACATCGAATAACTATAAATATATAGGAGTTTTGATTATCTCTTAATATGGTATCAGAGACTATTAATTTCAAACAAAAATTCGATTGAGCTAACACTCACACAAATGAACGAATTTCAAAATTGATATGTTCAAACGAACTATCATCTTACGGTGCATGTTAACTACTAATTTTAACACCTCGTGTCACTTGCAAGTTCCCTCCTCTTATCTCCACCGAAGCAAGCGGACGAGAGGGGACTACCCAATGTGAGTTTTTATTTTTCCTTTCTCTTAGTTTTTCTCATTCTTTTTAATTTATTCCCTTAAAAGTCAGTTAATTGCTTTTTATTCTTAAACAGAAAAAATTGGGTATGCAAAAAACGAGACATTTTAACAGACTAGTCACGGCTAAACGAGCGTTGCACGTTATTTTGAAATACTTTATAAATACTGTAAAAATAATATTTGAAAATATAAAAAATAGTTAAAAAAAATGTTTATGTGAAATGAATTTTTTATACAATTCAATTATTTATTTACGTATATGATAATAATTACCAGTAATTTATATATCATACTATAATTCAATTAATTAATTTTTCAAGTTCATACATGTACACTTTATATATTTTGGGGGTTGTTCAATTACTTTAGAAATATTACAATTCAATTATTTATTTATGTGCATGTATATTAATTAATATTTATTTATGGATATATTAAATATAACATTAAGTTATCAAGTTGATGTACACATGTTTTGGGAGTTATTCAATTATTCTAGAAGTAAATAAATTATTCAAATTCATGAACACGTATTGATTTTCAAGATTATTCATTTTTATCATAAATTATTCTAGAAATATATAAATTATTAAAAATCATATAATTTGGGAGCTATTCAATTATTATAGGAGTAGATAAATTATTTATGTACACTAATTTAATTTCAATATTATTCATTTAATCTACGATATAACGACATTTGTCTAAATGTATATAAATTATTCTTTTTCTATATTCATTTATTCAAATTAATTAAATTCCATATTGGTTCATTTATAGGTTATTCATTTAATCATTGATATAGCACAATTTGTTTAAATGTATATAAATTATTATTTTTCTATATCTATTAATTCAAATTAATTAAATTTTATGTTGGTTAACTTACACACTCTTTGTTTAAATGTATATACATTATTTTTTTTCTATATTCATTGATTCAAATGACTTAAATTCCATGTTCATGAAACAATTTAATTGTTCTTGTACAATTCAAATATTGATTTGTGTACATGTTTAATAATTAATATTTAATTAATATATATTGAAAAACGAAAAGTAAGGTACTATTGAAATAATTAAATTGTATTAAGGTTAAAATCGTCCATAAAATGATGCTCACCTGATGCGATATTTAATATATTATAGATTTTTACAATGCTAAGTGCTGTAAAAATAAAATGGTAGACTTGTGTGACGAAAAATTGGCTTAATCCCCTCAAATACTCGCTTATACAAAAGTTCAGATCATGCCCATTTCTAATTAAGTCGTATTTTTTTACACTTGACTATTTTTTAAATGACATAAAATTATTTGTGGGCATGTAAGACAGGTATTAGAACAGGGAAGACGTGAGCAATCAAACAATACTGAAAGACAAACAATTTGATATGAACTATATGTATAATAAGAAATACGGGATCGTTGTACAAGTAATAAAATATATGAGTTAAGAGTATAGTTACCACGATGAATAATGTCTAATTTGAAGTTCAATAGCCATTATTAAATTCGAAGTGTAGAAATATCAAAAGAGATGGTTGGTATATTTTTTATACTAATCCTAAACTAATGATGGAAATAAAGTGTTTATCTAGTATGTGAATGTTTGTATTGAAACCTTGAATCCCCCTACTGCTATTTAGTTCAATTCTCAATTCTTAATCAAGTAAATTATTTAAAACAATCGATAATCCACTGTTATTCAATATTCTTTTCCAAGATATATTAAACATATGTTTAACACGACCCGATCATATTTCTAGTCTGAATTCATATGAAAAACATGCATTGATTCACATGATTTATCGCACATGATTGCACTGCCATATATATTATTCCTAATACCTTTTGTCCATGTGTTGATTTTGCCGTGTTCTTCACTTATTGGGAGTATTCCTATATTACAACAAGTAATTTACTATATAACTGGTGATCAAACAATCAAATAGTTCAATGAGAATGCAAAACGAATCAAGAAAAACTAGCCTAACATATTTAAAATTAAATTATAAAGGAAAAATTGAAAAATATCACCCGAAAAGAAGAAATAATGAAGAATTAGGAATTTTCTACGTTCTTGACGTGAATCTTGAATCTGGATGAAGAATTTTCAATATCCTATGCAATCGCCTTGATTAAACATTGTTAGTCATGTTCTTCGTCTTCAAAATATGTATAATATAGAGATTTTTAGGTTTAGGACGGTTCTCCTTATGTATTCTGTTGTTCTCTATTTGTAGGAGTCAAAAATTAGTTGAAAATAACGTCCAAATTGATTTTCAAAAGAGTTCTAATCGAATAAGGAAAGTTGTCTTCGCGCGCAGATTTTTTGTCTCTGCACAGCAGTCCGTATTTTAGTCATAACTTTCTCTTCTGATATCCGATTGAGACGATTCAAAGTGTATTGGAAAGATAACTCAAAGGGTTACAACTTTCCTATAAAGAGAGTTTTTTATATTCAGACGTTTACTATGCCAAACGGGGGTCTCAATTTTTGGCTAAAAATCTGGAATATATCTTGTGTGATTGAAAATTGACTTTGATAATATTTTAATCATATTCCATTCATTTTTGAATTATAATTTCATCCAATTGTCTCCTAACAATTTTCAAAGTATCTTTTAATTCTCAAACTTTGGATTTCGCCATGTAGCAGCTACATTTTGCTTATTTTCTCCAATTATTCATCAAATATCGAGTTTTACCTACAAGATGCAATGTGACACAATTTATGTCATATTTTGCCAAAAAAAAATAAAATTTTATAGTTTCAAACCCCGAATAAGTATAGAAAATACACTTATCAAACCCCCCAAACTTGAATCTTTGTTTAACCTCAAACAAAATTAAAATCTAACAAACATACAAATACGCAATGCTAATTACCTAATTGATGGTCAGTAAATCAAGCAAAGCCAAAAAAAAAAAAAAAATTAGCTAGTTAACCTAGCTTTTTATCACGAGATTGAAATCATAATATCAAATTTATTCACAACTTCAAAATCACAATACAGAAATTAAAATCTACTTTTCAATGCAAAATCGACGTGTTGTGTGAAGAATTAAGCACATCATTATGAATTCATAAGTTGTTTCAATTCACGACCCTCAATGGTCAAATATATTCTTTCATCACTCGTAAGATTTACACATCCCAAAACTTATTTTTTTTCCTATTTCCAAGTGTGTGAACTAATGTTGAATTTTTATACTATCATCACCTTTCTAATTTAGGTAAATCTTATTAATTGTAAGTCAATATGTTAATAAATAAGGATTCTCCATTAAATTTAATTGCTTCAATCTCTAG
The DNA here is from genome assembly GCA_035079005.1 of Fraxinus americana. NCBI lineage: Eukaryota > Viridiplantae > Streptophyta > Magnoliopsida > Lamiales > Oleaceae > Fraxinus > Fraxinus americana. Next base: position 18,112,717 of record CM068708.1, on the reverse strand, counting down.
AACTTAATTAGGCTAACAATCTCTTATCAAAAGTCAAATTTTCTTAAACAAGTGTCTGAGACATAATCAAGGTATTTGGTGCGTCTATTTCATGTACTTGTTTTTTCTCTCCAATTTTTTTCACCACTTTTTTTCTTTATTTGTAGTATTCTTTCCCTTAAACTTTCTAAATGGTCAATATAACAAGTTTTAGGCCGATAACTCTCAAATCAGTTGACTTTAGGGCAACAAGTTTTAGCACCCTTACAGGCTTAATAACTTAAGTCATAAAGGCTACGAAGAGAAATTTTCAAATAAAATTTTGTGTCTTGATTGGTGCAATGTCCCTCATTAAATACTTATCCAAGTAAAACGACCTATAACTTGAGATTTCACCTAATTGCATCATATTGACCTTAGACAATCCACACAAGATTTTTAATTTCACACATGAAATCCCTATTTATCTTAATATATTCCTACACATATGAAATCTCCCAAACTATTATAAATTAGGTCTAAGGATGTAAAATTTAGTGGTTTAAGATTTAGCACCTATGGTCCATTATTTCAACCTATCCAATTATGAAATCAACTCATTCCTCCGCAATACTGAACTTAATTCATGTGCTCAATGTATATCAAATTTCATTTGGAAAAACAAAAATTAATTTAAGCATGCAACTTAGGGCTTGTTTGGCACCCATTCTTTTGAAGAATGAGTTTTTGAATAGTGATTGATGTAAAGAATGTATGGTTAAAAAGTAAGAAAAATTTTTGGGTTTATGTGTAATATTATTTTATTTGGAGAATGTGTGGTTAGAAATGAGTACTGTAGAAAAATGAGAATGAGATAAAAAAATGGGTGTCAAACGGGGGCTTATTTACCATTCATAGATCAATTAATGATTTGATATATTTTCATTGCCGTCAGGCCAACTAACTTACACATGCACACAAAAAGAAAATATTTTTAAAATTTTCAATTTTTTTAGTCTAAACCAATGCAATAAAATCACAGAAAAACACATAAATATAAGAACGAAACAAACACATAAAAAAATGAAAACATAAAAAATGAAAACTCCGTTTTCCACCCCCAAACTGAAACTAGACATTGTCCTCAATGTTTTAAATTCTAAATTCGCATATAAAGGGGTGGGGAAGAAAATGAAGAAAATACACCCCTAATATAACTTATAATCCAATGACTAGCTTTCTTTTGCTCATGTTAGCTTCATAGTTTTGGTTGGTTTAAGTGTTTCACAATATCTTGTTCTTGCGTAATCAGTCATATAAAGTATTAAGATTAAATAATTGGAACAAGTGTTACTAACATCTAACATCTAATAAAACACTAACATATCGAAGATCTAAGGGGAAATGTGGTATGGATGATGAATCCCTAAAATTGAATAATAAAAAAAACTAATCTAAATTATCCTATTACTAGAAAGCATAATAAATAAAAAGGAAGAAAAATTGGGTTGCCTCCCAATAAGCGGTTTGTTTAAAGTCCTTAACTTGAATTTGTTGTTTATGACTACATGGTTCATCTAAGTGAGGCCATGTATTCCCTGCAGGTGGTTGTGCGACCGCAAGAAGGATTCTACCATACGACCTCATGATAGAGAGGAACTTCCAATTGTGTCAATTTAGTTCTCGAACATTATTTTCTCCCATTTCGACCTCTTTTCTCCATTCTCCCTCTTCTAACGTCCCTTGTATTCATCAAATTAGTACTTGGTTATTTGCACTTTAATTTTCGAACTTTCGTTTTCTTCCGTTTTGGTCCTTTTTCGTATCTTTTCTCTTGAGTTCCGCCACATCCATCAATATACTGCTACAAAACGAAATTATGTAGAATAAACCATATTCAAACACTTTTATCAACAATTAATCATGTTTTGTGACAAGATAAGTGTTGAAAAACGCACTTATCAGGAAACAAATAAAATTGAAAAGAAAATATTATCGACAATACTTCTATACATAATTTACTGCTTCATATTTTAAATAGGAAGGGTAACGAAATAAATTCGTCGAAGTATATTGATCGAATAAATAATTGGTCAAATAAAATGATACAATCTTAGTAGAAATGAATTTGCTAAAAAAATATAAAGTTTTTGTACCTGCAGTTCGAACACCTAAAAATGTATACTATGCGAAAGAAAATATGAAAAATATAGTCGTAATATGTAATGCACAATTCTTAACACAATTTGTTTTACAAAGATTTGTATAAATATATAAATTTTCTCGTAATAGATGCAATCGCAAGTCTTTATCTAGCTCTATTTGAGCTCTATTTTAATGTGATTTGAGGAGAAAATGTATTTTGGAAAGGTAATTTTTTGAAGAACGTGTGCTTGAAATATAAAGAAAATTTTGAATTTACATGTAATATTATTTTATGAAAGAATGTGTGGTTGAAAATGAGTTTTAGAAAAATTGTATTATGGAAATAATAGAGCCCAAACAGGGGCCTAGTTATCTTGACAATACATAAATTTTTATATGCATATAATAAATGGGGTTATAAGTTATAACCAATTAATTATGCATGACCATTAATAATATTCCTATATGATTTAATATGGTTAAAGCATATAATTCAAGTGATATTATTATGAGGGGAGTAAATACGTTTTGTACTTGTTCTCCTTTATTCAAGATTTTGTCTCATTGAATTTTCCTATAATGTTTTTAATAAAGAAACTTTTGTTGTGTACTTAAAACAATAATGTACTATTTTTCCATCGTTAAGATTTTTTTCCACAAGGTTTTTCATAGTAAAATTTTCACGAGACATAATCTTTGTGTAAAGGATGTATATGATCTAAATGATATTTAATATCAATATTACTTTATGATTTTTATCTCATACATTATAAATTGTATAGAAACTCCCAATGGAAACAACAAAATCTATTTTTCAATGGATTATCGTATTGATTAAAGTCAAATAAAGATTTATAAGTATCTTGTATAAAGATATCTACTAAAGACTGTAACATGACAACATAGAATATACTTCACCAAAATTGTGACATTGAATACAAGAATGACTCGATACATGGATTTTCATTAACTTGAAATTAGAGGGAGTAGTTGTACTGTTATAACAAAATCTTTATTGTAATTAAAATGTTATGTATTAAAAAAAAACAGTAATGTGAATATAATTACTCTTTCTAAATTTCCAAATAAATTTCTAACAATCCATAAATTATGAGAGCCACTATTTTTATCCACCATTTTCATATATCCATCCATTTTATTTTTTTTAAAAAAATCAATATTATATTTTTAACCTTATGCAATTTTACTTAAACTAAGATAAAAATAAAATCAAATAAATTTTATCACTTTTCTTATTAGATTCTTTTAAACTTTACGTTTATGTAAAACACTAAGCCCATGTTCGAGCCCCATTTTTTCAAGAATACATTTTTTCAAAACTCATTTTAAACCACATATTCTCTCATAAAATAATTATGCACGTATTTTTAAAAAAATCATATTTTTGTCGAAAAAAACCACTATTCAATAACACATTTTACCCAAAAAATGAGAATCAGACGAGGGCTAATCCTATCCTACACTATAATAAAATAAAAAGAGTTGGTTTTACATGCACTATTCATAAGCCAAATGGCCATCTAAGCTTAGCCCAGTTGGGTTCGCCGCTGTAGCCGAGCCGTTTTCACGATGTTTTTATTAGTTTCTCCATATTTACACGCAAACGGCCATACTCTTCAGTCTTCACGCATATCCTTTCTTCTCTTGCCATTTCTCTGACTCTCCCATTTCATTCTCTCTTATCCTCTCCAGTCTTCACGCAAGCTATCATTCATAACATAATTCTCTCTCTAGAAGAAAACCCTCGACTAGCCCTAATGTCTCTTCTTCTCTCTCGATTTATCTGCAGCAAATGAGCACGGAGGCCGGATCCGTGCATCATCGAATGAAAAATCCTGTGAAAAATGTGTAGAGATTTCGAAATTTCAGCAGATGCAAGGAAACCTCCATAAATCTTCATCTGGGGTAACTTCGAAGTAGCAATTTGGGTTTTATTTAGATTTAGGCGGTCCGAACTGTGATGAATTTTTGGAATTTTATTTACGAATCGAGGCTAGAATCTTCATTTGGATCTCGAAACTGAAGCTCGTTCATCCTTTTTGCTATTTCTTGTTTCCATGTACTACCTTTTTGAGCGATTTCTTTTGATATATTTTTTTTTTCCAATTAGGGTTCTCACAAGGAAAAAGGCGTTCTTGGCATTCATCATCGCCGGCGATCACCTCGTTTCCAAGTGTTCGAACTGGTCCTGGTAAATTTCAATCTGAATTTACCTCTCTTGCCATTCCACTATTTTGGAATTGGAAATTAAATCAGTTAATTAATTCGCAAATCTCTGTAGATTTTAGAATTGACTGAAGTAAGTAACCTTTTGTGATTGGTTACTTACATTTTTTTCTATGAAAGGCCTCAAGTACGCAATTATCATTGTATAGCTTCATAATTAGGAATTCGTTTTATATTTTGAATATTACAGAATCTGATGTATCGTTGGCAAAAAAGTTAAAATACAATGATATTTTAGATGTTTTTCTTTTGTATATAGTTTTCCACTTGTCACATTAAAAGCTGAAAATTTGGGGATGCATATAAAATTGCTTGATGGCATAGAGAACTTGAGTTCATATGAATTCTATGAATGAGAAGTGTGGATATAATCAAGTAATACACACTCGATGATAAGGCAGGGAAAAGGGGATTTCTTGGTTCATCAAGGGCTGATAATTACCTATATGTAGGCATTTATATTTTACTTAACTGTTGTATGTTCTTTATCTCCTATTCTAGAACAAGAGAAGAACCTCAGTCCAAATGATCGTTTAATTCATTTTTGCCATTTTATGACATATTTGCAATACAACCCGTTCCAATCTAGGTTTCATATATTGGCATTGTCGAATAATGTGGCCTGAATTTTGTTTCCGTGCAGGGGGAAAAAATGAAGTTGTCACATGTAATGTTGATATTTTTTTAAGAAGTCCAGAGAAGAATTTTCATGTAAGGGAATTTTTTCTAGCATTTGTTAAAGTTAGAAATCATATGCATGGACCTTTGAACTTGAATGGCTTATGGAGAAGCAAGTAGTTGTTACTAAGATGTGTGTGTATTTTCTTGTGTGTTTCTTCAGTATGAAAGAGGAGTTGTTAATATAATATTTTTTTACAAGACATAATTGTAATGCCTAGGTTGTTGGAAGTGTGTCACAAGTTCTGAATTATATGCCTATATGCAAGAAGTTGGAAAGGAATTTGTGTCTTGCAGCATAACAATGCGATAAAGTTAGAATGAATGCTTTTAACTATTTGAAGATGTGAAATGGGATTCTAGGGCCTTTGCTAATCTGTTATTCGGAAACAGGAGGTAAAAAGAAGTTATTAGATTATATTATATTATGCTATGCTTAGAAAGTAGTCAAGTGCATCATCAACTATAAATAAATGGGGTGAAACGTTAAGTTTTGTTTGATGAAACATATTGTTGTTGCTTATCTATAAATGTAGATGAAGCTTTTATTGAGTCATTTTGTATTATATGTAGGGATAGGCATAAATTTGAAGTACAGAGAGTGAAAGAAAGTGGAAAACTGTTAGGTAAGGCAAGAATTCCTTTGTCCTAACCACCTCTGTGATTTTATTTTTGACCTTTTCTGGACATCTTTCATTCTTTAGATTTACTTCAGCTTATTAATGTTGAATCCTATATATATATATATATAATTACAGCTCATTTCTAAGCTTAAGCTTTTTAAGGTAGAGCAATCGTTTTTGTTATTTTTCAATTAGGCGTTGCAAGATTTTCTTTTGTGTTTACGTTAATATTGCATCTAGGAATAATTTCCTACATTTCCGAAAAGGAAATATGCACATGACTTTTTTGGAGGCAAAAGTTCATTTTCTCGATTAATTTTTTTTTTTTTTTTTTTTTTTTTTGATGAAGGTATTTTCTGAGAAAGCTTAAGAATGTGAAGAAGATCAATGACTGGATGGTCTCTATGAACAAGGTATGTAAATTGCAAACGCCTAACTCTATTTTGGACCATGTCTCGAAGAATGAAATACAATTCAATGGCATTTTTAGGGATCTCCATGATGGAAGTCATATATGCTGATATGACTTGTCTATTTTCAATAAAAATGATTTGTGCTCTGATTTTTTACTCTATTTATAGGAGGAAGTGGATGCTATTTTTGTGAATACTATTCTCACTGGTATTTAGCCTCTCTAAGGTCAGACAAACATATCTATAGGATTTGATGGAGAATTTGTCCCCGTGTGTTGTCGTTTTCTCCCCTGCTCGCTGTAGTTTCTTTGTGATTCTTGGATGTTTCTTTCATGGTTTTGAAGTGGCATTCTTGGTCCAATTTGTGTGGAGCTGCTTCATGTTTCAAGGTAAATTAGGTCTTCCAATGAAATTCTCTCCACTAAAATATGATCACCAGATTGGCCTACCTATGTATTCCGACTAGATCTAAATTTAGTGATTACCGAACACTGTAACGATGTAAAAGTTTGTGATTATTGAATGGATTGCAATTTTTTCTTGACACAAGTAATTCATTACAAGATGTAAAAATGTTATGTTTCTCAATTTGTGCATATCTTTCCTCTTGATGAGAAGATTGAGAATATAAATAATCAATAGCGGATATATTGTGGGCTGAAGAAGTGAGCTCTTCTGCTTTCAAAATCTCCTTCTTGCTCTCTTTGCCTGGTCCAATTTTACCTGCACATACTATTTTACTATTTTAGCTTTAATTTAAAACCGTGATATTTATTATCTTCTAAAGTTAGAGAAAAGATCATCTGATAAAATTGAGGATATATTGATTACAGTGGATGCTCCTCCGCGCATAATGCCAATGTCATACACGACACTAAAATCTGGCCAGAATAGCCCAAAATTTCTTTCGGCCATAGAGCCTGTTTTCTGATTCTCATTGAAGAGTGCAAAAATGTATGTCTCGAATTTCATTCTAGGCAACAACGGTGTCCCCTTTTTTTTATGCTAAGTTATTTTCTTCATCAAAAGGCAACTCTTTCTCGATCTTTATGATCTTGTGCTTTTTTTGTTGTTGTAGAAGATGAGCAGAATTATGTGGAACTAGAGGATAATGGCATAATGCTTCAGGGCTTTTTAATGGAAGGTAAAAAGATTAATTTTATGTATCTGTCTCATGCTATAAACTTTCATGACCATTTAAGAAATTAGTATATTTAGGAATCACCTAAGATACCATCTCTATGATATAAGTGCTTGCAGTCATTTTGGTTCTTGTATTGTTTGTCCTAACAATATAAAAGAGGCATTGTTGGATATAGGCTGCTTTAAGAGTTTGTCGAAAGGAATGGAAATGGACTAGAAGTAGTTTATTCTTTATCCGGCTGGTTGAAGGATAATCCTTCAGCTTACCATATAAGGCTTGTCTCCAAGCATAAACTTGCTGGTTTCGTTTGTTATCCGCACTCTCTTATCTTAATTCCTTTTATAATATAAGTTACGTGTATTGATTTATTGCTATTTCTTTATGCTCTGGCTTATTTTTTGTTTGCATCATTATTAGCTGTCTTAACTCTTAATGCAGGAATTTGATTCCTCGATTTGGTCTTTCTATGATGTAAGCTTCTACAGATTCATCATGACTTAGATGGATCCTATCAAAAACACTTATCTGAGGGCAGGAAAGCAATAAAGACATCTTGATGATGATTTGGCCTTTTATTGCCCTACAAGAACAACATTTTCTTCCTGGTAACTTGTCCCAAAGAAAAAAGAATCATCCTGCATGATTACTTTTGTAATTTTTCAGCTGTGTATTGAATACTCATGAGCAACTTTGATCATTAGATACCACAGCTTGGTGGCAGAATTATAGATTTTACTAGCGATTAGCTCTTGAATGCATAACCTTGTGTATAAATTATCGCGTCTTTCTGTTAGCATGTAAGGATTGGTGGTCATGACAATCTTGCTTCTATTTTGCGAAGTTTTACAAGATTCATTTGAGGGAATAATGTCGAAGGAAATACTTCTGCTTTTCAAGAAACACCTGTTCTGGGTTTTAGTACGAGCTATGTTTCCACTTGGTGACACCTTGTTTCCAAATCAAAACTGAAAATCTACTTTTATTTGATTCATGTACAGACTAGAATTTGATGGAAGTTGCTTGGTTCAGGTCTACAGTGTGAAAGCCTGCATTCCCAAGGATCCAGCAGTGCTATGGAATGCTGAGTTTGTCCAACCAGAAGATTTCTCTAGGCAGCCACTCACAGTTGATAATCGTTTGAGAGATAATAGGTACAGCACTTTGTATAGTGTCATGTATATGACGTGCTCAATATTTCTATATTGAATTATACATTACGTTCTTATTTATAGATTTACTCTCTTTCAGCTACCAAACTTGCTCAAAGTGTTATTATTAGTGGTTGTTGATTTGAAGTAAGGTTTATTAAGTAGCCAATTAAGCCGGTAGCACGTGCATTGCACGTGCGTCTGACTAGTATTTATATAATATTCTTTTCAACTAAAGCCAAAACTAACTATGAAAGAGACTATCAAAACAAATACATATAGACATAGCAAATACAAATCGTTTTCTGCCGGGGTGAGATTTTTGTTTTGGTAATATCTTTGAAAGAGGGACTGTCGACGTCGAACAAGAAAAATTTGAACTTTCAAAGAGATCCATTATTCTATATAGGCAAGAAATTTCCCCTGAATGTTTGGTGGGAACGGAAGAAACGTAAATGGTTTGAAGATTTATATACTTTGAAACACATATTAATTTTCTTGTGAATTTCTCTTTTCATATTTTTCCTGTTTACTGCCCAAAAATGAAATTCAACTAAGATGTAATTTTAATAAATTTGTTAGATAAAAAGAACACCATAAAAAGAAATAAAGACGTGAATATAGGATTTTTTAAATGGGGATATTCGATTGATTAAAACAAGGTTGAAGTAATGGAAATAAATATAGTAATTTTTAAAATTTTAAAATTATAGTCGGGATAAATTTAGAGTATGATGAATATATAAATGTAGTGTGGATATAATGTTTAAATGAAAGAATTTTATAAGATTAATTTTGGAATAAAACGTGGATGGATATAGTACTTTCCGTAAAATTTAAAATTTTAGAAGGGATGAACTTAGAGTTGGATAGATATATAAAATTAGTGGATGAAAATATCGACTCCCTACATTACTTGTATGTCATACTACAACAATTACAATTTTGACATTCAAAAACCTGAAATTGCGAATTTACTGAGATAGGCAATACTCCTAAATCTTAAGCTACGAATTATGAAAATTCAACTATTTGTACAACACTTGTTGATAACCACTGTTGACAACTTTGATGTTGTCAAAATTCGAATCGTTGATTTAAAAAATAATTTTTAAAATAGATGAATGTGAGTGTCAACTGTGAAATTGTCAATCAAGATTGTACAAATATCATGATTTATCTCCCGAGTATCAAGGTATTATTCTTGGTCCTTAAACTAAAATCTACAATCTTTCTTAAATTTGTAGTTTAGTCCTCATAATTTTTAGATATTTGAGAAACTAGCTCATGCGATTTTGTTGTAAACTAATAATCCTACATCACAATAGTTTTTCTAAATAAATCATCAACTTCATGCAAACGTGATGGAGCACTTTTCACTATAAAATTCGCATAGCTAATCTTGACTATGTCACGCTTTATTAGACATCGTCACTACACATAAGATTTAGCAAAATATCACTTTCAAAATATTTCATCTTCTTAGTTGTGTACAATTGAGTAATCATTCTACACGACTATATTTTTTGCATAGAGAAAATGGTATTGAAGTTAAACTACAATCTCATCCATCAACATCCAATTGTCCTTACATTACCATAATATTGTTATATCTTCCATGGTAAAGTCTACCTCTAGTAGGGTATCTTTTGGGATATAATGTCTCGTGTCACTATCGAGCACATGGTTAACTATAGCGTGAGCCTTTTCGGGATATCTTGTAACTGAAGAATCCTCTGTTCCTATTTTTTTTTATACATAGGTTTCACTTATTGAATTGCACACTCGTTCACGTGTCATTAGCCACAAATTTCTCATATCCCACTTGTACTTGGCACTCTAAAGTCATGTTTGGAACAGATTTTAATCTGATTATAATTTAAGTCAAAGTCAAACAATTAATATCAACCATATCTCTCATGTATTCCACATCCTTTCAACCATACATTTCAAAAACTTTTATCACGATCCACTTAAAATCTGATTTTAGTCTACACCAAACATGTAAAATGAAAGAATTGTTAAATAGTATCCCATTTCATTAATAACTCTTGAACTTGACTATGCCATGTCATGAATTAGATGAACACAACATTATTTGAAATCAAAATTCTCATCCAACCCTTCCCCACTTTTTCAACTTAGTCCTGATTTGAAACTTATTTCTTCAAAGTTATTTTTTCTGGACTCATTTTTATCTACATATTTTTTCAAAAATAAATTATTTTCCACATTTTCGAATTATATTTTACTTTCTAATTACATATTCTTTTTAAAAAAAATAACTTAATACAAAATCAGTTATCAAACAGTCGCTTCACATAGGGGAAAGCCAAAGCGGAAGAGGCAACAGCTTAGTTATATTATTTTTAATAAATATTCACATATATAAACCGATATTCCGCAATCATTCAACTTCCTTTCTCCTCTCCATATTTCCCCTCTTTCTCCCCGTATTCGTATCTATCTATACATATCAATATACCTATATATATACACAGATTTTATAGATTCCTGATTTTTATTTATTTCGCAAATAAATAAAATTATTTTTTCAAAGATTAGATCAGAAAAAAAAAATGGTTGAAACAAGGCGAAGCTCGTCTTCTTCTAAGCGCGCTCTGTCGTCTCCATCCTCTTCTTTACCTAGCGGGAAAAGATCTAAGGTTAGGGTTTTTCGATTTTTTAATTTTTAAAATTTGGGAATTTTCTGGTTTTTTTTTGTTGTTGTGTGAGTTTTGAATGATTTTGAGTTTTGAGCTGTTGGTTGGGCTTAGGCGGCGGAGGCATCGTCTTCATCAACGAATGATTCACCGGCTGTGGATGAAGTGGTAAGTCAGGCTGTGGCGAAGGAATCAGCGAGGGATGAGGTTCGATCCGTTGATCTGGCCGACGGTGGTGGTGCGAAGAAGTCGGATGTGGAGAATTCACCAGAGGCGGCGGTGGAAGGTGTGCCTTTGAATTTTCCGATAACTATGCTTGTGATCGTTTCTTTGCACTTGCTTGGACTTGACATAGTCGGTGATATTTTCTTCGTTTTTAGCCAATTTTTAATTTTATTTATCATTTTTTAAACTTTTTTGGTCGTAGATGTAGGTGTTTCTGTAACTGACACGGAGAAAGCAAAATTGAATGGGCCTGCAGGGAACCGAGGAAAGAAGGGGCAACTGAAATCGCATGCTGGGGATGCATGGGGGAAACTTCTTTCTCAGTCCTCACAGGTAGATTTACTTTTCTCACTCAGTCTCATCACTTACATTGATAAAACTGGGTTTTTTGTGGTACCAAGCTGTTACAATAACTATAGCAAACTGATATCTATCTGGCTAAATTTGGGAACGGCCTCGCTGATTATTTTTTCTGCCACTTCGTTTGAGTGCGATGATATAATAGGCTAAAATTCTTGGATTTACACACACAACAATATAGATTTGTAGGTCAACTTATTTGGAATTAAGATGAAAAGTGATTGGATTTTGTGTACAACAGGTTTAATTTTCCTGGACGATTAGATAGAATTATATCTTTTTCAATTTTGTTTTCCTTTCCTTTGTTGTATCTTTTCCTAGTGAATGATATTGAACCTTGAATAGAGCATTAACAAAGAAATGATGACAGTGAAAAGGGTTAGTGTTTAATATGGCTAAATCTTGTATGAAGGCCATTTGTTCCACGAGAGAAAAAGAATTTAGTTTCTATCAGAGACTGCATTATTTAACCATCTATTAAAGCATTTTGATGCTTTTGACTTCAAACTTAAAAGGAAAAGGAAACCTGGAGATAAAAGAATAAAAATCACATATGTAACTAGATGTGTAAAAGAAAACGGAGAGTGAAGCTTCGTGTTGCAGGTCTTGGGTTACAAGATGTTGCTGTTGTAAAATTGCTACTTCACCTTGCAGGGGGTTATTGCACATCAACTTTAGGAGGCTAGGGCACTCGTGGCTCTTGTTCTATTTTGTATCTCAGATTTTAACTTTTAGTTTTAAAGGTTGGGTCGTGTTTGAAATAGTCCAAGAAACCTTAAAATACATTGCGGACTATCTACAAGCAAGCCCCAAAAGCTAAGGCTCTAAAGAACTGAACCCAGAAATGTCAAGACTGAGAAGTGCATGCCTTAGGGCATCTGAGGCTCGCGTCGTCAAGGCTTGCAATCTGACACTTAATGTAATCTTTGAGACTCTTAATGAAGGTGTTGCATGAAGCCAATTCAAGGTGTAACCATTGGGCTCTCTAGAAAACAATGAGAAGATCAATGGATCGTATTGGAGAAAACGATGGTTACATCACCCTTTGGTCAAGCGAAATGGTTCTACTGGAAATTTTTGTTTTTTCATGGAAATTACGTCTTCCTTATTAAGTAAACAAGAAATTTTTATGTGAAATTCTAGTGGACGGAGTTTGTTTGTCAATGGTGTGTGCCTATGAAATGTTAGTGATCAATGGTGGTGATGACAAGACATGAAGTAAGTTGCTTTGTACCATGATGGAGGTACTTGTCACCTCATGAACGCAGCCATAACTCATGAGCGCAGAATTGTGGTGGGTGCCAGTTGTGGTTATGGGCAATGTAATCATGATGGTGCATTTGACAAATGATTGTCTATTGAAAAAATCTGGAAGTTATTTATTCCTGAATTGTGTAAAAACGTTTTCCTCCTATGCACATGCAAATTGCAATCATGATTACAATGAAGCAAAATGATTGTGGTCAAGGTTTAAAAAGGCGAAACTAAATACTGAGGCGATTTTTCTTTATAAGGTGAGGCGTAAGCCTCGAGGCGGATTAAGGCGTAAGCCTCACAAAAAACAAAAAATTTAAGTAAAAGAATTATAAAATAATACAAAAAAATCAAAGTTGGAGCACATAGTAAATATGATATATATCCATTAGCATATTGAGATATAATCCACCTAAAGAAAGAAGATGTTTAGCAAAATAAAAAGCATTACAGAAGTTAGAAATCACTCTATTGCAATAGAAAAAAGCAGCTTAAACTAAAAAAAAAAGCTAATAGTTTGCGCTATCATCACTATTACTAGCATCGTAAATGGAATCATCATATCTAATTTTCTCATCATCTTCCTCTTTGCTACTTTCAAGCTACAAAATCATCTTCATCTAGTTTTAGAGTTTAGACAAGCGATTGGATGAAATCATGTGTGTTAATTATATAAATTAAAACATTTATAAAATTTATAAGTTCCAGATGTGTATATGAAGCAACTAATTGTATGCAATATTTGCTGAACCTTAAGAAGAAAAAGAAAAGAGGAAAAACATATCTAATGAACTGATGAAGAAGACGATACTCTTCTTGAATTCTGACTTTTGAATATCTGTTGAATCTGCTCACTTTTTAGTCCTCTAATTTCTGGCTGTCGTTTAGTTTTCTAGGTATTTTATTGTTTTGTTTGAGGCTCAAAATACCTTTTTAAATGGCTTTTTTTCTTTTTAAGAAGGGCCGCTTCTGATTTTTTTTCATACAATTGAAAAATCAAATTTTAAATGAAGCACACGCCTCATGCTCCATGAGGTGCGCACCTTGAGGCGTGCGCCTTATATTTTTAGCCTAAAAAATACCGCCTCGAATCATACTACATGCGCCTCACAGTGAGGCGGGCCTCACTACCGCCTTTTTATACCATGATTGTGGTAAAAATCAATTTTTTTTTTTGATAGATAATCCAAAGTTTTATTCATCAAAGAAGAATACACAGTAAGTGTATTATCAACTTATACAAGAAAGAAAAGACATAAAGTTAGGCAACCCCTCTATAGGATTACCAGTAGCTGCATTAGACCAACTATACAAAGGCAGGTAAAAGAATTCTCTAAATTGCTCTGTGGTCCGTGTTTGATTTTCAAAACATCGGTTGTTCCTTTCTCTCCACACACTATATAATGCATTCCGGGATAAGATTCCATACAAGCTTGCTATTCTTGTCACGAAGCTTTCTCCTCCATGCCCGCACCACGTCCTCTATGCATCTTGGCAGAACCCAATCTATATGTTGAGAAGCCAGAATATTATTCCACAGTCAACGAACACCATCACAATGAATGAACAAGTGGTCATGCGTCTCCCCATCACCCTTACACATATAACACAACTCGGTTACATAGAAGCCTTTTCTTCGAAGGTTATCCATCGTCAATGCTTGTGTCGTGACAACCGTCCACGGTAAAAAGGCCACCCGTGGAGGCAGTTTACATTGTCACACCATTTTCCAGGGGAAAGAACTCTCCACAGGTCCCAAGAGGGATCTAAAATAAGAGCGAACTGAAAAAATACCATTCCGTGCCAACCTCCATCAGCTACGATCATCCTCTTCAGCTCGAATTTTCACATCACACAAATGAGATAAAAATAGTGCATAATCATCCAGTTTCCAATGCTGCAAACCTCTCTGAAAGGTAATATTCCAACTGTAACTCCCATTGTGAACGGCTAAAACGTCCTTCACCATAGCAGATGACGCCATAGTAATGCGATATAAGGAAGGAAACCCCACCTTTAGCGGTATATCTCCACACCAACAATCATCCCAAAAATTGATATGATTACCATTCTCCACCACAAAAGTCAATTTGTCCCGAAGGTCGCTTCAACCTCGTCGAATATACCTCCACAAACTCACCCCATAAGGCCCACGACCCTCACCAGAACACCAACCCCCCTCCATCACTCTATACTTCGCCCCAATGATTTCTCTCCAGAAGCTCTCCCTCTCCACTCCAAACCGCCACAGCCATTTACCCAATAATGCCTTGTTAAACAAAATGAGCCTCCTCAATCCGAGGCCCCCCATCCTCACAGGAGAGCACACAATTTTCCAATTGACCAAATGAAATTTCTTCTCCTCTCCCAAACCAGCCCACAGAAATTCCCTTTGAATCCTCTCTAATCTATTTGCCACTGTATCAGGGATCGGAAACAGTGACAAAAAATAAGTAGGGATATTTGAGAGAGTGGATTTAATGAGAGTAAGGCGGCCTCCCTTCGAGAGATACATACGCTTCCACCCTGTTAACCTCATTTCCACCTTCTCCACAATAGCATTCCAAATATTACTACTTTTAAACCGCGTCTCTAAAGGGAGTTCTAGATATGACATAGGTAATTGCACCACCTTACAACCCAAAATAACAGCGAGATCCTCCACGTTAGTGACCTCTCCTGATTTATCTTCAAACCAGACACCGCTTCGAAGCAGAGGAGCAAACGGCGTAAGTTCCTGAATTGCTCCTCATCCGCGTCACATAAAATCAGCGTGTCATCTGCAAATAACAAGTGGGACACCTGCAGTTGACCCACCGTAAAACCCTTTATCAAGTTCTTCTGCCTCGCTTTCTCGAGCATCCTACTGAAGGCCTTCATTACAATAACAAACAGTAATGGAGACAAAAGATCCCCTTGTCTTAACCCTCTGCTACTCCGAAAATAGCCCTCAGGTGTGCAATTGACCATAACAGAAAAAGAAACAGTAGAGATACATAACTGAATCCACTTACACCACTTATCACCAAATCCACATCGTCTAAGCATATACATGAGGAACCTCCAGTTCACATGATCATAAGTCTTCTGAATATCAAGCTTGCAAAGCATCCTTGGAACCCCTAGGCGCAATCTTGAGTCAATGCATTCATTCGCTATAAGTACAGAATCCAAGATCTGACGACCCTTCACGAATGCATTCTGAAACTTAGATACCACCTTCCCAAGCACCTCCTTGAGTTTATTCGCCAATACTTTCGCAATGATCTTATACACTCCACTGACTAGGCTAATAGGGCGAAAATCCTTAATATCAGTCGCTCCAGGTTTCCAGGTTTCTTTGGGATCAGCACAATACATGTAGCATTAGAACTTCTCAAGAATCTGCCACGCTTAAAAAAGTAAGTGAAAACATCAATAATATTCTGTTGCACCACCTCCCAACACGCCTTATAAAATGAGAATGAAAAACCGTCTGGTCCTGGAGCCTTATCATCATTCATACTAAACACCACCGTCTTAATTTCATCCTCTCCAAATGGTCTCTTCAACCAACCGGCATCCTCCTCCGTAATAGTAGAGAACTCCAAACCCTCCAACTCTGGCCTCCACTCAAACTGTTCCCGATATAGATTCTGGTAGAATCTTACCATATGGGTGTCAATATCCTGTGGATCTTCATAAGTAACCTCATCAACCTCTAACATTGTGACGGAATTGTTACGCCTGTTAGAATTGGCTACCCTATGGAAGAACTTGGTGCATTTATCTCCCTCTTTCAACCATTTCTGACGCCATGCAATCTCTTCCATTTCCACCAACCTCACAAGCTCTGCCCTTAATAGACCACATCTCTCATTTTCCTCCCCATCCAACCCTTGACTCTCCTCAATCTTATCCAACGCTTCTATGTCTAAAAGACACTGAACCTTACGAAAGTTCACATTTCCCACCACCTCCTCATTCCACATTTTAAAATCCTTTTTTAATGCCCTCAACTTCCGGTCCAATACATAACTGGGGGACCCCGGGAAATCATAAGAAGCCCACCAATTTCGTACGCGCTCCCCAAAGCCTTCCACTTTTAACCACATCTTTTCAAACCTAAAAGGCCTAATTCCACTACCCCTAGCATTCCCAGCTAACAAAATAGGGAAATGATCAGAATACACCCTTCCCAATCTCCTTTGAATAATATCCGAGTACTTAGCCTCCCACTCTCCGCTAACCAAGAATCGGTCTATACGAGATAGGACAGGTTGATCCCGATTCGAAGACCAAGTAAAGTCTCCCCCAATTATAGGCATATCCACCAACAAATTCTCCCTAATAAAATCCGAAAATTCCTCCATAGCCCCAGCTAATCTCCCACCACTCGACCTTTCAGTGGGAAATCGAACCACATTAAAATCACCCCCAATACGCGTAGGGAGATTCCACCAAGCCATCATACCAGTCAACTCATCCCACAAGTCCCTTCTACTCTCATCAGAATTAGGTCCATAGACTCCTATGAACATCCAATGAAAACCATCCCCAATATTTCTAAGCGAGAGCGACAGCGAATATGTCCCTACACTAACATCCTCCATGTCATACACCCTAGTATCCCACATGATAAGCATGCCTCCTGATGCCTCCGAAGACCCCAAAAACTGAAATCCAACATACTGTCCCCCCTATAAGCTACTAACCACATCCCTCGAGACGAACTCCAGTTTAGTTTCTTGCAAACAAACAAGGTCCGCCCTCCATCCCCTTAATAAATTTCTAACACCTAGTCTTTTTCCAACCTCATTAAGCCCCCGCACATTCCAACTAATAAGTTTTGGGGTCATTTTAACACTTTCTCATCCCTCCCTAGCAATCATTTCCTTGACTCACCACCCTTAGCATCATAATTTACTGACCATTCGAGCCGCTTAAGTTCCCGAACACCCTTACTTCTTGCCTTGCCTCTTGGTATACTCATCTCCTGCCCCCTACTAGCCTCCAGTTCTTCGAATAATTGCATGAGTGTACTTTCGTACCCTTCACAAGATACGCCAAAAAACTTACTGAACTCCTGAATTTTTTGAAGTACCCAATTTGAAGGTTGGGGTCCAGCTTCAATCTCATTCACCTTCATTGTCTCCTCTGCAGGACAACACTCCAAAGGGTCATACGAATCTCCTTCCACTTCCTCCCCCTGTCCCCCTTCTGGCCGCCTTGTACCCACAAAACCAAAGCTTTTTCAGTCTTATATGTGTTCCCAACAATAACTGCATCACGCGCCGCCTCGCGCTCTTTCAGGACTATCGATGCTGATTTTTTCACCAATACATGTGCCATCTCTTGCTCAACTAAGAGTAATCCATTCGTCGACAAATTCCTATCCGTCGCGTCCAGTGTAGCCAACTCCAGGTTTACCAAATTCGGCACCCCTCCTTCAGACCAGGGGACTGCCTTTCGATCTGCTACGAACCCTGAAACTTTCTCATTCGTAACCAACTCCACCACTGCAACCCCATCATCAATTCCGGAATGTACAGTTTCAGTTTGAGTCTGAGACTCGCAATTAGGCTTAGTCCTACCCTGCTTGTCTTCAAAGTAAGCTGCATTCGGTGATGACTCCTTAGGAACCAAGCTCTCTATTTGTTTTTCGTTGACTAGGGAACCATCCACGCCAACCCCACATTGATGACAATAAACTATGTTGGGGGTCGCCTGAGACCCACATCCCACTAGCTTGATTAAAGCATCCAACTCTTCTTTTAAAGTCTGGACGCGGGCCCTTATTTCAGCATTATTTATTATCCCACCATGTGAACCTTCTGCATGTCTCCATAGGCTTAGGCACCTTGAGATGGTCGTCAACCATCCTCACATTATACATCCTATCATTTCGCTTTATCCCCCGTTGGTCAACTTTATGTGATGTCTTTAAGTTGGCCGTAATTTCAGCATAAGATATCCCTTGTCAGGTTCTTGCATCCACCGTTTGACGTTTAGCTTTATCTCCAGCCACAAATGAATCAACAACAGCCCTGAACACCCTCGAAAACGATGCCCATCCCTCTCCATTCACACCCTCCGGTACCATCACAACTCCAGTCCGACGCCCTCCTCCATACTGTGCTATCGTCAAGTACCTACCACGACTGTTCGCACAACGTTGTGCCAAAAAAGCCCGTGAAGACTCATTAAACTTGGAGACAAAATCCCCCGATTTACTGGCCGCTCTCAACTTATCCACCAAATTCACCATCCATAGTACACCAAACCTCCCCATATAGATAGCGGTCGAGATCCTCGAGCCCCATTCTATTATCCTAACAGAACCCGATTCACAGACACCTCAAACTCCTTCGTCTCAACTCTAAATCGCCGATTAAATACCAAACCATATGCATCCACCCGCTTTTTCCTCCGGTGTTGAAAAAACGGCAAATCTGATGACAAAATTGGTCTGCTGATGATGCTGGGCATGTTCTGCTGAAAATACCCTTTTTCCCAGGCAGGTCCGCCGTCGGAGCGGCGAGTGGACCACTCGCTGGATTGACCGGCATCGGAATGGGCCGCTCATGCTGCAGGTCAGGCGCGTCTGCCTGGGAAGTGGACGGATTCGGGTAAATCTGGGATTGGGTCCCAGATTGTTTCACTATAGATCCTCCACCAAATATGTTGTCTTCGGATGACCCTCCTTCAGCCCATGCCGTCGCACTGTAGATCCCTGCACCGGAGCGAGTGGCGGTGCTAGGGTTCCCACATAGGGCCGCCGCTTGTGAACGTGGGTGGATATGTGGCGTGAGGCCAGTGAGTGATGGTCGGGTGGTGTGTGGCTGGGTGGGTCGTGGGTGCGTATATTTGGATTTTGGGGAGAGGGGTGTCATGGTCAATGCTTCGTATCCTGGGTACCCCTCTCACAATATCGTAAAAAACTAATTGCAACTAGTTATCAATAAATAATTTGTTGGGGTGAACATCATTTACACGGGTTGGATGATAAGTAGTCTAACCTTTGCATCATCAAGAAAGGACAAAGTTGTGAATTGGAATATGTCAAAGTAGGATATCTTATATGTCTCTATAGGCCCTGACTCAGACGAGGGCGTGCACGTTGTTCAAAGTGAATTCACAAATAATTCAAAGTGATGATCTTCATGCTGTTATGATAACTGAATATTTGACTATCAAAGAAGTCTTAGACACTGTGTTAGTGATATCTACCCACGAGTGATCTAATTGGTGTGTGAGGCACTTTTGTAAGGTCTCAATCTGGAAGGAGAAATGTCAAATAGAAATGAGTGGCAAATGTAGTATAAGCTCGTGAACTCAAAGTTGCTTAGTAAGGAGTGAATCCCCTACTTGATGGCTTGTAAGTTCCATTGCATTAAATGATTAAAGACTTATCTTTTCTTGAGATTAAACATTGATTAGAATTTATTCCAAAATTCAATTCCTCATAGTATTCGCCTTCAGATATCTCTATATATTTATTACTATGGAGGTTTCCAAAGGATTATCCTACCTTGTGTCTCTAAAGTAGTTGCGAAGTTCGGCACATCCAAATGTAAATTGTCCAGGATAATGGGTTCATTAATTAGTGGTCAGGATTTATAGACGCTCTAGTTTTTACCTGTTAATATGTATAAAGTGACACTGGATCAGTATATGGTGTTCAATAATGTCCTGTGTCATTTGTGTCACGTCATGCTAGCTATATAAACTGAGGAAGATTCTTTAACTTTTCTCTATATAATATTGAGTGCAACTTCAGTTACATGCATATATTCATGTCAATTGTATTAAGATTGAAGACAAGGTTAGCTGCTGGAAATTTCTTAATGATGTGAGGATACTCATTAGCATTCAGTATTGCCCTTATTTTAACATTTAGCCCTTGTACGAAGTTTATTTTTTGAGAAGTAATTTTGTTAAAATTTTTTGAGAATGTATAGTTAAAAAGTACGGAGAAGTTATGTGGATTTTTTTTTTTTTTAAAAGAGAGAATGTGTTGTTGAAACGGAGAGAAAAATCAGTTTCATACAAGGGAATACAAGGGCTTAATGTTGCCTTGTTTATCAGTATGTGATAGTCAATGTAATCATTGGTTGGATTTTCTATAGCTCTTTTGAGTTGATTGCCTTATTGTAGTTGCTTTCACTTTGATAACCATGGTTAGCTTTGATACATATTGCATGTTGTATAAGAGTTACAGTGAGTTAGATAACATTAGATTTTTGTTGTTACCTCTGAAATTAGGTAGGGAATGAACCTTGTTCTACTCATGATTTTCCTCCAACGTATATTCCCTGTGAAGGTTGAATTTGGCATACTTTTAAAGTATAGAAATATTTACTTATCTAGCTTTTCAAGGCTATATATGAAAGAAAATCGTGATAAGATCTTGTGACCTTTTTTTTTTATATATTCCTTTCTTCTCTCTCTCCCTTTTTATTTTTTTCTCTTTCTTCCTTTATTGGGTGTTTGGTGGAAGAATTATTATGGAGGTTGTAACAATCAAAGATAAATAATAGATAACGAAATGAGATAATTGTACATATTTTATTAAGTTTGCAAGATGCACATTTGTGGTGTGATGGTAGAAAAACTTACAAAGGGGTTGGCTGAAAATCATATGCGACGAGTAACTAAGGACAATCGAAACATAATGTGGTATAGTTGCAGAAATCCTGCCGGATTTGGGTGAGTTCGAAGAAGAGTAAGTAGTGAACTTAATGTAAGCATAGAATTGGGCTTAATTAAGTTGATTTTTTCCTTCTGATTTGTCTAGAGGTGAGAAGGAAGTGATGTAGCAAATATTAGAAGGTTGCCATGCTAAATATTCATTTTGCATTATTTATATTGTTTTTGATCTTAATATCATGTCCTTGCTTGCTTGATTGCATCACTTGACATGATGGGTCACATTACTCTATTTGATGATATTTTATGATACTAAGCCCCTGTTTGGTTTGGATTAAAATTCAATTAAAATTTCAAGTTAAAGTGAACAATTAATTTTAATCACATATTTCATAGGACCCACAACTTTTTAATCACACATTTCATTAATTTTTATCAAAATCTACCAAAAAATTGATTTTAATCTTTACCAAATAGGGGCTAAGTTTGTTAAGTTGTATCTTATTAAGGCATAGATTTTGGGGTTGAGTCCTGAGGATGCAATAGAATGCCTTTCAGAGGTAAAATGGGCTTAGGTTCTTCCAAAATGGACATTACGTATAATATAACGGCTTCGCATAGAGGTTACGAGCCTCTTGCTCAAGTTGTTTTCTTACGTATTGTCTATTTTAGGAGGGCATCTGCTCTCTTACCCCCTCATGACTTTCTGTCTCATTTTTTTGTATTCGAATCAAGACATCTGCCTTAAAAGAGATTTAAATTGAATCATGATACCAATGTGGATGTGACGAAAGTTGTGAGGAGGTAAGAGGATATATACCCTCCAAAGCAAATAGGAGGTCCGAGTTATTACAAAAAATGCGCATTTTTTTGTAACAATCCGGATCTTTATGCCCAAACCATTATATCTTACGTACTGTGCGCTTTGAGAAAGCCTTAGTCCCATCTTACCTCTCACGACTTTCCATTGTGTCCCTAAGATTCAAATCGGACATGTATGATATTAGAATTTGGGCATAGAGGTCTGGGTCATTACAATGTTTGTATTGTTAGAGAATGAAAGTATTTGGAAATCTTTTTCTTTTGTGGTTTTTGTCTTGGAAGTTGATGTCTTGTGTTTGTGCTTCTGTTGGAAGTCTACGGTTCACTACTATCTTCTATTTCTTAAAGTACATTGCTTTGTCTTATTTATTTCATGTTGTTTTGAGATTGCTGGAAGATTTGACTTTCCTTGTTGAGTCAAATGTTAGAAGAGATTCTTCTCTGTTTCTTTATTTAGGATATATAATCTACTTTCCTTTTCTGTAGGATATTTAATTTAGTTTCTTTTCCAATTTTGGTTATTTGTAGCTATGAATATTGTATTTTACTTTGTAATTCAAAAAGATGAAGACGAGTTATACAAAATCTCCATTCCCTTTTATAGTTCTGTCTGAATTACTTCACAATTTCAAACATGGTATGAGTACGAGTTTTGATTCTGTCTCGAGTTAAGACTAGAATTTGCCTTTGTTCTCCAGCAAGTGGCCTTTTATCACTCGTCTGACTAATGTATATTATTTTGTTTGTGGTATCATATTGCTACGTGACTTGCTCCTTCAAATGCGCTGCTTGTGATAGTTTTTTGTTGTTATTGGGCGCCATTTTGTTGCCAATAGCCTGTTAGCTTTGTTTGGCTTCAACTTTGGGTTTTTATTTAATTATTGTAATGATGGTGTTGTCCAACAATCTATTTGCACTTTCTATGTATTATCAAAACTTTTTTTCTAACTCCATCAAACCACTTCTTGACCGTGTTTGTTTGACCAAGCAATGAGCTTCAATTTTTGTTTGGCTCTTTTCTCTCGTCTCTTGTGCATCCATATTAAGCTTCTTCTTTTTTTTTTTTAATTTTACTATGGACCTCACGCTCAATTGTATCCTTATATCATCAAGTAGTGGTGGTGTCAAGAGCAATTTCTAGTCAATGTTGTTGCTGCACACTTGATTAAATTGTATAAATCTACAATTTAGTTGATTGCCTTCAAACTTTTCGTCATGTTTTATTTTTCGACTTGTTAAATTTGATAGGAATATTAATATATCTCTTCAAGGGGAGTAAATTAGCTGACCTTCTTTAAGGACTGGCCTAGGCAACATTTAGTCAAATTTTTGTTATTTTTCTTCATATCCCTCTTCGTGGTCTCCTTTACTTGATGATGAATTGCCTAGGTTTTGTTGGGCTAGTCTGTTTTAAATCTTTAGGATGAGTGCTTTCCATGTTTAAATTTCATTCCAAGGCATTTTAAGTGTAAGCTTTAAGACAAACCAATAAAATACTTCCAAAAAAAAAAAATGCAAATTATGTTCTAGAGATAAAAACTCATATTAAAACTAGTTAAGATAATTAAAACTCTAAATTATAAACAACGTAAAATTTATCAATAAAGTAGCAAATAAAAATTTCTCAAATTAATAATCAAGATTGGAAATGTATGTTCCGAGTTAGTCTTTTCTTTTTGGAATTAGTTGTACCATATCAAATTGTGACCTACCTCTGGAAGTAAAATCAATGAAGAAGCTTCAAATAGCTTTTCTCATCAGTTATTTCTAATTCAACCCATGTTGTTAGGAATGTTCGTCTTTGTGTGAAGTGTTGGTTGAACCTACAGACATTAGGAGTGCTACTATTGACTTGGTTTGTCCTTGGTAGGCTTTTAGTTGTAAAAGGATACATGAGAATTTGGTTATGGCTGGGTTAAATCTATTTGTCGGAAATACTGTCAAGTTTTGTCATGGTGCTGTCGTGGAAGATGATGTTCTTTTACACTGGCTCTAGGGTCTCCTTTAGGCACTCTCTATTAATGGACTTATCTTCCTTGAGTGGGAAGTATGCTAGTAGTGCTCTGTTTTTGGGGGAAAATTTGCTAGCTGTTGGACCAATTGTTCCAAAACTTAATGCAAAACATAGATCATTATTTCTAATGTGTATAGAAATTTACGATGATTGTTACCACATGCTATATTTCCTATTCCTTCTTCCGAATGACAATAGAAATCAAGTGTTAATTCAATTGATCGTCAAGTAATTGAAAAGGCATAAAGATTCTAACAACCATTCAACCTAAACATTGTGTCAAAATCTTGAATTTAATATGAAAACATTAAACTACAGGGTTCATCATGATTCTAACGTTTATACTAATCCCACGAGCTTTTCAAATGTTGGATTTAGCCCTCGAAACTCATGATTCTCCTCCAATTGCCCTCTTACTACTTCTAATTGATCACGTGCAATACGGTTAATGTCAATTGCTCCGGATCAACTCTATTTAAGCTCAATAACGCCCTTCATGCTAATTGCATCTAACTTGGGATTTTTCCTACTACAAGTAACATACTTAAATTAAATTAAGTAGATATTCGCTCAATTAACCAATATTCATCATGTTTAGAAGCCCGAATAAGTGTGCAAAATACACTTATCTGGAGGTTTAATATAGTGATATTTCTTATTATGGCAAATCTATCCACAAACTTCAGTAGATATTTATAGGGAAAGGTTATGGTTATATGTGACCATCTTTCACTTTGTAATTCAAGAAGACAGAATAGTTTAAAAAAAATTGTATCAATTAACATATTTGACCTCTTCACGCCAATTGCATCCAAGTTGGAGTTTTTCTTACAATTAACATATTTAGGCCTTGTTTGAGCCACCTTTTTGTAAGATGAGAATGAAAAATATAGCCATTATTGGAGTCCACATAAGAGATAGAAATTTGAATTTAAATGTTGATGTGATGGATAACGGTCATATTTTTCATTTTAATGAGAAAATAAGGTAGTCCAAACGGGGGCTTAACCTAAATTAGGTAGATATTAACTCAATGAAATCATAATTCGTCAATATTGGAAGCCTGGATTAGTGTGCAAAATATACTTATCAGGTGGTTTAATTTAGTGTTAATTATAAGTTATGGCAAAATTTTTAGCACAAACTTTGGTAGTATACATAGGGAAGGTTTAAATATGTGGATTGAGAAAATTAGGTTTTCTATTAAACATTTTATGCCATTATAGCTACTTTTAACGAAGATTCTCCTTTCAAAAACCAAGAGTTTAGCTCGAGAAAATGTCTTAAAATCGTTGATTGTTGTATTAGGCTTCCAGAATCCCTTTTCAAGGTCATGATGCTCTTTTAAGATGGAAGAAGTATTATTGGTGTTTATTGCTCTGAAGTAACATATCAACGTTTTAGTCTGTTTCTCAATGTATAAATATTTGCATGTACACTGTGTACTCATGAAGAGGCAGACACGCCCAAAGGTTAGGGTAGGGGAAATTGAAGGAGGTATATGGTTTTTTCAGTTGCTGTGAATTATAATACTCTACTCTTGCAATTTCTACAATAGTTTTTAAGCTTGACTCAAATGGTGACGTGTAATTTTTTTCTGTGATCTCTCTCCAGAATCATGTTGTTCTGCACCATCCTACTTTCACCGTTGGTCAAGGCAGCCAATGCGACTTGTGGGTAGGAGATCCATCAGTTGGTAAATCTTTGTGTAATCTGAAGCACATGGAGTCAGAGGTAAGTAGTAAACTTACATGTTTTAAACAAATCCATAACCTTTGTTGAGAATTCAAGTTCTTTTGAATTTTGATCATGGTACTGGTATCCCTGTTCAGTTGCGTTGTCTCTGTTTTTTTTTTTAATCATGTCCAGGGTGGAGAATCAATTACTTTACTTGAAATAACTGGAAAGAAAGGATCTGTCCAAGTGAATGGCAAGTCTTGTACTAAAGATTCCCCTGTACAACTAAAGGGAGGTGATGAGGTGGTCTTTAGCTCGTCCGATAAACATGCTTATGTATCCTTTGATCATCATGATTTTGTTGTGTTATAGTAGAGTGAGTCATATATTCCATTGTGCTACACATAAATTTACTGAATGAGTATGTATCTTCCAAATTCAACACGAGAAAATTTCCTTTACATGCGGTCAGGTTTTCCAACAACTCGTAAATAATAAAGCATCTGTTGCGGACGTGCCACCAGTCAACATATTAGAAGCCCATGGTGGATCAATAAAAGGACTACATATTGAGGCAAGATCAGGAGATCCTTCTGCTGTTGCAGTTGCTTCAACACTGGCATCTTTGTCAAATCTCCGGAAAGAATTATCATTTCTTCCTCCATCATCTCGGAATGATGAGGATGTACAACAAGGTTCTGAATTGCCATCTGGACCTGCTGCTTGTGAAGTGTCAGATAATGGTATCTTGGATGCTGACATTAAGGACTCCTCTGACCATAATGACGAGCCTATCGTTTCATTGGGTGAGAAGACCACCATTCCATCCCCTCACGCTGCCACTGAAAACTTGAATGTAGATGCTGATACTGGGAAGATCGTATCTGAAACCAGTGACTTGAGGCCATTTCTACGCATTCTTGCAGGATCAACAGCTCCTGAGTTGGATATAAATTTTAGCATTTCAAAAATCATCAATGAGCATATGGGAGTAAGAGATCGACACAAGGATTCTGATCCTCCTATTTCAGCATCATCAAGGCGTCAAGCATTCAGAGATGGTTTACAACAGGGGATTCTTGATTCCAAATATATTGATGTTTCATTTGAAAATTTTCCATATTATCTAAGGTACCTATTTTCCAATTAGCTTGGGCAGCTAAAAATATTTTTATTATATGTATATTGTTTCTGCTAAACTTTGTTATTTTTTGGCAATTGACTCCCTGTAGCATTTGTTCTTATACTTTGACTATGCTTTTCTAGAAATGTCATTTTTTAATTTGATAGGAGTATTTTGGTCCACTTGTCAGTAATTATATGGATTGAATTTCTGTTTATGTCTCTATCTTTCCTTTTCTTGGCTAAGGAAGTATATGATTTTTGCTAGTTTTCTATAGGTACTAGAAAAGATGTAGTTTTTGCAAGTGATTGAGTTCAGTGATTTGTATGTTTACTGACAGTGAAACCACGAAGAATGTTCTGATTGCTTCGGCATACATACCTCTGAAGTGTAATAAATTTGCGAAGTTTACGTCCAATCTCCCTACCGTGTCCCCTAGAATTTTATTATCTGGCCCTGCAGGTAAATAGCCCATATTCCTTTTCTGTGTATGTGAATGTACATATCCTACTTTTTCTCCCTTTCGGATTCCACCACTAACTTTTTAACTTCTTCCCTTCATAGGTTCAGAAATATACCAGGAAACATTGACCAAGGCACTTGCTAAACACTTTGGTGCAAGGCTTCTTATAGTTGATACTATTCTATTGCCGGGTGTAAGCTTCTATCATAGCCCTTCTAAAATGTGTATATTTGTCTAATTTTGTTCTTCGAGTTGTTCATCACTGCCTTGTTAATTTGTTTTTGCTTTATAATATCTGCTTTTCTAACTCTGTTCAGGGACCAACAATGAAGGAAGCTGATCCTGTAAAAGAAAGTTCAAAGCCTGAAAGAGCAAGTGTATTTGCTAAACGGGCTGCTGCTGCAGCACTACATCTCAAAAAACCAATGTCAAGTGTTGAGGCTGATATAACTGGGGGATCTACTGTAAGTTCTCGTGCTCAGCCAAAGCAGGAGGCATCTACTGCTTCATCCAAAAACTATACTTTCAAAAAAGGTATTATGCTGTTAATATTTTGTTATCTTCTGCATTTTTCATTTGGGGGGCTCAGGGACTGGGGTCAGAGTTCTGTTACAGTTCATAAAGGTGTCTGGATCTTTCAAACCATCCACTAGCCCCTATAGTTGTCAACAGGACCAGAGGATCCTTTTTTCCCCTGGGTGGTGATTAAGTATTCCTATAGGTGGATATCTGGAATCAGGATTGTGTTGAATTGGTGCTTCAATGTTCTGGCAGGTGATAGGGTGAAGTATGTGGGTTCTTCATCATCAGGGTTTTCTCCTCAAACGCCAATAAGGTAAATGTGCTGCCTATCTGAGATCAAATTCACACGACAAGTTAAATGCTTACCCTTTTATTTAAAAAAAAAATTATGCTATGTATACTGATGAAGATATCAATGTTTATAACCACTGTTCACCACCTAAACGTGGCAGAAATTTACTGGAATTACTGAAGGGATATAAGCACTGCCATTGGTATTATAGTGCTGGTACGAGACACAGGCATCCATAAACCTTATAAGGACCTTTATGGTCTTATTGACCATTTTATTTGTTGCTTAGGTCTAAGTTGAAATTCAGTGGTCCTCTCTTCCCTGTTATGCCTGCTATTTCTCTTACAAAGTAATGTATGCATGCATTCTCTAGCTCTCCAACTCATACAGAAAGACACACACAGATGTCTACTTGCGTGTACTCAAGGCCAGGGTTGCATGCGGCCTCTCTTCTTATGCCATGTTCTCTAAGCCTTCAAGAAGCATGGACGAATCTTAATGAATCTATTGAGACTATTTATAATCATATTATCTCCCATTTGAGGTTTAGTAAATACTGTATTCATCTTCTCTAATTCTCATGGAGAACCTCTTGAGCTTGTTGTAAGTGTTCCGTCAAAACAAAGAACAGTTGGAAGATTTACATGGGACTGAGGGTGGGTAGATGATGTAACTTTACAACTTGAATTTTATATTGATGGTGTGTTTGAGTCACATTATTTTGGAAGAATGTATTTTGGAATTGTAGATTGATAGAGAATGTGTGGTTGAAAAAGAAGGAAAAATTATTGATGTGATTGGAAAATATTATTTTGTTGAAGAATATGTGGTTGAAAATGAGTAGAAAAATGAGAATATAAATTTTAATGTGGCTCAAACAGGGGTTGAATTTCTGTAATCTGGTTATACGATGTTCAACTAAAATGACATATGACCTGGATTGCTTTAGTCAACTAATTGAATGTTCATTTTTCTTTACACCCTCAATGTATAACGGGTGGACTAAAGTATAAAAGAAGGATACTTCTTCTCTTCTTGTTAATTATTTCTCTCGTATGTATAATAATGGAGGAATCAATGGTGATGATCCCATTAGAATTTAGTGGAACTTAGAATAGCTTTATTTTATCATTATTAATGCTCATTTTATATGAGTGCCTGAGGCGAGAAGATCCTCGATGTGGTGAAAATGTTCACTTATGAAGATTCTAGGTTACTGTAATTTATTAGTTTGCACTGAATGCCAGTGCACGTGATATTGCTGGTAAAAAGCTTGCTATAGTGACATGTTTTTTTATTTCATTTATTATCGACCTTTTTGCTCCGAAACCAAGCTCTTTGATATATTTTTGCTCATTGATCTACAAAACCAAGGGTACAAGTTCTAAACCCATTATCTGCTTGCTTGCTTGAAAAAGGGGGGAAGGGTGGGGGATTAATTATATAATGTTTACGAAGTGTGATTCAGCCGTTTTCATACATGTTTGTATCTTTTTGGTGCAGGGGTCCAACATATGGTTATAGAGGCAAGGTGGTACTTACTTTCGAGGAAAATGATTCTTCTAAAGT
This sequence comes from Fraxinus americana, assembly GCA_035079005.1. Classification (NCBI taxonomy): domain Eukaryota; kingdom Viridiplantae; phylum Streptophyta; class Magnoliopsida; order Lamiales; family Oleaceae; genus Fraxinus; species Fraxinus americana. The sequence goes on along the minus strand of CM068708.1, from coordinate 18,082,749 downwards.
TGGGGTTAGGTTTGATAGAACAATTCCTGAAGGTACTGATCTTGGGGGCCTCTGCGAAGAAGATCATGGTTTCTTTTGTGCAGGTAGTTTTTCTTCTTATCTGGCTTTATTTGTTAGATTTGAACCCACAATCAACTATCAAAAACTCTGGCCATTTGTTTTATTTCTGTGCAGCTGACTTATTACGTCTTGATAGCTCCAATGCCGATGATGTTGACAAGCTTGCCATTAATGAACTCTTTGAGGTTAATGCTATTATATGTTTTAATTGACAAGATTGGCTATAACTTAATGGCTTATGTGTTGCATTTCAATATCTTGTTCACATGTACAAGTGTTGTAATTTTGTAGGTTGCTACCGTAGAAAGTAAAAGTAGTCCACTAATTTTGTTTACGAAAGACTTGGAGAAGTCCATGGTGGGAAATCCAGAGGCATATGCAGCCTTTAAAAATAAGCTTGAAAAGTTACCTGAAAATGTTGTTATCATAGCTTCGCATACTCAGACGGACAACAGAAAGGAGAAAGTAAGTTGTAGTTTTCTTGTTTTTGCTTTCGCAGACCTTTTGTGTATAAATGTATTAGAACTTGTCAAGCACGTTTATTACACACTTGCATTTGTTTAAATCAAACTCTTTAATTCTTGTGTATTTCAGTCCCATCCTGGTGGATTGCTGTTCACAAAATTTGGAAGCAACCAAACAGCATTGCTGGACCTTGCCTTCCCGGTATGCCCTGTTAAATGAATGTTGGTGTTTTATTCTTAGCCTGCTGTCCTTTTCACTTGTGCTCTCTCTCTTGTTTGATTTTTCTATTGTTTTCTTCTAATGAAAGTTAAGGTATTTTTACCCTTTGAATTTCTCTTTCGATCATTTATTTATGTTTTTCTTTTTTGTTTGGGAGGGGAGGGGAGGGGGGTGGGGTGGTATACACTTTGCAGGTGGCGACATTCCAGTTTTTTCTTTCGTGTTTTTTATGTTATATATGTTTGGTAGAAAGGATACACATGCCAGTTGGCAACGTTCCTTCCTTTTTGCATTTTTTTGTTTATGAAAGTTATTAATCACCCAGTCTAGAGCATTGTTTCACTTTGGTTACCAAACCTTTTACTTTCCAAGTTAGTCATTGAACTTTGATTTTTATTACAATGTAGGCACTGTGTCCTGCTAAATTGACTAAAATGTTGTTGTGAAAAATGGAAATGACGATATGGCTTGGAAGCTCTGTTGGTGCATTATTTTTTTCTAGGGAAAATTGCGTATCGATTGAGAAGTAGTGTCAAATGTGCTTTTATAAAGAAACTAAGAAACCATGACAAGATGGAGATAGGAGGTAGACAGATGTACCTAAAACGTAAATTTATATGGAAGTTAGGTTTCTAACTTAGAAACACAAAAGTTCGGTGACCAAAGTAAAACAACACGTAAGTTGAGCGATAATGACGTTTTTAATCATATGTAAGTGTTGATATTTGAACTTTGATTTTTGTTACAATGTAGGCACTGTGTCCTGCTAAATTAACTAAAATGCTGTTGTGAAAAATGGAAACGACGACATGGCTTGGAAGCTCCGTTAGCACATTATTTTTTTTTCTAGGAAAAATTGTGTATCAATTGAGAAGTAGTGTCAAATGTGCTTTTATAAAGAAACAAAGAAACCATGACAAGATGGAGATAGGAGGTAGATGCACCTAAAACGTAAATTTATATGGAAGTTAGGTTTCTAACTTAGAAACACAAAAGTTCGGTGACCAAAGGAAAACAACACATAAGTTGAGCGATAATGGTGTTTTTAATCCTATGTAAGTGAAGATATTTTTATGTTTTTTCTTGCTTTTCCTGTTAATTTGTATTTTCTGTTGCTAATTAACATCACTCAATGATCATAAAAAATGATGACGTGGAAAACAGTTAGTGTGGTGCTTATTATATTTTTGTTTATTCAAAAAGGTAGTGACATGGCTCATTTTTTCAATATGTATGGTTTTTGTATCGGTTTACTCATTGATGAATAAATTTGTACTTCGGATATTGTCTACATGCCACCTAAATTTAATGGACTTCAATTTCTATACGGGTAACATTATTTTTCCTCTCACTGGTTGCACACGAACAGTTATCGTATAGTTCAAAATGATTTTAAGGTGCGAATTCATTGACAGGACTACTGAATATGCCAACCTCCTTGCATGCTATACCCCTTTTCTTCATTGTAGTTATTGATAAATTTTAAAATCAATCTCAACCTCTCTTTTTTCTAGGATAACTTTGGTAGGTTGCATGATCGAAGCAAAGAAACACCAAAGACACTGAAGCAGCTCAGTCGTCTTTTCCCAAACAAAGTGACTATACAGATTCCTCAGGTAATTAGAAGTTTTTTTCTGTTCATTGCGTATTCTGTTAATGTTATAGGCCAGCTTCTGATATGGTTAGAATTTGACAGGACGAAACAGTACTATTAGACTGGAAACAACAGTTAGACCGTGATATTGAAACAATGAAATCACAGTCAAATATTGGTAGCATTCACTCAGTGAGTCTTCTCTGCTCATTGGACCTACTTATTTATCTGCCTTTTTTCTGTTGGTCTTCAGCAGTATGTATGAATATGAGTTAGATAACCATCTGTTCTTGAACATAGCTGCAGTTTTTATGTAACACTAAGAGTTATCTGATGAACTCGGTTTGGGTAGCTTTTTTATATGCACGAAAATGTACTGATATTCTGCCTAGATTCTCATTTGGGGTTTTTCTTTTTTCTTTTTTTTGTTGGGTGTTGGTGTTTGGGGGTGGGGGGATGGGGTTGCTCTCTCTTTTAAGTATTTCTTTAGAAATTGTTTTAATTCTATAATGATTTAGTTGTGGTCATCGTGGTGTTGTGATGAAGTGACTGGTTAATTTAATAGTAAATGAACTGATAAGGATTTCCTGTGTAGAATTTGATTACTAGTGTATATATGACAATTTGACCAAATGGTGTGAATCTCTGGATGAGTAGATTTTCATTGATCTTGATTAACTCTGCTACTCTTTTCTATATGGATTTCAGGTTCTAAATCGAATTGGTCTTGATTGTCTGGATCTTGAAACTTTATCCATCAAAGACCAAGCTTTGGCAAGTGAAAGTCAGTCATTTCTCCATAATTTGAATTGTCAAATTGTGCACCATGCACTTTAATTGTTTTTTTAAATTGCTGTTCCCATGGTTATAGGTGTTGAAAAAATCGTTGGCTGGGCTTTAATTCATCGCTTGATGCACTGTTCTGAAGTACCAGCTGAACAGTCCAAGCTTGTCGTTTCAAGTGAAAAGTGAGTTAATATTGTAATTCGTTTACAGTAATACTGTTGCAAGACGTAGAATGAAGAGTATTAATGAGAAAGGATAAGAAATAACAAATGAAATTACTAGCTGATGTTGGTATGAGAGGTCTTATATCTTCTCGCTCTATTCTGCAGTATTAGATATGGGCTAAACATTCTTCAGGGCATTCAAAATGAAAACAAGAGTTTGAAGAAATCTCTCAAGGTAACGCTTTGCAGTCTTTCTTAAGTTGCACGAGTTCGCCAAATGTTTTCCACTTTGTTCCATATGACCTGAGACGGGGAAATGATTGCTTGAGTTTTCAGGATGTGGTTACCGAGAATGAATTTGAGAAAAGACTCCTTGCCGAAGTTATTCCACCTGCTGATATGGGAGTTACTTTTGATGACATTGGAGCATTGGAGAATGTGAAGGAAACTTTGAAGGAACTAGTGATGCTACCTCTGCAAAGGCCAGAGTTGTTCGGCAAAGGACAGCTGACAAAGGTAATATGACTTGATTTATGGTTCTTATTCAGAATATTAATAAATCTTCCCTAGGCATTTTGGTCATGTAGGGCAATTCTTCTTGTTTTTTTCAGTGCTAACCATGTCGCTCTTGGCAGCCTTGCAAGGGGATATTGCTTTTCGGACCTCCTGGTACTGGTAAGACAATGCTAGCAAAAGCTGTTGCGACTGAAGCTGGTGCAAACTTTATTAATATATCAATGTCAAGCATCACATCAAAAGTACATTTTCTTATTCACCCTTGAAAATTAGCAGTTTTTATGGTCATTTCTCTTTTTTGAGTAACGTTCTTTTTCTTGCATTCAGTGGTTTGGAGAAGGAGAGAAATATGTCAAAGCAATCTTCTCATTGGCTAGTAAAATAGCCCCAAGTGTTATTTTTGTTGATGAGGTTGGTATAACATCTCTTAAATTAATTAATGCTTTTTGATTGATTGCTGTTCCTTCCAATTTTTCCATATTGGTCTCTCTCTCTCTCTCTGTACGAATATGAATTGTTTGCTTGTTTCTTATCCTTGTATACTGTGCCTTAAGAGAGATGAAGGGGGGAGGTTAATTTATTGGGGACGGCCAACCTTTTTTAGTTTTGTTCTTTTGCTTCTTGTGATGATATAATATTCTGCAGTTGTGAAATTTCCTGTTTGTTTTTCTTAGCCGCTGTTTGTGCCCCATTCTTTAAAACTCATTTCCAACCACATATCCTCCCAATAAAGTAATTTTGGACGTTAACCCAAAATTTTTCTTAAATTTTAATCACACATTTAAAAAAAAAAATCACTTTTTATGAAATCTATTCTCAAAAAGTGGGGCTAAAATAAGTGCTTATTGTTTTCTCTCCTTTCCTTTTTTAAATATGCTTTCATATATGTTTCCATAGGTCGACAGTATGTTAGGAAGACGTGAAAACCCTGGAGAACATGAAGCAATGCGCAAAATGAAGAATGAATTTATGGTGAACTGGGATGGCTTGCGTACAAAAGATAAGGAACGTGTGCTAGTACTTGGAGCAACCAATAGACCTTTTGATCTTGATGAGGCTGTAATTAGAAGGCTTCCCCGGAGGTTTTATTTTTCCAAATTCATATCTTTTGCAATACTCATCCTCCCGGAAACCCCCAACAATAATATTTTTAGCATATAGACAGCTTGAGTACCTCTAGTTTGGTAATTTTTTTTGTGTCCAATTGCAGGCTGATGGTGAACTTGCCAGATGCCCAGAACAGGGAGAAAATTTTAAAAGTGATATTAGCAAAGGAAGAGTTGGCTCCAAATGTTGATCTCGAAGTAGTTGCTAACATGACTGCAGGGTATTCAGGTAGTGATCTAAAGGTATGTGGCATGTTTTTCTTGATCATGTTAAAATTATTTTTTATCATAACCATTTCTTTTAATGGTTGCAATACATCTGTTGTTACATGTAATTATTTTTCGTTTTCCAGAACCTCTGTGTGACAGCTGCACATTGCCCAATAAGAGAAATTTTAGAGAAGGAGAAGAAGGTTGGTACGCTTTTAAGTGTATCTGTTTGTCATCTAATAAGTTTAATTAGAATTTTATATCCAAAGCTGTTTCTGTCAAGAACACTCTTATACGAATCAGCCAAGTAGAGTCTGAGCATTTTAATTTTCTGTTCTTTTGAAAGCTCGTGCTTTATGTTAAATCTTTTCATCTAAAGCATGCTGAAGTTTTTCATTCTATATTATTATTCATGTTTGACTATTTTTGTTTGCATTTTTGTTTTAATAGAACTTTATATGTTAACTTGTAGGAGAAAGCCTTGGCACTGGCAGAGAACAGACCATTACCTGAATTGCATAGCAGTGCAGACATTCGTCCCCTGAGTACGGATGATTTTAGATATGCACATGAACAGGTATGTTTGTTTCTGTTACTGTGAGTGTACATGTGTTGTACTTGGTGATTGTAATCATTGCCTTTTCTTTTTAATCAAGAGAAATTCACTGTATGTATGATAGGAGAAATGAAGAATTTCTCTGGGCATGACTTGTATATATTATTGATTATAAACTTCCCACCAACCTCAGAAAGGGCCAAAAACTGAAGTTCTTGATTTCTTATAGAAGTGAATGAGAGGGAAAAGAGGCAGGCTGGGGTTCTGATCTTGGGGGCAAAATCGCCTTGAGGTATAGGACTTGAGTTGAGGGTGGATATATCGGCTGGAAATAAATTTGGATAAATGATCTCATGGTGCATCTGTTCATAGTCATGCTTCTTACTCAATTTTGCTTGGTTGTGTGGGCCCGTGAAGCTTTCTTGTGAATATTGTTATCGATCTTGATAGATGGTTTTAAGTACATGATATGAAGCATGGACGCTCCTACTGGGGTTGTGTGCGCGAAGTGTTGGGTCATGTCAGACATGCTAGGACACGTGTGACATGCCACATAGCTTGTTCTATTTTTCATAATATTTTTTTAATCTTCGATGCTGGCGATACTTTACGGATGCTCCTCGGGCACTTTCAATAGGCCATGTGACACACAAGGACAGTCAAATTTTGTAACTTGTGGAATATAAAAGTAAAAGAAAAAATTATTTGTTAAAACATTTGTCTAAAAAAGGCAGAATATTCTATTTACTTCGTGTTGGAACTTGGTTTACATCTACTAGGTGCATTTTTCTTTCTTTGGCAATAGTAATATATAGTTTAATTCAAAGTTATTTTAATATAACACTACAAATAGCTACTAATATTATATAAAAAGATTTCGCCAACAGAAATCAACACTAAAAATTTTATTGATTTATGAAAAAACTAAAGATATATTATATTAATAGAATTTAAAAGAACTTAAATCAAAATGTCCCTGACGTTTTCATTGTAATTTTTGAAAATCATGTGCGACACATCAGTGCTTTTACCGTATATTTACTTGAACTTGTGTTCATGGCTCTCATGATAGTGTGTTTCAAGCTTGTTCGTGCTGGACCCCTATTATGTTTGGGACTATTATGACCTTTTTCTTTTCTCTGTATATATTTTTTATTAATTAATTGTGATTCTCATTCAAATGCAGGTATGCGCAAGTGTTTCGTCAGAATCACATAACATGAATGAGCTTCTCCAGTGGAATGAACTTTATGGAGAAGGTGGTTCAAGAAAGAAGACATCACTTAGCTACTTCATGTAAAGGAGGTACTAAAGCTGCATAGTGTTTCCTTGTTTAGGCAGTTTTTTTATCTATTTGGTGGATCTGATGAGATGGTTGGGTCCTGTGATTGTGGAAATCCAGTTTCAGGTTCCTCTTATCCAAAACCTTCTTTTGCGGAACTGGCCCTCGTGTATCATATTCAAGTTCATGGGTATTTCACCCTGACCAGATAAAAGTTATAATTTATCTATCCTGACCAGATAAGAAATATAAAGTATCTATCCCTGACTAGATAAAAGTTTTAAAGTATTTCTCAATCTTGTGTGACTAAATTTTTCGTTCTGTGGGTCTCTCTTGTTTGTATATACAAGTTGAGTAATTTAATGAACATTGTTGTATTAATTTTCTACCGGCTCCTCTCTCTTGATGTCGTCTTGACAATTTAAGTATACGTCACGATTGAAGAAGAGATGGCGTTGTCTTAGAAAATTTCTTTTGTTTCCATTTTTAAGTGTATGCTGGTGTTTTTTTTTGGGGGGGGGGGGGGGGGGGGGTGGTGTGGTGTGGTGTGGGGGTGTGAGGTAGGTTGAAGTAGGCAAGGCATGGTTGAGCTGGTCGACCAAAACGTTCATTGGACTCGCTTCATTTGGACGGGCTATCTGTTTTGCAGACCTTCCTTGCGGTTACAACTTTCAATGACATCCATTTTTAGTGCACATATATCTTCTGTGCTTTCGGTCGACTTTTTAATGGATTATTTATTGACAGTGTTTAAAGCCGTTATTATTGTTATATGTGAAAACAGACTCGAGAGAGAAGCTCTGAGAAATATTGTACGATAATATATATGTTGCCCTAATTGTTGAGTGACTGGTTGTCATTATAATGGATTTAGTATGTGCTTCTTTTTCTATATTCATTGTTCATTTTGTTTGTTGACAGAGATGGGTAGTCACTTTCATGTTGGCTGGCTACTAAACTTATTTTATTTCAAATTGGACACTAAACTGTTATAATTTTGTGATTCTGTCTTGTTCGTCAGTCATTGGATAGTGTGGCAGTTGGGTCATTTGTCAAATAACTTGCCAACTAGATTTTGCTTGTTTGTTGGTCTGCTAATGGACAGATGAAATTGTAACGGGAGAAACAAAATAAAATTAACATAAAATTTTGGTAATTCAGTCATCTTATGTTTTCATAAGAAAGACTACACGATGGTGAACAGTACATAAGGAATACAAGGTTTTGTACGCTAGTGAATAATGAAGGAAAGTGATAACAGCGTGGACACAATTTATGGATGTCGTCGAACTTTATTTAACCTCTCAACAAAATCGTCAAACATGAAGAAGTATCCTATTTTTTACTATTCACTTTTCTATTTTAAGGTAAAAGGTAAATTCGTCTTTTAAATTTACTGAACTTTTTATTTTGTAGACGTCGCCTAAAAATAAAACAATAAAATATTGAGAAATTAATGCAAAAGTAAAAGGACTGGACGAGAGTAAAAATGTAAACGGAATTATACAATAGGCTCCAATAATAGGAGAGCTTTGAGTTTAACTGGTACCTGTGTTTCACTAGCATCCAACCGTTTTTCGCGGACGTGAAATGAGTACCATTATATTATATCTTCCATTTATAGAATTAAATGGAGTCGTTCAATTGAAATCAAATTAAAATGTAGTTATTTAATTGAAATGAATTGAGGTACAATTACATGTCGAATAAAAGTACAATTATCCCAAATGAAATTTACCAAATTTGTTAGTCTCCAACTTATTGTTCAAGTTAAAAAATAAATCTCTAGTGATGAAAATTTATGTTAGGGTTCTTTTGATTGCGAATGTGGAAAATGAGTGGAAAGAAAATGAATTTTAGGGAATTGAATTGTTTAGAAATTGTTTTACTGAGAATTGTAATTAATTGTGTTTGAATTGTATAATTTTTCACTTGGAAATTGCTGAAAATTTGGTGTCCGTTTGATTTCATTTTTTATGAAAATTGTCCATTAAAATGATAATTTTTTCTACCATTGGGTCTAGAATTTGTTCCAATTGCCAAAAAAAAAATTAAAAAAAATAAAAAAAATCACCATACCGAATACCATTCGTTTGGTTTTGTTTTGTATGGAAATTATCAATAAAAGTGATAAATTTTTTACCATTGTTTCTAGAATTTTTTCCAATTGCCTAAATAAATATAAAAAAAAAATTGCCAAAAAAATGGATTCCCACCATTTTGGTAAGAAAGTCAAATCATTAAAAACATGAAAAATGTGTTGATGTGACACAAGTACGGAAAGTCAATTTCATGACAAATTTTGTCAATCAAACAAGTCAAAAAGTGAGAAAGGAATTTATTTTTCATTTTTCTTGAAAAATTCGGCTTATCAATTAATTCTCACGAAAGTGTGAGTTGCTTCAAAGTACTAGATGCTGTTTCAAGTTGAAAAGCAAAACTTGAATTTACAATGTTAGATGCCTAAAAGTTAGGTGGAGATGATTTGGATGTTTTCATTATTAGAGACGGATTTTGTAAATATAATGAAGGATTTGAGTATCAATTTGTTCATTTCAAAAGTCGGACATCAATTTTCTGCTTATACAATAGATTAGGGACTGGTGGTGTAATTGTCCATTCATTTTTGCGAAAATTGAAGCCACGGTACCAATTTTTTAACTTTAATACAAAATTATCCAAAATTTTATTTTGTGACATTTACGGTACTAAACACTTAAAAAACTCACACCCAAAGTCCAATTTAACAGAGACTGTTAATTTGATCGTTAGTAGACTATAGAATTGACCTTGATCATAATTTTGACTAATTTTAAAATGATAAAATGGTAATTTTGTATTAAAAAAAAATTATAATATATTAATAATTAAATTTTTTTAAAAAATCAAACCCACCACAATCACCTTTTTCCCTAAACCCCTTACCCCAAAACTACCGGTATCTATGGCCGATGCCATCACCACCACCCCACGTCAGTGCCACCACTCCTTCCACTGCCATGTTGGAAAATGGTTTTACTACTAGCGAAATGGGTCAACTTTGAGCCCAAATTTCAGTAGGACCCGTGCCTTAATTTCAACGGGACCTAACATATTCATGTTCTACTCCGCAAGAGGATCAACATGATATATTTATTTGTCGAAAACCATTTAGTATTGAATGAAATATTTAATGTTAAAGTAACCCACTTGAAACTATAAACTAGTGACGAATTTGATTTATTGGAAAATTCCCACACACTTGTCCCACATAGGAAAGTTATGAAACTTTGATGTGGTTTATATAGTGTAAGGTTGGGAATTGGGTTTGGGCCCCAAGGGGTACCAATAGTCTTTAAAAGAGGGGAGACTTATATCCTATGGGAGTCGGTCCAAATCCCACACGCGCGCGCCGCCGCCGCCGTCCGTCCACCGGCCGGCTCGGCTCGGCACGGCACGGCACGGCACGTGCTCGTGCCCGAGCCCGGTCCGGTCCGGTCCGGTCCGTGTGCAGGTGCGGGTGCGTCCTTGTGCTATATTATCTTTTTGGACAAAATTTATTTAATTTTGGATCAAATTGTAATTAATCAAATTCTTGGGTACATAATAAAATTAATTTTTATTAATGGGCTTATTTTCGGGCAATTATTTTGGGTGGTCTGTTAACGGTTTGGACTGTCAACCGACTTATTATCGAACCTTGTCACATGCGGTTACAGGCTTGTCCGAATGTGCGATCGTTTCCGAAATGACTAGAAGGGTGTTCGAATGGCCACGAACAATTCTATAAATAGCCAAGCCGTTGCCAAAATTAATACACCATTTTCATTGCTATTATTCTCTCGCATTGAATCTCATTCTCCCTCTCTCTATCTCGTTCGATATTATTTCCGAAATAAAAACATTTCATTGAGTTGGAACTCCCGCAGATTGTCGTGTCGCTTTAGTAGGAGACGAAATTCGTTCTATCCCCGGGAAACGATTGCTGGACGCCTTAAGCACCTTTTGAAGGCAGCAAATTCGTTTTAAGGAAACATCGTGAAGTCGGTGGGCTCGAATTAATTTACTGATTCTGTTGATCATACCGTTACGCTGTGCAGATTTATTAAGGTAATTCTGTCAGATTGTTCGAAAGGAGATATTCCAGGAATAACAATCTTAAAACGAATTTTGAATTTTTTCATTTATTCTGGTTCTACTCCTTCTCGTTGATCTTCTGATTGTGTTTCAGAAATGACAATTCCTACTACTACACTCCCTAATAGTAGTATAGAAAAGCCAGAGAAATTTAATGGGTCAGATTTTAAGCGTTGGCAACAAAAAATGCTTTTTTATCTGACAACATTAAGTTTGGCAAAATTTCTCAAAGAAGATGCGCCTTCATACACCGAGGAAGATCCTAATGTTGAGAAATTGGTTGCGATTGATGCATGGAAACATTCCGACTTTCTGTGTCGAAATTATGTACTCAACGGACTGGACAACACATTATATAATGTGTACTGCAAGTCCGCAAAAGAATCGTGGGAATCCTTGGACACCAAGTACAAATCGAAGATCTTAAGACGAAGAAGTTCATTGTCGGTCGTTTCTTGGATTACAAGATGGTGGATAACAAGACTCTGCATATCCCAAGTTCAAGAACTTCAAATTTTACTCGGTGACATCCATGAAGGAATGAAACTTAGTGAATCATTTCAAGCTGGCACCGATTGAGAAGTTACCGCTTCCCGGAAGGACTTCAAGAATTACCTTAAACATAAGCGGAAGGAAATGAAACTTGAAGATATCATTGTCAGGTTGAGAATAGAAGAAGACAACCGCAAATCTGAAAGAGGAATGGTGCATCTAATTCGTTGGAATCAAAGGCCAACATTGTGGAAGGAGGCTTAAAGACTAACAAGAAGAGGAAGCGCAATGGCGAAGGGCAACTGTTCTTCGAAACCGTTAAAAAGTTCAAAGGCAATCGTACAATTGCGACAAGGCGGGACATCGGTCCAAGGACTGTCGGAAGCCAAAGAATGTCAAGGGAAAACCTCATCGGCCAATGTAACGAACATGACAACCTTTCCGATAAGGTACAAGACATGAATCTTTCAAGAATCGTTTCGAATGCAACTTAGTTGGAAACACTAAGGAATGGTGGGTGGATACCGGAGCCACTCGGACACATATGCTCAAACCGCGGGATGTTCTCTACCTACAAAGCGACGGGTAATGAGGAACAACTCTACATGGGAAACTCTTCATCTTCCAAGGTTGAAGGACATGGAAAGATTGTGTCGAAAATGACAAGTGGAAAGGAGCTTACTTTGAAACGAAGTTCTTCATGTGCCCGATATTCGAAAGAATTTAGTATCTCGGGTTCCTTGTTAAGCAAAAACGGGTTTAAATTAGTATTCGTCTCGGACAAATTTGTACTTACAAAGAATGACATGTTTGTTGGGAAGGGCTACCTAAATGAGGGGCTCTTTAAGTTGAATGTAATGACTGTTGTACCTCCTATGAATAAAATTACATCTTCTTCTTACTTGCTTGAGTCATTTAATATTTGGCATGAACGATTAGGACATGTAAATTATAATACTTTGCGTAGACTAATCAAATTGGATTTATTACCAAAGTGCGATTTAGATCCTAATCACAAATGTGATATATGTATAGAAGCAAAAATGACTCGTTTACCCTTTCGTTCTATTGAAAGAAGTACCGAACCACTAGATTTAATTCACACTGACATTTGTGATTTAAAGTTTGTGCAAACTAGAGGCGGTAATAAGTACTTTATCACTTTCATCGATGATTGCACTCGATATTGCTATGTGTATTTACTCAAAAGCAAAGACGAAGCAATTGAAGTGTTTAAACACTATAAATTAGAGGTTGAAAATCAACTTAACAAAAAGATTAAGGCAATAAGAAGTGATAGAGGTGGTGAATATGATTCTCCGTTTGAACAATTTTGTTCGGAACATGGAATTATTCATCAAACTACATCGCCTTACTCTCCTCAATCTAATGGCCTTGCTGAACGTAAGAATCGAACATTGAAGGAGATGATGAATGCTATGTTGATAAGTTCTGGATTACCGAAGAACTTGTGGGGGGAAGCTTTGCTTTCTGCCAATTATATTCTCAACAAATTGCCACATCGAAAAACGCACAAGATACCTTATGAATTATGGAAAGGTCACAAACCTAACTATAAATATCTAAGGGTATGGGGATGTTTGGCTAAGGTAGCGGTTCCTAAACCTAAAAAGGTTAAGATAGGACCGAAAACAGTTGATTGTGTATTCATTGGTTATGCCTATCATAGTAGTGCATACAGATTTATGGTATTTAAGTCTGAAATACCCGACGTGCATGTTAATACGATTATTGAATCAAGGGATGCTACATTTTTAGAAAATGTTTTTCCTTACAACTTGCAAAGTGAGTCAAATTCACTAAAAAGACCTCGTGATAATAATGAGGCTGTAGATCAAGAATCAATAAATGAAGAAGAACCGAGACGAAGTAAGAGGGCCAGGACGAAAACTTCATTTGGACCCGATTTTCTAACATATTTATTAGAAAATGAACCTTAAACTTTTAAAGAGGCTATGTCATCAACTGAAGCTTCCTTTTGGAAAGAAGCAGTTAACAGTGAAATTGAATCCATACTACAAAATCATACATGGGAATTAGTAGACCTTCCACCCGGTAATAAACCATTGGGGTGTAAATGGATTTTCAAAAAGAAAATGAAAGCGGATGGTTCAATTGACAAATATAAAGCTAGACTTGTCGCTAAAGGCTACAAGCAAAAAGAAGGTCTTGATTATTTCGATACGTATTCACCAGTAACAAAGATTACTTCCATACGTATGCTTATTGCGATAGCAGCGTTACATGACTTGAATATACATCAGATGGATGTTAAAACGGCTTTTCTAAATGGTGACTTAGATGAAGAAATTTATATGGAACAACCTGAAGGTTTTGTGGCCCCAGGACAAGAAAAGAAAGTGTGTCGACTTGTTAAATCACTTTATGGATTAAAACAGGCTCCTAAAAAATGGCATGAAAAATTTGACACAGTAATGATGTCAAATGGTTTCAAAATTAATGAGTGTGACAAATGTGTGTACATTAAGAGCACTCTAAATGGATATGTCATGGTATGTTTATATGTAGATGACATGCTGATTATGGGTAATAATGATACCATAATTCAAACTACTAAAAAGATGTTGACAAGTAAGTTTGAAATGAAGGACTTGGGAATAGCCGATGTTATATTAGGAATTAAAATTTCTAGAACATCGGAAGGTCTCATTTTATCTCAATCACACTACATTGAGAAGATTCTTGATAAATTCAAGAAATATAACATTATCCCTATGAAAACACCTATGGATGCAAGCATGTATCTTGTTTCCAATACTGGTGATAGTAAGTCTCAATTGGAATACTCGTATTATTGCGCGATTTAATATATGTCGCGAATGACGCACTCGACGATATTGCTTACTCTATTAGTAGGCTAAGTCGATATACGAGTAATCCAAGTACTGAGCATTGGAAGGCAATTGTTAGAGTTTTAGGGTATTTCAAACATACCAAAAACTTTGGATTGCACTATTCAAGATATCCAGCAGTACTTGAAGGATACTGTGATGCAAATTGGATATCAGATACTAAAGACTCCAAGTCAACAAGTGGATATGTATTTACACTTGGAGGTGCTGCAGTTATGTGTGGAAATCTTCAAAACAGACATGTATAGCTAGATCAACAATGGAATCAGAATTCATTGCATTGGACAAAGCTGGGGAAGAAGCCGAATGGCTACGAAATTTTCTAGAAGATATTCCGTGTTGGACAAAACCTGTGCCTGCTATATGTATCCATTGTGATAGTCAATCAGCAATTGGTAGGGCACAGAATGCTATGTATAATGGCAAATCTCAACATATACGTCGTAGATACAATACCATTAGACAGTTGCTCTCTACTGGTATTATATCTATAGATTATGTGAAATCAAAAGAGAATATCGCGGATCTGCTAACTAAAGGCTTAACAAGAGAGCAAGTCGAAAGTTCATCGAAGGGAATGGGATTAAAACTGATAAAATAATCAAAAGTTTTCATGGTGGCAACCCAACCTAATTGATTGGAGATCCCAAGATTTAGGTTCAATGGGACAACCGAACTGTGAAAAACTTAGTGCGCACTGGGGAAATTTTTCCTACCCATTCCTATGATGAGACAGTGCATAACTGCCGCGAAATAGGATAAGTTACGCTTTTAATGATTTCTATATCTTGATTCGTTCAAGTGGAGTATAGCAGAATACTCTTTATGGAAATCACCTATGTGGGTGAGAAGGGGCCGCTTCTAGGAGAGTTATGTGAAGATTAATTCTCTAAAAACCGCTCATGAACCAGGAGGTGTCCAAGGCCAAAATGGACACAAACGTGAGAACCAATTGTGTTCGAAGGAAATTGTGTGACTTCTATTGTCTAGGTGTACAATAACGGTCGATTGTTCAAAGCATCTTGCTACCGATCGCTAAGTATATCCGATAGATTTTACTAGGGAAAGTTCAAAGTCTTTGGCTACTTATCTCGATGCGATTTTCTTCAATTTTACTTCGAAAACATATCAGATGTTGTTGTTTGGAAAATAAAGCCGACATATTTCATTCATGTGGGGGATTGTTGGAAAATGGTTTTACTACTAGCGAAATGGGTCAACTTTGAGCCCAAATTTCAGTAGGACCCGTGCCTTAATTTCAACGGGACCTAGCATATTCATGTTCTACTCCGCAAGAGGATCAACATGATATATTTATTTGTCGAAAACCATTTAGTATTGAATGAAATATTTAATGTTAAAGTAACCCACTTGAAACTATGAACTAGTGACGAATTTGATTTATTGGAAAATTCCCACACACTTGTCCCACATAGGAAAGTTATGAAACTTTGATGTGGTTTATATAGTGTAAGGTTGGGAATTGGGTTTGGGCCCCAAGGGGTACCAATAGTCTTTAAAAGAGGGGAGACCTATATCCTATGGGAGTCGGTCCAAACCCCACACGCGCGCGCCGCCGCCGCCGTCCGTCCGTCCGACCGGTCCGGTCCGGTCCGGGTGCGTCCTTGTGCTATATTATCTTTTTGGACAAAATTTATTTAATTTTGGATCAAATTGTAATTAATCAAATTCTTGGGTACATAATAAAATTAATTTTTATTAATGGGCTTATTTTCGGGCAATTATTTTGGGTGGTCTGTTAACGGTTTGGACTGTCAACCGACTTATTACCGAACCTTGCCGTTTGTCTGTTGTTACAGGCTTGTACGAACGGTGGCGGTTACCGAAATGACTAGAAGGGTGTTCGAATGGCCACGAACAATTCTATAAATAGCCAAGCCCGTTGCCAAAATTAATACACCATTTTCATTGCTATTATTCTACTGAATCTCATTCTCCTCTCTCTATCTCGTTCTGATATTATTATCTAAATAAAAAACATTTCATTGAGTTCGCCGGAACTCCTGCAGATTGTCTTGTCTTCCGTAGGAGACGAAATTCGTTCTATCCTGGGAAACGATTGCTGGACGCCTTAAGCACCTTTTGAAGGCAGCAAATTCGTTTTAAGGAAACATCGTGAAGTCGGTGGGCTCGAATTAATTTACTGTTTCTGTTGATCATACCGTTACGCTGTGCAGATTTATTAAGGTAATTCTGTCAAATTGTTCGAAAGGAAATATTCCAGGAATAACATGCCATTCCATCTGAATCATTTAGGCCGCCGCTCACCATCAAAAGAATATCTTAAATCATTCAAGCTAATTCTATCACCGTCAAGTGAAAACCTTGGGTCAATATCATAAAACCTTATTCCAAACCCGTATTCTGCAATTTCATATTGAGTTTCTCTATACTGTCTTGAAATTGGTTTTTCAACAAGCAGTCTAACCAAGTGTTCACCATTATTCTGCTTCTTTATCTTTTGTTTCCTTCATTTGTGCCATTTCTTTCTAAAAATTGAGGCAATAGCCCAAAAACCCCTCCCCCTCCCCCCCCCTCCCCCTCCCCCCCCCCCCCCTTGTGCCATTTTATCATTTGGCAACGCCACCGCTCCTTCTATCAAAATCCCTAACCCACAATATAAATCTCATTCTCAATTTGTATAAGTAAAATGAATTGAATAAAAGAAGCATTGGGCATTGTGTTATGAATCTAGTTTAAGTTCACTGTAACATAAAATTGTTGGGTCTGAATCCTACAAGCCCTTCTCCTCATCTTCTTAAGTAGGTGGTGGTGTTAGTGGGTTCTTGTCGTGAGACTGTAGTGGTGGTATTAGTGGGTTCTTGATGTGGCTATGGCGATGGAGTTTCAATCTCTTCCGTCGTGTATAGCGGCTGATGGGTAGGATTTGATGAAGATGGCGATAGGATCTGGTAGAGGTACAGTAAAGCGAAATTGAAGGCAGAACCAGATGGATGGTGTTTCAATGATTTTTACAGATAGACGGTGGCGATAAAGGCGACGGTGGTCGGTGGGGTGGTGTAATGGTTGAGCCAAATTTCAACCAAAACCAACCAAAATCACCACAATGAACTCACAAGATGAAGATAATCAATTGGAATTTAACAACCCAAGTTATAACTATATTGATTGAACCAAAAGTAATTACAAGAAGAAGAAAGAGGGAGAGAGATTACAGAGAATTGGGGAAGAAGAAAGAGGTACAAAATCATGACAATTTTCCACAATGATCTTTCCCATGTTCCCTCTGTTTGTTTTAAGTAGAAGAAAACGTGTTTTGCTACAGAAAACGGGTACACTTAAAAAATTAAAACTAAGTAAAATGGTATCGTCTATGAATTTGAATTTGAAGACTAGTCAAGTCCGTTGGCTCCTCTTCCTCCTCTTTCCCCAACTGGGTGCTACCTCCTGTTGATCATTACATTCCTTTCCCTCAAATTGACCTTGTCCCCAAGATTGAAATTGAGGAAATCGCTCTTGAATGATTTCAGCATCTTCCCAAGTAGCATCATCTCTGTTAGAATTTGTCCAGTGGACAAGCCATTGAGTCACGGCTTGGTTATTCTGTTTAGTAACAGGGGACTGCAGGACTGTAAATGGTTCTCCACGAGGTTGTTCAGGCTCGTTCCCTTCTGGCATTAGTAGTATAGGCACTTCTTTGTTTCGCAATTTCTTCTTAAGCAGTGAAACATGGAAAACATGATGGATTTTAGAATAATGGGGCAACCTTAGTTCATAAGCCACCTGCCCAATTTTTCTAATGACTTGATAAGGCCCATAGTACCTAGCGGCTAATTTAGGATTGATCCCTGTCACCACAGATTGCTGTTTGTAAGGCTGGAGTTACAGATAAACCCAATCTCCCACCTGAAATTCTTTCTCCACCCTATGTTGATCAGCATAGAACTTCATTCTTGCTCTGGCTTGAACCAAATGTTCCTTTAACAGTAGATCCATCTGATGCCTCTCTTGTATTAACTCTTCTATTGTTGCTACATTAGTGTGTTGATACGGCCCCAACGCTAACTATGGTGGCTTAATGCCATATAGGGCCTCAAAGGGTCTCATTTTGATAGCAGTATGGTAGGTGGTGTTGTACCACCATTCACCAAAGATAACCAGTTAAACCACTGCTTAGGTTAATGAAAAGCCATACATCTCAGGTACATTTCCAAGTACTGATTAAGTCTTTCAGCTTGCCCATCAGTTTGTAGGTGATATGCAGAGCTTATGTGTAGTTCAGAGCCCATTAATTTGAATAGCCCTTGCCAAAATCCACTTGTGAAAATCTTATCTTTGTTTGATACTACACTTTGAGGCATCCCATGTAGTTTGTAAATATTATCCAGGAATGTTTTGGCTACAGTAGAAGCTGAGAATGGGTGTGCCAAGGTTATGAAATGTCCATACTTCGTGAAACTATCCACTACCACCAGTATCACAGTCTTACCCTTTGAACTGGATAGTCCTTCAATAAAATCCATGGAGATATGGCTCCAAGAGTATTGAGGTTTAGGTAGCGGTTGCAACAAGCCAGGATAGGGGACATGCTCTCCTTTGCATCTTTGGCAAATGTCACACTGGAACACCTTTCTTTTAATATCCTTAACCATTCCAGGCCAGAAGAAATGTTGTTTAACTCTATAAACACTTGCTTGGATACCTGAATGTCCTCCATTTTGAGATGAGTGGATATTTTGTATCAGTTTAGCTCTTATCTGTCCCCCTGACCCCACATACAACTTCCCTTTATACTTGAGTAACCTATTCTTATAGCTATAGTCAGTAACTTCCTCAGGATTAATTAACAAGGCCTCAATCTGTTGGTTAGCTGCCTCATCCCTTTTATAGTTTTCCATTACTTCGTGTATCCAAGTAGGAATAACATGTGAAATTGTTGCAACCTCCACATCTAATTCTTCTCTCCTTGACAGTGCATCAGCCACAACATTATATGTCCCCTTCTTATACTGAATCTCATAACTTAGCCCAAGTAGTTTAGTTAGCCATTTTTGTTGAAGAGGAGTAGTGATCCTTTGCTCTAACAGGTATTTTAGGATTGATGATCTGTTTGGATGACAATATGGTGTCCCTCCAAGTAATGCCTCTATTTCCCTACTGCAGTGACTAAAGCTAGCAATTCCTTTTCATATATAGACATCCATAGTTCCTCATTGTTGATGCCCTTGCTCATATCAGCAATAGGTCTCCTGCCTTCATTAAAACTGCTCCCATTACTCCATGGTAAGCATCTATCTCAACAATGAAGGCCTGATCAAAATCTGGTAATGCTAGTACTAGTGTGTAGCACATGGTTGTCTTCAACTTCTGAAATGCCATTCAGCAGCATTATCCCAGCTGAAACAATTCTTTTTAAGGAGATCAGTTAGTGGTTTAGCTGTAATTCCATATCCTTTCACAAATGTCCTTTAATATCCTGTCAAGCCAAGGAATCCCCTCAATTGCTTCACATTACTAGGCCTAGGCCACCGCTGCATAGCACTCACTTTCTGAGGGTCAACTGATACTCCTATGGCTGATATTATGTGACCCAAATATTCCACTTTGGATTGCCCAAACTAGCATTTAGACCATTTAGCATATAGTGTCTGCTTATTTAATAACTTCAGTACAATGGATAAATGTTGACAATGGAATTCCAAATTGAGGCTATATACTAAGATATCATCAAAGAAAACTAGAACAAACTTCCTCAAATACTCGTTAAAAACTTCATTCATCAAACATTGGAAGGTGGTAGGGGCATTGGTGAGTCCAAATGGCATCACCTTAAATTCATAAAGGCCATGGTTAGTTTTAAATGCTATTTTGTGTATGTCTAACTCTGCCACTCTGATTTGATGATATCCAGCCACTCTAATTTGGTGATATCCAACAGTCAAGTCAATTTTGGAGAACCACCTTGATCCATACAACTCATCAATCAGTTCATCAATCATGGGCATGAGGTATTTATCTTTGATGGTAAGGCTGTTAAGCTGCCTGTAATCTACACAGAATCTCCAAGTTCGTCCTTCGTTTTGACTAGCAACACCAATGAGGCAAAATGACTATTGCTCTGCTGAATAATCCCAATCTCCAACATTTCTTTCACCATTCTCTCCATTTCATTTTTCTGTATATAAGGGCATCTATAAGGCCTTATTTTAAAATGTTGTGCCCCTTCTTTCAATAGAATCCTATGGTCATTAAACCTGGGAGGTGGCATCCCTCTAGGCTCTATGAATACTTCTGGAAATTGTTCAATAATGTCCTGTATAGCTACAACGGTTTGGTACTTTTCTTCTTCTTCATTACTTCTATTTGGGCTATAATACCATATGGTTGTTTGTAGACCCACCGATTCATTTGATTCCCTTCCATCATCAAGAATTCCTCATTCAATTGTTCACTTCTCAGCTCTACTTCCATCCCCTCATGTGAGAATTTGATGCTGCCTTGTTTGAAGTCAAAAGATTATTGGATTGAACAGACTCAACCAATCTATCCCCAGCACCATGTCACTCCCCCCAATCTCAATACCCTCAACTGAAATTGACACTCCATACCCTGCATAGTCCAAGTGAATGGATTGCACATTGTAGTGCTATTCAGTTTGTCTCCACTAGCTACAGTTACCGTAACAGATTGAGTTGGTATCACTTTGCACTTCACTTGTCCTGGGATCTTGATGGTCTTAGGCTTCAAACTCCCAGATAAAGCATTGATGGATATTTCCATTACCTCCTCCTCATTTGTTCTGTGGCGTTCTTTTCTTCCCCAACATCCACCTCATCCTCTTCCTCTATTAGCATAAAATTCAGCATTCTATTTTCACAGATGTGTCCCGGGGTGTATTTCTCATCACACCTAAAACATAACCCCAAACTTCTTTTGGTTTGTATGTCAGATGGAATAATAGTTTTGAATTTTGAGGGGTTGGTTTGGGTCTTTTGTCTTGGTTCATTGTTGCTATTGGGTGGATACTTTGGAACAAAGCCGTGGGTTTTTGGGGAGTGTTAGGCCATTTGGGTTGGTATAGAGGTCTGGTTTGGATTCAAGGCTGTTATGGTATTCTCCTGTATGAGGGCTACTTCAAATGCTTGGGAGATAGAGTTGGGTCTGATAATTTTAACCATAGATTTAATTTCTTCCTTCAATCCACTAGTAAACACCGATATGTAGTATTATTCAGGAAGGTGTGGTAGAGAGAGCATAACTTGGGATTTGATATCCTCAAATAGTTCCTGATATTAAGCCGCAATCCCCTTTTGTCTGATTTTACTGAATACTTGTATATCTCTGCTGTAGTTTCAGCAAATCTCCTACAAACCTCAGTGGAAAATAGGGTCCAATCAGCATCTGGGTGGCTATTAGTAAAGCCATGGAACCAGACATCTGCTTTCCCTTTGAGATACATTTCAGCAATACTAATTCTCACTTCATCAGGAACTTGGTGAATTTGGAAATATTTTATTGCTTTCCTCAGCCACTCTTTGGGTCCTTCTCCATTGAAATAGGGGAAGTCAATCTTAGGTAGCTTAATTCCCCCTTTTAATTTACCCTTCTCAGCGCTACTACTACTTCCCATTGTTGTCCCTCCCATTGGTGTTAAGAGCCCTTCACTGAAAGCAATAGGTATGGATGATCCTTTTTTTTTTGTTTCTCCTTAGGTTCTTCCTTTTGCCCACTCATCTGTGCCATCATGGATAATATAGATTCATACTTGGAATTCATTTCTCCCATCAATACTTCCATTCGGTCCAGCTTGTTGCACAGGATTTCAAGTGTTTGATCTGAGGTATCAACCTTATTGCCTACAGTCTTGAAGGCTTCTCCCAGATCTTCCACTTCCCTGTCTAGCATCTTCAAGTGTTCCTCCACTGCCTTAGCCCTCGTGTCCATTTTTAGGATCTAAAACTTTGATACCACTTGTAATGGTTGAGCCAAATCTCAACCAAAACTGAGCAAAATCACCACAATGAACTCACAAGATGAAGATAATCAACTAGAATTTAACAACCCAAGTTGTAACTAAATTGATTGAACCAAAACTGATTACAAGAAGAAGAAAGAGGGAGAGAGATTACAGAGAATTAGGGAAGAAGAAAGAGGTACAAAATTCTAACAATTTTCCACAATGATCTTTTCCTTGTTCCCTCCGTTTGTTTAAAGTAGAAGAAAACGTGTTTTGTTACATAAAACGGGTACACTACAAAAATTAAAACTTGCCGTCTATGAATTTGAATTTGAAGACTAGTCAAGTCTGTTGGCTCCTCTTCCTCCTCTTTCCCCAATTGGGTGCTACCTCTTACTGATCATTATAGGTGGGTGGCGGTGGTCTAGAAGTGAGAAAGTGACGGTTTTTGGTTTTGGGTGTGGTGTGGTGGGGTGGCGTGGTGTGGGTGACTAGAGAAATTGTTGTGTTTTCTTTTTTTTTTTGGATTTTGATTTTAATTATTTTGTTATAGAAAAAATAAATTTATCATTTTAACTTTGTAACATTAGTCAAAATTTGATCAAAGCATTGACTTTTGGTCAACTAATAGAGAAACTACCGGTTTCTGTTAAATTGTAATCCGAGTATGAGTTTTTTAAAGGTTTGATACCGTAAGTAACTCGGACTCCTGAAAGCACCTACTGTCGAGTTACTCAAATTAAAAGTTTTGATCAAGTTTGCATAAAAGTGAATAGGTTGGAACCGTAGCTGCAATTTTCCCTTTACGTTTACATAGTTGCTTGATTCCACAAAATCTCACTCTCTTTGATTTGAATTTTTGAGATGGATTTGATGACTCATTCCTCAAGGTTCCTCCTTCCTGATTTTCCTGCCGACAATGGCTCTTCTCAATTTTACGCACTGGTACTACTAAACCAACGCATCCCTCGATTCACTCCCCTGCTCTGGAACCACGGTAAATTATCATTCGGTCTAATCGATTTTTTTCTTTTTTTCTCAAGTTAGTTCTACTTTTGTTATGCAAGTTAGTTCTACTTTTGTTATGCATTTATGCGGCAGCGGTAAAAAACGCAGTTTAATAACTCTGTGTAGAACAGCACGACTTCGTGTGTGTGCAGATGGCGGAGCGAATCGCCTGTATGATGAGTTGCCGCAATTGTTTCCAGATGAACAAGCCTTGGCTATTCGAAAAAGGTTCGTCAAAATTGTTGAATACGATGAGATTTAAATGAGTATGTGTGCTGACCGTTTCTAACAACTTAAAGCTTCTACACGAGATGGACACATCAGATTCGAGTCCTAGTCTCGGTGACCAATTTTTAAAAGAGCAATCCGATGTTACAAACTATTTTGCAATTGCGTCTTGTGATCATCAGACATTGAGGAGTATTGTTTAATACATTTGATGCATGTTGCAATAGTATCAGTAGACTTTTGTTATTGTTTTTATTATTATTTAAATTTCAGATGCATGTGAGATATATCCAGTGCATAAATTTTTTTTTTGCTTTGGAAGTTGTGGATTTTCTATGATAGTTGTAACCTGTAAATTCCCAAATGAAGCTTAGTTTCATATAAAAGAGGAGACTTGACTTTAAAACAAAAAGATCACAAAGGAATTAAGAAGGCAATTATGGTTTAGAAGAGGAGACTTGACTTTAAAACTAAAAGATCAGAAAGGAATTCTGAGAAATAAAGAAGGCAATTCCGATTTTTATTGCAATGAGGTACTGTTGTAGTTTTATTAACAAATTGACTTTCTATAGTATTATAGTTTTGGGGGTTTTGAAAATCAAATGAAGATCCGTTCTTTCTATTTCTCTACCTTGGCTTAAGAAGAATAAAAACATAGGTGAGGTTCTTATTCAATGCAATCTGTCTATGAAAGGAAAAAGAGGAGTATAAGAACAATAATTATGATGATGCTATTTTGTACCTCTTTGGTGCTAATCACGTGTTGTTTATGCAAGAGTGAAATTGGTGGCCTTCCTATGAGAAATTGAATCCAAAGGGACAATTGACGGATTCAGTTTACTGGTTGTGAACCCATGTCCAGGACTTCATGCTGTGACTGAAACATGAAGCTTTTGGAGATAATATATTTTGGTAATTCATGTGTAATGCTTTAAGTGAGCAGTCTGCCATCTGAAAAGAGAGAATTTTCTTTTATCACTCTTTATTGGTGGTAGGATCCATTTAGATTGATAATATACTGAAAGTGTGAGTTTTTGAATCAAGATAGTTTATATAGGTGGCGCTTGCAACTTTAGCCCTTGTTTGACAACCATTATTTACAAATTCTTTTATGTTCATACTCATTTTCAACCTCACATTTACACAATAAAATATTTTCTACGTAATCCCAAAACTTTTCCCTATTTTTTAATCACACATTCTCCAAAAAATCACTATTTAAAACACTATTTTCTCGAAATAATGGCCATCAAACAGGGGTTTAGTAATTTCATTTGCTCTTTGGTCTCCTAGTCTTTATGCTGACTCTTGTTTGGGAAATCATTCTCACAGTTTCCAGAATTGTGTGCTCAGGGTATACTGCACTGAGTGAATTGCTTCTTGGTTTTCAAGTCTCAAATTTGATCAGATAAAATTCTTGTGAATATTTGATTATATTGATAGAACATGAGTGATTGGAGTCTGTTCTTAATATCTTTATCCTATACTTCCAAGAACCAGAGATAAAATTAAATAAACGAAAATATTTGTCTAACAATTGGAACTTATAATTATGTGGATGATCCAGGTATAAGCCAGATATAATAAAAGGAGACATGGA
This sequence comes from Fraxinus americana, assembly GCA_035079005.1. Lineage (NCBI taxonomy): Eukaryota > Viridiplantae > Streptophyta > Magnoliopsida > Lamiales > Oleaceae > Fraxinus > Fraxinus americana. The sequence goes on along the minus strand of CM068708.1, from coordinate 18,057,514 downwards.
TTCGATTAGAGCAGAGGTATTGGAGTTCTATACAAATCTGGTGAGATAATTGTATCCTTTTGTTGTTAAAAATGCAGCAAATCTTTCGAAGTTATTTATATAGACGCTTGAGTAGAGTCGAACACTAATTTTGTATCTTTGCTTTCTGTGGATGTCACCAAATTTTAGAACCCATGTTAATGGTACTTTCTTCGTATGATCGCATAAGACGCGTAATCTTAAATGCCACTTTCCACTGCAGGGAAATATAGGCCAGGTTTTGCAAATTTAGATCATGACGTGACCCCATTAGTTATATGATGAAGCTTTTCCCATTATGTGCCATTAGGGGAAAAAAATTGATTTAGTATTTGAGCTTCCTATCATGTTGATATGACTCGCCCTTATTACTACGGATCTAGTTCCCTACTGTTGTTCCGAATCATAATAATTTTAGAGCCTAGTTGATAAAACACCATTGTTTTCTTAATTAGTCCCTCCGTCCTATTTATATAGATTGATTTTGTTTTTCACACATATTAAGAAATTTTATTTAATGTTATTGAAAAAACAATTTTTGCAAAGAATTTTCCTAATTTACCCTTATTTAATTATAGTAAATTATGTGTTTTTGTCCATGTTTTCCAGAAGAAGTGGGAAATGTGTGTGTGCCAAGAAAGTAAATTAAAATCTGTACAACTTCAAGATTAAGTAGGAGGAATTGGCTATAATTAGGCAAATTAAATAAATGTATATTAGTAAACGAACAAAACAAATACTTCCTCAATAAAGAATTAGGACTATATAAATGAGACAAAAAAATAAAGAAAGTCAGTCCATATAAATGGGACGAAGGTTCTTTGTGTTACCGCTTGAGTTAAATAATGTCTATATATTCTTAAAATTTGATGACTGCAGACAATTGATGCTCATTTTGACCAATGAAATTTAGTAACCAGTTCAAGATGTTCAGTTAGGATATGATGACATTGTTTTTGTATGCCTATAGTTCTAGAGAACTAATTAATTTACATTTTCAAATATTTAACTCGTTCTTTGGTATGTTCTATAAAACCGTATACTGAGTATCTATAGCTTGCTTGTCAAATGCAGGGAACCAACACAATAGATGCTTGTCATGATCAGGATACAACGGATTTTCATAAATGTGTAGCATACATTTGTGGCTTACCAAATCTGGAGAATCATAATGTATGGATAATGCTTCAAACATTCCATTATCTCCATGCTCAATATCTATAATATTTATGCTTGATCTCTGTTTGTGATCCATCTTGTCATCAGATGTACTCTTTCTTGAAGAAAACATCTAGTATAAACTGAAAAACCTGTGAAGGGGGTAAATGGAACTTGAAACTTAAATCGTATAGGATGAATGCTAGCTTATTGTTATTAGCAACCTTGATGGAATCTGAAACATTTATGAGCTTGCTTGGGAGTGATTATAATTTGTGAGTCCTACAAAATATGTGGATAATAAGTGTACAGTAGTTGTGAGTCCTACGAAATGTATGAATAAAAAATATGTTTGACCAATTTAAATTACGCACTATACTAAAGGATCTTCCCTTTCTCTTTTCTTCTATTTTCACTTGTGTGCATCTATTGACATTCTAATCGTCATGCCTGTGCTTAAATTTTAGTTATGCATTCTTGTTGCCGGAGCACTTGGTGGGAGGTTTGACCATGAGGCTGGAAATACCAACGTACTATGTTTTTTCTCAACCACCCGAATTATACTTTTATCGGATGATTGCCTAATCCAACTTCTTCCAAGTAGTCATCATCATGAGATCTATATTCAGTCCTCTGTTGAGGGCCCACACTGTGGACTCATTCCAATTGGCATACCATCTAGAAGCACTACAACCACTGGGCTTCAGTGGGATCTTAGTAAGTGTTCGTCATTACATGCATTCTAATCTTTTTATCCTTTCGATGATTGTGGCTCTTCTCAAATGCTGGTCTATGACGACCTCGCTTTCTTTAGTCAAGTCGAGACAGTTTGAATAAGATATCATTCTTGAATTAAATTCCATCTTTTGGTAAATTTAATACTTCTGTGCCTAATGCAACCGTGGTTAATGTACTTCCTTTCAGCTGATACAGAAATGAGGTTTGGTGGCTTGATCAGTACTTCAAACATCGTAAAAGGAGAGATAGTAACTGTCAGGTCTGATTCGGACCTTCTCTGGACTATATCCATTAAAAAGGCATGAAAAGTTGTGCTTCTGAGATAGATCGCGCAACTTATAGATGGTTATTGATTCGGCTGAATTATTCGCTGTGATGCCTCTCATATATTGAACGAGTTTGATGCTTTTTGTAAGTTTCGAGTTCATAAGCTCCATTCTTGTTCTAATTTGTGTATGATGACTTTGATTCTTTATTCAAAGAAATGCTTCAGGCTGGTCAGCGCCTCAGCGGTAGTGTTTGTATAGCACATGAAACGTTCTCGAGGGATGAAATTATCTTTGGTGATTTTTGTTAAATTAGTGTATTTGCCTAGCTTGTGGTAGATTCAAGTTGGTTTGCTACGTATAGTTTGAATCTAAATCTAAAATCATGAAAAATAAAATTTAAAAACGGAGACGAGAAAGAGTACAGGTGTATTCAGGGAGTACTGTACTGTCAAAGCTTTCGTGGAGATAATATCTATATTGAGATCGACCAACCATTTAAAAGGAAGATCACAGTGGGATATGTGGAGATTTTAGATATTTAGAGGAGAAGAGGTGAAATCAGGCAGGCCGACTATGGTCTTTATTCTTGTTACCAAATGGCAACAAGTTAATTTTAGTGATTTGTCAATTTTTTAATGGTGGGACAGATAGACAACCCTATGAATAAAACATAAATTAAATAACACTGATAATAATTTTAGATATGATATTAGCAAAAAACTGTGGAAAGGATCTTGTCTTGTCGATTTGATAGGAAAGATGATAGGCAAAAATTTCATAAATACTGATCAAGTGGTCAACAAATTTCGACCAACTAGAACTAGGTGTCTTCTGTTCACTAGAATGCATCGTTAGGGTGAAAAGACTACCGTCCCAGATAAAACAACGATGATCATTTGTACTCCGGATTGTTTGTACTCCGATGATTAATTAAATTGTCATAATAAGAAAAATGAGATAAAGTGAGAGGATTTGATGTACATACCTTGAATGTAAATGCGTTGCACATATATAGGAAGACATGATACAAGTGAGCCACTATTAGAGCCTGTTTGTTTCTGCTTTTTTTCCAAATTTTAATCAATTTTCTTACCGTTGCCAGCTGCAATTGTTGACCTTTCTCTCACACTTCAGCTCAGCAACAATCCAAAAATTGCTTTTAATTTGGGGAATAATTGCTGCCAGACAAGCTCTCTTGTCCCTCCTCGGGACAAGGAATTGGGATAGAGACAAAGAACATAGTCTCGCACAAATTCACAAAATCTTAATTTTTTATTTTTATTTTTTAAAATTTTAATTTTATTTTAAAGAATAGAATAATAAATAAATATTGCCAATCCCACATCTCCTCTTTTAAAATTTATAAATCTTATTTTAAAGAATAGAATATTAATAAATAAATATTGTCAATCCCATATCAAATTAGAAAATGGACTGTGCTACTCTACCAGATTGGTACAAACTCTGGTAGAGCCAACGATCATAGGGGGGTGAGTGATAAAACATTTGAGGGGGTTTTTTTTAATGAGGTGGGTCCCGAGAACCCACCTCATGCGAGGCAACCACTCTACCAGGCCTTTTACAGGCCTGGTAGAGTAGTTTAATTCTTAGAAAATTGGTGGGGCCAAGGAGAGAGACGATTATTTTTTTCCTTTTTATTTATTTTAGCTAAGGGCATAATGGTATTTCGACAACAATCTTCATTACATGTCCAGAGACACAAATTTAAAAGATCAAAGCTGCAAATAAATATAAGGTTAAACCTAAATATTATATTACTCATAAGTTAGGGGTCTCCACTGCAATTTTCTTAAAACTCAAAATAACTTTCTTTATTGAGCGAGAGAGATTCGATGATTCGTCTGGACTCTGGAGATCAAAACCAGTTTCGTTCTCCTAGATAGCTCTCTCTTACTCGGTACCCGTAATTTCTTTTCGCTTTTAGGGTTTAATGTATTAATCTCCGTTTTCATCCATTATTATTTATACAAGCTTTTAGGGGTTTGAACTGTTAATTTTTTTTTTGCCTGAATGCAGGTTTCTTCTGTGCACTAGAATTAAAAGATGGTAAGGTGGTACTTCCTGAATACTCGGTGTTCGGAGGTTTTTTTTGGCTGTGAAATTTGAGTCTGTTGCGTATTTTTTTATATTATTCGCTTGGTTGATTTTTGCGTTTTGCATTGCAGCTTCCACTTTCGTTGCTAAAGACAGCCCAAGGCCACCCTATTGTGCGAATTTTACTTTAACTTGTTTTTGCCTTTTACATAATACTTCAAAATGAGGAGATTAGGAAATTGATTTCTTTTTTTTATGATTTTCTTGAATAATAATTATGAAAAATAAAGAGCTGTGGATTCAGTTTTGGTTGGTGATGCTTATGCTGGTTCCTGTCATTTGTGTTAGCTGGTGGAACTGAAAAATGGGGAGACATACAATGGGCATTTGGTAAATTGCGACACTTGGATGAACATTCATCTCCGTGAAGTTATATGTACCTCCAAGGTTCTTTATTTCTTCTCTTGAATTTATTATTATGAAACCTTGATGTATTCTTTTCCCTTTTTCCTTTTCTTTTGATTGATTTTTTAAATTCTTTTTTATGGTTTTATAATATAGGATGGAGATAGGTTTTGGCGGATGCCGGAATGCTACATCAGGGGAAATACGATTAAGTATCTTAGAGTTCCGGATGAGGTATGCTTTAGAACATCTTTTTGTCTGCAGGTTGTTTTATGTTCTACTGTTCTATTTGCTTTTCTGCTAGTAATTTACTGTTCGCTTATTTTCCACTGTTGAAATTAGATATAGGATTTTGTCGAAGGAGCTTATTTAGATTTCTTTTTTGGGATAATATACGATATAATTTCTCCATACCTTGATTGGTAGATTGTGCTAGATTTATACGTACACTATCTTTTGCGTTGTATTTTGGTATATAGATGAATGTAGTGTGAATGCAGTTGTCAGTAATGGGCATAGTTTGAGTTCCTTGGTGAACTCTCAACTAGACTTTCTGTTGGCATAGCCTCATTTCGTAGGGAGCTTTATTCAAGTGTAGCTGCTTTGAACGGAAACACCGATCAGTGGCAGCAGTTGTATATCTTCCCGTGCAGATATAAATTTAAATGTCTTCACTTTCTGAAAGCAAGCAGCATTTATTTCAAACTTAACCCTTAAAAGAATTTTTTTTTTTTGTGTGTGTGTGTGTGTGCGGTTTTTTACTTTGGGGTGGGGTGGGTAGGTGGGATATCAGACAAATGTTTTCTCCTCCACTCCTTCCTGAGCAATGGCTTTTTATCAACTTCGTTTCTTAAATTATTGTAGTAATACACTGATTTATTATTGGTGTGGTCCATATGTGAATTAATGGCATCATTTAGAGGAAGTTTTTAATTGGAATGCATAATCTTCCTGCGAAGTTTTGGAAATCCATTGAATTCATCTAAATGCTTGATGATTGCATGCTATAGTGTTTCTTTCATAGTTTCATTGCAGTCTTTTTTGCTATTCTGTCACTCTGTTCTGTGATCTGATATTGTAATAAATTAACAAAACTAAAGTGAATTATTATTTTTGTCTTCCTTCTAGATGATTGAGCAGCATTGACATATTGAATCTTCTTGCATGGCAGGTAATCGATAAAGTTCAAGAAGAGACAAAGAATCGTGCTGGTATGCTCTGCCTTTTGTTTCGTCTCTGTCTTTCCATTTAAAATCTGAATAATTATCTGCAGACACCTTATCGAGTGGAATGGATCCTTTATTTTATCAAAAGCAAGGACCTAGAGACTCTGTGATTTAAAAATCAGACACTCTACAGGAAGTTTTTCCATAACTCGTTCCAGGAATTGCAGTCAATTATTTTCTAATGTTATGAATGTTTCCTTTTTCATTTACACTGTTTTGACTGAATGAACGCCTCTTCTTAGTGCTGCCTATATACTTATGCTCATCCTGATTGTGTCATGCCTTCGATATTTATTTTTATTATCTTCTTCTGAAGTCAATTGGTATCTTTTGAATATACTCAGATAGGAGGCCACCTGGAGTAGGGCGTGGAAGAGGTAGAGGCAGAGAGGATGGCTCAAAACCAAAAGGTATTGGCCGTGGCATGGAGGATGGAGCTGCTAGAGGCATGGGTGGAGGTCGAGGCAGAGGTGGATCTGGAGGAAAGGCTGGTGGAAGCAGAGGTAGATCCTTTTATTTGAATTTCTTAAATCTTGGAGCTGTTCTGGATGTGTGCATAACCTAACATATCCATTGTTGCTTAGCTATGGGGTTGAAGCTGTTTATAATAGTCTTCTTTTATATATAGCTACTCACACGTAATTAAACAATTTGTTGATTTGATTAGTATTTGATGTACTATGCTTGGTAGCTAATTCAAGAAGCGTGAGCTACATTTTCCAAAGAGACAGACGCACTTAAAATAGTAAATAATTGATTTTGTTATCTAAGTTAATAACAGGATTTGTATGCAACTGTTTTTATGACCTTCATATGTGGGTATCCATCCTGGTCCCTACTCAGCAAGAGTACATTAATGAATTGTTTTTATGACCTTTCATGTGTGTATATGTGCTGTATCACTAGAATAAACCATTATCATCTTGTGCCAGGTGGAGGGCGAGGCCGAGGATATGAAGGGTAGATGTCAATGCAGCTGAAGGGGGATGGTCTGCCGTTTTTCAGAGGCCACAATATCAAGATGAGGCAGTATAAATGTGCCTTTTTGGTATTTTCAGCATTACCGCTTTGTCCTAGTACGACGAAGTTGTTATTACTAATAGGTTGGTAGAAAAACCTAGGTTTTACAAGGATGGATATGCCATTATAAATGTTCTTTGGTCGGATTTATGTATGTAACATTTGACAATTAGATTTTGCAAAGTTTCTTGGTCTTTATTAGACCACAGAATGGATTGTGCAATATTAAAGGCCGATATTTCAACTTTTTAGTATTAATTGTCTGTGCTAGTTATATTCTCTAAAAAGTTTGGCCTCACACGTCCCATACTTGATGAATAATTCCAAAATGTGTGTGAGAATTAATAATGTGGTCTGGCTGGATACTGAAAATGCAAAGATGGGAAATTGTGTAGTGATTATCTAAAGAAAGCATCTGTAATTTGCATTTTTAAACTGTTCTAATTGGGGCAAGAATGGGTAATGAGTCGACACTTACACAGCGTAAATTGTACGCATCGAGAGTCGGAGGGAATTCTTATTATGATTATCCCTGTTACAAAAAAAAAAACAGAAAGTGCAGAAAGACTTGGTACATATCAGGCAAAACAGTCTGTTCAGTCAAATAGGTGCAAGGATGCAAGTGGGCACAACATCTGGTGGTGACCTTACCAGATAAGTTAGCTCCGTGTTCTGAAAACTCCGTGTTCTGAAAAAATTTACAATGTGAATTCTGTGTCCTAGCCAACATCTCACCATGAGAAATTTGATCCAAATTCTTTACTTTATCGGATATCCATGATGGTACTTTGTTTAGTTTGATTGGAGTTCGGGTTACGGAGGGATTTGATGGCCTATAAACTGTCCCCTAATGAAGAATCAGCTCGTGTTGTGGAGAACAAGAAAAGGTAATTCAAACCCCAGCAACTCGTCACAAATACAACAGGTATAAGTTTCGAAACTGCTCAATCTAGAAGGCAAATAACAAAGCTTTCAGTACAAAATCCAGGTAAAATGAACTGTTCATGCTATTAATTATCAGTTACCAATCTGGTTCAAATGAAAGAGAGAAATTGAAATGGTTACAAGATTCGAAAAATTAGAGAGAAAGATAGTTTTTTGTTTAAGGATGGGATGCCTTCTTCTGAAAATTAGTCTTCAATTTATAGACTCAAAAAGTTCTCCAACTGTTCTTCATTATTGTGGTATTACTGTGTAAGATAATGAAAATATTACTGTAGCCTAAAGTTCTTTGTCTTAGCATGGAAAATTATTTAAGGTGAAACCCTACAATTTTTCTTTATCAAAGTAAATCTGATAAAGTAGTGATAAAGGGGGTCCTCTACTTTTCCATATGAGACTCAAACCACTCATCCGGAAATTCATCATGATCTAGTGAGATTGGTGAGCCATCTTCTTCATTGCTACAACACTCGCACTTATGGTTTGGATAAAGCCAAAATTGTTTACACAACTCATTTTTTGTCTTCTGTGTTCCACTAGCGTCACCTCCAAAAATATGATCACACCATAAATCCAGATAGTGCCAATCCTTTTATTTAGTGGGTGCCACAGCTTTGCTGTAAATCAAGTGGTCTTGTGATTCATACACCCAAATTTTCTGATTTTCTTCAATAACTTTCTGGATATGCTCAAATTGCTCCTTATATCCTTTGGTTCTACGGAAGGTTGTCATAGTGATAACATCTTCTGGTGTAGTTTTATGGACTTCACTCTTCTCAGACTGCAGATGCTTGGAAGTAGTGGCAATCCTTATGACATGGCTAACTGGTAATAGCCTATCTTCTTCATTATCCCATTCAGGACAAGTAGAGAAAAACCTGATATAAATGTTCTTATGTTTAAGAATTTGGCAATACCTTTCAATAGTTCGGACTACTTCTTTTGGTAACAAAGAAATTTCTTTTAAAGATTTCAATGGGTAAATACAAATTATATTTCTCATTTCGTAAAGAGCACGAACCCAATAAGCTGGGGCTCCTGGATAAAGGTTAACTTTGTTGTAGGTTCCATATGTTAGCGTTTTCATCCATCCTCCTACACTAGTGAACCAGCAGCAGACTAGATTGAACAATACATATGCAAACATAAAATCGTTTTTATTTTTTATGTCCATAACACCGGGGTGTTACAGGCTTTGATAATATTTGAGCAATCAAACTCTGGTATGGAGATACTATTCTTTGTAAATTTTTTCTCCTGTGAGTGAGATAAAGTAGTATTCTCTTTAACTGAGAGTTTATGAAACTTCAATACTTCTTGTGTAATATTGGCACAAAGACCTTCAGAATTATTGGCACTAGGGTCTTCAGATAATATAGCCTTGTTGGCTTTCTCAGATATTGGCTTTACGGCAGTCATTTCCATCAAAGTTATCTAGGACTCTATCGCAGCAATCTTTATGTTCGTCTCGAACTTCAATGCTTCTAGCTCCTTCTTGATTTGCTCCATTCCTGATTAAGAAATCTGGAATAAAATTATTTTTCCTTTAATATGGATAATATCAAATTTAAATGGTGCAAACCACATTTGCATTCTAATAAGTGGTCTTTCAGCTGCACTTATTCCAAGTTTATTTGTTAATAATGGTTTTATCTGAGTATTATTTGTTCTAATAAGAAATTTTCTAGGTAGTAAGTATGGTTCAAATTTTGCTACTCCTTTCTTAACTGCTAAACATTCTTTACGATTAATATCATACTTGGTTTCGACATCTTTGAATGTGCATGAAGTATAAGCAACAAGCTCTTCTAGACATTTAGACAATGGATTACAAAGAAACTCTTTATGATTTTCTTTTCTTTTAAGTATTGCTCCCTAGTGTAATAGAGAGGCATCATATTCTAAAATAAAGATATCTTCTTTATTTGAAATATTTAATTCAGGTAGATTCTCACATATTTTCTTAATTTTGTTTACCATTTCTATATCTTCTTGTGTCCATTCTCATATAACTCATTTTTTAAGTTTTTTTGGTAAAATGAACTTTATATTTAACACAATTTTTTATAAATTTTTCGGAATAAATTAATAATCCGATAAAACTTTGCAATTCTTTCTTGTCTCTAATCACTTCTGGAAATTCTATAATCTTCTTACCAATATGAGGTTGTTGAAGTATTTTTTCCTCTGTAAAAATATATCCTAAAAATTCAATTTCAGTTTTAGCTATTTCTGCTTTTCTTTCTGATAAGGCTAATCCATACTTTTTAGCAATATAATTGAACTTCTTAAAAAGTTCAATATGTTCTTTTAAATTTTTACTATGAATAAGAATATCATCTACATAAACAATGCAGAAATTCTTTATTGGTCTAATAATCTTATCCATTCTTTGTTGAAATATTGCAGGTGCATTCATTAATCCAAATGGCATAACATTCCATTCGAATTGTCCTAATGGATTAGGGGTAGTAAAACTAGTTAAAGGTTTTGAGGCTTCATCTAATTTTATTTACCAATATCTTGATTTACAATCAAATTTAGAATATATTTTACTTCCTTATATTTGTTTTATTAACAAATCTTTTATTAGTAGTTTATAACTATTTTGTATTGTTTTAGAACTTAATTCTCTATAATCAATTACTATTCTAACTTTTCCGCTTTTGATTTCACTATGATTTCTAACCATAAATGTTGGACTATTATATGGACTAGTTGATTCTCTTATCACTCCTAATTGTAAGAGTTCTTTAATTTGTATTTCAAAATCTTTTTTATCTTCTTCGCTATAAAGAAATTGTTTTCCTGATATCTTAACATCTGGGTTTTTTAGTTCAATGGTTGCTATAGGTTTATCTTTATCTCATTTAGCTATAGGATGTTCATGATAACATTCTTTTAGTTCTAATTTAACCTTTTCTATTTCTTCTTCTAAATTTTCAATTTTTAATACTGAAATTTTTTATTTTTGATTAATTTCTGTATAACATCCACCACGATTACCTGCAGAACTCTGATGTCTAGGTCTATGGTGAATTGGTTGATGTGCAATTCCAATAGCTTTATAGATTTTTGGTGTTTTAATTTTGTGATTACAAGGTATAGTAAATTTAAAACTATCTTTATATTGTGTAAATGGGCTATATGTATAGATAAAATTTTCCCCTAAAAGGATATCACATCCAATTTTATCTGTTGCATATATTCGTGGAATAAAACATTCTCTATTTCCAATAATGATAGGAACATTTTTTACAAAATCTCTATAGATTTCAACAATATCACTAGCTGTTTGACCATAAGTTGTTTTCTTATAATCTTTTTTATAATAATGTTCTCGGAACACATTTCTTTTACATAGACAAATACCTGATCCAGTATCAATTATGCATGAAATTTTATCATACAATAATCTGGTAAATTGTGAGTTATCTCAATATATGAACTAAATATACTAGTTTTGATTGATCTGATTCCTTGTATCATATAAATTGGTTCCTTGTTTTTATTAATTTTAGAAAATATTTTTTGTTTTCCTTCAATAGTTATTTGTATAATATCCTTCTGGATATAAAATGGTGAAACCTTTTCAAGAAAGTTCATTCCAAATAATATTGGACTAGTATCTTTTTCTTTTCTATAATCTTTATGGATTTTAAGATTTAATTTAAATTGTTTTCCTTCTATATATGTGAAACTTAGTTCGAGATTAACAAATGTTTTAATTTCGTATTTAATTTCGTGATAATCGGTAAGAGTTATTCCTTGTGGTAAATTTTCTTCTGTTAAATGTTCTACTAAATCTGCTCTTATGTGACTAGTACTAGCTCCTGTATTAACAAGGGCTATAATTTCTTCGTATTTATTTTGATTATTGATATATTCTATTAGGATAAGGAAATTATCTTCCTCACATCTTCTAAGGTCAATATCAATACTATTTCTAGACATTATTGGATAATTTCTACTTGTAGATGGTCTGCTAGAGCTTGAGAGTTCTCTAGTACTGATACTTCTTTTTACTCTTCTGCTAGGCATTCTAACAAGAAGTTGTCCAAAAGTATTTAAGGTGACTAATTCTTGATTTCTTACATTATTGTCTATTCTTCTAGATTGCTGATGAAAATCAAGCAATATGTCTTGTGGTAATGAAATGTTATTATTACTTAACATTCTTGGCGATGTAAATTGCGCTAGATCTTTAAAATCTTCATGGATTTGTATGAAGTCTCCTGAGACTTTATTAATTTCTTTTTGGTGCGTAGTAGTAAAAACATATAAAGTTTTACAATATAAAGTTACTGCTTTACTTCTTGGTAGCATAATTAATCTATCAATTTTGTGATATAGATTTAATTCTAGACTTAAGTTTTCATCTAATAAAGACATGGTAAATCCAGGTCTTATAGTAAATATAATTTTCTTATATACTAGATTTCCAGATACAACTCCTAATACAGCATCCATAGGATCATGAAGTATTCTGTTATCCATCAATTACATTTGTATAGGAATATTCATTCATTCTCTAAAGTATCCTTTAACCATTATTTGTACTCCTCCAATCACAATATTTTTTAATCTTTCTCTAGTTGAGGGTTTTATCTTAGCTAATTGTTTATTAACCAATTCTCTGGTTATTAGAGGTATAATAGTGTTACCTTTAACATTTTCGATGTTACTAGGTACTTCATCATATTTGACAATATATATGGTTTTGTTAAACCAAGGTAGTATTGGTCTTACAAAAACATTTTTATCTTTTAAAAATATTTGTTTTTCTTTTATGACTCCATATCTTTCTTCATCAAACATAGCTGTTTGTGAAGTTCCTTCTTCATTATCTAAAGTATTCTCAATGGTTTTCATAATCTCTTTATTCATATAAATTTGTTCAAACTCTAGTTCTTCAATTTCTTCTATATCTAGCTCATAGATTGAGTCTGTTTCAGATAATTCGTCTAAGGTTCCATTATTTCATAATTTGAGTCAGATTCTATTTCTTCTATTAGTCTGATGATTTTAACAGTTTCTCTTTTATTTATATTGGGACAGTTGGGAGATATATGTCATATTTTATTACATGTAAAACATTTACATTTTTTATAAAATTCTTCTTTAGATTTCTTCTGCGATTTCTTATTTTGGTTATATTCCTTTTTCCAGGACTTTTCTTTTTGAAATATTTTTTGTGGTTCTTAAATCCTTTATTTCTCTTAAATATGATTTGTTTATATTTGTTGATAACAAGGTACATTAAATAAGGACATATTAGAAAACTAAAAAATATCTATATTTTCAAAGTGGCCTATAATTTGGGACCAAAGGGAAAAGGAAACCAAACCTACCTTTGTGGGACGGAGGTAGTATAATTTTCCTTTTTGAACTTTACATCGTAACCGGACCAGAGGTATTATTAGCCACAAATTGTGACCAAGGAAAAGATGTAAACTTTCAATTTGAAATAAATATATTCTTATCCAGACTGGTACTGATTCATACACAACGTGACATACAAACAACATATTTTCCAGTCTACACAGGAACTAGAAAATAAGAGTTGCTGTAAAATTACTTAGCCCATCATAGGTGGAGGTGCCAAACCAGCCCTCTACGCCCAAAATAAAAGCCCGGATTGGTCACAGATTGGGCTGGTTCACATATGTGCCAGTTCATGGGCAGTCCCACCAATGAAGGCATGTATGTCAGATCCGGTGGGTCCAGCAACTATTTGAAGGAAAAAAAGAAAGAAAGAAAACCATGACATGAATTTCAAAAGAAAACGCAGAAATTAGGGTATGTTCTCTTTGTGTTTCAATTTTATATTTAGAGTTTTGAATTCATTTAGAGTTTTGTGCTTTGAGTGTTTATTTTGAGATTGTTGAAAATGTGTTTTTTTTTACATTTCGAAAAATTGTTTAAAAAAGGAAAACCCATTTACTCTCTCTCTCAAGTGATTGAAAACACCAAAAAGTGTTTTGAAATTTTGGCTTGATTATAATTGAAAACATCCAAAACGACAAATTTGTCGTTTTGGATTTTCTTTGTAAATTTTTAACTTGTTTTCAAAAACGCATTTTCACTATTTTGAAAAATCGAAAACAGAAAACAGTTTGAAAATGGTAAAGAGAACAGCCCTAAATAGGATTGGCGGGTTCTACCTTGATATAAACACAACGGGGATTTTTCATTTTTTTGCAATTCTACTTCTGAAAAATTCTTGAGAACCAGTTCAGCCTGAACTAGACTGTTCTTGGATGGACGTGAGCGGGTCAGATCCCCGTAAAAATGTTATAGCTCCGATTCAATGCCAAACCAGTAACCAATATGGGTAGGGCAGTTGTGTACAAAAGGGGCTAGCGGTTACCAGCCTTCCCATTTTGACACCTTTAAAAATAGTTATATCGGTGAAGAGTCAAAAGTTCACATGGAAAACAGAAATAGTATAGAAGTTGGAACTAATGTAATGCAACACCAGCTCAAAACAGGATTAAAGCGAAAAAATTAATAAAGAACCAGTAGTGTAGAAAATATGGAATTTGTTCAGTGATACTTCATTGGAGAAAGTGAAATAAGACCTCCTCCTATTTTTATTTTATTTTTTCGACAAAACCCCAACATGTCCTTGCAAGATCTTCTCGCCTACTTCTTCCCATCTCAAAATAAGAATGCACAAATTGAACTTAGTTTAGAGTCCATTACCCTTGTCATGGTCACCACGCTCTTCCTTCTTCCTTCTTCTTACCCTGCACTTCCCCCCGTGACGGATCCAGGATTTTAAGTCAACACGGTCGGTCGTTGATCGTCGGTAGCAATAAAATATTAAGAGCCCATTTGATGCCTATTTTTTGCAAAAAAAAAAAAATACATTTTATAATATTAATTTGATGAAAAATATGTGTTTAAAAATAAGGAGAAGTTTTGAATTTGCGTATAATATTATTTTATTGAAAAATGTGGTTGAAAAACAGAGAGAAAATGTATTTTGAAAAAAAAAAAAGGAATCAAAACCTAAAATTTAAATATAACAATTATTTTGTTCAAACTAAATATATATAATTTTGCTATATGAGTTAACAATATTCACCAAATGACATTATAGCCAAGTTATAATTCAAAGGAAGAGCGGGTTCGAATTTTTACAATTGCATTAACACCACTAAAACTTAACATATATTATTCTGTTTAATTTTAATGTCAAATTCATCAATTGCCATAATGGTAAATCTGTCAATAATCCTAAGAAAGGTCAGAGGTTTGAACCCCCTCCCTATTCCATTAATTTTGGTAAAAATTGTAAAATTAAAACTATTTAGCGGTGGCAAAAAAGTTCGGAGGCTCGGCTCGGAAAAAGCTCGGAGGCTCGGCTCGGAAAAAGCTCGAGCCGGGCCCAGGTCGACCGAGCCCCACTTTGGGGAGCCGGCTCGAGCCCGGACCGGCCCGTGGCCCGGGAGAGCCTCCATTAAAAAAAAAAAAATTTTTTTTGAAGGCAGGCTGCTGCCTTTGCAGGATAGCTGTCTGCAAAGGCAGCTAAAGAAAGAAGAAAAAAAAAACTCAAAAAATCCCAACCGACTCGGCCCGCTAAGGCTCGGGCCGAGCCTCATTTTTTTTGGCCGGGGGCCCGACTCGGCTCGGGCCAAAAAAAGCTCGGTCCAAAAAAGCTCGAGCTCGGCCCGAGCTTTTTTTTCCCGGCCCGGGCTCGGCTCGTTGCCACCACTAAAACTATTACATAATAGATTGGTTGGAAGGAAACTCGAACCTAGGACATATAGTATGAAAATGCAAGCTCTAACCAAACGAGCTATGGGAGATTAGAGGTGTCAATCTGGGTGGTACGGGTTGGCCCGCCAACATATAAACCCGGTAACGGCCCACATGAAAAAAAGGCCGCCCATAAATTTTGGACTACAACCCACGCCAGTCCGTTGACCCATGCAGGTCAAGCCCATGCATGTCACGGGTCGCGGTTTGTTCCAATTTGGCCCATATTATTGTATAAATAAAATTATAAAAATATAAAATTTTTCATATTTATAACAAAATATATATATATTTTTTAAATGTAAACTAAGAATTGAACAAAATGATAAATTTATATTTATACCAAGAAATGTTTACATAGAATTCAAATTTAATGTTAAATGAATTATTTATAACTTTGTAAAGTTAAATTTAACTTAAACAAATAACAAATAAATACATTTTTAATTACTATTATCAAATATTTATAGTATAAGTACATCCTTCTCTGTTAGCAGTGCCTCTAAGTTACTCTTATAATTAGAATAAGTTTTTCGCAAGGGCTGTCCCCGACCGCAGTTTCTGTAAGCAGAAAGGTCATTGGAAGGCTCAGTGTCCTAAGTTGAGACAGCAGAATCAATCACAGCAACAATCTCAAGCTTGGAAACCTGACAACTAGTCACAATCGAATGCCCATAGATCACCTCAGGGTTATAAACTACCACGGTCTAATACTACAGTAGTAGTTTCATCAAGTCCTTTCACTGATCCTAGTACTCTGGCTGAGTAATTTCAGAAGTTTCTTTCCTTACAGCCACAAGCTATGTCTGCTTCTTCTTTCGTAGGTCAGTTGCCTCATAGTTCTTCAAGTATGTCATATTCTGTATGGGTCTTGGATTTTTGTGCTTCACATCATGTCTCCAGATTCTTCATCTTTTGCTTCTGTGTCTCCTTCGTCTTCTGTGCCTGTCATGACTGCTGATGACACTCCTATGCCTTTAGCAGGTGTTGGTTCTGTTGTCACGCTTCACTTGTCTCTTCCTAATGTTTATCATATACCGAAACTCACAGTAAATCTTTCTTCTGTTGGTCAGTTATGTGATTCGGGTAATTTAGTCACCTTTTTCTCTTCTTCTTGTTATGTGCAGGATCCGCAGTCTCACAAACTGATTGGGACAGGCTGTAGGAAGGGGGGACTATATATTTTGGATGAATAAAAAGTGCCAGTTGTTGTTGTTGCTGCTACTAGTGTTGATTTGTCTTCTTTTCGTTTGAGTCCTTCTTCTTCTAGTTTTTATTTATGGTATTCTCGCCTAGGTCATGTTTCGTCTTCTCGTTTGAGATTTTTGGCTTCTATAGGGGCTTTAGGAAATTTGCAACTTTGTGATATTTCTGATTGTAGTGGATGTAAACTGACAAAATTTTCAACTTTACCTTTTAATAGAAGTATTTCTATTTCTTCCTCTCCATTTGATTTGATTCATTCTGATGTATGGGAGGCCTTCTCCTGTTGCCACAAAAGGAGGGTCTCGATATTATGTTTCTTTTATTGATGATTATACTCGTTATTGTTGGGTTTATTTAATAAAACATCGTTCTGAATTCTTTGAGATATACACAGTCTTTCGTGCTCTTGTCAAAACTTAACATTATACTATTATCAAATGTTTTAGGTGTGATTTGGATGGGGAATACATTTCTAATAAATTTTGTGAGCTACTTGTCTTAGATGGAACTATTCACCAAATTTCGTGTACAGACTCTTGAACAAAATGGTGTTGCTGAAAGAAAATATAGGCACATTGTTGAAACTACTCGCTCTCTCTTGTTGTCTACTTCTGTTCCTAGTGTATTTTAGGGTGAAGTTGTTCTTACTACTGTAGGTTTGATTAATACAATTCCATCTTCTCATACTTCAGGTTTTTCTCATTTCGAAATGTTGTATGGGTATGCCCCTGATTATTTTTTCTTTAGAATTTTTGGTTATACTTGTTTCGTTCTTCGTCCTCATGTAGAACGCAACAAGTTGTCATCTTGATCTGCTATTTGTGTCTTTCTTGGTTATGGTGAAGGTAAAAAGGGGTATCGTTGTTTTGATCCAATAACTCAGAAACTTTATGTGTCTCGTCATGTTGTCTTTCTCGAGTATATACATTTTTTTCTATTCCATCAACTATTCATAGTTTGACTAGATCTGATCTTATTCGTATAGATCCTTTTTTCTGACGATTCTGATAGTTTGTCATCTCAAGTTCCTAGTACTTCAAATACCCCTTCTTATGTTCTTACCCTGTTATCTTTACAACCAATTTGTACTGATAATTCTGCATGTACGGACACTTTACTTTCCGACACATCTGAAGCTCCCTATTCTCCTATGGTTTCTCAAACTCCGTCTGAGACTGTGGATCCACATCTACGTCAATCCATACGCATTCGTAAGTATACAAAGTTACCAGATTTTGCTTATTCTTGTTATTCTTCATCTTTTACTTCATTTTTAGCCTCTATTCATTGTCTCTCTGAGCCCTCTTCCTATAAAGAGGCAATTCTTGATCCTCTTTGGCTGCAAGCTATGAATGATGAACTTTCTACTTTGCATAATACTGATACTTGGGATTTGGTTCCTCTACCTCCTGGTAAGAGTGTTGTTGGTTGTCGTTGGGTGTATAAGATGAAGACTAATTTTGATGGATCAATTAAGAGATACAAAGCTAGGTTGGTTGCAAAATGGAACTCTCAACAATATGGTATAGATTATGAGGAGACATTTGCTCCTATTGTAAAAATGACTACTATTAGTACTCTTATTGCAGTAGCTTCGGTTCGTCAGTGACGTATCTCTCAACTTGATGTTAAAAATGCCTTCTTAAATGGAGATTTTCAAGAAGAAGTTTATATGGCGCCCCCTCCTGGTATTTCACATGATTTTGGGTATGTTTGTAAGTTCAAGAAAGCGTTATATGGTCTCAAATAAGCACCTCGTACTTGGTTTGAGAAATTTTCTGTTGTGATCTCTTCCCTTGAATTTGCTTCTAGTAGTTATGATTCTACTCTTTTTGTTAAGTGCATTGATGTAGGTCGTATCATTCTATCTTTATATGTCGACGACATGATTATTACTAGTGATGCTATTGATGGTATTTCAATTTTGAAGACAGAGTTAGCTAGACAGTTTGAAATGAAGGATTTAGGTTCTCTACGATATTTCTTGGGTATTGAGGTAGCCTGCTCACCCAAAGGTTATCTTCTTTCTCAGTCGAAATATGTTGCAGATATTCTTGAGCGGGCTAGACTTACTGATAATAAGACTGTTGATACTCCCATTGAGATTAACACAAAGTATTCTTCTTCTGATGGTTTACCTTTATCAGATCCTACTTTATACCGTACTATTGTGGGGAACTTGGTATATCTCACTATTACTCGTCCAGGTATTTTACAGGATTTTCGGGGTATAGTCTTTTAGAGTCTTATACTTCCATCCACATCTTCCTTGGAGCTGCGTGCATACTCTGATGCTAATCATGGCAGTGATCCCACAGATTGCAAGTTTGTTATCGATTTCCGTATCTTTTTGGGTGATTATCTTATTTCTTGGAAGAGCAAAAAACAATCTATTGTTTCCCAATCTTTAGCCAAAACAGAATATCTTGTTATGGCATCTACTATCAAAGAGATTGTTTGGTTACGTTGATTACTTGTAGATATAAGATTTTTTCCTTCTCATCCCACTCCTATGTATTGTGATAACCAGAGTTCTATTCAAATTGCTCACAACTCGATTTTTTCATGAACGAACTAAGTACATTGAGATCGATTGTCACCTTACTTGTCATCATTTCAAGCATGACACAATTACTTTACCCTTTGTTTCTTCTTCTTTGCAGCTTGCAGATTTCTTTACCAAGTCACATTCTATTTCTCGTTTTCGTTTTCTAGTCGTCAAACTCTTGATGCTTGTAGTGCCGCATCGTGAGATTGAGGGGAGACGTTTAAGAAATATAAAGTTATTTTGTTTTAATGTTTATTAAGGGTAGAATAATATTTTCGGTTTCCTTTGTTTAGCCTATATATAGTCTCTTTATATCTAAATTAAATTGTCTTTTTGTATTCAATTGTATTATGCAGAATTAATAAAACCCCAGCCTCCTCTTTTTTCTCTTTATTTTTTTGGATTGTTTAACAATTACTATTACATTATCATCATAATACAAAAAAGTACTGTAAAATAGCTTAAAATAACCAGGATGTATTTATTTGGAATAGATTAAATACCGTGTCCAAAGATTCAGAACAGTATAATTGAACAGGGATTAAAAAATAAAAAATAAATATGGTACCTCAAGTTGAAATTCAGTAGTGAGAGAAAAGAGGAGACAAAAACTCTAGAAATGCAGATTAGCAATGTCCAAATCCAGTAGTCGGGGGAAGATTCGAGCGACTTCGATGAAATTGGGCATGAACAAAATGAGGCCATTATGGAGTCCTGTGTAGTATCTGGGCTAATTTTTGAAGGCCTACCTATTATCTAATGACTATTTATTTAGGCTGAATAACGAAATCGTCAAACCGCAAAATAAAATCAAAACTGCTTTTATGAAAGGGGAAAATTCATAAGTAAGAGTTTAACTGTCACTCATTTTAAAACTAAGATATAATGTTTAAAATTTCAAAAATCAAATATTTATTAAAATTTAGTTATGAAATTATTAATTAAATATATTAATGTCACAATTCCATTTAATTTGGTCACAAATTCTCTAATTAATCGATTATAATTTTTTATCAGTCCCAATTCAAAAATATTATGAGTCAAATTATTTTTAGATTACATATAAATTTTTTTATAAATCACAATTTATTTCTCGATCAAAAATTTTTATATGTCACAATTTATTCATTGGTCACAAAATTAAAATGCTTATAATTTAAAATTCATGTATCGCTCAGAAATTATAAATTTTATAAATTACAATTTATTTAAGGGTCACAAATTTTCAAATTAATTGGTTACAAGTTATTTCTCAATCACAACTTAATAAATTGTGAGTCACAATCATATTTTTTAAGTCACATATTATATTGGTCACAAATTACTCAATTTATTGGTCACAAATATTATTGGTTTCACTCAATTGTCGTCGCCACCAACACTACGACGCCACCAAAATTGCTTGTACCACAATTATTTGTGACCACCTCCTCACCACTACCAACAATGCCAGATTCACTACCACACCAGTGCCAAAGTCCACCGCCTCCACCACCACCACCACCACCACATGAATCGCCACCAACACCATGACGCCTTTGCCATTGCCACCACCATCTTCCCATAATCACGGCTAGCACCACTGTCGTTGTCACTTCCATACCAAGAAGCACAACCACCGTCTCATTTATCTCCACCACACCAGACCACCACCACAAAAAAAAAAAAAAACACAAACCTGACTGCACCGCCTCTGTCGCCACCTGTTTCAACAATCACCACCACAACCACCTCAAATCTACCTTTCCTTTACCTCTACCACAACTATCCACACCAACTCAAAACTGCAAACTAAAAAAGAGAAAACAGATTAAAGCCTCGATGAATCATCACCGGATGAAACGAAAAGTAGATCCACAAGAAAACAAAAACGGGTTTCTGCACATGATCGTCGCGATAAATCCATTGGTGGTTTAGCATACGATGAAAACGGATGAAAATAGAAGCCTCAAACCACTGGAACAAAATGGTGGTTTTGCACACGATCGTCGCGGCACCGCGCGACGATCGTGTGCAGCAGTGTTGCTGCTACTGCAAGGAGATGTTGCGTCGATCATGTGCAGCTGTCGTGTGCCCAAACCAGTAGCAATCGCTGAAGTAACCTTTCTTCTACTTGTTGACGTTGGAGTCGTCGGATGGAGGGAGCGAGAGAAGGAAGACGTGGGTCAATGAATTGGGATTTTGCAATTTTTAGAGTTTGAGCAGTTATGATTTAGAGAGAGGAGATAGAGAAAAGAGAGAGGATATTGAATATTATTAATATTAAATATTTGAATTAATATCTAATTTTTGTATAAGCCCCCGTTTGAGCCCAATTTTTTCTCATGTCATTACATTAATTTTTTCACTCTCTTCATCTCAACTACATATTCTCAAATAAAATAATATTACACACAAATCTAAAACTTTTCCACCACATATTTTTCCATCAATCACTATTTTACAAATTTTCAACCCCAAAAAATGGGGGCCAAACATGGCCTAAATAAATTTTAGATATGATTTTTGAAATCGGGTCTTTAAAATTCTGATTAGTGTATTATATTTTGTGAAATCCTTGGTTTGGATCCATATGGATTCATCAATATTTTAGTTTTAAACTAAACCAAACCACTTCAAAGTTGTATGATTTAGTATGTGTTTTTCTTCCATTATTGTAGAAGAAATGTAGTAATGAATAGTTTTTTTTGAAGAATGTGTGGTTGAAATTTAAAGTTACTTTATTGGTTTGTGTGTTGAATATTTTATTGGGTAAATGTGTGGTGAAGAATTTTACTGTAGCAAATAATGTTTTGGAATAATGGGAGACAAACGGGGCCTTAGGTTTCAACCGTTTTAAACCTTCAAAACGTTTAGAAAAAAAATCTGAAAATAAATTAATTTAAATTTTGATCAAACACATTTTAAACTACACGCCCTAGTTAAAAATATACATCCATATTAGACATAAATCAATGAAATTCAATACCTAATAGACAATTATACATCCCAATTAATTAATCAAATCACACTCAAATACTAATCATCACAACCGTTAATGCAAAATTCTCAAATTGGGTAAAGTGCTAAACAATTACTATTGAACCACATTCATCGACCGTCCATTGCAATTGAGTAAACAATTAAATCTAGGTTTTAATTCAAACTTACACATTTCTTTTCCGTCTACTAATAATTTTCTCGAATTTTGGCTAAACTTTCAATCGGTTTATCAAAAATTTTTAAAATAATTTTTTACTATATTTTATTGGTAGTTGTGTTATTTTCTTGTAATTTTTATCGAGCTCCTTTAAATTTTCAGCGGACAATATTTTTTTGTTTATTTGTGTCTTAATTTTCTGATCAAGTCACTGAATTAATTATTTACATTTTAATTTAATTTTTAGATTTTATTGTTAATTACTAGAATGATTTGTTGGATTACTTAAATGATACAAAAATTTTATGACCTTACCCGACACAAAAAATGTAGAATCACAAAAATTTGACAGAGAATTGATACATCATTTGAAAGAGACTGATACAAAAATTTTATGACTTTACTCGAAAAAGTTTATCAGGCATCTGATTGTTAGAATGAAAATCTCACTACATTTAACCTTGAGGGGTTGCTCAATTGGTCAGGTTTTGAGTTTACTTTCCAATGATCACAAGTTCGAGTCTCTTCAGGACCACTGAGGTGAGTACCAGACTATAAATTTCAGAGTCCCGTGGAATTAGTTTAGGTGTGCGCAAATTGGCCCGAATATCCACGATTATAAAAAAAAAAATCTCACCAGCTTTATCATATTAACATTGTCAATTTTTAAATTCTTCAACAAGAATAAATGAAGTAACTTGTTTTTTCTTCACAAAAACTACTCTCATTTTAGCTTAAAATGCGTTTTTAAGGGATGAAAACCATTGGTAAGGACTACTTGTGCTTAGTTTTGAAGATAGAGGGGGTTTAATGTCAAAGAAAAAGGTTCGGGATACATTTGAAACATCGGTATACAATGGGCACTAACATGCAATTTTCTCGTCAATAAATGAACAACTTAAACCCTAATTCTTAGACATCTTCCTCAAAACCCTAATTGAAGTGCGGGAGACATCAAGATAATGGGGGGTTCGAGAAGGAGTTACAAGCGTTCGAAGGCGAAGGTAAAAGTTGGACTGCGGAAGAAAAACCCTCGAATATTCAAACCGGCATTCCATCTCCCACCGAAATTGAAGACTCTTTTGGACCCGGATTCAAAATGGGACGAGAAGGCCAGCGTAATCGAGAATTACAAGTCATTTGGCGTTGTTTCGAACCCTAATCTGCTCGGAGTCCGCTCTCGCACCCCTCACATGGTCGAGAGCGACGCCCTCCAGGTCCCTGCCCAAGACGCCACCCCAGTGGATGAGTTTGAGCCCATAGATTCCGGTAGCGACCTCGAAGAAGATGGTTAGTTATTTTTTACTTTTTTCCTTTCGATTCCTAAGTATATCTGTTTTTGGATATTTTATTAATTTCTACTTCGGCATTTTGTTTTGATTGAAAGTTGAATAATTTCTATCGTGGTTGTTATTTATTCACCTAGTGTGAATCAGAAACCTGAAGTTAATGCATTGAGGTGGGAAAAAGCAAGAAAATAATTAACTGATTATTAATTCCACTGGAGGACAATGTTTGGAAGGTTCTTTCTTCTTCTAGGTAGATGCGTGGAATTCATCGATGATGTTGAGCTGCGCAATGGTTCTCTGATTGCACCAAGAATTGGTGCCTATTTCATCAGGAAAAACACCAATATTGCAATCTATTACTGATCTTTAGAAAAATTACTTATCTTTGTTTAATTGGTTTATGACCGGAAGAAGATGATCTATCAATAGACTCTCAAATTGATTCTTGTTTAGCACCCGAAACAGATATCTTCACAAATACAATGTGAAAATGGGGTAGATACCTGTGTATGTGTAGGAAATTGCAACCCTAAATTGCTACATCCTGTATTAACTGAAACATTTGTTACCATGTCGTCCACGTAAGAGCTCAACCCTTTGAAAAATGATATCCTCGACACCTGGTATGAGTACTAAACATTAATCTGCAAACACAACTTATCACGGAATAAATAGATGTTAAACCAGGTTGAATACTATGTGTATTTGGTGCAGTAACCAAATATATTGTTGGAAGGGCTATACGAATCTTTCTCATGTCAACTTTTCATCATTCTTTCTCAAATATGCATTGTCCAGCTAATTATAATGTTACATTATGTAAAACATCTATTATATATTAAATATCGCATCAAGTAAGAATTATTTTTTGGACAATTTTCACTTAATTATTTCAATAATAACTTACTTTACGTTTTTCAATATGTAATAAATACTACAAAATCCTTATCATGTATGAATTTCGTGTTATTAATTTTCAATTAATTAACATTCACTTTAATCTAGAATCAATTAATCTTGATCTACATGAATCTAGAGTTATTATAGATGAATTTATTTTTATTTATGCATCTAGGAATTTTAATAGGTGTTTAAATCTATGTACCAACAATTAATTCTTATGTACCAAATGTAATATAAAAATATTGTTTATCTGTAGTATTTCATCATCACAAAATATATGAATCATAGAAGTTGAGTTTTGAGAGTACAATTTTATTTTCTTAAAGTTCTATCCTAAATTTTATTGAATTATATAAGTTGAGTTTTGATAGTACAATTTTTTTCTCTTAAATTTCTATCCTAAATTTTATTTTCTTTAGTTTTTTTGAGATTCATCAAATCCTCCCAACAAATAGTATTAAATATTACTTTTATAGTACTTATAAAGTATTTTAAAATAATATGCAATGCACGTTAATTCTGACTAGTCTTTGAAGTTTCATAATATTAGCTCAATGCTGTTATGAATGACATGTCCAAAGTAAAGGCACTTGTTTGATCAACAAATTTATTCTTGTATGTTTGACATTTAGATCCATAGTTGTACGTAGCACCTATCCTGGTGTCCAAGCATCAAAGAAAACGTCTTCCGTCACACATCTTCAATATGATTATAGTGTCTCTTGCCGATATCTACCACGTGTTGCAAATTTTTGCAATGTAGCCCAACCTCTCCTTGAAATCTTAACCATCCATGTGTCACCACTTGCACATACTTTCTAAACAAGACCAGTGACTTGTTTTGATATATCACTAAGCTCTCTTCTCATATGTGTCACGTGCGGATGACGAGTATTAAAGTTATATATATATATATGTTATATGATATGAATTTTGTAATGACCTAGCCTCTATACCCAAGTTGATAACTTATGTACTGTCCGCTATGGGAGAGTCTGAGCTCATCTTACCCCTAATATATTTCTATCGTGTCTCCAGGATTCGAACTCTCGACATTTCCCTAAAGAATGACTTAAGTTGAAATCTTGTAACAATTGGACTTTTATAATGATCCGGCCTCCATGGTATGAAAAAATCTTGCTGAGGCCCGTCTTACTGTAAGGCGCAGCTTCTGCGCCTCGAGGCTCAATCTGTGAGGCAAAAAAAATGAGGCGCACGCCTCTACATCTGAGGCAAAAAAAATGAGGCGTGCGCCTCATTTGAAGTACGTTTTTTTCAAGTTTTTGAAAAGGAATTAAAAAGACCCTCTTTAAAAAAGAGAATGGCCTATTTAAAAAGACATTTTGGGCCAAACAAAATATTAAAATATCTAGAATACCAAAAGGCAGTTAGAAATCCTTCTACACGGCAGACAGAAATCTTCCTAGATGGCCAAAACTACACGATAGTCATACACGGCAGTCAGAAATCTTCCCAAAACTAAATGGCAGTCAGAAAACTTATCTTCAATCCTTCGCTTAAAAAAGGTCCTCAAGTGCTGTTTCTATGTCTATTTTCTCCTTTGCTTCTGCCTTCTTCTAGTGACTTAAAATTTAAAATTGTTTCACTAGACTTTGCTTGGCTTTTTTCTTGTTCACTGCATAGACGCCAAATTGCACATGTTCTGTTCGGCAGATTACACTTGTTTTGTTTGTGGTGAGGCTTACGCCTCAAAATGTTTTGAGGCTTACATCTCGCCTTATGACAAAAAAGGCCTCAGTACCCGTTTACGTTTTTTCAAACTATGCCGGCCTCTATGCCCAAACCGTTTACTTACGTATAGTCGCTATGAGAGAGCCTAAATCCATTTTACCCTTATCAGGATTCAACTTAAGTCATTTTCAAGGGAAAGATCAAGGGTTTAAATCCTGGGGACGTGATAGAAATTCATGAGGGGTAAGATGTGCTTAGGCTCTCCCTTAATGGACGGTATATAAGTTAACGGTTTGGGTATAGAGAGTGAGTCGTTACAAAAAGAGCGCATTTTTTTGTAACGACCTGACTTCTATGTCGAAGCCGTTATATCATACGTATGACACTCTTTAGTCTTTGGGTAGGCATCTTCTCACTTACCCTCTCACGATTTTTATTGCGTTCCCAATATTCGAACTCAAGACATCTGCCTAGTAAGAGATTTAAGATAAATTTTGTACTTGTACAATTGGTACTAGGATTTAACTTATATGAATATCATTTTTAAAAGAAATGTCAATGGTTCGAATCCTAGGAATGCGATAGAAATTCGTGAGGGGTAAGATAGATTCAATCTCTTCCATGGTGAACATGACAAAAGTTAAATGTTTGGGTACAGAGGTTGGGTGGTTACAAAAAACCCATGTTTTTTGTAATGACTTGGCCTCTATGCTCAAACCGTTATATCATATGTGTTATCCACTCTGAGACACGTAAGTCCATCTAATCTCGCGTTTCGAACCCATGACCTTTTTCATAAAAGAGACTTAAATTGAATTTTGCTCCCAGAGCAAACAGTACATATGATATAACGGCGTGGGCATGGAGGTCGCGGCGTTGCACTTTTGGTTTTCAGACAAACTTCATTCTCAAATTGTGGATTCGTGCGAGGCACATATATCATTAATTTAACTTTCGGATTCATATATGTTACAATTGTCACAGGCCTTGAATTTGCTTTGGAATTCTTTTTATAATCGTGTACTTGTTCGACGATTTTGTCCAAATAAGTGATAAGTTAGCGATTTCATAGCCAGCTTAGTGTTTGTTGAAATGTCAGATTCCAACCGTGTAATTATTCTGGTGAAGCCATTGGTGCTTCTTGTGAGCAAGACAGCGGTCTGCTAATTCTTGCAAGCTTGTGCTCTTCTAATTTTACTATTTTATCTTTTGCCCATTTTCTTTATCTACTGTGGAATCAGTTTTATTTTCTGTACACATTTATATGGTTTTCATTAATTACTAAACAGGATTTATGCAGCACTTTTTCATTATTGTATACGTAACATTTTCTTATTTAAATAAGATCCCTGCAGTACTGTGTTCATCAATACATAAATTATTTGGCAAAAAATAACTTTTACTGCTAAGTGCTAGTTGCATTACTTTTCAAACGAGTCTATCAAGATGTATGATGCTGGAGCCTCGAATGTTCAATATGTATGCAATTTTTTAAGGCTCTTGCTATAACGTGTTGATTTGTGCATTGTATTATAACTGTCAATGGTCATATAAGTATCCATCAGAAAGTGCTAATCTATGTTCCACTTCCACTTCTGCTTCTGCTTTTTCTTGTTTACCCACTAATGGCATGATGTGTGTGGAACTTTCTAGACTTGAAGTCAGCCCTTGGCAAGAAACGGACAGATGGGAAGCATGCGCCCCTTCAACCACTGACAAAAATCCAACGAATTCATGTTGGTCGATTGGTGGAAAAATATGGAGATGACTATCAGGTAGAGAAAAGAATAAACTCTTGAGAATTATTCACAATTTGTTTGGTTTAGTGTTTGTGCCCAACAAATTTTCTTGTGTTGCAGAGCATGTTCATGGATATCAAATTAAACAAGATGCAACATTCAGTAGCGACACTGGAGAAACTATGCAAACGATATCATATGTACAAAGATAAGAACCCCTTGATAGTTTGTTCTTGAGAGTGATATAACTTGATTTAGAAGTATGTAGTTGGCTTCGTTGTTGTAGTCTGGGCATCTATCTCCCGTTGTGACGAAGTGCATGATTTTATTGTTATAGACTCACCGTTGTTATCTTTGTTATTTGTCTCAACAATATATTGGTGATCTGAATGGAAGTTCCTTTGGTATTTGGAGTCGTATGAACACACCATGGAAAATTCCTGGTAAAGGTATTTTTGGTTTTAAACATTAGTGGCAGAATTCCAGTTTTAAATACTTCAATATTGTGTTGATTACTGTTTAGAAAAAAGTTCAGAATTCTTTCTATAAAGCCATTATCAACAAAAAACATGGAAGAATTTTAGTACATAATATTTTTGATTCCACGTTGCCTAAACTGCTTCGAAAGAGCCTTTTACAAAGCTCTTTAATGCCAAGTAAAAGTATTCTTCGATGCTCACTTTTCTCTGGCCTTTTCTCCTCTGTTTTGTGGGAGGAAAGAATGGCCTAAACCATAAAAGCTGCTGCAGTTTCATGTGATAGTGGCATCTCTCTATTCAAGAATTTGTCCTCTAAACATGTCGTTTTCTTCTAATTTGACATGAAACCTACAAATCATTTTGGGTTATTTATTATTCGAGTTCGTTGTTATATTTACTTGGAAAATTTAAACTAATTTGAGAAGTGAAAATTGTAATTTGTGATTATAATTAAAATTGTAAAACCTTTAGCTTAAATGGTACCTCCTTTAATCCGTCTTCGAATGTGCCTTTGCTCGTTAGCATATATTGTCATTTCTTATCTACTTTTAACATGAATAGTCGTTCTTGTAACGTCATCATTTCCACTATGTTTATCTTCTAACCATTGTCGTTAGACAACTCAACTCGTCAAGGAACAATTAAGTCCAATCAAGTTGTTAGGGCTCAAGGCTGCACGTATGAAGTGGTGAGTCTAGATGTTTTGTTCTCTTAGCTGCCTTAACAATGTATTTTTGATATCTCAGCACATTTTTTTTATGACAAATAGGAAGATGTCAATACATATTTTGACACCTCGACACATTATTTGACTTGGCAAAAATTGAAACTGTCTTTTTGAAACCATTGATTTAGTGTTACATAGACCCATTAACTATTGGTTTTAAATAAAATTTGGTTTAGATTTTAGTATTCTAATAGTGTTTGAAACAAGGGAGGTGCTAAAAGTACATCGGAGTGTACATAAGGGTGTCCATAATGGACACCCGGCACCTCCCCATTGGATGAAGTGCAGGTGGGGGCACTTCATCCAATGGGGAGGTGTCGGGTGTCCATTATGGACACCCTTATGTACCCCCTAATGTACAAGTAGCATTTTCTTTGAAACAAAACTAAACCACTTGGGAATTTTGAAAAAATGGAAATAATCTAATTTTTTTTAGAAAAAAAGGGGATATGGCAGCACTCAGCAATTTCATTTTTCAAATTTAAATCAATTTCCAAATTACAATTTTCATTTCTCAATAACTTATTAATCTAAATAACAAATTTTAACGGCTGTGCTGTATGTACATAATTATTTACATAATGATTTACATACGCGTGATGTAGTGATATATGATCGAGTCATAATTTCTTCAATTAAAAAAAAAAGATTCCCCACTCTTCTTTGACACCTCAACTGTATATAAACTATTACAGAACTTCATTATGTAAGTATCATTATTCAACTTTTATACCTAATGGTATCGTATTAAGCCCCTTACCCAGTAGCCCGACTTTGAATATCAATTGCCTACTGCTCTTTGCATTTGTCCAATTATAAACATTCACTTTTAGCATCTGTTGGGCTAATTTATAAATTATTTATAAATCACGATTGAATTTCATTTTTAAACACGCATTTCAACAAATCTAAAAGTAATATTCATTTATCCACAATTCATTTTATCTATTTATATGCACAGTAAGTGACAACACTAGAAAATCAATAAAGCAAAAATATATAATCTGCACCTCAAATGCCTCGTGGCGTTGTCAAAGTTGTGGGTTTTATTATGGATTTGTTGGGTATCATAACACGTCTTAATCTCGATCACTTCTTCAAGAATGAAACAATTTTTCTTATGGATGATAGGATTTAAACCCGTGACATTTTGTATCCAAAACAAACGCATGATTAAGCTGCACCGCATCCTTCGATTGCTCTACAATGTGTAGATGATTCCCGTCTTGTTTTCCAAAATAGGATTTTTTTTAATTTTTATTAAAATATTGTACGTATAATATCATTTTTACTGTTATTTGATTTATTTCTTTATTTCTCTATGAATTTAACGATTGGTTTATATATTCATACTAGTGTAGAAGTACTAAGCTTCCATCAAATTTTCGTATGATGGATCACTATATTGTTTATTATATTTACATGTCAATAAACTAGAAAATCATTCGATAATTCAAGAACTCATGACATCAAAGCGAACCAAAAAAAATAAAAATAAAATGAAACTGTGGCTTCAAACTGTCCAAACCGGACCATTTATTCCCTAACAACTTGTTCTGGAAAATGGAAGCAAAATTTAGGAATGAGGAATAAAGGAGTATAAGAAAAGATTCATCGAGCCTTTATATAGTCTAACAAGAAACCTTGATAAAGAATTTTCAAGACATAACAAGTTATGATCCAAAGAACTCCATGAGAAAACACCCTTTTAACATTCACTACAGTACACACAGATCAATAGGAAAAAAGGAAAAAGGAAATAAGAAACAGCATTTTCTGCTCAAATACCCATAAATAGCCGGCACTGCGACTCCCAATGCTCCTTCGTCTGATGAATTCTTTCTGTTTTTTCAGTTTTACGACGTTCCTCCCAATACTCGGGGCAGCTGTTGAAACATTGCACAAATTAGATACACGGTGTACCTAGTATCCAACATGTATGTATTCAACTTAGAGCATGTTTAGTATGTAATAATGGACTTCATAATATATAAGATTTCAGCTATAATACTGTCTAGTGCTACATGATGCTCTCTACCAAGTACCAAACATGGCATTAGAATATAAGTTCACCTTCGGTTCAATAGAATGTGTAACTCCTCCAAGTGTACAGCACCTTCATATACCCCAGCCTGAAATCAATCAATAGATTATTATGAACAATGAGGTGGATGTTTAGAGAAGATACTGCTCTAGTTTAAACATATGAGGGTCAAGCATTATTCATTATAAATTTGGGATCAGCTACATGAATCTATTTTTTCACTTCGTTCAACTTCTTGTTGTGTGAGGGCTCTAGTTAACTGAGCCATGTTTGGAAGGTGGTTAATTTATAAACACTTGGTCAAACCTACATTTTATCCCATACATTCGTAGGACCCAAAAATACTAGGCACTTATCCACCACTTAATTCTATTTGTATATAATTTAAACTGATTATAATCACCTACAAAACAAGCTTAGTGAAAGCCCTAACTTGTAATATTCAGACATGTATTAAATATTTGCATGTAAAATTCCAGCCAGCAGGGACTGAAGAAGTCACCTCTCGACATATGGGACATTTTTCCTTGGGATTTGCTGCTTTCAACCCGTCCACTATGGTCACGGACGCAGCTTTGCAAGCACACATGCAGCAGAAGATATGACCACAAGTAAGAGATACTGGATCAAATACCGTATCCTGTTAGAAACACATCGTTAAACAGCTCGAATATGAGAGATGTATCATAAACAGATGATAAATTTGAGATTCTACAATTGACAATCAAGAATAATGCTAGAAATGCATGTCGTATATTCAGTGTTCTAAAAAGCGTAAAGCGTAGCTAGGTGTAGAAACGAAGCTTCAAACTTTACGAGCTTAAGCAAGCCCGGGCAAGGTTCAGGCGTAAAAAAAAACATTTTCTTATTTTTAATATTATGTTAAATTTTTAATCATTTTAAAAATCATTTAATAAGTAAAATAATACATATCAAACATCTAAAATTATAAAATACTATATTTACTTAATTATTTTTACCATTACTTAATTATATAATTTTTCAAGCTTTCGAAATACAAAAATTAGAATATTTTTCATAATTTCAATTTTCAACTAGACAAGTCCTACTTAATAGATTTATAGGAACTTCATACATACCGTTGAAGTTTACACCAAAATAACTAGTCTCAAGATCATAATTACATAATGTAGTTAGCACCATAGTTTAAATCTTATTTAATTATTTATATAAAGTTATTTTTTATTTTTGTACTGATAAAATCTTTTAAAAATGTGAAATTAAAGTCAAATGAAAAGTTTTTTTAAAAAAAAAAATAAATTTAATAAGCTAAAGTCAAATAAAATAGTTTTTAAAAAAAGGAAAAAAATAAAAAAACTAATAAAGTGCGTCTAGAAAAGACGAAAGAGAGGATACAAAAAATTCAGCTGTTTAGGAAATGCGAAAAAAGCGTCTAAGCTCGAAGCGAGACATTTTGCTCGAGGCGAGCTTTTTAGAATGCTGCATCTATTTCCCATGTCTCCGAGCAAGAATTCAAAATGAAATCTTAATGTAATCAAACAAAACGCTAACATAGTCGGACAGTTACATCTGAAAGTAAAATCAAGAAAACTGCATGTTTATCTTTCTTTGTGCAATGAAAAAGCTGTTCCAGATCTTTGTGAAGATAAAATATTAGTATTATATAATTCTACTCGACTGCAAAGAGGCATCACTTGCAAAATTTTCAATTCTTTGAGAAATTCTTCAAAATTCTTAGCATAATAATATTCTCTGAAGCATCAGTTTAGGAGTGTAAAGGACCCATTCCACCTGCAGTAAGGGCCGGAAAAAGGTTCTGAGGCCAATGAGCCACGGTCCACATAGACTGGCCTGACTGGCAAAGAATTTGCTTTCGGAGTAATTTTCTTTTGTCCTTTTCAATTTTAGAGTGTAATTTTGTATTTCTTTTCAAACTCAATGAAAAGTTCGAATAATTTTCTCTAATCGACAGGCCGCCATGGAAATCTGGTGGACCGCTCATAATTCAACCTCATTTAACTATTATAGTTCAAGCACGTTAATGTTTACTGGACTGATGCATACCACCCTACATCACTGTGAAACAAACCAAATTGTGCATTCAATTGATACAGATTAACAGATGAGGAACCCATCCTCAAAATAAAAGGAAAGAGGAAAAAGATACCATGTGACTAGTAGTACTTTATAGCAAGATCCGGGCACTTACCAAGCATATAGAACAAGTCAAGTCAATGTCAAGCTTGATTGAATCAAAGAGCTCACAAGAGAGAGATGGTTTTCCATCATTCAATATGAGAGAACACCCTTCAAAAAGTGCAGAAGCCTTTTTCGTATTCGAATTAGTCTCTCTCAAGTTTATGTGAAAAGCCATAAGCTCGCACAGCCATGGAGATTGAAGGATCTCAATATGCTTACTTTGAGCTTGAGACTTGAACACTTGACCTTGCTTAGAATAGTGAATCTATATTAAAAAAAGAAAAATATATATATATGAATAGAGAATATATTGTGCTTATGCTCGATCTCGAGTATGAAGAACAGTACCTTATCATATTTCTTCAGTATTTTACGCATAGCAATGGCGTTGATTAGAGCATATGTTACCAGGTCTCGGCCTTCGTGAATCAGTGCTGTGTGATTTCCATGTGACTTACCTTTCAACCAGATAAAACACTTGTGGAAACCTGATGCCAGGTGCACCTCAAGCAATCTCTGGGCACGTTCGTTGAAGGACCCGACCACATCAGACATTTCCTTACAAAGTGAAGGGAAAAAGGTCCCATCACAGACTAAAAAACACATAAGAATCTTAATCAAAATAATGAGGAGGGTATCATACAAATTAAATGTTCATATTACAAGGATACTGTTGACCGCAAGTGGAATTTACAGGTACTGAACATGGGATTTAACAAAGCCTTCAAGATACAATAGTGGCATACTAAGGACTATATACAAAGTGCCTGCAAAAATGTCCATTTTCAATTGTAATTTCTACATTGCCTGCAAAGGTATTTTAATATACAGACTTGTTCCCACCTAAGAATCGCACACTAATGGAGTATATCATAAGAATTTTCCCTTTTCCAGTTTAGAATTTTCCCTTTTCCAGTTTCCCCATTGGATTTTTTCCATTTCGGAAACTCAAACATGCAGTTCTAACTTTACAGTTCGTGTAAGGGTCATCTTTCTTTGGTACTGTGGGAGCACTACTCATTATATCATTTTTGAATTTTGACGTAGAAAAATTGGATTATGAATGAACTCGTCCAAAACAGAACCTCTTCTGATTACCATTCAAATATTCAAGATTTTCTTCTCTTAGGTGATCAGTCCAATACCAATCCAACCTGCAAATCCTAATCATGAACAGTTTTCATTGTCTAAGCTTCTGGTGTTTAATAAAATAATCAGAAAGAAAGACAATTCTCTTCAAAAAGAAAAAAAAAAATTACCAGAATATTTTTAGAAAAATATAAATCTCAAGACTTTTGATACAACATAAACTAAAGCCACCCACGACATATAATCAAGAATTCAAGACATAATAGCAAAAGAGTATATAATCACTTCTCCATAAACCAAAATTATTAAAATTAGTTCGGCATAAAGATACACAAGTGTATATAAACACCTGTAATGAGGAACCCCAACGCTCTGGATGAAAGAATTAATAGCTAATAATAAATCAGCCTATGCTCCTCCAGAAACCCAAAATCATGAAAATCAGTTAGGCATATATACATACACAAGCGCCCAAATAAAAAGATCCAATAACAAATCAAACATATAAACTCCTCGGAAACCCAAAATCATGAAAATCATATAGGCATATATGTATATACACAAGTGACTATATATGAACACCAGTCTGACGAACCAATGCTGTAAATGAATCAAGATTTCAAGACCCATTAAAAAATCAGCATATAATTACTCCTCCAAAACCCAAAATCATGAAAATCAGATAGGCATGTATATAGCAACACCAGTCGTGAGGAACCCAATGCTGCAAATGAATCAACAAGTATAATCACTCTTCCAAAACCTAAATTTATCAAAATCAGATATACATATGCACACACAAGTGGGTACATGCGCACCTGGGCAATGCTGTGGGCAAGTGGAATTGTCATGAGGAATCCCATCACCGTGAAACGCGCCATGAGAATGAACCTGTTTCCTGCAACTTTTCAAGATTTTCTTGAGTTTTTTGAAGCCAACCCCAGGCAGTTTCTTCTGCCCCTGCCCTTGCATGTACTCTTCATATTTCTTGCAAAACTTCATTTTTCTATATTTCTTCCCGGCGTAAACTCAAAACCTAGTTACAAATTTCTCTCCTTTTTTTTCTTCACCCTTGAGATTTTGTGTGTGAATATGATTTGTATTTCTTTATGAATATCTCATAAGGGCAATCTACTCAAATAACGGCTTAAATGACACTTGATAGTGATACGGATGATGATAGCAAGAAAAAGTCAATTTTATGTTGTTTTCCAGAGAAGTTCACGGAAACTGGTTGTAAATTGGGCATTGAAGAGGTAACAAATTTCCTAAAAAAAACTTGTGGGGTTGTTTATAGGGTTATAATGGATAACAAATATCTTATAAGTTAAAACGCGTGAATAATAAATGAGCAGAAAATTATGAATTTTAAAAAATGTGTGGAGCCAAACATGTATAATCGACTATATTTTGTTCTTGCTATGTTAATATTATTATATTTTGTATTTGAATTCTTTTCCTAGTTAAATGAGACTATCATTAAATTGCTGACTCCGTCACTAGCTACCATTGTCCATAAGTAATTAAAATTTATA
Organism: Fraxinus americana; assembly: GCA_035079005.1. Lineage (NCBI taxonomy): Eukaryota > Viridiplantae > Streptophyta > Magnoliopsida > Lamiales > Oleaceae > Fraxinus > Fraxinus americana. Next base: position 18,021,348 of record CM068708.1, on the reverse strand, counting down.
TTAACTTGGACACTAATAAGAAAGGTTTGTAGCCCCATGATGAAGCGTGCTTTGCTTTAAATATTGGGAGTTATTTTTTATTTTCTTTACATGTTTTTCTAAGAAGATTGCTTATTTTTTTTAGAATTATACTACTTGTACATAAAAATGATATATAAGAGATTACATTAAATAATGTAGAGGGAAAAGACTGGTTGAAAAAGTTGACTGTATTTTAAACTGACAAATGGTAGAATACAATGGGACATTATGTAATCCTTATATAAACATTTATATACATGTAGCAGGTACGTGGATTAACACATCAAATGCCTTTAACGCAAATAAAAAAATTGTGTGCAAGAAAATCATTAGTTAAACTACGATGGGATTACAAGTAAAAGATGGGATTTGTCTCGAGAGTCGTGTGAAGTTTCAACCATTTTTCCGAGAAATTTGATGGAATTGAGATTTCTGGATGTTGCTATCATATATACATTGACAAACGCGGCATAAAAGATTTCATTCGAAGAACCTTGGGAACTCTCAACATAGATAACACCTAAAATGGAAAAAGTGGGAAACAGCTTGCTGGCCATTTGAAAAAGTTCAAAATATGAATTGTTTTCGATGCTATCTAGCATCACTCATGTTATAATATGAGTTTAGGTGGCACGATGTAATATGCTTAATAAAAGGTAGGACTCATTTAATTATACATCTTATTTAATGTCAACTAGTGCCATCTAAATTAGTGTTTTAACACCAATGATGTTAAATAACATTATTCTTTCGTTTAGGAAAAATATCTTATTGTGTTATGTATTGGCCTTTAACATCTAACTCAAATTTACACACACACACACACGCAATCTATAGTTGAAAATATACGCGTGACAAGTATTAGCTGAGAATCAAGATTTCATCTCAAAAGATTAACGTGTTTGACGGAGTAGTTTAATTCTTTCTTGATCTCATTTTCTTCCTACATTTAACTGATGTAGAACGTTTCTCGCACCTTAGTAACAATCCTTTCCTCAAATGAAGTATTGCATCATCTCATGATTTCCAACCCCTTAAGTGAAAATCAATTTCTCTCTCTCTCTCTCTCAACTCTTCAATTGAATTAGGGCCATTTTTTATGAACACAACCATATTGTGAGCTAATCACATATTTTTTTGGCCAACACAGTCCAACTTGGTGCCCACCACTTTCATTTGGTTGCAACTAAAGATGCATCTTGTGCTTCCACATGGTTAAGTTTGCGACGTAACTTGCTGGAATTCCATCCAAAAGACTAACCAGCAACTGAGAATCCATGTTGTCTGTCTATGCAGTTAAGTTTGGAGCCTAAGTTTGTTACTATTTGTAAGGAATTGGCTTCCATTCTAGAAGGTTAATTAGTTTGACGGAGTAGTCCTATCTTTTTATAACCCTATTATTTATATCACGTCTAACTAATGCGAAATCTTGTTCGCATCTTTAATAATACGTCTCTCTTCGTTACCTCAATCAATTGATCAAATCGCGTGAATTTCCCTCATTTTCCTGTACACATGTCATATTATATTATCAAGTTATTACTTTTGTCACGACTATATTTAATCAAAAGCAAAACCACCACCACCACCACTTAGTGAATAAAAAAAATACCAAAATATGTGTACAATATGGCAAATTGATGCACGGTATAGAGGCTGGTTGAGTTGTTGGAAAGGCTCCTTCAAAGTGCTGCATTTATATCCCAGATTCAATCTACCATTTGTTGCACTCGCTACGATATATTTGATCACTATGAGTGAGTTTATAGCAGAGTTATTTGGGAGCAAGACTCTCAATTCTCCCTTTTCCCTAGTATGTCTCACACTATTTAACTTGTTATCTGCACCCTTGGCTCAAGTTGATACCAATTTCGGATAAGATAATTATCCATTGACTATGTCATTTTTATAATCCTCATCCTTAGACCTTTTACCCAGCGATTAAACTTAGCAAATATATATCTTGATGAGTGCTTCCTATTTAGGAAATAAATTAGTACTGTCGGATAGAGGTGGCAATCGAGCCGAACGGCTCATAAAAAAGTGGCTCGTGAGCTGTTCGGGCTCGTGGGTTTTTTTTTTTAAAGTTTCAGAACAGATATAGTTAAAAAAATATATATATTTAAAAAAACCAAGCTCGCAAGCCGAAGCTCGACCCCATACAAACGAGCACGAGCTCGGCTCGTGGTAGCTTGGCTCGTGGTGAACACGAGCCGAGCTCGTGCGTATACTCGGTTCGACCCATTTCCAGCGCTACTCTCAGAGTATGAAATACTGGATATTTGAGCTTGTGGCGAACAAGAGCCAAGCTCGTGCGTATACTCGGTTTGACCCATTGCCATCGCTACTCTTAGAGTATGAAATACTCGATATTCCATGCCAATTGAATCGACATAAATGAAGCGATAAAAAAAAAAAAAAAAATACATGTGGTCTACTTTAAATAGATTGAAATCAAGCGTTCTGTCTGAAAAAAAATTCAAGGAAAAGTTTAAGGATGATATTGTAAATGGCATTGTTTAGTCCATGTTTGGTATCGATAAAAAAATTGATGAAAATTTAAGTCAAAGTCAAAAATTAATTTTAATCATATATTTTACAGAATTCACAACTTTTTAAAAACACATTCCATTAATTTTTATCAAAATCTACTAAAAATGTAATTTTAATCTCTACCAGACTAGAGCTTAGTTTATCTTTTATGATAATTGTGTACTATTAATTTTTAATATTTTACCGTAAGTGCTAAAATAAATAATCAAATTTGGACCTCAACTAATAAGAAAGTACATGGCCACATGATGAAGTCTTGAATTTTGGTTAGTCTTTTTTTGCACGTCTCTAAAAAAGCTTGCATTTGAGTGTTTGAATTAAATTTCTTGCCTTGCGTGTCGTTAACATCTCTACAATAAAGGAACTTCTTTACAACAACTATCAATAAAGGAGGAGAATGCTACTTATACGGGGAAGTTTGACAGAGTTTTATATAAGAAGATACTTGACAAGGAACTTGCTTGTTTATGTGGGTCCATTTCATGTGAGGGAAATGACATCCTTATGTACACCAAGCATAATTCTACTTGACAAATTTTTATTGGAAAATGATAAATGTACAGAATTAATGACATAATGTGATGTGGCAACCATCTTCTTGTTGTTGTGAAAGTGTCAGATTTGAATTAAATGTTTTGATCAATGCTACTTGTAATTATGTAGACCGTTATATAGACAATTATATTTTTGTAGCATCACTCTTTTTAATTAGATGTTGGCAAAAAAAAAAAAGAAAAAGAAAAATTTCCAACCATACACTGTCTATAAATCTGTTCGTACAGGAGTTAGTTTTATCGTAAAAACTACAATTTTGATCATACTCAGACCTTATTCATGTCAATAATAGTGTAAAAGTGTTTGAACCGTATTCCAACAAATTTAATCAAATTGAAATTTCAAGAGGTTGATATAATAAATACATTCACAAATAGGGCATAACATTCAACCAAGAATCATGTGAACTCTCAAGTATATCTAACTCATTATTTGTACGAGTAATATATCTCAAAGTTTTTTCCTTTATTTATAATCTTAAACGATTACTTTTTTTTACGACAATAGATATTTAAAAGCAAAGCCACCACTATTACTTTAGTGAACAAAAATAATGACCAAAAAATATGCTAAGATGAACGGTGTAGAGCCTTGTTGGGCTGTTGAAAAAGCTCATTAAAGTGTGTTTATATATAAAAATATTTTATAGACTTCGTTTTTCCAATTTCAGTGTGGCAACAAAAAATATCCATTAAGAAGATTAGTGGAAACATTCGATGGTGGAACACTCAACTAATTCAAACCTTACAAAGGAACGATCAAAATTCATTTCCATTTGACTATGAAATAGGGTCTCCACTTCAAATAGATAAAATAAATAAATAATTTCGTAAACAAAATTTACGTAATTTTTTTTATTAATGTCGAGCAATATCTAATTTTCCTTATTAAATATGTCAATAAAGTTTAATGGTGGACGCCTAAACTTATTGGCAAATATTTATAAAAATCGTCTGCAATAATCAATTTTATGTTTGAGATAGGTGTTCGTCGCCCTATCCCTTTCTTACTCGGGTGGGGAGACAGGGACATCTAGATGGGAAGCATGGACATGATTAGAAGGTGATGCTACCAAAAATCGTACATGTTGACTTCCGAGTTTGACAATTGAGAATGAGCACGAACGAGGTCTTTCGGTACTTGAAACAAAGGCATCGAGTGTGTCCTCATCACCCCTCCGATACTTAAGTCAGAGAGGGAATTTGCGAAAAGACATATGTTGAAAATGGTGTAAAAACGTACCTGAATAATGAATTAGGGTGCTATATTTATAGAGATATGTAGTGATTTCCTAGTATGACTAGATTATTCGAACTTCCCAGAGTCCTATGACATTTTGAAGCCATAACTTGGTCGATGTTGTTCCATAAAGGTGTTTGAACAGGGATAGAACTCTACTGATTGAGTCCTTCTTGGGTGGACTAGGAACAACAGGATTCAACTTCTTTGTAACTAGATAAGTTCTATCTAATTAGAGAGTCCATAATGAAACAGGAGTTGTCAGATGCGAGGCTAAGGCACGATCTCGAGGATGTCCTACACAAGGAGACATCACGACGAGGTCTATGATTATGGGGTGTCATATCATGTGCTCGAGGACCATCATGCTCGAGGTACATTGACCGATGAGGGAAGTCATAATTGATGGGAACATATCATCGGGATTAATGCTCGGGTTGTGACAAATAATGGGATAATCATTGGCCCCGTGCATCCATGCCAGAGGCTCACATCCCATGAATGAGTTTCTTGGATGAGATGCACATTCCTCTTAAGAACGAGCAATTGAAAAAGCTAGAAGTCACATAAATAGGCATGATCAGCCATGAGATAAACACGATCAACTCTCAGGATAGGCATGATCAGCCTTTATCCAGACATGATAGTCCTTAAGGATGGGCATAACCATGCTAAGCAATAGGCATGCTCATGCCAAGGATTATGCATGCTCATGTCAAGGAGTAAGCATGCTCATGCCAAGTGATAGGTAAGCTTATGCCAAGGATTAGGCATGCTGATGCAAGGGTTAGACATGGCCTTGAGATAGGCATGATCAGCCTTTAGGATTAAGGTTAATTTTAGTGTATTCGATATATTTAAATTCGCAAGTGTAACAAAAGATAGTTGGTTTGAATTTAACTACGTTTTATAACTACGAAATCAATAAAAAAATGTATTTAAATCAAATGTGGGGGAGTGTATTGGATTTCCGACTCCGCTAATTAATTCTTAGTTTCAATTCTCAACCAGTTATAATTAATTCAATTCATGCAATTGCGACGATCGATAATTCCACTTTCATTTACTATTCTTTTCCAAGATATAATAAACCTATGATTGCCACGAGACGATCCTATTCCTAGTCCGAATTCATATGACAAGCATGCATTGATGTTTAGGATTATCAAACATGACCGCACACGCCATAAATATTATCCCTAATATTTATTGTCCGTGTGTTCCATAAACAGTGTTCTACCTACCGTGAGTTTTCCAACACTACGAATAAGCAACTAATTGTCCTAATGGTGCGCAAACATTAAAACAATAAATTCATACATGTTTATGAAATCATAAAGCAAGAATTAAATTAAAAACACGTGGTCTCGAATTATAAAAACTAATAATCAAATAGCTTCATCATTCATCCAATACAAGGGAATTTAGCCTAGCATATTGTAGAAATTAAATTACACAAGAATAATTGAAAAAATATCACCCGAAAATAAGAAAGATGGAAGAAGTTGGAAAAATCCACGTTCTTGATGTGAAACTTGAATCCGGATGAAAAATTTTCAATATCCTATGCAATTCGCTTTGATTCCACGTTGTTAGCCACGTTCTTCGCCTCCAAAATATGTATAATATAGAGATTTTTAGGTCTAGGGAGGTTCTCCATATGTATTCTGCTGTTCTCTCTTTATAGGAGCCGAAAATTAGTTGAAAATCATGTCCAAATTGGTTTCCAAAAGAGTTCTAATCGAATAAGGAAAGTTGCCTTCGCGCGCGGATTTTTTGTCTCTGCATAGTAGTCCGTATTTTAGTCATAACTTTCTCTTCTGATATCCGATTGATGCGATTCAAAGTGCTTTGGAAATATAACTTAAAGGACTACAACTTTGATTGAAATATAGTTTTTCCAATTCGGACGTTTACTTTGCCAAAAATGGGTCTCAATATTCGGCTAAAAATCTGGAATATATCTTGAGCGATTGGAAATTGATTTTGATAATACTTTGATCATATTCCATTCCTTTTTGAATTCTAATTTCAATCCAATTGTCTCCTAGCAATCTTCAAAGTATCTTCTTGAGTATTTGTAATTTGATCCTCGAACTTTGAATTTTACCATTTTTCACAATATTTTGCTTCTTTTCTCCAATCCTTCATCAAACATAAAGTTTTACCTACACAATGCAATATAACATAAATTATGTAAAATTTTGTCAAAAAATCAATAAAAGTCTATAGTTTTAAGCCCCGAATAAGTGTCGAAAATACACTTATCACTCCTCACCACTCCTAGCAAAGGTAATAGCTCAAGATGCCTCGGAAGACATTGTGGTTTGATGAAAATGATGAAAAGAGTGCAAGAATAGTGTTGAAGGGGGAAAGAAGACTACGTAATGAGGAAATACCTAAAATGAAGGAGGAACTCAGGAGAATAGTCGGAAGTTCGCCAGAAAATTTTTGACAGCAAGAGGGTTTCAGAGATTTCAGAGTATTTCACGAAAATAAAGGGTGAAAATGGCAAGTCTTTGCCTTTTATACTAATGATGGGCCTAATCCTGGCCATTGGATCGAAGCCCAGTTAATCTGAAGCGTCCAAAGATAAATAAATCCTAGCCACAGATTTCGAAAGGTTTTACACTTTCAATGCTCCAGATCAGCACGTGTGCATACCAATACAGATCCGCGCGTGGATGTGTTCTCGAAACCACGCGTCCTAATAATTAGCCATCATTATGCATTGAATGCGAACGGCTATACGGTTATTGAAAGTCGTTTCGAGGCACACAGTTGGCATTGGAAACACGCGAAACCGTCATGTCAGGTGCAAATCTCCATATAAACACGGCTAGTCGAAAGACATTCAGTCTCAGCCATTTCGAATATGAACTCACCTCGTCAAAAGGAATTCAGCCTCGCCAGTTCGAATATGAACTCGCCTCGTCAAAAGAAATTCAGCCTCGGCCAGTTCGAATATGAACTCGCCTCGTCAAAAGACATTCAGCCTCGGCCAGTTCGAATATGAACTCGCCTCGTCAAAAGACATTCAGCCTCGGCCGGTTCGAATATGAACTCGCATCGCCAAGCGAATTTCTGCATCGGCCAGTTCCTAGGATGTACTCGCTTTAGCTCCAAACGAACTTCAGTTTTAAAGGCAACTTTCTTAACCTTATGCATAACGCTTCTTGAACTCCACGCACAGTATAAATATCTCTGCCGGACTTAAGGTACTGATGTGACATCGTAAAAAATTTAAAATTCAAACTTTTTCTAACTTTGTTACTGAAAGTCCACGCATGACATAAATGACTACACATGGATTTGGGGAACAATTGTTACGAGTCATAATATAGAAGCGACACGTGGCACCATATTTCAGTGGTGGGACTAGCTTATTTAGGCCAGGATATATTCTCCTAGCCTCTGACGTGGATTCTGAAGCCCTGGCTATTGTTCCGAGGCCCTGAGGATAGTTCCTATGCCTTCACTTCCATCCCAAGCCCAAGCCTCGCGTGAAAGAAGACCACATGGAAAGATATTGCAATGATGAAAGATCCGTGTGAATGATTGACATGACTTTTGTATAAAGTAAACTCTATGTCTTGTCTTGTCAATGTAAGAACATTTAATATTTTGCAGGGTTATAGGGTTAACTTGATGGTTAGGACTTGGAGTGTGTTTGGTAGGGATTTTTAGGAGAAAAATTGATTTTTGAATAGTGATATGATGGGAAATGTGTGGTTGAAAAAGAAGAAAAAAGTATTGATGTGATGGAAAATATTATTTTATTGAAGAATGTGTGGTTGAAAATGAGAAGTGATTTACTGTAGAAAAGGAGAATTGTTACCAAACAGGCTCTTGATGTCTTGACCGAGAAATGAGGCCACGTGTAAATTAATCCAAGAGTCATTATTCGACTTGTAACATTATAAATACCCCAACATGTTACACAAATCAACACATATTTTAAGGAAACCCTTTTTCCTTACAAAACAACCACTTTATTGCCTCAACAAAAATAGTAGATTTATTTTTTTATTTTTTTATTTGTCCTTTTTTGACAGCATATTTTATGCTTAAACTAACATGCGTGTTAAGCGACTTTTCCAATTAGTAAATGGTTGGTTCTTTTTGGGAAAAACAATTGTACATCGTCCCTGTCCTATTGTGTGAATAAAAAATTTCTCCTCAACTTTTAAAAAGGGCAAATTGATCATTAATCTTTCATTAAAGTTGTATATCAAATAATCCTCCAAGATTTTCATTTGGTTGGAGATACGATTTGACTCGATATACTCTATTGGGATTATTTGACCATTCGTAGACAAATATATTCATATCTAGCCTTAGTTAAGTCTAGTGTGGTATAATTTGACCATTTGAAGATAGGGTCTCGATGGTTTTTGGTTGACTTGTCAGTCATGGACCGTTGGTTGGTGTTATTTGACATTTCTGAGTTGGGCCTAAAAGTGGCATCTCACCTAATGTGCCTATACGTGGGGCTTGTTATATATTTTTGGGCAGTGGAATAATTTCTACCACTACATATTGTTTATTAGAGTACGGTTTAAATGTGTTTTAATAAATATGTGAAAAAGACAAACTCAATGAAAAATGAATAAAATTATCAAAGGTTGGAAATGATACGACATTGAAAAGGGAATAAAATTATCGAAGTTCAGGATGATAAAATTTGAAGGGGATAAAATTGACATGAAGTGGAAAGGTTAGAGACCCGTTGTGTGATTAATCCAAATATTTATGGTTGTTTCCATCTTTTCGAAAAAATTGACATTGTTTGATTTAAGAAGTGTTTAAGGGTGTGTTTGTCTCCCATTATTAGGAGAAAAATAGAGTAATGAATAGTATTTTTTAGAGAAATTGTGGTTGAAATTTAAAGTAATTTTATTGGTTTTTGTGTAGAATATTTTATTGGCTGAATGTGTGATGAAAAATCTTACTGTAACAAACAATTTTTTGAAATAATGATAGACAAACAAGGGCTAAATGCATTCTAATAAATATGAAAAATATATCCCATGGGAAATGAATAAAAAAAATAAAAAAATTGGGATTGATATGTATGGGAATGAAATTGAGATAAAGTGGAAAGGTTGGAGACGTATAGTGTAATTAACACTATATTTAATTTATTTTTTTTCTTTCTAAATTTTTGGGATATTGGCATTGATTGTTAAAAAAAAAATGGTTTAAACGGTATTGATAAATATGTGAAAAGGCACCTGTGATTAAAAATGAAGAAAATTACCGAAGGTTGGGAATGTTACGTCGCACTAAAGTTTAATGGGACAAACTAAGATAAAGTAAAAAGGTAGAGACCTATACTGCAATTAACCCAAATATTTGTAATCGTTCTAACTGTTCAGGACATTCACATTGTTTATGAGAGAAGTGTACACGTGGGTTTTAATAAGTACTTGAAAAAGACTTCACCGTGGAAAAAAGAAAAGAATCACATGTTAGAACGATACATCTAATTATAATTAAACGGGGCGAAATGGAGATGAGTTGAAAAGGTTGGAGACCTATAGCGTAATTAACAAACTACTTATGAGTTGTTTTTAACTTTTAGGGATATTCACATTATTTTCTAGAAAAAAAATGGATTTTAATAAGATATCCGTGTTGAAAAATGAATAGAATCATCAAATATGGAGACGATACATCTTATAACATCTTAATGAGAATGTAATTGGGACAAAGTTAGAAGGTTGGAGACCTATTGTGTAAAATGCTTTTTGTATGAATATGTAACAATACCACCACGGTCATTTTCCTTCTTCATTTGTCTCTTTTTTTGTCACAAAAGGAGGTTCGTTAGTCAGATTCCGCCACCAGTTCGTGTTCCTTAGCCAATGCAAGTTCTATTGGCCGCAAGTTGTTGACTCAATTGTTTAAAGTAAATCAAACGCGCAATGCAAATTCAGACATTAACATAATTACTAAAAGCAAAGTAGAATAAGTCATAGCAATTGACATCGAATTAGAAAGGAGACCTATGTCACTGCACGAATTTTCGAAAAGAACGGTAGGCTTATAACCATGGATATGTAGCCATAACAATTAGTATCCATAATACACGCTTTTGGAGATTACCCCACGTTGTGGGACAATCTGGAAAGGATTACTTCCAGTCGAAATTAATTCCGTAAAGTCACTTGACTGAAAATATCGGCATCACCATTTTTCCAGTCATAACACGATCAATATTGTGAAGCCATAAAATTTGTACGAGTTCGAACACACTGAATACCGTTACAGGAACAAAGGCCAATTAGTCCAAGCTCCCAAACGACCATTCTCAAATAATTAAGCCCGGACGGCAGGTTCTCTACAGCGGCCATTATATGAACAAAGGCCAATTAGTCCAACCTCTTCGGCCTTCTCAACCCGGTCTTGAGATGAAGACTCGGGTGAATTATAAACCTTGTTAATAACTAAATTATCTGACGAGAAATTAAAACTAAGTGGGAAACAACCTGTCGAGTTGGTCAAGTGGTAGGCCTAATTCTCCAAACTCCCTCAAGTCGTGAGCTTCGAGACATGGTTAAATTGACTCCCGATGGTAAGGATGGTTTAATAAGAACAAAATAAAGATTATTTCAGAAAGAAAACTAAGAAGAATGCCATTCATTCTGACTTAGCATACAAATGAAGGTCATTTATAAAGATTCCAGCAAGTGTGCAAGGATAAGAGGTTTCAATCCTTAACTGCTTTATCAAAATGAAATAACCAAAGTAAATGATAAAAACAGAATCAATAACAATCCAAGAATTGAACATAATGCCACAGTGCCAGAGGAAACTAGCAAGGGGCGAAGTGTCACAACACAAAGAAAACAAATTTAACTAGTCTTTTGCATCAAGAATCATTCTCCGTCATGTTTTCAACGTTCCAGAACACATGAATACAGTTGACTTATTTCTTTATCTTTAACAAGTTCTCAAGACAACACTCACTTTCCTTCCATTTTTCAACTGATTAAAAGAAAAACCAATAATGATTATCAGTGATGGCCATCATCTCCACCTCCCTTGACCTTCTGCGCAGCCGCCCTTAGTTGGCGCTGCTCCTCCTTGTAGACTCGGTTCCTGCGTTGGAACTGCAATACACCATGGACAGAAGCCAAGTGAGACTCCTGGCTGGTACAAAATCATAGTGACAGAAATAGGGAACAGAATGCAAATCATTCCTTATTTCAATTATAAAACTGATCTGTAAAACATTATTTTCAGCCCACTTGCATGTGTCTTATCAGATTATTAGATAGAGCCCCCAAAATCATAAACAGTATGGATATTCGGTTAACGTAAACTACACAGGAAGTGGATGAAAATAGTGGAAAAGTGTACAGAGCTTAGTATTAGTGAGATCCCTGTTTTCAAAAGCACCGAGGCTTATGCCTTGAGCTTTCCTCACGCGACGCGAGGCCTTCATAAGAGCCTCAAAAATTATGCTTGAAGTGCCATTTGTCAAAGCTCACATTTTGACTTAGTGAGGCACAAGCCTTGTGGCATAAGCCTCAGGAGTTGAGGCGTGCTCCTTAATCTTGCCTATTGGGAGGCACTTCTTTTACTTGGCTTTTGAAGCAGGTTTTATTCATAGCCAAAAACATTTGGGTAGGTCTAAATGCAGCCTAACTCTAAACTAGAAAGAAAACAATTGGAGATCTAACAAGTCAAGTGTGTCCTAGAATCCTAGCCACTTAAAATTGAAGTGAGAAACCTCCCCCAAGTGAAGTTTCAACTTTTAGGTGTGTACCTTACAGATGACATGCACTACATAACTTTTCTGTTTATTTTCTATTTCTCATGTTGTCTTTCAGGGGGAAAATCTGGATAAGGACCAGCAGGGGCTGTTTTGGGGGAAAACTTTGATGTGTCAAGAGAGATTGAAAAGCAGGGATCCAAATAAGATATGCAAATCGAAAAAGCAACTTGGCCAAATCAACCCAGCATACAAGTTGAAACCAGTTCATCCCTCCATCCTCAATCAGCATCTCCACCTACGCTGCTTCGTTTGAGGAAGAAGAAAAGAAATGGAAAGAGAGAAGCCTCTGAAAGAAAGAAGATGATGTCCAATTGCTATTATGATTTTTTACAGGATAAATTAGATCTATATTCAAAAATGTCCATAGTTTTTTTCTTGCAACCCATCCTAAGTGGATGCAACCGTAAACATTAGCAGTTTGACATTCATCCAAAGGCAATGGGTTTGAACAAAAAGTTCATATGTCAAGGTGCTCACGATCACTAAAGAGCCAATATGGATGGGAGCTGAGTAAGAAATATACTTGTGCCAGAAAGAATCTCATTCTGCAAAGTGCAAACTTATAACAGAGCTAAAATGACATGAAACCAGGAAATAAGCAAACTCCCAGAGGAACCATAAAATATTATAAATTATTAGTGCAGTTGCTTGATTGGAATAGATCATAACCTGATGCTTCTACAAAAAAATCCCACCATGCTTCCATAAAGTGCCATGATAGAATGCTTTGTAGGAAGGAAAAAGAATGACAGCGATATCGTTACCCGTGCAAAAACTATTCTAATCCAACATCTATCTTTTTCCTAATTGAAATATGACAAACTCAAGTGGTTTCAATTATCTAGATTGTCAATTACCCCTCAAGAAAGTAGAAACAATGCGCATTGCATTCTTTTAACGTCCATTACCTTCGAAATGAACACATATTTGTATAGCTAAACACAACATATTAAAAAAAACCACGTTCTTAATTGTCTACAAAATTATACTACAAAAAACTTCTGCAGAGAAGCATACCAATTAAAAAAGAAGGATCTAGCCCATTGGTTATCAATGTGGCTATGTGAACAAAAGCAAGGCACTTCCAGTGGATTTTGGTCTCTCCTAACCAGATTGAATAGGAAGTCAACGCATAATTTGAAAAACTAGTTTAAAAATTAACAAAATGGAAAAGACAACTTGTCTCAGGGTTGGGGAAGGGGGATGGAGAATCTTAACATTTTAAAACCTCAAACATAATGTTTGTTAACTATCCCATTTTTTTTTTTCCCCTTTTTTCACATTGATTCCTTTCCTTTCCAAAATACAAACAATAGTGAACTGCTTCCACATTTAAAAAACATTTGGCTTGGCTACTTGGCTGATGACATAGATTCCAATTTGATTTTCTGCGCCCATCAGATTGTGCCCAACAAAACACATACATTTATGGCTGAATCATAGTTTGAAAAAACTTAAACGGGTACCGAGACGTTTTTTTGTAATGAGGCGAGGTGTAAGCCTCAAAACGTTTTAAGGCGTAAGCCTCACCACAAACAAAACAGGTGCAATCTGCCGAACAAAATAAGTGCAATCTGGTGACGATGCACTGAACAAGAAAAAATCAAGTAAAGTCTAGTGAAACAATTTTAAATTGTAAGTCACTAGAAGAAAGCAGAAGCAAAGGAGAAAAGAGATATAAAAGCAACATTTGAGGATCTCTTTTAAGCGAAGGATTGAAGATAAGTTTTCTGGTTGTCGTTTAGTTCTGGGAAGATTTCTGACTGCTGTGTAGTTCTTGCAATCTAGGAAGATTTCTGTCTGTCGCCATGTAGAAGGATTTCTGGCTGTCTTTTGGTATTCTAAATATTTTAATATTTTGTTTGGCCCAAAATATCTTTTTAAATGGGCCCTTCTCTTTTTTAAAGAGTGCCTTTTTTAATTCCTTTTCAAAAACTTGAAAAAAAACATACTTCAAATGAGACGCACGCCTCATTTTTTTTTGCCTCAGATGTAGAGGCGTACGCCTCATTTTTTGTGCCTTACAAATTAAGCCTTGAGGCGCAGAAGCTGCGCCTCACAGTGAGGCGGGTCTCAAGGCGGGCCTCAAGGCGGGCCTCAGCAGGGTTTTTTCATACCATGGGCTGAATTACATTAAAAAACCCTAGCTACTTCATGTTTTTAACAATGGCTACCCATTCTTTTGATTTGTACTATTCAAATATTATTCTTTTCAAAATCTAAGTGTTACCTACAGCCAAGTTCTGCTGAGCATTTACTATTTTCTAATATGCGAACTCCAAATAAAAAATCTAGTCATATTTCATGGCATCCAACTCGACTCCAACAAGTCTCATTAATTTATAGATCAAAAACCTAAAGAGAATAGGCAAAGAGGGGAGAAAAGGCCAAATAACATTCAGTATCACAACTATTACTACAGTCCCTGTTTCCCTTGCACCACCAACATTCCACTACATGTAATTACTACACTGCCATCCTCTCCAAATTACGCCACCATTGGCAACATCATTTTAACAGGCATCATCACTAATGTGGTGGACATAGTGCCATGGTGGAATGGTAAAGGCAGCAGTAAGTCAGTAACAGTATTAACAAATGCAAATATAATGTTGCCTGGGTTCTGGATTAAGACCATTCTAATGCTTCTCTCTTTATTTTCACCTTCTTTTTTCTTAAATCTTGACATGTAAGTTAACGAGTATTATTGGAGTTGAGTAAAATTCTAAGCACTATAATTGGTCCACCAAAAATCTGAGCTAGAATCTACAATATCATTTACATAGACACATAGGCAGTGATCGTTAAAATCTAGTTTTAGACCGGTGCTTGTATTTATGAAGAATGGGATTCAAATTGCAAAATTTAAAGAATGGAACACAATTATGAGATAGTGTGATGTGTAGAAAAATCTCAGTTTAGCAGCATATTAATAGGATTTGTCACTGTCAGAGACAAGTTGGGTACCAAAATTTCATTTTTTGGGAGTTGTTTATAAACGGTTTAAATATAAATACGTAGAAATGAGGGGTGGATAAGTGGATAATACTTGTATATCCGAAGAAATATGTGGATAAAAAGTGGCTTGACCAAATATAAATTATTAATAAACAGTAGCCAAACATGGGCTGAGTCGAAACCGACGTCATTGCAGAAAATTTTCCATCATTTGGGTATAGGCTACAACTGTTGTATCTTAAAAGAATGAGCATCTGTTATGCAAAAAATAAATGGACTGAACACAGTAGTAATATGCTAAAATATTTATAACATAAATGAAGTATATCTCAATTTGACAAATTCTCAGCCATAAAGCTGAACTCCAAACTCGAAGAAAATAGGTCCATCTAAAATTAATGAACAGATCAGATATAGCCCTAAACGACATTACACTAGTACTCCGATTTAATCCCTAACATCGAAAGATGTAAAATCACAAAGATTCTAATTTCTAACCATCCCTAATTTGAACAACCTAATTAGCCTAATTAATACATTTCATTTAACGCGTCGGTACACTAATGGAGAAATAATAATGTTAAAATCTAACCAATTAAAATTTAACAAAACCCTAATGTAAACAAATTTTACAATCATAGCTGAAATTCTAAGACAAACATCGAAATTTGGGGTTTGGAGAGAGTAGATAAAGAATGGACCTCTTTGGAGTGGTGAAGGCACTCGAAATAGTCTTCTCGGAGCAGAGCACAGTCCTTGGGCTCCCGGCAACGGGACATGCACTCGCTGAAATCCATCCAGAAATCGTAGCACCTCCCTTTGTTCCCCGTTATGCCCCATCCCGATGCCATTTTCGCCTGCGATATCTCGACTGTGGATTTTTCCCAAACCTGCTCTGTTCAGCGGACTTTTCGCGAGTGAACGCAAGTTCTGCTCGGAGGCGATTCAATGAGTTAAAATGTTTAATTAGTCATTTAAGTTATACCTCCATTTTAGTCACTAAACTTTAAAATACCTCTAAGTGGTCACTAAAGTTTAACACCTTGTTCTTTATCATTGGTTGTCAATGACTTAGATTTTGATATGAATCCGACAAAATCAATGGGAAAAAAATTTAGAAGACTAATGTCATTTATTATCATGATAATAAATCATCGGTAATATGATAGTTTATGCGGAATAATGGGATTAAGTAATTCAATTTATACGGGGGGTGGGGGTAGAGAAATGTGAGGGATGATCAATTGTCACATCATCGATAATTTATCATCATTATAATAAATAACATTATTCAATTTGGAATTTCAATCCAATGACTCGATCAAAATTCGAATCCAATAATACATTAATTAAATGAAACAAATATGAATATTGATCAATCTTATTCGATAAATACCCGCTTCGATTTATTTAAATAATATAACATATTTTATATATTACCGCATAATTTATTACACGTAATTTTTATTTTTTCATTTTAAAACTTGTTTTATACTTTATGACTCAATGATAAATCTATCAAATTTCAATATACATTAATTTATATTATAATAAATTTTATATTGAGATTGAGAGCCCACCATTTTCAAATTTATTTCAAACGTTTCATATTCTATCACCCTAATTGCGTGGTATGGATCAAAACAAGGACATTCCATGGTCTTATCTTCCTAATTTCTTCTTGATTCTACTGTCTATTTCTTGGATTTGGCGTCTGTTATTGGCTTCTTTCATTCTTGGGTTCCAATTTTCAAATATTATAATCCATAGCAGGTTAGTTTAAATCACAAACTGATTGTCCAGGTTGCAATGATATATTTACTAATTATTTCTAATTTTTAAAATTTTCTCTTCTGATTCTACGATTTCTTTTACATCCTAATTTATTTTTAAGAAGATGAAATTTCAATTTTCAATTTTAATAACAGCCATATTTTCAATTTTAATTGGATTATAATTTTTTTTTGTATCCCAAGAAGATGAAATTTTGCAATAACAGCTATATTTTCAATTGTAAATTGGATTATATTTTCAATAACGGTTATATTTTCAATTTTTAATTTTAATTGGATTATAATCTTTTTTTTTTTTTTGGTACATTACTGTACCTCAAGAAGATGAAATTTTGCTTCTGTCAAGAATTTTATATTTAATCCTAATTTATATATTGTTATCTCATTTCAATCTTAATTTTAGGACTTTTCGGATACATATGGTATCCAACAAGGCTAGCGTCGAAGCGAAGAAAAAAGATGATGATGCGAATGTTATATAAGTTGAAGATTCACCTCCACCTTTTTCTAAGAGACGAAAATTGACATCCAAAGTATGGAATGATTTTGTAAAATTTAAATGGCCAAAAGAAATGAAATTGCAAAGTGCAAGCATTGTCGTAAAGAATTTGTAGGGAGCATAGTAAAGAAACTAGCCACTTAAAGAATCACTTGAAAATATGTAACGTGAAAGGTAGTAAGGATGGACATTGGTCAACAAATGTTGTCCATTCTCAAAAGTACCTCAGAGGTTGCTGCCATAGTTAAAAATCACAAGTTTGACCAATTGAAAGGTATGATGGATTTTGCTAAGATGGTTATTATGCATAACTATCCTTTATATATGATTGAATATGAATATTTTGAGATCTTTTGTAATGGTTTGCAACCAATGTTTAAGCTTGTGTCAAGAAATACAGTAAGGTCTAATGCCTTTGAAGTTTGTAAAAGTGAGAAGAAGAAGTAACACGGCCACTTTGAGAAACTCTCAGGTAGAATTACTCTAACTACTGATCTCTGGACATCTAATCATCAAGATATTGGTTATATGCTTGACATCTCATTTTGTTGACGATTATTGGAAATTGAACAAAAAATAATTGGTTACAGATGTATTGAATATCCTCATGATGCATAAACACTTTTCAATATATCACTAAAACAATTTTGGATTGGAAACTGGAGAAAAAATTGTTTTCTATAGTGGTTGACAATGCTACAATCAATGATGCCATGGTGAGAAGCTGGAAAAGTTGGCTTTGTGATGAGTCTACGATACTTTTGGAATATTAGTTATTTCATGTGCATTTTAGTGCTTATATTCTTAATTTGATTGTGGAAGATGGGTTAAAAGTAATCGGAGAGTTTATTTGTAAGGTTAGAGAAACTATGAAGTATTTGAAAAGGTTTCCATATGTAACATAAAAATTTACTCATGCAAAAAATTAACTTAAGTTGAAAGATAAGAAAAATGTGAAGATGAATTGTTCCACTAGTTGGAATTCTACTTTTCAGATGATTGAAATTGCATTAGAGATGGAAAGAGTTGCTTTAGCACTTAGCACAAACGGGTCGTAATTATAAACTCTATCAAAGTGATGAAAAATGGAGAATTGCTAAAGTTTGATGTGATTGCTTGAGAATATTTTGTGGTGCAAAAAATCATTTTTATTGTTCTCATTTTCTCACATCAAATGTGTTTTTTCCCTATATTTGTAATATTCAATTACATTTATCTAAGTGGAAAAGTAATGAACATAGCTTTTTGTGTATGGTGGCTGGCTCAATGAAACTAAAGTTTTTTAAACATTGGGAGGAGTGGTGTTTGGTATTAGCAGCATTTGTTGTTTTTGATCCAATATTTAAAATGGATTTGGTTGAATATTATTATGATAAGCTCCAAGTTGTTAATGCTAATACATATGCTGAAAGAGGTCGTAAGGCAATATTTGACCATTTCAATGAGTATGATGATAGTTCATGTCAATCTCAAATAGAAGTAAGTCAAGAAGTTGGTTCTAGTAGTGATCATGGAATGGGGGCTTCTCTAGAGGACCAGTTGAGTGGGTTTGTTTATTGGTCAACGCAACCTCGATCTTTTAATTTGTCATGTTCTTCTAAAAAATCGAAGTTAGAGAATTACTTGAAGGAGCCATTATTTCCTAGAACTGAAAATTTTAAAGTTCTGAATTGGTAGAATGTTAATAGTGTTAAATTCTCTACTCTTAGAAAAAATTGCTCGTGACATATAAGTTGTTCCAGCAACTACTGTAGTGTCTAAAGCTATTCAGTGTGGGAGGAAGAGTAATTAATGATTTCCATCCTTCATTGCTTTTGGAAACTGTATAGTCTATAAAAATTTGACCCAAATTCCATTGGGTATCTGTGGATTAGTTGAAGTGGACCTTAAAAATGTCAAAATATGGACCTAGAAGATTTAACCGTATTCTCGTTAGCAGCACCAACAAGCCCTAGCTCCCCGTTAGACATATATCCTATATATAGTTGGCACTTCTTTACAAATTAGACAAGTTGGACAATATTGTATTTACAATAGCTTTATATTCTTCCTCTATATTATAGTAAATTCTTCTTTGCTCTACCAAATTTCTCGTGTTCTTATTGTGTTGTGATCTTTACTTCATATTGTATTATATAATCTCGTCCTTAATTCCTAACGAAGACTGTGGTGACTACACAAGATTGCCTTCCTTCCCTAAAAAAAAAAGTATGTTGATTATTGAGTTTGGTTATTATTATTTTTTTTTCGAGTGGCTATGTATTATTATTCATTATTAACAAGTACTTAATTGTCATGTTTTTCTTGTAGAACTTGATATGAATGCTACAAATAAGGCCTCACAATACCAAAAATAAATATTCTAAAATACTGAAGTTTATGTACGTTCTACTTATAAATCTATGTTTTCAATTTCTTGAAATAATATTTGTTTTATATAGTCTTTATTCTTATGGGTCTTTTTTTTTTTTTAGGTGTGGTGGACTGGTCGATGATATGATTGTTGGGAATTTACTTAACATGCACAGCGGAAATAAAACAATTTTCAATTCCCAAACGAGGATCTGCAATGTGTTTAGATAGAAACTGTGATGAGAATGATACCTTTGATGAATTCCACAAACTCTTTTGCTTTTTCTTGAACTCCAATGATCACGATCTGCAATCCAAGCTGTCCAATTGTCCAGCCTCCAATGGTGATCCACACAGAGAACAAGAATGACGGCTAGGGTTTCTTTTCTTGTGCTAGCAAGAATAATGAAAATTCTCTACGATTTTTCAAACCCTAGTAGTCTATTAATATAAGTCCAGATGGACTCGGCCCATCTATTAAACTTAATCCGGTCCAAGATTTAATTAATCAAATTAATTAAATCTGGTCCATGAATTAATTAATCCAATTAATTAATTCGAACCTATTAATAAACAACCCAATTAATTAATTATCCAACACTTGTCAATTAATTAATTAGTAAATCTCATTCTTCTGATTCTCTTTTGTGTGTGACCCATTAGGTTCCCGATCACGATGCCGAACGACGTGAATTATTATTTTGATCTAATAAAAATCGATAAATTAAAACGCCCCTTTTAATTTATCACTAATTCATTTTCGTTGTCCCAAATTGACATCTAGCAATGTATCAGGGCAATACATGTGACGGGAAATATCACATAGCATGACAAAACCAAACTTGTTCGTTTACCGTGAAACTATAATCCTTTCGTCAATATAATCCGATCAATTATGAGATATGGATATGTGTCAATCTCAATTATCGATCACATCTTTTATCCCACTATTAAGTCAATGTACGTCGAAAACTCTTTTCCGACTTATGAGTTCACCTTGGCCAAGGATTTCATTAACAACTTAACTGGATAAAATGTAGATCATAATCTCTTACTATCTAAGAGTGACGAATCCTCTATTGATCATTCACAACCTTCATATGATTCTTGACATACCCGAACGATGCTATATTAGCGACCGCCAGCGAGCAACATCCAACATCACCAAAGTATGACTGCCCTCATATAAGGTACTATGATGACCTCAAGTCAAAGGACCAATTCCACTACCGAACGTTAGAGATTAACCACTAACACTTAGATAGTTATCCATGTGGAATCTCTCAGCGGGTCTCCAATGTTTTGTTCTACAGCAAAACATCCACGTGTTCATTCAAGTGTCTCCACACTTTAGCTTGTGAGATCAGCTACTTACTTCACAAGTAAGAATGCCACACGCGATAGTCTATCCGTAATAACGATATCCGTATCTCGTTATTACCTCGACCACGGACGATTTAAGATTCAGTCATATGTAATTTGTATCTCACAATCACAACTCCTTGTGATTAACAAATCACCAAGACTTGAATCTACGGATTCTATTATTTAATTTATTAGAATATTAAGGGTTTGTTTGTGAATGATTTTAATCCAATTAAAATTGAAAATATAGCCGTTATTGGGTCCCACCCTTCTAATAAAAGTCAACAATAACGACTAATTTTTCAATTTTAATCCGATTTTAATCCTTCACAAACAAGCTCTAATTCAATTAAATAATAGATATTGCCATACATATGCATTGATTATATATATTCAAAGTGTTTATGTTCAAAGTTGATTGGACCTAGGGCATAACACTTACAATGATTTGGAAAGGGACCTAAAACTTCTTAAGCGCAGCTTAAGAATTTATTTTTTGTTTTACTTTGTTTTTGTTGCTTACTCTCTCTAGAATATTTGTTGGATATGTATTCATTGCAATATTGCATATTTTGGTTCCTTTTAACTTGGCATTATCTTGTGGATTGTTCTTGAAATGCCAACAAGTTAATTTGGTTATTTCCTTATATTGCAATGATAAAAGAATATGTGTAAAATATTCCGGATAGGATCCGATAATATAACAAATCGAATATGGATTTAACAATCAAGTATTCATTGGATTATTGGATTGAATCATATCCATGCATGCAGATCCGATCTATATTTGGTCCATTTACAGCCATATCTATCACTTACTTATCATATTTCATATGCCATTGAACTTTAAAATGTTTTTGAGTGATCACTGAAATGTAAAATGTTGCACTTCATCATTCATCCACCATGTTTCATTAGTCACAAAACATATACCTCCATTGATGTTTACTTATTAAATTTTAAAATGTTTTTGAGTAGTCACCGAACTTCTTAATATTTTATGAGTAAAATTGATTTTTTTTATGAAATTTGACCTAGCTAAAGAAAATAAAATAAATAAATATCGAATGGATAATGTGACTCTCAATCTAAGACAAAGCAATTTATATTGAAAGATATTTCTCTAGTCCTCAAAAAGCTATGTTCAATGAGATAGAAGAATGCTGATTTCAAATTGGCATAAATCCTAATTTGGATTACAATCTTCCTTTACGTCGAGAAAATAAAATAGATAAAATGTTTCTTTATTCGATTGAAATCGTAGACACAAATGAAAAAAAATAAAAAATTATATCTCAAACAGGTAATGAAATTTTGGATTTAGATAATCAAGATTAATAAAACATATTTTTTAGAGTTGTCACAAGATAATTTAAAAAGAAATAATGGCATCATCTGCATGTATAATATTTTATACTTTAAATTTTTAAATTTTTGAATAGTTGAATTTAGTGAGTAAAATTCAGCCACCACTATGAAACATTCTAAAGTTCAGTGGGCAAAGTGTGACGGTGGTACAAGTTCAGTCACTAATGGAACGTGATGAGTGAATTATGAAGTGCAACATATTAAATTTCAGTGACCACTCAAAAGTATTTTAAAAGTTAAGTGGATAATGAAACACGGTGAGTGAACGATGGAGTGCATTATGTTACAGTTTAATGATGATTCAAAATTATTTTAAAGTTCAATGAGTAAAATGTGTATAAATTCAGTGACTAATGAAATATTTAACTCCCAATTCAAGGGCTCTAGATATTTTAAGTTTTGTAATGACATACATTATCTTCAAGGTTTGGTTGTAGCGGATATATCCTTAATTTTTGTTTAATTTTTCTTAATTTTTTAAATTAGCACAATAATCAAACCTCGGAAATTTGAGAGAAATTAAATGTAATGCAACAAATAAAAATTATAATCTAGATACAATTATTCATTGAAAAAGTAAAATATAAAAAAAAAGAGATTAATATTTTGCACTGTCCAAAAAAGGCATATTAGGTGAGTTGAAAGCAAACATCTACTAACAAAGAGTCCTAAAATTTTGTTTTGATTAACTTGCAACCAATCAAAAGCGGAGCAGGTGATTTGAATAGTCCCCGTACAATAGTATATCATTCTTGGAGTACGAAATTGGAAGTTTCAAGTCAATGAAGGAATTTGAACCGTGGATTGTAGAAGCAAATTTCATGGCTTAGATGCTAGATTGGAAGGGGGATGACAATATAAAGGGAAAATAGCCACCCTTTCTTTATTTTTAGTGGTAATTACACTCTTCCCTACTTTTCAAGATCTATATTCTAAAATCAAATTTGAATTTTTAATTTTCAAAAGTCAAATATTTTTTAATTAGATAAAACACACACAATCACACACACACACACACACACACACACACACACACACACACACACACACACACACATATATATATATATATATATATATATATATATATATATATATATATATATATATATATATATATAGTGTGATAAAGTGATTTAAGTGTGATAAAGTTGAAAAACTATCTAACTTCCATATATTTCGAAACCTCAACACACTTATTTTCTTCGCAGACCCACGATCGCAGAGCATCTTCATTCTCTCCGTTTCTTCTCCGATGAAATTGCCAATACCGTCATCACGTACATTGTCATCACATCATAAAATCATCAAACTGTAAGTGTATTCACTCCGTGGAAGCTATATATATTCTACATCCAAAACTCAAAATCTATACATCGTAAACCCAAACCCAAATGGCTTGTTCAAGGAGTGAAGATAGAGGGATGAATGTAGTTGAGGCATCAGATAGAAAAGGTAAAAGAAAGTCGGAGGAGGTTCATGAAGATTCGTCATCTAAAAGACACAAATCGAATCGGTCTGTCAAAAACATGTCGAAGAAGAAGGTCTTTGAGATATTTTCAGATGTGTTTTTCAATTGAATCATGTGTTCGAACCCTAAAAGTGACGGGTAACGTGTATTGATGGTGTATTATACATTTGGGACTTATGCTATATTCAATTTGTGATGTATGAGTTCAGTACATATTGGTATTCCGTTTTGTAACCCATAAACAATGATCTTTGCTTTGTTTGATTTACGAATTGTGGAATAGAAAAAATAATCATGTTTGCGAACTACTAAACTGTGTGTGACCAAACTTTTTTTTTGTGTGACCGTATGCATGTGTGGAGGTTGTGACCATCAGAGGTTTTTTTGTTCGATTTTTGAATTAATACGTTCTTTGTTGATCTTTATGTAGGTTTAGACTTTTGTTATACCAGAGAAAAGTTGGCTTCCTAGTAAAAATTACTGTTATTAAAACAAATGACATGTTATCGAAGTTTAAAACCAATTTGACAGAGGCACAAAGGAATATTATTCGTAATACATGTTTTGGCCACTTTCTAGAGTGCGATGAAATTATTGTTCAACCGCAGTTGATCCATTATTTCCTCTTGAGGCAGGTTCGACAACCAAATGCAAACGGAATGTGGCTCAATATAGAAGGGCGATTTGTTAGATTCTCGCTTCTGGAGTTTTCTTTAGTGTTTGGACTTAGATATTTTGGGAATGTTGATACGAACGGGCTGGAGAAGATACAATCCTGTTTGAAAGAAAAATATTTCAGTAAGTTCAAGGTTGTGACACATGAAGATGTCAGGGAGGCATATATTGCTGCTGGTGACATTCCTGATAAAGATGTTTCCATGCTCGGTGCATTGTATTTCATCACTTCATATTTACTTCCTAGGGATTACAAGAAAGTTATTGAACATTACTTGTTTGTTCTAGTTGAAGACTTTAATGAAATGAACATGTTCTCCTGGGGTAAATCATTGTTTGACATGCTTATCAGTTCACTTAGGGAGGGGTTGAGTAAGAAAACAACCCATTATAGATTAAAATGTCTTTTGATAGTGATTCAAGTATGAATGTATGTGACATTTCCTAGTCTCGAAGGATGTATAGCTAAAACGATTTCAAGAGAGTACCCCCGGGCAAGAAATTAGACGGCAGATGATCACCCATCAGCTACCAAGCTCGAAGGATCCGATTGCTTTTCGAACCCAGATGTACATGTTTAAATACAATACAAATTTGCATGTCACGTGTACATATTTTTAAGTCACATATCACAAAAAATATGTCACAACTCATTTTCATTAAGTCACAAATGATACACTATGGGCCACAGGTCATTTTTATTGAGTTACAGACACATTATTGCATCCTGTATAGGATCATCTCACATCACATATGTTAAAAGTTTAATGTTTTGAATGTACACCCAATTAGTATTACAGGTCAACATTCGAATTGATGATTGGTGGATTGTAGCATTTCTGACATTACATATTTCGATGTATTTGGAATGACAGTTGAAAATATGTGACTTGGTCTCGCCTGACACTGAAATGGCAATGTCATACTTGTCCGAAGTGCAATATATCAAATCTATCCAACCAAAACTTTCACGTGTGGAGAAGAGAAATAACAGAAAGACGAATAGATCAGTTCACCAACCCGATACAAGTAGGAAGCCATGTTCCTCTGGTGTAAAACCATCTACACCCCTTCTCGTGATAACTGATGGTAGAATTGGACACAAAGATATTGAAATTGATGATGATGATTTTGTGGACCCTCCACTCAGATGGTAGTTTTGATGCAAGATGACACAACTTACTTTGTCACTTGCCTATGAGTACCTAATACAATGTTTGAAGCACATGTTTGGCCTTCTGCAATGTTCCTAATTTTAAACATCTCTGTTCTGGCCAGCTTTGATGCTCCGCATATCCAATCATACTCATCATGACTACACTTAACAATGTAGTCTTTCTTGTCTGACCGAACAACTACAAATTCAAACATATTTTGGATTGCATATAAGGACAAGCTCAGCTTCAGATGCTCTTTGTTATGGAAAACCACTCCTTTATCTACTTCTCTAGAGTCAACTACTGATAAAACCGTGACCACATGTTTGAAATCGTGACATGATGATTTTATTATTGATCCACATATATCTGTTAACATATCTAGTAATGAGAATTCCTTTTCATTAGATTGTACACAAATTGGTATTGTGATACGCTGTTTGATACATTCTGCAATCGTGACCTCAATTTTAATTAAAAGGGTCTTGATGCATATTCTTCAACACCATGTATGACAACACATTATTGTCATTCTTAATTGTGACTGGAGGAGATCGTTAACCAATTCATAACTCATTGTGATTGCGACCTTAGTAGGATCCAACCCAAACTCTGTCATAACTGTATCTAGAAGCTTCGCATACCCTCATTTATGATCGATCAACACTAATGATAGCTGTGATCCCTCCATTTCTGAAAAAAAAAAATTCAACTTTAATAATATCTGTGAATAATAAAATTCTAAGTAACAATGAAAACACATCATACTTTATTAGTCAAGGTCACCTATTATATATCTATAGGTCACATTACATATTTTGAAACACATATGTGATTATGTTGCTGACATAATTTTGATTCAGAATAAAATCATGTCACAGTTTTTAAAACTGCATGTCATACATTATGAATTCAACGTGAACACTAATGGTCACGAACATATTAGACGATTCGAAGCACATGAGTGAACATGTCACTGACTTTGATCTAAGCTAGAACAAACGACACTATTTTTTAAAAATGCAGGTCACATATTATAATTTCAGTTTTTTTCATGATACAAACATGGTCACAGATTAATGCTAATAGTCACAATATAATCACTGTCAGTAGTAGAAGTCTTCATCGACTTCACTCAATGGATTTGTTCAAATAGAAATCATTAAATCCTAATCAAACATTCATTAAAAAAAAGATGTCATAAGTTGTTTTATTAATATCAATTCTCTGAATTCCAATGTCATAAAGTCATCTACTATTGATAAGAACATTGTGACATTACACGAACATGTAATTAATTGATTTAGAATGACATACCCGATCTATACGAATCTACTGATTTAGAAGACGATTAACGTAGTGGAATATGTTTCATGAATTGTCCAATTTCTTGGTGGCTATAATCTCACTGTATTCTTTGAATCGTGACCTAGAATTTTCGATTAACGTCACCTCAAAGATTTCTAATGGCTGTAGAAAGGCAATTTTAGATCTCTGTGGCATTTAATCATCGGCTGCGTAACGTATTGTATTTTGGGGAGGTGAATATATATATATATATATATATATATATATATATATATATATATATATATCAAATATCCGATTTTAGAAATTTGAAAATTGTTTTCTTATTTTTGAAATAGTATATAGTAAAAATCCGAGAAATGATTTTTTCCCTTCTTTTTATTCTTTGAGTGGAAAGTGGAAGATACGATTGGCCCTTGTTAAGTGTTGATTAAAATAGGATTATAATTTTCATCAAAATCAACAATTAATTTTAATAACTTATTTTATGACATTATTTATTTTTCAACCAAATGTTTCATCAACTTTTATCAAAACTTGGCATCAATCATCTTCTTATTTGACCAATTAATATCCTTATTCAAATAACTAAACAAAATAATAATAATAATTGTTTTAGGAGTGGGATGTGGGCGAGCAAAATGGCTTCATTAGTCACGAAACTTATATATCCATCGCATTTTACTCATTGAAATTTAAAATACTTTCAAATGGTCACTAAACTTTTATATATTACACTCCATCACTCACTCATTATGTTTCATAAGTCGCCAAACTTTAAGATGCTTATAAGTGGTAATTGAACTTTAACATGTTGCATTCCATCACTAACTCACCATATTTCACTAGTCACTAAACTTAGACAGTAAACTTAGACAGTCGTCACGCTTTACTTATTGAACTTTAAAATTCTTTCGAATAATCACTGAATGTTTTTTTATTAAAATTGATTTTCTATGAGATTTGACCTAAAGTAAAAAAATAAAAAATAAATATCAAATAGATAACAAGACTCTAAATTTAAGACGGAATATAGATATTGGTCTATAAGATATAATTTCTCTAGTCGTTAAAGGTATGTTCAAGGTGATAGAAGAATGCTAGTTTCAAATTGATATAAATTTTAATTTTCATTATAATATTCCTTTAAGTAGAAAAAATAAAATAGACAAGGTTTTTTTTCCTCCCGATTGAGATCGTAGACCTAAATAAAAAGATAAAATAAAAATTATATCTCAAACGACAGTAAAATTTTTTGATTTAGAGTCAAGAATATTAATCAAGACTGACAAATGTTTTTTTAAAATTGTCAATTGAACTTAAATTGACATAATTTTAATCTAAATTATAATCTACCTCTACATTGAGAAAATAAAATAGATAAGTTATTATTATGTTTTTAATTTCGATTGAGATAGTATATCCAAATAATATATATAATACTGACAAATTATAATTTTTAAATTGTTACAAGTTAATTCAAGACGAAAGAATGACGCCGTCTTCATGTATGGTATTTTATACTTCAAAATTTTTAAATATTTGAATCGTTAAATTTAGTGATTAAAGTTCAATGATCACTTGAAAATATTTTAAAGTTAAATGAGTAAAGTGTAATTACGGTATAAATTCAGTGACTATTCAAAAATGGCGACTGAGCGATGAAGTGCAATATGTGAAATAATCACAGGGGAACATGTTTGGTGTGGGCCATTACCACATATTCATTTTTGCTTGAAATCTGAGGGTCATTGTTTGTCGTAGAAGGGTGTGTAACGTGTGTTGAATCTCCATAGCCGATTCTTCCTCAAAAAATAAGAAACCCTATACAATCATGAACATCAGTAAGTATATCTACGATGATGGAATATCACATGGATCCTTAGAATCACGGCACCCAGTTGAATCCTGCGCATTCCAGTTGCAGACGTGGAGACCTTTTCAGCTTCCTACTGGCAAAACCCTAGAATCCGATTCCGCTAAACCCAACTCCGGCGTTACCGGTTATACTGGGCTCCAAGGCAAACGACCCTGCCGGTCCGACCGCACAACATCGTTTTCCATTGGCGCCATCCTTGACATGTCGAAGCTCAGCCTTTTTGACGACGATAGGCCACTTACGGCAGCTCATAAGCAATTGTTCGCCAGGAAGCGTCGCCGTAGGGGGTCGAGGTCTCTGTCAGGGAGAAGCAGCGATCGGAGCGGGACTCGCCGGCGTTGCTGCTCGGTCGCGACGTCGAGGGCTTATGGGACTGCTTCGGATCACCCTATGGTGGCCGGAGGAACGGATTCGAGTGGGGAGCTGTTTGTGAACGGTGGAGGGGATGCGAATTGGGCATCTGATGTGAGTGAGGTGGCGAGGAATCCAAGGAGAGAGAGGGAGAGCAATGGGAGTGGCGAGAGGGAGAATGTTAGTAGTGGGTATGTCCAATTAGGTCATTTTGATAGCCAGGGGAATGAATCTGGGTACGGGAGTGAGCCAGGGTATCGGGGTGATGTGGAGCTTGGATATGACGATGAGGTTGATGAGGAAGAGGATGATTCGAGGCTTTTGTTTTGGGGTGAAGAATTTGGAGGTACCTTTTACTGTGTAACTTGTACTTTTGCAGGAATTTGGGATTTTCATTCACTTGAGATTTTATTATTAACTTGCGGTGTACAATTTCCTTGTTCTTGTCTTAATTCTGTTTTCTCTCAATTATATCAGTGCATTGAATTTTCGAAGATCATTATAATCCAAATTTTGTAAATAATGCAGTTAATGAGTAGAAAAGTTTAAGTGGGATATTTTCCTTTGTGAACTATGCTTTATGCAAAGTTGCTAGTGTAAGGTGAGTTAAAGATTTGATCTGGAAAAATAAATCTCTGTTTTTGGCCTATATCAAAGCTATAATTACAAGAGTAGAGAATGGTGATGGATTACAAATTGGGGAGTATTGATGAAATTGACTGCTCTCTCAAGCAGTTGTCTTGCGGAATTATGCTTTCTTCTAAAGATTAGCAGTGTGTTTAAGCATGAATAGTTAGGTCATTGTTGAAAAGGTTTGAACGTCTAATTACCATTTACAGATAGTGAATTTCTGATGTCTATAGTATATGCTGTTAGTTCATTGGATTCTTATTGCTTGATGGTGAAATAAGTTAAAAGCTAATCAAAAGACAGGAATGTAACAAAAATTGTACTGAGGTCATAGTGTATACACCTTTTGTTATCACGTGATAAGTAGAAAAATAATTCAAGTGAGTCCTCGAATTAATGCAGTCAGTGGTTGCTTTGCCTTTTGCTTGATTCTATCAGTCACTCTCTAGTTTTATTACCCGTTCTTGTGGTTAACTTTAGTTTCCGTAGGTTTCCTATGTAATTGCAGTTGAGTGTAAAATCCAGTTGCTGGTTACGCTGCTGATTCGGTCTGATACTAGCGTCATTGTGGCTGTTGCTTTGTGCTTCATTATTTGTGTCTCTTAGCTTATGCATAGGACATGCTTTTAAAGTCCTGAGGGTATCTATACTATGTTGGGCTATTGTACAGTGTAGAATTTGTTCGGAGTCAAATACATATTGAATTATGAAAAAGTTACTTGCATTCTATTGCAACAATCTGTATCATCTGCTGCTATTGAGGTAAAAGTTTGTTGTTGCACGAAAGCTATGCAATTGCAAGCTAAATTGCTATCGTTGCACCCAACTTGTTCCTCCTTTTGTCCTCATGCTCCCACCTTTATTTATTGGCATTACTACCCTATATCTTTTAAAAATTAGCTCTCCTCATCCTCAATAACGGTTTTTGTCTAAAAGCGCCATTAAGTAAGAAGAGAGTGATGAATTTTCCCTCAACATTAAAATATCCAAAAAAAAAAAAAAAGTACCAAAAACCTAAAGAAAAGGTAAAAATTATGAAATCTCATCTTCTTCCTCCAGAATATGATCAACAACCTTCCCTCAACCCCATCCCCAGCCTCCACCACCATGGCTGGCAAAAAATTCTTTTGCTTGTTTATCTGCATTTGCTTCAATGTTCAATCTTCTAGCTCCTTAAAGTTGACCAGAGAACAAAACTCTCTCATAATTCACTCTCCTTACCCACAAATAATTATTTACATCCCACTAATCTTTTTTCCAACCTCCACTCCTAGATTCCACGCTTCAGTTTGGCCTCAAAAGCACTCGCCTAGAATGCAGTGAGGAATGTGGAGCAAATGGAGCAGCTTCACCAATCACCAATTAGATTTGATATATATTTTTTTTATTCAGAATTTTTGGGGTTGCTGCTGGATGAAAGAGTAAATAAAGCTGCTTCTCCAATCAGATTTGAAGCCTTTTTTCCATTATTTGTTGATTTTATTTTTCAGATTTTCAGAACTTCCAAAGATCCATTTATATGTTCAATTTTTTAGATCTATTTCAGGGGCTCAAATTTTATGATTGTTGGGGGTGCTGCTGGACATTGAGCAAGAAAAGCAGAATTCTTTGATTGAGGGTGGTGTTGACGGAGGGTACTTGGGGTTCTGGAGAAGAATTTGGTGACGATTGCAGTGGTTAGAATGTGAGATTTTGGGGAAGATAACCATGGATTTAGAGGTTTGAAGGATATTGCTTGGGAAGATGATGAATTTTCTATGTTTTTATTTTCCTTTTTTTGTTAAGTTTTTTTGAATTTTTTGTATTTATTTTAAAGTTGAGGGATAAATTAACCTTTTTACACTTAAAAGAGCAGTTTTAGACAGATACTGCATTGAGGAAGGGCAACGCTAATTTTATGAAAGGTTGGGGGTAGTAATGCCAAGAAATAAAGGTTGGGGGTAGTAAGTGCAATAGGAGGTACAGGTTGGAGACAGACAGCTGCATTTTATCCGCAATTGCTTTCTAGATAGTGTATTTCATTTTGATATATGGATTCTACAAATTCAACGCAGGAAAATTATCTTGGTAGTATATTGTATTGTGTTGTGTTGTCTTCTACACGTAGCATATCAGATTATTTCCATGTTTCAAGTCAATGAAGTATATGGTTAGGATCTGGCTTTTTGTACTTGCAAGTTTGTTAAAAGACAAATGCATGTTCTGAAATGTTGAGGAAGATATCCATGTTTTAGTGCCACAAGTTTTCAGCTGTTTCTGTAGTAAACTGCATTGGTGAAACTAGTTGTCCAAGTATAATTCTGTCCAACAGTTTCAATTCGATTGACGAATGAAATCTCTCTACAATTTTAGTTGCGTGATTGTCTTGGCAGGGCGATTGGTCTTAGAACCTCTGATTTAACTTTTCCCCGAATACTTAACCACCATCTTGGGGTTCCAATAGTTGAGCAAAGGTTAGAATTATTGAAACAAACTAAATGCTGAGGAATGCTGATGTTGCCACTTTACGTTAAGCTTCTTCCTCTAATTTTATAGGCACCAATTTGATTTGGTAAAGTAGATCAGATGAAAGATTTACTTCCGGTACTTTAAAGGGTTTAAACCAAAAATGCAACTTGCGACAACTCTTTCCTGCCTCAATATCAATACCTTGCTGGTATTTATTTGTCATCTTTTTCATGCAACTAGGTGGATGACATCTTGATATTCATATTTTTCAAATCAACCTAACTGCTGGTGTGCTGCTTTCATTTCATTGTTCCAGATTCTGGTTCAAAAACGGAGAGGGTTGGTCAGAACTCATTGCAGAAAGCCCATCATAGGTGTCGGCGTAAGAAACATGATTTGAGAATGATCGATCCCATAAGCTAGGTTGGTCTTCTTGTGATTGTGGCTTCTTTTGGTCCACATCGGAAAGGAAAAACAATCGCTAGCAAGGCATGATACAGTGCAGATTCCATCTTTTGATAAGCTCTTCCAATTTGTTGGATCCCGTATAAATATATGGCAGTTAAAGGATTTCCTTGCTGCAAACTAGTATTCTGCAAAAAAGGCTTTGTCGTGTGCATTTTGGATTGGTGCTTGGTTCTGGAAAAATGATTCAGAAATTCTGATGTATAATTACTTCTGTGATATAGTTTTTTCCCCCAGTATTGCAGTATGAAGTATGATTGATGCCTCAAATTTAGTACAATTTCGTAGTGGTGTTAAAAATCACATCTTCGAATTTTCCATTTACATCCGTGAGGGTGATTTTAGCTCTGGAAAAATGTCAAATCAGTATTGTTCAACAATATTCATTCGAGTGTTAAAACTGGCCTGAATAAAGGGTTAAAAGGGGACCAAACTAGTTATTAAAACTATATATTCACAAATTTTTACTACATAAGTTAATTTTTAATTTTTCAAATTAATTAATATATATAGGCAAAAAGAGCTTCGCTATATTTAGCCCATGTTTGTATACCATTTTTCAAAATATTGTTTTCTACAGTAATCAATCTCCACCACACATTCAAATAATAAAATATTCTACACATAAATCAATAAAGTTTCTTTCAATTTTAACAATACATTCTTCAAAAAATACTATTCAAAACATCATTCTTTCTCCCATAATGAAAGACAAACAAGCTCTTAGTTTTCAGTCTACAAAGGAAAACGAGATTTTATGTTAACGGATATTGACGGAAAATGAGACGACAGATATAAACAAAAGTTTCGACAAAGATGGATTGCTTAAACGTTTATATCGCATTTTAGTGTGATATCTAGCTATCTGCTAGCAAGAGTTAATAGTGAGGTATCAATATTTTAGTATAGGGACAATCAATGCGGTAGTAGATCTCTACTTTCTGTTACTATGTTAAATCACATCACAATGAACAAGAAAGGATTAAAGTAAGTCCACACGTAGGATCATTTCGGTTATAGTATCTTAAGATGGTTAGGTAGCACTTGGTTTACTCCTGCAAGATGCAGATGACATCCTTAAAACCTTGCTATAACCAAAAGTAGATCATAAGACTAATACAAATCCATTTTGAGAAAATTGGGGATCAGACTCCATCATTCTGCGAAATTATCAGTACCCCCGAAATTTTACACACAACAAGAGTATTACATAACTCTAATGCCGTTTGGGTATCAAGGAGGAACATGTACACTAACTCTTCAACAGACTTCCACAATCTGATCAGCCACATGATCATCAAGCAATAAAATGACTCTTGATCACCAAAACTGGCTCCAAGAGTACACACTCGAAATCGTGGTGTATCATGGAAAAATCATCTAGTTGATGACAGCTTGAACACAACCTGAGCAATCAAAACCATCTCAGACATTTCCTGAACAAAATGGAACCCATTAGTATCGATCATAGATCTTAGTTGTTGTGTGCAGTGCAGTATAAGAATTTTGGTATATTGATAATCAAAATTTCATGATCGAATTTGAATGTTTTTGGTATAGATCGCGATGCATCAAAATGGATCATTCAACTTCAAAACAAAAAAAATCTTGCTAATTATCTATGTATCACAAGACTTGGTTTGTTACCACTATTCAATACATAAAACTGGGAAGACGAATATGACAGCTCGATGCAGTCAATTGCAAGAGTCGGCAGGTAGAATAAATGCTGTCTTCATTGCGGAATTGCAAGCGTTGGGCGAGGTCTGACTACGTTTAGCACCCCTCTAGCAGTTGTCTGCAATGATAATGTAAAGATATTAAAACATAATTATCAGGATGGACTAGTGTTATAACGCTTACAAATCATTGCATAAAGTCACCTCAAAAAAAGAGTTGAAGTTGAGACGCAAAAGAAAGCGCCTAAGAAACGGGGCTCTCCGACTCCCAGCAATCCTGCTACTGCGGAGTATAGTAACCATCCGTTTGTCTTTGTATAAAGAGGTACTTTATAAATTATGATGTCACAATAACCTGAAAGGACATTCTACTGCCGTATCTCCTGAATAGCTATTTATGCCATCTTTTTTCTTGCAAAATTTTAGCTACATATATTTCTGCCATTCGATATTATTTAGCTTCAAATTTTGCAAGTTTCAGCACACCAAATGTTGTTGACACATTATTAAAACTTGGGCCAAGTGATAATTTATTATTCGGAACTCGTGTCTTTTTCTTTGTCCTACCAAAAAAAACTAGGAGACCACCCAGTTCCCCGTTCTCCCAGGAATAACTCATGATCATCTTGAGGGATTTCTGGTCCTTGAACCAAAGTTTTCTACTTTTTTATACATACTTTTTCCTCATTTTGATTTTGCATACCAGTCTTTGATTGGGCTAGTAACAGAGTGGATATCAAGAATGATGTGATTTAGGATAGTAAACAAAAAGAAACCCAAGTGAAGGTATAAGCACATGTACTATAATATTCTGATGTGCCTTCGTACATGTGGTTGTGTGCAGTGCACATGGATGTAAGGTGTGAAATGACGAGTAAAGATCGACAAGAGGTAAGCACCAGTGGAACTAAATGGTAAGAACCAGTTTTAGCAGGTTGGAAGTTGAAGGCAGGGAAGGGGTTGGGGTAGCAGGAAAGCTAACAAGTAGGCTGGAGAGCGTGGTACTGTGCACAAGGTGTCATACGGGGTTCTAAAAATAAATGAGTCTGTTAGTCAATTTTTCGCGGTCAACCTAGAAGAGTGATCAAGCTACCAACTTATTTCCGAAGAGCTCATTTTTTAAGCTCACGAGCTCTTCTTTAATATGGTACATAACACTTGTAAACAGATAGTATGCTGTTATGTTTTTCTTGACCAAAAAAATAAAGATCAAGTTGACAACTTCTGTGTTTTGCCAGGACTAAACGTGTGAATTCTTGATGGTCGACAACCAAGTAACAGGTAAGAGGCATTTCCCATAATCCCATAATGTATGACAAAATGAAATTTACTGTTTCTGCAGATTCAAATAATTTTCATACACCTAATTACTTATTATAAGACCAACATAGTTTCAAATAGATTATTGCCAGAAATACCTCAGCTATGCGCTCCAGTTCAGCACTACTGTCACTATTTTCTTGGTTCTCAATCTTCCAGCAAAATTGCAAGCAAAGTTTCGTAATGCCGTCCAGAATCCGTGACACAGAACCAATGTCCAAGAAAGTTTGTGATATTAATGCAGATAAGTACCTGCAGGCATATAGTCAATAAAATGACAGTTCCATTTGCTCTCTTTCCAGTCGAACAATGGAGAATAGATCCAACACTCTATGCACACAATCATCAGTCGCTTCTCTGAACTCAGATTATTACAGCAATAATGTAGAAATCACAATTTATTGGTGAGCCCATCTTTAAACTAAACCCGGCGATTTCATATATCTTGGCAATTTATGCATCAAAATCAGACTTGAGAGCTTGTGCTAAACTTTTCCATACAACTTTACTGATGCATGCTATTTTCTTTTCGGTAATCCTTATAGTCCAGGTTATTTACCGAATGAAACCCAATCAAATAAAGGAGATTGTGCATTATTGAAGTGATTACACAAGATAAGACGTGTATACAACCTGGTAATCCAAGAGAAGTTTATATGTGTATATTAGCATTTAGCACTAAACACAGTACATAAATGCACTACATCTCAAAAGTACAAACAAAAATAGCACCTATTTGCTTATGTTTGTAAGCCAGGCCATACGAGTTCATAAATAGTTGATTAGTTTGGTATCCCTATAATCAAGACTACGTCATAGCCAGGAAGGTTTGAATCAGAATCAAAAGTGTAAATTCCAGTAAATAACAATTGTCAAAACTGAAAAATCATAGCAAAAAACACAAGAGATGGTCATATAGTATAAAATCTTCCATGTTACATGTTGAAGATAATATTTAAGTGATATACATGTGGCCATATCTAATAGTTTAAGCTTTTAGATCAATTGGTTCAACATGGTATCAAAGCACATAAAAGTCTTGAGTTCAAGTCTCGCCACCACCCATTTAAAGAAAATTGTCCACGTGTTGGGCTTTGATGGGAGAAAATAAATCCACCCTACACCGACGTGAGGGAGTGTTTTGAAGATAATGCGATCAATTTGTTCAACATTACTTACTCTTGATGTTAGTCGACCAACTCTGTAAAATCACAAGAATTTTGGATAATCAAAATTTCAATACACGACTTCTTGTTCAAGAGAGAGATAAGCCCAAGATGTGTAAGAGAATTGGATTTCAGTAGAAAAGAGAGTCGGATGTTGAGGAATTTATACAAGAATTTTAGGTGGAATAGACTTTATGTGAACCATACGGATTTAAATGCCAAAATTAAATCAATTATGCTTCTTGTTTTAGAAATACTTGGAATTTTAGAAATTTTACCCTTATTTTCCAACACAGGAGGGACATTAGATGGAAAAGGTCTTTTGATGGACTAAAGAGGAGGCGGCGTTGATGAGATGAATGCACGATTGTCACCATACTTTTCATGTGGAATAAATATTCAACTCATAATCTCGGGTTAAAAAGTAAACATGATCAAGAGTAGTGACACTCCGAATGAAAAGTTCACGCCTAAGGTCGTCTCCTAATTTTTTTTACAGGAAAGACGATATTGTGCTCCATTAGTTAAATTACGTTTTTCTATCAAAATGATTTATAATCCCCAAATCCTAACGACCTAACCCTAAAGGCGTGTTCGGTCATGCTTAAAATCCAATTAAAATTAAAAATATAGCTGTTATTGAGTCACACTCGTCTAATAAAAGTCAACAATAACGACTAATTTTTCAATTAAATTCGATTTAATCACTGCCGAACACGCCCTAAAAATGTATTATGTTGGTCTCAGTTTATTTCTTAAACATATCTTTATAATATTTTATAAGGCTTGTTATCCATTTGAACTAAGGATTTTTCGATTGTGCAAGGAAAGAACAAAGTCTTAGGGGTTGTTCTCTTTGTGTTTCAATTTTGTGTTTTGAATTTATTTTGGGTTTTATGATTTGAGTGTCCATTTTGAGATTGTTGAAAATGTGTTCTTTTTAACATTTTGAAAAATTGTTTTGAAAACACACAAAACGCGTTTTGAAAATTTTGAATTGATTATAACTGAAAACACTCAAAACGATAATTTTTCTTTCTAAAATTTTAACTTGTTTTCGAAAATAGGAAAGAGAACACGTTTTCACTGTTTTGAAAAATCGAAAACAGAAAATGGTAAAGAGAACATGCCCTTAGCGTTTTCAAATAACGAGCTGCACATTAACTCGAAAAGTTATAGGTGTAAGTGTTGAAAGATCAAATTGGATTGAACCGGGATTAAATTGATTATAATTAATTTATTAACAAAAATATCTTATTATATACCGGTTGAACTGGCTTTAGTTATGAAAAATACCTGTTGAATATCACCATTGACATAATCGTTTACAGATTAATGAGGTGTCAAAAAGAAAGTGGGAAAGTTTTTTTAATTTTTGGTAAAGAAATCTCACCACATTATCTGTTGATAAATAAATCTGTAATTTATGATGTACATATATAGCACTAGCCGAAGCGTCAGGTGGGTTGATTTGGTTATTTCATTATTCGGAACCACCAATTATACTTCAAGTATTTCGTAAATGAAATTATTTGTATTGTTTTAATTATTGGAACCAAATCCAAATTCAAACCCGAACCGCTGGTTCGAGTTCGTTCTACACATTACATGTAATAAATATTTTCATATATGTTCATATCCTGCACGCTAATAAAAAAATAAATTACAATTTGATAAGATTTTTTTAAAAAAATAAATCTTATTATATCCATAAATGAGGCATGTTAGCCTATAATTTATTTACGTACAATACTTAAATTATTCTACTCTTAAAACAAACTGACATAAAATATACTAATTAAATACATAACTATATAGCTTCAAGAAATTGTAGTCCACATATTGAACTCATTCTGTTTGAATAAAAAAACAAAAAATTATATTTAAAAAAAGAACCACGAACTCAAGATAACCAAAAAAGTACACCATAGTGCAAGCTATAAATATATCAAGTTCAATTGTCACACATTATAAATTTTTTTTTTTTAAAAATCACTTAAATTTGTAAGCAATGAAAGAAAATATAAAGCTCGAACTGTAAAAAAAATGAACACTTTGATTCATTAATTTACACTACAACATAACCGAACTTTTTGATTCATAGAAATCTTAAATTGAAAAGACTAGAATGTACTAACTTCTGAAATGCAATAATCTAATGTGAGGCAAAGGACAAAAGGTAGGAGCCAATTTTTATTTTACGAGATTAGAGTTCAAAATTTTAGACAAATTATTACCCAGACAAGGATTTTTAAGTACCCGACCTATAAATTATAAATAAAAAAATTATATAAAATTGGTTTCATTCGAATACCCACGATTCTAGTTTAGAAATTAAGAATAGATCGGACCCATCGATTCTCGATTTTCTAATTAATTTTAAATTTTGGAACCCAATCGAAATCTACGTTTTCAATTCGAGAGGTTCAATTTCGATTAAAATGCACAGGCCTTTACAGCACGTCCGTTTTGTTATTAATAGTGATCAAATCAATTTGTGGTAGGCTCTCAATTAAACTGATGAGTCCGATTCAATTATGGCATTTGTTCTAGGAGTTTTTTTTTTTTTACTCCGATAATTTAAGCAAATGATTGGTTGTTTGACTTTCATTGACCACTTGTTTGGTATAATTTTTTTAAAATTCACTTACCACGCTCATTTTTAATCATACATTTTTTCAATAAAATAATTTTGCACGTAAATGAATAATTTTTTTCTACTTAATAAATAATAATGATACATTCTTGAAAAAAAAAAAAGAAAAAAACCCTCTCTTTTTCAATAATTTTATTCGTAAATATGAAACGTGCCCTTAATAACGTTGTGGAAATTGAGCAACATCCTGCGGGAAATAGTACCCTTCTGAGTTCTGAAATAACTTGCATCGCAGGTCATTTTCAATGAGCAATTAGGAGGATTTGAAAACCGGTCCCTCTCTCCCTTACGCACACGTAGTTAGCCTTAACGTTGGTTGGAATAAGAGGAATCTCTCTCGTACAGTCTTGAAATTCAGTATCATACTTTTTCAAATCTTCAGTATGTTTACCTTCTCTCCCGAAAAATTAAAATTTTCAAAATTATCAATTAAGATGGATTACGCCTTTGGGATTAAGGGAGTGTTTGTGCTGGTTTTTCTTATTTGTTTTGGATCTTGTGTTTTGTATTTTCTCCTTAATTTTGCAGTGCACTTCACGTGTTTGTTAAATCGTTTAAGTGATTGTTCTACTACTACTACTATGATTTTCTTGGAGCATATTGTACATTTTTAACCCTTTCCCAGTCATGATCGGTGAAATCCCCTTTCCTTACTTCTATCTACATAGATTAAATTGAAAATGTGTGTGGCCTTTGTTTTGCTACTATAGTCCATATGTCTTTATCCAATCTGCCTTGTATTTTCCACAGTTTCTGATTTCTAATCGATAATTTTGTAAAGATTGACATGGCAGAAAGACAGTTTAATGAACCGCAGCATGACGCACAATTGCAGTCTCCTCCTGCAACAAAGGAGGACATGATCTCTTATGTGGTAGCATTGGAGGCTGCTTTGCTACCGTGCTTACCTGCGAGAGAACTCCAAGCAATCGACCGTTCTCCACATCCTTCTCACCAGAGTATGTTTCGTTTTTCTGTTATTTTTTTAGTACTGCTTTTGCAAACT
The DNA here is from genome assembly GCA_035079005.1 of Fraxinus americana. Taxonomy (NCBI): domain Eukaryota; kingdom Viridiplantae; phylum Streptophyta; class Magnoliopsida; order Lamiales; family Oleaceae; genus Fraxinus; species Fraxinus americana. The sequence goes on along the minus strand of CM068708.1, from coordinate 17,980,651 downwards.
GGCATGAAGAAAGGAGGATTTCCGGATATGGGAAAGGGGAAATGCGAATCAAAATTGAAAAACAAGAAAACAGTAATTTGTTGGACTGTGTAGAGCCTAATTATATTCTCAAGATATCATTTTGACGAGGTGGTCATAGGGAGTGGTAAGCACCTCTGAATGAGGTGTTCAAGGGCTATAAGCTAATGGGAATATTTTATATTAGAGAGATATTGGGTACTTTCTACATGTATTAATCGGCCCAATATTCATGCTATATAAAGGATTTTTAAGGGGTTGTTATGGTGCCCAAGGGGCATGAGGAAAACTTTATCCAGTTATCCTCTTCTCCGTTATGGTGAAACCTGCAATATCGGTGGACGTAGCTCTCACGTAGAGCGAATCATTATACGATATGTGTTTTTGCTTTGCTTGTTTTCAATTTCATCTGATCACATTGCTATTTTAAGTAGATCATGACTTTACCCGTAACGTAAATTGTGCACAATTAACCTTGAGGGGTGGCTCAATTGATCAGACCTTGGGTTTGCTTCCCAATGGTCATCAGTTCGAGTCTTTTCAGGGCCACTGAGGTGAGTACCCGACCGTAAACTTCAGGGCCCCGTGGAATTAGTCGACGTGCGCGCAAGCTGGTCCGGATGTCCACGGTTATAAAAAAAAAAAAAAAAAGTAAATTGTGCACAATTAATTCACTTAGACCCTGTTTGAGTCCCATTTCTAGATCATAGATTTTGTAAAATGTGAATTTTTTGGACAATGTGTATTTAAAAATTAGGGAAAGTTTGGGTTTACTTGTAAAATTATTTTATTGGAAGAATGTGTAGTTGAAAATGAGTTTGGGGGAAAATGAATTTTAAAAAAATGGGGCTCAATTAGGGGCTTAATGTTTTAGTTATTCTTTGCATTGGTCGAAATATTCGGCACCCATTCTTTCGCCTTAAAACCATTTTCGAGGCAGGTGGCTTATCACTATGTGAACTGGGATTTTGATAATATTATTTCTTTAAAGAAATTTAACTCTAATTTGAGCTTTTTACGTCCCAATTTAGTGGAAGAACCTAAAGTCATGCATTGCACGGGTGTTACTTGCAGTTGTTGTGCTGCGCTGATTGACAAACTCGAATAAGGACTTAGATTCTTATTAGTCAACCTGCTGTGAGGTCTAAATTTACAGACTACAGTAACTTCTTTTTAACATTTCCGTTTATGTATCGAATTTAGATTATCTTCTAAGCTCCTCTGGAAGTTACTTTAACTTGTCTGCATCCTCATTCGTTCTTTGATGAAACGTGTAATTTTGTTTGTGGCTGGCTGATTGTCTCATGAAATGGAATTATAGTTCTATACATCTGTTTGTTTGGCCTTTCTTCACCAATTAATGAATGAAACAGAAAAGAAAAAGAAAAAAGAAAGACATAACGTATTTGGTTTGCTTCAGTTGATGTGGAAAGACATGCTAGAGACTTTATGGAGGCAGCCAAAAAGCTTCAGCTTTATTTTATTGGTTTACAACGCGATGATCAGCCCACCAGAGCAGAAACCCTTCAGAAGGTAAACTGCAGATAAATCCATATTGACATGTTGCTTATTACTCTCCTCATATCCTATGATTGATCCGGATTTTAATGTCACATTTTCTGCAGGAGATTGCTATTATGGAAGAAGAGTTAAAATTAAAGACTGAGCTAATTAATAAGCAAGAGAGACTGATCCAAGGGTGGAGGGAGGAGTTGAAAGAGCAACTGCACAAACACAAAACCGAGTTGGAAAGAGTGTAACTAGAAAGATGTCTAAATTGTGATTGAACCGTTGATTCCCTTCATAACTTAGCGGTGTAATTTCTGCTCTAGTATCTGTCTTTCAACTCAAATGGTAATCGAATATATCCATTTGAAGTTCAGATAATAAACTGATTTTGAGGGAAAGAAGGCAATTTATAGCAGTCATTAATACGTTAAATCTCCTTAAGTTTTGACAGTTGAAGTTTCGTGTTTTATAACCTGTATGTATCAAAGAAATTCTGTTATGACTCTGAAGAGAAGGAAAGAAAACTGTTCAGCCTCAGTGTAATATCTTGTTCTTTCTAATTTTTGGTGCAAATCCATTTAGTCAAGAGCATTCACTAAGACACGCCTGCATTAAGATGTACACACTGCGGCGCAATGCACATTGCACAAGTTGTACTAACCCTTTTATGTAATTCAACAAAGAAAAGCATGCTATATGTAAATATCAAAGACGAAGAGTCATTGTTAAGCATTGTAATAACCAGAGAAAGGAACTTCTACAAGACCTTGATGGATCACACACAGGCACTAAAACAACACAGGTACTATTACTGGATAGCTGTCGATGATAATGAGTAAATCTGCAGAGAAAGCATCCTCTATTTCTCTAGAGCAAAAGCAGTACAAAACCATGGTCTACTTCTTTGCATAGGTAATCAACATAGGATTGTCTTGGGTTATCTTAAATCCTTGAAGTCCCTGCATTGCTACAGTTGATTGTATCTCATTTTCGTATTCTACAAAAGCAATTCCTGGTTTTGCCTCCACCATTCTAACTTCCTTGAATCCAGGATATTGACAGAAAAGCATTTGCAGCATCGTTGGGGTCGACTGGTGAGGAAGATTCTGAATAAATAAAATGTTATTTGGTGGAGCCGGAGCCTCCTGGACAGCAGCTTTAGCGCCCATATATGGTATTTGAGACAGCTGCAACATTTAGAGAGAGAAGCCTTACTGTTAAGTTTGCTTAAAAAACAATTATAAATAGAAGTAGAGAATTAAACATACAACACCAACTTCATATAGGACAATAAAAACCGCTAAATGGGAAAACTGGTACAGGAAAGAAGTTTAACATCAATAATGGTAAAATAAAGCAAATATGAGTTGGTTCAAGTTTAGCATTACATAGCTCAATCTTAATTTTGCAAAAACATGTCCTAAATAAAGCTTGACCTTATTCTATACTACCAATATTATTCCAGGAGTCAATCTTAAACAAGCTTTATCAGGATTGAACAGCTTTGATTCATTCTATGGTAACATGATGCTTACGAGCATAGCTCTAGTTAAGATAATTAACTTTTATTAAGAAGCTTAAGAATATGGGCGCTTTATTCATGAACCATCTTGATAAGAACCCCATAGTAACGAATTTTAACAGACTTGGTGGATTTAAAATTCACAGGCAGATTTTTTGAGACCACTACCCCGTGCAGGAAAAATAACATTTCGCCTTTTTTGTTGCTCACTCATATTATATTTTTCTTCAGGATTCTAGCATTCTAGCATCACGAGATTCTTGTAACCTGTTCACGGGGAAAAATGGTTATAGAGGTCCTGGGGCCCATAGACGTCTAACCTCTAAATGCAACAAAACTTCTGCTCACAAAGAAGGAAATATATGAGGGATAAATTAGCCTTTCTTATGAATTTCTACAGTAGAAATACACGACAGTTACAGAAATTCACAAATATCGCTTCAGCTCATATATGTACTTTTACACTTTCTCATTTTTCCATTTCATATATCACTATGTGTTCCCTGGTTCTACAAACTAACATCATATGACATGCCACCTAAAATCAAGCACCTTTTTAAAACCTGCCAAAACTACACTGGGAATAGCTGATGGCCTAACTGAATTATGTTATTGTAATAATGGGAACTTTCAATTTCAACAAAGTTCATTTCGATATTCATAAAAATTCAGGGATGTTATCCTTGAGCTATGCTTACAGGAGGAGCTGCACCATAGGCACCAGCATAGGCAGCATTCGAAGCATCATGTTGCTCCTTCTTCTTTCTACCTGTAGCACAAGAGAGAGATGTAGTTAAAAAAGGAGAGATTATCAATGTAAACATAATTCATGAACCAGATGCAGAATAGCATCTCAAGTTGTCCGCATTTCTTTTCTCAAATATAACAAAATGCTACTTTTATGTCCTTGTTCCAGAAATTGAGTTTTGGGAACATTAACAATGGTATGCCATGATAAAGTTTTAGAACCTGAAGTTTTCTACTATGTCTGCAGTATTATTAACAATATTTCTGTAAATGTATGTGCAATTAGTAACATGAGGATCCCCAAAATCTTGTATGTTGGAAAGACATCAGCGTTTGTATACATCTAATGACAGGATAACTCCAAGAACCATATACACACCTAAAAAGTCCAGCTTATACGTATACGGTATACACATTTGAAAGTGATACACACACACGTAGGTTACAACTTACAACAGTGCAGACCAGCGTTGACAAATTGAAGCAAAATTTGAGAGATTGCTCCAATTAATTCATAGATCGACACATCTCTTCATGCAAAGGATTTGAACCAGTACTACAAATGACATGATTTCTCATTCCATTTATTGGTTTTGACTTGTTAGCACAGTAGTATTCTGTTATCAAATCGCTTTATCACTCTAGTTGGTACGAACACCTTACTATAGATGGAATCAAGAACTGCTATCTCATTTTAAGGTTGTATTGTCAAACCACCAACCTGCCTATATTTGCTCTCTGTAGATTATACTCATGTAAAACCTTCAGATTAATATGAAATGCTCCCCCACTCCCAAATTGCATGTCACTCCCCCAGCAAGAAGGTGAAAGTTAAAGAGTCAAGTAAACCAGCCCAGTTTTCACATCTCAACCAAAGAATAACTTTCAACGCAACACAAATGTAGAGAAACTAATTATATGAAAGAATTAAATCAAGTCTTCCACTAGATAGTATCCATGATATTTCTTCTGCACATCCATATTTCTAGATACAGTTTCCTGTAGCAAATTATTTCTTTCCACCATCCATTGTGCACAATAAAATAAAATAAAATAAAATAAAATAGAAGAAAGAAATACAAAAACCGACATGCACAACTCCCCAGAGGCCAATCTAAGAGGCACTTTTAATTAATCTAGTTTTCACATCACCGTGCAATTACATCCTCCAAGCTGATACACGTGGACAAAAACAAGTATATAAAAGACAACAGATCTTAAAGCGGATTTGAAAATCAATTGGCATTGTCTCAGCGGATCCACATCTTCTGTAGCATTTATGATAGCAAATAACATGTGTTATTTTCATTGAAGAATAGTTACATAGTTTCTGTATTGATTGAAGACATGTAATGATAAGTGTAGTTTATTCACTTATTCGGGTCCTGAATGATGATATTTTATTATTCTTTGGACGGATTAGTACCTAATTTGTTATTTATTGCTTTTATAAGGAAAAACTCATGTTTGGACAAAGAATTGGAAGAAAAAAAGGAAAAGGGCTAAAATGAAGCAAATTCAAAGTTTGGGGGACTAAAGTGCAAATAGATAAAAGTTGTATCGGACCTCATAATGAAGATTCGAGAGTGTTAGGGATCAATTGGATAAGGAAAAAAGTCAAATGAATGAAATATTATCAAATATCAATTTTTAGCTGAAAAAATTATGTTTCAGATTTTCAGTCATAGATTGCAACCCATTTTTGGCATAGCAAACATTCGAATTGAAAAAATGTTATTTCTAAAAGAATTGTAGCCATTTGAATTAGCTTTCCAAAACATTTTGAATCAACTCGATCGGATATCAGGAGAAAAAATTATAATAAAAATACTGAAAACTGCATCGCCTGCAGCTCAGGTGCGCGCCTCAACCAAAAAAGGGGCACCAAACAGGCTAGGCACATGTCCTAGATATGCCTAGGGGCGTGCCTTATTGTAAAAATGGGGAAATTCCGATTTTCCTTATGTTTGTTTTGGTAACAATTTAATGCAATTTTTTTGGTATCCTTTAAATATCAAAACTTGATTAGAATGTGAGAGGACCTCCCTAAACTTAAAAATTTATTGATTCAACATATTTTGGAGACGAAAAACGAGGCTATATCATCACCATCAAGGGAATTGTGCAAGATTCTTGAAGATTATCCATCCAAAATTTTTCAATCTTCTCTTGATCCGGGTAATATTTTTCGATAAATTCTTGTATGATTTAATTATTAGAATGATTAGCTAAGTTCTTCTATTGTATTGGATGATTGAAGAACCTTATTTTTGTTTATTTCAATTTAAGACTTTAATTTAGGTATTTCCTGTTATTTCTTGATTGATTTTACATTCTCATTGCATTATTTAATTGTTTGTCCATCAATTGAATAGTTAGTTACTTGTGGTGTAGAATACTCACAATAAATTTAGAACGTGATAAAATCAACACATGGGCAATAGGTATTATGAATAATATCTATGGAATGTGTAATCATGTAGATAACCTAAACTAAATGCATAATTTTCATATGAATTCAGACTAGAAATAGAATCGGGTAGTGTTAATCATAGGTTGGTATATCTTGGAAAAGAGAATTTAATATATTAGTATCATCAGTTGTCAAAAATACATGAAATTAACTAAATTATTAATTTATAATTGAAATAGATGAAAATAGGAGGAATCGTGAATCCAATATAAGCATTCACATTCGATAATACTAACTACTAAACTATATTTTAAACTTTATTTCTTATGAGAACGATAAACTCGAAACACATTATTTCTATTACTTGTACTACAATTCCATACGCTTGCAGCTTTCAACATAACATGTTCCAAAGAAAGATGCTTTACCTCTGTCATCATGCTTCTTTCTTTTTTCTCGAGGTACAAAAGTACCATCCGCCTTTGCGACAATATCAGATTTTGTCTTTGCATATTGTATCCGCTGTGATAAACCCAAAAAAAACCCATATATTTTTAAATTAGAAAAAGAGAGGCCCCACATGCGTACAATAGTGTCATTAAAGACAGGAAACAGAAAGATGCAGTTTACACAAGACAAACCATCTAAATCTGTGCCCACCAGATTTTACCTTCAATATGCACTACCAATCCCAAATAAGAAATATGTTCATCTCTTATTTATCTACTTTTGCTTTAATATTATGCAACTGCCATCTAAGCCAAAAAAAAAAAAAATTATAATGCACCTCAAGAAAGATTCTCTGTCTTTTCCACGTGCTTAGGGATGGCACAATATGATCTTGCACCAATTTTTATGTAAATTACTAACTGTAATACAGAATACATAATGCATCACAGATCATTGCTGCAAAAGGTTTAAATGAACCTTTGTGTAAGCAAGACGTGTTATAAAATCACGCAAATAAAAATTTAGCAGAGTGACAAATTTCAAGCCTAATTATTCTACCTCTACATTTCAAATAATGTAAGCTTCTTTTTGCTGTTCTGGTGGGGGGAGTTTCCCTTATCAGTGCATTGTCTTGTAATGACTAATGAGAATTCAACAATCGCATTGTGACATCAAGTTTGTAGATAACATGTAAAATTATCCACCACATAATGGTATTCTGGTACAAACCACAGTTAAATCAGGAAAACCATAGTATTCAGTTGGCAACAAGAACATAACCATTGGACTCGAACCGGAAAGAAAATTAGCATAATCTACCAAACTAACGTTCAGGTCAGCTACTATAAACATTCTACCATTGGCTTGTCGTAGAACGGGAATCCCTGCATCTGTCGAAGTGCATTAGTAGCAGAAGAAACCTCCTCGAAAATCACCCAAGCTTGCCCCTTGTGTTTTAGGGTTTTGAATGCTAAAACCTCCAGAATTTTCCCAAATTGCGAAAACACCGCGTGAAGCGATTTCTTCAGTTCTGAATAGAAAAAATTATCTATAAAATATAATACATTCACAAATACTCACAAAAAGATATTCCATTGAATCTATTTGCATGTAAAATTGAAAGTCTACACAGAAGTATGCATAATACCGTCAAGCTTGATTTTTTCATTGAGGTTATTAATGTAAATAGTCATGTTGGGAGGAACATCGCCTCCGGTGGGGGTGATCTCCGCCATGGCCACTGTTTTTCGTCTCCTTTTCCGGTGAACCGAACAGATGGTTCGAACTTCGAACCGAGAAATCGAATGGCAAAATTTACGGGTGGATGGGTTTAGACATTGGGAGTTTCGTGGCTTAAATCGGGCCACTTTAAATGGGCTTCGACAAAGTTTGATATTGGAAAATTCAGAAGTTTTGACACAAATAGCACATAACTAATATCTTTACAAACAAAGGGGGTAGAGATGCAAAAACCCGATACCCACGGGTCCCGTCCAAAACGGGGCCGAGATAACCCGTTTAATTGAGTATTTGGGTCGGGGACGGGTAACAGGTGCCCCACCCCGTTTAATTATTATTATTTTTTTTTAGAATTCAATACTTTAAAAGCCTTAATTTACCAAATATATTTAAATAATTTTAAAAATATGTCAAACAAATAAAAGTCTTTAATTTACCAAATATATTTGAATAATTTAACTTTTAAAAATAAGTAAAGATTAAAAAATATATTATTGTTTCAATCTAATGAACAGAGGCAATAAAATAAATTATCAAAAAGTTCAAAAAAAAAAATTAAATGGGGTAGTAAACAGGGCAAGGGCCCTGCCCTGCCCCCACCTTAAATGGATAACGGGGTGGGGAATTACCTGCGAGGCGGGGGAGGTTGCCCCGACCCCGCCACGTCGTCATCCCTAAAATGGGGTTCCTGAAAATATGGCTCTTGGGTTCCTTTTATTGGAAATTAAAGGATGATCTTTCCCAGGATAAGCTGATGCGAGAATAGCTATAGCTAATAGGGGTGGGTATGGGTTGGGTTAGGTCAATTTTTGCTTCAACCCAAACTCAACTCAACATGATCGGTTTGATCAAAATTTAACCCAACCCAACCCATGTAAAGGTTGAAACCCACCCAACCCAACCTAATCAAGTATTTGTCGGGGTTGGGTTGGGTTGGCCGGTTTGTGACAACTTGTCAAAAAAAATTTCACCCGATTTGGCACCCATTCTATTCTCATTCTCATATTTTCTTTTTTTCATTTCAACCACATATTTTCCAAATAAAATAATATTATACACAAATTTAAAATTTTTCTTCACTTTTTCACTACACATTCTCCAATCAATTACTATTCCAAAATTTTTCATTCTCATAAAATGGGTGTCAGATATAGTTTTAAAGTTATCCAATTATCTATTATACTAAATTCGAATAGACAAGATTAAATAATAAGTAAATAAATAAAATTATCTATTATCTTATTCAATTCTCATTAGCCAAGCCTACAAATAACAAAGTGCATTTAACATAATATGAAAAAGTTATACTACGTTTCTTGTGGGAAGGAGAGTAAACTCCTCCTCTAAAATGCACCAAGTTAATTAGAGTTACAATATCCACTCATACTTTTTAGATTTCTTTTACCTTTTAGGCATTTTATTTTATTTTATTTTATTTTTTGAAGTAGGTGAGTCGGGTTGGGCAGGTTTATTCGGTTTCATGAGTTAACTCATAACTAACCCTACCAGACCCACCAACGCAGCCAACCCACCCAACCCGTATAAAAACAACAAAAAAATCAATCCAAATAGATCGAGTTGGGCGATTTTGGTGGGTTCGGTCAAGATTTGCCCACCCCTAATAGCTAACCTAGGAGTTTTGTTGTTGAATTTCATATCTAAGAATTTAACTATAATCCATTTCAAAACTAAGAAACAATGTTTAAAACTTAAAAAATCAAATATATTAAGAGCCTGTCTAGAGGAAATTTTGGTCTCATTTTTAGATGATTTTGGATCATTGCACTGTGAATATCACGTCCATTTCAACAATTCTGACCCAGATGAAACTCAAGGTTGAAAAGAGATAATCTTTTCATTTTCCATTATTCCATTTTTATCCCCATCACTGAACAACCACCCAATGAATGCATTTTTCACTTACTCTTTCCTCCTCCCATTCTTTCAGGTGTCCAATACGTTCTTTAATTCAAAATGATATTGAAAACATGAAAGGCAAATACAAATGAGGGAATACTTTAGTCTGAACACTCCACGCAAATCAAAGTGATTTTTCCTCCCAAATTGGAGAAACCCCGAAACAGGTCTCATTTCTTCCTGCATCTCTCTGCTAAAGTATCTCAGCTCCAATCGATCGCTTTGTTTTGTTATCGCATTTAACCCGAAATTGGAGACACTTGAGAACTTCTTCTCAAGTCCGAAGTCCTCCGGCGATAATCGCATCTATAGGTTATATAGATTCCACCTCTGAGCACTTTCCCATTTTTCTTACATAAATCACGCGAATGCTGCGGAAAGGCAAATACCATTCGCATTCAATTCGTTCTGAATCGGCAAGATCCATTTCTGTTCTGCCTTCTTCCTTAGTCTCCTCTAGCAAGAGAACGACATTCATAGAGCTTTTCCTGTGTAGGTCATTCTCTATCATGAGATTTCTGAATGCGCCATAGATATTACGGAGGTTCAGTGAAGAAAGGAAGGTAGCCTCTCTTTCAGCTCGATAAGAACGACGTCAGAAGGAAGGGCACATGCATCCTAGGCAATTCAGTCTTAAGATTCTTTATTATTTGCATAGGGACTTTTTTTCGTTGGTGCTCATTTTGTATGGGCTTTTAGTTTGCCAAACCCCAATCCTAACAAGTTTTCGAGTTCAGCTTTCGGTGCTACCTAATTTAGGGCTTATGTAATGTTAAATAACAAAATATAATGTAGAAGAAGATGGAGAATAGGAGAAGAGAAAGAGAGCAAGAGACTATTGAATGTCTACATCTTTATTTCTTAATTTGATACTGAATACAATGCATAATCCCTATTTATATGGAAATTACATAGAGATAAATATCATAAATATTATGAGAATCAAATCAAATCAAAGTGATTTGAGATTATGAAAATCAATTTAAGATAATATCAAATCAAGATAATAATGATTTGATATTATCTTCAATACTCCCCCTCAAACTCAATGTGGAGAACTTCGGAAGCTTGAGTTTGAAATTTGTTAGTTGCCTTCATTTTTAGAGATAACAAACTACTGCATTATAACAAACTGTCTGAGAGAGAGGGTGTTCAATAGAAATAAGGAGTTTTAATTGGAATTGGATTTGGATTTGGCATTATTTCAAATGCTGATGCCACAGATTGCAGTGGAAGAACACTCAAAGACAAAGTTGAAGAAGGTAAAGAAGTAGTGCTTAAACTAGTAGAACCAGTGCTATTAAGAACCAAGGGAGAAGGATATTCCGGCAAATTAGAACCCGGAAAGTTCGATCCTCCTGTTGGTAAAGATGCATTGAAACCAATATATGGCATCTGTTATGGGGAAGAATTAGAGGATATAAGAGATATAGAGAGGAAAGTTTGGAAGAGGAAGCCATAGGAGGCAACAAAGATATGTCAGAAACGAGTTTTGGTAGAAGTGGTCGGTGGCGCTACTATCAGGCACCCAATTATGGCGACTGTCAAAGAGAGTTCATGAGGAGAAAACATTATCTACGAAGTTGGGACTGATTTGCCGTGAGCTGAGGAATGAGAAGGTGATGAAACCTAATGTAAACTTTGGGCAGGCTGCTCTGGCTAAGAAAGGGGAGGACTCATTTTTCATCAAATCTGATCGCCAAAGGGTTCTTGGCAATCCGTCAACATCATTTTGAGTAGTAGCCATGGTGAAGGAAGCAGGAAATTCTGCTACTGGAAGAAGTTGGAAGAATTAATTGTGCTAGAATCAGAAACTGGAAGATGTTCTTTGCTGGAATAGGAAACTGGAACTGCTGGAAAAATATTCTGCTTCCAAAAAAAAAAAAGGATGCTGGTTATGCAAGTTGCTGAAAAAAATTCTGCTTCTGAACAAGAAATTGCTAGTAGGAATTTTGTTGGACGGGTGCTGACGGAAGTTTTGATCTTACCGCTCTGATACCATGTTAAATAACAAAATATAATGTAGAAGAAGATGGAGAACATGAGAAGAGAAAGAGAGCAAAAGACTATTGAATGTCTACATCTTTATTTCTTGATTTGATACTGAATACAATGCATAATCCCTATTTATATGGAAATTACATGGAGATAAATATCTTAAATATTATGAGAATCAATTCAAATCAGAGTGATTTGAGATTATGAAAATCAATTTAAGATAATATCAAATCAAGACAATATTGATTTGATATTATCTTCAATATTCTGGTCTTCATTTTCGAAATGGGAGTTTAACTGCGTGCCGTGCTCTAGTCAATATCATGTCCTACCTCTCCCTGGGCCATCTCCTTGGTCAAAGCCTCGTTTGGGCAGATTCTATGTTGATCGCAACATAATTGATCAATCGCATATAGTAGGAGCCTCACCCTCTTAACATAATATATCAAGAAGGCTACAACCAATATTGGATCAAGCCATCTGGTTAGGACACGCAGCGTATTCTATTTCCGAAATAGCAGATTCTATAACAACATATAGTGGTTCCTTCTGCTCCTAGAAAACATCCGAACCCTATTGCTACTAAACTACAGAGAAGGATCAATAAAATTTGAAATCGAGGGGAAGACGGGGCAGCATTTGGCTCGATCATCCAATTCACTCCAAGAGAGAGCATGGCTCTTAGTCAAAGCAGCCCAAGACCTAGTATTATCAATTCCCATCGAGAAAGCAAGCAATAAAGGAGCAGCTAATCTAAGTTTGCCTTTTCGGGGGTTGAGGTTTCTATTTCGTGTTAAGAAAGGTCAATGCTTATTTGTCCAGGTGTGGGCCACGTGGCTAGGTGATCTTTTAACGGGCTAATATAGGGCTTAGAGAACTAAACTACTAGTGAATTTACGTTCTATTCATTCTATAAGGCGAGTCCCTTCGTTCTTCTTCCTAGAGGGAAGCAAAGGATGTCGATGTGAGCGCGTGTTGTCTCCTTTGACTGTCGTGCAGTATTCTACTGTGTATTGTAATTTCTATACGATCTTATCTTCATCTACTTTTCCTTTCCCTCCCTCTTTCAGGAGGAATAAAAATGTAAACTAGAGAAACTTGTCTTAATTCAACTAAGGCAGCGCTAAAGGTCGATCACCCAAGCAATTGATTCGATTTCACAACGATCTGTCTATCCACCAAATTCACCACTCAAGGCCACCCCTAACCGAGTTTTGGAACAAACCCGGACGAAGCGCTTCGCCTTTCCTAGGGTGGATTCGAACCACCAAATTAGTCATTTTCCCTTGAATGCTCATTTGAGCTAAGAGATTGTTGTTAGAATATAAGCATTAGCCCGGGCCAATACAGCTTTTTTGATTGCCTCTACATCGTAGAAATTTGGCTAGAGGACCCTTTAGGCAGAAACTACTACGTTATCTTTCATTCCTCATTTGCATTAGAGACACACAAGCTTTCTTATTCGAAAAAGAGCTCTAGATGATAGCTGGAGCGTGGGAGTAGAGAGCTCTCGGCCATTTCTCCAACTCCAGTGTTAACCCACGTGAGACACTATTTTCATTTACGTTAGTGTTCCACATCTCTTTTTTTTACCAGCTGCATTGCAAGAAATGGGATTTTAAGCATTTTCAATAGCTAATTTAATCGAAGCTTTACCTAAAATTGATGTTAATACCAGTTATTTTATTATGTACTTGGATTCTCTTCAGGCATATGTTTTTGCACAGGCCAACCAACAACTCTTCTAGAGATTAGCAGCCAGGGGAATTATGTTTTAACTCCATCCCTACTGTTGAAAGTTCGTTGTGGCCATGGACATTGATTTTCTCCTGCTCATGGATCCATATTACTCTCAGGTGAGTGCGCAAAAGTTAGTCGTTTTGAATTAAACTTTTCGGATGTCCTCTTTGTAAGTTTAAAGTCGTATTCCTTCCTCATTTTCTCAAGTAGGTGGTGGATGCTGATAAATTTTTCTTTACGTAACTCTTGGACGTAGATTGGTTATCACCTACATGCAGGCTCGTCCGCACCCGTTGAAGTCAACATCAATGAAAGCTCTCGTAAAAAGCACGATGTAATCCGGTGGTACTAAAGGTGTTCATCGTCAACTGTGAAATAACACTCGCAAATGGTGGTCATCAACATGGTAGGTGATTCACCAAACACGGGTGGGAACGATTTATATTCATGTTCAACACCACATTAGGACGCAACTGGAGTAAGCAGCAACTGAGAAACAAATAGGACTCCATGAGGCGAGACCACTAACGGGTGAAGGAGTTGCTTAATTGCACTAGGGTCAAGTTCAATTCAACAAATGGATACATTTGCGCTGACGATGAATGGTGGTGTCCGAAAATCAAGTCATTCTTTGCCTCTGTCACTTGCACTCTGCGTGTTTTCAGTTAGGCAATTGCTTCGATTTTTTCATGTATCTAAACTTAAAATTTAACTTCACAGTAGGTTGAGATGTTATTTGCACACAATGTGTTTTCTTTTTCTTCCTGTTATGCTTCGTCTAGTATAAAAAAAAAAGCGATAATTAGCATGGTACACGATTGTTTATAAATTTTGAATGTGATTGCTTGTGTTGTTGAATCTGGTTTTCCAAATAGTTGCCACTTAGGAGTTCCCGTTTACTCAGGTATAACGTTAATGATAAAAATGCATTCAGTTGTTGACCAATTTCAATTTGCTGGAAAATATGATGAAGTCGTTCTTTTCATGGCTACAAATGTGCTTTACCTTGCAGTATATGTGTTAGCAAGATGTATGTTCTTTTGTTTGTAATGCTTTTTGTTTAGCGCGTTTACTCGCTAACAATTAAAAAGGGATCAGACGATTGTGTAACGGACAAACCTCTTGGAACAAAGTCCCAAAAAGTGGTGTTTATTGAATATGAAGATTACAGTTTGGACGCGAACAAGATGCCTCCAAGGGGTGCAGCACACAAGTACGAGGGAATTGAAATAATTGAAGTTAATCTAAAAAAAAGTAAATTACATATTTCTCTATTTGAGAGTAAATTTTGTCGGGGCCTCTTCGTTGTCTTCTTCTTTCTTTTATACGGTTTGGGCAGTTTTTAATCGTTTAGAAACTGTTTGTAACTACCCATTTCTTTCATAATGGTCGGCTGGCCAATAACTACCGTGTGTAACTCCTATCACCACGTCCTCTTCATAACTGCTTGTCACCAACTCTCTCAAATCGTGGGGCGTAATTGTGATGTGCTCAAACCGCCTTAAATCGTGACTTTGGATAACAATAAACTTTAGTCATCGCTGGGACTTTGGGTGACTCAAACATTTTTGGGCGACAATTGGTCTTCCACTCTGGGCGATTATAAGATACTTCATTCGCTCAACATCTAGGCGTTCTGCAGGCTTGGACGACAACACACCTTTGTTTTTGGGCTTTCATCATATTTAATGACATTTCTGATTGGACTTTTACCCTGATCTCTCTAAATGAGCTTCTGCTCTTGGGCCATTTGAATTGGGCTGTACATTTTGTGTGTCAACAATTACCCTCCAATATGGCTGAATTAATTTTAATTTTCGCCATATTCATCTTTGTGTCTTCCGGCAACATTTGAAATTCTCAAGGATTTTCAATCATCACTTTCTTCTTATCGAGTTCGATTCCTCTTTGGTGTACTAGAAAGCCAAGGAAATTACCGGCATTGACACCAAACGCACACTTCAAAGGATTCAATTTCAACTTATATTGTCTCATTCGCTCAAATGAGCGTTTCAGTTGTTCGAAATGATCTTCCTCTTTAACAGATTTGACTACGATATCATCCACATACACCTCAACAAACTTGCATATCATATCATGAAAGATTAGATTCATTGCCCTTTGATAAGTCGCCCCCGCATTTTTCAGGTCGAAAGGCATAACTACCCATTCGTAACACCCTAAGGCCCATGGGCATTTAAAGGCAGTTTTGTGTATGTCTTCTTCAACTATATATATTTGGTTATATCTTGAATACCCGTCCATGAAGGAATACATGACATGTCCGGCAGTGGAATCAACTAAAGAATCTACCGTGGGTATTGGATACTCATCTTTAGGTATCGCTAAATTCAGATTTCTAAAGTCTATGCACACCTTTAATTTACCATTCTTTTTTAACACTGGCACAATATTAATAACCATTCAACATATCTAGCTATCCTGATGAAGTCTACTCTTAATAATTGCTCAATTTCTTTCCTAATTTCAGGTAACACGTTAGGAGTAAAACGTCTAGGAGGCTGTTTATGGGGTTTAAAATTTAATTTAGTTGGTAGTCTATGTTCCACTAAATTTTTATCTAAACCAGGCATATGTTCATACTCACACGCAAAGCAGTCTTTATATTTTTTTAATAAAGCGATTAATGCTGTACTAATATCTTAACTAAGCATCTGACTGATAAATGTTGGGCGATCACCTCCCACGTCGCCAATGTTTACTTTGACCAAATTGTCTTATGCTTAAGCGTTCCCAAGCTTGTTGATCCTCATTATTTCGTCATCCATGTCCTTTGTAGGCACTTCTTCTTCCAGACAATCCACCTTGTTGACTTCTTGGTCAACACTTTGCTCCAATTTTAATACTGCCAATTTGTCTCCCAATGTTTCCAATGCTACTTCTTTTTTTATTTTCTCTTGACATTCTTTATTGAAAGCCACTAGTCTGACTTTGAAGGCCTGGATCTCGGTCACATACTCTTTTGGTTACCAACTCATCAATATTCTTTGATTGTTCTTTTGCCAATCACTAATTTTTCTAGGGCCACTATATTTGACCTCATTTGATTGAACATTTTAGCGAGTGCTTCTACCGAAAATGGTTCTTCACTCTGTGCGATAACTTGAGTTTCTTCTCCATCTTGGATTATCCTGACAGGTCCATAATTTCCCTCGTACATGAATCTTTCCACCGAGTTAGCTTTTGCAACGAAAGGCCTATGATCTGCCTGTACCACTTCTACTTTACCTTGGTCATTCCAGAAAACTAAGCACTGGTGGAGTGATGATGGTATACAACGACTTCTTTGGATCCAGTCTCTCCCTAATAGTATGTTGTAACTAGTAGGACCATCAATGACAAAGAAGACTGTGGTCCTAGTAGTTGTTCTCACAGTTATATCTAGTGGCATTACTCCCTTGGCCGAAGTTGCTCCCCCATTAAAGCTTGTGATAATGACTTCTGTGGGGATCATGTCATCCTCTATCTTTGCGAATTTCCTTATCATCCTTAATGAGGTAGTGTTTATGGCTGCCCCATTATCAATAAGCACCTTCACCACGGGTATGCCATTGACCAAGGCCTTCACATAAAGTAGCCTTAAATGCTTGGTCAGTTTCATAGTGGGTTTTTTGAAGACTACCTTCTCTGCTGCATCAATTTCTACTTCCTCTGTCGACTATCTCTTTGTGATAAATCAATTTACAATACCTTGGGCTGAATACTTGTTTGTGGGGCACTATCTTCATCCTCCAGTATTTCTCCATCAGCTACCCAGCCTGTTGGGGGAGGCAGTATCCTTGGAGGAGATCCGTATTTCTCAGAACGAGGTACTCTTTTCTTCCTCTTGGGTGTCCCATATAGTACGTAGAAATCGAAAGAACGCCCAGATGGTTCTCCCAACAAATCTACTTCACGGACCTCTTCCCGATGCAATTGTTTCAACAAAGTGTTGCGCCATACTCCTCTCTTTCTCCTTTCTTCTTCTAGATCAATTTCTTCTTCAATATCAGTCATACCATCATCCTCTTCGCCTTGTATTTCTTGAGACGTCTGACCATCTTCACATTCCAACGCATACGCTTCTTCCTCATCTCCTCCATCTTCCTCCTTATTCTTGAATTCATTGGCCAACAGATAATTATTAGCCATGACGGGAGGTAAGGTGCCGAACTGGATAGTAAGGGGTGGTTTCGTATCTTCTTCGTCTCTTTTGCTTCGATCAAACTTCGACCTCCCAGAAGAATTTTCTGACATTTTTCTCATTGATTCCCCAGTGCCAGTCTCTTCACTAACTTCGAGAGCATTTTGATTAACTATTTCCAATACTCTTGATGCTTTAGGACGTGGCATTTCTTGTTGCTGCCTTATCATTGTCCATAATTCTGTTGAAATCATCTTTGCTGAGTCATGGTCATTTCATTAAAAGGCACAACATGTCTTGCATTATACTGATATAAGTGTCATACATTAGGCTGGCGAGGCTATGGTCCGAACGATCTCTCATGCCTTGCTGGCCTGAACCGCCTTTCCAGATGCGGTCCTTTATAGAACGATGTGCCCTGCCTTCTGTTTGGAACAAACTCAGGGTGATGGTGATTCTGTCATACTTCTGGTTTCTTAGTATTTGCTCTCATTTCGCCTTTACATCTGGCACACAAGACTTCTTCGTTCTTTATGGATTCTTTTCCTCTAATACATTCGAGCACGCTAGCATGTTTCTCAGGGTCTTCTTTATCATCGATGACCAATTTGAACCCTGGCAACTTATTTTGGAGATTGGTCGTTCACATATTCACTTCAAGTGGCTGTGGGAAAGGATTTTCATCCACTGCCATTTTCTTTTTGTCTTCGAACGTGATTCGTCCTGACTCAATAGCGTCCTGTAATACATGACGGAAAACCAAGCAATAATTAGTCATATGTGACCATGCATTATGCCATTTACAATATTTTTTACCCTTAATTTGCTCAAGGCTTGGCAATTTATGTTTATCGCTCAATTTTATCTGCTTATCCTTATACAATTTATCGAATATAAGGTCAGCCTTAGTTACATCGAACGAGAACGTTCTGCTTTTTTTGTTTTCTCCTTTCATAGGTTCATCTCTGGCTAAATCCCTAGGCTTAGCCATTATGGGACAAGTATACGCATCCCCCTTGGTTAGTTCAGCCAAACATATTTCAGTTTGATCGTAAAATTCATCATTTATAGTATGAACGCCAAAGTTTGGGTCTTTGTAATAAGTCCCTTTACTAGAATTTTTTACTTGTTCTTCTTCTCTTATCAAACGTTCGTACCTAATTACGTTCGCACTAAGTTGAAACAGGTCAGGGAACTCCATATTCTGGAACTTTTTCTTTAAATCAAAATTTAAATAGTTTTGAGCGATTTTGACAAATTCTTTTTCAGGCAGGGGTACAAAACATTTACTCCTGTCTGTTTTGAACCTTTGATGGAAACCTTCTGCCCATTCATTTGGCATTTGACGTAAGTTCGCCAAATCGGCTAGTGTAACCTCAAATTCTGTTTTATAAAACTGAGCATGGAACAACTGTTCCATTTGTTGCCATGTCTAAACCGAATTTGCAGCAAGTTAATAAACCACGAAAAGGCTACTCCTATTAATGAACTAGGGAATAGTCTCATTTTATGGTAGCCGGTCACATCACCACTCTGTAATGTGAATCGTCCTATATGTTTCAGAGTAGATACTTCTCCTAAACCAGTGAACAATGAGAATTCGGGCACTTTATATCATCTAGCCCATGGATATGCTTGATCTACTCAATCAGGATATGGTTTAGTGTAAGTCGGCCTGATAACAGGATGTACCCCAACAACCATTTGATCTTGTACTATTTCTGCAATTTGATTCCTCAGTAAAACATTTGGATCATATGAGACTCAGATGGGTTGGTTCACTTGTTGGTTTACTTGAGGCGGCCTGATATTTGGTCCTTGATTGGCAGGGAAAGTGCCATTGTTCAGACCATTATACCCATTATATTGAGTGTTTACCCCCTCATTAACAATGGGTAAATTATGTCTGTTATTCAGAACATGATCTCTTATGTTTAGATTACCCCCCAGGTTGGTAGTCACATTATCACCATTCAAATTTGGCGCTCCATTAACCCCTTGATTTGAGGTGGAAGGGTCGAAAAATGTTTCTAGACCTGCACCTGGGTTCAAACTAGGGGAATTGTGTGGTGAAGTATGTCCCACAATCGTTCTGGTCTGGAAATGACTTCCTATGGACATGGTTGGTTAACATACTTGGCCTACTAATTTGCTCATAAGATCATTCAAAGCACTTAATTGTTTGGCCATGTTATCATAGTGAACATTTCCACTCTAGGTAAATTTTTCCATATTATGGACATTTCGTAAATTTACCTGTTCGACGACATCTTGTGTGAGTTCTCCAAGCAATGCACGCATGGTTCGAGGATTCAACTCTGTCATTGGTTCATAACGACTATGACTGCTTGGAGTCTGTCCTTCTGTCTGAGGAGAATGTTGCTGCTCTTCGTATCGCTCGATCACAGACTGGACTACTACGTGACTTGCTGGTGCTTTATTAGAACTTTTATGAGGCATAATGTTTTCATTTTGCAACTTCAAACACCAACTGTCCCACTGGGCGTGCCAAATTGTTTTGCGCGTTTACTCGCTAACAATTAAAAAGGGATCAGACGATTGTGTAACGGACAAACCTCTTGGAACAAAGTCCCAAAAATGGATGTTTATTGAATATGAAGATTACAGTTTGGACGCGAACAAGATGCCTCCAAGGGGCGCAAGCACACAAGTACGAGGGAATTGAAATAATTGAAGTTAATTTAAGAAAAAGTAAATTACATATTTCTCCGTTTGAGAGTGAATTTTGTCGGGGCCTCTTCTTTGTCTTCTTCTTTCTTTTATACGGTTTGGACAGTTTTTAATCGTTTAGAAACTGTTTGTAACTACCCATTTCTTTCATAATGGTCGGCTGGCCAATAACTACCGTGTGTAACTCCTATCACCACGTCCTCTTCATAACTGCTGGTTACCAACTCTCTCAAATCGTGGGGCGTAATTGTGATGTGCTCAAACCGCCTTAAGTCGTGATTTTGGATAACAACAAGCTTTAGTAATCGCTGGAACTCTGGGCGACTCAGCATTTTTGGGCAACAAATTGGTCTTCTGCTCTGGGCGATTATAGGATACTTCATTCGCTCAACATCTGGGTGTTCTGCAGGCTTGGGCGACAACGTACCTTTGTTTTTGGGCTTTCATCATATTTAATGACATTTCTGGTTGGACTTTTACCCTGATATCTCTAAATGAGCTTCTTCTCTTGGGCAATTTCCTTTCTTGGGCTGTACATTTTGTGTGTCAACACTTTCAAATTTTGTTTACTGGACATGGTTAATGTATAAATTAGCATTAGACAACTCTAATATTATTGACGTAAATTGGAGAAATCAATATGAGTGTGAAGATGTCAAATTGTTGGAAGATGTGTTCTGCACTTGAATTTTTTTATTTTTGCAATGCCAGCTATGGGTGTGTTTTTAATTCCACACAATGTTCATGTCATAGTACTTATTTGTTTCCAATGTTGTCGTAGGAGAACAGCAACTACAAGGATTACAAGGGTAAAGACGGATCACATCATTCTTGCAATTATAATTATAGTTAATAGCACAATACAATACATAACAAGTCTTCGAAACGTACAAAATTGAAAAGAAGTGGTTGAGATAAATACGAAGCCTATGTCAAATTCTGAATGGGGTTTTGAAAATCATATGCAGTGACAAAAAATGAATTATTTCGATAAGTTGAAAAGTCAAAATGAATTTGAGCAATGAAAATGGGGTTTCAAAAGTCAATAAAGTTTTGCCAATTCTTCTACTATTTGTCAGGAAAAGTCAATCAATGGAGGGTAGAATTGGAAAATGGGTGTTATACATATAATGCAAGCAACTGATAGGCAGCTGACGTGGGCCCCAATGGATGTGACACAAAAATGAATTATCTCCAGCGTCCAAACAGGAGCTAAATTTTATTTATGGAATAATTAATTAAAAATATATTTTATTAGTTAAATATATTAACGTCACAATTCTATACAATTTGATCATAAAATAACGAATTAATTGGTTACAAATTATTTTTTGACCACAAATCAAAAAAATTTTAGGTCACAAATTATTTCTCGATCATAAATAAAAAATTTTATAGGTCACAATATATTCACCGGTCATAAAATAAAAAATCTTAAAGGTCACAATTCAATTATTGTTCATGAATCATAAATTTTTTAAGTCGCAACTCAAATTTATAGGTCACATATTATTTATTTATCACAAAATATTCAATTTATTGGTCACAATCTCAAATAATTAGTCACAACCACCATAGCTAGCGGCGCCACCACACCATACCACCACCGCCTCCAACAAACTACAATTTTCAACCTTAAAACCACCACCATTGCCACCGCCAGATCCACCACCAAACCATAATGTCGTAGCAGCGCCGCCATCACACTACAAAATCACAATTTTCAGCTACGAAACCACCACCGTCACCGCTAGATCCACCACCAAACTAGAATGTCGCCTCAGCGCTGCCATCACACCACATAATCACTACAAATAACCACAAAATCACATGGACAACGGTGTAGATACTTCAGGTAACATCCTGGGGGGACGGATGCCATGGACAGGTATGAGTCCACGAGCCCAGTGACGATGTGGTGATCTGGCATCGATGATCTGCTATGAACCATTGCTGCCATTTGCGTCCATGTCTCTGATATAGCCCCTGGAACTTGGTAGCGATTGGTTTCGTCCATAGTCTCTTTTGCGCGAAGCACAACGTTGAAGCGGCGGTTGGTGCCGTCGATGTCTCCAGTGCGATGCACAACGTTGCAACGATGATTGGTGTCGTCTATGTCTCTAATGCCGTCCAAGTGTGAAAGAAAGAGAGATGATAGCGAAAATGAGAATAAAGAAGACATAAATATTTGCATAAGTCTCAATGTACACTCGTGTACATTAAGACTTACACTCCTCTCACAATGGAGTATGATGTCCGTGATTTTTTAAATTGCGAGCCCTCCACCATTGTGAGAAGAGTGTAATACATGATGTACACCCAAGTGTGTACATCAAACATCTCTCTAAATAGTTTTTAGTGTTTGGTATGAAATTGAGTTGGGTGGATAATATTATTATTAATATTTTTATTTGAATTATTATTCGATTTATGAATAAGAAAACTTTATATCTGATTTTTGAATTACAATCTTAAAAAATCCGGTCTAGTGTAATTTCCACTATCTTTTATTATCCTTATCCACACTTTTTGGTAGTTTTAAAACTTAGTACTCATTTATTATCCACATATTTCATATGATGCGCACTTGATAATCACTTTAGAGCAATGTTCTAAAATGCGTAATGCGTTGCGATGTGTCGAGGTCGAGAATCAAGAATCACAAGTTTAGGCGTGTCAATGCGAAGAATAAGCGCCATAATGCGTTTCGTATTTTTAATATTATTTTAATTATTTTTAAGAAATTAAATATATTTTTATATATAAAAATAGATTTTTTACTAATTCATAAAAAAATAGATTTTATCCTAAACAGCCCATTTATTAGATTTTATCCCAAACAGCCCCTTAGTAGAGCTTAAAATTAAATTTTATCCCAAACAGCCCCTTCCTCTTCCTCCCTCCTCTTTTCTTCTGCCTTTTTCCTTGCTTCCTCCTGTCTCTTTCCTTCCCTGCTTCCTTTTCCTTTTCCTTTTCTATCTCTTCCATCAACAACCTTAATTCTTCCTTGGCACATGATGTACAATCCAAGATAACTGATTCACGTTGTGGAGCCAAAAGCAGATCCAAAGTAGTATTGTCAATGTTAAATGATGCTGCCAACACCTCTTTGTCTAGAGTCCGGAGGATTGAAGCGTTTCCTGCTAAAAATTGAGGATGGTTCTTCTTTGCCAAAGTACTAAATCCCATGAAAACAAATGTACCATTGTTGAAAGCCATTTGAGCCATCAGATAGAATCTTGGAACAGCAAATACATAACCTTCTTCAACCTTCAACCTAGCGTTTTTGCACTCGGTTTCACTTGAAATACTAGAACAAACAACCCGAATCATTCCCTGACCTTGCAGGACTACTGCAATTTCTGTAGCCCTTGGGTTCCAGTGAGGTCCCATCATGGATCCCTTCATAAAAACATCAGCAGGAGCCAAGGGAGTGGCCGAGGAAGGGGCCAAGGGGGTGGCCGGTGGTGGTGCGTGGCTGCGACGGTGTCAATTCCTTGGTCACAATGTCCAGCAGTTCCACAAATGAAGTACCTGTCGGTGGAGAATCCATTCCTATCCCACATCGGATGTAGACTAAATCAGTGGGAGAATATTTCTTTATAAAACGGCGAACCACTCAGTGTTGAATTAACAGTTAATTGGGCTTGCCAATGTATTTGATGAGCCTATTAATGGAGTTGATAAATGTTTTATGGGATGATGTGTGCCATCAATTGGGCCTTTCAGAACTTTGGGCGGGTTATACGTGTTTAAGCGGTCAACAAAAAAAAGTTGACCGCATTTTCTCACGCATACCAAGCATGCGACGCGTTTGGTTCACGCCTTGAGCATAGATGCGCGTACGCGGCGCATTAGGCCGCATTTTAGAACACTGCTTTAGAGCACTACCAACAAGCATACATAGTATAATAAGATTTTGCTTTACAAAACTATAACGTACCAAATTTTATTGTCTTAAAACTCGAGGTATTACCATTATCATTTCGTAAAATTTACTTTAAATTGGAAAATAATATAACATGAAATCTAGACCTATTTTATTTTTTGTAATTTAATATAACTAAATAAATTAAATTTGAATATAAAATCAAACAATCAATGACATTTATAGCCTATTTGAGCCCCAATTTTTTTTAGGGGAAAGGGGAATATGTTTTGCAATAGTGATTTTTTGAAAAATGCGTGGTTAAAAAATAGGAAATTTTTTTTATATTTACGATTAAAATTATTTTATGAAAAAATGGAGCTCAAACATTCTTTTATATGAAATTAAAAATGTAATCATTTTAACAATTATTCATCTATTCTTGAGATTTATTTTATTTTATTTTTTACTTAGCAACCTGATACACCGCTGAGCCACATCTGACTTGATTCTAACCTAAAAATTTGTAATTTAAGGAGAGTATTTAAAACTCAGAAGAATACGTGAAATCCAAAAACGATATCATTATATCAAACGTAAGACATTCCCTATTACCATTTCATTGAAAGCAGTGGTGATCGATCGAATACTCTAATACATTTATACGTAAACTTTCGAGAAATTCTAAGGATCTTGCATTTCATTTCATTAAAGACATGTAAGTCAATTAGCATTTCATGTACAAATGTCAAAAAAATATACAATTTGATCCACACATGGATGTCACGCTTAAGCCACATAGAAATAGGAGTATCGCGTAAGGTGCAGTTGCCACATCACCTCATATCGTAAGAGAGGCATGACTGATCCACAGACCTTGCAAAGGCAGTAAGCTCGTTAAGTACGTAGGTGGAAGAATGAACTTTGGTGCACTAAGATTTCATGCTTGTACGGGTCCCTTTGTGAATACTTTGCTCGCATAAGAGGTACATCAACACACATCTGCAAGGTTGCATGCCTAGCTAGTTGAGGAAGGACCCGCAAAGATGAAATATCATCTCACAGGATAAATGGTTTATCCTTTTCTTTTTTTTTTTTTTTGGAAATTCAACTTTTCACCTTGCGTGTTCTACATATTCGTAATATTTTTTTTTGCAATTAAGTACATATTGGAACTTATTGAGAGTATTTAATATTTATAGACCATATTAAATCCCTACCAATTATGCGAAAGAATGCAAACATGAATTGAATACAATGCTCTTTGCACCCTCTATAGCAAACTATTCTAACTCTAATTATTTTAATATTTGAACTGTTCCCGTTTGGTAGAAATTAAAATCTAAATTTTAATCTGACTCAAAATCAACAATTAATTTTAATCATATATTTTATGGAATCTACAATTTTTCAATTATGAATTTTATTAACTCGATAAATTTTATCAAAATTTACTAAAAATCTGATTTTAATCCTCACCAGGGTAGATTTATTATTCAATTTTTTACTGTAACTATTTCCATACTTCCATATATAACTATTACGCACAAAAACGTAGCGAGAAGCACACGTCTTGAATATTGACCAAAGGCATATTTAAAGATTTCTAATATTAAATTGGGACCAATTTTATTATTCTAGAAATAAATTAAAAGTTAGGATAAGGATGGATAAATTTTGGTCAAAGTCCTTCTTCTTCTGAACTTTAACTCCTTTTGAAATTCATATTATAACTGTCGATATTCTTCTTTGTAAGCTTACAATTTGAAAATCTAACGTTTGGAATATTAGCTGTAAAAGTTATGGTAACGTATTAAATTTTGAAATTTCATCTTAAAAAATCAATTTTGTTAAGAGGAATAACTCAATTCCTTATATATTGATTTATATTTTCATATTCATTCGATGAGGAATTTACACCATTTAGTTTGGAGTTTATTTTCAATCAATTCATTCTATCAAACTCCCTTTAATTGGTCCTGAGCATGGTTCGGATTGGGTTGGTTTAGAGTCCAACCCGAGATCGACTGATTTTCGTAAATTTTAACCCAAACCGATCCAATTCAATAGATAAAACTTTGGTTAGTGGGGTTGGACATTGGTCCGAGTTAAAAAAATTTGCCTACCTATATACATGTACGTAATATATATATATATATATATATATATATTTTTTTTTTTTTTTTTTTTTTAAATTTTTTTTTACTTGAATAGTTGGCATCAATAATATATATAATGTAAATGGTAGAGGGTCAATTTTCCCAAAATCATTTTATATATCCGATAATTACTAACAAATAAGTACACCAAAATAAAAGGCTAGCATACAATTGAAAATTGGAGTCTACAACAAACATTTTTTCTCGTTGCTTTTCTTTTGTTTTGAAATTTAGAGATTTGATAGAAGATGCGTAGACCGTAAACAAACTATTTGAGAAAAAATTTTATTTGTGTTTACATTATTATACTTTTTTAAGTTTAAAAATAAGAATTTTAGAATGAAAAAAAATTAAAAAAATGTATTTGCGTTAGATTGATTAATTGGCGAGTTAGTTGTTTAAACCACAATCAATCCAACCCAACCTTTTAATGGTTAAAATTGACTGAATCAAACCGAATTTTTTGATTCAAACGGATCTTGGATCAATTTGATTTGGTTGATTTGATCGATTTTTCATTTTTTTGTTCACTCCTACCTTTAACCATGAAAAACTTTGGGCTTATATGGAAATGTACAAGAAGTACAACTCCATGTTTCCTTTAAAAAAATCTCAATCGTTATTGTACTTTTAAATTCAATTTGTAACAAGACACTTAAATTTAAATTTTTTGCAAGATAATTGTAGTACTTTTAAAGTTATTTTTAGCAGTCACTGAGAGGATCGACTGAAAAATTAACGATTTTATTTATTATGTTATCAAAGTTGACATTATTTTTCGTTCTTCACTTTCACGTCATCAAAATCGTTAATTTTCGACTTGAAAATATTTTTTATGGGTAAACAATTGGAAAAGGAAAAACATGCGGCGGAGCAGCTGTTTTGTAAAGTAGGGGATTCGTATTTGTTTTGCAGATAAAGGAAGGACGTTAGTGACTTTAGTGTGTAATATGCCTTCTCTGCACACAACGTATTTCTATGTAACTTTTCCTTGTTAATAATAATAAAACTTATTACACCATTATTAATTTATAATATTTATTAATATTAAAATCAGATTTTTAGTATATTTTATTTTGATAAAACTTGATGAAATATATGGTTGAAAAGTTGTGAGTCCCATTAAATGTGTGATTAATATTAATTGTTGACTTTGACCTAAAATTTTAATTGAATTTTAATTCAAACCAAATAAATGCATAATCATTGGCAAAACTTTTAATTTAATCTATGGTTTGATAAAATATTAATGTTGCCGGTTATTTGTGTGGCACGGCAAAGAGAATCTAAAATTCCTTCCTTGATTATAGCTTTACAAACTTTAAGGCTTGATTTTAGGTACAAGAAAATAAAGGCATCGTTCAATTATGCCAAACTAAGAAGAATAACGTTATATATTAATAGTCTAATTGACCGTGACATCAATTTTACCCAAACATTCATAACTCGTGAGACTCGTTACTTTTTTTTATTATAAATTATTTATAAATTTGTCAAATCGAAAAGTATTTAGGGTGTGTTTGAGCCACATTATTTTGAAAAAAGAAGAAAAAGTTATTAATGTGATGAAAAATATTATTTTATTGAAAAATGTGTGGTTAAAAATGAATAGAAAAATAATAATGAAAATTTTAACGTAGCTCAAACAAGAATTTGTGTCTCCTCATTTTGTGTCAAGGCCATTCGGACGGTTAACAGTAAAATTAAAATAAGGAAAGACAAAAAGAAAAGTCTAGAGAGCAAGAAAAGCAAGGCAAGTCACAAGAAATAGGCTGTATTGACCGTTTACTTAGCTGGAGCCAATTGGGAGCCACATAGTTTCAGCACGTTTAGTGATCAGTCGGTTCGAATCTAGAAAAGAAAAAAAAAGCCACCGTCTGTGTATCCCATCATCTTGTGCCACGTCAAGCCTAGCATCCAACGATTACAAGGATAATTAGCACATAACGTTCCAACATTTCTCTATTATTGTGGAAAACGTACATACCTTCATTTTTTTTTGACATTTTCATCCTTATTTTCACCTTTCATTGCGCAAAATGTTATTTTTATCAATTTTCTCAATTAAAAATTATGAAATGACGAAAATACAATTCTCTTTAAATAAAACAAAAGGAAAAGAAATGATGGTATATTCATTATTTCACAATTTTTTATCGAGAAATTAGATGAAAATTGATAGAAATGATGATTTGCGCTATCAAATTATAATTAAGGGAGAAAATGTCAAAAAAATAAAATGTATGGATTTTTTCGCAATAATAATGAAAGGTAGAGACATTATATGCTAATTACCCTTTTAATAATTTATTTGGAACTCATTTGCGCTTTTAAAAAACGTTGGGGCTATGTTTGCACTTAGTTTTTTTCTTTTGTTTGATTTAAAGGAAATTGTATTTTCATCATTTCACAATTTTTAATTGAGAAAGTTGATGAAAAAGACCTTTTGTGCAATGAAATGTAAAAATAATGGTGAAAATGCCAAAAAATAAAATACGGAAACGTTTTGTGTTAATTACCCTAATTAAAATTGAAATTTTTTCTATTTAAAACCTATCTAAATAAAAAATACATGAAAGATATTGAAGATGCGTTCGACTTAACCAAATATTTTATTGTACGAGCTAATGATAATCATACATTGTTTGTGTCCGTAGAGCCTTCATAGCACCCAAGAATTCATGACATGTTAAAGTCATTATAATTGATGAAATTCTTTACTTCGTATTGAATTAAATCATACACTCCAACAGTAGAAAAAATGTGTGGTTTTCGTACATTAAAGAGGTTAGTTGATCGAGCTATTAACTTATTAAGTCCCTATTTGATTTGGATTAAAATCAAATTTAAATTTGAAGTTAAATTCAATAATTAATTGTAGAGAAGTGCTTTGTGTACAGGAGAATTGTACGGATACATTACGATGATCCACATGACAAATTCTCATTGGTTGTTAGACCCAAAAAACAAAAAAAAATTCAGTCATACAGTGCCGCCGCACTACAACTATTTGTACACTTACTCGTACACTTACTCGTACAAACAACTTATTCCTTAATTTTAACCATACTTTTAAGGGATTCACAACTTTTTGAGCATTTCATTAATCTATTAAAAATTTAATTTTAGAGTGTGTTTGGTAGGGATTTTTAGGAGAAAAATTGATTTTTGAATAGTGATATGATGGGAAATGTGTGGTTGAAAAAGAAGAAAAAAGTATTGATGTGATGGAAAATATTATTTTATTGAAGAATGTGTGGTTGAAAATGAGAAGTGATTTACTGTAGAAAAGGAGAATTGTTACCAAACAGGCTCTTAATCTATGTCGATCAGGACTAATGCGACAAAACAGTAGGCGTAAGTGCGATTTGACTAGGCGTCAATGAACATTAGAAGAAGTTTACCCTTTGCGTATGATGAGAAGCCTACTTTTGACGCGGCACCCATTTCTTTACATTTTCCTCTCTATTTCCCCTCTCTCACCCATCACGCGTCCCTCTGGTCTGTGTTTGCTATAAATAACTAAGCCCGCATCTCGTCTCCTCTGCAAACCACAATAACAAATCACAGCATTTCTCTGCTGAAGAAGAATTACTCTCTGCAGCAGATTTCAATTCTCTCACTTTATTAACCCAAAAATGGCTTCCCGTTTCTCTAATGCCAAGATCATGACTTCTTTCATCGCCAACACAGTCTGCCCTGTTGTCACCAGGTATTTGATTGTTATATACTGTGTTTTAATAGATTTTCCGGGTATTAGTTTAAGATTTTAGAATAGAATTGTGGAATCATTAATTTATATGGATATTCATATTTGTACAGGAGAGGATATGCGGCGGCTTCACAAGGTGCTGCGGCCAGCAGTGTGAGGGGAGGAGCAGTGGCCCCTAATATGATGTTAAAGAAGGGAAACGATGAATCAACAAAGACCTCATGGGTACCCGACCCAGTGACCGGATATTACCGGCCGGAGAATGAAGCCAAGGAGATTGACGCCGCTGAGTTGCGGGCGCAGCTCTTGAAGAACACAACCAGTAGCCACTAAATCGAAGAATTATTACAATCTGATTTTGGCTCCATTTTTTCTAACAATGAAATGGAATCCGTTGTTTTTTTCAGAAATTGTTCTACTGTTATATGTGCACTGAATTGTGAGTTTGAATTTCATAGCAATTCTTCTAAGCATGTTTGGCAAAGCTTAAATTAGAATTCAACCACCTTACTATAATGATAAAACTCATTGCACGTTTTTTCTTTTTTCTTTTTTCGGTGATTTCACGGTTACTTTTAATTGAAGAATCCGTTTAAAATAACTTTCCGTATGATTCAGAAATCCTCGCTGTACAAATGCTCGCGTTTTAGTCAAAAAAAAGAAGAAGAAATACTTGCTTTCCCACGAGAATTGCATGCAAATTTAAGGATAAATTACCTTACAAGAGAGAAGGCAAGGCCGAATCACAAATGATCTACCTAAGTTTGAACGGTCGCTCTACCATTCACTATTCTCTCTCTCTCTCTCTCTCTCTCTCTCTCATTTACGAAAGTATGTTTGGTTAAGAGCCCGTTTGGTAACAATTAAAATCCAATTAAAATTGAAAATATAACCGTTATTGGGTCCCACTCATCTAACAAAAGTCAACAATAACGACTAATTTTTCAATTTTAATCCCTACCGAACACGCCCTAAAATATTATCCCTACTTTATGATCTCTGAACAGACTTTTCTCAAATAACTTCTTATTTCAATTAGGGCAATACTACGCGTGCTTAATTTTTTTATCTAATTTTTTACCTCCACTCAGTGGCAGAGATAGGGGTGGGCGACAAGCCCAACTTTTGTAAAAAAAAAAAAATTGTTTAAAGCCCACTTTTTCCACTGTTCAACCCAATAGCCTTCCGTACCCTTCATCTCTAACTCCGCCCCTGCTACACTCACAATAGAGTGTGTGGACCACATTTTTTGGAGTTTTTTATTCACGCGGGCCCTACGCACATGTGAGAGGGTGTAACAATTTCGGTAAAGAAAATTATGTACAAGTAGTTTTTTCATTTTAATTATATTTACAATACTCGTATTTTCTTACTTCGAAATGTGATACTTTAAAAGAAACTCCTATGTTAATGTTACTATCTAATTAAGTATTTTACTTATATTTAATTAAATAAAAGATTATTGTATTAAAATTTACTTAAAAATAAATCTACTTGTCTGTTTGATTGCAAATGTGAAAAATAGGTGGAAATAAAATATTTTACAGGGAATTGATTTTTCTAGAAATTGTTAATGTTACTATCTAATTAAATAAAAGAATTGTAATTAATTGTGTTTGATTGATTTAAATTTTCCACCTAAAAAATGTTGAAAATTTGGAATCCGTTTGACTTCTTTTTTATGAAAATTGTCCATTAAAATGATTTTTTTTATCATTGTGTCTAAAATTTGTTTCAATTGTCAAAAAAAAAATTACCATGCCGAATACCATTTGTTTGACTTTGTTTTGCATAAAAATTGTCAATAAAAGTGAAATTTTTTTTTACCATTGTGTCTAGAATTTTTCCAATTGTCAAAAAAAAAAAAAAAGGATGTAAGAATCTGGAAAATCAATTCCAACCAAAACAGCAAGAAAATATTTTCCTCCAAAAGCTGGAAAATGTGGAAAGGTGGAGAAAAATTTCAGAAGAAAATTTTGCTATCAAATAGGTGCAAAAGTTGGAAAATTGAAAAATCCTGGCTATCAAACGGGACCCTACATATATTTCAAGAAATTTGAAGTCAAGTGCAGGCTCTTTCTATTGCAATACTCCCATGTATCATTCAATCATCAATTTCGTGGTGTCTTGAACACGACAAGCAATAATCTTAGCCACACGCGGCCGACTAATGGAATTTTGTGTTGATTAGAAAACAATTAATACATGGATAATTTGGCCATTGACTAAATAATTGTTTCAGCATAGTGGATTGATTATCTAGCAAGAAGTTAGGCCACAATATTCCACAAATACATGCATACTTAAAGAAGATGACAAAGCAACCCATTTAACATTCCAAGAGCTCCACAGGGAACAACAAATGTCCCTTCAACATGGTAGAATTTTGATGATGATGTGGGATTCAACTAGAAAAATGAACATTGTAATGTAACAGTAATAATCACTCATTGACTATCGACTTCAAAAATAATAATAGATAGAGTCTATCAAATTTATCTCTTCTGAAAATACTATGATGTGCTCAACAACTGATATCTTCGTAGCATTCCAAGCGAACATATGATCAATCAAGTCGAAGTTACACCTTAAGATAGGTCGTTTAAGAGAACAGTCTCAAAGTCCATCATATCACGATGCTTGATAGAACATAACGAGGACTTCAACTAGAAGACATATAATATTTGATTAGCACGAGTCATAAAAGTCACTTATTTCTCAAAAGTCAACTATGAACTTCAAGAACAGTAATAGCTTGATTGATCAAGTCAAATTATCACACTCCAAAATGCCGCATCAATATTACGAGGTGATTGGAACTAGATATCTGCAACATTCCAAGTAAACATGTGATTTTGATCGAGTCAAATTTACACCTTTTGAAACCTTATCACGACAGGGCAGATTGGCAGATTAGAGATCAATGAGAAGTCTATTGTATAATGACTCTTAGAGAAGAAGATAATTTCACACTATCAGTTTAAATATGGTGAAATACTTTAAAGGGGAAAAAAACCATATAAGAAAGCTGTTTAACTATTAAAATGACGTGACAAACAAACTCGCAAAAGAACGCTTGAAATAATCATTTCCCATAGAACCCAAACAAGCTTTGATCTAACACCTAGAATGTGTTCAGCAAATAAAGAATCCTTACCCAACATTGTCGAACACAACATTTTATTTCCTTCTCAAGTTACCTCTCAACAACATATCACTCTGATAAATGATTTAATATGGTGACTACTTTTGTCTACATATTGGGATGAAAGAGATATTCATCATTCCAAATGTGAATACCTCTGAATTTAACCATAAATTGGATTTTGCTTCATTACCAAAATCAGAATCAGAGTTTGACAGTCTTTGAATTAGATTCAGAATGAATTAGAACTAGAATCTGCATTTGACAGTTATACACCTGAATTATTTTTTTTTTAAAATACAATTATGTCAGCCCCAACTCCCAAGCAGATTTGGCTAAATCATTTCGTCCAAAAACTTCACATTTCTTGACGTTGAAGAGGATTTAACCTTCTTTCTTCCTTTTTTCTGCCCCTCTCCTCCCAGGTGCACAAGACCACTACCACACTACTGAAGCAAAACCCATTTTTGTACCATGGTCACAACTTGCATTTCCATCTCACGACTCACAACCAAAAAATTCAAGTGAGATGCCCAATCCTACAATCAACAAAAGCAGCGGGGTAACTTTTCTTCTTCCTACCATCCCTTGTGACCAAACCAACAAGGAGGCCAAAATAACAACTCTATCTCTTGGATCTCCATCCTGCCACCCTCATTGCCACCATTACTAGACTCGGTTGAGCAGCCATCAACTCTAAAACTCCAAACCATAAGTCAGGAAAATAACAATTTCCATGTGTTTCTTAAAAACCTATCCACAACAAATTAACTCCAAAATCTTAAACTATGCGCTAACTTTGGAAAGATAAATGATTGTGAGGAGATTCCATCTGATAGATATAGAATAAAGATGAGAACAGGAGTAAATGAGCTTTGCTCAAGTACAACCATTTTTTGCTGAATAAAAGATGGCAAAAAGTGACGGTGATTATATTTCAGAATTTGGGAATTATAGTACTTTTGGGTGGTGGGAGTGGTTTAAGTGGAGAGAGGTCTCTTGGCAGATGACAATGACTATGGTAGAGGAAACCTGGCTATGATGCGAACTTTTAATGGAGAATGTGGTGGATGATGGTAGCATTGTTGCAGATGTCCGATTCATCACCATTGGATGTTTGAAACCGCTGAACCTCAATCTGAAAATTGGTCTTCCCAAACAGATAATAAAGCTTCTTCAATGAGAGACCTGATCTTCTGCTAATAGACATCTGAAGTCCTTTATTTGTCAACTGTCTGACGTGTTCTCATCAATCAGACGTACACCTAGCTCCATCCAAAAGCCACTTACGACGTCCGATTGAATCTTTCAATTGTCCGAACTTCTTTCATCTTACCTTGGAAGTTTGGTTGGTCATTTTTCAGTCATATGCCCATTGCAACTAATATGACATCTAAATATTTTCAGCAAGCAGAATACTCAAATATCTAATTTCCAATAGCAGTTTCTATTACATTGCCATCTTTGCTTCCAATCATCAGCTCCACACTAATTAGAACCCAAAAGAATTATAGCTTGCTGCATTGCATTAGTCCTTTCTATTAACACGTGGACAGTTGATGTGAAGACATCAAATGGTGGCTAGAGCTCGGAAAAAGAAAATTTCCCCACCATGAGCATTGATAGAAATCCCAGAGTCCACAAAGAAAACTTCACAATGTCAATTCAGTAATCTAAGAAAATGTAATTTCATATTTCACCACCGAATGCAAAATATTCTTGAAAACTCAATAAGTCCGAAGATGTAAACATATCCACCATATTCCTAGATCATACACTGATGAGGTGCCGATGCCATCAAGGAGTGTTGCATCGACACTATTTCACCAAACTATTAAACCGTTGATCTTTAACTGCAAAGTTTATCTGGTTAACCTGTGTAGCCGGGCATAATTTCAAGACTAAGCAACTCAACGATATTAAGCACTTTCTTCCTTGTGTCCGCGATCTAGGCATAACAGAGATAATATAATAATGTATTCGAGTAACCACAATCATTCAACTTCAGTAAAAACATAAGCATTAAACAACAGAGATATCAAAGAAATATCCTGTATTATTAAAACTTAGAACACGTACAGAACTCAACGTTAGAGTCAAAAGCATAAGAAATTCCAAATTTAACTGATGGAGGAAGAAGTAAACATCTTTGAGGAAGCCCAAAACCCACTGACCTCTGCTAGATTGAAGAAATAAAGGGACTACTACTATAACCCCCTCTTTGCCGATTCTCTTCAATACTTTTGCAATTAAATCCACACCCGCATTGTGGGCTTTCGTAGAAATTGTTGATCCCAAATTCAGCAGATAAAATTCCCACAGAGAACTCAAGTTTATCCCCATTCCTCTTGACCTCATCGATGTTGAGCCAAAGAAAAAGGACTTTGACACTGACCCCAGAAAGGCTGGTAAGCTTGTCTTTAGAGATGTACCCACTGATTTTCGACTTGTACCTCAATTGATACGAACCTTCAATTGAGAAACTGCACGAACTATTGAAATACGAATTGAATTTGCCGTTGGCTCTATTTATTTCATAGTGGGTCACGCCCACTGGAAGGATGCCCACCGGGAAGTCGTAAGCCTGCAGAACATCGTAGGCCGTCAGAGGAGTGTTTCCGCCGTCGTCTGCAGTTGCAATTAGCGGTGGTGCGGTAGCGAGAAAAAGGGAGATAAAAATGCAGATTCGCTGTGTCGTTGACATATTGTTGTTTCGACACCGAATTTTGGGAGAATTTCCGTGGGTTGAAGAAAGGGAATTGGGAAAGACAGCGATTTTGTGAGTATATTATTAATTTTCTTGAATGAACTGAAAAAAGGCCAATTCGATGATACATATGAATCCATTTTCTTCGGCAAAATGCCCGAATTTGGTGTATTTTCTTGCGAACAGGCCAATTCGATGATACATATGAATCCATTTTCTTCGGCAAAATGCCCGAATTTGGTGTATTTTCTTGAATTCAGCGACCAAATCGAATATTCCAACGAATTTTGATCATAAATGATCAAGTAGTTATGTACTGCTTTGAATAGTTACTTGCCAGGAAAAAAAAAACCCAAATGATTTTACCGTCCATTTGAAATTTCATGGAAAATATCACATTTGAGGAATTTAATTTCTATTTTGACTGTTTGATACGTAAATAAAAATATAGTTCGTTCCAAGATACCCTCACTTTAAACTTTTTTTTTTGTTAATTTCATTGAAAATGCATTCATATGATACGTAAGTGAAAATATAGTTCGAATTCCAAGATACCCTCACTTTAAACTTTTTTTTTTTTTGTTAATTTCATTGAAAATGCATTCATATGGGGTACTTGAATTTTTCTAACTTACATGAAATTGGATAATCTTTCCACTTTTGCCAATTAAACGGATTCTTAGAGAAAAAGTCGAGTTGAGAAAACAGAAATTATCAAATACAAAGATTCTTAAAATATATTAAGAATTTCTAAGTGTTATTTTTTAGTGTATATTCACTATTGATTTTGTGCACTTACCCCCTCTTTGATAACTATTATTTTAAAATTCTTTTAATTGGCGTACTTATTTTCAATTATATATTTATACAATAAAATATTTCACACGTACAGTAAAAACTTTTCTATACTTTTAATCAATCAGTCTTCAAAAAATCACTATTTCAATTTCTATTTTCTCGAAATAATGGCCTTCAAACATGGACTTATTAGCCCTAAAAGATTTATTTTTAAAAACAAATTACCTTATTCAAATATAGGAAATTAAAAACTCCCCTCCGCTTTTGAATTATTCGAGGAGCCCTAACTTGATATATTGAAATTTATCTATTTAGCCCCTGTTTGAAAATCATTAAATGAGAAAAATCATGTTTTGAATAGTAATTTTTAGGAGAATGTGTAATTAAAAGTAGAAAAAAAAATTTGAATTTAGGTACAGCATATTTTATTACATGAATGTATGATTAAAAAGTACGTAAAAGAAAAAGAGTTTGAAAAAAATAATTGTCAAATAAGGGCTTAATTTAGAGAACATGTTACATGTACAAAAAAATTCACAAAAATCATACAGATGAACACTTGACAGATTATCATTGAAAGATGATAAAAAAAATATAAATAAATAAAGGGTTGTGCTATTCATCCAGGCACAATTGTCCCAACTCAAAAAATGTACACGTAGAAAGCACTTATTTTGTCTTTTTCCTTTATTCTTTGGTTAAATCAAGGTTTTATATTCCTAATATAGAATGAATTTGGTTTATTTCTCCTAATAAATAAAAAAGTCAATTATGCTCGTATTTATCTATATATCTTTTATCATAACAATCGTTTAATAGTTTTATTTTATTTTCTAGTTTATTAATTTATCTATTAATTCTGACTATATTTTTTGAACAATATAAATGCACGGGTATATTTCTACTATTTTTTACAAAATAGTGAGTACATTATAAAATGATTTAATTTCTTCTCTTTTTCTTTCACAGTATAAATGCACGGGTATATTTCTACTATTTTTTACAAAATAGTGAAGTACAGTATAAAATGATTTAATTTCTTCTCTTTTTCTTTCACAGTCAATTTCTAAATATTGAATAATAGTAACTAAAACTTCGTAAATAGCAGGAGTGCAAATCTTAATGCAAGTAATTGACATAAATAAGAAAGATCGTACAGTATTGAAGCAGAATGTAAATGCAGAGTAATATCAATGAGATTTCCCTCGAGATTGCACTTATATGTTAGTGTATTCAGACATAAGTGATCGGTATTACTTGAATTTAAGAAAGTGGGTTATGGTCCAACACGATTTATGCACACTTATTGGTTTTCTCTCTTACTCTTTTACATATCTCACAATGGATCACACGGAATCACAGTTTTCGTTTCAACTCCTTGTTATAACATCACCGTGAATGGTAATAGGGTTCTCATGGCTTTCTCTAACAATGCCTACACATGGTAATACGGCAACAAGGTACTTACACTAACCCTCAAGGTTTTCACCGTTGAAGTATAAGTGAGTTAAGAATTTTTGAGAAAATAATAAGGATAAAAAGATAATATCTTGAAATAACTTGATTTCATAAAAATATCACTCTAATATCTCTTACATAAGAGTACACATACATATTTTGGCTACACTCTTGGTACTTTCTCTAAGGAAATTAGACCTCCATAGAGATTACCTTATTACAAACTTTACTCCAAAGAAAGAAATTGAAAATGTTACAATATTTGAAATGCTAGGTAGAGAGATAATTTTTTGGCTTAAGACTTGAATGCCTTATTCTACGAATTGGTCTTCAATTTATAGACTTGAAAAGCTCTACAGTTGTCCTTCATTATTGTTGTGTTACTGTGTAAGATAATGAGAATCTTACTGTGGCCTAAAGTTCTTTGTCTTAACATAGTAAATAATAGAGGTGAACCCACTGTTTTTCTTTATCAAAAACACTTTTGATTAAGTAGTGATAAAGGGTCCTCTACTTTTCCATATAAGATTCAAACCACTCATTCGAAAATTCCTCTAGATCAAGAGAGATTGGTGAGCCATCTTCTTCATTGCTACAACATTCGCACTTATGATTTGGATAACGCCGAAATGTTTATACAGTTCATTTTTTATCTTCATTGTTCCACTGGCTTGTCCTTCAAAAATATGATTGCACCATGTGTCAAAATAGTGACAATCTTCTTGTTTGATAGATGTCACAACTTTGCTGTAAATTAGGTGATCATGTGATTCATATACCCAAATATTTTACTTTTCTTCAATAACTTTTTGAATATGTTCAAACTGCTCCTTATATCATTTAGCTCTACGAAAGTAATCAAATTATCGATGTCTTCTGGTGTAGTATCATAGACTTCACTCTTCTCAGGCTAGAAATGCTTAGAAATAGTGGTCATTCTTATGACATGAATTGCTGGAAGCAGCCTATTTTCTTCATTATCCCATTCGGGGACTTGCAGAGAAAACTTTGATATATATGTTTTTATGTTTAAGAATTTGACAATATCGTTCGATGGCTCGAACTACATTCTTCGATAGTATAGAAATTTCTTTTAAAAATTCTGATGGATATATACAGAGTATATTTCCCATCTCACATAGAGCACAAACCCAATAAGATGAAGCTCTTCGATAAATATTGACTTTGGTATAATTTCCATATGTTAAAGTTTTTATTCATCCTCCAATACTGGTAAACCAGCAGCAGGTTAGATTGAACAATACATATGCTAACATAAAATTATTTTTTATTTTTGATATCCATAACACCATGGGTGTTACAAGCTTTTATGATATTTGAGCGATCAAGCTCTTGTATAGAAATACTGTCATTTGTAAATTTATTCTCCTGTGAAGGAGACAAAATAATATTCTCTTTGAATGATAGTTTATGAAGCTTAAATGCTTCTTGTTCAATATTGGCTTTGGAGCTTTCAGATATACTGGCACTAGGGCCTTCAAATAGTATAGTCTCTTTGGCTTTCTCAGATATTGGCTTAACATCAGTGATTTCCATTAATGTTATCTTGGATTCCATAGCAGCAATCTTCACATACATTTCGAACTTCAATTCCTCTAGTTCATTCTTTATTTGCTCAATTCCTAGTTAAAAAATCTGGAATAAAAAATTTATTTTCCTTTAATATGGACAATATCAAATTTAAATGATGCAAACCACATTTGCATTCTAATAAGTGGTCTTTCAGCTGCACTTGTTCCAAATTTGTTTGTCAATAATGGTTTTACTTGAGTATTATATGTTCTAACAAGAAATTTCATAGGTAACAAATAAGGTTCAAGAGCCTGTTTGGGAGATATTTTTGTGGAAAAAATTGATTTTGAATAGTGATATGATGGGAAATGTGTGGTTGAAAAAGAAGAAAAGATTATTGATGTGATGGAAAATATTATTTTATTGAATAATGTGTGGTTGAAAATGAGAATTGATTTACCGTACAAAAATTTAATCCTTCCCAAATAGGGCCCAAATTTAGCTACTCTTTTCTTAACAGCTAAATATCATACCTCGTTTCAGCATCCTTGAAAGCACCTGAAATATAAGCAACAAGTTCTTCTGGGCATTTACACAAAGGATTACAAAGAAAATTTTTATGGTTTTCTTTTCTTTTAAGGATTGCTCCTCCGGTGCAATAAAGATGCATCAGTTTCTAAAATATAGAAATCATCATCATTTGGAATATTCAGTTCTGACAGATTTTCACATATATTCTTTATTTTGTTTATCTTATCCATGTCCTTTTGTGTCCATTCCCCATACAACTCATTTTCTAAGTTTTCTGGTAAAATGAACTTTATATTTTGAGCAATTCGTTATAAAATTTTCAAAATAATTTAATAGTCCAATAAAGTTTTGCAACTCTTTCTTATCTCTAATTACTTCTGAAAATTCAATAATCTTCTTTCCTGTGTGAGGTTGTTGAAATATTTTTTTCTGTAAAAATATATCCTAAGAATTCGATTTCAATTCTAGCTATTTCTGCTTTTCTTTCAAATAGGGCTAATCGATATTTTTTGGCAATACAATAAAACTTTTTAAGATGTTCTATATATTTTTTAAATTCTTACTATGAATAAGGATATCTACTACATAAACAATGCAGAAATCTTTTATGGGTCTAATAATTTTATCCATTCTTTGTTGAAATATAGCTGGTGCATTCATTAATTTGAATGACATAACATTTCATTCAAATTGTCCTAACGGATTAGGAGTAGTAAAACTAGTTAAAGGTTTTGAAATTTCATCTAATTTTATTTGCCAATATCCTGATTTGTAATCAAATTTAGAATATATTTTAATTCCCTGTATTTGTTTTATTAACAATTCTTTTATAGGTAATTTATAGTTGCTTGGTATAGTTTAAGTCTCTATAAATAATTACCATTCTAGTTTTTCCTCTTTTAATCTCACTATGATTTCTGACCATAAATGATGGACTATTATAAGGACTAGTTGATTATCTTATTATTCCTAATTCTAAGAGTTCTTTAATTTGTATTTCAAATTCTTTTTTTATCTTCTTCACTATACGGGAATTGTTTTCCCGATATCTTGGTTTCAGGGTTTTTTAGTTCAATGGTTGTCATATGTTTATCCTTATCCCATTTAGTTAGGGGATGTTAACGATAACATTCCTTTAATTCTAATTTAATATTTTCTAATTCTTCTTCTAAATTTTCAATTCTTAACACTGATTTTTTTTTTTTTTTTGATTAATTTCTGTATAACATCCACCACGATTACCTGCATAACTCTAATATCTAGGTCTATGGTGAATTGGTTGATGTGCAATTCCATAACTTTATAGATTTTTGGTGTTTTAATTTTATGATTACAAGGTGTAGTAAACTCAAAACTATCTTTATATTGTGTAAATGGGCTATATGTATAGATAAAATTTTCTCCTAAAATGATATCACATCCAATTTTATCTGTTGCATATATTCATGAAATAAAATATTATCTATTTCCTATAATGATGAGAACATTTTCTACAAAATCTCTATAAATTTCTACAATATCACTAGTTGTTTGATCATAAGTTGTTTTCTTATAATTTCTTTTATAATAATATTCTGGAAACACAATTCTTTTATATAGGCAAATACCTGATCCAATATCAATTATGGCATGAAACTTTATCATACAATAGTCTAATAGATTGATAGTTATCTCGATATATGGACTAAGTATACTAGTTTTGATTGATCTGATTCCTTGTATCATATAAATTGGTTTTTTGTTTTTAGTAATTCTAGGAATCATTTTTTGTTTGCCTTCTATAGTTATTTGTAGAGTGTTCTTTTGGATATGAAAATGGTGAGACTTTCTCAACAAAGTTCATTCCAAGTAATATTTGACTAGTATCTTTTCCTGTTCTATAATCTTTATGGATTTTAAGATTTAGTTTAAATTGTTCTCCTTCTATATCTATGAAACTTAATTCAAGATTAACAAATGTTTTAATTTCGTATTTAACTTCATGATAAGCTGTAAGAGTTATTCATTGTGGTAAATCTTTTTCTAGTAAATGATTAACTAGATCTGCTCTTATATGACTGGTACTAGCTCCTGTGTTGACAAGGGCTATAATTTCTTCATAGTTATTTTGATTATTTATATATTATGTTAAGAAAAGAAAATTATCTTCCTCACATTTTCTTAAATCAATATCTATACCATTTCTAGGTATTGTTGGGTAATTTCTATTAGTAGATGGTCTGTTAGAGTTAGAAATTTCTTTAGTGCTGATACTTCTTTCTATTCTTTTACTAGGCATTCTAGCTACAAGTTGTCCTAAGGTATTCAAGGTGACTAATACTTGATTTCCTACATTGTTGTATATTCTTCGAGATTGCTGATGAAAATCAAGCAATATATCTTGTGGTAAAGAAATATTATTATTGCTTAACATTCTTGGTGGTGTAAATTGTGCAAGGTCTCTAAAGTCTTCATGAATTTGAATGAAGTCTCCTGAGATCTTATTGATTTCTTTTTTATGTGTAGTAGTAAAGGCATATAAAGTTTTAAAATGTAAAGTTACAGTTTTATTTCCTGGTGACAT
This sequence comes from Fraxinus americana, assembly GCA_035079005.1. Classification (NCBI taxonomy): domain Eukaryota; kingdom Viridiplantae; phylum Streptophyta; class Magnoliopsida; order Lamiales; family Oleaceae; genus Fraxinus; species Fraxinus americana. The sequence goes on along the minus strand of CM068708.1, from coordinate 17,937,789 downwards.
AATTAATCTATCAATTTTGTGATATATATTTAATCTTAAACTTAAGTTTTCATCTAACAAAAACATGGCAAATCCAGATTTTATAGTGAATATGATTTTTTTATATACAAGATTTTCAGATACGACTCCTAATAGAGCATCCATAGGATCACGAAGTATTTTGTTATCCATCAAATACATTTGTATAGGAATATCCATTCATTCTCTAAAGTATCATTTAACCATAATTTGGATTCCTTCGATCACAATATTTTTTAATCTTTCTCTTGTGGATCTATTTATTTTTGTTAATTCTCTATTAACACATTCTTTGGTTATTAGAGGTTTAACATTTTTGATATTAATAGGCACTTCATCATATTTATTAATGTATATAGTTTTGTTAAATCAAGGTTATATTGGTTTTACAAAAGCATATTTATCTCTTTTTAAAGATATTTGTTTTTCCTTTATGATTCCATATCTTTGTTCATCAAACACGACTGTTTGTGAAGTTCCTTCTTCATTATCTAAGTTAGTCTCAATAGTATCTATAATTTCTTGATTCATGTAAATTTGTTCAAATTCTGATTCTTCAATTTCTTCTATATCTAACTCATAAATTGAGTCTGTTTCAGATAATTCTTCTAAGTCTTCGATTATCTCATAATTTAAGTCAGATTCTATTTCTTCCATTAATCTGATGGCTTTAACATTTTCTCTTTTATTTAGGGAGATATATGTCATAGTTCATTACATGTAAAATATTTGCATTTTTTATAAAATTCTTCTTTAAATTTCTTTTGAGATTTCTTATGTTGGTTATATTATTTTTTCCAAGGTTTTTTCTTCTTAAAATATTTCTTATGGCTCTTAAATCCTTTATTTCTTTTCTAAAGTTTAAGATATTTTCTAAATTTTCTTTTATAATATGGTTTCTTAGATAATTTGTGACCACCAAATTGTGGTACAACTGCTATTTCTCCATAACGACATAAACTTGCTTTCTTACCATGTTTTCTAAACAGGTGTTGGTACATAAATTTTCTGCACCATTCGGATATTTTTTTTTTAGCGAATGAAGTTCTCATTCCTAATGTATCAATTTTGTGATTAGGATCTTCCCATTATATTTTATTCCAATAAATTTGGTAATCTTCAAATAATTTCTGACCACATGGTCAAGGTAGTTTAAGAAAATATCTATTAAGCAATTTTTTCTTCTTCAGATAGATTCCATTCTTTTATAGATTTAGAAGTTTTGATATATATATCTTTTCGAATTTCTTAATATATTCGTTTAATTCACATATCACAAATCTTTAATAATTTCATTTCTCTTTCTACTTGTAAGGTTTTTTGAGTGATCATATCTATTTTATTTTCTAGTATAACTTCTCCTAAGAATAAGTGTCTAAAGAAATTTTTCACACGTTTTAAAACTTCCTTAAAATTTTCAGCATCTAAACTTTCATTGCTATCAATAGTAATGTTAGATTTTTCTCCACATTTCATTTTATTTTTGGTTTTTTCAGATGTTCTTCTCCAGGTATCTGAAGTAATTCATCTAAAGGTGTGGATTATAAAGTTATAAGCTTCAGTGATATTTCATTTATGAAAAGTAACAGCTAATCAGTAGCTTTTGCTTATGAGTCAATAATTTCACTTTTATTATTGCTATCATCAACGTCTAGTCATATTCCTATTGTAGGTATTGGTTCAATAAATAATTTAACTGGATTATTATTCCTAAAATTTATATGTTTAGTAGAAATAGTTTTAGGTTCTTTCCTAAAATTATAACCTTCTATTTCCTTTCTATGTTCTCTTATCCATTCCAAATTCCAACCATCAGATTTGACTTGTGTCCAATCTGTAGTCATATTAGTCCTACTTGTCTCTCCAACTACTAGTTGAGTTTCAACTTGTTGGTTTAAAGGTGGAGTATTAATTTCAGTAGTTTCGTCTTTCGGTGGAGGATCATTCATATATATATATATTCGGTTTGAATAACTAATAATTCTAAACTTTGTTTATAAGCTTCTAATTCTTCTCCACTAGCTTCAAAGAATTTTGTTTCTAATTCTTCTATAACATAAGTTGGTAAAGGTGGTTTCATTGAGACATAAGATTCTTTTTTATGTTTCAAATCTTTAAATTTTGATTAAATTTGTTTGTATAAGATTTTTATTATTATTAATAATTTCTAAATTTGATTCCATATTCTTGATATGAGTTATGAAATCTTGATTCAAAATATCAATTTTATTTAAAGGCTGAGTATACTTATCATACTATAAAAATTGATCTATTATAATATCTTTTCTTCATATTCGGAAGATTCATCTACCAAAATTTGTAATACTTTATTTTTTATTGCAACTAATTGTTGGGAGTTATTAATTTGTTTTATCTCTTCACTTAGAGATTTAAATTCGGTACTTCAAATTGTTGCAAATTCTTGTAATTTAATTTTATTAGTTCTAGTTAATATATTAATATTTTGTAATTCTTCTAAAATCATTTTATCATTTCTATTTATTTTAAAAAATTTATTTAATTTCGTTACTAGACTCCGATATCAATTATAGGTAAAAATGTGGAAAATAGTTAAAATATGAAAATAAGGGTATAATATACAATTCATTTTAATATTTAATTCTCTGATTTTGACTGTTTGTCACCTTTCTGGACAAGTAGCATTATGCATAAATAAAATGGGCAAGCAGCCACACGGGTGTTGTCTATCAATTTTTCCCTGTAGTTGGAGAAAAATTAGGGCTGTCCGTTGGTCGGTTCGGTTCGGTTCTGAAGATACCCGAATCGACCCAAAACTTTCGGGTATTTAATAAATGGACCCATCGGGTCCAAATATAATTATGGAACCGTTCGGGTTCAGTTCCGTTCGGTTCGGTTCGGGTCGGTTCGGTTCCGTTCTGTTCCGTACCATAATTAAATTTTTTAATATTTACAGCAACACTATATAAATACAACTAATGACATTTCATTCGTAAGTTTTACAAATTAACGTAGTCCAATTCAAAAACATATAAATAACTAGCCGTCCAATAAGATTAATTCAATACATACAAATATCAAAAAACAAATATTAATATTATAGCAACACTACATAAAGTATATTCATTTGCTTCAAATTAAAATTGGCTAATGAGTTTTAAAAATGATTTGAACTTTAAAATTAAAATTATGAAATAATCTGATTTATTTAATTAATTTGCTAATTTGTTTTAAAAAAATAAAATAATTTAATTAATTCAATATAAAAAATAAAAAAATTATTTAGTTTCGGTTCTTATTCGGTTCTTCGGTTCTTGGTCTAGACCCGAGACCCGACCCAAACCCGTCGGTTCTCGATTCGGGTACCCGTTCGGGTATTTAATTTATGAAGAACCGCTCGGTTCGGTTCGGATTCGGTTCGATCCGGTTCGGTTCGAGACTTTTGAACACCCCTAAGAAAAACTGTAATTTAGAACTTCTAGACTTCACCTACCAATGGAAAGGGGGCAGAAAGTCAAAAATCGCCTACTAACTATTGCTGCATTCCATGAGAAGTGCTCGAGGAAAGAATCACACTTTTTAAGAAGAGTTCTGCTGCTGTGCCAGGTTGGTAAAAGACCTGGCACAGCCATGTGAGATGGGGTGGGTGGGTGTTTTAACATTTTTGGGGGGTTTTTTTAATGAGTTAGGTCCTCGGGACCCACCTCATGTGAGATAGTCTGTACAAAATCTGTGAACCAAAATCTGGTAGAGTAGAATAATTCTTTTAAGAATTGAGACAGGAAAAGTCACGGTGAATTAAAATCAGAATTTTAATAAATTTTAATAAAAATTGTAGATTTGAAGAAATGCGTGAGTAAAATTAATTGTCAACTTTAATTTAAATTTTAATTTCTACCAAACAAAGACTAAATAAAATTATTAATTTATCGAACATTCATTTTTTTTCTTTTGATTTTACTCAATAATTTATTGATTAATCAAGATATTTAAGTGCTCCATGGAAATTAGAGATAAAATCCCAATGTTTATTTAAGAAAAACAACCATTGATACATAGTTACATGAAGTCTCATACTACGTATAAATTCTTTAAAACTCATTTTTAATTACAGATAATATAATTTTGTACATGATTCAATAACTTTTTTTCTACTTTTTTAATCACAATTCTCAAAATAATCAATTTTTCACAAATCAAATTCTTAAAAGATCTACATCAAACATGAATTTTAAAAATAATTCTTACTTTAATTTTTACAAAAAAAAATAAAAATTTCTTACTCGTTTTCAACCACACAATCTTACAGCACCCACATTACACAAGAAGACGTACTTCAATGAAATCAGTCTTGATTGTGCCCAAAAATTTCTTTCTAATTTTTGCCAAACAGGAATTAAAATGAATAAGTTAATTATTATCAACTTGCCTATTAAACTATGCATTAATTTAGATGTGATGAAATCGAAAAATACATAAGAAAATAATGCATAAAATATTTATTCATTAACTCGCCTAGCTGTAGCACCACTAAACTACAATAGCTGCATAGTAAACATACTTCATATACACGTAACTAGATTGACGGAGAAATCGAACAGTATTAAGAAGAAAAATAAAAACTTCATACTGCCAAAGTCCGTCTAATTTCATGTACCAAACGCGCCCTTACCTAAAAACTTACATCTGATTCAAAGAAGAGAACACGAGTCTCTTGAAGCTGAACTCCATAGCCTTTTCCTTTTCCCCTTCAAATCCATTCCCATTCGCACAGTCCAATCCACAACCACACTGTGGGCTCTCCTCAAAATTATCAATCGGGAAATCAGCAGAAACGATCCCAACTGAGAATTCCAATTCATCGCCATCTCGAGTAACCTCCACAATATTCAGCCAAAAGAACAGTACTTTCACTTGAATCCCTTTCAGATCCGTAATCTTGTCCTTCGATATAGTCCCTGTGATTTTCGTCTTGTACTTCAGATTGTAACCATCAATAGTGAAACTGCAAGTTTCGTTCAAGTAAACAGTGAATTCTCCGGTGGAAGTGTCCAGTTCATAGCTGGTTACTGCTTTTGGAAGAAGACCCACCGGGAAGTCGTACTTCTGTAAAACCTCGTACGCTGTCAGCGAGTCGTCGGCGCCGATCGGCGGAGAGAAAAGGGTCAGGGATATGATGAGGAGGCATGTGATTATTGGTATAGACATGGGAGTTACAGGTTAAGGATAAGGTATGGCAGTGGAGTTGAGTACAGCCGTAAAGAGTTTTGGTTGGTTGAGTATTTAAAAGTAGAATGGTGTAGGTTGTGGTAGGTAGTTCAAGTTGTATGTCGAGAAATTTTCCAACCGACTTCGATTTAAACGAGGGGCGTAAATTTTTTTTTTTTTATAATCGTGGATGTTCGAACTAATTTACGCGCACCTCAACTAATTCCATGGGGTCCAGAAATTTACGATCTGGTACTCATAACTTACACAATCTTACATTTTATCAATTTTTATTAAAATTTACTAAAATTCTTATTTTATTCCGCACCAAACAGTGACTTAATTTTTAATATGGTATATGTCGAGTTACAATTTGGTATAGTTCAATATTTTAGTCAACATGATGCAATATGCGCTGAGGTCAGAGACCATGTATTTCATGGATTGATATCTAGATGATACTGGAGTTAAAAGATTTCCACTCTACATATGTTTAATAAATAAATAGAAATTTATATTGGAAATTAAATTTATATTTTGATGAAAAAATTTCGTCTAAATGAGTTTCTGAATCTTGATGGGGTTCTACATGGTTGGTTTTTTTTAATCTGTAAATGTGAAATATATTGATCAAAACCATGTACAAGTACACCGGACATTCCCGAGCAATCACTAGTCAAGTACGCAGAACAAGTACTCCAGACATACCTAGACAATCAGAAATCAAGTACGCAAAACAAAACAAGACAAGTGTTCCGGGCATACCTAGACAATCATGGTGTCTATTTTTTCTGTCATGCAAGTTTGATGAAGTTCACGTCAACTTGTATTTAAGGGGAGTTTTTTAAACACGATCTAATTTACTTACGTAACAATTTTTTAAGCAATTCACGGTTGCATCAAGATGATCTAAGCCCCCGATTCATCAATTATTATTTTCAAATTCTTTTTTTTATGCACTCATTTTTAACCACACATTCACACAATAAAATATTTTACGTAAACCAAAAAAAAAATTCATACTTCTTAACTACATATTTTTTAAAAAATAACTATTCAAAATATTATTATTTTTTTTGAAAATAATGGGCAGATGTTCTAGCCGGACTTTGGACTTTCATATTTTATTTTATATTTAAATTTTGAATTAAATAAAATTCTAAATTATAAAGGATAAATTGGTGTAGATGTGGTAGTTGGATGGGGTGTAGAGGTGTCAAGACGGACGGGCCGGCCATGACCCGTGAAAACCGGCCCGTGAAAACCGGGACCGCGGGCCGACCCGTGACCCGTGCGGGCGGTTCACGGGTCAAGGAGGTGTAACCCGCGGGCTTCGCGGGTTGCACCCCCACGGGCCGCGGTTAACCCGCGACCCGTAAAAAAAATTTGAAAAAAAAAAATTAAAAAAAAATAAAAAAAAAAAGGGGGGGAGAGAGCCAAACAAAAAAATTTGAAAAAATAAAAATAAAAAAAATTCAAAAAAAGGCGTAGCCTGCTGCATGGTCAATTTTTTTTTTAATTTTAACTAATGGTAATATAAATTTTCTAACGGTAATATCATCCCCTTCATCGATAAATTCCAATTTATTCTTACATTTATTTTTACAATACCCTCTCATTAGTTATTATACATTTATACTTCATAGTTCATACTTATTACTACCTTACTACAATTACAATTATTCAATTGCAAATATCATCATCATCTTGATTATATTTCTTTCTTCTCGGTTCTCACTAGTCACTACTAAATTTTTTAATCATACTATATTATGGATTCTCGCGATTCTTCTTCTCAAAATCCTATTTTTAATGATAGTTGCTCTCTATATGGGCCAAACCGGAAAAATTCTATATTTTTATAATTTTATTTATACAATCATACGGGCCAAATCGGAACGAACCGCGACCCGCGCGACCCGTGACCCGCATGGGCTCGACCCGGATGGGTCAGCGGGCTGGCCTGGGTTGTAGTCCAAAATTGTGGGCCGACCCGGAACCGGCCCGGAACCCGCAGCGGGCGGGCTTTTTTTCACGCGGGCCGTTACCGGGCTCACATGTTGGCGGGCCGACCCGGCCCGGACCACCTGGATTGACACCTCTAATGGGGTGGAATGTTCGTACTCTTTTAAAACACGCAACTTTACCTTGGATATTTCTGCCACGTTTTGCAGGTAGGAGTGTTAGAATTTCTCAAACCAATGCACGTGCATCACGAAAAACATTAACAATAACTTGAAACTTTTTCTTAAGTTGCAAGTCAACATTTTAAGCTTGACCAAACACCTTTTGATCCCAATATGAGTTACGTATCAATTTTAGTGAAAAATAGACAGACACGTAGAAGACTCCGCGCCTGTTCGAGCCCCCATTTTTTGGTTAACGATGTATTTTGGAATAATAAATTGATGGAAAATGTATGATTAAAAAAAAGAACAAATTTAAATTTACGTACAATATTATTTTATCAAAAAATGTGTGATTGAAAAGAAAAGAGAGAAAAAAATGTATTTTGAAAATAATGAAAATCGAACTACGGCTCAATAACTTTTACATGTACAGATGAGCCGTGATTTTTGACATTGACATCTAAGCCCACGCATGCTCTTGCGTAAGCAATTAAAAATGTTACTCCAAGTATTTATATTTTATGAAAAATATATGGGAATATTCCGCAGAATATTAGGATGCGTTTGATTGCAATGGTGGAAAATGGATGGAAAGAAAATGTTTTACAGGGAAAAGTTTTACCTAGAAAATGTTTTGCAGAGAAAATGATTTCAAGTGTGTTTGATTGTTATAATTTTCCACCCGAAAAATTTTTAAATTTTCTATTCGTTTAGCTTTGTTTTACGTGGAAATTGTCCATGAAAGTGATTTTTTTTCCACAAGTGGTTATAAAATTTGTTTCCATTACCAAAAAATAAAAAAAAAAAGGAAAAAAAAATTGTTTCCTAAAAAATCATTTTTTTAATCAAAGTTTAGTGTTCGTTTGACTTTGTTTTATATGGAAATTGTCCATTAAAGTGAAATTTTTTTTACAATTAGTTATGATATTTGTTTCCATTGCAAAAAAAAAAAAAAAAAACAAACAAAAATTTTTTAGCAGCCGGCTGGAAAAAATTTTCTCACCAAAAAGGTGGGAAAATTTTTTCCTCAAAAACATGGAAAATGCTGACGTGGCGGGTTGGGGAGGAAAATATTTTCCGTGGAAAATTTAGACTATCAAACAGCGCAAAAGATGAAAAATGGAAAAAATTTTCCTAGTTCCATAGAAAAAGAAGCCAATCAAACGGGCCCTTAGTATAATTGGTTTATGTTTTGGAAAATTACCCATGCGTTGTAATTTTATCCAAGAAGAAATTAATCGTGGAAGATATGTGAGAGCATACAGAGTACGAGTAGGCATTGGGCCTAAACCGTCGATTCTGGCATGACCCAACTTTAGTGTCAAGCTTGCCCAGTGCTCAGCCCGTGCCTAGAGCTGAGCGGTGACACATTTACAAGTGGAAATTACACTTGCACATAATTTTCAATTTTTTAATTCAAAAATCAGATTAAAAAATTTTTAATTCCAAAAATTAAGTGATAATTCAACTATTTAATAGTGATAATAATTATAATATTACAAAATTAAATTAATCAACGTACATATCCCCAATTCACTCCTAACACACTAAATCTCTCTCTCTCTCACACACACACGGACACGGAAGACCATCGTAACGATGCTCACAACAGTGTCAACTCCGTTGCATAGCGGGGATGGTTTTTAGGATGATTTTTAGGGTGGTTAAATTTGTAATTATGACTCATAATTTGTTGAATCAATTAATTCGATAATTTATGATTGTGACATAAATTGACCTATAAAACATATGATTTGTGATTAAACAATAATATGTAACCAATTAATTTGAATGTGATCGATAAATAAATTGTTACCTATAAAATTTGTAATTTGCTACTGTGGTGTCTGGTAAATATGATAAGTACGTGACTGTTACCATAAACTGTATAATATTGTAATCTTAAAGAATTTAATTAATAAAATATTTTTAATTATATATTTAATTAATAATATTTAATTATGACCTGATTTTTGAAATTTTAAAACAAAATTTGAAATTATAACTTTAGGGAAAAGTCACGTGTGCACTAAAAGCGTCCATCATCTTTGACATTACCTGAGTTGGCAAGATTTGATTGGTTTATTTTTTAAAATTGTCCAATAGTGTGGTATCAAGTGACACACTGTAAAAAAAAAAATGATATAAAATATGAGGTACATGTTCCTTTTAAAGTCTACTTCATAGCACAATTTCTTATGCCTAATTGAAGCACGGGCAGTTCAACCCACTTTGACATTGACTTGCACCACTCAGCTCGCCGTGGTGGGCTTGTTGCCCCTTGGGAAAGAAGGCCCACTTGGAAGTCATAATGCTGAAGGTTTGTCCCTGCCAGAAACATACAGCTCAAGCACATAGAGCAGTAGAGGCAAATAACTAATAGTTAGCCAATCCATGGTTCTGGGGTGAGAAAATTAAGAAATAAAAAAGGAACCTCCTTATGAGTTTTAACAAAATTATAGCTCTTCCTTAAAAAAAAATCAGATCGAAAGGATTCAATATAAAAAGACAGTGATGACTTGAAAGTACAGGTTTTTCATTTTTTCTTTTTAATCGGTAATTATGAAATATATAGACCAAAACTAATATACAAGTACACCGGCATACCTGGCAAACAAAGGTCAAGTGACGTATACAAGTACTCCGGCATACCCGAGCTAACAAAATGAAAAGGCGTAAAAAGGATAAAATCTTAGGACCCAATGCTCAAGACTCAAGTGAATCAAAACATGCGGATACAAAGAAAATATAGTTTTGTATACGTGTGTTTTGACCCGTCTTACAACACTATCCAAGAAAGGTCTAAGATGGACACACATCTTTTCTTCTATTTTTACTAGGTCTTTATTTTACCCTTTTTTGATAAGTAACGGCAATGGAATGCCAACCCTCGGGCTTTATGGATTCTATTTCCTAGTACCATGGCCAAAATGAACTCCTGTCTCTATCATCTCTTCCAAATTGATCTTCAAAAATCTTTTTATTCTTTGTCGTTCAAATGTGGTAAATGACGCTAGCAAGTGCCATCCTCTTTGCTTTGCTATGCCAAAATGTCACACGGGTCTCCTTTTTAATCCATTTCAACGCACTAGATATCTCAAACATAGATCTTCTAATACCAAGCCACTGTTGAATCAGCCTCCACAAGGTCAAAGTGAACGAACATTCAAAGAACAAGTGCTGGCCTATTTCCGCTATTTGTTAACAAAGAACACAATTTCTGTCAATATCCAAGTGTTGCAATTTATCTTTGGTGAGAAGTTTGGATTGAGCACTTAACGAAAGCAAAAATGAGTGTTTCGGTGCAATGCAAGGTTTCCGAACATCAGCTGCCCAGTTCTTCGTACTTCCTCTTGGCCGAAAGTAATCATATGCCTTAGATGTGCAAAAATTATACCCCGCAATCCAGACCATAAGTCTGGCCACAGTTGCCTAAATGACAGCATCAGTCTGTCCCAGTTCGTCTGCCTAAACGGTCATAGCAGGCTGTCCCAGTGCGTTCCTGATTTCCAGCAATTTTTTAAGGAGCTGCTAGTCATCTTTCTTTGGCGAGACTTCCCAAATGCTAGCCCCTTTCAGATAAATCTGATTTACCCAATGTATCCAAATGGTGTCCTTTTGGTGAATGTTGATTTTGCAAGTAATGCTGAATTCCAACTTTTCATATCCTTAAAACCAAGGCCTAGATCAGTCAGTCGTAGTCATTTAACATTCAATAAATGGAGTTTTCCACTACTTTGTAGTTGTACATCTTCCTTTTCTATAAAATCCGGGAACTTGTAGTTCAGGGACGCTAGTATGCCAAAAAACTACAGGCATCTATGGAACAATTTGCTAATGTTAAAACATCAATGAATTCGAAATCCCATTTCCAATAGAATAGAAAGTGATTCCTCGTGCAAACAACTAAAATAAGAACGAAAATTCCAATAGTTTTCTCAGGTTACCTCTATCAAAGTCATCGATCTTGCCAGTCTAGGTAATATTTCTTTCCTATATATTTTATTTGCCAAAGACTAGCAAACTTCCTCGATTTTTTCATTCCAATGTGGCAAAAAAGAAGTAGGAAAAACAAGGTCTACATAAGTGAGAATTTTAGGTGAAGCAATAAATTTCAATCAAGCTAACTCAAGCTACCAACCGAAAATCTTAAAACGAATACCATTTGTCAAGGGAACCAACTGATGACAATTTCAGCAGAAGGGGACTACTAACTAGTTAACAACTTAACATAGCACACAGAGAACTTCGCAACTCCCTCGTGCTTCTCATGGCGAATATATGATGGGCCACTTAGCCATGGTGAGGATATATTTCTAAACAATAAGGTGCTATACATTTCATTAACAATAACGCTACAGAATACTCTTCAATAAGTAGTCCTAAATTATTTCCACAAATGTAATAGTTAATCTGGTAATAATAATTGGTTGCTTCCATTTGGTTGTAGCACTTAGCATCCTTTTATTAAATTAGTTTCCTGATTTCGCATTTCTTCCTCCATGATTGGGGCTACTGCTTTCATTACTACACATTAAAATTTTGTATCTTGCCATTAAGTAATAACCTTGCCCAGTAATAGTTCTGGGATCTTCATTTTCACAATGCATTTCGTAGCTCTATACACAGGATAAATAAGTAGAGAAAATTTAGATCATAAAGTGCACATCAAGAGAATCATATAGAAATTAATAATGGAAAAACTAGGCACCAAAATAATATCATAACGGATGAGTACTGGAAAACACAAGCAACCAATGATATCTAGAAACCAGTGCTTAAAGCTAAGTCAATCATGAATCAAGTCAATATCTAAGCCACTTGGCCAAACTGCATTCGACGAGATAGAGGTTGGTCAATTACCATATTGAAGCTTCAAAATAATGTAAAAATTACAGAATATGCATCAACATGTCTTTAAAGAATTGCTACAGAAAACATGTGCAAAAAATATGAGAATAATGCAAACGAAAATTGGCAGATAATATTTGTAATAAAAGCCTATTAAGTAATCAACAACTAGAGCAAGGACATAGTACATGGAACATACAGATTTTTAGTGATTTCAGTTCACGTCCTTGAGTCTTTTAATCAATGTATCCAGAGACTTCTTCTTAGGATTTTGCTTAACTCCTCTGGTCCCAAAGGAACCAAACAGCCGATCGGACTGGTCCCTTAACTTTTCAGAAATGGTCACCACTTTCCGGTAGTCCAGGGCATTATAGCTTCTCTCTCTAATTACTGGATTTAAGAAATTCTCAGGATGATTGCTCAAAAGCAAATTAATCATTTGCCTCGACTCAACAAGTGCTGATTTCAGCTGATTTGCATCTGCCTCAGTTAAAAGAGGAGCTTGATTCTCAGCAAATGATTCCAACAGTCGAATATCCACATCAAGCCCCATCACAGCATTCACATTGAACCTTTTAACTGATTCCCCAAGTAAAGCCCCAACAATCATCTCTGATATGTGAGAAAGGACATCTTGCAAAATCCTCCTAAGAACCTGAACCGGCAGAATCTGCTGAGCAGTAGAAACCAATGTTTCCAAGAAGATTATAACTTCATTCACATACTCATTCCCACCCTGCAGAGGTTCATCAGCCATCCAGTTCACATTCTCAATCAATGATAGAAAGCCATCAACCTTTTGCTTTAGCAATCCAGATAGCATCTCTTCAGCCGCATCACGAGCTTTGGTCAGAGGAAACTGCCTCCTGCCTCTTTCTGCCATCCTCAAAGGAATTCCTGAAAGCTGTGCAGCATGCCGAAAGAAGAAATCACAAGCACGCTCAAACACTGCCATATTTGCCGCCATCTGCATAGCCTGAGTAACACCACTCATAGAACCGTTAATAACTCTCAATAAAGCCCCATCCAAGACCTCAGTCAACAGCCTGTCTAAGTACTTCTTGATTACATCATAAAACTCAAACTGCCCACCGTGTGACATGAAACTCACGGAATCCTCAATAAATGATCGAACAATTCTACAACAGTCGGGGACTGTAGACGAAAATGGTGCCACAAATGGAAATGCAGGCATGATATTTGACGTCTGTAATTGAAATGAAAGAACATTCATTGAATACTCGTACTCCTTCTTCATATACATCTGCTCAAACTTATCAGCTGCAAGTGCCTCAGCAATCTGCTTACGACAATCAGACAACAGCAATTCATGATACTTGTCTCTATGCTTGCTCAATACATCAAGCAAAGCATCAATGGGGAACCCATATCTACGCATAGTGACACCAAGCAAACTCACATAATCCTTGATCAACAACAAATGATTAGCAGTATACATCCTAGAAAACTGGTCCTCTAACACTGAACACATTTTACTCACAGCAGTGTCCCACAGATTTTCCACCTCCATTTTCGATATTAACCCTCCTCCGGTCCTGAGAACCCGGTCCTCCACTATAAAAAACCCAGCAATTTGCGCAAAAAAAGTCTGATGCGACTCCAGAAAGGGGGTCATTGAAGATACCTGAAAATCTGAAGTTAATTGAAGCTTTCGGTTTTCAAAATAATACTTCTGGAACCTAGCCTCGAAACCAAGAGTCTGATGTATATGATAAGCCCTGTATAACGGCGTCAAATCAAAGCCATCCTCGCCGGATTCTACCATTCCACTATTTCCATCATCATCTTCTTCAAGCGCATATACGCAGTCTCTTGAGCTGAGTCGGCTCTGCTCCTCGGCTTGGCGCTGCTTGATTCTCAGCTCCTCTTCCCTCTGGCGTGCAGCGGAGGCTTGACCGATGGCTAGCTGACCCAAATTCCGACACACTATTCGGATCTCCACCAGCCAATCCCCAAACTCTTTGCTGACCTTCCTCTCTATGTGAGTCCGGATCGCCGGGATCTGCTTCTCCATCATTCTCTTCAAAGTGGACGATGGTGTTTTGTCAAGAAAATCCCTCTCGATCGAGTCCAAACACTTTAAGGCCATATAGAAGTTGCCTTCGCTTAGATGAAAATTCGCTCGCGAGCAAAGTTCCATCAACTGAACACAAATGTTAAGTGAACGTATAGCGAGAGCGATGTTTCTGCATTTACTTCTGGCTTCGACAAACGAATCAAGCGAAGTCAAAAGAGGAACAGCGACGGCTTGGAGCTTGGCGTTAGATTCATAGAGGGATGACTTGAGAGTATCGACGTCGGAGAGGAGAGATCGGAGGTCATCAACGGCCATAATAAAGTCTTGATAGTGGGCGCGACAGACGTCTTCAATCTCCGACTCCTTGTATCGACGGAATTGCTCGAGGTGGCGGAGGAGGATCTCCGGCTTGCCGGAGACAAAAGCCTTGCGGATAAAGGGACCAAGGTCCTCGCCGTTGCAGATGGTGGCGGAAAGAAGGAGCTGATCCTGCTTGTCCCCGGTATCACCGTTCTCCGTGGCCGCCGGAACCACCTTCCGGCGCATCTTCGTTGAGCTCATGGCTACGATTTTGATTATTTTTTCAGTATTGGTTTTTGCTTTTCTGACAGTTACCGCTGAAGCAACGGAGGTGATTTAGAGGAGAAAGAGTGTTTGGCTAAACATAAAAGTGCTTATAAGTAAATAAGAAGGTCCTGAAATAATTATTTTTTTATTAAAAAAATGAAATCAAATAACTAATTTGCCCATTTGGTACACAATAAAACGAAAGAATGCATTTTCTTGAAGTGATATGACGGAAAATATGTGGTTGAAAAAGAAGGAAAAGTTATTGATGTGATGAAAAATATTATTTTATTGAAGAATGTGTGGTTAAAAATGAGTAGAAAAATGAGAATGAAAAAAATAATGTATCGAAAGGCAAATAATTACTTATTTTAGTAGTTAAAGAGCTTATCGAAAGGCAAATAATTTCTCTCAAAGGCACATGATTGCACAAGCTAACCTCGTGGGACTTGAAAAAGGCACATGACTGCAGAAGCTAACCTCAACCAGTTAATAGTTATTGTATCATCGTTTCTCGACTCATTAATAAAAGCAGAAAAAGTCATGCTACATTACTAGATTGATTCTATTGGAATCGTGTTAGATTAACACTTGACAGCATTTCTTTGATAGTTGGGCCAAATTCATTACAATCATCCAATCACAATTTGACAACTCATGATGACAATCTAATTTGGGCAAAATAATGTGTACAAATGGCATAACTATTTTTTACTTTCGGTCATTAGAGCTAGAATTACCTGATTTTTTTATTCAGAAATTAACAAAAAAGCATAATTAATTTATAATTGAAAACAAAAGGTAACATTTTATTTACCTTTAAGCTTAGCCAACACGTGAGGATTTTTCTCTTGACTAAAATGCCACTAGGATTAAACGTAATAACTTCTTTTATAAAAAGAAATAAGAAGGATAATAGGAATAGAACAAGGGTATTTGGGTAACATCATCAGCGGAATTGTGTCTAAAAGGGTTGTTTGTTAATACCTTTCCCAGACCTTATTAATTCAAAAAAGCTATTTGTACAAAAAGAATTTGACAAAAATGTTGACAACCCCTCACATGATTGCCGGCCCCACGTGAATAAAAAATTGAAAATAAAAAGTGGGCCCCCCCACATGTGAGGGTTTGTCAACATTTTTGTACAAATTCTTTTGTACAAGTAGCAAGGTTCTTATTAATTTTCCCCTTTCATTTTTCCATTCATAAAAGGATTAAAAATAAAAAGTGAAAGAAACTATTTGTGAAGTATGGGTAGAACTTGATTAGCAAGTTGGTTTAAATGAGGGACGAAGGTAGAAAATGATGTTAGGAAGGGCTGAAATTTAAAAAATTTCGAATGAACTCACACTACAAAAAATGGAGTTTCGGAGGCTATTCTCGTGACATTCACGATAAAGAGTACACGGAACTCAGTGAAATTAAAAAAAAAAAAAGTTTAGATATCTCACATTAAGATGCTCCACTAAATCTTTGTATTTTTTTTACTAAAAATAGAAAATTGATGCTTTCCTTAAAAATATAAAATGACCGAATCATAATAGAAATAAGCAAAAACACATATGCACCAACGAAAATTTAAAAAAAAATACTTAATGAGTACTTTTTTGGTAACTTTGACATCCAATCTTTCCAAACAACTGAAAGCTTCATCGAAACACACAATCGATAATATATCATTATAATTAATATGTCTCGAAATATTATTTGATGTGTTTTTCGATCTTTTATATCACCACATTTTAAAGTGAGAGAAGAATCTCAACCAAAGTGAGAAAAATCAACTAAAAATTTCGAGGGTCAAATAAATTAAATTTAACTCATGTCTATTTTTGGCTCGATTTTAAGAATATACTTATATATAGATTACTTTATAAATAAATAAGTTTTGACAAATATTCTTTTTATTGTCAATATCGAATCTAGAGTAAATTATTTATTTTGATAATAATATTTTTTTATGATCAAAATAAGTAATTTTTTATAAGTATGAATAAGTAATATATGAAAACATACGTACAAAATAAAAGAATTAATTAATTTTAAATTTAGCAAAATATATAGTGTCTCTAACTATTAAAATAAGTAATTTACTTCTAGATCTAATCAATACAAATTATCTATAATAAAATTTAATTAATAATTATAAGTAAATTTAGTCAAACATGTATTAAATAGAATATCTAATTTGACAATAAAATATTCACGTTTCATGAATGTCATGAAAATAGTAATTAATAATCGTAACGTCTATAATACAATTTGAATAATTGAGTATTGGACTTGGGTTGAGATTCAAATTAGAGCTGGGCTAATGCTAATTCGTGGGCCAAAATTCTACAATTTCTTCTTAATATTTTTATAGACTAGGGGACAATTATTTTGGACCAAAATTCTACAAATTGTACTTAATGTTTTTATATGGGCTGGGAAGGACAGTGCTGGGCTACAGCCTTGCACCGCCTCCACTACCTTCGCCCCTGTTTAAATGTCATATATTTGAACTCTGTAGGAAATAGATAAGTGCAACTATGCCTATGATCAAACTATAAGAAGAAGAAGAAGAAGAAGAAAAATGACTATAAATCCTAATTGAATTTAAAAGTTCGCTTCCTTGCAAGTTGTAAGATGGTCAAGCTCGTGGCTCGATAGATATTCGAGCTTGTTGACCTCAAAAAATGTACCAATGATGTGACCAACAAATCTCAAGACCTCTCACGTCCACGTAAGCTGAGTTCCGGCACACTTGGACAAATCGTTAGGTACACGTGGCCTTCTCCGACGGCCAAGTCAATTAGAGGAATGATTTAGGGTGTAGGATAACTTTGAACGTGAGCCTCCAATCAATCAAAAAAGGGGTTAGCTTGTGAGTAGATAGCTAAAAATGTATGTAGCAAGAATATAGCTTTAATAGTCTAAACTTGCATTACCCTGAATAGTACTAAGTGTGAACTTTTATACTTGAGTAAAACAAACGAGGCCCGTCGGATGATAGGATACGTGGCCTCATCAGGTTGATTGGTCGTTCTTGTCGCATACGTCAATCAATCAAGGCATTAAATCCTTGAGCCATTTTCGTATCAATGAGTCCTAGTTTGGCAGTCTAGATTTGACCGTATAGGTTTGTAGAGCTGGCGGTGACAGTGAATTGTCTTGTCAGTTATTCGCCACAAGATCTGTTTAAAGATCTTTCACCTAAACATACTTCAAAGTGAAGGTCACATAATGACATGTCATTTTAGCTATCTTTACTAAATGCTGTGAATGGAAGACACGTAAATTTAAAGCACACGACCAAAATTGTCACTATGTAAATGCTACCTCAATAACCATTCTTTGCTAATGGGGAAGTGAGCTCGAGCTTAAACGTGCTATAGAAGAAAGATGATCTTCTTTCAAAGTTAGGAGTAGAAACAAGCCTCAACGCTCATGGAAACTTGAGGCTTAGAAGTTGAAGAATGAGTATGCTATTTGTATATCATTGTGTACATAATGGTGTACATATAGACAACATGAAAGAGAGAGAAATATTATGATAATTGAATTTCTTTTATTTCCTTCCTTTTTTCTGACTCTCTCTTTCATATCATCTATTTGTACACCATTATGTAAAATAGCATTGCTCGTCGAAGAATACCATTGATAAGAATTGCTACACAATGTACACATTCGTACCAAGAGGAAAAATCAAACATCACAATAGAAGTCCAAAACTCACGATTGTTAGAAGGTGGGTGGTCTTCATTCTTAGACAAAAAGTAGAAATGAACTCAGTTCAAGTCCTTGACGGTTTAAGTGTAACATTAATGTATGAGACAAGTGATGCCTCACACATATATCCTCCACAATGAAAGGCAAATCAAGCTTGACATTTGAGGTGTGAACTTGCAGTCCTTTGAAATGAAGAGATCTTCCATCTTCCTCCTATAATGGAATGAAAGAGTGGAATGAGATTATAATCGGTCAAGCCCACGATTCTTATAAGTATGAGATCCTCTCTCCATGGTAAGGGAATAGCAAGGTAAATCGCTACCTCATAAGCTAGGTGATTAGAGAATAATCTATGAGGTAAAAGTTACTGCAGCTAAATCATCTGATTATCAAATCTAAACAAAGCTTTGTTGACATCAAAAAATAACAAGGTCGATTTTTGTCAACTTAATAATTTGTAAGATGTATATTGTTGAAATATTAAAAGAGAAGAATTTTTTGTATTGATTTGAGTAATTTGAAAGTGTGTAAAGATAGTGCATTTAACTCGGTCAATGGAAGGACCGTTGCATTCCTTATTATAGAGCTAAAATGAGCAAGTTGGCCTCCCACCATCCAATCGCCTACAATGTTGATCTTAATACGTGTGTCGTCGACTTGGATCTGATTGGCATTTGAGGTCGATTTCAGCAGATCATGATGATGCTGGAGTGCTAGGTCGTCATTACAAACCTGTAAGTGTTCAAGATTTTGGTGCCATCACTATGATTGCCACTTGTCATCGCAAGAATGACCTTAAGAAAGGTGGTGATGTCGCCATGAGGTGAGCGAAACAAGGGGTAATGATGATGCTTCCAAGATGACGGCGGTACATTCCGACTTCAAACCATTTTAACCGAGCAGACTTGGAGACTCTGTAATTAATTCTTTATGAGATGTCATAGTTAAATACCTAGCTTATGATTAACATAATCTCGATTTTATCTTATTAATTTCTGTTGTCAACAAGCTCCATCCTAGGTAAATGCAACATCCATGCATACTAATGGGTGCATCAGATTTGGATTTTGTTTCTGGACTTCGAGTCTGACTAACTTAACTATTGCCCTAGCCTGTGCGAATGGTTCTAATTTGTCAGTTTTATAAAGACTACTGACCCATGACCTTCTACGCTCTAATATATCCAATGCCCATTGACGAGCTTTTACAAACAGCTTATCTGATGGAGCTATGGCATCCACAAGAGACAAAATCGGGGCTTCTTAACCATTCACTCGCTTTGACATCTGAAGAAGCATAGAGGGAGAATTTATTATATGTATAGGTTAGGAAACTCAAAACACATGAAGTATGAGATTGCATACCAAAATCATATCAAGAACTTGTTTGGTAGAAATTAAAATCGGATTAAAATTGAAAAACTAGCCGTTATTGGACAATAACGGCTAATTTCTTGTTTGGTAGAGATTAAAATCGGATTAAAATTGAAAAACTAGCCGTTATTGGACAATAACGGCTAGTTTTTCAATTTTATTCCGATTTTAATCTCTACCAAACAAGTTCCAAGAGCCTTCAAAAGGTCCATGAGCCGTGGAAGCCTTTGTGTCCCTGAAGCAAATCACACGTTTAAGATCAATTACCATGTAAAATGATCGACAAATTACAAGTATAAAATCACCAGCTACCATACGACAACTTCAAAAGGAGTCAATTTTAATATCGACTAAAAAGTAATAAGATTCCCAGCCAACAACAAACTAGTCCAGGTGAAGGTTTTTGATGTTGTAATCAAAATGAACAAGAACCACCTTTGTGTTTTGAACGATTTTACCATAAGAGGTTACCAATTACCGTAAATGTACATGCTGAGCCATACCAAGTATATGATTTATGAGTGCATAGAGTATATGGTTAAATTTGCTTCACTGAAGGGTTCAAATAAAAAGTTCATAGCTAGCTCTAAATGTGCCAAAATACACTACAAAACACTACGTGTTGCACAATTTTTCCCAGGGATAGGATTTTTTTTCCCTCTATTTTGCACCAATAGACTTTTGTTCAGGCCAGCTCAAGATCAGCAATGTAGCAATCCTTTACAGACAACCAGCAAAAGTATCCACGTAATTAGAAGGCAAGTGAATTTGAAGGATTCTACGTCGAAATTAAAAATGCTCTCAACTTCTACCCACTCCAGAATTATCACATTGCAAATGTGATAACAGATGAAATGCTTAGCGTAGAACGTTTAAGATCCTTAGCAGTTAGCATATGACAGTTTTCATAAGATAATATATCATCAGGATGCTACAGTAAACCATTGGTTGTAGGACAACAAATCAGTAATAAAGCATATGAAATGTTTTTCAACCACATAAAAACTCAATCCGTGCAATTGATTCCAAAATGGAAAAATTGTATCCCCTTAAAAGCGGCCATTTATAGAAAAAAAGTATAGATTAAGATGATTAAATTAATCCAAAACTCTTTTCCATCCATGAAAATCCAGCAGACCTCCAAGCCCAGGAATAATCCCAAATTGAAGTTTAGGAAGGCCTAGTTTTACAGAGGAAGTAGATATATGAGCATGGCTGGCCTGAAAATTAAGAACAGTAATGAAGTGCTGCGAGTGCAACCCATAAAAAAAGTATAGACAGAAGGATAAAGAAAGCTATTTCTAAACCAAATTATTACTCGTAAAAGAGCAATTTCTAGGCCCCTACCAAAAGCAGGGCCATCAATGGTGGCTACCGAAGGCTTTCTCGCAGCCACAATCGATAAATAATGGTGAAAATGATAATTATAAATCTACCGAACAAACATAAAAAGTGGTCTTGAAAGAGCTTGTTCTAACATGCTTATGTTTATTAGTAGCTGGTTTCAAAGCGGATAGGAGGATTGAGTGTCAAAATAGATTGGGAGTTGGCAATATGATCTACGACATGAATGTATTTTCTTTTAGACATTTTGTTTGACTTCTCTTGATAGGAAGCATTGCATTGGACCCCCCATGTAATGAAAAGTGAGCAAGGGTTAGTTAACATGTAATCGATAAGTGACGCCACAAATCAATGGGCACATATTGTTGGAGTTGTGACATTTTGTTGTCGCACAAATTAGTATATTTTGGTTTGTATTTATTTAGACAAAAGTTTGGTTAAAGTCTTAACTATATGATGATGTAAAATTAAGCTAGTTGTGAGCTACTACAAGTGGATATATAGTCTACAAATGAAAAATGTGGGCTGTCCATATAAGGTGGTGGTAGTCAGGGGTAGACCCAACTGCAGCCCAGTGCAGGCAGATGCCTGCACTGAGCTTTGGGCAGCCCCAATTTTTTCATAAACCCAATACAAAAAAAAACAATTGGGCCTATTATATGGCCCAAATGGTAAGCCCCCATTACAATACCAAAATCCAAATGAGTTTTTTTTTTTGAAGCTCCACTAATTAACCGCCCCTGCGCCGCTGCATTCACGACGCTGCAGCCACCGGCCCACCGCTCACCTCTCCGCCCCTGCCTGCATCCACCAGCATCTCCAGGTGCCCAGTTTTCATCAGTCATCAGCCAGGCAAAGGCTCCTAGACCCCAGTAGCCAGTAGGACTGTAGGTGAGTCCGTGAGTTTTATTTAATTTCTATTGGTTTTCAATTGCTATTGGATTAGGCAGCAGTCTGTAGAGTATTATTTCAAATTGCGAAATTGGATTTGTGTGTTGGGTGTTTGGTCTTTGGACTATAAAGAATCAAAGATCATCACTTCACCTGAATCATATTATCGAGAGGGAGAGTCAGAGGGAGAGAGAAAGCAAGAAACCTTGAAAGTTGAAAGAATTAAAGAAAAGAATCTTATATGATGGTTGAGCAATTTTTTATTTGTTTTTTTATTGATCCCAACTCCCAAGGTGGGAAAATAATCAATGGACATAAGACAATGTTATCTAATTCTAATTAGTAATTACCTATCGTTTTCTGCGTAATTATTTTTCTCTCTCGAGACATTTAATTTTGTTTATTTACATTCTAATTACTATTTATTACAGTTAGTCATGGAAAGATTTTATAAACGAAAAGCTCTTGAGGTTGCAAAAAATGTTAATGAGGAGACGTCAAATGGAGACGATTTTGATGTTGCACAACTTCCCACCGATCCTGGATTAAGGACTCCAATCTTGAATTACAATTCTAACATTAGAGATCAAGTTCGAAGAGCATATATGCAAAAGGGTCCTTGTCAGCCGTTTAACCATGAATTTGAGAAAAGACAATTTGGAGAAAAAGAATACAGGCGATTCAATCCTTCTTGGTTTAACGAGTTTGATGGTTGGTTGGAGTATAGTGTGGCAAAAGAGGCAGCTTTTTGCTTGTATTGTTATCTTTTTAAAACAAATAGTGGGAAACAAGGTGGAGGCGACTCATTTGTTGGTGAAGGATTCACGTATTGGAAAGATAAAAAGAGGCTTGGTACTCATGTTGGAAAGCATAATAGTTCACATAATCAAGCTCGCATTAAGTGCGAAGCTTTGATGAATCAAGAACAACACATTCAAACGGTTTTCTTCAAGCTGTCAGAACAAATGAGAAATGAATATCGTGTACGTCTTATTGCATCAATTGATTGTGTTCGAGTTTTGTCGAGACAAGGGCATTCATTTCGGGGCCATGATGAATCTAAGAATTCTCTGAATCCAGGTAACTTTCTAGTTCAATTACAATTTCTTGCTGATCATAATGAAGAGGTTAAGGCCGTGACATTTGAAAATGCTCCCCAAAATTACAAATTAACATCCCCTAAGGTACAAAAGGATATAGTACGTGCTTGTGCTACTGAAACGATAAATGTTATTATCAAAGATATTGGTGATTCATTATTTTCTATCTTAGTTGATGAATCTTGTGATTTATCAACGAAGGAGCAAATGTCAGTTGTGTTACATTATGTGAAAAATGGGCTTGTAAATGAACGTTTCATAGGTCTTGAACATGTGTCCACTACCACAGCTGTCACACTCAAGGCTGCTATTGATAAGATATTTTCTAGATATAATTTAAGCATTTCTAATTTACGGGGACAAGGTTATGATGGGGCAAGTAATATGCAATGTCAGTTCAATGGTCTTAAAGCACTCATTTTAAATGAGAACCCTTGTGCCTTTTACATTCATTGTTTTGCTCATCAACTTTAACTAGCTCTTGTAGCTGTGTCAAAGAAGAATATGTCGATTACTAATTTCTTTCGTGTGGTTGCAAATGTGGTAAATAATGTTGGAGTATCGTCTAAACGTTGTGATCTTTTTCGAGAAAAACAATCAGCTTTTATTGTTGAGGCATTGGAGAATAGTATTATTTTAAGTGGACGGGGCCTTAATCAAGAAACTACTCTTCAACGTTCAGGTGATACCCGTTGGGGATCACATTATAATTCCTTGGTTAGCTTGATTAGCATGTTTACGACTGTTATTGATGTACTTGAAATAATTGTTGAAGATAGATCAAGTACTTGTGATCAAAGAAGTGATGCATTCAATTTATTGGAGTCAATGCAATCATTTGATTTTGCATTTAATCTACATTTAATGAGAAATATCTTAGGAATTTCAAATGATTTGTCAAAGGCATTACAAAGGAAAGATCAAGACACTGTCAAAGCAATGGACATGGTGAAAGTTTGCAAAAGGAGACTCCAACTTATAAGAGATGATGGTTGGGATTCTTTCTTGCAACATGTTTCTTCTTTTTATGAGCATCATTATATTGATATTCTAAACATAGATGCTATGTTTATGCGTTCCGCACATGGTGGTCGCCCTAATCGTAATCCTCCACAAATGACCAACTTACATCACTTTCAGGTAGATTTATTTTATTCTGTCATAGATATGCAACTTTAGGAATTGAATGATCGTTTCTCGGAGGTAAATACAGAGTTACTCCTTTGTGTAGCTTGTCTGTGTCCACAAAATTCATTCTCTGCTTTTGATAAAAGAAAGTTGACTCAACTTGCTAAGTTTTATCTACAAGATTTTTCAGAAGTAGATATATTCACACTCGATGATCAATTTGATAATTACATTTTTGATGCCTCTCTAGCAAAGAGTTTGAAGAATTAAATGGTCTCAGTGCTCTCGCACAGAAGTTAGTTTTGACAAGTAAGAGCAGATCATATCTAATGGTTTACAAGCTTTTGACTTTGGAGCTAATTCTTCCGGTTGCTACTGCTACGGTAGAGAGAGTATTTTCTGTCATGAACATTGTAAAGGATAGATTGCGCAATCGAATTGGAGATGAGTGGATGAATGACAGTCTTATTGTTTATGTGGAGAAAGATATATTCTTAAAGATTAATAATGAGGCGATTGTACAAAGATATCAAAGTATGAAAACTCGTAAAGAACAATTGTAAGGTATTTCATTTTAGTATAATGTTTATATTATAATTTTATTTTATTTTTACTAATACCGCCCGCACTGAAAAAATTTCCTGGGTCTGCCCCTGGTGGTAGTAGTAAAATTGAAATTGGCTTAAGTTAGATATTAGGTAGAAAATATCTTGTAAAAATCTATTTATGTTTGGCTATAAATAGAGCCAATTTGTAAGAGAAATATGAAGGAAATATAGAAGAAAAATCGTTCAATTAATAAAGTTCAAATATACGACATGGGTATGCCATAGAAAAGAAAGAGTAAATTTGATTCTATAGAATAAGATAGTAGAAACTTTAGGGTAAAATACAATTGACTTCCAAGGATATAGTTTTTGAATCTGTTAGGGCTATGATGCCAAATCCAACCCAATACATTAGGCTATGATGAAAAGGGCTTGGCCCATGTTCCTTTACTATTACCCAATAACATTAACTAATGAAGCCCACTAAAACCCAAGCCCAATATTAAGTCCAGATAAAAACGAGTTTGGTAAATGCGACTTTGATTGTTTTACCTTATAACTATAAGTGCAAGTTACTTTGGACCGTTGGATCAAATGATGCCTCAATCTTGATATATTCTTGTGTTATGGTTGAAACCCTAATTACTTTTGTCATTTTGGTATTCATCTTCTCGAGGGTTTTCTAAAGTCTTTTGTCTTCTCTTTTGATTTGAGTAACTCTTTTATTTATTTTAGAGAGTGATTTTTCTTGGTGAAATTCGGTGAAATAGTGCATCTCTTTGATGGTAATGTTGGGTTCTTTTGGTCCATAGAAGAAGTTGCACATTTCCTGTGATTGTTAGGGTTCTTGGGTGATTCAAAGTTTTTTCTGTGTTGATACAAAAATGTATAATATCTCTGAGCCTTCGATCGAAGATATCTTGGTGTCCGGTGGTTTGGATTGTAAAGTGTTGTAAAGAACGTGTCGGTCTATTTTTCTGTACATCTATTTTGTATAATAATAGTATCAGAGCCTCTTAAGGCCGTTCTTGGGGCTTCGGTCGAAGTTTGAACCTTGGAAAATTAATTTTCAGTGTTCTTTTTTTATCGCTTGGAAATCTAGGAACCCTAAATCTAGATTTGTTTCGATTTGCGGCTTATACTATCAGATCTGTACTTTGGTTGTGTTAATCGATAAAGTATTTGTGACTCTTGGGTTCGATCTGAACAAGGAACCCTAAACTTGATTTTTTTTTAGGTCTGGTCTACGTGTTGGTAACCTTGTGGAACACCATCCCTGCTGTGACGACTGGTACTTTCTATTGCACTTATATATGGTCCTTTGGTGGTCAATTTTTTTACCACCCTCTGGTTTTGCGATTCTTAATCCCTATACTCTACTCCTATATTTGCATATCCTTGTCTATGTCTCTATTTGATATTGCTCTTTAATTGCTAGTAATAGTAAAATACTTTATTGTAACGTGTTATACTAGTTCATGTAATCACCTTAATATTTTCAAATTGAGTCTAGACCTGGGAATTTGATTCTCATGGAATCCTGAAGAATTTGATCATTTTAGGTGACTTTGAAGATAGTCTAATTTGTTCTTGAAATATTGTTTGAGCCTGATTCTCGTCTAATTTTATTTATTTATTATTATTTTATTTTTTTGGTTTTGTGGTGTTTGCTATCTAACATCATTTATTGTGTTATCTTTAGAACATTTTGTAATTGAAAATAACTGAGATATTTTTTTTATTGCTGCTTATTTTGTGTGATCTAAAATCTCTCTTTTTTTTCTTTGTCTTTATTTTTTTGTGAAGTTCAAAATATCCATGTTTTTTCCAAAAGTTGATCAGCTGTTTAGGTTTAATTATTTGAAATAGCTTGTGTTATTTCTGAATAATAAAACATGACAAATACTACTTTTTAACTTAGTGTTTTTTTTTTTAAATGGAAAATGGGACTTACCCATTTGGAAACAAAAAAAGAGGTGTATTAGTTCAACAAAAGGTTTTCAAAGAAATAGTATAAGAATTTCCTAAAACTTTGACATCTGATTAGAATAATGAAGCTGATGAACTTTCTTATACCTCCATGATTTTGTATTTATCTAATCAAGTTTTGAGAAAAGTAGGAAAATAAGATTCTGCTAAGGCTCTATGGAATGAATTAGAGAAGCTTTATCTAGTTAAGTCTTTGCCTAATGAGTTGTTTGTGTTGGAGAGATTTTTTTAGCTTTAGGATAGACTCCTCTAAGGATTTTGATGATATTTTGACATCTTTAATAAGCTAGTTTAATGTATCACCAGCTTAGCAACTGGAGAAAATGTTTCGATGAGATCTAGACCCTCTTGCTGAATATAGCCCTTAGCTACTAAACGAGCTTTGTACCTTTCTATGCTCCCATCATACTTATGTTTGACTTTATAAACCCATTTGCAACTAATAGAATGCTTGTCCTTAGGCATCTTTGTCACTGACCAGGTTTTGTTCTGTTTCATATCTGCTAGTTCATATGCTATACCCTTTTTCCAATAATCAAACTGGACAACTTGATGGTAGAATTGTGGTTCAAGGTTAGATGATACATTAAAAAGAAATCATACATGTGAAGGAGGGAGTTTAGTATATGATATGTACTTGCTTAATGGAAATGCTGAATTGTTGTCTAGGAGAGGTGTGTTTGACATGAGATTACGATGAAATTCACAAATGTAGGAAGATGGTTTGATGGTTCTATTTGATTTTCTGGGAATAAATGAAGAAATGTGATCATAATTTTGTTCTCTTGAAGGAATAACAAGTAAGTCATTGATGTTTGAATGAATATTAGATGTTGAGATTGTAGGTGAGTGAGAGATAGGCAATCAGGAGGAATTTGAGGCAGAACTAGGTTAGGAAATGGATCAATGAGTTCAGCTGTATGAGTTATAGAGTGGAATGGGAAATGGTTTTCATGGAATATAACATCTTTAGAAACAAAAAAATGACTTAGACGAAATGTCATACAATTTGTATCCTTTGATTCCTAGAGGATAGCCAACAAACACATACGCTATGGTCAAGAAAATGGCAGTTAATACACACTCTCCCCAAAATTGGATTGCCACTCTTGACTGGAAAAATAAGGCTCTTGCCACATTAAGAAGATGCTGATGTTTTCTTTCAATCACAAAATTTTTGTTTAGGTCTTTTTACACATGAAAACTGATGAATGACCCCCTTGGCATTGAAATAGTCAGTAAACTATAGTTCCTGGGCATTATCTGATCTAAGCCTTTTGATGGTTTTGTGAAATTGAGTTTCTATTAGAGAAAAGAACTTGGGGATAATGAAACTCACATTAGATTTATGTTTCATCAGATATATCCAGGTAAACCGTGTGCAATCATCCACTAATGTAAGAAAGTTTCTCTGGCCAGCACGTGTTAGGACGTGATATGGACCCCAAGTATCACAGTGAATCAAGTCAAAAGCATCAGCAGACATATGGTTATTTGAAACAAATGATAGTCTCATTTGTTTGGTCAAAGGACAAATATTACAAGGAGTTACATTACCAACATTCTGCTTATTACAAGTAATTTGTAACTGTTCTTTCAACAAGTTTAACTTCTGAAAGGACAAATGACCAAGTCTATGGTGCCAAATTCGATCAGTTACATTATTTAATACTGAACAGGAAAGAGAATTAGCTACTTTGGGCAGAATTGTCATCAATAACATAGAGACATGTAGTTCTTCTACCATTGCCAATCATCTTCAATGTGTACAAGTCCTGAATAATACATGAATCAGTGAGAAACTTGATAGATATAGGTGATTTCTTGGTTAAAGCACTGATTGATAGCAGGTTGAACTTGATTTGAGGGACAAATAACACATCATCTATTGTCAATTCTGGGAAATTCTCATACTCGCAATAGATTGCACATGAATCTGTTCATGGTTAGGTAGTATGACATGCATTTTCAACATGCTTCAATTCATGAAAGATTGATTTATTTGAACATATGTAGCTTGTAGCACCTGAGTCCACTACCCTGTGTTTAAATGAATTGAGTGATGGAGTACTAGAAAGTGAAAAACATGTACCTGACACATTACTAGACTTACCATCCACTTTTGTTTCTATCTTTGCATCCTTAAGATGAGCATTCAGTAGATCCATCAGGTGCTGGTATTGATCTAAATTGAGAGTCTGCATAAAGCCTCCAACACTTCCTTGTGCTTGATTCGCATTAAGTTCAGACACTTGATGCTCAGAAACTTGATTAACCACAGCACGCCTGGCTTGATTACTTGATCTAATTGCTCATTTTAGGCCTTTATCTAGGCTTGTAGCTTGGGGGATAACCGTGCAATTTGTAACACTTATCAATTGCATGGCCTGTGATTCCACAGTAAGTACAAACATGCATTTCTTTCTTCTGAATTCTATTATAGTATTATCCTATCCCAGCCTTTCTAGTTTCACTATGTACTAGAAAGCCATGAAATTATTTGTTCCAGGTATAATACTGACCCTTCTCTAGTTTTTCTCTTGAGAAACAATGCAAACACTTTATTGATAGGAAGAAAATGATCCATTAACAGCAAATGACCTCAAACTTGAGCAAATGATTCATGCAGTCCCATTAAGAAGGACATTGCATACTCCATTTGATGATGTTCAGCAAGCTTCTTATTCCATTCACATACACACTTTCCACAAGAACATATAGGTCTATAGTTGCTAAGTTCTTCCCAAATTGTCTTCAATTTGGTAAAATAATAATTCATTGATAGTTCCCCTTGTGTGAGGTTCATCAATTCTTTCCTCAATTGGAATATATGAGGACCATTCCTCTGTTGATAACGTCCCCTTAGATCCATCCAGATCTCAAAGGCGGACTCAGAGTATAGAACACTTGCAGAAATTTTCTTGGATGTGGAATTGAGAATCCAGGAAATAACAATGTTATTATTGCGTATCCATGAGTTGAGCAGTTCCTGATCATTTTCAGGTTGCATAATGGATCCATTGACAAATCTTAATTTATTCTTTACGGATGAAGCAATCATCATTGATCGACTCCAAGAAGAATAGTTATCTCAAGTCAATTACTGTGAGACAAGAACAAGGCCAGGATTATTCGAATGATGGAGGAAATATGGACTGGTTCCATCATCAATTGCCAATGAATTTGAAGGTATTGAAGCTATTAGTACTAAAGTCGTTGGATCTCAGTAGCTTATCAACAAATTCAATATTAGAAGATAACTTGCTCTAATACCATACTGAAACAAAATGGCAAAAGGAGAAAGAAAAAGAAGCAGAGAAGAAGAAGAAGTAGAGAAAAATGGAAGGAAAATCTTATATCAATTGAAAATCGAATTACATCACTTGTATAAATAATGTTGAGCCACCTTGACAGCTGTAGCATTAACAAACTAATCTAACTAATTAGACTAACAATTAGCAGCTAACTAACTAAAGCAGCTAACCAACTGAATATTCTAATATACATTAAGAGAGAAAATCATTTTTTGGATAATTATAGCCTTACTATAATTTAATTATTTTAATAATATCTTACTTTTCATTTCTTAGCCCCTGTTTGAGTCACATTATTTTTTTCATTCTCATTCTTCTACTCATTTTCAACAACATATTTTTCAATAAAATAATATTTTTCATCATATCAATAGCTTTCCTTCTTTTTCAACCACATATTCCCCATCACATCACTTCAAAAAAATGCATTATCTCATTTTAATGTGCACCAAATAGGCTCTTAATATGTATTTAATTTACAAACTGTAATAAATACTATAATTAATTCTCAATTAATTAATATTCACATTCACATTCACATTTACATTCACATTCACGTCCAGGTCCATGTTATTAATTCTCAATTAATTAACATTCATATTCATTTAATTAATATTAATTAGAATTTTACATTGAAGAATGTAGTTCATTATCATGTATATTAATTAGCATTCAGTTTCACTTAATTGAAAATTAAATTATATTCATTTAATATAAATGATTTAACATCAATTGTCACGTATATATTCCTTGGTATTAATTAACATTCACGTTAATTTACGTATCGTATTTACCATCTATTTTCATTTATGTATTTAGTTATAATTCTAATACTTACATTTAAGTATACATTTCATTATTTACGTTTATTTTTAAGGGTTTGCATTTCTCTCATATTTAGAATAAAATGGTATATGGAAGGTTAAATATTACTTTCACAGTACTCATAAAGCATTTTAAAATAACGAGCGCACGCTCAACTCTGATTAGTAATTCTAAATATCATAAACAATTGCTTTCCACATGATTATTGGAATGACAATTTATAGTGAAAACAAAGTAGGGGCCTTTGAAAAGAAATTAATTAAAGTACGAAGGGAAATGTTAATTTGAGTAAAAATACCGTAAACAGAGAGCATTGTGAGGTGAATTGTTGATAGTGATGTCGGCCACGACCTCCAACGCTGTTCTTCCTTTCATCGGTGGTTGTAGGAGGGAATGTTGTTATAAGAGTAATACGTTTGCAATGGTTGTTAATTGTGTGTACACCTCACCCGATAAAAATATTTTGATACTAACCGTGTGCAATGACAAATATGTAGAACCGTTGTACTTCTACGGTTCTCTACGGTGTGAACTTCTATAGTAAAATTGCTGCCTTTAAAATAATTTTTCATTTTCAAATATAGTTTGATAGGAATTAAAATTTAGATTTTAGTTTAAATCAAAATTAACAATTAATTTAAATCACATATTTTATGAAATCAATAACTTTTCAACCACACATTTCATCAACTTTTATAAAAAAAATTATTAAAAATTTGATTTTGAACCCAACCAAACAAGGGTATATTTATTTTTGGTTACTTTAGATAAACTTTGAAGATGCGTTTAAACTTCTTATTTTGACGGTATCTAATTATGTTCATAGTCATGAATGAAACTTTTTGTGTTTGAAGATTCATTTAAGCATATTATGATCACAAAAATAAATGTCCAAAATTTACATATAAAAACATTATTATTTTTCTGTGATTTGGAACAGGATTTTCGGGTGAATATATAATTGAATGATAGAAGCCAATTTAGTATTTAAGAATTGTCAATTTTCACTATATATTAAAAGAGGCAAAGTAAAGGTCACACGTGTTGCCATTTTCCATCATCGTCAAAAATCCCTTTAAAAAAAAAAAAAAACCCCGAAATTTCTCCAAATTTCCAGCAATGCCGTCCTGCTTCCTTCTCCATTATCTCACGTAACCACCCACTTCTCCTCCATTTTCTCATGCAATTGACTTCATCCATACTGCTCTCATCATTCGTCAATCCATCACTGTTAATTCACAGACGTCGAATTGCCGTGTCTATGGCTTCCCTTTCAATGTCTTCACTACCCATTCTCTTCCATTGCTCCCAATAGACTAACACCTCAGGTTTGTATTAGATTTTTCACTTTCTTTGTGTTATTATATAGCCATTCATTTATAAGTAGTTTGTCACATTTGAAATTGATTTTCGAAAGTATGGGGATGTTGATTTTACATATATATTGTTTTTGTTACGTCTATGAAATTCGCGTCTCTAGCGGGAATGATTCGGCTACAAACCAATGTTTGGTATTCGCCTACTCTTGTATTCTTTTTACATCAATATTTTTTCCCTAAGGTTTGAATAATTGAATTCATGGTTAATACTCTTTTGCATAGGAGAAATGTCTGCATTTGCTAATGTTGTCAGTGGAAAGCTGAAACTTAGGGGGGAGGGAAAGTGGGTGGAGTGAAGAAAAAGAAGAAGCAAAAAATGCACTACGAGGAAATTTTCGAGCTCTCAGAAAATGAGTTTCGAGAAGGTTAGTTGAACTTACTGAAAAAAGCCTGAAAGTAAATCTTTCACATAGGCAAAACAACTTAATCAATTTGTGGAATGTTAATAGCTGAGGTTGGGGCACATTTATTTTATTTATCTGTGTCCTTGTATTTTTAAAATTGAAATCGATGCTATAGATTAGAGACTTGAGTATGAGGATTAGATGATTTTGTTGGGTGAATTTGGGATTTGTCTGGTGAATTTGTATTAAAAATAAAATTGCAAAGAGGCACACGAAGGTGTCTCCTTGCGTGGTATGGAGACACGTTCTTGTGTCTCCTCACGGAGGCACACGGAAGCACCTCCGTGTGTACACGGAGACACCTTGTGTGCGCACGGAGGCACTTCCTTGCACACACGGAGGCTCATCGTGTGCGCACGAAAGTGCCTTCGTCCAAATTTTGTTTTTTTTATAACTCCATGGCCCTTTGTGCCTTTGTGAACCAGAAATTATAAAATAGTAAAATAAAAAAAGAAAGAGAGAGACTTAGTAACGGCAGGAGAACTCTGAGAGTGAGTTTTCATTCGACGGTTTATGAGTTTTGTCGTGGCAATTGCATTTTATATCAATGTTTTGGTATAATTTTAAAATCTGATATTTTTCGAATGAAAACTCACCCTCAGAGTTTTCCTGTCGTTACTAATTCTCTCTCTCTCTCTCTCTCTCTCTCTCTTTTTTTTTTTTTTACTATTTTACAGATCTAAAATTTTATAGGTCACATATTATTTCGAGGTCACAGATCAAAAAATTATAGGTCACAGATTATTTTTTTAGTTACAAATTATCGATTTTAAGTTAGGTCACAGATACCAAAAAAATCACAATGGCTAGGTCACAGACACCAAAAAGAACCACCACCGCCGTTGACCCGCCACGACGATAACAAAAAACGACAACTACCACATAGATCACCATCACCAATCTGCGACATTTTCCAAAACCAGACCCCATATTCGCGACGGCTGCCACCAGATCCACCTCCCACGACAAACAGTAGGTCACATACATCGACACCACCTTCAACCCATCGACACCAGATTCTTATGCTAAAGCATAAGCTACTATAATAGCCAAACAAGACTCTAAAAGAGACCAAAAAAGTAAAAACCAAACTTGTCCCAAACCAACACCAACCAAAAAACTCAACCACGAATCCGGCAGTGGGCATGAACGATAGACAAGAACCGAATCTGGGATGGGGACAATGACGCCGGAAGATTCCCGGCAATAAAATCCGACCGATTGACCTGGGCCTAGACAGAACTCGCCGAAAACTGAAGCCTATCCATCCGCGCAGGCCGAAACACCCCTACACCCAAACAACCGGCAAGGAAAGAGGGGGAGGGAGGAGGAGGAGGCGGCATGCGGTGGTAGTGGGAGGATGGAGAGAACGGTGTTGTGGAGAGATGTGAGAGAATGGAGAGAAATGGATAGATTTAGGTTTTGGATAGATAAAAATGATAAAAACCTGAAAAATGGAAAAATAAATTGAAAACCTGATTTTTTAGAACGTGAAACTAAATACCTGGTTTATGGTAATTTCCCATTTTACTTTGACTCGATTGACAAAATATTTATAATTTGACAGCAAAACGGAGGCTTTAATTTTAACAAGCAAAAAAAAAAAAAAAACTAATCGGGCCTAAGATGGGCCTAAAATTATGGGCAGTACAATATCTCAGGATTGGGTTGTGGTCCATTAAGATTAAGAACACTGCCTTTCACCGCGGCCCCCCTTGACCTTCTTCTCTGATAGCGCTACAAAAAACCCCTTCGTCTGCTGAAAATTCAGTCTAGTTACAGCAGGCGCGGCGGAGATTGGCGGCGGCAGCCATGGTATGACGCCGTTTTGGAAGTATTCTGCAATCTCTATAAGTAAATCTGGAGAACTTCTTATCAATTTCCTTTTGTTTATTTGTTTTTTTTTTTTCGGTTAAGGGTATTGATTTGGTAGCCGGAGGTAAGAGCAAGAAGACCAAGCGAACTGCACCTAAATCTAACGATATTTACCTCAAACTCCTCGTCAAGGTTTGTTCATTTCTTTCATTTCATTTTTATGTTTTTAATCTAATTTGTGCATAAAATCTAATTAGAGTGAGATTTTGCATAAAGTGTTTAACGTGCATTTGCGTTTTGATGACGTGGTAGTTGTACCGATTTTTGGTGAGGAGGACGGGGAGCAAGTTCAATGCGGTGGTGCTGAAGAGACTGTTCATGAGCAAGGTTAACAAGGCCCCGCTCTCTCTCTCCCGCCTTATAACTTTCATGAAGGGCAAGGTAATTATTTCCTATTTTTTGTTGACTGTTAATCTTGGAGCGAAATTGTGATATTGTCCTCCTAGTTTCCAATCGTGAATGTTGTGTTGATTCCTTCATTACGAGGAATGAATAGGATTGATTATTTTAGTTACATTGGCTTCTTAAACTTGGAATATTAGTCCATCCCATGATTGTATTTGTTGGAAATTGAGGAGAACGTGGGCAGAGAAATTTTGAATTGTGTGGGTCAAGCTTGTTAAGTTTTTTGCAAATATTTAGTGAAACAAGCAGGTCCGACCAAGTAATTGAGATTTATTCTTGGGTCCAAAAATGGTTAATCTTTTTCCCAATACTCTTTGAACTCTACAATGATTTTTGCTCATAGAACGTAATCATATCATATATTACCTTGCATGGACAAAATCCTTTCTTCGTCCATTTTTACTAGAATTCTCAATAAATTGATCTTTTTAATAGAATTGAAACAGATAGGCATCGTTATGTCATATGGATGTTTTCAAAATTGCAAAGTTCTTTTAATAAACCTTGAGAATATTTGTTCTTTAATGTTCCACTAGGAGGACAAGACTGCAGTGCTTGTCGGGACTGTCACCGATGACATCCGGGCGTATGAAGTGCTACCACTTAAGGTCGCCGCTCTGAGGTTCACTGAGAGGGCAAGAGCTCGGATTGAGAAGGCAGGTGGAGAGTGTTTGACTTTTGACCAGCTTGCTCTTAGAGCTCCCCTTGGCCAGAATACGGTAAAGTCTTTCGAGACCTTTTGCTGTCATTTTCTTAATTGTTATATTCATTATTAAAGGTCCGTTCATGTTTGATTGGTGCGGAAGCGGAATTGAAATTCTTGAAACAAAAATAAAGTTGAAAAACTAGAAAATTTGTAGAGATTAACTTTATTGTATTAAGGCCTTGTCTGTTTGTGATTGAAATCACAATTTCAACCGTTGGAGCCGCCATTGTGGACCTTGTTGTGTGATGTGGCCCCCACAATTTTGACAAAAAAGGGTACAAAAATCGATTCCAAGCTGCTTTTAATTTTTGCCAGACAGGTTCTAAATTGATCAAATTTGATTACGAGAAGTGTACAAAACCTTTGATACCAATATTGATGCGAAATGCGAAATGCGAAATTGGAATTCTTGAAACATGAATAATGAAATTGAAAAATTAGAAATTTGTGGAGTAAAATTTTAGTGTATTTAATTGATTGAATTTGATTGTTGACGAGCGTACAAAACCTTTGTTTATAAGGTCTTGCTAATATAAGGGAACTAAGGCCTCGTTTGGTGTGGCTTTTGAAAAGTCAAAAGGAGCTTTTCATACTCAAAAGCAACTTCTGGATCCGTTTGGCTAATTTTATGAAAGTGCTTATAGTTAGAAGAGCTTTTAGAGAGAGTTGGTCCAATGTGATTTTCTTACACTTCTTGAATATGAAGTGCTTTTAAAAATTAGTTTTCAAACAAAAATTAAGATAACTTCCTCCAAAAGTTTTTTTTACATGAAGTAAAAGCAAAAACAAATGCCATACCAAACACTCCCTAAATTAAAATCCTAAGAATCTTAATTTAAAAGAATGAAGAAATCATATCTTAATCAAGATATGATTAAGATATGAGAAAAGAAAAAAAATCATATTACATCAAGAATAAGGTATTAATGTCTGTTTTGGGATTTGTACATTTTGCTTATGGTTAAACATGCTTATTTTATACTTCTGTATTTTTTTCACTAATTTTTTTGGTTCACTGTGAGGCTTACACCTCACAGAAGATAAATGCTTCAATACCCATTTTTGCCTTTTTAAATACTGATAATGCCATGCTATCTTTTTTCTTGTAATCTTGTATTTGATGATATGATTTAGAAATTTCCATTTTTTACCAGCTTTGTGTGCATTCGGATTTCCTCAACCTATAATTTAAGTTGGTCAAACTTTAAGTTAATCGTACATTTTGTAGACTCACAACTACCACCTACATGTCCACCACTCATTTCTATCAATATTATTTTAAGCAACTTATAAACAATCCCAAACGAGCCTTTTGTAAATTGAATCTACATGTTGAAAAATCAAGTAACATTTGAATTTCCCCCAATGGTTATATTCAGAAGTTAGCTAATGACTTGTGTTTTGTTCATGTAAAGTACACGTGAGTTGCCTTGCGTACCTGTTGAATTTGCTAAACATGCTGTTGTAATGCAGGTACTTCTTAGAGGTCCGACAAAGTCTCGTGAAGCAGTGAAGCACTTTGGTCCAGCTCCTGGTGTTCCACACAGCCATACCAAGCCTTACGTGCGGGCCAAGGGAAGGAAATTTGAGCGAGCTAGAGGAAGAAGAAACAGCAGAGGCTTTAAGGTTTAGTTTCTTTCTACATGTTGCCAGGTTGACGGCAGATTTTTCATTTATCGTTTTTATTCAAGAGATTTTGTCTGTCTAGTTATTGTCCCAGTTCTCACGTTTTCTTGATTAACATTTTGGATTCAATTGCAATACAAAAACTTCCTTTTTGCATGTATCATTTAGCATTCGGATAATATAACCTTCACAACTTTCATAAACACTTTGACAACTATTACAAAATTTCATGTGCCCCTCGTTGCCACTTGAAGAAATCTTTTTTTTTTTTTTTTGCCTTTTTTTTTCATATCAAATGCTACCACTTGTTAAATGCCTTGCTGATGTAGAATCAATTGAAAAGAAGTTGAATAATAGAATCGCAGCAAGAAGGAGAAGAAGAGAAGAGGGAGAGAGGGAGCACGTTAGAGGAGAAAGAGGGAGAAGAGGGAATACGGGGGTGTGAGAGTGGACAATAAGCCAAACGTGGTTGACTTCATTCATCAACTGATTTGTTTCAATTACAAAACAATATAAATAGATAAAGCAACCCAAAAGCATAAAAGTTTGGGCAACCCATTAATACAAGCCCAATTACTAAACCATAAATAAAAGTTCATAACAACTAGAACAAAAATATAGATGTCCTCATAAACTTTTTCGAGGTGGGTAGAAATTCGACCTTGTCGAGTGAATAAATCACAAAAGTCGAGTGAATAAATCACAAAAGGTGGCACTCAATCTCCCAACCATAAACTAAGTGGTTGAAAAATCTTCTTATGACGCCTATAAATACGTGTGATTGGTAATCTGAATCTGATGTTTCCACCAACGCCTAGCAAAGGAAGATTCTGCTGACTCTTATAAAACTTCAATAAATTCGGATCAAATTGCTGGAGTGTCTCTTTGTAAATCCATATATAATCAAAATCGGGACGATCTACTCAACGAATAAGAAAGCGTTGAATCTCTTTATCATTGGTCAAAACAATATGTTCATCTAAAATAAAATCAATTTTATTTTTGCGTGTTGTGATAGGTTTAATCGGTGTAGAAATAGCAACAGATTCAGGTTGGTGTTTCGTGGAAGCATAAATAGAAGTCCATAACAACGAGAACAAAAATATAGATGTTCTCATCAACTCTCTTGGGTTGGGTAGAAACTCGACTCTTTCGAGCAGATAAATCACAAAAAAGTGGCAATCAATCTCCCAACCATAAGCTAAGTGGTTGAACAATCTAATTGCGGCGCCTATAAATACGCGTGATTGGTGGTCTAAATTTGTTGTCCTCACAATGCCTAGCAAAGAAAAATCCCGCTGACTCCTATAAAACTCCAATAAATTCGGATCAAGCTGTTGGATTGTCTCTGGAAATCCATATACAATCAGAGTCAAGGCAATCTACTCAACGAACAAGGAAGTTTTGAATCTCTCCATCATTGGTCAACACAATATATTCATCTAAAATAACAACAATTTTATCTTTGTGTGTTGTGATAGGTGGAATCGGTGTAGAAATAACAACTTATTCAAGTTGGTGTCCCACGAATGGATGTAGGAAAGATCTTTGGAAGGATTAAAATGGCATTTGTAAGCAACTAAGTCCTCATTGAAAGTAAAGTGGTAGCCAAAATGTGATGGAAATGTGCATTTGGACCAATATGCTTTAAAATTTTAAAAGGATCAGCAATACGGGTTTGCAACTTGGAAGCAGGCCCAGGTGGACGTCAGTCCGATCTAATTCGAATTATAACATAATCCCCAATATTAAACTTAACATGTCGTTTATACAAATAAGCTCGAAGTTTATATGATGCATTACTTACTTCAAGTTGTTTATTGATCTCAATATGCAAGTCATGAAGATGTTGTGCAAATACTTCAACTAATACAGACACACTATCATGTGGGGACATGAAAATAAGGTCTAAAGACTTTCTAAGTTTATAACATTGAACAACTTCAAAGGGACTTGATTACGCCCAAAGTGTTACGCGGTGTTGTAGTATAGCTTTGGGATGTCGTATCCACAGGGAGATGGAAAAGTGAATCAAGAGGTTCAATAACTTTGGGTTCTCGTGAATTTGATGAAGGGAATTTGTTTATTGCATTCAAATGTAAATGTCGCCGAAAATAATGATGAAATTTAATATAATATGTAAAATAGTGAAGTTTCGGGGTTCCCTCAATTAGATTGGATAAATCAACATCAACAATTCATGCATTCTCTACTCAATTAGAAGTTTCTGTCCTAACTTTCTAATCGGATGATTTAAACGATACAAACCAATTTAATTGCACATGTAATCCTAGAATTCATGTTTCCCAAAACATAATTATACATTAATTTATTGAAATCAGACTTAAAGAGCGACTATATATCTCTAACATATAGCAGTAATTAAATCACACCAATAAATGATTTGAAAATCAAACTTGAACAAGTATTTTAATTATTCAATGGAAGAAACATGATTAAATCCATGAAAATCTGAATAAATGTTAAATCTAACTCAAATCTAATTCAAAATACGGGAAAACATAAACCCTAGAATTATTTAAACAATGAAAAACACATCCTAAATTCTAGATCTCCTTAACAATTATCACAATCATCTATTGAAATCAGATTATAAATCGTTCATATACATGTAGCATAAGAAAGTAAATAATCACACCAATAGATTTAATGAAATAAAGATTCAACACATAGTTCAATTATTCGATAGGAAAAACAAGATTGATTCTATGAAAAACTTAATACATGTTAAATCAATTTCAAAATTAATTCATAAATATGAAAATCTAGATCTAGAAATGTATAGCAAAATAAATACCAAAAAGCATGAATAAATGATGTTGAAATCTCTCCGAATCCAATTGAGTTCCTCCCTTACTTCACCTTTAGTTTAGTTCTTCATAGAGTTTCTTGAGCCAAAAGTGATGGAAGAATGGTGTAGAATGAAGAATGAATGGTTTTGGAGGCGTCCGGGGTGTTTTTGGGATGTATTTAGTGGTTGAAAAGTCGTGCAAGATATGTAACCAAAGGAGAATGAGTCGTAGAAGGAAAACAGAAATTTCGTCAAAATTTAACCCAATGCCGCCGCAATGTACAATACCATGCGGCTTCAAGGAACAAAAATTGATGCCCTTGAAGTCTCGTAAGTGCCCATGCGGCTGCATGGGTTTTATAACCATGCGGCCGCATGGTTATAATGTTTTTCTGCCGGATAGATTTTAGTATTTGGGTCATAACTTTCTCTACCGATGTCCGATCAAGGTGATTCAAGATGCGTTGGAAATCTAACTCAAAGGGCTACAACTTTGCTTCAGATTCCATCTTCAAATTCGATTGTCTACTATGTCAAAAACCGGTCTCAATATGCGGCTGAAAACCGGTGCAAAACTTTTCAGCTTGAAGTTGATATTTGATAATGTTTTGGCTATCTTTCACCCCTTTGACTCCTTGTTTCATTCAATTGACCTCTAAAACTCTTGAATCTTCATCACAAAGGTAGAAATAGGTTTAGAGTATTTGCATTTTAGTCCCTGAACTTTCACTTTCTTCCATTTTGGTTCTTTTTCGCTTGGTTCACCTCAATTCGCTACATTCATCACTTTGTCCTGCAAAACATAAATTGCATAGAATTAAGCTATATTCCAACA
Source organism: Fraxinus americana (assembly GCA_035079005.1). Classification (NCBI taxonomy): domain Eukaryota; kingdom Viridiplantae; phylum Streptophyta; class Magnoliopsida; order Lamiales; family Oleaceae; genus Fraxinus; species Fraxinus americana. Next base: position 17,896,734 of record CM068708.1, on the reverse strand, counting down.
TTTTAATCAACAATTGCTCATATTTTGACAAGTAAAATAAGTAGGTAAAAACACACGTATCAAACTCCCCCAAACTAGAACTATTGTTAGACCTCAAACAACAACATAACTCAACTCTACAAACAACGAGGATAAACAATATACCGTGTCTCAAGATTGGAATTCCGTAAACAAACAAGTGAATAATTACAACAGTTGTAAAAATTAAATCGGCCTCACATGTTACATGCATAACCCCGACGTGTGTGTGTGAAAACTCATATCAACATCTTAAGATTTGTGATTGGTTCAAGATTTGTCCCAAAGTAGTCCAATATATCATTTCCTCGCTCGAGAGATTCACACACACCCAAACTTATGATTTTCACTCATTTTTCCTAGAGTGCATCCTAGGTTCAACTTTTCAATTCTATTCCTTACTCTCTCATAGTTTGGATAGACTTTACTCTTACAAGTTCACACTTCAACAAATCAAGATTCTCCTATATTTTTGATTGCTTCTACCATTGAGACTAGACTAAGTTACTTGCTTCTCATCAAAGGTAAAGTTTTGTCAACTGGATGCTTGGGTCATAATCAATGTATTTGAAAGGAAATTTATTTTTTTTTTCATATTTTTTACATCTTTTTTTTTTTTTTTAGTATCTTCTCATTTGCTTTCTGTATAACCCATGTAGCGAGCTTTAGGCCGGTAACTCCCAAGTCAGATGACCATAGGGCACCAGGTTTTAAATCACCTTCACAGGCTTAATCACCCGAGTTATACAGGCTCGAAAAGATGCTTTTATGTATCCAAAGATTAGTGCAATGCCCCCTTTTCTTTCATACATCCAGCTTCTAAAACAAGCCTCTAACTTAAAACTTTCACCTCGTTTTCATCTCAATAGGTTTCCTTACAATCCACACAAGATTTTCATGCATGGAATCCTTATTCATCTCAGTGTTTCCCTGTAAAAGTTCAACAATTTCCAAACTAGCCTATATTTGGATTTATGGAATACGACATTAGAGGTTATTTGGTTGTATCACTAAGTTCCACTATCCTCTACATACTGAACCGCATCACTAACTCAAAATGCTAACATAAGTGTCGTGCATAGAAAATGTCAAGTTGTACATAAACAAGTATAGACTAATCCGATAACACACCATTTTCATTATTCATAACTGACACCTATTCCAATAGTCACATAATAACCAGCACATTTGTTAAAAAAATTCCCAAAAATTTTGAAATTCCATGATATTACTTATGCAAATTCACAACAAAATCCAACAGAATCCCCCCCAACTAAATTTTGCATTGTCCTCAATGCATAAACATGAAAGACAAATGAAGGGAACTATAAATATCACATAATAATGCAGTGAATCAACATAAATTTAAGAGTCGAAAGCACTCAATGGAATGGTAAAACAAAGAAAATGACAAAATTAACTAAAATAAAAATGCAAAAGTAAAAGGCAGAAGAAAAAGAATGAACTCTCCTTGGGTTGCCTCCCAAACAGCGCCTTTGTTTATTGTCTTTGACTCGACCAAATGTTTCCATTTTTAACCCGCATCAAGTAAGGGCGATCCCAAGTTTCCTTGTAGTGCACCGAACTCATTGGACATAACCATTGGTATGGATCTTCCACCTCCATCTCGTACATGTGTGGGGTTACTAGGGAAAAGTTCAAAATCTGGAGTGGAGGCATATTCATCGACAACTGCATCCAATTCATCTAGTTCTAGTTCTTGCGGTGGTCCAAGAAACATATCATCAGCTACCTCCTGAGTGAGTGCATCAATCACGTATGTTTGGTCACACGCATCATCTTCCTCAACCTGCTTAGTGACATGAAATATGTTAACTTCTAATGTCATATTTCCAAATGAAAGTTTCATGAGACCATTCCTATAATTTATAAGAGCATTAGCTGTAGCAAGGAATGGTCTACCAAGAATGATAGGAATCTTAGAATTAACATTTATATCCTCTTTTAAGTCTAAAATCAAGAAATCAACAGGGTAGTAAAATTTATCGATTTGTACTAGGACATCCTCAACTACACCTCTTGGTATTATAGTGGACCGATCAGCTAATTGTAGACTTACACATGTGGGTTTCATCTCACCTAAACCTAATGACAAGTAGATTGCATAAGGCATGATGTTGACACTGGCCCCTAGATCAAGAAGAGATTGTCTAATCTCATGGTTCCCAATGATGCACGAAACAAGAGGGACAACCAGGATCCTTATACTTCGGTGGAGTCTTTTGCTCAATCACAAAGACTCACGTACTCACCAAGAAAGCAGCTTTGACATGGTGTTTCCTTTTCACACAAGACAAGTCCTTGAGGACTTTAGCATAGGTAGGAACTTGTGAAATGACATGTAAGAGTGGTAGATTGATTTTCACCGCTTTAGGTGCTCTAAGATCTCACTATAATGGCTAGTAGATTTCGAAGTAGACTTAAGAGCTTGAGGGAAGTGGTGCTCTAGTTAGGTTTTCCACCATCTTATCACTAGGCTCATTTTCTTCAGGATTACTGTAGTCTTTCTCATTTTCTTTCTCTTCTTTAGGCTTAATGATCGTTCTACAACTTTCCCCGAACGAGTGGTTATAGAATTTACCTCCCTAAGATTGTTCACTTTTAAGCCTCGAGGTTTGCCATGTGTTGTCCCTTAGGATTTGGCTGAGCTTGAGCCGGAAATTTCCCACGTTCCCCACGCCAAGGCATTGGTTAATTTAGACATATGACTCTTTATCTCCTTGTTTTCCTCAACTATCCGCCAATCATAGTCTCAAACTTTTGGTTCGTTTTACCCGCGCCTCGATAAATGCATGTAAAGTGTCTTCTAAGGAATTCCTAGAGGTCGTGATTTGATGTGGAGGTGCATTGTAAGCTCGATTTTGTCAGCGGATTGTTGGTTTTCGGATTTCCAACTAAAATTGGGGCGATTCCGCCACCCCGGGTTATAGGTCTCGGAGTAGGGAGTGTAGGGCTTTTGATATATGCCTAAAGCATTACAAGTTGTTCTCATAAAGCCCCCTCATCTCAAAGATAAGTGGCACACTCTTGCGCAGTGGTGGTTACTTCCTCCACACACAAAACAAGGTTCTAAGGTCTCAAAGATGGGAAACATCGAGTGGTTTTTGATTCCTTCGTACATAGGGCTTCTAGTTCTCTAGTGAGGGTTTCTACCTTAGCTCTAAGGTTGTCTTCTTCCCTAAGATGATAGATGCCTACACTAGAAGGATTTCCTACGCCGTGACCTATTGGTGCTATCAGCTACACTAGGGCCATCCTGTACGTGGCTTTCTCACCTAAGTCATCTAAATATCCTATAGCCTCATCCTGATCTTTTTGTAGGAAATCACCATTACACATCATCTCAAATAAACCGACGCTCTCTAGGTAACAACCCCTCATAAAAATAACTCACAATACGCCAACTTTCATAACCATGGTGCGGACAGAGAGCTTGCAATTCTTTGTACCTTTCCCACGCTTGATATAAAGTTTCACTCTCCTTTTTTGGATAAAAGAAGAGATCTGCTTTTTCAAAGCAAGTAGTTTTGTGGTGGGGAAAGTATTTGCCAAAGAATGCTTGAGTCATTTCAGCCCCAAGTCCCAATCGAACGTGGTCTCAATGAATACAACCAGCTCTTAGCCTTTTCCTTAAGGGAAAATGGAAAGAATTTGAGCCTAATTGCATCAAGTGTACCATGTTCAGATCAAGTGGAAGGTAGCTACAACCTCCTCGAATTCCCTAACATGCACATATGGATTCTCATTTTCTAGTCCATGAAAAGTGGGAAGAAGTTGAATCATTCCTGGCTTAAGGTCCATACGTGGCATATTAGGTGGAAAAATAATGCATGACGGTAATGGATGTGCGCGTGGGATGAAGATAATCATGTAAAGCCCTAAAAGGTGCATCATGCTCACCGGTCGACATTGTATTATGTGATGTGGTGTTCGTGTCAATAGATGCAGTAATCAAAAATAGGGTTAAAGAGATATTCAAACTCTAATGAGAGGTGTTTCCACAAATCTTCCTCGCTGCCTCGATACCTCGCTCATAAAACACGAGTAAAACAAAATTAAAATGCAAAATACTAAAGAAAATAATAAATTGAAATGAAAGATTGAAAAGGAACGAAGTCACCCTTTTGCAATCGAATCCCTCAATTTGTTGTACCGTCACCCGCAAGAACGGCGCCAAAATTTGATTACGCCCAAAGTGTTACGCGGTGTTGTAGTATAGCTTTGGGGTGTCGTATCCACAGGGAGATGGAAAAGTGAATCAAGAGGTTCAATAACTTTGGATTCTCGTGAATTTGATGAAGGGAATTTGTTCATTGCATTCAAATGTAAATGTCGCCGAAAATAATGATGAAATTTAATATAATATGTAAAATAGTGAAGTTTCGGGGTTCCCTCAATTAGATTGGATAAATCAACATCAACAATTCATGCATTCTCTACTCAATTAGAAGTTTCTGTCCTAACTTTCTAATCGGATGATTTAAACGATACAAACCAATTTAATTGCACATGTAATCCTAGAATTCATGTTTCCCAAAACATAATTATACATTAATTTATTGAAATCAGACTTAAAGAGCGACTATATATCTCTAACATATAGCAAAGAATTAAATCACACCAATAAATGATTTGAAAATCAAACTTGAACAAGTATTTTAATTATTCAATGGAAGAAACATGATTAAATCCATGAAAATCTGAATAAATGTTAAATCTAACTCAAATCTAATTCAAAATACGGGAAAACATAAACCCTAGAATTATTTAAACAATGAAAAACACATCCTAAATTCTAGATCTCCTTAACAATTATCACAATCATCTATTGAAATCAGATTATAAATCGTTCATATACATGTAGCATAAGAAAGTAAATAATCACACCAATAGATTTAATGAAATAAAGATTCAACACATAGTTCAATTATTCGATAGGAAAAACAAGATTGATTCTATGAAAAACTTAATACATGTTAAATCAATTTCAAAATTAATTCATAAATATGAAAATCTAGATCTAGAAATGTATAGCAAAATAAATACCAAAAAGCATGAATAAATGATGTTGAAATCTCCGAATCCAATTGAGTTCCTCCCTTACTTCACCTTTAGTTTAGTTCTTCATAGAGTTTCTTGAGCCAAAAGTGATGGAAGAATGGTGTAGAATGAAGAATGAATGGTTTTGGAGGCGCTCTGGGGTGTTTTTGGGATGTATTTAGGGTTGAAAAGTCGTGCAAGATATGTTACCAAAGGAGTTTGAGTCGTAGAAGGAAACCAGAAATTTCGTCCAAATTTAACCCCATGCGGCCGCAAGGTACAAACCCATGCGGCTGCATGGAACAAAAAATTGATGCCCTTGAAGTCTCGGTAAGTGCCCATGCGGCTGCATGGGTTTTATAACCATGCGGCCGCATGGTTATAATGTTTTTCTGCCGGATAGATTTTAGTATTTGGGTCATAACTTTCTCTACCGATGTCCGATCAAGGTGATTCAAGATGCGTTGGAAAGCTAACTCAAAGGGCTACAACTTTGCTTCAGATTCCATCTTCAAATTCGATCGTCTACTATGTCAAAAACTGGTCTCAATATGCGGCTGAAAACCGGTGCAAAACTTTTCAAATTTTTTGAAGTTGATATTTGATAATGTTTTGGCTATCTTTCACCCCTTTGACTCCTTGTTTCATTCAATTGACCTCTAAAACTCTTGAATCTTCATCACAAAGGTAGAAATAGGTTTAGAGTATTTGCACTTTAGTCCCTGAACTTTCACTTTCTTCCATTTTGGTTCTTTTTCGCTTGGTTCACCTCAATTCGCTACATTCATCACTTTGTCCTGCAAAACATAAATTGCATAGAATTAAGCTATATTCCAACATTTTAATCAACAATTGCTCATATTTTAATAGTAAAATAAGTATGTAAAAACACACTTATCAGGACTCATGCCTAGAGACCTATTCACAAAACTATTATATTCAATTTGGGCTATAGGGAGGATCAAATCCCAAATCCTAAGATTTTCTTGGACTAGATACCTTAATAAATTGCCAAGACTACGGCTAACAACTACAATTTAACTATCAGTCTGAGGGTGGTAGGCAATAGATAATTTCAATTTAGTGTCAACCATATGCCACAAGGTTCTCCAAAAATGACTAGTGAAACGAACATCCCTACCTAAGACAAATGGATTTAAAAAGACCATACAACTTGATGATCTTATAAAAGTATATCTTAGAAACCTTAGATGCGTTGGAAGTGTTGCTACAAGGGATAAAGTAAGCCATTTTCGAGAAGCGGTCCACTACAAGGAAAATAGAGTTAATCTTTCTTAAGAGTACGTGGAAATCCTAGTACAAAATGCATAACGACATCTTGCCGATGACGACTAGGGACCGAAAGAGGCATGCAGAGACTCGTGTTCTGCATTTTTTGCTTGGCTCCGTTGACACGTATTACAAGTGCTAACTATATTAGCCACATTTATCTTTAAATTGGGCCAATAGAATTGACATTCCATTTTCTCTATGGTCTTATCACGTTCAAAATGTCCGGCCAATCCTCCGACAGGACTTCCCTAAACTATAAAGTCTTACATTGAAGTCCTATACACAACTTATTGGATCTAAAAAGATAGTCCCTCCTCAAGATCGAAACTGTCAGTAGTATTCAACTGCCCACTTTACAAAGCAAGAAAAATGTCCTTAAAATTGAGACATGACTCGTGCTCTTCCTTAAGCCTTTCAAAACCTATGACCTTGACACTCATGATGGACAAAAGTGAGATGCAAAGGCTTAAAGCATGAGTTGCTTGGTTTTCAACGACCTTCTTATGCTTCAAAACAAAAGAATAGGCATGCAGATATTCGCTTCAGTGACCATGCCTAAAATTTAACCGCTTCTGGGAATTAAGGAAGTGAAGAGCCTCATGGTCCGAATAGAAGATAAATTCTTGGGTAACAAGTAATGACGCCTATAGCGCGAGCTTGTGCAACTACGTACATTTCCTCATCATAAGTAGAGTATCGTTGTTTGGCATCATTTAATTTCTCACTAAAATAAGCAATAGGATGGCGCTCCTAACTCAGGACTCCACATATTTCTACCCCTTACACGCATCACATTCGGCCTCAAGAACTTTGGAAAAATCGGGAAGTCGCATGATAGGAGGTTCTGTCATCGATTTTTAACTAACTTAAAAGCCTTAATCGCTTCCTGCATCTAGTGAAAATCTCACATCTTCATACACTCCACAATAGGAGCCATGATCGTGCTAAACCCCTTGATGAAACGAAGAAATAAATATAGCTAAGCCACGAAAAATCTTAGCGTCATGTATAGTCTTAGGTTCGAGCAAACCAACAATAACATGAATCTTTGCGGGATCAGCAGATACTCCCATAGCGGAAACAATGAATCCTAGGAAGACAATTTTATCAGTAAATAAAGAACATTTCTTCACATTAGCATACATGTTTGTTGCACCAAGAGTATAACAGACCTGTATGAGATGATCTTGATGTTGTTCCCTAGTTTTACTGTATACAAGAATGTCATTAAAGTAGACAACAACGAATTTCTACCCATGAATGGTGAAAAAGCATGTGTCATCAACCTCATAAAGGTACTTGGAGCATTGGTTTGTCCAAAAGACATGACCTACCACTCACAAAGACCATCATTCGTTTTAAAAGCAGTTTTCTACTCGTCACCTAGGTGGATCCAAATTTGGTGATACGCACACTTTAAATAAATCTGGGAAAAGATTGTGTCACCGACCATCATATCCAATTATTATTATTTTTTTGTCATTGAATTTTGACAATTTTTAAAAGTTTGAAATCACTTGAAAGTTTCCGATGTGTTTAACATATATAAGGAATTCTTTATTAAAAAATAATGTATAAATAAGTTGGAAATTATGATTTTTTTTTTTTTTTTTGGATTCATTCATTTCATCATTTATCGTCAAATAACTTTACATTTGTACATAATATTCGTATCAGACAGTCCATGTCAAAAAAGAAATATTTGTACATTCTAAATCCTTTAGTTTGTCTCCACAATTGTGTCTATTTATATTTTTTTCATTTTAGGCATTAATTTTTTAAAATTGGGTTTGTGTTGGGTTCTAATTCATAACCCTCATCGATCCGACCCCAAATTTGATTTTTCAAGCCAATTGAACTTTAAAATCGAACCAAACCGGTTTGGGTTTGTTTTTGCCCCATCCCATTAGTTATTTACCTTCACAAAGCCTAATTTTTCCGAATTCCATGATATGTATAGGAAGGAAATATTGATTCATGTTTATAATCCCATTGTGCCTTTATGTAATTTGTCTTGCGCTCAGTCTATTGTAATTGATGAGTTTATAGTTCGGTTTCACCAATAATAACATAAAAGTGGTTCACGTTGTTTTCGTGGATATATTATTATTGTAGACTAGTTTAGTGCTAAGTTTTTCTGTAGGTTTATGAAAAAACCTAAAAAGAACTGTTCTATTTTTATTGAGCAATTTGACTTTTTAATTAATTTATTTATAAAAAATTTCAAGAACCAATATTATCAATTCTTGATAACGACAGTAAATAATTATATTCTATTTGTAGCTTGTAAATTTATAAAATTATTTTTTCAATCATGCTACAATGTCAGATAGGTTGATAGAATGTTACATAACATTCTATCATTTGACTGTTTAAATTTCTATCCAATCATTTGCTGTTATCTACACTTTCGTCACTGCATCTGTCAAAATCCTTCTGCTAAAGTAACAATCTTTTTTTAAGCTTGTTCTTCAAAGATTTTTTTTTTCAAAATCATTTTAAACCATATATTTTATGGGATTTACAACATTTTTTCACATTTTAATCCCTCTTCAAAAGATAATCTTTTTCGCAAGTTTTTTAAGCCCTTGTTTGAATCCCATTTTGAAAGAAAAATGCATTTTTGAATAGTGATTTTCGGAGAATGTATAATTAAAAAATAAAATAAAAAATTAATTTACGTGTAATATTATTTTATTGAAGTAATGTGTAGTTGAAAATGAATTTTAAAAAAAATGGGGCTTAAACAATCCCCTAAATATGAAGGGGAAAAAAAAAACTGAATTTCACTCTCAATGTCAAAGTTGTTGAAGTATCTATCTGACTATAATAGGCAACTAATCACACCTCCCTTTGCCAAGCTCTGAGATCTCTGGTCTTCATGTTCTATTGTAGTCCAAATCATCAACGATAACCAATCAAATTTCGACTCCAACAAAATACCAACTTGTAAAGAGATAATAATAAACCTATAAAATTACAAGAAATGTCGACTTTCGCAAGGTCATTCATAAAAATGTCCAAAATTTGTTCAATGTCCCAAAACCAATTTTTTTTTTTTTAAATATTTGGTTTATTTGATTTAAATATTTGGTTAATTGTGTATCATTCCAGTTTTATACTTGGGTTGTAAATAAAATTAATTGGGCTAAAATTAATATTTGAGCTCGACAAATTTTACTCTTTTTTTTTAAAATTTTTTCACCATGAATTTGTTTCTGAGTTGGGAATTAATTTATGGGCTAGGCTAATTTTATTATTTTTAGTTTTTCACCGTGAAGTTGCTTCTGAAATAATGTTATTATGAAAATAAGTAATATGCTATATATTTAATTTTATTAGTTTAAAAATATATTTGTTAGAACATTGTTACGAGTGTTCAAAATATATTATGACCAATATTTTAAACTTATAGAAAATAATATATAACATTAATATATTAATCATCAAGTGCGATTTAAGTTAAATTTGAAAATTAAACAAATGAAAGGATGAATGTGAATATTATAATTTAATTAGTTTGGATTCAAAATCAAATTAGTCAATTAGACATACATTTGGAAAATGATTTTTGATGGGCATTTTAACATTTTTTTTATTATGTCACTATCCCACATTAGAAGTTTATGAAATCATTGGAGAGAATAGCATCTATAAAAGATATTATCTCACATTAGAAGTTTATGAAACCATTTGAGATAAGTGCATTTATAATATGAGCATGACATCCAATAGTTTTCTATGGGCCTTTGAATTATAATCTATAGGATTCATTCATTAAGTTAAAATTTTTTAAACTAAAAAAAGAAAAAAAAATTAGAAAACTATCAAACTGCGACTAGTTCATCAGTTTACGGTTGAACCGACCAGTTCAGTGAGTTTTGAACGATTTTGTCATAATGAGTTAGCTGGGCATGATTTTGCCCGATTTTGGGTCCAGTTTTTGTTTTATCGTGTGGTTTAGAATATCTTTTAGTGTACAAGTTCATTGGGAAAAAAAAAATTCAGTCCAGCCTAATATATTTTCTAACTCCGCCCCTGCACATAACATACCCTAGTTATTTTAAAAGTACACACATCAAAATCACAATAAAGGTTATATTTCTCGTTGACACGGGTATAAAATATCAAGAATTACATTTCAAACGTCAAGAATTTTATAAAATATAGAGAACTTTCATGTTTGAAATAAAATCTTGCTCTAAATAAATGAAGTATCAAGATAGATATGGTTCAAATATCGATAACAATTTTTAAAATATCGAGAACGTTATTTTAATGTAGCTTCTCGTGGAAGCTATATCTACTCGAAATTCATAACAAATTGGAAAAAAAAAATTACTTCATTTATAATTTAGGGTATAATAAACAATTTTAGTACTAAATTTGGTAATTTTTGCAAGAATGATCAAAAATAGACATTTTTTAATTGATAAGTATGGAATTAGTCATTTTTGTAAATTTCCTTTAAAATCATATTATCCTATGCAAGTATTGTATGAACAATAAAGTAGATAAATCTAGAAGCGGGATTAAGTAGCTGTTGGTCAAAGGGAAGGCCCTAATTTTGGGATGGAGTCATACGACGCGAGAGTGTATACTTTAGACCAATGAGTAAAATGTTTGAATGGTCACTGAAGTTTAACATGGTCACGATTTACTCACTGAACTTCATTGTGCTTCAAAAGACTCACTCAACTTTGCAATTTACCTCTCCATCCATCACCGTCAAAAAATCCATCCATTGGGCGTTGACGTGGCGGACGGAAATCCTAGATGGCGATTAACAGTGTTAACTAGGTGCCAAATCAAACAAATATTATACACGTGGATTTTTTTTAACATATTAAAAAAAAAGAAAAGGAAAAATCGAAACAACCGGCAGAACCTTCCCTGTCACCGCCGGACTTCCACCTCCAAAAAATCACCATCACGCCCCCTACGCCGTCGAGCATCAACACTACCGGCATCAGCGTCACCTGCCCAACAAATCCCGACCACCATCCCAACCTCACGCCGGACCCAAATGCACCCCCATAGCCACAAAATCAGCCCATTCGCAGCCAAAAAACTTGGCCACAACCACCCTTCCGATCACACCCATCACGCCCAACACATATAGGCCTCTTCTACACACCCATGGTTTCTTTTCATCAAATAGTGCAGCAATTCAAAATTTTCAGCCCCAAATTGCACGCGTATAGTTCGGTGAATCCGCCTCCAATTGACGGGCAAAGTGATGTTATTGCTACAAATTGGACTCAGATGAACCTTCAGCAGGTCAATACTATATTGGGTAACTCCTCAATTGAATCGATGGATACATTACTCTCTCCAATTTTTTGAATCAAAATCTGCCCACTTTTTAGCATTTATCTGCCCCATTTTTTCGTCTGTTAAATTGCGAATTTTCTGTCAATTGGTGGAGGGTATGGGCGTCGGCGATGTGGTTCAGCTGGTGGTGGTGAGTGTGGTTGATTTTGAGGAGGGAGATTGGAGAGGGAAGGTCCTGCCGTTGGAAATGGTGGTCGACGGTCTCTATTGTTTTCAATTTTTATTTTTTATTTTTTAGGGCAAAATCGTGTTTGAGAGACACGATTTTGCTGAGTGGGCAAAAGAGGCCAGAATTGAACAACCGTTAATCGCAGTGAGTATTGTGAAACACAATGAAGTTCAGTGAGTAAATCGTGACCATGTTAAAGTTCAGTGACCATTCAAACATTTTACTCCAGACGAATATATTTTGTAAATTTTATCACTGGTCATGTGAATAATTGTTAAATAAAAGGACTTATCAATTATTCTATTCCTTCGGTTCCTCAATTCTAGATGATGCGAGGACTGAAGCGTTTGAGGACTACAAGCTCACCACTTGGTAATAGAATTTGTGATTATGCTACATGTAAATCACACATTTTATTAATTTTTATCGAAATTTATTAAAGGTTAAATATATCAAAACCAAACGAGCTACAGAAGCTACGGTTTCATCATCATATACCCCCAACCCCAGCACTCACCGGAGAAGAGCAAGACAAAAACAATGGACAAAATTCAACACAAAACAATCCATGTAAACGGAATAAATATGCACGTTGCAGAAATTGGTCAAGGCCCTGCAATCCTATTCCTCCACGGTTTCCCGGAGCTCTGGTATTCATGGCGCCATCAAATGCTCTCCCTTTCTTCCAGAGGCTACCGTACCATCGCCCCTGATCTTCGCGGCTACGGTGACACTGACGCGCCGCAGTCCGCCGCCAGCTACACCGCCTTTCACATAGTGGGTGATTTATTGGGTCTGTTGGATGTTATGGGTCTGGACCGGATCTTCCTGGTGGGCCACGACTGGGGGGCCGTTATTGCCTGGTACTTCTGCCTTTTCCGGCCGGACCGGATTAAGGCTTTAGTCAATTTGAGCGTTGTATTCCACCCTAGAAATCCGAGGAGAAAACCTGTTGAATCCATGCGTGCTATTTTTGGGGATGATTATTATATTTGCAGATTTCAGGTACCATAATTCCGTTTGATTCATACGATTTTTGGGTTCATCTTAAAAGTCAATTTCTACTTTTAATGTTTAAATGATTTCGATTTTACCCGTGTTGCTAAGATTTTTTGGCTTTAATTTGTTTATAATTGAGAGAAATTTATACGTTAGGATAATTAATAATTGGTGATGGAGTATATACTGTTAGGGCTATTATTATTGGTTAGTGCTATGGGGGCATAAGGTGATGAGATCATTTATCTGTGTATGTACCTCCCAATTTTGACGATATACAACTGTTGAAGCATGAGGTGCAAAGATTTGCTTCTGTATTAGGATGTAGTCTGCATTTATGAGGTATCTATTTTTAGAAGTTCCTTGTTTTAGTTAGAGAGCATTAAATTCAGTGCATTTTGTTGTTTTCCTTCCAATCTTGGGAAGTCTTCAAATAATGTCTCTGAGGATCATACAAAAGACTAAGTTCAACAATTGGCGCCACCAATTTATAAAAATTGTACACGAGTCGGGTCTTTGGTAAACAATGAATGTGGTGCACCCGTGAGGAGTGTGTTGAAGATGAATATTAATTGAATAACTTTGTACCTTCTCTAAGAGTGTATTTTTTTTTTTAAATGAGGTGGTTAGAGGTCTGAGGTCTCAACTACTACATGCAAGTTATTTAGTCATGTGGGTTGTGTGCATTTGTATTCTGGTCAGGGTTGTTTGACTTGTTTCCAACTTTCCATGAACATTAAGCTGATACATAAAAATGCGGTTGGAAGTACTTACGTGATAAACTTGAAATAGAGAGCACTTTTCAAAAACTTGCCAACAATGTGCAAATGTTGAAGTGCATTGTATGGACCTTTTGCCTTGCTCTTGAGGATTTCATATTGCTGTTTTTGAGAGAGCGTGTTTCGTTCTGCACAAAATTTATTGAGCTTGGTTTGGAAGATTTACAATTAATCCTGGACTAACGAGTTCAATGCTTTAACAAGTATATCGTTTCCATTAACACTATGCTAGTCTGGGCTATTATCTCAATGCTTTTTCTACTCTGTTTTAGACCTTGTTTAAATTTTCAATACAGTTGACTATTCATCATTCTTGAATCTGACGAGTTTATGTTGGTCCTCTGGTCTTTAAGATGATGAATTGAGTTTCACTTGTTTCATACATGAGACATGACCATACCTCAGTACATGGCTTCCCCGTGACTCTGTAGATCAGTTTCATCTTATGGTTGTCTGTACCATATGACTCCTACATGCTCTGATGTTGAACATCTTGTTCAAATTTTTGTTATACGAAATCTGTAGATTTGTTAATTTTCCTGTAGGAACCTGGGGAAGTGGAAGAGGAGTTTGCTCGTGTTGACACTGCAAGATTGATCAAGAAATTTTTAACGGCTCGAAATCCAGCTCCACTTTGTGTCCCTAAAAGTAGAGGATTTGGGGGCTCACCTCATTCTTCAATTACGTTGCCATCTTGGTTATCAGAAGATGATGTCAATTATTATGCTAGCAAATTTTACCAAACAGGCTTCACGGGTGGATTAAACTACTATCGAGCTATGGACCTGTAAGTCTTACTCGCATTTCATTTTTCCTTCTCCCCTTTAATCCGTGATAAATTCTTTTAGGGTCCATGCTTTATTGGAGCGATCCATCTTTGACATGGATTATTGATCTTTTCATTTTCCTTGTTCTGTCTTTTTGGGCAATATTCAACATATGCTGCTTAATTTCTGTACATACCTCATACAGCAGCTACAAAAAAATTTCTGTCATCCCTAAATTTTCAATCCCTGAACAACGAATATGGCATTTTTTGTTGAGCACATTCATCAATCTTGCATGATCTGGTGACTCACTAAAAGTTGGGATGATATTAATGAGGCTTGCTTTCTCTTCATTAATATTGATTGGTATGCTTTGTAACATGTTGGTAAGATAGATTAACAGTACAAAACATATTAAAAAAATAAAAAAATAATTCTAGTTCAACATACCCATGGGATTTAGTACATAACAGTTATTCTTTTTTTTTCAAGCTGTGTAATATTTTCTTTCTTACTGCTGCAGGAATTGGGAGCTCACAGCATCGTGGACTGGGGTGCAAATAAAGGTTCCAGTTAAGTTTGTCGTGGGAGATCTCGACCTTACGTATAATAACCCAGGTGTAAAGGAATATATACATGGTGGTGGCTTCAAGCGACAGGTGCCATTTTTGCAGGAAGTAGTAGTCATGGAAGGAGTGGCTCACTTTCTTAACCAAGAAAAACCAGATGAAATTAGTGCACACATTTACGACTTCATCCAGAAGTTTTGATCTGTTTTTGATTCCTTACACATGTTCACACAATCCGACTTGGAGATAATTTCACGATATGAATACCAAGACTACTGAGTTAGGATTGATATGTTGGCAAGGAATCTCCTCGAAAGTTTATCTATTGTCTGTTATCATCTTCAGTTGCAGCATTATGGATATCCAAAAGACTTAGGATTGAACGTTAGTAGTTTCTGGCAAATACATTGTACTTACAAACTCGAATGTTTCATTTTATGTTAGTGTGAGTTTAATTCTAACAATGGATCTAAGTCAATCTTTGCCAATGATTTAATGCATGTGCTGGACCAAAATCTTGTCAACTGCGCTATCGAGTCCAATCTAGGACTACACATCAAAACATTCCCTTACTGATTTAAGTATTTTGCAATAGGCACAACTGCTTATTGGAAAACATGCAGTTTTATAGATAGTAGAGAATTGTCAATGCTAATTTCTTATTCAAAGATTTGTTGAAACTGTATGTAACGAGAGGAAAATAATGAAGATTCATCAGAACTTCTTGATGAAGTCATATATATGTTCGCTGACTTCCTCGGGTTTCTCTTGATTGAGGAAATGTGCGACTCCTTCCATCACGACCACTTCTTCCAGGTATGGAACGTCTTCCTTGAACCCACCATCGTGTATGTAATCCTTGACACCAGGAACATGGTAGGTTATGTCCAGTTCACCAATGATAAATTTCACAGGCACAGGTACTTTTGATCCAGTCCATGGTGCTCCAAGCTCCCAGGTTCTGCATCGATCGTGCAAACAAATATTATTACATGGCAAGAGTGGGGAGGGGCACGTATCCAGGGTAAAGAGGGAGGTCACGGAGGGCCTTGGAGGGGACGAGGACGAAGAAGGGGACAATGGACAAGAACGACTTACAAGTCGAATGCTCTATAGTAGTTCAATCCTCCAGTGAACCCTGTTTTTTCGAATTTGGTGGCATAATAGTTGAGATCCTCCTCAGTAAGCCACGAGGGCAATGCCGATGGATCCTGGAAAAGTGCCTTAAGCCCTACATCTTTAGGTACAATGATAGGTTTTCCACCTCGGAATGAAAAGAATGACTTCATTACATGTGTTGTTTCAGCTGATGCAAGTGCCTCTTCTGCTTCACCTGGTTCCTAGATCATAACATAACATTCGGCCCTTGTTTTGTCATGAGTATTTTCAAGATACATTTTTCTTTTTTATTTTCAACCACACATTCTTTAATAAAATAATATTACATGCAAATCCAAAATTTTCCTTATTTTTTAACCACATATTCTCCATCAAAATACTCAAAATGCATTTTGGACAAATATGGAGCTCAAATAGGCTCTCAATATGTTTAAGGGACCCACAATTCAAGTCGAAAGACGAGAATTCATATTCTATTACTAGTTTAGACTTCGCACATGTTTGGTCTCCATTATAATTTAATACATTTTTCTCCCACCTCATTTTAACCACACATTTTTCAATAAAATAATATTAAACATAAACACAAAATTTTTTCTTTTTTTTTAACCACACATTCTTAAAAAAGAATTCACTATTTCAAAATACATTATCTTAAAAAAAACTCATTATAATTGATCCCAAATAGATTGAGTATTTCTGTTTGAGCCTCATTAAAATATTAAGAATGCATTGTAGAATAGTAGATTAATGGAAAATGTGGTTAAAAAATAAGAAAAAATTTTGGGTTTGCACGTAATAGAATCTTGCTGCACTTACACAGTTTGGTACACAACTTGGTACACAACCCTCTCACATGTGTAGGGGGTCCAATGTGTACAAGTAGCATTTTTCGCACGTAATATTATTTTATTGAAAAATGTGTAGTTAAAAAGAAAGAGAGAATGTATTTTAAAAAAAATGAGAATCAAACAATGTGATGCGCCCATTGATTATAGCTAGATTCGGCTACTAAAAGATTCTATTGGTTAACATGTACATTCGGCATAATTAATTTCACTGAGAATCAAGATTGAGAATGACTAGGGGTGTCCAAAAGTCCCAGACCGAACCGGATCGAACCGAACCCGAACCGAAACGAACCGAACCGAGCGGTTCTTCACAAATTAAATACCCGAACGGGTACCCGAATCGAGAACCGATGGGTTTGGGTCGGGTCTCGAGTCTAGACCAAGAACCGAAGAACCGAATAAGAACCGAAACAAAATAATTTTTTTATTTTTTATATTAAATTAATTAAATTATTTTATTTTTTTTATACAAATTAACAAATAAATTAAATAAATTAGATTATTTCATAATTTTAATTTTAAAGCCTCAATCATTTTAAAATCCATTAGCCCATTTTAATTTGAAGCAAATGAATATACTTTATGTAATTTTGCTGTAATATTAATATCTACTTTTTGGTATTTGTATGCATTGAATTAATCTTATTGGACGGCTAGTTATATATATGTTTTTGAATTGGGCTACGTTAATTTGTAAATGTTACGAATGAAATGTCATTAGTTGTATTTGTGTAGTGTTGCTGAAAATATTAAAAAATTTAATTATGGTACGGAACCGAACCGAACCGACCCGAACCGAACCGAACGGAACCGAACCCGAACGGTTCCATAATTATATTTGGACCCGACGGGTCCATTTATTAAATACCCGAAAGTTTTGGGTCGGTTCGGGTATCTTCAGAACCGAACCGAACCGACCCACGGACAGCCCTAAGAATGACTGTATTTCTCCCCTTCACGGGGATGCTATAAGACCATAAAAATCACCCCTAATTTATCGAAAAGAGAACTTCAAAATCTCATAAATTGTACTGATTGCATGAAAGCACATGATCTTTGGAAGGAATTATCTCATCGACACAATCTTTTACAAAAGAATATGCTTATTAATAAGTAAATTTGTACTTAATAATAATAATTCGCTTTGTGTCTAAAGTTAGAAGTCTTCAAAGGCTCATAAACCTTCGATCGACTGGTCGAACAAAGACAAAAAGTCATAACCCTTGTTTGGTTTATTTACAAATTAAATGTTAGTAGATTTTGTTAAAGGCTAATGAAATATATGATTGAAAAATTGATAAAAATTGTGAATTCTATGAAATATTCAATTGAAAATGAATTTAAGAAAGAATGGGTTTTAGAAAATGGAGTCCAAACATGAACATTTGAAACTCTCATTCTGATTAGATGCGTAGGGCGAGTTACGGAGTTTAAATAATGACATTTTGTAGTTATTTTGATGAAATATTATCTAATTTGTTATATATTATGTTTAATAGGTAAAACTCATGATTTGATGAAAAATTAGAATAAATTTGTGAAAATGAGCTCAATTGTAAAGGATTCAAAGTCAGGAGGACTAAAGTGCAAATGCTCAAAAGTTTTAACAGACCTCAAGAGGAAGATTAGAGAGTGCTAAGTGTCAATTGGATGAGAAAAGAAATTAAATGGATGAAATATGGTTAAAAGTGTTATCACACATCAAATTTCAGCCGAAAAAGTTATGTTTCGAATTTTCAACCTCATATTGAGATCCATTTTTGGCATAGCAAACATTCGAATTGGAAAAATATTATTTCTAAAAGAATTGCATCCCTTTGAGTTATCTTTTTTGAGTTATCTTTCCAATGAACTTTAAATCGCATCAATCGAATATCGGGAAATGAAGTTATGATAAAAATATTGAAAGCTGCTCAGGACAGCGCGCTCCTCCTCCTCTTCTGAAACCTCAGCACCTCCAAAACTACCTGAGAATTCAATCTTTTTTTCTTATTTTTGCATCTTTTAGAATCCAATCTTTTCGCATTCTATATATTGCTAAACTCGATCAGAACGTCTCCAACCTCCATTGGACCTAATTCTACATGTATTCTATATATCTTTGGAGGTGAAGAACAACTATATACATCAAATCAAGACGAATCATATAAGGAATTGAAGATTCGTAACCCGATTTCAAGATTCAAGTAAAAAACATGAATACTTCCTCTTTCTTCTATTTTTCTTAATTCCGAGTTTTTTTTTTTTCAATTTTTCTTGTGTAATTAATTACAATAATGTTATGTTAGATTTTTCTTTTGTATTGAATGGGTGATGAACCTTATAGTTGTTAAATTTAATTTATGATTCGTGAATTTAGTAATTTCTTAGGGTTTTGATTATTTATGTATTCATAGTGTATTATTTAATTGTTTAGCTACCAATTAGATAATGTTAGAAACATTATATAGCATGCGACTTATATAACAAAAATAAAAACGAAGAGAAGGAAATGGCAAACCGAATAAACGCTAAATAAAATTGCAGAAAACAGTAGATTGAGGCTAGAGTTCGACTCTATTTCCTTAAGACGATTTTGGCCTGCTACGGTGCTTACAGTTGACGCCAATCGCCTCCCAAGATACAACAATTTTTCACTTGCGGTGTAGAAGCACTCTAACAGCAAGAACAAATAACTGTAAAACGTTTCGTACTCTCTCAATGAACGAGAAAAATATTTTAGTTATGCAGAAAGCAAGACAAGAGAATTATGATTTTTGAATGAATGAAATTCGGAAACCGGGGTCCTATTTATAGATTTCCAAAAGCTGTAGGCCAAGAGTTGCAACTCTTTGAAAGTTATTCCTGAATAGACACAACTATTGGTTTGTGTCCGTTTTAGTCCAAACAGTTTCGAATAGATTAGAAAAGACACACCTTTTCACTTAATCAATTTTCGAAAATAAAAATAAATTAAATAAATAATTTTAATTTATTTTGTCCAAAAAGAATATAGGAACCAACCACGACCCACGACCCGACCCGACTCGTGCTCGTGCCGTGCCGAGCCGGCCGGTCGGACGGACGGCGGCGGCGCGCGCACGCGTGTGGGCTTTGGACTAGTCTAGACATTCTCTAAGACTTCCCCCTTTCAAAGACTATTGGTACCACTTGGGGCCCAAACCTATATCCAAACTTGAGGTATATAAATTGGTTCAAAATTCTTTCAACTTCCTATGTGGGATTAAGTTCCCACACTTGATTTTAAATTCCAGGATTTTTACTTTCAAGTTGCCAACTTTTAGCATTAATTTCTCACTCATCCGGAAATGGTTTTGTGATATTAAATATATCTCGAATATCTACTCGCGGAGTAGAACGCGTTTGACCATTGACCCGCACAAAACGAATACCGGGTCCCACCCGAATTATTGGTCAAACTTGACCCATTTCCAACAATCCCCCACATGAATGGAAATTACCCAAACTATGCAAATGAAATGCAGACACTAGAGAGAGTACAAACGGAAAGTTATTGCATCAGGAGAGGTAGCTTGCGGCTTTGAACCTGCCTTAGTGAAATACTATCGGATTTACTTGGCTAGTCGGTGAACGTGATGTCTTGAACCGTCCAGCCGTTGGTGTAAACCAAGACAACAGTACCCACACAATAACCTTCCTAACAATTTCTTAGGTTCTCATGGTTGTGTTCATTTTGGCCTTGAACAACTCTTGGGTTTCATAAGTGCTTTGGAGAATTCAAGCCCCATAATTCTCATAGAAGCGGCCCCACTTCTCACTTATATAGGTGATCTCCTATTAAGAGTATTCTGCCTTACTCCACTCGATATATTCAAGCTATAGGAATCATTAAAAGTTAAGAATTAACCTCACACACTCTGCGTTAACGCACTTTATTTATCGTAGGAATGGATATGATTTTTACTCCTAAGTGCTCAACTGAATCTTCATAACTTAGTTGTCCCATTGAACCAAGGTCTTGGGATCTCCAGTCAACAAGGTTGGGTTACCATTACAAAGACTTCATGCGTAGTGGGCTTTTAATCCCATTCCCTTCGATAAGCAGTATACTTGATCTCTTGGTAAGCCTTTAGTAAGCGGATCCGCGAGATTCTCTTTTGATTTTACGTAATCAATAGAAATAACACCATTTGAGATCAACTGCTTAATGGTATTGTGTCTACGACGAATATGTCTCGACTTACCATTATAAATACTATTTTGTGCCCTTCCGATAGCCGATTGATTGTCGCAATGGATACTAATAGAAGGTACTGGTTTAGGCCAACATGGAATATCCTCTAAGAAGTTACGAAGCCATTCTGCTTCTTCTCCAGCTTTATCCAAAGCTATAAACTCTGATTCCATTGTTGATCGAGCAATACATGTTTGTTTAGAGGATTTCCAGGACACAGCTATGCCACCAATGATAAAAACATAACCACTTGTGGACTTAGAGTCTTTCGTATCAGATATCCAATTTGCATCGCAATATCCTTCTAATACTACTGGATATCTGGTGTAATGTAATCCAAAATTTAAGGTATATCTTAAATATCGAAGTACCCTATTCAACGCCTTCCAATGGTCATTGCTTGGATTACTAGTGAACCTACTTAGTTTATTGACTGCATACGCAATGTCTGGACGCGTGCAGTTCATAATATACATCAGACTACCAATAATCTGAGAATATTTTAACTGATATACGGGTTCAACTTTATTCTTGGCCAAATGTAGACTTACGTCTACAGGTGTTTTAACTGAACTTTCATCATAGATATCAAATTTCTTAAGAACAGTCTCAATGTAATGAGATTGTGAAAGAACAAGTCCATTAGGTGTTTTAGAGATTTTAATTCCTAAAATTACATCTGCTACACCCATATCCTTCATGTTGAAGTGTTTTGTCAACATTTTCTTAGTAGATATGATCATAGTATGGTTGCTTCCCATAATTAGCATATCATCCACATATAGGCACACAATGACATATGCATTAGGTGTGTTTTTAATATAAACACATTTATCACACTCGTTAATTTTAAAACCATTTGACAGCATTGTTTTGTCAAACTTTTGGTGCCATTGCTTTGGAGCTTGTTTTAACCCATACAAAGACTTAACGAGTCTACACACCTTTTTCTCCTGTCCAGGAGCTATAAACCCTTCAGGTTGTTCTATATAAATTTCTTCTTCTAACTCGCCATTCAAGAACGCGGTTTTTACGTCCATTTGATGAAGTTCAAGATTGTGTAACGCAGCAATTGCAATAAGGACTCTAATAGAAGTAATCCTTGTAACTGGTGAGTAGGTATCGAAGAAGTCAAGGCCTTCTTTTTGTCTATAGCCTTTTGCTACCAACCGGGCCTTATATTTATCAATAGATCCATCCGACTTTAACTTTTTCTTGAAAATCCACTTGCATCCTAGAGGTTTATTTCCAGGTGGAAGATCAACCAATTCCCAAGTGTGATTTGACATAATAGATTCTATCTCACTATTAATAGCTTCCTTCCAAAATGGAGCTTCTGGGTTAGACATTGCTTCACTAAATGTCTTTGGATCATTTTCTACCGTATAAGTTAGAAAATCTGGACCAAAAGATGTAGAAGTTCTAGTCCTTTTACTGCGTCTAAGTTCATCTTCATCGTTTAGATGTCCATTATTTGCAGTATCATAAGTCCGCTTATTTGAACTTATTTCGTTCTTTTCCTTACATGGAAATATATTTTCAAAAAATGCGGCATTCCTAGATTCAATAATAGTACCTTCGTGTACATCTGAAATGTCTGACTTATGAACAAGGAACCGATATGCACTACTGTTATGAGCATATCCTATAAATATGCAATCAATAGTTTTAGGCCCAATTTTAATTTGTTTAGGCTTAGGTACTTCTACTTTAGCCAAACACCCCCACACTTTTAAGTGTTTATATGTAGGCTTATGACCTTTCCATAGCTCATAAGGAGTTTCATCCTTTTTCTTTTGAGATATTTTATTAAGAATGACATTTGCAGAGAGGATAGCTTCCCCCCACAAATTCTGAGGCAAACTAACTTATCAACATAGCGTTCATCATCTCTTTAAGAGTTCGATTTTTACGTTCAGCAACGCCATTTGACTGAGGTGAATAAGGCGCCGTTGTTTGATGAATAATTCCAAAAGTAGAACAAAATTCTTCAAACGGTGCTCCATATTCTCCACCTCTATCACTTCGAATAATCTTTATTCGTTTGCTAAGTTGATTTTCAACTTCATTCTTATACTGTTTGAAAACATTTAAGGCCTCATCTTTACTTCTTAAAAGATAGACATAACAATATTTTGTGCAATCGTTAATAAAAGTAATGAAGTACTTTTTACCACCTCTTGTTTGCACAAACTTTAAGTCACATATATCACTATGAATCAATTCTAAAGGTGTAGTTGTCCTTTCAACAGAATGAAAATGAGCTTTGGCTAATTTAGCATCAACACAAATCTCGCATTTATGATTAGGATCAAATTGTAAAGAAGGCAGTAAATTTAAGTTCATTAATTTACGAACGGATTTAAAATTTGCATGTCCTAATCGATTGTGCCATAAACAAGAAGACTCAACGATATAAGCAGAAGAAGATGTATTATTATTCTTCATAGTTTTTGGTACAATAGTGAGGACGTTCATTTTGAACATCCCATTGCTCAAGTAACCTTTCCCCACATATACACATTTTTGGTGAGTACAAATTTATCAGCCACAAAGACTAATTTAAAACCATGTTTACTAAGTAAAGCACCGGATACAAGATTTATGCGAATGTCGGGCACATGCGGCACATTGTTGAGGACGAGTTCCTTGCCGAAGTCATTTTCAAGACCACCTTTCCTTGTCCTTCAACTTTTGAACTTGATGAGTTTCCCATAAATAACTGTTCTCCATTGATGGAATTATAATTAGAGAACGTCCCTTTGTTTCAAGACAAACGTGACGGGTAGCTCCAGTATCTACCCACCATTCCCTGGGATTTCCAATATTGTTGCATTCAGATACAACAGCAGACAAGTTCAGTTCTTGTATATCATTGGATAAGGTATCTCTTTCAGTCATGTGTGCTTGAGCATTCTGCTTCTTTGGATTGCGACATTCACTAGCACGATGTCCAGTTTTTCCACAGTTGTAGCAGCTGCCTTTGAACTTCTTAGCATTCTTCTTATTGTCCTTCTTAGGAATATCACCAGAAAACTTTCTTTTCTTGTTCTTCTTTGAACTCGATTCCACCATGTTTGCCTTTTCTTGCACAAACTGTCCTCCAGATTTCTTTTCTGATTTCTTATTATCTTCTTCAATCCTCAGCTGAACAATTAATTCTTCTAGATTCATTTCCTTCCGTTTGTGCTTGAGATAATTTTTGAAATCTCTCCACAGAGGAGGGAGTTTCTCAATTATGGCAGCCACTTGGAATGATTCACTGACAGTCATGTTTTCAGCATGTATGTCATGAAGAAGAACCTGCAATTCTTGAACTTGGCTAATAATAGTCTTGGAATCTACCATTTTGTAGTCGAGGAATTTTCCAACAATAAACTTCTTTGTACCAGCATCCTCCGTTTTGTATTTTTTTCTCCAAAGACTCCCAAAGTTCTTTTGCAGATTTCATAACACTATAAACGCCATATAGTGTATTGTCCAGCCCATTGAGAATATAGTTTTTGCATAAGAAGTCTGAGTGCTTCCATGCGTCCAAAGCGATAAGGGACTCCCCGTTGTTTGGTCCTTCTTGAACTGCCGGAGCATCCTCAGTTAGGAACTTTGCCAAATTCAGTGTGGTTAAGTAAAATAGCATCTTTTGTTGCCATCTTTTGAAATCCATTCCACTGAATTTTTCCGGTTTTTCTCCATGTGAAACCGGAGTGGTGTGAACAGGAACAGCCATAGATGGAACCATAGTATTGTTGGTTCCAATAGGGGAATTTACATTACTTCCACTTGTTACATCCATTTCTGTTACGAAAACAGAATATAAATAATTATAATCAAAGTATGGCAATGATTATAAATAATCGATTAATAGATTATAAAAATATAACGTTGGGTCAAACACAATATGTATAAATAATATTATGTAATTAATATGAATTATGCAAAGCGGATTTAAAATAGATGACGTAAAATAATCAGTTTATGCATGTAAACAAAAATCAATAAATACATGCAAACAGATTATAAAGTTACGCTAAATTCGAATTATATAAATGCATGCAAATAATAAAACAAACTAACTAAAAAAAAAATCGTATTAAGATTGTTAGAAACATTATATAGCATGCGACTTATATAACAAAAATAAAAACGAAGAGAGGGAAATGACAAATCGAATAAACGCTAAATAAAATTGCAGAAAACAGTAGATTGAGGCTAGAGTTCGACTCTATTTCCTTAAGACGATTTTGGCCTGCTACGGTGCTTACAGTTGACGCCAATCGCCTCCCAAGATACAACAATCTTTCACTTGCGGTGTAGAAGCACTCTAACAAAGAAGAACAACAACCGTAAAACGTTTCGTACTCTCTCAATGAACGGGAAAAATATTTTAGTTATGCAGAATGCAAGACAAGAGAATTATGATTTTTGAATGAATGAAATTCGGAAACCGGGGTCCTATTTATAGATTTCCAAAAGCTGCAGGCCAAGAGTTGCAACTCTTTGAAAGTTATTCCTGAATAGACACAACTATTGGTTTGTGTCCGTTTTAGTCCAAACAGTTTCGAATAGATTAGAAAAGACACACCTTTTCACTTAATCAATTTTCGAAAATAAAAATAAATTAAATAAATAATTTTAATTTATTTTGTCCAAAAAGAATATAGGAACCAACCACGACCCACGACCCGACCCGACTCGTGCCGAGCCGGCCGGTCGGACGGACGGCGGCGGCGGCGCGCGCGTGGGCTTTGGACTAGTCTAGACATTGTCTAAGACTTCCCCCTTTCAAAGACTATTGGTACCCCTTGGGGCCCAAACCCATATCCAAACTTGAGGTATATAAATTGGTTCAAAATTCTTTCAACTTCCTATGTGGGATTAAGTTCCCACACTTGATTTTAAATTTCAGGATTTTTACTTTCAAGTTGCCAACTTCTAGCATTAATTTCTCACTCATCCGGAAATGGTTTTGTGATATTAAATATATCTCGAATATCTACTCGCGGAGTAGAACGCGTTTGACCATTGACCCGCACAAAACGGATACCGGGTCCCACCCGAATTATTGGTCAAACTTGACCCATTTCCAACAGATAACATGTTGCCTATTTGTAGTGTTGGGTGCTCACAATAGGTGGAACACTACATATTTAACACACGTACAATAGGTATTAAGAATAATAGTTCGTGTGCAATCTTGTGAGATAAATCATGTGAATTAATGAATATATTTCATATAAATACGGACTACGAATAAAATGGGATCGTGTTAAACATAAGTTTAATATATCTTGGAAACAAATATGAATAAAATCAGATTATCGATTGTCATTAACATCATAAAATAATAATATTTATGGGTCGATAATTGGAAATAGCACCAATAGAGGGATTCAGAAATTCAATACATTCATTGCATACTTGATAAAACAATTTTATTACCTTCATAGTTTAAGAGACCAGGGAAAAAAACAAAGAAAGTATACGAAATACACACAAATAGGTGGGGTCCTTTTTTGGCAATATTTAATTCACATGGAGCCCACCATGATGTGAGTATCTATATTTTTTCTGCATGAAATTCATAGTTTAAAGCCTCTGTTTGGCCACATTAAAAACCATTAGACCCTGTTTGATTGAGAAAAAGTTCCATGGAAAATGGAAAAGAAATTCTATTTCCACACAAATTCATTGTTTGATTGACCAAATGTTCTTGACAAATCAATTTCTACCTTGTGCCCACATATGTTCAATTCTTGATTTTTGAGGAATTCTTTTTTCCATGTGAGAAAATAGTTTTTCCAATTTTTTTTATTTGTAATGAAAACAAATTTTATCCCCATTTGTTATTTTTTTTTTCCTTTAATGATCAATTTTCATGGAAAACAAAGTCAAACGGATATCAAAAGATCCAAAATTTCAACATTTTTCAAGTGAAAAATTATATCAATTAAATACAATTAATTGACAATTCCTAATAAAATGAATTCTAAACAATTCAATTCCCTAAAATTCACTTGTTTTCCACCCAAATTCCAGAAGATACTTAAATTTTCGACTTTCTCAAAAATTGCCGGGCCCCACGTCTAAATGATAGCCGACGGTACAATTATGTGGTTAACATGGGTTTGACTAAGTTGGTCAATGCAGGAAATGACATTTGTGCCCCTAGTTTTGCAACTTGGTTGAGCGATGGCAGGGGTAAGTATGGCATTGCACAAGTAAAATGGAAGGTATATATGTCAATGGGTTTGAACGGTTCAATGGATTTTTTGGATTCTCTTGACTTTTGAAATGATATGAATAGAAGTGGATGGAGAGTTGTCCACCAAGTTGGGTTGAATGATGAGCCAAAATGTTAAATAACGAGAAATAATGGGAGCCAAACCACGACAAAATGGGTATAAACAAAAAATCATCTCTTCTGTGTTAAAAAATTTGTCAAATTTGATAATAATTATTAAATCATAATCAGACATTATTTTTCGTGGATCGATATTTTAATTTACTACATTATTACTTGTCGACATTTTATCGAACAACGAGGACTAGCAATAAACCCTAATCTTGACCCATAATTTTGTTGGCGGCGATTTTTTTTTATTTTCCTACCTTAATAAATTAAGAATTACGCATTATTTGCTTTCAAAGTATCCGTTCAAGCTTAAGCGAAACATGTTCAATATAAACATACCTGAAACCTGCACATGTAGAAATCATCACCGAGAAGAGATCTATATCCTTGAATAAATGAGACGGAAGGGTTCCTCGGGTGAAATTGGACGCTCGTATTAACCAGGGCCTTAATCCGATCTGGCCGGAACAAGCAGAACCACCACGCAATCAATGCGCCCCAGTCATGTGCCACCAGGAAAACCTGTTCGAGTTCTAAAGCATCCAGTAATGCAACCAAATCTCCAACAATATGGAAAGCGGTGTAGCTGGCTGCGGAAGGCGGCGCGTCGGTGTCGCCATAGCCGCGGAGGTCGGGGGCGATAGTCCGGTAGCCTTTTGAGGAGAGATAAAGCATCTGATGGCGCCAAGAGTACCACAGCTCGGGAAAACCATGGAGCAAAAGCACCGCCGGACCTTCTCCGATCTCGGCTACGTGCATACTGATCCCGTTTACACTCAAGTTTTTGTGCACAATCTTATCCATTTCTCGGTAGCAATTTCTAGCCACTATCTCTCAAGCTCAAGGAGAGTTTTGGTGATGTTAACAGCAACTACTGTTGGAAATGGTGCCCATTTGACCACAAGTGGGTCAACTTTGACCACAATTTTATGTGGGACCCAATGTTCGAATTGTTGAAATTTATGTTCAATTAAATTCTACGTTCCGAGTAGATGAGTGTAGAATATTTACTTGTGAAAAACCATTTCAATATGAATGAGAAATTAAGGTTGAAAGTCGGATAATAAATACGAGGAATAAATGAGAAAGAATTGGAAAAGTGTTCCAATCCCACATAGGTTGTAAACACAACCTTGAACCACTTTATAAACTCCAAGGTTGGAAATGGGTTTGGGCCCCAAGGGGTACCAATAGTCTTTAAAAGGGGGGAGTCTTAGACAATGTCTAGACTAACCAACGGCCACACGCGCGCGCGCCGCCGCCGTCCGTCCGCTCGGCTCGGCACGGCACGAGCTCGGGTCTCGGGCCTGGGCCTGGACCTGGACCAGACCCGTGCCAATATTAATTTTTTTTGGATAAAATTTATTTGAATTTCTTATCCGAATTAAATTAATTCCCTCTTCTTCACGGTTAATTAACCAACCCATTAGTTGCTTAACTGGTGAGTTAAGTGGGCGTGAGTGGTGAAAAACCAACCCATTAGTTGCTTAACTGGTGAGTTAAGTGGACGTGAGTGGTGAAAACTGCTGCAAGTGGGGAGTTGAACGAAGGCTGAACCGTCAACTCCCTCCTCTATTTAAAGGGTCATCGAGCTTTCATTTGAACACACAACAAAAACACACGAATTCATACTGCACTGCATACATTGTCTTCTTGTCTTTTCCGTTTCTGCATTAGTCTACAGAGAGTTACTTCCATTCTGGTTCGCTGTCTTGCAGTCGACGTGCTGCTTCTGCAAGTGTGATCGTTGTATCTTGGGAGACGATTTACCATATACCGTAAGCACCGTGTGACGGGGTAAAAACGTCTTAAGGACAGAGAGCATAGTTCTCGCCTCGATCATCCTCATTCTGTTTCTGACAATTGTTCTACGCCTTTACGCTTTACTAGTTTCGTGTTACTGTTTGTAATATTTTAAATTCCTACATTCTGTCTTCGCAAGTCGATTCTGGAAACTTTTATTTTCAGATACAAATTTTATCTAACAATCTTAAGACGTTTTATTACGCGATTTTCAAATTTAATCAATCTGTTTCCAAATTTGTACTTGCGTATTTCTAACATTTGCAGGTTCTTATACGATATTACTGTTCTGCAGAATTTTAATTCGTCAATTCTGACTTTTTTGTTGATACTGTTTTACAGAATTTTAATTCGGAAATTCTGACTTGTTGATCTTCTGTTTTGAAAACAGAAATGGCTAACACTGTTGGGACGAATGCAATTCCCTCTACTATGGCTGTGACTCCTACTGTGGCTGTGACCCCTACTGTGACGCCAACAGTGGCTGGTCCTGCTACTTCAACTTATGTTCCTCATGGAGAGAAACCTGAAAAGTTTAATGGAGTCGACTTTAAGAGATGTCAGCAAAAGATGTTGTTCTATCTTACCACTTTGAACTTGGCAAGGTTTCTCACAGAGGATCCTCCTTCTGTTCAACAAGGAGAAAATAATCGAGCTTCGGTTATTGCTTTGGATGCATGGAAACACTCCGATTTCTTATGCAAAAACTATGTACTGAATGGATTGAATGATTCGCTGTATGGTGTATATAGCGTAATGAAAACTGCAAAAGAATTATGGGAATCCTTAGAGAAAAAATATAAAACTGAAGATGCTGGTTCTAAAAAATTTCTTGTAGGAAAATTTTTAGAATATAAAATGACTGACTCTAAATCTGTTATTTCCCAAGTTCAAGATTTGCAGGTGCTCCTTCATGATTTACATGCTGAAAAAATGACTGTAAGTGAGTCATTCCAAGTAGCAGCAGTAATTGAAAAACTCCCACCCTCATGGAGAGATTTCAAAAACTACCTCAAACACAAACGTAAGGAAATGAACATGGAGGAGCTGATTGTGCGTTTGAGGATTGAAGAAGATACTAAGAAATCTGAAAGGAGGATCGGGGGACCAAGCATGGAAGCTATGGCAAACATGGCTGAATCAAGTTCAAAGAAGAACATGAAAAGGAAGCACTCGAACTTTGCTCCGAAGAAAAATGAAAACAACCAGAAGAACAAGAAGTTCAAAGGGGATTGCTTCAAGCGTGGCAAACCCGGACATCGTGCAAGTGACTGTCGCAAGCCTAAAAAGCAAAATGACCGTGCACATATGGTTGAAACGGAAAATCCGATCGAAGGCGTTCAAGAGATGCACTTATCTGTGTGATATCTGAATGTAACAAGTGTTGGAAATCCCGGGGAATGGTGGGTGGACACCGGTGCCACTCGCCACATTTGTGCCGAGAAGAACGTGTTTTCGGATTACAAACCTATTGATGGAGAACAACTGCTCATGGGAAATTCCTCGTGCTCAAAGGTTGAAGGACAAGGAAAGGTGACCTTGAAAATGACATCGGCAAGGAACTCGTCCTCAACAATGTGCCGCATGTGCCGACATTCGAAAAATCTTGTATCTGGTTCCCTTCTTAGCAAGAATGGGTTTAAGTTAGTATTTGTGTCGACAAATTTGTACTAACTAAAAATGGAATGTATGTTGGAAAGTGGTTACATGACCGATGGGATGTTCAAGATGAACGTCCTTACTATTGTACCTAATTTGAACAAGATGAATGAAGCTTCTACTTCTGCGTATATTGTTGATTCTTCTTGTTTATGGCATAAAAGATTAGGACATGCAAACTTTAAATCGTGCGCAAATTAATGAACTTAAATTTGCTACCTTCGATAAGTTTCGATCCTAATCACAAATGTGAAACTTGTGTTGAGGCTAAATTAGCCAAAAGACCATTTCCTTCGCTTGAAAGAAATACTTTACCTCTAGAATTAATTCACAGTGATATATGTGACTTGAAATTCGTACAAACTAAAGGTGGGAAAAAGTATTTCATTACCTTCATTGACGATTGCACTCGGTATTGTTATGTTTATTTGTTAAGAAGCAAAGATGAGGCATTGGAAGTGTTTAAACACTATAAGAATGAAGTTGAAAATCAACTTACCAAAACAATAAAAATTGTTCGAAGTGATAGAGGTGGAGAATATGGAGCACCGTTTGAAGAATTTTGTTCTCTTCAAGGCATCATTCATCAAACTACGGCTCCTTACTCACCTCAATCTAATGGTATTGCGGAACGAAAGAACCGTACGCTTAAAGAAATGATGAATGCTATGTTAATTAGTTCTGGTCTACCACGTAATTTGTGGGGAGGCTATCCTCTCGGCAAATCACATTCTTAACAAAATACCACACAAAGTAAAGGATGAAACACCTTACGAGTTATGGAAAGGTCACAAACCTTCATATAAATACATGAAAGTGTGGGGGTGTTTGGCAAAGGTAGAAGTGCCAAAACCTAAACAAATAAAAATAGGACCAAAAACTGTAGATTGCATATTTATTGGATATGCTCATAATAGTAGTGCATATCGCTTCCTTGTGCATAAATCCGAGATTCCGGATATACATGAAGGTACAATAATTGAATCAAGGAATGCAAGTTTCTTCGAAGATGTCTTTCCTCGTAAAGACAAAAGTGATGTAAGTTCAACAAAACGAACTTACGATACTGCAAATGATGATGAAAATGAAGAAGAACTCAGACGCAGTAAAAGGGCTAGAAAGTCTACGTCCTTCGGTTCAGTATTTCTAACATACATGATCGAAAAATGAACCAAAGAGATTCAGTGAAGCAATGTCAACACCAGATGCTCCTTTTTGGAAAGAAGCTATCAATAGTGAAATTGAATCGATAATGCAAAATCATACTTGGGAGTTGGTTGATTTCCCACCTAGAAAAAAACATCTAGGTTGCAAGTGGATTTTCAAGAAAAAGTTAAAATCGGATGGATGTATTGATAAATACAAGGCTCGTTTGGTAGCAAAAGGATATAGACAAAATGAAGGTCTTGATTTCTTTGATACTTACTCACCAGTAACGAGGATTACTTCGATAAGAATCCTTATTGCAATTGCTGCGATACATAATCTCGAAATTCATCAAATGGATGTTAAAACAGCTTTTCTAAATGGAGAGTTGGAAGAAGAAATATACATAGAGCAACCTGAAGGATTAGTCGCTCATGGACAAGAGAAAAAGGTTTGCAGACTCGTTAAATATTTATATGGATTAAAACAATCGCCAAAGTAGTGGCACCAAAAGTTTGACAAAACAATGTTGTCAAATGATTTTAAAATTAACGAGTGTGATAAATGTGTGTATAATAAGAGTACACCGACATCATATGTCTTAGTATGTTTATATGTGGATGATATGCTAATTCTAGGTAGCAATCATGATATCATTGTGTCCACTAAGAAAATGCTAACAAAACACTTTGACATGAAGGATATGGGTGTAGCGGATGTAATTCTTGGAATAAAAATCTCTAAAACACCATATGGTCTTGTTCTTTCACAATCTCATTACGTTGAGTCTGTACTAAAGAGATTTGGAGTTTTTGATGAAAGTTCAGTTAAAACTCCAGTAGACACGAGTCTACACTTAGCAAAAAATAGAGGTGAACCTGTACATCAATTAAGATATTCTCAGGTTATTGGGAGTTTGATGTATTTAATGAACTGCACACGTCCTGATATAGCATTCGCAGTTAATAAATTAAGTAGGTTCACATGTAATCCAAGCAATGATTACTGGAAGGCATTTAATAGGGTACTTCGATATTTAAAACATACCTTAAAATTTGGATTACATTATATGAGATATCCAGCAATATTAGAAAGATATTGTGATGCAAATTGGATAACTGATATGAAAGATTCTAAATCCACAAATGGTTATATTTTTACACTTGGTGGTGCGGCTGTGTCCTGGAAATCCTCAAAGCAAACTTGCATAGCTCGATCAATATTGGAATCAGAGTTTATAGCATTAGATAAAGTTGGAGAAGAAACATAATGGCTTCGTAACTTCTTAGAGGATATTCCTTGTTGGCCTAAGCCGGTGCCTGCAATTAGTATTCACTGTGACAATCAGTCGGCTATTGCAAGGGCACAAAATTGTATGTATAATGGTAAGTCTAGACATATACGTCGTAGACACAATACCATAAAGCAATTGATCTCAAATGGTATTATCGCCATTGATTATGTGTAATCGAAAGAAAATTTCGCGGATCCGCTTACAAAAGGTCTATCAAGAGATCAAGTATATTATCTATCAAAAGGAATGGGACTAAAGCCGAACATGCATGAATCTTAGTGATGGTAACCCAACCTTGTTGACTGGAGATCCCAAGATCTTGGTTCAATGGGACAACTAAGTTATTAAGACTCAGTTAAGCACTTAACCATTCTTTTATTTAAAGTGCTGTCTGCAGAATGTAAAAGGTTAAGTTGTAACTTTTAATGATTCCTATAGCTTGGATAATCCGAGTGGAGATGCAATGAGAATACTCTTAATAGGAGATCACCTATATAAGTGTGAAGTGGGGCCGCTTCTATGAGAATTTGGGGCTTAAAATTCTCTAAAGCACTTATGAATCCCGAGAATTGTTCAGGGCCAAAATGAACACAACTATGAGAACCTAAGAATTGAATAGAAAGATTATTGTGTGGATACTGTTGCCTTGGTTTACACCAACGGCTGAACAGTTCAAGACATCAGTTCACTGATTAGCCAAGTAAACTCGATAGTATTCCACTAAGGCAGGTTCAAAGCCAAAAGCTACCTCTCCTGATGCAATAAGTCTTTTGCCTGTACTCTCTGTTCGTGTCTGCATTGCATTTGTCATGTTAATTTCCATTCATGTGGGGGATTGTTGGAAATGGTGCCCATTTGACCACAAGTGGGTCAACTTTGACCACAATTTTATGTGGGACCCAATGTTCGAATTGTTGAAATTTATGTTCAATTAAATTCTACGTTCCGAGTAGATGAGTGTAGAATATTTACTTGTGAAAAACCATTTCAATATGAATGAGAAATTAAGGTTGAAAGTCGGATAATAAATACGAGGAATAAATGAGAAAGAATTGGAAAAGTGTTCCAATCCCACATAGGTTGTAAACACAACCTTGAACCACTTTATAAACTCCAAGGTTGGAAATGGGTTTGGGCCCCAAGGGGTACCAATAGTCTTTAAAAGGGGGGAGTCTTAGACAATGTCTAGACTAACCAACGGCCACACGCGCGCGCGCCGCCGCCGTCCGTCCGACCGGCCGGCTCGGCTCGGCTCGGCACGGCACGAGCACGAGCACGAGCTCGGGCTCGGGTCTCGGGTCTCGGGTCTCGGGTCGTGGGCCTGGGCCTGGACCTGGACTTGGGCCAGACCCGTGCCAATATTAATTTTTTTTGGATAAAATTTATTTGAATTTCTTATCCGAATTAAATTAATTCCCTCTTCTTCACGGTTAATTAACCAACCCATTAGTTGCTTAACTGGTGAGTTAAGTGGTCGTGAGTGGTGAAAAACCAACCCATTAGTTGCTTAACCGGTGAGTTAAGTGGACGTGAGTGGTGAAAACTGCTGCAAGTGGGGAGTTGAACGAAGGCTGAACCGTCAACTCCCTCCTCTATTTAAAGGGTCATCGAGCTTTCATTTGAACACACAACAAAAACACACGAATTCATCTTGCCGCATACATTGTCTTCTTGTCTTTTCCGTTTCTCGCATTAGTCTACAGAGAGTTACTTCCATTACAGTTCGTTGTCTTGCGATCGACGTCTTTGCTCGCAAGTGTGATCGTTGTATCTTGGGAGACGATTTACCATATACCGTAAGCACCGTGTGACGGGGTAAAAACATCTTAAGGACAGAGAGCATAGTTCTCGCCTCGATCATCCTCATTCTGTTTACAGCAATTGTTTACAGCTTTCTGCTTTACTAGTTTCGTGTTACTGTTTGTAATATTTTAAATTCCTACATTCTGTCTTCGCAAGTCGATTCTGGAAACTTTTATTTTCAGATACAAATT
Source organism: Fraxinus americana (assembly GCA_035079005.1). Taxonomy (NCBI): domain Eukaryota; kingdom Viridiplantae; phylum Streptophyta; class Magnoliopsida; order Lamiales; family Oleaceae; genus Fraxinus; species Fraxinus americana. The sequence goes on along the minus strand of CM068708.1, from coordinate 17,861,332 downwards.
TTATCTAACAACTACAATTGAATAATTGACGGGGTTACCAATTGAGAAATATTTAATGAAGAACGAGAGCATCTTCTTTATTCTAAAGATAGTTTGAATTTTTTAAACAATAAAAAAGAATCATTATTCAATAAAAAAATGAATAGTGAACGGTCCAATAACACATGAATAATGAATTGCATGACGTTTACGTATCACTTCACACAATTTTAATTAAAGAGATAGAAGTGAAGTTAAGCCCCTGTTTTGCCCCCATTTTCATTTTGAGGTGTTGAAAATTTTTAGAATTGTGGTTAATTTGAGAATGTATGGTAGAAAAGTAATGAAAAGATTTAGATTTGTATGTAATATTATTGACAGTTCAGGTGGCGTCAACGTGACATTAAATGATATGTGAAATTAAATAAGTCATTTAATTTCACATTTCATTTAACTTATCATTTAAAGCCACATAAACTGTATTTTCATCCCCATTGGGGATGAATAACATTACTCAATATTATTTTATTTGATGAATGTTTGGTTAAAACAAAGAGAGAAAAAATTAATGTAATGTAATGGAAAAAAATGGGGGCCAAACGTGGGCTAAATTCTAATATGAAAACTAACCAAGACCTTTGTGGAATTACTAATGTCGTATGTTCCATTTTGTTGACACACTAAAAGTACAATCCAAATTAAATGGCTCAAAAAGCGAAACCCAATTGGGAATCCAAAATGAAAGCCCAAGCAAAGGGTAAAAAGCCCACAAACAAAGGAACGTCGTCGCCCAAGCTTGCAGAACGCCCAGATGTTGGGCGAATAAAGTACCCTATGGACATCCAGAGCGAAGGAGTCGTCGCCCAAATTGTTAGGTCGCCCAAAATCCTAGCAATGACTAAATCCTATTGTTATCTAAAGTCACGATTTGAGGCGATTTAAGCACATCCCGATTACATCCCACGATTTGAGAAAATTAGTGACAAGCGGTTATGAAGAAAACGTGGTGGTAGGAGTTACAAATGGTAGTTATTGACTAGTCGCCACTATGAAAGAAATGGGTAGTTACAAACAGAGTCCAAACGGTTAAGAACTGCACAAAGAGTATAAAAAGAAGAGAAAAGCAAAGAAGAAAATCCGACAAAATTCACTCTCCAATAGAGAATATGTAATTTACTTTTTCTTAAATTAACTTTAATTAATTCAATCTCCTTGTACTTGTGTGCTTACGCCCCTTGGAGGCATTTTGTTCGTATCCAAACTGTAATCTTCATATTTGATAAACACCCTTTTTTGAGACTTTGTTCCAAATTGTTTGTTCCTTACACAATCGTCTGATCCTCTTTTAATTGTTAGCGAGTAACCACGCAAAACACATTTATTTGGTGAATTTTTTTCTTTTACCTTCATTTTGAATTGGATGAACATCGAGTAAAGTTCAAATCAACTTGATTCTTTTTTTTTTAAAGAAAAAATGTCATTTTCTCAACGAGAAATGTTGGGAGTACATAATAATACACATACCCGTTCACATAATGCTGAGCTGGCGACATTTTGAAACTCAAGTTCAGTCAATAACTCGTATAAAAAAAACAAAAAATCCATCTCTTTTGGACCAAAAGCCCTCGTTTCCTTCCATTTCTCCCATTTCCCCCCTTTTCTCTACTCCAGAACCAAAACCCATTTTCCCCATTTTCTCAACACTCCAGAAGTAAACCAAAAAACAATCCACCGATTTGGACACAAAGCCCTCGTCTGTCGTTGTAAAATGCTCCAACCCACATGACAAATGCTTGTGACATGAAATGGACGGTATAAGAGATGAATTTTTCACCTCATGCGATATGGATGTCGGTCAAATTGTCCTGCGAGACGACGACGGCTCAAATGGTAAGCCGGAAAATTTCCTGTCTTCTTAGTTTTAAGTTTTCTTCAATTTGGGTTTGGATGAACTTTTGACAATAAATCTCACTGGACAGTTATATGTAATTGAAAATGGTATGCTATTTTTTTCCTTCATCTTCTTCCCGGTATGAAATGTTACGGTGGTTGAGACACATATATCCACAATGAGTAAATTTTTCCCACTGCACTGCAATAATGAAGGTGTTTGAGACACAGTTATTTTCATATGCAGATTACCCAAAAAATATTCAACACCAGTCAGCTTTGAAAAACTTCATATTATGGTTTCATCTCCTTGTTAATTCTGGCATACAATGTTAGGAACAATAATGTGTAATCTTAATCGTTGCAGGAACGGAGGTTAACTCTTCTAACCTTGTGGGTGACGATGGTGTGGCTGGGGAAATGTTAGGAACACAAAATGATATTATCGTGCCTGAAGTTGGTATGAAATTTGCGGATGTGAACGAGATATTTGAATTCTACAAGAGATACGCTTATCAAATTAGTTTTCCTGTTAGAAAAAGAAACTCAACAAAGGGAGAAGACGGGATGATAAGATATGTGAGTTTTGCTTGTAGTCGAGAAGGTCGGCAAATCCGTAAGAATAGTACATCTCTTAAGCCGCCACCTACAATTCAAACAGGGTGTAAAGCCAGGTTGACTGCGTGTTTTGATGTTTGTGGAGTATGGCGTATAAATGTTGTTCATTTAGAGCATAACCATAAAACAAGCCCATCTAAATCTAGGTTGTATAGATGCAATCGACAAGTTAGTGAACGCATTAAAAGACGGCTTGAGGTAAATGATATAGCAGGAATACTCGTGCATAAAAGCTATAGCTCAGCTGTAGTGGAGGCAGGTGGATTTGAGTATATGACATGTATTGAGAAAGATTGCTGAAATTTCATAGACAAAGTGCGGCGTTTAAGACTCGGGGAAGGGGACGCTGCTGCAATACAAGCGTACTTCTCCAAAATGCAAGCACGTAGCCCAGGTTTTTACTTCTGCATGGACTTGGATGAAAAGTGTCGCTTGAGAAATGTGTTTTGGGCAGATAATCGATGTAGAGAAGCATATAAGGAATTTGGTGATGTCATCACTTTTGACACCACATACCTCACGAACAAGTACGATATGCCTTTCGCTCCTTTTGTAGGGGTTAATCACCATGGGCAGTCAACTTTATTTGGATGTGCTCTAGTCTCGAACGAAGATACAAATACATTTGTTTGGGTATTTCGGACATGGCTTGAGTGCATGTATGGTCAAGCTCCTAATGAAATTATTACAGATCAAGATCGAGCTATGCAAAATGCCATCGAAATAGTGTTCCCTACAACTAGGCATAGATGGTGCTTGTGGCATATTCTAAAGAAGTTGCCCGAGAAGTTCGGCTATCATAGTGAAAAAGGGTCAATACTTTATGCTATACATCGGTTAGTATATGACACACTAAGTTGTAAAGAATTTGAGGAAGGTTGGTTGAACATGGTTGAACATTTTGGGTTGCAAGATCATGATTGGTTGGCTGGCATTTATAATGAGAGAAATCGTTGGGTGCCATGCTATTTGAGATGCACATTCTGGGTAGGAATGTTGACCATTCAACGGAGTGAGAGCATGAATGCTTTTTTTGACGGATATGTGCATTCAAAAACATCTTTAAAGCTTTTCGTAGAGCAATAAGAACGTGCATTGAGAAGTAAAGTCGAGAAAGAATTTCAAGCTGATTTTAGATCATTCTCGCAAATGATTCCTTGTGCTACGATGTATGACCTGGAGAAGCAGTTCCAGGAAGTGTACACACAAACAAAATTCAAAGGGTTCCAACAAGAATTTACTGGAAAGGTTTATTGTGAAGTACTATCTTCGGAAGACTGTAGTGGGGTAATGGAGTACAAGGTTCGTGAGGATATCGTATGCAATGAAGGAATGAAGAAAAAAGTTTTCACAGTTTGTTTTCGTGGAGATATTTGTGACATCGAGTGCAATTGTCATTTGTTTGAGTTTCGAGGTATTATTTGTAGACACTTAATAGCAGTTTTAATCCGGAATGATGTTTCCATGCTCCCCGATAAATATGTTTTGCGAAGATGGAGGCGAGATGTCAGCAGAGCATACATACGGGTCCCAACCACGTACGATGGTTTGGTTAGTACTGCTGAACAGTTGAGATATGAGCAGTTGTGTGTCTCTTTTACGAAGATGGCAGACTTGGTAGCCGCAAATGAAGAGCGGTCGAAAGAGTTGTTGGGGTGGATTGAGTCCCAAACAAGCGAACTTACTAAATCGAAATGCAATATCGTGAGGGCGCATGGGAATGAACTGAGCAATACTGAAAACTTAAACATTTTGGATCCGAACCGTACGAAAAGCAAAGGTGCGCCGAAAAAACTTCGCAAAAAAAGTCCGTTGGAGACAAGTTCAAAGAAATCGAAGGGTCGTAAGAAGATGGTATATTTCTTCATCATTTTTTATTTTGATTCAATATTAATTTGATACGATTCCAAGTTTATACATTGTAAATATTCAAAAAAAAATTATTTTTACAGGTGCCTATGAAGTCCAGAGAATCAAACATAGTAAATATTCAAGAGGCAAAAGGTTATAACGTCTCATCTTCTCAAGCACCGCAACCCGTTGGGACGCAAGGGAGCATTGAAGTAATGTCAAGATTGTAAATTGCTAATAGTAGTTGTATTTTTTGTGTTTCAAGGAGCTTGTGAGAGGTTGTATTTTTTTTTTTTTTTTTGAAGCAGCCTCTAGTAAGTATATGACTTTTAGCTCTTGAAGCAGGCTGGTTTACATTGTACATGATTTTTTTGTATGTAAAGTAGCCGTTGGAAGTAGATGATTTTTTGTATCTGATGCAGCCTTTCTATGATTTTTTGTAAGTAAAGCTGCCTTTGGAAGTTTGTATTCGAACATTGTAATCTAAACATTTGTAAGCAACTAATGTTTATCAACTGAATAGCTTTGGAATCATTTAGCTTTGCAAGTACAGGTGCCTATTCTCAATGTACATAATTGCTAAAAAATGACATGTTCTCCAAAAATGATTACATCTCTGGTTGCAAAATAACCATGATCTGACATCCCCAGTTTGCTAAATAACCATGCTATCAAATTTTGGACATCCCCTGTTTTCCAAATGACCTGTTCTCAATCTAGAGAAGAAGACAATGCAACTCACAAACAAGTGGTTCTCATCCACTGCAGTTATGCTACTAATTTATCAAAATATTCAAATTTTTTCCATTCAAAATGTAGAAACATAAACAAACTAACTATTCCAATTACATAATATCATCCAATTACATAAGCTACGCAATCATAACCAAACTAACCATTCCATTACAATTACACAAGTTTCGCAAACATAAACAAACTAACTATTCCATTCGCTTTCCCTTTCCCTTATCTTCCGATTTCCGGTTTCTCTTTCGGATAGTTAACGAAAATGATATCTCGACGTCATCTTCTTCGATCTTCAATGCAGCCAAACTTTTGAACATATGCGATAAGTCCTGAATTGGTGCTGTATCTTGATTTTCACTTGAACACATGACAGTTGATTGACTTCCACCGCAAATGTCTTTACAGTAGCCTTCGGTTTCCAAGGCTTCCTTCTTCCAATCGAAATACCCACAATTGTTAGTACAACACTAGAATAATCTGCCTACGTTTTTCGTCTTCTTCTCCACCTCCATTAGTTTGACAATCCCCTCTGAACACTTTGAAAATCGTTGTTTATTTGGACATTCGGGCAATCGATGTCCAGTCTGTCTACAACTGTGGCAAATACCCCTGTTCTTCCCAACCATTTTTCAATTCAACTGCATCATCAATAACTTCATATTACAATTCAAGATACAACCATGATCAATTCAACATCACATACACAGGTTAATCTATTAACAGCACATAGAACAACCCCAACAGGTTAATCACACAAACGATGACCAACTACATGACGAAACAGAGGACAAAATAACAGTGCAATCCAACAAAAAATCCAAACCCAATTTCTCCATCTCCGACAGGATACATAACAAACTGCAAAAACCATAAAACCAGAACCCAAATTGAAGAAAACTGTTTTCCCGTAATAAGACAATGCATTTAAGACATACCGTTCTGGGAATTTTGGAGAAGAGACTGAATGCTCCTAATTTTAAAACAACGCAGATACCCCGCAGTCACCAGTTGAGTCGCTCGTTGTTGGTCGTCGGAGTTTTGGACGGTAATCACAACGTCTCTTGATTTTAAGGTGGGGGCTAACCCTAAACCAGTCGATCGCACCCTCGTTGTCGGGTTTATGGAAGATCTGGGTTTGAAGAGTGAGGTCGTGAATGAGAAGAACTGAGAAAGTGCTCCGGTTTGAGATCTAAGAGAGTGCTTCGATTTGATTCCTTGTGCTGGATTTGAAGTTCAGATTGTGAATGAGAAGAGGGATGAGTGAGGTCGTGAATGAGAAGAGGGATGAGAAAAGAGGGATGAGTGAAGAGGGATATTTGAGAAGGAAAGTGTTATCTTTGTCCTGCGAGTTATTGACTGAGTGACTTGAATTTCAAAATGTCGCCAGCTCAGCATTATGTGAACGGCTATGTGTATTATTATGTACTCCCAGCATTTCTCTTTCTCAACTATGGGAGAAAGACGCCTACAAGTACAAATGGACCAACCTACTTTTGAAGAAAAGTGATCAATTAAAGAACTTGCTATGTCTAGCATTCTTAACACACAAAATGTGCAGCCCAATTCAAGTGGCCCAAGAAAGGAAATGACCCAAGAGAAAAAGCTCATTTAGAGAGATCAAGGTAAAAGCCCGACCAAGAATATCATTAAATATGATGAAAGCCCAAAAACAAAGGTACGTCGTCGCCCAAGCCTGCAGAACGCCCAGATGTTGAGCGAATGAAGTATCCTGTAATCGCCCAGAGCAGAAGACCAATTGTCGCCCAAAAATGCTGAGTCGCCCAGAGTCCCAGCGATGACTAAAGCTTGCTGTTATCCAAAGTCGCAATTTAAGGCGGTTTGAGCACATCACAATTACGCCCCACGGTTTGAGAAAGTTGGTGACAAGCAGTTATGAAGAAAAGGTGGTAATAGGAGTTACACACGGTAGTTATTGGCCAGTCGGCTATTATGAAAGAAATGGGTAGTTACAAACAGTTTCTAAACGATTAAAAACTGCACAAGCCGTATAAAAGAAAGAAGAAGACAATGAAGAAGCCCCGAAAAAATTCACTCTCAAACAGAGAATATGTAATTTACTTTTCTTAGATTAACTTCAATTATTTCAATTCCTTTGTACTTGTGTGCTTGCGCCCCTTGGAGGCATCTTGTTCGTATCCAAACTGTAATCTTCATATTCAATAAACACCCATTTTTTAGACTTTGTTTCAAGAGGTTTGTCCCTTACACAATCGTCTGATCCCTTTTTAATTGTTAGCGAGTAAATGCGCGAAATAATTTGGCACGCCCGGTGGGACAGTTGGTGTTTGAAGATGCAAAATGAAAACATTATGCCTCATAAAAGTTCTGATAAAGCACCAGCAAATCACGGAGTAGTCCAGTCTGTGATCGAGCGATACGAGGAGCAGCAACATTCTCCTCAGACAGAAGGATAGACTCCAAGCAGTCACAGTCGTTATGAATGAATGACAGAGTTGAGTTCTCGAACCATGCATGCATTGCTTGGAGAACTCACACAAGACATCGTCGAACAGGTAAATTTACGAAACGTGCATAATATGGAAAAATTTACCTAGAATGGAAATGTTCACTATGATAACATGGCCAAACAATTAAGTGCTTTGAATGATCTTATGAGCAAATTAGTAGGCCAAGTATGTCAACCAACCATAGCCATAGGAAGTCATTTTCAGACCAGGGCGATTATGGAACATACTTCACCACACAATTCCCCTGATTTGAACCCAGGTCTAGAAACATTTTTCGGCCCTTCCACCTCAAATCAAGGGGTTAATGGAGCGCCAAATTTGAATGGTGATAATGTGACTACCAACCTGTAGGGTAATCTAAACATAAGAGATAATGTTCTGAATAACGGACATAATTTACTCCGTGTTAATGAGGGAGTAAACACTCAATATAATGGGTATAATGGTCTGAACAATGCACTTTCCCTACTAATCAAGGATCAAATATCAGGCTGGGATCAAATATCAGGCCGCCTCAAGTAAACCAACAAGTGAACCAACCCATAGGAGTCCCATATGATCCAAATGTTTTACTGAGAAATCAAATTGCAGAAATAGTACAAGATCAAATGGTTGTTGGGGTACGTCCTGTTATCAGGCCGACTTACACTAAACTATATCCTGCTTGGGTAAATCAAGCATATCCATGGCCTAGAGGGTATAAAATGCCCGAATTCTCGTTGTTCATTGGTTTAGGAGAAGTATCTACTCTAGAACGTAAGGACGATTCACATTACAGAGTGGTGAGGTGACCGACTACCATAAAATGAGACTATTCCCTAGTTCATTAACAGGAGTAGCCTTTTTGTAGTTTATTAACTTGCCAGCAAATTCCTTTCAGACATGGCAACAAATGGAACAGCTGTTCCATGCTCAGTTTTATAAAACAGAATCTGAGATTACACTGGCCGATTTGGCGAACTTAGGTCAAATGCCAAATGAATGGGCAGAAGGTTTCCTTCAAAGGTTCAAAACAGACAGGAGTAAATGTTTTGTACCCCTGCCTGAAAAAGAATTTGTCAAAATCGCTCAAAACTATTTAAATTTTGATTTAAAGAAAAAGTTTCAGGATAGGGAGTTCCCTGACCTGTTTCAACTTAGTGCGAACGTAATTAGGTACGAACATTTGATAAGAGAAGAAGAGCAAGTAAAAAATTCTAGTAAAGGGACTTATTACAAAGACTCAAACGTTGGCGTTCATACTATAAATGATGAATTTTACGATCAAACTGAAATATATTTGGCTGAACTAACCAAGGGGGATGCGTATACTTGTCCCATAATGGCTAAACCTAGGGATTTAGCCAGAGATGAGCCTATGAAAGGAGAAAACAAAAAGACCAGAACGTTCTCGTTCGATGTAACTAAGGCTGACCTTATATTCGATAAATTGTATAAGGATAAGCAGATAAAATTGAGCGATAAACATAAATTGCCAAGCCCTGAGCAAATTAAGGGTAAAAAATATTGTAAATGACATAATGCATGGTCACATATGACTAATTATTGCTTAGTTTTCCATCATGTATTACAGAACGCTATTGAGTTAGGACGAATCACTTTCGAAAACAAAAAGAAAATGGCAGTGGATGAAAATCATTTCCCATAGCCACTTGAAGTGCATGTGTTCACGACCAATCTCCAAAATAAGTTACTAAGGTTTAAGTTGGTCATCGATGATGAAGAAGACCCTGAGAAACATGCTAGCGTGTTCGTACGTATTAGACGAAAAGAATCCATGAAGAACGAAGAAATCTTGTGTGCCGATGTAAAGGAGAAATGAGAGCAAATACTGAGAAACCAGAAATATGGCAGAATCACCATCACCCTGGGTTTGTTCCAAACAGAAGGCAGGGCACATCGTTCTATAAAGGACCACCTCTGGAAAGGCAGTTCAGGCCAGCAAGGCATGAGAGATCGTTCAGACCACAGCCTCGCCAGCCTAATGTATGGCATTCATATCAGTATAATGCAAGATGTGTTGTGCCTTTTAATGAAATGACCAGGACTCAGTAAAGACGATTTCAACGAAATTATGGACAAATGATAAGGCAGCAACAAGAAATGTCACATCCTAAAGCACCAAGAATACTGGAAACAGTTAATCAAAATGCTCTCGAAGATAGTGAAGAGACTGGCACTAGCAAATCAATGGGAGAAATGCTAGGAAGTTCTTCTGGGAGGTCGAAGTTTGATCGAAGCAAAAGAGACGAAGAAGATACATAACCACCCCTTACTATCCAGTTCGGCACCTTACCTCCCGTCATGGTTAATAATTATCTGTTGGCCAATGAATTCAAGAATAAGGAGGAAGAAGGAGGAGACGAAGAAGAAGCGTGTGTGTTGGAATGTGAAGGTGGTCGGATGTCTCAAGAAATACAAGGCGAAGAGGATGATGGTATGACTGATATTGAGGAAGAAATTGATTTAGAAGAAGAAAGGAGAAAGAGATGAGTGTCGCGTAACACTTTGCTGAAACAATTGTATTGGGAAGGGGTTCGTGAAGTAGATTTGTTGGGAGAACCATCCGGGCGTTTTTTCGATTTCTACATACTATATGGAACACCTAAGAGGAAGAAAATGGTACCTCGTTCTGAGAAATACGGATCTCCTCCAAGAATACTACCTTCCCCAACAGGATGGGTAGCTATTGGAGAAATACTGGAGGATGAAGATAGTACCTTACAGACAAATATTCAGCCCGAGGTACTACAAGTTGATTTATCACAAAGGGATAAGTCGACAGGAGACAAACAGGAAGTAGAAATTGATGCAGCAGAAAAGGTCGTCTTCAAAAAACCTACTATGAAACTGACCAAGCATTTAAGGCCACTTTATGTGAAGGTCTTGGTCAATGGCATACCCGTGGTGAAGGTGCTTATTGATAATGGGGCAGCCATAAACACTATCCCATTGAGGATGATGAGGAAATTTGCAAAGACAAAGGATGACATGATCCCAACGGAAGTCATTCTCACAATCTTTAATGGGAGAGCAACTTCAGTCAAGGGAGTAATGCTACTAGATGTAACTGTGGGAACAACTACTAGGACCACAGTCTTCTTCGTCATTGATGGTCCTACTAGTTACAACATACTATTAGGTAGAGACTGGATCTACGGAAGTCACTGTATACCATCATAGCTCCACCAGTGCTTAGTTTTCTGGAATGACCAAGGTAAAGTAGAAGTGGTACGGCAGATCATAGGCCTTTCGTTGCAGAAGCTAACTCGGTGGAAATATTCATGTACGAGGAAAACTATGGCCCTGTCAGGATAATCCAAGATGGAGAAGAAACTCAATTCGTCGCACAGAGTGAAGAACCATTTTCGGTAGAAGCGCTAGCTGAAATGTTCAGTCAAATGAGGCCAAACATAGTGGCCCTGGAAGAGCCAGTGCTTGGCAAAAGGATGATTAAAGAATATTGATGAGTTGGCAACCAAAAGAGCATGCGGTCGAGATCCAAGCCTTCAAAGCCAGACTAGTGGCTTTCAATAAAGAATGTCAAGAGAAAATAAAAAAAGAAGTAGCATTGAAAACATTGGGAGACAAATTGACAGTATTCAAATTGGAGCAAAGTGTTGACCAAAAAGTCAACAAGGTGGATTGTCTAGAAGAAGAAGTGCCTACAAAGGACACGAACGTACAAAACAATTGTTCATTAAAGGCAAATCCTATTGTTACAGTCGAAAAGTAACTATGATGATTAGTTCATAGAATTACAAAGAAAAAGACATCAAATGTCTCAATTACAGTTCACCCCAAACAGATCGCATATGTTCCCTAAGTTTCGCCCAATCATCATCCTGCCTTGAAGAAGCGGTGTTTATATCGATTACAATCTCGTCGTCAACCTTCAGATGTTAGTAATGCTCAACTAAGGACTTGGTCCGTTCTACCTCTTGGGAAGCATTACGCTTTTTAGCATCCATCCTAGCTTTGCAATCGTCCATTCTTGCCTGAAGCTCCTTCATCTCTGCAGCCAAGGTCATCATTAGGGAATCTTTTGCCTTAATTTCAGAAGAGATTTCATTCAATCCAATCTTGGCTTTGTTGATCTCCTGAAGCAAAGATTCTTTTTCAGAAGAAGCACGAAGATACTGAGCACTTCTGGCCTTCAACTCAACACATCTAGTCAACAGAGAAAAGACTTCAGAGTGAATGGCCCTCAACATCGCCTTGAATTTAGGAGAAACATTGAGCGACGGAAGCTTAAGTGTTTGTGCCAACTTCGTACTCAAAAGATCAAATTTATCCTTCTGTGTGGCAGCACTGGTCGTGCAAACATCCATATCCATAAAGGCAACATACTCAAGCATTGATTGTCTAAGAATCTACATGTTTGCCTCTGAGGGGTCAGAAGGATGGCCGGAAGAAGGGCATGACGTTTCCATTTGTTCCCAAGAGGAAAGCAAGTCTTGGATGGAGCGCACAACAATATTAGTGCACTGAAAGAGAATGTCAATGTTAAAATGTCACTACAACAGATCAATCAAGTAAAGCAAAAGAGTGAAGGAGAAACATGATATACCTCATCAGTGACCTTCGAATGTTCAGGATCATTATCAATTGGCCCCACCATTCGCGAAGACTTCCCTTTCTCTGAATAGGACGAACTTACTGCAACGGGCAAGTCTGTAGAAACACCTGATATACATAGAGGAAAACAATTCAAAGACTGCTAAATCAACAAGTAGAGTGAAAGTGCCAAGAGACGTCCTACCTGCTGGTTTAGTAATTGGGAGATGGACGTCCTGGGAAGTCTGCAATGCCTCAGAGGGTTGTGATGAAGTCTGCAATTGTCGTCCAAAAATGTTGAGTCGCCCAGAGTCCCAGCGATGACTAAAGCTTGCTGTTATCCAAAGTCGCAATTTAAGGCGGTTTGACATCACAATTACGCCCCACGATTTGAGAAAGTTGGTGATAAGCAGTTATGAAGAAAATGTGGTGATGGGAGTTACACACGGTAGTTATTGGCCAGTCGGCTATTATGAAAGAAGTGGATAGTTACAAACAGTTTCTAAACGATTGAAAACTACTCAAGCCGTATAAAAGAAGAAGAAACAACGAAGAAGCCCCGAAAAAATTCACTCTCAAACAGAGAATATGTAATTTACTTTTTTTAGATTAACTTCAATTATTTCAATTCTCTTGTACTTGTGTGCTTGTACCCATTGGAGGCATCTTGTTCGTGTCCAAACTGTAATCTTCATATTCAATAAACACCCATTTTTGGGACTTTGTTCCAAAAGATTTGTCCCTTACACAATCGTCTAATCCCTTTTTAATTGTTAGCGAGTAAACGCACGAAACAAGCATAAAAACAAAATTAAAGAACACGGCATGTTAACAACCGCAAAAATCTACAAATAGACTCACTTCATTGTTTTTTGTAAAATTGTCATTTGTGAGTGATTATTGACTAAAGTGAAGCAATGGGTCTGTAAATTTAAATGGATTATTTTTCATTTTTCTTTTATAAGAAAAAACTTTAAACTGTTCGGTTTGATTCCGAATTACTTTTAAAATTTTTAAAAATTTTGATGTTCAAACCGTATAGTTGACAAGTCCATGTGGATACAAACCAAAAATTTCAAAATTACGATTTCTATTCAGTTAAGTAGTTGAAATATTTTGCTTACATTATGAGATCTGGATGTAAAACTATGTCTGCTGTTAGGAGGAGATTCACAAAGGTTAGCACAAGATCAACAAAATATATACTAAAACAGAAACCAAAATGAACGAAATGAAAAAGAACACAAAAAAACTGCAATAAACGTATCTTTATTCGGTAAAGCCCTCAGGCCATATCTCAAATGTTCAGTGCTTCAATCTCAAAGAATAAACCATCGTTCGAATACAAATCAAACCCCAAAGTAAGATTACAAAAAGATGACACTCAGACAACCCTTTAAATCATACAAGCGAGATCTCTCATTTACAATACAACACGGTTCACACAAAAACCAACACTCAACTCAATGAAATCGCACAAGATTACAGTAATGAGTGAAGAAAATCAGAAATCAAAAGAGTATTTTGATTTCTAATAAAGGATGAGAGAACTCTCAAGAAACAACGCAGAGAACACGAGAGGATGAAAAGTCTCAAAGCCAAAAAGCATCCAGCACTCAAACCCTAGAAGCCCTTTTAAAAGAGTCATCTATTAGTCACCCTTCAACTGTATTAAAGGCGACACATGGTGACATCTGAGGCGTTCAAAATTAGGTAAGTAAAACACTATTTCTAGCATTCTCATAACACATTTCTTGCACCAAGTAAAAACATAACAGATGTGTAGCTGGGCCTTCAATTTCCAGTTGGGCCAACACTTTCAGCCCAATGGGTATTGCATCATTATGCCAAAGTTCCTTTCATCTGCCTTACTATATCTTTCACTAATGATTTTATTTCTCATCAATAATTATGTGCACCAAATCTCTGGGACCTCGTTCTAAACAGATTTTCAATCACTTCTTTGTCATATTCAGTGGCAGACCCAGCACTCAGAGAGGGGGGAGTGGCCGCACGTGCTAGGCTCCACTGGAATAGTGGGTTCGCTGGGGAAGAGAGAGACCGGGGCCGTGAGGGTTTTGCAGCTTTTGATCGCCTAGTAACCGGTTCTTCGTATTTCTCATCTTTTATTTTTTATTATTATTATTTTTTGTTTTGTTTTGAAATTGGGGTCTTAGTTGGGCAGCCCAGCCTTTTTTTTTCTTTTTTTTTTTTTGTAATTAGGCCTTTTGTTGGGTGACCCATTTGCATTTTTTTTGTTTTGTAATTGGGCCATTTGTTGGGTATCCATTCATATATATATATATATATATATATATATATATATATATATATATATATATATATATTTTTTTTTTTTTTCTTTTTTTTTTTTAATTTTATTTTTTGTAATTGGATTGGGCCATTTGTTTTGCGCCCCATCTCTAATTATATATAGCCTAGGTTCAAACCGTCCAATTCCCCCAATTCCAATTCCAAAATTTTCTCCTTCTTGCTTGGCAACACGGCGGTCCGGCCTTCTTCTCCTGTCCTGGCTCCCGGTGAATCCTCCACCACCAGTCCAACCGCCGTGCCAGTGTCAATAGCTGGAAGGTCCAGTGTATGACTGCAGCCTGCCGACCGACACCTGAACCATGAGTTTTTTGCTTTTGATTTTTTTTTTGTGTGTGTGTTATTTTATATTTATGAGTTATGATTGAAATCGTGATTTGTTGTATCATGTATGAGTATGAATAAATTAGAAGAATGAATTAATTGGCACTTTTCAGTTTTCACTTATTTGAAATGAGAAATTAGTTGTATCAATATCATAAATTTGAAATGAGATTATGAGATATTAGTTGTATCATAGATTCTTAAATTTGAAATGAGAAATGACAATTGAAATGTGATTTTGCATTTCACTGATTTTTTAATTTTTGAATTCGTGATTTGGCCAATTCGATTTGGGGTAAATAATTTATGTTGCACTATTGTTTGAATTATGAATTTTAAATTATGGTTTATGGTGATTGAGTTGTGGGTTGTGATTTGGCCCATTTGCCATTTGGGAATTACAATCTCAATTTAAATTATGTACTTTGCTTTTTTAATCAATTGAGCTAGAAAAATAAACATTTTCATAACATGAGACATCGTAGAATGCAGTTGTCTAAATTCACAATTACATAGTATGTTGTTTCGCGTATTTCTTTAATATTTTGGGTTGTATTGAATTATATATATATTACGTTTTCGTGTATTTACATATATATTGAATAATTTTGAATATTATTTAATTAAATATTATTAAACAACCTCGACGGTTAATGGTCAACGTCCGTTCGGGCTGAACTTTTGTGTTGAGTCCGCCTCCGGTCACATTTCCATCGGTTCAGAAGACTCCATGTTTTGTTTTGGTGGAGTTTTTCCTTTGAACCTTTTTCCTTGTGCAACCAGATTTCCCTGTAGAAATTGATCACAAAAGAATTTCCTAATTCTCCTAGGACCTAGGATCATGTGCGATTTTTTAGAAACTGATGTAGTAGTTTCTTTGCCAACACTTCCCTCCTTATATATACGAGGGTAAGTTCAGATGCATTTTTTGCAAAAGACATTCCACTGGGAAGTGCTCATCATTTCAGGGATGTTGTACAAAAAAAGTGGAGGGATGATAATAGGATTTGTCTTCTTGTACGTAATTTTTTCACCATAATGGTGTCCATACACACACAAGTGGTGGGACTCATTCAAATAAAATATTCAAGTGGGTCCCACCACTTGTGTGTGTACGGACACCATTATGGTGAAAAAATTATGTACACAAAGCATGGCTCATGATAATAATGATGAAAACGAAGGCGAAGGAAATTGTGTCAGGCCTTAATCTAATGTGGTTGCAAACACCGCACCATGTCACGTGTCTTCCAACTAAGAAGCTACATGATATTAACTACCACATTTATGCCTACGTTGAGCCTTCGTCCTATTCGAGGCGTAACAATTTTAAAATATCCTCGCGTGCCATAAGGTTTCTCAACAACTTTCCATAAACATCACGTATAGTTCATGAAATTTAGAATATAATTAGGAAATACAGTAAAATAGATGTCAGTGAGTATGTTGGTCCAAGGTAAATTGATGAATTCGACTTTGACTGATCATGCTTGGCATGGTCGATCTCCAGAAATTTGTCGCCAAGCTTTGCCCTTTATAAAAAGGGGATTTTACATAGATCCCCAAGAGAATGATAGAATTGTATGTTATTGACAAAAGTACAAAAGTTTCATATAGGAATAAGCTTCACACTTTCTTTCCTTTGAATTAAAATCAATAATGTATTATACACTGAATCCAATTAATTATTTGTGACAAATAAGTGATGTTAAAAAAAAAAATGAGTCGTGCTCACCTGTAACCAAAGTCTATGTGATTATAAGGTAGTTATCACATTCTCATATAAATTTGAGATGCATTTTAATAAAAAAAAACAGTTAGTTTACCACGATAAAAATAAACAAGAATTGATTTTGAATGTTAAACGAAAAGAAAATTTAAAAAGGGCCCTCGTAAGCTGGCAGTCTTTGGACTGTCTAGTTCATGGGTCATGGCCGACCAAACAAAAGATGGGGAAATTAGGCCAGTTACTTCAAAAATAAAACAAATTAGATTAATACGCTTTAACCAAATTAAAACATCTGATCGCTGTAAATAATACGTCTCAAAACCCCCAAACCGATTACAAAGAGAAACTCCCAAATCGTCCCAAAAACACGGATCCGTCGTTCTTGATAGGTGGGGGTGGAGGGCTGGAGACTGTTGAAATGGTGCTGGTGTTGGTTCCTTAGTATCTTGAACTATGGGTGGTGCTGGAAGGCTCAGGTGAGTCAGTGCAGGTGCTGGTTCATGATGATGTCTGTGCATGTGCTTATGCTTCCTTTTCTTGTGCATACCAGATGCTGATGCAGGTGAGAGAACCAAAACATGGTGCTGGTGCTGGTGCTGGGGTTGGTGATGCAATAGGTGGTGGTGGTGGCATTGGCGTTGGTGGTGCCGGCATTGGCATGGTGGAATTGGTTGGGGTATTGTGGGTGCGGGAACGGGTGCCTTTATTGTTGGGGCTGGTGTTGGTGGTGACTGTTGGACAGGTGCAGGGGATGCTTGTGGTGGAGGTATAATCGGTGGAAGTTCTGGGGGTGGAACAGCCAATGGAAGTGCTGGTAGTGGAGATGGCTGTTGGTGGGTGGAATGGACTTGAGGTGGCTGAAGCATTGTGCAAACACAAATAATAAAGTAAAATATAGATGGCCAAACAAGCATTTAACTCTTTGAAATAGTAAAATGTGCATTTTTTTTTAAAAAAAAAAGTGATATTGTGTCACTTTTTTTTCCACTTTTCTGAATTTTTTTTATTTTTTATTGTTTGTTACTTTTTAACAATTTTTATCACTTTTTTGAATAACAAACATAGGTTTTGATTAGTGTTTTGTCACTTTTTTAAGTATTTGTCACTTTTTTGAGTGTTTGTGTCATTTTTTTTGAATTATGTTATTTTTTTGAGTTTATGTCACTTTTTTAAAAAAAATTTTAAAAAGTGACAATTTTTATAAAAAGTGACATTGTGTCAGTTTTTTCATTTTACACAATATTTTTTACTTTCTAAAAACCTTTCACATAATTTTTCAAAACAACCCCTAATTTTAAGGGTATTTTTGTAAGTACCCCACAAAAGATCGAACTTGCCTAGACTTGTGCAGCCCACCACACTCGATTTAAGGTCAAATGGTCTATGACTTTATTTTTTACTTTTTTTTCTGCATAATTATGTTCGCTAAACAATTTAAAATAGAGGAAAGTAGACTATATACCCTAAATATAACTCTTTTGAAAAATCATCTGAAACGTAAGTAGAAAGTAAATAATATTGTAGCTTTTCATCAATTTTAAAACTAAACCCTAATGGTTTTATTTCATACCCCCTCCCCCTCACATCTCTCTTCTCTCTCTCTCTCTCCAAACTTGTCAAAACAGTAGAGAATAACCACATTATTGCAACACGATATATAGTTGGTGTCACACACAGAGACGGACCCAAAACCCGGCGATGGGGGGCGGTCACCTGTGCTGGGCTCCGTCGAACTGACCGGCGCCGACAGGTGCTGTGGACCTGTGGTTTCTTCTGTCTCTGGTTCGTCTTCTCCAGGTAAGGTTTTGTTTTTTTTTTTTTCCCCTTGTTTTCAAAGTGGGCTAAGGCCTACTTTCATTTCTTTTTTTATTTGTTTTGACATTGGGCTAAAAAATCTAGCCCATCATTTTATTTGTTTTCACATTGGGCAAAAGAGGCCCATTCATCTTATCTTTTTTTTTAATTGGTTGGATTGGGCCATTTTTCTTGGCCCAGTCCTTTATATATATATATATATAAAACATAAGCCTACCAAATTATACAAAATCCAATAATCGACAGAAATTGAATCCCTAATTGGCTAATTCTCAAATTCTCCAATCTCTCTCGACTGACCAATCAGCCCATCGTGACACCGTCGCAACTCGCAAGCGTCTTCGGTAGGCGGCAGCGATGCAGCCCGGCAACAGAATCAGGCAGTCACCAGCCATTTTTGTGAAACCCGAGGGCCGAAACCGTAAGTTGTACTGTTGTAGGATGTCATTTTTTGTGAATTATTTTGTCCCGTGACTCACTGGCTGTGAATCTGTAAGATATTATATGCTGATTACTGATATTCGATGGTTTATCATGAATTTTAAAGTTTTTAACTGCGAATTGAAATTGTGAAATGAAATGCATAAATTTGATATTTGTGAGTTTGTCTAATTGTCTGCAGAGACTGCAATCCTGTGTAATTGTGGAGTCAAAACTATTTATATTTCCACACGATGTGTAATTTAATACATAAGATTTCAATTTTCTGTTTCACATATTGTTTGGTCAAGTAGGAATAGGATCACCTTTGGTCTTGGAGTAGTAGCCTCAAAGCTATGGAAAATTGGGGAGTCAAAATATGGGGGTTTCAAGACAATATATGCTCCTTTGTTTCTATACTTCTCTTCTGTTAGAAACACTAGTTACATTAATATTGACTACAATTTTAGATTCAGGATAGCAAGATTAAGTCACATTGTAGGTTAAGATGCTATTTCAAGGATCCTACAGTAAACCCCTGCATACGATTCTGATAAGTAACTTTCTGTGGTAGTGAGAGGTTTTGGTCTCATAAAAGAGGAAACTTGAAACTAGAGATTAAGAATTCTGTCAAAATTTGATTTCATTTTGGATTCCCATTTTCCCATTGGTGCAAGATGAAGATTATCTATGTAACGGAAATAGAGAGCTGAAAAGAATTTTGGGGTCATGTCACAAACTCATGGAGTAGAGTTGACACATGAGGAATTGGTGAGACATTTGATTGGGAGTTTGTGATGTTATAATTAGAAACAAGTGACGCCATCTCCATATTGCTCACTTCTTGATTATGAGCTACTTAAAATGTATTATCCTAATCCTCCCATACGTTGCAATTGCATCTTCTTCTGTACAGCTAGCTTTTACGTGTAAGGACTTCAATATACAAATCATGGCGACACACAATTCTTTAGATAGGTATCACAGTATTCGTTATTTTGTGAAGTTATAGATATTTAAGTCATCTCTTTCCCATTATTCCTTTTTAACAGAACAAGAAAAGAAGAAATTTTTCAATTAGGTTTGTGCCGATATTTTAGGTCGTACAACAAGATTTTACAGGTTTTTTTTTGTTAACAATGACATCCTTATAGGTTTTAAGATTGTATATAAAATAGATCACTGATTGTCGAAGTTGACCGGTCGGCGTTGACCGGTCAACGTCCGCCCGGGCTGGGATGGCGGGCGGGTCCGTCCCTGGTCACACAGCTACTCATTATACAATTTTTTGAAAATATAATCTACAAAATATATGTATATGTAAAGTGTATGTATATATTTGATGGCGATGAGAGTAGGTTAGAAGTTGAAAGATCTACACAAGAATTCTTCGAATTCTCTAAGCCATTGTTCTTACTGTTGGAAAATTATTTAATTTGCCGTGATGAGCCGACATATGTAATTAACTGTATATAAATGCTATCTTAAAGTTAAGTCCAAAATTAAAGTGATCTAATAAGGAATTAAGTAATTGAGTTTTAAACATCTAAATAAAGTGTGAGCCAGACTATACGTGTAGAGACCGGATCCATTAGGGTTTGTATTTGACGATGGGCCGAAAACATATGGAAATATATAAAGGATTATGGTCCCCAATTCATGTGTGATTTTCTCATTCTTTGTGGCATCCCATCAATACAAGAATACAAGAGAAAGCATATAAAGATGAAGATCTATAAA
The DNA here is from genome assembly GCA_035079005.1 of Fraxinus americana. Lineage (NCBI taxonomy): Eukaryota > Viridiplantae > Streptophyta > Magnoliopsida > Lamiales > Oleaceae > Fraxinus > Fraxinus americana. Next base: position 17,840,842 of record CM068708.1, on the reverse strand, counting down.
ACCCACAATCAAGAATTAAGATGGAGATTTGAAACAACCAAATTGAAGATTTACAGATCCAGATTCAAGATTCATTATTCAAGTCAGAAATTAATTGATTAAGGTATGTTCCGCGTTAATTCAGTTTCTTGATAGTTTGACATGAAGATCTTGACAAGATCATAAAGTTTAAGTTTTAATAAAGTTACAACAAGTGGTATCAGAGTCTATTCATGTTAAATCATTGGGAATCAAGTATTTTTAATTTGGTTCTTGTGTATTTTTATGGTTTTCAAATTTAATAATTTCGAATTTAGATTTATTAAATTTGAAAATTATTCGGTTAATTTTCAAGATTTCAGAATTTCAGTTAAATAAAAAAAAATTTGGAGCGGCGCTTCTTACATCGACAACACTATTGTTCTGAAATAGTATTGAGTAACAAACATTGCGTGTAAGCGGCGCCTTTGTTTTCGGTTGCCGGCGCCGCCCATGTTGATTTTTGGATTTTAGGGTTTGGATGAATTTTGGGGGTAGGGGCTTGGGTTGAAAATTTGAAGTTTTGAGGTCCTTGGTTGCAATTTTAAATTAGGGTTTGATTTTAATGTTTAAACCCGTAGTGTTTACAACATTGGTTTATCAGCCTATTAAGTTTAAGATTTTGGTATTTCAGCCCCCTAAGGTTAAAAAAATTCATCCAATTGGGCTTTTAAAGTTTCGGGTTTAATAATTCAGTCCCTCAAGTTTCAAAATTAATTATTTTTGGACCATTAAAGTTTTAATTTTAATGTTTAAGTCCATACAGTTCGCAACTTTGGTTATTCAGCCCCTAAAGTTTAAAATTCATTCAAGTTGGACCTTAAAGTTATGGGTTTTGATAATTCAGCCCCTGGAGTTTTAAAATTAATTATTTTTGGACCATTTGAAGTTCTAATTTTGCAATTAAAGGCTCAAAGTTTTTGATTTTGTTTTAATTGGCTCCAAAGGTTTTAAATGTTTTAAATTTGGCCCCTAAAGTTTTGAATAATTAATTTTGACTCATAAAATTTTTCAATAATTAATTTTTGGACCCCTAAAGTTTTGAATAATTAATTTTTGACTCCTAAAGTTTTTCAATAATTAATTTTTGGATCCTTAAAATTTTGAATAATTAATTTTTTGACTCATAAAGTTTCCAATAATTAATTATTGACCTCTAAAGTTTTGGTTAATTATTTTTAGGTTCATAAAGTTTTGAATTATTAACCCTAGGCCCCTAAAGTTTCAAATAAAATAAAAGAATTAAGGATTAACAATTATAATTCAAATTTTGGTATTTCTTTTGGATTACTAATTTTTCTAAATGAATTGATTGAAACAACATGCCACCAAAATGACATCTCTTGCCTAGATTAATTTATTTGGAATATTAGAAAGGTTGTGTGTACGTAATTCATGAGGGTATTGACCGACCCAAAGAAAGGTTAATATTTGGCCGAATTATTTACATACCTGTGGTAATAAATATTTGACAATTATAAGATTTTATTTTATGTGAACAATAAATCAGTCCAAAGATAGGTTTATTGTTTGACATGATTTATTGTCAATATTTGATTATTACACCAAGAGTGCCACTTACAAGTTGATATTTTTGTCCAAAGATTAAATATCAATGTTGTGTTCGGTCTCTTGTGATGGGGTTTACCATTATTTGAATTGATTAATTGTTTAATACGGATTCCTATGTGAACATGTTAATTAAGTATTAGTTCTCTATTCAATTAATTCATCAACTTCCACAATATCTGCCAACATCAACTCCATTCCCGTGCTAAATGGAACCAACTTTAAGGATTGGAAAGAGAACGTTATGTTCGTTCTTGGCTGCATGGACTTAGACCTTGCGTTAAGGACTGAACAACTAGCTGCACTTATGGATAAAAGTTCTGTTGATGAAAACGGGGACTTTGATAAGTGGGATTGTTCAAACCGCATGAGTCTTATAAGATGAAGCGTGGTATTCTAGAATCATTCAGGAGCGCTGTGTCCGATAAGGTAACTACTGCCAATAAATTTAGTTTCACTAAGGTGTAAAAGTAAAGGAAATATTCGGGAGTATATTATAGAGATATCTCATATTGTTTCAAACTTAAAGGCTCTAAAGTTTAAGCTATCTGATGATTTGCTCATGCATCTGGTTTTAATTTCTATTCCTGCACAATTCAAGGTCAGTTATAACTGTCAAAGGGATAAATGGACTCTAAATGAGCTCATTTTTGTGTGCAAGAAGAAGAAAGGTTGAAGCAAGAAAGGACTGAAAGTGTTCACTTAGCTAGTACTTTTAAGGACAAGTTCAAGAAAAGAAAGAATAAAAAAGCTGCATCCGGTTCGGTTCAAAATTAACAGCGAAATAAATTTAGCGGTAAATTTTGTGAAAATTTGGGACATATAAAGAGAGATTGTGCTAAATACCACACTTGGCGTGTAAAGAAAAATACATTTCTCACTTTGGTTTGTTTTGAGGTAAATTTATTGTCAATACATAGACACACTTGGTAGATAAAATTTGGTACCACCACTCACATAAGTGTGTCTATGCGGGGTTGTCTGAGCTGCCAAAACCAATTGATGCTAAAAGATTCATCTATCTGGGGTGATGGCAAATCAGTTAAGGTTGAGGCTTTGGGGAATTTAGGTTATCATTAAAAACTGATTATTATTTGAATTTGAAAGAGATATTTGCGGTACCGTCCTTTTGGATGGAATTTGGTTTCTATTTCTAATTGGACAAATTTGGTTACTCTTGTTCAATTAGAAATAGTCAATTTGATATTTTTCTTAATTCAAATATTGTGGGTGTCAATTTTTTATCCAGTTACGATAACCTTTGTTTGCTTAATACGGTTGCCTCTTATAAAGAAACCTTGTATTTGGATTCACGTGGTATTGACCATAAATTAATCAATGAGAATTCTATTTTGTTATGGCATAAGCGATAAGGTCCCATCTCTCAAAAGAGAATGGAAAGATTTGTGTCAGAAAGAATTCTCGATTCCCTTAATATTTTCAGACTTAAGTAAATTATATTAAGGGAAAACAAACAAACATAAGGAGATTAGGTGTCAATAGGACTTCGGATGTCTTAGAATTAATTCATACGGATATCTGTAAATCATTCCCTTCGGCTTCTTGTAATGGTCAACAGTCATTTATTACGTTCATAGACGATTTTTTCTCAATATGACTACCTATATTTCATTTATGAGAAATCCCAAATACTGGACATGTTCAAGGCATACAAGACTAAGTTCGAAAATCGACCCAATAAAAGAATTTAACAAGTCAAATCTTACCATAGAGGTGAATACTATGAAAGATATGACGAATCAAGAGAACAATGTCCAGGACCTTTTGCAATATTCCTAGAGGAATGTGGAATTTACCCACAGTATATCAGGATCCTCCTAGGTATAAGCACTAAAGACTGCAGCTTAAAATCTCAACAAAGTTTCAAGTAAAGTAATTGTTAAGGGGTTACAAATTTTTAAAGGTCCCACTATCAGGTCAATTTTCGAAATGGGAAATATTCGATTTCTTGAGGATGTAGAGTTTGTGAGGGGAGATAAGGTTATGATTTTGTCTTCGATGAAGAATATTTATATATTCCTTCTGTTGCAATTGACAATGATTTGGTTCATGGACAAATTCTTGCTCCAAATCTTGTTCAAGAAGCAATTTTGGATCAAAACAATATTACAAAATCCCCCATACACAATCAAGAGATTGTTCTAGAAAAACAAACTCAACAATCTCAAGAACAAATGTCATTAAAGAAATTCACTATAAAAGAAGAAAAACAATTCTGGATAACTTATAATCTTTCTCCAATAAAATAAGGATGACGTGAATTGACAAAAGAAGAACTTATCAATCAACTTTCATCAAGTCATGCAAATAAATAATTCTAAAGAGTGGATTGATGTCATGCATAAAGAGATTTCTCTCCGGCTTCTATGAAAACTCTTTTTGGACAAATATGGCGTCTGTGACATATTTTGATCTTAAATTGTATTAGATGGTTTACAAATTAAAGAAATCCATCTATGGATTTAAGTTGGTTTTCCGAATAGGTATCACAATTTTATCAAATAATTATCTCATTTGGTTTCGAGATACATTTAATTGATGATTGTGGATATCACAAGTTCAGTGGGAGTAAGCAAATCTTTGTGATGCATATTTTGTATTAAGGATATAGATATACAAGAATTGTTCTTGGTGTATTTTCGGATTACCACAAAAAAGTTGTATCGATAAGGTTTTTAAAAGATTTGAAATGCAGATATGAAAATCAAGTGATACCCCTACAATTAAGGGAGACAACTTTAGTCTCAATTAATGCCCCCAAGGATAAATTTAAAGGAAAAAGATATACATCAAATTCCCTATGCTTTAGCAATTGAGAATTTAGTGTATACTCGGGTTAGCACACATCCGGATATAGCATTCATTGTTGGAATGTTAGGCAGATATTTAATTAACTTGCGATGAAAATTTGGAAAGCAGTCATCAGGTTATTCAGTATCTATAGAGAACAAAGGATTACATGATCACATTCAGGAAAATCAGACCAATTGGAGATCGTTGGATATTCTGATTTTTATTATGGAATTTGACTGTAAAATATTGTCACTAGGCTGCGTATTTTGGATGGAAATAAAAGACCACTTAAGTTATTTTGTGACAATAACAGTCTTGTGTTCCCACAGGAACATGGCAATGCCAAAGTTTATGGACAGTAAGTTCCTAGTGTCAAGGAAAGAATTCAAAGTGGTTAGCTTTCTATAAAGCATATAAGGATAAACTCTATAATCATGTATCCATTTATTAAATGGTTGCCACCCAAGATCTTTCATGAGCATGATGCTCACATGGGTGTTGCATCTTTTGATATATATCAGTTTAGTGGGAGTTTGTATTTTGGATATTATCTTTTGACACATAATTTTAGTTATGCACATTCAATTCATTTCAGAAATAAAGTATTCAGTTTAGTTCCACTCTGATTAAAGTTTATGGTTAATCCCATAAGGTATTAAGGAATAAGGTAGGACCGGTTGGAAATAGGCATGTTTAGATCACATTACATGTAATTTTCATACTACACATCCACACTTGATCTATGTTATTTGATTGTATTGATGTACGTGACCATTGATGGGTTTAGTTATGTTACTTATAAAGAAGACCGCCTTGATCCTATATTGATATAATCAATGGACGAGATTGTTCGGAGATACTTTTGGTTATGATAGCAAAAGTTTTGAGCTCATAAGATTATACACATTTATCAGGTAACATATGTGACCCAAGTGGGAGATTGTTGGGAAAATATTTAATTTGCTATGATGGGCCGACATATGTAATTAACTGTGTATAAATACTATCTTAAAGTTAAGCCCAAAATTAAAGTGATCTAACAAGGAATTAAGTAATTGGGCTTTAAGCATCTAAATAAAGTGTAAGTCGGGCTATATGTGTAGAGTCCAGATCCATTAGGGTTTGTATTTGACGATGGACCGAATACATATGGAAATATATATAAAGGATTATGGTCCCCAATTCATGTGTGATTTTCTCATTTTTTGTGGCACCCATCAACACAAGAATACAAGAGAAGATATATGAAAAGGAAGATCCATAAAACCTGCAATCAGGAATTAAGATGGAGATTTGAAGCAACCAAATTGAAGATTTACACATCCAGATTCAAGATTTATTATTCAAGTCAGAAATCAATTAATTAAAGTATGTTCCGCGTTAATTCAGTTTCTTGATAGTTTGACAAGCAAATCTTGGCAAGATCATAAAGTTTAAGTTTTAATAAAGTTCCAACGCTTGCTAATCTCTAATATTGTGAATTTTCTTGGGAAGAAATGATGGAAACGCACCACCTCCTCCTCCATTGCCACCACTTCCGTCGCATTGCAGAACTGAAAATTGAAAAGCCAAAGCCCATGTTTTCTCCCCAGCACACACACACACCCACACACCCACTACGAGTATGTGATTACAACTCTGTATGTATCAAAAAAATCAAAAGAAGGGGTACTTTTCGACATGTTTTACGAGAAAGGGTCCTCGTGACTTTACTGTCCAATCTTAAGTTCTGAAAAATCTGTAAAAATCGTCAATCTTTCTTGTTAGATTAATGGCATGTCATCATAATATTAATGCAATTCATTTTGGACAGCCTTTCAGTTTTTTTATATAAGCAAACAGTTTCACTGGACTAACTGGGAATGCCAATGAAGCTTATAGTGTGCTCTTAGCAATGCAATTCATACAATAATTGCCAAATGAGATGCCCAATTGTTTAATTTCGTCACTTTTGAGCGTTTGTTACTTTTTTTGTGTCACTTTTTTAAATTTTTGTCGCTTTTTTGAATTTGTCAGTTTTTTTATTGTCTATGTCTTTTTAAATTTGTGTAACTTCTTTTAATTTATGTCATTTTTTTTGAATTCGTCACTTTTTAAAAATTTCTGTCACTTTTTTTGAATTTTTCTCACTTTTTTAGTGCTATCACTTTTTTCAGTCACCTTCTAGATTTCTATCATTTTTTTTATTGACAAACATCAAGTTTTAATAAAAGTGACCACTGACCGTGTATGTCATTTTTAATTAAAAAACAGTGACACTTAACTTTTAAAAGTGACATTGTGTAACTTTTTTAATATTATACAGTATTTTTTACTTCCAAAAAAATTTTTATTTGATTTTTCAAAAGACCCTTAATTTTAAGGGTATTTGTGTAAGTTGTCCTTTAAAAGACCTTGATATTTTTAGAACATATCCGAGTCAAAGGACACTTATTCGAATCACTTCTTTTTAAACTGTTAAAAAACCTAAGGACTCTATCATGAGTATGTAAAATACAAGACTTCAAATTCTCGAACCCAGAAAAGAATTCGATCAATTCAAAAGAGTTAAACGATGAGCATCACGATGTGAAAAATCATATGGTCAGTTCTTGATTGATATAGAAATGGTGTCTATCTATGCTTCTCAATGCAAGCATCCAGTTGTATGTCACCAACTGCAACTGATCACCTTCACAATAAATGCAACAATTTGTTTAAAAAATAAACAAATAATAGTTATTCGATAACATGCAAATGTTTACCAATTACAATATAGTCCTAACACTTCTGGATACACATCCCAACAATTCTCCCATTTACCCTAAAATGTATGCGATATGTCATGCATTTTTCGTACTTTTCAATTTTCACGTGATCATCGAAAACCTTTGTTAGTGGGTCGATTAGGTTATGTGTAGAAGCAATCTTACACACCATCTCACCCTACATTGGAAAATCTCTCCTAAGAGATATTGTTACATCCCCACCATAGATTAGATCTTTTACATCACCCTACATTGGAAAATCTCTCCTAAGAGATATTGTTACATCCCCACCATAGATTAGATCTTTTACATTAACTATCGTTCCACTATTATTAGTTATTACAATATAATTAGGAGTTAAGCTGATGCGAATATTTTCTCTAAATCTGCAAGAAATTGTTTGAGTCAGACTATCTTCTAAACTGATTCACAAGTTGTCACATATTTAAACTCTATGGTAAAATCAACAATACATGATGAATTGATGCTAACCTTGAGGGGTTACTCAATTGGTCAAGTCTTGAGTTTGCTCCCCAATGGTCACCAGTTCGAGTCGTCTCAGGGCCACTGAGGTGAGTATCAAGTCGTAAACTTCAGGGGCCCGTGAAATTAGTCGAGGTGTGCACAAGCTAGCCCGGATATCCACGGTTATAAAAAAAAAAAAAGTTTGATGCTCCTCCATGTCACAGTTCTGCCATCGAGTGTGAAAACTGATCTCGATGGTGATTTCCTAAAGTTTATGTCTGTCTGAAAATCTGAATAGAAGGACCAAATGAAAGAATAAAAAAGTTCAGGGACTTAGGCTACAAATTCACATGAATTGACACGTCCATTAGCGCGTGCAAGTTTAGCTTCTGTTTCGCGTGCATGAACGCACCAAGCCATAACAGGTCGTATTTTACATATTTGCTGATTTGTATAAATCTATATGTACGTAATTATTGTAAATAATGGATTACATAGGCCCCATGTGGAAGAAATATGGCAGTGGATGTGAAGTGTGGAAAAGTCAAAAATTGTAGACTACCAATGAATGCGCTCCACATGTCAATTATGTAATATATTATGTAAATAATTATGTAGTTGTAGCATGATCCGAGCTGATTTAAAGGCTTTTCGGATGATTTCAAGATCAAAAATGATCATATATATATTTAGCCCCCGTTCGATGGGTATTAAAATCGGATTTTTATTTAAATTTTGATAAAAATTAATGAAATATGTGATTGAAAAATTATGAATTCAAATTGGAATTAATTATTAATTTAAATTTAAATTGAAATCTAAATTTTAATCACATCAAACGTGTGCTTAGTTTTTTTTTGACATTATTAAATTGTGTAAAATTATAAGCCAAAGAAAAAGATTGGTGTATCATAATTAAGGTAAACGACGCAGCCTAGTTTTAACCTTTGATTTTAATAATGAAGTTTTGGTTTTGGTTTTTATTTAACATTGGTGTATCATTCTATTGATCTATATATTCGATTACATGGTAATGGTTGATTAGTTTGTGAATTGTAATTAGTCGAGAGGCGAATTAATTGTTTAAATAAAACAAAAAAATCGATAATTTTGTTAGAAAATAGAGATATACTTCTACGGTTAATGGGATCGTTAAATTAATTTCTTGGTAATTTAATCATTTAATTAGGATCAAAATATTCATGTAGAGATACAGTGCATCAACTTGGATAAGTAAAATTGATTTTACTTGAGAGAGGTTTCAATTAATTTTGAGAAATTCAACCAGACACACGTGTAAATTAATTTAATTTCTTTCTTTAGCTTTTGTTTGGCACAGCTTATTTGAAAATTATTTTTTCCTCTAACTCATTTCAACTACACATTCTTTCAATAGAATAGTTTTTCAAATGAATTCATATCTTTTTCTGATTTTTAGCCACACGTTCTCCAAAAATCATTTTTCACTTCAGATAATCTTGCCAAAAATCAATCGAGGAAATCCTTAGAAGCTCAGATTTTCAATCTTGCAACTCTTTTAATTGTCCTCCCTGACTTCGCCCTTGTGGGACAATAATTTCAACTCTTCTAAGTTCACCTTACTGCTTATTTCATGATAATGTGAACTTACAATTTCATAACATCTGCACTATTATTAATTGGTTTAAGATTTTAATTTTTTTTATAAGAAACTAATATATGTTGAAGGTTAGTATGAAAATAATTTAAGAGGTTTTCTTCCTTGACTTTGACCTTTGGAACAAAAAAAATTGAAATTCCTTGACTTTTTATAACTGGTCTTGAGTCATAGAGAATTTATTTGAAACACTTCTTTTTACACTACTCTAATATCGTACATGAGATTCACACCTTATCCTGCCCCTCGTATAGTTCTTTAGAATAATTGGATATTTACCTCGTACATGAGATTCACACCTTATACGGCTCCTCATACAGTTCTTTAGAATAATTGGATCTTTTACAAAGAGATATACGATGAGCGTATAAGGTGTGAATTTTATGTTTGATATTAGAGTGATAAGGATAACATGTCGATTACACTAAGTGACACATTTGAATAATAGCTTTTACATCCCTACTTCAGGATATGCATCCACTGCTGCCCATCAAAAACTTGTTGGATGCAATGGCTACAAAACCTAAAAATAGATTGAATGGTAACAAAACACTTGCTAAAATAGCCATATAACCCGATGAATTCGTGCACTTTCTTGATAATGAATGAACCAAAAGAAAATCAGAAAAATTGAATAATTTTTAGCCACGAGATTCAATCCAATAAAGGAATATGTGGTTCCAAAAACAGTATATATTCACGTTGAGACCAAAAGCTTTATTTCCATTCACAAGCCATTGGCATTTCCAAGAAAAATTCTCATACTTCTTAACAACTCAAAAATTGTCTCATAAACGATTCAAGGCCATTATGGCTGCTCCAAGAGAAATTGGGGTCAAAACATGCCTTCTCTTGAGTTTAGCCTTGCTCGCGATTGGAGCCAAATCCACCCCTCTCAATGGTGTCCGTCGTGGCCTTGTTGGTGAGACAATTTTTGACGTTATGAAGTATGGGGCTAAAGCTGATGGCAGGTTTGATAATGCCCAGGTGAGTGATTAGGGGAATTGAAATCTACAACCCGCATTTGTTTTGCTTATTTGTCTCGTGAGAAGGGAATTAGGCTTAATCTTTAACTTTTTTTTTAGGCTTTCATCCATGCCTGGAACGCAGCGTGCAAATCAACTGGACCAGCCAAGGTTGTTATTCCGAAGGGAGACTTTGTGGCTGGGAATGTCATTTTCCAGGGGCCGTGCAATGCTACAAAACCCATAACCATTGAAATCCAAGGAAATGTATTGGCAAGCACAGACCTTAGTGTTTACACTTCAGGCTCATGGATCAAGCTTGACGAAATCGATGGCCTTGTAATCACTGGGGGAGGAACAATTAATGGCCGGGGAAAATCTTTGTGGCAGTTCGCTGGCAGCCATAATGAGGGCACTCTTCTCCCAGTTGTAAGACCACCTTTCATTTACCTTTTCTGAATGACATCATCTAAGAATTTAAATTGTTAGAAAGACGAAAAATTAATTTATTTTAATTTATTCTGGATTTCATCCACTCACGTACATGCTGATATAATTTTTCATATAAGGCGTGACAACGTGCACAATTTTTGGGTGCAGTCTCTTGTGTTTGAGAAGATAAAAAACTCCGAAATGCACGATGTGAATTTCGTAGACAGCATGGGTTTCCATTCTACGGTCACCGACAGTGAAAACATTAAAATATCGAAACTCAACATATCTGCCCCCGACGACAGCCCTAACACGGACGGCATGCACATAAGTAATTCTATTAATGTCAATGTCACTGACTCCATCATCGGAACCGGTGACGACTGTGTCTCCATTGGTCATGGCACCACCAACATTCTCGTCTCCGGAATTACTTGTGGCCCTGGACACGGCATCAGGTCAGCCCTAGTATCCCATAATTTAAACTTTTAGAAGCGATGAAAATGAATTCAGCATGTCGTTTAAATACTCATCATGTTTGTATGTCAGTATTGGTAGCCTCGGAAAGCGCCCAGAAGAAACGGATGTGAAGGGAATTAGTGTCATCAACTGCACACTTAAAGGAACTACAAATGGTGTAAGAATCAAAACCTACCATGCATCTCCATCAATCCAAGCTTCCGACATTCTTTACAAAGATATAATAATGGCTGATGTTAAAAACCCCATCATCATAGATCAGCATTACGACTCCAAGAATAAACCCGAGGTACGTATTATACTCCACCCGTAATGGTTTGATAAATCTTGCATATATCGGTTAATCTTTAATTCTGTTTCTACGATATTTGAATATATCTTTTTTTTTCTGCAGCAATCGAAGGTGAAGATCAGCGACGTTCACTTCGTAAACATAAAGGGAACAACAATTTCAAAAATTCCAGTTTCTCTCTACTGCAGCGAAGCAGTTCCTTGTGAAGGTGTTGAATTGGCTGATATTGATTTAGCCCCTTCTGGTGCCGTCGGTTCTCTTACATCTGTTTGTGACAATGCAAAATTTGTGTTAAAAGGAAAACCTATCCCTCCCGGTTGTGCTTGAATAGCAGCAAAAAACTGAAAAAAAAATAAAAAGTACAGCTAATAATTGTTTTGATATATTCAAATCGAAAGATGATATTTTGACCTTTTTATTTTTTTTTTTTCAATTTTTTGACGCTTAGATGGGGTGATAAGTTTTAGGTAATGCACAGCACTGTTGTAATTGCATTATAATATCAGACTGATAATATAATTATTGCATATGCATATTTCATTTGTATAATAGCAGTGCAGACGTTTTCCTACACATTCAACATTGATTCTTCTCTCTTACAATTTAACTTCTTATTGGTGTTTAAATTTGGGGAGGACTAAGCAATCCGACTGAGAAAGTGGTGAACCAAACCGTGGACTAATCCGGATGGACAATTCCATTTGTACAGAAATGGATGATAGAGGAGTCTGACAACATCTCACGTGCGTGCAAGCCCCGCGTGATTAAAAAATTCCAAAAAAAGTGGGCCCCCTATTGTGAGTGTTCGGTCATCCATTTCTGCCAACCATTTTCTGTACAAATAACATGGTTGAATCCGGAGACTACGTTTTTACATGTGCACAATTGAACCGGTTATTCACCCGAATGTGATAAATATGTTGCTTCTTTCATATATATCTACACACATTATTAATTTTATTCAATGTACATATAGACGTCATGTTTTTGTTGTTTTTAGCAAAGACATCCACACCGAATTTTTTGGCTCCACCAAACACTACAAGAAAAATGGCCTTTAGCAACACCTAAAAGGCAACATTCATTCATTAAATGTTATTAAAGGGAGTCTATTGCAACGTTTGGACGAGTGAATGTTGCTAAAGGGGCCTATGCCAACGTTTTTTAAATGAATGTTGCAAAAAGTGACTTTTCGCAACGTTCATTGAACGTTGCGAAAAGTCTCACCTTTAGTAACGTTTAAAAAATGTTGTGAAAAATAACTTATTGCAGCGTTTTTTAAACGTTGCAAAAAGTGGCATTTCGCAACATTTTATAAACGTTGCTAAATGTTAACTTTTCGAAAAGAGAAACACATTATTTAGCCCAATCAACGTTAGCCCTAATATCGTCACCGCCTCTCTTTTCTCCCTCTTTCATTCAAATCCACCATTTTCTTCCGACCATTTTCTTCCGCTAAATCCCCATATATAAGCATCTCCAGCCGACTGACTCTGCGTGTTACGCTGTCACTACGTGACTAAGAAATCAAGAAAGAGAAAAATGGCAGAGGGACGAGTCGAAGAAATGGTAGAGGAGGAGTTTTCTGTGTGGAAGAAGAACACGCCATTACTGTACGACCTCGTCATCTGCCATGCGCTTGAGTGGCCATCTCTCACCGTCCAGGTTTTCCTCTATTCTCCAACCATGTATATATCATCAAAAAGACAAGAGTTCGAGGAAGGAGGGAGGATAAGCCTAACCTCCAGAAAGCAACAGAGCACCAATTGAAATAAAAGCGGTAAAAAAAAGAGTAAATGAGAAGTACTACTCCCTATACAAGGAAATCAAATGAGTCTTAAAACTACAAAGCAATCCATATCTATCAATACATATAGACTGAATGTTTTACAAGCCTTATTATACGTATTTACACCACCTTGGATAACATTTTAGAAGACAAATGTTAATATGAAAACTTCTCAATATTTATATATTGCATGTTGGTGTACACAGTACATAACATGCTTGTAATATCAGAACATTGATAATCCTGAAATGCGCCTTTCAGTTTTTTCTTTAGAAAAAAATTTACCATGCATGCAAAATCAAGTCGATTTTGTGAGAATCTATGTGGATAGTGTTCAGGGACCGAACTTGAGGTTTTCGAGAGGCTTTTACGGCAAGCATTGCACGGTTTGAAATTAAAGTGAGAATCTATGCGCAAAATGTACATGAGATTAAAGAGATTTTTACGACATGCATTGCACGCCGTAAAAAGTACATTTTATTGTAGTGACTATTTTTTAAATGAACGAAGAATAGGCATATTTTTCAATCTTAGGCTTTAGAATCAATGAAGGGACTAATTTCATCTTTTTTTTCACATAAAAAAATATATTTTTCACTGTAATTCCCAATTTATTTTATTTCTCAAAGTTCTGTTTTACACATTCTGTAATAATTGTTTTATTCTTTTTATAACAATTTAATAATTGTAACTCAGAGTCATTATTGTTAGCACTTTGTGTTGCATTTTGTTAAATTGTTACACGGAGTGTAACAGTAGTAACGGTAAGTGTTATATCATAGATCTAATCAATTTTGAACATAAATACTTTTAATATATATATAATTGATGTAACTTTCAGGCAGATCTATTATTTAATTAATATTCAATTAAAATTAAATAATAAAATTCGTATATTCAAATATTAGAAATTTATTAATCATAAGGAGTTGTGATTGTGAGATACAAATTATAATATGACTGAATCTTATGTTATTCGTGGTCGTAAATAATAACGAGATACAGATATCGTTATTACGGATAGACCATCACACGTGACATTTTTTACTTGTGAAGTAAATAGCTGATCTCACAAGTTAAAGTGTGGTGACACTTAAACGAACACGTGAATATTTTGTTATAGAACAAAACATTAGAAACTCGTTGGGAGATTCCACATGGATAACAATTTGAGTGTTAGTGATTAATCTCTAATTTTCGGTAGTGAAATTGGTCATTTGACTTTATCATAGTGCCTTATATGAGGACAACATACTTTGATGATGTTGGATATTGTTCTGCAAAGGGCCGCTAATGCGGTATCTTTCGGGTATGTCAAGAATCATATGAATGTTATAAATGATCAATACATGATTCATCACTCTTAGATAGTAAGAGATTATAATCTACATTTCATTCAATTAAGTTACTAACGAAATCATTGGTCAAGGTGTATTCATAAGTCGAAAAAGAGTTTTCACTTATATTGATTTAATAGTGAGATGAAAAATATGATTGATAATTGAAATTGACACAAATTGATCGGATCATATTGACGAAAGAATTATAATTTCATGGTGAACGAACAAATTTTGTTTTATCATACCACGTGACATTTTTCGTCACATGTATTTCCCTAACACATTGCTAAATGTCAATATGGGATAACGAATGTGAATTTGTGATAAATTAAAAGAGGTACTTTAATTTATCGATTTTGATTATATCAAAATAATAATTCATGTCGTTAGGTATCGTGTTCGGGAATCGATGAGTCACACACAAAAGGATAATCAGAAGAATGAGATTCATCAATTAATTAATTAACAAGTGTTGTACAGTTAATTAATTGGATTGCTTGTTAATAGACCCGAATTAATTAATTGGATTAATTAATTCATGAACCAAATTTAATTAATTAGATTAATTAAATATTGGATCGGGATAAGTTTAAGAGACGGAGAAAGCTCATTTCGACTTATATTAATAAATCATTAGAGTTTCAGAAAAATAGAACAGACAATAATTCATGAATTTGCTAGTACAAGAAAAGAGAAAATCTAATCCTCTCATTCTTGTTTTTTTGTGTGAATTTTCATTGGAAGCTGGACAATTGAATCACTATGGATTGCAGATCGTGATTGTTTATGTTTCAAAATCAGTAAACGAGTTTGCAGAACCTACAAAATGTACAATTTCTATCACAATTTCTTTCTAAACACAAAGAAGATCTTTGATGGGAATTGAAATATATTTTATTTTTCGCTGTACATGTTAAAGTACATTTAGAACCGTAACAAATAGTATTACACATTCATTGCCATCAATTTCCACTGACACCGTTGAAACTTGAAATGTTACCCTCGTAAAATACAAAGGGTAGTACTTATAAGTCAGTGCTGCCTCACTACAAACCACCACCACCAATACAAGCACCAAAATTATATCAACCCATAAAGAAATAAAGGGGAAAAAAAAAAAAAAAGCATCCAACAAATATGATAAATAAGTGAAGTATGAACAAAATAAAGATGCAATTTAACTAAAGCTTAAAAAGTGCTTATGTGTATTTTTTTTAATTCCATTTTACTCTTTATTTGCCCACCATACCCCTGTAACACGCCACACTGTATAAAATTGTCAATGGCAGTCGAACTGCATGATTGACTCCGCTTGGAATCTAGCGAGTGGTCGGCAGGGTGCAATAGGTCGGCGAAAGAGAAATACATGAATTACAGAATGTGATGTTATACACTTTTTTTATTCTTATACAAAGTTTTTTATTAGGGGTAATGCTACATGTACACACACTTTTACACAATCTTTTACACCTTTCTCATATGGAGGGGAGTCCACGATTATTTTATTATGTGTGGGCCCCCTTCCATGTGAGAGAGGTGTAAAAGATTGTGTAAAAAATTGTGTACACTTAGCATTATTCTTTTATTAGTGTTTTCAAGTAGATTGTTGTTCTCTCTTTCCTTTCCCTTTCCCCCATTTTTCCCTCCTCTTCTTTCCCTGTTCTTGGAAGCTATTGGGTAAACGAAAAGGACCATTCAAATACTCACGACGTGAAAATGCGAGATAGAGGGACAAATAGGAATGGGGAAAGAGAAAAAAAGACTAGAAAGTAAAGCAAAACGACGTCTTTCACTTTACGCTTACTAAAAATAGAGTTTTATTAAAGTTGTATATGTTAACTTTACCTCGTATCTCCACTTTATATCATAGTAAACAACGTGCTAATTTATGCTAGTAAAAAATTGCGTTCTATTAAAGTTAGTATATTTTTTAAAGTGATGTGTGTTCCTATATCATATCTCTATTTTATGTCATATAAACAT
The DNA here is from genome assembly GCA_035079005.1 of Fraxinus americana. Classification (NCBI taxonomy): domain Eukaryota; kingdom Viridiplantae; phylum Streptophyta; class Magnoliopsida; order Lamiales; family Oleaceae; genus Fraxinus; species Fraxinus americana. The sequence goes on along the minus strand of CM068708.1, from coordinate 17,824,312 downwards.
GTCTGTTTTATGTTCGGTAAGAACAACGTATTATTAATGTGATATGTGACAACTTTATGTCATATAATGTCATATAAACATGTCCATTTTATGTTCGGTAAGAACAACGTATTATTAAAGTGATTTGTGGAACTTTATGTCATATTAACCAATGTATTCATTTTAGTTCTAATAACTTAGATTAAGATGTGATAAAATGTTAATACTATCTCTTAAGCTACTAACACTAGTCTTCAAAATTGGATAAACTCAACTAATAAAAAAATTGAACATATAAAAGAGATCAATTCAAAGAAGAATACCCCTACTTGCCCACCGCGGCTGGCCCCTCACCCATTTCCTATATTTATACTGCAAAACCCCTCGCGACCGAGGCCATAATATCCGAATCCATTTTCAAAACCTTTCTATATCATACATTTCTTTATTGCTCTTTTCTTGTTTCAATTTCTAGTTTGATATTCACAGAATTTTTCATATTTTCCTAATTCAAGAATGTGTGGCGGTGCAGTACTTGGCGATTTCATTCCCCGCAATGGTAGTCGCCGTGTCACTTCCGTCGACTTCTGGCCCGTCTCCTCCTCCGGCCAAAATGTCAATACCAGTTCCAAAACATCTCAACCCCACAAAGGTAAGATGTCGAAACCTATGTTTTTTATATGTTCTTTTGGGTATGCTTTTTACGTGTTCTTTTGGGTTTGAATTTGACTGGTACAAACAGATGGTGTGCATGTTGTGAAAGGTGAGGAATTTTTACAAACAGATGGTGAGCATGTTGTGAAAGGCGCCAAAGGAAAAAGGCAGAGGAAGAATTTGTACAGGGGAATAAGGCAGCGACCCTGGGGCAAATGGGCAGCTGAGATTCGTGACCCGAGAAAAGGCGTTCGGGTTTGGCTGGGCACTTACAGTACAGCTGAAGAAGCAGCTCGGGCCTACGATAAGGAAGCTCGTAAAATCAGAGGAAAAAAGGCCAAAGTTAATTTCCCCAACGAGGACGATGATTATAGTTACAACAAATTCAATCCCAAACCTCACAATAATGAACTGCATAGCGGGAGTTGTGATTTTAATCGAGTGGAATCATATAATAATAGGTTTTATTCAAGGATGAAGACTGGCCCTGTTGTGGTGTATCCCAGTAAGGAAGTTTCCGTATCCAGGCACGGGTTGAATTCGGGCTTGGAGAATGGTTATCCGTGTTGTGACCTGAAATTGAAGGAGGAGATGAGTGGAAATAGTAGTGGTGGAAAAGAGACGGTAATTAAGGTGGCTGAAGAGGAGGTGGCGGTGGCGGAGAATGAAGTGCAGAAGCTGAGCGAGGAGCTAATGGCCTATGAGAACTACATGAAGTTCTATCAGATTCCGTATCTCGACGGGCAGTCTGGAGCGGCACCGCCTAATTCGGCACAGGAGTCGGTAGTGGGCGGTGGAGCTTTGAATCTGTGGAGCTTTGATGACGTAACTCCTCTCTGAGTCTGACCTCAGCAATATTTTTCACCTTCTGTTATGATGTCATTAGTAAATTAGCCTGGTTTGAGTGACGTTGATTGGTAGTAGATTTATTCAATAAAGTGAAATTACATTTTTCCCCTACAAAATTTTGTAAGCATCTTCAGGAATAAATAAATAGTAGATTCTTTTGATATAAGTTTTGAGTTTCATTTAAATTTTAATTACAGAGACCATTGAACAATTTGAATCCTCGATTTTGTCCAAAATTGATGCTTTTTACAAAAATAAATAAATAAAGGCATGAAACTCAGAGTCAGAGTCAGAGTCAGAGGCGAATTTAGAAGATTCCAAAGAGGCGGTGAAAAGGCAAATGCGCGTTTTTGTAAATTGGCAAAAACAATTCAATTGGCGCTGCTGGTTTTAAGCGGCAACGACTTGGGCAGGAAGAAGGCAGTACAATGTATCTAATTCGTACGAGTGTACTATATACACAAAAAATAACACCCCATTTCACGTGCAATATATATGGTCCAAGTCGACGCACGTGAAAATTTTTATTTTCATTCTTCTACTCATTATTAATCATACATTTTTAAATAAAATAATATTTTATATCACATCAATAATTTTTCCTTCTTTTTCGGCTCCTATTTGAGACACATTAAAGGCATGTTCGGTAGAGATTAAGGCCCCGTTCGGGAGGGATTAAAAGTCAATTAAAATTGAAAATATGACCGTTATTGGGTCCCACTCGTCTAATAAAAGTCAACAATAACGGCTATATTTTCAATTTTAATCTGATTTTAATCCCTCCCATACAAGGCCTAAAATTGGATTAAAATTGAAAAACTAGCCGCTATTGTTGACTTTTATTAGACGAGTGAGACTTAATAACGGTCATATTTTCAATTAAAATTGGATTTTAATCTTGGGCAAACTTGTTCTAAAATTTTTATTATTATTCTTCTGCTAATTTTCGACTACACATTCTTTAATAAAATAATATTTTCGATCACATCAATAATTTTTCCTTCTTTTTCAACCACACATTCTCCATCAATCAACTATTCCAAAATATATTCTTCCAAAATAATGTGACTCAAACACATATTTTCCATCAATCTACTTTTCCAAAATACATTCTTTCAAAATAATTTGGCTCAAACACACCCCAAATTAAAAATGAGAAGTTTCATACTCGTAGGACAAAATTTCGAGCATAAAGTGCGTTGACGATAATAAAAAGAATAAAATATATATATAGATTTTTAAAGTGAAAAAGAATATTGCGAGTGAAGAGTCGAATCCTGAAGACTGAAAAAAAAATAAAAATAAGTCTAGGACTGCTCGAGCAGGCCATATTATTGGATATGGCCTTGCTCTATAGGTTGAACAAACAACATAATTCTATTAGCCCCTCTTTGACCCATATTATTTTTATATTCTCATTCTTCTACTCTTTTTCAACCACACATTTTTCAATAAAATAATATTTTCCATCACATTAATAACTTTTCTTTCATTTTCAACCACATATTCCATATCATATCACTTCAAAAAAATGCATTCTCTCATTTTAATGTGCACCAAACAGGCCCTTAGTAGGGAAATTTTTAGGATTCAATTGGGGACAATTCTTTGAGAGAAAACACGTGGCAATTACATCAACCGTGATTCTCAACAATTCGAGAATAAGAAAGCGTGTAATTCGCTACTTTAAGCTTGTCTTCGCCTTCATAGAATCCAGTGATGCGTTCTCTTCCAAGTTCCAGTATGTGTTGGTTTTTTTTATGTATTCACAGCTTAATTTCTACAAGAAGTTCATGCTAGAATAGTTTATGAAAATTGAAAGCCAATGCAATTCATATTAAAATGGAAAAACACAAGTGGATAGAATACTTAATACCTTTGTAAGCTCGAAGTTTGTTTTATATTTAATTTATACTAAACTAATTTAGACCCTGTTTGGGAGAGATTCTCAAAATTTTACAGTAAATTAATTCTCATTTTCAACCACACATTTTTCACCATCACATCAATAATTTTTTCTTTTTTTTTTTCAACCGCACATTTCCCATCATATCACTATTCAAAATCAATTCTTCCCCAAAAAATCCCTCCCAAACAAGCTATTAGTTTGTTTTTAGTGAGAAAAAACAAACTAAAACTTATTCTCTATACAATTTTTGAATAAACCATTTAAAAAACGTAAATAATTTAGAAAAAAAATAATTATTATTTATTTGTACTATTTTTTGTTTTTTTAAAAAAATATATTTTTTATATTTACGTTTTGCAACAATTCATCGATTGAACTAATGACCTGTCGTTGATGTACTGGCCCACTCATCCAGAACTATGACCGGGTTGAGTTTGATAATGAGAAAAATTCATAAATAAGGTGTATACTTTACACCAATTCAAAAATCAGGTTTATAGTTTGAAAATTCAAAAATCAAGTTTTTTTTCTTATTTTTTATTTATGAAATAATAAATTATTAAATCAATTTATTATTAAATATATAATATAATTAACCCATTCCACATGCACCACCTATGCCGTTCCGAGAACTATTCCGGCTATCATTCCGACCACCACTCTTTTTCGGTGACTGTTCCAATTCCGGCGACTATTCCGGTCACAGATTTACAATTTATGGTCACAGTTCAAAAATTTTATAGGTCACAATTAATTCGTTGGTCACAAATTTCAAAATTAGATGGTCATAAATCAAAATTTATAGGTCACACGATCACAGATTTTCAAATTAATTGGTCATGAATTTTTTTACGGTCACAGATAAAAAATTTGTTGGTCACAGATTATATTTTTAGTCACAGATTATCGAATTGTAAGGTCACAGATAATATTTTTAGTCACAAAATCAAAATCACCAAATTCGCCAGATCCTCCACCAACACCACCACCGTCGACTACCACCACCATTGTCAACCCACCACACATCTAATATGGTCAAATACCACACCACCATTTCACAGCATCCATCTGAAAAAAAGTCCCCAACCCCACACCACTACAGAACTCACACAAATTAGCGCACATGCGCCATAAATTGACCACCTCCACCACCTGCACGACTGCACCAACAACCATCGTTACCACCGCACCAGAGTTAAATTTGTAGTAGGAGATTCGAGTAATTTGAGGGTGAAAGATGGCGAGTAGGCTTGGGGAATCAACAAGCAGGGAGCCCCCAGACTCAGATGTTGGACATTTCAAGTGTAATATTTGCTTCGACTTGGTTCAGGACCCTGATTGTTACAGATGTGGTCACCTCTTTTGCTAGCCTTGCCTTCGCACCAGCGACTATCGTTAATGTACACATCATAATAACACAATTGACTTTCACACACAGAAATCGCCCACTGCCGCTGACCGGCGTGGTCGCACAATGCAGCCCGACTATACCATCTTGACTCGATCGTCTTCATCATGCCGTCGTCGACTCAGATTTGCATTGGGCAATGCTCTAAGCACCACGTTCAGCGGCGAACAGAGTTGTTGTGCTTCACCGCCGCACGTGAAGATGAGCTTCGCCCATCGCGATGATTGGAAGAAGATGGCGACGATCTAGTAGCGGCACTTGTGGGAGGAGAGAGAGTACGTATTGGCCGGTGTAGCTCCGTCTCGATTGCCGGAGTCTCAACTGGTGGCGGCGCAGAGGGGAAAGAAAAGAGAGAAGCAGAGAGAGAATGGGAGAGGGAGAGAGAGAGAGAGAGAGAGAGAGAGAATTGAAATTATTAGGGTTTATAATAAATTGGGTGAATAATATTTAATTTATAAATACCTGATTTATACATAATGAAACTTCAGCCCTGATTTTTGAATTGTGAAGTTTAAATACCTGGAATTATATAATTTCCTCTTTGATAATTATGGGTTGAACTAATATTCGGATGAGTTTCCGGATCCGGCCCATAAATGTGCCAAAATTTTATTTGGGCTTTGAAGCCCTAGATAAATCTCCGTATTTGGACCAATAACAGATAGCCCAAATAGAAAACAGAAATGGTATCAAAACCCTAGATCGAATCGTGTGACGTATAAAAGGTTATCGCCACCGCACTTGACTTTCCCTTCCATTCGCACAGCTGCGAAAATACCCAGAGAGAGAGAGAGGAGAGAGGTAGAGAGAGAAATGGTGTCGCTGAAGCTACAGAAGCGGCTTGCCGCCAGCGTCCTTAAGTGCGGAAAAAGAAAGGTCTGGCTTGACCCTAATGAAGTCAATGAACTCTACAAGGCTAATTCCCGTACGCTTTCACCTCCTCCCTCAATAACAAATACATACACAGATTTATGCATGTTTATGCATATGATAAGTGCCTTTTGGCTTCATTTTATGAAAATCTGCTCGATTTGATTCGTTTAATAACTTCTTAATAATCGTGCTTTAGTGATTGATTTTTCAGTTCTTGATTATTCTTTCTTATTTTATAATTATATCTTAACGTGAATTTTATTATTTAACGTGGTTTTTATTCAATTTTTTGACAGAGTAGTATGTATTAATTTTTTAAATTTTAGTTATATAAACTGAATCTTGTGAAGATTCTTATGACAAATCGATCACATTCTTGTTATCAATTGTTTTCCCTATTTTCTGAACCTTCAAGCATCGAATAGAAATTTTAGTAAATTGTGTTTGTAGTTAGTCAGAGGATGAGATGTGTTACAGAATTAGTAAAAATATCTGAAAGTTTAGTCTTTACCCCTCTACTGTAATACTGTGTTATAGTAATTAAATGATGTCAATAAAATTTGGAATAAGTAACTAGAATTTGCTGCATGTTCCATTTATTGACTTGTGTTATGCATTGTTTCTAAATTGATACACTTTTTTCTGTACCATTGAAATCAGCAGCTCTTTTTCTTGGCACAATTTAGTATCTATCTAGTGTTGTGAAATGGTATTAAAGATTTTTAACACCTAAAAATGCAGGACAAAACATTAGGAAGTTGGTTAAGGATGGTTTCATCATCAGGAAGCCCACCAAGATTCACTCGCGATCCCGTGCTCGCAGAATGAAGGAGGCCAAGAGAAAGGGACGTCACTCCGGATATGGTACTGTTTTCTGACTCTGAGAATTTTGTAAATTCTGGATTATTGGTTTTTAGAATTGTAGTTGTTATACTTTGAGCTATAACAAATTACTGTTAGTTTGGGAGATTAAATTTAGTTTAAATCAGTACATGGATCTTGTGGCAGTCATTTTATTTATCCATGAAATTAAATTAAACAACTTTATCTTATTTTCTTGAAAAATTAGGCCAGAGACGAGCGATTTTTATGTTGTACGTGTCCCCAAATTAACATCGCTTGCAGATTGTGCCTAAACACAGCATTGGTAACCTAGATTGAAAATTTCAACTGCTACTGAGAAATTATATTATTGTTTATTGTTAAGATAATGTGCTTCCATGCACTGGTTTCCTTATCAGTTTAGTTTAGCTATTTGTTGGGAAGGGGAAGAATACAAGCCCAATTTTGAATATGCTTCCAAATAATTGCAGGTAAACGTAAGGGTACTAGGGAGGCCAGATTACCCACGAAAGTGCTTTGGATGCGGAGAATGAGGGTCCTCAGGCGCTTGCTGCGTAAGTACAGGGAGTCGAAGAAAATTGACAAACACATGTATCATGACATGTACATGAAGGTGAAGGGAAATGTTTTCAAGAACAAACGTGTTTTGATGGAGAGCATCCACAAGTCTAAGGCTGAGAAGGCCAGAGAGAAGACCTTGTCTGATCAGTTTGAGGCTAGGAGAACGAAGAACAAGGCTAGTAGGGAGAGGAAGATAGCAAGGAGAGAGGAACGTCTAGCCCAGGTGATTATGTTTTCCCCTTGAGCTCTTACTTTGATATTAGTTGGTTCTTCTGCTGCAGTTTCTTTGAACTTGACAACAACAAGGGCTATGAGTTGCATGTGCAATTGTTTAGCATGTGTATGTGTGTGCATGCATGTCTAAGGCTTTGTCTCCTCTAGACGTGGAGAAGAACTCAATATGGTAGTTTGCACCATTAACCAATTGTGCACATTCTCCTTTACCTCAGGATGTGTTTTTTACCACCCTAGTGTCAGGGATTATAAAGAACCATTTTTGATAAAAAGCTCTGAAATTTGTCTTGTATTTGAGCTTCATTCTTATGTTAATTGAGCAAATTGTTTCTGCTCCTTCTATTTCAGGGGCCAGGAGAGAGAGCACCACCGCCTACCACTGCAGCAGCCCCTGCATCCCAGCCAGCACAGTAAGTGCTGTCTGAATATGCTTCAATCCCTTCTTCAAGCTTTTGCAACTGTGATCTGATCTTTTCAAATGTTCAATGCAGGGGAAGTAAGAAAGCTAAGAAGTGAAATATCTATTATGGCAACTTTTAAGGATTTGTGGCATTATGTCGTGGCACTGTTTTTGTTAGTATGGCACTTTGTTTCCCCCCCTTTTTGTTGTTATCTTTCGATAAAACTATGTTATCTAAATCTGGACAAAAGGAATACTAAAATACGTCACTCTAATTTGTCATATTTTGATTTAGTTATTGTCTTTCTAAATTTTCCTATTTGCATTTGCTTCTTTAGACAAGGCTCGTCTTTTACTTGAGTATCTTTCGGAAATGAAATGTTTTTCAATTGTATGATTGATCTTGGCCTTGGTGGAGAGCTTTATTCTGAATTGGGAAGTCAATTTCCTACGAGTTAGACAGCATCTTTTGAGTCTTACATCTTCCACAATGAGACTTTAAAATAGATTTTCCTTGGAATTTGTTGAACGTAAATTTCAAGGTTGCAATTGATATTTACTTTCAGACAATCTATCCAAGAATAGTTGACAAGGCTTGTGGGGAAATGTTGTGCCGTGTAACCATTGGTTTAGGGTTTGGAGGCTAGGGGAGTGAGTTTGGCTGGTGTTTAATCTGGGAATCCTTATTGTATCTTATTAGCAAGGTATTCATCGATTTCATCTTAGTACATAAGTGCGTATTGTCAATACATTTGGAAGTGGCAATATGGTCGAGGATAGGACTCAGGCAGAGGTGGGGTATTGCACTTAAATGAATAGAGATCCAGAGCCAATATTATAGGTCATAGATAATGCAGTAGAAGACTTGATCAAGTACATAAACCTACATTTGAGGCACATTTTGCACGTAAGCAGCAAGTACATTTTGTTCGGTACACCGAATTGGTTATGGAGGATAGGATCAGAGGAAATTGGATTGAAGTGGATTTAGGTGTAGTGTGTCTGATATTGTACATAATTTATGACAATTTTTCTTGTAAGCTTAAAAGGGCGAAGTTTAGGGATAGTAAAAAAGCTCGCCTGCCCGGGCAGCTCGGCGGGCCCGGATCAGGCTCGGTGCGAGGCTCGGGTTGAGTCCCATTTTGGGGCGTCGGCTCGGGGCGAGCCTGCCCATTATTAAAAAAAAAATTGATTTAAAATTTTTTTAAAAGAGCTGCCTGCAAAGGCAACTCAAGCTGCTCAGGCAGCCTTCAATTTAATTAAAGAAAAAAAAGTCCAAAAAACCCGAGTCGGCTTGGCCCGCTAAGACTCAGGTTGAGCCTCATTTTTTTTTATCGAGTTTTGCTCGGTTTGGAGCCAAAAAAGCTCGAGTCGAGTTTGAGTTTTTTTTTTTTCGGCTCGACTCATTGACATAGCTACTAAAGTTACTCTTAAAGTAATTTTTTATGTAAATGTATTTGGATAATTTACTTTTGAAGTAAATTACCTTCTTGTCAAAGTAACTTGCTTATTTGTTAAACTTGATTATTATCAAAAAGTTACTTTAATTTTAAAATTTACTTATTTACTCATAAGTAAATTTAATTGTTCTCTTAACGATTTCTTAATTTTAAGTTAAATTTTTGAAATGGTGATTGACGGGAGAATGTGTGATTAAAAAGTTTTGAATTTGTGTATAATATTATTTTATTTGAAGAATGTGTGATTGAAATGAAAAATGAGAATGAGGTTAAAATGGGTGTAGACTAAGTAGCTTATTTATTTTTTCATTTAACTTAAACTTATTGTTTACTTAAGTAAATTTATCTTTCAATTTGTAGTATAAACTTTTATTTCTTTTAAAAGTTTAACTTGTACATTACTATTCAAATAAACGAACTTAAGTAAAAAAAAAAGATTATTTAAAACTAATGTATTTACATATAAGTAAATTTACTTATAATAAAATTAACCGTATTATCATTAACTTAGCATGTGAGGGTGAGTGGTCGAAAGCAATTTTTTATTGAATAATACTACATTTAAACACTTGGTTCACATTCACTTGCACATTCCTTTCACATAGAAAGTAGGGCTGTAAGCAAAAACCGCCAAACCGGAAAACCGAACCGAAACCGCAATTTTGAAACCGACGGTTTGGTGCCACGTGGACCCGTCAACGAAATGGTTTTGAACCAAACCAAACCGGTCAAAAACGGTTTGGTTTAGGTTTGAGAATTTTAATTATGGTTTGAAACCAAACCGGACCGGTGAAAAATATATAAAATAAAAAAATAAAAAATTGATTTTTTTGAAAATTTATCCAAAATTTCAATTTTGTAAAATTGAATAATTTCGTTATTTTGTAGGTATTTTTGTCAATTTCTAATTTTTTATTAATTATTAAGATTTATGACCCGCCCAAACCTAATTATATAAAAAAGAAGGCCCAAATTTGAAAGAAGTAGCACTAAACAGCTCAACTCAAGTCCATATACTTACAAGTCACAACCCTAATCTTCCAATTTTCATTTCTCTCACTCGCAACTCGATAGTCGCAGCCTCGCCCGCGGCGCCTCCTAGTTTCCCCCAAATCGTCAACGCCCTTGAAATCTCGAACCTCCCAGTCGTCGGTAGTGTACGTTCGCCGGTATTATTAGACTATTTCATGTTCTTGCATATTTATTTGATCGTGAGTAAGGCTTAAAATTGAAATTTTGTCACTTTCTAGTTGAAATTTGTTTACATATTTATTGATCGTGAGTAGGCATAAAGTTGAAATTCGGGCTATCAGGTGCGCAAAAGACATTTGTTTACATATGAGAGAATATGTATAATTCCGTGTTAAATTGCAGAAGATGAAGGTGGGCATATATAGTGGAATGGGGGAGAAAAATATTTGCAGCTTGTCTTTTGGAAGCCATTATTAGATGGATCCGTGTCTTAAATTTTTTTTTCCAATTTGCTAATTAAAATTTTTTTTTGTGTATGAAGGACAAAATTGATCATGAGTTCTGTGGCTTCTTGAGTATGTGAATGTTTCTTCCTTTTGCTAGTTCTGTGAATTCTGTGACAAAATTTGATGTTTCTTGAGTTCTGTGACAAAATTAATTCGTTTATTCCTTTTGCTAGTTGAAAAGGGACATTATTATGTTTTTTTGAACCTTATATTTATTTTAGTGAACTTGTATTGTATCTTTATCGTAAAGTATTATTCTAAAACGTCAAAAGGGCGAATAAAAAACTATACTTTAATTTTTTGTGATTTTACTTTTATTTTGTTGGTATTTAAATTTATAGTAAATATATTTAGTTTGTTTTAGATCTATTTCTAGTAAGATATAAATATATATTGAATTAATGGCATAAAAGTAGATACTGGACAGGAAAAAAATATACGCGAAACCGGCGGTTTAAAACCGGACCAAACCGTTAGGTTTAGGTTTGAGTTTTTTTCAAACCGGTCAAAACGGTTTGGTTTAGATTTGAGCTTTTCTCAAACCGGTCAAAACGGTTTGGTTTGAAATTTTGTCAAAAACTGCAAAAATCGGACCGCTTACACCCCTAATAAAAAGTGGAGTCTGCGATTTTTAAAATCACGGGCTCCACCTCCTATGTGAGAAAGATGTGAAAGTGAATATGAACAAAGGTGTGTACATTAGCATTTCTGTTTTTTATTTTCAGGAAAAGGTTGAATGCAATTTTTACTTCCTTCTTTTAAAGCAGGTTCAAGGCAAATTAATTACGTGGTGAGAATATATTGTAGGGAATAGTGTGATTTTAGAGGTAACAGGAGGTTTCAATGGAATCAAGTTAAAACCATATTAAAATATTAACACCAATTAAAATATATGTTTCCCCAAACAATGGATAAGATAAATAAATTCTAACACATTGTGCCCATGGCAATAATTTACTCATGACTTGAGTTATGAATTATTATTAAAATCATTAAGCCCCCGTCTGAAAACCATTAAAACAAAACTCCTTTATTTATTTATTTTTCTCAAACTCATTTTCAATCACACATTCTCACAATAAAATATTTTGTACGTAAATTTAAAATTTTTCACACTTTTTAATCACACCTCCTCACAAAAATCACTATTCCAAAACTCATTTTTTTTCTAAAAAAAACTAATTTTAATGGTTGTTAAACAGGTACCAAAAGATTCACGATTTGTCAAGCCTTTCACTTTGCATCAAATCAAACTACACAATAGAACGCAGTAGCTAATAGATTTATGGATATATTGTCTAGGAATAATCTTTTTTCAAATACAAATGGAAAATCGCAAAATAGAAAAATTAAAACAACACCCTTACTTGGGGAACTTGGAAAGAAAAGGCTAGAGAATGTCTCACTGTATAATTTTTAGTACCTTTCAGTTTTAGTCTAATCTTACGGGTTTGCAACTCCCTCCATGTACGGCGGGCGTAAATCCTTTTGTACACCCTAGAGCGTACAAGTATTATTTCCCAATCTTACCAGACAAATAGCAAGGAGGATCTGATTTAGTGATCCAATACTTGGCATGATTTATTGGTTCCAAAATTGAAAGAGACCTTATTAGTAACCTATTGGCTTCTCATTGCTGATAACGCCATTAAGACTCAGCCATCTATTAAGAAAATAGTTAAATACAAGAATATTGCTTCTAAAAATCACATAGGACGCTCTTTATCCTAGTATGCATTTTATTACCTGAAACTTTTAAGCTCTACCTGGATTTTGATTAGTCGGAAGGACCAATCATCTTCTCCGGCACAACAAGCTCATCAAATTCTTCACTAGTGAGAACTCCAAGTTTCAAGGCAGCTTCCTGCACGAACGTTGAAATCTTGGTTAAATATGCATGCTGACAAATTAAGTGTTACTTGAAAACAGGAACCATGTTTTTCAAATAGGACGTAACATTATTGAAAATGTCTAATGAATTAAATCACATGAGCATGTGACGAAAATAATGAAATTACATGAGAAGCAAATAAAACATGGTTGATGTGAAAAATGCATAACGAAATTACAGGAGAAGATTTCTAGTGTGATGTGGTGAGCTTTATTGAACGTGATTAGACAATATAATGAACAAGAGATTAGCTCTTATCTTTCTTTCTTATTTAGTAAAGTCCATTACGTATCCAATCTCGCCACCAGATGTTCTACTAAGCCGCCAAACAATGATAAGCAACCGATACATAATTTGGAGGCAGAAGAAATACCTTCAAGGTACTTCCCTCCTTGTGGGCTGTCTTGGCAACTGATGCAGCATTATCATAACCGATTTTCTATAATAAAAACAGCTTTAGGCACAGAACAGTCAAGATAAGAGAGACACCAAAGAATGTAAAAATAAGAACGTAGGCTTAAACTTACTGGATTCAGAGATGTGACAAGCATGAGTGACTGTAAGGTTTCCCAAAGCACCAGAATATCAATGAGGTTAGGTTGTTTCATTAAATTAAACGTAATGAGATTTTTCACGTGTGCATGTAGAGACTAACCTCGTGTAGTAGTTTAGAAATCCTCTCTCTATTTGCTTGAATTCCCCTTGCACAAGTCTTTTCAAAAGAAGCAGATGCATCTCCAAGCAATCTCAGTGACTGAGAAATTAAAGAAAACAAAATAATAGTTGAGTAAAAATAGTTTTCTTAAGAAAAAATGTTATTTATTCGGATGAATGCTCAAGAGAAATAGAATACCCGACATCATAGCAAAAAATAATGTCAGTTTTTTCCAAAAAAAAGTTGCCTAAATATCTGAAATTTACAGAGATGAGGCCAGAATTTTTTTTTTTTTTGTAAAAAAAAAAAAAAGAATAATAAGACCAGATGTAAGTTGGACGATAAATTAAGTAAATTAAAGATAACTTAAATATTACAATCTGGCTCCAAATTGAATTATATCAATCCCTATCATGTGCATCCGATTTCAATATGGCTCTACAGTGCTAATTCAAGCCACAATCATAATGCATACTCTGATGCTTTACTGCAATATTATGATATCAAATAAAACTGAAACGTACACGTAAAACATTACTGGCAATCATAGGCTTAAATACATTCAGTTCAAAATGGCCATTTGATCCACCAACTGTAACTGCCATGTGATTTCCCATAACCTGGAAGGCATTATGATGTTCAGGAAATCAGCATCGACATTTAACACTAATGGCTTGTTTCGTAGATCCAGTTACCAAACATGGCAGAAGCCAGCAATATTAGACCAGAAACAACCCTTTAACATCTACTAATGACTAAAGTTGTTATTCTAATTCAAAAATACCTGAGCGCAGACCATTGTAAGAGCCTCGCACTGGGTCGGATTGACTTTACCCTGAAAATTAACATTGTTAGGCAAACAGGCAGTTAATTCTAATTATAAGATGCTCAAATGTTTACATTATGCATAAATGTAATGGGTAACAACATTACCGGCATGATACTGCTACCAGGTTCATTTTCAGGAAGGATGAGTTCCCCTAGACCACAACGTGGGCCACTGGATGAGAAAGAGGATGTGAGAACGTCCAGAATAAATCAAAGCACTAAAAGATAGCAAGGAAATGTCTACATCTCATGTACCTGCCTAAGAAACGGATATCGTTTGCTATTTTCATGAGAGAAGCAGCAATTGTATTTAAGGAACCACTGGTTTCAACAAATGCATCATGTGCAGTCTATCAGAAATGCACAATGTTGTCAAAGTTTCAGAATAATTTGCTCAAAGAGATGATCAATACATCTTGAAGAGCCCAGAAGTAAATTTTCAGTAAGAAATATTGCAGTCAATAGAATTAATCACAGAATCAAGAGCAACAAACATCTTTGCTTTTAGAGATTTGTCATGTGGGCAAACCGAATCAAAATGGAGATTACCAGTGCTTCAAATTTGTTTTCAGCGGTCACAAATGGTAAATTAGTTTCCTCTGCTACTGCTGCAGCAATTTTTTTATCAAACCTGAACAACTGTCAATGGTTGACATAAGAAACTACGAGCAATTTACACTGTAATATTAATATTATAACCAAGAGGGAATAGCAAACTACCTTTTGCAAACAATCCAAATATAAGTGTCAAACATGGAACAAGCATAAACAAACTACTGGATTCCTTACCCTTTCTTTGTGTTCAATCCAGTCCCTACAGCAGTGCCCCCCTGTGCAAGCTGCAGATATATTCCAACCTCTTAGCACTGCAGGGAGATAGGAAAAGAAAGAAAGGTAGAAGGATCCAAAGGTGATGCAGGAGGGTCCGAGTCAGATGCTGAGTTGTCAGATAACACGTTAATGGCTCTAAGGTATCACGAGTTGGCAGATCGGGGCAAGGATGGCAAGTGATCGCGTAAATTTGGCAATTAAGTCGTGTTTCGGTAATTTGACCATAACTTTGGCTACGGTTATCAGAATTGCGATCATGACCACAATCCGGAAAGCTCGTTTCAACGCGCACGTCGTGGCCACCTAGCTATGCTCGGTGTGTGCCGTTTTCATCTTCAAATTCAGCTGTTTTCCCTTCCGAATTGCTATTTTAAGTTATTTTTTGCTATTTTTGGTAATATTTCGATTGCACGTTAGGAGATGATTTTTAACCCGATTTGGGCTAGATTTTTTGCAGAATACTTATTTTATTCCATATTTTCGTTTGGCGTGATTTTTGGAATTTTGCCATTTTTGGTAAAATTCGGACTTCGGCTATAAAGTCCGGCTTGTGGACTTATTTTCATTATTGCGTAATATAATAAAATTCTCTAAACTTCAGAGACGTTTTCTCTGTGTTTTTTTGGCGTTAATCTTGTGTTCTTCCCTGTGAATTTGCTGGTAGAACTAGCCTGCAGAATAATCACTATTCTGCTCGGCGTCAAAAGGTAAGGAGTGAACCTGATACATACGAGGAAGGGTGCACAAGACCCGATCAATTCCATAATTTACCTGCAATTATAGCGAATATCTTTATGTATTCATAGGGCAAAATTATTAGCAACCTTCACAATTCAATAAAAACAACTCCATCAAGCTATAATGATCAATCTTTTAAAGGTATTGGCTAAAGAACTTACTTGGGTGGTATAGCCACTGAATTCTTGTCCAAGTGTCAAAGGTGTTGCATCTTGTGTTGTGTGTGCGTAGGACCAATTTTAACAATGTCTTTGAATTCAACAGACTGGAGCATATCACATAACAGACTTGAGCCATAAATGTACTGGTAATTAACATAGCAAACTATTATAAAGTGTCAAATGACGAGAAAAGTATGTAAGTACGTCAAGACAAAAGCCGACAATAAAGACATTTTGTTGTAAAAACATGATTTACATGAGCAGCTGAAAGCTAAAGGAGTATAGTCCCAAAGCAAACATTATTATGATCACATATCTATTCAAAGAACAAAAGAATAACAGAAGTATTACTATGATGATTAATGATGGCACACAAGAAAGCATCCTACATCAGGCACAACCAAGAATGTAGCAGATGACAACAGAAAAGCATATCATCAGAACCTAAATAACTTGATAGTTGTTATTGCTTTAATAATAAAGACTTCATTTTACTACTAAGTCGTTGCCTACCCCTGTACGGTATACATAATCAGATGCTATTTCAACCAATTAGTTTGAACGTTGAAGCTTTCCCTTTCAAAACGCAGGATCTAAGAAAACCATAAATGCTAATTCATACGCCCGATCATCCTAGATCATGGAATTAGGATCCCTCATATAGCTCTGAAAACAGAACGAAATTATAATTTTGAAAGCAAAAGGCCTGAATCCTAGAGCTTTTACGAACTAAGAATCCAATGTTGCAAATCCAATGGTGCCTCACTTATTACCAGCAAATGCAACAGATGCTCAATTCTAGTGTCTTGCAACGCCTTGCATCTTAAAATAGCTTTTCACAACTAAATTCAATTCTCTGTTCATTATGTTTTTATAGCCAAATCGAAGTTATCAATCAAATATTTCCCTTCCCAGAAGATCAACGCCATTTCAAAAATCGGAAGTAATTGCAATCATGGGAGAAGAATCTGTGACAAGCTTAAAAATACAAATATTTTAAGTTTAATGCAATCACTTAACTGCCATTTTTTATGGGGGTTGGGTTGGTTTAAGGTCCTGGTAAATTTGTTCATAAGAAATGTAACTCTATTAACTAATCCAATAAAATGTTTTAACATCACATTGGAAACCAGAGAACAATCATAATAAATCAGCTAAGCAAATGATAAAAGAAATGGAACCTAGTAAGAGGAAAGTCAAAGCTATACCACGACCCAAAACATTCTACAATGATGCATAAATTGCCTGATAACTTAAAAGAGGCTTGCAGTAAAGAAAGGAAGAGAATACAAGAAGCAGACACATTAATTATCTCGTAGAGAAATAAAGATGATAAACAGCTTATGCAAACCTTTGAATGTAGGGTGGTATGTAACTGTTTCAATTTTGGTACTACTCTTGAATTTATTTCCATGGCGGCTGCAATATGCATTACCTATACACAGGACAAGGGAAAATCAGTAACCAGAAATGATTTAAATAATAAGCTTGAAATCAGATCAAATGGTCATTTGCTGGAACTTGACAATAGTATCCCACAAGAAGCTTACAGTGGGAAATGTATCATTAGAAGATTGTGATCTGTTCACGTGGTCATTTGGATGCACAAACTTTTCACCAGGCTTGTGATGACCTATTTGCAATAACCTGGAAAATGAAGCGCACACAACATTATAACTAACAGAAAAGCATCGGTATATCATCATTAATTGAAAAGAGATACCAGCTATAATTTGTCCAAGGAACATATAAAAAGGAGATATCCTAAACCGGGGGAGAAAAGCAAAATCAATTCACTGTACTTATAAAAATGCACAAGACATTGAGCAGTTGATCGTACATAGTTGCAAATAAATTGATGAGAAAGCAGAAACAATTGTCAAGGACATGAAAAGATTTCCAGAAAGCCTCCAGTGGTTGGTTTCTACAGTCAGAGGTCTTAAAACTGAGATCCCTCCTCCTTTCTCCAATCTATTAGAGCCAAGTTTGCCATTCCCCCCATCTCAAACAAAAACTTAACGTTACCAAGAAAGAAACATGACCCGGTATAGTGTATAGATATACCAGAAACCACATTTTTTGTTTTTTGTACATATTTTCCCTCAATTAGCAAACCAGCATGCCAAAAGTCACAAAATGCAGATCACTTTGCAAACTTATTAAAAGACACACAACAAAGAACTATATTATTAATTCCAAGCAACTGGAACAGTGAGCAACTGCAATCATATAAAAAAAACCAACTTTATTGACTAGAAATTTCATAAACTTGTGAATACCTCATTAGCATTCATGTTACTTTGAGTACCACTACCGGTTTGCCAGACCACCAGTGGGAAATGATCATTTAGTTTTCCCTCAGCAACTTCTTGAGCAGCTTGCATAATTGCTTTTCCTATGGATGGATCAAGGCTGTATTCCATGTTCACCTGCAAAGTATGCAATTTCCACAAGATGGCAATTAAGTTAAAGAAATATGACTCCTGTATTGTGCAAAGTGTTCAGAACAGAAATTTGAAGAGAAATAATTAAATGACACTTTTCCTGACAGAAGGTTAAGCTGGTGGAAGAAACCATCTCTCATATAAAACCTAAAATCTTTTCCTTTTCTCTTTGTTCTATGTATGTACTACTACATGCATTGCATTATTATCAGAAAGCAGTAATGTGAGTATGGAAGATTGCATAGATATGATCAGACAAAGAATATAAAACAAAATGAAGAGAAAATTGGTCCAATCTACGTTGTTGGCAAAAACTGAGTTAATTAGTAGTAGTCTACCTTCGCTGCTTCGCAGCACACCTTTTAAGAATCCCAAATGCACATATAATTGGTTCGGGCATTCTTTCACGCTGACCTCCAATATCAAAGTTCTGCAAGGACCTTTGAGTTTCAGCTCCCCATAATCTGAAGGTTCCCAATTACAACAAAGGGTCATGTTCATGAGCAGAGCCTTTAAGAATAGTATCAGAAAAAAAAATATATATATTTGATATGACGAGACTCTGCTTGTTTCCAATAATTAATACTGTGAAAATAGCACAACAATACTAATCAGATAGACAGTTAAAAATACATTGGAAATGTTAAATTGCAATGTTCCACACACGCTCACACACAAAGAAAATACATATTAAAAAAAAAAAAAGGACACTGTACCATAATCAGAGAAATGGTGAGAAAAGGCATTCAAAATTCAAGGGCAGTTAAACAATAAAAGATTTTATCAAATGCTGATGTACCATGTTCAGTGGATTGTCATCGACCTTCCTCATGCTCTTCTACCTGTTGGTTCATATTTAGCAGATTTTTCTTCAATTATTATCCATTACAATTTACACAGAATAATTAGGAGTAAATTGTTTGAACGAACTTTAACATGGTCACGACTTACTCACTGAACTTCAAATTGCCTCTAAATGGTCACTGAAGTTTCATTAATTGCACCACATCCAACACTCAGAGGGCAGTGGGTTGGGCAATTGGAATCAAGTTCAGTGACCACCATTTAGAGGCAATTTGAAGTTCAGTGAGTAAGTCGTGACCATGTTAAAATTCAGTAAGTGTTCAAACAATTTACTCTCCTACAAAACTTCGTAATAAATTAACTTCCATTCCCAAATTTGGCAAAAAAAAAATTCAAACTGAAAACAAGAAGAAAGCTATAGCAAAATTAGTGATTATAAGAAGTAGAGAGAGAAAGAGCGAGTACAGACCTGTCGGAGGGAACGTGAATTGGACCAAAAGTGTCTCTTTCCTCCCTGAACGACGATTAATACCGTCTGAAGCTTGCTGCAGTACAGCGGGTGACTCCGCCAGAAACGATTTCGTCCTCGATCCACTGGATACTGCGTAGCTATAAACACCGCCATTAACGAAATTAATGGAGGTCTCCGGTGAATCAGAAAATTAAAATCAAAGAATGTTTATGATCTGTGAGTTTGATTTTTATAATCTGAGTGCGCAGCTTGTCTTTACTTCAGCAAACTAAATTTGCGTCTATAAATTTTGAAGTGGAACGAGCTCCTTGTATGTAAGACTTAATTTTAATACTCTAAGCCCTGTTTGACGTCCATCCTCTTTTTCATTTTCTTTCACTCTTTTCATTTCAATCACACATTTTATTAATAAAATAATATTACACATAAATCAAAAAAATTTCTTACTTTTTAACCACACAATCTTCTCATCAATCACTATTCCAGAATTTATTCTTCTACAAAAAGGGTGTCAAACACTCACAAATATTTATTAGGAGCCTGGAATGGCCACCCAAGTTTTTGTTTAAATGGCCTTTGATCAAAATTGAAAAAGAATTAATTATTTAAAAATTTCAAATGTCTACTTTACTCTCTCTTTTATAACCAAATAAATGAAGAATTTTTTGAAGGTTCAATGTTTTGAACATTTAACCTCAATGGAAAAAAGATGTTCCCTACAATATTAGGACATTGAACTAGAGGTGTAAAAACGGGCGGTCCGGGCGACCGCAAGGAAAGAAGCCCGGTGTGACATTCCAGAATTTTCTAATAAAAATTTAATATTTTAGAAATGATTTAAAAATTTTATGGACTTGATTGAATTGATAAAATAAATTATATAGAAATTATAAGTAACATAATATTATGAGTATGGAATGTGCAATTTCATTTTAAAAAGATGTAATTTCATATTTACCTACGGATTAAAGTGAAATTTTACAAGTAAAAAAGGAAATTTGCATACTTACCCCAAGGGTTAAAGTGCAATTTGAGAAATTGCACTTTAAGCCCTTTTCCTACACTATAAATATTGGGTGATTTTGGAGATGTGGGGCACCTCCACTTCCTTTCCTTTTAAGGTATATTTTTTTTAACTTTCATTTTCTTTACATAATTTAATTAGTTAGTTAATTATTTAGTTAATTATTTATTTATTTAGTTAATAATATAATTAATCAATTGTTTGGTAGGGTCCAATTTCTTTTAAGTTAATTTATTAGCTAATTGTTGAGTTAATTAATTATTTCTTTAGATAATAATTTAATTAATTGTTTAAGTACTTAATTGATTCATGAGTGGGAATTTAAAATTCTTGTTTTAGGGTTCCTTAATAATTCAAGGAAAATAAAATTGGTGTCAAATTTAATTAATTAAATCAAAAATTGAGTGAAAGAGATTTGTGGAAAAAGATAGTAAAATAATGATATTGAGAAAAAAATGGATGGAAGTAATTAAAGAAGAAAGAAAGTAGGGATAAAAAAATGATTTACTATAATAATTATTAATATCATCATAATATTGGTGATGGAAATTGGGCCACTAATATATGTATATATGTGGACATGGTCAATTGGAGAGAACATTTAGCATTTGAGGTTTAAACTTAAATTATTTTGATTTGGTGACATGATAAGATGAGAAGTAAAATATAATAATAGATTTGATAAGAAATTAATTAGTAGGTATTAGTGTATATAAACATACACACGCACTTGTGTGATAGATGAAATGAAAAATTAATATGCTAGTGTATTGCTAGAATGATGTCTATATGTATTAATTTTATTTTAGAAGTTATAGAATTTCTATTATAACAATAAAGAAAATTTGATTTAGATTATTGGTAATAAAGTAAGATCATTATTAGTATTGCTACAAGAGGTATTATATTAAGTAAAGTATATCATCTTATAAGTTTAGTTTAAATTTGATAACATGGAAATAACATGATAAGTTAGGATTAATATGGAGGTTATTTTATTAATGTAGATATTAAGCAAGAAGGTCGCGAAAAAGGTAAATATTGATGTTCTTCGACTACAATACAAAATACTTGATTATGTGAAGTTATGTGTTTATATGTGTTTGTTGTCTTTATGTGACATGCTGATATGACAATTGTTTACTTGGTTTATTTAGAAAACGCATGGATAGTACGTTTTCAAGGCCATCCATATTTATGTTATCATTTCATGGAGTGTGTGGTTGAGAATTTTAAATGTTAATCCCATTATAGATGTACCGTACTATGGTGTCCGAATAAATATACCACTTTGAGGCTCCTGACGGTCACTAAGGGTAGCCAAGGATAGGGTATTTGGGGTTCGACACTTGTATACAGGCGGTGTCAAGAGGTCTCTTGGTGGCCTTGGGACTGCGGATAGGCATGGGTCCAAGCCTTAATTCATATTATATATATTCTGATGGGGTATCCTGAGTCTCGGTGGGCAAGGACGGATGCCTTGGTATTGATTTGTGCACAAGTAAAGGCTATGTTATTGTGAGCTCACACGGTACACTATAATGAGGATTCGGGCCCAAGTGTGTTTGAGTGACATCATTGCACCATCATATTTACTTAACTTTATTGTTCACGCTTTGTATTTTGTATTGTAGATGGCTCCGCAGGCAACTGAGGTTATCCGAACTACCAGACATGCCGAAATTACTGAAGACCTAACAGTTATACATGTGATATATAGGCGCACTCACTACACACGTTTTTATATGGTTGTTGACGATGTTGAAGGTATTGAAACTTTTGAAGAATATAAGGATTTTGTGTTGGTAATGGATGATGTGTATGACTTGATCACAGGGCGATATGTAAATACTATGCTATCTGTAGAGTAGATAGTGATGTAAGGTAGGTGATGGAAAATGGTAAAAGAATGTAGTAAATATGGCATGAGTTAGCTTACATGGGTATACCGCCCTATTAGCCTGCTATAGATTAGAATATTTTTGAAAGTTAGCAGGCACTTCTTTTGACTAGAATTTTTGAATGGTCTATAGCTAACTCATTAACTGTATTTTGTAAAGCAAGCCTCTTTTGGTTATAATATAAGTTTGACGGTGCTTTAAACTCTTTATATTATTAATTTAATTTTCATGATATATTTTGATTTTATTTTGATATTTCTAGTATAAATTTTAAATCCTAAAATGATTCAAAAATAATAATATAATAGAATAAAAAGATCAGAAAGAAAGGAAAAGGAAAAAAAAATTTGTTAATAATAATAAATATTAATTACATTAAGGGAACATCACACCCAATCTTGGACCGGGCTGAAAATGGACCGGCCCGGACCGGGTCAGGAGAGATCTGACACGGCCCGGACCACTCACGACCCGTAGGCCTGCATGTCTTTTTTTTTTTTCTCCCAAAAAATAACGGTAAAAAGAATTATAGTGAAAATCGATTAAAGTTACGTAAAAATAAATTTTACATTGATTTATTTTTTGACAAATTTTACATCAATAAATAAATAACATAAAAACTTACAATTGTTCGAACAATATTTTGCCTAACTTGACAAATTACACAGTTTTGAACTATTTATGAACTTATAGTTAAAGTACATCCCAACTAGGTTGACACTTACTTGACTATAATTTCGTCATTACAAATTAGATTTTATTCATTTCCGATAAGATTTTTAAAGTTTTGAGCAATATCGTCAGCAGCTTTATCTTGCATTCTTCTATCGGCAAATAATCAGTCTTTCACACATATGAGAGCTTCTAAAATATCTTATTTAAGTTTTGATCTTCTTTCATCTAGCACTCTGTTACCTGCATTAAAAGCAGACTCTGATGCCACTGTTGAGACTGGAACTGTTAGTAGATCTCGGGCCATTTTTGATAATATTGGATATGACCGTTCATTTACCTTCCACCATTGTAAAACATCTAAATTGTCAACCTCGTCTTGTGGAATTAAACTGTAGTGATCAAATTGATAAGATCTTTCTAATTCACTTGGTGTAACATTTTCATTTGAAAATGAACTAGTAGATGAAGTAAAAGACACATTGCGTTTCTTGGCTATTAAAGAAAAAAAGAACTTTTGCCTTTAGAATTTGTAGTAGAACTCGTAGTAAAAGGAACATTTTCATTATTACCATATTTCATAGCATAACTATTGTACATTTCATTAATAAAGCAATCTATTTCACGGCTTGTAATATTTATATTGAAAGATAAAGTTTCAGAAAGTTGGTCCATAGCACACTGAACTCCAAAAAATTTTATACGAGGATCCATTACAGCTGCAATTGGAAAAATCATTGGCATATTTTCGTAATATTTTTGAAACTTGTCCTCCATTGTACAAATAATATCATAGAAAAATGAATCGTCTTTATGACTTGAAAATTGATTAGCAATTTCTACAAATTGAGCGAGCACAAGATTACTTGTTGGATAATAAACACACCTCATATGAAATAATTTAGAGTCAAACGAGGGATTAATGGTCATTTTCAAAAGTTCAATACATGCTGTATTTGCACTAGCATTATCAAAACTAATGCTAAATAATTTGCTCAATACATTAAATTCATTAAAAACCTGTAATAAATTTTCACACAAATTTATTCCATTATGTGGATATTTAAGTAAGTGAAAAGCAATAATTCTTTTGTGAAGTAACTAATTATTATCAATAAAATGTGCAGTGACACATGCATAACCATTGTGATTACGGTCAAACCAACAATCAGATGTAAAACACATAACTCCATCAAAATTGTTAAATTCAATTTTCAAATGTTCAGTCATTGTATGAAATAATTTCAAGATATCTGAGCGAGCAGTATTTCTACTTACAGACCGATAAGCGGGTTGAACATACTTCTGCATAAACTCCTCAAAGTACTGATCTTCTGCGAAAGTGAAAGGCATCTTGCTTGCTGCCAAAAATTTAGACATTCCTATTCTCATTCGATCCTGCGAATAACAAAAATTAGAAAAAGTAACTGTTCCACTAGTATTAGTAAAAGAAGTAATTTGAGCTTATTTAGTATCCAAATGCCCTCTTTCATTCATGTGTTTATCTTTGTGTCTTCGCAATGTGCCAGTGCCTTGACCTTTAACCCATGCATAACTCTTTCTGCAAATAGTGCATATTGCTTGTATCATGCAGCAGCGCCTGCTGCTGCAGGCGCATGTAACGTTATTATTATTTTTAAACGGGCCAGCGGTCCTTAAACCGGCCCGGACCAGTTCAAGGTGCGAGCGGCCACGATTCGGCCCACACTGTCGGGGCCGGTTCGCCTACAGGTGGGCCTGGACGGGCCGCCCATCTTTACATGACTACATTGAACTATATTGTTTATTCTATTGCAATAACATTTATATATCTTGACAAATTATATTCAAATTTACAAAATCCAAGAATTCGAACCTTCAACCTTTAAGAAAAAGTTTATTGTAATGTTTTCCTCACCACTAGGATATTGAACAATATTGTTTATTTTGTTACAATAACCTATATATATCTTGAAAAGTAATAGTCAAATTTTCAATATCCAAGTATTTGAACCTTCAACCTCTAAGAAAAATGATGGTTCCCTCACCACTAAGATATTGAACAATATTGTTTATTTTAATGCAATAACATATATATAACCATATAGTTCTGAATATCTTGAAAAATTATAGTCAAATATTTCACTTTATTTTATATACATATTATATATTGAAAGATTAATTTTAATAAAGATGAATTGAATGTCTACAAAATTTATGATTTTGAAATATATAAATAATTAATGACAATTAACTTAAAATTTTTAATTTTATTTCAAATAATTGTTTTTATATTTTAAGTAATCATTCACCGGTTCAACCATTAAATTTTTTATTTTTTCCCCCTTTATTCTCAACGTAAACGTAAACTTTTTACGGCGCACAAGATATACTTTTTATATACCTTAAAAAATATAATTTTCGTTTTATATACCCTAAAACGATATATACGTCATTTTAATTAAAATTAAAATTAAAATTGAAATGATATCAATGTCGCCAAAAGTGTACTGAAACGATAATGACATCGTTATGTGTCAGATTCACAAAATAACATAACAACTTTCATATCGTTTTAGTACATATTTGACGAGTTCGAAATTGTTCCAATTCAAATCATAACTACAACGACATAGATATCGTTTCTTTTCATAGAAAACGATAATTATATCATACTAACTAAAACAACGATTAGACTGTCGATTTTACGCATAACAACATTCATGTCGTTCTATGTGAACTGAAACGACATAGATGTCGTTTTAACGTAGGTTTCAACCGAAACGAGTTCGGCCTCGTTAAATTTGTACTGAAACGACGTGTATATTGTTATGTTATTTAGTGGGTTTGGTACATAACAATATCATTATCGTTTTATTACAAATTCGATGATATTGATATCGTTTCAAGACAAATTACAACTAAAACGACATATATCTCATTTCAGTTTGTATATAACGATATTTATATCGTTTCTATCAAAAATTACGATTCGACCGACCACGACCCCCACCCCACCCCACCCCACCCCACCCCACCCCGACATGCATCCTACATATATAGAACGATCGAAATAGTTCATCAAGTGGGTTCGATCTCACTCAAAAGCAACTATAAGAACATCTGTGTTTCCATGATTGTATCCAACCTTCGAACTATTCCCATCGAAAGAAAGAAAGTATCTTCGTTCACTTTTTCTAAGCAATTCAAGTGGTATCAACCCACTCGATGTCATTTTTCGATCGTCCTACGTAGTTGAAGGCATTTCGGGTGGCCAAGGATAGTTGAATCGTCGATTTTACGCATAACGACATCTATGTCGTTCTCTATGAACCGAAACAACATAGATGTCGTTTTAGCATAGGTTTAAATCGAAACGAGTTCGACCTCGCTACATTTGTACTGAAACCACATGTATGTCGTTATGTTATTTAGTGAGTTTGGTACATAATAATATCATTATTGTTTTATTATAAATTCGACGATATTGATATCGTTTTAGGACAAATTATAACTAAAACAACATATATCTCGTTTCAATTTGTATATAACGATATTTATATCGTTTCTGCCAAAAATGACGATTTGATCGGCCACAACCACCCAACATGCGTCCGACATATATAAGACGATCGAAATAAGTCATCAGGTGGGCTCATGCCACTCGAACGATTTAGAAAGAACAAACGAAGATAATTTCTTTCGATCGTCCTACATAGGTCGGATGCTTGTCGAGTGATCGTGGATGTCGAATCATCATTTTTAATAGAAACGATATAATTATCGTTTTATATAAACTAAAACAATATATATGTCGTTTTAGTTATGATTTAAACTGAAACGATATCAATGTCGTCAAAATTGTACTGAAACGATATGGAGATCGTTATGTATCAAATCCACAAAATAACATAACGACGTCCATATCATTTCAGTACAAATTTGACGAATTTGAAATCGTTCCAATTCAAATAATAACTACAACGACATAGATATCGTTTCTTTTCATGCAAAACAATAATTATATGGTTTTAGCTAAAAATAATGATTCGATCGTCCACAACTACCAAGCATGCCTTCAACATACATAGGACGATCGAAAAATGTCATCAAGTGGGTTGATGTCACTCGAATGACTTAAAAAGAAAGACCGACTATACTTTTTTTTTATCGTAATAGTTCGAATGTTATATATAATCATGAGAATACAAATATTTTCATAGTTTCTTTTGAGTGAGATTGAACTCACTTGATGACCTCTTTCGATCGTCTTACGTATGTTAAATGCATGTCGGGTGGTTGTGGACGGTCGAATCGTTATTTTTAGCCGGAACGATATAATTATTGTTTTATATAAACTAAAACGATATATATGTCGTTTTAGTTATAATTTAAACTGAAACGATATCAATGTCATCAAAATTGTACTGAAACGATATGGACGTCGTTATGTATCAAACCCACAAAATAACATAATGACGTCCTTATCGTTTCAGTACAATTTTGACGACATTGATATCGTTTCAATTCAAATAATAACTACAACGATATAGATACCGTTTCATTTCATATAAAACAATAATTATATCGTTCCGACTAAAAATAACGATTCGACCGTCCACAACCACCCGTCATGCATTTAACATACGTAAGACGATCGAAAGAGGTCATGAAGTGGGATGATGCCACTACAATGACATCAAAGTCGTTTCATATGAAAAGAAATGACATATACGTCGTTCTAGTTACGATGTTGACTGAAACGAGTTCCAACTCAACAAATTTGTACTGGAACGATATAGACGTCATTACTTTGTTACGGGAACGATTTCAACATCGTTATGAAATTCAGTGAAGTATTGTGTATATCATACGGAAATGATATTGAAGTCGTTTGTTATTACATGAACGATATCTATATCGTTACGAAAATCAGCGTGTATTTCATACTGAAACGATATTCAAGTCGTTTTTTTGTTACATGAACGATTTCAATATCGTTACGAACATTAGTGAAGTAGTGTGTATTTTATACTGAAACGATATCCAAGTCGTTGTTTGTTACGGGAACTATTTCAATTTCGTTATGAAGATCAGTGAAGCAGTGTGTATTTCATACGGAAACGATATTGAAATCGTTTTTATTACAGGAACGATGTTCATATCATCACGAAAATTAGAGTGTATTTCATACTGAAATGATATTCAAGTCGTGTCTAGATCAAATTTCCTACACGTACATGTCTTTTCATCTAAATCCACAAAGTGGTATTCTAAACTGTCATCAACCTGATAAATGTCTGGAGATATTTCGTGCACATCTTTTTCTCTAAAGGTGGCGTGAGGTGGGTCGCACATTTGAGAGATGTGTTAATTTTAATTATATTCAATATCCAAAATCATTACAATTATCAAAATACACTAACTAATGGTTAGGCAACATCCTAACAATATCAACATTTATAGGAATAGCAACTGTTCTAGTAAAAAAAACATGGTTGAGCCACAAAATATTTTCAAAATATCTATACATATAACAAAACACAATCTAAGGATCGAAGTTCCAAGCTTAGGTTTCAATACCAGCTACTTGGCCCGTGCAAGTTGATCGGATATGACCAGTTTTCTTGTACCTACTGCACTTACGAGGCGTACGCGTCTCTTCGGCTGATATTTTCCTCTTTTTGGCTGGTTTTAATTCATTATATTTTGTGCACATCTTTTTCTCTAAAGGTGGCGTGAGGTGGGTCACACATTTTCAGCTTCAACACGTCTTTCATAAAATCACATTCGTAGTGTCTCTCGAATATATTCAATCAAACCAACTATGGAAAAGTCTCAGGCACCCTTCAACAAACAATTTAGAAATCAATTGTATATCCGTGGTGTCCATCACTGTAATTCAACATAAAAATTTCATCAAATTTAAAACATCTTACAGTACTGATAACGATATGTATATCGTTATAGATTGTAGAAAATGATATTGAAGTCGTTATGTACAGACGAAAATCAAATGTATGATTTACAGTAAAATAATGAAAAGAATAGACAAACATGTCTTTATCAACTTACATTTCATTCCAATTAAAACAAATATAATGACAAAAATGATGGGAAGTAACCCAAATCAAATCTCTAATCCAATGATGAATTGAATTCAAAATGATTGTTGACAAATGAGCACCATAAACATATATACAACAACATGAAGAAATGATTCGAACAAATGGAGAAAGAAAACAACCCAAATATTGAAATTTTATAATACACTCTCTTCTTCTCCAAATATCCAACAAGAATGTTTTTAACTTTTATTACTCACTTCAACCAAATGAGAGTTTATGGAAATGAGAATGTAGAGCTTCTTGTTTCATTATATGAAGAAAATAATGAAGAGAAAGTGAAGAGGAGTGGCATACCTGTAGACCCGAACTCACGTGATGAAGAAGAAATGGAAACCAAAATTGAATTCGGGTTAAATGGAAATTGAAAGAAGATTTAAGGTAATAATGTATTTTTGTATACAAGGATATTTTAGTCATTTACAAATTCTATTTTCCATTTTATGTATATTTAGGCATTCTAACTAAAAAACAAACTTGTTAGCCTTTTTAAACTAATACTTGATTTGACTAAGCTAATTAAATGAAGTCTCCTATTTATTATTTTTCTTTATCTTTTATTTTAACTAATTTTTCTTTACATTAGTTTATTATTTTCCTACACTGAAAATTGAAACACTTTGAATGCATTTAATTATAGTGAGTGAGGTTGGCTCTCCATTTGGTTTTCCAAATCCACTCTCAAAATTAAAATGTTAATTTAAAGAGTCTCTTGAAAATGCTGTTTCTTAAAACAGGAATTACAAGATTTGTTTTCTTTTATGGGCTTGTAACAGATGGGCCATACAAATTGTTGAAGTTCTGTTATGGCCCTACCCTATCCAAAATGGAACTGGGCTTTTAACCAATATGACCCAAATTAGCGTAAATAATAAAAGCCCAAAAAATTCTTGGCCCAAATATTTACGGGATTCTGATGAACTCGATGAATATTTTTTTAATTCAAATCATTTTTACCACACTTGTTTGGAGTTTGTATTAGTCAACTTTGCGTAATTATAAACATCGCAAAAAGAAAGTGTTGTAAAATGAGTTAAGTTATTATCGTCTCAAATAATTCATCATGTGTCATGCATTTATGTGCTGACCTGGTCTTAGAAAATTCTTTAGTCAAGGATTGACTCTTAGAACTTGATGTAAACCTTTTTGTGCAATCATACGATGATTTTTGTTTACCATAATTTTCGTAAGGATCACGTGACCAACAGGTAAACACTCTATATAGATGGCTTCCTGTGCACAACAGCAAACTGTTAGTTACCTGTGCCCTTTCCGGTTGTAGTGGAGGCGGTCGCGAGTATTCCGATGATCAAGTTAGTTAACGGTGAAGGGAAAGAGAGTAACGTCATTGATTCGAAGGTAGTAAAACAAAGTGTATTTTAGTGTAGAGTTATATTGTCTTTCAAATGGTGCTATGTGGGGGTATTTATAGAAAATTCACACATGTCATGCATTCATGAGGTGGCCTGATCTTAGAAAATTCTTGAGACAATGATTGTCTCTTGGAACTTGATGTAAACATTTTTGTGCAATCATACGATGATTTTGTTTAACCGTAATGTTCGTAAGGATCACGTGAAACACTCTATATAGATGGCTTCCTGCGTACAACAGCAAATTGTTAGTTACTCGTGCCCTTTTCGGTGGTAATGGAGGCAGTCTTGAGTAATCCAATGATCAAGTTAGTTAACGTTGAAGGGAAAGATAGTAACGTCCTTTATTCGAAGGTAGTAAAATAAAGTGTATTTTAGTGTAGAGTTATATTGCCTTTCAAATGGTGCTGCGCAGGGTATTTATAGGGGAAAGGGATGGACTTGAGACTGTTGGATAAAGAAACACATGACATCATCGGCCAGGCAAGGCGTCCCCTCTTAGGCATCAATCGGTTAGTACATAGGTTGGCGACATTTAATGCCCTATAATGAGTGAATTTTGTGATTTGACTTGTTGGCGTCTGTTGTGCAGACATCACGTCAATTAATTGAGTGGATCTTATTTTAACTAGATATTTGTACAAAAGATCCCTTATTTAACGAAAATGAGGCGATGTGTCGTGCCCCCAACAATGTCGTTCCTTCCTACTGTCTTCCAAAGTGTATTATCTTAGAGCCTCGATTTTGCGTACATAGATAAGAACCCATGTCGCCTTGGCAGTTCAGTAATAGACACGTGGGGATGTGGACCCTACTTATTTATGTAGCGGCAACCACGTAGGTGCTGATCTGGAGCCTCCCGTAATAGGCGTAACAATAGTCCCCCAAGTCCATGTATGGACATTATTTATGTAATGTGTGGACTTTGTCTAAGGTTGTGAAATTTCTCTCCTTCTCTTCCTTTTTTTTTCGAGGACAGTACGTGTATTTGTTGATCGCAATTTTCGTAAGGATACCAACAGGTAAACACTTCACATAGATGGCTTCATTTTTTTCAAGGAAATGTCTTTTCAAAACTGTATTTTGAACTTATGGCTTTCACTTGTTCTTTACCTATGAAGAACACCTTTTCTAAGGGGAAAACCAGAACATTTTTTCGGCAAGCTTTGTCTACAAGGATGATCGTGGTTATGTGCGGTTTTTCACATACGGTGTCAATCTGTTAACTGTAATTTTCTTAAGGATCACGTGGCCAATAGGTAAACACCCCACATAGATGGCTTCTTTGCATGATAGCAAACCCTTAGTTACTCGTGGCCTTTTCAGGTGGTGGTGGAGGCAGCAACAAGTGCTCTGATGGTCAAGTTAGTTAAAGTTGAAGGAAAATAGAGTGACTTCCTTGATTCGAAGTTAGTAAAACAAAATATATTTTAGTGTAGAGTTATATTGCCTTTCAAATGGTGCCGTGTGGGGGTATATATAGGGGAATGGGTGCACTTGGGACCTGTTGGATGGAGGAACATGTGGCCTCATCTGTCGGGCGAAGCGTTCTCTCCTAGGTATCAATCAGTCAGTCTATAGGTTAGCGGGAATTTAATGCCCCCTAATGAGTGAATTTTATGGTTTGACTTGTAGCAGACATCATGTCAGTCAATTAGGTGGATCTTATTTTAGCTAGATCTTTGCACAAAAGATTTCCTATTTTAACGCAAATGAGGCGTTGCGTCAGTGCCCTCAACAATACCGTTCATTCCTCCCGTCTTCCAAGGTGTATCATCTTAGAGCCTCGATTTCGCATCTATATATAAGAACCCTTGTCGCCTTGGCAGTTTAGTAACATACACGTGGGGATGTGTCCCCTTGTCACTTTCGCATCCATAGATAAACACTCCACATAGATGGCTCCCTTTTTTCAAGGAAATGTCTTCCCAAAGCTGTATTTTGAACTTATGGCTTTCACTTGTTTTTTACCTATGAACAACACCTTTTTCAAGGGGAAAATTAGAACATTTTTTGCAAGTTGGCTCCAAAGAAGATAACAATATAGGTAGTATAAAGATGACAATTCCGACTTTTCAAGGAAAGAATGATCCGGAGCTATACTTGGAATGGGAAAGAAAGGTTGAGCACGTATTTGATTGTCATAATTACTCCGAGGAGAAGAAAGTAAAGCTAGCAGCCGTGGAGTTTTCAGATTATGCAAGTATATAGTGGGATCAATTGATCATTAGTAGGCGCAGGAATGGTGAAAGACATATTCGGTCATGGGAAGATATGAAGTTGGTGATGCACAAGAGATTTATACCTAGCCATTACTATAGAGATTTGTATAGAAAGTTGCAAGGGCTGGTATCAGAGCGTTTCTTTTAGGTTGCTGAAAATAGGTTGTTGATTTCTATTTCTTTGCTGCATTCTTGCTTGTGAAAAAAAAAAACGTGGTAGATTTTTAGTTCTATAAGTTTCCAATTCTTGGTCTTTGTTCAAGTTTCATATTTTTTGTTGAATTAAGTTCAGATTGGTGTTTATCTTTGCTAGAGTTTCTTGTCATTGTTGAATCAGTTTCCTTCTATTTTATTCTAACTTTGCTATGTTTATGACAAAAATTCTGACTATTGTTGAGATGGACACCATTTAAATTGGTTGCTTATAGAGAATTGTTGAATTCTTTGATTCTATTAAGAACATAAAGGGGGCTGGCTTGGCTTTGAGTGGTAAAAGGTAAGAGAGATCATCAACAAGAAAAAGTCAAAATTGTGTGAAACACGAGTGATAACAATCTGATTTGAGTGCGAACACGTGAAGGAGTGTGTGAGGAACAACATCTTTTGTTTTGTTTAAATTTTACAGGTTGAAACCATGAGTAAGGAAAGAGAAACGTTTTTATGAAGCTTATGGAGAAAGCTCTTGCTTTTGCCTTCTTATGTTTTTGATTGAATGCTAGAATTCGATTTATCAAAGGAATGATAAACCTTTGTGGCATCTCAAGGTTTGGGTTTTAAGGACTATGTTTCCTTAATGTTCTATTCTGATCTTCCTCATTGCATAACGTTCATAGCAGCTGGTTTTTGTTCCTTTTTCCATTGTAGCACCCCCCCTTTTGTAAACATACAAATTCAATGGAAAAAGGAACAAAAACCAGCTACTATGAACGTGATGCAATGAGGAAGATCAGATTAGAACCTTAAGGAAACAGAGTCCTTAAAACCCAAACCTTGAAACGCCACAAATGTTGATCACTCCTTTGATAAGTCAAATTCTAGCATTCAATCAAAAACACAAGAAGGCAAAAGCAAGAGCTTTCTCCATAAGCTTCATAAAACGTTTCTCCCCTTTTACTAATTAATATGGCTGCTCCTTTAAATAATAAAACCTAGCTAACGGAAGAAGAAAAACGAAATGGGCCTAAAAGATGTGGCTTGGGCCCAATTGATTAAAACATAAAAGAGCCCATAGTTAATTAAAGACTAAAAAAATAAAAACTCCTAATTAACTCTTGTATTCTTCTAGTCTTTCCATATCTATCCCTTACACAAAAGATAAGTGACCATCCTTGGTGAATCTTTGGAATCTTCGAATTTAGTTCTAGAATCTTCTAACACCGCCTCTTTGTATTGCACTTCCATGATCAAACCTTGCAAAGCCTCTTTCATCCTCTTTGTATTTGCCCTAGTCATTGGACCGTCAATTCCGTACAAAGGATTTTCAGAAAATTTGGGAGCATCAACTTGGTCAGCATCTTGACCACCTCGATCTCCATCACTCTGTCAATGAGGATGATCCCATTATGTGTGGTTTTTTATAGACGGCGATAATTGTTGACCGCAATTTTCGTAAGAATCACGTGGCCAACAAGTAAACACTCCACATGGATGACTTCTATTATAACAACAAACCCTTAACTACTCGTGGCCTTTTCAGGTGGTAGTGGAGACGGCCGCGAGTACTTCGACGGTCAAGTTGGTTAACGTTGAAGGGAAAGAGAGTAACGAAATTGATTCGAATGTAGCAAAACAAAGTGTATTTTAGTGTAGAGTTACATTGCCTTTCAAATGGTAGAATGGGTGGACTTGGGACCGTTGGATGGAGGAACATGTGACCTCATCTTCCAGGCAAAACGTCCTTTCTTAGACATCAATCAGTCAGTCCATACGTTGACGGGGATTTAATGGCCCTAATGAGTGAATTTTGTGATTTGATTTGTTGGTGTTGCTGTTCAAACATTACATCAATCAATCAGGTGGATCTTATTTTGACTAGATCTTTATACAAAAGATCACCTATTTGACGCAAACGAAGCGTTGTGTCATGCCCCCCAACAGTACCGCTCCTTCCTACTGTCTTCCAAGGTGTATCATCTCAGAGGCTCGATTTCGCGTACATAGATAAGAACCATGTCTCCTTGGCAGTTCAGTAAAAGACACGTGGGGATGTGGACCCTACTTATTTACGGCTGGCAACCACGTAAGTGTTGATCTAGAGCCTTTCCATAAGAAGTGTAACAATATCTCCTCAATCACTGATACAAAATTAGTCGATACTTATTTTTCTGACATCGTTTCTTCTCCCAAAAAGGAAGTTCACGATTCACATACCATCTCCATTCCACACGACATTACTCCTTCATCCTTTTCGCGACCTGCAAAAGTTTTTTAGGCTTATTTGGTATAGTTACTTTTTGTTAAAAGTTGGTCAAACTTCACTTTAACCACATATTTTATTCTATCAACGACTTTTATCCACTTTTAATCATGCATTTTATGAGACAATCCAATTTTTATTACTTTATTTGCTAATAATCTACCTAAATACGCAGACAGTGATTAAGCTGCGGGAAAGACGTGGGAATAAATGAAGTTTGACTGCAATTAGGAACATACAGACAACATGGGCCACGAGAGACATGAGGCACTACAACAGTTCAAACTTAGAACCAAGAATCAGACCCCACCCCACTCCCCACCCAATGGCAGGCCGGCGTTCAAGTATTATCTTGCGAACTCATCGAGGCTATTCTAAAGGCAAGATTTTTTCCATAGTATTTAACTGTGGGCACATACCCGTTTGATAGAAATCACAGGGAGTGATTAATGGCTCATAATCATGGAATTTAATTGATAAGTAAGTATAATTCTTGTCTCACTTTCCAAAATTATTTGATTTTTCATATTTGTCTCACTTTCCCAAATATAATTTACTTAAATCTTCATTTAACTCAGCAGAATTTTTTGTATTTTACAGTAAATTTCATCTGTGTAATTTTACCCTTTTCTTTGTTTTTCTTCCCAGTTTAATGTGCAGTTGAAGGGGTTTTTGAGGTGTGGGTTTGAATCAGAGACAAGAAAAAAGTTATGCAGAAGCTAGTAAGTACGTAGGTTATTTATTGAATTTCATTGATCAAAGGTTTCTTCAATTATAATAGAGTGTTTTTTCCTTTATTGAATTGGTAGCTTCCTATTAGGTAATGTTAAATCTTATATTGATATGCATTGTTTGGTAATGTGAACTTTAAGGTACTAAGACAGAAAAAGAAACTAAATTCTTGTTCATTGTACCATCAAGTTTTATGTGTAACCAAGCTTGTGTTGTTTTATATTTGCATAAAAATTGATTTGAGTGTTGATTTTTGGTTGCAGCATTATGAATTGGTTTTGATGCTGGTGCAGTACATGTGAAGTTTCATTTGATCTTGGGGGTTTTTTAGTTGGGGTGTGGGTGCCAATTAATTTGTCTACATTGTCTATTAGAGACAACTAATTATTGAATACTAGATTTAAGCCATGTTTTTTTTTGGTAAATAAAGGCTCTTTTTTGGCAACGAAAGGAATGATCTGTGTTTATAATAAGGGTGAAAGTAATCATTTGTACTCATATACATTAATGTTAGTTGTTGGGATCTAGTTCTGTACTCTTTCTGAGCTCTCTACCGTTACTCTTTTCTTATAGCGCTTTCCAAATCCAACATTCCGTATTTATTTTTAAGACACAGATATTGTTGTTTGCATTTTGTTATCTGATTGTGTTATCTGTACTCCGACTTGTTGTTTTGTTGAATTATAATCGTTATGCGTGGCAGTATACGAGATAATACATTGGGTGCATGTTTGATATTCAGTCCAGTGATATCCAAATGTTGTGTCTATTTATGAACTGCTCTTTAACCTTTTCTTTCTGTCTTCTCTCTTTTCAGGTGATTTTTCTTTTGCTCGTGGCATTGAGTTATGCCGCAGAATACGAAGGAGAATGCGAATCTATTCCGCCGTTAACTCCCAGACTTCACACCGTTTCTGTTTTGGAATTTGGGGCTGTCGGGGATGGGCAAACATTAAACACTGTCGCATTTCAAAATGCCATTTTCTATTCGCAGTCGTTTGCTGACAAAGGTGGTGCCCAACTTTATGTACCCAAGGGACGGTGGCTTACTGGAAGCATCAACCTTACGAGTTATCTGACACTTTTCCTGGAAAAAGATGCGATCATTCTTGGCTCTCAGGTTATCATTCTACTATAGAAATCTATCATATTTCTTAACGAAAGGAATTTTGGCCGCCCATTAGTTTATGAAGAGAGTGCTATTTTTCTCTTTAAGCTGCCTGAATTTGTTATAATCACCACAGAAGTATGATTGGATAATTCATTCTCGAGTTGGTCTTCCTCTTTCTGATTGAAACACCTCATTGGGTGTGCTCTTGATTAAGCAGAATAAAAATGCCTTGCCTATCCTGGTTATTTTTTTCTCACTATTTCTCCTCAAGGAGATGTAAATATCCAGGTTCTAATCAATACCTTCTGCAGATTTTATTTGCATGGTCATTCCTTCGATTTCTGCCACGTTGCAAATTTAGAACCTCTATCTTCCTGTTTGATTTAATTTCTTTTCCTAAAAGACATCTTAATAGAAAAATGTTGAGGTAGATTGGAATTTTTTTTTTTTTTAAATTAAAATGAATTCCGTCAATGTGTCACTAAATTGTGTTGTTTCTGCCGTAAGTTTTTTGCTGACAAGAGTTGCTCTATGAATTCGACATTACTTTTTTTCTACTGGGATTAGAGTATTTTTAAAAGTTTTCTCCTCACTTTTGTAGGATCATAGTTACTGGGATGTAGTCGAACCTTTACCGTCTTATGGCCGAGGTATTGAGCTACATGATAGAAGATATGGCAGCTTAATTACAGGAAATAATTTAACTGATGTTGTGATAACAGGTAGGTATTCCTCCTGTAACTCACCAAATTCCCCTTTTTCCCATATCTTTGCAATTCAATATTGCCATTCTTGTGCAATTTTCCCTATCTTCTACCAATTATGCAGGCAATAATGGAACAATTGATGGCCAAGGCTCCATTTGGTGGGAACAATTCGCTGCTCATTCTCTAAATTACTGTCGACCAAATTTAGTGGAATTCATTGGTTCAAACAACGTTGTTATCGCAAACTTAACCTTCTTAAATGCACCTGCTTGGAACATTCATTTTGCTTATTGCAGGTGGCTTGGTTGAATTTCTATATTTCATATTTTTAATTGCAATTTGAAGATTATCTCTAGATCAATGTACTCAAGTGTTACTCTTTTGTTTTTTAATGCAATGTGATGCAGGAAGGTGTTGGTTCAGAATGTAACAATTTATTCTCCACCTGATGCCCCATTAGCTAGCGGAATAGTCCCAGGTCCGTTGAAATCTAAATCTGAATAATTCCGTGATTTCTTGTGGGATAAACTTCGAATGTTCAAATGGATACGTTTTATTTTGACTTTTTATACACCCTATCGCACATGCAAGAGTTTACTTTGAAGAGTTATGGAACTTTTTCTTTACTTTTTTGCTGCGAATCCATGGCTCCAACTCGGCTGCCCTCTTACTGTCAGCTTCGGTGAAGACTCTGGGGAAAGAGCTTGTCCCTACTTGCAATTGGGATCCAAGTTTTTTATTTTTATTTTTTTGTGGCCAATGGGCTGCAAATTTCCATTCGAAAAAAGAAAAGGAATTTCAAAAGGGGAAAAAATAAATAAAATTGAACGATCCTCCCCACTACCACTCCCCCGCTGACCCTTCTCTGTCCTCCCCAAACTGACATTCCCAGGCAGCTGGTAGGGGGAATGGGGCAAAACCAGGTATGGAGGGTTGGGTGGGTAAGCAGCAGGTGGGGGATAGAGGTGGACTGAGGAATGCAGGTAACATGGGTGGACTGCTATTTTTTCCTTTCTTGTTCCGCCTGTGTAATACATTGAAGGAAAATGCTGTGTGTACACCTTGTGATGTACACAAAGTTTCACATCCCCCCCTTCATGTGAGGGGATGTGAAACTTTGTGTAGATCATGGCCCCCTCCATGTGAGGGGGGTGTGAAACTTTATGTACATCATTATGTACGCATAGCATTTCCCATGCAATGAAATAATGGGTCTTTCTTTGTTACCTGTATTACCCCCCAAACGTTATTTCATGTGCATTGGCTTGACTTTTAAAGCCCAAGGGACGGAAACCGTCCAGTAGAGATTTGAGTTCTACAAATTTGAAACATTGGGGACCCAAATGCTATAAACAAAATTTGGGAACCCAATTGTGATATTCATGAGGCAGGGTTCTCTTCTAATGTTTCTCTGCAAAGTAAAACTTGCAATGTGAAGTGCTCAGATTCTTCCGAAAATGTTTCCATCCCTAACAGTAAATTTTTGTGGGTTTATGATGCTGTTGTTATTAAAAGTGATTATGCCATTACGAGTCCTTAGGTGTTAAATTTCAAATTTTCACTTCTTACTCGTCTAATTTTTTCTATTTTCTTTAACTTGAACTGTGTTTCAGATTCTTCTGAGTATGTTTGCATTGAGAACAGCAACATTAGCACAGGTTATGATGCCATTGCGCTTAAAAGTGGTTGGGATGAGTATGGAATTGCCTATGGAAAACCGACCTCTAATGTTCATGTTCGAGGGGTTCGTGTGCATTCTTCTTCAGGATCGGGCATCGCTTTCGGCAGTGAGATGTCAGGTGGCATATCCAGTGTACTGCTCGAGCACCTTCATGTGCACGACTCCCCAACTGGCATTGGGCTTAAGACAGCAAGAGGAAGGGGTGGCTATATCAAAGGCATATATGTATCAGACGTGCTCATGGAAAATGTACAGAGAGGAATCAAGGCAACAGGTCAGTGCAAATCTCATCCAGATGACAGATTTGATCTTGATGCATTGCCAGTGGTTAGTGGCATCTCCTTTATGGACGTGGTCGGTGTGAATATTGCTACAGCTGGGATATTTTATGGAATTAGTGAATCTCCTTTTACTTCCGTATGTTTGTCAAATGTTTCTTTCTCTGTCACCTCTGACCACTCCACATCATGGGTATGCTCAAACGTGTTCGGTTCCTCTATAAATGTGTCACCCGAACCGTGTCCAGAACTCAAGGGCTTATTTACAAGTTTGTCCTCCAATTGTTTCTCCATCTCGTATCCAAGTACTGAAGTTGCAGTTTCATGATATACAGTGCTGGACATTCAATTAAATACAATAAGATGCTGAAATTTCTCTACCAATTCTGTTATACAATCTTCCATCCCCCTGCTCTTCTATTAAACACCAGCTCCCTCCAGCGGACTTTTCCAAGCTTACCCTGTACAGGAGTCGGGTATTTTTTATTGGAGCAAAGTTTAGCATTGTCATTGATTTCAAATTGCCAGTCAATCCTTCACATTGTAAGTTCTTGTACTGGATATTGCTGCAAGATTTGTTGTTCGGAATGGAAGGGTTTCTTGAATGGAGATGATAAAGTTGGCATTTGGTATACAAGTTACTTTCCATTCTGTCTATATTCTATTTGCATGGTCAGTAAGGTAGACTCGACTATATTGGAGATACTTTAGACAGACTAGACCTCATTGTGATATTAATTCCAACGGGTAGTTTTCTGAGACCTATACTAAACAAGACCTTAGAATCAAATTTTAGTATACTCTACTACCATATTCTAATTCCACTGTACAAAATTTTGTTTCTATTTATTTATTCAACCCCTTTTACCACTGGATTGTACCCGGTTTAACTCGTTTCCTTTTCTGGGTCAATGGCCAAACCCATTCTTAAAATATTGGTTGAGACGGGGATACTGTTGAAGACAAAAAAAGAACACCGTTTGATTTTACATTTCTCCTTTTCCTTTCTTAAGAGACTCCGAGCATGATTTGTCCTAAGCCCCAGGCATCCAGTTACCTTTGTTTGCAGATCTCCATCAAGGATAAAATCAGCTTCTTTACACTAGTCATGAAAAAAAAAAAAAAAAACCGAAAGAGCTAGAACGCTTTTTTCAAATCCAGTAGTAGAAAATACAAGTATATATATGTTTCCAACAAAAAAAATAGAATCGTCACGTCATACCAATACACGCAACTGGAATAGTTGCTACATTTCCATATATACTAACGATGACTCCGAAAAAAAAAAAAGTAAAGAATGAAAAAATCTACACATGTCCTCTCTTTCACATCTCTTCTATGAGAAAAGAACAAAAGATTCGGAAGGTGGCCTTAGCACAGCCCTCAACAGATTTCCTACTTTCTGTTTCCGGCTTTTCGTTTCACTTCAGCAGTCTGCCTTCCAATCCTCTGAGGAGGATGACCAGCCCGATTTGCAACTTTTCGTGATGGCGATGGCCCTAATCTTGTAATCATGGTCCTGAAACAAGTAGTCGACCATATTATATTAGTGTTTTTTTTTTTTTTTTTGTTGAATCAGAAGATTCCTAACATGGATCAAATACGTAGCATTGAACCACCTAAACTAAAAAGCCTAATAGAGTGGAGACATGTTTTATTTATCAAAATTTAGCCTTCAACACTCCCCCCTTCTTTAGTCCAGGTCCATTTGA
Organism: Fraxinus americana; assembly: GCA_035079005.1. Classification (NCBI taxonomy): domain Eukaryota; kingdom Viridiplantae; phylum Streptophyta; class Magnoliopsida; order Lamiales; family Oleaceae; genus Fraxinus; species Fraxinus americana. Next base: position 17,782,907 of record CM068708.1, on the reverse strand, counting down.
AATCTTTTTTGAGTTTCTTTTGAAGAGGTGCTCTCATTTTTGCTAATTCTTTAATGAAAGATTCAGCATAAGTGAGACATCCAAGAAATCTCATCAATTGTTTTTGATCTTGAATTTCATCTGGAAATTCTTGAACATGAATTAAGATATGAGGTTTTAAGGTTTTATAGCCATAAGCTATATCCAACCCTAGAAATCCAATTTTTTCTTTAAACAATTGTGCCTTCTTTTCAGATAACACAAAGGAGGTTGCATCAAAAGTCCCCGAGGATCTTTGCTGATTTTGACACCACATTGAATCTACTCATCTAAAAGCTTTAGCAATAATTTGTTTACTTAAAGTTTAGTTGAAACATATAGCAAGGAACTTTCGTTTCGTATTACCTCAATTCTGGGCTTTGGGCTTGTTTCAGATCGGGTTTTTGGATCTTTGGTGCAATGCCATTAGTGAAGCTGCCGAGCTTGGAATGGTTGAACTGCCACAGCAAATCTGGCTCGGATGAGTCGCTAGTTCCAGCATCAAGCTCATCCAGATCATCAGTTGCCGCAATGTCAAACTGATTGCTCGATGGAAATAGATTAACTGATTTTTCAGGGTATAGCTTTGAAGAATCTGAAAGAAATTGCTGATAAAAGACATCAGACATGTTGGACATGTTGCCTGCTTCCCGACACTCTGTGGGGTTTCCGACTCCATGGACGGTATCTTGCTTGTTCACCATGACCTTGTCTACCCACTTGCCTGAGCCAGTCTCTCTGTCATCGTCCCCGAAGTTTTGACAAGGACTGCTGACTGGCGGCCAGGGAGGCGAATTGCCAAGTAGCTCATCAAGATCAAAGCTCTGCCTCTTTTGCCTTGGTGCAGAATTGCTGTGGACCTGTGATATCAGCGCACACACTATAAAATTGAGATTTTTGACGATTAAAACAGAAATTATAAACTTTTATTGGGAAAAAAACACATTGAAGTTAACTCTAGAAGCACAGTGCCCATAAAATGTTGCAAGTGCATTTACCTCTATGTTCCCAACATCTTCCATTGGTTTCCTGAGGCCATTAGGTGACTGCATGCCCACATTTCTAGCTAGTAAATTAGATTGAAAAGATGATTGCTGCATGGATACTGGTTCTCCTTTCCTTGCTAAGGCAGCCTTCAGGCTGGCAATCTATCAAGACAGCGTAACTTCAGCGACTTTAACTACGATCCAATATCGAACACTTAAAAAATTAGCTTATACGATTGTAAGCAAAGATTATAATACAGACCTCTTCTTTCAGCTCTTTAACATCTGTAGAATCCTTATTTACTCGAGCAGCGCCAAGTTCAACAGTAGCAACACGCTCAGCAAATTTGAGTGTGCTAATTGTTTCTCCTACAGCATCAGGCTCAGGGCTTATATGAACAAACATAAGTGTCTTTGCCTGTCCCCCTAAGAAGAATCATCAAACCATATTAAGAAATAGAAGACCAAAACTTGAGAAATCCACAGAACAAGCCTGATATTCTGTTTATCCTTACCAAGTGAATCTTGGAGCAGTTGTGTGAGTTTACTGTTTCTATAGGGTACGTGAGAATTCTTTTGGGCAAGAGAGGCAATCACGTCGCCCAATGCAGAGAGAGATTTATTAATGTGCTGTGCCTCTTTTAGTCTATCTCCCGTCGCTTCAGATTTGTCGACCCTCTCACTTCCAGCCAAATCAACTAGATGCATGCAACCTCGAAGAATGGCTCCAGTGGTCAAGTCTCTTCCTTGGACATGAACAGTTAAGCAACTGTGATAATAAATAATACAAAAGTCAGTGTATCGGAAAAAGTTAAATATTATATTTACAACACTTGTATTCACCTATGAGAGCGACTACTACGGTCATTTAGGGCAGTTGCACCCACTGCACGATTCCTTTGTCCGAGGTTCATAAGGTCAATTACATCAGATGTTGAAGAGACGTGAACCAAGCTTGCATCTGGTACACTGAGTCCCGAATGAGAACTATTACGAATTTCTAATGTGATTATAATTAAGAATACTTTTGAGTAGATAAAGCTGTACAATTTGCTGTGTAATACAATGACAAATATAAATGAAAATTTGATGGTGTAAGATAATAGTAATTGAAAGGATATCTTTTATTCAAGCCATCAGTAACAAGGAGATCTCTAACTTGCTCATTATATATCTCGATCATCTGGACAGACACGTCATAGCGGAACGTGTCCTTTCTTTGTTGTGCAAGGAGGAACAAATCGCCTAAGGCCCTGTAATTTACTCCTTGCGTATGCTCGTTAATATCCTTAGGTCCAGTCTGGAAACAATATAAGAAAGTTAACATTTGTGTTTCTTAACCCAAATGAAAATGTGTTGCCATAATTTAACAGATATTTGGCTTCTATATCTCACCATAGTGTAAGTTTTTCCTGATCCTGTCTGACCATAAGCAAATATACATACATTGTAACCATCAAGGACTGATCTAATCAATGGTTGGGTATCCGAGAAAACCTCCTCTGACATAGAGAAGAAGAATAGGTTATAAAATAAGTTATGAAACACTTAAATGGTTAGCAATAGGAGCCTTTAAATTTTCAAGTTGCTGGCCTAAAAACCTTGTGTAGCAGAAGGCCCAAATACTTTGTTAAAAGTGAAGGATTTGCATCCTTTTCCATTCTTTGCTGGAGTACTTATCGTAATAGTTCCTTCTTCAATGTGATCTACATTGCTGAAGTAATTCAATTGCCCCGGAAGGAATGGTCTTACACGACAATAAACTCTAATGTTTCCTGGTTGAAGATAAATATTTAGCATTACTTTCATGGGAACTCAAATACAAGACACCTAATTGATAAGACTTGTACAGGCACAGTAACATACCCTTTAGGTCCTGGACTTGATTATAGAGTTTGCGGTTTTCCTCAAGAACTTTATGGTATCCAGAAGCAGCATGAGCAAGTCCATGAATGTGTTGGCCTGTAAAGGAAATAAACTCGAAGAATGATTGTTACAGCAAGGGACTATGAAAGTTACATTAACGACTAGCCAGGGACTAAGAGTTACAGTATAAAACCAGATGAATTCAGCAAGAAAGTTCAAAATTTTACCAATATTATGAATTTCTTCATGGAACTTCATTTGCATGAACTGCATACCAGCTTTTGTAGTAGAAAGAGTTTGCTTCAATACCTAGAGCACATAAATCACATAAATTATTCACATTTCTTACCCAGTTTAACCCTTCCAAAAGCAGAATCAATTTTTTAAAAGGCAACGGTGAGGAGGGTTTTAGTTTCACTTGGTTTTTACCTTGATATCATTTTGTTGTTGGCCCACTATCATTTGTTGCTTCACAAATCTTCTTTCAGATTCTTCATCAGGAATGTAGTTCTTACAAGTTACATCATCTTTCTTCATGAGGGAGCCCTTCTTATTATCGATCTTAGTTGTTTAATAGTAAAAATAAAAAAATACCAAGTATAAGTACTAGAAACATACTTCTAGAGAATCACTTTCTTACTAGGCCCTCGTTTGATTCTCATTATTTTCAAAATACATTTTTCTCTCTCTTTTTCAACCACACGTTCTTCAATAAAATAACATTGCGCCCAAACCCAAAACTTTTACTTATTTTTTAACCACACATTCTCCATCAATATACTATTCCAAAAATACATTCTTGAACAAAAATGAGAATCAAATGGGCTCTAGATTTCTTTTGTATATGACATTTAAACAAGCTACCTTTAGGTTGAATGAACAAGGTTTCAATACAGATTTGCTTCCATGGGAAACATTCAAATCATTTGAAGTTGCTTTTCTCTGGTAGACAAAAGCATGCAACAAGAGAAAAACTGTGAGTTTTCTAGAAGCAATATCAATAATAGTCTTGATGTAGCAATGATAAAATAAATAAAATATTGAAAAAGATATGTAGAGTATTTCTGGAGGAGAGTGGTACTTATTTTCACAAGTACAAGAGAAATTTGTGCTGTGATTAGAAAGAATAGCATACCAATTCAATTTGGCTGGCAATGCGTTGCTCAAACTCCTCGACAACCTTATTTAATACAGACTCTACAAGCTGTAACAAGCAGAAGTGTTGCAGTTCAGAATCAAATGTATTAGATAAAAAATATTGATTACTCGTAAGTTCTTACGAAAAAGCATTGCGATTATCAGTATTATGTATTAGAAATAAACAACACATCATAAGATTTCTATACATTTCGATTCCCAGTCAAAGATTCCCCATGTAAAGGATCAAAATGCTGGCACATATTATTTTGACTTGCAACACTTAAATTAGAAATTAGCATTGGGCTTATTGACACTTACATTTGGAACTTCTTCAGGCTTCTTGTCTAATAAAATTGCACGAACAAGCATACTTAAGGAAGAACTAGACTGCAAAAAAAAAAGGCAAATTACTTTAGTTATGACTCTATTGTCCAAGGGGGACAAAAAAGAGAGAATTTCTAAATCAGCCAGAACGGTACACTTACCATTTTGTTAGATTCCAATTCAGGGCATACACCATTCAAAGATTTCTCATTTGCTGACAGAGTCCTTGACAAAGAATTCGTGAATGGCTCAGAATTCTTGCGAACAAATTGTTTTCCAGATGCATTAGTTTTCACATTTCCACCAAATTTCCAGACCCCATTACCTCCTGCCTGTTTATACTCACTGTATGATTTAAGTGCCAAAACACAATTTACGATCCTTGAAGATTTACCTCCCTGAAAAATTATCAATCTTTATGAACTACTGTCTGGCTCAGCTCCAGAATGAAGCAGCTTTAAAAATACAAGTCCCGAGTATGATTTTAGTTATAAATTGGCGTGTATACTTCATTTTGACTCCTAATTTATAGATTGGGATGAACTTCCTGAAGAGTCCGTGCATTCATTATAAATTTTTCCTTCCAAAAGCTACACTTACTTGTTCGAGATCAGAGGCCTCAAATGTAGGAATCCCTAACTCTTGTATGGCTACAAGAAAATTTCTCACGTTTTCAAAGTATTGGTATGCAGATAATGCAGCACCATCAGGTATAAGAGCAGCATCGCAGGGACTTTCAACAACCTGAAATAGATTGATCAAGGTCAATCAAGTTAAAAAACATAGATTAAAACTTACTAAAATAGCTTGAAAGGAGGGGGGAGAGAACGACTGGATTTACCTTTTGTACAGCTCCAGGTTGAATTTTGTTGACTACATTACATAGGATAATCCCACTTCTCAAACCAAGCCGAAATTCTTCCTCAGAAGGTTCAGCTGGTAAGTCTTTTGCGCCTACAACTCCTACATTTTTTCTCAACCACGCTGCAGCTTCATATCTTCTCATGGCTACAGAATCAGATAGACGCATTACTCAATTTTGATTCTACCAGGCAAAAAAAATATACTGCGAATAGGATCCAAGTTGTAAATTTTTTGAATCCTCCTAAAAATGCCTCTTAGAGGAAAGCGCATGTATCAATTGCATTGAAACGTGATCAGAAAATGAAAAGTCAGATGAATCATAAACTCAACCCACACACATCATCCGATAGATTTAATTTTAAAAAAACCAACAGATTTAAAAATCGGAAAAATGGGAGGAAAACTGTTGCTAAAGAATTCCATCTTCCAGCTACCAATAAATTGATATAGAGAATTTTACCGAATCAAATTGTTTATATCGTTAAATGCCTTGCAACCATTTATCAGAAAACAAATTTGAATTCGCCCCAAAAAATCAACTAAAACTGGAGTTTAAAACAAAAAAATTAAAATTCCAACAAGAATTATAAAATCAGTCGAAAAGGGTGATTAAATTACCAGCTTCCTCAGCTCTTCGAGCGTCCAAATCGAGATCTCGGGTCCCGTTTCCATGCTGTTGCAGAACATCCTCGACTACTGACGCCGCTGAAAATGAAAACGCACCTTCTACTGCCGCCATGGCGATCGCTAGAAATTCTCTTAAAATCGAATTTTATCCCTCCACCATACACAAAATCTCCGGAAATACGAGACAATTATAAAAAATTCAAATGTATGCCTATTAAACAGGATCCTAGGCTTTTAGGACCTAAAACCAGAGTGACCTCAGGATTTCAAGATCAGTTCAGATAGATATAACAACGAACAGAGAATACACCCTTTTTCTCTCTCTTCGACACTACAGTTCCGCGTTGGCCATGCTCATTGAAATCCTTCTTCACTTTTCTCTCTCACCCACACACAGTCTTTCTGTACAAAAGAAAAGCTTCTCCTATGCTTTGTACCACTGCTACTGAGTATATAAAGTGGAGGCTACTTTTTGAATCTCTCTTATGTAGCCTGTCCAAAGCCACATGATTCCGAGCCCCGCTCCGAACCTCCAGGCTCAGGATCTAACAATGCAGGTTGTACTCTCCCTCCCTTGCCCTTAATTTCTGATTTGTCATGTACACCCCGCCAATCTGGCGAAATAGGAAATAGGATATCTTCGTCTTGGTTTTTTTGTAAAATTTTATTTAATTTATGCATTTTTTGTTATTTTATTTAATTTGTCAGAATTGAACGTGCATTACATATCATTTTCAAATATTTTATAAGTATTGTAAAAGTAATATTTGATACTAATTTGTTGGGAAGAGTTGATGAGTCTCAAACGAATTAAAGAAAATAAAATTTAGAATATAAATTTAAGAGAAGAAACTTATATTGTCGAACTCAATTTTTATTATTCAATTTTTTTGTAATAATGAAAAGTAATTAGCAATATTTTTATACTGCATTTGATACATAAGAATTAATTGCTAATATATGAATTTAAATAAGCATTAAAATTTCTAAATATATGAATAAAAATAAACTCATCTATAATAACTCTAGATTCATCAAGTCAAAATTCATCGAGTCTAGATTAATGCGAATGTTAATTAATTGAGGATTAATAACACGAAATTCATACATGACAGGAATTTGATATATGTATTGCGTATTGAAAAACGAAAAGTAGACTATTAATGAAATAATTAAATTGTAATATGGTTAAAATTGTAAAAAAAAAAAAAAAAAGATTATCACCTGATATAATATTTAATATATTATAGATTTAATCTAGAAAATAAAAATTGTGATCGTTTAAAATGAATAATGCATTAACAACGCAAATAAAAACTACTCGTCAGTTTTGGAAATACATGTTTAGTACGCAATATTAAAATAGTTGGATCATTCAATTTCTTGCAATTATTTTGTGGGGACATAACAAATCAATGGGACGATATTACCGAGAGGAAGAGAGCGCTTGCCGAAGTGACATATAATGAACAAAATTTTAACATTGTTCAATAATTATAAATTTTTCATATTAAATATACTGTAAATGTATAAAGATTTTTCTTACTTTTTACATAAAATTAGAGGCTGTAGAATGAAATGGACCTTTTGTTATACTGTACATGAAAATGGAGGGAATGTGTAAAATTGGGTAAGCAAGGTGGGTGAACACTTTAATTAGTTTGGAAGTCCCAATCTTGAGCAGATGCCCACTATGGGAGAAGAATCCAATGAAGTGTCTATCTTTTGGCAATGATAATTAGACATTTGGCTAAGTTAAAAAAAGAAAAAAAATTGCTTATAAGTAAGGTTAAGGGTAAATAAGTCTTTTAATTAATTAAGGTTAAAATAACTGAATTACTCATTTCAACAGTAGTAGGTAAGAAATTTAAATGTTCTTAAATATAAGTAAAAAATATAGCCAAAAATATATTTGAAAACAAAAAGTTTAATTTACGTATAAGCTAAGCCAAGAATGCTCTCATTCATGAGTTACCAATTTGATCGATGTCATATTGAGAATGTGAAAAACGCGTGTTAATTTTTCAAGTGGAGAAATCGAAAAAATGAAATATTTCTTACTTCGTGAACGTTTTACTATTTTGAGATCAATTATACTTAGCCAAAATATTGGGTTTTTGTTGTTTCATAGTTGATCCTTATAATGCGAGCCGTAATTTGTCAAGTTATCGTCCCAATCCATGTTGATTTAACTTCATATCGATACACTACATTTTTTTAAGTTTTCAAAAGAATATACTTCTGCATAAAAAGGAATTGTCTTAATTTTTTTTTTACCAAGTATATACTCGTATATAGATGAGTAATTATTTTATTTACAAACAAATGAGATTTTAAAATATCAAATGGTTGCTTGATAAACTTTGATCTATATATGCAAATTTACTCTTTACAGAAACACTTCATTCATTGTATATTAAAGATATCAATATCATGATATGATTGAAAAAGTATTTCGTGAATATCACGACATATTGTATGACAACAAGATAACTATGATAATTGTGTTTACTTTTAAGTCGCTGGATGTTGTAACCGTCTTTTAAGTATCATTCCACGTGCTTTCTTGTCCAGACAGACTATTCATATAAAGTGTGATATTTTATTCAATGATATGACAAAGATAATCTTTTTTAAAAATTTGATTGACTCGATCAAAATAAGGCGAATGTGAGGAACTATACACCAAAAATTAGGAATATTAGCCCGTCCCTCCAATTTCAATTCAAATAGAATTTCAAAATTTGAAGATGCATTTGGTTGGTGTGATGGCATTGTCCTCATATTTGATTATCCAATAAGATATACTCTTGAATGACTCTTGGCTTGCCCATGGGTTATGGCCCACACCTTAAGAAACTCATATAAATGCTTTGACAAATTTAGCCTTAAGTTTTAATAATTTTTCTTTCTTTTGATTATTTTTTGGGTTGCCCTTTCTCTAAAACGATTGAACTTTTGTACCAACAAGAACAATAAAATATGTCCAAAAAATTGATTTTTTTATTTAAAAGTGAATTAAATCAATATTCTTTTCTTATCTATTACGTTGTTCAATCATTTTATGCATCACATATCTAATATGTATCTCTCGCATCTCGAAACTTAAGACACTAAGACCATGTTTGCAGGGACGGATTCAGGACCGAATTATAGGCCAGACTAATACGTAAAAAAAAAAAACTACACTATCATTTTTTTTTACATAAATTATTTTTTTCTAACTAAAAAAAAATCAGTTGGGGAGGGAGGGGGGCTGTAGCCCTGCCAAGCCCCCCTTGCATCTGTCCCTGCATGTTTGATTTAGCTAAAAATTAAAATTTTAGTAAATTTTGATAAAAGTTAATGAAATATGTGATTAAAAATAATTGTTGATATTTATTTAGATTTTTATCAAAATTGTATACTCAACCAAAGAGAGATTAAATACATGTCGAGTGAATTTTCATGTAATGGAACCTTCTATACAAGATAAAGTCGTGAAAAAGAACTAAATTCCCTAACGACCAATCTTTTTCCTTATTTTGAGATCACTCTTCGCTTTCATCAGAAATATTCTTTTGTTTAGACTATATATCTCTTGCTTAGTCTCCAAGATGATCCACTTGTCTGAATTTACCTTCAATGGCTGGTGTACATGCTACAATCATTGTTTCAATTTTGCCACGGTAATACTTTGAAGTTACCCTTTCGTTTTTACAATCTAAAACTTCATTTTTGAGATAAACTTGAAACGAATTAAGGAAAAATAATCAGCTAATCACGATGTGCGTAATTAGAATTGTATCCATTCCAATGTTGAATTCGTGGATTTTTTTTTTTTTTTTATAACCGTGGATGTCCGGGCCAGCTTGAGCGCAGCTCGACTAATTCCACGGGGCCCTGAAGTTTACGGTTGGGTACTCACCTCAATGGCCTTGAGGGGATGAATTCGTGGATATATAAAAGTAAATAGGGAAGTTTCTTTGATCGTGTAGGGGATGAAAAGTTATTCTAGCGGATTGTTTCGAAGTTACTTGAGAGATTTGATTAAAAAATTTCGTAGATTCTGAAAATGCTCGAAAATTACATGAAATTGAGAAAATCTTCAACGTATGTATAAATATTTCTATCGTACATCTTTCTCTTGGGTCGATGAACAATAAGCTATTAACCTCATTTAAAACTGAAAATTGACAAAATGTCTCGCTCTTGATAGTGTAAGTAGGCAATGCTTCATTTTCAAGAATGATTTATTGTTGAAAACGTCTACCTTCAAATTTGGTGTCATTGTTTTTATTTTATAATAAATAAATAAAAATTAACCAAATGTCACAAGAAACCTTTGGGCTTCAATTCCAAGTATGAAGCTTTTTACCAAACATTTTGCTTGCTTTGAGTCAAAGTACATTATTCTTAATAGAAATAAACAGCCGACGCTCCATAACTAATTTTAATCGAAAAAAGAGAATTTTTTGGTGTATATCAATTTTCAACTTCCATGGGTGCGGTTGGTTTTGATTGATTTCTAATTCTTTTGTTTAATAATAGTGGATAAGAATATATATAAGAAGAAGAAATGAATGTTGTGGCAAACTTTGAGATGAATTTTATTTTGTTTTTACTTTCTTTAGAAGAATTCGGTTGCACAATAAAAATTAAGGAAAATTATACTCGTACACCCCGGGGTTTACAACCCCTTCACATTGTGTAAATTCGGCTATACACCGTTATATACCTGTAGCATCTCTCATAAATTAAATATAATTATTTGATGACAATAAATTAAAATTTTTATATCTTAATAAATTTAGAGTTGATTAAATTTTTTTTTTTTTTTTGTAACTTTAATTGACAAATCTTAATAAGCCATAATAAGATGGTAATTTATATTTTGCAAAAAGTTGAAAAGTCCTCATTAGTTTGTTACAACTTGAAAAAAAAAAAATCATAATTAACAGAATTTTTTTTTTTATAATCGTAGATGTCTGAGCCAGTTTGCGCGCACCTCGACCAATCCCACGGGACCCTGAAATTTACGATCGGATACTCACCTCAGTGACCCTGAAAGGACTCGAACTGATGACCATTGGGGAGCAAACCCAAGACCTGACTAATTGAACAATCCCTCAAGATTATAATTAACAGAATTTTTATTGTCATCTTTGACACATATTTTCACATACATATCGAATTTATGTTTATCAAAGGTCCACGCTTCAAAATTTTCATCATCTAATTCGAGTAGGGTGAGGACCTCTACACTTATGAAATGCGCAACCAACCTTGCATCCAACATTCGTTATGCAGGAGATGCATTCGGGTATGTGATTGAGAGATTAACGAAGAATTTGACATTTTCAAAATCAATTTTTGGAACTATAATGTCATACTCCCACGAGAAGAACAATGACAACTATGTGAAATCCATAACGTTTAGGAGAAGACGGATGACGCTATGGAGCATGGAGTTGATTTCTTTAACTATTGAGCATCCAAGTTTGGGAAAAATATATTTTTTACAATGTACTTTCATTTCAAATAATACTTTCTTGGAAATTCCTATATATATATTTCAAGAGATTTTATCCATTACCATTTTTTTACTTGGAAGTCAATGGTGACATTAGCACAGTTGAAAAATAAGAAATTCTCAAATATCCTCTTTTCTTTGTTAAATTAAATTAAAGATTTATTTTGTTGTTAATTTGATTTAGAGCTAGACTCGAACAATTCACACGGCCTAAATCAAGTGACAATTTTTTAAAGCGAGATCAGATCGCGCTAGATGGAGTGTGTCATATCATAATTCGTCTGGACTATTAGCCCCTATTTTGTGGAAATTAAAAATTATTTTTTAATAAATTTTGACAAGAGTCGATAAAATGTATGATATAAATATTGTGGATCCCGTAAAATATATAGTCAAAATTAATATTTGATTTTAACTTAGGTTAATTAATCTCCACCAAACATGGACTTAATAATTGGGGGAAATTATATTTTGAGCCTGTTTGGTGTACATTAAAATGAGAGAATGCATTTTTTTGAAGTGATGTGATGGAGAATATGTGGTTGAAAATGAAGGAAAAGTTATTGATGTGATGGAAAATATTATTTTATTGAAGAATGTGTGGTTGAAAATGAGTAGAAGAACGAGAATGAAAAAAATAATGTGAGTCAAACATGGGCTTTATCTATAATATACTAAAGTGTAATTACATTACCACTACGAAATTTGTTAGGTGCACCACAATTTTAAGTATTTTAAGATTTAATGAATCTTGACTCGATAAACTTTGATTATATTAATCTAGAGTTATTATAGATGAATTTATTTCTATTCATGTATCAATAAATTTTAATGAGTGTTTAAATTCATGTATTAACAATTAATTCTTATATACCAAATGTAGTATAAAAATGTTGATCCTTTGTATTATTTCATAATCACAAAAAATTGAATCATATAAGTTAAGTTTTGATAGTATAATTTTCTTATCTTAAATTCATATCCTAAATTTTATTTTATTTTTTAGTTCGTTTGGTCATCAAATCCTCCAAACGAATTGATATCAAATATTACTTTTACAGCACTCATAAAATATTTCAGAATAACGTGCAATACTCGTTCAACTTTGACTAATTTTCTATAAATGCTTTTACTTCAAGTTATCTTTCCATGATATTCACATTGATGATCTTGTGTAATTTATTAATAATTCAACAACCAATATCTTTCTCAATGAAATAATAAATAACACTATCTCGTGTCAAAGAAAAAGCAGCGGATTCTAACTTACAAATATAAAAGCTCCCTAAGGCCTTGTATGGGAGGGATTAAAATTGAAAATATAGTCGTTATTGTTGACTTTTATTAGACGAGTGGAACCCATAACGACCATATTTTCAATTTTAATTGGTTTTTAATCCCTCCCGAATGGGGCCCTAACTTACAAATATAAAAGCTCCCTAAATAATAAGTCAACAATAAAAAATAATATTATAAAATCTAGTCCCGCATTAACTCAAAAATGGTAAAATCATTCGTACACGGGGGTTTACACCCCCGTTTACACATGAAGGGAGGGCCCACGATGAATAAAATAATCGTAACCCCCCCTATTGTGAGGGGGGCAAGTGGGGTAGGGTAAACGGGGGTGCAAACCCCCGTGTACGAATAACATAGTCCACTCAAAAAACGTAAAAGGTCGAAATTGGGAAAAAAATTAAATTAAATTAGAATGAAAAATATTTTTGAAAAAAAAAAAAAAATTGGTTCACTCAATTTTCTTGGGAAACCGATCAATTTCCAACATTTTTGCGATTTTTTAAAAATTTAATTTTACATGTAATTGGACTAAACTATCTCTTTTAAGTCGAACTAGCCTGTTCGATCAGTTATCTTAAAATTGGTAAATATTATAGTCCAATACCTTTTCCAAATTTGATGCATAAAGGTTGATATTTTCGTTGTTTAGTGGAGATTCAAATCAGATTTTTTACAGATTTTAAAAAAAGCCGATGACGTGTAGTTGAAAAATTGGAAATCTCACGAGTATGAAGTTTAAATTAATGGTTAACTTTAATTTAAATTAAATCTAAATTAATTTTCACCAAACGGATATTAATAACAGCGGCTAAAATTAAATTCTAAGGGTCTCCGTCCATTTATTATAATGGCCTCATCTAACGTTCGAAAATTTCAAATTGGTGGTTCGGTGCCGAAGCTGGTAGGTCCAGACCTCGCATGTTCCACGGGAAGCGTAGAATTGCGGGCCCATTTCACGGCGCTTTTATTGTATTATATAAAACAGTTTATTTTTAAAAACAAATCTTCAAATACAGGGAGAAAACTGTAATAGCCTGTAAGCGGTCACAAGATAAGTTGCTTGAAGAGCCAATAAGAACCCATCATTTAGCCTATTTTTTATTTAGCTAAAAATCAGATTGTTGACTTTGACTTAATTGATAAAAGTTTATAAAAAAAATATATTGTAAAATTGATAAAAGTTTGATTTCATGTGATTAAAATTAATTATTAATTTTGACTAAATTTTTTATAAAAAAATACATTTTATAATTCAAAATCATCAAATTATTTCATCTACTTTGACTTAATTGATAAAAGTTTGATTTCATGTGATTAAAATTAATTATTAATTTTGACAAAATTGTTCCAATTTTAATTAGTAATTATCATTGTGACTAGGACTAAAATTATTTATTGCTATAATAAGGCGATTAAAATTGGACGTTAAACTTAATGTATTTGATTTTCGTAATTGTATCGTGACCGTGGTTAAAGATGAATATACTATGAGTTAGTCTAATTCTTGCAAGAATTGGTTTTAAAGAGAAGCACTCGATTATTTATGAAAAAGTAAAATGTAACATAATCGAATTAACTAGATTTGATTCACTTGTCTTAACTTTTTTAGGACTTAATGCCTAAAAGTTGTACTATATTAGTAATTAATACATACTAATAAATATTATATATTTCTTTAACAAGTGAAAAATAAAAGAAAAAGGAAGAAAATTTACTCGTTCTCGAATTTACTATTAAGTTCTAGAATGATCAACTAAGCTCCTGTTTGTTTCCCATTTTCTCTTTATTTTTAGAAAAATATATTACCGTTGCAGGCCCCACTTTGCCGAAATTGTTGATTTCCATCTCACATTATTCTCGAAGTTGGTGCTTTAACGATCACAAAATTCATTTTCTATGGCTGAAAATTAATTTTTGAATATCGAACTGGCCGACTCGAGTAAATATTGTTCATACCTAACTACTATGCCATATTGTTCATAAGATTATTCATATAAGCAAATAATAATAATATGGCTAAAGTTTTAAGAGACAATTATGCTTCCTTCCTTTTTATTGATTTATCTTTTTTGGTTCCCCTTTTCATTTTTTCCACATGCTGCAAAAAATAGCCAAACCCATGTGTGTTGTCGTTTTTTTTTTTTTTTTGACATAATTAGTGTTTAGGTCCTTTGGCTCTAACCTTGCTAAGAATTGGAAATTATGTAATTGTTGAATTAATTTCTATCTTTTTGTTGTTACTCTAATTAAAACATGTCAAATTACGAGGGATAAAAGAGCAAAAGATAAGAAAAAGTAGACTGAGTTTAACAAATTTCTAAAATTATGGGTGATGGATAATATTTGATTTGTATTTATAAAACAATTAGAATGCATCATTGAAGATTCATTATAATAAATTTACCCAATTGGGATGATAAAATTCTCATAATTCAATTCACACACCGATTTTTGAAATCAAAAGTTGCAAGCGCAACAACACAAACATTAACGCTCTAGGCGCCATTAGAATATCAAATTAAGCACACTTTTGGACAAAATTAGTACCATGATCAATGATTCTTAAAAATTCGAAAGTTCAAGTGTCAAAATTTTAACGTTGGTTCTCTTTTACACCGGCCAAAGACTTTAAATTAATTTCTTTAAAGTCAAAACACCTATTCCTTGGAATATTTTAAAGTGAGAGTGACCACACACAAAAATTAGTCACCCATGTTACTCTAGCCTTTTGCATTTGCAAGAGTGAAAATAAGTTTCAAGTCTCATTTGATTCCATATTTTAGTTGGTTAGGTGTCAAATTATTCATAATCCAAATAATGGTCTATGCAGTCGCATTTGTGGATAAAAAATTACAACACAAACCCTCCATTTATAACCAAATGTACGTGAAGGAATTACTAATTTTTATTTATATGTGTGTGTGTGCACGCGCGCATTACTATCTAGTATCTAATGTTCAGATTAAATGTGCCCTTGACGCATAAATATAGGATTACTTTATTATTGATTATCAATAAATACTTGACATTATAAAGTAGTTATTTATCGATTCACATGAGATTCCACGTGTCCTATGGTACTCAGATTAGAATGTAAACTAATAATAATTTTGATTACTAAATTTTGTACTTGTATATCATTCTTAGTTGAAAATTAATATAAAAAATTAAGCTGTAGGTTTTTTATAAGATTTTTTTTTTTTTTTTACCAAACTAAATCTACTTTTTGATAGGAATAAAGCAAACCCAATTACTTAAAGAAAAAGAAGAGGAAAAAAATCATGACTATCTTTGTTGGTTTTTCAATTGTGTATGGGTCCATGGAACAACTAGCCATTGCCTAGACATCATGAAAGCATAGCACTCCTATCTTATTGCTTTAACTTTTACAACCCACCAAACTATGATGAAGAGAAAGGTATCATTTCTTTTGTGTCATCAAATGATTCTACACTACTTTGCTACAAATAATAATAATAATAATAATAATAATAATAATAATAATAATAAGTGATTATATGCTTGGATCTTGTTTAAATTTTCTTTTTTACTAGTCTAAATGTGTTTTATAAGCAATTGTTGAATGTAATTTCAATATATTGAACGAGCAACGTATTTTTTGAAATTCCTAACTCGGATTTTAGTCATCTAGTTAGCTGAGAGATTTATAGCGCATAACGGATGATTAATGATATTATTGAAGTCTTCTAAATTATGAAGTTGACGATGATTCAATTACTTTGAGTCTTTTATAGGTAAGACAACACTCAAAACGTCAATAAAACTAAACAATTTATTGTTACAGTACGAGAATTCAACCTCACAGCTTCCAATACATTAGCAAAAATGAGAGAGAACCTGGAGGTACCTAATATAAATCCAACGGTAATGCCTCTATGTGGTCAGGTGGCAAAGGCACATGTTCTCATCATGTTAAAAAAGGTGGCCGTGGGGTTAAAGATTTGACTTTGGGACAAATTGAGTCATTTTGGCATCTTGTGGTCTTCCTTGTTACATTGTAATATTTTGAGGTCTCTATTATTCTACCACACTCGATGATATGGATTGTTTTTTTGACATTAACTTGGTGCCTAACAATTTGTCTAGTTGTAAGATTTAGTGGTGATAATATACAATATATAATTTGTAAGCGAGAAATTAGTATTTGTGTGATGAAGATGACTTGCATATAGAGATATTTTTTTCCATTTCGAGGAGCATGCTATGTATTGATAAGAGCTATTTGAATCGTAAAATGAATTTAGTCGCACATTAGAGGTGGTTTGGTGTGAGCAGCCTTTAGGGCTAACGTGATCTCCTTTTTTATGTTGTATCGATTCATTTAGAAAAATACAAGTCATCCGGATCATATTAGGTTAAACAATTTCGTACCCAATATTCTTTTAAATGAGCGAATCCAACCTGAATGTATATCATTAGATTGGGTAGATCAAAGAGGTTTCCACATTCATCATTTTGTATTCCTTTTTTCTACAATTGACTCCCAATATAAGCAAACCGATTAAGAAGATTGATGAGATTATATGATTAATTTTGCCCCTATTTGACACAAATTCTTTCAAAATATATATTTTTAGAACTCATTTTCAACCACACGTTTTTCAATAAAATAATAGTTTTCATCACATCAATAACTTTTCCTTACTTTTTAACCACATATTTCTCATCATATCACTATTTAAAATACATGATTTTCTCAATAATGTCCATCAAACACACCCTTAATTGAGTTCTACGACGGATCTCTCGTTAAAATCCCAAATCATGATGAGGTTACCCAATCTTAGTTACGGATCGATTAATTTGTGGTGGTGTCGTGTTTATTGTGAGTGCAGAATCAAATAGTTACGTTCATTATAATTTACTCATGATCAATTTCATTGATCGACTAATTATTCTTAAGATTTCTGTTTCATGTGTAATATCTACGTCAACTTGATCCCGTCATTCACATACATAGTAAAAGTCATGAAATATTACTAGATGAAAAAGAAAACAATAATAATAAGTTGCTTAAGAGAAAATTAAAAGCAACTTATTTTACAGAGTGGGACATCCAGGTTGTCCCTGATTACGACTTTATCAAATTAAATTCACAAACATTTGTTAGCCTAATGAGCTGTCTGGTTGGGACATCTTCCGCCTTTAATTATTTGGGTTAATCTGGCATTGAGATTTGAGAATGTGCCCACAACATCACTAACAGTAAGATTTAGTATCCTAATCCCAATGTTTTAGTGGGGAATGCAACCTCGTGAGGGCATATTCTTTGAGCTTTAGATTTTCGTAGTCACATCATCAATACACTAATTATACGAGAATACAAACTATGTTGACTTTATTAAAGACAGAAGAAAAGATAAAATCGTCATATCAAAAAGGTGCTTTTTTAAAGATATTAGACAATTTATTGTCCATGTGGTCCCAGTGTTAGTTCATGGCTTCAAGTTCCAAAAAAAAGAAAAAAGAAAAAAAAACTAGATGATTATTACAACGATGTCATGTATAATTTGCAAATTACTAAATAATCCATCCGTCCCAATTATATAGGTTTGTTTAGTTTTTCATACGAATTAAGAAAGTTTATTTAATGTCATTGAAAAATTAATTTTTGTCAAGATCTTTCCTAATTTACCTCTATTTAATTTTTAGTGTATAAAATTAAATTATTGTTAAAATTAATAAAGAATTTGAATTTTCAAGAAGTTTGCATATTAAGTGGGGAAAATTTAATAAGGGTATATTAGTAAAAGAACACAACAAAATATTATACATTAGGAAACATGCCTATATATTTGGGACAAGAGAAAAATGAAACTCAGCCTATATAATTGAGATGGAGGGAGTATATAGTTATATAAAATAATAGCGAATAAATAATGTTTAAATAACAATGTCATGTATAATTTGAGAAGGCAAGGAATAACCGACACGAATATGTTGCATCATGATTGAACATAATGCTTCTGTTTGATTTAGATAAAAAAAAGAATTTTTGTTTTTTTAGTATTTTGATAAAAGTTGATGAAACGTGTGGCTGAAAAATTGTGTATCATATTAAATGTGTGGTTAAAATCATTCAATGTCATGATGAATTTTAATTTAGTTGTGTATCTGATAGTCGAACTGACAATTCAAGTTGAATGAAATCTTAATTTGAAGTCTAACTAACAAGTTGAATAAACAAACTCAAATGTCAGTTTGGATCAATTCAGTTTATTGGGTTCAAAGTTACTTTTACCTTGATTATTTATTTATTTTTTTCAGAACCTGATTCCTCGATAAAATCACTCGAAAACCAAATCTACATCCCTTCAAATCGAATCGAGTCAATTTAATTTGACAGTTTTAATCGATTGAATGTGTAATTTGTCCATCCCTAGAGGGAAGGGTTACATTGCCTATTTTCACAACTCTTACAAGGATTCAAGTAGCATTTCCAGAGCTAGATTTCATCAGCCCATTTCAAGTCCAAATTCGAAGCCCATCATGAATTTGATGTGACCATGGTTTCCAAGGATCCATGTAACTTTTTCCAAACCTTGATTTCATTAGCCATTAGATACTGGGCTGGATATGGACAGGGCTATAATGGTCCAAGCTAGTTGGCTAGAATAATTTTGGCCATTAGAGATCTGAAGGGTCCAATTAGAGATAGCAAAAAAGTTCGTCGGTTCGGGCAGTTCGAGCTAGGCTCGGAAAAAGCCCGAGCCGGGCCCGAGGTAATCGAGCCAAGGCTCGGGCCGAGCCCCATTTTGTGTGGTGGTGGCGGTGTTTTGTGTGGTGGTAGTGGCTGAAGTAGTGGCTGTGGTATGTGACCAAGTATTTGGTTATATGTGACCAAATATTTAACTGTGACCTAAAAATTAGACAATATGTAACTGAAAAATAATCCGTGACCAACAAATTTGAAAATATGTGACCAATGAAATTAACCATTTTTTATCTGTGACCTAAAAATTATATAATATGTGACCGTAAAAAAATCTGTGACCAACTAATTTGGAAATCTGTGACCGTGTGACTTAGAGCTTGTTTGGTACAGATTCTCATTTTCTACAGTAAATCAATTCTCATTTTCAACCACACATTTTTCAATAAAATAATATTGTCCATCACATCAATACTTTTTTCTTATTTTTCAACCACACATTTCTCATCATATCACTATTCAAAAATCAATTCTTCCCCCAAAAATCCCTCCTAAACACACTCCTATAAATTTTAATATATGACTAACTAATTTTGAAAACTGTGACCAACGAATTAAATGTGACCTATAAAATTTTTGAACTGTGACCATTAAATAATTTGTGACGTATAAAAATTAGAATTTGTGACTGAAAAATAATATGTGATTAATTCAATTATAAATCTGTGCCCAAAATGATTGTCGGAATAGTCGTTGGAATGATCGTCGGAATAGTCGCCGGAATCGGAGCCGAAGAAGAATGGTCGCCAGAATAGTTCCCGGAGCGGTAGGGGTGGTGCATGTGGGGGTGAGTTTATTATATTATATTATATTATATTATATTATATTATAATTAATTAAAAAAAAACCTGATTTTTGAATTTTCAAACTATAAACATGATTTTTGAATTGGTGTAAACTAAATACCTTATTTATAAATTTTTCCCTTCTTTCTCTGGAACTTTTAATTCAGCACAGGGCAAAACGAGGACAAATATCTAGCACAAACGTTTTCGAAAATACCACTTTGGTTACAACATAGAAAGAGAATAATGTAAAAGTCATTGCATAAGTAAACATGCATATTAATCGACTTCGACTTCCATGAGCCCTGATAGAGTAGCATGGTCCATAGTTTTAATCTTTTTTTTTTTCTAGTAAGATTATCAGTTATTCAAATATGAGTAATATTGACGATTCCTAATTTGACGACTTTTTAATTAGAAAGTTCATCATATCTTTAAACAAATACTTCTCGATAGTGTGTATGTTGATCACTTGCAACTAGCAAGATTTGTCTTTCCCTTCAAAAATTAAGATCTTTGCTTGAAAAAAATACGTCTCGCCTTATTGCCATTGGTCATGGCTATATTTTTTTTTGAGTTGGTGTGAAGTTGGGGGTGTAGACATATATTGAGAAGGAAGAAGACCAAGTAAATTCTTCAAACATGCATTAATTTGAAATCTTTTGCTGAACACAACCCCATCTTTTGTAAACTTTGCGGAATATAACCCTATCATTTATGAACTTTTCCAAACCGTATCAATGTATCATTTATAAATTTTGCAGAAATCAACCTTCACCTTTCTAACATTTGTGTAATTCAATTCTAGCTTATAGAATATTGAGAAAAACGTCGTTGAACAACGGCAGTGGACAATAACAATCCGCAATAGAATCCAGCAATCTAAAAGACTATTTTAATTGTGTGAATCTACATTAGAAAACAACAATACAAATCAGAAAGCAAATGTAAAAATCACAAGTAACAACAGAATCCAAACCAAAAAGCAAATGCCAATATCAAATAAATAAAACAACAACAAATCTAGCATCCCAGACTAGAAAGCAGATGCACAGATCATAACAAAATAGCAAGAACAGAAGACACAAATCAGAAGCAGAAGCAACCCACAACATAAACTGATGTACATATCAATCAATAGATCAAAATACAGAAAACAGATCAACAAAACAAAACATATCAAAACACAAATGACCAAAAATGATACAAAAAAAATTTCAGAATACAAAATCATAAAATTGATGCACAGATTAAATCGATGGACTAAATTGCAGAATACATAACCATAAAACTGATGTAAATAACCAGAATACACCACCAGCATTAACAATATTCAACTTCACTTCAAAAATGAACTTACAAATGGTAAGAAACAACGAAATGAACTGACAAAATATGTCCAAAAACCACAGTCAACGATATATGATTAACATATGTCCATTACAATTTGTCCATAAACAATTAACAGATTAGGAATTAATTTGCAACTCGTTTTGTTGTGCCATATCCCTTCACACAATATGCACTTCAATGCCATGCCTTTTCTTTAAAATGTTCCAGTAGTGGATGTCGTTATGCTACAACGACGTAGCATCATTCACTTGCATGTTCACCTATCCCATTGTCCTCATTAGGCGCACTAATCCTGGAATCATCAATCATCGATTCTTCAGTCACGTCATTTGACCGTTTATATTCTTCAACAACTCCCTTACATCACATTCACTCTTTGGTCTAGTCAAACCAATTCCCAAACTAGAGGGTTGCCTACTTGCCTCCAAAAATAGAACTCCAAAATTTGGTTGATCTAGGAATATTGCGTTAAAATGAAAGGAGAGTTGTATTGCACGAAACCAATAAAGATTATGAGGGTATTTCGTTAATTACCTTCATATATATACATAGATACGCAAAATCTTTCATCACTTGGTTTGAAAATTCTAAGTTATTAACCATCATAAATCATCATCCAATTAATGGATAAATTACATTACTAGCAAAGTCTATAATCGTACTTCACTCGTATTCTCACGAAAGTAACAAAAATCAGTTTTCATAATATCACATCTGAAGAAAAAAGAAAATATTGAAATTCCATTTCTTTCCCCTCCTTCCTTTATTTTCATTAATTTTGTCTTTCTATTTTTAAAAATTTTGACAACGAAGCAAATTGAAAATGCAAATTTTTAATACATTATAGAGTTACATATATATATATATATATATATGGAATTAATCTTCTAAGCATCGGTACCACACTATAATAGGTGGTGTAATCAATTTTGTAACCGACTAAAATAGTAGTGAGGTAAATTCCGTGTTCTCCTTGACGTGAATGGTGTTCCGGCTGCTCCGATCAGTGTTTGCTACTTGCAAAATGAGGTCTCGGCTTTTTCCCCCGTTGTACCTCCGGCGGGAGAATTAGTGTTCGGTTTTAGAAAATATGAAGAGATTATAGTGGAAATCAAATAGTTCGGGTTTCAAGAAAGCCATACCTTTCTCACCTTAGGGGTATTTATAGGCACCTGATGCAACGCATTTGTTCCGTAGCTAATGGTGCCACGTGTCTCACATAAATCTTCCCACTTCCCCCACATTCTGATGGGATGACTCCCACTCCTCAAGCGGTTGGTTGTACCCACGTTTGTCGTTGAGCGGTTCCCGTCCAGCTCATTGCCATTTGTATGGTTAAGTGTAGCGTCGGCCTAGTTGAATTTAAAAGAGAAAATAAGACAATACAAAGAGAATACAATTGTATTGAATGGTGTAATTTGTTTACAAGAGAGACATCCTATTTATAACTTAACTTGATAGGAATGTTTTACTTTCTAATCAATGTGGGACTAACTAACATGTGCATTATGTATATATGTATATACATTAACAGCCCCTCTCAAACTCAAGGAGGTAAAATAGAGACCAACTTGAGTTTGGAAACTAAATCCTGAAGGTGTCCAGGAGGATGTGTTTTAGTGAAGATATCAGCAGTTTGATCGGCTAAAGAAATTGATAATAGTCCAATAGTCCCACGGGTGAGATGATGACGTATAAAGTGACAATCAATCTCAATGTGTTTTATGCGTTCATGAAATACATCATTGTGAGCAATTTGGATAGCACTTTGATTATCGCAGCTTATGATAGTGGAAGTAGAATGAGTGACGCCCATGTCTTCAAGTAACCAGCGAAGCCAAAGAAGTTCCTGAGTTGAATCAGCAAGGGCTCGATACTCAGCCTCTGTACTGGATCGAACGACTACTGTTTGCTTCTTGCTGCGCCAAGAAATAAGAGAATCACCAAGGAAGAAGCAATAACCAGTGGTGGATCTACGATCAGTGGGGTTACCTGCCCAATCTGCATCTGAGTAGGCGCGAAGCTCAAGTGAAGATTGAGATGAGAAATGGAGACCATAAAATATGGTCCCTTTGATGTACCTGAGAATCCGAAGTACTGCGGCATAATGGGATGTACGAGGAGCAGAGAGAAATTGATTGAGAATATGGGCAGCATAAGATATATCAGGGCGAGTAACTGTAAGATAAACAAGACTACCGACCAACTGGCGAAACAAGGTGGGGTCATCCAAAGGTGTACCATCCATAGGAGTGAGTTTAGAGTTGAGCTCTAGAGGAGTAGTACGTGTCCTACTACCTGTCACTTCATCGAGTAAGAAGATCAGAAGCATACTTTGCTTGCGAAATATACTATCCCTCAGAGTTAGAAGTGATCTCAAGTCCCAAAAAGTAACTAAGCTTTCCAAGATCTTTCATCTCGACATGTTGGCTAAGATAAGTCTTGAGATCCAAAATTCTGGATGTGTCATCACCAGTGATGATCATATCATCAACATAGAGGAGAAGAAGGATAGTACCCTGGTCTGTTTTGTGAATGAAAAGAGCAGAATCATGTGAGCTGGAAGTGAACCCGAAATCTCCAACAATGGTGCTGAACTTGGTAAACCAAGCCCAAGGAGCTTGCTTGAGACCATATAGAGCCCGACGAAGTTTGCAGACTTGATGTGGAAGATGATGAGAACCAGGAGGAGGGCACATATAAACTTCTTCGATGAGTTCACCATTAAGAAATACATTTTTCACATCCATCTGAAACAATTCCCAACGATGAACGACGGAAACTGCAATTAGGCTGCGAACTGAAGTAAGGCGAGCAACCGGGGTAAAGGTCTTCTCATAGTCAATCCCATACTCTTGGGTAAACCCTTTAGCTACCGAGCGAGCTTTGTACCAATCAATGGACCCATCAGAGTGAGTTTTGATCTTGTAGACCCATTTGCATCCCATAGCATGTTTGCATTTTGATAGATCCACTAGATCCCAGGTATGAGTGTTTTCAAGTGCCTGTAGTTCATCATTCATTGCTTTCTGCCAAAGAGGATCAGAACTAGCTTCACGATAAGACCGAGGTTCATGGTGAGAAAGAATAGTAGAAAATACAACAAAGTGTCGAAGATTAACAGAGGGAATGTTTACCCTGTCACTTCGTCGAGTAGGGAGATCAGAAGCTGTTGGAGCGAATCCATCAGAAGAGACAAGTTCTTCAGAAGAGGGTAAGGTGGATAACTCAATTGAGGGATCTGTAGACATATCAGTTGGTAATGACATATCTGAGAGAGAGGGAGATGATGCGTTGATGGAGATGTTGACTCAGAGGAAGAGTTTGTCTTAGGAGTGTTAGAAAAAAGATCTGTGGAGAGATCAGTGAATAGGAGAGAGGTGTTGTCATGCGGCAGATGAAACTTGGATATGGAGGTGAACATCTTGTGTTCCCAGAAAATAACATGACGAGATACTCGGAGACGTTTGGGGTAAGGATCCCAACATCTGTAGCCTTTGTGTTCAATACCGTATCCTAAGAAACAACATAATCGAGATCTAGATTCCAATTTGGTGCGCTCATGAGGCTGAAGAAGAGAAAAATAGGTACAACCAAATACCTTAAGAGTGTTATAGTCAAGAGGGTGACCATAAAAATGTTCAAATGGTGATTGATTCCCAGTGATTGGAGAAGGCATACGATTCTTGGTATAAACAACTGTAAGAGCAGCTTCACCCCAAAAGCGTTTAGGACATGAAGCGGATATGAGAAGAGCACGGACGGTATTGAGAATGTCTCGATGTTTGCATTCAGCACGCCCATTTTGTTGAGAAGTGTCTGGACATGAACGATGAGGAAAGGTGCCATGTTGGTGAAGAAAGTTAAGGACTTTATAGTCTATGTATTCACAACATTGTCAGCACGAAACACTTTGATATTGCAAGAAAATTGAGTTTTGACCATGGTAGCAAAATCAAAGTACAACTGAGGTGATTCAGATCTATTGCGCATAAGAAATATCCAAGTGTAACGAGAGTAATCATCAACAAAAATGACAAAATATCTAGAGCCTCCCATTGTGGGAGTGGGAGACGGGACCCAAACATCAGAGTGAATTAAATCAAATGGTGCAGAAGAAAATGAATCACTTTTGTAAAATGGCAATGCCGATTGTTTTGCAAGTTGACAAGGAAGACAATCAAATTGTTCTTTAGGAACAAGTCCTAAATGACCACTAGATGCTAAAGATTGAAGACGACCAACAGAAGCATGACCCAGATGAGAATGCCAGAGACTGATGGATGGGGTAGATGAAACAGAAGCTGCTGTTTGAACTGATAAGGAGAAACGGGATGGAAGGTGAAGATTGATGAGCTCAAAGAGTCGTCCAACCTTACGGCCTATCCCAAGAGTTTGTCCCGTCTTTGGATCCTGCACACAACAACCAGAAGCAAGATGACAGTTAGACCGAAGTCACATAATTGACCAACAGATATAAGATTAAGAGTGAGTTGTGGAATACAGTAAGTATCAGGAAGAGAAGTGTTTAATGTCGATATTTTTCCGATATGACTCACAGTCATAGAAGAACCATCAACAGTTTGAATAGTCGGAGCATGATTAGTAAGATGTTTGGTGGCAAATATAGTGGAATCAAGTGTCATGTGATTACAGCATGCAGAGTCGAAAAATCAGGATGAATTACCTGATGTGACTAACATAGCAGTAGAGGCTATATTACCAGAATGAGCAAGGACTTGTTTGACAATTTTTTCTATGTTAGAGACGTAAAATGTTTCACTGGAAGTGGTGAATGATGAACCTTCAGCAGTAGTGGCGGAAAATCTAGAAGGAGTACTGTGAGACATGTATTGCTGGGAGTGTCTGTTGGGGTTTTGAAAACAATCACGCTGAAGATGACCTGTGGCTTGCTTCTGACAGAATTGGCAAACTCGAATCGGGCATTCCAAGAGAGTGTGTCCTGGTTTCTTACAGTAATTACATAATTTTGAAGATCCGATGGATGCCCTTTGTGTTGAAAAGATCCAAATGAATGCCCTTTGTTGTTGGGTTGAAGTCCTCTGGGAGTGGCGAAGACAACATCTACAGAGGTTGTTTTGCGAGGGGCAAAATGAGTTTCCTCCGAAAGAAGTTCAATGACAGCTTGGTCTAAAGTAGGTAAGGGATTGTGGTGAAGGAGAGATGCACGAACATGCTCAAACTCATTAGTGAGGACCATGAGAAATAGAACCAAGTGTTGCTGATCTCGATAGTCGGAAAATTTCTCAACATTTTTGGCATCTGTAAACTCTGGTTCTGAGGAAGCAAGTTGATCCCAAACATAGTGCATTTCAGATAAGAAACTATTGATGGATTGCCCAGGTTATTGTTGCATACGATGTAGAGTACCCAGAAGTTGGTATTGATGAGACAGATCTGCGGTGGTGTAGCGTTTCTGTAGAAAATCGCATAATGACTTGGCAGTCTTGAATCCACCAAATTGGAGACTGATGGAGCGTACACACGTGTTGCGAATCCAAGTGATAATTTGGTGGTTCTTGCTATCCCACTCTTCGAGACGGTCTATGTATTTTGTGTTGTCTTCTCCAACGACTTTCTCTGGTTCAGAGATATCACCAGTGACATAGCGCCATAACTTTTTGCCCTTAATTTCGCTTGACATAGCTTGAGCCCATATGGTGTAGTTGAGTCCTTCCATGATAATGGCAATGGGTTGTGAAGCCTCAAGATGTTTCATAATGTGAACGAAACTAGAGGAGGACAAAGAAAAATAATAATAACAGGAACCGAACTGAACTGATGGAGTGGTGGCCGAGATGAGTCGATGGAGAATACGACTCCGACTATAGTGACTACCCAACATGTATGACAAGGATATACAAGAAGTTTTTCTGATGTGAAGAATCCACTAATAGTGGTAATCACAGAGCATACTCAACTCTTGATATATCGAAAACTACTAAGAATAGTAGCTCTGATACCAAGTTGAATTTAAGAGAGAAAATAAGACAATACAAAGAGAATAGAATTGTATTGAATGGTGTAATTTGTTTACAAGAGAGACATCCTATTTATAGCTTAACTTGATAGGAATGTTTTACTTTCTAATCAATGTGGGACTAACTAACATGTGCATTATGTATTTATGTATATACATTGACAGGCCTCATGGTGGTATACGACCTATGTAAACGTAGAGGGCATTAACGTGATAGGCGACCTCATGAGGTCGACGACCTCATAGTGGTATACGCCTATGTGCACGTAGAGGGTGTCATGGTGGTCGATGGCCTCATAGTGATAGACGGCCTATGTGAACGTAGAGCGCTTCGTGGGGGTCGACGGCTTCATGGTAATAAACGACCTATGTCAACGTAGAGGGTCTCATGGTGGTAGGCGGCCTCATGGGGGTTGACTGCCTCATAGTGGTAGACGACTTATGTGAACGTAGATAGCCTCATGGTGGTAGGCGGCATCATAGGGGTCGACAGTCTCATGGTGGTCGGTGGCATCATAGTGGTAGACGCCCTATGTAAACGTAGAGGGTCTCATGGTGGTTGGCGGCCTCATGGGGGTTGAGGTAGACGGCCTATGTGAACGTAAGTGGCCTCATAGGGGTCGACAACCTCTTGGTTGTAGGCGACCTCATAGTGGCAGACGACCTATGTGAACGTAGAGGGCCTCATGGTGGTAGACAGCCTATAGGGGTAGACGGCCTATCATGTGGTGCTCTATGTGGAGTGCATATCGAGTAGTTCTCACCTCATTGGCCATCGTGGATAAATATCAATGTTATCCTATATCGCTAGTCCCTCTATCCCTTGTCGATTGTTTATTGACAAGGGGTAGCCTCTTCACTTCTTCCGTGCTGCTTAAAGTTTTTTTTTTCATTTATTATGTATAAAACCATCATTACCTCTTTATCCGGCGAAAACGCGAGCGGGGGGAGGGGGCAAGTTCCCAACCGACCAGCAAGGCTGGTCGACAGTCGACCATGGCTGCAAATCGTTGGTCGACCATTGCTGGTAGATCTTCAACCAGGTTTTTCAACCAGCATAGGGGCTGGTCAACAATCGACCAGCCCCAGACAGGTCGACTTCGACCAGCCGTGAGGCTGGTAGGAGGTCGACCAACCTCAAGCTGGTCGCGGGACGACCGTCCTTCGACCAGCCCCGTCGGGTCTCCTCTTCGTGTTGGTGGACTTCTCCATAAGCCCGATATTTCGACACATTTCACCGAATCTCTCACTTTTCAACCAAGTCTCCCAGAAAATCATATTGGCTTAACCAAATCTTTGAACCAAAATCTTGAAATCGAACGAGATCGACGGGTGAGTTAGTTGTTCTTGAGATTCCAAAATGCTATAGTCTTTCTAATTCCTCATCTAAATTGGAAAAGTCACTTAGAAAATATGAGTGTGTGGACCACTATATTTATAGAGCCCCTAGGCCCAAAGATTCTTTTTTTCCCCTTTATATATATCTTGTATTATTGATATCGTTTGCCCAGATGTGAGAGTTTATTTGCCCATCATTGCACGGATCTTCCTATTTGATCGTAATAGCTAGCAGGCATGACAGCTGGCGAGTGAGCGCTTGTTACACGGGTGTAAGTCGAATGCCACGTTGTTGACCTGCATGCGTTGGCACTAAGCTTGATTGTAATTTTACCTTTCGCATTTCATTTGCTAATCTTTGATTGATTTTATTGGTATTGCTATCCTTTGTCGAACAGTAGGACGTAAGGTCTAATGATTTGGGTCCTCAACCAATTCATAGATTTTAAGGCTCCTATCCCTTAACACGCCCCTACAAGATGGTGGCTTGTTTGAGTATATCAATCTTGAAATCCACGTGCTCATTTTAGAGTCTTAACGGGATCGAATAGCTCGTTGGAGCATAATGGGCTCTGATACCAAAAAGAATTAATTGAAAAGAGAAGAGAAGTTTGTGGAATTGTGTCACACACCAAATGGGCTGTTCCACTGCTATAATCAGGGTTGAAATCATGCTAAACATAATTACAGAGAATAATTCTAGCTGCTAATTTGTTGCCATACATTTAGCGATACTACTGAGTCTTCATCCAAGATTCTTGGAGCTGAGTTGGCTGATTTTATATGCATGGTTTTAGGAGCAATTATAGGCTTTGATTCATCTGTTTTATTAGGCTATGTCGAATGCAGAGCATGATTTCGGGCCTTAACCAAGTTTTGGTTATTGAGGTTCTTTCTCAGATTTTAGAG
Source organism: Fraxinus americana (assembly GCA_035079005.1). Taxonomy (NCBI): domain Eukaryota; kingdom Viridiplantae; phylum Streptophyta; class Magnoliopsida; order Lamiales; family Oleaceae; genus Fraxinus; species Fraxinus americana. Next base: position 17,753,152 of record CM068708.1, on the reverse strand, counting down.
TTATTTCGAGCTGACCGATCCTTTTTTGTCTTTGTTGCTAGTCGCTGTATTTCAAACGATCTTGGGTTGTTCAATGCAGGGTCCGGTGATTTTGAGATTTAACCATTTTTGGTTTTGAAAACTCACTACCAGCCATTGGAGCAATTTTGAGCTAACCAGTTTCTTGACTTTGTTGCTCATCGCTATGTGAGCGATCTTCGAGGTAGTAGGGTATAGGGTCTGGTGATAATCACCAGCCCTTAGAGCGATTTTGAGCTAACCAATTTCTTGGCTTTGTTGTTCACCGCTATGTGTTGAGCGATCTTTGAAACAGTAGATTATAGGGTCCGGTGCTCACCAGCCCCTAGAGCGATTTTGAGCTAACAAATTTCTTGGCTTTGTTGTTCACCGCTATGTGTTGAGCGATCTTTGAAACAGTAGATTATAGGGTCCGGTGCTCACCAGCCCCTAGAGCGATTTTGAGCTAACAAATTTCTTGGCTTTGTTGCTCACCGCTATGTATTGAGCGATCTTCGAGGTAGTAGGGTATATGGTCTGGTGATAATCACCAGCCCTTAGAGTGATTTTGAGCTAACCAATTTCTGGCTTTATTGCTCACCGCTCTGTTGAGTGATATTCGGGGCAGTATGGGAAATTTGTAGTCTTCGCTTCAACCAATCACAAATCAAGGTCTCGGTCAATCAAGCTCTTTTATGTCCCAAATTTTCATCAATATCTTGGCCCATGGAGTATTTAAAGGGGTGAAGGCTTTGACCTTTTCTCGCCTCTGCCTAACCTACAGATCCTAAGTGTACCCCCTGTTTATGCGCTCATTCCTCGGGTTGTCTTTATCAACAGGTTTTCGCTCATCACCTATCTTTCGCTTGTAACTTTCTGTCTCACATCCTTCTCTTAGATTTTTAGTGATCTTCCCTGCTTCCTCTACATCAACGTAATTGTCATCTTTTTTCAAAAGTTTATTCATCGATTCTAGGGGTTTTTAGAGAGTGGCATCTTAAAGGTCCGGTTCTGCGTCCCATTCATTAACGTTGTTCCATTGTAGACATTTGAAGGTCCTTTATACCAAGTGTTGCCCGGTTGAACCTAGCCAAGTACTTCTGCAAATATTCATCTTTCTCTTACATAACCTGCATCAGTCCAATGGTCGTCTTCCATTTTTTTTTTTTGCTACTCATGAAGTATGCCACAAAACTCTTGGAAAGCTCATCAAAAGTCTTTATAGATTTGGGTGCCAAGGTGGATACCCAGTCTCTAGCCTTTCTCATGAGTGTTAGGGGAATGGATCGGCACATCACTACGTCTGAGGCTACATAGAGTTTCATTAAATCAACGAAGGTCTGCGAGTGGTCAAGCAGAACTGTGACACCATCGTATACTTCTATCATCGGCTATTTAAAGCTTTTCAGTAAGGGAACAACCATGATTTTAGGTGCAAAAGGATCTTCTTCCAAAACCATTTGCCTTCGCCTATCCTTCCTCTTAGTTAATGCATCATCTATTTTCTGGGCCATCATCCCCTCCATCTTCCTTTCCAAGTCCATCTTGGGTCGGGGCGAAAATGCAACCCCTAAGTCCTCCACCGTTGGCTGAGTAACATGCGGGATAACCATTTGCGCCACTTAGGGCGGTTGCTCACGTACGACCTCCGGTAGATTCTATGGTGGGGCTGCGGCTTTCTACGTTTAACTCTGCAAGAAGGCCATCATGGTTGCCAATTGAGTTTCCAGGCCACTAAATTAGCTCTGCGTTATGTACTGCAGTGGTGAGTCATGACCCCTTGCAACAGATTCCGACTCCATCTCTGCCGCATTTTCGACCATACGCATTTCACTCCTAGTTCATTTCTTTGACATAGCTTTTTTGTTCATTGGTTTCCAACAGACGGCGCCAATGAAATAGTAGTGAGGTAAATTTCGTGTTCTCCTTGACATGAATGGTGTTCTGGCTGCTCCGATCAGTATTTGCTACCTGCAAAATGAGGTCGGGGCTTTTTCTCCCGTTGTACTTCCGGCGTGAGAATTAGTGTTCGATTTTAGAGAATATGAAGAGATTATGTGGAATTCAAATGGTTCTTGTTTCAAGAAGGCCATACCTTTCTCACCTTAGGGGTATTTATAGGCACCTGATGCAACACACTTGTTTAGCAGTTAATGGTGCCACGCGTCCAACGTAGATCTTCCCACTTTCCCCACGTTCTAATGGGATGACCCCCACTTCTCAACCGGTTGGTTGTATCCACGTTTGCCGTTGAGCGGTTCATGTCCAGCTCATTGCCATTTGTATGGTTAAGTGTAGCATCGGCCTTATGGTAGTATACAACCTATGTAAACGTAGAGGGCATCAAGGTGGTAGGCGACCTCATGGCGACCTCATGGGGGTCGATGGCCTTATAGTGGTAGACGACCTATGTAAATGTAGAGGGCCTCATGGTGGTAGGTGGCCTCATGGGGGTCGACAGTAGAAGGCATATATGAACGTAAGCGACCTCATATGGGTCGACAATCTCATGATGGTAGGCGGCCTCATAGTGGCAGACGACATATGTGAACCTAGAGGGCCTCATGGTGGTAGATAGCATGTAGGGGTAGACGCCTATCATGTGGTGCTCTACGTGGAGTACATATCAAGTAGTTCTCACCTCATTGGCCATTGTGTATAATTATTAATGTCATCCTGTATCATCGACCATTATCTGCCCTACCTATTATAGCGTGTCTCGTTACCCGAGTGCTTAGCATAATCTAAGCACTAGTACTTAAGGGATCGATCATGTACATACGAGTGGGGCCCTCCCCCATGTGAGTGTTATGTATACCTCTTATGTACAAAAAATATGTACTCCTAGCAAAACCCTTATTCGTATGTACAATGGAGTGTATGTATTAAATATTTTTGAATTGATATTTCAATTTAAGACTTAGCCCCTATCTAATTTAGACAAAAAAAAAAAAAAAAATTTTAGTAATATTTGATAAAAAATGATGTAATGCATAATTAAAAAAAAGTCGAGCTATAAGTACAGAAATTCAAAATTTCTGTACTTACTGAACACTCACATTCAAGGGAGGGAAGATAATTTTTTTTTTCAATATTTTATACATGGTGCGGGCCCCGTGTGACTGGAAATTCAAAAATCTGTTGAATTTTTGTAAAATATTTCCTGTACTTTCAACATAAATCATTAAAAAATTGTAAATTACATGAAGTATGCAACTAAAATTTAGGGTAATTAGCACATAACGCCCTTACTTTTCATTATTATTGTGAAAAACGTCAACATCTTTCATTTTTGATATTTTCACTCTTAATTACATATTTGATTGCACAAAATATCATTTTGATTTATTTTCATTCAATTTCTCAATAAAAAGTTGTGAAATAACGAATATACTCTCATATTTAAATAAAAAAAGAAAAGAAAAATAAAGAACTAATTACAATCATAACCCTAAACTTAAAAAAAAAGTACAAACGAGTCCTAAAAAAAATTAAAAAAAAAATTCTCTTTCTCTTCATCCTCCTCTTCCTCCACCTCCACCTCCACCTCCACCTCCACCACTACCACCACCACCACCACCACCAAAAAATTAGAGCTAAAAATATATATTCATTTTCCTACTGTTCAATCTCCACTTCTCAACCCTTCAAATCCTTTCTTTTCAGTGACAAATAGGCTAATGAAAACCCACGTCACTAATGAAAACTGTTGACCCCAAAAAATAGTCATATGACGTGGTCAACAGAAAATTAGAGAATCACTTTTTCAGAGAACATACTAGAACTTAAATATGAACAGTAACTATGAATCATTGTAGGGAATGATCCACCGTGTTTTGTATGGTGATGTTATGTCTTTTCAAATAAAAAGGGGTCGACCGTTGCAAATGGTAGGGAGAATCCGTGTTTTTTCTCTCAATGTCTGAATTCCTCTCCTTAACGTCTGAGGTTAAGGCTTTTTATATTTCCCGGATGTGGTCTGTCCGATCTTAAAGGATCCAAGGGTCCCTGTTAGAGTCAATCAAGCCATTAATACTTAGACCCCCTTGTCTTTTCCCTGACACATGATCTGACTAGCGAAGGTGTGTAGAGACGACACTCGTAGGGTGTTGTCTTGTCAATCATTTCATTTAATTTGCTCGGTTGACATATTGCCTCATTAGAGGGGAGCTGATGCCTTCGTTGACGGGCTTAGATGAGGAACATCTGGGTTGAGATCGCCTCGGCATGCACAGGTTAGCCTGCCCGCTGTCCCACCCGTGGGCCTGCTAGCTTGTCACGTGGAACTTAACTTAACGATTATTTATATGGGTAACAAAAACCATACTCAAATTCTAAGGGAAAAAATAGACAATTATCAACATAATTAAACTAATTCCAAAGTGATCTTCCGAGTAACCTTGTAGATGTGAGGCTTATAGCATTGGATATGGGAGCTTCAATCGCTGGAGCAAAATACAAAGGGGAATTTGAAAACAGATTGAAGGCTATTCTGAAGGAAGTTGAAGAAGCTGAAGGAAAAATGATCTTATTTATTGATGAAATTCATCTTGTTTTGGGTGCTGGGCGCACTGAAGGATCAATGAATGCTGCTAATCTTTTTAAGCCTATGCTTGAAAGAGGTCAATTGCAGAGTATCGGAGCCACAACTCTTGAAGATTGCAGGAAATATGTGGGGAAGATGCTGCATTTGAGAGGCTTTTCCAGCAAGTTTATGCGACTGAACCAAGCGTTGCCGACACAATTAGCATTTTGAGGGGGCTAAAGGAGAAGTATGAAAGGCATCATGGTGTTAAGATTCAGGATCGAGCTCTTGTGGTTGATAATTGTCTGATTTTTTTCCCCTGAAATTTGAGTTTGGTTTTCATTAGCTAATTTGGTCATTGAAAAGAAAGGTTTGAGGGCTGAGAAGTAGGCATTGAACAGGAAGATGAATATATCTTTTGAGCTTTAATTTTTTGGTGGAAAATGCTCTTCTGCCAGGCTTGTAAAAGGCTGGCAGTGCTAAGCTCTCACATGAGGTAGGTCCTCAAAACCCCCATCCCCAAATGTTAAACACCCACCCCCCATCTCACAATTTGCTCTGCTAGGCCTAAAAGGCCCGGCAGAGCAGCATGGTCCTTTTTTGGTCTTGGTGTGGTGGAGGAAGAGGAAAAAAGTCTTTTTCTTTTTAAATAATTTATTTAGAAGTCGTTTGTATTTTTTTTTTTTGAAAAATGAGACTATGAATATAATTAGTTCTTCATTTTATTTTATTTTTATTTAAATACGAGGATATATTCGTTATTTTATATTTTTTATTAAGAAATTTGATGAAAATAGAGAAAAATGATTTTTTGGACGATTAAATGTATAATTGAGTGTGAAAATGTAAAAAAATGAAAGATAGAGATATTTTTTACAATAATAATAAAATATAAAAACCTTATCTGCTAATGATACTAAAATTTAATTATTAACTATTAATATTAATTTTAATCAATTTTTCAGCGAAAGAAATGGAGGCTTAGGCCCTGTTCTCATTGTCGTTTTTCAGCCATTTTCTGTTTTTAATTTCTCAAAACAACGAAAATGTGTTCTCTATCTTATTTTCGAAAACGCGTTTTGGAAAATGAAAAAAAATATTATAGCTGAAAACGGAAAACAACAAAAACATTGTTTTGTAAATTTTTTGGAAAAACAAGGTAAAATCCGAAAACACGCGAAACGGCCCCAAACCCTCGCTCTCACAAAACACGCTGCTACCTCTCTCACAACTCCCTCACTCAACTCTCTCTGTAAATCGAACAACAGTAGCAAAATCACAACCACATCGAAGGCTGCAACGACGGGAGGAAGGGTGCTACACAGGATCGAACAATTTTGGAGAACTTTGTTCCGGTCAAGCCGAATCGCACGCTGCAGCGACGGGTTTCAGTTGGAATCCAGATTTCGCATCTCCAACTCAAGGTTTTTGTTTCTTTACTTGTAATAATCTGTAGTTATTCGCGAGTATTCAATTTTTGAGTTGTTGGGTCCGATTTGCCGTTTGTTTCTTTATTTGATTGGTGCGAAATTGAGGCGGGTTGGGGAATAGTTAGTAGTCACTGGTACTGAAGGTGGGGGCGATTGCTGGTGCTGGAGGTGGAGGTGGAGCTGGTGGTGGAGGTGGAGCTGGCACTGGAGGTGGAGCTGGGGCTGGAGGTCGAGGTGGAGCTAGCCCTGGAAATTCAGGTGGTGCTAGAGGTGGAGCTGGAGGTGGAACTAGAGGTCGTGCTGGAGGTGGAGGTGATGCTGGAGGTCGTGCTGGAGGTGGAGGTCGTGTTGGAGGTCGAAATGGAGCTAGAGTGTGGGTGCTTGTGTTCGTGGCTGCCTGTGTGGCTACAATAATACCTTCATAATTGTGTCCTCTTAGTAGACACCTGAAGAGCAACCGAAGTGTGGGTTAAATAACTATAGGTTTTGGGTAGTTTTCTTGAGGGTGTCGATTCTTGGATTGATATTGAGCCCCGAAATAGTTCACATGCCCTGACCTCTAGTGGAACTTACTAAAAGTTATAGGTTTCTTCCTCTTGGACAGTGTTTTCACATTTTGTACTGGACTTCGTCAAATCTAGTTTTTGTTTGCAATGGCAGGTTTTATTGCATATTAGTCTGTTAATTATGAAATGCGTTCGTGTTATCTGGGGGTTCATTGATGCAATTTTTAGCTGCTTCTGGAGAATTCATTTACTTTATTGATGCACTTTTTGGGTGGTTTTAGGTCTGGAGAATTTGTTTCGCAGCTTGGTATTTATCCTACTCCATTGTCAGGTTAAAGCTCCATATAGTTTTGGATGGTCTTTATTGAGAATCCATTTACTTTATTGATGCAATTTTTGGGTGGTTTTAGGTCTGGAGAATTTGTTTCGCAGTTTGGTATTTATCCTACTCCATTGTCATGGTAAAGCTCCATATAGTTTTCGATGGTCTTTATTTATAGTGACTGTAGCTGAATGCTTACTAGAGCTTAGTGAAATCAACAACATGCTTTATAGAAACAACCTTCAAATCCTTTGTTAATGGGATGGTTGAGCTATTTATCATTTTTTATGTTTATCATATTTTATGCCCTCAGGTTTCCTTTTTGTTACATATAGATCTCCATATTAATCAATCATCAATACTGATGTATTACTTTTGCAGTATCCATGGACAATGTGCAATCATCATGTTTGATGTAACAGCTCGGTTGACGTACAAGAATGTTCCAACATGGCACCGTGATCTTTATCGGTGTGTCTTTTATTTATTTATTTATCTGCATGTTTGGTTTGGTTGATATTTATGTGAGTTGACGTGGTATTGAATCCTTTTTACCTTCAACCTCAGTGTTTGCGAAAACATCCCAATTGTGCTTTGTGGGAACAAGGTTGATGTGAAGAATCGACAGGTGAAGGCAAAACAAGTTACCTTCCACCGCAAAAAGAATCTGCAGTACTATGAAATATCAGCAAAGAGTAACTACAACTTTGAGAAGCCCTTTCTGTACCTTGCCAGGAAACTTGCTGGGTAAGGAACTTCAGCTAGTGAGGATCAAAATATTCAAATGTATGGTTTTCCATTCAAACTCCTCTTGTTCCTCCATTGGATATAAATGAATCCCGATCCACTCTCGTGGCTCCAAGAAGCAGTCCATCAATCAGATCAACCTCTACAATCAAGGCATCAAGCGTATGCTAAACCTGTTCTCACAGAAGAGATGAAGTCATAAGGCATATGATAAGCTGCGTTCAGAACGAACTAACAAGCGCCATGTTGGACTCAGGGCCAAGAGGGCTGCTGAGGCTGAAAAGGAAGAGAAGAATTAGTGAGATTTTAGCAACTGCGATTTTCCATTCTATGTTTGTTTTTGGGTGTTGGTTCTAGTTGAACTTCAATATTGTCTTTACATAATTTTGGTGCATTTGCCTTTTCCCAAGTTCTTCCCAAGTATAGGATCTTTAATCGTGTCCCTTTTTTGTATCACAGTTTCTCTAATTCTTGCAACAATCAGCTTTATGTTGGTTAATGATTAATTTTTGACACTTTGATTGTCAATTAACACATCTTGTTAGATTTTACCATAGTAGAGAAGTCGTTTTGCATGAGTAGCACTGGGTTTGATACACCAGCCTCCCAGCTTCCCAGGCATCTAATTCTTTTTTGCTTTGGACTATCTTATTGATGCCGTGATGAACTGAGTTTAGTTAAAAAGTTTCCCATCAAGAAATTTGACAGATGTTTGTGTCTAAAATTATGTACCACTTGGAAGGAGTAATCTTATCCATTACATTACATTGTTCACAGCAAGCATGACTTGAGAAAGAGGAGGATGCCTGCAATTATAGTAAGATATGAGATTATTGCTCCATTTTTTTGCAACTTGATTACGTTTGATTGTGACTTGATGCTTGTTAATTCTTGTCACAAGTTACGTATAAGGACAATAACAAGTCTTGGCAAATTTAATTTAGGTTGTATTTTTCATATCTAGAAAAAAATATTTCAAGATTCACTAATTTCAAAATTTATATGTTATTCAATATTATATTAACATTAAACAATTAAATTTTTTTGAATAATCGGATTTTTTGAATAAAATATTATTAAAAAATTTCTCAAAATTTCAAAGTAAACACGTTTTCCATTTTTATGTTTTCAGAAACAGTTTTTCAGAATATCAAAAAGAACGCATTTTCAGAAATTTCAAAATAGATACTCAAAACACAAAATATAAAATGAATTCAAAACTCAAAACACAAAATTAAAATAGAAAGAGAACGGCCCTTAGTGCCCTTGCGTTCTTCCCCCTTTCACATTCAAACGCAATAATAAAATAATAATATAGAAATTAGGGAGGAACACACCAAACACGCGCACGGTTGAAACCTTCCGTTTCTTCAACATTTGCAAACAAAAAACCTCCAAAAACCCTAATTACTGCAATCCCAAAATCACTTAATTGGATCTCATTTTTGATTTCTTAGAATCGTCGTTTACTAACAAACTCTCCCAATTCAATATACTCGACCAACATATACAACTATTCATACGCACAGGATTTGATTTAATTGAATTCAGAGTAATGTCAGGTTCGGGAGGCTTCGCTGTGTCGCGGAGCCATGGTGGAGACAGGTTTTACAACCCGCCGGCTGTACGTCGGCACAAGCAGATGCTCTTGCAGCAGCAGCAGTTCTTACTGCAACAGAAAGAGCACCAGGACCAGTTGCCGAGGACGCCGTTGAAGTCGGAATCTTCTTCCGCCGCTGCGGAGGTAGAGGCCGGAAATCGGAGTGAGTCGGATGATTCAACAAAGGCATTGTCTAGATCGTCTTCTGTCCGCTCGGCTTCGCCCCCCAGGCCAATGCCGGTGAATGTTACCAACTTGGATCGTTTAATGGAATCTGTTACTCCTTTCGTTTCTGCTCAGAATTTTTCTGAGGTAGTAAAGAATTATGCTTTTTTTTCTTCCTTTTTCTCTTTTCTTGGATATACGCCCTATGGCTTTGTTTTGTTTGCAGGCAAATGCTTGTAAGAAAAGAAATAGAAGTTGTTCCAGTTTATGATTTCATGTTTTGTTTTTGCATAAGAGAGGAGCAGATTTTAAGTGTCTACTATTAAGAATCAAGTGTACATCACTTTTTTTAAAATTTAAACTTACAAATTAGTTGTCCTGAGTTACTTGTTGATACGTTAGTACCAAAGGATTCACATGTAAAACACGGGATTTGACATTACATGGCTTGAATGACATTTTCTCCATTCAGCAAATGCATTCTAAAAGGAAAAGAATGTTCTCAATTGATGCATAAAAAGAGTAGTTGTTAATTTGTGGCATTTGAAAAATTTGTAGAAATGTAGATAATGTAAGATTGTGAAATTTGTCCACTTGAAGAGATTTATGGAGAAGCTGGCTAGGTTTTTGGAATTGCTGTCTTTTTTGAAATATTTCTGAAATTAGTACTTGAATGGTCTTTAGTTCATATAATTTTCTACGATTTATTAAAGAGTAGTTTCTAGAAGGTGGTCAGATTGAGCCAAATTGGATCATTTATAGAAGTATTTTTCATCAAGTTGTGGCAGTTTTGAAAGAATTTATCGGTAAGGAAGCTCTTAAAAGTTCTTTAATATGTGGAAGGTTCTGTTTTGACAGTTGAGAGTAATAGGAAGGAAAACGCGGGAAGTAGAGTCCCATCCATTTTATTGCTTGGAGGATCTTTGGGAATCTTTTCGTGAATGGAGTGTGTATGGAGCTGGAGTACCTTTGTTGTTAAATGGGAAAGACCCAATCACACAATATTATGTTCCGTACTTGTCGGGCATACAGTTGTACATAGACGCGTCGAAGCCTTCTTCATGTCTCAGGTGAACCTTAATAATATTAATCTTTGGTAATTAGTTATGTTCTCTTTAATTATTAGTTTTCTGAGTAAGATTTCATTGACTGTTATCATATCAATTTCAATTGTTTCTGTTATGATCATTTACTCTTGGACACTTGCTACTCTGATATAATAAGCAACTTTATTGCTAGTGGCATTTCCTGATGCTGGACCCGAAGGATCTTAAGGGTGCCACAAATAGTTGGATTGTGAGATAAAAAGACTTCCTCTCAAATCTCATTTCCTTCCTCAATTCCATTTAAGGATATTGATTTTCGATAACCACTTCTTCCTTTCCAATCTACTCAACCAAGCCAGTTGACTTGGTGGAATGGAAGAATGTAGCGACATTCGAATTGTTTGGCTATGCAATGAGAAGAAAAATCTGTGAACCGGCTCGAATAAAATTCCATTTGACATGATATCGAACAAAATGTGACCTACTACCAATGAACCAAAAAAGTGCAGTTCTCCCTTTGTATAACAACGAAGGATGAACTCATACAATGATACACCAGGGAAATAAGGGATTTAGCAAAAAAAGTTGATCCTTTTATCTTCGTATTTTGTTTAGGGCATTTCTGAAGGCATTGAGCATTGCAAACTGTTTTCTTTTACAATTCACTCATCCGATCTTTTGTTAATGTTGACTCTTTGGCCAGCCGCTTGACTTCTTGCACCACATTTTCATGGACATCCCCTGAGGATTGTTCTTTTTCACAGTCTCCCAGATCACAAGCTATGACTCCTAAATAATTATGGAGTTAGGGCCGTAGAGACAGCCAAGATGTTTGCATAGAAGCAACCACTTCTAGTTTGTACAACCACATGTCCTCCCTCGTAGACTTTTATGCCACCCCACATATTCAACTAATGTATCCCCTTATAAGAATACACACCCTTTATGTTTCTACCATGAAGGGTCTAAAAGGAAGTTCCTAATAGAAAGCAGGTCTTTTAGGTAACTAATGACTAAATATTATTTAATTGATGAAGATGAGAAAATTTATAACAACAATTGTTAGTTGCCGGTCCATGAAGATGCATAATTAGGCAAAACTTCTTGTTTATTGATCTTGCCCAGCGATAAAGAGGTGTTTTTGCTCTCATAAAAAATGACTTCAAGGTAGGTTTTCCCCGTTCCTTTCTTTCCATGTGTTAAATAGCTCAGTTATGTTTGCTTATGCAATCTCATTGCTACAGTAATAACTAATGATCTTTAGCTATCTTAGCTGCTCATCGTGGTGGTAGACAATCCGTGAATGAATAGTGGCTACTGACCTTACAAAAGTGCTGGAGATGAATATTTTTGAACTGTTACTGGCATCAGCATTTGTCTCCTTTTACATTCTTGAGGACTTGAGCAGTAAAATCAGGCATATGCTGCTGTTGAAGTTACCTATCTGTCTTCCTTTATTTTGCTCTTACCTTCTCCTTTTATTTATTTGCATTGTTGAAGATTCAGCGTTAAAAGTTGCATACTCAATTCAATAGCAGCTTACTATTCTTGCATTTCTATTTATGTTTTTAAATTCCAAGTATACTTAGGTTTATTAGATTAACAAGAGAACTATAGATGCCAAACTTAGTGGAATTTTTAAGCAATCTTACCAAGTTCTTTGGATGTGCTAGAAACTTTTTCTTGTGTATTATGGGGGTTTAATGCATCTATATTATATGAAATATTCAAGTAACTTTATGTCTGTGTTTTTTGAGGTCTGCCTCTCCTTTTTCCCTATAAGGGGAATGTATGAAAAGGCTCTAGCTGGCGAATCTAAAGAAAGTAGCATCAGAGTTGATGCTATATCAGCAAAGTTAGCATGCAGCATTGATCATGGTTGATTCTGTCAATAACTAAGAGTTGAAGAATGAGAACATCAAGATTGTCCAGAGTGCTCATACGTCATCAAGAATAGTGGTCAATAATAATCAAGATATTTGCTTGAATCATGTTTGTTACATACAGAAAGGATATGATAGAAAATATACTTCTGAGGTTAAAATTAAACTTGCCAAAGAAGCAGTCATTGAAGGGCTTGATCATAATGCTTATACTAAGTAATGAAGTTGGAGAAGCACCTGATAGCCTGCCCTGAGTCGCAGGAATAATATCATCTCAACTTTAGCAAATTTAAGCTGGCATGTTACAGAATAAGATTTCAGATCTATGGAATTTATTTTCATGATTTTCTCCAAGTGTTTAGTTGTATCAATATTCTTATTCTAAGTAATGAAGTTGGAGAAGCACCTGATAGCCTGCCCTGAGTTGCAGGAATAATATTATCTCAACTTTAGGAACCCATTCAGGTTAGCAAGTGGCTAAAACTACTTGGTAGTTGATGCCTCTTGAACATTTATCCTTGGCAAGTCTTGTTTCTTCAGTTTTTTTGGCTCTTTCTCAACAGATAATACATTGCTTATTGGTTGGTTGAGAAAGGAAGCATCTCGAGCATGTTGTCATTGTTTAACTACATTAAACATCCAAATCTGCGGTGCTTGTCCTATAGATTGCTTTGATGTTCTTCTATAAGATTAGAACTGGTGAAAATTATAATTCTGGATCGTGCTGACTACTTTTCTTTTCACATCACCATTTTTGAAAAGCAATGAAAAAAGCTGCCTACTTGTTTGCACTAGACATTGTAATGTTGAATTCTTTCCTTCTCCCCTTTCAGGGGGCCTGGTGAGGAGAGTGATGCTGAGTCATCTAGGGAGACGAGTAGTGCTGGCAGCAGCGATTGTGAAGCAGATAAACTATCCAAATCTGCAGTGGGGGGATGTTGGAATCATCAGAATGCCCAGCAACCGAATGGGCTGTCAGTGAGAGATAAATTTGTCAGAAGTTCATCTAGTGATGAAGCTGAAATTTCCAATTTGCCCGGATTACTCTTGTTTGAATATTTAGAACAAGAACAACCGCACCTACGCAAACCACTAACTGACAAGGTAGATTAACTCGGGATTAAAAATATTAAATTATCAGCTATTGATTTCTATGTGCTGGTGAAGGACCTCAGTTGAATATCTTCCCATCGCCCCTGCAGGTTTCTATTCTTGCATCCCAATTTCCTGAGCTGAGACAGTGTAGGAGCTGTGATCTCCACCCGTCAAGTTGGATTTCTGTAGCTTGGTATTTTTTTGACTTGCAAATTTATTTCACGTTTCTTTATTTATTTTTTGATCAAGTAATTTATAATTCATTATCTTCTTTTTCTATAAACAAATTTATGCAGGTATCCAATTTATAGAATACCCATGAGCCCAACTCTAAAGGATCTGGATGCATCTTTTTTGACCTTTCATTCCTTGTCGACACTATCTGGAAGTACTTCTCAATCTCTCTCTATATGTGTGTGTGTGTGCGCCCTTGTGGTCGAGCATGTCTTGATTGTTCTTTCCTTTTACTGTACAGATAATTTTCCACCTCAGTTTCATGCTGCGAATACTAGGAATGTCCGTGGCATTGTTGACATATCTTCAAAAATTTCTTTACCAGTCTTTGGCCTAGCTTCCTACAAGTTGAAAGGTTCACTTTTGAGCCCTACTGGACCCCATGAATGCGAGCAAGAGAACTCTCTTTTGCAATCAGCCGACGACTGGCTTCATCCTTTGCAGGTGAACCACCCCGATTACCAATTTTTTCGCACTCACTACTCTCAGCGAAGATGATGGGGCCTGAAGTTTTCTCATGTTCCCATATCTTGTTGAGTGGGCAGAAGTTGAGTACCAATTTTGGTACTATGACAAGATTTTTGGAAGCTAAACTGCTATAGAAAAACAACCCCCTCTCCACCAAATATCCTGCTGAAAAATTGTGCTGTGTTGTTTTAAGTTGTAGTTTTACATTTTAGTTGTGTAAGATTCTTTCAAAGGCATTAAGAAAAGAGTAGGTAAATCAGGCAGCATCAGGTGGTGGCTGTTGATGTGCATGATAAAATTTTGTTTTTAACATGGGATATTGGGTGTTCTGCTCTAGTTTTGCTGTTCGAAGAAATAGTAGTGATCCCATCAGGAATCTCGATTGGCCTCTTTTTTTGTCGTGGAAGGGGGATAGGAGTAGTTGATATTGGTATATTAGTAGAATGGCTGGCTATGGTGTCAGTAATTAGATGATGATGAAAACTTGAATAACCTGTAGTCTGTACTAAAATGAATGTATAAAACCTATATCCAACTTGTATTTTTCATAAAATGTCATTAAAATTTTATAGATTTTACCCTATTTTTACTGTAATTTCATTGCATTGTTATGTCTCTCTTGTTGAGATAACATTTTCTGTTTTGGGGATGGAATTTTGATATTTAAACTCCATACGTTACGATTAGCCTAATAATTTGGATACTGAAGATTCTGAATGCAATTTTACTCGTGCTCCACCACTCTGAACCAGGGTTACTTACCCCATTGCCATTTAAACTTCCTTAAATGTTTATTTAGCCCTTGTTTGGTGGCTCTTTTTTGGGAAAAATATTGTTTTGAATAGTGAATTTTGGAGAATGTGTGGTTAAACAGTAAAGAAAAGTTTTGGGTTTTTGTTAAATTTTTTTGTGCAAATGTGAGTGAAAATGAGAGTGTACACAAAAAGAGTTCGAAAAGAATGGGAGACAAACATGGACTTAAAACTTTAAAAGTTTTTTGAGTTGTCACCGAATTTATCAAAATCTTATATTATCTATCATTATGTCACTCACAATTTAAAAATTAATGTACTTGATGGCATTATAAACAGATTTTTTTCAAAGTTGCATGCTTTAGATTTTAGTGCATGGTACATCATCAAAATTGCGAGTGACGGATAGGATGATGTATATACTGAAGTTGAAAGAAAACTTTTAAAGTAGCAACTAGAAATTTTCTTTTTAGGAAGTTGAGTGCTAACTAAGATATTTAACCCCTCAAGTCGACAAAGGACCATACTCAAAAGAGTAGGCGACCATTAGAATTTCAAGAGAGTGGCCGAACTACTTCAAATGCAAATTGTGCTCTAGGGGCTGATGGGATGAATCATATGATTCTCCAACGCAGTAAGAGCGGTATGAGATTGTAATTACCATACCGATAGATGCGGAGATATTGCATTTGATATTGAAGACATAGGAGGAAATAACTTGTCACAACTCGATACCATGATGACAGAAAACAAGCTTCAAACATAAAATCATTATTTGAAAATTGAAATAGTTAAAAATTTGATCATTACAGACCATTTTCAATGCCTCCTAATTGAGTAATCAATATCGAATCTGGAATTAGGAATGAAAACATTCCCTTTTCATTGAACGTAAACACTAAGAATTCAAAGAAAGTAGCATCAGAGTTGACATAGGTCCAAAAAGATAGAAAGGTTATACAATCCTATATAACAGTACATCGACCATTCACCTCTTCACTATACACAATGACTCTGGCAACTAACGTTTTTCTAAATCCAACCCGAGACTTTCTTTCTAATTTAACAGCGAAGTTAGCACGCAGCATTGATCGTGGTTGATTCTGTCAATAACTAAGAGTTGAAGAATGCGAACATCAAGATTATCCAGAGTGGTCATACGTCATCAAGAATAGTGGACAATAATAATCCCTGTATAAATTCGTATCTCCTGGCCTTCTCTTCACCACTGTCTGTTGATGGCGATGGTTGTATTCTGCAATCATCATGAAAATAAGAAAAGTGATTATACTTATCGAATATCAAAAGGTAGAAAATTCAAGAAAAACCGTCTGTTGGAATTGACAGGATAGAGTCACACCCTATTGATGCGTAAAGATACATCCATGGTTATTGATGAAAGGACATATGACAAAGACAAGATGCCAAAACGGAATGTAGTTTTGCACTTTTTACTTCTTCACTACCATGTTCAATATGCAAAAAAACCTTCGGTGCACGTTTGGTATGTTAGAACCGAGTAGGACTAAATGAAGAAAATTTTAGCTTCTTATTCTTCCTTCATATTGTCAACTATCCAATCTCCATACCAATCATGTCATCAATGATTAATAAGGAGATGTTTAACAAAGCTTCTGATAAAAGTTTAACATATTTTCATAAAAGTTCGTTAAAATTTGTGGTCGAAAAGTTAATAAAAGTTGTGGATTCCATGAAATGCGTGCTTAAAATAAATTGACGACTTTGACCTCAACTTTTTAGCAATTGTTTCAGCTTTCCCAAACAAACACTATATACTGAAGACTTTCTTTGAGAGCTCTTTCACCTTATAATTGCTAATATTGCAAGACATCTTATAAGGTAGCATGAATTTCAATGTGCATTTAGCATTAGGTTGAATTTTAATGTGTATTTTGCTACGATTTCTCTTTTATCTTTTTCCCATGGGAGTGCATGGAATGGCTCATGTTATCAGAAACCTTACCTTACCATTCCTTTTCCTGATACCCAAATAAGAGGCAATGGAGGAACTTATTGTACTCCTGCATCCCAATGAGATATTTACACCTCTTTTATTTTAATGACATATCCATACTGATGCCGGAAAGCTATGGGAGAATTATAGGAAAAAGGGCAAGAGCAGAGAAGAAGAGAAAGGATGGAGATAGAATGAGGGAGGTAGAAAGGGGAGGAGAGTTCGACAGACGGAAGGGAAGAGACAAGAGAGAATTGGGACAAGAAAATATCAATTATTCATTCATTCAAAGGTTACCAATTACATAGTATAGGACCCCTTTATATCGGGTTTTTGAAAGGCCTATGCTAAGTAAGAAAATACTACAAAAGGTAATAAATCAAACTGTAATAACATTTCCTAAAATACGCATTTAAATTTGGAAACTAATAATAACATCCCTTCTTATTCCCCATCATTTCTCCCCGGTAGATATCTCGACTCCGGCGAGATAGAGTGCAACTTATTGTCTAAGAAGGGCGATATTTCTTCTTCACCAAATAACGGAACTATTTATATGTTAATAATTGAACCTGAAAAACATTCTCAAGCTTCTGATTTGACAAGGGGGACGATCTTTCCTTGTAACCAAGTAGCAATAAGGAACTCTAAGAGCCACAACTAGTGCAACTCATTCACAAAAACTATCACATGATTCACTTCAGATGCACAAGGTACTAGCACAATAGATTGGCCTGCAAAAATAAACGAGTGCAACAATGTTGGCTCGAATGTACCCAAGAAGGCAACAATTCTGCTATATTGAAAACAAAACCTCATTTAAGTGCGATGGCCAATCAAATATATTAAGTTCAAGTAAGAAATTCAATCTTTTCTTTACATATGTGGGAAAAGTGTTTGAACGAACAATGACATTGGACGTGATAACCCGAGAAGCATTACAGAGTGGAGGTAAAGTCATATCAAAGTCAGTGTTAAAATCATGCATCAGATTAGGCAAGATCAACTTCGGCATGTAAGTGAGGATAGGTGGCCTGTTTGATTTAGGTGGTAACACTATGGATAATTCCTTATCCTCGCTATCAAAATATTTAATTGGCTCGACAACGAAAACGTCATTAAACAACTAGATTCGGGAGGTGATTGTTTGGACTAAGATGATATACCTAGCTTATGGCATGCATGGTGAAGATGAAACGATATGTTCCATAGGTTAGCCTGTTGGTAAGCGTTATCTAGAGATTGGAATACAGGAATATTATTAGACAAGATTTCAGGATTCAAACCATCTATGAACCTAGACGCTGTAATGTGGGGAGCCTCATATATATAACAATTGTTCAATAACTCTTCATAATGGGCTAGATACGCACTAAGAGTGGAAGTACCTTGCCTGCAGTGCAAAAAGAATTGATTTAACAAATGAGTTTTATAGTACACGGGTATATTTATCACTTAGAATTCATTTCATCTCATTCCACAAAGTGACATGACGCTGAACTAGGTAATCACTGTTACACAAAAATGATTTCCAATGACACATAGCAAACCCGACAAGTGCCATATTAGCAATTTAGCATGATAAATATGACGAGTCACTTAAATTGTGAAAATAAAAAACCTGTCCAAGAGACTCGAGTCAATCAAGAAAAGAATTGGAACCGGTGAGACCATCAAAGTCCTATAGTTGTAATCTAGATGGAGGATATTACGAGGGATTAGGGAAATGGGAATGCACACCATCATACTGATCTAGAGTGTTGTAGGTGTAAACGTTGTTATATAAATTGTATGTGATATGACAAGATTTTTTTTTTTTTAAATTTAGAAATATAAAATTGTACCGGCCACAAACACTTTAATAAAATCAGAGCTTTAAATAACAAACTCTGTATACCTATTTGGGCCACTAGACCAATTCGAGTTGCTGGTTGCGCACGTAGTGTCCAGGTCCAATGCAATGAAAATTTAGCCGTGTTGTGAGATTAAATGCAACGTGCCCAAAAGATTCCAACTGGTTCTACTTTAGAAAAGACTGAAGGTTCTAAGGCTCAATTTGCTGTTGAGGTTCAAAGCTAGAAGAAAACCAAATTATGTTTCTTCAGCTCCTTGTAGTGAAGCGAGTTATTGAGACTGAAACTATTGTGGAGAATAGCAGTAATTTGGTTGGAGGGACAAGGTGGATGTTGCTGGCGGCAGTATAGGCGTTGGCCGAATAACGGCTACAGTGGTAGAGAAAGGCAATTTCGATTTAAGCTTTGTGGAGGTGTGGGTGGCGACGGTTGCCCGTGGAGGTGATGAAAATAGAGGAGCTTGTATGGATGGTGGTGTGCAGTGGGAAGTAACGACACTGTTCGAAGCAGTGGTATGGGCGAGACAAGTGGTGAATGTGATAAAGTGTATAATGGAGGGATTGTATGTGGGGGTATAGTTTAGAGAATGGAATTGGGGAAGAGAAAGCCATCAGCGACTAGAATGTTTCTGGTGTCAATTCGATCGATGGTGGAGGTGGAATGTCGACAAGATTGAGGTAGCCGTCAGCATTACCTATGTTAAGAAGACGATGGGTTGGGTTGGGTTGGGTTGGGTTTGAATTATGGATCTCGATTGGGCATTTTCGTTGCTCAATTGGGCTGATGAATAGATATGACGTGGGCTTGTGGTCTAATAGGGTTTGGATAATAGAGTTGTAATATGGGATGTGAAGTGGGCTGTAATGTATGTGTGATGGACTTGGGCAATGCGTGTAAAAATTGGGTCGGTAGTTTGGGCTGAGTGTTAGTGGATGTATCTATTGGCTGTGGGTTTTGTATATAGTGGTTGGCTGTGCGGTATTGAGATTTGGACCAAAAAATTTAGCCAGGGAGGTTCCAAATACAGCAACAAGAAGAACGCATCGGATTTTTTTTTTTTTTTTTATGAAAAGCTAAATAGCAGGGTCTGAACAGTACCAGTGAACAGTAGACGACTTTTTTTGTTTATTTAATTTTTATTAACTGCTGCTGCCCGAGGCTGAAATTTGGGTGGTCAAGGGCTGTTTTTATAGGCTGAAATTTTGAAGAGAATTTTGTTTGGCCAAAGGAAGATTACTTGTTCTGATAACAAATTGATGCTGGAACGCTATGAGAGAATTATAGAAGAAAGGAAAAGAGAAGAGAAGAAGAGAAAGGATGGAGATAGAATGAGGAAGGTAGAAAGGGGAGGAGAGTTAGACATACGGAAGGAAAGAGACGAGAGAAATGGGGCAAGAAAATATCAATTTATTTATTCATTCAAAGGTTATCAATTACAAAGTATAAGATCCTTTTATATAAGTTCTCAAAACACCTATACTAAGTAAGAAAATACTACAACTCAAGAAATTGCAAGTTTACAACACATCGAGCATATGAAATAAACAAAATAACCTATTCACAACTTCTCCATTGTATGTGTAACTAATCAAGCATAAAAGATTGCCATGTCTTATTTCATAACTTCCAACCTCCATACGTTTCTAATAAATAGCTAAAAATGTCCCATATTTCGAAATAGGTCCAAAAAACCTTTTTTAAACGACGGTGACTACACCCACTGATAAGGCAAGCTAGCCATGGTAATTCGCTCAGAGAAATAACACATCTACCCTCTTAAACCAACACCATCAAACTGAGTGCTGCCACTACAAAAATTATACTCAGCAAGAACACCAATTTGGTTTCCCCAAACTATCATCATTTCCATGCACCACTGTAAACAACTGACCA
This sequence comes from Fraxinus americana, assembly GCA_035079005.1. Classification (NCBI taxonomy): domain Eukaryota; kingdom Viridiplantae; phylum Streptophyta; class Magnoliopsida; order Lamiales; family Oleaceae; genus Fraxinus; species Fraxinus americana. The sequence goes on along the minus strand of CM068708.1, from coordinate 17,732,661 downwards.
ACTAAACATCATAGATGAATGTTAGGTTTTGGCTTTAACTCGTTTAAGATGCAGTAATTGGGGCGAGCGGGTCTTTGAGCATAATAAATATGCCATGGTTTTGGCACAGAAGTGGAATGGGCACTCCAGTGGCAGTGGTAGTAGGAACAATTGTAATATAGGAATTCAAATATCACGGATTGGGTGGCTGTGTTCTTGAAGTGGTGGAGGCCCTGGGATGGGAGCTAAGGACACAGTAAGGAGCTGGTCTTTTTTTGGTTTTTCTTTCACATTTTATATTTCATATTTTCATATTAGTATGTGTCAAAAAGGATTTTGGGTCTAACTCCACCTAATAAAATCGGCTTATTAGGGGAGGATTGCCCTCACCTTATTAAGTGGATCATTTATATTTTCCCAAATCCCAAGTAATGTGGGATTCTAGTACGCTCCGTCATGCACAGCGTGGACCATGCCAAACAACTGCAAACAAATCGATATTGGGTGGCACCCAACATTGCATAATTGGACCTAACTCTGATACCATGTTAGAAAGGATTTTGGGTCTAACCCCACCTAATAAAACCGGCTTATTAGGAGAAGATTGCCCTCACCTTATTAAATGAATCATTTATATTTTCCCAAACAATGTTGGATTCTAATAGTATGATCCCAAGTTGTGGCAAAATTTGACTGGAGAACTGGCAAAATATCCCTTCAAGTACATTTTCAGCACCTGAAAGCTACTGAATGTTTGTTGTAGATGGAAGGAGAATAATGTGGAAGGTCTTTATAAATAGAGGGGGGTTTAGCTTGTCTTGAAAACAGAGGGAGCTTAAAAGCATCTTTCAAAACATGATTTTTTGCCTTTCAGAAAACAGAGAGGGTATCCTAATTTAAAAAACACATTACTTAGCTAGTATTAGACTGCATTCCAATCTCAAAAATTATTGTTTGAGCTGACTTTTGAAATATAATTTTTCAATATAGAATGTCGTCAATTTATTTCATTTTACAGAGTCTTAAAGCAACAAAAATCACCACCTTCTGAAATAATATTTTTCAACATACCCGGTGTTGTCAATTTCTTCCATTCCATACCTTATATGGAAGAACAGTAGTCATTGCCTCTATCACTATATGATCGCCACTCCAAACCCTTCACCCTCACCCCAAAAAAAAAATAATAAAAAAAAATAAAATAAAGAAAATACCGCTCTCTCTCACACACAGAGACAAGATTTTTACAAACCATAGCACAGATTTCATATTCATTAGCAACCTCACATATTTAACATACACAAAAAAATCAACTCAATATAAACAGCACTCGATCAGTTAGGCATACAATTTAAACAGAATTACATGTGCATACTCAAACCCATTTCTAAACCTCTATAAGTGACCTCTTTGACAAAGGAATTTAAGAGGAGGAAAATAAAAATCATCTAAACTAAACAGTTACATAAGCAGAGATATGGGTGAAGGTGGTGAAGTATGATGGTTGCAGAAGGCATTGTTGCTCTTGATGCTACAAGAAAGGGAATGAAAGCGTGTTTGTGACGTGGAGTTAGCCAAATTTTAGGGGTTGGATTAAGAACAACGACGTGGAGGTGGCTTTACGGCCAGGGTTCACTGAATCAGAAAAATAACAGTGGGATTTAGGGGAGACATGTTTGGCATGGTTATAAGGAGAAGGAGGAGGAGGCGATATTCCTGAAGGCATGGGGATGTTTTACATCTAGGATGGAATGGGAGCTAATAGGATTGCAAACTAAAAACCCAGGGTGGCAGTGGCAGAGACAGGTTCCAATAATTGGTCTTCAGACACATTTTTCTCCACTAGTTCCCTTCCCTTTTCTTTCTTTAATTTGTTTGTCAGCATAATTGAGGGGAAAAAAAGAAGAAGTTGAATGGTAACAGGAACCATTTCTCAAACAAGCGAATGGAACGAAGTATAATAATTTTTCAAAACATTAAACTCTCTGATCTCAAAGACTACAAGTTTATACTGAGTCGCCACCATAATGATATATGTAAATACTAATATTCTGTTACTCCACACAGACTAATTTTATGATATTTAAACAACTCAATTGTATTAATGATATATGTAAATACTAATATTCTGTTACTCCACACAGACTAATTTTATGATATTTAAACAACTCAATTGTACTCATTGCAATTTTGTTGAATTGGCAAAGTTGGACATAAATAACATCTGCACTCTGCAAACATCTAACATCAGTGAGACAAATAAATCTGCAGTTTTCAGAAGAGAAAGAAAAAATGACTTTTAAGCAATCAGAAGACCAAGCAAATAATAAAAGAGCAGCTTATAAGTTTTCCATTTTTCCTTCTACTGATGAACTTAAAAGGAAGAACAGGGTCCCCTATCAAAACATTAGAAAATTAAGAAAAACAATAATTTATCGAACATTGCAGACATGCATGATCTTGCAGGTGAACAATTGCAACAGCACCCCAAGATGCGGAGCAACAAAGTACAACACATCTTGGGAACTAGCTAATTTTCCCTGTGCAAATTTCCTTGACAAAAAATATAAATTATCCTATCTGCTTTACATTACTAGCACAACTAGTTAGGAGCAATTGTGATATCAGAGGCTGAGCGAGAATGCACTTCACTTATGATACAATAGATGTCAGAAGTATATCTGAAAGTTCTATTTAGTTATTTATTTCTGTACTCTAATCTAGAGAAAGCGAAATATAGAGCTGCATGTGAAGGGGTAAATTGTCCCACCACCCAGTCCCAAGGGCAACATAATAAATCATAATGAAACAGTTCTAAACATGTTTGATATCAGCAATTGATTTTTGTTCTAAAATGTGGGAACACAATTTGGAAATGCTAGAAATATTGACCATGGTCCATGGTTCGCGTACCTTTCTAAAGAAGTGTCATCTGAACTTTTCCCTGATAAGCTTGCCTCAGTAGGAGTAGTAGCTCGTATGCTTTCAGGATTGTTAGCAGATTGCGCATTATGAACAAATGATAAAAGCAAAGAATCAGCTGCCACATCAGAAGAAGAATCAACAACAGAAGACTCCTTGAGACAATGTAAATGTTTCTCCTGCAACTCTTTCCTCAACATAGATATGGCTGAACGAGAATGAGCATTGCGGTGTTTCTTATTGCATAGAGTGTAAGCTTAAGTCAAGGCAAACGCAAGCATATCCACAATACACATACTTACAGCAATAAATAAGTGGCGTCATAAATCAAACATAATTAGACACGTGAAATCCAACCAATAAAACTAACTGAAGGATATCTTTAAAATATTCTCATGCTGCGAGATTACATGTGAAACCATGTTTATCCCCACCTTTGTGGTGCAAACAGGGCAGATCTGCAAACAAAAATGAACTTGTGAAAATTGCAACCGTGCTTCGATAAAGATATAATAAAAGATAAAAAGATCGATCTTACATGATTACAACTTGCAATAAATAAATTCTAGAAACAAGCATGCTATCTGGTGAGCTTGAAGCAATTTTCAGATTTTAAAACTTCCCACCTCAAGAAGTTTAGGGATGAAATTCAAACACTAGGCACCAGTATACCCTACCATTCTTTTTTGGTTGAATATTCCACTTCTCAATATGTCCCATAATTTGAGCTCAAATTTGTAAAACAGATTTTTATGCATGGCATTAAGACACTAGGAATCAATCTCTTTGATCCATTCACTGTCCCTAAATTCAAAATTTCAAATACATGATAAAACCATGACTCATTTTAGATCTTTTTTTGTGTGAGTGTGGGTGTAACAGGAATGTATGATATAAAAACCTACCATTTATTCTGAAACAAAGCTTAATTTTTTGGGTCCCAATGGTAACTGTACCAACAACAATAAGGGATAGAGGAAGCGGGAGAGATTTTCCCATAATAGAAATTCGATAAAGGTTACCTTATGCATACACCATTATTTCTTGTCTTTACCAATTTATTGATCCTATGAACAGAACCCCTAAATGACAGCACATGAGTGGACTAATGGACTTTAAATAAGAACATAACTTGTTACTTAAAATGGACTCCTTCAAATTTCATCAGCATGCTTCGAATTCCATCAATCAAAAATGAAAAGGTTTTCAGCTAGCCCCAACACTAAACTAACCAACTACCACAGCATGGAGCCCAGTTCCCAACTTTAACCCCTAGTAATGTCTTTGCTATTAGCACTAGCACTAGCACTAGCACTAACGTTAGCAATAACCATTCTAACACGAGAGGCTTAATTCGAGTTGATACAATGAAACTCTCGATTACAAGTCAAAAACTTTTAGTAAAAATTTCATTTGCTAGTTCTTCCAAGTAATTGAATTACACAACGAAGTAAAACATTATCATCTTGATCCGAATAAAAACAGTAAAAAATAGAAATTACCCCATGCTTAACATCCATCCGATGTTCGGAATCAATGTGGCAGCACAATCCAAGAACATCAAAATCCTCGAAGCAAAATGGGCACGCCAATTCGTCAGCCCTATCGTCGCTGCCGTCATCGTTGACGTCATCGTCTTCGTAGTCTTCTTCCGTCTCTTCATCGTCATAGAATATATCTGTTCAAACAATCAATAATAGAAAATTAATTAAATAATCAGCACCCAAGAGAAAAAATGAAAAATTGAAAACTATACACTAATATCTGTATCCATGCAAGTGTATATACCGACCAATATTTTGTTTGGAATACGAAGACAGCGCAGATTCCAAATCCTTACAAAATCGATCACCCATTTAATTATTAATCTGATTAAAACTGTACACGATATACACAAATAAATTGACAAAAGATAAGTGATTGATCGATCGCGTTTTCGTGAAACTTAGCAGGGTTTTTAATGGCGGAGGTGTGTAGCCCTTTGTGTATGTATATATGAATGTAAGTCCACGCGGAGGGTAAGTCTAGGGGAAGACGGATACCCAGTTGAGAAGTAAAGGGTAAAATTGTAAAAGGGTAAATTGAAATCTCGGGTCGGATACTTGGATCCTCGTGGACAGAAATACCCATGGACTCCCGCGAACCTTTGGCAACTACCTCAATTATTTCGTCAACTCGTGCTAAATATTTCAAGGACAAAATTGCGTATGTCGTCCTGACTTTTCAAAAATTGCTGACACGACCCCAAACCAATTCTATTGACACCATTCATCACCAACGTTCTAATTGCTTAGCAAGGTTCGTCGCTCTACAAGGTTTTTGTTCAATTTGATTGTTAAGATCGCATAAAATTATAAATTTGTCAACAACTTTAAATAAATAAATAAATAATCCCAAAAGAGCCCCCGAACAAAGAAAAATAACCAAAATGCCAAAAACGAATTCACTGTTTTCCTTGACTCCACCAATCCTTGAGTCGTCGTCACTATTTTCTTCCTAAAATTAGAAACTTACTAACTCATTCATAGCTCATCGTCCTCCATCCATCCATCCACCCTACACCCCATCGTCGAATAATTGCCACTACTCGATATCACCATCAACTTCTTCAAAATCTCCAAAAAAAAAAAAAAGGGCATCGTCTACCACCCCCATCACCACCACGACGCTGTGAGTCATTCAATCACGACCTTCTTTTCATCCCCAAACTTATTTTCCCAATGTGCGCAAATCCTTTTCCACCTAAAATCGGCTTCCTTAATTATCGGTTCATCAAATTGGTCAACTCAAATACTCTAGCTAGAGCTCTCCAAATCTCTCTTAGCCATTGTCGGATTGTCTCCAAATCTTGTTTGATTGCTACTTTATTTGTATACTAGGTGCAAGCAACGTGCAATGCACGTTTGCCTAGTTTATATTTAATAGTTTTGTTTAATAATTAATTTGTTATTAATAAAGATGTAATTTTTTTGGTTAATTAAATAATTAATGATGTAATATTTATGTAATTGATAAATAATTAGACGTGTGATTTTGATGTTGTGATGTAAGTTAGTGAGATCGAAGAAAATAAGCAAAAGTTGACAAATTTGGAGAAATGGCTAAATTGTAAGGGATCCAAAGTTCGGGGACTAAAATGTAAATACTTAAAAGTCGTGCCGAAGCTCACGATGAAGATTTGAGAGTGCTCGGAGCCTCGGAGTCAATTGGATAAAGGAAGACGTCAATGGAATCAAATTTAGTCAAAAGATGATCACAAATCAATTTCCAACCGAAAAGTTATGCTCCGATATTTTAGTCTCATATTGAGACCTATTTTTGGCATAGAAAGTGATCGAATTGGAGAACGATATCTGAATCAAAGTTGTAGCCAGATGAGTTATCTTTCCAACGCATTTTGAATCGCCTCAATCGGATATCTGAATACAAAGTTATGATAAAAACATTGAGATGATCACAAATCAATTTCCAACCGAAAAGTTATGCTCCGATGTTTTAGTCTCATATTGAGACCTATTTTTGGCATAGAAAGTGATCGAATTGGAAAATGATGTCTGAATCAAAGTTGTAGCCAGATGAGTTAGATTTCCAACTTATTTTGAATCGCCTCAATCGGATATCGGAATACAAAGTTATGATAAAAACACTGAGATGATCACAAATCAATTTCCAACCGAAAGTTATGCTCCGCTGTTTTAGTCTCATATTTAGACCTATTTTTGGCATAAAAAGTGATCGAATTGGAGAATGATGTCTGAATCAAAGTTGTAGCCAGATGAGTTAGCTTTCCAACTCATTTTGAATCGCCTCAATCGGACATCGAAATAAAAAGTTATGATAAAAATACTGAAGGAAGGTGCAGCTACCTGTTTAAAACAAGAAATTCCGTTACATAATCCGTTAAAACTACAAATTCCGTTAGTTTTTCCGTTAAAAACAAGAAATTCCGTTACATAGCCACTTTTAATATATAGAAGATATAATATTATAAAAAGTTGCTACCTAAAGGGCACGAGGATCATGTCGTAGTAGCTGATGTTTAACCTTCTACCTCTGCTTTTGATAAGTTTATGATCGTATTTTCACCATTACACGTGACAAATTTTAGTTATAACATGTTATCTTTTGGATTTATTTTGATTTGATTTGATTTTTTTTACTTCTTCTCGTGGTGGTGATGATAGCAATGGAAGTTGTCGAAATTATTTCGTTAATGGGCTGTATTGTAACAAGTAATGTAGAATGAGTGGACTATTGTATCCGCGAGTACTAATATCTACCCTATTAGTTTAAACAAGAAAAACACACAATGACTTTTTTGGTATATTCAGTTGTCTACAAAACAAGTGACTACAACTGAGCAACAAAATCGTGAAGTTTAATCAAATTGCAAAAGGCAAAGACATCCAAATTCACCGTTGTTAACATATTTTAATTATCAATTACCCGTTATTGACCAATTCTTATTTTATTTTGACAATTGATATTCCTTAAATGTTAATTTTTTTCTCTCGAGATAAACTAAATCATTTTTTACCTACGATCATACTATATCACTATGAAGGATGCATATAGATGAAAGAATAATGCTATTTAGCTCCACTGAAGTTACAATCACAGTATATGTGGTGTTAATGTGACATTAAATATTAGGTGAAATTAAATAAGTCATTTAATTTCACATTTCATTTAACTGTCATTTAGAGTCACATAGATTGAGATTACAACTCTAGTGGGGCTACATAGCATTACTTTAGATGAAAAAAGCAATACAAATATAGAAAATATCAATTAAGATAAAACTAAGCATGGGAGCATCTTTATGTCTTATATATAAGACCTAGCATTATATATTATTTGAGCTAGAAACATGATTTACCTCTCGATATAATCACGTATTCCAATGACAAACCGAAATTTAACAAATAACAGGATGACAATTAATTCAATTAACAAACAATCAGCAACCATAGCAATTAATTAATCAAAGAGTCAATGTTTCATTGCAACCATAACAACTAGAAGTTTAGCCTATCGTGGTTGAATTGCAAAAAACGTATTTGAATGAGAATACGTAACATGATTTCAAAATAATGGAATAAAAAAGAGTAAATCTTGAATCATTGAATTTCTTCAATGATCTTGAATAATCTTCCTTCTCTTTGCTTCGATTTGAAAAACATATGGGCTCGGCCCATACCCACACGAGCTCGCACGAGCCGAGCTCGTGGCTCGTTTCCAAGCTCGTTGGATTTTGGGCGAGCTCGGCTCGCCGAGCCTGCTCGTGGCTCGTCCTAGACGAGCCCACGAGCCGCTCGGCTCGTGGGCTCGTCTATTTTTTTTTTTCTCTTAACATTCTATAATCCCCTTCTACATTTTTTTTAAAATAATAAGAACAAAATTTTATTTGTTGAGTTTTGTTTACCCTTTTATATTTTATTAAACATAAAATATACACATTTTATAAACAATTTTTTTAAAAAATAAATCCTCCTCCTTTATCCGGGTTTGGGACCGGCTACTTCAATTTCGAGTAGGCGGAGTTAAAAATTGTACACGAACAACTTGTTACATGTACAATTTTTTTAAAAAAAAAATTATAAAGGTATGAAATAAAGAAAATAAAATTTTGTGATAAATGCGGTGAAATTAAATATCACTTACTTGATTACATACAATTTTGGCATATTTATATTGAATTCGATAATTAGCGTCTTCCCAATCCTTCACGCACATTAACGCTTCCAAAATATCTTCTTTTAGTCGATTCCTGACCTCGGAGAGAACACTCTTCCCTGCACTAAAAGCAGACTCCGAAACTACAGTGCTAACCGGAGGTGTTAATAGATCTTTTGCCATTACAGAAACTATTGGCCATCGGCGTTCGTTATTTCGCCAAAATTCAATGACCTCTTCTGAACTTTTCCTAACTGATTTGTTACTGGGCAAAGTATGACTAAAGTAATCAATTAATTCTGATGGCAACGCATTTGGATTAGACGGATTAGTACTCGAAGTTTGAGTACATGCAGTGGAAGTCAAACTACTGCTACTACTAGAGGAACCACATGCATATGTAGTTGAATCATATCTATATGAGTTCATGTTTTCGAACAAATTTAAAACTTCAGCATCGTCATCCGTTATATTAGTGGGATGAACGGTTGGAGGTACACGAGTAATATGTGTACCCATTCGTGAAACATATAATTCATACATTTCAGTTAACGTTTGTTCCAAATTTTTATAAGTAATAGGCATATTAAAAGTTAAAGTATTTGAAATTTGATCAATTACAAATTTAGTACCCGATAAATTATATCGGGGGTCCATGACGCATGCTAAAGGAAATAACATAGGCAATTCTTCCCAATATTTTCTAAATTTTACTTCCATCGAATATATAACAGCTTCAAAATCGGGATCATTTTAAAATCTCTTAAAAGCCCCAGCAGTTATATAAAGACGTTCAAAAACCATACAACTAGTGAGATAATAAACACCGGACAATATATTTGTAGACTCATAAAAACTTGCAAGAAATTTTTAATTTTAAAAACTACATTCCAATCGGATTCATTCAAGATGGTATCGTCTTCGTCTCTAACATGCCTATTGTTATAAAATTCGGTAATAAACGCTTCATAACCTTCACATGATTTTAATAATAAGTAAGTTGAGTTCCATCTATGGCATACGTCAGTAATAAATGTTTTAGTATGTGTATTCCCACCTTCCTCACAAAATTTCTCAAATACTTGTTTCCTACTAGGTGTAATCGTGATATATATAAGTGCATTCTTAATTCGGTTAATTTCATCATTCACATGCTTTAACCCGTCTTGTACTATTAAATTAAAAATGTGGCACACACATCGAATATGAAATAAATAACCACCAAAATCAGGTTGAAGTACTCTATGCAATTTATCGATAACAACCTTATTTACAGTAGCGTTGTCGAACGTAAAAGAACGAATTTTACTCTCACATTTATATTCTTTAATTATGAACATAATAGCGTTAAATATTGTTTGAGCGTTGTGCAGGTACTCAACAATTTTAAAAGCAATAATTTTTTTATGCATGACCCAAAGTGGGTCTATATAGTGTGCAGTTACAGCTATATAACCCATCTTATTAATCCCTTCCCACATATCTGAAGTTAACGATATCACACCCCCATATTTTTCTAAATCTGAAATTAATAATTTCTTTGAATTCATAAAATATTCAATTGTATCAGATCGAAGAGTATTTCGACTTACCCCAACGTACCTCGGTTGAAGATATTGTTTGACGTAGTTGACGAAATGTTGGTTGTCAGCTATTGCTAGTGGCAACTCCGCCGCGGCAACGAACTTCACCATTCCCGTTCGAGCTTCCTCCTCCGAATACATCCACGTAGAAAGTGGCGTAGTTGTAGCACCGGCGCTTGGAGTGCCAAACTGTAGTTGCGTTTGACCAGCTGGAAGAAGCCCATGTTTGGCCACACATGTTTTGTAGTGACGGTTGAGGTGGGTGGTTCCAATGCCTCTTTGCCATGCCAGTCGTTGTTGGCAGTATTTACATACTGCTTTGGTTTCTGAAATTCCATCAACCACACGACCAGTTTGAACCAATTTGAAATGGTCCCAACATTTTGCCTGCTTCTTCCCCTTTCTCTTCCCTCTTGCATCGGGAATATTTAATGTAGGTTCATCTTGTTCCAAATCAATCGGAACACTAGAATCAACATCAATGTCATCCAAATCAATTGGATTTGGATGACTACCTTCACGAACGTCGAAATCTTCAATGTTTTCTGGAATTGGTAATTCATTTAGACCGACGAATTCATTCCCAAATTGATTTTGGGCATGTGTTTCGTCTTCCATACCGAACAAATTTTCAACAAATGGTCGTGGATCCATTTGTGATAATAGAAATTGAATTGTAAAATCAAGATAATAATGTAAAAAAATGTAGAAGAGGATTATAGAATAAATGAATGAAATGGTTGATAATGATTTGTAAATTGTAGTAGAGAGTAAACAATAGAGTAGAGTAGAGATTAGAGAATGAAATTGTAAAAGTTTGGTGAGAAAAAATTGTTGTAATATATAGGTATTTATAGGAGAAGAAAAATAATATAAAAAAAATAAAAATAAAAATAAAAATAGTGACCAAACGGTCACTGAAAATCAGTGACCGTTCTGGTCACTTAGTTTAGTTTTTATTTATTATTATTTTTTTATATATAACACGAGCCCACGAGCTGTTCGCCGAGCAGCTCGTGAATAGTGCAAGCCGAGCCGGCTCGCTAGGCTCGACTCGCCTAGCGAGCCAGCCCGCTCGGCTCGTGTTCGGGCTCGTTTTTTGACGAGTCCGAGCGGCTCGTGGGCATGAATAGTACGAGCCGCTCGGCTCCTTTGTCATCTCTATAAGTAGCCCTTATTTATAGTTTTCTATGTGTATGGGAAGTCGTGCCTCTAGAATACCCAAAATACCCTTAAATTTAGGTTGAAAATCAATATTCCGTTATCTCCAACTGACCTAGCCAAGGCACAAGGAGCATTCAGCTACAACCCCACGACCAACAAGGAACTTTCCAAGCACAACCTCAGAATGTATTTTGAGGTTGCAAGTCCCAATTTCTCGTAACTGCGCTGATTGGTCCCCAAGTTCTAAATTGTTCTCAATTCAGACCTCCAACTTTTGACTCCGTTTATTTTAGCCCCTGGACTTCTAATGTGATCCGATTAACATTAATGTCCTAACATTTCCTGGGATGACTTCAATCTCCTAACATTACCTTTGCTTTGCGATAAATATATTTACTCATATTATGTTTATTCAAGCGTTAACATTCACTTATCTTAAGAAAATTTCTAGTACTACTCTGGAAACTCAATACTCATTGGTACTATTCAATTGACACGTGTATTATTCATCCACCCAGTCTTCATCGACAGATTACAAGGTCCCAACGCCCATGATGTAGGGACATGCTGCATTTTTAGGAGAATTGAACTCTATTCTCTTGTTTGGTAAATGGATGTATTTGAGGGAACTAATGCACGTCCTGGACCTATGCGTCAACATCATTTTTAGCGTTTCTATGGTCTGGACTGATCTTCTTTGTCATAATTTCACTGCAAGGTTACATGAGATTTCAGACATCCCGATGACATGTTTGACATGCTGGACTCTATAACTTTTAGGATTAGGTTAAATAATAAAAAGAAGTTAAGTTCTTGCATGATCCGTTATCTCCAATCTAAGATTGAACAAGAATTGATTTGAATCATATCTAAGACATTCCTTGATTCTTGAGGGTGTTGCCTATCCCGATCAACTTTCCTTGTAGTTAGAGCTAACACACATAAAGTTTCTCTACTTCATCTTGCAGGTCTGTATTCTTCATTTTTCAACTTTTTTTTATTCTCATTTTTATTGGCTTTAGACCAATTTGTGTTTCACGGAGCTTGAAGCGAATTTCAAAATTTGGGCTCCTAAATCGTAGTGAGCAATCAATTTTTTTTATTTATAAAAATTTTACGAAACTAAATTTGTTTACTTAAAATCAACAATAAAATAACAAATAGAATGAAATATTCAAAATATTTATATTACAATCAAATACAATGCGGAATTTTTTTAAATGATTAATTAAATACGACTCGTCTTGCAATTTTAGGGACAAAAATATCAATCACTTTTGAATAGTCGAGTTGTTCAATCATTTCTTTTTTAATAGACAACATGAAAAATCATTTATTCTTTGCTGTGACATAATTTATCAGAGATAGGTTTTGATCAATTTCAATTTGGAGAAATTTCTTTCCGATGATGCAATTGCAATCGTTATGGTATTTAACTCACTTGTTTGACCTTGTACGGCTTTCCTAATATTCCATTCCACACGTACATAATCAAACCAAGATTTTTGTTTTTGGTCTATAATATGGTTATGAGATATATGAAGCCAACCTTGTTTAAAAAAATGCATCTAAACAATCTATAAAAAGAAAAATGAAAGATACATTAATAAATGATTATCAATGTTTTTAACTTAGTCCCTATTTGAGCCACATTATTTTTTTCATTCTTATTTTTCAACTCATTTTCAACAACACATTCTTCAATAAAATAATATTTTCCATCACATCAATAATTTTTCCTTCTTTTTCAACCACATATTCCCCATCACATCAACGGTAAAAATATATTCTTACTCTCAAAATGTGCACCAAACAGGGGCTTAGCTATAGTGGGAGAAGATTTCATTTCATTACATGTGTATGGTAAATATATTTCATACTCATAATGAATTCAGTTGCACATAAAATAAGAAATAAACTTTTTATTTGTAAAAAAATGTTAAATTTTACACATTTTCTTACTTTGCAAGGGCTCACAGCCTTTAGAGAATTTTTTTTTTTTTTAATTGCAACAACAATAACAATATATCATCCAAGGTTATAAATATTTTCCTAATGCAACATAACAAAATGTAAAAATAAATAAATTATCATATTTAATTGTATATTGCACCAATTACCCCATAGAAGGCACAAATTCACATTAATTTATAACAGGTCATAGAAAGAAAAGTAGTTTAATTCCACACACAAATCAATGATCCAATCAACATGATATTGATAAAATGTATTTGAATTTAAAGACAAAAATATACAATAATCAATTAAATATATAGAATCTATCCGCCAAAACAATTAAAAAAACTAGGGTTAATAAACTATTCGAGCGACAAACATGTGTGTAACGATGCATAAATATATATATCGACAAGGTGTTATACAATGAAATAAGTATTCCTATTCCAAACACCGATTCTATGATTCATGATATCATTGTTGAAAAAGCCTCATTGTTTGGACTTTGGAGCAACCGTGCAAAAGTGAACGAATATAAATGGCCGTTAGAGACAAGAATTTTTTTTTGGGTCCTCTACAGAGCTAGGCCAGAGGCGATGGCATCTTGGGCCTCTCCTTAGGTTCAATGTCTTTGTTCAAGGGAAAAATTCATAATTATCTTAAATAATACACTTTCAAAATTATCAAAGTTGATATAATCTTTAAAAGAATCAGGTATAAATCATTTTTATGTATTAGTCAAGTAATATATTTATAGGTGTATATTAAATTACTGTTACTTAAATTAAGGAATCTTAAATTGATAAATTTAAGACATTTTCTCAAAATATCACTTCTGAAAATAGAGGAATCGCTTATATTTCAACCACTTCTATCATCTCCTACAACATTTCAGATTTTCAACCCATATATCTCGCCATCTTCTATTTCTCTCATAATTTTTAAATCCGAATTTCAATTTTTCAGATTAATTTAGCCACATATCCATCATCTCCACGATAAAAAAAATTTAAAGTTCGGAATCACAATTTCTTCATCATTCATTCAAATCGAACTCCTTATTCTTCACAACAATTTCTTCACCAGCCTGTATTGATTTACAGAATCATCAAATTAATCATGAATGTGGAACTTACAAAGTATTGGAGTTGATTTCGAAATTCATCGAGTTCATTATGATTATGTCTTGATTTTCAGATTTTGCTTTGCTTCTTATATGCAAATAATAGAAACAATTTTCTTTTAAAATTGACGTTGAGAATTGTGTATTTACCGAAACTTTTTTTCTTTATATCTTATGTAATATACGATTTATTAGGTTGATATCATATTGTATTTATTTGATTGAAAGTAATTAAGGGACTCTTGCTATTGTATTTATTGTTTTATTGTAAATCTTTTGAGTCACAAAGTAGTATTATATTAAGGATAAAGCTACTTGTACAAAATTTTTTGTACAAAAGGGTGTCCACCCTCTCACATGGGGTGGACCCCACATGATTAAAAACCCCACATGATTATTTTAATCATGTGGGGTCCACCCCATGTGAGAGGGTGGACACCCTTTTGTACAAAAAATTTTGTACACCAAGCATGGTCCTTATATTAATGTTCAAACATATGTAATGTGTCTTACTATCAGGGATGGCAGTGGGGTGGGTTCAGGGCGGGAGTCCCGCTCTGCCCTGCCACTCCCCCACGTGCCCTGCCCCGCGCCTAAGGCGGGGCAGGTGGGGGCGGGGTGGGGGCCTGCCCCGTTTCTTGTCCCTTTTTTTAATTATTATTTTTATTTAAATACAAATTCAAAATTTTAAAATTCAAAGCAAATAATGCTCAAACTAACTAAAAACAAACAATGTCCAAAATTAAATATTTGCAAGTAGAATTACATTGTAACTAAATTTCATTTATTTATCCAACATGTCATATTTTTTCATCTTCATAACTTCATTCATCAGCAGAGTTAGAGATGACACAAGATGGTTCCTGAAAAACGAAAGAAATATTATACTCAATATCATAAGCATTATTTACTCTTTTTAACCTAAAAATTCTCCAAATCTTACTGCCATTAAATTGCCTGTATTCACAGCTATATATTTTAGCTTGAGCTTATTTGCTTCACATCTTTAAATTTAAATTTTATGTAGTTCAATGTAGCTATTTTAGAAATATAGTGTTTATGTTTGTTAAAATTATGATCTCTTTAAATATCCAAAGGCTAAAATACCATTTAATTACCTATAACTTTACGAACTTGTGCATACATAGCTACTTAATATACATCTCCAAACCATCCGGACTAGCTTTCCTGCAATTTATGTGCACTATGCACTATGTTAAATAATGCACAAATAAACTCTTTTCTAATTCTATCTCTTCTTGTTTTTACCACAGATCCATCTTAACACTTATTCTCTTCTCAACTATAATTTACACCGTTATTGCTTAGTAGCCATATATTTAATTCCACGTGGTACTGTTGTTGTTTTAGACTATAATCATGCAGAAATCCTTTGATCAAGAAATAACTTAGGCACAGGTCCTATTAATTCAACTAGCTTTAATCCTGAGTGACATTATCTCAAATTTCTCTCCCCTATGAAGTGTTAAGCCTGTATAACAAAGTTGTTCACACATTGGTATTTTATGATCTCAATTATTTAGTGCCTTAGTTATTTTATGATCCATGCATTCAATCTAAATCCGACCAAATTTTTTCCTTTTATTTGGAGATCTCCCCTTCTCAACTGTAATGTAGAAATGATTCCTCACATGTCTTTAGTTAATCTATTCATAATTAAAGCAAATAGATATTGACTTAGAGTTGAATCTTGATGCAACCTTACAGTAGGCTGTTTCGATGTTTTGCTTAAAACATATCACAAATTACACGCAGGAGTCACACACCATAGTTCTTATTTTAAACACACTAATTAAAGCTTTGAATATCTAATAAGGCAGTTTAACAAACATGTTGCAGGCATGCAACTAATAAGAAGAAACTCAAATGCAAATAAATAAATTGAACTAACGAAAAGACATAAATGAGTTTCTGTTAGTGTTACTTAAAATCCAATGGCAACCAACTACTTCAAGTACGCACAGAAGAAAAATTAAGGGAAAAATAAGCCAGATGTGAGGTTACCTGTGTTACAGTCATTTTCCCTGTGGTGGTCGACGGCAAATTCGGTGAGGGCAGTGAGTTGAGGATTTCTTTTTTTTCTGACGAATCGAATCATGAAGGGAGTGAGTTCAACGTTGGTTTGGTGTGTTTTTTGGCGGCGAACGTTTTGGAAGTGAATGTCAACGGCAAGGAGGTTTCCAACGCTTCGAATGTGAGGAAATTGCTCCCTGAAGGATTAGGTTCTTCTCATGTGGGCGGTAGAGTGGTGACTGGAGTATGTCTTCTCGTGCGGCCGGTAGAGTGGTGAGTGGAGTGAGTTATTTTGTCCATTTCATCTTCTTCCAGACGGTTTTTTTTTTGTACTTCAAATGTACTATAATGCTGACATTTTTAACATATTTTAAATATAGTCAATTCTGAATTAATGTTAGACATGTAAGGTACTTCAATTATGTTGAGGGGCAAAAATGTTCAAAATTGACAATCTTGGAAATAGTTAAAAAAAAAGTAACATTTTTGTAAATGCTAGTGTAGGCACGTGCTGCAATTTAATTGGGTATTTAATAGTGTAGAGTAATTCGAAGGTATTTTTTCACTAAGGTAATGTTTTTATAATTGTATGAATCGATTATTTTGTTAATTAATATTTCTTACAATGGAATGTTACAATGTATGTATGTTATGGTATTAGAAAAATGATTGCAAATTGATGCAACTCATTCAAGATGATATGTTTATTTATCAGAAAATATATTCTAAAGAGTTAAATTCTTCCTTCAACAACTGTAAAAGCATGGAAGAGATATCCTTCATACAAGTTACAGTGCGGCAACCATGTATGGCAATAGTTGAAGAGATGTCCTAGGAATATTTTTGAGCCACGATAAAGGTAAAAGATCGAGTTTGTAGCCCATCGCCCTACATCTCGAGTGTATCAGTTGAAGCTAGGGCTTTCCTACAGAACGCAACAGAGGATTTTTCCCTCCCACCTACAGTATTGACGAAGGAGGAGATAAATTGGAGAAAATGCCTATTTGGAAAGAAAATGAAACACACTTTCCATTTCTCACTTATATTATACCTGTCCATGTACCAAACGGACCATCATCTTATGAAACCGTCCAATTTGACACTCAATTCCAAAGTCCTTGTTCTAGTGTTTACATAATTCCTCACTTGCCAGCTTTTCTGAGCCACAAGCATCTTGGGGCTAAAATAAAACTGAAATAATCAGAAATGTAGTTGAGTTTCAACTTAAAGTGCAATGAGCAGGCCAAGTATCAGACTCCTTCAAGCTCACATTAGTATCTGGCTACTTAAATTCAGGATAGGTACAAGCACTGGAAGCATAAAATCCATTTTGGGAAAGTTAATACTCGTATCTGCATATTCTAATGCAGCATTGTGGACATGTAGACATAAAACTCGTATAAAAACAGGAGACAAACAGGAAAAATATGACTGTGGGACCATTCCGTTTTGAGAATTTTATGTTTAGTCGGAATGCATCGAACTGAAACTCATGTAGAAAAATTGAAAACATGCGTAAAAGGCCATTTTGTACTATAGTGTATTAAAACTTATTTGCTTTACTATCACTATTTTTTTTAATGAATCCTAACAATTGGTGGAAGTATAAATCGCATCTTTTTATCATACGACAATGATGGAAAAGGGAAATACATTAATTTCCCCACCTCCTCTGCAAACTATCCAACTTTTAGAATAGTGATCAAAGAAAAAGAAAAAAACAAACATCTGCGGGAAGAAAAGCAGGTGCAGAAACACCTATATAATACACACAAGCAGTGCAAAATCTTTTCATTTTAAAAGGAAGTAAACCAACACTACCCCATTATAACTTCCAGATAATGAATGTTATCTTGTGATATTTATCTACCAACACCCTACTCCCAATTCCAAATGTGGCACAGGATCATGGGAAATGAAAATCAAGACATCATGTTAAAGTTATAGAGAAGATATAGTGATATACCTCCCAACTCCATTGACTCTTACAGCGTCGATCATGTTAAAAGGCGATCATTGTATTGTTATACATTATGACGAGTGGTTGGACTAAATGAACTCCATTCCTCCCATATCGGCAACAAGGTTGAAGACGTGATCAACTCCTTGGGTAACTTTCGAACGGTTATCCATCACCCTCGAGATCAACAAGATGGAATTCATGAGAACATGTCCTTAGTCATGTGCTCATTTTTCTTCAGTCGATCACTCTTCAGACTCCTGGCGATATGTAAGGCAATGAATCCACCAGCTCTCGTAATGCAAATCCGGAGCTTCTTAAAAGGCTAATAGGATTCTGTCTCAAGGTCTATGTAGGTGTATTCAGCATAGTTGGTCTCACCACTGCAACTTATGAACAGTACTTAACAGAATACAGTTCCATGTTCATCTCCAGCAAGCTTATCTTTTCGAAAAGTAGAAACTTAAGTACCACTTTTTGTAGCCTCGTTGATATGGGACACAATATCATCTTGCTGTGAAAGAAATAAACAGGTTCAGAAACATCAAAGAGTAAAATAAAATTCAAAAAATGGATTTCGAAATTTTTACAATGAAATTCTTAATAAAATCTTAAGATTGGAACTTGTCATTATCATTTGATAAATTAAGCCCCTGTTAAGTTTAAATAAAAATCGAATTTGAAGTAATTTTTATAAAAATTGATGGAATGTGTGGTTGAAAAGTTGTACATCTCGTGACAGGTGTGGTTGTAATTAATTGTTAACTTTGACTTAGTTTTAGTCTAAACTGAATCAAAAAAGGGGCTAAGCAGTTCACAAAGTTCCCATCATATATGAAATAGCACTAACATCATAAGAAAAGGGAAGTTTGGAAGGTGGTATACATCAGCTCGAACTTCACAAAGTGCTTTAAGAATAAGTAGACGAACCCAATATGCACCTTCTTTACACATTTTCTTCAACTGCAGAAGTAAAAATTCCATTAGATGCATACTAAACCAGCGTTTCATTCACTTGCAACAGATAATAATAAAAACTTATAAAGCTAGAAATGAGAAGTCCCCAGGCCATTTTTCTAGTATCGCATCTGACAGTTGGCTCTTATCTTAACGCATATTTGAGAAGGCTATAGGAATGGATTGATCGGATGAAATAGACATTTCGATGCAAAATTTGTTAATAGTGCATAATATTAGTTCATCCTTGGTAATATATGCTAAAAGTAATGTGTTAATATAAGGTAATTTGTTAAAAGTTTGGTATTTCTCCTTTAACCTTACGAATTTGAGGGATAACCTTACGAAACGCTCCCAGAAATATAGACAAGCGTCAGAGCTATTGTATGATGATTAGCCATAATCGTTCTCGTGTCATCTAATGAAAGTCTTTTTCATATTTGGCTAAGCTTAAAATAAGTAAAAGCTATTTTTAAATAACTTTTTTATTTCCAAACACATATATGGATATATTACTTCTTTTTTATTTTTAAATAATAAAAGCTACTTGAAAGTAATTCTTTCTTTACAATCAAATTAAGTATCTTACTTATTTCAAAATTCATTAATAAAAAATTATTTACTTAAAACTAACTTTTTTTTTTGAACTTTAAAGCTTAGCCAACATGCTCTGATCACTTTGCACTATTACAAAAGCAAGCAGTAGTGTGATTATTCACTTTTAGTACTCTCTCAACAAGGACATAATCATATGGAATGAACAGATTTCACACGATAAATTTCTCACTAAATGCTCCAAGTTGTGGGGTGAAATACTCCCTGTAAAATTAATGTAAAATTAAAGCAACAATTATGTAAAAAAGAACCACAAAACACAATTTAAAAAAATTCTACATAAATATATCGATATTTATCTAGAGATGCCATAAATTCTCCATTACTTAATTTCCCCTTCCAGAAATATTTCCTTTTCAAGGTGATGCTAGGAGTTATCTTGATGCTATTAATCCTTTAATTTAGCCATATATTTCTTCCTTCACTTTGAGCATTAGATGTCCTAACTTTGATTAACAAGATATGTGCAGAAGAAGTTATTTTATCCCGAGTGGAATTTGCCGGTCCCAATAACAATTTCTCATTTAAAACCAAGATTAGCATTATCTGACTACCCGGTATTTATCTAGAGACTAAATCTTAATTTTCATCAATTCGTATCCAAGTATTTAACGCACTGTATTCAAGCCCAAAATTATTCCTAATACTGTTTACATTATCCAGTAATGAACAATTGGAGTTCGATAACCTGAGCGACTACCAATAAGCAGGTCCGCGTGATGCCTTTCCAAGGACATAATCTGACAGTACTATGCACAAGATTTCAAATTTTCATCCTAAAAGCCATGCTAAACAAGCTTATTTTGTTGATCAAAATTTTTCAACAATCAAAATTAAATATTCATAATTAATTGGGGAAAGATTTCAACAACTTGGTGGGAGAAAAATAAAAATGGGAAACCTCGTTTGACAACGAAATATGCTTCCTCTGTAGCTACTTTTGCTGCAGCCACCTGAATGAGCAAACGAAAAAGGGAAAACAATTAATAACCAAATGTCAATAAAATATTCTGATACCCAAAGAAAATTAAATAAAAATCATTCACTTCAATTCAATCCAATCAAATCTAATCCAATACGATGAAGAGGGCAAGAGAATTTACAGTGCCAATCTTCAAAAAAACCATCAACAGTGAGATTGAGAAAGGGATTTCCCAAATCGACAATGATGTGGAACTTCGAAGAGTCGAACGACCCTGATAATATCCTCCGAGGCATCTCCTCTATGAAATTCTTATTAACTGTATTTTGGGTTCTTCACTGATTACTGTGAGTGTGTATCAAGATTTGTTTGTATTTCTAAAAATCTTGAAGGATGGCATCCACGTAGAGGATTGATTGTGGTTGTTTCGGGAACACAGCACGGAGACACGATGTTTGTCTCCATGCCCGACGGAGACACAGTCCGTGTCTCCGTGAAAACCCCCCATTTTAGCAACAGTGTCGCTATTACGTCTGGCGTCTCCATTGATTTCGTGGCGGTCGGAACTCAAAATATAGACACGAGGGGGAATCTTAGCTTCTGGAGAGAGTAAAAGACATGGTTTCTCGTGTCAAGAGTGGGAAATGAAAGGAAAAACCGGAACATCCAAGACAAGAGAGGATTAACAGAGAAAAAATAATATATACCTTCGACGGAATCAACTCGGGCGTCAGCTTTTGTTGAGAGAGGAAGGTGAAAGGCAGGCGGTGATTTGAGTATAATCGAATCTTATGGGTTATTAGAGAAGGGTGGGAAACTATTGCGGCCGAGAATCGAGATGAAGAAGGTCGTAGTTGTCTGAATTTCGCAAACGATTGGAGAGGGCAAAGGAATTAGGACAAGGGAAGGAGATTCAAACGGTCCCGATAAGGTGAGAAGAAGGCGGTGGGCAACAGGATTTTTTTTTTTAGGAAAAACGATATCGTTTTGGGAAGGATGGCCAGAGCTCGACACTTGGCAGAAAAAACTGCCTCTTTTATGTAGTTAGGATTAGGATAAAGCCAAAAATTGACATCTAGTGCAATTTCATCTTTGGACATTTTGCACCAAAAAAAGTGATATTTTTGCTTACAAAAAGTAAAAATGAGAAATTTTTTTGGATTTTCAAATTTAGTTACATTTATGAAAATTCCCTTTTTGTTATTAACATGAACCACAGAAATTCAAATAAAATAAACTTGACTAGGATTTGATTTTGAAATGTTTGTTATCGATAATTGAGGAATTCCAAGAAGGTACTCATGAACAAAAACCTCAGAACAATCCCAGGTAATTGTAAAAGTTTCTGTTAAAAAAAAAACTAGTTTAAGATTAATTTGGAGTTGGATTGAGAAAATTCACTTTTATGCCACTGATTCAATTTGTAGCTTTTTTTTTTTTTTTAGAGTAAGCATTCCAAATCTTCAAAATAGCAAGTTTTGGATACAAGGAGGTGTTTCGTCCAACACAATTCTCTCCTCAGAGAGTTTAAGTGTTTCCTTTGCTAAAGTATGAGCAACCACATTAACTTGTCTAGGTACATGACTGACAGACCAAGAATGAAAATAACCAAGCAAACTCTATGTCCTGGATCAATAGGCCGGTGTAGGTCCATATCTCTAGGTCACCTTGGAGTCCCTTCACCACATTCATCGCATCCCCTTCTACATGATTGATCTTAGCTCGAGATGTTTACTCAGTTTGACAGTTTCCATTACTCCAATAGATTCAGCCAAAAATGCGTCTGGGAGAATATTCCTAGGAGACATCAGTGATGCTTTAAAGTTTCCTGCCTAATCTCGCACGACGACGCCAATTTGTAGCTATATCTACAAAAGACCATAAACAACTAGATACATTACTTTCTACGTTATGTTTTTTGGTCTACCTCTCCTTCTAAGATGTTCTATCAAAATCGTGTCAATCTGATGAATGGAAGTATCTTTTAAGTGTATTCAAAATGTGATCCATCAAATAACTTTTATTTTCTATGCTATGTTTTGTCTGCCTCTCATTCTAGACGTTCTATCAAAATCATGTTCTTAAAAATGTGTTCAATTTACTTGAGTCGTTCTTCAATTTTCTTAGAGTTGCAAAACATACTTGAAAGTAAAGCTTTAAGCTTAATATATTCTCCTATTCATTTTCAAAATTTTCTTAATAGAGTTGGCTTAACCTTAAAGGGAGGCCCTTCCAGAAATTCTCAACGGCCACAGGCGAACCCAGGTCAAAGAGGTTTGGAAATAATTTTCAACCAACAATAGACGCGTCTCGGTTAGAACCTTGCTAGCTACACCATTGCCCCCAAGTGCAAAGATGAATGTGGCAGCTTAAAGATATCATGCCCTTGTTTGATCCTAATTTTTTCCGAAATGCATTTTTGTCTCTTTTTTTTATTCACATATTTTTTAATAAAACAATATTACATGCAAACCCAAAAGTTTTCCTTATGTTTTAATAATACATTCTCCATCAATATACTATTCTAAAATACATTTTACACAAAAAATGAGGCTCAAATGGCCATCTCTCATCCAGAGTCTTCCTTTTTAGATGCATCTAATGTAGGGTACCATTTTTTTAATGGGGCCTCATTTAGATCGAACTGGTGGACCCAAAGGAAAATGTGTTAGATTGTGTGCCCATATGATATATTTTGCTATAATAAAATAATAATTTATAATAAATAAATTGTAATTTTATTTATTTATTGCATTCATTTATTATTGAGCATGCGAATTAAAGTGTTTATGACCACTTGTGATAATATAATTTGGGTACTTGACTGGAGAAGTACTGTATAACACGGCTTATCCTGAAAAGGCTTGGCACCTTATCCTGAAAGGTTACGGTGTTGACTGATTCATTATTCGGGTATGTGATTTGTACTTATTACATAAATAGTTAAATGTGACACTAGTACACTTAGAGTGTATTGAACGGATCACTTGTCGAGTTTAATTCTATAGCATGAATGTGAGAAAATTAAATTCCACTTGTTCGCCACTTATTTCATCTAAATTCATTGGCAACGTTGTTTGGTGGAGATTAAAATTAGATTTTTAGTAAATTGTGATTGAAGTTTTTGAAATGTGTGGTGGAAAAGTCGTGGGACCCGTGAAAGATGTTGTTAATATTCGTGATTTTAATGATTCTTTGATTCATCAACGGGTGAGATCATTTTGATCGGTCAAATATCTTGATGTGTTGGAAGCTTGACAATGAGTGAAGTAGAAAACATGAATTCGTGTCAGGAATCGTTGCCCTAAAAATGGGTAAATTGACTACTTAAGTATTTTCTGTTGAAAGGTTAAAATCTGAGCTCAGTGTTTAACGACGGTTAAATTTCGACATTTATGATTAGTTCATGAGACTGTTGGAAAAAATAGTACTTAAATTAGTGAGAATAATTAGAGGGACAAAACAATTATTTATGCTCGTTTTTAATTATCGAATCTCGAATGGGAACGAAATACATATACGACAGGTCAGAGGAAAGTATTACGATTTTATTGGCTTTTGTGATCTTATATATTTCAAGAGTTCAGTTTTTTGCATTTAGTGAAAAAAACAAAGACTAATAATTAGATTTGGTAGTCTAGGATCGACTAGACATGACCTAATTATTGAAAGCTGGATATTATATGTATGATTAGGTCTTTGTGGTAGCTCTATAAATTATTGAGACATTATTACGACAATTATAATAGTTTTGGACTTAATTGTAATTATGATAAAATTTTATACTCAGTCGTAATTACTATAAAAGTTACAAACTTAATTATAATTAAAATTAAAATTCTATGACTATACATGTAATTAGATGTAAACTAATTGAATGTGGACTTTAATTAAAACTCATATTTGGATTTTAATTAAGGACATGTTCGGTAGAGATTAAAATCGAATTAAAATTGAAAAATTAGCCGTTATTATTGATTTTTATTAGACGAGTGGAACTCAATAACGACTATATTTTCAATTTTAATTGAATTTTAAGTACGACCGAACACGCCCTAAGACTTCTATTTGAAATTGGAATTATTATTGCATATGAATTTGAACATCTTTATCTATATAAATAGATATTAGATGGACCTAGAAATCCTAAAACAATCATAATACATAATTCTCATAGTGTTCAAATTGGAGAAAGATAAAAAACGAGAAAAAATATTTTTTTTTCTTATTGGAATTAGTTTCTTGATTTAATTAAAAAAATGCGCCTACTCATCGATGTAGTTTTGACTTTAGAGAATATCATAGAAGATTTGGAGGTTTGAAATATCAAGTTCTGAAATTAAAAGGCTGGAAGTCGTAATCCAAAAATTTGAAAGTTCGTGATTCAGATTCAGTTCAAGAATTGATCATCAAATTTAGATAAAAATTCGAATTCTTAATTCTTGATATAACATACACGTGAACATATAGATAATATTGTTTATTGAATAAAATAATTTTTTAAATTTTTAGATAATTTTGCTTCCTCATTCCAGCAAAATGCACATCTATTTTCTCGTCGAATTTAGATTTTCTTATCAAATACCAAGTAAAATTTAATAAAACTAGAAGAATGTAACTTAATAATAAACAATTAAAACTATTACTACTGGCAGAAACTAATATATGTATTATTAGATTATTCAAATTATGTACACACATAACTATGATACATTTGTTGGAATTTATACATTAACTTTTATCTTTAATGGTGAATTACATTTATTTTATCTGAATGGCATGTTTGATACGTGAGACTCGTTAATATTGAATTTGGGTTAAAAAATAAAAAGAAATTAAAATCTAGTATCAATCATAATATCTAATCAGATATAACAAGAATTGATTTGCATCTTATGAAATCCCTCGATTACTAATGATATTGTCTAAGTCAGTCAGCTTTCAACAGTGTCCATTGATCATCACGCATGTTGATTCCAAGGTTGTCCCATTTAGGCTCCTCGATGAGCACCTGCAAGAGGGAGCAACGAATTTGCCCGTTCTACCTCCAATACTCAAGTCACCATCGGTATGAAAACAAGTCTCATCTTTTACGTCTTGAAACATGTTTGATTACGTTTAAAAGTTAATTTTATAAAAAAAGAAGTCAATGCATGACTGACTTTAGAAAAAAGGGGGAGCAACGAATTTGCCCGTTCTACCTCCAATACTCAAGTCACCATCGGTATGAAAACAAGTCTCATCTTTTACGTCTTGAAACATGTTTGATTACGTTTAAAAGTTAATTTTCTCAAAAAAGAAGTCAATGCATGGCTGACTTTAGAAAATTAAGTTTGTTAGTGAAAAGTTAACTTTCAGAATCATGTATTGTGAAATAACTTAAAAGTAAATTTGACTGACTTAAGCACAACCAATCATGCTCTTAGTGTAAAGACAATCTTGACATGGGTGGGTTTCAATCTTTCTTGAAACAAAAATGGACACAGAGATGGCAGCTGCAATCTTTGTCTTCAGTGGTACACAACTTGTGCCTTTTAGTACTTGTTCTTGATATCAAACTATTAAAAATAATAACAATGCATTTTCATCTTATTAATCCATTGCAACAATTGAAACAATATCAGATTTCTATTGTGGAAACTGGAAAGTATAAAGAAGAGGAATTGTAACATTTATGCAGTTATGTGCAATGTTAAATCAAAGAAATAGCTTGTTTAATGTTCGTTTTCTTAAGAAGACTTGACGTGAAATTTTTTATATAAGGTAATGAGACTTAAATCAAGATTTGCATTTATTCTTGTACCACATCAGTAATAATCACGGGTTTTCCCTACAAGTCTTTTCCTCAGGGGCTATTCCGTGCACCATTAATGTAGCGCCCCGAGTTCTGTTAACCCGGATTGTCACGTCATCGTCTTTTGCCCTAATTTTGTCAATCAATTTTGCGGAAATATCCTAATTTTTAAAATCACATTTGCAATTGAAAACTTCGTCGGCAAGAAAAATACATAGGATAATTGTTCAAAATTTAAATATCATGTTTTGGAATAGCGGAAACGAAAAAAAAATACGTAAACAATGTTTCAATACATAAATTCGAAAATTTAATAATTTCGATAATCAAATTTTATGCCACCACTGCCGGATCAATCTCGATCGCCTCCGAAGTCTGCAGATATTGTTAAAATAGCAGAATGAGTATTTCGAAGAAATACTCAGTAGACTCATCGCCGATAATTAATTTACACAATAATTGAACACACTTATGCAATATACAATGTGATATCATCTTGGGCTCATTTTCTTGAAAATCATAGGCTCTTTAAAAACATGGGCTGTGGGTAGTCTTTCTTTCTTGTGCGGATGAAGCACATAAGTTATGCATAACATTCTCTTCTTATCTCATAAGAGATTCTTTCTTTCTTTCTTTCTCATGCAATTAAACATATAAGTTATGGCAAGCATAACAATATCATATATCTCATATGACACATTCTCATCCTATGCATAAAGCATATAAATCACGTAATTCACATAAAGCAAGCAATTATAATTTAAACTAATTAATGGTGGCGAGTCTACCTCAAATATTTCGAGTTGCGTGAAAAGTGGAGCGGGAAAATAACTTCAAGCTCCTAATTGTTCGTACGTATCGTTTAGCCAAAAATAGAAAATAAGTTTGAATTAGTATTTCGAACTTTAAAGTTTTAAAGTGTTGAAATTAAGTTTAAGGGCTTAATTGAAAATTATTGGAATTGAAATAAATGGTTTAAAATGATAAAATAAAGTTTAGGGGCTAAATTGGAAGTTTATTAAATCTGAAAATAAAAGTTTAAGGGCTAAAATAGAAATTTTTAAAAGTTAGGGACTAAACTGTAAATATAATAAAGTTGAAAATAAAAGCTAAAAACTGAAATAATAACTTTTACAAGTTTAAGGACTGAACTGTAAATATATTAAAGCTGAAAATAAAACTTAAATGGCTGAAATAATAACTTATATAAACTAGGGACTAAACTGTAAATATAATAAAGCTGAAAATAAAACTTAAAAGCTGAATTAATAACTTTTATAAACTAGGGGCTAACTTGAATAACTTTTAAACTGAAATTAAGAAAGTTAAAAGTTAAAATCAAAGTATTTAAAACCTAGGGACTAAAATAATATAACTTAAAACTTGGGGCTTAAATTATCAATTGAAGTAAATATATATATAAACTAATCTAACTAAATTAAAACCAAAATAAAACAATTAAAACAAAATAAAATAAAATAAACAATCTCTCTCTCTCATTTCGAACCCGAGAGAGAGAGGAAGAGGGCGACGGAGAAGGGCTCTGCCCCTTCCCTCCGGTCTGACTGCCGCCGGCGAAAGGGCCAGCGCCACCCTCTTGTGGTGGCGCCCACGTGTAGGTAAGGGATTGGGTATTCTCTTTTGGGGCTTTTGGGTGTAAGGTTTCGAAGTCGACCGAGGCTAAATGGGTCGATTTTCTTGGGTTTCTTGGTGGCAAACATTCTGGAAATGGGTCGAAGAACGAGGTAAGGTAATGGGTCTTTTGATCTAAGGCTTTATTTCATGATTTGGGGATGGTTTTGGTTTCGATTTTGGTGGTGGTTCGTGGGTTGATGTTCTCGGTTTGGTGGCTTTGGGTGAGGCTGGCTGTCGAGATTATGTGAAGCAATTTGGCTTCGAATGGTGGTGGGTCTTGGTTGGTTTTCGATTTTAGGTTGGTAGTAGGGGCTGTCAATTTTTTGGCAGCTGCGATTTCGGTGTTGGGGAGGTGTGGTGACTGTGCAGCTCGTGTGTTCGTGAAGATTGGGTGAAGCAATGGGTGTTTGCAGCTGGGTTTAGGCAATGGCAGTTTGGGCAGTAAGCTTGGTGGTCTCGTGAGTGATTGTTTGGAATTTGGGTTTGTGTGAAATCATCATCTCGTTGGTGCTAGAAATTGAGATTCTAGCATCAACGTGATTTTTCCAATGTGGAATTGAATTGATGAAATTTTGAGGGAGAGGATTCTTACCCTTCTTGACTGCGTGAATTGTGGAAATGGAGAGGATGGATGAGGTAGAGTGAGGATGGTATTTCAATAGTAGAATATTAGGGCACAAATCCCTAGACGGGTAATTGGGCCTATCAGTTGGGCTTTAGGGTTTTCTAATTGGGCTAAAATAAATAAATTCAGGTTTGGACTCAATTGATTGGACTTAAATGAATTGGGCTAAAAGAATTAAAATTCAAGGTGTTGGACTTATATAATTGGGCTTAAACATTGGGCTTATGTAATTGGACTTGAAATTAATAATAATTGGATTTAAACAATATAAATCGAAATTGATACTAAAATAATTATTCGAGATTGGATTTAATCGAATAGATTTGAATTCAATTTTATAACGGCTAGACGAACGTGCTTCTCTAAAAAATTAGGGTTAAAGTTTAGCGACACGTTTTTCGAGAAAACTAATTTATATAATTTAAAAGTTCTCGGTCGCTACAACCTTACCCCCTTAAAAATAATTTCGTTCTCGAAATTTAAACTTACTTGATCTAATATATCTGGATACTTAGGTAGAATCTCTTCCTCTTTATCCCAGGTAGCTTCATCGCTATCCTGTCTACCCCATTGGACTTTGACTAAAGGAATTTCTTTGTTTCTTAAGACATGGACTTTTCTTTCTATAATGCACATAGGTGTCTCCTCATATGACAGATTCCTCTGAATCGAAATAGTCTGAAAATTTACCACGTGACTTGGGTCGTGGATATACTTTCTTAATAGGGAAACGTGAAAAACGTTGTGTACGGCCGATAGCTCGGGCGGCAACGCCAAACGATAAGCCACGTTACCTACTTTCTCTAAGATCTCGAATGGTCCGATAAAACGAGGTCTTAACTTCCCTCTCTTGCCAAAACGGATAGTTCCTTTCATAGGAGCTACTTTCAAAAATACTTTCTCTCCAATTTCAAATTCTAAGTCTTTTCTCCTTTGATCGGCATAGCTTTTCTGTCTATCTTGAGCGGCTTTGATCCGTAGTCTGATCTTATCAATAGCCTCAACTGTCTTTTCAATCAATTCTGGACCTAAAATTCTTCTCTCGCCTACTTCATCCCAATAGACTGGTGATCGACATCGTCGTCCATAAAGTGCCTCATATGGTGCCATTCCAATAGTAGCCTGGAAACTATTATTGTAGGCA
Source organism: Fraxinus americana (assembly GCA_035079005.1). Classification (NCBI taxonomy): domain Eukaryota; kingdom Viridiplantae; phylum Streptophyta; class Magnoliopsida; order Lamiales; family Oleaceae; genus Fraxinus; species Fraxinus americana. The sequence goes on along the minus strand of CM068708.1, from coordinate 17,702,572 downwards.
AACTCCACTAGTGGAAGATGATTCTCCCAATGACCACTCAAATCTAGTACACAAGCTCTAAGCATATCTTCCAATGTCTGAATAGTGCGTTCAGACTGTCCATCAGTTTGGGGATGGTAAGCTGTACTAAAATTTAATTTAGTACCCATTGCAACATGTAGACTTTTCCAGAATCTCGATGTAAATCTCGGATCTCTATCGGAGACAATGAAGGTTGGTACTCCATGAAGTCGAACAATCTCTTTAACGTACAATTGGGCCAATTGATCTATATTGAGAGTCATTCTGATTGGTAGGAAATGAGCTGACTTAGTAAGTCGGTCTACAATAACCCAAATAGCGTCATGACTCTTTACTGATTTTGGTAATCCCGTTACAAAATCCATGGAAATTTTCTCCCATTTCCATTCTGGTATATCCAAGGGATTTAACAACCCTGATGGTCTCTGATGTTCAGCCTTGACTTGCTGACATGTCATGCATCGAGAGACAAACTTTGCAATGCAACCCTTCATGTTTCTCCACCAAAAGGTGTTGCGCAAATCACGATACATCTTTGTCCCTCCTGGGTGGCATGCATATGGTGCTGAATGAGCTTCTGTCAAAATCTCATTCTGGATATATTCATCCTTCGGTACACAGAGACGTCCTCTGAATATAAGTGCCTTATCAGAGGCAATTTCGAAACCTATTCTCTTGCCAGTTCCAACTTCGGATCTGATCTTTTCCAAGAATTTATCTCCAGTTTGAGCTGTTATAATCCGACCTCTCAAGTCTGGTGTAACGCTCAGATTTGCCAATCTAGAAGATCCTTGGACTGATGGGGTTCGCACTTCGATTCTTAGATTCCTCAAATCTCGAATCAACTGATCTTGCGTCGTTCCCAAAGGCGATAAGCATCCGGCGTTCTTTACGCTTAAGGCATCTGCAACTTTATTTGCTTTACCAGGTGGTAAAGAATGGTACGGTCATAATCTTTTACTAGCTCTAGCCATCGTCGTTGTCTCATGTTCGGTTCCTTCGAGTGAAGAAATACTTGAGACTCTTGTGATCGGTGTAAATCTCACATTTACTCCCGTACGAGATAGTGTCTCCAAATCTTAAGAGCGTGCACAACTGCGAGCTCTAAATCATGTGTCGGGTAATTCTTCTCATGTGGCTTCACTGTCTTGAAGCATATGCTATCACTTTGCCATTACGCATCAAAACACAACCTAAACGATGTTTGGATGCATCGTTGTAAATAACGAAACCTTGAGATCCATACGGTATAGTCAAGACGGTCTTTGAGACGAGTCTGTCCTTAAGTTTCTGAAAGCTTTGTTCACATTGTTCTGTCCACTGAAACTTGACTCCCTTTCTGGTCAACTGAGTCATAGAACCTGCTATTTTAGAAAAACCCTCTATGAATCGCCGATAATATCCAGCTAATCCAAGAAAGCTTCTCACATCTCCAACATTGGCAGGTGTTGGCCAATTCGTTACAGTTTCAACCTTAGAAGGATCAACCTCGATACCTTTAGCTGTAACAATATGACCCAAGAAACCTACTCTCTCAAGCCAAAATTCACATTTCTTGAACTTGGCATACAACTTTTCTGCTCTCAGCGTTTCCAACACAATCCTCAAATGGTCTTCATGTTGTGCGGAATTCCTGGAGTAGATCAGTATATCATCGATAAAAACAATAACGAATTTATCAAGATACTGATGGAAAACTCGGTTCATCAAGTCCATAAATATTGCAGGTGCGTTCGTGAGACCGAACGGCATCACTGTGAACTCATAATGTCCATATCGTGTCCTGAATGCTGTCTTTGGTACGTCAGCTGGCGAAACCTTTAGCTGATGGTACCCAGATCTCAAATCAATCTTCGAGAAAATTGCAGTACCTTTCAACTGATCGAATAAGTCTTCGATCCTGGGTAGGGGATACTTATTCCTTATCGTCAACTTGTTAAGTTCTCGATAGTCGATACACATCCTCATGCTTTCGTCCTTCTTCTTTACGAACAGCACAGGTGCTCCCCATGGAGACACACTTGGCCTGATAAAACCCTTCTCTAGCAATTCCTCTAATTGCACCTCCAGTTCTTGCAACTCTTTCGGTGCCATGCGGTACGGAGCTTTAGAAACAGTGGAAAATTCCACTTGCCTATCCGGCGGAGTGCCGGGTAGATCGTCTGGAAAAACATCACCATATTCACATACTACTGGCACTGAATCCAGAGTAATCTCATCTACGGGTTTGTCTTGAAGACTAACCAAATAGCCATGACAACTATCCTTGGCTAATAGCTTCTCCGCTTGTAAAGCCGAAATCAGGCGAGGAAGTGCCTTAATCCTCGTCCCATAAAATCTAAATACTTCTTCACCATCTTTACGAAAAATAACCTCCTTCTCGTGGCACATAATTGCGGCACGGTTGGTGCTGAGCCAATCAATACCTAGAATAATATCGAAATCTTTCATTCGGATAATATTCAGGTCTGCTTCCAAAACTTGACCATCAAAATCTATTTGTACTGCCTTGACTATCTTATTAGTATCGATAGTTTCTCCTGACGGCAAACTAACTTCAAGGGTACTACCAGTCTCTATGCCTATTAGGTTCAGTCTTTCTAAGCATGCATCTGATATAAATGAATGTGTGGCTCCCGAGTCTATCAGAACATATACAGATATCCCAGAAATAGATAGTATACATGATATCATATTATCATGCTCAATATGGGAAGGAAAGTACGGTATGGAAAGCAATTAAGACATGTACAAGGGTACTAGGGTAACTAGTATACCTGCAATCACGTCGGAGTCCTCTGCGGCATCCATAGCGAACACTACGTCGTCCCCTTCCGGTTACGGCACAGGTTCGTCTTCGATTGGAACCACAGGCGGTGAGCACAACTGTGATCCGTTGCAAAGTGACCTGATTGGCCACACTTATAGCAGACTCCCTTCCCAAACATGCATTCTCCCTTGTGCATCCTCTGGCACTTAGGGCAGGGAGAAATGATATTGGGCATCTGTCTCCCTGTTGGCCCAGGATTGGGCCTCTTGACGAACGGTTGGTTCCTGTTCTGGTTCTGGTTGCGGCTCGGACCTTGCCACTTTCTCTTGCCCAGGTTTCTCTGCTCATACTGAGGTCCCTAGCTTACCATCCTCCCACCGGCATAGGCTACTGCTTGAGCCTTTTTTACTACTTCCCGGTAGGTTGGCAGCTCATGTGAACTGACAATTTGTCGGACATCGGAACGTAGACCTCTCTCAAATCTGCGGGCCTTTTTGAACTCCGTCTCCACCAGATGTGGAGCATAACGTGATAGCTCTTCAAACCTCCTTTCATACTCGACTATATCCATATCTCCTTGCACTAGTCACAGAAATTCGGCCTCCTTGTGATCTCGAAGAGCTTGTGGGAAAAACTTGTCCCTGATCTCTTCCTTGAAATCATCCCAAGTTAGGGCTGCCTTTGTTCCTCGTTTATCTTGCGGGATGCAGATTCCCACCAAAATCCGGCTCTTCCAATCAACATGAACTCGGCACAACCCACTTTCTTGAATTCCAGGCAGGCTATGTGCTTAAAAATTTTTCAATGGCCTGGAGCCATTCTTCCACTGCCAGTGGCCCATTTCCGCCGTCAAACGTAGGCGGGCTGTACCTTCTGAATTGTTCGATCACTGGTACAATAGGGTTGGGGTTTAGTGGCTGCGAAATCTGTCTCATTTCCTGCACAGCTCTGAGTAATTCTCTGATAACATTGGCTTGGTTCGGTGGTGCCATAACCTTCATAAATTTAAAGGCAGTTTGTAATAGTTGACTAGGAGTACTAACAACGCGAACAATAAAGATATCTCGTGAGACGGAAATTAAGTTTCAAATTTCATTTCATTCATATTTCAACTTCTTTTCATGTAGGTACATCGGGTGGCGTGTATGCCAACATTTGATTAAGACAAAATGTCAACCCTACTCTAACTCCTATCATCTATTCTCCTTCGGTCACGCATGATTCGGCGTCCGAGAATTCTCCCAATGCTGGATTAGCGTCTTCCTCTGGTTCTTCTTCTTCGGGGTCTTCTTCGGGATCTTCTTCTTCTTCTGGGTCCTCCTCGGGATTGCCCTTGGGTGCTAACTCATCTTCTTGCACCTGTTCAGGCTCGAGCATTGGCTCATGTTCTGGCTCCCCTTCAGGTACAATCCCAAGGCGGTGCTCAAAATACATGGGCTAATATGCCACAAATCTCACGCAGAATGCATCATATCCCATATCCACATTAGGTGACGTAAGAGCATCCATGTATATGCTACGAGCTACTTCCGCATAGTCGCCTCGGAAAGTCGAGAGTAAGTGATGAATCGACTGGCGATTACAGGTCACGTAGCCATGCTGTATGGCCCGCTCCCGTATGACATTCAACTGCTCTATGTGTTGGGCAATTGTCCAATCAAGTCTAGGCCTGAAGCGGTCGTAATCTCTAACAGCTTGTTCTACGTCACTGGGTGCATTACTACGAATGTGTGTCATGTCCTAAACCAATTATGCAAAATCCAATTAAGTGGGGTTATTCATCTCTTCTTAGTTAAAATTTACGAGGACGTAAAAATTTAGAAAACTATTTCCAATTATGCTCAAACTCGTCTTTCTTTCTTTCTAATTCGGATACACTTTCTTTCTCTTTCTTCTAAGTCTCGTAAATCGTAAAACAGTATCCGAAATAAAATAACAATAAACTTCATAAATTTCTTTACCTTCGGAGTCGACGGATTGAATGATGGCAGTGGCAACTTCCAGTAATAATTAAATAAAATAATCTCTTTAAAAATTTTCTTTGAAAATTTTATCTTTTTTTTTTTTGAAAATTTGCCAGTCTACAAAAACGCAGACCAGCTCTGATACCAAGCTGTAGCGCCCCGAGTTCTGTTAACCCGGATTGCCACGTCATCGTCTTTTGCCCTAATTTTGTCAACCAATTTTGTGGAAATATCCTAATTTTTAAAATCACATTTGCAATTGAAAACTTCGTCGGCAAGAAAAATACATAGGATAATTGTTCAAAATTTAAATATCATGTTTTGGAATAGCGGAAACGAAAAAAAAATACGTTAACAATGTTTCAATACATAAATTCGAAAATTTAATAATTTCGATAATCAAATTTTATGCCACCACTGTCGGATCAATCTCGATCGCCTCCGAAGTCTGCAGATATTGTTAAAATAGCAGAATGAGTATTTCGAAGAAATACTCAGTAGACTCATCGCCGATAATTAATATACACAATAATTGAACACACTTATGCAATATACAATGTGATATCATCTTGGGCTCATTTTCTTGAAAATCATAGGCTCTTTAAAAACATGGGCTGTGGGTAGTCTTTCTTTTTTGTGCGGATGAAGCACATAAGTTATGCATAACATTCTCTTCTTATCTCATAAGAGATTCTTTCTTTCTTTCTTTCTCATGCAATTAAGTATATAAGTTATGGCAAGTATAACAATATCATATATCTCATATGACACATTCTCATCCTATGCATAAAGCATATATATCACGTAATTCACATAAAGCATGCAATTATAATTTAAACTAATTAATGGTGGCGAGTCTACCTCAAATATTTCGAGTTGCGTGAAAGTGGAGCGGGAAAATAATTTCAAGCTCCTAATTGTTCGTACGTATCGTCTAGCCAAAAATAGAAAATAAGTTTGAATTAGTATTTCGAACTTTAAAGTTTTAAAGTGTTGAAATTAAGTTTAAGGGCTTAATTGAAAATTATTGGAATTTAAATAAATGGCTTAAAATGATAAAATAAAGTTTAGGGGCTAAATTGGAAGTTTATTAAATCTGAAAATAAAAGTTTAATGGCTAAAATAGAAATTTTTAAAAGTTAGGGACTAAGCTGTAAATATAATAAAGTTGAAAATAAAAGCTAAAAACTGAAATAATAACTTTTATAAGTTTAAGGACTGAACTGTAAATATATTAAAGCTGAAAATAAAACTTAAATAGCTGAAATAATAACTTATATAAATTTGGGACTAAACTGTAAATATAATAAAGCTGAAAATAAAACTTAAAAGTTGAATTAATAACTTTTATAAACTAGGGGCTAACTTGAATAACTTTTAAACTGAAATTAAGAAAGTTAAGTTAAAATCAAAGTATTTAAAACCTAGGGACTAAAATAATATAACTTAAAATTTGGGGCTTAAATTATCAATTGAAGTAAATATATATATAAACTAATCTAACTAAATTAAAACCAAAACAAAACAATTAAAACAAAATAAAATAAAATAAACAATCTCTCTCTCTCATTTCGAACCCGAGAGAGAGAGGAAGAGGGCGACGGAGAAGGGCTCTGCCCCTTCCCTCTGGTCTGACTGCCGCCGGCGAAAGGGCCAGCGCCACCCTCTTGCGGTGGCGCCCACATGTAGGTAAGGGATTGGGTATTCTCTTTTGGGGCTTTTGGGTGTAAGGTTTCGAAGTCGACCGAGGCTAAATGGGTCGATTTTCTTGGGTTTCTTGGTGGCAAACATTCTGAAAATGGGTCGAAGAACGAGGTAAGGTAATGGGTCTTTTGATCTAAGGCTTTATTTCATGATTTGGGGATGGTTTTGGTTTCGGTTTTGGTGGTGGTTCGTGGGTTGATGTTCTCGGTTTGGTGGCTTTGGGTGAGGCTGGCTGTCGAGATTATGTGAAGCAATTTGGCTTCGAATGGTGGTGGGTCTTGGTTGGTTTTCGATTTTAGGTTGGTAGTAGGGGCTGTCAATTTTTTGGCAGCTGCGATTTCGGTGTTGGGGAGGTGTGGTGACTGTGCAGCTCGTGTGTTCGTGAAGATTGGGTGAAGCAATGGGTGTTTGCAGCTGGGTTTAGGCAATGGCAGTTTGGGCAGTAAGCTTGGTGGTCTCGTGAGTGATGGTTTGTAATTTGGGTTTGTGTGAAATCATCATCTCGTTGGTGCTAGAAATTGAGATTCTAGCATCAACGTGATTTTTCCAATGTGGAATTGAATTGATGAAATTTTTAGGGAGAGGATTCTTACCCTTCTTGACTGCGTGAATTGTGGAAATGGAGAGGATGGATGAGGTAAAGTGAGGATGGTATTTCAATAGTAGAATATTATGGCACAAATCCCTAGACGGGTAATTGGGCCTATCAGTTGGGCTTTAGGGTTTTCTAATTGGGCTAAAATAAATAAATTCAGGTTTGGACTTAATTGATTGGACTTAAATGAATTGGGCTAAAAGAATTAAAATTCAAGGTGTTGGACTTATATAATTGGGCTTAAACATTGGGCTTATGTAATTGGACTTGAAATTAATAATAATTGGATTTAAACAACATAAATCGAAATTGATACTAAAATAATTATTCGAGATTGGATTTAATCGAATAGATTTGAATTTAATTTTATAACGGCTAGACAAACGTGCTTCTCTAAAAAATTAGGGTTAAAGTTTAGCGACACGTTTTTCGAGAAAACTAATTTATATAATTTAAAAGTTCGCGGTCGCTACAACTAACTTACGTAACGTCCATTAGGGTTCATGTTCTCAGCAATTTGAACATTCTCTAAGAGGAAACTTAAATTGAATACTGGAACCAATAAGCAAATACTGTATAGGTCTAACCCCAATGGACAATACGCATATTAATAGTCCACAGAATAGCACCTTCACGAACGAACAAGATCGAAAAAGTTTGTGGCCGTAACAATATCAAATTACCTTATCCAAGTATTATATAAATTAAGCAATTAGGTAAATAAGTATAAGTGGAAAGATTAAACACAATTTACCATTCAACTTGCTGGTCTGAAACTACATGTACACCTCAAAAAAACTGTTTTATTACTGAGGATATATTTTCAAAGAGTGCTCGAATTTTTTGTTTCAAAAGCCTACTTTATATGGATTAAGCGTCCAATTCAACATTAGTAAATATTAATAGTTGATTTTTAGTATTTTTATTCTAATGGTATGTTTTTTTTTTTTAGCCCCTGTTTGGTATACATTAAATTTTTCATTATCATTCTTCTACTCACGTTCAACCACACATTCTTCAATAAAATAATATTTTCCATCACATCAATAATTTTTTCTTCTTTTTCAACCACAAATTCTCCATCAATCTATTATTTCAGAATACATTCTTCCAAAATAATGTGGATCAAACACACCCATTAATAAGAAAAGAGACAACAATTCGAAAAAAAATTCCTTTTAAGCAAACTAACGTATAAGCGCATGAGTCTTTGGTATTTAAAAGAGTTAACAGTCGAATGATAGGTTCGTTCGTGCTTTACTTTGATCAAAAAATGTGACATAACAATATAATTATTTATCAATAAAGCAATACCGTAGCAGCTGCTCCAATCAAAATTCAACAAATGTTAAGTCCAATGAACTGGCAAACAAATTTTAACTTCACTGACCAATTAAAGACAGATCAAGTCTACTGACCAACTTAAATTTTGCCAGAAGCTTAAACAGCCACTAACTTTTTCAACTCTATTTTCAGTTATGCCCTGTTTGATAGGGCTTGAATTCCATGTCCATTTTCACCATTTGGTAGTGTTTGAAAGACAAAAAATTTCATGCCAAATGAGGAAAACAATTTCCCCTCACGCCCCCATTTCTAGGCGTGAGGAGAAAAGATCGAATTCTGACTTTTTTTTTTTTGTTCAATGACAACAAATTTCATAATCAATTGTAAAAAAAAATTTCATTTTCATGGACAATTTTCATGTAAAATAAAGTCAAACGAACACTAAACTTTGATTAAAAAATGATTTTTTACTAAAAATATTTTTTTCGTTTTTTTTACTTTTTGGCAATGAAAACAAATTTTATAACTAATTGTGGAAAAATTTATCACTTTAATGGACAATTTTCATGTAAAACAAAGACAAACGAACACAAAATTTAAAAATTTTTTGAGTGGAAAATTATACCAATCAAATACATCTAGTCAATTACTTTTTCTGAAATTCATTTTCTTTCCGTCTATTTTCCACCATTATAATCAAACGGACCCTTACTTTCATATCAATTACTAGATATAGGCAAGATAAGTTTGACACATTCAACTGAATATTATTAAATTGAACAAAAATAAGTTTCTGAATAAATTTGTAATCTTATCTACTCTTGTTGAACATCTTATCCTATTAAATGTGAATAATAATATTTGTTGACCCAAAAAAATGTACCAATGAGGTAGCCAACAAATTCTAATGCCTCTTACGTCCACGCAAGTTGAATTCCTGCACACTTGGACAAACCGTTGTGCACACGTAGCCCTCTTTGCAAGGGGTGAAATTGGCCGATTGCACACCGATGGTCAATCAATTCGAAAAATGATTATTAGTGTGGGAGAGTTCTAAACGTTAGCCTCCAATAAAAAAAAGAGGGGGGGGGGGGGGGGTCGGCTTTAGGGGTGAATGAGTTAAATGTATGGCAAGAATATCACATTGAGAGTCTAAACTTGCATTATCTTTGAATGGCATTAAGTGTAAGCTTTTATATTTGGGTATCACGAATAAGAGCCGTTAGATGGCAGTGCTCATGGCCCTATCTAAATGACTGACCTCTCTTGTCATAAACATCAATCAATCACAACCTTAAATGTGGCCTAGCTTGCAGCGCGGACTTGACCAAATAGGTTGGCAGCGGTAGTGACTTATCTTGTCAATCACATAATACAAGATCTGCTTAAGATCTTCTCACTACCTCGCTCTTGCACAGCTCCTCTGACCGGGCATGTATGTTATAGGGTTGGTCCAGATTTGCTCAGCAAGGAAAAGTGGGTCATCCGCACTTGAGGGGGGTCGCCCCATGTTAACGCGTGGAGCGTGTGGCCCGCGAACTGTTCTCCGCATAGGTTAATTATTACAACGTGTGGGTCCTAATTTGTAAGACGTGACAATATTCATCACTAATTATGATCATCATCACTTAAGGTTGTAATAGACTCTCTTATTCGTTGTTATCTAATTTAGTTATGATATATTTCAATATATTGAATCATAATTAATGATGAATACAATTACTTATTGAACTTGTCAAATGTATCGTAATGAGTTATGATCCCACTTGTTTAGGTGGCAATGAAATCCATAATTTATTGTACAATTTATTAAAAAAAAAAAAAATCACGACTCCATTGAGTAATGAAATGAAGAAACAAGTCCACCGCCACTTTAAAACAGTGATGGTAACGACTAATTCACTGCACAATTTATCAAATAGAATCCCTATTCCATGGAGTAACGAAATGAAACAAATCCACCACCACTTAAAACAATGACGATCATGATTAATTAAAAATAACATTATTCTTCTCTCCCTCCCATGTAAAGTCTAAAAGGAAGTCAAAAGGGTTTCCCCTTGTGCTTGATTATTTAATTCACCACCGAGGTGGCGCCGCCTCCTGCCGACGTCCGCCTTTCAACACATCATCATTTCCAAATTAAGCCCGTGAACTTATTATCTAACATCAAATTTCTTCCACCAGCCGGCACGGCACAGCACCGCATTCCATAAGTTTTATCAAAATCTTTAGACGTGCCAAAAGACAAAACAAAAACAAACACCTTGCAATTCACAATTATCCCAATTTTGTTTCTTCTAATTGACATCGGACAAGCCGCGGCAGCATGCACTCTAGTAATATCCATCCATCTAACAAATGTCTTCTTTCTTACCTAAGCTATCCTCGTCCTACTAATCGACACAAAAATACTTGTTAGATGTGAATGCTTGACTGAACAATATAACAGACGAATATTTTACATATTTTTAGTACTATCACCTTAAGAAAACTTTCATGTTAAAACGAATTTGTAAAGATTTTACTCGAGTGCCCTAATTTATAGAGCACGATTAAAGCCATTACAAACTATGAGAATTGACATCCACAACCACCCATATGGTTACAACTATGTAGTAGATAAAATCAACTAATAATAGCAAAAGATGCAGTTTAAGTAATTATCTCTCTTTCTTACTGGACTTCGTGTTACATCAAAGAATGCTAAAAGTCGCGCACCATCCTGCCAAGAACATGTGGTCGACCACTATTTGCACAAGAAATTTGTATATTAATCAAAGAAATATAAAAATTCCACAATCACAATCTGCATGGACCCACCCACTAAGTCGAGGCTGTCGAGCTGTCACGTATTGCCCCGCAATCATATACAAATGAAAAAGAAGCAAAAAATAATAATAAGAATAATTTAAAACAGAAGCAAGTAGACCGACAACATCAGGTCTTCGCTTAATTTGGATTTGATTATTGAGTAAATTTCCCTGGAGGTCCCAAACTAGGAAGCTCTAACAAACTGATACACGATTTAAGTTTCAGGCACCTTAAAAGAATGAAACACATGCGAATCCACTCAAAACTAACATGCTACAAACTTAAAAGGATACAAACAACTCTTGCTAAAAACTGCAATTGGGGGTCGATTCTCAACCCGTGTGATTGTAATCATTGTTCCCCGATTTTAGTTCTTTGGGTTTGTTCTCGACCTTTTAAGTGATCATCTATTTCACCCTTCGAAGAGTAAAGACGAGCGCAACTCAACTTAAGACTAATTTACAACAACCATGAAAGGCTAAAAGATTATATTTAGATAATAATAGATAGAAACAACGCTTGTCGAGAGTCCTATTAAAACCAAGGAATATAGGCCTGCCATACTAATTTAATACAAACTTGCCGTTGTAAAACAACTCTTGCCAAAAACTAAACACGAAGACCAACATGTTATAAGTCTAATAGATTAAGACCTTTTGGGTGCAATTTTCAGGTGTTTATATCCAGTAGAATGATTAAAAGAACTCAATAAATCACAGGTATGCAACTGGTGGGGTCCCCAGAGAGTTAATTCAATCAATAGTCACCAAACTTTGTTATAGGTTAGTAAGTGCTCATCGAAATTCAAAAGGTTACTCTTTGCTCACTAAATTTTACTATATGTTACTACTTGCTCATCGAAATCTAAAAAGTTACTCATTGCTCACCTAAATTTGAATAAAGTTACCTATTAATCACCCGTATCATTTCCATAATTGCTACATATAGTAAATTTTAATGAGCAGCGAGTAACTTTATTCAAATTTAGATGAGCAACGAGTAAATTTTTAAATTTCAATGAGCAATCAGTAACAAATAGTAAACTCCAGTGAGCAACGAGTAACTTTTTAAAGATCAATGAGTAAGTAGTAACCATAACAAAGTTTAGTGACCATTGATTAAATTAACTCGTCCCCAGACCATTCATCGGATTAACGTTTCTTATATTGTCGGTCGTGCGTTTTTAATGTTCTAATTAAGAACTCAACAGACTAAAAGTTTGCCAGATAAAAACGCAATTCAATAAATTCTAGATTAAATTCTTTTACTTTCCAGGCAAAACAGAATAATCGAAAAAATACATAGTCGCCTGAAATTATGAATTATCACTTAATCAAAATAAACAAAATATTATTAAAAAAGGTGAAAATGCTGGGGAAAAAAAATGAATTTACCGCGGAGAGTTATCGGAGCTGAGTTTACAGGTTTTCGTACAAATCATAAGGGGCCCACGATGCGTCGAGTGGGCACGGATGCTTGGAGTCGAGTCGAAGCCACGGCTTGCCGCTGCCGCTCCAGTGAAGGAGGCTAACCGGACCGTGGTGGAGATCCCGGCAGCTTCCCTTCACATTATCGCCTCCCAAGCCGTGCTGATTCCACCGGTGTTCGATCGGCGCCACGTGTCCGGCGAACACTAGAAGAAACGGCGGCAGCGAGCCGAGCTCGTAGATCCGGCTAGGACTAGTCTTCTGTATCTCCATCCATCGCTCAATTCGCCGCGTGTACCCGAACCGCCTCCACTTGACCAGGTCTATTACCATCACTCCGGTGTTGAAATAGCAAGGTTTTCTGCCGGAAAACACGCCGGGAAATCGCCGGTCCGACCAGAAATACTCGGTGAAGTATTTGGTGAAATTTGCGTGACAATATTCGGGTGCTCCAATGGTCTTCTTCCCCAAGCTTGTATTCCAAAGCTTAGAAATATCATCAACCACTACTAGATCCGAATCCAAGTAAATCACCCTTCTGACGCATGGCTCTAAAAGATCTGCTAAGTAATTTCTAGCATAATTAAGAGGTTGTTCAAGCGCTTGCCTCACAGAAGTTGAGATAAGGCTCCGGACCCGTTCCGGATCGAAGAAATACACTTTAAACTTCAATTCTGGGAAAGTGGATCGGACTAGGCTTTGGAGACCCGGTTCAGAAACTAGGAAATGGAAGAACACACTCTCCGGGCACTTAGAATGCTGAAGAATCGAATGAACGGCAGCAATTGAACCGCGTAAATATTCAACATCAAGAGTAATCGCGACATGGACCAGAGAGGGATCGCACGAGCCAGATTTCCCCAATGTTAATGAGCGGCATTCATCGGCATTGTGGAATACATCGGCTTTTCTGAAAGAGAATATGTTCAAAGTGTCTGCGGATTCAATCGGAGCGTTTAGTCGGATATGAGAATCGGTTTGAGAGGATTTAATCGCTTCCGCCGGAGGGAATGACTGAAGATAAGGAAAGAGAACAATCATCACCATCGCTGCAGAGAAAAACCCAGACAATCTTGCAATCCACAGCATCTTTCCCCTGCAAATGAATCTCCGTTTACGCTTTCTTTTCCTCAATTTGAAATCAAAACGATTAGAGGATATCAAAGAGATTGCGAACGCTATGGTTCCTCGAAGGTCCGCCAGAGTGAATTCTTTCCGCTAAAAAATTCCCAACCCAAATAACTAGTAGTGCCTTTTCCTTCTGGAATTTCTTCTCTCTAATGGGATTCCATCGGAGAGAAAGGATAGTAAAAGGAAAAAAGAATCAATCCATTAACACAATGAAAATGGAGGCAGATAAATAATCGGTGAGTGGTGGGTTGAAATTTGTGGGCGGCGCAACCGTCAGTCACAGTCTCTCTCCAACACACACTCTCTCCCTACTGGTTTTTTTCTCGCTCTTGGAAATGGTGAAGAAACAAGTTGGGAGCCACACAAGGAGGAACATAGAGGAGAGAGAGGGTCGAGGGAGAGTTTTTGCCCTTTAGGGAATGGAATTTTTCCTTTTTGCTTGTATAGATAAGTTAAATAACATTATTTGTAGTCCCTTATTATCGTAGTCAATTTACATCAAAGAAAATGTTGTTGTTAGTGATTTGATGTAACTAATCATCTCTAAGACTGGACAAAACTCTTGAACCGAACTTGATTGAATCGGACGATTCGGACTCGAACCGAATCGAATTGAGTGGTTCTTCTTAAGTTAGTATTTGAATCGATAATCGACGTGTTTGATTCGATTCTCGATTCTAGACCAAGAACCAAAAAATCAAATAAGAATCGAATCTTTCTAATTTTTTATTATAAATAAGTTAAATTATTTTTTTTTCTAAATGAATTTTTTAACTAGTTAATTTAGTTAAAATGTAAAATATGATTTTACTATTTCTAATTTTTAGTTAACCCAACTTAATCAAATTGACCCAAATTTTACTCAAATTTCAAATTTATGAAGAACTCAACAAAGAGATGCGCAAAAGATATCACCAGATTTGACTATATTATTTTGTAAGAATTAATATTGAACATGTCATAGTCGAACTAATGTAATGTTATTGCAAATATAAAAAAAATAATTATTATACGAAACTAGAGAATCGAATAGAATCGAATCGAATGAAATCGAACCCCCACCATGTTCAGCTCGAACCGGACCATGTCCAATCCTAACCGTCTCAAACGAGCAAGGTAACTACGATAGTAAATGATTATTACTCATTTGTGTATCATATTAATCCACGGCCGTACATCCAAAATTTGAAATTTAAGGAATATCGTGCTACTAGTTCTCGATCTATTGTTGCGGAAGTAAATTAGTCTCTAACCTTTGAAAATGAATAGTTTAGGGTGTGTTTGATAGATATTATTTTGGAAGAATGTATTTTGAAATAGTAGATTAATGGAGAATGTGTGGTTGAAAAAAAAAAAGGAAAAATTATTGATGTGGTGGAAAATATTATTTTATTGAAGAATGTGTGGTTAAAAATGAATAGAAGAATGAAAATGAAAATTTTAATAGATGTCAAACAGGGGCTTAATATAACAAACTTTTCTTTAGTTGCCAATCAATGTGGGCCAATAAACTTCTAAATTCTTGTCAACATTTAAGATAACCATAAGAGAAATATAAATCACTTCAAAATTTCGTACACTGGATCAACTCGGAAAGCAAAATCTAGAAACCAGAAGTTGGATATGATAAGATGATGAGATGATTCAACAGATAATAATGAGTGTGAACCTTCATGGACTCGTCTGAAACACATTAAACCTTAATGAATTTTGCAGATAAGTTCGATTTTAATTAAAGTCTATCTAGTATTGATCTAATTAGTTAGTATCGATAACCAAACAACATAATCTGGTACATGGTTCAAGTTACATAACCAAAAAATAATTCAGAATCAGAAATTATTTTTATAATCCCCCATTTTAATCAATAAAAAGAACAGGAATAAAATGGAACCCGTACTATTCAATGTTGGTTCAGTTCAATTCCATTTCTATACATGAAAGACTTTGATTACATCCATAGAATTCTAGTTTGTACTACATTAATCTATTTCGTATGACAATCGAATAGATCGAACCATTGCCAATCTAAAGGGCCGTGTTTGGGAGTTTCCCTGTACCGATAATGTGATTTTTTTTTAAATATCGATTTTAAGCATTTATGAGATATTCGATTTTTTGTGGTTTTTAGCAGCAATTTTTGAATAGTTAACTCATATTTGAGAGTTTATTATCCAACAATTCTGCAATTTTTTTAAGAAAATAAAATTACATAGATGCCCATTGGTGAAAGTTTCAGTTTATAATTTATTGTATAAATTTTTTACTCATAAATGAT
Organism: Fraxinus americana; assembly: GCA_035079005.1. Taxonomy (NCBI): domain Eukaryota; kingdom Viridiplantae; phylum Streptophyta; class Magnoliopsida; order Lamiales; family Oleaceae; genus Fraxinus; species Fraxinus americana. Next base: position 17,686,584 of record CM068708.1, on the reverse strand, counting down.
ATTTTATTTATAAGTCATTTTTTTACTTAAAATTAAAATTTAAGTTGTAAGTAAATTTTTATTTATAAATAAATTTTATAGTTATAACTTAGTTTTGTACTCATAAATAATTTTTTTATACACAAGTGAATTTTTTTATTTAGAAATAATTTCTTTTTATTTTATAAATCAATTTTGTCTTAGTAGTATTTTTTGTTTATAACCATTTTTTTCTGCCAATAGATAATTTTTTAGTTATTGCATTTCTATCTACAAGTTAGTTTTGAACAAATATTTGAGATAAAATAATTATTTTATAGAAGGTAAAATTGGGAGAAAAAAATTATTGAGTTGAGAATTTCGCCCCAAATTTAGGGATGACGACAGAACGGATATGAGATGGATCGATCAATTCCACCCCCATTCCGTCGAGCATTTTTGTCACATTTTTCTTCTCCATACCCGATTAAAGAGAGATGAGGTGAGTTCGAGGCAGGATTGACTGCGCCATTTATCGTCTCGTTTATTTTTTTTTTACGTCTTTAACTAGTAAATATTGTTACTTTTTTTTTTCAATTTATTAAGAATAACTCATGCTATCTTTAAAAATGATTATAAATATTTTATTTTTATTTGGTAAAAAAATTGAATATGAAATTAACTTTAAATGTGACTGGTAGTGGGGCAGAGAGCCAAAGACTATGATTCTCATACCCACTTCGAGACATTGATCAACACCCCGTTTATTTGGTTGGGAAGGTAATCCCTGCCCCATTTGAGACGAGATCTGCGAATATCGAATTGAATGAATTTCTTTGCCATCTTTACCCAAATTACAATGTACTAATTTTGGGTGGTTTCAAAACTACCCAAATAATCCAAAATCCAAGCTCTAAAAAACTAATCAAGACCAATTTTCTCAACTTCTCATAATTGGCTCCACTAAAAAAAGGGCAAAATTGATGATCATTTCGTTACTAAGGCAATAGGTTGGAAGGCCAATAGAACAGAGTAATTTTAATTACTATACTACTGAATATTAGAATGAGATTAAAAAGTAAATAACTTTTCCTTTCAAATGAAAATTATTTAGCCCCTGTTTGTCTACCATTTTTCAAAACATTGTTTTCTACAGAAATCAATCTCCACCATACATTCAAATAATAAAATATTCTACACATAAACCGATAAAGTTTCGTTCAATTTTAACCATACATTCTCCAAAAAAGACTATTTATTACACCATTTTCATCACAATAATGGTAGACAAACAGACACTTAGGCCCGTTTGACGTGACTTTTAAAACCTCAAAACAAGCTTTTAAAATTCAAAAATTATTTTTAAACTTGTTTGACTAATTTTATGGAAGTATTTTTAATAATTAGAAAAACTTTTAGAAGAAGTTTGTCCAATGTAATTCTCTCTATAAGTATTTTCGAAATAGAAAACTCTTTTAAAATTTAATTTTCAAATAAAAATTAAGATAATTTCTTTTAAAAACTCTTTTATATGGGAAAAAAATCATGTCAAATGAACACTTAATCAAGGCACAATGGTAATAAGTTAATTACAGAAATAACTAACAATGTGGAAAAACCAGCTGTCCTCTTGTGACTTGCTTCCATAATAAGAACACATCCTAACTGTACACGTGGGTTCTTCACTTTTTTCCATTTTTGTTACTATAATATTATAAGTCCGTATAATTCAGACATATAAAATTCACCTCACCCATTTGGTATGATTAAACTTGATACTTATCCTTCCTCAGTATAAACTTCTAATCCAATGGAAAACTGCCACCTGAAAATTTGAGTTTAGGTTACATATTTGTCAATGAACGATGCTTGGTGTGCAACGTTCATCGACAACATTGTTGATAATATGTCACGTGACATGCTGTCATTGGACAATTTGAAACATTGTCGATTTTTTCAACTAACAATTTTTTGACACACCATTGTTGTCACCAATATAGTCATCCAACAATATACAAATAGTATAATTGTTTGCCAATTCAAGTTTGTTACAAAGTCTCAATTGTGATCTTGTGATGCAATTGCAACCTAATTTATATTATTATTTCTATCTTTACCCTTTGATATCTATTTACACAATGCACTGAAGACACATTATTCGACAAATATCAAATATTCTAATTGGTCTAGATTTTGAAAAGAATAAATAATCACGCAACTAGGTTAAAATTAAGTTGCTTGTGTTGACTTCTTATAATTCAAACCTTGCTTACATGACGAGTAAGGTGAAAGATGAGGATATTCATTTACTAAGTAAACCAACCTTGGGTCATAACAAGTACTGGATACCATCCACCAACTAATTGTAATTACCATTTCAAAGGATTTTGATGTTTTATATCCCTTTCTAGTTTCTAATGTAAATATCTTGAATATAAAAGCTTAATTCGAGTAATAGTCAAAATAATTTTACGTTGTCATACATGAACTAAAGTCAATAAAAGACACTAAGATACGTCTTGCAAAGACTCAACAATTTGTCGTGTAGTATATGAACTCTAATCTTAGAAGGAATTCAGCTTGAAAATATTGTAAGTTTAGCATCCTTAGTGCCGACAACCATCGAAGATGTCTGATAGTACACAAATTTGCATAATGGGATGGTCGTGACGGTTGCAAAAGTATGATCTCTCGACCTAATCCCTACAATCTCTATTTCTATAAATAAACCGTCAATCATCCACGAGATATATTACAAAAATTCTTATGGTGTTCAAACAACCTCAGGATGTTTCATTTTGCATAAAACAAAAATAAAAGGTCGACAATACTTGAAATATGTCTACTCGTAAGTTTGAAACTCTTCGAAAATCATAAGGGCAAGGAAGAAAATGTCAACAAACTAATATTGGAGATAAAATTATAAAAACATGAAAAGGTTGAACATTAAAGTCTACGCTTGCAAAATGGCCTTTTTAAAAAATGTTCGAAAAGGTAAAGAAAATGCCGGATAAAATGAAGCCGATAAGGATAGAAGGACTATGGCGATGACCTTAAAGTATACAAGTAGTTTAATACGAAGGACTGTTAGGAAATTCAAAGTGAGTATCTGCACAAGTGCTTGGATTATACGCAGCAATAGCACATTAATGGCAATTACAGTGTGCAGGCACCGTGAAGTGTGTACCTCGATACCCATCAAACTCCGTACATTGCACTCTGCAATCGCCAGCCTGGTTTCCACAAGCACGTTTGACCATTTTTAAAACTTTTCCTTATAATTTTTTTTTTTTTAAATTCACTTTATACCTAAATAAGTTAGTTTAGTATAAGCAACTTTTTTTGTTTTATCAAACAGACACGGACTACAGAAGTGGTAGTGAACGCACAGGGTAAATTGTATTGGAGGTCACCAAACTTTCATCATACTTTCAATTATTAGGTCATTAAACTTTTATTTCATGCAATCAGACCACAATACTTTAATTTACGAGTAACGAGGTTAGCTCCATTTGGATTCTGTTAAGAATTATTCTATTTTGCCATAGGATTTTTGACATCCTCTTTGACAGATGTGTAGATGGATGGAAATGGTGATTATGTTTAAAACAGTTCAATGATAGAATATCATGTGATATTATGTCAATCTATCTATCAAGGAGGTGAGCCATGTAGCAACTGTTCCGTTAATGGTCTTCTGACGTATTCATCAAAATTAATGAAGTGCCAACTCATCCCGCCCTTGTTTGACACACTTTATTTCAAAATACATTTTTTCAAAACTCATTTTCAATCACATATTTTCTAATAAAATAATATTTACTTTTTAACCATATATTTCCCATCATATCACTATTTGAAATATATTATTTTCTCAATAATATCCATCAAACACCCCCCTAAACTTACATCGGAGGTCTGTAAACTTTTACTATACTTGTAATTAAGTCATTTAGCTACAATTTGGTACAATAAGGCACCTATACTTTAATTCATGATCAATCAGGTCACTCCATTTTGAGTCCTAACAATCAACTTATTAGAGTTAGCTGATTTAAGAATGGTTGGAACAATTTAGTTGAAAGACACCCAAGGTCCACGTAGAATATAAACACGAGACACTAGGAGCTTGTTTTGAGAGATTTTTAAAAATCATTTTTTTTTTCAAATTCATTTTCAAACACACGTTTTGAAAAAAAAAATTTACATGGTCCGATAACTTTTTCTACATTTTAACTTTACATTTTTTCTTTCAAAAAAAGGAAGTTCCCTCAAGAAAAATCTCTCCCAGACAAGCTTAATTTTCTGCCAAACAATCTTTTCTTTTCGCCTCTCTTTAAAGGATGACATAAGATTGGGATTAAAGTCCACAGCTTATTTATTTAATTATTTCTATTTATTAAAATATAATTTAAACTTAACACACAAAAAATAAAGTAAAAATGAATTTTGAAATAAATATAATATTACACTGCTAGATTGATGATGACCGTGGGCTAATATCAATTGAAAAATGCACATCCAACATCAACCTATAACACAAAGTAATATTAATTCCAAGTAATTTAGCGGATAGTGAAAAATTGAAAAAGATTAATAAACAAGAATATTAAATACCTCAAATTTCTTACATATATTGTCTATTTATATTGTTCTAACTCTGTTCTAAAAAGCTCGTCTAGGCGCCGTCTAGACTCGAAGTTTGATGAAAACGCATCGCTTTGAGGCTAAGCGATAATTAAGCGGTCAACGACAATGTTGACCGCTTAAAGCGCTCCTAGGCACGTTTAGGAGCGCCTAGGGGCCCTATGCGGCTAGCGCTCTTTCGCCTTGGAGGCCTAAATTTTCCCCCCTTTTTAAATATAACCAACAGCAATTAAGCTTATTATCAAATAGTGAAGTTATACAATTCAGAATAGAAGTGTTTTGCATTTATCAATGATTCAATAGTGAAAATGGGCAAACGTAATCTGGGCTTCTGCAATTAAGAAGTAAATGCGAAGCGTAATCCGAGCTTCTGTAATTAATCGAAAATCATTTGTTGTGAATTTTTATTTTGCATATACATATGACATATCAGTTTCAGACTTCAAGAGAGTCAATTGTAATTTGTAGCCCTCATAAATCTGATGCATGACAATGATTCCAAACTGATTGTGGAATAACTCCTGTAGAAAAATCTGGAAATTTAATCAAGAATACCTTTTAACCCTTGACGTGAGGCCCAACCAGTACTTAACTGTTTATGTAACTAAATTTTCATTTGTTTTCACGTTCATATGCTTCTTGGGTCTGGATTTTGTAAATAATAAACATTTGCATTGTTTTTCTTTTTTTCTAGAAACCAATTGCAGAAGATGATTCATCAACAACATCTAAATTTCAAGCTACTTTATGAAGGAATTATTGAATAAATGCAGTATTTTATAATTTTAGATGTTTGATATGTATTATTTGAATTGTTGAATTTTTTTTACAATGATTAAAAATTAAAAAAAAAACGTTTTTTTACGCCTAGGCCCGCCTAGACTCATAAAGCTTGAAACTTGGCCTCCACGCCTAGTCACGCTTTACGCTTTTTAGAACACTTCTAAGGATCGATATTTCTCACAATGGCACATTGTCATTATGATTGATCAATTTATCAATCTCTAATTTGCATCAATTAAAAATCTGGAAGAAATCCTTCAACTTTCCTCACCAAACTGAGTGAGCTGGTTGTTCTTGTGGCGTGATTACACACAATTGAAGTTCAACGACCTAATTGCAAGTACGGTGAATGTTCAATGACCCAATTGCAAGTATGATGGAAGATTAGTGACCTCCAATGAAATTTAGATGGGTTGACGTGGGAAATTTGGTTACACACTGGCAAGTAATTGATTTTGACTAACATGTAAGAAGCCTACTCACAAAAACCAAAAGGAAAGATCTGATTACTCAAAATTAAAGTGTATTGATCAGATTATACGGAATCGATGATCGATAATCTAATTGCAAGTATAGCGTGGAAGTTCAATGATCTTGAGTGCAATATACCTGAATACATAAGAAAAAAGTTACTTTTAAATTCAACGGTGTCAAGTGTCAATTCATATGATGTATCTACTTTTAAGTGTAAAGAGAACTCAATACCATAATTTAAATGAATATTGTTACGGGTTAGTAGATGTAAGCGACACGTGGCGTCACATTTTGGCGGTGGGACCAGCTTGATTAAATCAGGACATGTTTTCCTAGCATCAGACGTGGGTTCCGAGGCCCTCACTATTGTTCCGAGGCCATTGCTGCTAACAATAAGCCACGGTTCGGTGGGCATGCATCGTCCGAGGCTCCTCAGCAGCCATTGAAGACCCACTTGCAAGGATCCGCTTATGATGGAGATCTTTTATGAATGATTGACGTGACTCTTATGAAAAGTTTATCTGTGTCTTGTCTTGTCAATGTAAGGGCATTTAATGTTCTGCAAAGCTAGGAAGGTCAATTTGATTGCTAGGATTTGATGTCTTGGCCGAAGAGATGAGACCACGTGTAAATTGATCCAAATGTCACCATTCGAATTGTAACACTATAAATACCCCCATCATGTAACAAAAGAGGGACTAATGCAAAATTGGAGAGCAAGCTGAATATTTTGGAGCAATCTTTCTCGTTTCAACTACATTTTTTACAACGTTTCATTGCTACAGATCGTACTTAGTCGATTGGTTTCTTATACAATCGTATCATATTCGTGCCGGTGGCCTAAATGGAAACGTCTTGTGCTTTCTAGCCACTCCCACGCCTTTTACCTGGAGCCATCATGACCGTTGATTGGTATTAGCGTGTTGAATCAAGCTTGCGTGTGCACGAGTGGGCCCGGCATCTGTTGACAACATTTTTTGGGGTCAACAAATATTTTATAAAGTTTTTATTTACAGAAAGTCGACGTATAAAAAAGAAAAAATGATAAAATGTATTTGTGAATTGATGCTACTCGAAGGAGTTAAGGTTACATGGTCTTTGGAACTATAACTCAGTATTTATGAGCTGGTTCTCGAACAACGAAGTCAACTTTGAAAGACGAATTTACTTTTCCTCTAAAAAACGTACTTTGATAGTTCTATTGATTTTGGACAAATTGAAAGTTATGGTTTTGCACGTGTTAAATTTGAGAACTACTGCATTAAAGGCTATTTTAACTCTTTTTTTGTTTGGATAAAACTTAGATTTTTATAAAAAACGATGAATTGTTTGGTTAGAAAGTTAGTAAAAGTTGTGAATCCTATAAAATGTGTGGCTGAAGATGAGTTTGAAAGAAAAAAACGACTTTTAAGAAATGAGGACCAGAGATGAACTTAGTTTATGTCTGACAGTCTGAGTCTCATTCTTTAAAAAATATTTTTATTTTCAATAACACATTTTCTCAATACAATAATTTTGCAAGTAAAATAAAAAAAATTCCATAATTTTAACGCTCATTTTTCAAAAAATCAATGTTTACAAAATCTATTCTAAAAAAACAAGGCTTCAACATGGGCTTAGCTTATTTCAAGATTATGATTCTACAATGCATCTCCATTAGACTATCTAAATTCAATATGTTCTATGTTTTAGAGAGTGGATACATGAAAAAAGTTTTGAGAGACTATCTATTTTAATTATTTAGAATATTTTCAATCGTGGTGTAAAATAAATTTAAATTGTGATTTGAATATACAAAGTGGGCGAAAATCTCTCCGACGAAGAGATGCAAAATAAATGCAAATTGAATTTTTTTTTACAGAAAGTGTGAAAATTTAAATTTACATATATTTTTTTTAATATTCACCAGAGGAAAAATGTGAATTAAATTTTTTCATTAAAACAAAATTTGAATTTAGATCCACTAAATATAAATGGGGATATAAAAGTGATTTTGAAAATATCAATTTACACTCAATTTTAGAAAGTCAAATCAGTTTTACATATAAAAATATTATATTGAATAAAATATGAGGATAAATTAATAAATATTTCTTTAAAAAAAAAAGTAAAATGAAGAGTCAAAAGTAGAAAGTAATTTTGAAGTGTACAAAAATAAATTAAAATAAGTTCTTTCATCATGCATAAAATGTTTTTTTATAAATAGAGAATCTCTTAAACATGTTCTTAGGCTCCACACTTATCTTTAACCACGTATTCTGAAAATAATAATTCATTTTCAAGTTTTCATAATTTAATCTCTACTTTTTAATCACATGAAAACCCACTTTTCAAATAATTTGTCATACACAAAGGCTTATTGTTTAACTAAGATCCACTAAAGTCCAATTATCATTAGTGCCTGTTTGGAAAAAAAATTATAAATTGTTGAAATAAATTGATATAAATAAATGGTGAATAAATAAATAGTAATTGTGGGTTCTATGAAATATGAAAACAAACCATCAATCAAAATTGTGAAAATTACACCTGAACATGTATTTAAAGACTGCTATTCTAAAATTAGAAATGAGAATTAATTATTCACAAACCATATGATTAATATAACAATTAAATATTAAATATCTCAATCTAATTTAATTCCAAACTTTAAAAATCATTTCATTCTATTTTCACTCCCCATCTTCTATCTTCTCACTCTCTACCTAATCACACCCCCCCTAATTTGGCGACGACAACCGACAACAATGCACCCACCGTCGGAGACCACCGTCGTACACACTTTCTCTTCTCACTATTTCTCACTACTAGAGCATCAACTCCACATCATAGTGACGCTCCACCCAATGCTAGAAATGGCGGGTCTGTGAGCGTCGTTGCGCTTGGCCTGCACAGCAACGTTGTGAAACAGTGGCAAATCACATATTTTTTTGTTGGTTTTTTGGTTGTTTTGGTCATTGGTGATTTGCCTAGTTGTTGTGTTGTTAGTGGTCGTGATGGTGATCGTGGTCGTGTGCGATAATGGTGGTTTGTGGTGGGGTGTTGTATGGTGGTGTTTGGTAGTGGAGGTGGTTTGCAAATTGTGGTACTGGTGAGGTGATGATGGTGCGGTGAGATTGATATGACTCAGAATTTGTTCCTAGGTCATAGGTTATTATGTGTAAATCACAGTTAGTGATGATAAGTCACATGTCATTTTGCATATGTCACAGATAAAATGTAAATAAGTCATAAATCAAATAGAACTGATCACGGTAACATTTCATTGGTCACATGATCATATTGTATAGATCACGGATCATATAGAATTTGTCACAAATTACTGATTTATGTTCACATATCACAGGTTATAGGTCACTGGTCAAATATCATATTGTATATGTCACATTAATGCTAGCGGGCTACAATTCAAGTCACGAGTCATCAAGTCACGAGTCATCAGTCACAAGTCCAAATGTCATATTGTATATGTCACATATTAATGTCAACGGGTCTGTTGGTAACATATCAAATTCTTCAAGTCACATATCTAAAAGAGCGGTGCTCGGTCAATGTTATCTAACGATCGCTATGCTTATCCCCCTATCTCTACTATTTGAGCCATCGATACTCATTCATCGTTGAGCAACGATCATTTCGCCGATGAAGAAGTCATCGACAAGGTGGATGTCGATGGGTGGACGTCGACGACTGTAAAAGGGGATGGCGGCGGGCGAGTGCGCAAGGATGGGTGACGGTTGTTTGGTGGGGGTGGGTATGAGTATATTAATTTAATTTGATAATATTATTATTTAAAATTAAAATACTGAATTAACACTTGACTTTTGCATTTTTAAACTTATGTTTAGAAATTGATTTGGTGCCTATGTAATACCTGACTTACGATTTTTCCCATAAAAAAATGATTTTTCTCCATTCTTGGTCCATTTTTTATTATTCTAATAAATCGACAAGTCGTTCGCCATTTTTCCATATTCTTACTTGTTCAGAAAAAAAAAAATGTTTATATACGATTGTGCCCACTACTTTGCATAGTAAATTAAACATACCATGTAGGCTAATGTCCATGTCAAATTTTGGCTGATTTTCAATTATAGAAGTCTTAATCATGAATTTAAACGTTGCCCATTTCTAATTAGAGAAGTAAATTGATCAGCAAAGACTGGAAAACTGAGTCTTTAACCTTTATTATCCATTTAGCCGTTAGGTTTTTAGTGTTATAAGTCTTCATCTAATGTGACATCCCACATAAATAGTAACCTAGACCACGCGGTCTATAGGCGTTAATGAATATGATCCAACATCGAAAAATCTCATCTTACAATCAAAATTATGCTTTGTACATTCTTTAATATGAGGTCAACTAGACCTTAGAGGCTAAAGCGAAGATTTACCTAAAATTACAAATATAGCCCAATAGCACTAGCTATGTTTCTAAAATGAGAAAATGCTCGATAGTAAAACTATAGTTTGACATAAAATATGTAGATTGAGTTGGTTAAACAGAATTTTTTGAATATACTTCCTTCACATTCTTTCAATGTGAATCATATTTAGAATTAAATAAATATCTTTCTACATTCAGAAAGTATCTTTAAATTTTCTATCCAGACTATCAACTTGACCATCACTTTCGTGCACGATATCTCTGCTACCCATTCTCTCTTCTCTCCATCATCTCCGTACTAATAATTGATAAGGCACCAATCTTGAGTGAGAGAGAAAGAGGGTTGTGGGTGTATCTTGAGTGAGAGAGAAAGAGGGTTGTGGGTATCGCCAAGGGTAGAAGAAGGAAGCAAATGTTGTGGGAAGCCGTTCAAGTAAATGCATATGCCATACGTGGAAAGATGTGCATGTGAAAGAGATTTGAGTAGTGAGACTCGCTACTAATAAAAGATGAATCGACTTTTTTTGGGTACCGATATAGTTCCTTTTGACACCATTACACGTGTCCTTGGTAAACTAGTGCAGAGGCAATCAAAAGGCTACGTGGAAAGAAAGAAAGAACACACACATAAATATAGAATTTTTCTTGATTTTGTCGAAAATTAGTCAAGAAATTATCTAATAGTATTATACTACTATTAGATATCACCAACGGTAATGAGTAAAAGAGGCAAGTTATTCAAAAGCTCCCATAATTTACTCTCTATAGCCCATACCCTAGAAACACAAAATTTAATTATAACAAAAACTTTTATTTTACATTATTATACTTAAGAACGGTCGAAAAATGGGTGATGGGTCGTCGATGTAGATTGACCCGACTCGTTTGATTTTAAAACATGTCTAATGATGTGATTATGAGAAGAAATGATGGTTGAAGGAGGTTGTTTCTATATGATGTGTCAATTAATTGGAGAAGTGTGGGGCGGTTACTATCGCTATTTCTCTGGTATATCTAGGTATATGTTTGAAGTGACAACAAGACAATTATATGGTCATGTAATTGTCTTTACATTATATGCTTATTAATTGCTTGGAACACACGTCATAGTAGTAATTTGTGCATTGTTGTCATTATTCGTTATGTCACAAGTTTGTTTAAAGGGAAAATTCATTTATCAGATTTTTACTATATACTATTTCAAAAATAAGAAAACAACTTTCAAATTTCTAAAATTAGATATTTGACACATACATACATATAGTGATTTTTAAAATCATATATATATATATATATATATATATATATATATATATATATATAACCAACTCTACCTCCACCTCCCCTATCGTTCTGGCGACTACTCCGATTTCAGTGATCGTTCCGGTGACCATTACGCTGTCGATTTATTCTGACGAATGCTCCGATTTCGACAATTGTTCCAACTCCGGCGAATATTTCGACGACAACTCCGCCATTTTTTTTTGGTTGACACGATTTTTGACCTCTTGATTTTTGCTTGTGACTAGTAATATAAAACGTGACCTGTAAATTTGAATCGTGACTCTACAAACACATGTTACTCGTTAATATTGATTTGTGACCCGTTCATATTGATTTGTGACATATAAAAAATGACCGTGACTTGTGAACTCAAACATGTGACAATGATAAGTGACCCTAATGACGAATTATTTAGCCACAGTCAACTATCAAATTAATTTATCATACTGATCCGTGACCCGCTTATATTGATTTGTGACGTATACAAAATGACAGTGACTTGTGAACTCAAACCTCTGACCAATAAACTGTGACCCCAGCAACTCATTTATTCATTGTAAATCGATCACAATTTATCAAATTATTGATCACAACTTATTTTTGGTCACAAATCACATATTTTATAGGTTACAACTTATTAAAATAATAAGTCGCGTATTATTTTTCGATCACAAGTCACAAATTTTTTTATTGGTCACAAATTATTTTTTAGTCACAAATTATCGAATTTTAATGTCACAGTTTAACAATATGTCACATCAATAACTTTTCATTCTTTTTCAACCACACATTAAAATTTTTTATAGTCACAACTCGATTACAGTGAGTCACAGACATAATTTTAATTGGTCACACTCGATTACATGTACAAAATAATCACAGTCACCTCCAATCTCATATCACCGGCACGCCCAACACCCACCTTCGCACGCATGCACAAAATAATCTCAACCACCAATAATCACAGTCACAAATAACCACGCACAAAATAATCAGTGTCACCTCCAACCCCATCTCACAGGCACGACAGACACCCACCGTCGCACGCGCGCGCGCACACCACAACCTCTCATCAACCAACACCACAACCTCAAGGCAAAACCACCACCGCACACACTGTCTCCCGAATCCAGATGCAGCACTTCCAACTCTCATTTCATACCATTACCATCCGCCAACCACAATACTCCACCATATCCGCCACAATCAAAACCAAAACACAAATCTCATCTCAGATCTAAACAACTATTTGTCCAAAAAAATCTAAAAAAAACCTCCAAAATTTGCGACGTTGTGTAGATGATGATCGACACTGTGGCTTCTGAGGCGGCAGATGCTGATCGACACTGGTGTAGGGTCACCGAAGCGACTTGTGATGGAGGTGGTGGTGTCGCCGGAGAGGTAGTGCCAACAGTGGTGGTGCCGACGGTGTGAGGCGGTGTGGTGGCGCCGAGGATAGAGAGAGAGGAGAGAAAATATGATGAAATAATTATGGTGGGTTTGGGTAATTATATTATGTAATTATAATGTATCTAATTAAAAAATATCTGATTTTTGAAAATTTAAACTTCAAATCTGATTTTAGAATATAGATCTTGAAAAGTAGGGAATGGTGTAATTTTCACTTGTTTAAAAAGAGTCGGGCCCAATGCTTAGGAATGGGCGCTATCTGGTTCGGCGCAATTCTAAATGGACCGAACCAAATCGAGTACCAATAAAAATCATAAAAATTGAACAATTGGTTCGATCCAATTCTTTATATTGAAAAATTAAAATAATAAAGTATGAAACGTCTTATCATAATGAAAATAAACAAAAATAGAATATGAAACCATTTGTGATTCTTATAATCTAATAATACACAAAAAATAAATTAAACAAAGCGACAAACAAAAATTTGTTCCGAAACTCAAGATCAATTCATAAAGGCAGGAAAAAACATAAACTATTAAACGTAAAGTAAATGGTAAATTTTGAATTGTATGAAATTATAAGAAAATCAATTACAATAATACATTTAAGAGGATAAATGTAATATTTATAACTTGATTATCTTTAATAATCTTCAAGGATTTTGATTATTGAAGGTCGCTTGATAAATCGGACACGAACTGATAATTCTCAATCCATGGTATGAAGACCAGGCCATTTAATAGAAAAATTGGAGCCGAACGACTTAGTTTTATCTGGTTTCGATCTGATTTCATCTATTTAGTGAAAAAATGCCCACCCACACACGGGTGCTCGACAAATACCTGTCCAAGTTTAAGCTTGTGTGCTTTGTACTAGGTCACGGAGAGCTTCAACTCCGAGTTGACAATCCGTCTTATTTAATCCTTATTTTCAGTCACATTCACACTGAAATATTCTACACGTAAATTCAAAAAAAAAAAAAAAAAATTTCATACTTTTCCAAAAAATCACTATTTAAAATAATGTTTTTCCAAAAAAAGGGTCGCCAAACATGGCTTAATGAATTTCTAATTGGCTTTTCGAATAACCTTTTGATCGTTTCCGTGGCATAAACTGATATAAACAAAAGCATATCAAGAAAATTTTTAGGTGAAATTTTAAAATAGAAGTATGCATAGAGTTATTTTTATTGCTTTTGAATTCAGTGGAAAGCATATCAAGAAAATGCTTATTCAGAAATTTTCTAAAATGGGTCACTGCTCCATTGGCAACTTCGTTAATGCACAAACTTTCCAAATGAAGTCTAAAAGCATAGACTAATTTGATTATTTCAAAACTTTCAAGGATCATTTCATAAAATAGAAGAAAGTTGGGTATTTAAATTTAAATTAAACTTAAGGGCATGTTTGAGCTCCCATTTTTTCGGGTTAGAATGCATTTTGAAATAACATTGATGAAGAATGTGTAGTTAAAAAATAAGGAAAAATTTTGAATTTACGTGTAATATTATATTGTTAAAGAATGTGTAGTTAAAAAGAAAAGAGAAATATATATTTAGAAAAAAAATGAGAATCAAACAAGAATTAAATTTCACTTTCTATTCTATTAAATTGGTATAAATTGCTCAATCATGTAGACCTTGAAAAAGAACTTTCCTCAACTTATTCCAATTGTTACCCAAAAGTAAAGCAGTGTTTTAAAATCCGGTCTGGTCGGTTCAACAAGTAAAATCGGGAATCGGGACCAAAATCGGACCGATTAGACTTAAAAAACTTCTAATTAAAAACCCATCCCAAAACCCGTTAAACCGGCCATGTTTTGGAAAATCGTGAACCGTTCTTGATTTACCCAGTTCAATATATATATATATATATATATATATATATATATATATATATATATATATATATATAATTTTTATTTTAATTTTTGTAAAAGTATATTTTTTACTTTTTTAAAATTACCAATCCGATCTCGATTCGACTCCGATTCAATCTTTTGATCATTGACTATTTCTCTTTCTCGGGTCGATTATTGAAATATTGGGACTCTAAGTGCTATATGGCAAAAAGAACTTGAAAGTGATGAAAATCAAAGGAATTAATGTCACCCAAAAACGAGAATAAACAATCATTTTTAGTCATTACTACATAAATACTTCTAATAAAATCATACATAAAAAAGAGTAGGATTAACACAATCAATTAAAAAGACAACCAGATGGAGGTGGGGTGGTAAATTTGCCTATGGCTTTCAAATTTCCCGATTGCTAGAGATTTGTGCCATCATAAACCACGACTTCTATTCTAACTGCACTAAGCGGAGACCGATCCACAGGATAAACTCATCAACAGTATAGCCGCTTGCTCTTCTTCTCTCAATTTGCTCA
The DNA here is from genome assembly GCA_035079005.1 of Fraxinus americana. Taxonomy (NCBI): domain Eukaryota; kingdom Viridiplantae; phylum Streptophyta; class Magnoliopsida; order Lamiales; family Oleaceae; genus Fraxinus; species Fraxinus americana. The sequence goes on along the minus strand of CM068708.1, from coordinate 17,671,249 downwards.
TCAGTTTCCCTGATCTCTGCAACATCACTTCACTTCCCAATGCCATAAATCGCATTTTCAAAATCTCTTTAATTTCATTGCTTTTATCGATGCCGTTCCTTTTCTTTTTCTTTCCGGTTCGTGCAGTTTCCAATCCTAGAAGCTGCCTCCTCTTCTTGTTGTACTTTATTCCACAAGCATTGCACAATGACTGAAAATAAACCAAAACCCACATCAAGAATTAATGAGTTTCAAAATAAAAATTACAAAAAAAATTACAAAATAAGTTGTTTCTTATTACTACCTTAGGGCCAGATGGGCCACCTCTCCAAAGTGGAGTTTTTGTAGTGTGGCATGAACTGCAAGTTTTAATCTGGGTTGATGAGTTCTTCTCCTCAGCATCTAGTTTCTGTGAAACAAAAACAAGATTAGAGTTAGCATTCAAGATTTGATCAAAAATCAGCATCAAAATCATAAGAAATCGTGATCATCATACTCCTCACCTTCTCTTCTTTCAGATCCATATTATGAAGCAGATTATTTCTACTCAAAAGGATCAAGAAACACACACTGACAGGTGTACAGTGTTTGTAAGCCCAAGTACTGTATAACTCTTGGTGGGTGTGTCAATAATTTATTCAATGGACAGTAGAATCAAACCTTTAACAATGAAACATAAAAAACCCACAAAAAATTTCAGAGAAAAAAAAAAAAATCCAGAGAGTGAACACAAAAACTGTACCGGCTTTGGTGATCACAGGTTCTAGATAGAGAAAATTTGTGTGCTGATGTGTGTATTGCGGGTAGATTTAGGGATTTATGTATGAGAATATGATGGGAAGAGAGGGAGACAAACAAGGAAGCCTGGTCAGCCGTACACGAAACCCTAGCAAACGCTAATATTTCATTTGAAATGACTAAAATAACCCTTATTTTGAATTTCCATTAGAGCATTGTTGGCCGTTCATCTACACACTATGATCGTGATCTTTTCATCTTGTGATCCCTCTTCGCACCTTGTGATGAGTCACCGGTTACACGTGGAATTTTTTAAATAAATATTATCTTTTTCATAATCGCGTGGGGAAAAAATTGGCACGGAGGAGTTTGATACATTAGGGCCTTGTTTGAGATAGCTTTTAATCAAATTAAAATTGAAAATATAGCCGTTATTGGGTCCCACTCGTCTAATAAAAGTCAACAATAACGGCTATATTTTCAATTTTAATCTGATTTTAATCCCTCCCATACAAGCTCTAGATTAAATCCTAATAAACGAACTTAGAGAAAATGATAAATAAAGGGTTTTGTTTTGAGAAAAAGCGTGAATTTACTATACTCCCGCTCCTACTATTGAATCACAAATCGCGTGGTCAAAAGAGTAAATGTGAGTTGGACCACTTGGTCACGTGTCGATCATTTTAGTGCAAATCCTGGAAAGATACGATTTTAAGTCAGCATATCTTATTTCAAATATGGAAAGAACAAAAGTGATACACGTGCTGAAGTTGACTAACAATTGTCAGTTATTCTACCTGTTCGTTTCTTATTATTTCACCTTCCTAATGCAATTGTTTTAAAAAGATAAAAAATAATAGGACTAAACAAACATGTGCGGACAAAATTTTATCTATTATTCTCTAATCGTTTGGAAAAAATTGGCACGGAGGAGTTTGATACGTTAGATTAAATCCTAATAAACGAACTTAGAGAAAATGATAAATAAAGGGTTTTGTTTTGAGAAAAAGCGTGAATTTACTATACTCCCGCTCCTACTATTGAATCACAAATCGCGTGGTCAAAAGAGTAAATGTGAGTTGGATCACTTGGTCACGTGTCGATCGTTTTAGTGCAAATCCTGGAAAGATACGATTTTAAGTCAGCATATCTTGTTTCAACTTTCAAATATGGAAAGAACAAAAGTGATACACGTGCTAAAGTTGACTAACAATTGTCAGTTATTCTACTTTTTCGTTTCTTGTTATTTCACCTTCCTAATGCAATTGTTTTAAAAAGATAAAAAATAATAGGACTAAACAAACATGTGCGGACAAAATTTTATCTATTATTCTCTAATCGTTTAAGAACATAAAGGACTTGATAAGACCAAGGAAATACCTTTTGCAATAAACGTGTTGACAAAATAACTTTGAAGAAAGAGAAGATGGAAACCAAACCGCAAAAAGAATGGAAGAGAAAGATTGGAATATGATGGTTACAACAAGTGAAATAACATTGTTCATAATATTTGTCCATCTTGTGGTGATTGCTTATGGGATCTACCGGCAAATAGGTCCGAGAAATTACAAGCTCATTTGAGTTTATATCAAGAAAGATGAAAACTCACATAGAAACATAAAAAAATATAAGAATCTAGATTTTAAGGTCCGTGTTCCTTCAACAAAAGAGGCATCTTTTTTATGTCTAATTTTCAAATAATTAAATCTCCAGCGACCAGTTTGTTCAAGCATATAGAGGTACTGTAGTTTGTGTGGTGTGAGGAGAAAATGCAAGCTTGCATGGCTTGCCACCTCGCTTGTAATTCTACGTATCGGAAACCCTAATTCATTTTTTCTCTTTACATTTTAATAACTCCGATCAAACATGTCATGTTGAATCAAGAGAACATCGTAAATAAAATGATATTTATGTAAAATTTTAAAGTGTTTAAATCACCAAAATGCTATCAAACAAAATTCAAGATATTTTTTAAAAATATATTACATATTGGTGAGTAATTTGTCAAACAAAAATGGCCATCTAAAAAGAAAACCTTTTCTACCAAACTATTAATTACTGGAATTTGTAAAAAAAAAAAAATTTTAATTTTAATTGTGATTTTATAGATGACGAGAGCAAAGTAACAGAAGCAAGAGAATAGATTTGATATTGACAGACTAGACATGTACCCGAGAATTTGAGTTGCCTCAAAGGTGTCACGGTCAAAAGTCATTGCACCTGCCACTCTATTTGACTTGCTCACTTTTAAATATATAGTGCCTGTTTGTCAATTATTATTGAGAAGAAAATGGTGTAATGAATAGTATTTTTTGAAAAATGTGTTGTTGAAATTGAAAGAAATTTTATCGATTTATGTGTAGAATATTTTATTATTTGAATGTGTGATAGAGATTGATTACTGTAGAAAACAATTTTTTGAAAAATGGTACACAAACAATGGCTAAGAGCATGTTTGTTTTTCATTTTCATAGTAAGAATTCATTTTGGAATAGTAAAATGACGAAAAATGCATGATTAAAAAAAAATTAATTTACGTGTAATATTAATTTATTAAAAATATGTGTTTGAAAACAAGAGAGAAAAAAATGAGTATCAAACAAGGGCATATCACATTTATTGAAAATTATTTTTAAAACCTTACTACAATTTAATTATTTTAATAATATTTTTCTTTTTATTTTTCAATATGTAATAAATACTGCAAAATCTTTGTCATGTATGAATTTCGTGTTATTAATGCATTGTTTGACACTCGTTCTCATTCTCATTTTTTTCTCTTTCTTCATTTCAATTAAAGGTGGCAACGAGCCGAGCAGAGCCCAAGCCGGGAAAAAAAAGCTCGGGCCAAACCCGAACTTTTTTGGACCGAGCTTTTTTTGACCCGAGCCGGGCCCGGCCAAAAAAATGAGGCTCGGCCCGAGCTTTAGGCCCGAACCGGCTCGGGTTTTTTTTGGTGTAAAATCTACATTAAAACAAAAAAAAAATGTACATTTTATGTGTAATACGTGTTATAAATTAAAGAGATTATGAAAGCTTCATTTTTACTTAAAGTGTGTAACTATTATTGCTTGTAATGTCATGGTGAAACTTCCTTTAGGGTCGTAATTCCAATAATTCAAGGCAATAACTATTCTATTTATCATTGAAGAATAAAACCCTCCTCCTTTATCCGAGCTTGGGACCGGCTACAATTATCGTAGGCGGAGTTAAAATTGTACACGAATAAAATATTTCGTGTACAATTTTTTTTGAAACAAAAAAAAATTAAAAATTGCGTATTTTTTTGAAACTAAACAATTTAAAAACTTGCAATATCTTATACTTTAATCTGCTGTAACTCATCGGCCATTATACTATTAACTTGTTCTTAAAGACGTAATTCCACACATTCCCAGTTCTTCAAACATATTAAAGCCTCCAATATATCTTCTTTTAGTCTTGATCGTTCGTCACATAAAACTCGACCACCTAAACTAAATGTAGCCTCCGATGCTACTGTAGACACCGGCGGTGTTAGTAGATCGCGAGCAATTTTTGATACAATTGGATACTGCCTTTCGTTACATCTCCACCATGATAAAAGACTAAAATTCTGTAATTCTTGTGATTGTAACATACTACGAACGTCCACACACATATACCTAGCTAACTCCGAAGGAATTTCAAGATTTGTACCACTGACATCTATTGCTCTAGATATTGACGAACTAGAACTAAATGAGGGAACACTAGTTTTGGTCTCTAAATAACTCCATATATTATCTACATTTGTTGAAGTGTTTTTTGAAAAAGAATTTTGGGAAGAACTACACTGACCTTCTTTTTCAGCGTAATAGTTATACATTTCGCATAACATTGATTCTATATTTGTATGTGAAAATTGTATATTCATGAAACCTGAAATCCCATTTATAATAGCTTTTATGCCAGTTAAATTAAGTCGAGGGTCCATTACAGAAGCTAATAAAAATAATGAGGGTATCTCTTCCCAATATTTACGAAACTTTAACTCCATAAAATAAACTACATCAACAAAAATTGGGAAATTCCTATGTTTTTGAAATATTTGTGCAAAATAGAAAAAATGTTGTAAAACAAGTGAAGATGTAGGGTAATAAATACCGCTACATTCCTTTGTGGCATTGAAAAAGGTTTTAAAAATGTTTTAACGATAAATGCAAGATTCCATTCCCAATCTTCCAAATTATGTTCGGGTCCATATGTATGCCTACCATTATAATACATTGTAATAACTTTATCATAATTTTCACACGAGTGTAACATAAGATATGTAGAGTTCCATCTATGTGATACATCAGTGACAAATGATTTCTCTTCTAAGCCATACTCAGCACATAAACTGTTAAATGCTTGCTTTCTTGCAGGTAATATAGTAATAAAATTAATTGCTTGCCTAATTTTATCTAACGGTGTTTTTATATGTTCTAATCCAGTTTTTACAATCAAATTAATAATGTGGCATACACAACGTTGATGAAAAAATAAACCTCCAAATATAGGGTTCAAATCATCAATAAATTTATCGACAACAACTTTGTTTACACTAACATTATCAAAAGTAAAACTTCGAATCATTTCTTGCATACCATATTCTTGTATAATATCTTTTAAAATCATGTATATGTTAGTCGCATTATGAGGATATTCTATACATCTAAATGCAATAATTCTTTTATGCATAATTCATAGGTGATCAATGTAATGAGCTGTAGCAGCAATATAACCTTTTTTATTAACACCGGTCCATAAATCAGAGGTAAATGATATAACACAATTAAAAGTTTTTAAACTTTCAATATTAGTTTGTTTTCTTTTGTTATATAATTTTATAGCATCAGAACGAAGAGTATTTCTACAATAAGAATGATACCTGGGTTGGAGATAATTCTGCACAAGACGAGTAAAGTGTATTGACTCGATCATCGTTAGCGGCATCTCTGCTGCAGCCACGTATGTAACCATTCCTTCACGAAATCTTTCCTGTGAATATACAAAAGTGGAAAGAGTAGAACCGGAACCAGTAAATGTTAGTTCGGACTGTTTCGGGTCAAGACCGACTGGTTTCGCTTTGCAACTTCTTAATATGTGTCTATTTAAATGCGATGTGCTCGAACTAGGCTTCCAACTGAGTTCTTTACCGCAATAATTGCAACATGCTTTCCAAATATCGACTCCATTTTGAACCCCAACTTTTTTTCGAGTCATATGTTGCCAACAATCTGCAGACTCTTTTTTCGACTTTTTAACCTCGATTACTTCCTCCTCTTCGATATTTTCCAAATCAATTGGAACATTTTGAGATGCATCGTATCCCAATGGAGTACTCGAACTACCTCTAAACTGATTAATCTCATTACTAGTGAAATCCATGTGTAAGTATTATAGTAAAAAATATTGAAAAAAAGAGTAAAAGAAATTTGAGAGTATAATACTAAATTTGAATATTGAGTAAAGAAAGTTGAGAGCTCAATTGGAATTTGAATATTGCGTAAAGAAAATATGAGATAGCTTCTCGTATTTATAGACAAAAAAATATATCCGTTTTAACTATATTTAATTTAAAATTTAAATTTTTGACAAAATATTTCATTTAATAAAATTTTCATCTGCGTGCACGCAAGAGGTTGCGTGCACGTCATCTGCGTGCAGGCACTTAAAATGTAACTGCCTGTGTGAGGCAGCTACAGTTGTAGCTGCCTCACACAGGCAGCTTTAATTTAAATTTTTGAATTTTTTTTTTAAAAAAATAACACGGGCCATTTTGGCCCGTGTGGCTCGGTGAGCCACACAGGCCGGCCCGAGCTCGGCTCGGAGCCCCCACATGGGGCTCGGCCCGAGCCTCGGCTTGGTGCGGCCGGGACCGGCTCGGGCTTTTCCCGAGCCGTCCGAGCCGCCGAGCTTTTTTGCCACGCCTAATTTTAATTACACATTCTTCCATCAATCACTATTCTAAAATTCATTTTTTCCTCAAAATGGGTGTCAAACACAAGCTAATTCTCAATTAATTGACATTCACATTAATTTAGACTCAATGGATCTAGATTTGATGAATCTTGATCTACATGAATCTAGTTTTATTATAAATGAATTTATTTCTATTCACGTATCTAGTAATTTTAATGGATGTTTAAATTCATGTATTATCAATTAATTCTTACATACTAAATGTAGTACAAAAATGTTGTTCATTTGTAATATTTCATCATAAAAAATTTGAATCATAGAAGTTGAGTTTTGAAAATACAATTTTCTTCCCTAAATTTTATTTTTTTTAGTTCGTAAGAGACTTATAAAATCCTCTCAACAACTTAGTGTCAAATATTACTTTTCTAACACTCATAAAGTATTTTAGAATAACGTGCAATACTCGTTCAACTCTGATTATGTGAATATAAATAACTGTAATTTTGCCAGTTACCATATAGTCGAAAATTACAATCTCTATATATGACACACTAACACCACATTTCTATTTTACTTGACCAACGTGAGATTTTATAAGATCTCGTATCTATAACCAACTCTCTTAAATATGGACTTTGATATATGGAAACAAGATTAAAGTTAATTAAAGTTGAAAATAGGAACCCTAATTTAAATTGTTTGCCAAATCTTTGAACATAAACCTTAATTATTTTTAAAAAATCTAAGAAAAGATTAAGGATTAGGTTATATTCTGTTTGGTATTAGAAATTTAGAAGACAAAACCCCATTTTTCTTGACCTCAACACCAAACAGGGTGCAACCAAAACCCATTCCTTCAAATAACACCTAAAAATAAGTACATGTTTGGATTAGGTTAAAAAACTGCTTATAAGTAAATTTACTTATACGTAAATATGTAAAGTTCGAGATAAATAACTATTTTGTGGTTAAAAAATAAAAACAAGTTGGTTACCTATTTGAAAAATAATATCTATTTTTATTGTCATAATTTGAGAGGACGAACAATTAGTACAAGTAGTGGATGTCGTAATGCAACGATGAGGGAAAATTATGATTTGTATACACATGCCTTGAGGTGGATCGTTTGTAGCACGTAGAAAGGCTTGTGCTACGATCTCCTCTTTTAGAAAGGAGCGGTTCGTTCGTTCATTGACTAAGCCAACTTATTGTTTACAAGATTTATAGTAACCTCACGCTCTAGTTTGAATTCTTAGCCATGGAAATGGAATAGCCATTGCTTTACATTACAATGTTTGAATACTTATTTACTTGCAACTTAAAGTAATAGTTCAAAATTTACATACTTTTGAAGCTTGGCCAAACATGATCCAAGTTGCCCTAATATAACAATGCATGTTATTATTTTATTATTATGTTAATGTGAGGAAAGAATGGCCATACTTTTTTGTCTGGCTCCCTACCAATAATTCTAAATAATTTAATTTGATTGATTTGTTTTGAGTTAATTTCTCCTTCTAGTTTACACTGCAAGTTGCAAGTAGAGGACATCTAGACAGTTGTTTCTGTTTTTCTGTCCGTTTGTTTTTTTTTTTTAAATAAATGTTGTCGCAAATCTAGGTAATCTTATATAAACGAATATCATACTAGATATGCAATATTCAAAATGAAAAAGGGTTATTATCATAAAATGTTCATACGTTAGAAATTTATTGTGCAAAACGTCCTCACTTTATTTATTTTTTTGCATTTTTACCCCTATTTTTACCTTCTATTGCAGAAACCATCATTTTCATCAGTTTTCTCAATAAAAAGTTGTGAAATGACAAATATACCTTCCTATTTAAATAAAATAAAAAGAAAAGAAAAGACAGAATAAATAATGAATTGAAATCATAATCCCAAAATTTTCAAAAAAAAATTACAAATGAATCCAAAATAAATAATTGAAAATCAAAACTAAAATTAACTTCATCACCCCACCCCACCCCACCAATGGAGACACGCCGCCTCTTCCCGTCGAAATGCCCTGGATTCAGTCATTGCCAACTCGTGCTCGGTAAAATGACTCAACCCAGTTCTTGAATCAAACACTTGACCTTCCGGCGGCTTTAATAGAATCTTTGCACTGAATTTCAAGGTTTCTTCAACTGTAAGGAGTGAAAATAATGTAACATAGCCCGATATCTTCTTGAAATGGGTTTTATTCAAACGAGTTGCCAGATAGGGGTGGCAAAGGACCGAGTAGCTTGTCAGTTCGTCGGCTCGGCTTGTCAAAGCTCAACCCATGGACTGCTAGGCTCAGCTCGTTGAGCTCGCGTGCCCACGAGCCAAAAGTTCATGAGCCACAAGCCTCGTAAAAAATGTGAACAAAAAAATTAAAAACATTAAGAAAAAAAAACTCGAGTTCGTGGGCTCGGCTCATGCTCTAACAAGCTTGAGCACAGCTCGTCACTTTGACGAGTCGAGCTCGTGGGTAGATGGGTCGGGTCGGCTCAGCTCATTGCCACACTAGATGCAAATTGTGGTGTAATTTTTTTGGCTAGGATTTCTACCAATGAGGATTTTTCGGCGCCACTAAGAATGACAACGACAAGAATTTCCCTTGGTTTTGCTCGACAATTAACATCTTGAAACACTTGCCGGATTGATTTCTTGTTGATTCTTGATTGCTTTGTTCTAAAAAGTTGTCCTTTCTATGTGCATACTGTGTAGTTTATGCCTATTGCTTCAATCTCACAACCTTTCTCTTCATTGAAGAATCTTGCCTCTTTCTTCTTGATAAGTGTAGTTTCTACACTTATTCGAGACCTAAAATCATGATATTTTATTTTTTTTTGGATAAAATTCTACCTAATTTATGTTATATTGTGTTTTGTAAGTAAAAATTTATATTTAATCGAGAAGTAGAGAAGAAAATGCAAAAGTGACAAAAAATGGCAAAATCCAATGATGAAACATTGGAGATAAATATTACATTAAATTAGTTTGAGTTAAATGAGACTCAATAGACTTGTATTGAAAATTTTAATAGGAGGCCCAAATTAAACACACACATATGATAGAGAGAGAGAGAGGGAGAAAGAGAATGCGCAGATGAAAAATAGAGATAAAACTGCGGCAGGAAAGAAAGAGAGAGGAGAAAAAGAAAGGAAAAATAGAGAAAAAAAGGGCAAGAATGAAAAAGAGGAAGAAAAGAAAAGGATGGAACAAAAAGAAGAAGAGTCGCGCTACTCGTACATAATCCCTTGACAAAAAATTTTACCGGCTGACGTGGCCTTATTTAAAAGATTTAAAAACAATAAAAAACGTAACTTTGCTGAAAAGAGTTGAAATTCTTAAAACCCAAAAACCGGATAAAACAAATCTCTCTCTCTCTCTCTCATACCCATTTTCCCCCAAATTCTACCCAAGGAGCAGACCTCCGTTTCGCCCCCGACATTCTTCAAAATTCCGGCCTGCATCACCGGGTGGAAGAAGAAATGAACCCCAACATACTTACCCCCAAAATATAGAACGGGTTTTGAAGACATATTTGTCACGAGTGGTCCGACTTTGTAGATCGACGACCAAGTGTGAGCTGCGAACTTCCGCCATGCGAAGTGTAAACCCAGGAGAACACGTAGCTTGAGAGTAAGCAAATGTTGTCGTTGTTGCTTTATGTTTTGTACTGCGATTTTGTTTGGGTTTTACCGTTGCCTAGTTTCCTTCGCATTGTAACAATTCACCGGTTTGAGGTTTTTCGTGGAGTTTAAAAATGTTAATGAGAACTATCACGGCATTTTCGGGCTTTTAGTTCTTTGGAATGTTATTTGAGCATATGTGTTTCCTCTTTTTTCTTGCTGAAATCTAAATTGAGCGTTGAATTTTGCTTTGTGGGTTTGGGTGTTTCCGTTCGCGACTAAATTGGTGCGAATTATATGAAATTGGTGAGAATTATGTGAATTTTGCTTTGTGGGTTTGGGTGTTTCCGTTTGGCAGCTAAATTGGTGCGAATTATAAGAAATTGGTGAGAATTATGTGAATTTTGCTTTGTGGTTTTGGGTGTGTCTGTTCTGGCAATTAAAGTGGTGCGATCTTATATGAAATTGGTGAGAAATACATGAAATTTGCTTTGTGGTTTTTGATGTTTCTTTGCCTGCAGCTATATTGGTGCAAAATATATGAAATTGGTGAGAATTATATGAATTTTGATTTATGGTTTTGGTTGTTTCATTTTTGGCAGCTAACTTGGTGCGATCTGTGAACTTGACCATCCGCACGAGTAAAAGAAGCTTAGAAGGGATTGCAAAAGGAAAGGGGCCGAATGGATTCTGACCTCCTATTCGTTGAACGTGTTTTGTACAAACTTTTCTAAGGGTTCTATTTTATGTTGTTCGTATTTAGGCGAAGTATGTAGTTGTTAGCGGATTATGGTTGAAAACAATGTAACTTTTACCATTTTCTTGTGCTAATGTCAGTTTGTTGTTTTGTTTCATTATTCTATTTGATAATGTTTTAATGACAATGTAAATTTTACCAGTTTCTTATGATTACATCGAAATGGGTTCTTGACTTCACCATTCGGTCACAAACTTTAATTTCAAATAGGAATTACATGAAAATAGGTTACCTGCTATCACGTGCTATAGATTATGTCAAGAAGGAATTACATCAAAATGGAGTCATTGTTATCACTTTGCTTTAGATAATGTGAATAAGGAATTACATCAAACATCAAAATGGATTCACTGCCATAACTTCCAATAGCTAGTGTCTAGTACATTTACATCAAAATCACGTGTATGCCGTATCTTCCAATAGCTAATGCCTATCAGAACATATGAGATAGCTAATTACAGGGAAATGCCAATTATCCAATAGGTAATTACATCAAACATCAAAATGGCTCCACTTTGGGTTTTTCTTCATCGAAGATTTCAGCCAAAGGAGATATCAAAACACTCCTGCCTCCAATCTGCAACATAATCACAAAAAGGAATAAAGGCCGACACGGCGGAGGAACAACTTCAAACCCGAGGAGCAACTTCAGACCCAAACCAACAAACAACTGGAAAATGGAATTCATGTAAGTTACAGCTAGAACATGTATTGAAATTGTAGTCTTTAGTGTAGTGAGAACTTGAAAGTGACGTACCTGAGAAAACGATGGACCTGCCTTTGAATCCATTACCCAGTAGAACATCAAAAACTAGGGAATTATATCCATGAGTCTAATGAATGTGAACCTACCTTGGGAATTGTATCTGCCATATTGTGGTAATGGGAATGGCATAGGAAGTGAAAGTTGTGAAACTGTGACTTGTGGAGACATGGAATATTGTTGCGGTGCAGATATGGGCTGAGAGTAAAGTTCACCCGCACACATACCGCTACGATTTGATGTTGGTCTCTTTCGTATAACAGAAGTCGGTCTTCCCTATATGTCGATCATAATAAATGAGACTTTGTGGATACCATAAATTTCAAGTAGAAATGATGGTTGGGATCCATATACATGTACCTTCTTTAAAATCGACTCTAACGGGCCTTTTCGCTTGACCTTTTTTGGTGCACCCTTCCTTCGGGAGGATGTCGGATCCATTACATTCTGGCTTGTAGTATATTGTGACTCATTACACATAGCGGCATTCTGATTATTTTGATGCGAAATTGTATTAATTCCACAAATAGACTTCGTCAACGCTAGCTCCTTAGGTTGTAGTCCAATCCATTCCATTATGGCACGAGTCTGAACTTCGTCATCTGCAGCAAGGTCTGCCAACACGAAGAAAGTCTGACACATACTATCGTATCTCAACTGTCCAGGAGAACTAACCAATCCGTCATAGTTGACTGCGACCCTTGAATGTGCTCTATTAACATCTCTTCTCCAACGTCGCAAAATGTACCGTTCAGGAAGTGATGTTATGTCATTACGGATCAACACAGTGATGGCATGCCTACATATTATTCCTCTGAATTCGAACAAGTGGCAACTGCAACTAATTTCGCAATCCTTTCTTCGATATGTGACCTTAAATGATTTCTTCTTCCGACGTTGTTCATATACAACATCCTGACATACATCGTACGTAGTCCCCAAAAATCCTTCCGATGAAGATATGAGATCACAGTACACCTTACCCGTGAACTCCCCTTGAACTTCTCTAAACTTTGAAATGGTGTATACTGACTGAAACTGCTTCTCCATGTCATAAGTTGTTGCACACGGTACCATCTGCTTGGAACTCCTTCTCAACCTTACTCCGTAGTGTCCGTTCATACTGTTCGACAAACTGTTTCAAAGATGTCTTTGAGTGAACGTATCCGTCGAAAAATGCATTCATACTTTCACTTCTTTGTGTAGTCGAAATCCCTGCCCAAAACGCGGTTTTCAAAAAACAAGGGACCCATCGCCCTCGATTATCATAAAGGCCTGACAACCAAGTATTATCCTGCAATCCATATGACTCAATCATCGCTATCCAACCTCCTTCAAATTCTTCAATAGTTTGACAATCATAAACAAGTTCGTGAATAGTCAAAAATATTGAACCCTTATCCACGTGGTAGACAAACTTCTCGGGCAACTTCTTCAATATATGCCACAAGCACCATCTGTGTTTCGTATTTGGAAATACAATCTGAATTGCATTCTGCATCGCCCGATCTTGATCAGTAATTATTCCATGTGGAGCTTGACCGTGCATGCACTTAAGCCATTCTGTGAATAGCCACACAAAAGTGTCTGTGTTCTCGTTCGACACCAAACCACAACCGAGCAGTGTTGATTGTCCGTGATGATTTACGCCAACAAAAGGGGCGAACGGCATGTTATATTTATTGGTCAGGTAGGTGGTATCGAATGTGACAACGTCCCCAAACTCCTTAAATGCTTGCCTAGACCGACTGTCTGCCTAAAATACATTCCTCAGACGCGAATCGTCATCCAAATCCATGCTAAAGTAAAAACTCGAACACGTTGACTGCATTTTTGAAAAGTAAGATTGTATTGCTGTCGTGTCTCCTACTCCAAGTCTTAATCGCCTAACTTGTTCAATATAGTTTTGACAGTCCTTTTCATTACAAGTCATATTCTTATAACCACCGGCTTCCACCACTGTCGAGTTGTAGGATTTGTGCAACGGAATGCCAGCTAGATCATTCACTTCAAGCTTCCTCTTCACGTGTGCACTTAGTTCTCGATTGCAACTGTACATCCTGGACTTTGTAGGACTTGTTTTATGATTGTGCTCTAGGTGGACCGTGTTGATTCTCCAGGAGCCATGAATATCCGAACACGCAGATATCCTAGCTTTACAACCCGTCTGAATTGTAGGTTTAGGCTTGAAACAACCGCTTTTAGTAGAACTTCGTTTGCCTTCCCGACTACATGTCAACGTCAGATATTTTAAAACTCCGTCTTCATTCTTCTTTGAAGTGCATTTCCTAACTGGAAAACCAACGGCATAGGCATATCTTTTGTAGAAATCCCACATTTCGTTCTCATCCTTGAACGTCATTCCTACCTCGGGCACAATACTAAAATCTCCTTGTTCAATTACATCTTCCAATTGTTTCATATTGTCTTCCACGTTCTCACTGTCTGAGACGACCAAAATATCATCATCATCATCATCATCACCATCCATGATTTATTCAACTGCGAAAAATATAAGCACTCCATTTCAGCAATACATTAACATTGCACAAATCATTCATTTCAATTAATATGCATGAATTTGTTCAGTTCAATTGCAGAATGAGTCCGGTCAAAATATTAATTCGAAAAATTCACTTCCCATTTAACGTAAGGAAGCATGGTCAGAGTTTGAGCAAATTTCACTAAATTGCATAATGAGTTAGGTAAATATACGAATTCCAAAAATTCACTTCCATTTAACGTGAGGAAGCATGGTCCCAGTCTGAGCAAATATATGAAATTCGAACAATGTACTACACGACATGGCTCATACCTTCCTGTGGAATGGGTCGTCGTTTCCTTGTTTACAGGAAGCTGGGCTACAAAGATGGACGAAGCTCGAAGCTATAATGGAGAAGTTGATGGACCTTCACGTTCAAACCAAGCTCGAGTGAAGCTGGAGTTGCTGGGCCGAACAAATGAGGGTCGATTGAAGAAGCTAGAGTTGATGAGACGAACATACGAGGGTCGATCGAAGCTAGAATGAAAGAAGATTTTACCTTCACGTGAATGGTGATGGCGGATAGATTTTGGAGATGGAGAGTGGAGACGATGGCGGGTAGATTTGGGGGAAATTCTGGGCCTGATTTTATGGGGTAAAGATAAAAGATATGTGGGTCAATATTCAATGCTATTAATTAATTACTTTCACTTTCCCGCGTCACGTGTTTCATGCCATGTCAGCATTTTTAAAATTCGGTCAGAAATTTTGTCAAAGGATTATGTACAAGCAGCTTTGTTGAAAAGAAGAAAGATGAGAGAAAGGAAAAGTCAAAAAAGGTTGTCACTAGAAAGGAAAGAGAGAGAAAAAATACGCAGAGAGAAGATGAGAGAAAAGAAGAGAAAAAGAAAGGAAAAAGAAAGAAGACCGCATACACGAAAAATTTCAGGTTTCGTCACTTTTTGGTGATATCATTCTACTTTTGCGTATTTTTATTTTTATAGTATGAATAACTAATTTTTCTATTAGGGAAAATAATGTAGTTGACCTGTGATCCTTTATTTTTCTATTCAAAATTTACGTGATTTATTCTTATATGTGTTGGTTTTACTATGAATTTAATACTTTGAATTACTTGATTATTAATTTGATGATTATGACGAATCGAGAGGTGAGTTTGAGATTTAGACCATATAGTAAAATTCGATAAATTAGTATAACGTGTAGAGATACATATACTAATTATTGCGGTCATAATATGAATTCTTAGAACTAGTGTTTCATTTAACTAAAATTGATTCACGTAGAGATATAGAATTTAATTAGTTAAATAGACTCAACGAAAACTCAAGAGGGGTAAATTGAATATAATAGAAAAATTCGATCGAACGCTACATTATGTTATGAATCTTGATTAAGAATTGATGTGATCAATAGATGAAATTGTTATGTCTTAATATTCATGACATATTTGAATCTTCAATTATCCGTTGTGTGCAATTCTTTTATACTTTCAATTAGATAAAAGTAGTTAGGAAAAATAATTACAACCATCATAATTATTTACTTGCTTTTGTCAAACGGGAGTTAGAAAAAATTGATTAAGTCCTGAAGTATAGTATTCGTGGGAACGATATCCGGACTCAAATGTCCACTATACTACTTGTTACGATATAAAATCGTAACAAATTTTTGCCACCGTTTCCGAGGACTATTTACTTTTAGTTTTAGTTTATTTTATTTTTAACTGTTATTTGATTTTACTTTCTTTTATTTTAAAAAAAGAAGAGTTTGTTGTATGCTCCGTACCCAAGGCGACGATCTTGAATCGTTTGATTTGGAAATAGAACGTACTTTTAGACGAGGACACAAGGAACACAAACAAAAATAGCAACATCAAATGGCCGACGATCAAAATATTCAAATTCCTGTTCAGCTAATTGGACAAGTGGCCGCAAGAGTAATAACGCTATCAGATCAACTTCCGGAGGGATGGGAAATAAACGAAGGAGGCTTGCCAGTTTCAATGTTCTTGACGCCAATAGACGCGCATGCGCGTTCCAGTATTGTGTATCTAGATTTCGGGGTAAATAATTTTCAGATAAGGGCAGAGTAGATCAATTTGATGAGCAACACTCTCCAATTCTACGGGCTACCTCATGAAAATTCGAACACACATATCTCCAGATTTCTCAGAAATTGTCAGAACTTCCATATTCTGGGGGTTAATGAAGATGCTATTAAGTTGCGACTATTTCCATATACACTGAGAGATTCTGCATTGGAGTGATTAGACGTCAAACCTCATGGAAGCATTACTACATGGGAAGAATTGATCAGAAAATTCTGCAACAAATTCTACCCACTGGCGAACATAACTAAAATCAGATTGGAAATTCAAACTTTCCTACAGAAAGATGGAGAGAGCTATCACGAGGCATGGAACGAATTCAAAGAGTTGATGCGAAAGTGTCCAAATCATAAAATCACAATAGGCAATCAAGTGCAGTACTTCTACATCGGCCTCTCACCATTGTCAAAATCTCAGGTAAATTCCTCTGCCGATGGATCGATCATAGAAAAATCGGTAAAACAAACCATGGATTTATTTGAGTTAATTGCCACTATACATTCAATGTTTTCATAAGAAAGAGTGGTACCACAGAGAGCATTTGGGATGTATGAATTAGATAGTACAACATCTACAAACGCGCAGATAGCAGCTTTGACAAAGCAAGTAGAGCTATTGGTGAAATCATAAACACGAGGAATACATGCAGTGATGGATGGTCTATCATGTAAAAATTGTGGAGCTAACAATTTGACAGAAAATTTTATGTATTTGGGCTTTCCCGATAAACAAGTCAACTTCACTCAAAATGACTTCCACAATTTTAACCCATATTCGCAAACATATAACCCAGGATGGAGACATCACCATAATAGAATATGATTGTAGGATAAGTGATAATCATTTAGAGTTTGTTTCATCCAAAGTATTTGTGCACAACAACTTGCCGCCGAGATATATTCGGCCTTGGCCGTAGATAATGCCACCGAATTTTGTTTCTTACTAAACCATGACACCGACCAAAACCTAGAAAATGACAAGCTCCACTAGTGCTTTTTCGATCAATTTGACATCCGGCCCAATTGGCATCCGAGTAGCTAAGTAAGTCAATGTGAGTATTTTTCGGATACCAAAGTCCTAAGGTTTGAGTCCCACTAAGATATCTAAAATTTTTTTTCATGGCTTTAAGATGAGATTTCTTGGGATTTGATTGAAAGCGAGCACACATGCATACACTAAATATGCTGTCGGGTCTACTTGCAATTAAGTAAAGAAGGGATTCGATCATACCTCGATATTCGGTGACGTCAATGTAGACTCCATGATCATCTTTGTCGAGCTTCGAGGATGTGCTCATAGGAGTGCTCATAGGTTTTAAATCACCCATTTCAAATCTCTTTAACATGTGTAGTATATACTTACTTTGATTGATGAATCTGCCATGATGTGATTGCTTAATTTAAAGTCCGAGAAAGAATTTAAGTTCTCCCATCATATTCATTTCAAATTCCTTACTCATGTTTTTCGAAAACTCTTCACATAGATGAATATTTGTTACTCTAAAGATAATGTCATCCACAAAAATTTGAATAATAAGTATGTCTTCCTTTTGTGTTTTAATGAAAAGAGTGGAATTCGCCTTCCTAATTGAAAAACCATTTGAAAGTAAAAATTTGCTCAATCATTCATACCAAGTTCTATGAGTTTGTTTTAGACCATAAAGAGATTTTCTAAGTTTAAAAATGCGATTTGAAAATTTGTGATTTGCAAATCCGGGTGGTTGTTCGACAACACTTCTTCTTGGATACATCCATTTAAAAATGCACTTTTAACATCCATTTGATAGAGAGTGAAATTTTTATGACATGCAAATGCAAGAAGCATACGAATGGATTTTAACCTAGGAATCGGTGCAAATGTTTCTTCATAATCAATGCCCTCTTCTTGATTGTAACATTGGGCCACTAATCTAGCCTTGTTACGCACAATAATCCCATTTTTATCTCGTTTGTTTCTAAAAACCCATTTAGTACCAATGACGATTTGATCTCTTGGTCTAGCGACTAAATCCCAAACATTGTTTCTTTCGAATTGATTTAGTTCTTCTTGCATGGCTAGAGTCCAAAACTCATCAAACTCAACGTCTTTAAAATTTTTGGGTTCAATTTGTGAGATGAAAGCACAACTACCAAGATGATTTCTAAGAGAGGTTCTAGTGGTAATACCTTTAGATGGATCGCCTATTATTAATTCCTTTGGATGAGATGTGACGAACTTCCATTTTTTTGGTAGCGGGAAGTCTTTTTGAATCTCGGTTGATTTTTCTCCAATTTCTTGTATGTTTGGCTCCTCTGTTTGTTCTTGATTTTGCATTTCTTTGTTTAGGTCTTGAACGTTCATATGTTCAAATGGAGCTTCCAAACCTACATCATCATCAATACCTTTCTCGCAATCAAGTGAGTTAGTCTCATCAAAGGCGACATGTATGGATTCTTCAACGACTAGAGTTCTTTTGTTAAATACTCTAAAAGCTTTGCTAGTCGATGAATATCCTAGGACAATTCCGACATCTGATTTTGAATCAAACTTTCCCAAATTATCTTTAGTATTCAAAATAAAACATTTGCAACCGAACACTTTGAAATAACTAATATTGGAAATTTTATTTTTCCAAAACTCGTAAGGAGTTTTGGTTTTCTTACGACTAACATAAACTCTATTCGCAATATAGCAAGCAGTATTGACAGCTTCAGCCTAAAAGTATTTTGGTAAATTATTTTCGTTTAGCATAGATCTAGCAATCTCTTGCAATATACGATTCTTCTTTTTTACTACACCATTTTGTTGAGGAGTTATAGGAGCCGAAAAATTGTGTTCATATCCATTTTCATTACAAAAGTTATCAAAGTCAAGATTGTCAAATTCTCCACCATGGTCACTTCTAATAGTTGTAATAGTGTAACCCTTTTCATTTTCAACCTTTTTGCAAAAATGTTTAAAAGTTTTCAAAGCTTCATTTTTTACTTTTAAGAAAATGACCCAAGTAAATCTTGAAAAATCATTAACAATAACGAAGATGTAATGTTTACCACCTAAGCTAGCCGTTCTTGAAGATCCAAAAAGATCCATGTGGAGAAGTTGCAAATGTTTTGTAGTTGATAAAAAATCTTTTGGTTTGAAGGGACTTTTTACTTGCTTTTCGAATTGACACGCATCACAAATTTTATCCTTTTCAAATTTCAAATTTGGCAATCCTTTCACAAAACAATTTTTGGAAATTTTTGAAATAAGATCCATGTTAGTGTGGCCTAATCTTCTATGCCATAGCCAAGTTTCATCTTTTAGTCCAAGTAGACAATGTACATTATTTTCATATTCAACATTTATGATATAAACATCTTTATTTCGGCTTCCTACAAAAATCATCTCTTTTGATGTAGCATCCTCAATTAGGCATTTAGAAGAATCGAATTTAATGTTATAACCTTTATCACATAATTGACTAATACTTAGCAAATTATGTTTTAGATTTTCTACTAATAGCACATTTTCAATAGAAGGAGATAAGTGTTTACCAATGTTGCCAATTCCAATGATTTTTCCTTTTGCGTTATCTCCGAAAGTTACATTGCCTCCATCCTTATTTTTGAAGTTAGATAGTAGTGATTTATTTCCGGTCATGTGTTTTGAATATCCACTATCCAAGAACCATTTGCTCTTCGTTTTCTTTGGTACCTACAGTATGATTTAATTTTTGACTTTTGGTACCCATGCAAATTTGGGTCCTTGGTAGTTAGTCTTAGGGGATTCTCTAATCCACTTATTTTTTTTTCAAAAAATAACTTCTTTTTAGCAAAGCAATTAAAAGCAACTTGTCCACTTTTATTGTAAAAGGTACAAGTGATATTTGAAGTTTTAATAAACATGTTTTTTAGAGATTTTTGTTTCAAGGAAGGTTTGAATCCGATTCCCCCTTTGTCAAACACACATTTTTGATTTCCAAACATTTGATCAAAATTTTTCTTTCATTCGGTGAATTTATAAACAATTTTTGTCAAATCATCAACTTTTTCTTGTAAAGATGTGTTTTCCTTGACTAATAAATCATAATAAACTTTTTCTTTTTGTTTTTCTAAAGTTTTCTTTAATTCATCTTTCAATAAGGAGTTTTTCTTTTTAAGAATAGAGTGACTCAAAGCAAGTGTTTCAAAATCTTCAAGCAATTCATCATAAGGGCTAAGTAGTTCATCATAAGAATATTTTTCTTTTGAACATACCTCATCTTCAAGTGCCATGAAACACATGTTGGCGATTTCATCTTGACTATCGCTTTCATTTTGGTCTTCATCATCACTATCATCCCAGTAGCTTGGAGTGCCTTTTTCTTGAAGAATTTCTTTTTATTTGGGCATTCGGTTCTTTTGTGACCCGGTTTGTTACAATCGTAGCAAATGATTTTCTTGCCCCTTTCTTCATTCTTTTCTTCATTCTTTTGGAATCTTCGGTTATTTCGGAAGCCTCTCCATTTTTTGACAAGAAGAACCAAGTCATCGAGCTCTTCGTCACTCATGTCGTTGCTTGTTGTTCCTTCATCAATAGCTGATTTGACGTCTTGGAGCCTCTTTTTCTTCTTCTTTGCTTTTTCTCGTCTTCTCCTTGATTTCGGTATTGTTGAGTTCAAATGTCATCAAGGTTCCATAGAGTTCTTCCAAGGGACATGTGTTTATATCCTTGGTGTTTTCTATCAACATTCGTATAGGACTCCATTCTTCCGAGAGTGACCTAAGTATTTTGCTTACAAGTTCACCGTTAGTATATTTTCGATCAAAGCCCTTTAAACCATTTATAATATCGGTGAAACGAGTGATTATGTTAACAATAGATTCATTTTGTTTCATAAAAAAAATTCTGAATTTTTTAACTAACATATTTATTTTAGTTTCTTTAACCTTATTTGTTCCAATATGAGTAATTTCAAGAGCATGCCAAATATCATGAGCCGAATCATTCATTTTTATCTAGTGCACAATAAAGCAAATTTTTGGTCTTAGCATTCAATGATAATTTTCTTCTATCCTCTTCCTCGTATTCCTCTCTAGGTTTAGGGATACTTTGATCGAGTCTACCATCAATTTTAATAGTCTTTGTAGGCACATAGGGACCATATTCAATTATTTCCCAAATATTATAATCAATTGATCGAACATAGATTGTCATCCTAGCCTTCCAATAATTATAGTGTGTGTCATCAAAGAAGGGAGGTCGGTTAGTGGAATGCTCCTCAAGATTTTGAAACATGGTGTTAGCCATTACTCAAGATTGTTAAATCTTTTCAAATATGAGCACCTTGCTCTGATACCAATTGAAAGTCCAAGATTGACTAACCGAGATGGGGGGTGAATCGGTTTTAAAACTTTTTCGTTAACTATTCAAAATTTTAATGATGATGAACGTACACAAGTAGACACGTAAATAAAGCAATGTAAGTTTACACAAAGTAGAATTGTTAAATAAAAGGGATAGAGAAAACAAACGATATGTTATGGATGTTCGATCCAATGCAATGATCTACGTCCCCCGTTACTAAGCTCTCCGACACGAGCAAGACCTTTTTCACTACGTTGATTGACTTATGGTGCAATCCAACCTTTTACAACGCTTCCGGTGACTTACAAACAAGGAGCACCGATCCTTTTATAATGTTGAGCTTTACGGGACCTCAACTCGACCCAAAACTATTGAGCTTTACGAGACCTCAATATGACCCACAATTTAAGAGAGTTTTACAAGTAAAGAATCTTCTCTTCTTATCTAATGATAGATTCAAGGAGTGAGTACAAGAAGAGAAGAATGACAAATACTTCAAGGATGGCAAATAGGATAGCTCAAAGTGTTGATATGAGAAATTTCTTGAAAGACTAAAGATTTTCACAAAATCAATCACTCAAAGGTTTTTCAAAAGTTTGGTGCTTTTTGATATTCTTAAAGATGAAGAATAGAATGGTTTTGATCAATAAAAGCCTCACTTTAATGCTTAAGAAATTGGTTCTTTCAAATGATAAATGAATGAGGTATTTATAGCACTCAAACCGGCCAAAGTTCTGTCCAACCGGACAAGGGATCCGGACGTCCGGATTGTCAAAAATACTAGCCGTTTGAAAATGTCAAAAAGGTAAAAAATATGACCGTTGAGGGTCATCCGGACGTCCGGATGGGCTTTTTGCCCCCGGACGTTTTCTCACTTGATTTTTCGCTCGATGCTATATTTTGAAGTACTTTCTCACGAAATAAATGACTCGATCCGGACGTCCGGATGGGCTTTTTGCCCCCGGACGTTTTCTCACTTGATTTTTCGTTTGATGCTATATTTTGAAGTACTTTCTCACGAAATAAATGATTCGATAAAAGCTTTATGTAATCATTTAATTTTGAAGATAATTTTTCTTATGCATAAAAAAAATTTACTTTGAGCTCTTAGTCATTATTTGCCAAATGTTGAAGCATTTTACCTTTACATAAGTGTGAAATGTTTAAGTACTATGTTTTGATCATCTTGACATGTATTGTTTGATCGTTCATCGACTTTTGTCTTGATTCTTTTTTAGGCTACTTTTTGCGAGTTTCATTTCATTTTCTTGATTTGCGAATATATTTTCGTGTCGATCTTCGTGCGCAAATTTACTTGACCTTGAACTTCATGTTATTGACTTTATGCAATAATCACTATAGGCACTTGAAATCAATTTGTTAGATAAAAGCAATTTGTTTGTGATAATCAAAACGAGATGTCAACCATAGGTCAACAATATTGAGCACATGAATTAAGTTAAGCATTGTGTAGGAATGAGTTGATTTCATAATTGAATATGTTGAAATAATGAACCATAGATGCTAAACAAAAAACTACTAAATTTTACATTCTTGGATCAAATTTAGAATAGTTTGGGGGGATTTCACTGTTGTAGGAAGATGTTGAGATAAATAGGGATTTCATGTGTGAAATTAAAAATCTTTTGTGGATTGTCTAAGGTCAATATGATGCAATTAGGTGAAAATCTCAAGTTAGATGTCATTTTATTTGAATTGGTGTTAAATGAGTGACATTGCACTAGTCAATGCATTAAAAATATTTTATTTGAAAATTTCTCTTTGTAGCCTTTATAATTCGAGCAATTAAGTCTGCAAAGATTTTTAAAACCTGGTACCCTATGGTCATCTAACTTGGGAGTCATTGCCCGAAAGCTTGTTACATGGGTCATTTAGAAAAGTTAAGGGAGAAAATGTTTCGAATAAAAAAAATTATTCATTAAAAAAAATCCAAAAAAACAAGTGTATGAAATGGAAGACGCACCAAATGCCTTGATTAAGTCTCAAATACTTGTTTAAGAAAATTTGACTTTTGATAAGAGATTGTTAGCATAATTAAGTTCTAGAGATTGAAGTAATCAAATTTAATGGAGAATCCTTGTCTATTGAAATGTTGAACTGTAATAGGTGAAATTTTGTCAAATTAGAGAGGTGATAATAATAAAAAAAATCTAACCTTAGTTCACACACTGGAAAAGAGTGAAAATAATAAATTTGGTGGGGTGTAAATCTTACGAATGATGAAAGAATATATTTGATCATTGAGGGTGAGATATTGAAACAACTTATGAATTCATAATGCTATGGTTAATTCTTCACACACGCACATCGATTTTACATTGAAAAAATAAATTTTAATTTCTGTATTGTGATTTTAAAGCTGTGCATAAATTTAATATTATGATTTCAATCCCGAGATAAAAAACCAAGTTAGCTAGTTAAATGTTGTTGCTTTATTTGATTGACCGACCACTAATTAGATAATTAGCATTGCGTGTTTGTGCGTTTGTTATGTTGTAGTTTTGTTTGAGGACAATCAAAGATTCAAGTTTGGGAGTGTGATAATGTAGTTTCTACACTTATTCGAGACCCTAAATCATGATATTTTATTTTATTTTGGATAAAATTCTACATAATTTATATTATATTGTGTTTTGTAAGTAAAACTTTATATTTAATGAAGAAGTGGTGAAAAAAATGCAAAAGTGGTGAAAAATGGCAAAATTCAAATATGAAATATTGGAGAGAAATATTACAATAAATGAGTTCGAGTTAAATAAGTTTCAATGGAGAGTTATATATATATACTAGGTTTAAGCAACGTGCAATGCACGTTTACTTAGTTTATATATAATTTTTTTGGTTAAGAATTAAATTTTTATTAATAAAGATGTAATTTTTTGGTTAATTAAATAACTAATGATGTAATGTTTATGTAATTGATAAATAATTACACATTGTGATTTATTAAAAAAAGAGCATTAATAGAATCTATAGCATCGTCCTATATATAAACATCGCTCATAGTTTTATGAAAGCTGTTTGAGATAATTTTGATTCTAAGATAACGATTCAGCATTTTCCTCATCTTGCACTGCTTCAATAGAGAGGACATTAAACTGCCTATATTTTTTCTCCTTTAGTTTCTCTGGATCTACATAAACTTGAATCTTCCAAATTTCTTTTGATAATTTCTCTGCAACGCTTTTAACATATGGTCGATTTTCCTACAAAATAAATTTTGAATATGTTTACATAATTAATAAAAAAACCCAATTATTTTTAAATAACTCATTATAATAAAAATCAAGTTTTGAAGAAAAATTTAAGAAATACCTCTCCAGCATGTCCCATCAATTCAACTGTTGAACAACCAAGTGCATGTTCTGCTACTTCACCAAACATAGTAGCAGCTAGTTTTCCAGTATTATCGTCCAGTTGAACATATCCCCTAGCACTTTAAATGCGTTGAATATATTAATTTTAATTTGAATAGTGTTAAATTCTAAATTAAATCAGACATCAATTTTAAATTAAAATTGTAAGATACATACCGTGGTTTGTAGACCCATTGGCTTTTGCAATATATACAAACGAAGCTTTCATTGTATTTATATCCAGTTCCTTTATTACAGTCAACGCATGACATGTAATAAAATACTTGGACAAACTCAATCACATTTATCTTCGCCCATATCCAGAATTTTGCTTTCTACATTAAATCATAATCAATTTTTACAATGAATGTTAGTGTAAAGACAAAAAAATGTATAAGTTTGTGTTTCGTACTATTATATTATATCAAATTTTACACTTAATCATGAACATTTTGTACATAATAAAATAATAGATAACATTACATTACAATACAATACAAAACTAAATAAATAAATATTTTTTCTTCATTAAGTTCAATGTACCTTACCAAATAAATTATTAGCATTTTTAAACTGATAATCTCCACGTCCATTTTGTTTTTTTAGTTTAATTTTTTCCTAGTGACTAAAATGTAGTAGTACAAAGCATTTTGCATTTCCCATTCATTTATTATTAGATAATGGAATTCCAACAGACACAACATCAATTGCCACAAACGGTGGCTTAATTGCTATTTAATGGAAACAATAAAACTAACGGTGAAAAAAGATTTTCCGTTAAAACAACCAATTCCGTTAGATTTTCCGTTAAAACAAGAATTTCCGTTTCATAGGCACTTTATATATATATATATATATATATATATATATATATATATATATATATATATATATATATTAGGTGCAAGCAACGTGCAATGTACGTTTGCCTAATTTATATTTAATAGTTTTGTTTAAGAATTAATTTGTTATTAATAAAGATGTAATTTTTTTGGTTAATTAAATAATTAATGATGTAATGTTTATGTAATTGATAAATAATTAGATGTGTGATTTTGATGTTGTGATGTAAGTTGGTGAGATCGAAGAAAATAAGCAAAAGTTGACAAATTTGGAGAAATTGCTAAATTGTAAGGGATCCAAAGTTCGGGAACTAAAATGTAAATACTTAAAAGTTGTGCCGAACCTCACGATGAAGATTTGAGAGTACTCGGAGTCAATTGGATAAAGGAAGACATCAATGGAATCAAATTTAGTCAAAAGATGATCACAAATCAATTTCCAACCGAAAAGTTATGCTCCGATGTTTTAATCTCATATTGAGACCTATTTTTGGCATATAAAGTGATCGAATTGGAGAATGATGTCTGAATCAAAGTTGTAGCCAGATTAGTTAGCTTTCCAACTCATTTTGAATCGCCTCAATCGGACATCGGAATACAAAGTTATGATAAAAATACTGAAAGAAGGTGCAGCTGCCTGTTTAAAATAAGAAATTCCGTTACATAGTCCGTTAAAACAACAAATTCCGTTAGTTTTTCCGTTAAAAACAAGAAATTCCGTTACATAGCCACTTTTAATATATATATATATATATATATATATATATATATATATATATATATATATATATATATAAAGAGAGGGGGGAGAAAGAGAACGCATAGAGGAAAAACAGAGAGAAAACTGCGACATGAAAGAAAGAGAGAAAGAAGAGAAAAAGAAAGGAAAGAGAGAGAAAAAAATACGCAGAGAAAAGATGTGAGAAAAGAAGAGAAAAAGAAAGAAAACCGCATACACGAGAAATTTCACGTTTCGTCAATTTTTGGTGACACCATTCCACTTTTGCGTGTTTTTATTTTTACAGTATAAATAACTAATTTTTATATTAGGGAAACAATGTAATTGACTTGTGATACTTTATTTTTCTATTCAAAATTTATGTGATTTTATTCTTATATGTGTTGGTTTTACTATGAATTTAATGCTTTGAATTACTTGATCACTAATTTTATAATTATGTTAGTCTCTTACGAATCGAGATGTGAGTTTGAGATTTAGACCATATAGTAAAACTCGGTAAATTAGTATAACGTGTAGAGATACATATACTAATTATTGCGGTCATATGAATTCTTAGAACTAGTGTTTCGTTTAACTAAAATTGATTCATGTAGAAATATAGAATTTAATTAGTTAAATAGACTT
This sequence comes from Fraxinus americana, assembly GCA_035079005.1. Lineage (NCBI taxonomy): Eukaryota > Viridiplantae > Streptophyta > Magnoliopsida > Lamiales > Oleaceae > Fraxinus > Fraxinus americana. The sequence continues at coordinate 17,643,956 of CM068708.1, read as the reverse complement.
AACGAAAACTCGAGAGGGGTAAGTTGAATACAATAGAAAAATTCGATCGAACACTATATTAGGTTATGAATCTTGAATTAAAAATTAAAGTGATCAATAGATGAAATTGTTATGTCTTAATATTCATTACATATTTAAATATTCAATTATCCGTTGTATGCAATTTTTTTATATTTTCAATTAATTAAAAGTAGTTAGGAAAAATAATTACAACCATCATAATTATTTACTTGCTTTTGTCAAATAGGAGTTAGAAAAAATTGATTAAGTCCTGAAGTATAGAATTCCTGGGAGCGATATCAGGACTCAAATGTCCACTATACTGCTTGTTATGATATCGTACATTTGCGATATATAAAACGGAACACTTCTCTCTTTCTCTTCTATATATATATATATATATTTGTATAATTCTATCCATTTTACAAATTTATTTTTGTACATTTTCCCAATATCTTCTCAAGGATGCTCCAAATCTCTTCGAATGAAAAATTGCGTCTATTCCCTCACAATTCTCCAGCAGTGGCTACCGCTGAAGCTGCTGGTTCAATATCTAATAATCACATGATTTCTCCGAATAGCTACAAAGTGTTGCTTAGTGGAAAGCACTATTATCTGAAATCACATATTGGGTAGGGGGGTGAAATGATTTTTATTTTTTAATTATTTATTTGGACACATTTGTAACTTTTTGGAAATTTGAGGATTATGGTTACAATTAATTCTTTATTTTTTCTTTCCTTTTCCTTTTGTTTTATTTAAATAGGAGGGTATATTTGTTATTTTATAATTTTTTTATTGAAAAAATGGATGAAAATGATGATTTTAGCAATGAAAGGTGTAATAGGGACGAAAATGCAAAAAAAAAAAATTAAAAAAAAATAAATAAAAATTTTTTTTTTTTGAAAGGTAAGGACGTTTTGTACTAATAACCCAATGAAAAGTACTTTAAGGATGTGTTTAGTTGTATTTATTTTTCATAGAAAATGTCAAATTTTCACTTAAATTCCTTAATTGTATTTATTTTTCATGGAAAATGTCAAATTTTCATCTAAATTTCTATTTGGAATGTTTGATAGTTATTTTTTTCTACTTGAAAATATTTTCCAACTTTTGAAAATATGGCTAGTTTTCCTTGTTTTAAGGAAAATATTTTATTTGGGGAGAGTATTTTTTTGTTTTCATCACAACAAGGAAAATATTCTCTTTTCTAAGAACTATTTTTCATGCCAATAAAACACACTCTAAGTATAATTGACAGTCGGACGTCAAGATATGTAGCGAGAATGTAATGAAGCTAATCTACCATCAGATGTCAATACCATCCGATTTATACAATCCTTGGACCGATTTCATGTAACTTCATCTCTGGACTTCCAAAGTTTTGCTAGAGTTTTCACACGTAATTGACAAACATGTTAGGGGCTCAAAGTTAATTAAAATTAATGTTACTTTTTTGCAGGTTAGCAGACTGCAGACACTTGCAATTTTATTGATATTTTCAAGATATTATTGAAAAATGTTCGATAATATTTGACGTTGATGAGCAATAGTTATATGTACGATGAGGTTATTAAACACTTAAATAATGAACATAAATGAAAGTAAATTAGGGTTTAGTGTGAATGACACTTGTACCCTTGCAACCCTAGATATAATTACCATATGTATCCCTATTCTTTCCCTATAAATATAGGGCTTTGGTTCTCATTATAATACACAAGTCTATTGATTTTTCTTATTCTCTTCTCTTATTCTCTCTTTTCATTACACGTTATCAGCACGAAAGCTTAATTATTCAAAGTTTAGAGAAGGTAGTAATTTTTTTTTTTAATCATCAATCATATGTACCAAAATCAATTTGATGACATGTGAATTATTTTATATACACGTGCATTATAAATTGGTAAGAATTTCTGCTGAAATCAATATGAATTTTGTGATTGAAACACTTTATCGCAATTAGGGAAATTTCTTCCTAGACATGCTGTAATTTGTAAAAGTCTACCATAATTTGCACTGATTGGAACACGTACTGTAAATCTGCCACAATTCTGTCAATTTTTTTTTATATACTTTATGGTTGGAACACGTACTGCATGGATTCTGCTAATTTTTCTTTTAATAATGATAGCTTTTCTCCAACTCAGTCAACATGGATTGATTGGATTCTGCCAATGTTCCTATACCTAGAAATTAATTCACTCACCTTGAAGTCTAACATAATTGTGTGTGTATACGTGTATGCATAATTGAAATTTTTTTTTTAGTATAATGAATTTATTTATTTTATGTCTGAAGTCAATTTTATCTTTCTCATGGAATTCATGTGTATGTTTGGAATTTTTTTTTTCTAATCCTGCCTTTAAATAAATTTAGATGTTCACTTTTTAAATTGATAATTTATCATGTTGTTGCTCCTGAAGTAGCACAACATTATAATTAATATTCTCGAAAAATATTATTTACTCCTAAAGAGCATAAATTATATTTTTCAATATTCCAGAAGAATATTGACATATTGCTCTTGAAGAAGCAATATTAAAATACAACATGCTCGTGAAGTAGCACAACATTATAATTAATATTCTCGAAAAATATTATTTGCTCCTAAATAGCATAAATTATATTTTTCAATATTTCAGAAGAATATTGACATATTGCTCTTGAAGAAGCAATATTAAAATACAACATGCTCCCGAAGTTGCACATGTTTCGAAGAACATAGTATTTTAAATTAGTGTTTATCCCTGAAGGAAAACACGTAACTTATGTCATATTGATATTGACTATTGATATTTAATCATATTCTTCGAAACTGATTGTATTTTCTTTTACTTTATTGTGTAGTTAAATCAAATGGCAAACATCACGAAACTTGAGTTTGCTGCACTTGACATATCTGGCAAAAAATATTTGTCATGGGAACTCGATGCAGATATCCATCTTGTCTTAAAAGGTTTGGGAGAAACAATAAAAGAAGGAAACAAAGAATCCTTGCAGGATCGTGCAAAAACACTCATCTTCCTTCGTCATCATCTTCACGATGGATTGAAAATTGAATATCTCACTGAAAAAGATCCACAAGTTCTTTGGAAAAAATTAACTGAAAGATTTGATTATCAGAGGACTATAGTCCTCCCCAAAGCCCGTTATGAGTGGATGCATCTTCGTTTGCAAGATTTCAAAACTATTAGTGAGTACAATTCTGAACTATTCAGAATATATTCAAAATTGACATTGTGTGGAGAAAAAAATCACTGATGAAGATATGTTTTGGAGAAAACGTTTTCCACTTTTCATGCCTCGAATGTGCTCCTGCAGCAACAATATTGTGAGCGTGGTTTCAAAAGGTACTCAGAACTCATATCTTGTCTGCTTGTGGCTGAACAAAATAATGAATTGTTGATGAAAAATCACGGGTTACGTCCAACTGGTTCTGTACCATTGCCTGAAGCAAATGGTACTGCATTGTTTGAAGCAAATACAATATCAAGACAAGGACGTGGACGTGGACGCGCACGTGGACATGGATTTGGACGTGGACGCGGACGTGCACGTGGAATAAATCATGGACAAAATTATCAACAACAAGGCAATAATTTCAAAAGGCACAAAGCAAAAGAAAGTAGCACATCCAAAAAGGAGCATGAAGAAAGTTGCTTCAGATGTGGAATGAAAGGGCATTGGGCACGTACCTGTCGTACGGCAAAACACCTTGTGGATCTCTACCAAAAATCAATTAAGGGAAAGGAAAAAGTGGAGACAAATTTTGTTGATTATGATGGTCCAATTGATGTGACTCATTTGGATGTTTCTGATTTCTTTACTGATCCAAATGGGAATATTGACCATTTGATTGGAGGTGGCGTAATGGAAGATATAGATTAGTTTACTTTCTAGTATTTCCTTTTCGTTTTAGAAATTCAATTTAAATTATGTCCTTATTTTTCGCAAAATATTTGAAACCTTATTATACATCGTTAATTTTATAATACTGAATTATATTTACTCTTTTAAATTTAAAATTCAAATATATTTGTTTTCTTATAGATTCACGATGGATTGTCAAGATACTTGTTTGTTGATAGTGCAACTACACATACTATTCTTCAAGACAAAAAATATTTTTTGAACTTAACATTAGCAAAAAATAATGTTAATACGATATCAGGTGCATCGAATATCGTTGAAGGCTCCGGAAGAGTCTGTATTATTTTATCAAATAATACAAAATTATATATTGATGATGCACTTTATTCAAGCAAATCCAGAAGAAATTTGCTTAGTTTTAAAGATATTCGTTACAATGGATATCACATTGAGATGATGCAAGAAAATAATGTTGAATATCTTTGCATAACTTCTTTTGTATCTGGCCTGAAGCAGATAAAAGAAAAATTTTATGAACTCCCATCTGGCATATATTACACATTTATAAAAATGGTCGAATCAAATATTATCACGAACCAGAAGTTCGTTGATCCAAAAAATTTTATACTTTGGCATGATCGACTTGGACATCCAGGAGCTATAATGATGCGTCAAATAATAAATAACTCACATGGACATCCTTTAAAGAACCAGAAGATTCTTTTACCTAATGATTATCCATGTATGGCTTGTTCGTAAGGCAAGTTAGTCATTAGACCTTCAACTATAAATGTCAATATTGAATCTCCAACTTTCTTGGAAAGGATTCATGGAGATATATGTGGGTCAATACACCCACCACGTGGACCATTTCGTTATTTCATGGTATTGATTGATTCTTCTACTAGATGGTCACATGTTTGCCTACTTTCTACTAGGAATGTAGCTTTTACCTAGACTACTTGCTCAAATCATAAAATTACCTGCGCAATTTCTCGATTATTCAATCAAGACTATTCGTCTTGACAATGTTGGTGAATTTAGATCACAAGCATTCGATGATTATTGCATGTCAATTGGGATTGTTGTTGAACATTCAGTCGCACATGTTCATACACAAAATGGTTTAGCAGAGTCATTTATTAAACGTCTATAACTTATTGATAGACCATTACTTATGAAAACAAAACTCCCAGCATCTGTTTGGGGTCATGCCATATTGCATACTGCGTCATTGGTTCGTATTAGACCAACTGCCTATTATCAATATTCACCTTTACAACTAGCATTTGGTCATGAACCTAATATTTCTCACTTGCGGGTTTTTGGTTGTGCTGTTCAAGTCCCTATTTCACCCCCACAACGGACTAAGATGGGTCCCCAACGAAGACTTGAAATTTATGTGGGTCTTGATTCACCATTTATTATTAGATATCTCGAACTTTTAACAGGTGATTTATTTACTGCACGATTTGCAGATTGTCATTTTGATGAAATGATTTTCCCAATTTTGGGAGGGGAAAAGCTACATCCTGTTAAACAAGGTAAAATTTCTTGGAATGAAACAACTCTATCTCATTTTGATTCCCGCAGCAATCAATGTGAGCAAGAGGTTGAAAAAATCATTCATTTGCAAAGAGTTGCAAATCAATTACCAGATGCATTTGTTGACACAAGAAAAGTGACAAAGTCATATATACCGGCAGAAAATATTCCAGCAAAAATTGATGTCACTGCACGACAATTTGCTGTAACAAATGAATCTCAAATACGCCAGAAGCATGGTCGACCAGTTGGTTCAAAAGACTCTGTACCTCGAAAAAGAAAGTACAAGAGAAAAACCAACCAAAAACTTCAGAAGAAGTAATGTTGGAGAAAATTGATCAATCAAATATTGAAAATATGGTTCCTGAAGAATCACAAGTGTCCGAAAATAATGAGATTTCAATAAATTATATGTTATCTCATAAATTATGGGAGCGAAATAATGTTGTTATAGACAATATTTTCGCCTTTAACGTGGCTCTTGATATTATGCAAAATGAGGATCCTGAACCATTGTCTGTTAAAGACTGTCAAAATAGAAATGATTGGCCAAAATGGAAAGAAGCCATACAGGCGGAATTGAATTCCTTAGAGAAACGGAAAGTGTTTGGACCTGTAGTTCGAACACCTGAAAATGTAATCCCTGTTGGATACAAATGAGTTTTTGTACGAAAGAGAAATGAAAATAATGAAATTACAAGATACAAAGCCCGACTCGTAGCTCAAGGTTTCTCACAAAGACCAGGAATTGATTATGAGGAAACATATTCTCCCGTAATGGACACCATCACTTTTAGATTCTTAATTAGTTTGACTGTGTCACAAAAGCTCGAGATGCGCCTTATGGATGTGGTAACTGCCTATTTGTATGGTTCACTTGATAGTGACATATATATGAAAGTCCCTGAAGGACTTAAAGTGCAAGAAACAAATGATACATGCCCGAGAACCATGTTCTCAATTAAATTGCAAAGATCGTTATATGGATTGAAACAATCCGGACGCATGTGGTATAATCGTCTTAGCGAATATTTGTTGAAAGAAGGCTATAAGAATGATGATGTCTGCCCATATGTTTTCATAAAGAAAACAAATATTGGATTTGCAATTGTGGCAGTTTATGTTGATGACTTAAATTTAATTGGAACATCAGAAGAGTTCAAAAAAACTGCAGATTATTTGAAAAATGAATTTGAGATGAAAGATTTGGGGAAAACCAAATTCTGTCTCGGGTTGTGATTGAACATTTCCCAAAAGGATTATTTGTTCATCAATCTACATATACAGAAAAAGTTTTGAAACGATTTTATATGGATAATGCACATCCATTGACTTCACCTATGGCTGTTCGATCACTTGATATAAAAAATAATCATTTTCGTCCACTTGAAGATGGAGAAAGGATTTTTGGTCCTGAAGTACCATATCTTAATGCAATTGGAGCATTAACTTATCTTGCAAATTATACTCGACCAGAGATAGCTTTTTCTGTAAATCTCCTTGCAAGATATAGCTCTACACCAACACAAAGATATTGGAATGGTGTTAAACATATTTTTCGTTACCTAAAGGGTACTACGGATTTAGGATTATTTTATTCTCAAAAGTCGGGATCTACTTTAGTGGGATATGCAGATGCAGGTTATCTCTCTGACTCACATAAAGCTAAATCACAAACAGGATACGTGTTTACACGTGGAGGAACGGCTATATCATGGAGATCTGTGAAGCAATCATTGACAGCAACATCCTCAAATCATTCTGAAATTATTGCAATCCATGAAGCAGGCCGAGAATGTGTATGGTTGAGGAACATGACCAATCATTTCCATGCATCATGCAGATTAATTTCAACAAAAGATAGTCCAGTAATTTTGTATGAAAATAATGTTGCTTGTATTGCACAACTCAAAGGAGGTTATATCAAAGGTGACAGGACGAAACATATTTCTCCAAAATTCTTTCATACACATGAGCTTCAGAAGAATGACGACATCGAGGTTTAACAAATTCATTCAAGTGACAATTTGGCTGATTTATTTACAAAAGCACTGCCAACATCTACATTCAAGAAATTGGTTCACGGGATTGGAATGCGTCGACTCAAAGATTTTCAGTGATCAACATCAGGGGGAGTAGCTGTACTCTTTTTCCTTGTTTAGGTTTTATCCCACTGGGTTTCCCTAGCAATGTTTTAATAAGGCAGCATTTATCTTTAATACTAAAAAATAACTGTACTCTTTTTCCTTCGTTTTGATTTTTTTGTCCCATTGAATTTTTATCAAACAAGGTTTTAACGAGACAGATATTTTGTAATGTGTCATTCAAGGGGGAGTGTTGTAAAAGGAAAGTAAATTAGGGTTTAGTGTGAATGACACTTGTACTCCTACAGCCCTAGATATAATTACCATATGTATCCCTATTCCTTCCCTATAAATATAGGGCTTTGGTTCTCATTATAATACACAAGTCTATTGATTTCTCTTATTCTCTCTTTTCATAACAAAAAATATAAAAAAGAGGAAATTTCAAAGCCAATTTTTTTAAGGTAATTAGCAGAAAATGTCCCTATCGTTTACGCTCATTGCTCAAATCGTTCATATCATTTCAAATTTGACTATTGTATCCTCATTTCAACCTTTTTTGTAGTGTTGGTCATCTTCGCCGCCTTCCGTCAAATATGGATAATTGGTGCAAAACGTCCCTATTGTTTGTCTTCATTGCACAAAAGGTTCTTATCATCTCTTCTTCTTCATTAAAACATTGTAAAATCACTAATTTATTCTCTCTTTAAATAAACAATAGATGAGAAATATTAATGTTCAATAGCTGCCTAGATGTCCTTGGAACATGACCGTAGAACAGTTTCTTTACGCGTCTAGGATTTTGAGACGGGAAAGTAACGAAAGTTATTGGCTTTACTTAGGGTTTTTAATTAACAGATTAACCTGCCATAATCACTTCGATCTTCTACGCATCAGCCTGTCATGATCATTCGGCCCACCCTCCTTGTACTTCAAACTCACCTCACTAAGTCAGTAAAAAATATTAGCGTTCAATGCTAGAGATCAAGTTTAGGGTTTTAAATTAACTGATTGTTCAATACCAAAACATTGTCCTTTTTGCTGAAATTTGTATGTTCCGTCGGTAAGTTCTTAGATTTCCCGCGAAAATGCAAGGTCCAAATCTCCAAGCTCTTCAATGGTTCATCTAATTTGGTCCACGAGTATTGGACAATTGAGTTGAATTGACCGAGTATAGAACAATTGATATTTATTGGGTGAATTTAACTGCTATTGAACGATTGGGATTTCTTGAGTTTCTAGTTGTTTGAGCTGATTTTTTTACTTGATCACATTTTTGGTGAATATCAGTATTGATTCCTTTCTTCTTTTTTTTTTTTAAATTGGGGTTTTTAGATTCTACAATGGAACATGAACAACCTGACTGAAAAAGGAAAAACTATATAATATTTCTTCGAAACCGAAGATGAATCTAAGGACGATACTTCAATTCCAAGTGTGCAACCTTCTCTAATTTCATCTTGTGGGATTTCTAGTGTCCAATCTCTCCAAGTTGAACACGATCTTGAGAAAAGCAAGCAAATATGTTTAACATCTTGTTAATCTACGGAATGAGGTTAGACGACCAAATATAAGAGCAAGGCCTCGTCAACAACTTTTGGACATCTAGGTTGACATGATGGGTAAAAAATCTGGCCATCATTCAAATCAATGGCCAAATTGCGTGCAACATCATGAAACTGTCAACAAAACTCTTTATTAAACAAGCAAAAGGGGAAGCAATAAAAAGGGAAGTCCGAACGCATGCACAACAGCTATAAGAATCAACTCAAAATACATAAATAACTCGTATATACCAAAACTTAACGGCAAAGAAGTCTAATTAATGAGACTGTAAATTATGAACACAGAAGTAAAACCGACTAGTACATTCACAAAAAATTACATATAAGACACTTTTCTCTTTATTTGCTCCAACGTGACACAGAAAACGCTTTCCACATAGCATATAACTGGCGTATGATGACATTCTCATCCGTATAGGAAAAACAAATAGACAAGACAGATCCGAAAGTAGAAAAAACATGGATTGTTCCAGTGGTTTTAGCTTGCAATCAAGAACAAGTGTTACCATCTAACCTTTCTACTGCATCTCTTCAATCACAACTGCATCTGCACCCCACGAAAACATTACAGACAGCCCACCCGACTCTTGAAAAAAGTTTCACCGGCCAGATCAAGAGTTCTTCCAATAAGGAAAGAAAACATCCTGCAAATTTTCCCAAACATGTCAATTTCATTGTTGATACACAAATTTGAAGAAAAGGCCTGAAACACGCATTCGTTCTAACTTCTAAATATATTGCCAGGATAATGACCAACAAATGCCCCTACCCTGAGGAGTTTTCATCAAGTATATGTAACACCCAAAAATTATGACTGTCGATACAGTAGAAGAAACAACATGATAATACAGGGCAAAGGATGACAACAATGGTAGTTAAAGAATCCAGGACAAATACACACAGCTTGTATGGGTGAGCTTAATAGTAAGTCAAACTTACTTTCAAGTAAATTTTTGTGTCCAAACAAGTTTGAATAAGTAAAAAAAAGTTTCCAGAGAAAAAAAATTACTTATTTTGTCTGTAGAATGGGGTTACTTTCAAATAACTAACTAATTTTCAACTTTGGCCAACAAAAATATTTTTGTTCTAGAACTTATTCCTTGAGCCTATATTTGGCTCATGTTTATAAATGCTCAAGCCACTTTTTATCCACGCATTATGAGAGACCCACAAGTACTAATTTATCTTCCACTCATTTCTATCTATTTATAATTTAACATTTCCCATACATGCTTTTAGTAGATCTTTTAAACTTTTCCAAATATGCTGACAGTCGTGCCATGCTATACAGTTGCAGAAACCATGGAAGAGTGACTACTTTACCTTCAACCGAATTTGAAACCCCCTGGTGGAACTGGAAGTTCACCTCCGAAGTTGAATCCAGATTGTGTAGTATCACCAGAGGGCAGCTGCTCATCCTCTTCTTCTAACCAATACGTTTCAAGTATCTTCACAGCTTTCTCGTATATTTCATTGTTGTCATGACTCTGGAGGTTCTCAATCTTCTCTAGACCCTCTGCATCATCAATCATTTGCGCAAAGATATTCACATCTTTGGTGTTGCCTTGGTTCTTCTCAGCTTCTCCAACCTTCAGTATGTTCTCAAGACCTTCCAAGCAAACCGTGACAACCCTTGGATCTGGGCAAACTAGAAGGTCGCACATTGGCTTTATACAACCCTCTAGCACCAAGAACCTGCCACCAAGTCGAAGTATTATAATACTCAACCCAAATGTACAGTAACCTACATGACTGATATAATGGCTACAAAAAATTATACTTGATTTGCTCGTGAGTTCCCCCAGACGTGGCATTTGAAATAGCCCAAGCAGCCTCTTTCTTTATCTCAAATTCAGCATTTTGAAGCAATTGAACAAGAGGTGAAACAATACCAGCCTCAATCACAGCCTGTGTATTCAGATGACATATCCTCAGTATCCAGTATTGTAAGAGATAAATGAAAGACTCATACTTACACAAAAAACAGAACTACAAATGGCCCACATCAAATAAAAATGCTACTACGGGACAAAAAGAAAATGGTGAATATCTTTAAACAAGACAGCAAGAGAAAAATCATCAGTCCTGATGTTCAAAAAAATATGTGAGTCATTTTTACTTCAACCCCCTCACCGCCCCCCCCGCCCCCAAACAAACCATAAAATAAAAAATAAAATTCCATAGTAATTTGCATACCTGAATCTGATCCTTATTTCCAGCAGTGATGTTTGAAATGGTCCAACAAGCTTCCTTCTTGATGCTTTTCTTATGATTTTGAGTCAGCAAGTTAAGCAGACAAGGAAGAGCCCGATTCTCAATAATAACCTGAAAATAATTAGATGGAAGTGAGTTTGTTTTCAGGTAATGCGCTTAGTCCTTGGGTAATAGGAGTGAAATTCTTATTAGAGTTTCATTTAGAAGGCAGTCAACTTGACTCTTTAAAAGATACTCATAAGTGTATTTGGGTTGATCGCTCCAGCTGATACCGAGTTGAAAAAGGGTTCATCAAAGAATTAACTAGTCTCTTTATATTTCCACCATTCAAAATTTCAAATCATCGGGGTTGTTAAACATGTAAAACATTTTCCTGTCAAAGGACCCTTACAGTACATCACAATGGCATACCAAGAAATGCCCCCATACACCTTCAGAACCACAACTACGATTCCATTAAATGATCTAAATGGAGTTATAATGCATTGTTCAAGGACAGTAAAGGACTACATAAGAATAGAGACAATCAAATTTGACGAAGAGCTATTGAATTGATACATAAGAATAAAGAAAAACAAATTTGATGAAAAGCTATAGAATTGATTTCAGAAACCAATAAATATCTTTCAAAGATCACAAGTACTCAAAAATAATTATATAAAAAATAATCATAAAAGAAGCCTAGTAAGCGATATATTAAATAAACAGTAAATTGCATTTTCAATCCTTTCTACCGTTCAATCTATTGATGCAATTTCCGACCTATTACGCACTCAAATCAATCTACTACATGCTAATAAGGGTCTTTCGGATTTTATCTCCTTAAAAAATGGCAAGTGATTGGCCGTTCTATCGAGTACATCCCTTGAAGGCGTATGCTCCCAGTATGCACGAGTCTTTGGCAGATTTGACAACTCTTATTTTGCATGCGTACTTTTTTCCTAGCCCAACCATTTTTCACATTTTAGTTGACAATATGTTTGTACAAGGACAAGTGCTTGAATCATGAATTTCACTATGCATAACTAAGCATAACTATTTTGAAAAGGAAATTGGATTTCAATCATTTGATTTAAATGAAAATGAAGAGATCCAAGTCACTACAAAGATGTTCAAACATTTAAATTGGCGATGGAACAAAATGGAGGCAATTTAAGAAAATAAAGACAAGAAACTCGTGTGGTGTTGTAACAAAGAGAAACAATGAGAAAGTAGGAAACTTCTGTTAAACGTTCGATGATGATAAAGAAGAAACACCACATATAGACATATGAAAAACATTCCAAGGGTATCATATATGAAAGAGCAAGTGCTTAAAGACCAACTATATAAAAGATTAAAGACAAAAAAGCAGAAAGATCGGTAAAATGAAAGGTAGATTTCCACTTCATATCATCAAGATAATCATCCGTTCATACTAAGAGGAAAGGATCACATGCACAATAGATATGCATCAAGTATGCCAATATTCCCATATTAGACTCACATCAAACACCAATGATGGTTGATGAATATCTCATAACCACAAGCACATTAAAAAATAATAGAAAAAATAATAATATCCAAACAACTTTTTTACACTTCCCTCATGTAACAAATAATTTTTCTATACTGGACCAAGAGCATGCTTGGCTCAATTTTAAAAAGAATAATGCTATCTAGCTCTAGTTTAAATTGCCACACTTGATAGACCAAATTAAATGGATCATGTGACCTTGCATTTAAATGAATCTATTATTTAATACCATTTAGTTGCCACCTAAATTAGTGTTCAGCATAAGTGGTGACGAATAGCATTATTCATTAAAAAAGTTCAATTATAAGAGAAAATAATATATTTTTTTATTACGTATGTATTGGTTCAAAGTGATTTTGACGAAAGGAAGATCTTACAATCAAATAAGTTTTTACTTTTGACTTAAATATTTAAAAAAATGTTAGGTATGTTCTAGTCCAAGTTGAAAATAAGTAAATTATTTAGAGAGTAAGGGAGATTTCAATATCAAATAAGTAACTTCTTTTTACTTGAGAAAAAGTTTAAGGCCAAACATGATTCGAAACAAAATTTTCTTAAAAGTAAGGTGATCTACTTTTAAGACCGGCCAAACATGCACAAAGAGGCATAAGATGACAAAGGAGTAACCCAAGTAACTTCAAAAATCTTCTCCAAAAAATAACTAACAATCATCTTCCACCACTTGTAGACTCATAATGAATTCGTGTTTGTACATACTTGACCATACCTTTGGCATTTCTGCATTCTACTGTTTTCACAAGGTAACCTTTTGAAAGTATGCTGTATCTGGATTACAAGAGGAGGTATGTGCTTCAAACGTACTATGAGCATTGTATCAAAACTGAACATAGATCGTGAATATCACAAAACAATGATTATTTAGCAATAGAACAGCAACAAGACCATACTTTGCAAAATAAATAAATGTTAACCATGAACCATCAAGCATTGCAATGCATTTTCTGTATTCTTGACAAGGAGAAAGGAGAATATGATACACAACAGAGGGATTGGTACATAGACCATCATAACTACTAAAAGTCCAGATGACATACCATATACATTTTATACATGAAACAAGTCAACAAGAGTTCGCTAATAAAATATAGTAGGCTGTGGAGACTGGAGACCACTGGAAGGGTGAATCGACCAATTGCTTAACCATGTGACAACAAATTCACATGCTTAAAAAGGAATTTCTCTAATAAAGGTCAAGTACAAGTGCCAGCTGTATACCTGAGTCTGCATATCATCTCCAGTCACAATATTACCAACAGTGCGCAGGGCAGGAATCAACACAGATGGCGAAGGATGTCTATAAACCACAAGAAACCCAATAAGCACAACTATGAAGTTCAACATACAAAACTGAAGTTACAAATGAATTCCACGAACATAGATGTAAAAAATATGGAATGATATCAAATAGGATTTGTCACTGACAGCAAAAGTTCAACCAAACGAGGGCAAACACCAGCCTCGATCACAGCTTGAATTTTATCATTTGTCCCGTCAGATAGATATGACAGTGCCCAACATGCATCAGTAAGAACTTCTTCATCATTTGTGTGTATCAGATGAGCAAGAGCAAGGAGGGCAGGCTTCACCTGCTCAATAATTTTCAAACGGAATTGCTTCAATATAAAACGGTCCAGCAGTATTGATATGCATCAAAATAAGAAAAGCGAAGTAATAATAGGCCAGACCTGCTCAAACTGAGGCTGTGGCTTTCCCCGACAAAAGTTTGACAATGTCCACGTTGCATTTCGCAACATGGATAGCTTTGCTTTGTCATTAAATTGTGCCAATAAGGGCATTAACGCTCCATAACTAAGGACAAGATCACGACATTTTGGTGAGTCACCAGCAACATTTCCTAATGCCCAAACTGCCTACATAAAGTACTTGAACATAAAGACAAAAAACAGCCGAAAAGTAAAATTCAAAGCTAAAGCACAGTGCCTTTATATTATATACAACATCTACCTGTTCGCGAACATCATCGCTAGGGGAACTAAGAAGTCTCACAAAAATGGGAACTGCACCATGATCAATCACGACCTTGGTGTTATCAGATGTTCCGGATGCAATGTTTGTAAGAGCCCAAGCCGCCTCGAACTAGAGATAGGAATAACTCAATGCATCATGCAAAAAAATTAGCAGTTGAAACACAAGAAATAAACAAGAAGAAGCACTTATTAGCCCAAATTTAAACCTGAAGCTGCGGGTAATCATCTCTTGCAAGAAACTCAACAAATCGAGCAACAACTCCAGACTGTATTACTTCCTCAATTGGTGGGTTTCGTTCTGTGGAAACAAATTAATTAAAACAGAACCAGCTGAAAGAAAAATTAACACTAGACAGTAATAAGATCCATTTCAAATTAAATAGCATCAGCGAAGATTTTAATTAACTAATTACCTATTGAAAGAAGTTTGCGAAACTGAGTTGTGGCCTCGAGTTGTAGTGTGCCGTCATTTGACCAAACGCCAGCGATCATTTCCGGAAGACTTTCCAACTGAAACAATGAAAAATGTAAATACAATAGCACACAACCGTAGTCAGATTATTCCAACTAGAGCAAAGACAAATCAAATCAAACTATTGTCCTCTCACATTTCTTCACGAATTATAAATCGATTGTATTGCGATCTACAAGTATAGTTAAAAAAACACTAAACTCCCTAGATTCGAAATTGAACAATGAGCTAGAACTAGTTTCATGTTCAACAATCATCTATAACAGTGTAACTAATCTCATAAAACTCCAGTAGATCAAAGCTCTACGATATTCAAAAAAGCAGAAGAATCAATCGCAAGCGTGTTTTCACCTTCTTGTCCACCTGCTGAGAGATGTTGACGGTTGGCTGAAACTGCTGTGCTTGTAAACCTTCACGGCGCTTCTTCAGCAAGCTCTCCTCCCTTCGATTCTTCCGGATCTCCACCATGTTGTCCTCCCTCCTCCGCCGCCCCTCCTCCGCGTCCACCGCCACCTTGTACTTGTTCCGCCTGACCTCCGTCCTCGCGTTCGGCCTCAACGACATCGTTTCCGCAGTTCAAAAAACCAGAATACCTAGATAAAATTCAACTTTTATGTATTGAAATATCTTTGATACTGACGAGAGTTAGAGAGAGAAAATAAGGTCTATGAGCTATGGTGGAGTGGGCTGATGAGGTGATCAGTATTATCAGGTTTCAACGATTAAGAAATGGACATGGCTTTCGGTATATTTACATTAATGCCACGGTTGGAATTCGAAAATTAGTAGTTTGGTTGTCCGTTCGCAGCATAAAGTATATCTAGATCAGGACCGTCAACTACAGTGATAGTAGACCGACATAAAGAATCGTGTAGTCTCGTAACATGCGATTTAGGATTAGGAAAAAGCTTGTGACCCAGCTCAATGACACCCGATTGACAGGGTTTTAAATTGTCCCCACGTGTGTGGGTTATTAATTGAAGGGAAAAATTAATTGTCACGTGAGAGAGAGTACACTTACCCATAGCAGATTTACAGGAGGGAGGGAGAGAGAGAGAGAGAGAGTGAGAAATACACTTACCGCAGAAAATCGCAGGAGAAGAAATATTTGGAGAAAAATTATTTGGCGTGACATCTCCGGCTAAAAATCGGGAAATAACACGCCGGACACAGGAGATCACTCTACTCTAGTTGAATATGGTGACCACAGCTTTGAACCCGTCCCATTTGCATTGTGTAGTTTAAAAGACTTTGTTGCTGTTCGACCTATTTCCACTTCCAAGAATTTGTAGACGATTTGCTGAAGCAAGAAGAGAAACGACACAAACATTCAGAGGCTTTCAAAGGCGACACTGTTTTTGAGTTCAATGAGATAATAGCAGCAAGAGGCTGTCTTGGACGATTTTCTAGTAGCGAAATCAAGAAAAGTATAAAGGCATTTATTAAGCTCGAATCCTGAGAAGCTTTGGTACCAAATTTTGTGGTTAGTTTCTGCTTCAGATCAAGAATAATACGGGGTTAAGGTTTTTTTAACTGACAAATACCTTTGTTAAGTTGTCTCATTTTGGAGATTCTTATAATAAAAAGAGTTTTCTTCTTAATTAACCGAGATGGGATGAACAGTGATTTTATATTTCATATTCTGTTTATTTCGTATTTTATTTCTAAAGTTGAGGACTAATTGCGGAAATGCGAAGAAAGGTTTGGGACCAATCTTATTCATTGCAGAAATGTAAAGAAAAGTTTGGGACCAATCTTATATATGGATGATTAACATGGGATTAAGAAAGCAAAAAGTGAAAATCTTATTCACTGCTAAAAATGATCAATCCCTCATTTTTTTTGTTCAATATAAATTCTTCTATTATGCATGTTTTTTGAGTTAGACTAGATGACCTTTAAGTTTACCATATACTGAATTTTAATTATGTTCTAATTTTGTTGATGAGTAGAGCACTCTATTTTGTAGAATGTGTTCGAGAATAATTTTGTAGCTATCTATTGTAGTGTTATTAACTGTATAACTGAACGTGACTGATTATGTTATTGCAGCTGAAGAAATTATGGATGAAGTGTCAAACGAGCATGATGATGCTTTGGTGGAAGTGGATGATAACGGGACGGACTCCGTTAACATAGTAGAAGGTGAAACCTCATTGGGATACGGTGTCATTGTACCTGAGGTGGGTATGCAGTTTAAGGATTTGAAGGATATGTTTGACTTGTACAAAAAATATGCGTACGCCGTTGATTTTCCCGTTAAGAAAAGAAACTCGAAAAGAAGAGACGATAGAGAATTGAGATATGTGACACTGACATGTAGTCGTGAAGGTTGAAGAGTTAGTAATACTAGCGATTCTTTGAAGTCACAACCAACAATTCAGATGGGCTATAAAGCTAGAATCTCCGCATCTGGAGATATTTATGGAGTCTGGAGAATTAACACGGTCCACATCGACCACAATCATGAAACTAGCCCTTCGAAGTCCAGGTTATTTCGATGCAACAGAGAGTTAAACGCACATGTGAAACGCAAGCTACAAGTGAATGATTTGATAGGAATTCCATTGCATAAAAGCTACAACTCTACAGTCGTAGAAGTAGGTGGTTATGAGAACATGAGTTGCGTGGAAAAGGATTGTCGAAATTACATTGAAATGTGAGACGATTAAGACTTGGAGAAGGAGATGCCGCATCAATACAATCATATTTTTCTAAAATGCAAGCACAGTACTCGGGATTTTACTTCAGCATGGATTTAGATGAGGATTCGCAGTTGAGGAATCTATTTTGGGCAGATAATCGCTGTCGGCAAGCATATAAGGAGTTCAGTGATATTGTTATATTTGATACCATTTACCTTACAAATAAGTATGACATGCATTTTGCCCCTTTTGTTGGGGTCAATCATCAGGACAATCAACACTGCTCGATTGTGGTTTGGTATCAAATGAAGACACATATACTTTTGTGTGGTTATTTAGAACATGGATTCAGTATATGCACGGTAAAGCACCGCTTGAAATGATTACCGATCAAGACAGGGCAATGCACAATGCAATTCATATCGTTTTTCCAAACACAAGGCATAGATGTTGTTTGTGGCACATTCTAAAGAAATTGCCTGAGAAGTTTGGATACCATGATGATAAGACATCGATATTTAGGACAATACACACATTGGTTTACGATTCGCAGTTTCCTCAAGAATTCGAAGAAGGTTGGCTGCTTTCATTGATAGCTATGCATTGCAGGATAATGATTGGTTGTCCGGACTATATGAGAACAGAGGCCGTTGGGTTCCTTGTTTTCTGAAGACTAGTTTTTGTGCAGGAATGTCAACAACACAAAGAAGTGAGAGTATGAATTCATTCTTTGATGTGTATGTCCATTCCAAGACCTTATTGAAGCAGTTCGTCGAACAGTATGAACGAGCATTGCGTAATAAAGTTGAGAAGGAGTTCCAAGCTGATTTCAAGTCATTTTAACAAATGTTACCGTGTACGACACAATACGAAATGGAGCAGCAGTTTTAATCTGTTTACACAATTTCAAAATTCAGGGAAGCTCAAGAGGAGTTCACAGGAAAAGTTTACCGTGTTATCATATCTACTTCGGAGGGGCACTTTGGGACGATGTACGAGGTACGGGAGGATGTCATGTATGAAGGGCGCCGCAAAAAAATTGTTTTCTTCATCTCGTTCGACACAAAGGAATGTAATATTGTTTGCAGCTGTCACTTGTTCGAGTTTCGGGGAATAGTTTGTCGGCATTTCATTGCAGTATTGATTCGTTGCCATGTAACATCACTTCCGGAAAGGTACATACTATGGAGATGGAGGAAAGATGTGAGTAGAGCACACACCAGGGTGGTAGTGACTTATGACGGTTTGGTTAGTACTCCTGAATAGTTGAGATACGACGACATGTGTCGCGCTTTCGGGCAGGTGGCAGGCCTTGTCGCAGATGATGAAGGCGAATCACGTGTGATTATGGACTGGATAACACTTAAATGTGTCTTATGATTTCAAAAAAATCATGTAGTGGAAACAATACCGTCTCGCAACATACTGTTCAATTAGCTGATCAGTGCACCGATTCCCAAAATAATACTGCATGATTATACATGATCCGAAATCGTAGCGTACAAAGGGATGCCAAAAATGTTTCGAAGAAAGGGTCCATTAGAATCGAGTTCGAAGAAAGCCAAGGTATGTTAACACCTTAGATTGTGAACTTTAGATGTGTCGAAATTACTAAAACTAACTACATTTTATCCACATTTAGGCTAGTTCGGCATCGAGCAAAGGGAAGCACCCGAGAATGAGGCAAAGTGATGTGGCGATAGTGGCGTCGACAACCAATTAGCTCAATTACAACAATATTCCGTGCAGACACTATTGTCATATTTACAGTATTCCATGCCGACAAGATTCCCGTTACCACAGTACTTCAACGCAAGACCATTATCCATTTCAGGACTACTACCGTCTTCGAGTTTGATCCATCTTTCATCAGCAAATGTTATATATTGTTCACAAGGTAAGAACACTGGAGGACATTTAAACTTCAGATGTGTAGTTATTTCATGTACACACATTTAATGATCTCATGTATTGTAGGTGAAGCAATGTCTACTACTATCCGCCTTTACCGAATTACTGAATGAAGCAGATCCGGTAACTATACTGTTTCTAGTGGCTTTTGTTTCATTTTCATTTTTTTCTTGGCTTGATTTTAGTTGTGATATGTAAATTAAAATTTTGACAATGTGAGTGGTAGGCAGGGACCGGGAAAAATCCCATTTAAGGAAAAAAAAAATTATTTTTTAGGAAAAATTATATATGTTGGAATAAGTTGTTAATTTTAGCATATATTTTAGTAGTCTTGCGTAAAAGTGATGGACTGTTGTCTTACCTTACAGTAAATTAATAGCTAAGCATGGTATTTTAGATTTTCAACAAAGGACTATCTTTGAGCAGGTAGGAAAGGCGGGAAGGAGGGTTAGAAAACTGAAACCTGGGACTAAATGGAGAGGATATTTGAAAAGACAGATTTTACCACATTTTGGTTGCGGCCCGCCGACTAATATTTTTCAGAATGATGTTTTCTCTTCGTGCTTTGAGGAGGTAGGAAAAGGTGGGGAGTGTGTTAGAAAACTGAAACCTGGTGCTAACTTTGCTGAATTAATTCCTAATCCAATTATGTTAACATATTGTTATCTGATCCTTCATTTATATTTAGAGAATCCTGTTTGAGCTCTGTATTTATTTATTTTCTGGATGCATATTTGCTTATGTGCTACAGCTAATATATGCTAATTTCGTATTTTAGAGGATGGAACTAGGTAGCCAATAAAGTCATGGTTTTTGTTACACAATGTAAGAGGGGAAAGCTTGAGTAGAAGTGGAAATAGATATATAGGTACGAGACAGAAGTTGTGCGGAGTCTAGTTTTAACCTTTTTTAAGTTGTGTGGCAGTTTTAAATGAAATGGTTAATGAGAGAGGAAATGAATCCAAAGAGCTATTTAGTTAGAATTGAAGTATTACAGTCTTTATTATTATTATTGAATTTTTTTTAGGCAGTAACCACGGAGAGGACTACAATTTCATTGTCCATTAGTTTCTATGAAGACTATGGAGTCATTTTCTTCAAATTGAGATACCTTAGTCTACGAAGGAGATACTTTTATATAAAAGCAAGAAAGACTCTTCTTTTACATTTTGTTTGAGAACCCAACATATTGTTATCCGATCATTTTTTATTTTCCCGCGTAGGTTCGTTTCTGCCACTCATTCCACGAAGCTTAATTGTCATTAGGCTTCAAACTTATGAAAACAAAAAACTGGAAATACCTACAACTCTCTTGCAGCAGCTGCGTTTGTCTGAAATAAGTTATTTCTTTTGTATTGGCAACTGCCCATATGTTTAGATATAGCTTGCATTGTTTGGATTTTAATTTTAAAACGGGCAGATATAGCTTACCCAATATTCGAGTATTATTAGGTGCTTTTTTTGATGTTCCATTTGTTGTCTGAATTTTGTTTTTCCTGATTGTTGAAGGATACTTAAATGTCTGATGGATGTTTCATTTTGCTTGGATTTAATTGATCAAGTTCTTGGAAAATTACAGCGAGTTCACATATTTCATTGTTGGCAATGGGCGCTCCACTATTTCTTGGTGAATCAACTAAGTTTGTGTTTCATAAATCATTGTCTCATTAGAACAATTAGAATCTGTTTTCTTGATTGTATATTAAGACTTGTTTTGCTGTGACATAACAGATAAACACAGATTGAAAACAACAACTCCATAAATACATAAACGCTATAGAAAAAAAACGAAGACTGTAAAGTATAAACTAGAATATTTTTCAGTTAATACATTGTTAGTTAATTTATACAAATGTTCACATTCAAATAGTTTACAAATATAGTTCACATAGATTCGGTCATAATAATCCTACATATACAAAACTTCATGTGACCGTTCCATTAATGACTACTAATCAAGGGGACGCCTCCACTCATGTATTCGACTTCGTGCTACCTTTTGCGTTGTATACTATCACGTTCACCGAAATTCGAAGGTCAACTTCATTGTTGATGCGAATGCGAGATTGGAATATTTGTGACAGATTGTCAACTCTTTCGGTCGCCGCTTGGTTAATTGAGGTAGTGCTACAGCTAGAGGATTCACCGCTTGATTTTTCTTTCACAACCCAATCCCAAAAACCATAATTGTTACTGCAACAAAGAAATAATCGCCCTTTATTTGCAGTCTCCTTCTCAACCATGAACACTTCTCAAATCCATGCTTGCATGATGGACATCGGCATTTCCGCGGACATTCGGCAAAGTAGTGGCTTTTAGATCTACAACTATGACATATTCCAACATTCCTTCCAGCCATTCTACAATGGGAATAAACCACATTGCAATAGCATTTGAATAGAAATGACATGAAAACTAAATATAAATTGATTATGATTTGAATGCATTAACAGATAATTTCAAGAAGAAAATCGATATTCACTGGTAAAACACATCCTTTCACAACCAAATATGCAAACAAACACTATGGTTTACTTTAATGGGTCTGAACCGGGTATCATAAGGTATATAGGATATGAGAGCACCAGCAAATGCCCAAGGAGATGAGCTACATTTTGGTGCCCTTTACAGAAACTTTTCTCATTCAAGTTCATAATTTCTATTTAATTGTTCAAACATTAAATTAATTTCGATATCCGTCAAAGTTTTACAATTGATGTCAAATGAAATAATGCGTTGCATATCATCGAAATAAATATGAGATATTACAATCTTGGCATCAAACTATGCAAATTTCATCATAAATCCACAAGTTAAAGTTCATTTCTAGTAAAAGAAGGCTTTTTGAATTTCTTTGTAACTCGTACTCCAGTCAACAATTTTTAACTATAATAACAAGATGATATCCATGAAAATATACCAAAACCTCCATCTCAATACCAATTTTTTCAAAAATATACATGAAAATAAATAAATAAATGAAAAACATAATCATTTACCACTGGTGAATGCACAAGTCAAGCTCACAGCGAAAGCAAGAGAAGCAGTGAACAAACCGAGCAAAAAATAATTCACTGGATGCTTCTGGTAGTAGTAATACAAGGGGCACAAAACTGTCATTACAACAACAATAAAATAAAATTAACAAATAAAATCAATAAAATCCATAAATCAAAAACCCACTTTCAATATTTGAAACAATTGCAAAAGATATAACAAGCATACCAATAAATTCAATCCCGACGTCACAAGCTTTTTCCTACCAATAAAAGGGGTGATGATTAGAACAATATAAAGGGCCAAACCCGCCCTAGTTGTGGTAAAGAAAACTGACACTTGACGAACAGAAACCACAACAGACGCAACACCGGAGATTCAAAATCGTCGGGATGTAAGTGCTGCCGGAGGAGCGACGGTACCTTACATTGACGTGTAGCCGGAGATGGTGACCGTTAGCAGCTTGATTTGGGTGGAATTGATTGTGTGGAATTGATTTGGGTGGGTGTGGATTTGGGGGAAAGGAGTTGGCGTCGTTTTGGAGAGGTCTTCCAACGTTTTTTTTTAAATTTAATGTGCTTTCCACGTCAGCCAGGAAATACTCTATCATTGACCCGGGTTGTGTAGCGAGACTGTTAAGATTACTAGGTGGGGGCCACCATAGATGTATCCATCGTACATTTGGTAATTGATCAATCAAACTTTGGCTGCCTAAAAAGTTTACCCACCATTTTACATTAAATTTTGCACCAAATTAAAAATCATCTCCAACCATTTCCTTTTTTTTATTCTCAACAATTTATTTATTTGAAAAATAATTTATTTATTTATTTTACAATTAAATAAATTACTAAATAAATAATTACGTTACATTATTATAATTTATTATAAAGGCACATAATAATGATGATGATAATAGATTAATCACAACAATAATTATAATATTAATAAAAAGTTATTGTATTAAAAAATATATAATGCAAATGATACAAATACTCTGAATCAATTTGTTTAGAAAATAAAAACAAAGGGTAAAATTGACTTCGTACCATTCAGTGCAAAGTGAATAGTGTTGCATTGGAGACGTTTTGCACCATTTTTGGTGCATCTTGGTGTTTTGGTGTCTCCTTTGGAAGCCTGCTTGGTGTTACAGGATTTTTACAATATAGAGTTTAGGCATTTGAGAGGTCCTATTTTCAATCATTTTTATTAACGATTTGTAAAATAGTAAAATTCGTGATTGAGAGTTTATTATTCAACAGTTCTAATTTTTTTTAAGAATAAAATTATATGTCCATATCTCTACTATCTTAAAAGATGCAACTCACTGTTTACTATTCATTTGTGAAGCATTTTTTTTATCCCATCTTATCCATATCCCTTCTCCACTATTCATCCAAGTTTTAAGGGTAATATGGACTTCCTCCTACTCATACCCACAATTGTTGATTTTGAATCTCTACTTGCTTATAGGAAGAGAAAAAAGGAGGCAACGACAACTTCTTTCACAAGCTCTCTACTTTAGACCGACAACATCAATTTTATCTTCGCTAGCAGGTTAACGGAGGTTACAATTCAATACTAAATCGTATATTTTGCGGTTTTTTAATTCCCCATCGCATGCATAGGAAGATTGTGAGGAACAGCAATGGAAAGTTTGATATCTTTGGTAAACAAACTGCAGAGAACTTGCACTGTACTCGGAGATAATAGAGTAGATAACGAGTTACCTACTCTTTGGAATGCGCTGCCATCTATAACCGTCGTCAGTGGTCAGGTTTGAGAATTCCATTAATTTCTTAGTTAGTTTCTATAATTCGATCTAAGTTTGCAATTTAGTTTCATTTGTGACATCGGTCCTGTAGCATAAGATATTGAAACAGTTGGTCAGTGTGATATTAAGGGTTTGTTTGAGCCAATTCTTTGGAAAAATAAATTTATGTACAATAAATTATGATTCCAATCAGAAGATGAAGGCTTAATAAGAGGAAGTTGTTACTGTTCACTTCTACATGTTTTCCATTCGGAAAAAAAAATACATAAAGAGCTGATTCATTAGCAATGAAAAGAAATTCATGAACACTAATTCCATCTTTAATTTTTTGAATTAATTCATGTATAATAAAAATAAGATTTAGGTGTCGAAGCATGTTGCTTAACATTCATAAGCATTTACATTATATGAACATTTAAATAACCACTGTAGGGTTTGAATCTCTTGACTTTGCAAAAATGACTCAGGATGGTACTGTAGCACAGTAATTCCAACTGCGCATTGCGGCTTCTTCCTCTTTTCTCTGCGGTGCGCTAAGAGGACCCGTCCTCCCCGCGCACAAGGGCCTAAATGGGCGGAGATATACCCCTTTGAGTGCACGGAGATCTCTCCTCGCAGTGTCTCTACGTAGATCCCGCTTCGAGCAACGCCGTGCGGATGCTTCTCTCCACGCAACGTCATTTGTCTGTTATAGTTTACACGTATAGAGAATAGCAGATAAAGACTTCATCCATTCATCAGCATGGTTGAAAACTTTTTTAAACTATTCAGATTCTCTCTACTACAATGTATTTTTTCATTCATGTAATATCATTTTTGTAGGAATCTAAGAAGATTATAGGGAATATGAGAATCTGAATAAACTCCAACACACGTAAATCTCTATAAGTAGAATGAATATCTGAATAAACTCCAACATAGGTCGATCCCCATTTCGAAGTGGCAAACAATTTGCATAACAACAATAAACAAATAAATAAATTATGAAAAAATATCTAACAATTTTTCAATTCAACTATGTAATAAAAACTGAAACCATTCTATACACATCTCTATTGCTGAACGAATAATTTTCTTGTCCTCATTTTTTTAGTTTCCTCAATATACAGGCCATTGATAGTTGTTTTTATAAGCATTGGATACACTGGCTCCTGAGGCTTCCATAGCATTAATAGAACCAGAGGTCTTCTCTTAAGATGATAATTCCTACCTCTTTACAATACAATTTGACCGCCATGTCTATGAATAATATTACCAAATGTTTTATCCTAGAAGATATGCAAAACCGTAATATGGAAAATAAAAGTGCATAACCATGAACCTCAGAATTCAAAACAAGAGTGCTGGTGCTGGCCTTGTTGGTAAGGGTGATATCGAGGACTTCTCTAGAATTTAGGACAATGCGTCACCAGATACCGACCCCCTTTCTCCGACAGCAATAGCAATGCTCAATCTGACCTCCTGACTGAGATTGCTGTTCCGATAAGCATCAATATGTTATACTCAATTGCCATGGAATTTACTGCTCCTCATTTGGTTACGAAGTAGTTCAATGCATGCAGTCAATGAAATTTGTCGAGACATTTTTTTGCAAGTATAATTCGTTATGTGATCACCAAAGTTGTTGAATATTATGCAAATTCAAAAGTTTTTGCTTCAAAAAAGAGACAATGAACACTTAGTTGAGTCTCATGCTTGTTAGATTGTCGTTATGTGAGTTAATTACCTAGTTCCAAATTTATTTCGAACAAGTGAACAAGGCTTAGTTTGTTATTAAGTTCGTTAATTATCTCATCATTCGGTTCTATTTGCTACGCAGTCGGTGTTTAAGTTGTTTGTACTCCATTTACATTTCACATGCGTACACGTTTTACTTTAACTTGCATTAGTCCTTGCACATCAAATGGTAGGAGTGCGACGTAAATGGGAGATGCGCAATCAAAACATCGATTGTGATAGTCTCCTGGATTGTAAGTCGCATAGTTGAATTAAAAATAAAGGGTACACGACGTCTGTTTGTATTTTAGATGATTTATCTTATTGTTTAATCAATTTTGTTATTTACTTGCTAACGATCTGTTTTAGGTTGGTTACTTGTGGTATGAATTCATCTACAAGTTGGACAAGGCTACATACACCAAGCTCCATCCATACAAGTCGTGAGTATGCATTCCCATAACGTATGTCCTGAAGTTTTGAATTGACTTGTCCTAATTATCTTGAAAGGTTTTCTCAAAAATCTTCTCCATTGTTTTCTTCTCTTTTCACAAAAAAAAAAAAAAAAAAAAAAGATCTATGTGAAACATAAAATCAACAGAATTAGTCATACAATTGTAATAAAATGAACAAAATTATACGAAATCCAGGAATGCACAGAATTTATGACCTTTTTGACAACAAAAACACAGCTTCAAAATTGAAGGTCATCTAAAAACACACTAATATGTTATCCCATACCCCATAACTCAACATGTCCAATTGAAGAAAACACTAAGTCATTAACATTTTGTAATACAAACTCCCATCAATTCTTAGCATTCGAGACGCTAACATAACCTTCAAAATAACACAATCCGTGTATTGCACGGGTAAAAAATTAGTATACACAAAAATAGGTATGAATAAAATAAAATTAAGCTCCTGTTTGATTCCTTTTGAAACAAAATTCTTTAATTCTCATGCTCAATCTCTATTTGATAATCATTATTCCAAACTTTTTCTCATACATACTCATTTTCAATCATACATTCACATAATAAAATATTTCGCGCGTAAATTTAAATTTTTTTCTTACTTTTTAATCATACATTATCCTAAAAATCATTATTCAAAAATTTATTTTCCTCAAATAATGGTTGTCACGTGATGACTCATTTTTAATTATACAATTACATAATAAAATATTTTACACGTAAACCTAATTTTTTTTTTTTCATTTTTAACCATATATTCTCCAAAAAAATTACAATTGAAAAATTCATTATTTTTTCCTAAATAATGCCCATCAAACAGGGCTAAATAAATGTGTACGCCACTTATTTAATTTTCAATCTATAATTTTTTGTATGATTTTTTTACTTATAAACGATATTTTATTTATAAGTAATTTTTTTCATATAATTTAATTTTTAACTTAAAATTGAATATTTACTTATAATAAATTTTTTGATTATAAGAAAATATTACTTATAAGTAAATTTTATAGTTGTAAGTTTATTTTTATACTTATAAGTAATTTTTTATGTATAATTGATTTTTTTCCTTGTAAAATAATTATTTTAGAGAGTATAAAATTGAAAGAAAATTTTAAAAGCGATAAAAGAAAATCATTGATTTGGTTTGTTGAAAAATATGACTTAAATTACATCATACTAATTTTTGATGATTTTTAAAGGGGAATTTTCGTAAATGTTACTAAATTTGAAAATCCAAAAAAATTGTCATTTTCACTTTTTGTGAGCAAAAATGTCACTTTTTTGGTGAAAAATGTCCAAATTACCCTTAATGACACCTTTTTAGGAGCATTTAATGTTTGATTTGAATGTAATTAATGATATGATGTGATGATTTAATTTAAATATTATAAAAATTGTTTATATGTATATTATATTGAGTAATATGAGTTTTGTTTAAAAAAAAAGATAAAAGAATTTGAAATATTAATATAACCACACATCATCATCTTCCCATTAACAAACTCTAACTTCTTCTCCATCTTCTTCATTTTTTTATCAAGAACACATTACTATTGAATTCATCATCAATTTTGAGAGCTAAGCATTTACAAATTGTTTATAGTTTTATCTTATAAATTCCTATTTATTAGATGTTAAATACAATATGGTCAAATGTAATGGAAGAAATTTTTGAAACTATTATTCATTAATTTGTTTAGTTTTTGAAATATTTGTGAAAGATAAAAATATCAATATCTTGTACAAAACTGAAAGACTCCATATTTAATGAAGCATTGAGTTATTTATTAATGAGAAGATATTTTCATGTAGTAGTTGAGAATTTATTATCACCATTAATGTTTTCAATAATTTCTTCAAAGGTACCAAATACATGTTTTGAAGTTTCCTGGCACTTCGTACAGTTCATCTGTGGAATAGTTATGTTAAAACAGTCGGTTTAGATATGTGAACTGTCGAACCCGACATTTATGAACTGTCAGGATAGACAATTTAACTGTCGAATTCGACACTTGAAAAATGTTGACACATCATTGATTTCACATTCTGCTACTCCATGGATTTCAATATTCGAACGTTCCACATTCATATTATTAAATGTAGACATATTTATTGTGCGGAATTCTTACAGTTGCAATCCCAACGTTTCAGGTATGAATAATCATTTGAGATTCATCGTGTCGTATGGGGGACAGTTTGTTCATGTGGATGACGAATGAAAGTGGAAAGAGGACAAAACCACTTCCATTTTAGTGCCAACAAGTATTACCCTAATCGGACTCGTGCTACGATTGAAGGACAAACTTGGTATTTTTGATCCTAGCACTCAAATTGAATTGAAGTTCAAAATCCCGAACTTGAGTAGACCACCCAAACGACGTAAGCGATCCAGATATGAGTCTACTACACGACTCAAGAAATGCACTTGCTGCGGTATAGTTGGTCATAACCGGACAACATGTTCGCACCCCACTGTAACACAACCGATGTAAACAGGCTTTATATCCGGAAGTTGTTGAAGTAGTATGTTTAATGTTTCCCAATGAAGTTGTACAATCTGAAATTATGTTATCGTTTTCTTTTTATTATCGTTTGCAGACGTTATTGCTCGTTATGTTAATATTATCATTTTGAACTTGCATTATTATTTCCAACTTACATTATCATTCAAAATTCATTATCGTTTGCAGACAGTAGTAGACATGTTTACATTCACAACTAAAATACTGATTCATTGACATAATACTGCATGACAACCCGACAGTTCATCTGTCGTTCCAGACAGATTGTTTCTGTCGTTCTCAACAGTGGCACAGACTACAAACTGTAACTACACATACGAAGTATAAGGGACATGTTGCTGCTGACACTTTGGTAAAGACTGTTACCAAAATCATCACTGACAAAAGTGAATACAAAAGAACTTGACACTTATTCATTTGTACACAACCATATAATTCCCAAGTTTACAGTATGTGAAATTTAAGCAACTAACGGGACAATTATACATGAATGTTTTCCAACAATGTTTATCCGTGTGAAGACCCAATTGGAGATCTACAACTGTATTGAATTATTAATTTTAATACATATTGAATTGGATGTCTGCAACCTCGACAAGGAATCCGATGCATGAGTTGCGGAAGTCTTGGCGCTGCCGCTCATCCAAATGGTCCATGACTCTTTTTACGTACTTCAGGTTGCTTCGCCGCGAAATGCGGGTCCGTAACCGTGCATTTTTCGGAACCAGGAATTCGAAATCCATCTCTTCTGCAAGCAACAACAAGAAAATGAAAAAAGTCAGATCGTGATATGTGGTACATGTTGATGCCAAAGTACAACAACAAATTACGAAACACAATTTAACGAAATAATACGAACATCATATAAGAAAATAAAACGAATATCAACAATAGTACGAAAATCAGAACACACGAAACAATATATTACAACTGCACGAAAACAAATGAAAAATTGTGGTGCACAATATTTCGTACATGTTAATGCGAAACGCACATATTACGCTCGGATGAACCAACGTTCGACATGTGGAACTGTCATGTGTCGAGAAAAACTGAGAAGAACTTTCGGGTCTCGACAGTTCATCTGTCAAGATTCTCCCATCTGCCGAGAATTACTGCGGTGAACTGTCGGGAACTACAGTTCATGGCGATGACATTTCTCTACTGAAGTTAACTGTCGGGAAATTACTTCTACATAGCACACATGCATGACTTAATCATACAAATTATGATTTCATTTTTATACATTCGATTAAGGGTCTATTTGATACATGATTCCAGATCTATTCCATTAGTTACAAACTTCGTCCTCATTACCCAAGACAAGCCAAATTCATAACAAAAATATCTGAAAATGATCGTATTCATTATTTGCATTTTGTATCATTATCGAGGAGAGCACAAAGGTGAAGAAGAAACAAGAAAATCGAAATTCATAGCAGAAACCACAACCAATTCATTATCAAAATCAAACTAGAAGTGAAGTGATTAATAAAATTTTGCAGCATTAATATTTTCATCACTAATTTGAACAATCCTTAATAAAAAAAGGTCGAGAATTCACAATAGATTAAGGGAATAGAGAAAATCCAATACCCATGCCTAACCTTGAAAAATGGTAATAAACAACCTTGAAAAATGTTAATAACATATTCGACTTGAGAAATTACCAAATATAAATTACTAAACTAGCAAGAAAAAATCAACCTCCATGCAATCATTCGAGTTTCGTAGAGAGATGATGAGAGAAGATTTAAGGTATGTGAGAATTGCAATTTCAATTCAATCTAGAGATGAATCGGTTGATGAAGTTGAAGAAATGAGGATTCTAAGGATTGAATGAGATTTTATAATAATGATATTTGGTTTTGGTTAATGGAAGGTAGATTTTTAAGTAACATTGTGAAGTGATTGATTGTTGGATTTTTCCACTTTTTGTACTTTTTTATGTTGTCAACTCAAGAATGTGTAGAGTATTTAAATTCTAGAGAGGCAAAAATGTCTAAAAATGACAATTTTACAAACACTTTTAAAAAGTGACATTTTTGAAAATGCAAAGCTAAAATTGACATTTAGTGTAATTTCCTTTTTTTTTTTTTTAACCCAAGAAGTAACAAACACTTATTTTCACAACCCCCATAAACGGTCCCACCTACAAAAAGTCAAACAAGTGGAAAAAAAAAATCTCAAGCAGGCTTTTAGTGTTTGTTTGATTTTGATTATTTGAGAATCACTTTTATTTACACTTATTTCAGCCATATTTATTTAAAAAACTATCTTTCACATTTTTTTCATATTTTTTAACTACACATTCACTGAAATGATTTCTCAAAAAATCTTTATCAAACAAGCAATTAAAATTTAATAAAGTGCATGTGTGGGAGTGATTTTTTAAATCACTTTTCTCCACTCATTTTAAATCATATACTTTTTTTTGAAAGAAAATATTTTTTTATGTTCACTTAGCGCCTGTTTGGCATTGATTTTCATAATTGATTATTTGACCGTTTGCAAGGAAGCTGGGTCCCACCGGTGAGTGAAATGGTCAAAAATGACGGTTGAAACTTGAAACGGTCAGATTATTGCTTTTTTTGGTAGTTTAACGGCTGAAATTCTACTTAAAATCAATGCCAGACATGCTCTTATACATATTATTTAACCACACGTTTTCCAAACAACCACTTCATAAAAATCTCTCCCACACAAGGGCTTACTTATAAGTAAATATATAAGTTTTTAAATTAAATAATTTTTATGTATAAAGGTTAAAAATAAGTTAATCATTTGAAAATATTTTTTTTTTAAGCGTAGTCTATTAAGCAAGACATGTTAGATCTATCTAATTCTACAGATCAAACTAAATGTGTAGTGAGTGTCTGATACTATTTCTATTTGTTAACCTTTCAATGTATAGTGTATGTTTTATATTTGGTGTATAGATCTGTCTAGTTGTAAGTTATCGATTGCATGTCTCCAAAGTTTCTATATAATAATACATGCTACGATAGGTTTGACACATTAATCAAACATTTCTCCTGCAATTCTTTCATTGTATCAAAGCTAATATCGAGCTTTGGCGATGGTTGTTGCTGCTCTCTATTGGCCACAGATGCTACTTAAGGATGCCTCTTCTTCTTTTTTTCCTTGTAATCTGGGTGGGACAATCAAAGTGCGTTTGTCGTTGCTGCCAATCCTATTTATTATGTTAGCACTAAACACATAAAGGTGGATTTCCATTCTATTCGAGAAAAGGTTTTGAACAAGGATGTCATACTCGCTATATATCAACTGCATATTAGGTCACGAATATTTTCACAAACGTTCTGGCATCCTCTCGGTTCCAATTCCTAAAAGACAAACTCATGGTTTCTGACCTCCCTATTCGTTTGAAAGGGAGTGTTAAGCCAATCATATCAGATCACCGCTAATTCTACAGATCATGCTAATTGTGCAATGTCTAGTGTGAGCCAAGACAAGAATGCCTGCATTATTCTTATAGGTGTATGATATTATTCATATTTGTTAATCTTTCTATGTATATCTTAGGTTCTATATTTGATGGATAATCTATCTAGCTGCAAGTTACAGATTGTATGTTTCCACATTTTCTATACAATAGATATTATACGATATGTTTGACACATTAACAAAATCTTTTTCTTGCAATTCTTTCAAACCTAAACTGTACAATTAATATTTATACTTACAATTTGTTAGTCGTTGTTATTGAAAATTCTAATAGAGATTCAAGAGCTTCGACTCAACGAGTGTCAGAGAGTAGAGGATAATGTTTTTACTTTTTGGAGCTCCTCATGTTATCGACAATTGATCTCTCACCCGTAAAGGATGTGGAGAGTTTTCTGATGCAGATACTTATGTTGAAAAAGGTAATTCTGTATATCGTCTTCTCATTTACCATGTACAATTTGTAGAAATAAAGATCAGCAAGAAAAGGAAAAATACCAGTATGTAACCTAAAATTACAGTATGTAGGCAAATAAAAGTTGACAATTACAAATGCTAAAATCAGGGGCCTTGAATCACCAAATCAACCAGGAATCACCGGATCACTTGCCCACAAGAGCACGATATTTGGCTTCTACAATAGAACGAGATTCAATTGGGAGTTTCCTACAAGTCCAGGACACAAGGTTGGAATTAGAAAGATGCAAGAACCTATTGTTGAGGCCTGTTAATTGGACACTCAGCCCAATCAAAGTCAGAAAATGCCTGTAACACGAGAGAAGAACATGGATTTTAGTGAATGCCAAGATAATGAACTGATATTTTAGAACCAACTGGAACAAGTGTAGAGCATGGTTTAGCCTCTAATATGTTTATACAGTTGAGAAGAGCAAATGCATATTTGGACTGTGAGAGATGAAGTCCTTGAGGAGTATGCTTGGCTTCTATGCCCAAAAAAAAATTTAGACAATAGCCCAAGTCTGTAATGGCAAATTCTGTATTTAACACTTGATTGAATGAGTGAAGTAGAGGACAGCTACCCCAACTAAATAAATAATGTCGGCACTTGCTTGAGGCTATAGACGGTCTTTTTGAGCTTGCAAACATGCTGAGGAAAGTGAGGATCCACAAAACCCGTAGGTTGTTCAATAAAGACCTCTTCTTCAAGCCTTTCATGCAAGAAAGCATTGAAAACATTATATTGTAGGATGTGCCAACTGTAGTGCACCCAGAGCGCTAGTACGATATGAATAGTGGCTGGTTTAATAGCCGGGCTGAATGTTTCCATAAAATCAACTCCTTCAATTTGTTGAAAACATTTTACTACAAGGTGTGCTTTATATCGATCAAGAAGTCCCATTTGATTTTTTTCTTAACTTTATGCACCCAATTGGAACAAATTGTAAACTTTTGAAAGATAAAAGATATCAATGAAGAAATTGGAATGAAAGCTGTAAGCCTTGTATTGATTACTCAAAAATGTACAGAGGAGAATGTAATGAATATATACAGCAATACAATGGAATCTTTTCCTAACAAACTACCTAACTACTTTACACGTGAAGGACAAATATAATGGAGCGATACAATTTGTACAAAGCAGCCTAACTAATCTCCTTCTAGAGAATTCTTCTATTGCATCTGATAAGTACGTTTTACATACTTATTTTACTGTCAAAATATGAGCAATTGTTGATTAATATGTTGGAATATAGCTTAATTCTATGCAATTCATGTTTTGCAGGACAAGTGATGAATGTAGCGGAAATAAGGAGAAACAATTGAAAAATGACCAGAATGGAAGAAAGTGAAAGTTCAGGGACTAAAGTGCAAATACTCAAAAATTATGTCGGGGCTCACGATGAAGGTTCGAGAGTGCTAAGGGTCGATTGGAAGCAATTAGAAGTCAAAAAGGAATGGAATATTATCAAAATCAATTTCCAATTCGCACAAGATATATTCCAGATTTTTAGTTGAAAATTGAGACCCATTTTTAGCATAGTAAAAGTCCGAATTGGAAAAGATCTATTTCTAACAAAGTTGTAGCTCTTCGAGTTATCTTTCTAACGCATTTTGAATCTTCTAAATTGGATATCAGAAGAGAAAGTTATAACCAAATTACTGACTACTATGCAGAGACAAAAAATCCGTGCGCGAAAGGAACTTTCCTTATTCAATTAGAACTCTTTTGGAAATCAATTTGGAAGTGATTTTCATCTAATTTCCGACTCTTACAAATACTTAATAGCAGAATACATATGGAGGAGGCCCTCATACACCATTCTTCTCCTCTTTGGCTAAAAAAACTCATGGAGAACTAAAGATCTTGGTGAAGCTACGAAAGAACTCGATTGGAATTGGTGATTTCATATCTTTTATTCATTTAATTTGATCTTTTCATTGTCAAATAATGCTAGAATTTAGATTTTTATTCTCTTGAATTTATATTGAAATCGGTTTAATATTTACAAGATTTTTCATGGATTCAGTCATACTTTTTCCATTGTTCAATCAACTATTTATTGAGTTTCAATTTCAATTATTTATTGTTGAGATTAGTTTAACAATTATTGTATCTTTCATAGATCCAGTCATGCTTCTTCTATCGTTAGATTAAACTAGTTGTTGAATTTTAATCTCAATTTCACTTTATTGGCGGATTGATTACTGCCTTATTGGCGGATTGATTCCAATAAAATTGTGCGAATATGTCTTAAGTCTAAATTTTAGGATTACATTTGTAAATTAAATTGATTTTCACGATATATCTTCAGATTAGAGTGCCGGGATGAAAGCCTCTAATTGTATTATAAAAATAAATAATTGATATGATTGATCCAATCCAATTGAGGGAATTCCGACGCTTCACTGCTTCGAATTATTGATTTTAATTTCACATTTCAACACAAAATTTTATTACACATTTGAGAGAACAATTCAACATTTTTGATCCTTTAAATATTCTTCCATCTCCCCGTGGATACGACACTCCAAAACTGTGCTACAACTATCGCGTTATTCTTTGGGCGTAATCAGCATCCTTGTCACCAATCCATCCTAGTCCTTTTCCTGCTGACTGTGCCATGCTCCGATTGACTGAAATCTAGCAACTTCAATAGCCCCCCGCAAGATGGAGGGTAGATGTTCATTACTCCCATCTTGGATAAGCACGAATAAAAACTCCGTGAGCTCAAAGACTTGGTTAAAATATCAGCAATTTGTGAACTATTGGGAACATGTTAAGTCATAATGCTCCCATCTTGTATTTTGTCTCGAACCAAATGACAATCGAGTTCAATGTATTTTGTTCTTTCGTGAAACACGGGATTGGTAGCTATGTAAATAGCTGCCTTATTGTCACAATTTAGGATAGCTGCTTCAGGGTGCTCGATTTTTAAGTCCTTGAGTAAATATTCGAGCCAAGTCAGTTCACAACAA
The DNA here is from genome assembly GCA_035079005.1 of Fraxinus americana. Classification (NCBI taxonomy): domain Eukaryota; kingdom Viridiplantae; phylum Streptophyta; class Magnoliopsida; order Lamiales; family Oleaceae; genus Fraxinus; species Fraxinus americana. The sequence continues at coordinate 17,607,731 of CM068708.1, read as the reverse complement.
AGATTTGCCATTGCCCTGTACTCAGCCTCTACCAAAGATCGAGACACCACATGTTGTTTCTTTGATTTCCATGATATTAAGGCTTTGCCAATGAATACACAATAACGAGTCACTGACCTTCTGGTGTATACACAAGCCCCCAATCTGAATCACAATATCCCTCTAACTGTATTCTTGATTTTGTAGGATAAAATAGCCCTTGACCTGGTACTCTTTTGATGTACCTAACACCTTATGAGCAGCATGTAAGTGTGGAACTCTAGGACTTCCCATAAACTGACCTAATAATTGAACTGAAGATGCAAGATCAGGTCTAGTAATGGTTAAATATAGTAATCTTCCTACCAATCTCCTGTAAAGTAATGGTTCAGGTAGTAGCTCCCCTTCATCTTTGCTAAGTTTTACATTTTGGTCTAGAGGAATTCTAGTAGGGGCAGAACTAATAATGCCTAAATCTGCCAAGATATCTAGAGCATATTTTCTTTGGCATATGTGAATTCCATCTTCAGTTCTTGCTACCTCAATGCCTAGAAAGTATTTCAATTTCCCTAAGTCTTTGATTTTGAACTTATCATTGAGGGAAACCTTGAGTTCATTGATGGTATCAATACAGTTCCCAGCAACTATTATATCGTCAACATATACTAAAATAACAGTAAAGTCGACTTAGTGAACATGCTGTAATCTGACTTTGATTGGATGTAACCCTGTTTGACAATAAAATTGGAGAGTTTTGAATACAATTGGCGTGAAGCTTGCTTCAATCCATAGAGACTTTTCTGTAGCTTGCAGACTTTGTTCCCACTGGCATTGGAATAACCGAAGGTAGCTCCATGTAGACATCCTCATCCAAGTCATCATGTAAGAAGGCATTATTCACATCAAATTGACACAAGTTCTATCCTTTGATTGCTGCAACAGCTAGTAAGGTTCTAATGGTGATCAATTTGGCCACAGGTGAGAATGTTTCGTGGTAATCAAGCCCATCCTACTACGTGTATCCCTTAGCTACTAAACGTGCCTTGAATCTTTCAACACTGCCATTCGCATTGAATTTCACCTTGTAAACCCACTTACATCCTATAGCCTCTTTACAGGATGGTAGATTGGTTGAAATCCAAGTATTATTAAGTTCTAGAGCTTCAATTTCAGCTTTCATGGCAACACACCATTCAAGAGAAGATAAGGCTTCTTGATATGTTTTAGGCTCTGTGTGGTTTATTATTGAAGTTGCAAAAGTACGGTGACAAGTGGATAATTTATCATAGGAAATACTATCATTAAGGGGAAACATATTACCTGTAATACCAGTTACCTTTTTGCTATCGAATTTATGGAGTGGGAGAGGTGAAGATGAATGTTGACACATGAGGTCTTGCAAGTGAGAAGGAGCTCTTCGAATTCTGTTGGACCAACGAGGTAAGTGACTAATGACTGGTGGATTTGATTCTAAGATATCAGTGGCAGGTTGCTCTGTGTTTTGATTGGTGTTCTCATGAGAATTGGAGGGTTCAGAATGGTTTAAAAGGTCATGTTCAACATCTCCGTTATTGGTGTTATCAAATGAGGAAGTGACGGGATCATTGCTGAAGACGGGATTTTGTGTAAAACTTAGATGGTTGAAAACTGTCAAAGGAGTATTTCTATTGGAGTTAATGTTTCTAAGTGGAAAGGAGTTTTCATGAAAGGTGACATTCCTTGAAATAAAAACCTTCTTTATTTTTAAATCCAGTAGTCTATACCCTTTTATTCCAAATTGATAGCCAATGAAAACACACTCCCTGGATCTAGAATCAAATTTGTGTCTGCCACTGATAAGGGTGGTAGCAAAGGCTAGGTAACCAAAAACCTTTAAATGACTATAGTTAGGCTTGGTTTGAAACAACACTTCAAAAGGACTTTTGTTGTTTAAAATTGGAGTTGGTGTTCTATTTATTAAGTATACTGCTGTTAATACAAAATCATTCCAGTATTTTAAAGGAAGTTTACTCTGAAATTGTAAAGCCCTTGCCACATTCAAAATATGTTGGTGCTTTTGTTCCACCACAGCATTTTGTTATGGTGTTTCAACACAAGTCCTTTGGTACACTATGCCTTCTTTTGAATAAAATCATGTCATGTTGTATTCTCCCCCGTTATCAGTTCTAATAGTTTTGATTCTAGTCTCAAACTGATTTTCAACCATGGCACAAAAGTTTTGTAAAGCAGTGGTGGCATCAAATTTAAAAACCAGCATGTAGATTCATGTGCATCTACTAAAATCATCAACAATAGATAAGAAATATTTAGAACCATCTCTGCTTAATTCATTACAGGGTTCCCAAATGTTACAATGGATTAATTCAAAACATTTTCTTATCTTACGGTGACTGGTATTAAAAGGTAATTTGTGTTGTTTTTCTAAGGGGCAAATAGAACAATGACTTATACTAGAAGACACAAGGAGATTTTCTTCAGGGGTGAAATCAGAACATGAAGAATGGCCTAACCTGTAGTACCATAAAATAGAATCCTCATTATTCTTAGCAGATTTAGAGGAGGAAGACAAACACTGAAGAATCTAATTCAGCAAATACAAACTCCCCCACAGATGCAAACACCAATCCAAATCGAATTCAAAATGCACAGCAAGTAGAAGAAAGAAACTCAACTGTTCTTTCTCATGACCCAACTCATCCCAGCAGCCCTTATTATATTGGAAGCAATGATGGAAGTAGTCTTAAACTGGTCATTCACATCTTGGAATCAAACAACTACTACTCTTGGGCCCGTTCAATGAAAAGGGCATTAAGGATCAAAAACAAGCTGGGATTCATTAACGGTTCCCTGTGTGAACCAAATGATCCCAGTGATCCATTGATGGAGCATTGTCTAAGGTGTAATGATATTGTCATAACATGGATGCAAAATACTATGGCAATTGACATTGAGATGAGTACCATTTATGCTGAGATTGCTCACCTTCTTTGGCTCGACCTTGAGCAGCGATTTTCCCAACAAAATGCTCCACGTGTTTTTGAAGTTGAAAAGGACATCACAACCTTGATGCAGAACCAGGATTCTGTGAGTATTTACTATTTCGAGCTCAAAATTCTTTTGGATAAACTGATGAATTATGGGAGTATTCCCAATTGTACTTGTGGGGGTTTGAAAGTAGTTATTCAAAACCAGCAGACAGACTGGGTTATGAAATTTTTAATGGGGCTAAATGAGTCATATAAGGAGATTAAAGCTCAGATCCTACTGATTAAGCCATTTCCTAGTTTGAATGAGATATACTCTTTGATCCAACACGAGGAAAAGAGGCGAGAAATATCTAATCCAAGTCATATGAGCTCTGATACCATGTAAACTTTTGAAAGATAAAAGATATCAATGAAGAAATTGGAATGAAAGTTGTAAGCCTTGTATTGATTACTCAAAAATCTCACATTGTACAAAGGAGAATGTAATGAATATATACAGCAATAAAATGGAATCTTTTCCTAACAAACTACCTAACTACTTTACACATGAAGGACAAAATATAATGGAGCAATACAATTTGTACAAAGCAGCCTAACTAATCTCATTCTAGAGAATTCTTCTGTTGCATCCTTGTCACCAATCTATCCTAGCCCTTTTCCTACTGACTGTGCTCATGCACCTGAAAGCCCAAGATTTGCTAACCAAGAGGGGGGTGAATTGGTTATTAAAACGTTTTCATTAATTACTCAAGATTTTAATATAATGAACACGTAAATGATATAGAGTAATCTAAACACAAGTAAGCTCATAGTTAGAACAATGTAAATTTGTGTGAAGTAAAAACGTTAAGTAAAAGGGATAGAGAGTGCAAACGATATAATATGGAGGTTTGATCCAATGCAATGATCTACGTCCCTCGTTACCAAACTCTTGGCATGAATAAGGCATTTTTCACTATGTTGATTGACTTATGGTGCAATCCAACCCTTTACAACGCTTCCGATAACTTACAATCAAGGAGCACCGATCCTTTTACAACGTTGAACTTTCCGGGACCTCAATATGACCCACAATTCAAAATGAGCTTACAAGTGAAATCTTTTCGTCTTCATGAATAATAGATTCAAAGTTGAGAATAATAAGAGAAGAAGGCAAACACTTAAATAGATGGTAATAAATATGGCTCAAGTGTTGGATTTGAAAAACTTTGATAGAAATTGATTTTCTAAGTTTAAAATGATCAAAAGTTTTTCAAGTATAAATCAATTTATGAGGATGAATAAATAATGAAGATCAATGATTTATCTCAATAAATGCTCACTTATTACTCTAAGAAAAGTTGCAATTGAATGCAAAGTGAGTTGGTATTTTAGAGGTGAAAAATCGTCAAAAACTCTGCCAAACCGGACGCAGTGTATCGGATGTCCGCCACATACCGAACGGTTAACTAGCCGTTTTGTCAGAAAATCAGAACAGTTGAATTTTTTACGTTGGCCCTAAAATCATCATACCGGACGTCCGGTACGAACGTTTTACGCTGAAACGTCCTCCTTTTAATTTTTAACAAATGTAAATACTTGAGAGACGTTTAAAAATGATTTTTCAAGGTATTTGTTACGTTTCAAAATTACGTTTTTTGATTTTTACTTTTGAAAACATAGTCTACGAGTAAAACATTTTTTTCGTGATTTTTCGATCGTTGAATCAAAACTTGAGCTCGTTTCGATTCATTGCCAATTATTGAAATGTTTTACCTTTACATATAATTGTAAAAAGTCTAAACTCTTTGAACATCTTGACGTGCATGCTTGAACATACTTTGACTTTTTATCTCGATTCTTGTTGAGGTATCTTTTAGCGAGTTTTTCAATATCAATCTTCATAGCCTCGTTTGATCAATTTTGTTTCCATGTCAATCGTTGCATGCAAATTTCTTTGCCTTGAACCTCGTGTCTTCAATTTTATTGATTTGCAATAATCACTATAGACACTCGAAATCAATTTGTTAGAAATAAACGCAATTTGTTTGTGATAATCAAAACGAGACGTCAACCATAAGTCAACAGCACCAGCTGACTCGAATCTAGCAGCTTCAATACAAATAATATTGTGATCAGATGGTCGTGGGACTAAGTCCCATGTTGCATTTGCAAAAAGTGCATCATATTCCTGTTGCATAGCTTGTTGCCATTCTAGAGACAAAGCTAAGCAATAGGAATATGGTGTTTTGGAGGTCTAAAACATTTGGAAATCTGGGTACCGAATAGAGCCTTCGAGACCGAGTGACCATATGGGGTCGAGGAGGACTAATTTGTGGGATGGGTTCAGTTTTTTCAATAGTAGAGGAACATGTGATAAATTGGTATCGAGTGACACGGGTGATAGGTAGTGTTGGAATTTGTATTGGGTTAGTTATTAAATGTCGGTCCAGGGGGTGACTCATTAGTTAATTGAGAATAAAAAGGTGTGAGATCAAGGACCATACCTATCATGGAGTCATTCAACGCTGCAGGAGGAGTATTGGAGTGCCATGTTTTTGCTAGAAACAAGTGCTCATTGAAAGCCACATTTTGAGAGATGTAGGTTTTCTTTGAAATATGGTCAAAGCTTCGGTGACTATAACATTTAGAGGAATAGCCTAAAATTATGCACTGCTTGCTACAAAAAGCTAATTTGCCTTAGTAAGGGATAACACGCACAACCAAAAGTTCATAGGAAAAGGTAATTTGGTTCGTGGTCAAACAATTTTGAAAAGGAAGATTTTGGTGACAATATGGGTGTGAGAGTTCGGTTTATGAGCTAGATAGTCGTCATAAAGGCATCAACCCAAAATTTGTAGGTAAATGTGATTGTTTTAACAAAGAAAGTCTTGCTTCCATGACATGTTTATATTCTCTCTCAACCATTTCATTTTGTTGTCAAGTATTTGATCAATGCCACATGTTTGTAGTAATTCTTGAAGTTGATGTGAAAGATATGACCATTTTCGCTTTGCAATTATTTAATCTTAGTGGAGAATCGATTTTCAACAAGAGATTTAAAGTGCATTAAACAAGAGAAAAATTCAAATTTATTCCGAATAAAATACAACCGTGTAAATCTAAAGAAGTCATTTATGAAAAGCACATAATAACAATGACCTTCATTTGTATTGACAACACCTATACATCCGAATTCATGAGATCTAAAGGAAACGAAGAAATTCTAGAGGATTCATCAAATGGTAATTGCTTGGCTTTTCCCATAAGACAAGGTTCACAAACATGATCTAAATTAGATGGTCCTAAAGTAGGTAAGGCATAAGTCTTTACAATACTTCGGGTGGTTTGCAAGGAAGGATGTCCAAGCCTTGTATACCAGGAATCAAAGGTCGTAGAAACACCAAGAAGAGTTACACGAGAACAAAATTTATTCATGGAACCATGGTCAACTTGGATGGGGTATAGCCCTATCCCACTCCATCCTGCTAGCAGCATTCTGCTCGTGAGGATGTCATTTACAAAAGGAACTAGTAAGTGTAAAATAGCAAGTGTTTCCAAGACAAAATTGATTTATGGATAAAAGGTTGACGCGGCTTGTGGACAGTGTAGAACAAGTTTTAAGTAAAGAGTCAACGAGCCTGGTGTATGCAATGTGACTTTACCAGTATGTACAATATGTATCACCATTTCCCACAGCTACTTTATCACTTCAATTGTATGGTTCATATAGGTGGAGATTAGAGAATCTCCAGTTACATATTGATTTGCACCACTAACAATGAGCTAAGTATTCTTCTCATGAAAGGAGTTCGACCGTGCAATGATGGCGGCCAATTGTTGTGGCAGATGTCTTCCTTGATAGTTCTAATCATATCGATGAAAACAATCAAGGGCCATATGATTCTTTTTCTTGTAGATTTGACAAGTATATGGATCAAAGTCAGTCAGTTGATGAGGATTTGGTAGACGATTTTGAGGAAAAGATGCAATGGTGTAAGGTTTCCATGTTCTATTGTTGTTGTTAATGTTTTTGGGCTGACTCTTTCTATTACTTGGCCTACTGGGCCGTCTGCATAATTAGGCCTTTAAGTGATAACTGTTTTGGCCTCTTTTATGGTTGAGTATATGCCATACACGTGGCTTCACTCTACCCCTTGGATGGTGACTGTTCAGATGATGGTTACTTGACTTGATGATTCTATTCTTGGTCTCTTCGTTTTACTCATTCTCTCTGAGTGAGAGTTTGGAGTTTTCTCTTTTGTAAATCTGTAATCGATCTGTGTGATTCTTCAATCTCTGTTCTTTGTGAATATTTGGTTGCTGTGTATAGTCTTTAGAGGTTGAGAGTATTGTGATTACAGGTTGTAATAGAGGTAATATAGAATTTGAAGAAACTGTTGGTTTCTTCATACATTTGTACTGTTTCTTGGTTATATCTAGTGGATCTAGGGCTATATCCCATTGTGGATGCTCAACGGGTGACTAGGTCGTTAAAACTGAACATCCGGACCCTTCGGGGTGAAAAATATTTGTGTTCTGTTTCTTTTGAGTTTTCTGCAATTTTTGGTGTTTGAAAACTTCGATCCTTAGTTATGCTTGGTTTGGGACCTTACAAGTGGTATCAGAGTTGCATTTTTGGGAATAGGTGTAGCCAGGGTTAGTATTTGGTGTTTCTTGGTGCGATATGAGGTTTTGGGTTGAGAATTTCATAACTTTATGGGGCAAAATTTGTTTTTCTTTAAAACTCGTATGAAGTTGCTATAAACCATGTTTGATCTTTTGTTTCTACCGAGTCTGGGTGTGTTTTGAAATCTGACTTGTACTGAGTCTGGCGAGTTGGGGTAACTTATACCGATTCCTGTTGAGTTCGTGACTCACTACTGAGTTTCACTGAGTCTTGGTAACTCGTTGCTTTCTTACATCTGCTTTGGTATTCTTGGTACGATTCTGGTATTCTCTCATTGCTTCCCTCATTCTGAAACATTAAGGTTTCAAATTCTGGTATTTTATAAAACCCGTCTTTAATTTGCTATACTAATGTTAAGTTTGGAATTGGTTATTAAGGTAAGTGATCCTATATTGCTTTCCTTTGTCCAAGATCTCCTACGAGGATCTGGGAATTTGAAGGTGTAGTGGAATTAAGGGTTACCAGCCCTTAAACCTTTTCAAACGATAACAATATATCTGAAGTGTGTTACATTGATTTGTGAATTGCATGATAAAAGATATATCTTCTATTATCTGCTTAATTCTGCAGCTCACTTATCTTGTTCATTTCTGTAAAGTGTTTGAATCATTATACTCTGTGTGCTGTATAATTGCAATTCTGTGTACATATCTTTCATCATGTCTACTGTACATAAATTTGAACTTGAGACATGGATGTGACTGAAGACTTCAGTCTCTGGCTCCAAAAGATGAGGACTCTATTATTACAATAAAGATGTGTTGCAGCCCTTGATGGTTAATGGGCTATAGAAACCTATAGAAGACAAGAATTAGATGATACTGCTTGGAGTTCAATTTTCTTACACTTATCTGATAATGTGATTAGAAAAGTTGGTAAGACTACCTCTGCACGGGCTTTGTGGACTAAGTTAGAAGCATTTTATCTAACTAAGACCATGTCTAACAAATGTTATCTCTTAAGGCAATTTTACAACTTTAGGTTTGATCTCTCTTTTGATTTGGAAGAAAATCTTGACAGATTCACAAAACTGATTCAGGACCTAACAAATTGTGATGAGAAGCTTTCTGATGACCAACAAGTTCTTACCTTATTGAACTCTCTTAGTGATAGATATAAGGATATCAGAAATGCCTTAGAATATGGGGGCAAGATCTTACTATTGATATAATAACATCAGCCTTAAGAAACAAAGATCTTGAGCTGAAAGTTGAGTCTAAAGACTCTAAATATGGGGAAGGGTTGTACATAAAAGAGAAACTAAATCATAATAAGAAACAACCCTCATATAATTTCAATCCTTGCAAGAAAGGAAAAACTCAGAATTTTAGATTCAAAAAGAAAAATAAAAGTCATGTGAAATCCAAGAACCAAGTCACAAAATGTTACTGCTATGGTAAAACAAGACACATAATAAAAGATTGTTTCAAGAAAATCTCAGACATGAAAGATAGGAACAATTTTGATGGTTCTGCAGCTCTGGCATGCAAGAATGAACCTGATATACAAGGGGTGGTTCTTGTGAGTACTACAAGAAGAGACCCAAAGAAATGGATCCTTGACTCTGGCTGTACTTTTCACATGTGTCATACTTAAGAATGTTTTTCTGAATTTGTTGACCTCAATGGAGGACAAATCCAAATGGAAAATGATATGAGTTGTCAAATAAAGGGAATTAGAAAGATCAAACTGTTGTTAAATAACTACACTCTTGAATTTGATAACACAAGATATGTGCCTGAGCTTAAAAGAAATCTAATTTTCTTGGGACAATTAGATGACAAGTACAATATCATGATTCATAAAGGTTTGCTGAGACTTAAACAAGGAAATAAAATTGTAATCTCCTCTCTGAAATTAAATGGTATATACACTGTCTCTGCTGAATCTATGATAAACCATTGATCCACAGCCTTAAACTCTGAGTTTAACAAATCTTTAATTTGGCATAAAAGACTTGGTCATATTTCAGAAAAAGGGACTCACTATTTTGAATAATCTTGGTTGTTTTGGTAATGACAATATTAAAAAATTGGATTTTTGTGAAAACTGTGTATTTGGAAAACAGAAAATGCTACATTTCAAAACTGGAAACCATAAACCCATTTCTATTTTGGACTATTTACATGCTGACCTGTGGGGTCCAGTATCTGTAAATACTCTAAGTAGATTTAGGTTCTATCTACTTATAGTAGATGATTTTTCAAGGAACATATGGACTTTTCTTCTAAAACAAAAATCTGATACTTTTAAAACTTTCAAACAATGGAAACTAATAATTGAAAACCAAACCAACAAGAAAATCAAAGCATTAATGACTGATAATGGACTTGAGTTTTGTAATTCAGAATTTGATTCATTTTGTAAAGAATTTGGAATTCTAAGACACGGAACTGTAACATACACTCCTCAGCAAAATGGTGTTGCTGAGAGAATGAATAGATACCTATTAGAAAAGGTAAGGTGTATGCTATACAGTTCTGGTCTTCCTAAGTTTTTCTGGGGAGAAGCCCTAAAAACTGCCATTGATTTTCAAGTTCCTGAAAAACTGTGGTCTGGAGCAATACCTGATTACAGCAGACTCAAAGTTTTTAGCTGCATTGCTTATTCACATCAAAGTGAAGGTAAACTTGAACTTATGTCCTTAAAATGTGTTTTTCTAGCCTATGGAGAGGAAGTTAAAGGGTATAGACTGTGGGTCAAATGCCAAAATGTTTATAAAGTGATTATTAGTAGAAATGTTATTTTTAATGAAAGTAACATGCCTTGTAATGAATCATCTGATCTTAATACTTATGAAACTGCACCTGTTAAAGAAACCGTCCTGGAAAATCAAACTGAAAATGAATATGCTAATACTGCTCTTACTTATTACCAACTAACTAGAGACAGAGAGATGAGAGAAATAAGACCTTCCACCAGATTAAATAATGATGAATTTGTTACCTTATTTTCCGCTCTTGACTCCTTGAATTCAGAACCTGACACCTTTGATGATGCCATTAGATGTTCTGACTCAAAACTCTGGAAAGAAGCTATGAATGAAAAAATGGACTCTCTTATTAAAAATGAAACTTGGGTTTTGGTTGACAGATATAAGAATCAAAAGTTAGTTGATTGTAAGTGGATTTTTAAAATCAAACAAGGAGACTCTAATCCAGAAAGTAAAAGGTATAAAGCCAGACTAGTGGCTAAGGGGTTCACTCAAAAAGAAGGAGTGGACTATAATGAAATATTCTTTCATGTGGCTAAGTATACCTCTATCAGAATTCTATTAGCTCTCACTGCTCACTTTAATTGGGAATTGGATCAACTTGATGTTAAAACAGCTTTTCTGAATGGTGACCTTAATGAGACTATATACATGAATCAACCTTTGGGGTTTGAAGTTAAATCCAAAACTGAAAATGTCTGTCTGTTGAAGAAATCACTCTATGGGCTGAAACAAGCCCCCATGCAATGGTATATTAAATTTAACTCTTTTCTTCAGAAATTGGGTTTTGTAAGAATCAATTATGACTCCCGTTTCTTTTTCAAAGGGTCAGGTGGACCTGAATCCATTTATTTGTTTTTATATGTTGATGATATGTTACTTGCTTGTTATGATAGATCTGAAATTGATTTCTTTAAGTCAAAATTGAAATCTGAATTTGAAATGAAAGATTTGGGTCAGGCTAAAAGGACTCTGGGAATGAAAATAGAAAGAGATAGGGATAATTGCATATTGTTGTTAAAACAAAGCTCTCATGTGAAGAAAATACTTGAAAAAATTTCTATGCTTTAGTGTAAATCTGTTTCTTTGCCCATTGCTAATAATTTTAAATTGACTAGTGAACAATCACCTAAAACAGAAGATGAATTTAGAAGAATGAAAAATGTACTTTATGCAAACACAATAAGTTCTATAATGTATCTTATGGTGTGCACTAAACCTGACTTAGCACATGGAATTAGCATTTTAAGCAGGTTTATGGCAAATCCGGGTGAAACACACTGGCTGGCTATGAAATGAATGTTAAGATACCTTAAAGGCTCTTCTGATTTAGGTTTAGAATTTAAAAGAAGTATTGAAGGGATAAATCTAAAAGGTTACACTGATTCTGACTTTGCTGGTGACTTAGATAAAAGAAGATCTACATCTTCGTATATTTTCACTTTGTGTGATGGTTGCATTAGTTGGAAGTCATAGTTACAAAAATTAGTTGCCTTGTCCTCAATTGAAGCTGAATATATTGCTGCATGTGATGTCGTTAAAGAAAGTACATGGTTAAGAGGTTTGTTAAATGAAATTGGCTTTGTGAATGATTCTGTTAGGATTTATACTGATAATCAGAGTGTCATTCATTTGAGTAAAAATCTTGTTTATCGTGATAGAACTAAACACATAGATATTAAGTTTCATTTTGTAAGAAACATGGCAGAAAAAGGTTTGATCAGTTTGGTTAAAATTCCCACAGAATTTAATCATTTAGATTTGGGGACTAAGGTATTACCTTTAAATAAATTTAGAAATTGCTTGAAGATTCTGAATATCACCTGATGTTGTGATAATTAGAACTTCAAGTATTGTTGATGAAAAGAGTTTAACTAACAATTTTTTTTCTTCAGGTTTTTTTAGAGCAAATGAAGCAATGCAAATATAGATTACTAGATCAATTAGGATTAGATCCATTAGGAAGGCCAAGGAATAGCTCAGTAATGTGGAGATTGTTAATGTTTTTGGGTTGCCTCTCTATTACTTGTCCTGCTGGGTCGTCTGCATAATTGGGCCTTTAAGTGATAACGGTGTTGGCCTCTTTTATGGTTGAGTATCTGCCATACACGTGGCTTCACTCTACCCCTTGGATGGTGACTATTCAGATGATGGTTACTTGACTTGGTCTTAACACCCTTCTTCGAGATGATTCTATTCTTGGTCTCTTCGTTTTACTCATTCTCTCTGAGTAAAAGTTTGGGGTTTTCTCTTCTGTAAATCTGTAATCGATCTGTGTGATTCTTCAATCTCCGTTCTTTGTAAATATCTGGTTGTTGTGTACAGTCTTTAGAGGTTGAGAGTATTGTGATTACGGGTTGTAATAAAAGCTATATAGAACTTGAAGAAACTGTTGGTTTCTTCATACATTTGTACTGTTTCTTGGTTATTTCTAGTGGATCTAGAGCTATATCTCATTGTGGATGCTCAACGGGTGACTAGGTCATTAAGACTGAACATCCGGACCATTCAGGGTGAAAAATCTTTATGTTCTGTTTCTTTTAAATTTTCTGCAATTTTTGGTGTTTGAAAACTTCGATCCTCAGTTATACTTGGTTTGGGACCTTACAATTGTTATTCTTTTCGGCATTTTTTCCTCTCCTAAACTTAATTAGCCATCATGGAAAATGTTCACCTCAGATATTTCTCTATTGATTTTCAAGTAATACTTCAAAAGCAAGAAGTTCAAATTGAAAATCAGTTAGAGATAAGGACATTTCTCACAGAAGTACAGTTGGAGATAAATGGTATATAAGCAGTGTTAAGTCCTCAAAGGATGTGGGAGATGAGATCCTCCTCAGTTACAAGCTTCCCAATGGCTTCTAGTTGATCTACAAGAGTTTTAGCTCCTTCATCAAAGTCAGAACAGTTTTTGCCACTCTAATTCAAGCCTTGTCATTGCCACTTCAGTTGGTTAACATTTGAGGCTGAAGGTGATATAAATCTATTTGCCAGCGTCACCCTTGCTTCTTTCGTAGTTTAAGCCCATAAACCGAGTAAAAAGTTTCATTAGTCACTGTACTTATCACACCGTCATGTTATAGTCACTGAACTTTATTTTGTTGCTGAACGTTCACTGAACTTACAAACCCGTCACTCCATCCATCACTCAGCAACCCAGCCATTTGAAGATGTCCCACGTGGCGTGACGGAACTCCATGTGGCAACGAACGGCGTCAACGGTAACCACGGTGGACGGAGTAAAAAGTTTCATTAGTCACTGAACTTATCACACCGTCACGTTATAGTTACTGAACTTTCTTTTGCTGATGAACGGTCACTGAACTTAGACACATACTTCTTATGTCATGCATGCCTATTACCTTCTCCCATACAAAGTACAGCGGTGTACATGCAAATTCGAATGTGATAAATTGCACGCATGGTGAACAAACCGATCAGTTTTAGTCCTGTTAACCAAGAACATATGAAAAGAAGCCATTGTATAGACCTGGTGAATGAGCATGAGGATAACAGTTGCATCACGCCAACTGTTCTTAGGGAGGAGGGAGGAAGCATTGGAGTGGTTGAGAAGCTGATCGCCGAATGCCCAGTAAACGGCAGAAGCCGATGGTATAGTTAGGGTGAAAACATATAATGTGGAAAATAAGTAAATGTACTTGAACTTTTGGGGTTTCCACATTGCATGCATTATTTCCCTGTAGAATTTTTCATCAGAAGCCACTGGTCAGCCAGGAACATGAATACTTTAAATGCAGTGATATTCTCTAAAAAAAAGACGTGAAATTTTAGAAGATCTGGAACATAAAAAGACACTGTAAATGAGAAAAATGAATGAACCAAGCTAGCCTCCGCCCCTTCCCTTCATCCTCCCAGAAAACGGAAGTCTAGAATTCCCAGATCCATAGCAAAAGAAATAAAAACAATCAAGAAAAAATTATAGAAAAAAAAAAGCACAAAAAGTGGAGATAACAAAAAACCCAATTTTCACTTTTTAATATACCTTCTTTTGACAAGTCTCTTTCTTGAACCTAGATCTCAGATTATATATCTATTTAAAAAAAAAAAAACAACTCCCAATTTGATTAGTGAATACGAATATGCCTCTAGAGCTAGAAAGTAACAAGAGGCAATGGTTTAATATTTCTTCATTCCAAGAATTGACAGTAGTAAGAAACAGTGAAAGAAAATGAGAGTGGGGATGGGGCCTTTAATGTAGCCAGCTACAAAATCTCAGCAACCACAACTAAGCTCACTTAAATGCAGTTGAACAGTATCTTTACCATCAAAATTCGCAGCAACTGCCGAAGCACAAAAGCGGCGAGAGAGCCCTTAAAAGTAGCAAAGTTTAAGGATGCGCAATTTCTGTCTCTTTCTTTATAGTAAGTATTGCAGAGAAATAGAGAAAGAAGGTGTTAGCTTCAAGAACCATGTCATTCAAGTTTGTACTTGTTTGCATGGGGCAAAATGGTGGCCACAAGAGGGAAGAGATCATTGAGCCAAGACATGCATTAAGAAGATCAACGAGGGAAGTGACTAATGAAACTTTTTACTGTTCAGTGACCGTTCAGCAGCAAAAGAAAGTTCAGTGACTATAACGTGACGGTGTGATAAGTTCAGTGACTAATGAAACTTTTTACTCCGTCCACCGTGGTCACCGTTGACGCCGTCCGTTGCCACATGGAGTTCCGTCACGCCACGTGGGACGTCTTCAAGTGGCTGGGTTGCTGAGTGATGGATGGAGTGGCGAGTTTGTAAGTTCAGTGACCGTTCAGCAGCAAAAGAAAGTTCAGTGACTATAACGCGACGGTGTGATAAGTTCAATGACTAATGAAACTTTTTACTCCCCATAAACCATAGACAACATTTTATCTACGAGTGTGAATGATGCGGACATCATTTTTCTATTAGGAATTTTTTTCATTATTTATGTTTTTATTATTGGGCTTGTATTAGTGGGTTGAATTAAGGCCATCACTAGTAGGTAATAATTGTGGTTGTGGCCAAAGTTTCTTCCTTTTCCCCTATTCTTCTTTCCTTTCTTCTGTTGTGTCCGTCTTCTGACATTCCTGCCTCTAATTTCCTCTTCTCTATTGATTTATTTCTCATTCTCCATTAATTATTCCATCAGTGAATCTCATCCAAACCAGAACAAACTGGTTTTTCTGATTCCATAGTATAAAATTAGGATTAGTATTTCGACATTTCTGTCTTGGTTCAACAGGAAAGAATTCATTTGAGCACGGTTCTTTTCCATCCACAAAACCCACAAGGCCGTGAATAATGAGTGATCCTTCAACTTGGGAAGACCAATTTAGATAGGTTGAGGAACCATCAAGTTTCATCGAAACATATTAAATAATACTGTTTGGTGGGACAAAAGAGGTAACGGAAGATAACATCATTAAGCAGGATCAGACGTTTGTCAATCAAGCTGTGATACCATAAAAATAAAGGTGCTTTGTATATTATTATTTATAGGCACATTACATTTAATATGAGATATACACAAGGAAACTTTACATACAAAGATTAGAGCAAATAAGGTATGTGCAGAGAAATTCCTAGAAATAAATCCCTAGGTGTAATCTTCAATCATTGAGGTTGTGTGTCCCATTTGAAGAGTCTTCAATCGCGGAGTTATTGACATATAGTATAACATTAGTTAGTTTAACACGTGGGACGTGGCATCAACTGAGGATAGGTGAATGGCACCTGCTCTGGGGAAGCTGAATGTTGACGCCATGGTGGAGATGGGGAGGAATTTCTATAGCATTGGCGCAGCATGAGAAGGGAGCCGTGGTTGCTGCTTCGTCCAGGATTTTTCCAGGTAATGCTGATCAGCTAGTGTGCGAAGAGTACATGAAATATGTGAAGGACTGAAGGTTGCGACTGAGCTAGGCCTTGACATCTCCTCCATCAAGTTCAACTGTAGCAATTCCTGTGACAGTTGAGCCTCAAATCTATGTCATGGAAGGAGCAGTTATTCGAGCTATTGCTCACTCGATGGCCTCATTTAGGGGCTGTCTTGCTTATTAATCCGACGGGATGCTAATAAAGCAGCACGTCTCAACTAAGAATGCTCTTAGGTCGTTGGATAAAGCTTGGTTTGATGTTCCACCTAGTTTCTTTGCTAACATTACTGATTTTGATGTTAATGAATGAAGTCAGTTTGCTGTTTTAAAAAAAAAAATGAAATTATTGATTGTAGTTAACAAATATTATGCAACTTCCTCATAGATACGTTGATTCAGACTTTGAGTTATTTCACTAAATTACACACATGAAAATAAGCACAACTTGCTGCTTCGCCTTAGTCCTTGTTTAGACTTACATTTTAAAACTCATTTTTTTCTCAAAATCATTTTCAATCATATATTTTATGAAATTCACAACTTTAATTAACTATTCAATCTAGCGTTTCACCAACTTTTATCCAAATCTATTAAAAATTTAATCTTTGACCAAACCAAACACGTGCTTGATATTAATTTGAGTTGAGACTCCTTTTTCTACCCACATTACTTTTAATATATATATGGCCGAAATTTTATTTATTATTCTTATTTATTATTTTTACTTTTTCATATCAGTCATCTTCTAGCAGAAATGTAACTTCTTGGAAACTTGAAATGTACAGAAAATAATTTAGTTGAATTTAAAGTTAGATGTGTGTTGTTGACTAGTGGAATCTTCTCGTCAACGTCTCGTAGACTCGTACTATTTGTTGGAGAAGATGTAAAGAGAACATGGTTAGGATTATTTGACCGTAACAATAAAATAAGTTTATTGTTTATCAAAGTTCAAATTTTAATTTAAGCGGTTCAAATGCACTTTTTATTCACATATTTTATTGTTACCCTCAAGATATTCAGAATGACTTTGTGCGTGCATGCAAAGGAAAGGGGGAGGTGATAGAAATATTCACATGGAGAACTTCAAAGTCACATCGTCTTGGGACTTGAAATTGGACATCATATTGAGTTACTATAGGGTTATTGGTGCAAAACGTCCCTACCTTTGAAGGGTTGTGTGGAAAACATCCCTACGTTTGATTTTTTGGTGCGCAACGTCCCTACCTATCAAGTTTATTGTAGAAAACATCCATACCTTTCATTTTTTGGCACAAAACGTCCTTACCTTCTGCATTTCTTTGCACTGAACGTCCTTTGCACATTTTTTTTAATTCAAAATGACAAATATACCCTCCTATGTAAATTGAACAAGAAAAGAAAAATAAAAAAGAAAGGGTAATTGGCGCAAAACGTCCTTACCTTTGAAGGTGTTTGTGGAAAACACCCTACCTTTCATTTTTTGGTGTAGAACGTCCCTACCTTTCACATTCTTTGCGCTGAAGGTCCTTTTCACCAATTTTTAATATGAAATGACCCTTATACCCTCCTATATAAATAAAACAAAAAATAGAAAAATAAAGAACTAATTACAATCAAAGTCCTAAACGTTTTTAAAAAATACAAGTGAGTCCAAAATTTATGAAAATATTAAAAATAAAAAATAAAACCCCCTATCTTCTCCTCTGCCTCCCTTCGAGTGGGGTCCCTTTTATATTACTGGGTCAATAATCCCTTTTATTTTTTTATTTTTTATTTTTAATATTTTCATAAATTTTGGACTCACTTGTATTTTTTAAAAACGTTTAGGACTTTGATTGTAATTAGTTCTTTATTTTTCTATTTTTTGTTTTATTTATATAGGAGGGTATAAGGGTCATTTTATATTAAAAATTGGTGAAAAGGTCCTTCAGCGCAAAGAATGTGAAAGGTAGGGATGTTCTACACCAAAAAATGAAAGGTAGGGTGTTTTCCACAAAAACCTTCAAAGGTAAGGACGTTTTGTGCCAATTACCCTTTCTTTTTTATTTTTCTTTTCTTGTTCAATTTACATAGGAGGGTATATTGGTCATTTTGAATTAAAAAAAAGTGCAAAGGACGTTCAGTGCAAAGAAATGCAAAAGGTAGGGACGTTTTGTGCCAAAAAATGAAAGGTATGGATGTTTTCTACAATAAACTTGATAGGTAGGGACGTTGCGCACCAAAAAATCAAACGTAGGGATGTTTTCCACACAACCCTTCAAAGGTAGGGACGTTTTGCGCCAATAACCCAGTTACTATAATGGTTCGTTTGATTGTAAGAATGGAATTTGGGTAGAAAGAAACTGAATTTTAGGGAATTGAATTGCATAGAACTTGTTTTGCTGAGAATTGTCAATTAATTGTATTTGATTGGTATAATTTTTCACCTGAAAAATATTGAAATGTTGGATCTTTTGGTGTTCGATTGGCTTTGTTTTTCATAGAAATTGTCCATTAAGGGATATAATTTGTTACAATTGGGGATATAATTTATTTCCACTGCAAAAATAAAAAAAATAATAATAATAAAAGTTACCTAGAAAAGCTTTTCCCATCAAACCCATGAGAAAAGTTTTTCCTCAAAAACCAAAAAAATGTGGAAAATCAATTTCATGAAAAATTTAGTCAATCAAACATGCAAAAATGTGGAAATGAAATTTAATTTCCATCTTCCATACAAAAGAAAGAGAAATCAAACAGGGCCTAATAGAGTGACCATTATAGTAACATTTTCAGCATGCATGTCATTCTATACTAATGTTTAAAATGCCATTTAGTTTGTGTGAACACGACCTTTTTCGTGCATCAGGATTGATCATTTGATGTTGGTCTAATCGGCTTCGCCTTCAAATCTTCAAGAGTTCACCTAACTAACTTTCTAAACTAGATCGGTCTTCTATTACTCGACTCTATACCTACTTATCTGTCACATAGTTCATGGATTCTACAGAAAGATGTTCAATGTCTAATTGAGCTCGACTCATCTACATTCACAATCACAATCACAACTAGTACTCGCTAATTCATTACTCATTTATGTCAATTTATAATTTCAACAACTTATAATTCCTCTCAAATAAGCATTAATGACTTGATTTGTCACTTAATATTTTGAGTCTAAAATTTCAAGAAAATTTGTTGCAAAGTAGGGCCACGCAGAGAGGAAAGTTTGTTGCTTTCTTAGATTGATATTACCTACTCTAACCTACTCAATTATATAATACAAATAGATAAGAAATTGCTAGAAATATATACGATGACCCAAAGCCAACGGCTTCTTGGAAAACCATGCCAAGCTGTCGGAAGCATGAAAACATGGGCTAAACACAAAGAAGACAAAAAATTTAAACAGTTTTGAATAATTTGAATTTTTTTACATGTACTCTTCTTTCTCCAAGCCGATTTAATACTTGAAAGTGCACCATTTTTCGGATCTTGAGCGCCTAGTTGTAATGTCTTTGACATTACGAAGTAAGTTACTAGAGATCTAAAGGTACAGGATCTGAGTTTCAAACTATTTGAATTGTTGGCAAGATAGACATGAAGTATGATAAACGAGATTCATGTAGAGAATTGACAAGGTAAAGAAATAAGTGAATAGAAAAATGTCATTGTATAAATTTTATAGACACAAATCAACTATCAAATCACATAAATGTACGTTGCAATTAAAATATTAAAATAGAACATTAAAGTTTGAAAGTTTAATCGAATAGCCCCTTTCACCAGTTTATTTTTTTCCCGTTTCTTAGTTGGCAAAGTTTGAAAGTTTGATACAATAATTTATAATGCTGCAATCTCTTTGGTTGTTGCCAGTAGGGTTACAGGAGTGGTATCAAGGAGCCTTTTGAAGTTGCCCTTAAATACAAATTAGCAATGATTGGGAAAATAATAATAAAAATAATAAAACTACTCTTTTAAGCGAATTGACTATTACGAATACACTTCCTTACACGAGGAATTTATCGATCATTAGTTAGAAGTGTTAAATGGGCCGAGTCGAACCGCTCAATTTGTCCACCATCGAATTCGGCTCAGCTCACCACTCAAAGCAACTCGAACTTGCATATGAGTATAGCCAACGTGAGCGGACTCACTCACCAAAAATGTGCTCAGTTCGCTCCATTAACTTGCTCCTTGGTGAAGTGAGCCGTTCGCGGCTTGTAATTTTTATTTTCAAATTTGTATTGAAAAGTGTACTCCACTCTTAACTCCAATTTTATCAGAATTCATTTTTTCTCAAAACTCATTTTTAATCACATATTCTCTCATAAAATAATTTTATACACAAATTCAAATTTTTCCATACTAACCACATATTTTCTAGAAATTACTAATTGTTCTTAAATCTAGAGGATTGCTTTTTCATAGGCTATTATAAGTTCAAGATAAGCCGCTATTATGAAATTAGTAGACACGTTGCTCTTAGGAAGCATTGCTAGAGCATTTCGGTTCGAATCCGAGTGGTGGCATGCCATCTTCTAAAAAAATTAAAAGTTTGTTTGAGCCATATTTTTGGTGTAGAATACATTTTGGAATATTTAATTGATGGAGAATGTGATGTTAAAAAATAACAGCAAAATTTAGGGTTTACGTGTAATATTATTTTACTGAAGAATATGTGGTTGAAAAGAAGAGAGAAAATATATTTTGAAAAAAATGAGGATCAAACAAGGGCTAAATAAATCCTATAATGAATTCAATTCCTAATTTCTTGTAATTAAAGAACTCCTCCACCCATTTTTCTCAAAAAAAATAAAAATAAATAAATAATAAGGCTTAAACATGGGGCCTAGTTGTAAGTAATTGGTAAATGTAAAAAAGTATATTTGGTCAAAGAATTATAAAGTCGTAAAAACCATCATCTTTATCTAGACCTGAGATCGGTTAATACGTAGGCGAAGTTAAAATTGTAACGAATGAGCATTTCATGTACGATTTTTCTAAGATAAACAAATGAAATAAATATATTATAATACAATAATGAATAAAAAAATGAAATCTACTTACAATTCTACCTTAATAATATGAAATTGCACATATAAAAAGATGTCGAAATACTACCTTTATCTTCTTGAAGCCATTGACGTAGGGTCGGTCCTCAAAATTATGAGGCCCTAGACAATAAATTGTTACGCGACTCTTAAATATAAATGAAATGAACACTTTTAAAATAATAACTTATTTTTTAACTTTCATAAAAATTAATTTATAAATTTCAAAGAAACTTTATAAGCTTAGCAAAAAAAATTATAGGGAATATTTTTTAATTTTAATTTTAATTTTAAATTTTTTTTTTTTTTTGCATTGACTTTTTTTCTAGATTTTGATAGATAGAAAAAAAAAAAAAAGATATAACACTAGGTAATAGTTTAATTGTATGTCCATTTTATTTCTTAAATCAAGAATGTAAGTTAAGTGTCCAAGTACTTTGAACTTCCTATTTAGTCCAATTTTGTTGTTTTGTTGTTGTTTTTTTAAATGACTAAATGACTAGATTCAAAGAAATATAAAGGAAAACTTTTATTAGGCTATTGAAATTTTATTTTCTTTAGGCCCTTTAGATCTTGAGGCTCAAGGCAATGCCTTGTTTGCCTTGAGTCAGGGCCACGCCTGCATTGATGCATACAAATACGTTATTCTATTCGAATTGTAAGTTGCATGGGTCACGTGATGCATCTCGATTTGACATATGATATCTCATGATAGACCTCGTATCTGTAAGTATCAATAAAGCCAGAGTGATATGAATAAGTCCTCAATTGTACTGAATAATATTGTATATTGATATTGTAGTGTATTTTACTATTGAAGTAAACTGAAGAAGTCAGTTATACTAATGACTCGTCCCATATAGGTGCTCCATGCATATGAGTTTCATATATTTCGAACGTAGAAAAAGTTAAATCTATATAGTTTAAAAGGAGGTACAAATTATATAATTCTGCAACTCTTTCTCGTAGTGAGAATATATTTATTTAAAGGTAAAATGCTAGAAAATATAATTGGCATGTGCACAAAAAAAGAGGGAAAGGGGGGGGGGGGGGGGGTCTCCACCTTTGCACTGTAAAAATGTTCAAGAAATATTTAACAACGAGACTATTACAGAATTTAAATTAAAAAAGGGAGATTCGCATTGCATAGAAGACAAAAATATATCTATCAAATTATAAAATAAAGTGCAGATATTTCACTCATTAGTCAAAATAGCTTCATTTCGAAATTTACGACTTATGGTAGTTTTCTTGTTTCTAATCAAAATCCATAAATTATTACAATCCCATTCAAAATCTATAGAGAAATTTAAATTGAATATTACCAATATTATTTTGCAGCTATATAGACTGTTCAGCTAAGCGAGCCTACTTGCTCGCCAGCTCGTGCAAGCCACTCGAGAAAATTGCTATTTGACTCGTTAGTAGGGTGAGCTAAGCCAACGAGCAGCTCGCCCCTCTTAACATCCATATTTTCAGGAGTGATTATTACCTATTTATTGCTAGTAAATTCTCAGAAAATCTGTAAAAAATAATTTATTGAGAAAAATAAAGTTCAAGAGCATTTCTGTAATTTCCGAGTCGAAAAAATATGTCTAATAGTCAGGAGAATCTCGAATGATTTTTTAATTAGTATTTCAAAAAAATAAAGTTTAAGGAAAAAGTCGTGAGTATAGGGAATTCTTGACAAAAATTTTACCAACGTTGCCAGGATATCGGATGATTGAATTGTTTCTTTTTTTCTCCTTCCACCTTTCTAGGGGTGTAAGCGGTCCGATTTTTGCGGTTTTTGACAAATTTTCAAACCAAACCGTTTTGACCGGTTTGAGAAAAACTCAAACCTAAACCTAACGGTTTGGTCCGGTTTTAAACCGCCGGTTTCGCGTATATTTTTTTCATGTCTAGTATCTACTTTTATGCCATTAATTCAATATATATTTATATCTTACTAGAAATAAATCTAAAACAAACTAATTATATTTACTATAAATTTAAATAACAACAAATAAAAGTAAAATCACAATAAACTGAAGCATAGTTTTTTATTCGCCCTTTTGACGTTTTAGGATAATACTTTATGATAAAAATACAATACAAGTCCACTAAAATAAATATAAGGTCCAAAAAAACATAATAATGTCCATTTTCAACTAGCAAAAGGAATAAACGAATTAATTTTGTCACAGACTCAAGAAACATCAAATTTTGTCACAGAACTAGCAAAAGGAAGAAACATTCACATACTCAAGAAGCCACAGAACTCATGATTAATTTTGTCCTTCATACACAAAAAAAATTTTAATTAGCAAATTGGAAAAAAAAAAGAATTAAGACACGGATCCATCTAATAATGGCTTCCAAAAGACAAGCTGCAAATATTTTTTCTTCCCCATTCCACTATATATACCCACCTTCATCTTCTGCAATTTAATACGGAATTATACATATTCTCGCGTATGTAAACAAATGTCTTTTGAGCAGCTGATAGCCCGTATTTCAACTTTAAGCCTTACTCACGATCAATAAAAATGTAAACAAATTTCAACTAGAAAGTGACAAAATTTCAATTTTAAACCTTACTCACGTTCAAATAAATATGCAAGAACTTGAAATAGTCTAATAATACCGGCGAACGTACACTACAGGCGACTGGGAGGTTCGAGATTTGAAGGGCGTTGACGATTTGGGGGAAACCAGGAGGCGCCGCGGGGAGCGAGGCTGCGAGTGAGAGAAATGGAAATTGGAAGATTAGGGTTGTGACTTGTGAGTATATGGACTTGGATTGAGCTGTTTAGTGCTACTTCTTTCAAATTTGGGCCTTTTTTTTTATATATAATTAGGCTTGAGCGGGTCGTAAATCTTAATAATTAATAGGAAATTAGAAATTAATAAAAATACCTACAAAATGACAAAATTATTCAATTTTACAAAATTGAAATTTTGGATAAATTTTCAAAAAAAAATCAATTTTTTATTTTTTTATTTTATATATTTTTCGCCGGTCCGGTTTGGTTTCAAACCATAATTAAAATTCTCAAACCTAAACCAAACCGTTTTTGACCGGTTTGGTTTGGTTCAAAACCATTTCGTTGACGGGTCCACGTGGCACCAAACCGTCGGTTTCCAAATTGCGGTTTCAATTCGATTTTTCGGTTTGGCGGTTTTTGCTTACAGCCCTACACCTTTCAATCAATTTTCGCTATACATTCTCTGTCAAAATGTTTTGTACTTGTAGCATGATTAAAACGGGAAAGTAACGTTTCAACTAAAACCCAACAAAATTTTGTTTGGCTGGATTTTCTAATCATTGTCCTAGTTTTATAATGCCCTTTTCATACGGCTATTTAAAAATTATTTCCTGCAAATATTTTAGGTTTTTACTCATTATTTTCTATTGAATTAAACTACTTGTACAATAAATTTGCACAATGATTTTGACAATGTGTGAGGTGTATAGATCATTGCCATTAAATTCAAAGACAATCTTTCAAATCAATGGACATAATGTCTGCCAACTCACACATTGTCAAACTTATTGTCAAATTCATTGTACAAGTAGTATAGTTCTTTTCTATTTTTGATTGCCGACTTCAAGCACAAACTGTATTGGCTGTTCATGCATTAACTTTTGGAATATATTGCATCATTAGTCCCCAATTTATTACCCAATTTGTGTAAAATATTTCATTATACTTGTAATCAATTCTTAATGAGTGAGAACCATTAAAATCTTCTATTAAATCACGACATTACCCTCATTAAGAGCATGTTTGGCAAAGCTTAAAATCCAATTAAAATTGAAAATATAATTGTTATTGGGTCCCACTCGTCTAATAAAAGTCAACAATAGCGGCTAGTTTTTCAATTTTAATCTGATTTTAATCTCTACCGAACACGCCCTAAAGCTTACCTCACTTCAATATTTTGAAGCATAAATCCTAATTAAAAAACAAAATTTAATTTCGTAAAATTAGATAAATAAGGTATCATGTCAATTAAATGGAGAGACTATAACGAAAATTTAATAGTCAACTTTATCATTTTGAAGGTTGAGGACAAACTGCTCATCTAACGATAATTTGTTGATCAAAAATGCAATTTTCCCTCAACATTTTTGTTGAATTTTTCAGGGGTACTTTTAAATTAATCCAGCCGCTTTCCGCGTACAGCCGTGTCTCCCACGAGGTTCCACCGCCCACAGGCCAACAAAAACACTTCTCCCATACGCGTACATAGCATGATAAAATATATTCGTTTACATATAAATACACCATTCTATTGCCATTCATCAGTATCTAATCTTTCTTCAAAACAGAAAAATATTCAAAAAAGCCAACAAAATTTTTCAGTTTTCCCCATTGTTGATCAAACTATTCTTGAATGTACCTTGAACAAAATCTGAAAATGCAGAAAAAGGGCTCAAAGTCTGGTCATAGAGCATGGCATACCCTTCGCTTAGCCCTTCTATGGGCTAGAAAAGGTGGCATACTCAGAAACAAATTCGCCTTAAGTTTAAGCTTACTTCAAAAGGGTGTTAGGAGTCTCCGCCACCCAAATGGCGGCGGCGCCCTCATTTACGGCGAACGTGAACTCTCCTTCGACCAAACTCCAATTATCCATGTCAAAATGCACCGGCCTTCTTCGCTCCGTTTCAAAATGCCACACATTCCGTGCATTAATCCTCATGTGGATTTTGATTATGATTTTGAGCTCAACGATGATCAGGACAGAATTTATTACAATGATGTGCCCAGAAAGAGTTTTTTAAAGGGAGTAGAGGACTATAATGATGATCAAGAAGATGACGATGATCATGGGTTGGATCAGTTTTGTGAAGAAATTTATGGGCCATCTGATGAAGGAATTGATTTGAAAGCGGAGCAGTTTATAGCAAAATTCTATGAGCAAATGAAGATGCAAAGACAGATATCATATTTACAGTACAATGACATGCTTAACAGAGGTTCAACTTGATCCATATATGTATTTACAAAGACACAGAACATAGTTTGAACTTTGAAGTACGGGGGAATTCACAGTTGGACGTGGCATCAACAGCTGAACGTTAATATTTTACATTGCAGCTTGAAGGTTGATCGAAGCCTTGATCATCAGCAGAGCAAATTGAAGTGAAGTAGGAAGAAGGGAAAGACGTGAAGATAAAATAGCACTTCTACAATGGTTTTGCGTTTTTTAATAGTGACACTGGTTGAATGCGATCTACAAATCGTTATACCTATCATTATGAAAAGGTGAAAGAATGTAAACTGTTCCTGCTGCTAATGAATTATGTACTCTGCTGAGACATAAAAACTGGGAAATCTCTATCCTAGAACAGGCTTTTTATTCTAATTCTTTATCAACTGTTATCAAAATCTGCTACTTTTTTATCGAAAGCTTTGTCAAATAAGTGCTCAGAGGAATTTCAAAATGTTGGGGAAGCGGTCGTCAGCCCTCACTCTCTGTGGCTCTGTCACTGAATGTAGGTATGGAACTCGGGGTCTCATAATAGTTTTGAATGATACAATAATAACCGTAGTATTTCAATTCGTATTTATTGAACTGGGAATTATACCATGTATAGGGCTTGTTTGAGTCCTATTTTTTTCAAAAAATAAATTTTGTAATAGTTTTATGATGGAAAATATGTGGTTAAAAATGAGTAATGTTATGTATCATGATGATGAAATATAGGTGATGTGATAACTCATTATTCCTCACATTTTTCTCTCACTCATCCCCCATCTTTCTCAGAAAATTGAATTATCCAATCTCATTATTTCACATAGGGCGTGTTCGGTAGAAATTAAAACCAGATTAAAATTAAAAAACTAGTGGTTATTGTCGACTTTTATTAGACGAGTGTGACCCAATAACAACTATATTTTCAATTTTAATTGGATTTTAAACTCTACTAAACATGCTCATAAACTGTCACATCACCGATATTTTATCATCATAATGATAAATAGCATTATAGTAAAAAAATAAGAAAAAATTTTGGATTTGCGTGTAATATTTTTTATTGAAAAATATATAGTTGAAATAAAGTCAAATCACCGTTCAAGAATACATTTTGATAAAAAAAAATGGGGCTCAAACAAGGGCATAGTTTCAAGGTTTTAACCTACTAGCTATTCGAGTTAGACATTATTGATTTAACATTACTATTTGGGCCACATTTTAATTTAAGTCAAAATTAAACAATCAATATCAACCATATCTTTCATAAGTTCCACATTTTTCCAACCACATATTTCAAAACTTTCTATCACATTTCACTTAAAATCTGATTTTAATCTACACCAAACACCCTCTAATTTATTTCATTAAATAATAGGAGAAGAAAATAAGCAGCCAACTTGCTGCTTCCCCTTACTATTAGTTTGACTCGAGACTCCATTTTTCTGCGCACATTACTTTTCTGTACTTTACAGAATAAATAATGTTATTTAACATCAATGACATTAAAATACCAATCTAGGTGATTATATTTTATAAGTTAATTAAATAAGTCGTGTGACTTTGTATTTAAATGAAGAGTTACTTTGTTACAACACTAATTTATGTAGTATTAAATGTCATTAGATGAAAGGTACAATTCAATGCATCATAAAATTAACTTTACCTTCAATTGAACATGTCACACAATGCTACATAGATCGGTGCTAGATGGCATTATTCTTAAATAAATATTTCATTTAATGCAATCTAATTGTCACATAATTTGACATTTTATATCAGTGGTGATGAATAATATTACTTAATTTAAAATATATAAAAAATAATTTAGTTGAATTTAACGTTTAGTGATGTGATATTGATGCCAGGTGACTTCTCGTCAACGTCTCGTGCTATTTGCTTGAGAAGATGTAAAGATAACTCGTCTAGTCTACTTGAAGGTAATCAAGGTATATTGCCTATTTGATTGCGACGTTTATTGTTTCTATTTCGGCAAATAATGAGCATGCTTAAGCTCAATTTTTGCAAATAATGTATTTTAGAATAGTGATTTATGGATAAAGCGTGGTTAAAAAAATAAGAAAATTTTTTAATTTGTTTGTAATATTATTTTATTAAAAAATGTACGGTTAAAAATGAGAAAGAAAAACGTCTTTTGAGTGTTTATGTAAAAAGGAGAAGCGATGGATATATTCAAATGGATTATGCTACTAGTACATAAAAATGGTATGTAAGGAATTGTATAAAATGATGTAGATGGAAAAGTTTTGATGAAAAAGTTAAATATGTTATTAACGGCAAATGGTAGTGATGCTACTAAAAATCGTACATGTTTACTTACGAGTTTGATGACTGAGAATGAGTACGAACGAGGTTTTCCAGTGCCTGAAACAAAGACGTCGAGATGTGTTCTCGTCGCCTCTCCGATACTTAAGTTAGAGAGAGAATTTTCGAAAAGATATGTGCTGTAGAATTATATAAAAACGTACTTTAATAATGAATTGAAATGATATATTTATAGAGGTAGGTAGTGCATTCCTAGTATGATTGCTATGCTAAAATCCCTAAGAGTTCTACCGTGATTGAAAGTTGTAACTTAATTGGTTTTGTATTACCTATGTGTTTGATAAGAGATAGGACTCTGATGGTAGAATCATTTTTGGATTGGGTTACATATTAACAGCAAGACTATGTCTCCCTTAGGTTTGGATATGCCTTAGCAAGAGGGAGTCAAGGGATGCCTGGCACGAGGTTTGTTGTGATTTGGAGGAAGTCGTATGACCCGAGAATTGACCACCCCGAGGAGGTATGACTGAGGAGGCCATGAGGAGTTTGAGACAAAATGGAAAGCTCATGCTCTGGCATTGTGCTCCAGCTCTCTATCATCAGGTAGAATGACATGTCGTATTATGTAATTCCTTAAATAAACTTTTATGTACATGTAGTAAGACCCATATTCAAATGGAGAACTTAAAAGTCATATCATCTTGGAACTTGATGAAGTTGAAAATCATATTAGGCGAATGTAATGGTCACTCTATTATCACCACACTAACATTTCCGACGTTGTATGTCATAATTCATATTCTACTGAAGTGTAAAATGCGTTTAGGTATAAGCCAGTCCTTATTGGGCTCTTTGCTTTTATGTCATGCTAGTAAAAAAAACTTTAGTGTTTAGTTGGACTTGATCGCTTAAGCTTGATCTCGACCTTTTCTTAGCAGTCGATGGACCAAGTGACATTGGTCAGGTCAGCCTCGCCTTCAAATCTTCTAGAGTTCACTCAACTTTCTAAGCTCGACTGACCATTTATTACTCGACTTTGTCCCTAGCTTATCTTTCACATGGTTCATGGATTCTTTAGAAAGATATTCAATATTTAATTGAGCTCAGGATGGTAAAAAGCTCGTCGGCTCGGGAGGCTCGGAAAAAGCCCGAGCCGGCCGGTTACACTAAGTCGAGGCTCTGGTCGAGCCTCATTTTGGGGCGTCGGATCGAGCCCGCCCATTAAATAAAATTAATATTTTTTAAAAGAGTTGCCGCTGTGGCCTTCAATAAAAAAAAAAAACTCGAGCCGGCCCACTAAGCCTCAGGCCGAAAGCTCAGGCAGAGCCTCATTTTTTGGTCGGGCTTTGCTCGGCTCGGGCTCGAAAAAGCTCGAGTAGAGCCCGAGCTTTTTTTTCTACTCGAGTTCGGCTCGACTCGGCTTGTTGACATATCCATTTATTCATCATTCATTTCCATCCTTTAATAATTTCAACAACTTATAATTTTTCTAAACAAACACTAATGACTTGATTTATCGCTTCTATATTTCAAGTCTTAACATTTGAAGAAAATTTGTCGCAAAGTATGGCCATGTAGAGCGAAAATGTGTGTTGCTTTCTTAGATTGATGGTTTGTGCCAGATCATGTCCCCGTTTGACCTCAATCTATATACCAATACATCGTCTTTTAATCGCTTTGATCGAAAATATTTGGCCAATTTGCATCTAAACGACAAAGTAGCCAACATACTTCAATTCAACTCCATCCCTCCAACACCACATATAATTTAGTGATATCCGATTTCATTGATTTGAATTTTACACAAGTTTCCTTAGAAATAACCTTTAATTAATCTTAGCAATAAAGTAAACGAAGTGACGGAGAATAATTTGCAGTTATTTTATAAAATATTTTTGAAACGCGGGCTTTACAAGGATTATTAAAGTAATAGATACAAAATTTTGCATGCCAATCAGAAAATACAAATATCAAGTTATAAAGTTTATGTCGTGAGACAAGGGGTCAAGAACTATGTCCAATTCAAACCCGACTCTATAAATTCAGAACAAACATACGTGAATTATCACTAACCTTATAATTATAGTTGTACGGTGGTAAAAAAAAAAAAAAAAATCTTCGAATAGAAAAATGTCATCGTATAAATTTTTATATAAATTATACGTTGCAACATTAATTTTCTACTAAACTTTTTCTTCAATCTTGGATGGTCCCTTTCACCAGCTTAATTTTTTCCAGTTTCTTAGTTGGCAAAGTTTTGACATACTATAATGCTTCAATTTCTTTGTTGTTGCCAGTTGGGTTACAGGAAATTAAGGTACACGTTAAGGAGCGTTTTAAGGCTGCTCATAGGATTCTCTTACTTCTTCTGGAAGTCTTAATTATATACAACTTAAAAATTATTAGAAAAATAATTAAAAAAAATTATATAGATGTATGCAATTTTTCCAGTCTGGAAATATGTGTATACGTTACAAAAAAACTACTTGTACAGAATAATTTTTAGTTGTGAAAATAACATTTCGAGAGCATTTGAGTAAGAAAAATGCTTTGTGTACAATCCATGGTTAACAAGGAATTTGACAATTCATGTTAATTTAAATTTGAATGCGCGGGAAAGTGTGTGGTGTTTAAAAACTGGTCATTCAACCTTCAACAGGTGGCACATTGTCCAATTTGATGTCAAAAAAATTGTACTTATAATATGGTTGTTTGACTAATTCTCAAGTCGTAAAGCTATTTTTTATAGTAATCAGTTACATCAAAAGATGTGTCGAGTGCATTTTTAATTATTATTTTTTTCAAAAATAACGTTTACTTGTACTCGGTCTACGGCCTTAATTTCTAGGATATCCACAGAGAGAGAGAACTGTGATAGTAACGTAAACGTTGCAAACAAAACCCAACAATAATTTGTTTGGCTGGAAAAAGGGAAGTCCACTTTTCTAATCACTGCCCCAGTTTTATAATCCCCTTTCATACTGCTATTCAATATAGAAATTTATTTAAAAATATCCTGCAAATATTTTGAGGTTTTCATTCATTATTTTCTATTTTTGATTGCTGACTTCAAGTACAAACTGTCTTGGCTGTTCATGTATCATTCAATATGGAGAATTGCAGTACGGGTTCCCATCCTATTGCTCAACTAGCAAGTTGGTCTTTTAACTTTAAAAAAGAACGAGTTGGCCATTATTACTGCATTATAATATACCAATATTAGAAATATTAAAACGTCCATTAAATCATTGTAAAACCCTTATACATTCAAATCCATAAAGTTAAGTTTTTCTTTTCCAACCCAACTTACGTTAATGTCTACAACTTTACTATGTAACATGCTTTCTATAGGGCCACTTGGCAATTTAACGTAAAAAAGGTTTCATAATTGGAGATTGATTAAGAAACTGTAATGAATGAGTAATGCTATGTATATTAACTTATGATCACCACTGATCTAGGTGACACTGAATGTTCACTTTAACTATAAAGTCATTGTCACATGGTCCAATAAGTTTATACCACATTTTTATGCTTGGAAAATGTTAGCCAACTGCGACATATATAGGATGGGATCTAGTACCACAAACTCTCCAAGACCAGTGATGAATACGAATAATGGTACATCGCCCATTATTCGTAATGGATGATTGAAAATTAACTTGTTCTTCATCAAAGGCTGGAGATCAACTTGCTATTCAAACAATAGATTGTGGACCAATAATGCAATTGTCCTTTGGGGTACTTTAGTAAATAACAGAGCTGCTGGCCGCGTACAGCCGTGTCTTCCACCGCCCACAGTCCAACAAAAACACTTTTCCCACATAACCACCAACCTGTAGACCCCACCTCCATAACGCGTACATAACAAATATTCATTTACATATAAATTCATCACTCTACTGCCTATGATCAGTATCTAATCTCTCAGAACAGAAAAAATATTCTAAAAAGCCTACAAATTTTACAATTTTTGTCCCATTTTTTATCACAATATTCTTGAATGTACATTGAACAAAATCTGAAAATGCAGAAAAAGGGCTCATCAAATTCTGGTCGGAGAGTATGGAATATCCTTCGTTTAGCCCTTTTATGGGCAAGAAAAGGTGGCATATTCAGAAACAAATTCTCCATAAGTTTAAGCTTCCTTCCAAAGGGTGTTAAGAGTCTCCGCCACTCAAAAGGCGGAAGCGGCGCCCTCATTTACGGCGAGCGTCAACTCTCCTTTGACCAAACTCCGATCTTCCATGTCAAAATGCACCGCCCTTCTTCGCTCCGGTTCAAGATGCCACACATTCCCTGCATTAATCCCCATGTGAATTTTGATTACGATTTTGAGTTCAATGATGATCAGGACAGAATTCATTCCAGTGATGTACCCAAAAAGAGTTTCTTAAAGGGGGTAGAGGATCAAAATGATGATCATGGATTTGATCAAGTTTACGAAGAAATTTATGAGCCGTCTGATGAAGGAATTGATTTGAAAGCTGAGCAGTTTATAGCAAAATTCTATGAGCAATTGAAGATGCAAAGACAGATATCATATCTACAGTACAATGATCAATATTGACAGATGTTCAACTTGATCAATATTCACCTACACACAGACACAGAACACGTTTGAACAATCTACTGATTTCATATATACTTTCTGTTTTTGTCCATTTTTTGTTTTGGCGGGCGGCATTTTTTTGTAGAGTATTATTTATCGGAATAATCCTATTTAATTTTGAAGAGTATATTTTTTTTATACACCTCAATAAAGTTTTTGGCCGTTTATCTAAATTTTTAATAAAAAGTAAATATCGGCGAAAATTAACGAGTTTTTTTATCAACCTCAAAGTCTCTAGTTTTGTAAAAGTCTAACATATGGTACGCTCGTTGAGACCACGTGTGTCCCTTGCTCGTCTAAATTATGGAAACAAACAAATTTACAACCAACGTTTTTACAAGTACGATAGAAGGTCTTTAGCCCGGCACCTCTACTACTAATACTTGGTTGTGTATGCTCATTGAGAGTTCAAGTGGTACAGCAATGTAGTCCAAGTATATTTTTATAAGAGAAGACTTGAAAAAAATACAATTAGACGGAGGACATCAAAAGCAATTGTTAATAATAATGTACATATTGCGCATGGTTGAGATGACTCTGTCATGTCTTCCTCAAAAGAAATACTAAACCCTAGTTACATAGAAGAAGAATATCTAAAGGAAGTATTTCGAACGGAACCGAACCGAACCGTTAACAAAATAATTTCAACAAACCGTCATAGTGAAGGAACGTGACAAACCATTCACCAATTTTTGTTCTGCTCATTTAAACCATCCACTACTCTCACTTTTTGTAGAGTATTATTTTTTTTAAACATGGCATCAAACCAAGGGGGTATATTAATCAATAGCTATAAAAATTTCTTTCTGAGAAACAAATTATTAAGAAATAGCCTTGAAAAATATTTTTTTTATTCGAGTAACACTTTTTAACACCACTTATGTTTAACACCAGTCTATATGACAGCGATATTAAATTACGGGTTCAACTAAATATAATGATTTATGGCTCATTTAATGGAACATATGATATACCAACATCTAGACCGGTGTTCAACACTAATGGTACTAGATATAATTATTCATTTCACAACTAGTTTTAGATGGTAGAATACAGAAATGGCGATAAGGGAACTGATAGGGGTCGCACACTGAAATATTATGGACTATGGTGCATAGTGTCAAACAAGATAAAACAGTTTACAGATAAGGGTGTGTTTGTCTCCCATTATTTGGAGAAAAATAGAGTAATGAATAGTATTTTTTGGAGAAAAATAGGGTGTGTTTACATATTGTAGTTTTTTTTTTTTTTAAATACTGTCAAATATACTGTACAATACACCTTAACGAACAAACCATGAACTCAATGATCAGAGATTAATGAATAAACGAACAGATGTGCATGGTATTACAAACAATGTGTTAACAGGTGAAGCTATTGGATTCAACAACTGCAAGACCACATATTCACCAAAAAATAGAACTGCTGCTGAGATGTACAATGCGCCCATCACTCAGTTGAAGACAGTTTCTCTTCGGCTACCTCAAAAGCCTTTCGTGCATGTTTCAATTCCTCATTCATTGACAACAATTTTGTGCAGCGGTTAAGTTTTGGTAAGTCCTGCAAGATCAAAAAGGCCGGTATTGAATTTACCTAACATAATAGCGATAGCTAATACACAAGATTGTTATAGTACTATTATTCAGTTTCTCTAAACTTTACACTTCATCTGAGAATTTCTAAAATTTCTGCTACAAAATCTACGTTAAATTCGAGATATATTTCTCTGTTTGTCTTTTTATGAGATGTAAATGTTTTACTTCCAAGAAACAGAAGATGAGCACCAAAGATGAAGTTTGACCATAAAACAAGGGAAAACAATTTTTACAAACCTGTCAACTTAAAACCTAAACACCTCTTTGATTGGTGAAATGTATTCAGCAGAATTAAGAAAAGAAAGTTAACAATTTTTACGAGTCACGTAAATGTACCTTGCGAATTAAGAAAAGAAAATCCTCAGTCAAAAGCTTTCCTCTTTTGGATGCAATATCTTGAGCTTTATGGACCTGTAGAAGTCACTATTATCATTTGCTATCCTGCACAGGGTAAACGAACCCCAAAAAGAGATAGCTGCAAGGAAATTATAGATTTCAGTAGCATCTGGGATGGATTAGAAAGAACAAAGGACTCACCAAATCTGTTACGTACTCCACAACAACATCCTCCACAAGTGCTATGGTCTCTGGTAGTGGCTTTAGTGCAACAACAGCAATACAATGACATTGTAAGTTTAACTAAAGCATATTAGAATTAGAAAAAAAATTGTCGCGTGTAAAGATATACACATACAAGATCAACTTGTGGTCATTCTTCATATATAATTTGCATTATATATAAGACAGTTCCAGATAATTAGAAATGAGTGTGTGCGCATGGGAGTGCACTGCAAAAATACATGTGTCAAGACTAATACGACATGCATGTAAATACATTATTGATCTAGCACTCTTGGCCATCCAACACAGACAGACATTTTGTTCAAAGTAATGATCAAGAGATATTAAAACTTTACGCATTTGATAAGCATGTCCATAAAATTGGGAAAAATATTACCAACAGTAAAATTCACATATTTAAAAATAAAAATAAAAACTAGGAATAGAAATGTATTAGTTTACAGAGAAAATCCAGAGAAAGAGCATGACATACATTTGGGTCATCGCCAAAGCCATACACCATATGCTGCACTGTTGCATCCAGATTAAATAATTAGATAGAACATATCATAGACGTTAAAATTCCATTTAGAACAAGAGAAAAAAAATGAGGCAGGGTAAACCCACATTCTTTTTGAAAAAATCCACGTTTACGCTTAAGTGAATTTTCTGGAGGCTGAGATGATCCCACTTTCACTTTGGAGGAAAATCCAGCAACAGCGCTGTTCATACTTTCTGTGTCCTGCGTCCACTCTTATCATCATTTCAGAATTCAAGGATGAAGAATTGTAGATTATATCAAATACCATGAAGCGTCAGATTAATATTAGCGAAAATTTGCATATTAGATAAAGCATTAAGAACCATCAAGATTAGCATAGTGTAAAGACTAAAATATATCCTCCATTTTGTTCTTTCCTACGATTCTTGAAATCTGAGAGCAACTAAACCAATGAACACAATTACATACAAAGTATTATAGACAAAAACTTGTTTCATTATGGAGCATTCATAAATGGTCTTTTCATCCTGTTTTTTCCCCAATGTTCATCATCCATATTAGTCCATATAGGTGTTCAACAATGTCAAATGTCTCCAACAGTGAACATAAACAACAAGAAGCACAAGTTAGATACAAATGCACCAGTGTTCGTTGCTGGAAATTGAATTTACTAACAAAATCCATCAAGACATTCAGTTCGAGACAGGGCTTTTCGAGTTGCAAATCTCAGAAACTGGATTTGGGGTTTGGCACTGCCCCCTACCCAAAAATACGCGTATTGTCATATAAAGATCAAGAAATATAAACAAGAAGAGTAGCGAAATACTTACCCGAAAATTCAACAAGAATCTACCTGCGGAAACCCAGAGAGGAATTAAACGATAAATTTTTATAAAAACAACCAATTGATTTATTTTTAAAAGAAAATCAATTTATATAAGAATCTGAATCAAGAAATTAACGGGTTGAGTAGCAGTGGCGAGTTCTCTTTGCCAAGAATGACTGGCTTTATCTTCTGGACTGAGAATCTAAAGGGCTGGAGTAAATTGTTTGAATACCCATTGAATTTTAACATGCTCACGACTTACTCATTAAACTTCAAATTGCCTCTAAATAGTCACTGAACTTCCCTTCGTTGCACCACATCCAACACTCGCCAATTTCTGTTACTCCCGAAGCTGATGTGGCAGACGAAAATTACACGTGGCACGACTGCCGTTTAAAGTTTACTCCCAACTCCACCAAAATCATCCACCTCACCACAACACGTGAAAACAAAACTCTCTCTCCCCAAAATCCTCCCACCCGTGAGAAAACCCCCAAATCCCTCCCGTCTCCTTCCCCCCAACCCTAAATCGTGATCGTCCAATTCCAATTGGCTACCCCACTGCCCTCTAAATTGAAGAAAAGTTCCCATTGTCTGAACATGGAGGGACCACATGGAGGTATATGTTCTCATTGTAATTTCACACCGCAATTTGTCATTTACTCTGTCTGCCACTGTAAATGAAAACATCCACGTGTGTAAACAAACAATGGTTTTGTTGTGTAGTCGTTTCATTTATCTACTGTACTCCGATTTTTATATATTTGTTTTTTTTTTTTTTTTTGTGGGTGATACTTCAACTATTCGAATGGTTTAAGGTTATTCATTATTGATTTTCGCTTGAAATGTATAGGCTGCTCTCGAGACCCAGAAGATTCGGACTACATTACCTCTGCGAATGATTTGGAGTTTGAAGATGAGAACGTCACTGAAGGGCTTGAAGTAGGAGATGACGGGAATGGTGAGCAAGACCCGGACTTCATTGATTCTGATCGAGAAGTAGATGGTAATGCTGCGATATTGGATCATGATGTAACTGAGGACGATGACCCAGACTTTGTTGCTTCTGAGAATGAATCGGACTTGCAAGATGACATTTTTTACGATCATAATGTGACAGCTGGGATTGAAGTTGTTCTGAATATGAATGAATTAGAGCAAGAGAACCAGTTAGTGAACACACATGAAGATGGAGAATTTGAAGCTGATGATAAATTGGAGTATTCGTCTTCCGAAGAATTGGTTTCTGGTGAGTCATCGAATGAGGACGTGGGCTGCAAATTTCCAGAGTTTTTGGCAGAGACTCAGATGAGCAATCCACAGTTCGAGATGGGACAGCTTTTCAGGGATGTTGTCGAGTTCCGTAAAGCAGTAAGAAATTACGGTGCGGTGAATGGCTATAATGTTAAATTCAAGGCACATGATGCGAAAATAGTTCAAGGTGTTTGCAAAGATAGGTGCAAATGGAGGATTTGGGCATCATATATGGGTGACAAGGATAGGGTCCAAGTGAAGTCATACATTCCGGACCACACTTGCAGTCGAGAGCGGTACAACAGGAATTGTAATTACAATTTCTTGGCACGACGTTATATTAACCAATTCAAGGTTAACTCAGAATGGAAAACAAGGAGCATCATTGCCACGGTTAAAGAAAACCTACAGACTGAGATTAGCAGGAATGTTGCTTGGAAGATGAGGAGATATGCAAGAGAATTGCTGCATGGACTATTGAGGATCAGTTCACAGCGTTGAGGTGCTACAGTGCTAGTATTTTACTTACAAATTCTAGGTCCACTGTCGTCATAGCTACCAATACTCAACATATATTTCAAGGGATTTACATTTGCTTCAAGGCTTGCAAGACAGGTTTTGTTGACGGTTGTAGGGGGTTATTGGGGTTGATGGGTGCCATTTACGTGGAATCTTTGGTGGTATACTGCTTACTTCTGTTGGACATGATGCCAACGATGGTATCTACCATGTAGCTTATGCCGTTGTTCAGAAGGAAAACATGTTAGCATGGCAATGGTTCATGACATATCTGGCTAATGACATTCAAATTGGTAATGGAAAGCAATGGACGTTTATGACTGATTGACAAAAAGGTCTCCAAAATGTCATAAATGAAAAGTTCCCTGAGGCAGAGCATAGGTTTTATGTGCGCCAAATGTACACCAACTTCTTCACAGCAGGGTTTAAAGGGAAAACGTTGAAGGACTTTCTATGGAGAGATGCGAAGTCAACAACCGTTGCCGACTTTATTCATTGGATACATCAGATTCGTAATGTAAGTAAAGGAGCGTATGAGTGGTTGATGGAAAGGCCTGCACAAGAGTGGAGTAAGTCACATTTTCCGGTGTTCTAAAAATGCAATGTGTTATTGAACAACGGCTGCGAGGTGTTCAATAAGACGTTGTTGGAAGATCGAGTGAAGCTTATTCTATCAATGCTTACTTCAATGCAATCAACGTTCATGACTAGAATACAAAAACGAAGGGATATGATGAGGAGGTACAATGGTAGGCTGTGTCCAAACATTAAAAAACGTGTTGATAAGCTTGTTGAGGCTTCAAGAGAATGCATACTACATCTGTCGGGAGGTCCTAAATGGCAGGTTGATTGTAGCTACGGAACGTACGTTGTTGACCTTGAAGAAAGAACATGTGCTTGTAGAAGGTGGGAGTTGACTGGAATTCCTTGCATACATGCAATGGCGGTGATACGAGAATGTAGAAATGACCCCGAAGATTTTGTTGACACTTGCTACTCTGTTGACGCATACCTACGTTGCTACAACAACATCATGAACCCAATGAACGGCAGAATGCTATGGCCCCAGGTAGACGGTGAGATTATTATTCCACCACAGTGGAAACAAACTGGAAAGGGCAAGAGGTAAATGAAGAGGAGAAAACAGGCAGAAGAGATGATTGTGCATTCACAAGGTAAATCATATGTGAGGAAGGAGGGTCAAGTTACAATAACGTGTTCCGTTTGCCGTCTACGTGGACACAACAAACGTTACCACGATAGGAAGGATGCACCAAATAATGTGAGTCCACATATTTTTTTCTTATACTTGTAATATTTTCCAACATTCTGTACAACTAAAGCTTTTAAATGTCTATTGCAGGATTGGTTTGAAGGAGATATAGAACCAATTGAAGTCCGAAGCTCACTTGATGTCATGCCAAGGGTAATCTAATACACCAGTCTCCAAACAATATATAAATAGATAAAACTGAAACTAATGTTCTTGTCGTTCACCTTAGGGAAAATTGGCTCCGGCCAGAAGAAGAAGAGCATCGTCCAGCAATGCATCAACCACAATTGAAAATACTGGCTAGACCATGGAGGCTACGGTAGAGGTTCGGGAGAATGTGACATTGGAAGATACGGTTGTTGATTTCCAACAAATTAATAAGAGTGAGTCCTCACAATTAAGGGTTGCTAGAGCTGAAGCTCGACGGAACTCCAAGATCACCGCTGCTACTCCTAAACGGCTTGTCTGAAGATCTGGGATTGTCATCAACTGCTTTTACTTTTGGATGACTTTAATGATAGTTTTGTGATAGGCTGAATGGGTAGTGTCTAGTTTTTTTTTTGTTGAACGACATATGTTTGTTAAGAGATCAAACTCAAAATGATACTCATGTAATTTGGATATGCAATGCCGTTCAACTTTTTGTGAAACCTGTGATGAGCAAACTTGATTCTTAAGCGAATTGCAATGATCTTCAATGTTAAGAGTTCTTCAGTTTATTCAATTTTCAGTTGCATATGTTTGATTTATGATTGCTGGTGCAAAGTTGATAAACATTAGTAAATGGTATTGCTGGAGTTGTTGCTACAGTTTTCAATTGCAGTGGTTATACACTTCATATTGTAACACAGAATGCAGTATATAAAATGTACAGGAAAATTTACTCCTACATTCCATCAATATAAGCTCTACATTCCATCAATAAAGATTTCTAAACAAAGAAAATCCCAAGATTTAAACATAACTAATTTCAAAGAAATACCAGTGCAGAATTTTTTACATGAATCAGTAAGCATAATTTCAAATTATTTCTATTTTACAGTCCATAGTCTTGCCAAAGGAGCATACTACAACACAAAAAATCCTAAACAATTTCTAATCACCCATCATTTTCCCTATCCTTTCCCATTGTCAGGAAGCAAAGACATGCATTTGCCTTCGTCGCCTTCGATGGTGTACAATGGAAGAGAAATAACTTTGGCCAGAGGGCAGTGGAGTAGCCAATTGGATGCCTTCTTCGCTTTCGATGCCTTCGACTGGTATTACAATGGGAACTTTTCTTCAGTTCAGAGGGCAGTGGGGTAGCCAATTGGAATCGGACGGTCGCAATTTAGGGTTGGGGGGAAGGAGACGGGAGGGATTTGGGGGTTTTCTCACGGGTGGGAGGATTTTGGGGAGAGAGAGTTTTGTTTTCACGTGTTCTGGTGAGATGGATGATTTTGGTGGAGTTGGGAGTAAATTTTAAACTGCAGTCGTGCCACGTGTAATTTCCGTCTGCCACATCAGCTTTGGTAGTAACAGAAATTGGCGAGTGTTGGATGTGGTGCAACGGAGGAAATTTCAGTGACCATTTAGAGGCAATTTGAAGTTCAGTGAGTAAGTCGTGACCATATTAAAGTTCAGTGAGTGTTCAAACAATTTACTCAAAAGGCTGGCAGTTTTATATAGGAATGGGAAAAATTCACAATAGGAAATTTGGAATATTTTATAATTAAGAGGTGGAGTTTTATCTATTTCAAAATTATGAACAAATGTTTCACATTTCAGAAATAAGATACTAACTAAAATTTATTTATGATTTAATTAATTAAATAAATATATCAAGGTTTCAAATTATACAATTTGGTCACAAATTAACAATTTAATTAATTACATATTATTTTTCGGTCATAAATTAGAAATTTTATATGTTACAAATTATCTTACTTTCACAATTCAAAAAGTTTAGGTCACAATTTGTTCATTAATCACAAATCAAAAATTTATAGTCACAATTTATTTATCGATCACAAACCACAAATATTATAAACCACAACTTATCAGACAATCACAAATTTTATATGTCACAAATTATCTTACTGTCACAATTTAAAAATTTTATAAGTTGTTCATCTGTCACAAATCAAAAATTTATACATCACAATTTATTCATCGGTCCCAAATCACAAATATTATAAATCATAAGTTTTCAGACATTAATAAATTTTCAAATTATTGGTCACAACTCATTTATCGGTCACAAATTAATAAATTGTGATTCACAATTACATTTTTAGGCCACATATTATTTAATGGTCACAAATTAATCAATTTATTGGACACAATCAACTAAATAATTGGACACCCCCATCCCATCCCATCTACCCACGACGGCACGACCACCACAACAATCGTCGTCTCGCCGGACTTTGCAAAATCACAACCACGTCAACTAGCACACACCACATCAACTCAAAATCATCACCACGCACCAATCTTCGACACCATCATCCCTGTCAGATCCCAGGTGCCTTGCACACTACATGTGACCACCACCTCAAAAATCACCACAAAACCACCACAAAAAAAAAACACAAACCCACCACAAACTCATTGCAAAAAAACCAACTACACTTCCATCTTTCCCACCGCTCACAGCGACGCTCAGAACACCGCGCAGCGACGAGTAGAGCAAAACACCATAAACTAGAGTATATGTTTTTTAGCTTCACTTGAAACAATGAGTCAGTCGTGATAGTGTTGAATTTGGCATTTTCCCCACTTCTTGCTAACTAGCGTATATAGTAGAAGCACATGTCCATATACTATCATAATGTAAGGATAATACACAATTAGGGAAGTCATACAATCGAAATAACAGTGAAATGTAAAATGAAAGTGACATGTGACCTGTACAGAATGACATGTGTATTAGTGAAAATGCTTCATGGCACTCTGTATATGAACTCTGACCTATGCATATTGGTTTGTGAACAATCAAATGTGGTCTGTAACCTCTGCATATGTTATGTAATCTTTAAGATGTGACTTGCACATTTGACTTGTAATGCATGCATATGATCTGTGGCTTTTTGAAATAGTGAGAATCGAACAAATCCCCCTGCTATATTAAACCACATTTTATTTTCATTAGGTTGTTAAACCTGCCTCAATAGGAAATAATGTATCAACTGCGATTGTACAAAAATTTCATTACATTCTAGAAAGTGGACAAAACATGTATTATGCAGTATAAGTCATCGGGCTTTCTTTAGATTCATTTGAATTTTGTCAGCACACCCTTTGTAAGTATAATTGTAATTTTACTAAGAAACCAACTATCGTCTGGTATAATG
Source organism: Fraxinus americana (assembly GCA_035079005.1). Classification (NCBI taxonomy): domain Eukaryota; kingdom Viridiplantae; phylum Streptophyta; class Magnoliopsida; order Lamiales; family Oleaceae; genus Fraxinus; species Fraxinus americana. Next base: position 17,564,791 of record CM068708.1, on the reverse strand, counting down.
AATCTCCAAACCTGCATATTGGTCACAAATAACATAAATGTTGGTCACATATGGATGGCCAGATCACAAACAATAACAATAAATGTCACAAATCCCTTTCTATATTTCATAAATTAGAATTATGAAATTACACAGCAACAACACAACCCCTTTCTATAGTTCGGCATTTCGATTAAAATTACACATTTAATTCATATGTATAAAATTGAATACAAAATATATCACAAATGAAAAATACGTAATCCATTCTTGTTACTCATCAATTTCGTGGTTCATAAATATGCTTCAAATGAAGAACAAAATAAAAACTACCTTCTTCACGGTTGGACTTGTGACTGATCGTGTGGATTTATGTCTTTTAGAAGCAGAATCTTTATGTATTTCATCTGCCTTATTTTTACCTCTTCTATTTGAGACCTCATCTACTTTCTTCCCTCACTTTCCACTCCTCAATCGAGTCATTACTCTTTGAGTTTATGATATGCCGCTTTCACATAGAAGAATAGAAATTGATTGATGTTTATATATTGGGAAGACAATGAGCGTCGGCGACGGCTGCAAGTACACCGGAAAAGTATCGACGGTGAATGAAGAGTTGTTTCGTAGGTCGCAATATATCGATTCGGTGAAGAATGAGCGTGGGTGGGGTTTTTCAAAATATATGGAAGTGAAGTAGTTTTCTTTTTTGAAACACTTAAATCCCATGATACAGTTTTTATTTTCTACTTAAATAATTAAAAGTTGGGTGTGATGTAATTTTCACATAATTCAAACCGAAACCAATTCATTCACGGTTGAAATTGGGTTGGGTTGATTGGTTTGGACTTGAGTCCAATTCAAGTTGAACTCAGTTATTCTTTTGTTGGACAATTCTTTTATGGGCTGAATGGTTGAAACCTTTTTTTATTTTTATTTTAATTTGAACAATTTTTAAAAATTTAAAATCATTTCAATTTGGATCAATTTCAGTTACATTGAAAGGGATGATTTGAAATGCCTTAACTCAATTAAGATTGGATCAATGGTCCGACGTGTTAAGTTCCATTCCAATAGAACAATATGAAATTAAAAATATTGTAAAATCTGTTAAATAGATTATACCATAATTAGGTTAAGGAGGTGTCTGTGCGCACTTAAAATTGAAAAAATTACCGTTGATAATGAGAAAAATGGATTGTTGCTTTTCTCCAACTTTGCAGGAACTCTGACATGGCTGACCCACTTTTGAATATTTTATGGCAAAATGACATTTTTGCCATTAACATTTAAATCATTTTGCATGATACACGGGCATTTTCGACATTTCATTTTTAGGAAGTCAAATTTTAATGGCTAGGACGGACCCATCTTGCAGTGAGCAACGGTCCATTAATTGATTGGCATTTGACAAAAATCACGCCCAGACACAGCATAAATAATGTTAAATCAATCTAAATACATGATAATTTTAGCAAACACTACCTTGTAATTGAGAATATCCTCCTTCATCCAAGCGTTCAGTCAAAAATTAAGTCAAACAATCGATTCGAGAGGCCAATACACGAATAAGCAGCAACAAGAGACAAATGAGAATTTTGATTATTAGGTTTTTGGTTTTTAAGTACTAATTTTTTAAATATTTTTTAAGTTATTGGGTTGGGTGGGTTATGTTTTAATGGATAACCCGGAGTCCGACCCAACCCGATCTATAATTTGATTTCCTAACTCGAACATAATCCAATTGAACTAAAAAATCAACACAAATCGGTGGGATTGGGTCGGATCGATCGGTTTGACTGGTTAGAATTGGTTTCGCCCAACCCTAACTGTGCGCTCTTGATGTTTGGGCTTTTTTTGGGTGAGAAACTTGCATGGGATAGTTTCGACTAATGATATTGTTAAGACATGTTTAGTACTTCATTTGAATATATTTTGAGTCTAGCTAGTATTATTATTTTATTTTATTTTTATCAATTTTTTTCAATTTTGGGGCCTTCTTTTTACATGGAATTTGTAAATTAAACGGGTGAAACAAATTATAGAATAAGCAAATAATTTAGAGGTCATAAAATTTTCTCTTTTAGTTCTATATAATATTTCATAATTTGTTGTACAAGAAAATTACATATGCAGTTACTTGTAAACCTAGTTCTACAAATTATTGGACTTGTAATCAAAATCTCAAGAAGTTCGCTAAGTTCATAACAAGTTCTTTTAAAGCATGGTTCATAAGTCGTCGCTTTTTGAGCATAGAGACCCCCCTACCATTTATTATGTAACATTTCGTTGTCTCGTACTATGCACGAGTCTTGATCGAATTCTTACAACGCTAATTGTAAGACTAACTTTTGACTTGTAGGATGCTAATCCTTAACTCACCAAACAAAGTAGAATTTGACAAATTACCCTCTTACATTAAATTGTATTAATTTAATTGATTACAAATCTTGAAAATTTATTGGAATAAGACACTACACTTTTTATATTTATTTGCACTAATATCTTTCAGTAATTATATAGGTACTAGGTGCAAGCAACGTGCAATGCACGTTTGCCTAGTTTATATTTAATAGTTTTGTTTAAGAATTAATTTGTTATTAATAAAGATGTAATTTTTTTGGTTAATTAAATAATTAATGATGTAATGTTTATGTAATTGATAAATAATTAGATGTGTGATTTTGATGTTGTGATGTAAGTTGGTGAGATCGAAGAAAATAAGCAAAAATTGACAAATTTGGAGAAATGGCTAAATTGTAAGGGATCCAAAGTTCGGGGACTAAAATGTAAATACTTAAAAGTTGTGCCAAACCTCACGATGAAGATTTGAGAGTGCTCGGAGTCAATTGGATAAAGGAAGATGTCAATGGAATCAAGTTTAGTCAAAAGATGACCACAAATCAATTTCCAACCGAAAAGTTATGCTCCGATATTTTAGTCTCATATTGAGACCTATTTTTGGCATAGAAAGTGATCGAATTGGAGAATGATGTCTGAATCAAAGTTGTAGCCAGATGAGTTAGCTTTCCAACGCATTTTGAATCGACTCAATCGGATATCGGAATACAAAGTTATGATAAAAACACTGAAAGAAGGTGCAGCTGCCTGTTTAAAACAAAAAATTCCGTTACATAGTCCGTTAAAACAACAAATTCCGTTAGTTTTTCCGTTAAAAACAAGAAATTCCGTTATATAGCCACTTTTAATATATAGAAGATATAAGGCACTACCAAAAAAAAAAAAAAAAGCATGTTAATTAAAATAATTATTGGCCAACTTTCTCTCTTCTTTATTTTTATTTTTATTTTTTTATTGTGTTGATCATACAACCTAAACTACTTGCTCTGTAAGTTTTGACGAATGCTCAATTCCTACATCCATATAGAACAATTAAATTAGGTGACAATTTGTTAAGACAATGGCAACTCATTTATTGGTGTTATCATGTTTGGTTTAATAAAAAAAAGTCAAAATTAATAATTAATTTTAGAGTGCTGCTAGGAGTACAGGATAAAACTTACAGGAATATTACAGGATTTTAAAAACTGATTACGTGGCAGATAAAAAAAAAAAGAAAAAGAGGAAAACAAAATAAAGTAAAAAGAGAATGAAAAGAGGGGAACGCGTGAGACCTAATACTTCAAATCAAATTCTTCCTCCTCCTTCTCGCTTCAACTCTCTCGTGGGAATTGGAATACCGGCGACGGGACGGCGACGACGATATATCCGGCCGTAGCTTTCTATTGAAATCGACGAGAGCCCAGTAGTTGGAGTCGACCTCGGGCCTTTGAAAGCTTCTCGTCCGGCGACCATTTTCGAAGTCGATTTTCAGTTTTGTTCAAAAGTTGTCCATTTCTGAGCTCTATTTTGTCAAATTTTTGAATGCCCAAGACGATGGTGGCAGTTGTTAATGACCTGAAGATGATGGTTTTGTTCATATTTTGCAGCTGGAGCTGTTATTTGCTCTTGGGGAAGGGGAGAAGATGGACAGTTCTATTTTCTCACTGGAAGGAAACATTGTTGCAACAAGAATGGATACAAATCTTCAGTTTTATGGTGATCCATACCTTGCTACAGCTAATGTCCTTCTTGGGGCTGTGGATAAACCGAAGGCTGCTGAACCATTGTATGCTGCCCTTCGAGACCTTCACTGCAAACTACAGTGCTAGTTCTTGATTTACTTGCATATAATTATGCTTGAAGTGGCCTAAATGGAAATTCTTTTGGGTCTTGATGGTATATATGTTGGCTCTGTTTCTTGTTTTCTGATGAAATATTTGGTAGATTCATGGTTCCACATGGTGTCAAAAAAGGATTGCTGATGAAAAGGATTACAATGCAGGGTGTCAAAACTTGTACATAGACCATAAATACTATTAGTTGATATTTGACATTATGTATTGATGGAATTCAATCTATGGTAAATTGCTTTACTTTTTTACTGTATTTTTTGTTCTATGAGCTATGTGATCTCTTCGAGAAGCAGATTTTACAGTTGAATGCTATACTGGGTCAGTTAGCAACTTTTTACATTTGATCAAAAGTTGGCTTTAAAATCCAACACATTACCTTGCTGTTTTTCAAGGAGATTTGTTTGTTTGTCCAGCACCTGATAACAGACTTGAAACCATTGCACCTTCAAACAAGGCAGTTTTAAGTGATTGTAGGAAAAAATTAATGAATATTTGGAGATATATCCATAGAAATGGAGAGTTTGAGTGAATCAAAACAGGCATCAGGGTGTGGTGTGGACTTGCATAATGATCTTTGGCAGATTCAATCACATTTTTTAAGTGAATTTCTCTTTTGAAGTTAAGCATTTATTTCTGTTGCAAGAACGATTGTATTACTTCATAAACAAGCAGGCCATCAAAGAGTCTAACCCTTTTTTCCTAATCAAACCAATTTCATTAACAAAACCTCATTAACACGAGTAAATTTGTACAACGTTAATGATACAAACACATACCTCAAAGTGACAATATTCTTGTACATACAGATCAAAAAACTAATTTTTAACTTCCCACATTGAATTACAATGATTACTGGTATAGAGCTCCAAGCATGGAAACAACAGAAAAAAATTAACTGCTATTACGAAGTCTGTCATTTGCCTCTCTTCCTCTTCGGCAATCCAGCACAATCGGAACAATACCACTTCCCTTTGGGTTGTTCTTTGAGGCCAACACAGGCATGGTGGAACCACTCTATCTTGCATTGTTGAAACATCATTCGGTCTCTTTTTACAATTCGACACATAATAGCCCTTACCATTTGGATAATTTCTTCTGTTGATTCCTCAAAAAATATCGATCATTCCGTTTGCAAAAATAAGCAACTTCTAACGGTCGAAGGTAGTTATCTTATAGCTAGGGAAAAAATCCAATAACAAGCTTCAACTATGCTGGAAAAAAATCCGATTTCTACTCTGTACTTCAACAATGCTGGAAAATGTTACCTTGTTCGCTTCCGGTCCACAAAAAGGGGAAAAGGGGAGCTCGACGGAGGTTAATCTGGTATTACTGATGAGGTTCCTTCTTGATCAACTGTCCAAGTGCAGTTCAGTCCACAATTAATGGCAGAAACAACCAAAGCACAATAACGGGGGACAAGCTCAGTATTCCGCCACTCTGTTGAGTTCAACGGGCATAAAGAACGTTTCTTTCGCAACAGAGGGCTTCCGGTCCAAAAATGCCGGGATGTACCGTTTACCGGCCGAAAATGGGGAGGATGTATTTACGTTTACAAGCCAACAATGGGGGTGAAGAGCCCAAAAATGGGGATGAATATTTTCAGCCTGTCAATATTTCTGTTTATCTTCCTAAAGTACGCCGGATTCGGAGCCGAGATGAAGAACGGCAGGTTCGCACGGCTGATGTGTGAAAGTGTGGGAGAAAGTTATTGTGGGCTGAAAATGGAGGTAATGGAGGTGTTTTCCCTCGCTTTCTTACTTTCCTAATTTTCAGCCGGTCAATTGGTTTTTTAATTGTTGGGAAGTGCCACGTAATCAATTTTTTAAAATCCTGTAAATTTTCTGTAAGTTTGGTCCTGTACTCCCAGCATTATTCTTAATTTTAATCATATTCATAACTGTATCAACTTTTTAATAATGTATTTTATTAAAATTTATTAAAAATCTGAATTTTATCTAAATCAAAACATAAATAAACCCCTGTTTGACAACATTCATTTCAAAATTCTTTATTTCTTATACTCATTTTCAATCATATATTCATACAATAAAATATATTGCACATAAATTCAAAACTTTTTTATACTTTTTAAATACACACATTCTCCAAAAAAATCACTATTTAAAATATTATTTTTTCCCCTAATTTGTCTTTAGCACCTGTTTGATATACTTTATTTCAGAACTCTCTTTTTACATACTCATTTTAACCACAAATTCACACGATAAATAATTAAATTTTTTTTCTAATTTTTAACCTTTTATTTTTTAAATTCATTATTCAAAACAATGTTTTTCATGGATATCAATGGTGGGCTTGTAATGTCGTGCATTCGATCAAAGGGAACGCAAGTGTCACGTCACCCGTCACCCCTCTTGTTCATGAACGACATATACACGTGCACTACAAGTTTTTTCAAACTTGGGCACGTTTTATCCACGCGCTTTGTTATTGGCTTGATGAGCTGTAAAATCCCGACAAAGTGCATAATCCACCTGAGATACAGCCAATATAATTTTAAAATTATAGCAACGAATTATAATCGGAAACTTACTCAAGGACGTTCTGTGTTCATCCTCTTTTAATTTTTTAAAAATCCATCCACATAATAATTTAAAAAATAATATAACCTCGATGTTCAAATGATCTAATGAGTGTATAAAAAAATTATATGAAAATTCAATCGAACAATCTAGTCTAGTCTATTTATAATTTTTGCTTAGGTTACAAAAATAAGAGGTTCGAATTTTAATATTAGCTAAGAAAACGTTTTGTTACTCCTATTTATTAGGTCGATATATCCCAAACAAACTTAAGGCAATGAGAAACTCAAACATATGCTTCAGGTGTTTGGGTTTGAAGAAACAATACGTTTCACAATATCACTCGTTGACATGGTACAACATTGCTAAAGTGTTAATTTAAAGTAGCAACTTTAGTGTTTATTGTTCAATGGTGCGTTTGTGTTGAGAGAGAGCTCATTTGGGACGTTGTTTCAATTTGAATATCCATGGGGTTGCAGCGTGTGGTATAAAATCCCGTTTGTTGCCCTAGTTTCTTCACGTTGTTCAGTTTTTGTTTCTTTCTAAATCATTTGCATATTTTTTATTTTTCTCGATGGTGGCGCCTTTGTTGTGTATTTTCTACTATTTCTCTTTTGAGGATTCTCTCATTGTTCATTCTTTGTGAGTGAAAACATTTAGGTCCTATTTGGAAGGGATTTTCAAAATTCTACAGTAAATCAATTCTCATTTTCAACCACACATTCTTCAATAAAATAATATTTTCCATCACATCAATACTTTTTTCTTCTTTTTCAACCACACATTTCCCATCATATCACTATTCAAAATCTATTCTTCCCCCAAAAATCCCTCCCAAACAAGTACTTAGACCCTGTTTGGGAGGAATTAGATTTTTCTACAGTAAATCAATTCTCATTTTCAACCACACATTCTTCAATAAAATAATATTTTCCATCACATCAATAATTTTTTCTTCTTTTTCAACCACACATTCCCCATCATATCACTATTCAAAATCAATTCTTCCTCCAAAAATCTCTCACAAACAAGCTCTTAGTTCCAAAGTGGTCTTAGGTCTGTTTGAGGCTTTCTTGGTATATAAAAGATATGGTTCCTTTTAGTGAATGTGTTTTAGCTCGTGAGTCGAGGGTATTTGAGCCCTAAGAGTTGTTCGACCCATTTTTGGTGTTTGTAGGAACCCTTATAAAGATCGAAGGCGATTATTGTGCTTGCTGTTATTTGGTATTGTTTCTATTGATGTTCAAAATTGTATTACTATCTAATTTAATGTATTGATCATACAATTCTACTTGAAATATCTCACACGTGTAAAATTTTATATAATAGAGATCTCATGTTTGTATATTTACTTGTTCACCAAAGTAAGCCCCTGTTTCTCATCCATTTTATCAAACATTATTTGTTAAGTAAACAATTTTCACCACATATTCACTCAATAAAAAATTCTACACACAAACCAATAAAATTACTTTACTTTTCAACCACACATTCTCCAAAAAATATTATTCAAAACTCTATGTCTTCTCTCAAAATGAGAGACAAACAAGCACTAAATGTTCATTTTGATTATTTTTCTTTCTTTGACCAATCGAGTTTTTTCAAGTGAGGGAGTATGATATAGGGCAATCATATGATTGATTTTATTTCTTTTTTCTTATTTAGAATAAGATTTTTTCTTTTTTCATTTAGAAAAAAAAAATCATTTTTTTAAGATTTTAGTTTTCAATCCTTTTAAAATTTAATTTTCTCATATAAGTGAGATTAGAGAATTATTTTATCTATATAAAAAAAAAAATTGGTACACTTTTCACTAATCAAAGTTAAAATCAATTCAACTTAATTTCTCTTTTGCTGTAATTTTTTTCTTCTCCCCGGGTAAAAGAATGCCCAAAAGAAACCTGGAAGAGAGGAAAAGACCGTGTAAAGTTTGGTCACCTGTTTTCTTTCTACTTTAAACGCGCAAGAAACCTCCAACACTCACTTAAAATTTCTCTACATTTTCTTTACTAGCATTCATTGATTCATCACAAAATAGCATTCGAAAAATTCAAAGATAGCCCAGAAAGATGGCATCTCACGTTGGCCCCCCACACTCTGTTTCTTTACAGCTATTTATACGTACAAATGCACGAAGAGTCGCTAAAGTTTGATTGCAAGACAGAGAATCGAGAAAAAACCGTTTTTATTTTCTTGGAAAGTTGTTTACAATGGATGTTTTGTGTTTAAAGGCGGGGATTCAGGGAATTTCGCCGCCAATATCCGTCACGGGTTATGCGGGGATGGATGTTCTAACAAGCTATCCTTCTCAGATCAGTGCCAGTGGAAGACCGTCGGAGAAGTCGGTGGCGGCGGCGGGAGCGCAGCGAAGGAATTTTCCGTGGGGTTTTACTTTCAGGGACCCACTTAGATCTCTTTGGACTGGAGGTAAAAATCGGTGCGAGCCGGCGATCGCGGTTGACGACGCCGTTTTGGTGGAGGAAAATGAGGAGATCAAAATGAGAGAGAGAGAGAGAGAAGTGCAGAATGGGAATTGGGTTTTCAAGATTTTGCATGTTAGGTCCTTGTGGAAGGAAGTAGACGAGAGAGAGGATAAATTTGTTGAAGAAATTGGGACCAAATTGGAAGAAGAGGACAAAATTGGGGCAATGGACGGAAAATATAATGGTTATAGTGAGAATGAGGATTGCTGTGAAGAGCATGGAGAATGTGACGTATGTGGGATTGATGAAGAAAATGACAATAAAATTGAATTTGATAGAGAATCGTTTTCAAAGATGCTTCAAAAGGTGCCATTGGCTGAAGCTAGATTATATGCCCAGATGTCTTATTTGGCAAATTTAGCTTATTCGATAACCCAAATTAAGGTACGTTTTTAAGATTGATTCGCTGAAAGAATTCATTGTTTTTGTTAGTAATGTTTGTGCTTTTAAATGGTTTGGCAAATCTTGCTTGGTTAGAATAGAATTGTTAACTGTTGCTTTTGAAGTTGATATTTATTTTAGATAAATTCTGAAATTTTACTGGCAATGTTGATAGGAAACTGATGTTAAAGTATTATTTCTCGTGTGTTGTTTATGATTCGGTTTCTGCAAAGCATGAATTTTGTAGGAGTTATGTTTGGTTGAGTTGCTACGGAAGGGCTAACTTTATTTCTGTTAGTGCAGCCAGGGAATCTCCTGAGATACCATGGACTGCGTTTTGTAACTTCTTCATTGGAGAAGAAAAACCAGCTATTGAAAGCTGAGGACGAGAAGGCGGCGGGGACTGAAGCTAATGAAGCATTAGGAAATATAAACGTAAGCAAGGAGAAGATGAATGGGAACAGAGTTAGTGCATCTGCTGCTTATCAAATTGCTGCCTCTGCTGCCTCATATTTACATTCTCATACGAAGAGCATTCTTGGCTTCAAGTCCTCAAAATCTGCATCGGAAGAAAATTTTCTTGAAGAAATAAGTGGAAGAACAGATGATGTCGATATGACAAACCAAGACGTAGCTGCATTAGTGGCAACCACTGACTCGGTGACAGCAGTAGTTGCTGCAAAGGAGGAAGTAAAGCAGGCTGTTGCAGATGATCTAAACTCGACTCGCGCATCACCTTGTGAGTGGTTTGTATGCGATGTTGATGAGAGCGCCACTAGATTCTTTGTCATTCAGGTATGTTGACCATAGAAATGTTTTGAAGTACTTTTTGGGTAATATATCTAATTTGGGAGCCAATGCAGTTCCGCGCTGAGGTTTTTTATGTACGAGATTATAGGCTATTCTTTAATTTGATGGCCTATTCAAAACTTTGGTATACTGAAGATTAATCAACAGCCTGGATTATTATGGCTCAATATTCTGTTTTTTATTTACTGCAGGGATCTGAGTCAGTGGCATCATGGCAAGCAAATCTACTCTTCGAGCCTGTTCATTTTGAGGTAATATTTAAATTTCCTATCAAGCTTGTGAACTATTTATTGAAGGCTTCATGTTTTGGGATTAAAATATGAGCTATATCTGTGGAAATAGCATTAATTAAGGAATCGATACAAATTTTCTCATTAGGGATTGGATGTGCTTGTGCATAGAGGTATATATGAAGTTGCGAAGGGGATGTATGAGCAGATGTTGCCTGAAGTTCGTGCTCATCTAAAATCTCATGGAGATCGGGCCACATTCCGTTTCACGGGACACTCTCTTGGCGGAAGTTTATCATTGCTTTTGAATCTCATGTTGCTGATAAGAGGCGAAGTGCCCGTTTCTTCATTACTTCCTGTTATAACTTTTGGTGCCCCATCAATTATGTGTGGAGGTGATCGACTCCTGCACGACCTTGGATTACCTCAAAGTCATATTCGGGCAATTACAATGCACAGAGACATTGTTCCTCGAGCTTTCTCTTGCAATTATCCTAATCAAGTGGTGAGGTTTCTCAAGGCTGTCAATAGGAACTTCCGCAATCATCCATGCCTGAATAACCAGGTAATGGGCTAATTCCATTCGTTCGAACTGTTGCTGTACATTTTGTCAAGTTTATGTAACCGAAATATTCTTATGCACTCGCGTGTTTACAGAAGCTCTTATATGCTCCAATGGGAGAGTTTTTACTTCTTCAGCCAGATGAGAATTTTTCTCCGACCCATGATCTTCTTCCTTCAGGCAGTGGTCTTTATCTGTTGAGTTGTCCGGTTTCTAATGTCATTGAGGCAGAGAAGCAGATCCGAGCTGCTCGGGAAATGTTTTTGAACTCGCCACATCCACTTGAGATATTGAGTGATCGTTCTGCATATGGTTTGAAAGGATCCATTAAAAGAGATCACGACATGAAGTCGTACTTCAACTCCGTTCGGAATGTTATCCGTCAAGAGCTCGACTCCATAAGAAAAGTCCAGAAAGAACAGCGCCGCAAAGTTTGGTGGTCACTTTTGGAACCAGAGGGAGTAAATGGCGGTATCGTTGTGAGTAGGCCTATCGCATCAGGTAATATTGGCCAGGGTCAGTTCCATTTCTCTGGCGCGTTTCAGGCTGGGAGAGAGTCTTTGAAACGGTGTAGTCGGCTAGTTGCATCTCAGCACATGCATTTGCTGGTTGTGCTCTTATTGCCTGCCAAATTTTTAATATTGAGGACATTTAGCTTGATCAGTATTCATTGATCAAGCTAGCGGGGCAGGTTGTGCTTCTTATTACCGTGGGGACGCTATACAGGACGATTGAGACTGAGATTTTTAGGAGTATATGATTCCTTATTCATATGGCTATACAACAAAAGCAACTTGAGTTCCCTTATTTTGTTAATGGGGGCAGTTGCAAAATTGTTTATAGGATCACATTACATACAAGAAAAGGTTAGAGTTACCCCATTTTTAATGAAATTTCATGCTTGTTTCGAGTAGTATAAAGGAAACAAAGTCACGACCGTCGACGAGTGTGACTAGTTTTTTCCTTTCAATTATTTATGGCCAAATTATTATTGATCGTGTGATTTTTGTGCTCCGAAATTTGTTTTCTTTCTGGTTTTATGTTTCTGTCTGATGGAATTTATTGGGAGATCATGAAGTTATGGTTTTCTTTCTTAATAATGAGAGTATCAAATAGTATTTGAGGAATTTGAAACTCGGAAGCCATGATTTCTTTTTTTTTTTTTTTTTGATAAGAAACTTTCATTTCAACAATCAAACGGATTAACCGATTACAGACAAACAAACTCAAAGGCCTGATCGACAGAGTCTGAAATACAATCCAGAATACAATGAAGTTACAGCTGTGACTTAAACATACAGGTAAACCAGACAATAAGTCAACTAACGCAATCAGCACTAAAGTACCCCCGCACAAGGACAGACATTGTCTAAACTTCGGCCCCTCTCAAAAGAGAGAAAGCCAGCAAAATTCGAGAGCCAGACACCACATGACAACAGAAAACAACACAAGACACAGAATAAACAGACTAAAAAACACCACCCATCGATCCAAACTAGGCACAAAAACAGCAACAGTCCCAAAGAGAGGAAACCCTCCTGCAAAACGTCGTCTCTCAGCCTCGCCCTACTGCAGCCAACCTCCACCAACCGACGCTCCAACCAACATCAACCACCTCTGCCACCGAAAAAACGCAGCCCACCCATGCCACCGGAGCTCAGCCAGCCTGGACCAACCACAGCAAACCCGAAACCTCCAGTAGCTCCAGCTTGCCACCGATCGAAACACCATCACAACAAAAGAGACCAAACCTCCCAGACCCTGCCACCACCTAAACCACCACCTCCCGAAGCACAACCCAACCAACACCCATCAACACACCACCTCAACAAACCCACAACAGACCACGTACACGAAAAGAAAACACAACAACAAAGCCCTCAGCCGGCCGTAACCGGAGAGGCAAAAACCTCCACCGACCGAAGCCGGAGAGGGAACCTCCACCGACCGAAGCCGGGAAGGGAAAAACTCCACCGCCAGAGACGGGGAGAGAGAACTAGGACTCCGAGGAGCCTAGAGGAAACCGGACGAGTGGCCCAAGGCCACTCGCCGGAAGAAAGCCAGCGAAAACTAGGGTTAAGGGGGAAAGGGTTCAGTTCTATTGTTACAATCACAAAACAGCTTTTTTTTTTAAAGCCATGATTTCTAATACTTGCAAATGGCATTATTTGCGGTTGTTAAGGCCCTGTTCTCTTTGTCGTTTTCCAGCCATTTTCTGTTTTTAATTTTTCAAAACAGCGAAAGCGCGTTCTCTATCTTATTTTCGAAAACGTGTTTTGAAAAATGAAAAAAAAAAAGATAACTGAAAATGGAAAACACTGAAAACATCGTTTTCCAAAATCGAAGCCCAAACCCACCAAAATTACAAAACACGCGAAACTCGATCTCCTCTCACTCAACTCTCTCGCTCTCCCTCTCACCGTCACTCTCACTCTCACTCTCCCTCTCTCTCAACTCTATCACTCTCCCACTCTCCTTCTCACCGTCCTCTGCAAATCCATCCCCAGTCGCAAACCCCCATCCGAAAAACGAGGTCAAAGAGGATCGCGTTGGCCGGGGACGAAGGATTGTTCGACGGGATCTTCAAATTTTGGGGCTGTTTGTTCCGGTGTCGCCGAATCGAAGCCTGAAACGACGGGCAGTTTGAATCAATCCTCAAATCAAGGTTTTGATTCTTTGCTTGTGCTAATTTAGTTATTTGCTTGCTATTACATTTGTGAGTTGTTGGGGGTCTAATTTGCCCTCTGTTTTTTTATTTGCTTGGTGTGGAAATGGAGGCGGGATGCCAGGTTGATTTCGTAGGAGAAAGGGTAGCTTGTGGTGGAGGTGGAGGTGGAGGTGGAGTTGGTGCTGGAGGTGGAGGTGGACGTAGAGGTGGAATTTTTCGAACGGTTTCTGGAATTGTGATGATCTCGGTTTCTGGAGGTGTTTGAGGTGGAATGGAATTGTTTGAGGTGGAATTGTTAATAGTATTTTAGAATGGCAGATTAGGTGGAGGTGGAATTGTTTGAACGGTTTGTGGAGGTGGAGGTGGAATTCATTGAACGGTGTCTGGCTTGGGTGGATTTGAAGCAAAATGGTAATGCTAGTGAGAGATGATTGTGCAAAGGAGGTGCAGTTCTTGAAGGTTGATGCACGAGAACAAAAACAAATGTCGATTATAGTTGTAGCTGGACCTTGAATTTAGAATTTAGAATGTAGGATTATGTTCTGGCATGGTTGTTTCCACGTGAAAGATTCTAATTTTATTGAAATTTAATGTGTTTTATATAGATTGAGGAATATTCTTTCTTGGTGAAACATTACTTTTATAGCAGAGGTCGGACTTTGACTCATGAAGAATGAAATCTGTTCTTGTATTGTCATTTTCCCATTATCTGATGGGACGAGATTCTACTACAGATTGAGGAATTTTCTTTCTTGATGAAACATTACATGTTATATCATGCATTATTCTTAGTTGATTTGTATGTTTTTTAGCTGGTGAGGAGTAGAAGAATTTCGTCTGTTTATACTCCTGTCCCTATTGGAGGTTTATAGTGTGATGTAAATTTGTGATTTACCTTGACCTTTTGATGGATATGTAAACATAGTTACATAGATGGATTGTATTTAATCAGAGATATTTCAACTCGGCCTTGTCTTTTGAACATTGTTAGTCCAAATTTTTGATGGACATGTCCGACACACAGCATTTTGAAGTTTTGTATTGTCCAATCTACGAAACAAGCCCTTAGGCAGTGACTAAGTCAAGTTTGCTTTTGTTTTCTATGTTCGTGTTTTATGTATTTGTCTGGTACTTGGGCTCTCGACTTTTTAGTTGAAGTTATATTCGAGCAATTGTAGTATGCATTTGTACACATTAAATAAATAAGAAGGCTTCTTAATTAGACTATGCATCTAAGTTGTATATCATAGGACATTATTTGCCCACCATTCAATCTTTTCCACACAGACGAAGTATTTATTAAGGATGAAAATAAAAGAAAATACAAACTTAGGTGGACAAGTTGACTAGTCCATTAGACTAAGGGAGTATTTATTGGTGTTAATAATTATTTTCAAGGCAATAGGAGCATTAGAAATCAAGGTGGTGAAACCAATGTTGGAATAATTGATATTATTTATAGTGAATTGAAATATTCCTTCAATATGTGCCTCTTTATCCGCAAAAAAATGCATACAAAAAGTGATGTTGTTTAGAATGGACGTGACTATATAAAACAAGACCTAGACATTCTTTGAAAATTAGCATTTAATTTCATATGTTTATGGAGAGTACTTTTGTCGCATTAATTTCAGGAACCCATGACTCGTCTGGTCTTTCAGGAACCCAAGGACAATTGGTCCTGATGCAATGGCTGTCGATGCAATGCAGAAGATGGAGTCTCCGCCTTCCCCTGTACAGTTCTTGCCTGTAATCAGCGATGACAATGTTTTGATTGGTATTGTTACATTGCATGACTTGGTCTCGGCTGGCTTGTGATTTTTGCACGTGTGATGTGGCAGCCCTATCTCTTGTTCTATCTATATTTGTATCGCAATAGTTATTTGTATTCTTTCCCGAGACAATGTTATGAGTTGTTATAGATCTTCATTAGACGATTCTGTATGTCGAAGAATATTAATGTATAGCCATGATCCTTTCATACAATCTACTTCCTTCCTCTTTAGAACTGCTCTCGTTTTGTAATTATACTTCCATACTTTTCGTGTAAAGCTTTGAATCGCTCAATGAATCCGTATATGCTCGCTTTGACTAAAATTCTTATCCCATAATTTGTCTTGGTGATTCACAACTGCAGAAACTTGTTGCGTGAACGCTGATCTCTTGCTCTGTACCGTCTATCCACATTTTAACTATTTCTTTGACCATTCTATCTTTAATAATTGTCATCTCAAAGCTCGGAATAGTTCACAATAAATTGAATTGCAGGCCATCTGTGTTTCAGAAAGGTCGATGAATCTATAACCTCATAATCTACACGCAACACTACAGAATAAAAAAATGTGTGTCAAATTGGGGCTTACATTACACAATTACAATTTATTGAATAATCAGTTTAATTGAACAAAATATTATTAAAAAAATTCTCAAAATTTCAAAGTAAACGCTTTTTCCATTTTTATGTTTTCGGAAACTGTTTTTCAAAATGGCAAAAAGAACGCATTTTCAGAAATTTCAAAACAAACACTCAAAACACAAAACACAAAACAAATTCAAAACGCAAAACACAAAACTGAAACACAAAGAAAACGGCCCCTAAGATTTTGTACCATCGATCCTTTTTAATAGTGTATCAAACGTACATTACGTTTCTTACCATCGTCTTATCTGTAATCAACTTAATGTCCAATCAGAATAGTGTACAGAAGCTACCAAAATCTCTGCCTAACATCAGTTAATATACCAACTATATTGCACGACCAGGACTTCCATTTTAAGTAGCATTTCAATTTGAGAACAACATACTGTTCAAAGCTTCATTATTTCGGACTAGTAGTAGATATCTAATCTACGTGTAAGACGTCTCATCAATTGATTTGAAAATGACCCCAAGGAAGCAAGATGGTGCATTGTGCAGTTTAGACCATCTGGATTGTGTATTGATTCCTAAGTCAAAATTGGGGCCGCATTTTTACTAGTTTAGAGTTCAATTGGTGACAAAATAGGGAAATGGTGGGTGTACAGGGTGGGGATTCACAGAATCCCATAGACAACTCACATGAGGTGGGTCCCAACTCAATGAAAAAAAATTACCCCCCATGTGAGTTGTCAACAGAAACCCCCAACACCTGTACACCCAGCATTTCCCGACAAAATAAAGGTCCCTTACTTATCCATCAAATAAATTAAATAGGTCAACTCCAATTGCTTATGGGACTTTAGAATTTGGAAATTTTATGCAAGTTCGTCCTCGAAACTAGCACGCTAAATTGTGTGATAGAAGTTTGGCTACCTCGACTGCACACTCATAAAGCGTCTCTTACCACGATGAGATTCTATTCATTATCATCGCAAAACGTGCTCAAAATCGGAGACATCTTAAAACGAGAAATGATATTTTGAAATTCCGACATCATCGAGTATTCAGAGCTGACACAACTTGTGTTTCGATCTTGAATGTGCAAAAACTGCTGGTTTTGCTGATCTTCTAGTCCCGGGAATGCTTGTGGCTTCTTTGTTTCCACGAATTATTGCTTCCTATCCGTAAGTAGTCTTCTATGACATTTCACTTAATGTTAAGTCCAATGCAAATGTAGTTATTAATGAGTTAGTTTAACATGTACAAGACACGTGTAGGCATTGCAATTATTGAAAAGTTAGGTTTGTGTATGTGAAGCAAACTTTGGAGTTCAGGTCACCAGTGTATTATGGGGAGGAGATGATTGGGGAAGCACAAGCAAGCAATATTAGACAATTGAAAGAGAAATATATGTTGGTACTCTCTACTTCATCCGAAGTTTTATATCCTCTTCATGGTGTTCAAAATTGATTCATGTGCATTTTGTCCGTACGCTTTTTTAGGGCGAAATTCACTACGAAATGCTTCAAAGATGGAAGAATTCTCGTGATCTAGGGTGAAGCTAGTGAAGCCATTGTAATATTGACAACTCTAACCATGAAACAAACTTGATGTTCATACGAGGACACATCTTCATGTCTCAAGCTGATTTTTTCGATCAATTATTTGTACGTGTATTTTGTTGGAATTTTGTATTGGAAATTGGTTGTGACCAATTGAAATGATTTAAGTGGAAATTCCTTGTTTGGTGAATGAGAAATTAAGCCAAACTTAAACCACTTAATACTTGAAATTATTGGATTTGTGTAGAATATTGTGGAATATTCTAGAGAATGTAGATGAAAAGATGTGTCTTTTCATATGGATCATGACTCTTGGAGAGCATGACTTTTGGTATGAGTAACTTCCAATAATTATGATTATTCAAGAGATGTGTCTTTTGGTATGGATGTTCCAACTACTATATATATGGATTCCCTATATGTTTGGATCATAACAACAACAAGAACAACAAGAAAGTGGAATAATTCAATTGATAGTTCCATATCATTCCATTCCATGTTTTACTTTAGTTCTGCATAAACCACATTGTAGAAGTGATTATATCTTGCATCAAAATCATGGTTATGGTAGAGAGGGAACTCCGTTCGAGTTCGTTGGTCTAAGCCATTTGGAGTGCTCCTATGGCTTGACGTGGTCGTTGTATCTTGGGAGATGATTGCCGGAAAACCGTTAGCACCGATGCGGGGCAAATTCATCTTAAGGAAAAAGTGTCAAACACTTGCCTCGACCGATCCATCACTTGCATTTCATCTTTCTCATTTCTGATTTTATTTATGCTTGATTTCATAATATGGTTAATTTATTTATGTGTTTTATTGAAGGGTTTGAATTGAAGAACAACATGCGTTCACTCATATTGGGAAGTGAAGAATTCATATTATTATATTCGAAGTCGGTAAATCGCTATTTTATCTTCTCAAATCAGATTTCGATAAATCGAATGATATTTCGATTTCACGGTATGTTCTTGATTAATATAATATGCACATTATCGGTGTAATATCTCCTACAATCTTAAAATGAATTTCTGGTATTTGTTGTGCATATGAATCACGGAAACAATTCAAACGGGAACATGAATTATTGCTACCAATTATATTTGTATAAAGTCTATGCATGGCCGACTTAATCAAGTGGCTTGAATTTTGGCAACACATAAAATATATTTTATATGATAGAAGATGGCATGCGGTTTCTGTCTTCATTAATGGAAAAATGGTAGAAATCACTTAATTGGCAGAATAAAATGATAGAGCATGTCCTTTGATTTTTGTGGAAATTGCATGTGTTATGAATTGAAGGCTGAACATGGTTGCATACATTTACTTGAATCAGTGTTGGATATTTATCTGCTTTATTCATGCCACAAATTGAGAAACTATTATGTTGTATGAATTTGTGTCTAACTGTACATGTCATCGTTTTTGCAAGAATCTCTGATTGAATTATCATGATGGAAAGATACTGGTGACCAATTTCTAGTGTAGAGAATTGTGTCTATTCAAGTTATTCTCTATAACATGAATTGCTAAGCATATAGCTATGGGAGAAATCTAAAGTGTTAGATTTATGTGAAGAAAGTATATGAACTTTCATAACTATTCTTTTGATCGGAATATGGTAAAATTAGTCGGTTAAATTTCATGTTGAAATTACACTAATTTTGATAGCCTCAAATAATTTGATGAAATTAATTGAGTTGAATCTATGCAAATTATGGTTGCATTCTAGCATGACAATATATGATATTGTCACAATTAAGCCGCCTAATCACGTGGTGGAAAAATTTATGGAATAATCTAGGATCATATCATATGAGAAATCAAGACTCTTGAAAATGATTATTTTCCGAAGGAAGTATCTCTTCATAGAGACTGATTCGAAGAGGTGTGTCCTCTCGTTGGGTTGTGTCTTTTGAGAACACAACTATCGAACCAATGGATGATTCGTTCATTAAATTTGAACATGGTGAATAAGTATTATTTAACATGAAATAATACTATCTTGTGAAATGTCACAAATGTGATATGTTGCATATGTTGGGAGAAGTTGCAATTCTTGTGAATCAAGATGCTTAGTCTTCTTCATTGTTGAATTCGATTTCAATCGTGGAACCAATTCAATTGGTATATGTTTGAGAGCATTGTTGGTCTATGTGATGACCTTAATTTGGATGATCAAATTAAAAGAAAGTTGGATTGAAGTATAATTTATAAATTGTGGGTTGACGACCACTATTTTGAAAGTACTTAAACTTTCACGAAGCATTCGATATGGACATTATCTATTCGATAAATGAGTTGAACTACGAAATAGTTGATGAACTCTAAGTTCAAGTGTAACCCAAAAATGTGGGGGTTAACATCAATGCTTATGAACTTATATGAAAAGTTCAAGATTTGTGGATGCAACATTACTAGTTGCACATGCATTCCTAATTGAGGACTTGTGGGGGTAACTTATGTTTAAAAGTTACAATTTTCTATAATTTATAATCATAGAAATATGTCTATTAATGTGGAAAATGTAGAAAATCCTTATATTAATTATAAGTATGATATACACTAAGTCAAAAGTGGATGAAATGAGATAAAATCCAATTACGGCGTTTGTTTGGATATGCAAGATCAATTGGAATATTTGAAGAATATTCATAAAATTGAAATGCATTGTAATATTTCAATAATTATATTGAATACCCATGTTTTTGAAATCCACTAGTAAAAGTGATTGACTAGTGTAGTGCGTGATAGAAATCCTCTAACATTGTTGTTTGGAATTTATAAAGCTTTAGATAAAGCTAGTTAGAAGCATGTAGCTTCATGAGAGGATTTCTTGGTGGTGACATGTTGTATCTATTAAATCAATCGATCATTGGCTAGCTATATTTGATGAGATACTAAGTCACATGTAATGGTAAGTCTAGACGTAGACATAATACCGTTAAGCAGTTGATCTCAATGGTGTAAACTCGTGGTACCTTTAGAGATTTACCGAGAGATCAAGAATACTGCATATCGAGGGGAATGAGATTAAAGCCTACAACGTAAGAGTCTTTGTAATGGTAACCCTACCTTATTGACTGGAGATCCCAAGATCTTGATTCAAATGGACAACAAAATTATGAAGATTCCATGAAGCACTTAGGAAATTATTCATACTCATTCCTATGATAATTAAAGTGCTTTCTGCTAAATGATTGAAGGTTAAGATATTCTTTTAATGATTCCTATAGCTTGATTCAGTCAAGTGGAGTATGGCAGAATACTCTTAATAGGAGGTCACCTATATAAGTGTGAAGTGGGGCCGCTTCAATGAGAATTGTTCGAGGCTAAAATTCTCTAAACACTTATGAAACCAAGAGTGATCCATGGCCAAAATGGACACAACCGTGAGAACCATGAACGGTTTAGGGAAGATATTGTGTGAGTACTGTTGTCTTGGCTTACACCAACGGCTGAATGGTTCAAGACATCACGTTCACCAATTAGCCAGTAAGTCCGATAGTATTTCACTAAGGGGGGTTCAAGACCAGAAGCTACCTTCTCTGATGCAGTGTTTTTCCGCCCTCTCTCTACTAGTGTCTGCATAGTCATTTGCATTAATTTTCATTCATGTGGGGGATTGTTGGAATTTTGTATTGGAAATTGGTTGTGACCAATTGAAATGATTTAAGTAGAAATTCCTTGTTTGGTGAATGAGAAATTAAGCCAAACTTAAACCACTTAATACTTGAAATTATTGGATTTGTGTAGAATATTGTGGAATATTCTAGAGAATGTAGATGAAAAGATGTGTCTTTGCATATGGATCATGACTCTTGGAGAGCATGACTTTTGGTATGAGTAACTTCCAATAATTATGATTATTCAAGAGATGTGTCTCTTGGTATGGATGTTCCAACTACTATATATATGGATTCCCTATATGTTTGGATCATAACAACAACAAGAACAACAAGAAAGTGGAATAATTCAATTGATAGTTCCATATCATTCCATTCCATGTTTTACTTTAGTTCTGCATAAACCACATTGTAGAAGTGATTATATCTTGCATCAAAATCATGGTTATGGTAGAGAGGGAACTCCGTTCGAGTTCGTTGGTCTAAGCCATTTGGAGTGCTCCTATGGCTTGACGTGGTCGTTGTATCTTGGGAGATGATTGCCGGAAAACCGTTAGCACCGATGCGGGGCAAATTCATCTTAAGGAAAAAGTGTCAAACACTTGCCTCGACCGATCCATCACTTGCATTTCATCTTTCTCATTTCTGATTTTATTTATGCTTGATTTCAGAATATGGTTAATTTATTTATGTGTTTTATTGAAGGGTTTGAATTGAAGAACAACATGCGTTCACTCATATTGGGAAGTGAAGAATTCATATTATTATATTCGAAGTCGGTAAATCGCTATTTTATCTTCTCAAATCAGATTTCGATAAATCGAATGATATTTCGATTTCACGGTATGTTCTTGATTAATATAATATGCACATTATCGGTGTAATATCTCCTACAATCTTAAAATGAATTTCTGGTATTTGTTGTGCATATGAATCACGGAAACAATTCAAACGGGAACATGAATTATTGCTACCAATTATATTTGTATAAAGTCTATGCATGGCCGACTTAATCAAGTGGCTTGAATTTTGGCAACACATAAAATATATTTTATATGATAGAAGATGGCATGCGGTTTCTGTCTTCATTAATGGAAAAATGGTAGAAATCACTTAATTGGCAGAATAAAATGATAGAGCATGTCCTTTGATTTTTGTGGAAATTGCATGTGTTATGAATTGAAGGCTGAACATGGTTGCATACATTTACTTGAATCAGTGTTGGATATTTATCTGCTTTATTCATGCCACAAATTGAGAAACTATTATGTTGTATGAATTTGTGTCTAACTGTACATGTCATCGTTTTTGCAAGAATCTCTGATTGAATTATCATGATGGAAAGATACTGGTGACCAATTTCTAGTGTAGAGAATTGTGTCTATTCAAGTTATTCTCTATAACATGAATTGCTAAGCATATAGCTATGGGAGAAATCTAAAGTGTTAGATTTATGTGAAGAAAGTATATGAACTTTCATAACTATTCTTTTGATCGGAATATGGTAAAATTAGTCGGTTAAATTTCATGTTGAAATTACACTAATTTTGATAGCCTCAAATAATTTGATGAAATTAATTGAGTTGAATCTATGCAAATTATGGTTGCATTCTAGCATGACAATATATGATATTGTCACAATTAAGCCGCCTAATCACGTGGTGGAAAAATTTATGGAATAATCTAGGATCATATCATATGAGAAATCAAGACTCTTGAAAATGATTATTTTCCGAAGGAAGTATCTCTTCATAGAGACTGATTCGAAGAGGTGTGTCCTCTCGTTGGGTTGTGTCTTTTGAGAACACAACTATCGAACCAATGGATGATTCGTTCATTAAATTTGAACATGGTGAATAAGTATTATTTAACATGAAATAATACTATCTTGTGAAATGTCACAAATGTGATATGTTGCATATGTTGGGAGAAGTTGCAATTCTTGTGAATCAAGATGCTTAGTCTTCTTCATTGTTGAATTCGATTTCAATCGTGGAACCAATTCAATTGGTATATGTTTGAGAGCATTGTTGGTCTATGTGATGACCTTAATTTGGATGATCAAATTAAAAGAAAGTTGGATTGAAGTATAATTTATAAATTGTGGGTTGACGGCCACTATTTTGAAAGTGCTTAAACTTTCACGAAGCATTCGATATGGACATTATCTATTCGATAAATGAGTTGAACTACGAAAGAGCTAATGAAATATAAGTTCAAGTGCAACCAAAAAATGTGGAGGTTAACATCAATACTTGCGAACTTATATGAAAAGTTCAAGATTTGTGGATGCAACATTATTAGTTGCACATGCATTCCTAATTGAGAAATTATGGGGGTAACTTATGTTTAAAAGTTACAATTTTCTATAATTTATAATCATAGAAATATGTCTATTAATGTGGAAAATGTAGAAAATCCTTATATTAATTATAAGTATGATATACACTAAGTCAAAAGTGGATGAAATGAGATAAAATCCAATTACGGCGTTTGTTTGGATATGCAAGATCAATTGGAATATTTGAAGAATATTCATAAAATTGAAATGCATTGTAATATTTCAATAATTATATTGAATACCCATGTTTTTGAAATCCACTAGTAAAAGTGATTGACTAGTGTAGTGCGTGATAGAAATCCTCTAACATTGTTGTTTGGAATTTATAAAGCTTTAGATAAAGCTAGTTAGAAGCATGTAGCTTCATGAGAGGATTTCTTGGTGGTGACATGTTGTATCTATTAAATCAATCGATCATTGGCTAGCTATATTTGATGAGATACTAAGTCACATGTAATGGTAAGTCTAGACGTAGACATAATACCGTTAAGCAGTTGATCTCAATGGTGTAAACTCGTGGTACCTTTAGAGATTTACCGAGAGATCAAGAATACTGCATATCGAGGGGAATGAGATTAAAGCCTACAACGTAAGAGTCTTTGTAATGGTAACCCTACCTTATTGACTGGAGATCCCAAGATCTTGATTCAAATGGACAACAAAATTATGAAGATTCCATGAAGCACTTAGGAAATTATTCATACTCATTCCTATGATAATTAAAGTGCTTTCTGCTAAATGATTGAAGGTTAAGATATTCTTTTAATGATTCCTATAGCTTGATTCAGTCAAGTGGAGTATGGCAGAATACTCTTAATAGGAGGTCACCTATATAAGTGTGAAGTGGGGCCGCTTCAATGAGAATTGTTCGAGGCTAAAATTCTCTAAACACTTATGAAACCAAGAGTGATCCATGGCCAAAATGGACACAACCGTGAGAACCATGAACGGTTTAGGGAAGATATTGTGTGAGTACTGTTGTCTTGGCTTACACCAACGGCTGAATGGTTCAAGACATCACGTTCACCAATTAGCCAGTAAGTCCGATAGTATTTCACTAAGGGGGGTTCAAGACCAGAAGCTACCTTCTCTGATGCAGTGTTTTTCCGCCCTCTCTCTACTAGTGTCTGCATAGTCATTTGCATTAATTTTCATTCATGTGGGGGATTGTTGGAATTTTGTATTGGAAATTGGTTGTGACCAATTGAAATGATTTAAGTAGAAATTCCTTGTTTGGTGAATGAGAAATTAAGCCAAACTTAAACCACTTAATACTTGAAATTATTGGATTTGTGTAGAATATTGTGGAATATTCTAGAGAATGTAGATGAAAAGATGTGTCTTTGCATATGGATCATGACTCTTGGAGAGCATGACTTTTGGTATGAGTAACTTCCAATAATTATGATTATTCAAGAGATGTGTCTCTTGGTATGGATGTTCCAACTACTATATATATGGATTCCCTATATGTTTGGATCATAACAACAACAAGAACAACAAGAAAGTGGAATAATTCAATTGATAGTTCCATATCATTCCATTCCATGTTTTACTTTAGTTCTGCATAAACCACATTGTAGAAGTGATTATATCTTGCATCAAAATCATGGTTATGGTAGAGAGGGAACTCCGTTCGAGTTCGTTGGTCTAAGCCATTTGGAGTGCTCCTATGGCTTGACGTGGTCGTTGTATCTTGGGAGATGATTGCCGGAAAACCGTTAGCACCGATGCGGGGCAAATTCATCTTAAGGAAAAAGTGTCAAACACTTGCCTCGACCGATCCATCACTTGCATTTCATCTTTCTCATTTCTGATTTTATTTATGCTTGATTTCAGAATATGGTTAATTTATTTATGTGTTTTATTGAAGGGTTTGAATTGAAGAACAACATGCGTTCACTCATATTGGGAAGTGAAGAATCCATATTCATATATTGAAAGTCGGTAATCACTATTTTGTCTTCTCAAATCAGATTTCGGTAAATCGAATAATATTTCGATTTCACGGTATGTTCTTGATTAATACAATATGCACATTATCGGTGTAATATCTCCTACAGTCTTAAGATGAATTTCTGGTATTTGTTGTGCATATGAATCACAGAAACAATTCAAATGGGAACATGAATTATTGCTACCAATTATATTTGTATAAAGTCTATGCATGGCCGACTTAATCAAGTGGCTTGGAATTTTGGCAACACATAAAATATATTTTATATGATAGAAGATGGCATGCGGTTTCTGTCTTCATTAATGAAAAATGGTAGAAATCACTTAATTGGCAGAATAAAATGATAGAGCATGTCCTTTGATTTTTGTGGAAATTGCATGTGTTATGAATTGAAGGCTGAACATGGTTGCATACATTTACTTGAATCAGTGTTGGATATTTATCTGCTTTATTCATGCCACAAATTGAGAAACTATTATGTTGTATGAATTTGTGTCTAACTGTACATGCCATCGTTTTTGCAAGAATCTCCGATTGAATTATCATGATGGAAAGATACTGGTGACCAATTTCTAGTGTAGAGAATTGTGTCTATTCAAGTTATTCTCTATAACATGAATTGCTAAACATATAGCTATGGGAGAAATCTAAAGTGTTAGATTTATGTGAAGAAAGTATATGAACTTTCATAACTATTCTTTTGATCGGAATATGGTAAAATTAGTTGGTTAAATTTCATGTTGAAATTACACTAATTTTGATAGCCTCAAATAATTTGATGAAATTAATTGAGTTGAATCTATGCAAATTATGGTTGCATTCTAGCATGACAATATATGATATTGTCACAATTAAGCCGCCTAATCACGTGGTGGAAAAATTTATGGAATAATCTAGGATCATATCATATGAGAAATCAAGACTCTTGAAAATGATTATTTTCCGAAGGAAGTATCTCTTCATAGAGACTGATTCGAAGAGGTGTGTCCTCTCGTTGGGTTGTGTCTTTTGAGAACACAACTATCGAACCAATGGATGATTCGTTCATTAAATTTGAACATGGTGAATAAGTATTATTTAACATGAAATAATACTATCTTGTGAAATGTCACAAATGTGATATGTTGCATATGTTGGGAGAAGTTGCAATTCTTGTGAATCAAGATGCTTAGTCTTCTTCATTGTTGAATTCGATTTCAATCGTGGAACCAATTCAATTGGTATATGTTTGAGAGCATTGTTGGTCTATGTGATGACCTTAATTTGGATGATCAAATTAAAAGAAAGTTGGATTGAAGTATAATTTATAAATTGTGGGTTGACGGCCACTATTTTGAAAGTACTTAAACTTTCACGAAGCATTCGATATGGACATTATCTATTCGATAAATGAGTTGAACTACGAAATAGTTGATGAACTCTAAGTTCAAGTGTAACCCAAGAATGTGGGGGTTAACATCAATGCTTATGAACTTATATGAAAAGTTCAAGATTTGTGGATGCAACATTACTAGTTGCACATGCATTCCTAATTGAGGACTTGTGGGGGTAACTTATGTTTAAAAGTTACAATTTTCTATAATTTATAATCATAGAAATATGTCTATGAATGTGGAAAATGTAGAAAATCCTTATATTAATTATAAGTATGATATACACTAAGTCAAAAGTGGATGAAATGGGATAAAATCCAATTACGGCGTTTGTTTGGATATGCAAGATCAATTGGAATATTTGAAGAATATTCATAAAATTGAAATGCATTGTAATATTTCAATAATGATATTGAATACCCATGTTTTTGAAATCCACTAGTAAAAGTGATTGACTAGTGTAGTGCGTGATAGAAATCCTCTAACATTGTTGTTTGGAATTTATAAAGCTTTAGATAAAGCTAGTTAGAAGCATGTAGCTTCATGAGAGGATTTCTTGGTGGTGACATGTTGTATCTATTAAATCAATCGATCATTGGCTAGCTATATTTGATGAGATACTAAGTCACATGTAATGGTAAGTCTAGACGTAGACATAATACCGTTAAGCAGTTGATCTCAATGGTGTAAACTCGTGGTACCTTTAGAGATTTACCGAGAGATCAAGAATACTGCATATCGAGGGGAATGAGATTAAAGCCTACAACGTAAGAGTCTTTGTAATGGTAACCCTACCTTATTGACTGGAGATCCCAAGATCTTGATTCAAAGGGACAACAAAATTATGAAGATTCCATGAAGCACTTAGGAAATTATTCCTACTCATTCCTGTGATAATTAAAGTACTTTCTGCTAAATGATTGAAGGTTAAGATATTCTTTTAATGATTCCTATAGCTTGATTCAGTCAAGTGGAGTATGGCAGAATACTCTTAATAGGAGGTCACCTATATAAGTGTGAAGTGGGGCCGCTTCAATGAGAATTGTTCGAGGCTAAAATTCTCTAAACACTTATGAAACCAAGAGTGATCCATGGCCAAAATGGACACAACCGTGAGAACCATGAACGGTTTAGGGAAGATATTGTGTGAGTACTGTTGTCTTGGCTTACACCAACGGCTGAATGGTTCAAGACATCACGTTCACCAATTAGCCAGTAAGTCCGATAGTATTTCACTAAGGGGGGTTCAAGACCAGAAGCTACCTTCTCTGATGCAGTGTTTTTCCGCCCTCTCTCTACTAGTGTCTGCATAGTCATTTGCATTAATTTTCATTCATGTGGGGGATTGTTGGAATTTTGTATTGGAAATTGGTTGTGACCAATTGAAATGATTTAAGTAGAAATTCCTTGTTTGGTGAATGAGAAATTAAGCCAAACTTAAACCACTTAATACTTGAAATTATTGGATTTGTGTAGAATATTGTGGAATATTCTAGAGAATGTAGATGAAAAGATGTGTCTTTGCATATGGATCATGACTCTTGGAGAGCATGACTTTTGGTATGAGTAACTTCCAATAATTATGATTATTCAAGAGATGTGTCTCTTGGTATGGATGTTCCAACTACTATATATATGGATTCCCTATATGTTTGGATCATAACAACAACAAGAACAACAAGAAAGTGGAATAATTCAATTGATAGTTCCATATCATTCCATTCCATGTTTTACTTTAGTTCTGCATAAACCACTTTGTAGAAGTGATTATATCTTGCATCAAAATCATGGTTATGGTAGAGAGGGAACTCCGTTCGAGTTCGTTGGTCTAAGCCATTTGGAGTGCTCCTATGGCTTGACGTGGTCGTTGTATCTTGGGAGATGATTGCCGGAAAACCGTTAGCACCGATGCGGGGCAAATTCATCTTAAGGAAAAAGTGTCAAACACTTGCCTCGACCGATCCATCACTTGCATTTCATCTTTCTCATTTCTGATTTTATTTATGCTTGATTTCAGAATATGGTTAATTTATTTATGTGTTTTATTGAAGGGTTTGAATTGAAGAACAACATGCGTTCACTCATATTGGGAAGTGAAGAATTCATATTATTATATTCGAAGTCGGTAAATCGCTATTTTATCTTCTCAAATCAGATTTCGATAAATCGAATGATATTTCGATTTCACGGTATGTTCTTGATTAATATAATATGCACATTATCGATGTAATATCTCCTACATATTTTCCTAAGACGCCTCATTGTCCAAGTTCCAACAGCAGCGGTACATCTTGAGTAGTTCTGGCAATATATATTGCTTGCTCTCTTGCTTTAATAAGAACCATCAGAATTGAATGTGTCAGAAACAAGACGGATTATCATCTATTAGTATCAGTCACTTGGCTACGCCCATTTTCTCCAAAGTGACAAACTGCCCCTATAGAAAGAACACGTTTTGTCCAATGGCACTTATTTGCTCGTCTCAAACTTCCTAGACAACTGCTGTAAATTGGATTTGATCACACTACTAAGATAAATAACTAATCCCTATAGAATTATAGTTTTATTATTCTCAAAAGTATTATTTTATAGGGGTTTTACGGTAGTTCTCAACCATTTTTCTTGACAGTGGTCCTCAATGAAACGATTGCATCCATTTGGAAGTTTAAAAAAAAAAAAAAAGTTTACTCATACAAATGATTTTGATGTTTGATTTTAACGCGGGAGCAAATACAGGGATATATAATGAGATCTACAAGTCGATCATAGCCAAATGCACTGTCTCCAAATACAGGGATGCATAATGGGATCTACAAGTCGATTTTACCTGCTAAATACCAAGAATGCACGGCAAGGCTACCAAATGACATGATATTAGCAAGAGAAGATAATCCATGAATCATTCCGAATTTCTTGTTCATGGCTGCAAGTTTCGGGTTTTTCTTTGCAATTTCTTGGTTCTTCGTCCACCCAATTTCTTCCCCGATGCTTGCTTCTCTCTCTATTTTGTGCCTTTGCTTCATCATCTGTTTGAAACAAATGCAATTGTTACATATCAAGCGAGAATTTATAGTCATATTAAACCTAAAGAGTTTGAAAAATTCCATTTGTAAAAAGCCTTCGACAATGCAATAATAAACAAAAATAGAATTGGAAAGTACGCAAAACATACACAAATTTACAGTAATTCACACTCAATGTAGAAGTTACAATCAGTTCGTGGTTGCATGTTTTCAATATAATGAGGAAGAAGAGTACAAGGTCATTTCACCCCCTCCAACATACTAAAAAAATTGGCCTGCTAAAGTCCCTCGTGCACGAGGAATATTATGGTGAGCTCATATACTTACTAAAATTTTAGGTCGATGTGGGGTTGATGTAGTGGTGGCAATGGGCCGAGCCGAGCCGGCTCGGCCCATTGACGAACGAGCTCGGCTCGTGTTCGCACGAGCCGAGCTCGTGGCTCGTCGGCAACGAGCCGAGCGCGAGCTCGGCTCGTTGCCGTTTGGGCGAGCTCGGCTCGCGCCCGAGCTCGCCCAAGGCGGGCGGCTCGGCGGGCCCCGCTGAAGCGCGGGGCGCCCGCGCGCCCGGTTTTTTTTTTTTTTTTTTTTTTTTTATATATAAATAAATAACGCTACTACTACAAGTCTATTTTTTCTATTTTTTTTAAATATATATTTTCCAAAACATTTATCGGGGATCGTCAAAACATTTATAATTTTTAAAATAGTAAATATACATTTATTTAAAAAAAAAAATAAACACTCCTCCTTTATCCGGGCTTGGGACCGGCTACTTCAATTTCGTGTAGGCGGAGTTAAAATTGTACACGAAAAACTTTTTACGTGTACAATTTTTTTAAAAAAATTATAAATGTATGAAAATAAAATTTTGTAATGAATGTATTGAAATTAAATATCACTTACTTGATTACATGCAATTTCGGCATATTTATGTTGAATTCGATAATTAGCGTCTTCCCAATCCTTCACGCACATTAACGCTTCCAAAATATCTTCTTTTAGTCGACTTCGAATTTCGTAGAGAACCCTCTTCCCCGCACTAAAAGCATCTCGAAGCTACGGTGCTAACCGGAGGTGTTAGTAGATCTTTTGCAATTGCGTAAACAATTGGCCATCGACGTTCATTATTTCGCCGTAATTCGATTACATCTTCGAACTTTTCTTAACCGATTTGTTACTAGGCATAGTATAACGAAAGTAATCAATTAATTCGTATGGCAACGCATTTTGACTACTACTCGAAGTTTGAGTACATGCAAGTGGAAGACATACTACTACTACTAGAGGAACCATATGCATATGCGGTTGAATCATATCTAATTGAGTCTATGTTTTCTAATAAATTAATTACTTCAAATATTGCCATCGTTTATATTAGTGGGAGTAGGAGTAGGTACACGAGTAACTTGTGTACCTATTCTTGAAGCATATAATTCATACATCTCGCTTAACGTTTGTTCCAAATTCCTATAAGTAATAGGCATATTAAAAGTTAAAGCATTTGAAATTTGGTCAATTATAAATTTAGTGCCCGATAAATTATATCGGGGTCCATGACGCATGCTAAAGGAAATAACATAGGTAATTCTTCCCATTATTTTCTAAATTTTAAGTCCATAGCATATATAACCGCATTCAAATCATTGTAATTTTGATATATATTAAAATCCATAGCAGTTTTATAAAGACTTTCAAGAACCATGCAACTAGTTGGATAATAAACACCGCATAATATATTCGTAGACGTATAAAAACTTTCCAAAATTTCTTAATTTTAAAAACCGTATTCCAATCGGATTCATTTAAGATATCATCGTCGTCGTCTCTAATATGCCTATTGTTATAAAATTCATGATAAACGGTTCAAAACCTTCACATGATTTTAATAATAAGTAAGTTGAATTCCACCTATGACCTACGTCGGTAATAAAAGTTTTTGTATTAGAGTTCCGCCTTGTTCACAAAATTCTTCAAATGATTGTTTTCTACTAGGTGTAATCGTGATATACGTAAGTGCATTCCTAATTCGACTAATTTCGTCCTTCACATGTTTTAAACCGTCTTGTACAATTAAATTAAAAATATGGCACACAC
Organism: Fraxinus americana; assembly: GCA_035079005.1. Lineage (NCBI taxonomy): Eukaryota > Viridiplantae > Streptophyta > Magnoliopsida > Lamiales > Oleaceae > Fraxinus > Fraxinus americana. The sequence goes on along the minus strand of CM068708.1, from coordinate 17,532,607 downwards.
ATCGAATATGGAATAAATAACCACCAAAATCGGGTTGAAGTACTCTATGCAATTTATCGATAACTACTTTATTTACGTAAGCATTGTCAAAAGTAAAAGAACGGATTTTACTCTCGCATTTATATTCTTTAATTATTAACATAATTGCATTATATATAGTGTTAGCATTATGAGGATACTCAATTATTTTAAAAGCAATAATTTTTTTATGCATAACCCAAAGTGGGTCTATATAGTGTGCGATATGCGGCTATATAACCTCTCTTATTAATCCCTTCCCATAAATCCGGTTAAAGATATGACACCCCGTATTTTCTAAATCCCCAATCAATAATCGCTTTGCATTAAGAAAATATTCAATTGTATTAGAACGAAGAGTATTTCGACTTACCCCAACGTACCTTGGTTGAAGATATTGTTTGACGTAGTTTACGAAATGTTCGTTGTCCACTATTGCAAGTGGCGGCTCCGTCGCGGCAACGAACTTCACCATTCCCTTTCGTGCTTCCTCCTCCGAATACATCCACGTAGAAAGTGGCGAAGTAGTAGCACCGTCTCTACTAGTACCAAACTCGTAGTTGCGTTTGTCCACGTTCAAGAAGCCCATGTTTGGCCGCACATGCTTTGTAATGACGGTTGAGGTGAGTGGTTCCAATTTTTTTGCCATGCCGGTCGTTGTTGACGGTATTTACATACCGCTTTATTTTCTGAACTCCATCGATCACACGACCGGTGTTCACCAATTTGAAATGGTCCCAACATTTTGCCTCGCTTCTTCCTTTCTCTTCCCTCTTGCATCGGGAATATTTAGTGATGGTTCTTCATCTTGTTCCAAATCAATAGGAACACCGGGATCAACATCAACGTCATCCAAATCAATCGGATCGGCATCGCCTTCACGAACGTCGAAATCGTCAATGTCTTCTCGGAATTGGTAGTTGGTTGAGACCGGCAAATTCATTCCCAAATTGATTTTGGGCGGTGTGTTTCACCTTCCATACCGAACAAGTTTTCAACAAATGCTCGTGGATCCATTTGTGAATTGTTGAAATAGAATGTAGAAATGTAGAAATGTAGAATAAGTAGAAATGTGAATTTGTAAAATGAAGATAATAATGTAAAAAAATATAGAAGAGAATTATAGAATTGTTGATAATGATTTGTAAATTGTAAATTGTAGAGTAGAGAGTATAGAATGAAAGTTTGGTGGGAAAAAAATGTTGTAATGGGTTGGGTATTTATAGGAGAAGAATTGGAGAAAAGTAGAAAAAAAAAAAAAAAAAAAAAAAAAAAATTTTTTTTTATGAAACAAATGACCAAACGGTCATCGAACCAGCCGACCGTTTGGTCACCGCCGACCGGAAACGGTCATCGGTTCGATGACCGTTCTGGTCACTTTTTCCTTTTATTTTTTTTTTTTTATTTTTTTATTTTTTTTAAATACTTGGGTGGGCTCGTCTTAGACGAGCCCACGAGCCGAGCGGCTCGTGGGCTCGTCTTAGACGAGCCCAGGCAGGCTCGTCTAAGACGAGCCTGGCTCGTGGGCTCGTCTCACGAGCGGCTCGGCGAGCAGCGGCCGAGCCGCTCGTGGATGGCTGACGAGCCGAGCGGGCACGGCTCGTCTAGTCCATGAGCCCGCTCGGCTCGTGCTCGGGCTCGTTTTTTTACGAGCCCGAGCGGCTCGTGGGCGTGAACAGTACGAGCCGAGCGGGCGAGCCGACGAGCCGCTCGGCTCATTTGCCACCACTAGGTTGATGGGATAACTAAACATATGATTATGCTTTTCACACAACACACTGAGATTAAGGAGTAATATAAGGCCACGGCAAATTGTGGGGAGGAAGGGGGTGGGGACTATCAATGTCTCTTTCCTTTGTCTGCTTCTGTGGCAGCATGAGTTACAGTTCAAAATGGGGAAATAACACAAACTGCCTCTCTTCCATGTAAAAAAGGTTGTAATGGTCAAAAAGCACCATCGCAAATTAGTCAGCAAGCGGAAAATAAATAAAACAAGGTTAACGAAGAATGTCCGAAAACCATTTCTAGCCTAGAAGTCAGAACTCAAAACCAAAAAAATTCAACAGAGGCAATTCCAAATTCGCAAATCAATGATCTTGAGCTCGAAATAGGTAAAGACGAATTTAGTTACTGTAGTAGCACGTAACGATCTTAGCTCAATTGCTTAAAGCCATCCAAATCTTTTACTAATTAGCTCAAGATTTCTGAACTAGTAGTTCAACTTAATATTATTTCAATTCTTAATGCTCAAATCAAGTCAAATCAATGGTAATATGGTTAAAGATAAGAAAGTATATCGATTTTGTCAAAATTCCCAGAACTCTTTTAATTATTTGCTAATAGTTTGATCGCATAATCGTTGCAGAGTCTTCATTTCTACATCTTTCTATTTGTAATTCATAGACAAAAGAAGCGTACAACTTTTCTTGTTCCAATGATCCTATCAACATTTCTGTCTAAATCATTTTACAGTTTTATCAATCATGACATTCAATTGTAACAAGAAAAAATATCAGAATTGCCAGTAACCAAATACTTTCAACAATCATGAAAAAAGTTAGGAAATTAGTGCAATTTGTACCTCGATGGTCATTGGGGTAAAGACAAAGAGATTGGTGAGATTAAAAGCAAAGGCGGCGAGCAGGAATCCAATCTGGTACTTCTCAGCAGCGGTTGAAGTCTTCCATGGATGCAGGTACCCAAAAGCGGCCATCGCCACTGCACAGCATACCCCCACCATTGAGAAGTATGCCGGAAACATCTTGCTCTGCAAATTCCCAAACTGATGCCTCGGTAAATTCCTACAATGAAGGTAACACCATAATTTCGTATTATTTCCATCTCTCCCTACTTCAATACTACAAAATTATTGGCATTACATGATAAAAGTGTTGCAATGAAGTAGGGTTCACTGGTAATCACTGAACTGGATAAGTGAATTCATAATTTGTTTCAAGGTTAGTTACCTAGTGACCCCATCCATTCCATGTAGTTAAATCAGTGGGAAGTTATACATGACAATTAACCTATAACGACAATATGACACTAATAATAATTTGGAAACATGTCCAAAAATGCAACTTTGATAAAGATGTATCTTTTTAACAAACTGGAATTACCTTTTTATCTATAAATAAGGTTTGTGCCACACCAGTTCATCGCTAGGGGTTAACTGCCACGTATGACTTTTTCATTAGCTTTCTCGTTAGTTTAACTAATGCCAACAGAGAACCTAACGGCTGAAACACATTATAAGTTCAACTACTAATTAGGCACAAAAAAGTTCAATGGCCCTGAGATTTCACCATAACTTCTTTAATCAAAATCCACCTGTGCCCAGGAGATTTGACATTAACCACTACCTCGTCTATTCATCAAAATTTTAGTACAAGATTTTGCTATAACTTCAGCGAATGCCAGTGAATTTTGACCTCAAAAAGCTATATGAAAAAAGAAAGCAGTGCCATAAGTTTGTTTCAATCGAAGATAAACCTATAATTTCATATCATTTCAACCCTCTCTTCTTCCTTTTTTTTTTTTTAAAGTCGCATACACAAAATTATCCGCATAAGCTACGTTAAAAAGGAAAGCTATTTCAAGAAAGGGTAAGTAACATTAGGGGGGGAAATGTAAAAACTAGGTAATTTACTTGAACATGATGATGCCGCCGATAAAGGTCACCCAGAGGGCGGCGCCAAAGGCGGTAGAGAAGCAGAGAAGATGCGCCAGCTTCAAGAGAGTGGTGAGCATCGGCGAATGCAGGCCGATTGATATTGATCCAAAGGTTTCCGGCGAAATACGGCTCCAATTGCAAAAAACGCCACTGCCGATAAAAATCTAGTCATCCACCCCATCTTCGAGCAAAATATTCCGATTCAATTCTGTGGTTGGACGGCTGAATTGAAAGAGAAAATAGGACAGTTAGAAAAGCCGCCTTAAAGCACGATTGAATAAGCTCCGTATAGTTTGGTTTATTGGGCAAATTCACCAACCCCAACCACCACGGGTTTAAGACTGACCGTCACTGGTGAATGAAAACAAATTGATCAGTGTTCGGACAAGAAACTTGCTAAAATGTGCCTTCGCATGCGTCACGATGACCATCAAGCAATTTATTAATATTTTAGGAAAATTGTAGCACAAATCTTCAACCTCTTAAAATGCGGTCTTATCAATTAGTTGAAATTTTCTATTCAATCGTTAAATAGTTACATATGGGGGTGACAAAGAGCGGAGTTGAATCGAGTCAGCTTGCAAGTTCAAGTTTGAGGTTTCATGTTGAATCATAAAAAAAAAAAAAAAAAAGGCTTGAGCCAATACTAGGCATTTCTTGTCCCCAGAAACTGGGGCTTGGCCCGGACTTTGGCTTGAGCCTTTATTGAGTCAGCACGCCAACATTTTCAAATTTTTTTTACTCGAATATATGAAAAATTGATCAATAATTTATAAACTACAAAATTAATTATGCAAACAAGCCCACATACGGGTCAACCTGTATTTTGGCTCGTGCAGCTCGCGGGCTAGCCTGGACTCGAGATAAATCTCTCCTTTTTGTCATAAATCTTTTAAATTGATCTATTTTTGGTTTGTATATTTACGAACTAACCGACTTAAAAAAATCAAATTTTGTTTAAGAAAATGTAATCCGCATTTCCTTCAAATCTCTTAATTGAAGAGAATTTCGACCAATTTGAAGATCTATTGTAGAACACCATTGAATTGGAGATGCTCTCAAGTGCATATATTGATTTACACTTGAGGGACCACATCCATGCAGGGTTATAATGGTTCAAATCAGGCACTAGTTCTTTGCTTGAAAAATAAGCTCGAGATTTTTAACTAACTTCGTTTTTTCTTTTTGGTCTAAGGTCCAGCGATCATCATTACCAAAATCTCATAAAGGAAAAGGTCTAACTTCATAGCCTATCAAAATTCATAGTAGAAATTACACAAACTAAATACCAATGAAGACCTCAAGCATCAGGTAAAATTTTTAAAGGGTACTCATCAAATGTCATTTTACCTTGCAATTTTGAAAGCACAAAGCATACAATATTTTAGCCACTAACAGACTGAAAAACAAAGAATCTCACTCTCTCTCTCTCTCTTTTTCCTTCCCCTCTCCTTCAACTAAATGAACATCTCCCCGATGCTCGCCCTACTTGATATACTGAGAAGCCCATTTGAAGCCATCACCATAGCCCATTTTGCGTACAATGCTGCACATGAATACCTCTAAAGGGCGCACGTTAGAGTCTGCCAGATTGACATTTCCTTTGCCAGTGGTTATACCAGTCAGGCCGAGGTGGTAGCGCAACTCGTCTTCTGAGGCGGCGTATGGTATGTCAATCTTGTTTCCCAAAATGAGAAATGGGACATCGGCAAGGGCCTCATCAGAAAGGAGTGCGTCTAATTCCTTCTTTGATTCTGCAAAACGCTCCTTGTCATAGGCATCGACAAGGTACACTACAGCATCAACCTGAAAAACCAAATGGCACCCATGTTCATATGAAAAAAGAAGCAAAGTTATTGATAAGATGACGAAAAGGAAACATATCGTGTGAACGAAACAAAATTTATGTTACTTCTCCAATCCAATGGCATGCAGCAAGGGTAGCAGCTGCAGAAGATAAAGGATATACTTATGGATATCTCAAGCAGCAGGTGGAAATAATTCAAGCTGTTATCAATCTTGAAAATCGTCGGAAGAATACATTCGTGAGAAAATTAGCATAAGCAGGAACTTAGATTTTACCATCTGAATATGCCATCTATGCTGCAAAGGCATAATAAGTTCGACTTGTACACAGAAAGGTATCAGTTAGAGACAAAATCAGTGTAAAATTAGAAATTAGCATAAAGCTCAAATTACACCGGAGAAAGAAGCACATCATAAACCTTCAAGCTCAATGACATTGAGCTAATAACCTGATGTTGTACTAGATAGTCATATTCTACGCAAATTTACATCATAAACAAAAGAAATGCCCAAATGCAATTGACTTCAATATCTCACTAAATATCTCATAGACTTCAATGCTTTTCCAACTATGAAATCACTCCATATACGATCCAGAAAACACCTTTTTTTTTTGATAACCGTAGATGTCCGGGCGAGTTTGCGCGCAACTTGATTAATCTCACAGAGCCCTGAAGTTTACGGCTGGGTACTTACCTCAGTGGCCGGGACTCGAACTGGTGACCATTGGGGAGCAAACTCAGGGCTAACCAATTGAGCAACCTCTCAAGGTTTTAAAGTAGAGAATTAAACCCCATACCTTTAGCAGAAAACACATTTTCAACCATCTTTATTAGATCACTCGAAACATTTGCAAAAAAACACCAACATCCATACCCACTAGAGCATAAAATCAATAACTAATCTTAGCGCTCTCCCTCAGGACTCTTAATATTTCCAAAACAAATCAAACTGCAATGGAATCTAAACTAAAACCCAGCTATAAAAGCACTATAATCACAATTCCAAGCAATCCAATAACAGAATATATAAAATCAGATACAGAAAAAAAACAGTTAAATATATTAATCTACCTTGGCATAGTAATCCTTCCAGACTCGACGGGCGATCTGATGACCCCCCAAATCAAACGCCTTAAACTTAATTCTCCCAATACTCAGTTCTTCCGAGGTGGGATATTGCGTCGGCTGATGCTGCACTAATCTCTACAAAAACCCAAATAATTCAATCGAGTCAAACCATCAAGATCCATGTTCAAATAAAAACAATTATAACTTTTACAAACAATTTCCGTGTTTTCAATTAGTATGAATGACATAACAAAAAAAAAATCACCTCATCCTTGAGCATGTGAAGAAGGGTGGTTTTGCCAGCATTATCGAGGCCAAGAAACAAGATCTTGGCCTCTTTTTGCCACAACCCGAGGGAGGCCAAGACCCCATAAAACCAGTCCAAGAGGAACATTTTTTGTGGGAAATTTAGATTGGGATTTGATTGCAAATCCGATAGATCTGGACGGGCTTGGAGAGAGGAAGTGAGGGGGATTTGATGGGTATGATGAACTGGTGAAAATGAAACTATTAAAATTGCGTGGATTTAATGGTTCACGTCACGTGTCCATTTGGATTAATTCACTGGAAAAAAAATGATTTTTCATTTGGGGGATCTGGAAAATGGAGGTAGAATATTTGTTACTACTAAGCCCCAATTTGGTACAAATTAAAATTCTCGTTCTTATTATTCCATTCATTTTCAATCACACATTTTTCAATAAAATAATATTTTTCATCACATTAATAATTTTTCCTTCTTTTTCAACCACACATTCTCCATCAATCTACCATTTCAAAATATATTCTTCTAAGATAATGTGGCTTAAACACACCCCAAAATTTGATTTGATATAATTTTTTCATTGGGGGTAACAGTGTCCATAATGGACACATGGAGCCCCTTGGGTTGGGGGGAGGGGGTGCATGGGCCCATGGCGCAAAATTTAGAGGGTGAAAACATCGGTTCACAATCATTATAATTGTATTTTATAAAATTAATATAAAATCTTGGTGTGAATATAATATCCAAGAATATTAGACTCCAAGGAAGGATTTCAACCTGGAGAACTTACACAAATACTCATATTTTTAGGATCATTTTGAAAAATCATGATAAACATGTATTAAAAAGCAAATATTGTAAATTTCAATCAATAAACCGTAAATATTACGATAATTTCAAAACGAATAATCAATTCCAACAGCCCCAAAATTTCAACTCCTCCAAGTTCCAAATCAAGCAAAATCTAAGACCAGACAAGATTTAGGGTTGTTTCAACTACGTCTTTAAAATTTTATTGTCCAATTCTATAAATAGTCAATCCAAATCTCCATGTCTATATTATTTTTTATTTTTTATTCAATATGTTCATATTTTGGTTGATGTTGATGTTGTTTAGGTTTTTATGTTCAACATGTTGAGGTTTACAATTTGTTTGATTTTTTATTCAATATGTTTAATCTAAAAGTTACACTGTTTGTAAAAATCAGCTTCCAATATCGAAAAATCAAAGTGTTTGAAATCAACATCTAAAGCACGACATACATTTCAGTGTGATTGGAAGCATGTTTGAAAATAATATTATTGAACTTGAGAGAAAATGGATTGTGTTAATACATATGAAAAGTTAGATTTGCATCAATTAAAATTGTGCATACAAGGTGTTCGACAAAAGGAAAATGTGAAAATGTGACGTTTGTCACTTTTCGTTCTGTTACTTTTCTATGAAAAAATGACGTTCTGTCACTTGTTATTGCAGTAATTAGTTAGATGTATGCGTGTGTGTTTTCATAAATTAGAACATTCGAAATCAAACATTGTTTTATGTTAATATACATCAAAACTTATCTTTGAATTAATTAAATTGATGCATGCAAGGTGTTTACTCAAAAATAGAATGTGAAAAAGAGATATTCTGTCATTTTTCTTAAAAAATAAGCCATAGTATCTCATTGGGAGCAATTAATTATATGCACACACGTGCATTTTTGGAAATTCAAATAAACGAACTCAACATTATTTTATGTTAATACGTATGAAAAATTAATTTTTAATCAATTCAATAGATGCATGAAAGGTGTTTGCGAAAAGAACGTGAAAATGTGACATTTAGTCACTTTTCTCTAAAAAAAAAATCACAATATCTTATTTGAACAATTAATTAGGTGCATTTTTGGAAATTTAAATAAATTAATTCAAACCTTGTTTTATGTTAATACATATGAAAAATTAATTTTGAATCAATTCAATAGATGCATGAAAGGTGGTTGCGAAAAGGAGAATGAAAAAATGTGACATTTTCCTAATTTTCTATGAAAAGTAGCATTTTGTCACTTTTCTCTAAAAAAAAAGTCTCAGTATCTCATTTGAACAAATAATTAAATGCATATGTGTGCATTTTTTAAAATTTAATATATGAATTCAAACCTTATTTTATATTAATGTATATGAAAATTATCTTTGACTCAATTCAATAGATGCATGCAAAGTGTTTGCGAAAATGAAGACGTGAAAAAGTGATATTCCATCACTTTTCTATGAAAAAAAATCGTAGTATCTCATTTAAACAATTAACTAGATGCATACACATGTTTTTGGAAGTTTAAATATACTAATTGAAATCTTGTTTTAATCTTGCATTCGATTCATATTTATTTGAATTAATTCAATTGATGCATCCAAGGTGTTGCGAGAACGAGAGTGTGAAAAAGTGATATTTGTCTTTTTTCTATGAAAAAGTCGTAGTATCTCATTGAAACAATTAACTAGATACAAACATGCGTGTTTTTTAAAATTAAAATATATGAATTTAGACCTTGTTTTAATCTTGCATTTAATTAATATTTTGTTTGAATCAATTCAATTGATGCATCCAAGATTTTTGCGAAAATGAGAATGTGAAAAGTGAAAAAGTGGAATTAGATATTTTTTTTCTTTTAATTTCTATTTTGGCGTTATTAGTTTTGGCCTATTTATGGGCTATTTTATCCGCTCGTCAAGTGAGGTTTTTGTTATCATTTCGAAGTATTCACGACAAACTTCGAAGCAAACCTTTCAAATTTAAAAATCGACAAACGATCAATTCATAAAAAAAAATTCAAAAATGTTGCAAGAAATGGAGTTAATAATTACAGTTTATTTTGCGTTCAATAATTCGTGCAAAATAATTTTCAACATTTAAACTGCATTCATAACATATTTATCATGGTCACGTTTCAAGCTTTCTAATAGATTTTAAATCGCTTAAAATGGATAATCGTAACAGAAAATACCGTATCAAACGAAAACTTTTTAATAATAAAAAAATTTAAAAAGTGAAAATTATTATATGGGAAGTGCGGCGGTTTGTCTTTGGAATGATTTTGCTGATTTTCAAGTGTTTTATGCTTTCTAATAGATTTTAAATCGCTTAAAATGGATAATCGTAACAGAAAATACCGTATCAAACGAAAACTTTTTAATAATAAAAAAATTTAAAAAGTGAAAATTATCATATGGGAAGTGCGGCGGTTTGTCTTTGGAATGATTTTGCTGATTTTCAAGTGTTTTATATTTTTAGTAGACGCAATTAATACGTTTATCAAAATTTGGTTTGAGTGTATTAATCAATTTCTTCTTCTTTTTAGAGTACCGTGTCTAATTTCATCTTTCAACCTACTCTAAGCTTTAGTTCTAGGGCTGCCTCCTACAATATTTTTATTTTATTAATATAGTGGGGAACAAGTTAATTTTTTACTCTCTCCATCCCATTTATATATGCTCACTTCCCTTATTTTATTGTCCCAATTATATAGTCTTGTTTATTTATTAAAAATGTTTTGTTTTGTTCGTTTACTAATATACCCTAATTTCTTTATTACTTTCAATAATAATTTACTACTAATTATTGATAAATAAATAAGGGTAAATTTGGAAATTTTTTGGTAAAAATTATTTTTTCCAATAACATTAAATAAGATTTCTAGATCCGTGTAAAAAATAAAACAAACCTATATAAATAAGATGGAGAGAGCATACATTATTTTATTATCGATATTTTTTGTTTTAGAAAATTAGGGCATATTCTCTTTACCATTTTCAAGCCATTTTCTGTTTTCGATTTTTCAAAACAGTAAAAACGCTTTCTATTTCCTATTTTCGAAAATGTGTTTTTGAAAACAAGTTAAAAATTTACAAAGAAAATCAAAAATGACAAATTTGTCGTTTTGGATGTTTTCAGTTATAATCAAGCTAAAATTTTCAAAATGCGTTTGGGTATTTTCAAAACAATTTTTCAAAATGTCTAAAAAGAACACATTTTCAACAATTTCAAAATGGACATTCAAAACACAAAACTCAAATTGAATTCAAAACTCAAAACACAAAATTGAAATATAAAGAGAACAGTCCCTTAAGGGTCTGTTCTCTTTATCATTTTCAAGCCGTTTTCTATTTTAGATTTTCCAAAACAGTGAAAATGCATTCTCTTTCTTATTTTCGAAAACGCATTTTTGAAAACAAGTTAAAAATTTACAAAGAAAACTCAAAACGACAAATTTGTCGTTTTGGGTGTTTTCAGTTAGGGTTTATCCCCTTGTACCGAGGGGGGGATGACCGAATGGTGTCCCCCCCCTCACATGGGGCGCGGGCCCCATGTGTTTTTAAAAATGGTGGCTTGTGGTCCCCACCTCCTAATGTGAGTGGGGTGTAAAAGATTAGGTGAAAAATTATGTACATGTAGCATAACCCTTTCAGTTATAATCAAGCCAAAATTTTCAAAACGCGTTTTTGGTATTTTCAAAACATTTTTTTCAACAATATCAAAATGAACACTCAAAACACAAAACTCAAAACTGAAACACAGAGAACATCCCCTAAATTTCTTGAACGTTTACATTTTAACATTGTAACAAAAGATCTTGTATTCTTACAGACTAATCTATACATTTTTATTATTTTTAGTTATTGGCGGAAATTTTTGCCTATAATATTTTCTTTTTCTCTATTTACCAATTAAGATTTGGTCAAGAAATTAAGTTTATTAAGTTTATTAAGATAATAAACTCAATTAAGACAATAATTTGTAATTATCAATGAAATAAAAATTTATCAACGACTTTAAGCCTCGATTTGATAAGAATTAAAATTCAATTTAATCTAAATCAAAGTCAACAATTAATTTTAACCATAACTTTTCATCAACACGTCTCGTCAAACAGGTTGGTTCAGTCAGGTGTAATAGAAAATAATATACAACTTGCATGGGAATTGATTGAATTTGAACAGTACGGACGAGGAATCTTCTACGTATGGCTGGATATGGTCCGGTTCGGTTCGGTTCTGAAGATAATCGAATCAAATCAAAATTTTCGAATATTTAGTAAATGAAACCGTCGGGTTCGAATTTAATTATGGAACCGTTCGGGTTCGGTTCGGTTCCCGAGTTTCGTACAATAATTAATTTTTTTTATATTTACAACAACGCTACATTTGTTCGACTATGACATATTCAACATTAACTCTTACAAAATAATGTAGTCTAATCTGATGATATATTTTACGTATCTCTTTTTTGAGTTCTTCATAAATTTGGCTGTTAAAATCATAAGAGAAAGATAGTCAGATCACAATAATAGAAGGGCGGAAACAATACTACGGTAGAATAAGAGATGTGGATAAAATTTGGATCAATTTAATTAAGTTGGGTTGGCTAAAAATTAGAAATAATAAAATACGTTTAAGCTAAATTAATTAATTAACAAATTCATTTAAAATAACATAAAATAATTTGACTTATTTAAAATTAAAAAATTAGAGAGATTCGATTCTCGGTTCTCGGTCTAGAGCCGAGAATCGAACCAAACTCGTCGGTTCTCGATTCAAATAAGAGATTTGGACAACACTACGGTAGAATAAGAGATTTGGATAAAATTTGGATCCATTTGATTAAGTTGGGTTGGCTAAAAATTAGAAATAGTAAAATTCGTTTGAGCTAAATTAATTAGTTAACAATTCATTTAAAATAACATAAAATAATTTGACTTATAAAATTAAAAAATTAGAGAGATTCGATTCTTCGATTCTCGGTCTAGAACCGAGAATCGAACCAAATCCGTCGGTTCTCGATTCAAATATACATTCGAGTATTTAACTTAAAAAGAATCACTCAATTCGGTTCAAGTCCAATTCAGTTCAAGTTCAAAAGTTTTATCCAACCTTACTTTTACTCATTGCTATATTTTAAGAGCTACCAAAAAACCTTTTTATTTCCGAACAAGTTACTTGTGTTTCTTGTTTCCAACTATTACCAATAGAATTTTATAAAAACTTACTCATTCACTCTAAGTTAACTTATAAGTCAATTTTTGGAGATTAGCCAAACATATGTATGCAGATTCTTCACTAATCAAATAATTACAATGACTCTGCAGGTCAACATTTTCAATAATTCTCCCTGTATTATAAATGGTTCTAATGACATCAAGGTATCCTGTGATCCCTTTGGTTACTTGCACAACTTAATTGTAATTTTTCCCGTATATGAACCCAAAAATCCATCCCACAGAAGTCGATCTGCGGGCTTCGATTTCATATTTAAAAAAAAAAATAAAAAAAAACTGTAAATCACCCACAAATCTGAAAACAGACACCAATCACAATTCTGAAAATTTTTCATTGAACCAACTGTTAAGACGCTTCATCTTTCTCGAAAACTCTGTATATCTCTGAAAATACGACTCAGCATTCGATAGCATCACCTCGATATCGTGCCTTAGTGCCTCCAAGCTCCTATAGTATCCATGTTCTAATCTTAACTTGATTATATTAGGTGATAATGGAACCGGAAACCTGCATGCAGAAAGTCGAAGTCGATGTTAAGACTATTTTGCCCATTTCAATTTTAGCTATTTTTCTTGGTACAGATACATTTGATGTTCACACAGTTGACAGGAGCATGTACAAATTGTCAAATTGATACCTGTTGACAAAATCCGACTTTTGCGCAACTTCATTCAATTTTATAATCCCATATCGATCCTGTAACATTAGCAACAACAACAAAGGTAAGAATACAACTCATTTTCTATAGCTCCAGGAACCAGAAGAAAAAAGGTTTCAATTTCATATAGCAGTTTTATTTAAGAGAGCAAAACTATAAGAAAAGGCAAGAGGAAAACCTTGTCTCTGCTTACTGCACGTAGCAATCCAGTAAAAGAATATAAAATTTCCTCTCTGCTTGTAAAGTTAATATGAGGTCGTTCACCCGGATTTTCTGGATCATGAAGTTCCCAAGGACTATGAGGATGGGAATCTTTCGATTCAGTGTATCGAACAACACAACTTTCCCATGGGCTGCCCGGGAAGTCACTAGATTTGTCCTTTATAGAGACAATCATCCCTTCATACCAAGCGCCGCCTTCTTCATTCTCGTTTCTCCACCAGACTACACATGTATCCTTAACTGTCCAGCTTCTCTTCATAGCTGCATCATACCAATTCCTTTCAACAATAAAATCCGGGAAGTATGTCAATTCCGGTAGGGTTAATTTAAATGTTTTGCCAACTACGTTTGAACAAGTATCTATGAATTTGAGCGTGATTTGACAGGAACTGTCTCCAGAACCCCCAAATGTTGTGTACTTGAGGTCTTCAACCAAACAGATTTCAACAGCTTTAATCTTATTCCCGAGCCTCAGCCAAGGACCTGATTGTGCACTCTGACTCTTTTCTAAATACTCCTGATGGCCCTGTGCACCAAAAAAGGCCAAAAAGTGAATCCCTATAGAACCAGTTAAGCTAAAGCTTCCCAAATCAAAATCATCTCAAATTACATTATATACCTGTCGCAAGTAAACAACTTCATCACCGAGCTGAGGGATGTAGCGATATCCCTCCTCCTGCTCTGCTAATAGCAGCCAATTCGATTTTCTTGACACGTTTTGAGAGTTTCTTCCAGCTGAAGCACTTCTGTCTTCATCATGGTCATATTCTCTTTTGTTCCGGGAAGACCTTAATCGGACAGTGCATTTTGACATTGACCCCCACTCCTGCGAAGGAAAATATTCAAGATCTTTCATGGAGGGATTTTCTCCACCTCTTGATGTACCTGGTTGTAGATGGTTATCACTCATCTCAAAGTTACGGTTGACAAGAGTAGTTGACCTAGATCTACGCACCACATCAGTTGCTGCATCAGGTAAACCTGTATCTAGCTCTTGATTACGGAGGCTAACATCTGATATTTCACAAAATGTATTACCATTCAAATGCGATTGTTGCATTAGTCCATTCAGCCTGTCGCCTGCCATTGACATTCCTGAGGGACCTTCAGATGTTAGCTCGACTTTTGCACATGGGGAAGAATCTCCTCTGGCGATGAATCTTGGTTGGGAAGAATCTATAGTATCTCCCAGAATGTTTTTCGATTTGATTTTTATTATAGTTGATTTCTGTTTAGGATTCTTTCGTAGTTCAGAAGAGTGGTTTACATTTTCAATCAAATTATTAGATCTGAAGAGATGAGAACTAGAGTCCTTTCCTCCTTCGATCTGATTTTGACTGTTAAACACTCCAGGATCACTGCCTGTTCCTTGATGATCATGAAGAGGCAACATGTTAGATAATGAAGACTTGACTATCTCTTGAGTTGATAAGCATCCATCAACTCTTGCTCCATTTGCATCTGTAGACACGAGATCTCCTAACTGCATTCCCTTTGATGTGCGTAATTTGAATTTTCCCCAACTTACACTGGCGTTATCACAAACAGTGGATGCCTTCAAATTGTTGTCAGCTTTCGCAAGTTCTTCAGTTTCTCTAAGTTGACTTCTATAGCATTTTTCTGATAGTTCCTTATCATCCATATTTGTGGAAGATGAACCAACATCATCCGATCTTAGGTAAATCTCGTTTTTTACTGGGTTTTCTCCATGAGGTCGGGAAGTTGAAGGTACTAGATCTTCCTGACCATTAAGTTGTTTCCTAACGATCTCCGGACATACAGGGCTTTTAGGATCGCGAAGTGAAAATTTCAGCACCAATTTCTTCTTGTTTCCAACACTAATCCGAGAGTCAGGTTCCTTCAGAGGTTTAACTACATCTTCAGACCTTTCTGAAGATATCTTTTCACTATCTGAATATTTCTTTTGTTTCTTGTGCAAGTTGTCAATGGGTACTTGTCTCTGAATGGCTGAACCTTCAAATGATGACTCACTATCTGATGAGTCACCTGCCGAATCATCTTCGTCCTCTCTATCTGTAGAAGTTTCCGTGATCTGAGAAAAATTATTGACTGCATTACGTGCAGCAACTCGCTGAGGTCTCAATGACTTTGATTTGGGAGATTTCCTCCTAGTAGTAGTTCTCCCTCCATTTTTTGGTTTTTTATATCTTCTACTTCTGGATGAAGTTCCATCTTGTTCGTCCAAAGTTCTCTTCTTAATACGTCTCCCAGATGACGTCATCGAGTCAACCTGAAAAACAATGAAAATTGTTATTTAGACATTGCCAACCAAAAAGTGAACTGGTATTCATGGACTTCAAAGCTTACTTCCATCACAGGTTTCTTTTGTTTTGATCGCCACCTACTATTCTTTTGACTCCATCCGACCTTGTCTTCACTACACTCCGGATCACTGGACAAGCTATCACTCCGACAGTCTTGCTCATCACTGGAATATCCTTCAGTAACATTATATTCTGAGTCATTGTCATCATTCATAACATCAATTTCGGGTTCCCAATACATAGCATCGACAAATTCAGGCAGTGGCTCAATTGCTGCATCCAGATCTGCCAAGGGTAATATATGGAACTCTTGGCCAATCCCAATATCAGTGCCAACAGCAAATTTTATGGATGAAGGACGCCACTCTATACCCAAAGCACCAAGCCGGCGTCGTTGATACATACTCTGGTAAGGTTCTGGATACGGAAGCATGCCTGCGATTCTCCCATTTAATGGGCATGGTGTCCACTGTCAGAATATCATCTTTGAAAGGAAACTCTTGAAGATGAACAGAACCATATCTCATATATACACTTGTACAATAACACATTTATGGATAATTAAATTCATTTCATACTTGAATCACACAGAGGATCTTGAATATTCCTTCGATATGGAGCAAGTTGTGTCTCCTGCATTAGACACGTCAAATGTTTGCTGGGTGAATACAGTTATCAACTGGTTTACCGGGTGCAGCAATTTAGTCCCCAAAAAGTCATAAACCATCTCATCCAAGTAATTAATTTGCGTCAAAATGATTTCTTACAACAAAACTTGTGTGGACTGCATGTACATACACATCATTTCTGAAGGGTACAAGGGGAATTATGCTTATAGCTAGTATATCAAGCCCCTGTTCTGTGGGGATTAAAATCTTGATTTTAATCTGGTTAAAGTAAACAATTAATTTTAACCACACATTTCAAAGGACCCACAACTTTTCAACCACACATTTCATCAACTTTCATCAAAATCTACTAAAAAACTGATTTTAATCCACATTGGCCTAACAATAAAAAGGATAAACAAGTAAAGGAAAGGACTAACTTCCCCGCTTCCATGGAACAAGTAAGCTAATTTCCTTTTCAACAAGAAAAAGTCCAATACTTCTGCACAAATGCAGAGAATGTAATTATTTTTCCGCACTAAATCTACAAAGCAGCCCTTTTTTCCACCTTATACGACAGATAATTTTCACAGGTTGGAAGCACATTATCATCATTAGCAATGCTGAACAGCAACCACAGCTCTGTCAAAGCTTCCCAACTAGCCTTGAATAAAAAAATGATTTATTTCCAGCTATGTCCTACTGTTTCAGGAAAGCAAATATATAACCTTTTTAAGAGCCTTAGGAGGAAGGAAGGTGCTGAGAGTGGACTCTGAGATTGGAGGCCAACACCACAACTGCAATTTTCCCTTAATGTTTTCTTCTCCTTACATCTTTCGTATATGTTCTGTTTTCAAGTGAAGATACAGGATCCAAAACCGCTGCTAAAAGAGATAACAGAGTCGCTGGAGGCTATAATGGAAAATCACTGACAAAGCTCTTCAGAATATAGATCTTGTGATATAGGCCTCAGAGCAATACTCCAGGTAGAAAACTTAGGAAGCCTCTATCAAGGTCAAACACATTCTACTCAATGGAGAAGAAGAATGAAAGACAAGAAAGGTCTGCTGGAAAGTGAGAGATCATTTCTTGATCTCAACACACAATAAGAGAATGCATTTTTTACATAAACACGGTGTTGTTGCTTATATAGGTATGGCAAGATAGGCCATTTAGTGATTCATATCAAGAACATTTAGGTAATGTGTTGATGATTAACATATCTTTGTGCATCTGTGTTTTGTAGGGAAAGAAATCACCATTGTAGGTTGTGAATTATCTAGCATCCCAACATAATAGAAGTAAAGTTCATGAGGAAATTGTTAAAGGTAATGAACAGGGAAATAGAAGAAAGTGAACATGACATCATTCTTATCAGCTATTATTAGCTGGATGCGATAGTCATCTCATTTATGCCCATGTGAAATGTAAGGGATGCCACACCAAAAGGATAAGAAGCAGTTGTTTAGAAATACAAGACAAATACTTGTGCAAGGAAAAGAATATTAAAGAAGTAGAGACAAGAGTTTTACATCCACCAGAAGTGACATCAATTATAACAGATAGGGTCCAATCACCTGATCAACAACATTTCCATGAGTGTCCTGCATAAGTGGCCTATAATCCCCAAGGAAGAACTGTCCGATAAAGAAATGTACAGTCAGAATTCTCATAAAGTTGTTATGAAAAAATCAACTAGCAATTAGAATCAAGCACTAAAATGCATTTACCTGATCATATTTAGCATCCTTCTGAGAGTCGCCTTGACCAGTGTTTAGAAGATATATTTGTCCAACATCATCTGAAAGCACAATTGATGTCCCGTCCCTACACAAAGAAACGTGTTTTTGACATAGTAATAACTTCGGCATGTAATAGACATTGTGAGCACAGATGACCAATATAGCAGTGACACCATTTGTACTGACTATAATAGATTATATTCACATCAGAGAATTTTATCCCATGAAGATGATGCAACTCCACCCCCTTAAATCATAAAATAATTATACAGTATAAAAAGGTAAAGGTCTTTGACTTGCAGATATCACCAAACATATAGACAGGAAATTAAATATGCATGAACAATCTTTTTAATACAGAGAGTCTAGTACAGCAAATAACTTACTGTGAAAACTTTCCATCAACCAACTTAAAGCGTCCACTAATCTCATATACTCGAATTGGCGTGCCCTCCCATATCTGGTAATACATCACATGGAAGGATTCAATACACTGGCATTCCAAAATTATGTTTGCCAAAATAATCATAATCATAAACTTACATCCCACAATATTGTTTTCCCATCATAGCCAGCACTCATAGCAATTCTTGGGTTGAAAGGGTGTACATCCAATACATAAGTCTGTCAAATTATAAAAGCAAAACATCAGGCAACAAGCATAAAAATTAAATAACGGTTATTCAGTCTCCCAAGAGTCTTCACTTTATTAAACAGTACGCAATGCAGCTTTAGTCCAGCACAAGTCCCAACCCCTTCCTCTTCATTTTGTTGAAGCTCCAGAGAGAAAAAAGATACTGCTACTAGATGTAGACAGACTCCATAGAAAGTGAAACATATCATTTTAGGAAAAATAATGTCCATAAATGGGTTGTTTGATATTGATCTCTCAATGTCCTCTTAAGGCATCTTCAAGAATCAAGAGCATTCTATATAATGCTCACAACCAATTATGCCCATGTATGACAACCATTATTTCAAAACTCCTTTTTTCTCAAACTCATTTCAACCACACATTCTCAAAATAAAATATTTTACATGTAAACTCAAAACTTTTTCCTACTTTTTAACCATACATTCTCCAAAAAGTCACTATTCAAAAACTCATTTTCTCTTAATAATGGTAGACAAACGGGGGCTAAAGTTTCTCCTGGAAGTGAAAAAGCTTTCATCAACTCACACACATACTCTTGTACATAAGAAAGTCCAGACATCATTAGTAGTAATCATAAATTAGTGACTATTATTGCAATTTATGTCTGAAACAGAGGATTTTTGCACAAATAGTCTGAAACCTATGGCCTTCGTAAGCACTCAGCTCCCAATTCCTTTTTTTTTTTTTTGTAATAACCTCCTCAACTTACTTTCCAACCCTGCCTCCATCCTTCCACCCCCATGAAGAAGAGTACGGGTTGATTGTGTTTTGGCACCTCCTTTTACTTTCACTGCATGGCAAAAACCTAACAAAACTGGAAGTGGCAGCATCTTTAACTTGTTTTGTTTCTTGTGTGTTTTTAGTGCTCATAATTGCAGCAGGACTGCGATCATGTTCTTCAAGCTTAAATCAAGGTCTTGATGTGGCCGATTTTGAGGTGAAATTGGATGAGGTTGTGTGTATTTCTTGCAGAGATGACCAGGCAGTGATTCCAATTCTGAATCAGAGCAATCATTAAAGAAGTAGGAGATTAATATATTGCTTTACTTCAGAAAATTTCCTCACTGAATCAAATCAAGAACACAATCTATGAAACCTATGATTCAGAAAGAGAGAAAATTACAGTAGGGATTGGTTCAGAATCCAAACCTATGGTGGTGGCTTTTCTAATGGTGCTTTGATTTTGTTTGTGGCGGTGGGATTGAGAGGAGGAAGGAGGCGGTAGTGGTGAGAAGAAAGAGAGAGAAGAAAAGAAAGAAATAGGCATTGGCGACGATGGTGCAGGCTCCATGCCGATGGAGGTGGAAAGGGCTGGGTAGTGGGGGTGGGGTGGGTAGAGTTAATGGAGAACATGAAGAAATTCTTTCTCATTTTCCTTTTTTTGTTATTTTTTGTTATTTATTTTAACTAAAAATAAGGGTACAGTAATCATTTGCGCAAAAAATAGAAAGTTTTGAAGTCAAATGTACGAAATCTGTCTTGAAGGACGATTGCGAACTAAACAATAGGTTGAGGAGGTTAGTGCCAAGAAAAAATGAAACAGAGATCCCTTTGAAACTGTATGTGATTCTCACCATACCTAGGGCTGGGCAAAATGTCCGAACCGAACCGGAATCGAATCGAACCGAGAGGATTTTTTTAAATGAAATACCCGAACGGGTATCCGAATCGAGAACCGAATGGTTTGGTTCGGTTCTCGGTTCTAGACCCAGAACCGAAGAACCGAATAAGAACCGAATTTTTTTTTTTTATATTGGATAAATCAATTTCTTTTATTTTTTCTAAATAAATTTTTGATAGTTAATCTCAATATTTTATTAATCAACGAAAAATACACGGGAAGTGTATAATCAAAATAAACACGAAAGGAACGACATGAAGTTAGGCAGCCCCTCAATAGGATTACTAGCCGCGGCATTAAACCAAGTATACAAAGTCAGAAAAAATAATTCTCTAAATTGCTCTGTGGTCTGTGTTTGGTCTTCAAAACATCGGTTGTTCCTTTCTCTCCACACACACCAAACAATGCATCCTGGGATAAGGTTCCAAACAAGCTTGCTATCCTTATCACGAAGTTTTCTCCTCCATGCCCGCAACACATCCTCAATACGTCTAGGCAACACCCAATCTATATGTTGAGAAGCCAGAATACCGTTCCACAGCCAACGAACTCCATCACAGTGAATGAATAAGTGGTCATGCGTCTCCCCGTCACTCCTACACATATAGCAATACTCGGTAACACAAAAACCCTTTCTTCGTAGGTTATCCAACGTTAATGCCTGACCCCTCACCACCGTCCACAATAAAAAAGCCACCCGTGGAAGTAGTTTACAATGCCACACCATCTTCCAGGGGAACGACTGCTCCACAGGTCCCACAAGGGACTTAAAATAAGAGCGAACTGAAAAAATACCATTCTGTGCCACCCTCCATCTGCTACGATCAACCTCTCCAACCCGAATACGTGTCTCATACAAACAAGATAAAAATAGTGCATAATCGTCCAATTCCCAATTCCGCAGGCCCTTCTGAAAGGTAATATTCCAACTATAACTCTCATTGTGGATGGTTAAAACGTCATTCACCATAACAGAAGGCACCATATTAATGCGATGTAAGGAAGGGAACCCCACCTTAAGCGGTCTATCTCCGCACCAACAATCCTCCCAGAATCTGATATTATTCCCATTACTCACCGCAAACATCAATCTATCCTGAAAGTCACTCCATCCACGTCGAACATATCTCCACAAACTCACCCCGTACGAGCCACGACCCTGACCCGAGCACCAACCCCCTTCCATCACCATACTTCGCCCCAATGATTTCTCTTCAGAAACTCTCCCTCTCTACTCCAAACCGCCACAGCCATTTGTCCAACAATGTCTTGTTAAACAAAGTAAGTCTTCTCAATCCGAGTCCCCCATCCTTATAGGAGAACAAACAACTCCCCAATTAACCATATGAAGTTTCCTTTCCTCTCCTAATCCAGCCCAAAGAAATTCCCTTTGAATTCTCTCTAATCTATTAGCCACTGCCACAGGAACAGGAAATAGTGACAAAAAATAGGTAGGGATATTTGAAAGAGTAGATTTAATGAGAGTAAGACAGTCACCCTTCGAGAGATACATACGCTTCCACTCCGCTAACCTCCTCTCCACCTTTTCCACAATAGCATCCCAGATATGAGTACTTTTAAATCGTGCCCTAGAGGGAGCCCAAGATATGACATGGGTAACTGTGCGACCCTACAACCCAAGATAACAGCAAGTTCCTCCACATTATTGGCCTCCCCCACTGGAATAACCTTCGATTTTCCCAGATTAACCTTCAATACAGACACCGCTTCAAAACAAAGGAGCAACCAACGTAAGTTCTTGAATTGCTCCTCATCCGCGTCACATAGAATCAGAGTGTCATCAGCAAATAACAAGTGGGTCACCTGCATTCTGCCAACCGTAAATCCCTTAATCAAATTCTCCCGTCTTGCTTTCTCGAGCATCCTACTGAGGGCCTCCATAACAATCACAAACAGCAATGGAGACAATGGATCCCCTTGCCTCAAGCCTCTGCTACTCGCAAAAAAACCTTCGGGGGGTGCCGTTGACTAAGACGGAGAATGAAACAGTAGAGATACAGAATTGAATCCACTTACACCACCTATCCCTAAAACCGCAACGCCTAAGCATATACAGAAGGAACCCCGCGTGATCATGTTTCCTTTTGGATATCAAGTTTGCAAAGCATCCCTGGAACCCCTAGGCAAAATCTTGAGTCAATGCATTCATTTGCAATAAGTACAGAATCCAAAATCTGACGACCCTTGACAAAGGCGTTCTGAAACTTAGACACCACTTTCCCTAGCACCTCCTTGAGTCTATTTGCCAGGACTTTCGCGATAATCTTGTACATCCCACTGATTAAGCTGATATGGCGAAAATCCTTAATATCAGTCGCTCCTGGTTTCTTCGGGATCAGCACAATAAATGTTGCGTTGGAACTTTTCAGAAACCTACCACGCTCAAAAAAATACGTAAAAACATCGAAAATATCTTGTCGCACCACCTCCCAACACGCCTTGTAAAATGAGAAGGAGAACCCGTCTGGTCCTGGAGCCTTATCATCATTCATACTAAACACCACCTCCTTTATTTCATCCTCCCCAAATGGTCTCTCCAACCAAACGGCCTCTTCCTCCGAAATAGTAGAAAACTCCAAACCCCCCAACTCCGGCCTCTACTCAGACTCCTCCCGATACAAATTCTGATAGAATCTCACCATGTGGGTCCCAATATCCTGCGGATCCTCATAAGTAACCCCATCGACTTCCAACGCTGTGATTGAATTGTTTCGCCTATTAGAATTGGCCACCCTGTGAAAGAACTTGGTACATTTGTCCCCCTCTTTCAACCACAAGACCCTAGATTTCTGGCGCCAAGCAATCTCCTCCATCTCCACCAATCTCACAAGCTCTTCCCTTAAAACACCTCGTCTCTCCTTTGCCTCCCCATCTAACCCTCGACCCTCCTCAAGTTTGTCAAGCTCTTCAATGTCCGAGAGGCATTGAGCTTTACGAAAGTTCACATTTCCCACCACCTCCTCATTCCATCTCTTAAGATCCCTTTTCAACGCCCTCAACTTCTGATCCAGCACAAAACTGGGAGATCCCCAGAAATCATAAGATGCCCACCAAGTCCATACTCGTTCCCCAAACCTTTCAATTTTTAACCACATCTTTTCAAACCTAAAAGGCCTAAGCCCGCCACCCCTATTATTCCCGGATAACAAGATTGGGAAATGATCAGAGTACACCCTCCCCAATCTGCTCTGGGTGACATCTGAGTATTTAGCCTCCCACTCCCCACAAACCAAAAATCGATCAATGCGGGAGAGAACAGGTTGGTCCCTATTTGATGACCAGGTAAAGTTCCCCCCACGCATAGGCAAATCCACCAACATGTTCTCCCTAATAAAATCTGAAAATTCCTCCATAGCCCCAGTAAGTCTCCCACCACTCGACCTTTCTGAAGGAAAACGGACCACATTAAAATGGCCCCAATGCAAGTTGGGAGATTCCACCAAGCCATCATACCAGACAACTCATCCCACAAGCCCCTTCTAGCCTCGACAGAATTAGGTCCGTAAACCCCTGTAAACATCCAATTGAAACCATCCCCACAATTCCTAAACGAAAGCTATAACGAGTAAAATCCTACACTAACATCCTCCATGTCAAGAACTCTAGTGTCCCACATGACCAACATTCCACCCGAAGCCCCTGAAGACCCCAAAAACTGATAACCAACATGCTGTCCCCCCCATAAGCTGCTAACGATAGCCCTTGAGACGAACTCCATCTTAGTTTCTTGTAAACAAACCAGGTCCGCCCTCCACCCCCTTAACAAATTTCGAACCCCTAACCTTTTCCCAACCTCGTTGAGCCCCCTCAATGCCCAAAATTCGATAAGTTTTGGGGTCATTTAAATGCACCGTCATCCCTCCCCAACAATCCTTTCCTAGACTCGCCACCCTTAGCTTCATAGTTTACTGACCATTCGAGCCGCTTAAGTTCGCAAATTCCCTTCTTTCTTACTTTACCTCCTTGTGTCCTCATCTCATGCCCCCTTCTAGCCTCCAATTCCTCAAATAATGGTACGAGTCTACTTTCATAACCATCGCAAGACACACCAACCAGCTTGCTGAACTCCTGAATTTTCAGGAGAACCCAATTAGAAGGTTGGGGTCCAGCTTCAATCGCATTCACCTTCATAGTATCCTCTACAAGACAACATTCTAATGGGTCATACGAATATCCACCCGCCTCCTCCACATGTACATCCTCGATAATGGTCCCCCCTTCTGGTCATTATTTACCCACAACACCAAAGCTTTTTCATTCCCTAATCCAATTTCTTTAGGGGACTTAGAGTGTCTCCTGTAATAAGTGTTCCCAACCATTCCTGCCACACGTGCCGCATCATGCTCTTTCAAGGCTCTCGAAGCTGATCCCTCAACAAATACATGTGCCATCTCATGCTCAACTGAGAGTAATCCACCCGTCGAAGAACTAGTGTCCATAGCCGACTCCAAGTTCACCATCATCAACTCCCCTTCCTTAGACCAAGGGACTTCCCTCCGAATAGCTGGTAGCCTCGAAGCTTCCTCAACCATATCCCACCCCACCACTTTGGTCCCATCATCGTTCCCGGAATACACTGCTTCAGTATTTGCCTGATACTTACAATTAGGCTTCGACACCCCCTCCTCATCTTTAGTATGCTCTACATTCGGTGATAACTCCTTAGGAACCAAGCTCGCTATTAGTTTTTCGTTAGCTAGGGACTCATCCCTACCAACTCCACACTTATGACAGCAAAATGTCCCAGGGCCCGTCTCAGACCTACATCCCACTAGCCTGATTAACTCATCCAACTCTACTTTCAACGTCTGGATGCGAGCCCTTATTGCAAAGATCGTTCCATAGGCCACCATGTGAACCTTCTGTAAATGTCTCCATAAGCTTAGGCGCCATAGGATGACCGTCGTTCTCCCTCGCATTATACATCCTTTCATTACTCACTAATCCCCGTTGATCAAAACTATGCGTATCTCAGACGTTAGCCGTAACTTCTGCATAAGTCCTCCCTCGTTTAATTCTACCATCCACCATTCGACGTTTAGCCTTGTTTCCAAACGAATGAATCGACAACAAACTTTAAACACCCGCGAAAATGATGCCCATCCTTCTCCATTCATCCCTTCCCGCACCATCACAACTCCCGTCCGACGACCCTCCATACCGTGCTATCGTTAAGTATCGACCACGGCCGTTCTCGCACAACGTTGTGCCAAAAAAGCTCTTGAGGACTCGTTAAACTTGGAGACAAAATCCTCCAATTTACCGGCCACTCTCAGCTTATCCACCAAATTCACCATCCAAAGCGCACCAAACCTCCCCATATAGATTGTAGACGACATCCTCGAGCCCCACTCTTTAATCCTAACAGTACCTGATTCGATAACGGACACCTCAAATTCCTTCGCCTCAACTCCAAAACGCCGATTAAATACCAAACCATACACATTCGCCCTCTTTTTCCTTAGATTGGGTATAAACGGCTCATCTGATGGCAGACTAGGCATGCTGGGAGAACTGGGAGCATTCTGCTGATTTTCAAAAATTTCAGGCGGCGCGTGGCCCTCATGCGCCGGTACCGGAGCGGCGCGTGGCCCACGCGGTTCCCTCTCCGGCGTCGAAACAGTCTGCAGGGGCACTCGGTCAGGCGCGTTAGGCGGTGCAGTGACCGGTTTTTGGCTATTCTGGTCTTGCAGCCCAGGTCGCTTGCTAGGGTTTCCAGCGACACGTGGGTTTCCAAGAAGTTGACTGAAGATTTGTGGCGTGAGGCCAGTAGGGTTGGGTGGTCTAGGATGGAGATGATGATCGGCACTTGGGTTAGGTGGTGGGTGGTTAGGTTTGGATATGACGGGATGTGCCATAGCTACCGGGAAAACTACAGCGCCAACAGTGGGTTCATTTTAGAGAGAGAACAATTTGATATTGAATGATAAAAGGCCTCAGTTTTTTTCTAAATAAATTAATAATTTTTTTCTTATTAAATCTTATTAGTTGAACAATTTAGAGTTTATTTATGTTTGTTAGTTGTGTTTTTTTCAATTTTTTCTTGTATAGTCTCTTAGTAGTTAGTATGGAAAGTCAAGCAACTGATTATTACATTAAATAGTTGGTAAGTATTATCAATACTTTAAAATATTTTATCTTTATTACTTCTAATTTATATTTCATTTTTATGTAGACTTGAATGTTTGAAACAAATGAATTATTGATATGAATTATCGATGTTTTATTAGTAATATTTACTTTTTCGTATTTGTATTTGACAACTTATTATTTATATGTTATTAAATTAGATTACGTTAATTTGTAAAAGTTAAGATTGAACTTGGTATTTATATCTACTTTTTGTTATTAATATTAGTATCTACTTTCAGGTGTATTTATGTAGTATTATTTTAAATGTTAAAAAATTTAATTATAGTACGGAACCGAATCGAATCGAACCCGAACGGTTCCAAAATTATATTTGGAACCGACGGTTCCATTTACTAAATATCCGAAAATTTCTGGAACCGAAAAAAACCGAACCGAACCGACCCGCGCCCACCCCTAACCATACCCACATTTTTTTCATTTTCATAACCCTCGCACTATCATCTAGGGTTTACATTTTATCTTTGCAATTAAATAATCTGTTTCCTTTTTCATCTTTCCAACACAAAAATGCACTATAATTCAGAAGGTAACATTAGTCCATACCAAACTTGAACAAGTATGTACCATGTCAGCTACAGCAAAGATGTATAATGACATTTGAAACCCACAAGTTGAACAATCAAGAATTATTTTACAATGTAAGCTATATGATATAATAATAAATTTGAACAAGAAATATGAAGAGAGCAAAGCATAGAGAACATATAAATTAATGCATGTAGAAACCATTCGAGCATTTGAAGACTTCAGCTAATGAAGTAGGACCATACTTACAGATGCAGTATGACCAGTCAAAGAGTGCACCAAGCTACCATCACTAGCATTCCAGACACATATTCTGTTATCTGCAAAAATTCCTCACTGATTAACAAAGATTTCAAATTCAAGAAACCACAAAACAACTCTTTCTTCAATAAATAAGGGCATCATATGCAGGAGAGCATAACAAAGAAAACGTGAACATAAATAATTGTAAAAAAAGAAACTCAATAAGAGGAGAAACGTGAAAAAGAGTTTCAGGTCAGAAATCCACGACCATGGAAAAAGAATCAATATGAAAGATTAATATATCTTGTTGCCACGTAGAAGTAAAACACCCGCATGAGGGTGGGAAAAGTTCCAAGCTTAATAGAACTATTGACAAGTTGAAAAATCACATCAACAATTTCAACAAGCTTTTCAACTGTACTATTCACGGAGTCTTAAATGTTATTCTTCATAATTTCCAAAGTGAATGACAGGTTTCTTAACACGTGTAATTGCTTTTTCCAGCTCAAGAACCAAAATTAATAATAATAGCATTTGTAAGACAGTAAATAAACACCAATAACGAAGACTGCAGTTTAGTTTAATAAGAAAGTAAATAATTACCAACAATAGAACGTTTAATGACAGCAATAGGATAGGTAACTAAACAATCGCCAAAAGGAATAAGTGGCCATTTAAAAGATATGGAAAAGGACTGCAATTACTTTCAAAATGTTCCAAAGCGCTTGTAGAGCAACAACAACAAAATGCATGGAATTATTATTGCTGGCATGGCTTCAAAATAAAGAAGACAAAAGTTTCTCTCGTGAATAATTCCTACATTGGTTGTTTACAAGAAAGGACTGTACAATGAAACATGTGTCAACAATGGCAGTATTTCTACATCAGTATACCCTCAAGGTATTAGGCATATAACCATGTTTATCTCTAATGAGAGCCACCATTATACACAGGATACAAGTTCAAGGTCTATGCCCAATCTCAGTCTTAACACTCCAAGTTACATCAGCAAACATAAAAGTTTCCAACATATGATCCGCAGAAGGTCAAGAGCTTAGGACAAACAAGTAAATATAAGCTCGTCAACTAAAACATCTTCATAGGAAGTAGCATACCCATGATAGCAGCAAGCACAAAACGATTATCTAGGCTCCACACAATCATATTAACACCACGAGGAGTTGGAAGAAATCTATGACGTGGACCTCCTCGAGGAGGTTGAGGAGGCATAGGCGGAGGAGGAACTTTAAGGTGATATGCCCGAATCCAACGTCCAACTTTTCCCTGGAATAGGCAAATTTTCTAGAACATGAGGAAACCAACTACTATCACCAAGTAAAAGAACACTCGCTAGTAAAACAGAATTAACAACTAAAAGCAATTGTGTGAACCAAGTTTCATTCAAATAATAGGTCTTTGTACTTTCCAGGACTATAAGAACTCACATGAGATCTGCGTGATCTAGGAATCCAAATAATAGCACTGCCATCACGTGAACAAGTGACTATGTTGTCATGACTAAACCTGAGTTCATTAAGATTCAAGTAGCATAAGTCATTGAGCGGCAGAACACATAAGCTAGGCTTCAAGAAGTGAAGCAAACAACATAGAAGTCAAAGAATGGTAATTGATAGTCGACAAAAATTTGAAAACGAACAATAACAGACCAAGAATTTTTAAATTTTGGAATGCTTTCCTCCGTAAGGGGATCAGATGGAAAAGACCGTGAAGCCACAGCACAGCCACTGTACAAGAAAGTAGCAGATAAGACAGTGAGATAGATTCGGGATTTCAAGTGAAGACATACTTACCTGAACTGTACATAATTGACATCGTTCTCATGGCCTGCTAGGATATCAATCTCATGACTTGGTTGTTCTGGATCATCTGAATTAGATTTACAAGCACTCCAAACCTGCACAAGGGAACTTTTTAAGAATTCACTTCAATTAAATCTATAGAAAATTCTTTTGCAAAGCCAAGATAATGGAGAATACTAATACATATTGGACTTTAGCAATCATTCGAAAATAACCAGAACATATAAAGATCTCCAGATAGAGGATGGTCTAGATCAATTCATAAATAAATTTCTCTTCATGTGCTTTCCAAAACTATGAACATCATTATATGATTCCAGTTCAGCTTAATAGATAAATACATAAACATGTAGTATAATATATATAAAAAATAAAAAGCAGAATGAAACATGTCAAAATCAATTAATTTACCCGTTAACTAGTAGCACATGTAGAAATCTATACATAAGGAACAGATTTTTGTTGAGAAGTTGTCATTGTGCATATGCTTAGTTCTGGTATTTCCCTGTGTTGGCATTTCAGTGACAAATAGCACCATCCATAGTTTGAAAAAACGTAAATGGGTACCGAGGCGTTTTTTTGTTATGAAGCGAGGCGTAAGCCTCAAAACGTTTTGAGGCGTGAGCCTCACCACAAACAAAACAGGTGCAATCTGCCGAACAAAATAAGTGCAATCTAGCGACGATGCACTGGACAAGAAAAAAGCCAAACAAGTCTAGTAAACAATTTTAAATTGTAAGTCACTAGAAGAAGGCAAAAACAAAGGAGAAAAGAGACTTAGAAGAAGCACTTGAGGACCTCTTTTAAGCGAAGGATTGAAGATAAGTTTTCTGGTTGCCGTTTAGTTTTGGGAAGATTTCTGACTGCCGTGTAGTTCTGGCCATCTAGGAAGATTTCTGTCTACCGTGTAGAAGGATAGAAGCTGCCTTTTGGTATTCTAAATATTTTAATATTTTGTTCGGCCCAAAATGTCTTTTTAAATGGGCCATTCTCTTTTTTAAAGAGTGCCCTTTTTAATTCTTTTTCAAAAACCTGAAAAAAACATACTTCAAATGAAGCGCACGCCTCATTTTTTTTGCCTCAGATGTAGAGGCGTGCGCCTCATTTTTTGTGCCTCACAGATTGAGCCTCGAGGCACAGAAGCTGCGCCTCACAGTGAGGCGGGCCTCAACAGGGTTTTTTCATACCATGGCACCATCAAGTGCATGTTTTGGAAACATTATAGTTTCCTTATAAATTAATGATCAAAGTCAAACATTAATTTTAACCACACATTTTGTAGGACCCATAACTACTACACACTTATTCACCACTCATTTTTATCACATTATAATTTCAGCAACTTATAATTTTATCCAAACAAGCATCAAGTATCAAACATTGTCATATCTTTGTCCACTTTTTAGTTTTTACAAATCCAGGCACATTGATGTAGTTATTTACATATTTCTTCATACCCTTGCAAAAGTATCAGAACTGCCAGTGACAAAGACAGTTCCATTAGCATTGTAAGCACAACACAATATTTGATGGCACTGCAAGCCATTACTTGACGATGCACTAGCTGATGGCAGACCACTAATCTTTCCTGCAGACAGAATTTCTCATGTAGATCTGTAAACAACTACAATCCCAAACAACCAAACAACATAAAATACATCATCTGACCAGCAGTAGAATCGATTGGCTTTGGCAGGTAAACACGCAGACTGCACTGGGAGTATCTCGCATCCCAGATTCGACAGGTGCCATCATCAGATGACCTATTTATATTAAAGCGTATGGAATAAGAGAGCAAAATTCATGAAGTCAGCCAGTGTAATAAATTTGGAAGTATAACGGTTTTGCAAACCAAATAATTAATCAATGAAAAGAGCTTGCAGATCATATTCAGCCAAATGTGATCTCAAAAGAAGTCAAATATTATAAGTCAGATGAATTTAAGTACTACGCAATTATGAAAAGGTTATGTAACCAAGAAATAGAATTTCAGGATTATGAAAAGGAGCTATGTATGCAATAGGGAAGTAAGAACATTTTTCCATCAGTAAAGGTAACTATCTTAGGGCCAAAGAGAGAGCAGGCCATGTACAACAGAGTGTAGTAAAAAAATACGTATTCTATTACATTGTCATCAATCTATTTTCATGGAAGTCCAACCCTAGAAACAATCACCTGCTGATTTAATAGTTTCATCAACTTTCTAGATAAATAGAAAGCATTTAAGATGCAAGTATTAAATGCAATAGATCTATTGACAACATCATGGGGACAGAACAATTATAAGATCAAAATATCACTTGAAAGTCACTGGGAATTAAAATGTTTTACGGGATTGAAACACGAGAAATCTCAAAAATCAGAGGTCCTAATAGACTCACAAGAAGTATCAACACAGGAATGCCAAAAAATTTCTACATCAGAGCTGCAGTTAGATCTTGTGGGAAAACTGGGACATTCAACAATACGTTATGGAAAAAGACACAAAAGGTAATAACGGCTAAAAATAACATTCATTTATGCTTTAAACTCTCCCTCTCTGTGTCTAGTGACACTCATTGCAAGCGAGAGAGAGAGAGAGAGAGAGAGAGAGAGATAAGATGATCTATTTGTATACATTAATTTAAACTTGTAACTTCAAAATTTATGACCCTACAATACAAAAGAACCCAATAACAGTTACCATAAAAATAACTCCAAGATCAAGATGCCAAATGAAACATCTCAATCCTTATCCTACAAGGAGCAGATTCTAACTAGTCAGAATTTGTCTGACGTAAATGCAAATTAGATTAGGCATGTCATAGTTTATTACACATGCTTCCACCACTGTATCAAACCAATACTAGTTAACCAACACAGAAAAACTGCAGAGTGATCAATTATTCAAACTTTCATCACATGTAGCTTTTGAAAAATAAAGTATAAACATGGAGATCAAGTGTAATATGAGGCTTACGATAAGAGCTGATAGACAGAGCCAGGTCGTGGACTGAATGCAATGGCAGTCACAGCTCCTGTATGTCCCCGAAGAACAGAAATAGGATACCCATCGGGCAGACGCCACTGTAGAAAAATGCAGGGTAACTACTCAGTTCTCAAAGAGCAAAGGAGGACAATGTCATGTTTGTTCGACGGGAAAAGAATCTTACAACACGAATGCTGTAGTCATTTGATGCAGACGCCACTACAGCATTATTTGAACTAACCGACAAATCAGTAATGTCACCCTGGTAATTGTTTCACAGACCAAAAGTGAAGAAAGAACAAAGTTATATTTAGAGCCCATTTGATTCTCATTATTATAGAATAAGTCTATAATAATGAAAAATATAGCCGTTATTGGCCTCACACAAGAGATAGAAATTCAAAATCGATGACTTAATGTGATGGATAACGGTCATATTTTTCATTTTTATGGATTAAAAATGAGGAACAAACGGGCCCTTAATGTACATCTGGACGAAAGATCATATATTGTATATTTACACTCTTTTACTTACTTCATGTCCACGGCAGCTGGCTAGGCAAAATGCAGTTTCCATTGACCAAATCTTAACCAAACGATCATCCGATCCAGTAATCACGTATCGACCACAGTGATCAAATATTGCTAGAGAATACAGGAAAAGCATATAGCAAATTGGTACATGGCAGTCCATAAAATGAGTAATGCAGGCTTCATACACATTGCAAATGTACTGACAGAAACTAAACTCGTGACAATGATAAGAAAGCTCTGTTTTTTTGGACAAAATGATCATTCACTTGACTATGAACATTTACCATGTCAATCTATTTATTCACACGGACTCAAGTGCTACATGATTTACAAGGAACTGGGCTTAGTTTGTTATTGTTACTGTTCTTGATGAAATTGCTACATGATAAAAATGTAATATTATTTAAACAACTGGATTAGCAAAATGCCCAGTGTTCATGCCGAGTTAAAATATAAATATACCACAATAGACAGCATCTCTATGCCCTCTGAGT
The DNA here is from genome assembly GCA_035079005.1 of Fraxinus americana. Taxonomy (NCBI): domain Eukaryota; kingdom Viridiplantae; phylum Streptophyta; class Magnoliopsida; order Lamiales; family Oleaceae; genus Fraxinus; species Fraxinus americana. The sequence continues at coordinate 17,499,187 of CM068708.1, read as the reverse complement.
TTCTTCACATTTTGCATCTTTTGCACCATAGTTGACGCCTTAGCGATGGCATAACATGCATTGCGAATAGATGGAGCCCGATGGTGTTTTGAAAAGCCACCTCCAATTTCCCTCAAACTTAAACCTCTAACCTGATCAGCCTGCATATGGGGCCAGCGGAGGTAAGATGGTAAATACCTCAGTTGCCTGTTTACTTTATTATGACCTGCATAGAATATACCAGAGCTTGGAAATTAATAATCAGAAGATTGGGAAATAACAAAGGTACATAGAAAAAAGTATTTATAAATACAAATAACAATCGAACATAAAATTCAAAGTCGATAATGGCAGGCACTGGAATTTTATAACTTGAAGAAACAAATTAAGAAGACAAACGAAATACTTTGATCAAGTCTGCATAATTACGGGGGAAATTTGGACTTCTATAATAAGTTAACTATAACCAAACTGGTAAAAAAATTTCTTTCAGTCATTATTATGTTCATCACAGATTACACACAAGAAAATTGAATTGACACCAGATGGAAGATCACCCTCAGACTTCTCAATCACAACGTTGCAGTAATAGGCTCAGAGCAGATTCAATATTCTTTTTAAAGATATATGTTGACGTCAAAAAATGAGTCGACTTAATTGATAATTTGTAAGAGGTAAATTGTTGAAATAGTAAAAAATAAAGGTTTTTGTATTGATTGGAGTAATTTGAAAATGTGTAGAGAGATTACATTCAGTTTCCCCCTAGAAAATACCATTTGCCTCTATTTGTAGGCCTCTAACCAACCAACTTGGCCGTCCAACGCCACATAAGCTACAATACTGACCTAGAAGTGTGTGCCACATCTTAAATTTAAGGATATTGATTGGTTGTTGAGGTCATTCGAACAGGTCATCGGGGCCTACCTCATGATTACATGTCACACATGTAATTATTGCTGATTTCTAATTGGCTAAAAACAAGGTGCTGATGTCATAGGTGCCGTGTGTCGTTTTGGGAATGGTTGTGATGTAGTACATCACAACTGCAATTAATAGTTTCATTTTATCTAGGAGTTTGTCTTTTTTAAATTATCTTTTCTAATTTCTTTTTCTAGTTGTAATATACTTATTCTTAAATCTTGTTTAGATTAGGATCAGTTTATTTCCTTTTAGAATTTAATTTCCTTATTTTAGTTTCCTTATAATTTGCCTATAAATATAAAGGTATTGTACACTTTTTAATCAATCAATCATTTATCAATACAAAGCAAGATTATTCCAATATAATTTATATTTTCAATTCTTATTACAAGAATTTCTAAACGTTTCCGCACCAAAATTGGTATTAGAGCAAGGAATTCACCTCAATCTCATGGTTGAGGACGGTTCGAGTGGCAAACGAACCACCGACAACGAACGGAGGTTTAAAAAAATTGAACAACGGCTAGAAGGGATGGATGAAGCTTTTCGCAATATCACGCAGATGCTAACTGCGATGATTATTGAGAAGCATCATGCACCCAGGGAATAACAGATGGGCGGGCAGAACAGATGTACAGAGAGATATCAACTTAAATTCCAACAATGCGGAAGAAGATGCTAACCTGAATGTAAGAAATCATGGGGTTCTAGCAAGGAGGGAGACGCGCCCTATTACCCGCCCCCACTTCTACCCAGGTGTGGGGGAAGGACGCTGGCCCCTTGCAGATGATCGACTTCAGCAGCAGAACCCAGAAATCCATGATCAAGTTGCCTGGCGCGCGAACCCAGTCGCGAATCGCGACCCTTGCGGGCTGCCCCTCTATGGTTCTACGAGCGAAGAAACAAGCGAAATGAAGGCAACCTCCGGCGAAAGGTTCCAATTGGCGGCGACGAGGAGCTCAGTAACCAACCGCGAGCACCGACGAAAAATCTTGAGCGAGAGGCAGAAACGCGATTTGATTTCAGGGAAGGAATCAATTTTGACCCACACAATTTTGACCGATGCTATAATGTTGACCGTGGTTACAATGTTGACCGAGGAGTTAATTTTGATCGAGGTCCTAATTTTCAGCCGAGGGATAGAGGCTTTCAACAAAGAAGGCCACGGGGTTTCGACTATTTATCCGAAGAAGATAATTTTCGACCAATGGCTAATAATCGGGGTACAAATTTTCAAGAATTTAAGATGAAGATGGACTTGCCAAGTTTTGACGGCGGATTAAATATTGAAGATTTTTTGGATTGGATCCATACCGTCGAAAATTTTTTCGACTATTTGAATATCTCGGATCAAAGCCAAGTTAAGCTCGTGGCGTACAAATTAAAGGGTGGAGCTTCGGCATAGTGGGAACAATTTCAATTTAATCGTCAACGACAAGGAAAACGTGTGCAAACTTGGCCCAAGATGAAACGGTTATTGCAAAGACAATTTCTCCCTCCAGATTATGAGCAATTTTTGTACCAGCAATATCAGAATTGTCGACAGAACAATCGAACAGTAAACGAGTACACGGAGGAATTCTATCGTTTAAATGCCCGAGTTAATTTGTCTGAAACAGAAGCTCAATTAATTGCTCGATATATAGGAGGCCTAAAATTAGTCATTCAAGATCGACTAGCTCTTCAGGAGGTTTGGACCATGACAGATGCAATCAATTTAGCAATGAAAGTGGAAAATCAGATGAATAGGACCACAGCCCGTACTCAAGGCAATTTTCGAAGACCAATTCAAGAAACTTATTCTACTCCAAAGGGTGCAACGACATCAGACAATAATAATAATAATAACAGTAAGGGTACCACGCCAATTCAGAATTCGACACAAAATCAAAGTGGAACTTCAGCTTCTGTTCAATCTAACATCCAAAACAGAAACCAAGCACAGCAACAAACAAATAATGACCATTATGCACGTCCTAATCTTGGAAAGTGCTATCGGTGTAACCAATCAGGACATCTTTCCAATAGCTGTCCAAACAGGCTATCCATTAACATTGTAGAAGAGAGCGAAAGTGATGAAGAACAAAATTTTGAAGACGATGACTACGAGGGTGGTAATGTTGCAGATGCAGATACTGGGGAAGAGTTGGCGTGCATTGTCCAACGCCTTTTACTTGCACCAAAAAAGCCTAAAAACTCACGACGACATAAAATCTTCCGGACTCGGTGCACTATTCGTAGTAAGGTATGCAACGTAATCATTGACAGTGGTAGTAGTGAGAACGTCGTTTCCAAAGCAATGGTAAAAGCTCTAAATCTGAAGACTGAGAGACACCCTTCTCCATACAAGATTGCATGGATTAAAAAAGGCCCAGAAGTTCAAGTTCTAGAGATCTGTAAGGTTCCTTTATCGATTTGGAAATATTACAAAGATGAGATCATATGCGATGTGGTGAATATGGATGCTTGTCATATATTATTGAGTCGTCCATGGCACTATGATGTTGATGCGACTTATAAGGGGCGGGATAGCACTTTCATATTTTGGTGGTTTGATAAGAAGATCGATTTAGTACCATAATCTCAACATTTAGAAAATAATTCTGCTATCAAGGAAGATAAACGACTTTTTACCAACATACCAGGCCCAGAATTCTTTGAACAAGTAAAAGAGCCGAGCATTATATTAGCATTAGTAGTTAAAGGTTGCTCGGAAGCAATTATACAGATTCCCGCCAAAGTTCAAAAGTTACTTGCTAATTTTTCTGATATAGCACCTGACGAGTTACCAAGCGAGTTGCCTCCTATGCGAAACATTCAACATCATATTGATTTGGCGCCTGGAGCTAGTTTGTAACGACCCAGGTCTCTATACCCAAGCCCATATGATGGAGGTCTTGGGTTCACATCCTGGGGGACGCGATAGAAAGCCGTGAGGGATAAGTGGGCATAGGTCCACCCAAAGCGGACAGTACGCAAGCTAACGGCTTGAGTATATAGACCTGGGTCGTTACAAAAAACGCGCGTTTTTTTGTAACGACCCGACCTCGCGCCGGAGCCGTTATCTTACGTACTGTCCTCTCTGGTGTGGGCTTCTGCCCACTTATCCCCTCACGGCTTTCTGACGCGTCCCTCAGGATTCGAACCTAAGACCTCCATCGGGCAGAAGCCCACCCCAGAGCGGACAATACGTAAAATAACGGCTCCGGCGCGAGGTCGGGTCGTTACATAGTTTGCCTAACTTACCACATTATCGAATGAGCCTAGTTGAACATGAAGAGTTGCAGCAACAGGTTAATGAGTTACTTGATAAAGGATTGATCCGTGAGAGCATGAGTCCTTGTGCAGTTTCTGCTTTACTCACTCCAAAGAAGGATGGCAGTTGGCGAATGTGTATAGACAGCCGTGCTATTACTAAAATAACAATCAAGTATTACTTTCCCATCCCGCATCTTAATGATATGCTCGACAGATTACAAGGGGCGGTGATATTCACCAAACTTGATTTAAGGAGTGGCTATCATTAGATCCGTATTCGAACTGGCGACGAGTGGAAGACGGCTTTCAAAACCAAGGATGGTCTCTACGAGTGGTTAGTGATGCCATTTGGGCTGTCGAACGCACCAAGCACATTCATGCGATTAATGAACCAAGTTCTTCGTCCTTTTGTGGGAAAATTTGTGGTGGTCTATTTTGATGATATTCTTATCTACAGCAAGAATGAAGATGAGCACTTGTCACATCTTAAAGAAGTTCTCTCTGTCCTGCGAGATAATAAATTGTATACCAATCTCAAAAAATGCATATTTATGACTGATCAACTTTTATTTCTTGGCTTTATGATGGGAAATGATGGTATCCAGGTTGATGAGACAAAGGTAAAAGTAATACGCGAATGGCCAGCTCCTAAAACCGTGAGAGAAGTTCAATGCTTTCATGGACTAGTAACTTTTTACTGGCGTTTCATTCGAGGATTCAGTGCAATCATGGCACCTATTGCCGATTGCTTGAAAAAATGTCAATTTCAGTGGGGTAAAGCGCAAGAAAATAGTTTTAGGGCAATAAAAACCAAGTTATGCACTACACCGATGTTGGCACTACCTAGCTTCGAAAAAGTATTTGAAGTTGATTGTGATGCTTCAGTTATGAGAATTGGAGCAGTATTTTCTAAAGAAGGTTTCCCAGTCGAATTTTCAGTGAAAAGGTTAGTGAGTCTCGACAAAAGTGGACTACTTATGAGTTAGAATTTTATGCCGTTATTCGTGCTTTAAAGCATTGAGAACATTACTTGATACAACAAGAATTTGTGTTATTTACGGATCATCAAGTTTTGAAATTTATTAATTCTTAAAAAACAATGAATCGAATGCACGCTCGATGGATCACCTTTTTACAAAAACTCACTTTTGCTATAAAGTATAAATCAGGCCAACAGAATAAAGTAGCAGACGCTTTAAGTCGACGAGCATCTCTTTTAGCTACAATTAGTATAGAAGTAGTTGAGTTCGATTGCTTAAAGGAACTTTATGCAACTGATAAGGATTTTGGCGATATATGGACTTGATGCAGTAATAGGGAATTTATACCTGATTACCTACTTCATGAAGGATTCTTATTATTTAAAGGAACGCAGTTATGCATTCCTCGTTCTTTTTTGCGTGAGCACTTGATTCGAGAATTGCATGCAGGCGAATTAGGAGGACATGTTGGTCGAGATAAGACAATCAGCTTGGTTGAAGAAAGATTTTATTGGCCCAAGCTAAAAAGAGACATTGGTCGTTTTGTTCAACGTTGTCCAATATGTCAGAAAGCTAAGGGACAAGCTCAAAATACTGGACTTTATACCCCATTGCCTGTTCCAGAAACAATATGGCAAGATCTCACTATGGATTTTGTTCTCGGTCTTCCACGAACTTAACGAGGAGTTGATTCTATTTTGGTTGTAATTGATCGATTTTCGAAAATGGCTCACTTCCGTCCTTGTAAGAAAACTGCATATGCTTCTTATGTCGCTAATTGATTTTTTCATGAGATCGTTCGCCTTCACGGCATTCCTCGTTCTATAACTTCAGATAGAGATGTCAAGTTTCTAAGTCACTTTTGGAGGACACTGTGGAGAATATTCGACACTTCTTTAAAGTTTAGTAGCGCGAATCATCCACAAACGGATGGACAAACAGAGGTGGCTAATCGAACTCTTAGTAATATGATTCGAGCAGTCAGTAGAGATAAACCAAAGCAGTGGGATGTCGCCCTTCCACAGATTGAATTTGCTTTTAATAGTATGTTTAATCGATCCACCAAGAAGACTCCATATGAAATCGTTTACACTAGTGTTCCAAGACATACAGTAGATTTGATTCGACTTCTAAATGTCAATTCTAATGTAGAAGAGTTTGCTGAACGTATTCAAAGAATTCATCACGAAGTAAAACAAAATTTAGAAGATGCTAATATTCGTTACAAGACTGCTGCAGATCAACATCGATGCCTTAAACTGTTCAACGAAGGTTATTTGGTGATGATCCATCTCCGCAAAAATCGTTTTCCTGTTGGCACTTACAATAAGCTTAAAGATAAGAAGATTGGTCATTTTCACATTCTTCAAAAGATTGGTGATAATGCTTACAAAGTTGACCTTCCTACTGATATGAACATTTCTAATACTTTCAATGTTACTGATATCTTCGAATACTTTCCTCCAGATGAGTTTTCCTTACATCCACAAAACTCGCAAAACTCGAGGGCGAGTTTTATTCAAGTGGAGGGGATTGATGTAGTACATCACAATTACAATTAATAGTTTCATTTTATCTAGGAGTTTGTCTTTTTTAAATTATCTTTTCTAATTTCTTTTTCTAGTTGTAATAGGTTTATTCTTAAATCTTGTTTAGATTAGGATTAGTTTATTTCCTTTTAGAATTTAGTCCTTATTTTAGTTTTCTTTTATTAATAGGATTATGGATAATTTTGCCTATAAATATAGGGGTATTGTACATTTTTTAATCAATCAATCATATATCAATACAAAGCAAGATTAAAGATTATTCCAATATAATTCATATTTTCAATTCTTATTACAGGAATTTCTAAACGCTTCCGCACCAGGTCGTCATAGTGGCGATGACATCATCTAGGAAACATATGTTCAAAATTGTAATGACGACGTTTTTGAATGACGGGGTCAAGCTAACCTCTCTTGGTAGAGCTCATAGAACGAGTTGACCTGTCATGGTAGAGATCATATGTCAAGTTGAGCTGTCTTTGGTAGAGTTGCCCTGTTACTAGATGAGTTGGCCTAACTTGGTAGAGCTGACTTGTCATTGTAGAGCTCATAGGTCGAGCTGACCTGTCTCTGGCAGTGCTGTCATGTTACTAGACGAACAAGCCTAACTTGATAGAGCTGACAAGTCATGGTAAAGCTCATAGGTTTAATTGACGTGTCATTGGTACCCGGTGATCTTTTGGTTCATTATCTTTGAAGTGACTATTGGATATTCATAAGATCTCATTCTCAAATTAAGGTAAGCTCAAGCTGGTTATGTGATTTTGGACACCAATAAATGTCCCCAAAGGTCTGGCCATTTACTACAATAAAGTTCGGACCTTTATTTTTCAGCTCGAAGAAACTACAATCCTGTTTTTTGAAGTCGGTCGATCACGAGTTGGTTTAGGAATGAGGTCTGATCAGTGACTCTAGCCTTTTCCAAGTGGGCCTTTTATTATAGAATCCCACCTCCAATTCCAAGTGAGGTCTACATGTTCTGAGCTCATTTTCGTTCTTATCTTTCATAATTTTGACTTTAGTTTGTCTTTAGAGAACCTAATCTCGAGATTAGGAGCTTCAAAAAAATTCGCCAATCATACTCTCATTCTACGGGACAAAAGAGGAAGGTTCTAATCTAGGATGAGGTCCCGTTGGTTTGAAGATCAAGGGCCAGCTTTTCCAGTAGCATACCTAAGTTAAATTTGGACGAGCTCGGAAAGATCCGATGAAATCAGCTCCGTCTCCTCCTCTTACAAATTCAGCTCGCCGCCTACCCGGAATTAGACTGATCATGAACTCCCTAGGCCAAACGAGTGCGAATGAGTCTTATATCAAGGTAGTCGTTTATACCCATTTTCCATTCTCCGGCCCTGTTTGTTTCTGATTCTCAAATCAATTCTCAAATCTATTCTCATTTTCAACCACACATTCTTCAATAAAATAATATTTTCCATCACATCAATACTTTTTTCTTCTTTTTCAACCACACATTTCCCATCATATCACTATTCAAAATCAATTCTTCCCCCAAAAATCCCTACCAAACAGGCTCTCCATATGGTTTTGGAAAAAGTACAATTTTGTTACTTTTGTGGGCATTTTTCTTCTTCTCTTTGTTTGAACTGCACTTAGATTTAGGTGAACGCTGAGGTGAAGGCCATCCAAAAAAATTAGGAAAGATACCTTGGTTATGTACTGGACTGCTAAGAGTGAAGAGCTCGACACGGAGAGGCTGAGACTAAATGGACCGAGGAAATGATTATTTTAACTGCTCGTTTGAAGGCCGAGCTAGTCGCTAAAGCTCAAATAGAGAGAGGAAAGTTGGGGAGGCCAAGGCAACGGAGCTCATCGTAGGTGAGCTAGAGTAGGAAAATGACTGAAGTCACTGTAGAAGTGAAGGATTCATGCCCCAGGGCAATCAATGTAGTTGAGAAATGGAAGGCCTTTCCAACATTTGACGTTTTGAACCAAGACGGTTATGCCATTACCCTGAATGAGGTCATCAACTTCGTTGTGAGGAAAGCGCCCATTTTGACACTGATTTCCTCCACGAAGTACTGGAATGTTAGGAGGCGTTGCTGGAAGATATGGTTGGAGCCGGTATTTCCCATGTGCCTCATGGTGATGACTATGTCTCTATTCTAGGTGATCTTCCAGCCTAACACGACAATCCCATTATCCCTCAAGATGATCTCCCAGTATTGCTTAGCTATTGGTGTAGTTTATTTCTTTAGCTTTTGTCGCACAATTTTCATTTCTCATCATTGAATCTGCTAATTAGTTGTGTTTGCAGACCTTTAGCGCGAATGACTAATTAGCACTTAGCTCTGATTATTTTAGTTTATCTCATAGAATTCTTCACGGTGAATTTGTCTAAGTGCTATAGCTCAGGCAATCTTTATTTTTCTACTTAGATTTTGCGAGAAAAATTGACTAAGTACAATTTTAGCTCGAGCTACTGAAGAGAACTTTATGCAGCTAAAGAGCGGACTTTTAGACCGTGCTGCTGAAGAGCAGGTTTTGTGCCACTGAAGAGCAAAACTTTTGTCTAAGTGTTGTAGCACTTACAACCTCGAATCGTGCTGTTGAAATGCAGACTTTGTGCCACTGAAGAACGGACTTTTGTCTAAATGTTGTAACACTTACAATCTCACATCATTCCTCCGAAAAGCAGGCTTTGTGCCGCTAAAGGACGGACTTTTGTCTAAGTGTTGTGGCACATATAACCTCAGATCGTGCTATTGAAAAGTAAGCTTTGTGCCACTGAAGAGCGAACTTTTGTATGTAAATGATAATGCACAGTAAGAATAAAAATCTGATGTAGATGATGCAACATGTATGTATGTAGATGATGCAGCAAGTATATATTCACAATAAAATCAAATAAAATTTCATAAAAATAATAGAGCAACTTCCACTGATACCTCCCTCCTTTTCAAAATAACATAAACCTCCGGAGTCTAGCAAAAACAAATATATATTTCCCCTTTTGCCCTTTTGACTTTATGCTACATTGAAACAATTATTAAATGATGTTGAAAGTTCGAAACTTTCTTTTTTACAAATGTCTTTTTTCTTATTTTTTAATTTAGATAAGGATATTATTATTTGATTAAATAAAGCTAATTTCATTTTTTTTTCCCTCTTCTTGAGAAAAGTGGTGATATTTCAATAATATTCGTCAAAATTCATTTTTTTATTTAAAAAAATGAGCCAAATCTGTAAGAATGAAAAGGAAAAAAGGAAAAAGAAATTCAAAACTACTCAAACAACACCTTGTGTGTATTTCAATTATGAATCCCCTATCTATGTGTTTTTAGATTAAATTTATAACATTAGTATAAGATCTTTTCTATTATATTGTATATATACGAACACAATAACAAAATAAAGTTAGACAAATATTTCAAACTTTCTTAAGATATTATAAACCATTTTTGAACTTCCACAAATTTTCGACATATCTCAATATTTCTCTTCAAGTATTTACTAACTTTTTTTGTACTATTGTGCTGATAAAATCGTGAAATATATTTAACTTCTTTGTAACGATTTATATGGTTTTGTTAATTATGGTTGTGAATTCATTTACTACAAATATTTGACAAATGAACAGAACATGTTATAAAATAATTTAGTGAGTATAATTGTAAAAGAAAAATATGTACTAATTAAGAAATAAGGAGAAAAAGGAGAAAAGAAACAATGTCCCAGTACAATTTACTAGGAGTTCCAAATCTTGGACAAAGACAAAAGAGTAAAATGCAATATATGGAAAAGGAAGAGGGAGTCAAAAATAATAGACAGACACCATAAACGGTGTCACTACAGCTGAAGGTTGTATTTGGGAGCCCATCTGAATGCAAGAATCAGCATCTAACTAGAAAATAGATTGGAATCATTTTCTTTCCCTGAAAGTATAGCATGATGAGCCCAATTTATGGAAGCTCCGGATGCAAGGGGAATAAGGGTATTAAGAAAAAAGGATTTCGCAAGTATCTAAAACCACAATCCCTTTTGGGTAATTTTCTCTATATAATGAAAGAAGTAAATGGCAAAGTTAAAAGACGATAAATTCACATACATGGCAACAGTGAAAAGGACCCAGTTCCTAGGAATGTAGGAACATCAGCAGCACTTGGGGCAGTTTTTCCAATCCTGTCCCGCAGTGGAGGAGATGTGGTCAGCATCAGTTGTTTGAGCAGCTTCACCAAGTGATCCTTTTCAATATGAGAGTACCTAGTAAAGTTCAAGGGCCATCATGCTCAAAATATAACTGCAAGACCAATGAAACCTTGCAAGGAAATTAACAACAATGCTCAAAAAACTAATTCGAAAATAAAAGAACCTCTTGTGAGTGAAGATAAAATCCATCAACTACAGTCATACTCACGGTATGAAAAACTTTATTGTCTTTCAGATAGGAAATTTAAACCAGTAAATTCCTTGTTCAAGAGAAAGCACGACACTTGTCATTTTCTTATAGAAGATGGGCCAATTTTCTTTAGACAAACTAATAAGGGACTACAGAATCATTGTCGGGTGTGAAAGAAAATTGCAATTCACCTCGGTAACAGTAGCTGATAAAATATGTAAACACATGGCAAGCTATTTTTTAAATGTTTTCTTAAAGACCAAACTACAATTACACCATATATTTACAAAAACAAGCACCTGAGCTCAGTGGACACAAGAACTGAATCTTTTATTTTATAGTTCAAATCTTATCAGACTAGTATATCTATAATTACCTTCCAACCAAATTATCATAATTTAGAGGAAAGGAGTTTCCATCATCATTTCCATCCCCACTTAGCACACCACTTCTTGAATACCAAGCATGATATCTCCTAGGTAAAAGCTCGTGTTCCAGAAGTTCATCCCAGAGTTTCCCAAATGCTTTTTGGCATGGCCCAGCTGATAGAAAATGCATAATTAGAAAATAAACTTCTCTGAGGTCAACATCTACATCCGCTGCAGTGGCAAGATTGGCAGGATCTTCTTGATCTTCAACTTGCGCCTTTCCAGATACCTTATTTAGAAAATTTACAGCAGCCATAGTCACAGAAGGTGCATCGACAAAAGACGTGCACTTTCTATGATCCATGAGTTATGTGCAACCTGAAGCACAAAAACCATTCCTTCAGAGGACTCTTTTTATAAATACAGAGATGCATGCTCAACAAAGAAACATTTAAGGAGATGATTTGAGCTAGTCAGAGAAGAGATATAGAACTCCAAATAAGACCAATGAAAAGACAAGGAAAGAATAGGCCAAATGCCAAGAGGTAAAGAAACCAATCTCTTCACTTGCTAATCATCTTACAGTTACTGTAGTAGGCAAATTGCACAAGAAGAATAGGCCAAGATCCATGAGGTGAGAAAGCCATTTTATTTTAGTTAATTTCCATCTTTCATAGATCAATTACACTACTTAATATCATTATAAGGTCAAATAACTAACAGCTCCCAATCAGTCATTAATGTACATGTATGAAAAGTATATATAAGTCCTGAGGTTATTGTGCAATTTAAACTTAATCAAGAAGAAAATCTTGTCCTGAGGTTATTGTGCAATTTAAACTTAATCAAGAAGAAAATCTTGTCCTGAGGTTATTGTGCAATTTAAACTTAATCAAGAAGAAAATCTTGGAGATATATTACTCCTAGGAAGTTAGAGAAACAAAAATCTACTCAAGTTTTGCAACAAAACATTTCCAAATGATAGCTGCCACTTGATACCCAGATTGAGCATAGAAAGGCCATATAGTCACCTGATTAACTTATCCTTCGTAATCTGATCTTAAGATTACTTGCATAGTTTGTACAAAATTTATATCTCATTCACCAACCAAACAAAATTGAGTACTTCATAAGTATTATAAATTTGAATGAGAAAATGTGACCATCACAACAAGAGTGGATGAATACGTAATATGTTACGTGACATTCTACATCTGTTGTGTACTCATCAGACACATACCCATGAACCATGTGTATGAGATGAAGTATGCAGGTCTCATATGTTAACTGGGAGATTAACTGCAATCCTTTTCTTTCTTAACACGTTTCAATTCTCTCGACCAGAAACTATCCAATAACTAAACAAATGCCCCGTTAATTAGTCACAAGCTGCAGATGCGCCTAGATTTGCATGGGCACAATAAGTAGATACAGTTTTCCAACAATATGAATGATACAATCAACAAGATCAAGAGGTTGACAAAATAATAGATCTTAAAGCAAGAGGACCAAACCGAAATCAATTCAAGTTTGAGTGAAAAAACTAGCACAGTGGACAACAGATAAAAATTATTGAGGCATATGGATTGCCAACGATTGCATGAACCGAGATAGATCAATCAAAATTCTATGTTGTCAAATGTGATGGTACAAATTACTTCATTGTGTTGAAGACAGGATATTTACCCGTGGGCCATGCCGCAAAAAGGAACAGATATAAGCATTATCACCTATTAATCTATTATATAAATGTGATAATAAGTCTTGTGCCTTAATCGATTTGGGAAACTCAACATGTCCACGATGTGGTACATGGAAATGTATCCTATGAAATTAGGCATGCATGGGATATTCAATAAAACTATGAACTAGATTTGCACCGCTGTGCACGTAATAATCATGGCTCTTAGCATAAGTTTAACACCTTCAGCAATATTAGCCTCCTAGTTTGTTCGACGAGGAGGCAAACAAAAAATAAAACCTTCAATTGTGCGACTATCAATCTCCAAAAACAACTTTTTAACGAATGTGAATCGACCAAACCTTCCATGATGGAGTTCTCTTACTGAACCTAAATGGTTTATTTAGGAAAAATAAAGACCAACAACATCATGAACACATATTTGAAAGGTATCAAATCAGGAAAGTCGGAGTTCACACACACAAGAGACAACAAGAAAGGTAATATACTCTGTTTCATAGCTTTAGTTTCTAAAAGGGCTTATGATGAGGATGCATTGAAATATCTAAGTACATAATAATATTAACTCTCTAAATATCCGTAACTTTGATCGTCGACTCAATAAACGCTGATGCTTGTCAATAATGAACCACCTAACAGTTAGCAGATACAGCTGCAAAAGTTTCGCATGAGTTGTCTCCTACTGTTTATGGGAATTAAAACAAAAACAAAAAAATCCAAATGATCGAGGAAATCTTTTCTTCACCCACCTTCTTGGGGTATATTCATTCTTTGTATGCCTATCAAAAATAATACTCAGCTCATTGCATGCTATTGCAAGCATAAATTAGAAATAAGTATAGCTCAATTACGACAACTAACCACCAAAAGCTTATTTTGAGCTAAACTCCATCAGCCTAGATTCATTTGTTGGAAATGGAAAGCAGTGTTCGTTATGGTTTTCCTACTGCCACAGACCGCTGTTCATCAACTCTGCAGATGAACAGCATTTTTCAACCCAGTATCATACTAATCTTATAACTTCTCCATTCAGCTCCAATAAAGCTGTCAATTTATCCCAAAATCAAAGCATTCAAATCATTATAACTCCTATCACAGTTTCATAAGCAGCTTCGTACCCGCCAGAAAATATTTAGGGTTCACTTTTAATGAACTAAACTGAAATTAGAACTGAATACTGACAAATCAAACAATGCATATTTCAATAAACTCCGATTTTTACTCCAAAACGATAGATTACACGACAGCGAATGAAACAACAGATAGTCAAACTACTGTATAACATAAAGATCTAATAGATTACCCAAGTACAAATTAACTAATAAAATCTGTATTCTGTTGCTAATACACATAAAAAACTTCAGGTTGAATTTCAACATACAGACAACATACTACAATCATAGAAATTCAATAATTATTTCCAAGAAGATTTCAAATCAGATACGATGTAAAACATGAATGATTTACCTTCCAAGAATCGGTAGTGAATAAAAAAATAGGGAGGATTTTTTTTTTTTTATGAGCATTTGGAATCAAATTTTTCTTTGTTGGATTTTTCCTTCGTAACAGTGTTAGAAGGAGAAAATGGGTTAGCGAGGTAATTGGGGGAATTTGTTAAAAATAGTAAACTGTTTGGACAGGCGTATATGTGAAATGACCTTTTAGTACGCTGTAGCCTGTCGGGTTTTTTATTGGCTGTAACTGTAATGTAGATAATCGTTGTGTATCCGTCGGGGTTATACTAGTAATTCGGTTCCCATACAGACAAATGACGTTAACAAAAGTTGTAAAACGTCGCATTACTTCGTTTTGGTAAATTAGCTTATAAATAAGGCCCCGTTTGGGAGGGCTTAAAATCCAATTAAAATTGAAAATATGGCCGTTATTGGGTCCCACCCGTCTAATAAAAGTCAACAATAACGGCTATATTTTCAATTTTAATCCGATTTTAATCCCTCCCAAACAAGCTCTAAAAATTGCAGTGAATTTCATCAAATGTGCAGATGATAATTATGAATATTTTATTAAAATTAATGTTTGAATTTATCTTTATTTATAAATTGTATTTAGTAATGAAATTAGAGTCATGTTTAGACAGGGCCGGCCCTGAGAATTAAGAGGCCTTAGGCGACTAATTATTACGAGACCCTTCAACATAATCATTTTTTCATAAGTGTAGCAAAATTTAAATATTTAAATAATTAATACTTTTATATTAAAAAGAAGATTTTATATAATTCAAAAGATAGAATAACTAATCCATTTAATCGTTCTTGTGACATTGTTGATCGAAGATAAGATTTAATCAACAATATATCATTATATCAAATAACAATCTCCATCTAAAGCAATGAATTGATAAAAAGAAATCAGATGAAACCAAGAAATATTATATGATCAAACTCAGTCCAACTTCAAACATAGTCAAATATTGTCACAAAAAGTCGGTCATCAAAAAGTTCAAAAAGATTGTCCCTCTTGCTTGGCTTAAGAACAGTGAAAATTGAGTTGATGGGATCACTTGTAGGTGCCATTTCTATAGGAAATAGAGTAAAATATGAGGAAAAACAGCGTCTCTAAAATTTCAGAAAGAAAAACCACTAAATAACCAAGAAGGAAATTTTCCAAGAAAGCTTATGTTTGAACACAAAATCATAAGCTAAGAATTTGGGAGGTGTTGTTTGAACTCTGAGCATGAAGGGAGATATATATAGGAGGGAAAACAGGAGGGAGAAGGGGATGAAAAATGAAAAAAAAAAAGATAATAATATATAGAATCAAAAGCAAGTTAGAAGGGATATATCTTTTTCCTTTTTTTAGGAACCTAAAAACAAGAAAAACAAATGAAATTATTGGCTTCAATGGACAGCGACTTGGCAGAAATTCTTATCGTCAGAGGACAATCTGAAAGAACACACACAAAAATAGGAATATTTCCATTGATGAGTGCATCTTATAATTTGTTCGTGAATGTATCCAGCAAATTTATTTACCACATCTTGTTCCTCTTCATCTTCCTGATTTCCTCTCTAGTAGTAGAACAAAACTTTTTTTTTTTTATATGGATTGGGGTGACTTTGGGCCTCTTTTTTGAGGCCCCTTAAAATCTAAGGCCCAAGGCAATGGCCTTGTTTGCCTTGGGCCAGGGCCGGCCCTGTGTTTAGAGTTTGTTTGATGCACGTTAAAATGGAAAGAATGCATTTTTTTGTAATGTGATGGTGAATATGTGGTTGAAAAAGAATGAAAAGTTATTGATGTGATGAAAAATATTATTTTATTGAAAGAGTAATGTTATTCATTCTCATTAGGGTTACAAACAAAGTTTAGGTGGCATTAATATGGTATTAAATGATATGTGAAATTAAACTAAATGATAGGTTAAATGAAATGTGGAATTAAATGACTTTTTTAATTTCACATATCATTTAATGACACATAAACTGTGTTTGTAACCCCAGTGGGGATGAATAGTATTACTCTTATTGAAAAATGTGTTGTTGAAAATAAGTAGAAAAATAAGGATGTGGCTCCAACAGGAGCTTATATAAACACAAATAAATATTTTTTTTAATTAATGGATTAGTTTCCCAACATGGAACATTTATTCAAGATGAAAGTACAACTTATCATGGTCTTTCACATAGTTTTAATGATTTTTGTTGTTAAGCAAAATATCTAGTAATAAGTTCAAAGTAAAAGATGATAAATCTTTGTGTGATAGACAAGAAGAGAGCAAGTTAAGACATGTATTTCTATTACCATAAAATTCATAAATGAAATAATTAATGATAGGGTTACTATTATCTTTCTTGTAATTATGAATCTTGTATGCGTTCTTAAAAAAAATGTTCGTTTTTCAAAGTCTCAAAGGTGAACTCAAATTAATGATTTTCACAAGGTTTAGTCTTTTCAAAAAAGTTGGAGAATGTCTCTTTTTCATTTCACGACATTCTCTTAATTTGTTATCATGGTGCTTGTGTACCACAATAAATAGTGTTATTATACGAGTTCGTTGTAGTTAAAAATTTAAAGTTGTACGTGGAGTGTATTATTGAGTTTTTATAAAGGGTAGAGTAGATATGGTCTTGTCAAATTATCCTTTTACATTCAATGGGGAAAGATATGCACGATTCAAACTATTAGGGCATGTTTGGAATTATTAATAAATAGATAAAAATAAGTTATTGAAAAGTTGATAGCATTGCCCTGCCATCTCTTATATGTGTGTATGTGTTCACGAAAAAATAATTGTTCGTTTTAAATCACCGCAAGTGTACGGTTTGTAACAAGTAATAAAGTGGAATTGAGAATTCTGAATATCGTTCCACGGAGATTAAATTCGTTTGATTCTAACTATCAAAACCTTAACCAATTCTACAGATTTTTTGACATGATTATAAAGATTTGTAACTAAACAAAGATTATATATGCAACTTAACTAAATTTTACCAACTAACTAAATGCAATTAAAAGTTCGAATGTGAAGTGAATGTTTCTTATAAATAACAAACGAGTACTAGGATCACGAATCATCTTGCAATGTTCGCCTTGGAATCTAGTTCTACAACATTGACAACATGCTTGACATTTTGAAAAATCAATGATCCTAACATATCCAACAATCTCTCTCGAGAATTGATGGACCTATTCACGTAAACCACCCGACTATATCTCTATGACGAATGTAAATTCACAAGAATGCACGTATTTTTATGATCGCTTAAAGATTTAAGCAAAGTATAGAGATATATCTATATCCCCTATTGGACCTTACGATGACTAATACATCGTCAAGTCTATTTCCCTTCTCTCGAATGCATGAAATAGACCGCCACACTCACACAATCCCATACATAATAATTGTGAAAACAAATAAGTGAATAAAAGTCATTCAAACCTCAAAACATGTTTTAATTGCCAATAATTGTAAAACTTAAATCCAAAGTTACATAGCAAAGTTCATCGATCTTCTAGCACAAATAGATCTAGCCTAACATGGATAAACTAAGAAAATACAAAATTAAAGTAAGAGAAGACATCACTAAAATCACAGTTTTGTTTCAAATCCAAGAATTCTTGTAGTTTTTTCTTGAAATCCTTGCCCCAAAATCTTCTTCTTGATGTATTCTATAGTTCTCTTTGTGTTTTAATGTCTCCTCCCCCTCCTCTTTTGGACGGCCCTAGGGTTTTAAAATACCCCCCAAGATTCGTTTCCATAAGAGTTGTAATCAAATTAGAAAACCAGAATCTTTTTCTCAAAATGGCATGGGCGAGCGCCTAGTACAAAATAGGGCGGCCGCCCAGGCTAAATTTTTTGCTTTTGTTGATAGTTTTAAAGTTGGGCGGCTGCCCGGCAAAATATATATAGGCGGTTGCCCAGGCTAAATTTTTGCCACTTTTCTTTTCTGTCATTTTCTTCGTTCTTTTTTCCATCTTGGTCCTCCTCATCAAATTACTTCAATTATAATGCTTCAACTTTTTTTCCAAATGTATGTTAGTCCCCAAAATTCCATCAATTAGCTCATTTATCCTTCTTTCTTTTCCAATTGCTTCGAAACAGGTCCCAAACTGAAATAAGATAAAAATAACCTAAGTTAAGTAAAATGTAATAATAAAACGACACAAAAGTTTAGTAAAATGGCCCTGAATCTGAATAAGTATACAAAAATGCACTTATCAAATACCCCCAAACTACAGCCTTTGGTCGTCCTCGAACAAAACAAAACACAACAAAACTTAGGAAATAAACCATAACACTAACCTAAACAAATCTCCCATAACAAATCCAACATTAAATGGCTTACTATATGCCTCAGGTTCGAATTTAAGTAATACTTTAGAAAGATCTAAACAATGACAAAAATAAATTTTTACTTATCCAATGCTCGACTTCGTGTGTGTGTGTGATTAGCCAACACTGAACTCACACATATACTAGAACACAATCAATTAAGTGTTGTTGATTTAATCATAATCACAATCCTTGTGTGGTCAGTTTTTCCTCACACATCTCGAGCAAAATCACTCGTTATGCTCTTCTCTCCAACCCCAAGGTATTTTCACACATGTGGGTTCCTAATAATCATTAAAATGCATTTTTCCACACAGAGTTATCATAATTAAACACTTGTAAACTTGGAAGCAAAATGGTAAGTATTTCTCAAAGTCACATCGTCAGTTTCTAGAGTTCAAATCTTGAAGTCTTTATCGGACACCTCTCACTTTTGATAATCCAAATCCCTTTATTTTTTCTTTCGCTATGAATATATTTTGATTGCCCTTTTTTTTTTACATCTTATGTGCAAGACTTCTCTCCATTAAGATTTCTAAATGACCCATGTAGCGAACTTTATGCCGATAACTCCCAAGTTAGATAACTATAGGGTATCATGTTTTAAATACCCCAACAGACTTAATAACTCGAGTCATAAAGGTTACGAAGAGAAGTGTAAGATGTATCACGTTTTCTTTTTTTTCTTTCATAGGATTCAAATTTTTAACATAGATCAGTACTCATTCTAGGCTTCTTAACTCAAACTCCTTCAACCAAATATCTGATCCAAGAACTCCAAACCATAAAACCTCTATGAACATAAGTACTAATATTCTCACCCCCAAAATGCTTTTTAACAATTTGGTTTCTATATAAAGGATTTGAGGGTCTTATTCAAACTTAAGTCAACAAATCAACCATTAACTCCACATAATCAAGTCATGCTCCAACACAAGTGATAAGTCAATGATGGCTATGTGCTCAAGTAACACGTCTAACATGGATAAGCACTCAAGTAAAATCATAAGATATGATGTTGTCTAGTTCTAGCTCAAGTTATACTCAATTCAAACAAATATCATCATAGGCACAAGTCGTTCAACGTTGTACCAGACACTAATTTTTTTTTTTCAGAAAAACACGAGAAGCATTTGAAAAGTAGGCAACAAAGATTTTAAATCAACCCCTACCCCCAAACAAAAAAAATTCAAATCGTCCTCAATATTTAAAGAGTAATAAAATGCAAATTTAGCATCGCATAAAATTAAGGACAAATTCATAGAAAATTAATAACAAAGGGTGAGGAAGACTCCCCTGATCGATGAGGGTGCGAAGGTGAAGAAGGTGGAGGAAAAAGAAGTGTGGACCATGCATATGTTTTTTTATTACCTGTAGAGACGATGAAAAAGTAATCTCATTAAAAATTATAAAAAAAACTTGAAAAAGAAATTACCAATCAAATGCACAAGGCAAAATGAATAAAATGGTAGAAACGATGGATTGCCTCCCATCCAGCGCTAGTTTATAGTCTATAACTTGACTATATCGTGTTAGTCTGTTAATGTACGTTGAATATAGCATTGGAGGTCCGATTAGCTTCTTCATTGATATCTTCGTTCTTACTACAGCGTTTCTCCAAACTTTAGCCTTATCTTTGTCTGTGTCATCTTCTTTTCCCTCATCAAGTGCCTCGAACTCAACAATGGAGACTTCTTGCTTCTCATAATTTTGTTTGGGTTGAAAATGCACATTATAGTCATCAGCAGTGTTTGAAAAGTTTTGAAACGCAAGTTTATCATGCACCACCTCCTCAACCATATCATTTTGATAGCAACTACCTGATTCGACATGATAGTCCCTAGCATTGAAAATGTTGAAAGTGATCTCTTCATCGCCAAATCTCAAATTTAACTGGCCTTTTTGAACATTTATTAGAGCTCTGCTGGTAGCTAGGAATGTCTGCCCAAGATGAGTGGGATATTTTTGTCTTCCTCCATATCCAGAATGAGGAAATCCTAGTGGTGGCAATGGGCCGAGCCGAGCCGGCTCGGCCCATGGACGAACGAGCTCGGCTCGTGTACGAACGAGCCGAGCTCGTGGCTCGTCGGCAACGAGCCGAGCTCGAGCTCGGCTCGTTGCCGTTTGGGCGAGCTCGGCTCGCGCCCGAGCTCGCCTAAAGCGAGCGGCTCGGTGAGCCGAGCTTAAGCTCGGCTCGCCCTTTTTTTAATTTTTTTAATTTTTTTTATAAATAAATAACGCTACTAGTACTACAAGTCTATTTTTTCTATTTTTTTTAAATATATATTTTCAAAACGTTTATCGGGGCTCGTCAAAACATTTATAATTTTTAAAATAGTAAATATACATTTATTTAAAAAAAAAAAAAGATAAACCCTCCTCCTTTATCCGGGCTTGGGACCGGCTACTTCAATTTCGTGTAGGCGGAGTTAAAATTGTACACGAAAAACTTTTTACGTGTACAATTTTTTTTAAAAAATTATAAATGTATGAAAATAAAATTTTGTAATGAATGTATTGAAATTAAATATCACTTACTTGATTACATGCAATTTCGGCATATTTATGTTGAATTCGATAATTAGCGTCTTCCCAATCCTTCACGCACATTAACGCTTTCAAAATATCTTCTTTTAGTCGACTTCGAATTTCAGAGAGAACCCTCTTCCCTGCACTAAACGGAACTCACGAAACTACGGTGCTAACCGGAGGTGTTAGTAGATCTTTTGCAATTGCGAAACAATTGGCCATCGACGTTCATTATTTCGCGAGAATTCGATTACATCTTCGAACTTTTCTTAGCGATTTGTTACTAGGCATAGTATAACGAAAGTAATCAATTAATTCGGATAGCAACGCATTTGGTACTACTCGAAGTTTGAGTACATGCGGTGGAACACATACTACTACTACTAGAGGAACCATATGCATATGCGGTTGAATCATATCTAATTGAGTCTATGTTTTCTAATAAATTAATTACTTCGTCATCATTTATATTAGTGGGAGGAGGAGTAGGTACACGAGTAACTTGTGTACCTATTCTTGAAAGCATATAATTCATACATTTCGATTAACGTTTGTTCCAAATTCCTATAAGTAATAGGCATATTAAAAGTTAAAACATTTGAAATTTGGTCAATTATAAATTTAGTACCCGATAAATTATATCGGGGGTCCATGACGCATGCTAAAGGAAATAACATAGGTAATTCTTCCCAATATTTTCTAAATTTTAATTCCATAGCATATATAACAGCATGAAAATCAGGGTCATTTTGATATCTATTAAAAGCCCTAGCAGTTATATAAAGACGTTCAAGAACCATGCAACTAGTTGGATAATAAACACGAGACAATTTATTAGTAGACGTATAAAAACTTTCCAAAAATTTCTTAATTCTAAAAGCGTATTCAATTGGATTCATTTAAGATATCATCGTCGTCTCTAATATACTATTGTTATAAAATTCAGTGATAAACGGTTCAAAACCTTCACATGATTTTAATAATAAGTAAGTTGAATTCCACCTATGACCTACGTCAGTAATAAAAGTTTTTGTATTAGAGTTCCCAGCTTGTTCACAAAATTCTTCAAATGCTTGTTTTCTACTAGGTGTAATCGTGATATACGTAAGTGCATTCCTAATTCGACTAATTTCGTCCTTCACATGTTTTAAACCGTCTTGTACAATTAAATTAAAAATATGGCACACACATCGAATATGGAATAAATAACCACCAAAATCGGGTTGAAGTACTCTATGCAATTTATCGATAACTACTTTATTTACAGAAGCATTGTCAAAAGTAAAAGAACGAATTTTACTCTCGCATTTATATTCTTTAATTATTAACATAATTGCATTAAATATAGTGTTAGCATTATGAGGATACTCAACTATTTTAAAAGCAATAATTTTTTTATGCATAACCCAGTGGGTCTATATAGTGTGCGATTTGCAACTATATAACCTCTCTTATTAATCCCTTCCCATAAATCCGAAGTTAAAGATATGACACCCCCGTATTTTTCTAAATCCCCAATCAATAATCGCTTTGCATTAAGAAAATATTCAATTGTATTAGAACGAAGAGTATTTCGACTTACCCCAGCGTGCACTTGGTTGAAGATATTGTTTGACGTAGTTTCTGAAATGTTCGTTGTCCACTATTGCTAGCGGCTCCGCGCGGCAACGAACTTCACCATTCCCTTTCGTGCTTCCTCCTCAGAATACATCCACGTAGAAATTGGCGAAGTAGTAGGCACCGTCTACTAGTACCAAATTGTAGTTGCGTTTGTCCACGTTCGAAAGCCCATGTTTGGCCGCACATGCTTTGTAATGACGGTTGAGGTGAGTGGTTCCAATGCCTTTTTGCCATGCCGATCGTTGTTGACGGTGTTACATCGCTTTCGTTTCTGGAAGTCCATCGATCACACGACCAGTGTTAACCAATTTGAAATGGTCCCAACATTTTGCCTGCTTCTTCCCCTTTCTCTTCCCTCTTGCATCGGGAATATTTAGTGCAGGTTCTTCATCTTGTTCCAAATCAATAGGAACACTAGGATCAACATCAACGTCATCCAAATCAATCGGATCGGCTTCACGAACGTCGAAATCGTCAATGTCTTCTGGAATTGGTAGTTGGTTGAGGCAGAGCAAATTCATTCCCAAATTGATTTTGGGCAGGTGTTTCACCTTCCATACCGAACAAGTTTTCAACAAATGCTCATGGATCCATTTGTGAATTGTTGAAATAGAATGTAGAAATGTAGAAATGAGAAGTGAATGAAGATTATGTAATAGTGGCTAGTGTATAAAATGAGTTGTAAAATGAAGATAATAATGTAAAAAAATGTAGAAGAGAATTATAGAATAAATGAATGATATTGTTGATAATGATTTGTAAATTGTAGAGTAGAGAGTATAGAATGAAAGTTTGGTGGGAAAAAAATGTTGTAATGGGTTAGGTATTTATAGGAGAAGAATTGGAGAAAATTAGAAAAAAAAAATAATAAAATATAATAAAATAATAAAATTAAGTGACCAAACGGTCACTGAAAATCAGTGACCGTTTGGTCACCAAGTGACAGAACGATTCAAACGAAATCGATGACCGTTACGCGGTCACTTTATTTAAGTTTTTATTTTTTTTTATTTTTTATTTTTTTATAAATTGGGCTCGTCTTAGACGAGCCCACGAGCCGAGCGGCTCGTGGGCTCGTCTCACGAGCGGCTCGGCGAGCCGCTCGCCGAGCCGCTCGTGAATAGTAACGAGCCGAGCGGGCTCGGCTCGTCTAGCCCACCAGCCCGCTCGGCTCGTGCTCGGGCTCATTTTTTTACGAGCCCGAGCGGCTCGTGGGCGTGAACAGTACGAGCCGAGCGGGCGAGCCGACGAGCCGCTCGGCTCATTTGACACCACTAGGAAATCCGCTGGAAAAATGAATTTGTCCACCTTGATTATCACGTTTTCAATTATCCCCCTTTGATGTGCCAATGATCGATCAGTTAATTGCAGTGTCACCGTGGTTGCTTTGACTTCACCCAGTCCGAGTTTTCTGAAAATAGATAGAGGTATTAAATTAATACTTGCACCAAGATCACAAAGAGCTTTATCAAAGTAGCATTCACCAATAGTGCAAGGTATAGTAAAACTCCCTAAGTCTTTCAGTTTTGGTGGGAGCTTTTTCTGAATTATGACACTACACTCCTCTGTTAGTATCACTGTCTTATGGTCCTCTAGCTTTCGTTTCTTGGATATAATGTCTTTCAAGAATTTGGCGTAGCTAGGCATTTTGAACAGTGCTTCCGCAAATGGGATATTTATGTGGAGTTCCGTGAAGATTTCGAAGAATTTCTTGTATTGTTGCTCCATTTTGTGCTTCCTCAACCGTTGTGGGAATGGAATGAGTGGCTTATAAAGGTTCACCGAATTATCTGGTACTTGTTGTGATTTTTCTAGACTTTCTCTTACCGATGTTTTCTTGGTTTTGTCAACTTGCTTCTCATTCTCTTCTTCAGAAGACTCCACTTGTTCTTTATTTGCACCCGGTCTCTTAACATGTATCTCAGGTAGCTGAATTCCATTTCGTGTAGTAATGGCTTGAATATGCTCCCTAAGATTTATTTTTGTATTGTTCGGTAATGTACTAAGTACTCTTTCTGTCATAGAGAGAGCTAATTGTCCCACTTGTGTCTCCAAGTTCTTAATTGCAGCCCCCTGATTGTGGAGAGTTGTTTCGGTCTTCCTCATAAACTGATTTGTTGTTTCCATGTATTTTTCAGTCTTATCCATTAATTTGGCAAAATTTCCTCCAATTGAGGTTTCTTCTCCTGCTGGTATTGTCCTTGAGACCTGTTGTGATATTGGTTTTGATTTCCTCCCCATGAGAAATTTGGATGATTTCGCCATCCAGGATTGTAAGTGTCTGAATGTGGGTTGTTTTGCTGACGTTGACCCCATTGTACGTAGTCCACTTGTTCCATTCCCTGTAAAAGAATTGGGCATTCAACTGTACTATGCTCTGCTTCACACTCTTCATAGTTCAGCTTTCTCGCTTGTGTTGCACTAGTAGGTTGTGATATACTTTCCACTTTATGAAATAGAGATTCAATTTTCGTAGATAGGGATGAGTAGGTGTCAACCTCGTAGACACTGGCTAGTTTCTTTGTACCCACACGCTCAGAAGACCACATAGCTGAAGTGTTCTCCATTCTCTCAAATAGTTCCCATGCTCCATCAATAATTCCTGTGATTATGGAGCCATTGGACGATGAATCCACTATGCTCCTAAAAGAAGGAAGTAGCCCTGTATAGAAAAATCTGATCTGTGTCTTTCTGTAGAAATCATGTTGCGGACATTTCCTGAGCATGTTTTTAAACCTATTCCAAACTTCATCAAATGACTCAGATTCACCCTGACTAAAGATTGATATTGCGTGCCTCATCTTTGCCACTTTGGTTAGAGAGAAAAATTTAGTGCAGAATTTGTGAGCTCATTCCATGTAGTAATACTCGCCATAGGAAGTGAATCCAACCATTCGAGTGCCTTATCTCGTAAGGTGTGCGGGAACAACCTAAGTCGGATAGCGTCTTCTGATATTCCTTGGTACCTGAAGTGTTGACACATATCTAAGAACTGGGATATGTGTGTGTGTGGATTTTCATTTGCCAACCCGGAGAACCGATGCCCATTTTGGAAGAGTTGGATGACATTAGTTTTCAGCTGGAAATTTGGTTGTTCGAATGGAGGGTACACGATGCTGGATTGACTCTGGACAACAAAGGGTGATAGGAAATCCCCAAGCAATGTATTTCCATCTTCTCCTTCCTCCGCATTGCCTGGAATTGTAGGATTCCTCATTGGTTCAATCTGTTGATTTGCCATTGGTAGTTGTTCTTGATTTCCCTGTTGTGCTACTCTAACTTCCCTTTGCCTTCGATGAAAAGTTCGTTCAATCTCCAAATTCATTGGAAGTAGTTCACC
The DNA here is from genome assembly GCA_035079005.1 of Fraxinus americana. Taxonomy (NCBI): domain Eukaryota; kingdom Viridiplantae; phylum Streptophyta; class Magnoliopsida; order Lamiales; family Oleaceae; genus Fraxinus; species Fraxinus americana. The sequence goes on along the minus strand of CM068708.1, from coordinate 17,472,795 downwards.
ACCAAGTGATATTAGCATGCAAATCTAAAGGAAGAAAAATGACATTAGTACTTAGATTAATCTAAATAGAAATGTTAAATATAATAAGTAAAATGAAAATAAAAAGTAAAGACAAGTTTGAATTAGTGTCTGAGTAAATAAAATCAAACTAAAAATCAATCCCCGACAACGGCGCCAAAAATTTGTTCATGAAAAAATAATTGTTCGTTTTAAATCACCGTAAGTGTACAGTTCGTAACAAATAAAAAAGTGGAATTGAGAATTTTGAATATCGTTCCCACAGAGATTAAATTCGTTTGATTCTAACTACCAAAACCTTAACCGAATCTATATATTTTTTGAGATAATTATAAAGATTTGTAACTAAACAAAGATTATATATGCAACTTAACTAAATTTTACCAACTAACTAAATGCAATTAAAAATTCGAATTTGAAGTGAATGTTTCTTATAAATAACAAACGAGTACTAGGATCACGAATCATCTTCCAGTGTTCGCTTTGGAATCTAGTTCTACAACATTGATAACATGCTTGACATTTTGAAAAATCAATGATCCTAACATATCCAACAATCTCTCTCGAGAATTGCTGGACCTATTCACGTAAACCACCCGACTATATCTCTATGACGAATGTAAATTTACAAGAATGCACGTATTTTTATGATCGCTTAAAGATTTAAGCAAAGCATAGAGATATATCTATATCCCCTATTGGACCTTACGATGACTAATACATCTTCAAGTCTATTCCCCTTCTCTCAAATGCATGAAATAGACTGCCACACTCACACAATCACATGCATAATAATTGTGGAAACAAGTAAGTGAATAAAAGTCATTCAAACCTCAAAACATGTTTTAATTGCCAATAATTGTAAAACTTAAATCCAAAGTTACATAGCAAAGTTCATCGATCTCCTAGCACAAATAGATCTAGCGTAACATGGAGAAACTAAGAAAATACAAAATTAAAGTAAGAGAAGACATCACCAAAATCACAGTTTTGTTTCAAATCCAAGAATTCTTGTAGTTTTTCTTGAAATCCTTGCCCCAAAATCTTCTTCTTGATGTATTCTATGGTTCTCTTTGTGTTGTAATGTCTCCTCTCCCTCCTCTTTTGGACGGCCCTAGGGTTTTAAAATACCCCCAAGATTCGTTTCCATAAGAGTTGTAGTCAAATTAGGAAACCAGAATTTTTTTCTCGAAATGGCTTGAGCAAGCGCCTAGTACAAAATGGGGCGGTCGCCCAAGTTAAATTTTTGCTTCTGTTGATAGTTTTAAAGTTGGGCGGCCACCCAGACAAAATATATGGGCGGTTGCCCAGGCTAAATTTTCGTCACTTTTCTTTTTTGTCATTTTCTTCGTTCTTTTTTCCATCTTGGTCCTCCTCATCAAATTACTTCAATTGTAATGCTTCAACTTTTTCCCGAATGCATGTTGGTCCCCCAAATTCCATAAATGAGCTCATTTATCCTTCTTTCTTTTCCAATTGCATCGAAACGGGTCCCAAACTGAAATAAGATAAAAATAACCTAAGTTAAGTCAAATGTAATAATAAAACGACACAAAAGCTTAGTAAAATGGCCCTGAATAAGTACACAAAAATACACTTATCAGTATGTATGTATGCATATCATCCAACTAACCAATAGAATTGAATATGTTGTCTGAGAATTGAATTGTGAGGTTGTTTGATGGAAATTCATAATATGCTCCCCTCCCAATTGGCTTGTGTTTAAATAGAGTAGAATCATCTTTCTTTAAACAGGACATTACCAGTACTAGCACTGGTGAAATTGTTTGCAAGAAAATGTTGCCTAGTTGAAATATAAATAGAGGCATGACACACATAGCAGCGCAAAGAAAGAATTGATGGCTTCCAATTGAAGCACCTTAAGAAATTTTGACTGTCTGGTTTCTACTCCACACGAGTAGTTCATAAAAAACAACATTCGTGTGTGCATAGATGATTTGTTTTCTCTTTTGGTTTCTGTCACACGGTGAGATATATTACTTCTATCAGTGTATATATGCGTATATACATATACATCTTACACGAAAAAATAATAATAAAATTTAATGATTTAATCTTTAAATAGATAAAAAAAAAGTAGTGAATGATACTTGTGAGTCTATTTAAACGTGCGATTGAAAATGAAGTATGACAAATATATAAATAATTAAATATTTAAAACTTTGTCAAATGGAGAGTTATATTTATATGTGTATATTTGTGTATACATATGTATTTTAGTTATCCGTATTTTTCTCACTTAGAAAATATCCAATCGTTGTGCAAAATATATCTAAATTGTGATTTAGATTTTCAAAGTGATCGAAAATCTCTTCAATAGAAATATGCAAAGGAAATGCAAATTGCATTTTTTGACAAAAAAATAATAATAATAAAGTCCTCTTTTGATCCTCATTATATTCAAAATACATTTTTCCTCTTCATGTTATCACATATTTTTCAATAAAATAATGTTATACGCAAATTCAAAATTTCTCCTTATTTTTTAATCACACATTCTCTATCAATCTATTATTTCAAAATGCATTCTTACAATAAAATGGGACTCAAGCTCAAAATATGTAAAATTACATTTTTTTTATATCCACAATATACAAAAAATGGATTTAGATCTTTCAATTGAAGCAAAATCTGAACTTAGATCTATCGGGATGTATATGATGATACAAAAGTGACTTTAGAGTTACCAATTTACATATAATTTTATACCATCATTGAAAATGCTCTAGAACTCTCACTCCGATTTTCACATTACTACCTTCTGATTTCTAATTACTCTGATACATTTTCAATTTACAAAAGGTTGATTATATTATCACCACATTTTTTTTTTGTTTTACACCACGTTATATACACACCTCGTATAAAACACGGTTTTTTATAATACACCTCAATTATTTTGTAAATATACCCTGAAAGGCTCATCGTCGTCATCATCAATTATTACTATTTATTATTATATAAATGTGCACACTTCCCTTTGAATTGAATTAAATCGAAAAACAAATCAACCAAAGTTTGAGGATATTATAGTATAGGCTAAGACAATTTTAGCTACTCACCCTAATAAATTGGGGAATGAAGAAATTTGAAGGAATCAAATTAGATTAGATTACTCAACTTGAAATGAATCATATTCAAACGACTTGTTCAACGTGCGGTACAGACAACTGTCGACAAGATTTTTTTTTATGACAAGCAGAGATGATAGACTAACATTACACAACTTTCATTTTAACGAATTTTTGGCTTTCTAATGACCGCTAGACAGAAGTAGCCCACCTTCCTAGTAATAAACAAAGACTACGCCAGTAGAACACCAAAATATTTTAATTTAATAAAAAATAATTGTATACAATTTTGATTTATGGTATATCGCGGCAAGACTTGGATGCATCAATGGCTCGTGAAGTTCAAACATGTATATTTGAACATGAAAAAAAATGAGGTGCAAATGCAAGAAGAATGAATTAACGCAGTAACATTTTTGCATTGACCAGTGGATCCTGGTGGCTTCATCTTAATTTTTGGTATCCAATGATATAATAATAATAATAAACCCAGTTCAGCACAGAAGAAAAAGAAACAATGACACATATTAACTATGCTCCGTCCAATAAAATACAGCTATACAATATACTAAGAGAATGTTTGATATATAGGGTCTTTTTGAGTCCCATTTGCAGTGTTGAATACATTTTGAAATAATAGATTGATAGAAAATGTGTGATTATAAATTAAGGAAAAGTTTTGGGTTGCGTATAATATTATTTTATTGAAAAATGTGTGGTTGAAAATAAGAGAGAGAAAAATGTATTTTGAAAAAAATGGGGAGCAAACAAAGGCATAGTATTTAATAAAATTTGATAGTATAAATAATTTATTTTTCTTTCTCAGGCAAAACAAGTAAAACTTAGCCCTTGTTTGACATCCATTCTATTTCTCATTTTTTTTTTCTCTTTCTTCATTTCAATCACACATTCTATCAATAAAATAATATTACACATAAACCCAAAAATTCTCCTTACTTTTTAACCACACATTCTTCCATTAATCACTATTCCAAAATCTATTCTTTCCCAAAATGGGTGTCAAACACAAGCTTAATATACTTGTACATTGTGAATGACATCCCCTATATGTAAGAAATGAAAGTGTTTAAAATCAATGACCATAATTGCTGCTACATCAAACAATGTCAAATTTAATGTCATCCATAATGTATATATGACAAAACTAAACAAGTAACTCACATTGGAGGACTGGATCTTAGCTTCTCGAAGTTCTTTCCTCGAGTAATTAGCACATAACGTCCCACCTTTCACTACTATTGTGGAAAATATCATTACCTTTAATTTTTTTTAAACATTTTCACTCTTATTTCCACCATTCGTTGAAAAAAAAAATGTTATTTTCATCCATTTTCTCAATTAAAAATTGTGAAATAACGAATATACCATTTTCTTTAAATAAAACAAAAATAACAAGAAAAAAATTAATTGCAACCATAATTTCATCTTTTTTAAAATACGCAAATGAGTCTCAAATAAACTATTAAAATGGTATTTAACACATAATGTTCTTACCTTTCACTATTATTGCAAAAAAATACATACGTTTCTTTTTTGATATTTTTACCTTTAATTACACATTTAATTGAGCAAATCATCATTTCTATCAATTTTCATCTATTTTCTCAATAAATGACTGTGAAATGATGAATATACATTCTTAATTAAATAAAAAGGCTAAAGAATTAATTACAATCATAGACCCAAAATTTTTAAAAAAAGTGCAAACGAATCCCAAACAAATTATTAAAAATTAAAACTTTCATTTTTTTTTAAAAAAAGTGAAAAGAATCCCAAATAAATTATTAAAAAAATTACAAATTAGATTTTTTTTCTAAAAAAACAAGTTAGAACGAATCCCAAATAAATTATTAAAAATTAGAAATTAATTTTTTGAAAGAAAAAGTACAAACGACTCCCAATTAAATTTATTAAAAAATTAAAAATGCAAACGTGTCCCAAATAAATTATTTAAAAAATTAGAAATTTAAAATAAAAATCCTTTTTTAAAAAAAATAGGAAACTATATTCATCATTTCACAACTTTTTATTAAGAAATTGGATGAAAATGGATAGGATTAAAAATGATGGTTTGCGCAATCAAATGTATAATTAAGAGTGAAAATACCAAAAAAAAAAAAAAAAAAGTGCGAACGTTTTCCGTTATAATTGTGAAAAGTATGAACATTATATGCTAATTACCCTTTTAATAATTTATTTGAAACTCATTTGCCATTTTTAAAGAAATTTGGGACTATGATTGTAATTGCAATTAGTTTTTTCCTCTTTCTTTTTGTTTTATTTAAAAAGAAGAGTATATTTGTCATTTCACAACTTTTAATTGAGAAAATGGATAAAAATGACATTTTAATCAATGAAAAGTAGAAATAAGGGTGAAAATGTCAAAAAATGAAAGATAAGAACGTTTTTCACAATAATAGTGAAATGTATAGAGATTATGTGCTAATTACCATATTTCTTCCCATATCGAGCACTTGCAGAGTTTGATCTTATCCAATAGTAAGCAATACGCCTCATGCATCAATGAGACGGATGTCAAAAGTGTTTGGATAGATCTACCACACATTTAAGGCTACATATTCCTATAAACATTCTTTCAACTGGGCTTCACTGTACCCTTGTTTCGAGCAAGTGCAAGAAAACAAGGCCAGTAAAACCAGTGTATCATCAGAACCAATGTTTTAAAATGCACGAATATGCTTGATGATTTTTTTTAAACATCTCACATATGGGGTATGCACGTGATAATACGGTCAACTCATTTTGTTGACTGCATATACACGCTTAAACCCCAAAATGGGGTATGCACGTGATAATACGGTCAACTCATTTTGTTGACTGCATATGCACGCTTAAACCCCAAAATGTGCATATATTCATGTTAAAAATTGTGTTAAAACTAGCATATCAAAGTCGAATCCATTTTTATAACTAAAAAAAAAAAATTTGAATCCAACAAATATTAAATTAACCCATATCACTCAAACCCATTATACAACAATTTATGGAGTTTTGACGTTTTAAAAAAAAATCATAACAAGTTTTTCGTAGAGCTATAAACTATTTGAACCGAGACCGAGCCGCCTTCTTCTTCGATTTTTCTCTAATTTTACTAGCAAGTGAGTTAGTAATGAACAATCTTGAATTATTAATGGTTGTGATAATGAGGAGATTAATAATGTTAACCTATTATTTACAAAATATATTAGAAATTTTTGAGATGAAATAAAGAGATCGGTGAAGATAATTTTACATACATGAAAGATGACTTAGCTGAAGAGGAGTTTACATTGGAATCAGATAGAATTAAAAAAATATTTAGAATTTTTTAAGTCGATGTTCATGTCTAATCTAATTGTAAAAATTGATTACCAAGTAATTGTTGTATTTATAATATTGAGCATTATGTTTTTGTTTAAAAAAATTGAATAATATGTATACAATTTAAGCAATTATAGTATTTATGATTTTGAGCAATATTATTTTTTAAATTTAGAAGAATATGTATAAAGTTTAAAGAATGCATTATTTAATAAATTTATTAGTTTAGAATATTTAAAATAATATTAAAAATTGGAAAACGCATGCATAATTACGTATATGCTTCGCATAAATATGAATATTTCTATAATACTTGATACTCGATCGAAATACACCGTTACACATTATACAACCTTAATTAGAACCAGAAGCAACAACTATCTAGCAGTAGACAATCTGTCACAATCAGTAAATAAGATGTTGAAGTATAATTTTGGTTAAGCTTAATATATTGTCATACGCATTATATTCACCAAAAATGTGTGCAATTACCCGCTCTTTTCATCAGACACTTAAAACTATTAAAATTCAAAACAAAATTCTGATTTTATGAAACAGTTCCATTGTCGTTTAATAGTTTCATTTGACAACACTGAATTATTCAAACTGAAAAGAAAATGAGAGCAGTGTAGTAGAACCACCAGTGAGCACTGTCGAATGGACCGACCTTCGATTGAGTTCAAAATTTAAAAGTACTGATACCATCCCAATTTCTTTTGGAATTTTCAAGCTTTCAGAAACTAACCTTTCTTGAAATCCAGTTAAGTGCGTGGGCATAACTCAGTTCCATCTTGTTAGTCCTTGCTGCTTCATCACATAAGATTGAATAAATATCAGAAATTGCATCTAAACCGGATCTCTGGAAGTCATCAGATTACAAAGAAAAATTTGACATTTGCATTAATCCAAGTGCCTCATCGACATCACTCTGAGCAACAGTATCAGAGAACCTGAGTCTCGCAAGAGCCTGCAAAGAAGCAGATTAGGTTCCACGGTAATTAAGAATAAAGATATAAAACTAAGTATTTTATCATGAATCATTTCTTCGAATAACAGAAGACCATTGACCGTCTTAGTCCACTAGTTTAGTAGATTAATCTTGCACTGAGTTTCGTATCATTCTATTTCCATTCTGGCTATACATCACTAGTAACGGGACTTCATTTGTACCCTAACATATGGGAGTGATATGTGATAAGTGAACTAGAATCTCACAGCTGATATCCTAAGAATTCTGAGCAGAGTTCTAACAGTTGTATAAGAATGGAGAGTATTTGATCTGGCCTCTTCTTGCCTGATGCTGGAATAGGCACTAGCTATGTATTCCTCCAGTTCCTTTGGGACAGAGGGAGACAGTTTTCTTGCAGCTGAAATATATGCCCTGGCAACCATGAATACTAATCCAGGTCAAACTATGAGTAATTATACAAAGAGAAAAAATTATGTTTCATGTGTGGCCTGTGCAGTAGGTAATGCTTCTAAAGAAGCATCTCTTAAATTTCAAACTTGCAGGCATAACATAAAGAAAGAAATGGTACAGAAGTAGCACAGGCATTGCTGTTCTAGTTGTGGCAAGCAAATCTTCGTTCAGGTGAGTGTAATTATCAAAGAACGTCCAATTTTTATTACATTCACATGAAATATTCTTAAATTAATTAGACAGGGCAAGAAAGTAATTTCCAGTGACAAGCTAAACCAAAATACATTGAGTTGCGAATTTAACTTAGGACAGAAGGTTCAAGTGGAGTGAACCCAAGAGCTGGAGACTCTTTATTCTGGTGGACATAGACAACATCCCTAGCCATTTCAAGATCAGTATCCATGTCTGCTCGATCTAGGATCAACCACAGAAGATCGAATCTTTGATAGGTAAGCTGGAGGGAGATTGATATTTTCAGCCGGTGTCCTCCTTAAGTCATAGCTTCCCCTTCGGCACAAAGGACAGGATGCAAGCTTATCACTAAGCTACCAATTGAACAATGTATTTGTTAATAGAGTACTCCAATTTTGCTTGGAGGCCTTAGGCTTGCCTTGCTTAGACCAAAGAGCTAAATAAACCTGATAAAAGGCAGATAAAACTAGGTTTTCTATGTCCCTGTTTGATGGCCATTATTTGTTCTATTGAGGCTCGAACCCGAATCCATGATGTGTGCTCCCAAAATTGGCAAAAGCGTGTTTACTAAATGGCGTTTCTTTTAGTGTTGAATTTCTATCCTGATGATGACACGTGGTCTTCTATTGGCCGTTTGATCAGTGGTTTCTGATGTGTGATATAAATACCCACTTGGCTGGATTTTTATTTACTTGGTCTCTGGCTTTTCTCCTTCCGCCGTTCTTCTAGGTTCTTCTGAGAGTTTACCCTTTTATTGTAAACTAGGGTTTGAGATTTCGTGTTCTTCATCCCTTATGATGACCCTTGTAAACTGAGATATTTAGTGGTTTAGCCTCCGTAATATGTTATCTGAGTGATAGTCGCGAGAATAAGATGTTTCTTGCGGTCTTGTAATTTCAATAGGCTGTTGAAGGCTATCTTCTGTGATTCCTTCGTTCGATCTGCATTTGGTGTTAGAGATAAGTGCTTTTGTGCCTTTCTCTTGTATTTTGAAGAACGATCTGTAACTTTTGTTGCCATTTTGGGCTTGTTAGTGCAATCGAGCATTTATTCATTTAATGGATGCTCAACGGGGGATGTAGACGTTAGATCCGGTCGTCGAACCTCCGGGGCTTAGGCCAAAACATATCTTGTGTTCATTTTAATTTCTGCAACTTTTACTTTCTGTTGTGATTGATTCTTTTGTATCTTGTTTTAATATCGTGTGGTTTGGGCCTCTACAATGGTATCATAGTCTGGAACTGAAAGGACAAGATACCTGGATTTTCGAGGAAAAGTTCAATCTATTGTAGATCAAAATCTTTGGAACTGCTGAAAAGCAAGTTAAAGAATTCGAGTTTTTTGCTAACTCGCTGGGTGAGATCCTTCCTTCTATTTCTGTAAAAGTTTTAAATTCTTTTAGGGTTTCTTGATCATACCCTTGATTTACCAAAACACCGTTGAAACCCCCTTGAAACTATTCTTTGTCCAGTGGCTCCTGCGAGGCTCCTGGAATCTGAGATAAATCAAGTTTGTGCGTATTATCTGGAGAATCTTGCTGGAGTGATCTGTAAAACATAGAATGTGATCTCTGTTGTGTTCTTTAATTGAGCTTGTTCTGTATGTTTTAGTGATCTCTTTGATTGATACTTGATATCTTGTATTACTATGTGTTATACTGTGATTTCCTGAGTTGCTGAAATTGTTGTAAGTCTCTGATTATTTTCTACTATCTTGAATTCCTACTTGAGCATCATACCAGTTTTCAAACATGGCTTCTGCTAAGTTTGAAGTTCCTCAAGTTGATGGTAAATGTGATTTTAATATATGATGCCAAAAGATGAAAGCTATCTTAATGCAAATGAGAGTAGCTAGAGCTCTTGATAATAGTTGGCCTGCAGACTTACTACCTGCTAAGAAAACTGAACTTGAAGAGGTTGCATTGAGTATTATTTTCTTGTACTTATCTGATAATATTGTAAGAGAAATTGGTGAAACCAAAACTGCTTCTTAACTTGTGGGCTAAATTTCAATCCAAATATGTGACTAAGACTATCCCAAATAAATGTTTTCTGTTGAAACAACTCTTTTCTTTTAAAATGGATCCCTCTGTTGACTTAGATGAAAACTTGAACAGGTTTACTAAACTGACCATTGACTTAGCCAACTGTGATGAAAACTTTCAAAAGATCAGTTGGCTGTAATTTTGTTAAACTCCATTAGTGACAAATATAGAGACATCAAAGTTGCTCTTGAATATGGTAGGGCTGAGATCACTACTGATGATATTATTAGTGCTTTAAGAAATAAGGCACTAGAGATCAAGTCTGAAAATATGAGTCATAATGGAGAAAACATGTTTGCTAAGGGTAAAGGGTTTAGTAGACCTAATTTTCACACTAAGTCTTTGAATGAAAATAGGACCAAATGGAATGACAAGAATAAATTCAAGAATAAGGCAAAATGTAAGAAATATTTTCGTTGTGGTAAATTGGGTAATTTTATTAAAAATTGTTACAAGAAAAAGAATGAAGCAAAAGATAAAAGTTTCACTGATGGGAATGCTGCCTTAGCCTGTAATAAGATTGATTCTGGAGATGGTTTAGTTCTTGTTCATAATGAGAAGAAGTTGAGTAAAGAGTGGATTCTGGACTCTGGCTATTCCTTTCATATGTGTCCTAATAAAAACTGTTTTCTTGATTTTGAAGCCACCTTAGGGGGGCAAGTTATAATGAGAAATAATATGACTTGTAAAGTGAAAGGAATATGAACTATTAAACTGCTTCTTGAAACTGGGAAGGTACTCTTCTTAAAGGGGACCAGATATGTGCCTGAATTAGAGAGAAACCTGGTGTCTCTAGGAATGTTGGATGACATGGAGTTTAACATAAAATTGGGTCAACGACATATTGAAATTCTTAGGGGTTCTGATTTAATTATAAGCACCCTTAAGAGACATGGTCTTTATTTCTTGAATGCAAAGCCTTTACTTGGTTTAACTGCTGCTGCCCTATCTGACAATTTTATTTTGGCCAAACTGTGGCATGAAAGACTTGGCCATATTGGCAAGAAAAGTTTGAAATCTTTACAAAATAAAGGAGTTTTTGGAAAATAAAATCTTGGTGATTTTGGTGCATGTGACAGTGTGTTATTGGAAAGCAAGTTAAATTACCTTTCTTACCTGGAACTCATAAATCCAAACAAATACTTGAATATCTGCATGCTGATTTGTGGGGTCCTGCATCTGTGTGTACCTTATCTGGTTTTAGATATTATCTTTTGATCATTGATGATTTTTCTAGAAAAATCTGGGTTTTCTTATTAAAATCAAAAGATGAAACTTTTTCTATTTTCAAGGATTGGAAAACACAAATAGAAAATCAAACTGATCATAAGATAAAGACCCTAAACTGTTTAAATAAAGTATGAATGAATAGTACTTTATTAAATAAAGTAAGATGCATGCTCTTGAGTTCTGGTTTGCCTAAACTGTTTTGGGGTGAGGCTGTAAAAACTGCTGCATATCTTGTAAATAGAACACATACTAGTACTTTAAATTTTGAAGTACCTGAAACTGTGTGGTCTAAAAATTCTGTTGATTATTCTCATTTAAAAATATTTGACTGTGCTGCATATGCTCATCAAAATATTGAAAAATTAGAACCTAAATCACTTAAATGTGTTTTCTTGGGTTATGGAGAAAATATTAAGGGTTATAGACTATGGGTTAAAAATGAAAAAGGCTATAGGGTGATTGTTAGAAGAGATGTTATCTTTAATGAATCTATTATGCCATGTTTAGAAGGTAAGGAAAATAATTTGAATGAAAATGATGTTCAAATTGAGGTGGAGTCTCCTATTGTTGATAATGCACCACCTGCACTTGCTGTTGATGATTCTGTTCTTGATTATAATAATCTGCCTGTTGAAATTGATAATATTTCTGAATCTGAAGAACAATTTGATTTACCTAACCTACCTTTTGATGACTATCAACTTACAAGAGATAGAGAAAGGAGGCAGATTAGACTACCTGTTAGGTTTGATAATGATGAGTTTGTTTCATTATTTACTTATCAAGATAAATCTGAAAATGAACCTGACTCCTATGATGATGCTATAAACTTTAAAGATTCTATGTGCTGGAAGGTTGCTATGGATGATGAGACGAACTCTCTTCTTAAAAATAAAACATGGGAATTGGTTAAAAGACCTAAAGGCCAAAAGTTTATTGACTGTAAGTGGATTTTCAAAATAAAAGAAGGTGAATGAGGTAATAACAGTGTAAGGTATAAAGCTAGATTAGTAGCAAAATGTTTTACACAGAAAGAAGGTGTTGATTACGCTGAAATATTTTCTCATGTTGTTAAATATACCACCATTAAATGCATACTTGCTCTTGTTGTTCAATTTAGATGGGAACTTGATCAATTAGATGTTAAAACTACTTTTCTCTATGGTGATTTAGATGAAAAGATATATATGAGACATCTTATTGGTTTTGTTAATGGTAATCTTGAAAATGTTGTTTGTTTGTTAAAGAAATCTCTCTATGGGCTTAAACAAGCCCACAGGCAGTGGTATAAAAGGTTTGACACTTTTGTTTTGAAACATGGTTTTCAAAGAAGCAATTATGATGTATGTCTGTACTATAAAGGTAATGGAGGTAAGAATTCTCTGTACTTAGTACTATATGTTGATGACATGTTGCTTGCTAGCTGCAATAAAACTGAAATTGATGACATCAAATGTATGTTAAAATCTAAATTTGATATGAAGGATCTTGGTCAAGCTAAAAAGATCATTGGCATGCAAATCTTGAGAAATAGGGATAAGGACATGTTATTTTTGCATCAACATGATTATGTGGTTAAACTTCTGAAAAGATTTAACATGTCTGAATGTAAACCTGTGACACTGCCTCTTTCTAATCATTTTAAACTATCATCTAATTTCTGTCCTAAAACTGATGAAGAATTTGATAGAATGTCAAAAGTTCCATATGCAAATGTTATTGGTTCAGTGATGTATCTTATGGTTTGTACCAGACCTGACCTAGCACATGGTATTAGCATACTTAGTAGGTTTATGGGTAATCTTGGTGAAGAACCCTGTAATGCTTTGAAATGGCTTTTAAGATACCTCAAAGGAACTTTAAATTTAGGACTTGTGTTTAAATTTGATAAAAGAGGAATTATGTTAAAGCTGACTTTGCTGGGGATAGGGACAATAGAAAGTCCACTTCTGCTTATTTCTTTACTTTGTGTGATACTGCCATAAGCTGGAAATCCCAACTGCAAAAGGTTGTTGCCCTATCTTCTACTGAAGCAGAGTATATAGCTGCTTCAGATGCTGTTAAAGAAGGAATATGGCTTAGTAGACTATTAAATGAACTTGGCTTTGTTGATGAAAATGCAATTCTGTATTCTGATAATCAAAGTGCAATACACTTGAGTAAAAATTCCATGTTTCATGATAGAACTAAGCATATAGACATTAAATATCATTTTATTAGAGATGTCATATCAAAAGGAATTATGAAAATTGGTAAAATTCCTACTCATGGGAACTAAGATAATACCTTTAAACAAGTTTCTTAACTGTTTGAAGTTGTTATCTATTGATACATTGTAATGCTGAACATGTACTTGGAGCAAATGAAATAAATGTGACAGATTGTTCCTGGCTGCATTGTATAAGTCCAATTTCTGGTAGCAAGGTGGAGATTGTTGAGGCTCAAACCCAGATCCATGATGTGTGCTCCCAAAATTGGCAAAAGCGTGTTTACTAAAAGGCGTTTCTTTTAGTATTGAATTTCTATCCTGATGATGACACGTGGTCTTCTACTGGCCGTTTGATCTGTGGTTTCTGATGTATGATGTAAATACCCACTTGGCTGGGTTTTTATTCACTTGGTCTCTGACTTTTCTACTTCCGCCGTTCTCCTAGGTTTTTCTGAGAGTTTACCCTTTTATTGTAAACCAGGGTTTGAGATCTCGTGTTCTTCATCCCTTATGATGAACATTATAAACTGAGATCTTTAGTGGTTTAGCCTTTGTAATATGTTATATGAGTGATAGTCACGAAAATAAGAGGTTTCTTGCGGTCTTGTAAGTTCAGTAGGCTGTTGAAGGCTATCTTCTGTGATTCCTTTATTTGATCTGCAGTTTGGTGTTAGAGATAAGTGCTTTTGTACCTTTCTCTTGTATTTTGAAGAACGATTTGTAACTTTTGTTGCCATTTTGGGCTTGTTAGTACAACTGAGCATTTATCCATTTAATGTATGCTCAACGGAGGATGTAAGCATTAGATACGGTCGCCAAACCTCCGGGGCTTAGGCTAAAACATATCTTGTGTTCATTTTAATTTCTGCAACTTTTACTTTCTGTTGTGATTGATTCTTTTATATCTTATTTTAATATCGTGTGGTTTGGGCCTCTACATGTTCAAAACAATGTTTTGAATATTGAAACTTTGGAGAATGTGTGGTTAAAAGTAGGAAAAAGTTTTTGTTTACGTGCAGAACATTTTATTGTGTGAACGTGTCGTTGAAAACGAGTATGTAGGATAAAAAGTTTTGAAATAATGGTTGTCAAACAGGGGCTAAAACATAGAAACAACAGCATTGAGATGCACGATGGGGTACCAAGTAGGATTGGCACCAGTAAAGACAGCAGTCCGTACATTCAGGGATGTAGTGATCCTAGTCTTTGCGATGCTAACAGTCTTCTGTTCCATTACTTCATGTATTGTTGCTGTACGATCTGATTCATCCATCTTATCAAACTCATCAATGGCACATATACCCGTATTTGCTAGTACCTGTAAAAGCAGTGAAAATGGTGTCAATGTAAAAAATCACATAGATAATATTGTATCCTGAAATTTCAATGCAGGGTTGTTAAATTCTTGATATCTCACCTAGGCTCCGCATTCTAGGACCATTTCATTTTTTCACTGGATCCTTCTGAACAGCAGCAGTCAGACCAACTCCACTACTTTTTACCAGTGGTATATACGTCTCTGGGTGCAACATTGATTATGTGCTTGAGAAGCTGACTTTTCGCCACTTGGATCACCCATCAAACAGATATGGAGATCTCCTCTAATCTGCAAATTTATTGACGGGCTTCATTAGCTCAAATGTGGGGGGGTAAAAGATTCCAGAAATGAAAATTTTGTTAGGATCTAATAAGGAAGCTTTGCATTCACCAAACAAGATTTAATATGGTACAATTGAAGTAATAGATCACCAAACACAAAGACAAGATTTAAAGTAAAGAAAACATAAGAGAGAATTAATGGAAGAAGAAGATGATTTTATTTCAACCAATGGAGAGCATAAATTATACAATGTGTATAATGCTTCGAGAAATATGAAGGGAGGGTCTACATATTTATAGGTGCATACCAAACCATAAATATGGAAATAATATAAAAAATAATGTGGAATAGTGGAAATAATATTTTTCCAATAAAATCACGTGAAATAAAAGGAAACAATATCATGTGAAAATAAGGAAACAATATTTCCCAATATTTTTCCCAATAAAACAATGTGCAAAGAAGGGGAAAAATATTCTCAAAATAATCCACAAAATTTGAGTCACCAAACCTAACAAATTTCTCATTTCCCAGGTAACGAAAAGTAGATACAAAAGTTGCCTTGTGTAGTTACCTCATCCCATCCTTCAATTTTTTATGAGGGGCACCAATTAAGAGAAGAAGTAGGGCTTTCTTAATATCTTGGTTCCCATAAATTTCTGGGGCTAATGACCGTGCCAGTTTATTGTAAATATCACCATCCTCAACTAAGCGTGCAATTTGTTCTTCCTCATCTCCAAACTAAATATCTACCACAGTACGAAACATGTCCAAATGTCTTCTAACTGGTTCTGCACGCCCTTACAAGATGTACAATTGAGACTTTTTTCGTCCCTCAAGTACCACCCGAGCACCACTACGACCTTCAAGACTCCACCTCCACCGGAGAACGTGTACCCCTTTGACTCTAGGATACTCAATGAAATGAGGTTCTTACCTAAGTCTGAAATATGTCGAACCTGGTCAAGTGTTCTAACCGTCCCATCCAATAACCTTAATCTGATTTTCCCAACTCCAACTATCCTGCAAGATTGGTTGTTTCCCATGACAACTCCACCTTATGTCACTACCTCATATGCTTCAAATAAGTCCCGATTAGGACATATATGATATGAACAAGCTGAATCCAAAATCCATTCCTCATCAGGCTTGGACACAGTATCAGATATGGTCAACACCACAACTTCATCATTCTCAAAGTATTCGGCAATATTAGTCTCATCCATATGATTAGATTGTCTGCCATGAGTTGTAGGCAAATTACCTTTGTTCTGCAACTTGTCACAATCCTTCAAAATGTGCCATTTCCTCTTGCAATAGAAACAAACCACATTGCTAAATTTCACCCTCGACTTACCTCTTCGTCGATCACCATGAGTCACAAGATCTTGCTCATCCCTTGATGTAGCTTCGACAAGATGGTTCATCTTCTCCTTAGAGAATAACGCATCATACACATCCTCAACGGTGAGTGTATCACGGCTATATAAAATCGTGTCTCGAAACGACGAATATGAAGAAGGTAAAGAGCATAATAAGATTAAGGCAAGATCCTCTTCATCATATTTTACCTCTAACGTCTCCAAATCAGCGACGATCTCCTTAAACACGGCCAAATGAGCTTCCACTGAATCTCCGTCTGCCATGCGATGAGAATAAAGCCTCTGCTTCAAATGCAACTTACTGGTCAGACTTTTGGTCATACAGAGTTGCTCCAACTTCAACCACAATGCAACTGATGTCTTCTCCTTCAATACGTCCTGAAGAATGTTGTTAGATAGATGAAGGTAAATTTGAGGCAAAGCATTTCAATCCTTCCTTTGCTTCTCCTCTATTGTCCAAGTTGCGGGCATCTTCTCAAATCCCAACAACGCATCATCCAGATCCATCTGTGCCAACACAGCTCTCATCTTTACTTGCCACAACGAAAATCTTGTACTGCGATCCAAAAGCGGAATATCAAACTTCATTGAAGCCATTGCACAAAAAAAATTCCAGAAGTAAATTTTCACAACGCCTGAGCTCTGATACCACTTGTTAGGATCTAACAAGGAAACTTTGCATTCACCAAACGAGATTTAATATGGTACAATTGAAGTAATAGATCACCAAACACAAAGACAAGATTTAAAGTAAAGAAAACACAAGAGAGAATTAATGGAAGAAGAAGATGATTTTATTTCAACCAATGGAGAGCATAAATTATACAATGTGTATAATGTTTCAAGAAATATGAAGGGAGGGACTACATATTTATAGGTGCATACCAAACCATAAAGATGAAAATAATATAAAAAATAATGTGGAATAGTGGAAATAATATTTTTCCAATAAAATCACGTGAAATAAAAGGAAACAATATCACGTGAAAATAAGGAAACAATATTTCCCAATATTTTTTCCAATAAAACAATGTGCAAAGAAGGGAAAAAATATTCTCAAAATATTCTACAAAATTTAAGTCACCAAACCTAACAAATTTCTCATTTCCCAGGTAACGAAAAGTAGATACAAAAGTTGCCTTGTGTAGTTACCTTCATCCCATCCTTCAAATTTTGATGAGGGGCACCAATTAAGAGAAGAAGAAGGGCTTTCTTAATATCTTCGTTCCCATAAATTTCTGGGGCTAATGACCGTGCCAATTTATTGTAAATATCACCATCCTTAGCTAAGCGAGCAATTTGTTCTTCCTCATCTCCTCTAAGTTCATATATGCGCTTGTGTTCACCACTAAGCACTTTGTTCTAGTTCAAATACTTCCACAAGATGATAACTGAATAGTATGTCCCTCTAAAATAGAAATAGATATGAGGATATTTCTCCAAACAAACTAACAAGAAGTATCAGATTCTGTCTAAAATACTCTGCGTAAACATAACATAGTTTCTTACCATTCGCATTCTACAACTGAAGAAGACAATGCCATGAAAAGGATTCATGGTCATTCTTTGTCATGTATACTTAATCTCCTTTGTCCTTTCCATATATCTCTCCAAAAACTTGAACAAAACCTCATTTAGGTTCTATGATGGTGGCGAGAATTAAAACAGTCCCACAACAGCCTTAAAAGAAAAAAAAGAGCAATGATCTTGTGCCTTCAAAATGAAATGTTGCCTCGATGTTGATGTCGTTTCAAAAAATGTCATGCCTTCAAGTAAAAGAAAGCATCAATGCTAAAAATGGTAAAAATGGCTTACTCTACATTTTTTTTTCTTGAAATGGGTGATAGACATGGCTTCTAAATATGTATCAGCAATTATGCCAGCTTGCATTGCTCTAAATCCAGTAAACAATATTGGAAGAAATATACCTGATAATTCAACAACATAGAAGACATTGACATTTACAATAACAGCAATGAGTACCCGTTCCTCTTTTTGAAATTTGCTTTGATATAGTAAAGTTACTCAGAAAATGACAATTGGAATTATGTATTTCAATAAACCAATACTTTAAAAAGAATATACTGCATAATAAAGCATCCACCCAGTCCACAAATGCTAGGAACAAGAATTTTGTAGCTATACATACAAATTATCAGATGGTTCCTTTAGAAAGAAATTAGAAAAGTCAAATATCCCCAACCTTCCTCGTGAGTTCTTCTCTAAAATGAACAGTCATTGATCGAGGAATGTGACCTTTTGGAACATGTTCGGCTAGCTCTTGAATTTTGGCCTGAAATCAATGTTAAATTCACGTAAAAAGAACTCCTATGAGTAAACGGTATTTCGTCTTAAATCGTTATAAAGAATTTAAGATGAAACCTCCTGAAATTTCAAAAACTTAAGGTCTGTTCTCTTTACTATTTTTAGACCATTTTCAATTTTCAGTTTTCGAAAATACTGAAAACACGTTTACTTACCTGTTTTCAGGAACGAATTTCCAAAAACGAGTTTAGAATTTACGAAGAAAACGAAGAATGCCAAAAAAGTTTTTTTTTGGCTATTTTCAGTTAAAACAAAGCAAAAACTTCATTTTTTTTTTATTTTTTGAAAACAATTTTTCAAAATGACAAAAAGAACATGTTTTCAATAATCTCAAAATGGACACTCAAAACACAAAACTCAAAATGAATTCAAAACTAAAAACAGAAATACGAATAGGGATGGCAACGGGGCGGGGCGGGGGCGGGGATGCCCTCCCCGTCCCCCGCCCCGTTAAGAAATTCATTCCCCGTCCCCGCCCCGTTCCCCGTTTAAGGCGGGGCGGGGCGGGGGCGGGGCGGGGCGGGGCGGGGTAGGTTATTTCCCCGTTTATTCCCCGTTTAAATTTTTTTTTTTTTTTTTTTTAATTTATTTTTATTGTCCATATTCATTATATTTAAACAAATAATTTTAGTTGCTATTTTCTATTAGAACTAACGAAAATGTTCATTTAAAGTATTGAATTCTAAAAAAAAAAAAAAAAAAAAAATTTTTTTTTTTTTTTTTTTTTTTAACGAGGCGAGGCGGGCGGGCGGGGACCCCGTTACCCGTCCCCGCCTCGTCCCCGCCTCGGGGAATAATTCCCCGCCCCATCCCCGCCCCGTTACCCGTTTAAGCGGGTTTTCCCCTCCCCATTCGGGGCGGGTCCCCGCTGGTATCGGGTTTGTCGGGTTTTTTTGCCATCCCTAAATACGAAGAGAACAACCCCTTGGATGCTCAGAGTTAGGAGATGAGGTTCCCTTTCGCTAGATTTGTTTTGCAGAGGTTGGATGGGCACTCAAATAGAGGCATAAATACTCGAGAACTGACCTCCTATTTATCACAAAATTTAAATTATAACTAATTACATGGAGTCGAGGATATCAAGAATCGCAGTTGAGCAAAACACTACCTGGTAGATTTCAAATCCACACTCTTCACGTGTATACATCTACTTTCATCAACGGTTTGACAACTGAATAACGTGTCACAATGCCAGATATTAATAGAATGTGTGGAATTACAGCAAGCTAGAAGCAACTAGGAGGCAGCTCAAATTAGTTACGAAGCACAGCTAGAAGTTAGTGAAATGCAGTTGCTATTAGGATAGTTGTGGTAGTTAATCCACGTGTCGAGTTTGTAATGGTTCTTGTAATCAGTTAGTTAGTTTGTTATCTATTTATACTACAATGTAAAGTCATTTGGTTTTGGGAAATAATATTGATTCAGAATTCATTCCATTTTCTCTCAATATGGTATCAGAGCATTGATAGACTTTTCATCTCTGTTGTTCTTCATCTACTTCTTCTTCTTCTTCCTATTTCTTGTTTCAAAAATTTGAATAAACACGATGGCAAATGAAACTGTTGATCAAAATCAATTAAACAATTCCACATCAATGAGTTATTCCACCATTGATGATGGCTCTAACCCTTATTACTCACATCACTCGAATAGTCCTGTACTATACTACTTCAATCAACATATATGACAATATCAAAATACACATAAATTCGTTCTAAAAAACTTTCAAAAATGGCTAAATAACACGCTAAAGTGGTATTAAAACAATGAGTAAAATACACTCATCATATATTAATTCCATTTACGTGAGTGTTTTGCATATTTAAAATGGTTACCATAATGTCATATTTAATATTAATAAACAAATTTATTGTTCTCGTTGCTAATTATGTTTTGCAATAGAATGTACCTTTGACGTCCTTCACGATCAACATGCTTAGAAGAATTAATTATAATGTGTATATAATTCTATTAAAATGCAATAAAATATAGGATATATTCGCTTAATTGTATGCTTATAGTTCCATGACTTGCCATTTTTAAGTAATTAAACTTACAGGGACGGATTTAAGGAGTTTTTTTATGTGTAAATTCTTTTTTTACGTATTAATTCGGCTCGTGGTCCAATTCGGGATCTGTCTCTGTAAACTTAGACATCTCTTTGGAAACTTTCATATTTTTATATCAAGTAAATTCCATTTACTTAAACTGATTAATAATTAAGCAAGAAATTAAGCTTTGACTGACTATTGAAATTAGAGACTCGAGATTTTATTAATTATGTAACAAAAACTCTCCCTTTACAGTGAATATATTATTCGAAGTCTATACCCTTCCTAATACTAAACATCTCATTACAAAATGAAGTCTCCTTTTTTATTTATTTGAATCGAGAAAATACTCAATTCTTCTACTGTTTCATCTTCTTGGATTTTAAGACTTGCACATAAGGTAATAAAAATTTATCTTGACATCTTTCTTGCGCTTGAATTTATTTCCATGTCATGATAAGTCAACTCTACATAATTTGAATAGTAAGAATAATTGTCCGTTCCATTTTCACACGCACACACAAGCATGTATACACTAGTAGTGGCAATGGGCCGAGCGGGCTCGACTCGGCCAGTATGCCCATGAGCTCGTCTTGTTACTCAAGGGTCGAGCTCGGCTCGGCTCAACCCGTGAGCTCGTGGGTCGGCTCATGAGCTCGTTAAATTTTTTTTTTTTTTGAAGATATACATATTTTTCTGAAAAAAATAAAAAATAAACTTTCACAAAGACGAACCCACGAGCCGCTCGCTAGCGAGTTGCCCGCTCGGCTTGTGCACGGGCTCGTCATTTGACGAGCCCGAGCAACCCACAAGCTAAGTTTTCACAAGCCGAGCGGTCGATTGGCAAGCCACTCGGCTAGTTCGGCTGGGCCACTCGGCCTGTTTGTCATCACTAGTATACACTTAAATGTTATGTATATGTATTTTTATGATTATCCTTTTTTTTTTTAAACCACATGCTAGTATATTGAATTGATCATTACCTATCACTTCCTTTATTGGTTTTCAAAGAAGTCTAGTATTACTAATTTAAGTGCATTTTGGAATAGCATTTTTTGAGCCACATTTTTTCTAATAAAATGCATATTGGAATAATATTTTGATGGAGAACGAGTGGTAAAAAATAAGAAAAAAATTTGGTTTGCATGTAATATTATTTTATTAAAAAATATGTAATTGAAACAAGAAAGAGAAAAATATATTTTGAAAATAATGTGAACCAAACAAGGGCTTACCATTTTAATTATTGGTTTGGTCCTTTTGAATGCCTATTTTGTCATATAATTGTTTGCCATGTATTAAAATTCATCCATTTGTTCTGGATGTTTAGTCGATCAAGTCTAGTTATTATATGTTGAATTGTCACAATAATAAATAAAACAGTGAATAATACAAGATTTGTTGACGCAGAAAACCTTTAATTGGGTAAAACTCTAGGACCATCCCAATAACTTTCAATGTAGACAATAAGAACTTACATTATGATCTAGTCTAGAAAATTCACTAGACTCGCTAATATAATTCATGTAATCTCCAAGATATGCTGGAACTTGTTTCACTCACATTTGCTTCCGATCTTCTGGAATTGTTTATTTCCCGTCAATCACCAATAACACTTTGTTCTTGTACTCTTTCTGTGCTTCTGTTTCAACCCCCTTCAATCTTCAACAACCTCTAAAAGTCATTAAGAAAGTACTTTCCTGGTTATATTTAAGAAGTTGGTGTTTTTAATTATTTCAATTTGATGTTTTTCTCAACTTTTGGTTGATTGATCTCAAAAATTAAATGTTTAATCTCAACGTTTGGATATATTGTTGTATCTTGGAATGATGTTATGAGAATGTATTATAATGATCAACCACACACACAAACGTAATGGGCATTGGATATTTATAATATGTGGTATTTGAATAGTATAGGATAGATAGAACTCTTAAAAATCGCGAACTGAGGTTTTTCGAAAAACACCGTAGCCAGCGCGAGGACGTTTGGTTCTGTTTTGGACGCTCGAGCATCAGTTTGGCGGTAGGCTAGCATAAATCTGATAATTCTTTCTCCATGTTCCATGCTCAAACCCAAAAACTCATAGTTTATCTATACAACACCCCAAAAAACTACTTGAATTTTACAACTTTTTTATAACAATCATTTTGTTTAAAAAAATTGCCAATACAACTTAAGACTTAACAAACAGGTAGTAAGAATTCTTGTGCATATATATAATGCTTGTCAATTTTATTAATGCCAATGCTTAATCACCAGTAAAGTTTATAAGAGTAGCCAAACATGTTCATAGTCAATTTGGATTCTGCCCTATGTGTCATTTAAAACAATTTATACATGTAGTCATTGTGATAAATATGATTGTAGGTAACGCTAAATAAATTATGCAAATACGGTGTCTCACGTGGTGGCAACGTGGAATTTCAAATTAATTTTTTAACCTATGAAGTTAAATTATTCTTCATTAAGATAAGTTTACAAGAAAAGTTGATAATTCTAAAATGATACTTAAGATGAGATAACATATTATCTATTTAATATAATAATAACAGTTAAAGATGAGTTAATTAGAAAATTTATTTTAATAATTGATAATGAACTAGGACTTTTGGCACATTGATTTTGTGGGTGGCTAGAAACATGTCCACTTGTCATTCTAAAAGTAAATTGTTCGGACTTAAGGCAAATAAACTTCTCGTCGTTTTTATGCGTACGTCATATGGTTAAATGTATAAATGTGTTGTCTTGATTATCTTTATGTAAATATAATGTTTGGTTATTATATTCTATGTCACAAATGTTTAATACATATTCATACATGCCAATGCATCTACAAGTATACATGAAGTTTCAAAATATAAAAAATTTCCAAATATCATGACTCAAGTGATATTTAGAAAGATACGTATCCTGAATATTTTTGTTATGAGATGTATGTTTATGCCACGAAGGTGTGAGTGGGGTATCGGTGCACCCAACCAATGTTAATATTAATGTTAACTGCTCTACGATACTACCACTAGATTCGATCATGTTCCAAATAACATGGCCCATTGCATTCTGATTGGCCATGTGCGATATATCAAGTGAGCTTACGACTTTAACATCAAGACTTTTAAAGAAACGAAAGAAAGATGATACATATTTAAAAGAATATTGCTACTTGTACCAAGTAGCTTAACAAAACTTGTTGACATAATGAGGTGTAGGGTTGAGATTTTGTAAATGGACAGCTAAGATTTATTAAGAAAAACAATACTTTATATTTTTGTCTTTTTATTTGTATTTTGTCTATTATACCCCTACTTGTATATTTTAATTGTTTCCGCTTATTAATTGGTATCAGAACCTAGTAACGAAATTGAAGAAAATTTTTAGAACTTTGGAAATATATTCTAAGATGAATAGAAAAGATAAAATGATTTTAAAAGAATTACAAAATATTAATATATTAATTAGAACTAATAGAATTAAATTACAAGAATTTGCAACAAATTTAGGTATCAGATTTAAATCTCTAAGTGAAGAGATAAAACAAATTAATAACTCTCAACAATTAGTTGAAATAAAAAACAAAGTATTACAAATTTTGGTAGATGAATCTCCCGAATATGAAGAAGAAGATATTATAATAAATCAATTTTTAGAACAGTATGATAAGTATACTCAGCCTTTAGAGAAAACTGATATTTTAAATCAAGATTTCATAACTCATATCAAGAATATGGAATCAAATCTAGAAATTGTTAATAATAATATTAAGATAGGACCAAAAATCTTATACAAACAAATTGAATCAAAATTTAAAGATTTGAAACATAAAAAAGAATCTTATGTCTCAATTGAACCACCTTTACCAGCTTATGTTATAGAAGAATTAGAAACAAAATTCTTTGAAGCTAGTGGAGAAGAATTAGAAGCTTATAAACAAAATTTAGAACAATTAGCTATTCAAACCGAGAATATATATATGAATGATCATCTACCTAAAGACGAAACTACTGAAATTAATACTCCACCTTTAAATCAACAAGTTGAAAATCAATCGTTAGTAGGAGAAACAAGTAGAACTAATATAACTTCAGATTGGACTCAAGTCGAATCTAATGACTGAAATTTGGAATGGATAAGAGAATATGGAAAGGAAAGAGAAGGTTATAATTTTAGGAAAGAACCTAAAACTATTTCTACTAAGCATATAAATTTTAGGGATAATAATCCAGTTAAACTATTTACTGAACAAATTCCTACAATAGAAATATGGCTAGATGTTGATGATAGAAATAATAAAAGTGAAATTATTGACTCATGGGCAAAAGCTACTGATTTAGCTGTTGCTTTTCATAAGTGGAATACCACTCAAGCTTATAACTTTATAATTCACACCTTTAGAGGAATTACTTCAGATATCTGGAGAAGAACTTCTGAAAAAATTAAAAATAAAATTAAATATGGACAAAAATCTACTACTACTATAGATAGCAATGAAAGTTTAGATGCTGAAAATTTTTAAAAAGTTTAAAACGAATTGAAAATTTCTTTAGACAAATATTATTAGGAGAAGTTATACCAGAAACTAAGATTGATATGATTACTCAAGAAACTTTACAAGCAGAAGAGAAATAGAATTATTAAAAATTTGTGATGTGTGTGAATTAAATGAATATACTAAGAAATTTGAAAAAATATATATCAAAGCATCCAAATTATAAAAGAATTGAATCTATCTGAGGAAGATCAAAAATTATTAAATAGTTATTTTCTTAAATTATCTTAGCCATGTGGTCAGAAACTATTTGAAAATTACAAAATCTATTGGAATAAAATAGAATGGGAAGATCCTAACTATAGAACAGATACTCTAGGAATGCGAACTTCATTTGCTAAGAGAAAAATATTTGAATGGTGTAAAAAATCAATGTATCAACACTTATTTAGGAAATATGGTAAAAAAAACTAGTTTATGTTGTTATGGAGAAATAGCAGCAATACCACAATTTGGTTGTCATCAACTATCCAATAAACTATATTATAAAATGAAATTTAAAAGATATCTTAAACCTTGGAAGAAAAATAAAGGATTTAAGAGCCATAAGAAATATTTTAAGAAGAAAAACCATGGAAAAAAGAATTTAATCAATATAGAAAACCTCAGAAAAAATCTAAAAAAGAATTTTATAAAAAATGTAAATGTTTTACATGTAATGAAATATGGCATATATCTCCTTATTGTCCTAATAAAAATAAAAAATTAAATGTCAAATCTATTAGATTGATGGAAGAAATAGAATACGATTCAGAATATGAGATAATTGAAGATTTAGATGAACTATCTGAAACAGACTCAATTTATGAGTTAGATATAGAAGAAATTGAAAAACCAGAATATGAACAAATCTACATGAATCAGGAGACTGTAGACACTACTGAAACTACATTAGATACTGAAGAAGGAACTTCACAAACTGTTGTGTTTGATGAAAAAAGATATGAAGCAATAAAAGAAAAATAAATATCTTTAAGAGATAAAGATGTGTTTGTTAGACCAATATTACCTTGGTTCAACAAAACTATATACATTACTAAATATGATGAAGTACCTATTAACATCGAAAATGTTAAAAACAATATCACTACACCTCTAATAACCAGAGAATAGGTTAATAAAGAACTAGCTAATATAAAAAGAACTACTGGAGAAAGCTTAAAGAATATTGTAATTGGAGGAATCTAAATCATGATTAAATGATATTTTAGAGAGATAGTGGATATTTCTATACAAATATACTTAATGGATAATAGAATTCATCATGATCCTATGGACGCCTTATTAGAAGTTGTCTCTGGAAACCTTGTTTATAAGAAAATCATATTCACTATAAGACCTGGATTTGCCATGTCTTTATTAGATGAAAACTTAAGTCTAGGATTAAATCTATATCACAAAATTGATAGATTAATTATGCCACCAAGAAGTAAAGCTGTAACTTTACATTGTAAAGCTTTATATGCCTTTACTACTACGCATCAAAAAGAAATCAATAAGATCTCAGGAGACTTCATTCAAATTCATGAAGACTTTAGAGACATTACACAATTTACACCACCAAAAATGTTAAGCAATAATAATATTTCCTTACCACAAGATATATTGCTTGATTTTCATCAGCAATCTCGAAGAATAGACAACAATGTAGGAAATCAAGGATTAGTCACCCTGAATACATCAGGACAACTTGTAACTAGAATGCCTAGTAGAAAAATAGAAAGAAGTATCAGCACTAGAGAATTTTCAAGCTCTATGAGACCATCTACTAGTAGAAATTACCCAACAATACCTAGAAATAGTATTGATATTGATCTAAGAAAATGTGAGGAAGATAATTTCCTTATCTTAACAGAATATATCAATAATCAAAATAACTACGAAGAAATTATAGCCCTTGTTAATACAGGAGCTAGTACTAGTCATATTAGAGCAGACTTAGTAGAACATTTAATAGAAGAGAATTTACCACAAGGAATAACTCTTACCGATTATCACGGGATTAAATATGAAATTAGAACATTTGTTAATCTCGAACTAAGTTTCACAGACATAAAAGGAGAACAATTTAAATTAAATCTTAATATCCATAAGGATTATAGAAAGGGAAAATATATTAGTCCAATATTACTTGGAATGAACTTTCTTGAAAATGTTTCACCATTTTATATCCAGAAAGATACTCTACAAATAAATATAGAAGGAAAACAAAAACTTCTTCCTAGAGTTAATAAAAACAAGGAACCAATTTATATGATACAAGGAATCGGATCAATCAAAACTAGTATACTTACTCCATATATTAAGATAACTCTCAATTTACCAGATTATTGTATGATAAAATTCTATACCATAATTGATACTGGATCATATATTTGCCTATGTAAAAGAAATGTGTTCCCAGAACATTACTATAAAAAAGATTATAAGAAAACAATTTATGGTTAAACAACCAGTGATATTATAGAAATCTATAGAGATTTTGTAGAAAATGTTCTCATCATTATAAAAAATAGAGAATGTTTTGTTCCACAAATATATGCAACATATAAAATTGGATGTGATATCCTTTTAGGAGAAAATTTCATCTATACATATAGCCCATTTACACAATATAAAGATATTTTTGAGTTTACTACACCATGTAATCACAAAATTAAAACACCAAAAATCTATAAAACAATTGGAATTGCACATCAACCAATTCACCATAGATTTAGACATCAGAGTTCTACAGGTAAACGTGGTGGATGTTATACATAAATCAATCAAAAATAAAAAATTTCAGTATTAAGAGTTGAAAATTTAGAAGAAGAATTAGAAAGTGTTAAATTAGAACTAAAAGAATATTATCATGAATATCCCCTAACTAAATGGGATAAGGATAAAAATATGGCTACTATTGAACTAAAAAGCCCAGATGGTATCTGGAAACCAATTCTCTTATAGTGAAGAAGATAAAAAAGAGTTTGAAATCCAAATTAAAGAACTCTTACAATTAGGAGTAATAAGAGAATCAACCAGTCTATATAATAATCCAGCATTTATGGTAAGAAATCATAGTGAAATCAAAAGAGGAAAAGCTAGAATGATAATTGATTATAGAGACTTAAACTCTAAAACTATACCGAATAGCTATAAATTACCAATAAAAGAATTGTTAATAAAACAAATATAGGGAAGCAAAATATATTCTAAATTTGATTGTAAATCAGGATATTGACAAATAAAATTAGATGAAACTTCAAAACCTTTAACTAGTTTTACTACCCCTAATCCATTAGGACAATTTGAATGAAATGTTATGCCATTCGAATTAATGAATGCACCAGCTATATTTCAACAAAGAATGGATAAGATTATCAGACCCATAAAAGATTTCTGCATTGTTTATGTAGATGATATCCTTATTCATAGTAAAAATTTAAAAGAACATATAGAATATCTTAAAATTTTTATTATATTGCCAGAAAATATGGATTAGCTCTATCTGAAAGAAAAGCAAAAATAGCTAAAACTGAAATTGAATTTTTAGGATATATTTTTACAAAAAAAAAAAAAAAAATACTTCAACAACCTCTCATTGGAAAGAAGATTATTGAATTTCCAGAAGTAATTAGAGATAAGAAAGAGCTGCAAAACTTTATTGGATTATTAAACTATTCTGAAAATTTTATAAAAAATTGCTCAAAATATAAAGTTCATTTTACCAGAAAACTTAGAAAATGAGTTGTATGGGAATTGACACAAGAAGATATAGATATGATAAACAAAATAAAGAAAATATGTGAAAATCTACCAGAATTGAATATTTCAAATGATGATGATTTCTATATTTTAGAAACTGATGCATTTTTATTATATTGGGGAGCAATCCTTAAAAGAAAAGAAAACCATAAAGAATTTCTTTGTAATCTTTTGTGTAAATGCCTAGAAGAACTTGTTACTTATACTTGAGGTGCTTTCAAGGATGTTGAAACGAGGTATGATATTAATCGAAAAGAATGTTTAACTGTCAAGAAATGAGTAGCTAAATTTGAACTTTATTTGTTACTTAAGAAATTTCTTATTAGAACAGATAATACTAAGGTAAAATCATTATTGACAAACAAATTTGGAACAAGTGCAGCTGAAAGGCCACTTATTAGAATGCAAATGTGGTTTGCACCATTTAAATTTGATGTTGTCCATATTAAAGGAAAAGACAATTTTATTCCAGATTTTTTAATCGGGAATGGAACAAATAAATAAGGAACTAGAAGAATTGAAGTTCGAAATGTATGTGAAGATTGCTGCTCTGGAATCTAAGATAACATTAATGGAAATGGCTGATGTCAAGCCAAAATCTGATAAAGCCGACAAGACTATGCTATCTGAAAGCCCTAGCGCCAATAAATCTGAAGGCTGCAAAGGCAATATGGAACAAGAAGCATTTAAGCTTCATAAACTATCATTCAAAGAGAATACTACTTTGTCTCCTCCACAGGAGAAGAAATTTACAAAGGACAGTATCTCTATACAAGAGTTTGATCGCTCAAATATCATCAAAGCTTGTAACACACCTCTAGTGTTATGGATATCAAAAATAAAAATGATTTTATGTTACCATATATATTGTTCAATCTAATATGTTGCTGGTTTACTAGTATTGGAGGATGGATGAAAACTTTAGCATATGGAAATTATAATAAAGTCAATATTTATCAAGGAGCTCCAGCTTATTGGGTTCGTGCTCTTTGCCCCCGTTTGGCACCCATTTTTTTTCTCATTCTTTTTCTCTTTATTCATTTCAACCACACATTTTATCAATAAAATAATATTTCACATAAATCTAAAAATTCTCTTTACTTTTTAACCACGCATTCTTTCATCAATCACTATTCAAAAACATATTTTTCTACTAAAATGGGTGTCAAACACCCCCTATATGAGATGTGAAATATACTCTGTATATATCCATCAGAATCTTTAAAGGAAATTTCTATGCTACCGAAGGATGTAGTTCAAGCCATCGAACGATATTGTCAGTTCTTAAACACAAGAACACACACACACACACACACACACACACACACACACACACACATATATATATATATATATATATATATATATATATATATATATATCAGATTTTTCTTTGCAAGTCCCGAATGGGATAATGAAGAAGATAGACTGCTTCCAGCAAGTCATGTCATAAGAATGACCACTACTTCCAAGCATTTCCAGCCTGAGAAGAGTGAAGTCCATGATACTACGCCGAAGACATCAATAATTTGATGGCCTTTCGTAGAGCCAAATGATATAAGGAACAGTTTGAGCATATTTAAAAAGTTATTGAAGAAAAGTAAAATATTTGGGTGTATGAATCACATGATAACCTAATCTACAGCAAAGCTGTAGCACCCACCAAAAAAGAAGATTGACACTATCTTGACATATGGTACGATCATTTTTTTTAAGGACAAACCAGTAGAACAATGAAGACAAAAAATGAGCTGTGTAAACAGTTTTGACGGTATCTGAATTATAAGTGTGAATGCTGTTTCACTGAAGATGACATCTCACCAATTTTCGTGGATCCATCGAAATTTTCAAAGGAGTGATTTGAATTACATATGGAAAAGTAAAAGAAAAGGGACCCCTTTATCACTATTTTATTAGAATTATTTTTGATAAAGAAAAACTGTGGGTTCACCTCCATTATTTTCCATGTTAAGACAAAGAACTTTAGGCCACAGTAAGATATCCACTATCTTAGACAGTAAAGCAACAATAATGAAGGATAGCTGTAAAACTTTTTAAGTCTATAAATTGAAGACCAATTCATAGAAGAGGGAATTCGAGTCTTAAGCCAAAAATTTGTCTCTCTACCTAGCATTTCAAAATCTTGTAACATTTTCAGTTTCTATCTTTGAAGTGAAGCTTGTAATAAGGTAATATCTTTGGAGTTCTAATTTCTTTAGAGAAAGTACAAAGAGTGTAGCCGAAATATGTACGTGTACTCTTATGTAAGAGATATTAGTGTGATATTTTTATGAAATCAAATTATTTCAAGACATAGTCTTTTTATCCTTATTATTTTCTCAAAAACTCTTATCTTACTAATACTCCAACGGTAAAAACCTCGAGGGTTAGTGCAAGTATCTTGTTGCCGTGTGTAGGCGTTGTTAAAGAAAGCTATGAGAGCCCCGTTACCATTCAAGGTGATGTTTTAACAAGGAATTGAAAGGAAAACTGTGATTCCGTGTGATCCATTGTGAGATATGCAAAAGAGTAAGAAGAAAAACCAATAAGTGTGCGAAAGTCGTGTTGGACCATAACCCACTTTCTTAAATTCAAGTAACACCGATCACTTATATTTGAGTACACTAACATATGAATGCAAGCTCGAGGGAAATCTCGTTGATATTACTCTGCATTTACCTTTTGCTTAATACTATAAGATCTTTCTTATTTATGTTAAATAATCACATTAATATTTGCACTCTTCTTATTTATGAAATTTTAGTAGATTTAATTCAGAGCCTAGAAATTAACTGTAAAAGAAAAAGAGAGAGTTAAATCATTTTATAGTGTGCTTGATTATTTTCTAAAAAATAGTAGAAATATACATGTACTTTTATATTGGACAGAAAATATAGTCAGAATTAATAAATTAGAAAATAAAATTAAAACATTAAATAATTGTTTTGATAATAGATATATTGATAAAAACGAGCATAATTGACTTTTTCATTTATTAGGAGAAATAAATCAAAATTATCCTATAATAGGAATAGAAACCTTGATTTAACAAAAGAAAAGATGAAGGATATTTATGTCTTTTGATTAATGACACATCACTTTGTCAATAGATTTTGTCAACTGACTTTGTACATGTAGCGCGATCGTATTTAAAAATGTCTTTTATTTTAAAGTAATTCATAAAAATATAATAAACATGCATCATATGCACAGGGTTCACTTACTAAGCGTCCGCACATTCCACATATCATTTCTCATTTTTCAGATGATAAAGGTAAAATGATTTTGAGATGATGACTTGTAATGATACGGATTCATTATTATCATATTTAAATATTGAGTTCATTTTGTAAATAAATTTAACATTTAATTTAATTGTTTTATTTTTTATTGAGTACGAATCATTTCTATAAGTGAAAGTCATTAAATTTTTATTATGTTAAAGAAAAATCTAATCAATTTTCAGCATTTATGATTTTAAAAGAAAAAAAAATGACAATACTTCCAAATCTAAGATATCTAAATTTGGGAGCCTTACACATACATATAAAGTATTATATCACGTCAATTTTTACTATAAAACAATGTTTCAACCCATGCTTAAATTTTCACAAACACACGTGTGTATATATTTAATTGATATAAAGGAATTCAAATGAGACAAACCCGACCCTTCAAAAAAAAAATTACAAAGAGTGCCACTTTTCTCATTTTCATTTCAACAAATATCTTGCATGCATTGCTTGAATTGATCAAAAGTTGATTTTTTATATATATTAACTCAATCTAATCCATGCAAATCTATTTATTATATATTAACTCAAAATTATTAATTTAAAGATGAAATTTCATATGTACTAGAACAAAAAAAAAACCTCAACTACGTCAAAATCAAACAAAATATCAACTAATTGAATTAAAAAGAAGCAAAAACATAAAAACTTGTAAATTTGAGTTGATTATTTGCAGAATTTGGAGAAGAAAACTCTGGAAAAAAAAAAGAGTTAAAATAACCATTGATCTGGTTTGAGCTTTATTTTCTCAAGATTTCGTCATTTATGGTGTGTTTGATGAATATTATTGAGAAAAGAATGTATTTTAAATAGTGATATGATAAGAAATATGTGGTTAAAAAATAAGTAAAAATTATTGATGTGGTGAAAAATATTATTTTTTTGAAAAATGTGTGGTTGAAAATGAATTTTGAAAGAACATATCTTCTATATATTAAAAGTGGCTATGTAACGGAATTTCTTGTTTTTAACGGAAAAACTAACGGAATTTGTTGTTTTAACGGACTATGTAACGGAATTTCTTGTTTTAAACAGGCAGATGCACCTTCTTTCAGTGTTTTTATCATAACTTTGTATTTCGATATCCGATTGAGCCGATTCGAAATGCGTTGGAAAGCTAACTCATCTGGCTACAACTTTGATTCAGACATCATTCTCCAATTCGATCAATTTCTATGCCAAAAATAGGTCTCAAT
This sequence comes from Fraxinus americana, assembly GCA_035079005.1. Classification (NCBI taxonomy): domain Eukaryota; kingdom Viridiplantae; phylum Streptophyta; class Magnoliopsida; order Lamiales; family Oleaceae; genus Fraxinus; species Fraxinus americana. The sequence goes on along the minus strand of CM068708.1, from coordinate 17,439,105 downwards.
ATGAGACTAAAATATCGGAGCATAACTTTTCGGTTGGAAATTGATTTGTGATCATCTTTTGCCTAAATTTGATTCCATTGACGTCTTCCTTTATCCAATTGACTCCGAGCACTCTCAAATCTTCATCGTGAGGTTCGGCACAACTTTTAAGTATTTACATTTTAGTCCCCGAACTTTGGATCCCTTACAATTTAGCAATTTCTCCAAATTTGTCAACTTTTGCTTATTTTCTTCGATCTCACCAACTTACATCACAACATCAAAATCACACATCTAATTATTTATCAATTACATAAACATTACATCATTAATTATTTAATTAACAAAAAAAATTACATCTTTATTAATAACAAATTAATTCTTAAACAAAACTATTAAATATAAATTACGCAAACGTGCATTGCACGTTGCTTGTACCTAGTCTTGATAAAATGTGTGTCAAAGGGGCTTGCTATTTCTTACCTGCCATTTCATTTTATTTATTATTTTAATAGGAAAAAGGACAAGAATTATCCAATTGAGGATTCCTATATCCCAAACCAATGGGCTTCAATAGCTTCTCTGTATTCTCAGAAGGAATGCATCCCTCGCACACCTTATTAATTTCCAGTTTTTAATTATTTAAACAATCCCAAAAACCTCCCACGCCCTATAAATAGCCCCCTCTCGATCCATTTGAAACCTTCCTTCGTCAGATTATGCTTTGCTCACTGCAGGTATGCCACTCTCCTTTTCTCTCTTTTCAATAATATTTTTTCTTTTTATTATCTTGGTCATAGTTTTAATTTAGATTTATTGTAGCACTTTTTTTTGATTACTTGTTAGTTAAATTTTTTTTTTAGTTCGATTTATGGATTAATGGTGTTAATTTGGCGTTTCTCTTATTTTTGGCCCAGTTAATCTTTTTTATATCAATTTTGATTAGTTCTTGCTAAATTATTTTTGTTGATAATCTCAATTTTTGTTCGATTTATTATCAACGGTGTTAATTTGATTTTTTTTTTTCTCTTTTTTGATTTGCAGATAGATTAAATTGTTCAATTCGGACTTGATACGGATCTAGGGTTCCTACAGCGATATATTAACTGGAATTGTAAATTTGGAATTGGATTTTGATTGTAGGTTCCATGAATTTATAATTTTTTCCTCCGTGAATCTTCATGACACAAGCTGTCCTAATGCGTCGAATTAGGGTCCTCCACTCTTTCTCAGTTGTTTTTCTCTACTGGTTCTATGTGTTTTCATGAATTAGCCTTCATATAATCCAAAACCTTATTTCTGTTACACCGAAATCCCCATTTCTTGCGGACAAATCAGTCCCCCAATTTAATTGTCAGAGCTTAATTACCGTTATCAATCCATTTGTCTTAAATTCTGAGAGGAAGATCTAGCATATATGTCTACAAAGCAACAAACAACTAGTTCAGGTTCCGATGTGGTGGATCAAAGCTATGCCACATTAGATGAGAGGAAGAGGAAAAGGATGATATCAAGGCCCTGTTTGGTACACATTATTTTTTCCATTCTCATTCTTCTACTTATTTTCAACCACACATTCTTCAATAAAATAATATTTTCCATCACATCAATAACTTTTCCTTTATTTTTAACCACATATTCTCCATCAATCTACTATTCAATAATACATTCTTTCAAAAGAATGTGTACCAAACACACTCCAAACCGGGAATCTGCCCGAAGGTCTAGGATGAAGAAGCAACAGCATTTGGACGGGCTGATTGCCCAGACGAGCCACCTGCAAGAGGAGAACAAGAAGCTGGAGCAGATGATTGATGGTGTCTATCAACTTTATCTGAACTTTGCCTCTGAGAATAGTGTACTGAGGGCTCAAGTGACTGAGCTAACTGATCGACTCCAATCTCTGAACTCTGTCCTTCAGATTGCATCCGAGGTTAGTGGTATGGCATTTGATATCCCCCTTATCCCTGACTCTTTACTTGAGCCGTGGCAACTGCCTTGCCCAATACAACCTATCCCAGCATCTGCTGATATGTTCCAGTATTGATCAATGGTTGAACAAGTCTTTTGATTGTGAGGACTCTTGCTGGTGTTTCCTGCTTTCTTTTGATTTTTACTCTGTCGCTTAAGGGTTATGCAATCTTTCTGTAGAGTCTATTAATATCAAAGTGCATTGTTTAGGATTTTGAGTTCAATAAGTTTGCTTAGATGATAATTGTGTATTGGACTTGTCTACATGTTAATGTTCTACTATTGTCCCGTGATTCTGGTAGTAAAACTATTGTATGTTGATCCATTGATTTCTTGTTGAATAAAAGTTCGTTTTATGTAACTAAATACCAGTTCTATACGTCAAATTGAAGTGGCAAAATCTCTTACTTTTGGCTTTTAGATGTTAGAACAAATTTTGCCACTACAGTAAAATATTGAAGAAGTGGTTTATTTGAGACCTTGTATCTAAAAATACGGTAGGTTGGGCTTCATGTTGATTTTATTTATTTTTTAATTTTTAAATCCTTGATGGCTTTTGCTCACCTATTGTTAGGGGTGAACGTAGTTCGGTTTGAGCGGTTTGTGCCATATTTTCAACTCAAATCATTTCATGCGGTTTGGAATTTTTTCAAACCAAACCAAACCATTATATTTTTCGAACCAACCAAACCAAACCATAATTTGCGGGTTGGTTCAGTTTTAATCCGCGGTTTACCTATCGAAATTATAATAATATATTTAAAATAAGTTAACATACAAGCCCCCGTTTGAGCCCCATTTTTTCTCATTCCATTACATTAATTTTTTTTCTCTCTTCATCTCAACCACACATTCTCAAATAAAATAATATTACACACAAATCTAAAACTTTTCCACCACACATTTTCCCATCAATCACTATTCTACAAAATTTCAACCCCAAAAAATGATGGCCAAACAGGGGCTAAGTTTAAACGAAAACTAATAATGTTAAATGTTAAATTACATTAATCACCTAGCCACACAAAAAATCATTTTTTTTTATCTAAATCACAACTCACAAGTGTATAATAAGTTCAAAAATAACAAATAAAAGAAAGAACAATGAAAAAGTGACTTGAATGAGAATTTAAGACTTATCAAGATAGAAGAGAGAAATATGTGATTCATGTAGAAATTAGCAATCTAACAAACAAAAGGCGACTAATGATTTGCGGTTGAGAATCGCATTTTGTTCAGCAGTGGCATGCAAGTATCAAATGTTTGAGAAATGAGAGTTTAAGTTAGGGCTTCTGAAGTTGTGAGCGTGATTTGTCGTCGTAGTTTTGTTGAATTATGATTTGGATTGTAGAAAATAAATGCTTTTTTTCATATGATTTGGGATTAATTTTAGTTTAGATTAGATAACGGGTAAAGACGTGTGTTGTGGACTTATAAAACCATCGGCCACAATAATGAACTTAATTTACTTTATATGATTATTTCAATGGGTTGGTTGTAATTTATATTGCTAAATTGGTATTTTTTTCTAAAAAGCGAAAACTTTAAAACTTGTAAGTTAATAAAGTTAATTTTTTTAATTCGTATTGCTGAATTGGTATTTTTCTAAAAAGTGAAAACTTTAAAACTTGTAAGTTAATAAAATTATTTTTTTAATTAAAAAACGGTTTGGTTTGGTTTTATGCGGTTTTTGAAAATTGAAACCTAAACCAAACTATTTTGAAACGGTTTGGTTCGGTTTGAGGGAAAATAAATTGCGGGTCCACGTGGATCTAAACCAACGGTTTCAAACTAACGGTTTCAGTTCGATTTATGGTTTCGCGGTTTTTTTGTGCGGCCCTACCTATTGTTGTCTAGTTCTATGTTAGAACACCTGTCTACGCTGGTAGAATGTGATCGGTCTGGTTAAATATAGAAATATGAGAACCATTTAATCCTACATTCTTCCACCTTCACTACCACTAGCATTACTCTTTAATGAGTAACTCTTGTACTAGGTATGAGTGGGTGGTAAGGAGGTACACACATGGTACATATATGGTTGTCAATCGATTGAATTTTGATCTGAATTCAATAACCTGTCAACTAAATGGATCGAAATAGATATAGGTTTATCCGATTCGATAACAACCCGATCCGATTTGTTAAAAATAGTTGAGTCGGTAAAATATTGTTACGCATGTTATTTATCACTAAAATAAATAAATGAGAAAATAAAGAAATTTAGAATAAAAAAGTTATCAAATTCAAAACATAGAAAATAAGAAAGTCAATCCACGTATACACAATGTTCTAAAAAGCTAATTTGTGGCGAAACGTGAAGGTTTCGCATTAGGCGAGTCTAGACGGAGCCTAGTTGTAAAAAAAAGGTAAAAAAATATTTTCTTATTTTAATATTATTTTTAATTTTTAATCAATCTAAAATTTATTTAATAATGCATACCAATTAGAGTACCAAATTTAGTTTTAAGAATTTAACAAAATAAATATATTCGATAAACAAGATATAGCCCCAGTTTAGTGGAGATTAAAATTTATTTTTTTAGTAAATTTTATTTTGATAAAAGTTGATGAAATGTATAGTTAAAATTAATTGTTAATTTTGATTTGAGGATTTTAATCCAAACTAAACAAGGGCATGGTATAATAGTGCTAATTGAAGTATTTGGAAAGTTTTAAATTTTTATTAATTAGTAAAAGATAACAAAAACGATTAATTTAGTAAAATATAAATAACTATTTATATAATAGTACAATACACTAATGTTAAACTAAATGTACAATACACTATAATCAAATCAAAAGTACAATGTACTACAGCTAAACCAAATGAATTCTCCTCTATAAATAATTGAATCAACAAATGGGTAGGCAGCTTTTGTGCCTTTCAATTCAATTAGCTAAAAGTTAAAAAAATTATAATTATTAAACTCGTTTAAGAATTGATAAAAAAAAAAAAAGTTAATTTCAACATTGATTTTTATTTTCATAATTTCTTTAATTTCGGATCGGATATCCGATAACATATTAAATCGGATATGAATTTAACAATTAAATATCCGTTGGATTATCGGATCAGATCGAATAATTATTCTTATCGAATCGAATCGAATCGAATCGGATCCATTTACCGCCCTAACTACATGTCACATTAGGTAATTTGCACCCTACTCCAAAACATGTGAACCACGAATAATTAGGAAAGAATGATGGGATTATCAAAATATCTTGCCACATTGAGCCTATGTTCGTCTAAAACTATTAATTTTTAGGAGTAATAGTAGATTTCATGAAATGTCTGTCCAATTAATAAATGAGAGTAGCTATGAACGTGTAGTTGAAATTAATGTTTTGATTTTCAATGAAAAAAATAAATAAATAACTTTTTAGGAGCATTAGGAAAAAAATTGCAATTCTCTTTTTAGTTTCCTCCAAGTTCTTTTTATAAAATTTCTATAATGCATTTGATCGTGCTCTATATTTATCAAGATTCACACATTCGAATTTAGGCAAGAAAACGTCATGAAACCGAGTTGCCGAAGAGTGTAGTGGGCCTGCATTAGAGAAGTTCTTTGACGTAATGGGCTGGTCGAAGTATTTTCATAGGGAAAGCTTGTGGGGCTCAGGCTGTCAGGTATAAATATGTGCCCATTTCAGTATGGTCCAGTGTCTAGTTTAGTGTACACAGCATCGCACATATACATTACAGAATTTTCCTATTTAAAATAGAATAATTCTAGAGGTATATCATTTTTGTACATAGAGTGTTACATAACACTCACATGGGGTGGGAATAATTTACAGAATCACAGTAAAGTTTACAGAATGCCTGATAATTAGGGACGGATGTAGGTGGACTGGGCTGGGCCGTAGCCCGATTCAGCCCCCAGCCCACTTCATTTTTTTGGTAGATTTTTTTTTTCATGTGTAATTTTATTTTTTTACGTATTAACCAGATTTGCAGTTCGATCCTGAATTCGTTCCCGCTGATAATACAATTTAACAAAATGTACGTTTATGATTTTTGTATGTACATTCAATAATACAGTTTAACAAAATGTATCATAATACTTGCTCAAACAACCTGTAATTAAGTTTCGAATTATTTGAACCATGAAACAAGAGTTTAAAAATGTTTTTCGAGATTATAAATTATTGTTAACAGAATCTTCTAGAAGTCTTGTTCTGACGTGTTTGGATTAACTTATATATTTCAGAAGCTAGAATTTAACATTTCTTCAAAAAACATTAAATGATTATTTTATCAATTAATATTAAAATAATTTTAATTCCTTGCAAAAAAAACCGTCTTTGGCATCGAGTAACGTTCCTTGTAATCAATAAAGATCCATCACCTCACCCAGATCAATCTAGGTGCTGGTGGGTTGTCATAATTTTTATTATTTACTCAACGACAAGTGACAACAACAATAATATCTAATTATTCGTGTTATAAGTAAAAAAAGAAGTAACATCCAAACAAGTATTCAAATAACAATCTTGTTGCATGTACCCTTTGGAGTACATGTTGATTTACCCCGCCTCACTCCCTCCCTCAGGGTTGGGTCTCATGCATTTATTGGATGTAGGATCCGACCCCAAGGAGGTGAAGTCGGATTAACCAAAGGTACAAATAACATAATTCATTTAAATAAAAGTTCACGACTTAAGGTATCTTTAATTTTCAGATAAATCTTGATCATAAGCACTTCAACCTTAACACAGGATTAAAACATAATTTAATTAAAAATAATCAATTATCATAAGTACGGCACTCATCAGTCTCTGGATTTTCCTTGCAATAATTCTCCAAAGGATCAGAATCTTTCTTTTTATCCTTTGCATGGCTCACTGCGGCACTTAGCTCCTCAACCTCGTCCCACGCGGCCACGCACTCTCCGCTAACAGGGTTCTCGGAGCAGACCTCCTCCGCACTCTTAATGCTCTCCACCACCTTCTCTGAAAGATCCTCCGGTGCCGCCCCAGCCACGAGGCGGAGGAATTGGTTGTTGCACCTCTTCTTCCATGGGAATGAGAAGTTGTTGATGGCCTTGATTTTTGATGTATCTGATGCCTTGGCTAAGGTTTTTGGGGTTGTGAGGGTTAAACCTGTTATGGCTGCCATTGGAAAATTGCTTATAAAATGAGAGAAAATGTTTTCGTTTTGAGCATAAGAGAAGATATATAATTGGGATATGTGACGAGTTGTAGACACAAATTTCTTATCACCTTTCCGCAAATCATAATCTGCCACGTTTACACGACTCGAGTATAATGTATAAAAATCTCTCTTTCCAGGGGGTTTTATATTCTTAAATAAAGGTTTGCATGATAAAGTCTTTGATAAACATTTTGATAGATTTAAAATTGATTAAATGTGTCGTTGAAAAGTAGGAAAAAGCAAAAATCTGACACGTTGAAAAGTTAATGAAATAAGTTTGATAAAAAATAGGTTTTGTTTTCTTCTCTTTAATTCCTTCAAAATGATAAATAAAAAAATTAAAAAAAAAGTTCAATATCCTATTAGAGCAGATGAAAATTTGTTGTATAAATATATGCAATCCATTAAGTAAATTTATTACAGAGGTGGCTCGATAAAAAGTTTGTTTGAGCCCCTTTTTTTTTCATAAAAGTATATTTTCTAATAATTATTTTTTTTTTAGAGTGCATGGTTAAAACGTATGGACTAATGTTTGATACGTATTAAATTATTTTATTGAGCGACTATTCATGTAATTAAAAATGAGTTTCAGAAAAAAAAAATGATTTTTCACAAAATAGGACTTAAACAAGACAAAATGATTAATTACCCAAAAGAGAGAAAAAAAAAAACTAATGTGACATGGGAAATAAGAGAATAATGCTACTCAAACAGGGGCATGGACATTTGGCAGCACTTATGTGGCTAAGTTTTTTTTTTTCAAGCTGTCCAATGATATTGTGCCACTTGTCCTCCTTATTTTTAATATGTCGCTGAACCTGTTTGTGCAGCATGATTGTAAATAATAAGTCCCGATACATTCTTCAAAGAATTAACTTACTTTTATATCGATTTTGTACAACTATGTTAACAATTCAATTTCACATATTCAAATCAATGGATGTCAACCTGTCAGTACAAAATCAATGTACACGTAGTAGAATTGCCTTCAGAAAGTCTATGGTAGGTGTGATAGACGACCCCAAGTTCTCCAATTTTTTTTAAAAATAACTTATTAATAAAAAATAGAAATGTAACTAATTATTTGGAATATGTATCAAGTATTTATATCCTCCCAACCAACCATGATCTTATTTTTCTTTGAAAAATTTGTGCAATCAGTCTCTAACGTTTAGCATTTTTTGAAATTCCGTCCTAACCTTTAAAATTGGATTTCCCAACTTTAAGTTCCATTTACATTTCGTCATTTTCACATTTGTTAACTTTAGCATTAAATTTCGTTAGCGGGAAGTACGAGCTAACCTTTTATGCTCAACATTTATCTTAATCTTTCGAATATAGACATTTTGATTAATTCAGATTTAAATTTTGAAAAATTAATTATTGACTTTGACTTTGATAAAAATCTAAATTAAAATCATTGTCGAAATGGGGCATAATATACATACCTAAGAGCAAATTGAATAAATATTCCAGTTCTTCATTTTTGACTTTTTAAAATATATTTGGAAAAGTTGATATTTTAAATAATTAATTTTAATACTTATTTTAAAGAAAACTCAGTTCATTAATGAAAGGAGGATGCTACAAGTACAAAATGGATTACAAAATCGCCAAGTGGCGCCCCACTATTGGAGGGCGCCCCTCCAATAGTGGGGCACCACTTGGCAATTTTGTAATCCATTTTGTACAATGTTTTGTACATCTAGAAAAATCCTTAATGAAATATGACATTAAAAATTATATAAATAACTTAAAAATAAATTTAACTTACCTTAAAAATAAGTTTTTAAAAGTGAGCAGTAAACTAGCGTGAAGCTTTATGCTGTAGGGTAGGGTAGGGTAATAAGCAGTAAGAATCTATATTGGCATGACAACTCAGCCCCGTACAACTGACCCCATGTTACCGCAAATATTGGCATGACAACTCAGCCCCGGCGGGGGCAGTTATGCCCAACGTGTGCTTAGCGTCTTTCGTATGTTATTATACCATAATAATTATATTCACGCAACTATTTTGCACCATTTTAATTACAGGGAATGTTTTCATTATTTACTAACTTTTGCTTTTATGTCCTCGATTTTTTTTTAATTAACATATTTTGTCTCTAGTCACGATTTTCATCCAAATATTCTACTAACGTTACATTGGAAAGTTTTAACTTTTGTATTAGTTATTTATTTGGATCATTTAGAAATACGAGAGATGAATATGTATTTTTGTCTCTTATAACAAATATTTTAGAAGAAAATCGTCTCTATAGATAACAAAAATTGTGGTGTGAAATATATTTACCCTAATTATATACTTTGCATATAACACAACTTTTCAAGAAAGCACTATCTAAGTGTGTTGATTGAGAATAGACGTCACAAAGAGAAGCTTAAGATTGGTCCATGGATTCCTTTCAATTTTCATTGCGTGAAGGAATTATGAAAATGACTATTAAAAATGTGATTGTATCTAACGAAAGGCATTTTATGTAATTATTTGAAAGTATTGTACGATTTGGTTTAAATTGAAGATATTATCTAAATAATAATTTATTCAATCTTGAGATCTAAAATCTAAAGATTTATACGTCGATATCAAGATGAGGATCGACTTGTATATTTTTAAGCTATCAAACCCAACTTCTTGTTGAAAATATTATATTATTGATCTCAAATTACATATGGAGATGATTTTATTTGAAAGTAGACACAAGTTTGAACTAAAATCAAATTTTTATTTTCTAACCCTCTCACAAGCATTGCAAAAAAAAAGGGTAGGGCGGACCCCTTTGGGGGTGGTCGAGTTAGTGGAACAGGTGAACGCAGAGACCAAATGTCACGAGTTCGAATTCCCTACCACCACTTCCTCGGTCGAGCCCGTCGCACCGGACTTGCCAGTGCGATTTACCTCTCCTGTGTGGTTTGCGGGCTACTGCATATAGAGTTGAGTTTAACTAATGTGCACTCAAAGTGGTCGGGGCTCCGTTGGCAGGTAGCGGCTCCCGGTTCCTACGTCAACAAAAAAAGAAAAAAAAAAGGGGGGTAGTGTGGGGTATTTTTGTCATTTCAAACATCAGACGTGATTACAGCTTAACGAACGAGGCCTTGTCTGTTATTATTGAATTATTATCTTCCCACCTTCTTTTTCAAAAAATTATAGAAAAAAATAAATAAATAAAGAATCCTCCCACTTAGCGATGGCTATGAGTGATGCCTACAGTGTATGTTCTTTTAATTGAGAGGGAGCCTCATCAAAATGGCCGAAGAAAAGGGGTCCATAATTCCTACTACTCATTAACTAATTCTTCTTCTCAATGTTCTTTGTCTTCACTCGGGAACTGTATTCTTTTAATCTACAGTTTCAATGCTTAGCTGTATTTAATTCATTGCATTACCAAATCTTGATTCTTGACTTCCCCTTCTTCTCAACAATCTCAAATGGAGAAGCAGAAAAGTTTTTCAATCAAGCCCGTTAGATTCTTAGTGTTTTCTTTCACTGTATCATTTTTTGTAATATTTCTCATATTTTTCTCCGTTTGGGTCATTAAATCTACCCCTCCATTTCAGCAAGAAATTATCTCAGATAATGTACAGGTTTTGGCTGAATTGAACAGCAATTCTTCAACAGAACCAATTTTTGCAGGAACCCATCTGAGGAGAGATGAATTTGCTGCTGATTTTGCTAGTTTTGAAGGTGCTCAGAAAAGGAGGGGCAATGATTATTTGTCTGGTAATTTGTCTTTAACTTCATTTAGAGCGAATCTTACTTCAGATAGTGTGGATATTTCAAATAAGAGTAGATTATCAGTTGATGAATTTCAAGAATTGGGTCATGTAATATCCTCTAAAAGTAAAGAATCTCAAGATTTGAAAGAGGGAATTGACAGAGATGATGGGGTACATAGTAACGGGCAAGAACATATTTCGAAAGATTCGAGTAAGATTAGGATTGAGGAGAAGAATGAGAGAGGTTGTGATATTACAAAAGGGAGATGGGTTTTTGATGAAAGTTATCCCTTGTACACAAACGTTTCTTGTCCGTTTATAGATGAAGGTTTTAATTGTTTGGCTAATGGAAGAATGGACAAAGATTACATGAAATGGAGATGGCAGCCTCTAGATTGTGATATTCCGAGGTAAGCCCTCGACCTCGAACTCGTATATTACCTCATTTTATAGTGAGTGAATTGTTGTCCTTTTTGTAAGAAAATTATTATATGATTATGCTTTCGTGGTTATAGGTTTAATGCAACCAAAATGCTTGAATTAATTAGAGGAAAGAGGCTAGTTTTCGTTGGTGATTCACTTAACAGAAACCAATGGGAGTCAATGCTATGTTTGTTGATGGGAGCAGTTGTAGATCCAAAGAAGGTTTACGAAACCCGTGGAAGGAAAATAACCAAAGAGAGGGGAAATTATTGTTTCAAGTTTGTGGTGATTCTTGAAGACTCCTTCTTTCTATAGGTGTTTAAGTTGATGACGATCATATGCAGTGTTTTTTATTACCTATGTTCGATCTTTTTGCAGGACTACCAGTGTACAGTTGAGTATTATGTAACACATTTTATAGTTCATGAGAGTAAGGCTAGAATAGGTAAGAAACGTGTGCAAACTTTGCGGATTGATACTATAGATAAAGGGTCGTCGAGATGGAGGAGAGCTGATATTCTTGTTTTCAACACGGCACATTGGTGGACTCATCACAAAACAAAAGCCGGGTGAGCTTCATTCTTAAACTAGATTCAACCATAAGGATTGGCAGTTTTGGAGCCCTTTCACTTTGCATTTGTTTTGGTGTGTGAAGTTTTGGATCTCAATTACAGTCTTCGTACTTTTCATTTGTGGATGGTTATACAACCCAATTTTATATAATGTTAGCATATGTTCTCTGTTACTGCTGTTTAGCATCGATGCCAACCATGAAATGTCAGGGATATAAACACGGTTAGTCACCCCAACTTATATCGTTGTTTTACTTTGGTCACCAAACTTCTCTCTCTTTAAAATTAGTCGTTGAACTTGTCAATTTTGTTTTAGTTTAGACAATCGATCTGTATCCATGGCTGTCAGAAAATATGAAATGATACGGAAAATCCATCACTGCATTTTTTTTTATGTTAACCTTGTCTACATTTCCTTTTATTTGGGTGCCTAACATTGTTTTTAACCCGTAAAATGCATCTGCTTGGAGTCTTGACAATTCAAATTCATGTTTTATGTTACTAGTTTCTGCTTGTAGCACCGTCTTGATATTTGTTTGTAAATTATTCAAAACAGGATTAATTACTACCAAGAACGCGATCAAGTCTATCCTCGTCTTGATGCTTCAACAGCTTTTCAGAGAGCTTTAACGACCTGGGCTTCGTGGGTTGATAAATATATCAACCCACGTAAAACAAAAGTGTTCTTTAGAAGCTCTGCACCTTCTCATTTCAGGTTTGTCTTGAATATTTTAGTATTTTGTCGAAAACACGAACTTTTTTTATATCCTTACTACGAGAGCTAAATATTTTACTTATTAAGTAAGATTGAGCTTTTTTTGTTGTTGGAAATAATAAAGTTTAGGTAACTTTTTTCTTTTAAGCTAATTCAAACATCTTTAGTGATCAATCTTACAAATATTGCTGGACAGTGGAGGTCTATGGAACACAGGTGGCCACTGCAAAGAAGCTTTTCGACCCCTCAACGAGACTTTTGACAATGGTTACCCGGAGAAAAATGTGATCGTGGAAGAGATAATAAGACAGATGAAGACTCCTGTGACATTCTTAAACATAACACACATATCGGATTATAGGGTAGATGGTCACCCGTCCGTATACAGTCGAAACACTGAGAAGGGCAAGACAGGAGTTCAAGATTGCAGTCACTGGTGTCTTCCTGGTGTACCTGATACTTGGAACCAATTGTTGTATTTCTATTTACAATCAAAAAGAAAAGACAGTTTCGGAATGTAGTGCTTGTGTAATACGATCCTATGATTCTATCGTTGCATGTTCCATTGGTGATTAGAAGTTTGGCTAGACACGTAAACCTGGGCCGGACCACCATACCACGGCCTGTAAATGGCTCGACCAAGCATGGATCCTCAGTCAGCCTGCCATCTAACCTGGCCTGGGAATTTTACTCTGTTAATCTTTGGGGTGGGGATATGGGTCCCAGATTTATGATACTTCCGTTGATCTTGTTATCATAGACATTACGAGAAGAATGGGATTTCGAAATGAATTATGCTACGAGTACAGGGAGATTTCACAGAATACACACAAAAATTTGAAATTGATGGATTGGATTCAAATATGGAGGAGGGAAAACACAGATGCACGCACACGATTTTTCCAATCCAAAATTCTGTACAAAATCTGGCAACATTTCCTGTACTTAAAAAGGAATTTTTCTTTCAGAATTTGTCTGCGTCAAATTTTCCCCCAAAATTTTTAATGTCTTTGAGGTAATTCTCAAGAGCTTAAAAGAATATTCATGAAAGAAGAAAAACCACCATTTCTCTGCCTGTCATCCTTGATGAGGTGTCATGCCTTGTGGACGACTCTCGGGTGTCTACAATAAATCAAATCAGTTCCGTGATAGAAGAAGGTTTTTTTTTTTTTTTTTTGTTAATGAAGTGTATTTAATTGAGACTTTTAAATACATTCAACGATTTAAAATTTTTAGAGATATTTAATTTAATTAATGATATTTAGCATTATTAATGTTAAACACATGCACATTAATGTGGCATTAAATAAGAGATATAATTGAATGAATAACTTAATTCTACATTTCATTGAGTCTATTACTTAACGCCATTTAGAATGATGCCAGATAATATTATTTATTCAATTTAGACTTTTTAATACTCTCTAAAATGCTTGATATCTTCTATATATTAAAAGTGACTATGTAATGGAATTTCTTGTTTTTAACGGAAAAACTAACGGAATTTATTGTTTTAACGAATTATGTAACGGAATTTCTTATTTTAAACAGGCAGCTGCACCTTCTTTCAGTGTTTTTATCATAACTTTGTATTCCGATATCCGATTGAGGCGATTCAAAATGCGTTGGAAAGCTAACTCATCTGGCTACAACTTTGATTCAGACATCATTCTCCAATTCGATCACTTTCTATGCCAAAAATAGGTCTCAATATGAGACTAAAATATCGGAGCATAACTTTTCGGTTGGAAATTGATTTGTGATCATCTTTTGACTAAATTTGATTCCATTGATGTATTTGTTCACGAAAATATGTTGAATTAAAATCACCGCAAGTGTACGGTTCGTAACAAGTAATAAAGTGGAATTGAAAATTCCGGATATCGTACCCACAGAGATTGAATTAATTTGATTCTAATTATCGAAACCTTAACCGAAACTATAAAAAGATGAGAATGTTTGTTTTGATAAATTTATAACTAATCTAATACTAAACATGCACATATGAATGAATTAATTAACTAAATGCAATTTGGCAATGGATGTAAATTTGAGTTTTTCTAATATGTGATGAATGTACTAGGATCACGAATCCCTATGCAATAATCTTTTTAAACTTAGTTTCACACCTTGACACACGGTTGGAATAAAGAAGAATCAATGCTCCTAAATTATCTAACAATCTCTCTCAAGTAGAGTTAAACATATTCAAATATGCGACCCGACTATATTTCTATGACGGATGCAAACATACAAGAATGCATGAGTTTTTATGAACACTTAAAGATTCACATAAGGCATAGCGGTATATTTCTATCCCCTATTAGACCCTATGATAATTTATATATGTCGAACCTATTTCCCTTCTTTCGAATGCATAAAATAAGCCACCAAACTCACACAATCATTGCTCAAATAATTGTGGAGAAAAATAAATTCATATAAATCATTCAAATATCCCAAAACGTGTTTTTATTGTCACGAATATAAAACTAAGAAATAAAAATCATATTACATAGTTCATCTAGTCATAGTACAAAATTAATCTAGCCTAGCATGGTGGGAAGAAGAAAATCAGAAAAATAAATAAAGAACGACATCACCAATTCTATTCTTGAATTGGATCTTCGTGTTCTTGGAGTTGATCTTCGCGTTCTTGCCTCTTTTCTGCTCTTAAAAGTCTTCTCCAATCTCCTCCCTCACTTTTGGACGGCCCTAGGGTTTTAAAATACCCCATAAGATTCATTTCCATAAGAGTTGTAGTCGAATTAGGAAACCAGAATTTTTTTCCCGAAATGGCCTGGGCTAGCGCCCAGTACAAAATGGGGCGGCCGCCCAGGCTAAATTTTTGGCTTCTGTTGATAGTTTTTATTTCGGGCGGCCGCCCAGGCAAAATGGATGGGAGCTTGCCCAGGCTAAATTTTCTCCACTTTTCTTTTCTGCCTTTTTCTTCATTCTTTCTTTCATCTTGGTCATCCTCATTAATTTACTTCAATTGTAGTATTTCAACTTCCCCCCATATGCATGTTGGTCCTCAAAGTTCATCAATTAGCCCATTTATCCTTCTTTCTTTTCCAATTGCTTCAAAACATGTCTAAAACTGAAATATGATAAAAGTAATCTAAGTTAAGTAAAATACAATAATAAAATGACACAAAAACCTAGTAAAATGGCCCCGAATAAGTGCACAAAAATGCACTTATCAAACACCCCCAAACTAAAGCCTTTGTTCGTCCTCGAACAAAACTAAAACTTAATTCCATATAAAACATGGTTTAATGACCTGTCGTGTCTCAGGATTGAACTTAGTACTAAACAAAATGAACAACTATACCCGTGCAAAATCAAATCAATCTCCACATGTTACATGCATAACTTGACGTGTATGTGTGTGAAAACTCATGCTAATATATTAAGATCATGATTAGCTCAACACCTGACCCAAAGTAGTCAAATATTTCTTTACTTCGCTCGAGAGATGCACACACTCCCAAACTTATTCTTTTCATTCTATTATCCCGGGATGTGCTCTAAAGTTGAACTCATTTACATCTACTCCTTACCCTCTCTTAGTTCGGTTGTATCGGACTATTACAAATTCACACTTTAACGAGTAGAGATTCTCCTAATTTTGATTACTTCAACCTCGAAAATTAGACTAAGTTACTCGCCTCGTATTAGAGATATAGTTTTATTGACCGAATGTCTGGGGCTTAATCAATGCAATGCATACATATATGTATGTATGTTATTCATCAATATTTTTTTTCTTTATCTTTTATCTTTTTTTTTTTTTGGTAACATCTTCTCATTTGCTTTCTATATATCCCTTGTAACGAGTTTTAGGCCGATGACTCCCAAGTCAGATGACTATAGGGCACCAGGTTTTAAACCCTTGCAGGTTTAATCACTCGAGTTATACAGGCTCGAAAAGATATTTTTATTTACTCAAAGATTAATGCAATGCCCATTTTCTTTTAGACATCCAGTTTCTAAAACTAACATCTAACTTAAAACTTTCACCTCGTCTTCATCTCATTGGTTTAAGATAATCCACACAAAAAATATCATGCACGGAACCCCTACTCATCTCAATGTTCCCTTGCAACCGTTCAACTACCTCCAAACTATTTTAAAAATGGACCATGGTTTAGCACAAAAGAGGTTATTCGAGTTTATTCACTATGTTCAACTATTTCTAAGTAATGAACCAAATCATCAACTCAATATGTAAACATGAGTATTGTGCACTAAAAATGTCAAGTTTAGCATTCACAAGTTTTGATTAATCTAATAGTGCATTATTTTCATCATTCACAGTTCATACCTAGTCCAATATTCACATCATGGTCGGCAAAGTTATCAAACCCACACAAGCACACAAAATTCTAAATTAATGCTCGAAAATAAACAACTGAAAACTAAAACCTGAAAGTAACTAATAGAAAATTTCACAAAAGACTTTTTTTTTTTTTTCATTTTTTTAATCACATGAAACAATCACACAAAAACTGTAGTAACATGATGACTGAAATATTTCCACCCCCAAACTTATATAGAACATTGTCCTCAATGTTCAAAGAATAACAAAATGCCAACTTAGCAACACATAAAGTTAAGGACAATTTCACAAAAGATAAAGAACAAGCGACTAGGGATACTTCCCTGATTACTGTAGATGTGGATTTGAAGATGATGAAGGAAGAAGAATGTGGACCATGCATAAATTCTTTTGTGACCTGTAGAGACGATGAAAAAGTAATCTTATTAAAATTATAAAAAAAACTTGAGAAAAGAAATTCATAATCTAATGCATAATACGAAATAAATAAAAAAGGAAGAATTGTTGGGTTGCCTCCCAATCAGCGCTAAGTTTATAGTCTATAGCCCGACTTTACTTCGGTAAGTTCATGGTGGTTCAAGTCGAAGGATTTCACCATTGTACGCCTTACAATTTCCAGCTTTGCATCCCCTGTTAACCCTCCAAACTTTGAATTCACCGTTTTCGTCTCTACCAAGAAGTCCTCCTAATTTTGGTTTCTTCTTCTGGCAATTTTGTTGAATGGATAGTTTGTCTTCATTAATACATTGACACTCTTCGAGGGCTGATGGTTGTTTGGATGGACTATATAATGTAAAAACTTCTTGCTCATCATCTACCCTCAAGATTAGCTCACATTTCTCCATATCAATCAAAGTTCGACCTGTTCTTAAGAATGGTCTCCCCAAGATTATTGGAATGTTTCTATCTTCTTCGATGTCCAGAATAAGAAAATTGACTGGAAAGATGAATTTCCCCACTTTAATTAGCACGTCTTCTATAATCCCTCTAGGGTGGGTAAGGGATCTATCAGCCAGCTGCAGAGTCACTGTTGTTGCTTTAGCCTCTCCTAAACCAAGTTTCCTGAAAATAGAAAGTGGCATCAAATTAATACTTGCACCAGTATCACATAAAGCATTAAAAGTACCAGCTTCTCCCATTGAAATAGGTAATGTGAAACTCCCTGGATTCTTGAGCTTTGGAGGCAGTTTCTTTTGTAATCTGGCACTACTCTCCTCTGTCAGTGCTACCGTTTCATATTCTTGAAGCTTTTTCTTCTTTGATATCATATCCTTCAAAAATTTTGCATAGCTTGGAATTTGTCTTATTGCGTCTACGAACGGGATATTAATGTGGAGCTTCCTTAGCATATCCAAAAACTTCTCAAATTGTTGGTCTCGCTGGTGTTTCTTCAACCTTTGTGGGAATGGAATAGGAGGCTCGTAAGGATTGACAGGAACGGTTGCCTTAACCCTTGGTGTATCTGAACTTTCTTTGGTAGATGTCTCTATCATTTGTTCAGTCTGTTCCACTTGCTCCTCATCTGAAGAAAGTACTGTTTCCTTACTCACAGCAGGTCTCTTGACATGAATTTCTGGCTGTTGCACCCCACTCCTGGTGGTGATTGCGTTCACAGATGGATCCTCAATTCCTTCATTCCCCAAAATACGTATGGCCATTACCTGCTCATTTGGATTAGTCTCAGTATTGCTTGGCAGGGCACCTGGTAATCTGCTTGTTATAACATGTGCAATCTGCCCAACTTGAGTCTCAAGGTTTTTAATAGCAGCACCCTGAATTTGGAAATTCGTTTCAGTCTTTCTCATGAACTGGTTAGTTGTTTCCATGTATTTATCCGTCTTATCCATGAGTTTTGCAAACATCTCCTCCAACTGGGGTTTATTCTCCTGCTGAAACTGCCCTTGAGCTCGATTGTGATTTTGATTTTGGTTCTGATATTGATTTCCACCCCCAAGAGAAATTTGGATGATTTTTTCACCCCGGATTGTAAGTGTCAGTTTGGGGGTTGTTGTGCTGATGTTGACCCCACTGGGCATACTCCACTTGTTCTATACCTTGTGCCAGAATTGAACAATTTGATGTGTTATGATCTGCTCCACATACCTCACAACTTGGCTTTTTGACTTGTGCTGAATTTGCTGTTTGTGATATGCTCTCCACCTTGTGAAATTAGGAATCAATCTTTGCAGATAAGGTTGAGTAGGTATTTACCTCGTAGACTCCAGCTGATTTCTTTGGAACCACTCGATCTGAAGACCACATGGCCGAAGTACTAGCCATTCTCTCAAATAACTCCCAAGCTCCATCAATTGTTCTTGTGGTTAGGGAGCCATTTGATGATGAATCCACCATGCTCATAAAAGAAGGAAGTAGCCCAGTATAGAAAAATCTAATCTGTGTCTTTCTGTCGAAACCATGTTGAGGACATTTTCTTAGCATGTTCTTGAACATATTCCAAGCTTCATCAAATGACTCGGACTCACCCTGACTGAAGATTGATATTTCATGCCTCATCTTCGCTACTTTGGCTGGAGAGAAAAATTTAGTGCAGAATTTGTGAGCTAAATCGTTCCAAGTAGTAATACTCGCCACAGGAAGTGAATCCAACCATTCGAGTGCCATATCTCGTAAGGTGTGTGGGAACAACCTAAGCCGGATAGCGTCTTCTGATATTCCTTGGTATCTGAAGTGTTGACACATATCCAAGAACCGGGATATATGTGTATGTGGATTTTCATTTGCCAACCCATAGAACTGATGCCCATTCTGGAAGAGTTGGATGACATTAGTTTTCAACTGGAAATTCGGTTGTTCGAATGGAGGGTACACAATGCTGGATTGACTCTGGACAACGAAGGGTGATAAGAAATCCCCAAGCAATGTATTTCCATCTTCTCCTTCCTCAGCATTGCCTGGTATTGCAGGATTCCTCATTGGTTCAATCTGTTGATTTGCCATTGGTAGTTGTTCTTGATTTCCCTGTTGTGCTGCTTTAACTTCCCTTTGCCTGCGATGAAA
The DNA here is from genome assembly GCA_035079005.1 of Fraxinus americana. Taxonomy (NCBI): domain Eukaryota; kingdom Viridiplantae; phylum Streptophyta; class Magnoliopsida; order Lamiales; family Oleaceae; genus Fraxinus; species Fraxinus americana. The sequence continues at coordinate 17,419,204 of CM068708.1, read as the reverse complement.
AGTCCGTTCAATCTCCAAATCCGTTGGAAGTAGTTTACCGCCAAGCGACCTTAGCATGCAAACCTAAGACAAGAAAAAAAATAGTAGCACTTAGATTAATCTAAATAGAAATGCTAAATAAAATACGTAAAATAAAAAAAAGTAAAGACAAGTTCGAATTAGTGTCTAAGTAAATAAAATCAAACTTAAAATCAATCCCCGGCAACGGCGCCAAAAACTTGTTCACGAAAATATGTTGAATTAAAATCACAGCAACAAGTAATGAAGTGGAATTGAAAATTCCAGATATCGTACCCACAGAGATTGAATTAATTTGATTCTAATTACCGAAACCTTAACCGAAACTATAAAAAGATGAGAATATTTGTTTTGATAAATTTATAACTAATCTAATACTAAACATGCACATATGAATGAATTAATTAACTAAATGCAATTTGGCAATGGATGTAAATTTGAGTTTTTCTAATATGTGATGAATGTACTAGGATCACTGTTCGCTAAAAATCTATGCCGCAAGCGCACGGGTCGAGAACAAGTAGTAAAAGTGGACCTTTAGAGTCCAAGTCGATCCCTCAAAGAGTGTTGAATTCAATTCTAAGTTTATCCGTCTTAATTTAACGAAAAGTACACACACATTTAAAAAACTGAATTTTAAAATCCTAAAAATTGCAATTTAGATTAAAACTGATAAAATGACAGATAAAAAATAAAGAGATTTGGATTTTGAAAAGATGTTGGAATTTATGTTTTCGCTTAACCTATACTTCATTAATGTCAATTCAATCACGCACATATGCAAATTATCAAAATAAGTAGTCAGACCCGATTTTCCTATTTTAGTTAATACCCCCTCTCGAGGTCATATTAACCCTAATCAGCGTATCCATACTGCATATCTCTATGTCGTTACAAACATAACCAGCAGCATGAATTTTTATGAAAATACTCAACGGGTCACCTAGAGTAGGTGTATATCTCTATATCACCTAAACGCGCAAAAGATATACTAATGCAAATACAGGGTATTAATCATTTCTGTCTAGCAAATGTAATTATTTTTCAACAATCACATAAACACCTAATTACCACATCTATTGACGTCTAATAAATGAAGCAATTTTCAACATGATGATTAATACACTATTATTTTGATAACCAATGCATAACAAAATCAAAATAAACATATCATTGACATTAATGAAATATTAGGTTAAGCTACTCCATAAATTTCAACAAAAACAATTTAGCTCATCATCATATTAATACAATAACAAAGGAGATTTTTGTTACAAAATATTACAAACATGATAAAATAAATGGAAGAAATGCAAAGGTATAGATACAACCCTTTTTATGTAGCTTTGAATCCTTCCAACTCTTTCACCACCTTTCTTTAATGCTATCTCCTAATTGCTATTGATTTTTGCATCCAAATTGAGCCAAGTTTTAACAAACAAAACCAACAAAATAAAAGTAAGAAAAAAAAGAGGAAAAAAACGTGTGAAGTGAAGAGAGAAAAATGTGAGAATTTTTTTCTATCTTTTTAACTCTACAAAGTAGTATGTATATATATATTATATAATATCTAGATATTTTGGATTATTTATACTATAGAATAGATATTTTATGATATTTTATGACACAAGCTAAATATCCTAAAATATCTAACAATATTTTGTATTCATTACATTTAAGCCCTCTGTAAATTGCACTTCAAGTCCTTCAACTTTATATCTTGTGCAATTTGGTCCTCAACTTCACCATTTTTTACGCTTTAAGTCCAATTTTCTTCCTTTTCGCCTCGTTCTCTTTCCTATCGGGGGTTTTTTTGCCTACAAAAGTGAAAATTACACAATTATGAATAGAAATTTACTCAATTTCAACAATAATTAACTCCAAAAAGTGTCTAATAAGTGTGTAAAAACACACTTATCAATCACGAATCCCTATGCAATAATTTTTTTAAACTTAGTTTCACACCTTGACACACGGTTGGAATAAAGAAGAATCAATACTCCTAAATTATCTAACAATCTCTCTCGAGTAGAGTTAAACCTATTCAAATATGCGATCCGACTATATTTCTATGAAGGATGCAAACATACAAGAATGCATGAGTTTTTATGAACACTTAAAGATTCACATAAGGCATAGCGGTATATTTCTATCCCCTATCGGACCTTATGATAATTTATATATGTCGAACATATTCCCCTTCTTTCGAATGCATGAAATAAGCCACCAAACTCACACAATCATTGCGCAAATAATTGTGGAGAAAAATAAATTCATATAAATCATTCAAATATCCCAAAACGTGTTTTTATTGTCACGAATATAAAACTAAGAAATAAAAATCATATTACATAGTTCATCTAGTCCTAGCACAAAATTAATCTAGCCTAACATGGTGGGAAGAAGAAAATCAGAAAAATAAATAAAGAACGACCACCAATTCTATTCTTGAATTGGATCTTCGTGTTCTTGGAGTTGATCTTCGCGTTCTTGCCTCTTTTCTCCTCTCAAAAGTCTTCTCCAATCTCCTCCCTTACTTTTGGACGGCCATAGGGTTTTAAAATACCCCATAAGATTCATTTCCATAAGAGTTGTAGTCGAATTAGGAAACCAGAATTTTTTTCCCGAAATGGCCTGGGCTAGCGCCCAGTACAAAATGGGGCGGCCGCCCAGACTAAATTTTTGGCTTCTGTTGATAGTTTTTATTTCGGGCAGCCGCCCAGGCAAAATGGATGGGAGCTTGCCCAGGCTAAATTTTCTCCACTTTTCTTTTCTGCCTTTTTCTTCATTCTTTCTTTCATCTTGGTCATCCTCATTAATTTACTTCAATTGTAGTATTTCAACTTCCCCCCATATGCATGTTGGTCCTCAAAGCTTCATCAATTAGCCCATTTATCCTTCTTTCTTTTCCAATTGCTTCAAAACATGTCCAAAACTGAAATATGATAAAAGTAACCTAAGTTAAGTAAAATACAATAATAAAATGACACAAAAACCTAGTAAAATGGCCCCGAATAAGTGCACAAAAATGCACTTATCAGTCTTCCTTTATCCAATTGACTCCGAGCACTCTCAAATCTTCATCGTGAGGTTCGGCACAACTTTTAAGTATTTACATTTTAGTCCTCGAATTTTGGATCCCTTACAATTTAGCAATTTCTCCAAATTTGTCAACTTTTGCTTATTTTCTTCGATCTCACCAACTTACATCACAACATCAAAATCACACATCTAATTATTTATCAATTACATAAACATTACATCATTAATTATTTAATTAACCAAAAAAAATTACATCTTTATTAATAACAAATTAATTCTTAAACAAAACTATTAAATATAAACTAGGCAAACGTGCATTGCACGTTGCTTGCACCTAATATATATATATATATATATATATATATATATATATATATATATATATATATATATATATATATATATATATATATATATAAAGTGCCTATGAAACGGAAATTCTTATTTTAACGGAAAACTAACGGAATTGGTTGTTTTAACGGAAAATCTTTTTTCACCGTTAGTTTTATTGTTTCCATTAAATAGCAATTAAGCCACCGTTTGTGGCAATTGATGTTGTGTCTGTTGGAATTCCATTATCTAATAATAAATGAATGGGAAATGCAAAATGCTTTGTACTACTACATTTTAGTCACTAGGAAAAAATTAAACTAAAAAAACAAAATGGACGTGGAGATTATCAGTTTAAAAATGCTAATAATTTATTTGGTAAGGTACATTGAACTTAATGAAGAAAAAATATTTATTTATTTAGTTTTGTATTGTATTGTAATGTAATGTTATCTATTATTTTATTATGTACAAAATGTTCATGATTAAGTGCAAAATTTGATATAATATAATAGTACGAAACACAAACTTATACATTTTTTTGTCTTTACACTAACATTCATTGTAAAAATTGATTATGATTTAATGTAGAAAGCAAAATTCTGGATATGGGCGAAGATAAATGTGATTGAGTTTGTCCAAGTATTTTATTACATGTCATGCGTTGACTGTAATAAAGGAACTGGATATAAATACAATGAAAGCTTCGTTTGTATATATTGCAAAAGCCAATGGGTCTACAAACCACGGTATGTATCTTACAATTTTAATTTAAAATTGATGTCTGATTTAATTTAGAATTTAACACTATTCAAATTAAAATTAATATATTCAACGCATTTAAAGTGTTAGGGGATATGTTCAACTGGACGATAATACTAGAAAACTAGCTGCTACTATGTTTGGTGAAGTAGCAGAACATGCACTTGGTTGTTCAACAGTTAAATTGATGGGACATGCTGGAGAGGTATTTCTTAAATTTTTCTTCAAAACTTGATTTTTATTATAATGAGTTATTTAAAAATAATTGGGTTTTTTTTATTAATTATGTAAACATATTCAAAATTTATTTTGTAGGAAAATCGACCATATGTTAAAAGCGTTGCAGAGAAATTATCAAAAGAAATTTGGAAAATTCAAGTTTATGTAGATCCAGAGAAACTAAAGGAGAAAAAAATATAGGCAGTTTAATGTCCTCTCTATTGAAGCAGTGCAAGATGAGGAAAATGCTGAATCGTTATTTTAGAATCAAAATTATCTCAAACAGCTTTCATAAAACTATGAGCGATATTTATATATAGGACGATGCTATAGATTCTATTAATGTTCTTTTTTTAATAAATCACAACGTGTAATTATTTATCAATTACATAAACATTACATCATTAGTTATTTAATTAACCAAAAAATTACATCTTTATTAATAAAAATTTAATTCTTAACCAAAAAAAATTGCTTAAACCTAGTATTCATTACAAGCTTTTATGGGTTTTTAAAAGTCTCTAAGTGTGTTTGAGCCACATTATTTTGGAAAAATGTATTTTGAAATAGTAGATTGATGGAGAATGTGTGATTGAAAAAGATGGAAAAGTTATTGATGTGATGAAAAATATGTAGTTAAAAATGAGTAGAATAATGAAAATGAAAATTTTAATGTGACTCAAATAGGGGCTAAAAGTTACTGTGTATTTAATTAAAACTTTTAAAGATCTCTACAAGTCATGAGAATATTAAAAATATCAATGACTTTTGAAAACTATTACTAGAAAAGTATATAAAGTACTGACTTTTAAGCAAAAAGTAAAAAAATAAAATCTCAAAATTTATTGTTCATTCACCCCCAAGATTTTAATTGAGGTGGCTTAAAATTTTTATTCTTTAAATTTTTTTTTATATTATTATATAGGATGGCGAAGGGGATTGTAGGGATCGAATCTCCACCTCATATATGGGAATTTTTAATTGTTATGCTCGACCAAGTTAATTCTATTTAAAACGAAAATCTTAATAAGTCAAATAAATTCTATAAATCTATAAAAGTTCTAAAATGAAAATCTAGGAAATACTTTCATTAATTTCATAAAATCAATTAAATTCCACGAATTTTACAAAAAGTCCATCATTTATACACCATACAAGGGATTAGCCTTTTTGAAGTTGTAGTTAATGATCCTACGAGTACATTTACATCAAATTGATATCTACATAATTAGTTAATTACCAATAACAAGTAAAATGGTCTAGATAGTTAACCATCGATGTGCCATTTGTTCATAACTGTATCAAAAAATGATGTTGTTTAGGTTTTTCGTTGATATTCAATAGGTGAAGTTTATATTTATCGAGGAATTTGAATAGAAAAAATATTTTTGACAATGTGCACACAATTTGTAACATAAATAGCAATATAAGATGTTCATTTTCCATCGTTTCAAATGAATATCGATTCGATCCGAGCTCTTGGATTTGGAATAAGTTCAACAACGAATTGCGAAATCTTGGACCCTTGGTGAAGTCTCACTTGGGCTACTTTAATGGTAGACTTTACATTTTCCCTTTCACTCGTAGAGTGGGAGAAGAAGTGAACTTTAGAATATAATCAAAGTGATTTTCATTTCAATTCAAGCATTGGGTCTCGCGTCTCATCTTATTTAAGAGGGGTGAAGTATGATCAGAAATGATGACTCTCTTTTTATGATAAAGAGATCCATTTAGCATTTAAGTGTAAAAAATGGGTTTAATCCTTGAGGGTGCGGTAATACTTCTAAGAAATTATTTCATCGATAAGTGGCTCTCATAGTTTAAGTTCAATACGATCCTTTAAAGCTAACTGGACCCCTAAACGACTTACTCTTCAAAAGCAACAAACTAATGATGTAAGTACTTAATTCTATTTCAAAAACATTAATTCTTTAATTTGTATTAATTTACATTAAGTTCATTATACCGTTACAAGTAAAACGACATATATAATTGAGAATTGAATTCAAATAGTCAATAGTTTAATGCAAGAAATTAAATATAATAATACTAAGTCAACCACAAACATAAACAAAATAAAGGAATACTAAAATGAATTGGAATGACTAACTTTTTATGTTAAATATGTGTCAAAAAAAATCCTACAGATTATTCGAAACCTACAAAATATGAAAAAAATAAATAAATAAAAAATCTCATCCCTAAAAAAAAAAAATAAATAAATGGAACACAATGAAAAAATCAATGTGTTTAAAATCAAACATGCTATAATATTGAAACCTTTGTAACCAATATGGAACAACACGATCAGCCAATAATTAGAACCTGGAATCAAGAATCAAGCAAAAACTTGGAAGAAAAGATGTTGGTTTGAATTTTACATCATGGGGGAAGAGAAAGAGACGCATCGAAGGTAAAAAAGGGGTTTCCATTTCACGTATTTGAGATTTCAATGCGTTAATTCTAAACCGTGAAACTGGTGGCGGGTCACGAGTTTTGTTAAATCGGTCGGTGTGACGGTTTTTTAGGCGAGTTTTTAATTAGAGGGTTTATGAGAGAAATCAGATCGGATATGAGCTCGGTTCCCAATTGAATAGGTGGGTTCGGTTCGATTTTTAAAAATATGAGTATTTCAGCTCTGCTCATTATATTTTTTTTTATAATTAAAATTTTATCACCTGAATTTTCATAAACTAGTAATGATAACGAAGCCAAATTTTTTATGGGCACATCATGGACAAGATATTATTAAAAAACTCGAGTTTTTGCATAAATTGTTTGAAATTTAGAGATCAAGTACGTCAAGACTCTAATTTGAAGCCGTTTAGGGGACGGGTGAAATTAAGAAAATTAAAAATTTATTCTTCAACAGTGAAATGAAGTGTCAATAAATAAATTACAGAATCATGCTACACGAATATAGAGGATGACATAGGGGATGATCGAACACAAACACCTCGAGAGTCGAGCATTATTTTATTCATACGAGACCCACGCGCAATGTGAAAGTCGGTTACCCGAAATGTCAACCATTTTCGGGTAAATTGCGCTACTCTAAATTACAACTTCTTCAATATCAATTGAAGAGGTCCAAATTCAAACCTTCTCTTCATTTGACCAGAGATCACCACCGTCATTGCCCTTCACGCACCGCCACCTCCGCCGGCATGTTAAAATCATCACCACCCATATGACACCTTTCACCACCCTAACCATCCCAATTGTCACCGTTAAATAATACAGCCACCACCCAATAAAATCCGCCACCCCTATCTTCATCATCAGCTCCCTCTTCACCTCCGGCACCACCACTAGCGCCTCCACCTCATACCTCAACCTCCACCACCAGAGCCCACCAAAACTAACAGCCGTCGCCACCTTCTCCGCCCAACCCTCCTCCCTCGTGAACCCGAAAATCGTGTCGTCCACTACCGGCTTCACCACCGCTGCCCCCCAAAACGCCATCGTTTCATGCAATCCGAAGAAGAAAACGACTCTACACAGCAAACTCTTCTCCTGCCCAAACATGGACCCATCGACGCCGGCGGCGATGCTCCCTTCAATTCCCAATGCAACACAAATTTGTAAAATACAAAGAAAAATCCACGCAACATACAAACACAACCGGAATTCGACTGCCTTTGCAGGAGGCGGCGGACCGCTCAAAAGTTTAATTTTTCCAATCAATCCATTTGTAAGAGCTAAAACACTAACAATTGTAACTAGTAAATTAATAACTGTGGGTTTTGTGTATAGAAAAAGTAAGGATAAAGGAGAATTGGGATTTTGCATGGGATAATTATCAAAAACTGATAACAAATAGCGGGCGGTGGTGAGCCGGGCAAGGAGGAGGAATGATAGTGGGATGAGGAGGCTGAGGAGGGTGGCAGAAAGGATATGAAACAGCTCTCTCACGGAGGCGCCACCCCTGAGTAATAATTTGTTGCCATTTTGTTGACATTTTTCTGAATTTGAATCCATATAATCCAAATTCAAAAATAAATCATAAGAAACAAAATTTCAGCTACAGACATATATATTTGAATTTTGATCACAGAGAACAATAAAATATATTTGAGAATAGGAATATAATTAAAGTGGCTCTCACGACATAGGACATGCTTGCATTCCAGCTAATTACTAAATTGTTGCATATTTTATATATGCTCATGTCTCATGAAAAGTATAGAATCAATTTATCTATTCGGAAAATACAATTTCAATAACATGGGTAGATCGAGTCAAATGTTGTTGGGTTTTGATACCCAACAATTTATGATGTAAACGTTAGATTAAATTATTATTAACAACCAAGTCCAAAAGCTCGATCCAAAAACAATGTGGGCAATTGGAAGTAGTTGAAACAATTAATCTTGCTCGTGACCTATATATACTATCACTTGAATGACTTTGAATATTGGCTCATTTAAGTCTTTTATTTGTCCAACTAAAACCAAACATAGCCTATATATATATGGTGTCTTTACACTAACCGTAAATTGTGTGATTTATGTATATAATTGAGAGACAACATGCTGCCTTTTTGCTGAAAAAAATGGCTGCCATAGTGGAGAGAAAAATCGGTGGCTTTGTTTGTGTATTTGGCCTCCTCTTTGTGTCTTCTTCCATTGATTTTTTTCGTGCTTTCGTGGCATACAAATTATCACCGTTATCTTGTCCTTTGTGGGTGAGATGAGGAGCAACAGAGGTGAATATATTTATTGTGGGTTGGAGCTGTTTGGATTTGTTCTTTGGTAGAGAATTAACGTGAAATTGAGCCCAAAAAATACCGTTTTGACGACCCTTGGAGTGATCTTCCATCACAATTGGTATCATATTTTCAAGGTGGTGGATTTGATTCGAAAAACTGACCATAATTTGATCAGAAAAGCAAATTGAAAAATTATGAGAAAATTGGCTAAAAATCGAACATGTTTTCTTGATTTCCGGCAAATCCATAGACATGGTGGTGAAACGTAGCCCATATTCAAGACGTTCAGGTGGAGACGCAGCTGGATGGTCAGCGCGTAAGGTGTTCCAGCCGCGCGTGGCAGCTCTAGTACGGCGCATGAGGCTATTTCAGACGAAGACGTCTGAAGACAGTTTGTTCTTGACATTTTTCTGACATTGTGGTAGTGTTACCTTTATGTTTCAGGTTATACAGCGAAGCCGGACGACTTTGTTCTTTGCACGTTCGGGATTCGTTCGTGGTTGATTGATTCCTGTGATTGTTGGAGACTATAGGGCGAATATCAGTGTCCCTAAAATGATAAATTCGCATCTCTTGATATTTACGGATCTTCAGACGTAGTCCACTCGGTATCGTGTTCTTTCCTTTTTTGTTATAGCGAATAGTGGTGTCCCCAAAGAGATAAATTTGCATTTATTTTTTTTATTAGATGTCATTGTGTGGGGTAACGTTAGGTTGTGTTATCGTGAAGGAGTAACCATTGTCTGTTGCCAGACTTGAGAATTTCTTATTAATTATTTGCATTGAATTCTTTGTAACTTTGTCGCCAATTATTTTTCATTATTATAATTGCACGTGACCTTAGAAAAGTTTGGTGGTTCGACCATTTTGTGTGAATTGTGTCTGAACTTTGCTTGTGGTTTTTGTGGGTTGCATTTTGTGTTTTGTGTATTTTTTTTTTTTTTTCGTAAAATGACAACACATTGTGAGTTGTGTTTTTTTAATGAAAATATGATTTTTCAATTTGGCAAAACGAAAAGGTTTCTCATAAAACTTTTGATGACAAATGTAAGTCTAAGGTAAGTAAAGTAAGATGTATTTTAAATATGGTAAATTTGGACATGATGAAATAGGTTGTCATAGAAATGATAATAAAAGGAAAGATAAGAAGGGATGTGAGAGAATGTGACTATAGGGTAGAGTGATGACCTTAATGAGGTTTATTGAGAGTAAATTTAGTTACTGCATGTGCATCCGTATATAATCCTTTCTGCATATATGTGATTGCTTAATTCCGTTGCATATTTATATCTGCATTTCAATGCGTTTGATATATGCATTTGCATGAATTTGAGAGTAATTTAATTATTTGGTGTAATTGTTTGCATAAATGGTGAGTTAAGGTGCATCAGCAATGTGTTGTATTTCTATTGGTGATGTGGAGTATAGATATCTATGTGTACATTGGTGGTTTCTACCGGGGATGTGGAGTATGACATTTAGATCATGAGTGGAGAGGTGATTAAATATTGAAATTCTTTATTCGTGAAGAGACCATAATCAGGTTGAGTGTGAGAGAGACACTTCTATCATTTCTTTTAGATGGAGACCCATTATTCACTTAGATTGGGAGAAGTGATGTTATGATGGAGGATTAAGCCAATGACTTAGGATCTATAAAGGTCTATCAGTTAGACATGAGTTGAGTGATCAGTCTACTGAGTATGGTGAACGATAAGAGGAGATATGTGTTTTCGAGATGTGAGAAAGACGGAATGAAATATGATAAGGGTGGTGAGATATTTTAGTGTGACCATTTATGCGTTTGTTGCATATGTGTTTTGACCGTTTGAGTAATTCACTTAGTATTAATCTGTTGTTCTATGTGAACGTAGTTTGAAAAAGATTTGTGGATTATCCTAAGTTATATCTTCATCGCGTGATTATTTACTCTTGATTGTTTACCGTTATTATCTACTTCTACTTGGGTGTTATTTGACTTTAGCCTTGGTGAGTATATGGAGTAGGTATGGTATGTGTTTCGTATTCGAAACAAGAGGTAAGGTCTGTGATCCCAATTTTATTGGTTGTCTTGATTATGCAAGCGTTAATTTTGTGTTTTGATTGCTTACAGGTTGATTGTGTATGAAGTGGAGATGTATTGAGTTTTGATACGCAATGAATCACATGCTATGATGTAAACATTGGATTAAATTGTTACCAACAATCAAGTCTAAAGGCTCGATCCAAGAACAACGTAAGCTATTGAAAGTAGCTTAAACAATTAACGTTGCTCACAGTCCACATATATTACTTCTTGGATGATTTTGACTCTTGGTCCATTTAAGTCTTTTATTGGTCCAACTAAAGCCAAACATAACCTATATTTATGGAATGTTCACCCTAACCGTAAAGTGTGTGATTTGTGTATACAATTGAGAGAAAACGTGGCTGCCTTCTTGCTGAAAAAAATGGTTGCCTTAGTGGAGAGAAAAATCGGTGGCTTTCTTTGTGTATTTGGCCTCCTCTTTATGTCTTCTTCCATTGTTTTTCTCATACCTTTGTGGCTTACAAGTTATTGTCTTTTGTAGGTGAGATTTAAGAGCAACCGAGGTGAATATATTGGTTGTGGGTTGAAACAGTTTGGATTGATTGTTTGGTAGAAAAATGTAACGTGTAATTAAGCTCGAAAAATACCGTTTTGAAGACCCTTGGAGCGAGTTTTTGCGACAAATGTCATTTTGAATATCTAATGTTTACACAGTTTTTATAAATGAACGGTGATAACAATATAACTCAAATCTGGCGTGAAATTATACAATGTTTTAGGCACCAGCTAATTGGAAAAAACAATATATACACTAATAAAAATAGAATTTTGGAGGGTAAACCAATAGATTTTGGGAGTGAACTAACCGATTTTAGGGTGAATTCATGAGTCTGATTTGATCCATGACATTGATATTATGTCGACTTATTTAGTCCGATCCAATTCTCGATTTTTTTTTAAAATCAAATTGACAAATCCTATCTAATACTCATAATGTCGATATTACCCCTGTTTGAAAAAGCTTTTTTTAGACTAAAAGTGATTAGGTCTCATAAAATGTGTGATTAAAGAATGAATAAAAATTACTAATCCAATAAAATGCATAATTAAAAATGAAATCCGACCAACCTATTATATTAGAAAAAACTTTGTCATTGGAGCATTATGTCCAATTATTTTCATCTATATCCTTTACAATTATGGGGTTGACATTTATTATCCAAGGCCAAAGCGCATGGATATTATACTTTTAATTACGTATAATTTATAACAGCAACAACAAATACAACAACAAATATAGAAAAAAGAAATTTTATCGAGATACGAGTTTGATAATTTCTCTTTAAGATAGCACATTTGCTTACGGTTAGTCAGTATTCAGTACATATCTTCTAAAATACAATGATCACTTTTTGTTTAACACTCAAAACTACGAGAATAAATCGAAAAAATTTAGAACTTAAATTATGAAATTGGATAAAAACCGAGAACGCGAAGGGTGAAACTGAAATAAATGGAATGAATGTTTGAGCTAATAAAGGGGACTAATCATAATTGTTAGAAAGTTGTGTATCAAAAGACACAACTGTCTCCCACAACGTATCACTTGTCGAGGCAGATTTTGTACTAAATAATGTTATTTAGTACCAGTGACAATAGTTATACAACACAAATTTAAATAACACCACGCGATAAACTCAATTAAAAGTAAAGAAAAATGCTATGTGTACACCTCATGGTGTACACACGACTTTACACACTCCTCACATGGAAGGGGGCCTACGAATATTTTATTGTGTGTGAGCCCCCCTCCATGTATACCATTGTGTACACGTAGCATCTCCCAAAAGTAAAATTAAGTGATTTATTCAGTTGTACACGTCATTTGATATTATCATATCATAACATCTAAATAGCATTATTCTTTTGCCTGAGAGACACGTCAGCCAGGTTAGGACTACAGTAGATACCTCTGTACAATGTGCCATTGTGCCACATGGCACAATCTTGTTCATCCCATCAAATTTGGATTAATCCGGTTGGAAGGTAAATAAAATGAGTAAAATAACACTCCCTCCATTTTAATTATATAGGCTGAATTTTTCTCTTGTCCCAAATATATATACATGTTTCTTAATGTAGAATGTTTTGTTGTGTTCCTTTACAAATATACCCTTATTAAGTGCTTGTTTGATAGGAATTTTTGGAGGTAGAATTGATTTTTGAATAGTGATATGATGGGAAATGTGTGGTTGAAAAAGAAGAAAAAATTATTGATGTGATGAAAAATATTATTTTATTGAAGAATGTGTGGTTAAAAATGAGAATTGATTTACTGTAGAATTTGAGAATAAAAAACAAACAGGCCCTAAATTCTCCCCATTTAATATGCCAACTTCTTGAAATCATCCAAATACACACATTTCCACTTCTTGAAAACATGAAACAACTCTCATTTCTTCTTCAAATTCTTTATTAGTTCCAACAATAATTTAGTTTTACATACTGAAAATTAAATAGGGATAAACTAGAAAAGATCTTGACAAAAATTAATTTTCTAATGACTTTAAAGAAGTTTTCTTAATCCGTGTGAAAAACGAAACAAACCTATATAATTGGGACATAGGGAATATTTATTTTATTCCACTAAAAGGACATACGACTCAAAACAGGAACCCACGTCCCAAGACCTGCTATTTCTCAAAATACTGTTCAACCATTATCACAATCAATGTCGATATGCACCGCTACTACCAGACCTACAACATCATCAAATCCGCCAGATTACACACAAATCTGCACCATCACCATCATTTCCATTACTAACAACACAAACGACATCTTCACATCATCTCCCAACCATTAAAAAAACACCACAAAACCACCACCATCATCGCCACCCATTACTGCTAGCAAAATTCATCGCCACCACCAGCTCCACCAACGGCAATATTTTGTCACCATTTTTAACTCTTCCTATGGATTTAAGAAAACCAAGTTCATACATGAATCATCACCACATCCGTACACGATTTTGCAATGTTCTAGTCCATTTTCATCAAATCAATCAGCGCAAAATAGATCAAATCTGGCAGTCTGTGGAAAAGATCTGACTAGTGGGAGGATGTTAGGGAAATGTTTATGGATGGTTTAAATTATAAATAGACAGAAATAAATTGTGGCTAAATCAAGTAGTACTTTTGGTGTCTCGAAATGTATGGATAACAAAGGGATTGGGTTTTTATAAATAATTTATAAACATAAGCCAAACATGAAAATTTCATTTGAATCCAAGTCAAGGTGGAGAAGATCAGTTGGGTCATTGTGACAGAGGTGGTTTAAGGAGGAAAGAAAAGTTGTTGGAGGCAGAGTGGATGAAGCAAGAGGTGGTTGATAGGCTTTTTGGTGGTGATGGCAGCAGATAACAGTCGGTAGCAGTTGGTGAAGAAGAAAAAAGAAAGATAAATGGATCATAGTAGTTGTGTCGAAGGAGGTGGATTCGCAGTTGAAATCCGTGGCAGCAGAAACTTAAAAATCTGCACCGCCTCCATTGCTTGTGTCTACGTGTTTGTAGGTGTTTGTGGAGTTAAAAAAGTTAGTATTTTAAGAATTTAAAAAGGTTAAACTAATCAGATAAGCCAAACCCCATTTAAACGCAGAATTTAAAGAAATCTAGTAACACATTAGAAGTGTTAACGTAACCGGAAACAAAATAAAACTGTATAAGCCAATAATAAAACCAACTCAAAATGGAAAAGAAAATCGAGAAACATAAGATATGCATGATGTTTATAATACTTCCACGAGAATATAATAACATAAGAAAAGATACCAAAATATTCTGCAGCCTTTGCCAAAAATATATTTACTAAGGGAAGTTGATAATATCGTCCAAATTTAGAGCTCAAAAAAATAAGGAGTTGGCATAGATGCGAAAATCATTGTAATTTAGGTTGCCAGGACTAACCGAGTTTCCATATTCTTTCTAGATTACGAGAACTAATTTGGAAACAGTGTCTTCAAAGCCTTGATATATTGACACGTGCAAGAATATCTGCACAGACAGCAATAGCAACACAAACCAAGACGTTAACAGGCATTTTCGACTTGCATCTTTTCATGAATAGCCTTGTAGCATTGGAGACTGCAGAGAGGAAGCTTTGACTTGGAATCCCGGTATTTGTACGGATTTGTACAAGAAGGGCCCGCACATTTTTCACGTGGAGGTGGATAACTGAAAATTCGAAACAAATGCAGAAATCAAAATGAGATTTATAGTCACATGCCCATGTTTGGCTTATGTTTATATACTATTTATATATACTCGAGCCACTTATTATCTAACCCATTTTGGGGGACCAACAAACATTACCCACTTATCCACCCCTCATTTTTATTTATCTATTTATAATTTAAACTGTTTATGAACACTTTCAAACAAGCTCTAAAATTTTAAAACGAAACCTAAATGAGATTAGCATGCAAGTTTCATCAAGTTGAGTGGAAAATGAAAAGGGACAACTGAAATTGCAAAAGGAAATGCAGAGACCAAAATGAGATCAGCATCGTTCCTACCGATTTAACACGCAAGTTTCACTAATTATGAGATAAACGAAAAAGGAATAGGCAGCGTTGTAGATATTTCCCTAGAAACACTGTTCAAAGGATTAGAAGAAATAATTTTTTACCTGCAAAGCTTGGATTCAAAAATTTTGGGGAAACCCATATCTTGCGGGAAAGTGACAGTGGTCCCAGTTGGGCCCATGACCCATCTAATGGTGCTTGATGCTAGCATATGAGCACTGGCCACCTTCTCCTGTGTTTTTTGTTCCAAACAAAGAACAAGGAATTATTAGTAGTTAGCTTCATAACAATACTCAAATTGAGGGCTCGAGAAGAACACAGTACCTGTGCCAACTCCTCCAGGCGTTTCTTCACTTTATCTTCTCGCTTCTTCCTACTGGAATCTTGACCGAGTATTTTTCTAATTGCCTCTGCCTACAAATTTGATGTCTCATGCTTATTTTTGCAATAAAATTCTAAAAGTCGTACAAAATCACAATAAATTGAAGTAGAGAAAAAATGCAAACCTCTGACTCCCGTGCTGCTTTCTCATTTTGCATTTTACGCCTTTGAGCGATCTCAGCTTTCTTCAGCTGTTGTTCCATTTCGGACAATTTCTCCTTTTGCTCTGGAGCATAAGAAATTGGCAGAAAGGTTAAACAAATGGACCAGTAGAATGCTAGGAAATTATCAAAAAGCCACGAACAGAAAGAATGATAAAGATACTCACTTCGAGATGGAGCAGGTGGTAGACCATTTGGGAATTCAATTTGACTTGCACCAGATGCAGAAGGGGTATCCTTGCTCATAAGGGCCCGCTGGCGAGTAGTGAGGGCCATTTCCCTCTTGTTTTCCATTGGTAAATCTAAGAGATCCTTCTTTTGTTTTTTCTTCTTCTTTCCTTCATGTTCACCATCAGACAAAAGTTCTTCCTCCTCATAATCCATGTCATCAGGTTTGGTCTCCTTAAAATCCCTACCAGACTTCCCTGTGCCTTCAATGTTTTCCAACTTCCCATCTTTCCGCTGTTTTCTGGTTGATTCTGTGTTGGTGTCTTTATATCCTGCTATCTTCGCAGTTTTAAGTTTTTCTAGGTACCTGATCTCATCATCTTGATCATCTTCATCAAATTCCTCGTCTAAAACACGAGTTCTAGGCATCCTTTTGCTCTTACGAACTGGATCCGACTTATCTCCTTGCTTTTCAAAGGCACTCTTTGCAAACATTCTCCCTTTATCCTCCTTCCCAAGACCAAAACCACCTTTGGAGAAACCCTTCCATGGGATCCCTTGAATGCCACTTTTTTTATCTTGAGCTGGAGAATGATATTCATCTGAATGTTCCTGAGATAGAAAGATGTCGAAAAGGAAAGTTTTCCAGGTCAATATACAGCAAATCTGTTAATGACAATCAACGCTCAACAGGCATAAATACAGTAGATTTGTTTTCCATGCAACAGCTCAGTTGATCTACAGATTTCAGTACGAACATCTTTACTCCCAACACAGGGGTTTTACATCTTTAAAATTTCATAATTTATGTTTTCAGTCGACCAACCAAATGCCCATCGAGTCAAAAGGTTTCAAGGGAAAAAAAACTACATTTTTCAGGCTCTTCCTTCCATAATATAAAATATATTGGACACAAAAATAATAAATTTAATTTCTTGAAGAAAATATTTTCTATCCATTTTCAACAAAAACAAATTTGGTTGCTTGATGTCATTTTCTCTTCTTGAACAACTCAATCAGCAATCTATCAGCAACTTTGTTCTAGCCTTATGAAATATTGTGGCTAGTGATTCAGAAATTCCCTGCCGACTGAGGTAGTAAATTCTTCTGGATTAATTCACCTGAGTATAACTACTGAAGGGAAACATGGACCATAATTTGATGAAATAATAACCAAATTAGGCTGAATTAGCCCCAAATATTTCTCTGTAAACAGATTTCCTATGTTTCGTACTCTGAGAAAAAGCAAAGAGACCAAAACCTGAAGGATAAGTTTCTGCCGCTGTCGAGAATCAGATGATTGATTGGTCTTTGCCGAAGATGCACTACCTGATGCACCATTAGAATTGGAATTGGTTTGTATTGTGCGTGTCACACCGCCAACCTTCAGCTTAACTTTCTTCAGTTTGTTCTCATTTCCCATTCCATCACCTGACACACCATTACTATCTAAAGCATTTGACCCACCGTCAGATCCACTAGTAGGAAAAGGCCTCGATACACACTGATTGAGATTGAACATTTTCCCTCTAGAATTTGCATCACCAATATCATCGCTTGAGATCTTACTCGTGTCATCTGAAAGCGGTGTTGGTGACATGGAGGATTGATTTGGGAGTGACTGAGGCTCGGGTCGAGGACGACGTAAAGTCTGGCTCCTCTTTTTTCTTATCGTTCCTCCAATACCATCAAATTGAGGTGCCCTAAAATGATCCATTATCTCAAAAGACTCTTAATCACAATTGCTTATCGTTGCACACGTGCAAATTAAATGTTTAGATGTGATAAAAGCATTCGACCATGTAGTACATCATGCCACAGCTAAAGGTACCACAACTTTACGCGTTATACAAGATAATCCCTCAAAAACAATTACTCCTGCAATTCAATTCATAATAGAATGTCAATAAAGCTAATAAAATTGCATCGGCAACACAACGACACGAGGGTGTTGACGCAACGAAACTAATACCACACAGGACAAAATTAAGCTAAGAAGCACTGACGAAAAAGCGACCGTCAATAAATTATCTTATACATCACTAAGCTCCTCCGCCCCCACCCCCAATCCCAATTCCAATCCCAATCCCCAGAAAATATAGTTAAAAATTAAGGAGCTAAAAAGCACATCAATTACACAACACAACCCACAGCCACTCAGCATGATCGAAAATTGAAAGGGTCAAATTCAACTAAACTCAAAAAGAAAGAAAGAAAGAAAGAAAGAAAATCTGAAAAATAGAATTTGCATCAATGCCTTCACTCCAGATAAAAATCCAGCAAAACCTATAAAATGAATTGTACCAGATCATATAAACACACACAAATTCAATCCCCACATTCCAGTAGACCAAGACACCACACAAAATCACCTGACTCCACACAATCTCAAGGTTTTATAAAAGAAAATCACACACGCCACATTATAAATTCAAACCCCAATTTAAAACCCACAACTATAATGCATATAGAGCAAACGAGCGAACGAACGTACGCACACAATCCCCCCCCCCCCCCACCCACAGTGATTGAGGATCACCACAAATCCAGATGGCAAACCAATCTCAATTATATGAAAATAAAAAAAAAAAACCTCCAATGGAACCCGTGATATCTGCGGCTCCAAGTTCGTATAAACATTCAGTAAAAAACCCCAAAAAAAAAAATGAAAAATACCTTGCCCACAGAAAACAACCCGATATGCAGGACAAACGAGTCGTCAAAGAGAAGGAAAACAGAGAACGAGAGAGATGGGGAAGAGGATAGAAGAAAAAGACGATGCAATTGAGGCAGAGATAATGAGTCGGCGAATAGAAACCAATAAATGTATAGATATAAGTGTGAGTGTAGTCAAGACAGAAAGAGAGAAAACGAAGAGGGTTATTTGGATTTGGGTATTAGGGTTAGAGGTATAGTTGTGGTAAAGGCAAAGGCGACTCAATTTCTTCACCATTTTTTTCACGCCTGTTTGTGTGTGATAATTTTTTGTTTGTGTGGGGGATATTTCGACTCGGTCGAGTCCTGGCGAATTGACTCAGCCCTCCACCCGCCTTTCTTTCTCTTTCTATACATCTTCGTCCTTTCTCTCTCTTATTTCCCCCGCTTCTTTTCTCTCTTATGCTGCAACTATGTGCGTAGGTTACGATGTGAGCATTTACGGCTTATTTTAGCATCTTCGTGTCCCCATGCACCCGCACGAGCCATTGGGGCATCACGCGCTTCTAAGTTAAATATATTTCATAATGGCCCCTACCTTTTTGGAAGTTCAATTATTGCCACAATCTTTTGGACTTTATTTCAGATTAGGACAGGTAGTAGTTTTATCATCCCTAGGGATGACAAAATGTCTCACACCGCCTTGTCCTATGTCGTATCTTCATGCAGAGAAATCGAGGTGCAAAGGGGAACATTGTTCGTATTCCAAACTCTTATTTTTTTACGTTTAAATTTAATTCATATTCAAAATAAATAAGTAAACAAGTCAATAATTTGAAATATTTTACTCCCGCTTCCCAAAGATCCATGGTGGGATGAGGATGTGGAGGGCGCCCTAGTCTCGTCCTATACGTTGTCATCCCAAACCATATCGTGCTTGATATGCTTACAAAATAAAAATTAAAAAAAAATCTTGTGAATAATCATATCTTTCCTTGCCACTGATGATTATGGGTAAACCATATTAAAGCAGAAAGGAAAGTGTCTCGAAGAACGTTTTTGTCGTCAATCTACATGTTTGTGTGAAAGTAATTTCTCAAGAAAAGTCATTTTTTATTTTTTGAGAATGTGTAATTAATGAGTAAGAAAAAATAGGAAAACAAGATTTTTTTTTTAATATGTGATTGAAAATGAGTGTTGTAGAAAAGAGATTTTAAAATAATCACTTTCACAATCAATAAAATATAAAAGAGCCAAAAACTTGGCACACGTGTCGCGATTTCCCATCGTTGACAAAATTCATTTTTTTTATAAATCTAGAGTGTGTTTGGAACACATTCTTTTGAAAGAATGTATTATTGAATAGTAAATTGATGGAGAATGTGTGGTTAAAAATGAAGAAAAAGTTATTGATGTGATGAAAAATATTAATTTATTAAAAAATATGTGGTTGAAAATGAGTAGAAGAATGAGAATAAAAAAATAATGTGTACCAAACAAGACCCTAATATGATCTCTTTTCTCTTAACAAAGAAATCCAGAAGGCTGAGATTTAATCCTCAAAACTTTTTGCCTTTTTTTTTAGTTAAAGGAGGGCGGTATCTCCGAGAATATATTAATATGCCCTCATTTGTGATGGAGGAATACCATGGTTATATGAAAATAATAAGAACAGTAAATGATGAAATATTACTTCCCTTATAATGAAAGGAAATAACGAAGAATAAAGCAGCAAACAGAGAAGTATTACTTCCTTTACAATAAGAACTAATGTAAAAAAATCAAAAATAAGTATTGAAAGTTAAAATGAAATTCAAACTCTGATACTGGGCAATCCATGTCTGTCAACTTGTACTAGTGCCCTAATATGTCGTGATAGGTCAAGTGGTTCATATATCTGATATCGTCGATGATCCCAACCCTCAGCAAGAAGAGCATCTGTAACATGATTTCCTTCTCTGTAAATGTGGAAGACTGTATCTCAGTCGAAGGATATGATGTCCGTGATACGTCTAAGAATGCCCTGAATAGCCCATGGACTTCCTCTTGTGATGCAGTGGATAGCTACTGTAGAATCTGACTCAACCCAAATCACTGAATAATCCAGTCTTTGAACTAGTAAAATCCCATCAAGAATAGCCCGAATCTCTGCCTCTAATATCATACATGGTCCATACGAAGTTGAGAAAGCCCTGATACAGTGTCCTGCATTATCTCTGATGATGCATTCTCCATTTGCATAACCATCTTTGACGCATCCATCAGTATTGATCTTGACAGATCCGATTGAAGGAGTGCACCACCAAACCAGAATATGGGAGATGGGGAATGAGGGTCCATAAAAATACCAAATATGGGTGCAAGTGTCAAATCCCCTCGCTAATGCACCGCTCGTAACAGTCTTTCCATATGAAGAAATGAGATCATGCGATAGACCCTCCAAATGATACGTCTGGCTACCATGTGAATCCCCCTATGCTTCGCATCATTTCTCGCGGTCCATAGAAAATATCAGTATAGGAATGATAATGCGAATGTGTCCACAACAAACATACTCTCTATAATACCTTCATTTCTGAAATCTCTGTCTGACTCCATTTCTTGAACTCATAGGTATCTGAAAAAATATCCTCAAAATGCTGCCATACCTAATTGGAGATGCTACTGCCAATGAAAATATGACTAATAGTCTCAGTCCCAGAACAACACTGGCAGCGAGAAGCCAACCGGCATCCAATCCTCCCCTGAATGACCACATCTACTGGAATGAGGCCCTGCTATAGTCTCCAGTAGAAAAATGAGATAGTGACTGGCAAAATGGAGCTCCATAGTAACTGGTATGATTCCTGATACTGGCATCCCGAACGTACGAGCTGCCATGCTGACTTGGTAACGAAGCTACCATCCGATGTATTCCGCCAAAAAATTCGATTTGGTACATTTGCATATAAAGGTATAGTCCATATCTGCTCCACCATAAGAGGAGGGAGAACCTGTAATAAAGGTTTAATATCCCACCCAGTATCATCATAGAAATCCTGTACCCTCGCAGATGTGTGCTGTTTATGTGGGAATATGGATGCCAATGTGGTCTCATCCATCCAGCAATGATGCTAAAAGAAAATCTGACTTGCTCCAAGGTGCCAAGCAATGTGTGCCTCTGTCCGATGACCAACTAATTTCAGCCTCTTCCAGATAAGAGAATCTGAATAGGGAACTGCTGCGAATAAAGGATGTGTCCCCATACAATACTTGCCCCGTAAGAACTTGGCCCAAAGGGATATCTGAGAATGGAACAACCACCAGAGTTTCATAGAGAAAGTGTCCACCACATCCTGTAATCTCCTAAAGCCTAGACCACCCTCATTAGTAGGAAGGCAAATCTCCTTCCAGCTCCGCCAATGTAAACGTCGTGCCTGTTCTTTTGAATCCCACAGGAATCACGCAAAGATGCTCTCAAGTTTCTTCAGAATAGCCTTAGGTGGCTGGATGATCTGAAGAAGGTGTAATGGCATGGAGGAGAGCACTGACCTCAGCAAAGTAATACGGCCCCCATATGATAAAAGTCGTGAAGCCTAACCTGAATTCTTGTTCCTAATGTTCTGGATAAGGTCATCATATATGAAGCTCCTCTTCGTCCCTTTTAAATAAAGGGACTCCCAGATAAGTGAAAGGCTGTTGCGGTGTCGAAAATCAGTCAAAATCTCCAATCGTCTGATCTGACTAGTAGATGCCAGTCTGGGTAGTATGAGTCCGCTTTTGTCCCTAGTTACTAACCGACCAGAAACCCCCTTATAATGCTCCGGCAACTCAGAATCCTCCTGATAGATTGTTTTTTACCGTTGGCGAATATGATCATATCTTCAGCAAATGAAAGATGTGAGACAATAGTACTACCTCCATGTCAATAACACATACTGGGATACTCCGGAACCTCTGAGTGAACATGCGTAAAAAGTAATCTGCAGCTATGACGAACAAGGATGGCGAGATAGGATTTCCTTGTCTGAGCCATCGTGAGGAGGGAGAAAAACACATGGGCAGCCATTTATGAGCATAGATGAATGACATTTCGAGATGCATCGCCTGATCCTATCGATCCAGATCTGATCAAATCCAAAGGCCTCTAGTACAGAATAAATAAATCCCCAATCCATACGATCTTATGCTTTAGCCATGTCTAGCTTCAGCATAGTGTTACCCCATCGCACTCTATCATCCAAAGTATGGAGAAGTTCCTGAACCAAAAGAACATTGTCCCTATTTAGGCAACCATGTATGAACCTACTCTGTTGAGGAGAGATAATGCGCGGTAACAGTGTACTCAATCTAGTGTTCAAAAGCTTAGTAATAAACTTATTGAACACTGTACATAAACTGATGGGTCTGAAATCAGTCCATCTACAAGCACCGTCCCTCTTATGGAGTAATACTATAGTAGTAGCAGCAAAACCCCGTGGAAGATGGCCGCCGTCAAAGAAGGCCAAGACTGTCTTGTATACATCTTCCTGAATAATGTCCCAGCAATGCTGGAAGAATAAGGATGAGAATCCATCCGGTCCAGCAGAACTGTCAGCATCTATAGTAAACATTTCCTTTCTTACTCATGAATCAAAGGGAAGCGGTTTAGTGCTAAATTATCATCCTCTGTCAAAAGCCTAAGGATGATATCAGAACGAATGGGGTCCATCGGTTGTGTAGGAACAGATAGAAGATCCTGATAGAATGCAATAGCTGAACTCTGAATGTCAGCAGGAGTATCTAAGACTTCTCATGCTTGCGTCCTGATAGACCTAATACGCGATTTGATCCGACGTCCCTGAACCATTGCATGGAAATAACGAGTATTGTGACCACCTTTACATGCCCATTGCAAATTGGCATTTTGCTTCCAAAAACCATCTTCAATAGATAATGTCCGGTTAAAAACTGTCTGGGCATGATGTAATAGGTCACGATGTTCCGATGTAGGGTCTCTATCATATACTGTCTCTACCTCATTCACCCTATCCTCAGCATCTCGCACCCATTGGAAAACATCTCCAAACACATGTCAATTCCACCAACGCAGTCCCTGTTTCAGCCTAAAGAACTTCTCCCAAAGAGCAGTCATCCCCATAAGATGAGTAGGCAGCGACCACTTCTGAGCAACAAAGGATGAAAAATCATGATGCTTGATCCAAACGTTGAGGAATCTGAAAGGTCTAGGCCCCAAATCATCATCAGAAACCCACTGAAGTAATAAAGGTGAATGATCAGATGAAGTCCGATTCAAGTGCCTCACTGTAAGCTGTCGATAGAATGCTGCAACTGTAGAATTAATGAGTACCCTATCCAATCTCTTTCTAACTGGACCGTTGGACCAAGTATACCGATGCCCAAGGAAACCAACATCCTCCAAACCACAATCTAACATCATATCAGAGAAAGCAGTAGTGTCTCGATCACGAGTATTATGACCAGTGCACTCACCATCATATGTAATAACGTTAAAGTCTCCCCTAACTAACTAAGGGTTGCCCATATCGAGGAAAATGTGGTGAAGACCTTTCTACAAATCCCTCCTGATAGCTACGTCACATGAAGCATAGACAAGAGTCGATAGATGGGACGCGCTAATTTGGGATCCTCAACTCTAACGTGAAGGAACTGGGGATGATCAACAATTATAGTAACAGTAGTCCCCACATTCCAAAAAAACCAGATCTTGTTCGACTCATTCTGAACTCCCATGTCAAAGAGCAAATATCGTCGAATGTATGCAAATATATGCTGAAGGACAAAAGGCTCCAAAATAACCAAGAGATAAACCTGATGAAGTTGTATAAGTCTCTTCAGGCGCCGACGAGTACCTACACCTCTCGCATTCCATATGATGGTACTCATCTGGATGTGCGTGAAGAGGTATCCTGTGACCGACTCATGGTCACCATCCTAGGAAATGAAGTATTGGTAGCTTTCGAATTTCTTTTCCTGCCAACTGGGACAAAACCATCATCTTCTATCCTACCAGCCATACCTGCCGAGTCATCAGCGGAAGATTGACGATATAAACCCTGTTGATGAACTTCAATATGAGAAAAAACATCAGAATCTGACTGATTTGTAGATAAAAAGCCTCCATATTCTGCTGACAAGGTTTAGAGATAACATGAACATTTGGCTCCATATAACCTCGTGGCCTCTCTAACATAACCACCAAGAGATTATCAAAATATGTAGAACTAACCATCATAGGAGCACTACTGATAGGGTCCAGAGACTGAACTGCTAAATGAGAAGCTGATGTAATAACATGAGAAATTTGAGTATCCACCCTAATGGGAGCAACTGTAGAATGATCTGATGGTAGAGAGGTCGTAAACTGTGGAACAATATTGCTAATAACAGGTGGAGTAATATAAACGCTAGAAGCCATATGACTAGCAGCTATCTGTGATGTAGTAACTATAGCGACGGTGATAGTAGGAGCAATAATGGTAACATTCTGAGGAGTAGAATGAGAAATCACATCTGATGTACTGTCCTGTCTCTTCTGATTACGCTTAATCGACGTCCATCTCTGGCGAAGCGCAATCACAACCTCCTTCACTTTATCCTTAGCCTGAACAGACCTAGAAGTCTGATCAACCACAAAAGGGGCCACAGAAGGTGGTGCAGTATGGAGACCACTAGAACAGCTCTCATCAGAATGTCCAAAGTGTCTACATCGAAAGCAAAAGTCTGGCACCTTATCGTATACAACAGGTGGCCAATATCCTCCCATCTTCTCCTTCTCTGTCAGGGAGTTTACACTCCAGATCAACTTCAATACAAACTCGTGCCTCACTAGGTCGTCGAAGATCAGAAATAGCTTCGTTAATACGAAGTGGGAGCCCAATAGCCTTAGCGATGGCAAATAATGCACTCTTAGCCCGAAAATGAATGTGGAGCAAAGGAAATGATACCCAAACTAGAGCGATAGGAGCCTCATGCTTAGGACTAAAATTGGGGGTCCACTTAAAGACCCGCATAGGACAACCATCAATGTACTAAGTGAGTTTGATGAATAATCATCATCGTGTACCATATGAATGATAATGTGTGCATCATCAATCAGACCAATCTCATAATCACCAATAAAAACAAAGCGCTTAAAATTTTCACATACCTTGATCATAGAAGGTTTGCGATGGACAAATTTACCAACAAGGGTAAACTTGTATGCCTCCGCCAATATTGTTCATTCGACTCATCAAAAAAGATAGCAGGCTCACCATGATGGATGTACGGTTCTTTAGAAACCAAACTGTGATCTCTAGTATCCTGAGGAGCTCGAAGCACAGTTGCAAAAGATTTCCTTTGATTCCTCTCAGCCTGAGTAACAATCGATATGTTATTGACAGTTGCAGCATAAGACCGTGGAGCCTGAATATTAATCGAAGCACCAGAAGAGGTAATAGGTGGTCTAGATGAGTTCAGATCTATGGAATTGCCCGAAGGGGACTGCGCGTGAGAGCCACGCGCCGATGGTCTGGTGGCCAGTGGGGCGGCGCTTGAGTCATCATCTGGCGACTGATCTGATCTATTTTCCATATTTGGAACTTGCTGAGGTCAATTCCTATTAGCATTTGTAAGAATAGAAACATTAAAATTCGTTTTGAGCTTGACCCGTGATGATGGTTCAAAATTGGCGATGAGATTCATCAATCTATTGATCAGAGGCATTGGCTGAAAAGATGCATTAATAGTAGCAGAATTCAATGGAGGGTTTGTTTTGTCATGCATATAATCCATATTACCAGAATTTGGAATTAAATGGGGCTCATTGACTGGACATTGAATGATGAAATTGGGACTCGATTGATCAACAATTCTATCAATTGGAGTGTTACCCATAAGCTTATGACCTTCAATTGCAGTTATATTGGTCGAATTTGGGTCAAGAACATCAACATGAGTGTTAATTGAATCTCTGAAATCTCCTTCGCGAACACCATGCATGCGTGAATCCAATTCAACATTGGAGCTGTTAATTAGTTCAATTGGTTGTTGACCCATGAATTTCCCATCATCAATTGAATTGCTAGACGTCGAATTTAACATTTGAAGTAGTAATGAATCATCAAAATCCTTGGTACCAAATCTCGCACATAAAGCTCGAGTTTTCTCCATAAATTGAACATGTGCTGGGCGTAATTGGGTCTGACCCATTAGTGGGTCAGTTGCTCTTGAGGTAGACAAACCCAACCCATGTGGTTCGCGACCATGGGTTGGTCGGATGGCGTCGGAATTTGCATTATTCGGATTGCACTGAACAGGGTTCGCGACTGGTGCATATTCTGGGTTTAATTGAGTTCGAGCTACAATTGTTTGGACCAAATTGAGGTGATATTTAGAGTCACCTGGACATGGGCAATCGACCAGTAGTTTCGGCTTGCTAGATTTGATTCCTGATTTCAGCCACGTGAGTTGATGATATTGGAAGATTTTTTATGGAAATTGTAGAGGATGTTGATGAGGTGATGTTGGTACCAATGTCCGGTGGTTTTAGCGGCCGGGAGGTGGCTGAAAATTGCTCCATAGTCGACGGCTAGAGAAGGGTATTAAGGAATCGTCAAAACTTCGTACCTTCCTTCCACTTCTTTAAATCCTATTCCTTTTGTGTTCAATCCCAAACCTACAATCTCTCTCTCTTACACACACTTAGCAGCAGAGAAACATCAACAATTAAGAAATGGTAATTTGATTTTTTCAATTGTTGAATTTTCATCAGAATTTGTATATAAATGATTTTGATTTACTGTAAATCTTATATATACCCAATTAGATTTTACGATTTGATTTACATAGAGACGCACTGGAAACTTACAAACATACATTTTTGGTGAAGAAGGTGATAGCCCAATAATAACTAACCAGAGGGAGGTGAATTGATTTTTAAAACTTTTTCGAAGAATTAATCTAAATTCAAGCAAGTAAAGACTAAATAAATTAATTCAAATAATAAGTACACATATAAAAGATATAAGTAAAATGGAGAGATGATGCAAACGATATAATTGTGAAGGTTCGATCCAAAGCAATGATCTACGTCCTCTGTTACCAAGCTCTCCGGCACGAGCAAGGTTTTTTCACTATGTTGATTGACTTATGGTGTAATTCAACCATTTACAACACTTCAAGTGACTTACAAACAAGGATCACCGATCCTTATACAATGTTGAGCTTTACGGGACCTCAACACGACCCACACTATTGAGCTAGACTGGACCTCAATATGACCCACACAGTTACTTACAAAAATGAGCACCGATATTTATACAATGTTGATTGTTAAGGGACTTCAACACGACCCACACTTTATCAAAGTGATTTTATAACGAAATTCTTCTCTTGATAAATAATACAAACAAATTAAGTACTAAGAGAGGCTAACACTTCAATAAATAGTAATAAATGATAGCTCAAGTGTTAGATAAAAAAATTTGATGAATATAATAGTCAAAAATTAGATTCAATCAATCAAAGTGTGTCAATGAGAAGATGAAAAAACAAATACAAAGTAGGTTCAAAAATCTTCTCAAGAAATATCTCTCTTGTAATGGATGATTGTAATAAATTAAACACTAAGAGAGAAATAAAGAACTTTAATGAATATGATATTTTACAAGTTTAGTTCAATCAATCAAAGTTTCAACATGAAAAAGAAGAAGAAGAAAATTTTATGCAATGTAAGTGCAAAATATCTTCTTTAAAAATATATCTCTTTTAAAATTAATATAGATAAATTAAGTACAAAAAGAAATGAAAAATTTTGATAAGAGAAATAATTCAAGAAGTTTGATCCAACAATCAACATTTTTGCTATGAAGTAATAAATTTAAATGAATGTAAAAATGTAAGTTCAAAAAATATTTTTCAAATGAAAAACTTTGATTAGTAGATTTTCAAAAGTTAATTTGATCAAAAGTTTTTCAAAACTAAATGATTTAATAATAATAAATGAGAAAAGAAATCAATATAATTTTGCTCAAAAGTATTTCATTTGAATGCTCTCTAGTGTTGAAATGAATGACAAATGAGTTGATATTTATAGAAGTGAAAAAGAACAAAAATTTGCCAACCGGACGACCCTATGGGACGACCAACTAGCAGTTGCGGTCAGAACGGGCAAAAAACTGATCGTTGGCGAACCGGATGTCTGCCTGGTCAATCGGACGTCCGATTGACCGTTGACTGTTGACTTATTTATTTATTTATTTATTTTAGAGATATGGTTTAAGTTCAGGTACACTTTGAAAAATTAATATTACTTTTGATCAAAAATATTTTATGCAAGTGATATGAAAATAACTTTTCGTGCACAAAATGATTTTTGAGCTATTGTCATTAATTACTGAAGATCAAAGAGTTATACATTTACATATGATCTCGAAAGCTTAGTCTTTGATCTTGCTTTGAAGTTTCTTTCATGTTTGACTTTTAAACTCTTAATCTTGATCTTTCTTGACGTTTGACTTTAATGCTTGACTTTGATCTTGACCTTCTTCATGAGCCCGATTTGACAGTCTAGATTTTGATCTTTTAAGCTCTCGTCTCAAATGATTTGACTTGAATGCTTAACTTTAACTTTGATCTCCATTTCGAGTCCGATTTATAATGTGTTGATTTTGACAATACTTGATTGATTTTAACATTGAACTATCATCACTCAAAGTCAATTTTTAGAAACAATATTAATCTTGTTTGTTATGATCAAAACATTAAGGATGAAATCAACCATAGGTCAACAGAAGGGCCCGTTGGGAATGGTCTGGTGTGCTGCTCATCTGTAGCACAAACTCTAGAAGTCCCATTACATCTCCACTAATATCCCTTGCACATTTTTCATCGGAAAATACATTTTGCTTCGTGTGTTTAATCTGGAATTCTAGAAAATAAATTTTTTTGATCTCTCGATCTGTATGGAATGTGGAGCTGGGTTCATTGTTTAAATACTTTTTATCTATATATATTGCAATTCTAAACATAAAGTCATGTTATTGATTTTGTTTTGTTTATTTTATAAATTTTTTAGTGTTGCTTTTTTCAATTTTATTAATTCTACAATTCAGAGTTTCTTTATATATACCTCATATATCAGTGAAACTCTTCATTTTCTTTAATCTTATGGGGAGTTTTATTTTTATTTTTTTCTTTTCCCCACGTTTCCTCAAATGGAATTATGATGTTTTGGGTTATGTAAGAAAAAATTGGATTTTATGCCTTTTGTCGTGGTATTATTATTATTTTTTTTTGCTATGATTTTGTGTTAGTCTTAGTTAATTGATTTTATGTGTCTACCATATTAAATAGACTGTACACTTCTCTGAAGGATATTTATCAAACTTTTATCCACTTTGCCATACTGAAGGTTGGTAAAGCTCCACATATTTTCTCATAATTAGTTATTTGTCTCTAGGGGCATTGTTTTTATTATTGATTAAATGTGTATATGCTATTAAGACTTTCTTTCTGTAGCTGCAAACCTTGGTTTTCGACTTTTGACAAGATCGGAGTGATTGGATGGAGCTCACAAGTATATATTTTTTTGTTGATTACTCCACAAAAATTACCAATAAGATTAATGAGCATTCATTCATTCAATTAATTTTTTCAAGAAACGTTCAAGAAATTCTTTTCAAATCTTGTGAAATACGGTTTTTTTTTTCCAATTCTTGATTTAAAGTTCCAATTTTTTCCCCTAAATATCGTGCAATCAAGCTCTTCTTCTCCAGTTCTTGATTTAGGATTCAAATTGGATGCATCACTGTGAGTTTTTCCTTCTCTCTTCTTGCTTATGATCAATGATTTAATCTACATAATTAATTTAACTAATATGCAGTAGATTGTAAAAGTTTGAATTTTTATTGTTAACATTCATTTTTCTTCATTATTTAAAGATGGAAAATAAAGTTGCATTTATTTGCTTTGAAATCCCTTATCTGAAAGTTAAATATCGTCAATTTTAAAGCAGTGGTTGGTAGCAGCTTTTGCCTTTGCCCCTACATGTCCTCTATTTTTTATGTGCTATTGAGTAATAATTTATATTTTTTGATTTATCAGTTTAACACTGAAGTTTATTGATGAACCGCAGCCTCACCCTGATGTCAAGCCAATGGCATGTGCTCATTTGATTACATTTTGATAAATATTACCTATATTAGTTATTGGCGTCATAACCCTTTTTGTTTCACGTGGAATTCAATCAGTGACCTACTGCTGGTCCTTCCTGGTGTTCTTCTTGTAAGTGTTATGCCCTAGGTCCAATCAACTTTGGACATAAACACTTTGAATATATATATGGCAATATCTATTATTTAATTGAATTAATATTCTAATAAATTAAATAATAGAATCCGTAGATTCAAGTCTTGGTGATTTGTTAATCACAAGGAGTTGTGATTGTGAGATACAAATTACATATGATTGAATCTTAAATCGTCCGTGGTCGAAGTAATAACGAGATACGGATATCGTTATTACGGATAGACTAACGCGTGTGACATTCTTACTTGTGAAGTAAGTAGCTGATCTCACAAGCTAAAGTGTGGTGACACTTGAATGAACACGTGAATGTTTTGTTATAGAACAAAACATTGGAGACCCGCTGAGAGATTCCACATGGATAACTATCTAAGTGTTAGTGGTTAATCTCTAACGTTCGGTAGTGGAATTGGTCCTTTGACTTGAGGTCATCATAGTACCTTATATGAGGGCAGTCATACTTTGGTGATGTTGGATGTTGCTCTGTCTAGGGTCGCTAATACAGCCTCGTTCGGGTATGTCAAGAATCATATGAAGGTTGTGAATGATCAATAGAGGATTCGTCACTCTTAGATAGTAAGAGATTATGATCTACATTTTATCCGGTTAAGTTGATAATGAAATCCTTGGCCAAGGTGAACTCATAAGTCGGAAAAAAGTTTTCGACGTATATTGACTTAACAGTGGGATAAAAGATATGATCGATAATTGAGATTGACACATATCCATATCTCATAATTGATCGGATCATATTGACGAAAGGATTATAGTTTCACGGTAAACGAACAAGTTTGGTTTTGTCATGCTACGTGATATTTCCCGTCACATGTATTGCCCTGATACATTGCTAGATGTCAATCTGGGACAACGAAAATGAATTAGTGATAAATTAAAAGGGGCGTTTTAATTTATCGATTTTGATTAGATCAAAATAATAATTCACGTCGTTCGGCATCGTGATCGGGAACCTAATGGATCACACACAAAAGAGAATCAGAAGAATGAGATTTACCAATTAATTAATGGGGAAATTAGGCCCCATACGGTCAAAACCTGGCTAATTAGAAAAATACCCTAATTAACTAATTAATCATCACAAAACCGTATTAATTACGGTTTTTATAACAAAACCCATAATTCCCAAACCCCACCTCCCTGCCCTCTCGTCTGCAGTCTCCTAAAACTCACAAAACCCAAAATCCCCAAACCCCACATCCCTTCCCGTCTGCAGTCGCCCAAAACCCACATCCCTTTTCCTGTTTCTGCAATGGCTGGAGGAAGCGCGTTGAAGAGGAAAAGAGACGTCGATGAAGAACCATCTTCAAAGAAGAAGAAATCGTATAAACCCAAGGTTCATATCTCGGTCATTGTCGCTCTTTTTTTCGTTTGCTGTTTCTCTGATAATTATTGCTCTCGAAAACTTCTGATTATTATTGCTTTCCATGAGGGGTTGTATTCTATTACATCATTGTTTTGCGCATTTTTGCTTTAATTTTCAGTATTATTGACCCGTGTGCTCTTATCTTTCCCTTTCGATTTTGTGGTTATTTGCACGATATTTTTCTATGAAGAGTTGGGCACGAGATTTGTGGTAGATCTGGGTAAAATTGAAAATATGAGAACCTGAAAGTTGGTTCTTGTTCTTGTAAGAACCTGAAAGTTGAAGAAACTGATGCCAAATCTATTTGTATAACAATGGAAGATAAAGGAAGACGGGGTGATATCTTTAGGCCAATGACATTTGATTGAGGATGAAGAGTTCTTACATTTGGATGAGCCGTTTATTTCTAATCAGAGACGTGTTCTGGTAACTCTTCAATTGTTAAAAGAACAAAACTGTATCCCTTTCTCTTTTTTCTGGCACAATGGTTCAATAATCTAATGTATACAGCAACTAGAAAACATGGTCAGTCAAGTCATTATATTACGAGGATATCAACATAAATGAAGTAATCCAGTAATGTGCTTGTTCTTTGTGTTTTAGATCCTGCATAGCTACAAGAGTGTGCTGGAGTAATGTGCAGTTTTTTTTGGAGTTATGTCTTTGCTTTTTGAGTATATGTCTTTGAAGTAATCCAAAGAATGTGCTTTTGTAATAGTATGTGCTATAGATCCTGTATAGCTACAATATCTATTTTTCCAGATTCATGTTTAAAGGAAGCTAATTAGTGTTTCTTTTGAAGTGTTTGTCACTTCTTTGAGTGTAAGCCACTTTTTGATTGTTGCATGTGACAAACATGATTTTAATCATTATCATATCTTTTTGTAGGATTGGGATTTTATAATCCCCCAAAATTGTTGGTTCAAAGGGAAAGTTACGTTATATTCGCCTCACGAGGTTATAACGGACTTGAATAAAAAATTTAGTCCACATCAAAGGAGTTTATTCAAAAATACGTGCCTTGGTGCCTTTATAGATTTGAAAGTAATAGAGTTGCAGCCACAACTGATACATCAACTG
Source organism: Fraxinus americana (assembly GCA_035079005.1). NCBI lineage: Eukaryota > Viridiplantae > Streptophyta > Magnoliopsida > Lamiales > Oleaceae > Fraxinus > Fraxinus americana. Next base: position 17,385,395 of record CM068708.1, on the reverse strand, counting down.
CTGCTTAGGGAGGTGAAGCAGCCGAATACGGATGAAATGTATTTCAACATTCATGATCATCTTGTGAAATTTTCAATTGAGGAGTTCTGTTTAATCTCAGGTCTGAGATGCTTTGGAAATGGTGATTTTACCAGATTTAGAATGAAGAAGAGCCATTTGAAAGAGAGCTACTTCAAAGAGTACCAAAGTATCTCAACAAAAGTAGTCCAAGAAGTGTTCCTTAATCTCCCAATCAACACTGTAGATAAAGATGTAGTTGATATAGGCCTAGTTTATCTTATTACATCCTTCCTGTTTGGTACCTCTTATCACAAGGGCGTTGATGATTCCTTTTTTTTGTCTTGTGGAGTCTGAAGATATGAATAATTTTTCTTGGGGTAAAGAAATTTTTAGTGTGACTCTATCATCATTGAAGAATGCTTTTAACAAAAGAATGAAGAATATTTTTACTGGAAAGAATTTTTTAGAGTATAGGTTGAGTGGATTCCTACTTGCTTTTCAAGTATGGATTTATGAAACCATTCACCTATTTCTCAAAAGAGGTTTTGCATCAAGCATAAAACTCAATTTCCTCGAATGTTGAGTTGGAGTTGCAAAGAGCACGTGACATCTGTGACTTTAAGGAAGAGCATTTTTGATATGCTTAAAGTAAGTTTTCTACACTTCTATTATTTATTTTATGTCTTTACTATATTGTGTTCTTGTAAATTATATGATTTGGTATTTTTCAGCTGAAAGTAAATCAAGTGGTGCCTCTTGAGGAAGAGAAGAAAGAAAACTATACAGTTGGCTTGTTTGTTGAAACGAATTGTGAAAGTTTGGGCACTGACAAGGATGATGACGACTTTGAGCATCCAATAGGTCAACAGAAGAAGTTACTGGATGCACCATCTGTTGGCCGTTCTGACAAGTCTTCAGAAAAGAGGGACAAAGGGAAGAATGATGATGTTTGTGCATTTGTTAATTTATTATCATATTGTGCAACTTTTTTGTGAAAAGTGACACTGTGTCGCTTTTTTTATGCAGTTGTCACTGTGTCACTTTTTGATCAGAGACTTCATTCATTTGGCCATGGTCAGAGACTTCATTCATTTTGTCACTCTTTGTTAAAAAAGTGACACGGTGTCACTTTTTTAACAAAAAGTGACAGGTGATTATAGAAGCGTGTCACTTTTTTTAACAAAAGTGACAGGTGATTATAGAACATACCAAAACGTGGCACAGTCATTTTTTATTTTTTGGATGCAGTGTCACTCACTTTTTATATTTTTGGTGCATTAAATTACAAGTGGTTAATAAGTTTGTCTTCAATAATGTTTTTCAGGGAGCCTCAAAGACTAATGAAGAACTTTGGAAATGGTTAGCAGAGGTTGAAATGAAAGTTGTGCAGTTAAATGGCATAATTTCTGAACGCATTTCTGACCTCGAAATGAAAATTCAGTCAAACAAATTTGAGAAACGTCTAAGAAAAGTTGAAAAGAGAGTTAAAATGAATGATGAAGTTATGGAGCGTCTACAAATTTTGGAACAAAAAAAGGACAGTATTCTGATGGCTAGTAATGAAAAAGTAACGAAGGTATTCAAGTGTTTTCGAGTTTAAATTTAATACATGCAATTTTTTGTCTAGTTTTTGTAACTTTTTTAGTCTTTGCGACTTTTTTGAGTTTCTGAAATTAACTTTTTTTGTAGGATTATGAGGAGAGTTTACCAAATGAAACGAAGATGACAAGCCAGGTGTTATATGATTGTCCTAGTTTTTCTTTAGGCGTTGAGTTTGAAATGAGTGGTAAGGAAAAAGATGTTGAGGTGCCACTTAGTAAAACAGAGATGACAGTTCATGAAAGTAACAAGATAGTGGAAAAAAGTGGCAAGGAATTTGAAAATAGCGACAAGAAAGTTGAAGGAAGTAACAATGCACTTGAAACGAATTTGAATGAAGAAGTTGAATTTCTTGAAGATGATTGGTTAAGAGTTGACCATGATGTTGCTCACAATTTAGCAAAACATCAAGAAGTATAAATATATTAATTTGATTATCATTTTCTTTATAATTTATGTTTGTTTTTAAATTAATATATTTATTTTAATGATTATGTTTCAGCATGTTGCATCACCATCTGTTGAACCCGGATTTCAAGTGCTGGACAATGAGGTTGAATTAAAGGATGAAGTTTGGCAAAAAGTTGTGGAAATAACAGATGCAATTCAAGCTGAAACTGATGCAATTCAAGCTGAAACAGATTCAATTCAAGCTGAAACTGAAATTGAAGAGAAAAATGTTGATGCTATTATAATTGATGATGAAGTTACACCAAATGTGCCATTGAAGAGACAAAAGAAACCTGCAGCATTACTTCAGTCTCCCTGGGTGAATGAGTATGATTCCACAGCAAGGACTATAAAACCTGTTGTAAAAGGCACCTATGCATTTCCCGTCGGTTTGGGCCCTCATGCATATGACATTGATGGTTTCGAGCTTTGGTACAACAAAGGGTTGGTAAAAAAAAATAAGTAAGTTATTAGCATTCATTGTTTATAACTTTTATCTAGTAAAGTGACAATTCAATTGCTTATTATCACAATGTCACTTTTCTTTTTAAAAAAGTGACACAATGTGACTTTTCTGTTTAAAAGTGACACTATGTGACTTTTTACATTCTGTGACGTAGGCATAAGCATTTCAATGATGAAAATTCAATTATCAATCCTTGTTTCTACTTCGGTGATATTGCCGTATCTACCAAACAGTGGTGGTATGAGTTGTTTACTCCAAACGAATGTCTAGAAGATACAGTAAGCTATTTTGTTTGTTGGTGTTTTAAGATTTTTTTATATAATTTTTAGTACAATCATTGATTTTGTCATTTTTCCCTTTTTTGTAGCATATTGATGTTTGTTTCTATTACTTGAGAAAGATGTTAAGACATGGACAAGGTATAAGTGTAAAGGCTACAACCACAGACTTTCCGTTTGATAGCCAAATGAGAGGTATATATACTGATTTTTGCCAAGATAAGTCGGCTTTAAAAAATCAGACTTCACTCCTTTCATATGTTATCGGGTTGTATATGCCATGTAATACAAGTTGGAGCCTTGTTGACCATGTGCTTATGCCAATGAGAATGTCCAATTCAGCCCATTGGATTCTGTGTCAATTTGACATTCAACATATGTGCCTTCATGTGTATAATTCATACCACAAGGTTGTTAGGAAGGCTTTAGTGCTTGAGGCTGTCAAACCATTTTCTGAAATAATTCCTTATCTTCTTTTTCACACTGGCTTCTTTGAGGGAAAAGGCATTTCAGAAGAAGATGCTTTGAAACCATTGGTTGTAAAAATGGTTCCAAAACTTCCACAGCAGAATACCGGGTTAGACTATTTTTCTAAGGACTTTTTTTTTTGGTTTTCATTTGATATTCATGTATTTACTTATCTTACTTTTCTTTTTTTCATGCAGTGGAGATTGTGGAATATATGTAATTATGTATGCTCTATACTTCATTAATGGAATGTTAAAAGAATTGCCAAAGACATTTAACATTCCACATACTAGAAGAAACATTGCTGCTCAATTATATGCTTATGGGAAGAAGAAGCAAGATGAGGAATATGATACAGATAATGAATGGCTGTCAAAAGAGATTGATTAGTGATATGTTGTTGTCAAGGAGATGGATTAGTGATAGAGAAGAAGATTTTGAAGAAGTGGAGACATGTCTTGTAATGAAATGACTGATTTTAGTTATAATATTTTGTGGATTCATGTATTGAATGTCTTGTATATAATGACTGATTTAACAAACATGTAGGTGATCAATATTAGTAATAGTACCTAACAATTGTCACTTTTTTCTAATACTTTGGAACAGGGATATTGGTGAAAGATATGTTACATTTTTAACAAAAAAGTGACGTACCGTCACTTTTTGCTAAAAAAGCGACACTGCACTTTGTTTACTGTAACTTTTTTGTTAAAATTGATGGTTTTAATAAAGGAGAAGTCAAAACAAGAACAAATAGTGTAAGCACAAGTACGGTGCCAACTTTTATAAACATGTTTTCTATTAGATGTGCAATTTTTTATGTCGGTTATATAGTTTTGTCTAGGAGTTTTGTTTTTAACCGTCACTTTTTGCTAAAAAAGTGACACACTGTCACTTTTGAACAAAAAGTGACAGTGACATCATTTCACTTATTGTAGTAGTTTTATATTTGAAGTCATGCTGAAAGGCTCAGTGGACGATGCTAGAACCTAGTCCATTTATTAAGTAACTGTAGATCCAATGTCAATGGAGCATGATATCCATTCACATACACGTACACTTGACAAAACATTTTTCAACAAAGTTGTATCCATCAAAATCCATCGTCACCTTTTTTAACCAAATCACATACATAATAATCTTCAGAATTTAAAAAAAAAAAAAGCATTCTAAAACTAAAAAATGTCAAGTAATCTAGTTTCATATGATGTCTTCCAACTTCCTTTTCTTTTGTGGTTTCTTTTTCCCATTTGTTGGATTTTGACATGATCTACGATTGTGGCCACTAATTCCACATCTACCACATTTTGCACTTTGGATTTTTTCTCGTTTTGATGGTATTCTTTTTTCTTTAGGTCGTCCAGATTTTCTTTTTTGATCAGGAGCCAAGACTACTCTTGCTTTTACCTCTTCTGGTACATTCCAGTCATTGTGATCTCCAAGTGGAGAAATTGCTCCCATATATGTTCGAATATACATATCTGTTGTATAATATACCGAACAATATGAATATGAATCTCCCTTTATCTTTGTAATAACTGCAAGTGCGTGTGCACACGGAATCTTGTCCACTTGGAATTGGTTGCATGTGCATGTTCTTTCTTCCATGTTCAACAAATATGAGGCACGTCCATCATTAACCTGATACAATATCGAACTTGAAGTTGATACCTGTTTACAAAAATTTGTCAGTATTTTATATTAAAGGAAGATTTAAAGTGAAAACTCAATATGTATAGAGGCTACAAACCATGTTATATAAAAAAACCTTAACATAAAATAACAAAATAACAGGTTTATAGTATTTTACCTTCATTTTTTTTGACTCCACTGACTTTTCTCTCAATTTTTTCTCTTGTTTGGTGGAAAGTGTTGTGAAGGTTGCTCGTGCATCATTTATATGCTTTACAAACCATTCTTGCAACAAGTATCTTAACGATTCCAATAAAGGCTCTATCGGACAACCTTTTGTTGCTTTTGTTACCGAATTTACTGACTCAACTATATTTGAAGTCATTGTAGAAAATCTGTTGTTTGTCATGTAAGCCCTTGACCATTTCTCATAACCAATATCTTTCTGCACAAAGAAGATTCAAAATATTAGTATTCATTTAATCGAAAAAAATGACATTTTGTCACTCTCTGTTAAAAAAGTGACACTCGTTAAAAAAGTGACAGAGTGTCACTTTTTTAACAAAAAGCGACAGAGGTTATTATAGAACATACCAAATGTGATCGAATCCCTATATTGATTTCATCAAGTTGTTTCATATGGAACTCAAAATCATTCTTAGAAAAAAGTATTAACACTTGCAAACTTTTTAAACAAAAAAAATGACATTTTGTCACTCTCTGTTAAAAAAGTGACAGAGTGTCACTTTTTTTAAAAAAAAGTGACAGAGGTTGTTATAGAACATACCAAATGTGATCGAATCCCTGTATTGATTTCATCAAGTTGTTTCATATGGAACTCAAAATCATTCTTAGAAAAAAGTATTAACACTTGCAAACTTTTTAAACAAAAAAAATGACATTTTGTCACTCTCTGTTAAAAAAGTGGCAGAGTGTCACTTTTTTTAAAAAAAGTGACAGAGGTTGTTATAGAACATACCAAATGTGATCGAATCCCTGTATTGATTTCATCAAGTTGTTTCATATGGAACTCAAAATCATTCTTAGAATATGCTCTCACAGCTCTGTTGAAATGCTCTGCAATATTCTTTCCTTTTTTCTTCCCACCAAAAGATGACTTCAAGTTCTTTAACAAGTGATAGGAACATAGCCCATGCATTGCATTCTCATACACGTTGTGAATTGCATTTTTTATGCTTGCATGTCCATCTGAGATTATACACAATCCTTCTCGCTCACCATAAGCTTCTTTTAACATATTTAAAAACCATTCCCATGAATCATTAGTTTCTAAATCACCAACTCCAAACGCCAATATGAAAATATTGTTGTTAGCATCTTGTGTACATGCAGTAAAAAGCATTCTGCCATAGTTACCTTTTAAGAATGTAGCATCTATTACTATAACTGGTCGACAATACTTCCACCCTTGAATAGATGCTCCTAATGCCATGAAGAGGTATTTGAATTTGTTGTCCTGATATGTTTCAATTTTTGTAACTGATCCGGGATTTGTTTGTTCTATCATGTACAAGTATTCTGGAAGCTTTCCATATAACTCTGTGGGATCTCCTCTCACCAATTCCAATGCTTTCTCCTTAGATCTCCAAGCTTTTTCATAACTCATCGACACTCCATACGCATTCATCATGTCATTCATAATGTCCGAGGGAGTGTATGTTGTTTTTGTCGAGATATACTTGTACATGATGAATTCTCCTACTGTTGAGTTTGGTTGCTTGACGATGATCTCCCAAAATGATGTTATTTGAGCATATATGATCATTTTTAATATACCTTACCTTGAACATATCTGTTCCACCAAGTCTTGAAGCTCTAAAAGTCCATTTACACTTATCATCAATGCACTTCAACACATATTCTCTCTTGTCCGACTTACTTACCTTGAATTGAAAGTTATTGTGTATCGCATATATCGAAATACTTCTCTTAACCAATGTCTTGTTCTTGAACACTTTATCTTTTGAAATTCCATCCATAGTAACTACTGAAATGATATCACTACCTCCTTCATTCGTCGTTTCTTCAACTCCCGATATACTATTATATACATCAACAGCAATTTCTTCCATACTAGGTAATTTCTGAACTGATGTCATAGAATTATCAGTTACGGCATCACTAAACTGCAATTGCATCATATCATTTTTTTCGAAATCAACAGCCTTCAAACATTGTATATCATTAACAAATTCAGTTTCGTCACTTTTTGATACCGTTGTCACATCTACGCACAATGGAAAGCTTGCAAGATCTTTATCCTTCCTCTTGAGCTCCAAATAAAATGTTAGAGAAATATCGTCCAAATCTCCATCAAAGGCAGGTTTTTCTTCACTCTATATTGTACTTTTATTCTATGTGTTGATGAACTTAGTTTCATCATAGAAAATATCATGCTTTCAAGGATGTTGTACGTGCAATCCACTGGGACAACAATTCCGGCCATTTTGTCACTTGTATATTCATTATCTTGTGTCCATTTTCCTCCATAACAAATGAAGATATTAATTTTATTCATACCTACAAAAAGATTACAAAAAAATTGTGTGAGACTTTTTTTAAAGAAAAGTGACAGATTGTCACTTTTCTATGAAAAAGTGACAAAATTCGAACTGGGTGATTACCGTGACTTTTTTGACAAAAGTGACAATCTATCACTTTTTCACATTCTCCTTTTGTCATACACATTGCATGCATCAAAGTAATTGTAATTGATTCAAAAGTAATTTTCCATATGCAGTAATCCTCATATCACTTTCACGAAACATCTTATCATTCAAATGAAGCTTACATAATTTATAGAAGAATTGGAAGAAATCCAAACAAATACAACTTAGATTTCAAATTTTCACCAATTAAATTAGAAGATTACCTTACATAATATAGAAGAATTGTTGGTAAAGATTTGAATTGCAGAGATAGAATGAAAATAAGACGTCAAATTAAGAATTAGAAGATCACCAACTTGCTGTTTGTCGACACTGTTTTTTTTTTTTTTTTTGTAAAATGCGATTTCTTCTTCTTCTTCCTCTTCCTTTCTTGCTGTTTGTGAACGCCAAGTACCGAATCTCCCTCCCGGAATTGCGTTTCGCGGAGCCGACGGTGTGGAAGATTTCTTCTTCTCCTTCTTCTTCCTGGCTTCTTTGTTCTTTGGGCCGTATTTTTTACTTCAAATTCCATATAATTACTACTTGCTCCAAGTTTGTCATGATTTTTCAAAAGTGCCCCAAAATATAGGGTATTTCTGTAATTGCCCCTTAATTAATTGACAAGTGTTGGATAATTAATTAATTGGGTTGTTTATTAATAGGCCCGAATTAATTAATTGGATTAATTAATTTATGGACCGGATTTAATTAATTTGATTAGTTAAATATCGGACCGGGTTAAGTTTAGAGATGGGCCAAGCCCACTTGGGCTTATATTAATAAGCTGTTAGGGTTTGTAAACTGTATGAGATTTTTATTATTCTTGCTAGCACAAGAAAAGAAACCCTAGCCGTCATTCTTGTTCTCTGTGTGGATCACCATTGGAGGCTGGACAATTGGACAGCTTGGATTGCAGATCGTGATCATTGGAGTTCAAGAAAAAGCAAAAGAGTTTGTGGAATTCATCAAAGGTATCATTCTCATCACAGTTTCTATCTAAACACATTGCAGATCCTCGTTTGGGAATTGAAAATTGTTTTATTTCCGCTGTGCATGTTAAGTAAATTCCCAACACTTCTTATATTCATTAGATCAGTTTTGAGGGCTACTTGATGTAGGCGTAAGCTTGTTGATAATTTTACAGAATCAATAAGTACTAAATGTCAAATATCTGTGGGATTTCCCTAATTTAGAGTGCCTTATTTGTTTTTATTTTGTTTGAAAGGTGTCTAAGAAAATATGTTCAAGCTTATAATCGACTAATGAATCTATTCAATTTTTCGTCGTTACATATCTATTCAATCTGTTGATGCGTTTTACAATAAGATTCTTCATTTTGTACTTTTTCTTTATTGCTTTGTCATTGTTCTGGATTGTGATTTTAAGGACAATGACAATATGAATCTGGAAAAAAATAAAGGTTAAGTAGTCTGCAGTACTATGCATGTACATATTTTTGGTCTCATGCATTTGAAGTTTATGATACGTTGCAAACTTATTTAATTATTTTGTTATTAGAGATGTAGAAGTTCACATATCTTGACTACTTCTACAGGAGGGGCATAAGAAAGCATTAGAAGTAGTTGACACTGATTAGATACACAGAGAGCTTCTTGATGAGGGGTAATATGTTTGAATGGATTTTTGGCGGTAATTGATTGGGCAATGATGCATAGTGTTCTCACTTGTGCTTTCATTGTTCTTGGTCTAGTTTTCATTTTTTGTTCATTTTTTAGATGATAGATTGATTGATATCATATTCAGGTATGGATTAAATAATTATATTATGCTTATATCTCTATAACATATACTTGGTTGACTTATATTTGTTTCGATCAATGACTCAAGTAGTGTCATGAATTCGTGTCTTAATGTACTGGAAATGTAGTTTGGGGAAATGTTGACATCATGCACTTAAAAGTAAAAACGCTTAAATGAATGTTATTCCTAATAAAGCGAGTGAGGTAATCTTTTAGGCTTACTTATTTCCCATTTTTAACATAAGGATGTGCCTCATGCTAAAAATTATATGGCCAATGAGAGTGACTGGATGATAATGTAGTGTAAGATTGTAGTTTTTTAATGGTGTCATAAGCTATGTTCTAAAATGAGCGCAAATGCGCCGCCTCCGGAGAAAACGCGTCGAATTCGGGGTATGCGCGGAAAAATGCGTTTTTGTTCTAAAAGGCGGCGCAATAGGCGCGCCTAGGCGCACCTAATCCCACTAATGCGCTGCCTAATTTTATTTTATTTTATTTATTTTTTTTGGTAAAAATCTATTTTTTTTATATAAAAATATATTTAATGCCTTAAAAATACGAAACGCATTATGACGCTTATTCTTCGCATTGACACGCCTAAACTTGTGATTCTTAATTCTCGACCTCGACGCATCGCAATCCATTACGCATTTTAGAACATTGGTCATAAGACATCATAAAATTTTCAAGATATAGATGCTAATAGTTTAAATGTCATAGGAAGAAGGATGTAATATTACCTTAGAAGTATCTGCTTCGAAACACTGGTGTCATATTGAAGAAGAGTTGGTTTGCTATTTTGGACTTGATTTGTGTTTATTGTCTCTTTACAATATTTTTAGAGAAATTGTCGAATGGTGATATTTTTTCTTTCTCTTTTTTAGTTTGTTGGTGATTTTAGGGAGTTCGCTAAAGCGGAGCTTGGGGGAATGACTTTTCCAGAGATAAGAACAACCATTCTAGAGAAGATTTTTTAGTACTTTTACTTATGTCTTCAATATGCTAGGTAATCACTTTCACCTCAATTTCTTTTTTGGCTCTTTTGTTTTATGAGAATATTACAATTCTTTTTCTCAATTTGCTTAAGCTAAAATCTAGGCAGCTTGTTGAAATTTTCATAATTTATGTTTTGATAATTTATTATTTATCTTGGATGTTGCTTGGTGGATCCGTTCTTCTAATTTATTTATTTATTCTTTATTCACTGAAACCTTGCAACAAGCAAATTAAGATAAATAAGTGAATATATCACTGTTTAGGTATTCAGGTTCTGTCTAATTTTATTAAGCCCTTGTTTGAGCCCCATTTTTATTAAAACTCATTTTTTGAAAACTAATTTTCAACTGCACATTCTCACATAAAATAATTTCACATGTAAATTGACAAAAAAATTACTTTTTAACCACAAATTTTTCAGAAATCACTATTACAAAACTCATTATTCTCAAAAAAGAAGGAGCTCAAACGGGGGCTAAATGTATTTATCACATATACTCGTAAGTATATTTGTTTGAGAAATAAAAATAAAAAATTGATATGGCAAAGACTCAAAGAAATTATACTGATGATAGTTTGAATTTCGCTATATTTACTTGCATCTAACGAAATATATTTACAAGATTTTCAATTTCATAATGCTTTTTTGTAATTGAGCAATTGATATGGAGGTATAAATTATATCTCAGCTAGTGTTGTATTGATAAGTGATAATGGTACATGCTCGGTCTATAATTTCGGTTTATTAACGAGATATCCGATCTTATATGTGATAATATCTTTTATTTATTTCGTCAATTATAATTGTAGTTTTCAGATTATTTTTTTTTGTTGGTTGTACGGATGGAGGAAGTTATATGTAAACAACCACAACAAGATGGTTGAAAAAGCAGCTATGGTAAAGAATTTTGTGGACATGCTTTAGCTTATGAGTCAATTGAAGTTGAGAATTATTTGAAAGCAGTTGAATTGATGAAGTTTGGATTTGAAAAGGTGCAAGTGTTCTTTGTCAAACCAAAGCTTAATGTACTACTCAATTTGGTTGGCTTGCCCTACAAAATCGTATAACTTGATGTTATTATTCTTTCTTGTAGATGGAAAGTATAAAATGTTGCTTTTCTGTTTTAGATTTATATATGATGCACCAACATTCAAGCTGTTGAATCAGAGACACAATGACTTCAATGTGTAAATTGTTTAGCGCTTAATGGTCAAGCAACTGTAGGATATGCCATGATTATTTGTGATATCTATATAATTTTATTTTTTTTAACCTTAAGCGAATGTGGCGTTTATGTACACATTTCTTAGTCCTCCTCAACTTTTTGCCTGCACCGTATGCGGTACTATTATTCATTTTCATAATCCCTATGTTTTGGAATTTTCAATGTTTCTGTTTGTTCTTTCTGTTCCCTATTTGATTAATTTTATCCTTTATTGTTTTCGTGAAAAAGGAATTCCTACATCTCTTTTAATGTTTGTTTTGGTTATAACAAGATAGAAATAAAATAAATTTGTTCTTGCAATATTTTGATGTTCTCGTGAAATTTTGCGATTTGTGTTAACTGAATCCTTATCGAATTAAAAGAATGAAGTTGTTATAGTCTTCTTTATTTTTAATGGAGTACATTGTATTTTTTTTTAGAGGAGCTCTGTGAATATTGTCATCTACTTGATTTGTGCTTGAAAAGGTGAGTGAGTAACGAAATTACATCTATGTTTATGTTAAAAGGATAACATATTGAAAATAGTGAAACAGGGGATCGATACTTGATACTTACTTACTACTAATAAAAAACTGAACTTGTAATTTGTTTTAACGTTTTATAAGAAATTGAGATGTAAATTTTTTGTTGTTCTATGTTTCTTGTAGCATATTGGGCATTTTCTTGCAACACTGTTATTTACAAATGAATTTTTCTAAAATTTACATACAGTTATTTTTAACATTAAGCAATTAACGTGCAACGTACATTCTTCCACTAGTGTATGAAAAAGAGTTAAGATTTCAAATAAAGGTTTCTACAGTCCTAGGGGCAGGAGATCAACTTTAAAGGTTTCTAACCTATTGGATCATAGTATTAATTTATAATTTGTGTATCGCACGGGTGAAAGACTAGTTTTCAAATATATATAAAGCTAGTTTTCAACATGGGTTTTTTATCAAATTGATACATGAGAAGGCATGTGATTCTCACATGTCTAACTTTTTGAAAAGCTTGTGACATGCTTCTCTTGCCTTGCGCATGTCTCTTCCAAGGAAAAAGCTGAAGAAACAAGCTCAATGACATGTCTTTTTTCTAGGGACTGACTCGACAGTTTTTAATTGACAAATTTTTTTTAACCGTCAATAGAAATATGCTAAGTGTATGTATGTCAAAAATCCTGTCATTGACCATGTTTTTCTAGCAGAATTGCTCTTCCAATCACACTTTTCCAACTCTTGTAATTTCATGGCTTGTTTTGACATGCTTTGAATAAAATGATTGAAAATTGAGATCAATTTCTCTATTTGACCCAAGTGATCCTTATTCAGATAAATATTTAAAAGTAAAAAAAAGTATGAAATAATGGAGAAAAAGCAATACAAAGATTAAGATTTATGCGAAAAATTTCAAAGTCGAGAGAAAGATCATGGATTATCAAAGACGGAAATATTATTACAAACATATAAAATTTCTCACCACTGAAATCCCCGAGTATTGAAAATACTTAGGCTTTAGCGCACCTACAAACCTACAATATTCTACACTTTGTACAAACTACAAACAATAAAAAGAACAAGAAATCTACATTCTATATGACCCACACTTTCTAATCTACAAAATATTTTACCGGACATACACTTAGTCCATTGTGCTATGAATTAAAATCTAGATTTAATTTAAATCAAAATCAACAATTAATTTCAACCACATATTTTATGGGATTCACAATTTTTTAATCACACGCTTCTTTAATTTTTATCAAAATATACTAAAAATCCGATATTAATCTCCACCAAACGGAGGCTTAGCTTTAGCAAATTTGTTTAGGCAAATTTTCCAATAAGGACCACTAAAACCTTCCAGCTACGTATTAGGCCATATAAATGATTTAGTGCATGTTTGAATCCCCTCTTTTTTTTTTTTTGTCCAAAATGCATTTTGAAATAATATTTTGATAAATAACGTGTTATTAAAAAATAATGAAATTTTTTAAGTTTGGTTGTAATATTTTTTGATTGAAGAATGTGGTTGAAAATGAGAGAAAATAATGAGACCAAACAATGTCTTAATATAAAACATTGTGGATAGTAGTTTACAATGAAATAAGATGGATAATGTAACTTGTTTGTTTGTTTTTTTTTTCCCAAAAGATAGCCATTTATATTTGAAAAAAATAACTGCTAGTAAAAGTTCAACAAAAATGTCAACTATCACATTGTACCGAATCTTTGCAAGTGTATATCATTTGCTGGCTCCTGTGATCTGTTTTGAAATAGATGAACTATATTACACGTGCACAAGGAGCAAAATGTTTAAATTACAATCCCAGGCCAATGGGACTGGATTCGAGCAGGGAGTGAAATTCCTTAATAAAAGAAAGAAGTTAGCAAGGGCAGGAGGGTGAAATTTCATAAGAGCAGAAAAAAGTAAGCAAGGACAGGAGTGCGGGTGCCAGCACGACCTGTAGATGGGTAGAGACCGGGTTAGGGGTTCAAACGATCATTTTTCAATCAAAATTTCTAAGGGCACAACACAAACATCGTAATATATGTTCCGGGAAAACCCATACGTGGAGACCCAAATTTGAGAATTAAATATTTATAATCCAAGCATTTAAGAGTACTTGAACGTTCGTCTAAATGAAAAATAGATAATTAAATTTTTTTATAAGGCTTCATTCTCAAACATTCTGCTCAAATCAGAAGAAACTGGCGACCTTGTAAGAAGAAATGCAAAAAAGAACTCTGGTATCGATTGACAGAACCAAGGAATAGTAACAAAGAAAGAAAAATACAAGCAGGATCAATGAAATCCTTGTGCATAACCAGCAAGGACTTAACCTGCACTTAATAAGAACACGCAGGTGATAAAGAACAACTGTACTATGCAAGAGGCTTTCTTTCATGGCGTTGATGGCCTCTTCATATAAAGTGAAAAGCGGTCACAAAACCGGACTGAGATCCATTAAATCTTTTGTTTTAGAGTCACTTCGATGATTTCTATAGGTGTTTTAGGCTGATAATGCTCATCTGTGTCTACTTCTTCAATTTCCTGAATATCATGTCATAATGCAGCATTCAGCTTATAATCATTCGAATTTCACATGCAACAACCATCTGAAATAAAAGCAAAGAAACGAAGAACGGAAATTGGAATAGAAGAGAAGCAAATCTTCTCGTCAACTCAATGTGATTTAAGTTAAAAAATAATATGTACTAAAAGAAAAACTAGCCCCTGTTTGACACACATTATCTGAAAATACATTCTTTCAAAACTCATTTTCAACTACACATTCTTCAATAAAATAATATTTTTCATCACATCAATAATTTTTCCTTACTTTTTAACCACATATTTCCCATCATATCACTATTTAAAATACATTATTTCCTCAATAATATCTATCGAACACCCCTTTAGAAAAGCTAATGAAATGATCACTACTAAAAGTTCAGGCCACAGATATTTATTAATTGCTCTCTTCCTGAACAGATGAAATATGCTCCATCAAGGAAAATCAAGAGCTATTAGTTAAACTATCACCAGCTTTAAGTTGGCATAAGTTGTGTAGTTACGAGTTCTGACATTTCCCCAGAAGCTATAGCGCAAGCATATAAGGACCTATAAGGTAGGATGCTGTAATCTAGATAGTCGCATAAATCAAACACCAGTTATTTGGCAGCATCCTCTAAACAATTGATCATCTAGGTTTACTATCAACTTCAGAAGTATAAAATGATTTGAAACACGAGAGAAGCAATGACATGGACATAAGAAAGTATGTGACGGGAATTAATTTCCATATTAAGAGTATCTAGGACAAGAAACGGACAACTGGTGATTTTACAGGCTAGGAGGCCTAATCCAGTTCTCGCAATGAAGAAAAGTACAAGCAGTGTGGGTTATAACATTGAAAATAAACAAAGATGTTTAACCTGTACAACTTCTTCTCCCTTGACGACTCGTCCAAACACACTAATTTTCTCACTTAGATCTGCAATTGGCGCCGTTGTAATGAAAAGATGGAATCCGCTGACATCCTGTTTTGCCTTAGAAGTACCAAGCATAAAAGCTTCATGCTTCAAGCTGAGCAAGCATTATTAATCCAGTAAATTTCAATAGTGAGGGCACGTTAAAGACTAAACGAGTTCAAAAAGAACTTACGGAGATTTGAGGTAGATCATACCTTGTGTCGAGTTGATTATTATGTTTTTCCCTTGAGGTCCAATCTTCAGTGGTACCAGGTATATCAACATCACCTGCTTGGATGACAAAGTTCTTTATTACACGGTTAAAGAGCCTTCCTTTAAAGCGTCCCCTCTTACTGCAAATTCATTTTGGTCAATATAACTCATACAAGTTGGAATTCTGCGAGCCCTCCCAGGACATTCCAAGTGCAAGTGACAAGCAAAAAATATCACAGAAAGCAAAACTAAGCAAAAAAAAAATTGATAGAATGGCAAACAGCTTAGTACAGTGAAAAATAGAGAAGAAAAAAAAGTGAAAAAGATTTCAACACCAAAGAATTTTCTTTATTCCCTCCTTTTATGGGAATGGTCAGGGGAGTCGGTCACACATCGCCTCATTGCAAAAACAGGTGAATTTGAATTAGTAAGCACAAGTTGACAACATCAACTGTCACCTTGGTTAATAATCTAGAAATTTGTTGCAATAATCACAGGACAATATTGATCACCTTCCTAAAGTCTAATGGACGATGCACTTAGATTCATAACAAAATCCTAATGAGCTCATTGAGTAGCTAACAATACAACACAGTATATGAAAAAAATTCTATTAACAACCTAAAGAGTAAGCCATAACACCAGAGGCTGCTGGTCATTGAATTAAATGCACGATAATTATAAGGGTAATTATATTACCACCACAAATTTTACTTGCTACGCTACATTATAATCACCCCACAATTAAAACATGTTTTCAAGAAATACACCACAGCAAATTTACAATTATAGTCCTAACTCAATAAAAATTAAAAAGAAAAAAATAATATTGTGGTATACTCCCCACCCAAAATTACTCATTTTACTCATCTTGCGCCTCCTATTCTTCCATACCAACTCCCTCACCCACCTGCTCAATTATCCATTAGATTACACAAATCCTTACTTATTTCTTAACACAGCCAAGTGCTAATGCGCCATGGCTTATTAATTTCTTTAAACATTCATGATTACCCCATTCAAGTTTTGGTAGATTTTTCTAGGAAATGGACTCTAATTTGCAGTGCAGATCACTTTTTCTTCTTCCAATGGACTCTGACTGAAATCTTCTGAATGGCTACTGCCATATTTTACTCCTCTGCTTATATTGCACACTCAATTCTTCTTGCAAGAATGAATGAACAATTGATAATAACTGCCCAGGATTTCAGACCTTAAGAAAAAACAAAATACAAAGTTAAAATAAACTACAAGATGCTAAGATGGGGATAACTCCAGATTTGAACTTTGGCTCAAGTCGGGATCTTGAAATACATTTTGAAAATGGTGGAATATGGAATCATTCCAGAGAATTACATATCAGTGAATAATATTTGGATTTGCTGTATAAATCTTCGCATTTGTATGTTTACATATGAATTATATATCTTTCGTGGTGAATAAATATATAAGTGAATAATAGATAGAATATTTATGTCATTTTACTCGCGGTTATTTTAGTGAGTAAAAAAAAATTTGGTGTACCAAACACTTATTTTAGTGGTAATATAACCACCCTAATTAGAAAAAGATCTTCTGAGGTATAAACATTATAAGAATGCCAGGTTTTTGACTTTTTCATTGATTAGCATAAATAAACTAAAAGAGTGCAAAAAATTCATCAACAGAAATATGACAAAGTAGAGTGGGAAAAATAAAATAGTTATGCAATAGAGAAGTTTAACAAAATAAGCAGAGCAAAAGATGGATAAAGCTGTCCTAATATGTACCTTGAGTCAATAAATTCTGCAACAACTTCAGAAGAACTGTCATTGTATAGTTCAACAAGAATTGATCCTTTTGAGGTATTTATCACCTGATAACACATAAATATGTTAAAATTACCCTGAAAAGAAAAAGGAAAGAACCAAAATGACAATAGAGAAACCTGAGAATAAATATTTCCAAAAAACCAGAAAAATAGAACTGACTGACTTTAAGGCAAACGAATAATGATCGAATAACTATAATATTATTTGATTTAATGATTTACAATTCAATGTGATATTATCACTAACCAAAAACTACAAGCTGTCAAAGCTACTACTAGAAGAGAATGACTTTACGTGATTAAAGTTTACAACATTGGTAAAATACAAGGTTCATATAAACAAAATAGTGACTCCATAATTATATCAAGTGCTAAGTTTAGACAATCAGAGGACAACCTGCATATCAGGTAACTTACTTACAGCATATTTGGGGATGGAAACTGTCTTTAAATCACCAAACAGATTATCGTGCTGCAGTAGAGTAGAAAAAAGATAAACTCATAAGGATGTCATACATAGAAAGCGCATTGCCTGCATGTGGGAAAGAACATCATATTTAAAGGGAACACATCCAGGATTGTCGGGTGAACAAACATTAAGAGAATGTAAAGTAGAAATCTGAGAATTTTGTTATCAGTTGTATAACAATGCTCTTCAATATACAACCAGGGGACCAGCACAATAATGTGTATTAAGTGATATAGTAGGGGAAAAAAAATTGCTATAGAAACTGTTATGGGACAATTCGTACCTCTACACCTAGTGATGCATTCTCCATATGAAATTGTGACCTACACAGGAATAAGTATCCATGCGTTATGAGCCAATGCAATGATTATTTCAGCACTTCTATTTCTGCGCAACTAAGCAAGTGTACATACAATTGCATCAGAATTCCTAAATATTGATGTAACACCTGGGATGTATTTAGAATTATTACTCCATGCACATTTCTCAGATCCTTTACATTCAGAAAGAAATTTTTTTACTGAAACATTTGTACTGGTTAAGTTTAAAACACGATCTTCAGTTTAGTTTCTAAAATTAAACAGACTAATCCCATGAACGGTTAAGAAATTCAAACCATCTCTCGTTTTTACTCTGATGCTCATGAAATACATCTATAGATTATCTATTTATCCATATAAACCATTTTCTAAATACTCTAACAACAATTAAATCAATTTCACATTTTGTTAACAAAAGATGGCACCCAGATTACTATATAATCCGTTCAAATGCAATGCCAGTATACTGTAAAATCACTTGTACGTAACAGCAGGTGAACAACGGAAGAAATTCACAAACCCCCTAGACCAGTGTCTGTAGGAACAGTAAAGGAAAAACGCCATGACAACAACAATTAGGGCGTAAATTAGAATGGTAGTGATACTGATCCTACTCGGTCCCTTCTTCTTTCTACTTTGTTGCAAAAGAGCTTGAGGCTTGATCCGCGCCATAAAGCTTTTACATAAACTTCAAATCTTAACTCTACAAGAAAATAACATAGCATCAAACTTCATTCACATAGACACAGTTTCAGCATAGTTCCAGATAAAATATAAAAACCCAGTACCCAAATTTCAAACCCTCGATCTAATAACCAGAGGGACACATTTCAAATAAAAGAACAAAATGCATTATGAAAAAAAATGTTTCAACCCACAGAATATATGATCAGGATGTTTTATCAATCAATAGACGGAAACAAATCAAGAGAGAAATCATCAGATTTAAATGAGGGAAAACCAATTTTTTTCTGAATAAATTCAACAAATGGTGAATTGTTCCTGCTGTTTCTGCTGCGAGCCTTCCAAGTTCCAATTCCGTTATTTGTTGATTGAAATCAAATGTCTATTTTGCCAAAACCCAACTTTTGTAAATTAACTTTGTACAAATAGCTTTATTCTTCTTGATTTTTTACTTCACTGGAAGTACTCGAGGTCAAATCTAAAGCGACAGCCACAGGGGAACCACTGGAAAATTATGATTTCCGAATGTAACGACGTAGTTACTGTAGCATATCCGTTACAGGGAGGATACAGAATCGGATCTTTTCTGCCCATTCTTTTCAATTCTATTAGAAATGGGTAGGGGTCCAAAAGTCTCGAACCGAACCGAATCGAATCGAATCGAGTGGTTCTTCATAAATTAAATACCCGAACGGGTACCCGAATCGAGAACCGATGGGTTTGGGTCGGGTCTCGGGTCTAGACCAAGAACCGAAGAATCGAATAAGAACCGAAACTAAATAAATTTTTTATTTTTTATATTGAATTAATTAAATTATTTCATTTTTTTCTAAACAAATTAGCAAATTAATTAAATAAATCAGATTATTTCATAATTTTAATTTTAAAGCCCAAATCATTTTTAAAATCCATTAGCCCATTTTAATTTGAAACAAATGAATATATTTTATCTAGTGCTACTGTAATATTAATATCTGCTTTTTGGTATTTGTATGCATTGAATTAATCTTATTGGACGGCTAGTTATTTATATGTTTTTGAATTGGGCTACGTTAATTTGTAAAAGTTACGAATAAAATGTCATTAGTTGTATTTATGTAGTGTTGCTGTAAATATTAAAAAATTTAATTATGGTACAGAACCGAACGGAACTGAACCCGAACGGTTCCATAATTATATTTGGACCCGACGGGTCCATTTATTAAATACCCGAAAGTTTTGGGTCGGTTCGGGTCTCTTTAGAACCGAACCGAACCGACCCACGGACAGCCCTAGAAAAGGGTTTTGCTACAAGTATATCAGGGTGTACATAAGGGTGTCCATGCTACAAGTACATCAGGCTGTACATAAGGGTGTCCATAATGGACACCCGGCATCTCTTTATTAGATGAAGTACCAGTTGGGGCCGACACTCCATCCAATAGGGGGTGCCGGGTGTCCATTATGGACACCCTTATGTACACCCCAATGTACAACATGAATAATCCATTAGAAAAACCCACCAAATCCACCCAATCAAATCGAGTGGAGTCCGTTTAGCTTTTGTTTGAATAAAAAACTCGGTTCTATTTGATTAATTTTTAATCATTAAAAGTCGAGCTGGATCCATTGCGATTTAAACAATCAACTCATCAATTGATCAAACTCATTAATAATTTATTTTTATTTTTATTTTAAATTTGTTGTAGAAAGCATATTAAAGAAACATCATATATTACTGCCAAATTTGATATAGAGAAAGGTCAAATCATTTTATTGCCGAGTGCAAATTTTTTAATTGTTAAATTTGATGCATAAGAGGGTATTTTTATTTGAATTAATCTACATGTACATTAAGATTTACACATTAGTGTACATAATATCCAAGTGACATTTCATCATTGGCGAGTGGAAAAACAATTTTTTTCACCAATTACCGATGAAATTTCACTTGGACATTTTGTACATCAGAGTGTAAACCGCGATTTTCAAATCAAGAGAGAAATCATCAGATTTAAATGAGGGAAAACCAATTTTTTCTAAATAAATTCAACAAATGGTGAATTTTTCCGGCCGTTTCTGCTGCGAGCCTTCCAAGTTCCAATTCCGTTATTACCTGATGTTTACTTCACTGGAAGTACTCGAGGTCAGATCTAAAGCGACAGCCACATGGGGACAACAAGAAAATTATGATTTCCGAATGAAACGACGTAGTTACTGTAGCATATCCGTTATATGGAGGATATAGAATCAGCTCTTTTCTGCCCTTTCTTTTCAATTCTATAACTATTAGGCCTTGTTTAATTGTCACATTTTTTGGGAAAATGTCACATTCGAATAAAACGAATTTCACTTTGGCCGTTTGATTGCAACATGAAAATGGAAATCAAATTTCAAGTACAATCATTTTATGCTGCATTTTCTTTGTTTTCATGGAAAACGAATTCCTATGAGTTTGGTGAATTTTTATTTTTCAACTAACATAGAATTGGAATTCCTTTCCACCTTTACCTATCAAACGGACCCTTAGAAAAACCAACCAAATCCACCCAATCAAATCGAGTTGAGTCCGTTTAGCTTGGTTTGAATAAAAAACTCGGTTCTTAATTTTTAATCATTAAAAGTCAAGTTGGATCCATTGCGATTTAAAAAATCAACTCATCAATTAACCGATCAAACTCATTAATAATTTTATTTATTTATTTTCGTTTTAAATTTGTTGTAGAGGAAAGCATATTAAAGAAACATCATATATTACTGCCAAATTTGATATAGAGAAAGGGCAAATTATTTTACTGCAGACTGCAAATTTTTTAATCGTTAAATTTGATGCACGAGGGTATTTTTATTTGAATTATTCTACACGTACATTAGGGTTTACACACTAGTGTACATAATTCTCAAATGACATTTCATCATTGGCGGGTGGAAAAACAATTTTTTTCACCAATCACCGATGAAATTTCACTTGGACATTATGTACATCAGAGTGTAAACCCTGATATATAAGTAGCAAAAACCCATTTTATTTAGCCAATGTTTGGTGGCCATTTTTTGAAAAAAAAAAATTATTTTAAATAGTAATCTTTTATAGAATGTATGGTTAAAAAGTAGAATTTTTTTTTTTATTATTTTACTTGTAAAATATTTTATTTTGTTAATGTATAATTGAAAATGAATATATAGATTTTTTTTTTTTTTGAAAGTGTAAGACAAACATGGACTTAGTTAGTTGGGTCGATCTGTCTTCATCTATTTTATGCGTTAGTTGGGTTATTTTACCTTCTAGTTGTGTGTATATTATACTTATGCAGTTACAATTTTCTTTTTTTTCTTTTTTTTTTTTTTTCGTGTGAAAGTGCTTTTTGAAAATGTGGACTCGTCAGTTTCATTTTTTTTGCAAATGGAAACCAGGTCAAAAAAAATAATATATATATATATATGGATTTACAAAATACATTGTTAATTTTTTTAATTTTAAGTCCTTCGTTAAATGGCAATTGTAGCTTTGCCTTTACTTTGGTGTAGTTTTTTGTGTTTGAAAAATGTATGGTGTATGGACTATTTTGACATAATTTTGAGTAGGATCCTTTCGTTCGATGTGGAATATTAAAGTGGATTTGTGTTATTCTCCGTGAGAGTATCAAAATCATAAATTTATTTGTCAAAATTGATATTCAAATGAATAAGAGATTAGAATTCAAAGTATACCAATTGAAAAGAGTTTATTTGTTGAAGGGAAAACAATAAAAGTTTGTCCCATATAAGAAAATGAAAGAGGCAATCACTAGTTTACATATGGCTACACTTTTGTAAAGTGTAATCATGTGTAGCATAGATGCGCTCTCCATGTACACGCGAAAATTAACACTTTGAATCTTAAACTTGTGTGTGAACGTGACATTTGTACATAAATATCAAACAGAACGAGCCAAAAATTGACCTCTTAGGAGGGTTCACACTTTGCCTTTATTTCTTATAGTGACCGAAAATGATGAAACTCCAATGATGTTAATAAATAGATTTAACTCACCATTCGTGGGGTTGAACCTATAAATTCAGTTCGTCGGTGTAGAAATTCAGTGCTCAATTTCTATAAATTTCTCCGTCGTATCCCTAAAGGTAAGGAAACAAATCTGATTTTAAAGATAACGTGTTTACACTGACCATGATTTGTGCTAGTTTCTTCCCTTGTGTAGTTTAAAATAATTTCTTGTTCAGTTATTAATTTCTTGTTATGCTCTTTTTCAGTATATAAATAAAATATATTAGAATAATGTTTCTTGTACAATGTTGGGTTACAATATTAGGTTACAACCTCTCACAAGGGAGGTGGGGCCCACCATTATTTTAATCGCGGGGCCCACCTCCCTTGTGAGAGGTTGTAACCCACGTGTTGTACATGTAGCATTGTTCAATATATTATTCTTCAATTTTTGTCTAACGGTTTGTTGGTATTTAGGAAAATCGCGCTTTTTACTTTTTACATTATATGTTTTATTGATATGTGCGCTATGCAAGTAAGAAAAATAAAAAATAGGTTGGTTGTCCTCTGTTTTCATAATACTTGATGCATTTGTCTTTTATCATCCTCTCCGGCTGTAATAGATGATTCTTTGTACAAAATCCTTTCTGAAAAAGATATTGTAATCACGCAGATCAAAAATTGACAATGGAGAACTTCAGGTGCCTCAATATTCATTGCAATTATACTTTGTACAGAAGCAATCCGGTGAATGGGAACTTCAAGTACCTGAGGATCCAGCAGTCGAAGCCCATTGGTTTCATTAGTTTAACAACCGGGTTTGTTCAGGGAAGGTAATTGTTACTTACTCCCATAACTTGATAGCTTGTATGAAAGTAAGAAATGTATTTGGGGAAAATATTATTCCACACAATTATTCAATGAAAAAGAGATCAGGCTTATAAATACAATTTGGAATATGTAAATGGCGGGAACATTAGTTAATATCCAACTAACATCCAACTAAGCTAAACAACTCAAAACACGTAAATCCAGATAGCTAAGCTCTGATGAGGTGTGATCTCCAGCTGTGCAATCCATTGGCTTCAATACTCCCCCTCAAGATGGACTATGAAGATTAACAATAGCCATCTTGGAAAGTAAATGAAGCAACACAGTTGCAGGCAAAGGTTTCGTGAAAATATCAGTAAGTTGGTGATTGGAACGGACGGGCAAAAGCTTGATGACTCCTTCACTTATTTTATCTCTTACAAAATGACAATCTATCTCTATATGCTTTGTATGCTCATGGAAGATAGGATTGGTAGCTATATGTACTGTAGCCTGATTATCACAGAAGATCAAGGCAGGCTCCTTGATGTTCAGATGAAAGTCACATAGCAATTGTTGTATCCATACAAGTTCGCTAGCAGCAGATGCTAAGGCACGGTACTCAGCCTCTGCAGAAGATCTGGAAACGGTGGTCTGCTTCTTTGCCTTCCAGGAAATCATTGAATCTCCAAGGAATATGCAGAAACCAGTTATCGACTTTCTTGAATCTTGGCAGGATCCCCAATCAGCATCAGCATAAGCCCGCAATTGCAGTGATGAACCAGCAGAAAATAGAAGACCCTGACCTGGAGTAGCTTTAATGTATTGCAGTAAATGGTGTACAGCATTCAAATGTGGCTTTCGAGGTTGTGAAACGAACTGACTGAGCTTGTGGACTGCGAAGGTAATGTCTGGTCTTGAAACCGTTAAGTATAGCAGACGCCCAATCAGACGTCTATACATAGAAACATCCTTTAATAACTCCCCCTCAAAGGAGTTTAAACGAACTTTGGGATCCAGAGGGACTACAGCAGGTTTACAACCAAGAAATCTAGTGTCTTCTAATAATTGAAGTGCATAATGCCTCTGAGATAGCAAAATGCCAGTTTGTGATCGTGCAATCTCGAGTCCAAGGAAAAACTTAAGCTTCCCCAAATCTTTAAGCTTAAAATGACTGTGAAGAAATGATTTCAAATCTTCAATAATATTGAAATCAGACCCTGTGATGACTATGTCATCAACATAAACGAGAAGGGCAACGAATGAAGTGCCGAACCCTTAGTGAAAAGGGAATAATCAGATTTTGACTGATGAAAACCATGTAACAGAAGGGCTTGAGAAAACTTGGAAAACCATTGTCTCGAAGCCTGTTTTAAACCATAGATCGATTTATGTAATCGGCAAACCAAGGACTCCCCCTCTCTTCCAGGCTGCCCCTGTTTACCAGATGATAATGATGGGTTATAACCCAGTGGTAAATCCATGTAAATCTCCTCAAAGAGATCACCATGTAGAAACGCGTTATTGACATCGAGCTGGATAATGTGCCATTTCTTTATAGCAGCTATGGCAAGAAGAAGTTTCACAGTCACCATTTTAGCGACTGGAGAAAATGTATCTAAGAAATCCAACCCCTCTCGTTGAGTGAAACCCTTTGCAACTAGGCGTGCTTTATGACGTTCAATGCTCCCATCAGATTTATACTTAGTTTTATACACCCATTTGCAACCGATCGTATGTTTCCCTCTAGGTAATGTAGTCACAGACCAAGTATTATTCAATTCCATAGCATTGAGTTCAGCAGCCATGGCATCTCTCCAATGTGCTTCTTGCACAGCTTGATGGTAAAACTGTGGTTCCAGGTTGGAGGAAATGTTTAGGATAAGATTTTTATGAGGTAAAGAAAATTTGGAATAAGAGAGATAGTGACTTAGGGAAAAATGATGAGAAGAAGGCAAGATGGATGAGGATGAACTTGATAACAAATTGCAGTGAAATTCCTGCAAGTAAGAAGGGGTTTTGCAAGTTCTGAGAGACCTTCTGAGAACAGGTACAGAAGGCCTATTTTGAATAGCAGGATTAGAAGGAGTGATGTTATCAGGAACAGGGGGAAAAGAGGACTATCAGACAGGCGATTATTTGAATCAATACTAGGAGAAGGAATATCCTCATTTGGAATAGAGGAAGACACATTAGTAGGATAATGGCCATCTGTAGGTGGAATAGAAGGATTTAAGGGAAGCATGTCAGGAACTTGATGTATGTTAGTAGAAGAAATTGGTAGAACAAGATTAGGAAATGAATCGATGGCCTCAGTAGTTGGTGAGACAGAATGAAAGGGAAAGACATGTTCATGAAAAATCACGTCTCGAGATATAAAAATGGATTTAGCAGTGATATCATATAGTCTATACCCTTTGATACCAGGGTGATAGCTAATAAAAACACACGCCTTTGCACGGGGATGGAATTTTAAACGATGAGAGGTAATAGTCGATGCAAAGCATAGGCATCCAAAAACTTTAAGGAAATTGTAATTGACTGGATCATGGTATAACAGGGTATATGGGGTTTTGTTTTGAAGTGTAGGTGAAGGAGTACGATTTATCAAGTAAGTGGCAGTTAGAACACAGTCACCCTAAAAGGAGATTGGCACCTGAGATTGAAAAAATAATGCCCTTGCCACATTGAGTAAATGTTGGTGTTTCCTCTCAACTACTGAGTTCTGCTGAGGGCATTCAGGGCAAGAAAACTGATGTAACACACCCTTTTGGCTGAAAAATTCAGTGAACTTTAGTTCAGGGGCATTATCCGATCTGAAAGCCTTGATAGTTTTATCAAATTGGGTTTCAACAAGCCTGAAAAACTTGGGTATAATATTATGCACATCAGATTTCTGCTTCATTAAATAAACCCAGGCGAACCTTGTGCAGTCATCAACAATGGTGAGAAAGAACCTATGACCATCACGAGTGGAAGAGCTATATGGCCCCCAAACATCACAATGGATGAGATCAAAAGGATTGGATGATAAGTGATTGTTCGAAACAAAAGGCAAGCGTCTTTGTTTGGCAAGAGGACAGATATAACAGGGAGTAAAACCAATCTTATCATTCTTCAAAAGTAACTGATCTTTTAAGATCTCCAATCTTTTAAAAGATAAATGTCCTAATCTATGGTGCCAAATATGAGAGGTCACCTTATTGATTACAGAACATGCATGATTATTAATAGTATGAAAAGAATTACAATCAGTCTCCAGTACATCAGATTTTCTTTTAATGATGTAAATACCATCAACCATATCAGCCCTGCCAATCATCCTCCAATTGCACTGCTCCTGAATAATGCAATAATCAGCAAAAAATTTAATACTGACATCTGAATTCCTTGTTAAAGAGCTAATGGACAAGAGGTTAAAATGAAATTGAGGCACAAACAACACATCTTGAAGAATCAGTGCAGGGGTGAGCTCAACAGTCCCAATAAAATGTACAGGCATTTTATCTTGATTAGGCAATGTAATGTAGGCATTCTCTACTAATCTCAGTGTTTTGAATGATGCACGAGTAAAACAAACGTGACTAGTTGCTCCAGAATCCATCACCCAATGTTCAGTGGAATTCAATATCTCGTTACTCAAAATAGATAAGCATATACCTGATACATTGTCTGCATTTGCACTCTCATCAGCTGTCTTAGCAGCAGTCAGATGTGTGTTCAGCATATTCAACAAATGCTTGTACTGATTGGGGTTCAAAGTTTGTACAAAATTGCCAACATTATCAGCAGGTTGGCCTGAAAAAGAATCAAAAACTTGGTAAGTCACAGTATTTGACTTATAGCCAGATTGAGTGCTACGATCAGTCCTTTGTTTTGCTTTGTATCCAGGTTGATAACCATGCAACTTATAGCATTTATCGATCCTATGGCCTCCATAACCACAGTAGGTGCAAATAGGTCTATCCTTCCTCTGATTTCTGTTATAAGACTGCCCCAAAGATGGCTTCCTATCATCATTTTTAGCATAAAAAGCCAAGGAATCTGTGATTCCAGCAGTCGAATTTACACTCCTCTGTTGTTCTTCCTGGGAAACAAGGGAGAACACTTTATTGATGGATGGAATAGGATCCATAAGTAATATCTGGCCCCTCACTTGAGCATAGGAATCATTTAATCCCATTAAGAAAGACATCACATACTCCATGTGATAATGCTCCATCAATTTCTTATTCCCTTCACAGACACATTTTCTACAGGAACAAGACGGTCTATAGTTGCTGAGTTCTTCCCATAAGGTTTTCAGTTTAGTGAAGTATACACTAACTGACATTTGCCCTTGCGTATGGTTCATAAGTTCAAGCCTTAGTTGAAAAATTCGAGGACCATTCCTCTGTTGAAAACGCTTTTTAAGGTCAGTCCAGATTTCTCTTGCAGATTCAGAGAAAATTATACCGCTGAGATCTCTTTCGACACAGAATTCAGGATCCATGAAATCACCATGTTATTATTTCGGATCCAGGAATTGAGAAGCTCAGTGCTGTCATCCGGCCGAGTGATGGAACCATCGATAAATCCTACCTTATTCTTTACTGATAAAACTATAAACATAGCTCGACTCCAGGCTGAATAATTTTCTCCAATCAGTTGCTGCGAAACCAGTATGAGACCGGGATTATCAGAGTGATGAAGATAATACGGATTGGAGCCATCTTCATTAGCGGAATGACTCATTAAAGAGGCTGAAATCTGAATCGGATTATTTGCCATGGTTAATGGAGATTAATCCAGAAAAAAAATCAATTGCAAGCGGAGATGATGAGAATCCGCTCTGATACCATATGAAAGTAAG
The DNA here is from genome assembly GCA_035079005.1 of Fraxinus americana. Classification (NCBI taxonomy): domain Eukaryota; kingdom Viridiplantae; phylum Streptophyta; class Magnoliopsida; order Lamiales; family Oleaceae; genus Fraxinus; species Fraxinus americana. The sequence goes on along the minus strand of CM068708.1, from coordinate 17,356,773 downwards.
AAATGTATTTGGGGAAAATATTATTCCACACTCTTATTCAATGAAAAAGAGATCAGGCTTATAAATACAATTTGGAATATGTAAATGGCGGGAAAATTAGTTAACATCCAACTAAGCTAACTAACTCAAAACATGTGAATCCAGATAGCTAAGCTCTGATGAGGTGTGATCTCCAGCTGTGCAATCCATTGGCTTCAATTGCTTGTTGTCTCACCTCTCGGTAGTATATTTAGAGCATGTTTGGTTAAGCCTAAAAATAATTAATTTTGTGTTCTTAAACAAACTCTTTTAACATTCTTGTTTGTATTGATTTATATATAAAGGGAGATTTGCTTTCTTTTGTTACATTTAATATTGAGTGGATTATATGATTTTGTATAATTTAATGAACACGGTGAAGTTAATGCCTCCGAATATGTAGTTCACATATAGAAGTTCTATGCCAGGTTCAGGTGATTGATACACCAACAAACTGCCACATTTGAAGATTTGAAAATACAAGATTTCTATGGACAAGTCATGATGATTTTCGAGACTAATATCGAAATGAAAAAAAAAAAAAACAACTATTTTTTTCTGAAAATGCTTGCTGATCCAGTCATCCAGATTATTGTGGCAATGCCTTAAAAAAAAAAATCTCTTGAAATAATTCAAGAGCAGAAACGTGTTCCAAATTTACAATATAATATTACTAATATATTCTATATATCAGAAGGCACTGTTATTGATTTACATTATTAGAATACGAGACTAAGTGACATTATGTTTTGCTAGACATTTAAAATTCTCAAGAATGTAAGATGGTGCAGAGAATTTTCAGCGGCCCTTTGGATTGACAATCTGTGAGAAGATATCGTTAGTACTATCATCTGATGAATCATTTGCCTCATTGTCATTTCCAAGATTTAAGGTATTTCGATGCATGGCTATGAGGTTGTTCTGATCAATCTGTTCAGCATTCTGATGATCCATGCTGCTGCCGCTGTCGCTACCGACCGTGGAGGCATTTGAATCGGGATTCTCTTGCAGTTGCAGGGCGAACTCTAGATTCCAGAGGACATCCCCCATGGAAGGGCGGTCAACGCCATGATCCGACAAGCATTTCTCGGCAGTTTCTGTGAATTTTTTCAAGCATTCTGAGGTGATTTTTCCTTTCAGTTCGGGGTCGATGATGTCTTCGAGAGTCTTGTTTCTTACACAACGTAGAGCCCAATCGGCAAGACTGACTTGTTCTTTTGGTAGGCTTGGATTTAAAGCTGGCCTAGCGCAGAGTACCTCAAAGAGAACAACCCCGAATGAGTATACATCGGATTTCTCAGTCAATTGTTGTCTTCGGAAGTATTCAGGATCCAGGTATCCAAAACTTCCTTTCACAACAGTACTAACATGGCCTTTGTTCATGTTGGGACCTGTTTTAGATAACCCAAAATCCGAAACCTTAGCAACCCACTTGTCATCAACAAGAATGTTCGTTGTCTTAACATCTCTGTGAATGATAGTGTACTTTGCCCCCGTGTGGAGGTAATGGAGTCCCCTCGCTGCCCCGATACAAATTTCAAGCCTTTGTTTCCAGGAAAGAGTGATTTTATTTCCCTTGTAAAGATGTTCCCTTAGAGTCCCATTTCCCATGTAATCGTAAACCAATATCATTTCCCCATTATCTTCGCAGAATCCAATCAGGGAAACAAGATGTCTGTGCCTCAGCCTGGAAAGCATCTCAATTTCCGTCTGGAATTCATTAACTCCTTGTTCTGAAGATGGGTTTGATCTCTTGATTGCAACTGGGGTATTTCCATCGATTACACCTTTGTATACCTTCCCAAACCCTCCAACCCCAATAACATTGGAGTCATCAAAATTTTTAGTTCCATTTTTTATTTCCGCCAAGGCGAAATTGCGACAGTTACATCGTGCCGCCTTGACTCTTGCTAGAATCAGCTGATTTTGTCCCTGATGAAGTACTAGAATTCCAGGAAATTGGTAACCAGCTAGTTGCATCTCCAGGGACTCTCTGTTTCTTCTTATGGGCAACAAGAAAAATGGCGGCCGCCACCCCAAAAGCAGCTGCTCCACCAGCAGCCGCACCAGTGATAAGGGCCGAGGTAGTGGTGGAACTCTTCTGAGCAAAAGCCTTCGGTGCCGCTTCTTGTTTTTCCTGATACTTCCTCATCGTATCTGAAATCGTTGGATTAGGTCCTGCAAGATTTGATTTTGTATCACTTAGTTTAAATATCTCCAATCCATTCAAAAGAACATCGTAGTATAGAGGTCTCTCTTCAATATTCGGGTGGAGCGCCACCCATATTTCAGCATTCCCATTCTTGTCAGTAACTCTAATTGCGTAATCCCTCTTCGTAGGACTTGCAATAGAATGTTGCCAGGCAAACAAGTCGACTGAATCTGCTGCAGTCTGATTGTTGATGTATACATCAAAAACTCTCTCATTAGTTTTGGTCATTTCATTATCGCACCAGTGCAACCTGACAAGGTACATGAAGTTGGGATCAACCTGGAATCTCCATGTTATGTTGATGTTCATGTTTATATTCGCATCAGGACCAATAAGTAGACGTCCAATGGTGCAGTATACGACGGTAAGCCTTTGTACCCAACTGGCACATCGGACTTTTCTGCAACTCCTATGCTAGCACCAAACAAATAGGGAGTGTCGTCATACCAACTACGCATTAGGCCCCCGGAATCATTAGTTGGGGAAATATACTGCCCACCGACGTTCAGTCTGTACAAATTTTCGATGCTGATACCATCCAGTGAAATAGTTGTAGCGGCTGCATCCCAAGCTAAGTTTTCAGTGACTTCACCAGTCCCGACAAGTTCCGGTTCTACGCTGAATAGTTCTGGTGCAGAAATGACCTCAATGCAATTGACAAAAGCAAAAGATTGGGGTTGTTTATCAGATGGCTTGAGAGTTAGGTTAAGAGTGGAAAATTCTGATGGGGACAGAAAATATTCCTTAATGAAATAAGCCTGGGACAATGCTTCAGCAGTTAAAAAAGCACTGAAATTGTTCACGAGGGTGACTCCACCGGCAACGACTGAAAAATACGAACTGGAAATGTTGAAATTCGGGTACGAAGATGGGTAGAAATATAGTCGAAGCAAAGTACGTGCAGTCGCATTTTGAACGGGGAGTTGATACGTCGTTTCAGAAGTGAAAATTCTCGCTGTCATGTACGGTACTTGGGAAGACAATGAAGAATCCCGGATTTCGGCCTTTATCTCAACAGATTTTTCACCATTCACCAAGTATTTCTTATCAGATTCCCACACCCGACTGTCTGAATCTTTCCCACCATTTCCAGATCCACAAGCCAACAGCAATGATGTGTTCGGGTTTTTACTTTCTGCTCCATAAATGGCAGTGGAAAATGAAAACATGCTAAGAAGTAACAACAATTTTTTTATATTTGTGTGCATGGCTACATGAAATGGAGAAGAAATGTGGCGTACAGGAAAACAAATCTTTTGAAGACGGATTTCGGTAAGGTCTTCCTGTACGCCTTTAAAAGAATGAGATGGAACCTGGGAAGAAGAGACGAAAGAAAATCGAATTGTGTTGTGAATCTTTCTATGGTTTGTCTTTCTTGGTCTATACAATCATTGGAAAAACTTGAAAAATGAATGGGGGAGAGTGGAAATAGGAGTGAATTCATGGGATTCCAAGAAAGGTTCTGTATCTCCTATTAGCATGTGAAGGAATTTTTCTTTTCTTTATATGGAGATATATTAGTTTTGAGAGAACATATATTCTAATGATGAATAATGTTATTCTTAACTTTTATTGATTTTGCACTTGTTTGTTCAAACTTTCCTTTTAACATCTAATTCTTGACTCTATATATATATATATATATATATATATATATATATATATATATATATATCTTTCTATATAAAAAGTGCCTATCTAACGGAATTTGTTGGTTTAACGGAAAAACTAACGGAATTTCTTGTTTTAAACAGGCAGCTGCACCTTCTTTCAGTATTTTTATCATAACTTTGTATTCCGATATCCGATTGAGGCGATTCAAAATGCGTTGGAAAGCTAACTCATCTGGCTACAACTTTGATTCAGACATCATTCTCCAATTCGATCACTTTCTATGCCAAAAATAGGTCTCAATATGAGACTAAAATATCGGAGCATAACTTTTCGGTTGGAAATTGATTTGTGATCATCTTTTGACTAAATTTGATTCCATTGACGTCTTCCTTTATCCAATTGACTCCGAGCACTCTCAAATCTTCATCGTGAGGTTCGGCACAACTTTTAAGTATTTACATTTTAGCTCCCGAACTTTGGATCCCTTACAATTTAGCATTTTCCTCCAAATTTGTCAACTTTTACTTATTTTCTTTGATCTCACCAACTTACATCACAACATCAAAATCACACATCTAATTATTTATCAATTACATAAACATTACATCATTAATTATTTAATTAACCAAAAAAATTACATCTTTATTAATAACAAATTAATTCTTAAACCAAACTAAGCAGTGAAACGGAATATATTACATCATTAATTATATATATCTTCTATATATTAAAAGTGCCAATGAAACGGAATATCCTGCTTGGACGGAAAATCTAATGAAATTTCTTATTTTAAGCAGTGGGTCCCACTCCTATGTGAGGGGGTGTAGCCCATTGTGTACAAAAGTTGATGTGCAAATAAAATTTTCCTTTTTGTTTTGAGTGGAGATTTGAGATGGATCTGGTTGTGGGGTGGAGATTGGAAGATTTGGTGCCCAAGTATGGAATAGGGCTGCAACTCATGGTTAAAAAGATGGAGGCTTCCATTTCTGATTCTTCTTGACATATATCTTACACGAATCATTTTTCTTCATCGTCCTAATTTCATTCTTTACATTTTGAAAATCGATTGAAGGCTTGTCGAAAATGATTGGTTAGAAATCAAGAATGGCTTATATTTTTCATGAAATTAATATTTTCTGTATCTTAGTTAACAATCAAGAAATGGTAGTATTTTACATATTTTTCAAGTTCAAGAATCATGATAATATGAAAAATTCATGTTGAAAAAAAAGAGGTTTTTGGATTTCCCGATTGAATTTGAATATAGATTTTACATTTTAAATATTATTTTTTTATTATTTTTCTTCGCGTTTGTGAAACATAGCGTATGATCTGTAGTCGGGGAGGCATTATAGTAATTTGGATATGAATAAGATTTTTTATTCTCAAAATGAACAATATAAATAAAAGATTCTACAACGTTTTTTACAGTTTCATCACTTTGATAAAAAAAAATTAAAAAATAATCAAAATCAAGTTAAATTTATTTCGATTATAAAAAAGGCAATATTCTAAGATAGATGGGCATGGTGATACGATAGGGTCTTTGAAAAAGAGGATAGCATGAAAATAAAAAATGCATTTTGCAAGACCAAACACCATTTTCGAAAGCCTTTGCCCTCCTATTCAACGAGGCTAATTTACATTTATTTCGCTTATAAAAAATCAATATAATACTAAGCCCATGTTTTATTGAGATTAAGATCGAAATTTTAGTGAATTCTGACAAAAGTTGATAAAATGTATCATTGAAAAGTTGTAGATTTCATAAAATATGTTGTTAAAATTAATTGTTAATTTTGATTTAAATTTTACTGCTATAGATTTGGTGAAATAGCAAAACATGCACTTGGTTGTTCAACAGTTGAATTGATGGGACATACTGGAGAGGTATCTCTTAAATTTTTCTTCAAACTTGATTTTTATTATAATAAGTTATTTAAAAAATAATTGTATTTTTTATTAATTGTGTAAACCTATTCAATATTTATTTTGTAGAAAAATCGACCATATGTTAAAAGCGTTGCAGAGAAATTATAAATTTTTTTTTTGGAAGATTCAAGTTTATGTAGATCCGGAGAAACTAAATGAGAAAAAATATAGACAGTTTAATGTCCTCTATATTGAAGCAGTGCAAGATGATGAAAACACTGAATCGTCATCTTAGAATCAAAATTATCTCAAACGGCTTTCATAAAACTATGAGCGATGTTTATTTATAGGACAATGCTATAGATTCTATTAATACTCTTTTTTTAATATATCACAATGTGTAATTATTTATCAATTATATAAACATTACATCATCAGTTATTTAATTAACCAAAAAATTACATCTTTATTAATAAAAATGTAATTCTTAACCAAAAAAATTATATATAAACTAAGCAAACGTGCATTGCACGTTGCTTAAACCTAGTATATATATATATATATATATATATATATATATATATATATATATATATATATATATATATATATATATATATAATTTTTTTAATTTACAATTGTTTTTATGAGTAATTCATCAATAGTTATTTTCATATCTAGTGTCATAAGACGTGTTCGGTAGAGATTAAAATTGAAAAACTAACCGTTATTGTTGACTTTTAATGGATGAGTGGGATCCAATAACGACTATATTTTCATTTTTAATTGAATTTTAAGCCCTACCAAACATGCTCATAGTATGCTCTTATTTTTTGTCTATGCATTAAATTACGTCACAATCACATTAGTCAATGGATTGTGGTATATGTTAGTTAGATTCGTAATGATCACAACTAATGATGAATATTATTTTTTATTTTTAAAAGTTAGCCAATAAATATGTAAATTACGTTACAATCACATTGGTCAATGAATCATGGTATATGTTAATTAGACTCGGATGATCACAATTAATGATGAATAATATTTTTTAATTTTTAAAAGTTAACCAATAAATATGTTGAAAAGATAAAAAATTTATACGGTCAAATAAGCAAGATGAATTAAAATAAAAGCACAGGAAATTAAAAGGGTAAAAATACTATGCCCCACTCCTCAAGCCTCCGTTTCACCATCCTGATTCCTGCTCCCTCTCCGCCACATTTGAGAATGGTAAGACTTGGGCTACTTTTTTTTAATAAGATCGATCTTTTAAAATAAAACTCAAAATATAGGGTGTGTCTGGCATTGATTTTATCCAAATTAGTAGCACATTTTTTACCCTTTTTTTCAATTGCTGGCCCTCACACCTCTCACATGTGGTTAAATGTTGCGGCTGTAGGTGTGTGCAACGATTGAGATTTCAATTAAAATCTGCCAATTAATTGCCTCCAGACATAGCCATAATATGTAAGGAGTAAGATCTCAAGTTGATTAAATATAAAAACACAAATCAACGTGTAAGAGTTTAGGTTACTCTTAATAGAAATTATTTTTCTAAAAGTAGAATTCAAGGCCAATATGATTTAAGATAAATCTATTTGTACAACATTTTTTTTACAACATTGTTGAAAATGTTGTAGGTGGCAAAAAAATGTTGATTGTAAAGATAAATTATTTTTTAAACTGTTTAATGATAACATGGCACATGACATGTTGTCAATAATATTGTACACCAAACATGAATATGATTTATTCCAACTATAGTACCCAAAAAAAAAACATGGTTGATTTATTGGTTACTGTTGACAGGGGTTGTGTACAGGGATTGTGTTAATTTTAAATTTTTTTTTTTAATTATTATTAGACAATGGTAGAAGTAAAGTAATAGAAAATAACTCTTTTGTAGTCAACTTGGGCTGAGTAAAGATTTGTCTTGCTCCACGTCAGTAGAGAACTAAGAAATCCAAACAATAGGGTTATTGATTTGGTGTAATTACCCGATTCAAGAGGTTTCAAGCACACGAACTCTAATTCATTCAAAGCAACGCTGGCAAAAAAAAAAAAGTAAAAAAATGTGTATTTCTCTCTCTCTCTCTCTCTCTTACATAGATGTGTTGCTTAATAGCCCAGGACGAACTTGGCATGACCTTGCCCCGTTCAAAGTCATGTGTATGGCGCTTCATTAGAGATAGGTCGTATTGGGCTGCTTTTTTCAATTAAAAAATTTGTAAGAAAATGCGAATAAAATTGTAGAAAGTTGTCTAGAAGAAAGGTAACAAGTGACATGACATTCAATTTTTTTTTTTTTAAATTTCCTACTCTTCGCATTCACTCTCATGATTTCTTAATGTGCTTTTTCCATTTTACACATGATGGTATCTATTCTACATATTTTTAAATAAGTAAAACATCAAATACATATGTTAATAAAATGTAAAATGAAATAACAGATTAAAAAATATATATATTAAACATAAACAAACAATTATTTTGCAGTAAATAACACACACACGACGTAGAAGGAGATTATTAAGTCACCTAACATCAAACTTGTTGATCTGTATACAAACGAGTAATCTGGTGCTCCCATGGTCAAAAAGTGGACGTAGCCTAATGGCTAAAATGAAAGGTTATCGACAAGAAATTCTGCAACTCTGCGACGGATGCCATAATCACGATTTGTATTCAAAGTGATATCAACATTTTCTCAAAGAAAAGATAGCAAAATCTTTCAAGAGTCAAGCAAATGTTCAATATGATGGAGGACAAGGTAGGAACAGTTAGAGCCGTGTTTGGCTACGGGGCAGTATCTTTTCACTCCAATTTGGTTATTTAACTTACAATACATAAAGTTGTGACTCTTGTGAATGATTATAATTCTTGGAAAGGGTTGTTTAACAATCTATAAATTAGATTATTAGTTTCTAGTCTGCAGTAGACGAATAATATGGAATAATAAAATTCTTCTACATCTTCCTCCTTAAAGTTACATTTTTTTGCATACTCGCATTCATCTTTTCAAAGCCCTTGTTTGATCCTTATTTCTTAAAACTCATTTTCAACTACATATTTTATGATATTCACAACTTTAATCAACTTTTCAGCCACATATTTCATTTATTATTATCAAAATTTACTAAAAATCTAATTTTTATTTAAACCAAATAGGGTAAAGTTTTGTTCGTGTTTTGTAATGCAAAACTATAGAACATGAGCTTCTCTATTCGCTTCTTATCTCCTTTATGTTCGAGATTGTCTTTCTTAGTGCACGATGCAGACATTATATTCGAATTTTATTATATTTGAAAGGCATCTTTGCTTATCCATGTGTATTACCGAAGTGTGGATAAATATCGTCTTAAAGAAAGCACAAACACGTGCCTTGGAATTTGCTGTAGAATTATTAGTATTTTCAAGTCATTGCAAAGCATCTTCATGTGCGGGTTTGATTTGATATTCTACATATGTTTGTTGCGGTTTCCCCAACTTATCTTTCAACTTAGAGTTCAACGAGATTTTTTTTAAGTGTGATTTTTCACTTATTCAAGCAATCTAAAGTGCGTATTTGAGATTGCTTTTATTCTTTAGATCCTTAAATTTTCTTATTTTGTAATTAATTTAGAAGAAAATTTGGATTGAAAAAGTTTGCAGGAAATTGGGTTGAAACTATACAAAATTAGTTTATTAATTTACATTTAATATTGATTTATTTTTTATCCTTTTATTTGAGTAGTCCTATTTTATTTTCTCTTAAAAAGGTGAAAATGTGTTTGTGGTATGCTACGTTCACTAGGTGATAATTTTGAACTATTTGACTCGAAAATAAAACATACTTTCAGACGAAAACTCAAAGAATATAGAAAAAGAAAAAAAAATTAAACGACAACCTTTGTGCAAGAAGCTGCTAGGATGGTGGTACCACAAAATCATCAATGTGAACCGATGAAAATTGATGGCGAGAAACTTACTCGTTGCACAATTTTTGACTTCAACAACAATGCCCGAGCGCTCCAACATTGTATATCTAGAGTGTAGGCGGATAACTTCTAGATAATGACTAATTTGATCAATTTATTTAGCAACAACCTTTAATTCTTTGAGAAGAACAGGAAAATTAACCTTAGCACTCATATCTAGAGGTGGCATTCGAACCGAGCGGCTCGGCTCCGCTCGCTGTTTTGACGAGCAGCTCGTGGACGAGCCACGAGCTCGTAAAAAATGTGAGAAAAACTAAAATAAAAAATAAAAAAAACCACGAGCTCTGCTTGGCTCGTGAGCTCACGAGCTCGTGGGCCGAGCACGAGCCGAGCTCATCATCTTACATAAAGCACAAACACATGCCTTGGAATTCACAGTAGAGTTATTATTTTCAAGCATTTCAAAACATCTTCGTCTACGGGTCTGGTTTGATATTCTACATATTTGTTGCGGTCTCTTCAAATTGTTTCTTCAACTTAGAGTTTGACGGAATTTCTCCTACTTTTTATCTACTATTTGCCACGATCATTACGGAGACAGTTCCAACAAAAGTAAACTCATAATCACTTGTTGACTGTGATAGACTATAACTGGATCAATATCAAATTTTTTTTGTGATGATGAAATACTGCAAATGAGCAACATTTTTATGTTACATTTGGTACATAAGAATTAATTGCTAATACATAAATTTAAACACCCATTAAAATTCTCAAATACATTAATAAAAATAAATTTATCTATAATAGATCAAGATTCATGTAGATCAAGATTCATCAAATCAAGATTCACCGAGTCTAGATTAATGTGAATACTAATTAATTGAGAATTAATAACACGAAATTCATATATGACAAGGATTTTGTAATATTTATTATACATTGAAAAACGAAAAGTAAGGTATTGTTGAAACAATTTAATTGTAGTAGTTTAAATCATCTAAAAATGATTCTCACTTGATGTGATATTTAATACATGAATTTAAACATCCATTAAAATTCTTAAATACATGAATAGAAATAAATTCATTTATAATAACTCTAAATTCATGTGATCAAGATTCATCAAGTCAAGATTCATCCGCTTTTTGTTTGTACTTGTTCATTATCCACTTAATCTTGCCTCTCGGCTTGGCTTCAATATACACGAGCACTTTTTCCTTGCCCTAGATTTGGATGATGGTATCGTTTTCAGTGGTTTTTTAGTAAGCATTAACGGTTGTTCAGTTTGGTCTTTTGTCATTTGGACATTCTTTAGAGGTAAAAAAAAAATATCAATATTTTGTTCTAGCCACTTAATTAAGTAATTAAGAGATAAATTTAGGCCCACTGAATAATTAGAATGGAAGAAACATCTTTTCACTATGATCGACTAAGACAGTCTGTAAAACAGGTTAAATGAGCTCCATAAAACATGAAAAATAAGGAAACATAAACCAACAACAAAGTAAAGTTTTGTATAACCAACCCCCACAGGTATGACGTAGTGGTAGAGCAAAAGGGTTCTTTACGGAGCATAGGATGTTCGAATCCCTACAGTAGTTGGAAGGCAGATGTCCTGTGGTGACAAAGTTATGGTGCTTTGTCGTTCCTTCGAGTGTCCTGTCTGCAAGTCGTAAATGGAGGTCCACATGGAGGAGAATCGCTTCCCGAATGTTTGGCTCAAGTGTGTATAAACTGTGACAGCATCCGAATTTATTCGGGTGGAGAACCGGGGGGAAGACCGTCACTCTTCAAGATTAGTAGGCGAAATTCGGACACATGAGTCATGGAAAAAAAGGTTTTGTATAACCATTAACCAAACTTAAGTACTTCACATCGCTCGCCAACAAAGTAATTGACTTTCGCCCTTTTGTTCAATTGACAGAACTGCCTTTTGTTGCTGTAACTGCCCTAAAATATCATCAATTATGTGGAGGGCAATTTCGTCTATTGAACTTCCAGATCAAGTGCATTAAAGGAAGGAAACTAAATAGGAAAAATTGCCATTTCTTAGTGGATAATTATATTAACGTCACAATTTTTATTTCCGGAACCACATTTTAATTGTACTTAAGGTCCACAATCTTAGTTCATTATAACACTTATGTCCCTAATAGTTTTTATATCATTTTTATCCTCAAACTTTCTATTACTTAACATATTTGTATTTGTTAACAATTTTAGGTCCAAAAGTCCATTGTAAGACGTTAAACAACTTATTTTTTCATCGTATTTTTAGAAAATAAATAAATAAAAGTGCAAAAAATTATTGGCCCCTCATTTCGAAGCATGAAAATAAAGTATTTGATATAAATCATCATCATGGACGAGATGTACTAATTAATGGAATGTTGAAGATAAGAATTCTGAGGAAAAAGTTAAGGAAATAATTGTTACAAAGAGTTTAACTACAATTAAAATGTGGTGTATTAAATAAAAATTATGGTGACAATATAATCACAACTAGACTATGCTCGGTAGAAGGCCAAGGCCAATCCCATTAACTAAATTAAGATATGAAGGTAAGCCCCAAAGCTGAAATCTTTGTATAGACTGAATTTTCATAGAATCAACTTTTGCAAATAATCGAATCTTCATGTTTTCTTCAACATGAGACAAGCGCTCTGATATTTCATATATGTTATTATTTTTTCTTTAAATAGTAGTGACAGTTAAGTAATTTTTAATTCTTATTTTATTCCAATTAGGTTGTCTCCATTATACACAAGGACGGAACATCATCTAGTAAGATCTTTGATTCTTAGTTGAGTTCGTGAGAAGGTCGAGACCGTTATCGAATTAGTGTTATATAAATCGAATATAGTTTCAATTAATAATATTTTGATTTAGTTAACAAAATTGATATTCCATTCCAAAATTGATTGAATATTATTAGGAAAAAATGAACATTAGATGTCCAACTGAAACATGAATAGAGTGGAACAAGGAAAACCTAACATACAATAGTTTCTTTAGAAAATCAAAATTCGAAAAAACGTCTTACAATAGGATGGCAAATGCAAAAAATAAAAAAAAATTAGTATGTTGTTGACACGGTCATTGTAGATGATTTCATAATAAACAAAGTGATCTTTAACATTAATGTCAACAGGGATGGGATGGACAGTGGTGGATCCGACGGGAACAAATTTTTTTTGTTGATAATGAATAAACGTTTTAGATTATATATCTGGTAATTTGTTTCATTTTCAAACTTTTCTTGTAGCTCAGATGGGTAGAGCTCCTATATTTATATATGAAGTCATCGGTTTCGAATCTCTTGCCAATCACTTTTATTGTGAAAATTTTTTAATTCTTTACTTTTTACAAGAATTAAATGGGATAGGAAGAGGAGATTAGAAACCGTGACCTCTCATTAAGATACTGAGAGCCTGATCATTGTGGCACTTCTTGAATTTGATACTAAATTTACCAGAATAATATATGTTACATTTTAGCGGGTTTAATGCAATTCTAAAAATTTAAGCTTGTGTTCTTCCTTTGAATTATACAAAACTTGGCCACAATATCATTTGGTGAATATTACTAATTTTTACAACAAAATTATAAATGTTCAGTTTGAACAAAATAATTGTTATATTTAAATTTAGACCTTGTTTGATTCTTTTTTTTTTCTTCTTTCACCCACACATTTTTCAATAAAATAATATTACATTCAAATTCAAAACTTTCCTGATTTTTAACCACATATTCTCCATCAAATCACTATTCCAAAATGCTCTTTTTGCAAAAAAAAAATAGGCATCATACGGGGCTTTTAATATTTTATTATTAACAACGGTCGACGATCCACAGCTGCCACTGCTTACTCAAAATCCTGAGTCCGTCACTGGGGATGGTCCAATTGTGCGCATCGTTGAGAATAGAAAAATGTCGCTAAGGTGAATGTTCAGTGACCCAATTGCAACTAGGCTGAAAGTTCAGCGACCCAATTATAACAAAGGTGAAAGTTTAGTGACCTCTTGTATTATTAATTTGCTGATCGAGATAGACCCATTGGCATTTCGTTAGCATATTCTGATAGGCACGTTGACAAAATTCAAACAAGTGACCTGATTGCTTTTAAATAAAAGTTGAGTGGCTTGACTGCTTCAAATTGAAATTCAGTGATGTGATTGAAAACTATAGTGAAAGTTCAATTACCTTTATTTAAACAAGACATTAATTTATTACATGTATTGTTTATCTCTTAAATTTGAATAATGAAGGGAATGACTATTTATTCTAGGTGAGATAAGTAATAGACACGATGGTAAACTAGGCGGGGACGATCTATCGACTATCACAGATGTTGATCGACCACTAGGTTGTTCGACTACTAAGAAGTTCGATCGATCACCCTATGTCTCAATCATCCAAACATTTTTTCATTGATCAGTAATTTCCTAGCGGCTATCTCTAATTTTCATAACCACTAGTAAGTGGAAACTAATTGCTAGACACATGGATGGCAACCGTTTGACGGTTGCATGATGTTAAAACACCTATAAATACCCCAAAGGTGTACCAAGTATAGAATAATGACATTTTCACCATATCATCTCGTTTTTCTTCTTGAGTTTTCCTCCTTGTACCGGGGGGGTGTACAACCCCCCCTACCGGCCCCCTCATGTGAGGGGGCCGGTAGGGGGGGTTGTACACCCCCCGGTACGAATAGCAGGGTTCTTTCTTTTTTATGTCTAAAAGTTACTATTCTCAACATTAATCTAATCACTGACTCTCACATCGGAAGTACAATGAGAAGATAGACCCAGCCTCTTTTTTTGCAGGTGCTTTGTTCACTAGAGTAACGGAAGCCACCTTATCCCGTCAGAAAGTCGAAAGGTTGAGTAGTCGTTATTTTCATTTGTGCCATATGTGGGAACCCCGTGGACATAAAATTTATGTCGAAAAGGCGAACTAGAAGTGATACATGCTTGGTTGAAAACACAGCAGAGTTAGAATATGTTGCTTCAGGTCAAAACTTGTCACTGCAATCGCAATATGTAACACAAAATCATATTAACATTTTGGAGAATCGGTTAGCAGCCATGATGGCTCTTTTGTAAAACCAAGCTCATAGATCGATTGACCCAGTCCCTAATTATCCAGAAGTTCCGCTACAAAATACACGTGAGCAACCACCCCAAGCAGTTGACCCCTTGATTGTTCAGCTCATAGTAGCAAACAAAGGGATTCCTCTACCTGGTACTTCATCATAAATGTTTGCACAAGCATATGTCAACCTCTAGAAGGAGTTCATGTAGTCCCACGACCACATGGTTAAAAGCCATATGATAGACTTGGAATGCAAGATGGAGCAAATGATGGCCCGGAAGATAGATGATACATTATCAAGGAGGAAGGATAGAACCAGACAAATGGTTTTGGTAGAAGACCCATTTGCACTTGAAATCATGGCACTCCCTCTAGCAAAAAGCTTTAAATAGGTGATGATAGAAGCATACGGTGGAGTTACAGATTCGCTTGATCATTTGCGAACTTTCATTGATTTGATGAGGTTGTATGCAGCATCAGATATAGTAATGTGTCGATCTTTTCTACCAACATTGGGGGGGAGAAACTAGAGGTTAGGTAGTTATTCGGCATCCCAGTATCTTTTGATGAGCTCTTTAGGAGCTTAGTGGCATATTTCTTGAGTAGCAAGAGAAGGAGGGTGACAACCATTGTGTTAATGCAAGTTATTCAAGAGAAAATATGAGTCTTTACAGAATTATTTGCTAGATTTAGTTGGGCTACACTTGGCATTAAAGACCTTCAGATGTCTGTCGGGATTAACGCTTTAATGATAGGACACAAAATCGAGCGTTTATGATGTCATATCAAAGAACTCCAAAGTTGATGCATGACTTGTGATAGCCAAAGAATGGCTAACCAAGATGTGGGTGAATTGGTTATTAATTTTTTTTTTTGAAAAATTAATATAAATTCAAGCAAGTAAAGACAAAATAGATAAATTCAAATAATAAGCGCATATATAAATGCGATAAGTAAAATGGAGAGATGATGCAAACGATATAATTGTGGAGGTTTGATTCAAAGTAATGATCTATGTCCTCCGTTACCAAGCTCTCCGATACAAGTAAGGTCTTTTCACTATGTTGATTAACTTATGGTGCAATTCAATCCTTTACAACGCTTCCAGTAACTTACAACCAAGGATTACCGATCCTTATACAATGTCCTTACGAGATCTTAACACGACCTACAAATTTAAAGGAAGTTGATTTTACAATTTGAAATTTCTCTCTTAATAAATGTTATGATCAAACTAAGTATCAAGAGAGAAATATGCTAACACTTTAATAAATAACAATGAATGAAGTTCAAGTATTAGGTGCGAAACTTTTTGATGAGTATAATTATTTTTAAAAGTTAATTCAATCAAATAATTCAAAGTAAATGATTTGATAAAGATAAATAAGATGTAAGATTGATCTAGTTTTGCTCAAAAATATTTCACTTAAATGCTCTCAAAAGTGTTCTATTAAATACAAAGTGAAATGATATTTATAGCAGTTAAAATGCCAAAAATTTCTAACCAACCGACGACCCATCCGGACGTCCACATACAAACCGGACAACCAAACTAGTTGTTGTGCGTTAGAATACAAAATGATTAAAAATTCAACCGTTGGATGAACTAGACGTCCGCTAGCCTAATTGGACGTTCGCTTGGACAAATTTTTCCCGAGTTCTTCTTTCTTGATTGTTTTCAAAAGTGTAGGCTTTTGAATGACGTTTTCACTTAATTTTTCAAGATAAGTGATACTTGTAAAAATTTTAAATATATCTTTTGAAAAATAATCTTTATGCAAGCGTTTTTATGAAATATTTTTTCTCGAGCATAATAATTCATCTTTTGAACTTTTAGTGTTTCATTGCTACGGATTAAAACATTTTACCTTTAGGGTCCGTTTGATTGCAAATGTGAAAAATGAGTGAAAATAAAATATTTTATAGGGAATTAAATTGCTTAAAAATTGTTTTACTGGGAATTGTAATTAATTGTGTTTGATTGGTATAATTTTTCACCTGGAAAATTTTGAAAGTTTGGTATCCGTTTGACTTCTTTTTTATGAAAATTGTCCATTAAAGTGATAATTTTTTCTGCAATTGGGTTTAGAATTTGTTCCAATTGCCAAAAAAAAAATTTGAAAAAAAAAAATTACCATACCAAATACCATTCGTTTGACTTTGTTTTGCATTAAAATTGTCAATAAAAGTGATAAATTTTTTTACCATTGTATCTAGAATTTGTTTCCATTACGAATAATAATAATAATAATAATAAAAGAGAAGAACCTGGAAAATCATTTCTCACAAAAATAAAAGGAAAACCTTTTCCCATGTTTCCAGGAAATCAGGCGCGTGGGTGGAGGAAAGAAGAAAAAATTTTACCTGAAAAATTTTGCTATCAAACAATGCATTTTGTGGAAAATTGAAAAAACTTTCCAACTTCCCTAGAAAATATGTGCTATCAAACAAAGCTTTACATATGAATTCAAAGTATCTAAGTCTAATATCTTCAATGAATATTCGATTTGACGTGAATGCTCGATTTGTTCTTGTCTTTGATGATTTGACTTGAATGCTCGGCTTTCATCTCAATTTTCACTGATCGTAAATTGCAAGTCTTTTGGTAGCGATCTTTTTGTCTCCAATTGATCAACTTTGCATTAATAATTATGAAGACTTTAATTCAATTGTTAGATATAAAAAATAATTTGTTTGTTATAATCAAAACATCAGATCAACTATAGGTCAATAACTTGTTTAAAAAAGGGGGAACAAATACGTAGATGTAGAGAAGGCGAATAAGCTCACAAAAAATCTTCTTCAAGGAAAAGAACATGAGGCACATAAACGAAAGTCACATGATGAGCAGAAAGCAACTGATATAAACAAGCTCAAAATAAACAAGGGGCTATGCGGTGAGCAAGAAAATCCAAAAATCGGTTATAAGCTCAAATCGCTCTACGGTCCAGGTGGTGATCTTTCGAACCAAAAAATGGTTAAGATTCAAAATCACTAGACCTCGTGCCCAATTCATCAAAATTGCCTAAATGGCTAGCGATGAGCAAGAAAACAAAAAAATTGGTTAAATTTCAGGATCATTCTATGATTTAAGCGGTGAGCTTTCAAAATCCAAAAATTGGTTAAGGCTCAAAATTACTAGACCCATCAAAATCGCTCAAGAGATTGGCGGTGAGCAAGAAAACCAAAACATTAGCTAAAGCTTAGGATCGCTCTACAATCCAAGTGGTGACCTTTCAAAATCAAATATTGGTTAAGGCTTAAAATCACTAGACCACCTGCTCAATACATCAAAATTGTTCAAATGAGCAAAAAAAATAAAAAATTAGTCATAAGCTCAAAATTACGCTATGGCCCAAGTGGTGAGCTTTCAAAATAAAAAAAAATTGGTTAAGATTCAAAATCAATAGATCACATGATCAATATACCGAATCGCTCAGGGGGCTAGGTGGTGAACATGATTTTTTTTTTGGCTAAAGCTCAAAAATTGCTAATTGAGACATGACAACTAAAATTAGCAAACTCAAAATTGCGAAATTAATTGAGTAGCGAGCAATTATGACGATCGATAAAGCTAATGCTTTCGACTGCTAGGTCGACTCATCAATCAATCGACCGTTAATGTGGTCGACGCATAGTATGTAAACCGCATAGCGATTGACGCTCAGCGGTCGAACCAGAAAATAGGGGCAAGGACCCGCTAACTTGTTAGCATTTTTATCAACAATTTTTATATGCTAAATTGGACAAATACCTAGTCATAAAACAAAAAAAATGTTAATGTGGAAGAAAATAGAATGCACATTGAAATAGATTCGTTCAATAACATGATAGATATGGTCATTTCTTGAAAACAAATCAACATTGATTAAGCGAAGCAAAGTACAAGATACTGTCCACGTCCCGGACCAAGAAAATTACAAGTTCGTTGAACGACAAAAAGGGATAACAATAAAAAATACGATGAAGTAAGTAATCTAAATGAGAAACTAGATCGCTTCGAGTGTGAAGTCCCTTCATCCTCTCTTTTGAATGCAATTTTTCATCCGGATGCCTTAGCTTATTTAGCTGTCTCTTCTTTTTCTCTATGCTTAGCCAAAAAACAATCATATCTTGAAGGGTCAATAGACGAATGCTCAGCAGCCACCCAGTCCTTGGTGAGAGCAATAGAGGCCACTATCATTTTAGCTCCGTACCCATTCATGTTTCTAACAAACTCTGAATAGAACTTGTATCGCTCCATGACTTCATCTTGTGCATGGGGAGCATAGATTATCATTCTCATTTTCCTGCTCATCAACATGAGACTCTAAATCCTTAATGCGACCTTCTAAAGCATCAAGAAACTTCTTCAAGTTTGAAATTTTCTTCTTAAAGTTGTTTGTTTGGTTTTATTCTCCTCAAGAGTTCATTTCTACAACTAGAAGGTGATTTGCTTCGACGAGTGAATATTGCATTGTCAAAAATTGATAGCCAAAAAGCAAGGTGGAATGAATTTGTTAGACAAACTCACAAATATAATCATAAACAAAAACCAAAAAGTGAAGTAAAAAGAATATACTTCTATTGTAGTCTGTAGATGGTCAGAAGCCACCCACCCCATCAAAGAAGTCGAAAAGTTTAGTTGTTATTTCAACTTCTTTTTGCTAAGTACAGTCGAAGGAATGGATTCTTTATAATTCTCCGTGTTTCAATAAGCTCGAAGGACTTTTAAAGACTATTGTTTCAATAATTATATTAATTACTTGATATTCTTATACTTTTTTGAGCTTTTTCATTGATTATTTTATAAGGGTGCGTTTGATTGTAAGTGTGGAAAATAGGTGGAAAGAAAATGTTTTACAGGGAAAAGATTTGTCCGGAAAATGTTTTGCAGGGAAAATGATTTCAAGTGTGTTTGATTGGTATAATTTTTCACCCGAAATTTTTTTAAATTTTCTATTCGTTTGGCTTTGTTTTACATGAAAATTGTTCATTAAAGTGATAATTTTTTCCACACTTGGTTATAAAATTTGTTTCCATCGCCAAAAAGTAAAAAAAAAAAAATGAAAAAAAAAATGTTTCCTAAAAAATCTTTTTTTTAATCAAAGTTTAGTGTTCGTTTGGCCTTCGTTTGCATCAAAATTGTCCATGAAAGTGAAATTTTTTTTTACACTTGGTTATGAAATTTGTTTCTATTACTAAAAAAAAAAAAAAGTCAGACATCCCAGAAATTGTTTTCCCACCTAAAAAGGTGGGAAAACCTTTGCCTTTCACGCCTGGAAGTAGGCGCGTAGGTGGAAAAAAAAAGTGGTAATTTTCATGGCAAAAAGTGGCCATCAAACAACACATTTGCAAGGAAAAGGAAAAGATATTCCATTTTTCATGGAAAAGGGATGTTATCAAACACACCCTAACTTTCTTATGGTCGTTGAGTTATTTTATGGAGAAAATATTTTTGTGGCATCTTGATAGATTATATTGATTTCTTGTTACGATTTGTGACATTTTTTCCAAAAATGAATGAATTTTTTGCGCATTTTATGTGTTGGCGGGGGATATGTTATCGTTTTTCTAATTGTCAGTCTTATGAAATGTACATATAAAAATAAAATTTGATCATATATGCATTAACTTGTAATGAGAGAGGGCCATATTTTGCATTTTGGAAATATATCATTTTCAGAAAATTAAATTTTGTTATTATAAAGTAAATGCTAAAAATAAATAAATTTTGTGGTTTGTTACTTATTTCAAGCGCAGCCAAACATGGTCTCTCTCCATCAAGTGTACGTGACAAACCAACAAAGATGAAAATCATAAACCCTGGAGATCGCTTCACTGAGTATGAAGCCAGCTCTTCCACATAACCAAACCCAAAAATCATGCACAATTAAGATTTCACCGCTCCATGCACTTATCTCTGATCAAAAAATTTCAATGGCTTCCATAAATTATTTTTCACTTGCGGCATTCTTTATAATTATACTCACCTGCAATTTTCGACTGGCGATTGCTGATTCTATTCAAGGATGTGGCGGATTTGTCGAGGTAGTGACTAAATATAGAAATAATGTATTTTATGGTTTAATGGGTCTTTGTATAGTTCATCTGATTTTTGAGCGTAATCCGTGGCTTGTGGTGTTAGATTTATTTATTTATTTTTTTGGAACTTCACTCTTGGGTTCATGTGGAAGTGAAATATATTTGTGATTTTGTAGGCAAGTTCGTCGTTGATGAAATCAAGGAAGTCAACTTCAGCGAAATTGGATTATTCTCATATTACGGTATAAGAATTGAGTTTCATCTAGCTTTATTTTTTTACACTAGATACTGTCAGATTTGATTGGATTTGTTTATATACTTTTTCGGGCATGATTAAAAATAATGATACTGAGATTCTGCATAGGTCGAGCTTCGGACTTTGGATGGTTTAGTTAAAGACAGCACCCAATGTGCTCCAAATGGTTACTACTTCATTCCAGTTTATGACAAGGTACTATATTTGATAACTTTTGCGAGTCAAGTGCTTCATTAATCAATGAAGTCACACTTTACTCACTTCAATTTAAAATATTTCCCAGTGGTCACTGAATTTTAACAGGTTGCACCCCATCACTCTCCCATTAGCTCTATAAATATTCATTTAAGCCTGTGAAACAAATGGCCCAACCTTTAGCATTGCCCAAGGCATCAAGTCAGGTTGAACAATATAAAGCTTGACTCTACTCTTTACCCATTGTTATCTTTTTTGAATCAGAGTTAATACTTCATTGCTGAACCTTAACAAGTCATGAGATTTTCAACCAATGGTGGTCAAAAAAGGAAAAATGGAAAGGAAAACATCTCCTTGGCATCAAAAGTAGGAGGGTCCTTGTTGTAACACCAGTCATTCTAGCAGAGAAACTATGTTTGAAAGCTTTAATTATCATTAAATGTTTATAATTAAATGTGGAATAACGTAATTCTATGTGTTGATAGAGTATTCGAATAACTTTGTTGAAGTGGAAGAGTGGTTGAAAGCCAAGCAGAAATAACTGATTTGGAACCATCAACTCAGTTTCTTTTGGATACATTTGCAAGTTTTTAAGTTCAAGGAGTTAATTACTTCCTGTGTGTGTTGGGACTCGACTAAAGGAAACATAAACCAGCTGTACTTTGATGAAATTGCTTTTCAGTGGCTCGTTTCCCTTTCTGTAATAACAATTATATATTTTTCCCAGTTTTAGCATATGATTTCATTCTTGGGTGCAGGGTTCTTTTGTGATTAAGATCAAGGGACCTGAGGGATGGTCATGGGACCCAGAACAAGTTGAGTATCTTGATAATTAGTTTGTAATGTATTTCTTTTGAAGGATAACTCTGTTCATGTTTTTAATAAGCAAGTTAGTTTTGTATTTGTTGGGCGTTTGGTGTATCGGTACATATTCTAACATTAGAAACTTCTTTCTTTAGGTTCCTATTGTTGTTGATCACACTGGTTGCAATGCAAACGAAGATATAAATTTTCGGTTTACTGGGTATGTAACAAATGTTTGTAAATTATTAATTTCTTTTTGCAGCTGCATTGTATCATTTGTACGGTTTTTCTGTTGGTACCGTTGGCACTACCTGCATTATAATTATTGCCGTTCTAGCATATGCATTTCTGAACCATGGACTCGTGGGTTCTCTTCATCTAGTATAGAACTGTAGCTTCATTGAGTGACTACTTGCAGGTTCACCATATCTGGAAGAGTTGTGGGAGCAGTTGGTGGAGATAGCTGTTCTCATAAAAATGGAGGTCCATCTAATGTAAATGTTGAGCTATTGTCTCCAAGTGGAGATGTCGTGTCTTCAGTTTTAACAGCATCAATAGGGAGTTACTCATTCACAAACATCGTTCCAGGTCTCTGGTTACTCTGCCAATTTTATGGTGCATTTGAGCATGAGTAAAATATGCAAGAACTTCTAAACCATTATTGGATTTTGCCTCTTCATAATTGTGCATAAGGGTATCTTTAAGAAACTCTATGTATAAAGAGCATGTTATATATAATAGAAAGCAATCCAACAATGCTCTCTATTTTGACTCTTTATTTTGCTTTTCTAATAATCATTTATTGTTTTCCCTTCATCCTTTTTTATTTTTACGTATATTTTTTTAGATGTCATTGGCCAATCAATTCAAATGGTTTGAATAATTTGAGAAGTAGAGTTATTGAAATCTGTAACTTATTAAATATAATTATAATAAAGAAAGAAAAGATAGTGAGTTTGACTCTTCAAATTTGGAGAGTCAAATCCAATCTCTTTTATAAAAAATGTAAAATAGTCTCTTGGAGCTTCTAAAGTAAAGACTATCTTGTATTTTGGATATGCTCTAAATACTAAATACTATATGATGATGGAATCTTAAGTGTATCAGGAGGAAAGTGACACCTATTTTTCTAGTTCAAATCAAATTAGAATTTTTCTGCCTAACTCTGATTTCTTAACGCATGTTGCTACTTTTAGAGACTTTCATTTTATTAACAATATCTATTCTTGGAAATAGGAAGATACACAATACACGCTTCTCATAGTGATTTGAAGATTGAGGTTAAGGGTTCTACCGAGGTAACGACATGCATCCCCTTTTTTTCACACACACACATAAGCGTAAAAGATTTTTCTCTCTTATCATTGTACTATAAAACCGTTTCCTTCATATCATAATGTTTAGTTCGTAAACCTCTGTCCCAAGGCCTCTCTCATTCACTAAAACTTATTTAATTTATTAACATTCATTTCTTGTAACATTGCTTCTTAGTGCATACTACATTTGCAGGTGGAATTAGGGTTTGAAAATGGTGTGGTTCAAGATATTTTCTTTGTGTCTGGCTATGATATTCGCGGATTTGTGGTTGCTCAGGTACCTATTCGTCAATGTCTTAGTGTGTTTTTCTTTCTTTCCTCTTTCTTCTTTTAGCTTTTAGCAGCAAATATTTTGATATAGCTTAATAAGTGCATGTTTGAGTGCCTATCGGGAGATTTACGTGCTCCCAAACATGCTCAAATGCTGTTCAGATCGATTGTGTTAAAAATCACCTGGTGGTAGCTTTATATTTACAATTATCATTTCTGCACTCATTTGCTCTCTGCACTCTGCATCTTATTTTGTGTTCACTAATAATTTTTTTTTTACTGTATGATGTATAATTTTTCCATTGTAGTTAGTGTTTATTGCACGTTGTTAAGATCACTTATTTCTTATAGAGGCATAAATTTTTTGCATACTACCTTTATTTTGTTGATGTTTCTGTTTTTTATTATTTTTAAAAGATAATAGAAAACTGCTAGCTGTTATTCTCTTTGTTGCAACATTCATCTAGTCATCAGATAATAAGAGAGTATAGTATTGAAAGCTTAATTTCTTAGAAACATTCTAATGTTCTGAAACTTTTGTTGCTGATTAATTAAAAAGCATCAATTGCTGACCGAGTCTAGGCTAGCTTATACTGCATGAAGTATGAAGTAGCATCCTGTTTTTTGGGATCTGTGAGGTGTTTTCAAATTAAGTAATATAGCGATTTGGTTGTGGTCATCAGTGCCTCTAATTCTCCAGTATATCATTTTGATTATGCTGTTATACTATTCGATAATGAATAAACCTCTTGTCAATGATAGGGAAATCCCATATTGGGCGTTAATATTTACTTGTACTCAGAAGATGTCTTAGAGGTGGATTGCCCCTATGACTCTGGTAACGCACCTGGACTGGGAAAAGCTCTTTGTCATTCTGTCTCTGATGCTGATGGGATGTTCACGTTTAAATCAATACCTTGTGGTACTAAACTATTATCTCTGTAATTTATTACTGAACGCTGATGCTTCTTGTTGGTTTGTTGTATTTCCTTCAGATTGCAGTTGTCTTATGTGGTACTGGTCCTTCTGTTTTATAACACAAATTTTGGTACATGAACCCATGTCTCCTTAATATTGGCCTTCAAGTTTCAATTCCACATCTCAAGACATTTCACTCTGTGTATGATTCAATACGAATTCGATTGAATTCTTCTATCTTGCATAAGCTTGGTTTTCACCCCTCACATGATCTTGATCTGGGAAATGTACTATTTGTTTCATTGGTGTGGTCTGAGCATAAATTCGGGTGCTTCTTTTATCTTTAGATACTAAAGCAGCAGTTGCCTATCTAAATAATGGTTTTCCACATGTTGACAGTATGTGGTAGTCATTTGAAGTTACAACATGGATTGCTATCTCTCATTTATCTTCGACTTGCTGCGATCAAGAAAGCAAATAAATCTCCCCCTTCCAAACCCTGTATTTACTTTATTTGGTTAGCTTTTTCAGGACATACTGAAAGAAGTTGTTCAAAATATCTGCTCTGCTGGAATGCATGAGAAAAGACACTATTTTTTTCTGAAAATCCATTAAGTCTTTTGAAAGCTTAGAGATTGATCTGATGAAATACCTGCAGGGATCTACAAACTTGTACCTTTCTACAAGGGTGATAACACAGTTTTTGATGTTTCACCTCCTTCCATGGTGGTGTCTCTATCGCACGGTCACTCTATAATCCCTCAGAAGTTTCAGGTAAAGTAATGATGGTTTAGCTATCAATAAATTGGAAATTTCTTCCAAATTGGTTATACATTTATGGACGTGTACCCCAAACATTTCAATACATGCTTCTTGCTTCCTGTTATATATATACAAATATTGTTTTTGTGCGTGCGTGCGTGCGTGTTAAGAGCTGGGACTATTTTAATTTGTATTCAACTCTAATATAAACCCACTTGCAGTTAATAATTGTTGTTTTTGGATATTGATCACAATGAAGGCAGGTTTCTTAATGTCCGTAAGGATACTCGCCATCAGTACTTGCTCTCTGTTTTTCAGCAAAATATGGTCTAATAGTTGATTTTGCATCATGTGCAATTTTTAGTAGTCTCCATTCTTGATCTTCTTGCTGCAGTTAATAAAATTTGCTTCCAAAGATATCTGCTAGTTTATCCTTGCTTAAGAACTGACATTGTTTGTCCCCATGTTCCATGAACACGAGTTACTACGGCATGTAACCATATTTATGTTGTCAATAGGGTCAGTGATGTGTAGTGTAGCAGTTTGATCTCTTCTTTCCTAGACTAGCACTATTTTTGCTGCAAATCATAAAATTTGATGTATGTTCTTTAGTGTATTATTCTCTCTTAGTTCAAGAGGCTGCATGGAAGAAAAAAAAGACTGCTTATTTTATTCTGCAGGACAACCCTGCTAGTTACTTCTGTTAGAATGTTCTATATTTTTCTCCCTCTTCCCTGTTTTATTTTTTCTACATTTCCATTTTTCCCCTTTCTTAAGCTATTATGCTATTTATACTCTCTGTATCTATTGCAAAGATCACTTTATGATTTGCTTAAGCTTCTGTCTATGTAAGTAACATTGTTTGCGGGTGCGTGCACTACTATCCTCAGATAAATTAATTACTGTATGGATATTACCTTAATTAACCTAATTCTGTAGCTTGACGGTACTCATGCTGTGTTTTTTGAACATCAATTCTTACTAAATTTGGGTATAATACTCTACATGGTATGCCACATCGTTATTACCTAGGTTACTGGATTCTCTGTTGGGGGTCGTGTCGTCGATGGAAATGGTGATGGGGTGGATGCTGCAAAAATTATAGTAGATGGTCATGGAAGGTCAATAACCGATAAAGAAGGAAATTACAAGCTTGATCAGGTAAGTTTATCTTTCTGCTTATAAGAGCAACATTTCGTTTCAGTTTGCCACATCTTCAACTTAAAGGTTGTCTAATCAGCAATTTCTACTTCTTAAAAATTGTGTTTTATTATTATTAGAACTTCCCTATTTATTATCCAATTTTGTTATGACATGGTTAATGTTGCTACTCTTTGTATTTATATGCATTATGCCCATCGGTTATTGCTTACTCAGTTAAAGAATACTATCTATCATGCTATCAAAGTCTTTTTCCTTGTTCTTTAAGAGCTTGAATATTTATGGTTTCAGTAGAGAGATATTAAAATAGGCATGCATTTGTTAAATAATACTAACCGTCATGCTATCGAAGTCCTTTTCCATGATTTTTAAAAGCTTGAATAAATTATGCTTGCAGTAGAGAGAGATTACAATAGGTATGCATTTTTAAATGGCGCTCTATTCCAATTCTTCTTATCTCAGCATATCTTTCTGTTGGAACAAATTCATTTTATACATTAATATGCAACCATGTTGATTCTGTTTTCCTTTTATGGGTTATTTGGTTAATGCTTCCAGGTTTCATCTAAAAGATACAGGATTGAAGCTAAGAAGGAGCATTATAAGTTTGAAATTTTGAATGACTTTTTGGTAAGTGAATCTTATGGCCACTTGGTGCATTTATCAATATCTTGGAAATCTAAATAGACTATAATGTGACAGATATTTTAGTTCGAGCACTTCATCTCCTTCTGATTTTAATAAGCTTCCCTTTGACCTTCTATGTTTTTTGCCCTCTATTTCTAATTAAATTCATAGGTTTTGCCGAACATGGCTTCAATTTCTGATATAAAAGCAGTTTCATATGACATATGCGGCATGGTGCAGACAATTAGAAACGATTACAGGGCTAAGGTAATGTATATATTTACCTGCACGTATTTTGAACGTTAACTTACTCGTGTTAATAGTAGTAACTAATAACCTTTGATGACGAGAAAATGCAAAGTCTAGTTCTTTGGACCAGCATAGGATATCCTAAAAATAACTTTCATTATATCAACCGAGATCAGTCAATAATACCTTATACGTACTCATGTTTATGATAGTAACCTTTGACTTTTCTCAGTCCTTTCCCTTTTGATATGGTTTGTGATTGGTCATTTTTTTCAATGTTCAACTGTCTGTAGCTTATTAGAAATGGATTTGATTGTCATTCAATTAGAAACTTAGGTAGTTGGGAAGGCAGTAGGTGACCTTGTGGATGATATTTCGTGACCAGAGATTTAAAAGAATGTGATTGTTTAATAGGCATGACGGCAATGATGGCGCACATGTACATATTGGTGTACTGGGTGGGGATTGCGGCAGTTTGTTGATTGTGGCAGTTTGCTACAGTTACAAATGAACCATAAATTATTGTTGAAACTTTTCTTTTGATAAGTTGAGAATTAGCAGATATTATACCAGATGCAAATCCCTATAATAGTTAAAAGATAAAAGGAACAACAAAACCTATATATGATCCCTAATACAGGCACACCCTAATAATGCTATATTTTACTTATATGACAGAGATATATCAAGCATATCTCAAATCAACATTTAGATGATGACAGCATCAATCACCATCTCTAATCAAAAGAATATATTTTCCAGTATCATCGTTTTCTGCTCCTTCCCCACTTTATCTTTCTTTTAGTCATAGTTTACATAGCTTTTGAGCCTCTAATGTTCACATTCTTGCTTCAATCTACTCCCTTTTCCTATAATTGTTCTCCACTTCTCCCTATACCTTTCGTCATTCCATATTCTCTGAAAATATCTACAAGCAATGGCTAGCTCTTTCCTCTTGCATGAGAACACACCGTTCATTTTCATTTTCTCCCAATTATAATCCACACTATTAAAGTGATTTCTCTGTTACAAACTTCCTGCTATTCTAATGAATACTGCTCAACTGCCCATTACGAGGATCCATGATAATGGGGTAAAGAGGGTACCAAACCTCTCCACGCCAAACAAAACCTCCCCCCCCCCCCCCCCCCTTCTCTTATACTGTGAGAAAAATCTGCACCTGAAACTTCTGTTGAATAATCCTCATATCTATCCATCTGATCACCATCTGGCTATCTGTCCCTTCTTCGTGCTACACCACATAGTGTTCCCCTTACCACCCTCTCATCGTTATCTCCTTAGGCTTTCTTCATCATCTTCCTAGTGGTAGAACTGATGCATGTTGCAGAGAAAAGACAAAACCTCAGTCCTGTTTGCAAACCGTCCTTTAAGGTCTCGGAAGATTCTCCAACTTAAATACACCTAATGATTTGTCAGGATATAGAAACCATCAGAATGCTGCCCCCCATGATTCACTGATTCTTGATTCAGTGAATCCTGGAGGGCTTTCCATTGACAATGTTTGGCTGAATTGGTTTTCCCGTTTGTGGGTTCTTCCATTAAATAGAAATTGTGTACATATCCTAAATATGGTAAGTAAACTAATTACAATAATTTACAATCAATTAGATATATATATGGTAAGTGCAATCTTGTATAATCTTCGTAATCTTCATTGACATCCCCCCTCAAATTGATGCTGGGCGATCAAGAAGCATCAATTTGCCGACAAGAAACTGATGACGCTGTCGCGTCATTGCCTTAGTAAACTCGTCAGCGATTTGAACATCAGTGGTGATGTGTGGAAGAGAAATAAGCTGACCATCATAAGCCTCACGAATGGAGTGACAATCCACTTCAATATGTTTAGTGCGCTCATGAAACACAGGATTAGCAGCAATTTGAATAGCACTAGTATTATCAGCATAAAGTGGAGTAGGTCGAAACTGAGGACATCCAAGCTCCGATAAAAGACCTCGCAACAAACGATTTTGCACAGTGTAAGACATAGCACGATACTCGTATTCAAGGAAGATTTAGAAACACGATCTTGTTTCTGTCACGCTAGGAAATTAGCGCACCTCCAAGAAACATGCACCAACCTCGTAATTGAGCGACGAGTATCCGCGCACCTGTACCCCAATCCGCATCACTATAATCGATCAACTCGAGAGAAGAATTGACAGGAAAGAAAATACCCCTATCGGGTGTACTCAACAAATATCGTATAATGCGAAGAACTTCAGTCAGATGAAGATGTCGAGGAGCATACATAAACTGACAAACTTGTTGTACCGCAAAAGATATATCAGGTCGTGTAATAGTGAGGTAATTTAAACTACCCACTAACTGGCTATATTGAGAGGGATTAGGAAGGAGATCCCCGTCGTCCCTACAGTACTTCACATTCACCTCTAAAGGATTATCAACAGAGCGACCATCGCGAAGTCCAGCCAAAGTAATCAAATCCTCCAAATACTTGTGCTGATGTAGATAAGTTCCGGTTGGACTTGAAAGCACCTCATGCCCTAAGAAATACTGAAATAGACCCAAATCCTTCATATGGAAAGAATCTTTCAATTGAGCTTGAAGTTGAGATATCAATCCGTAATCGCATCAGAATAACGATATCATCAACATGGACCAAAAGAAGCACAGTGCCCGCTTTGGTGGCAGAGATGAAGAGAGATGAGTCATATTTACTCTGAGTAAATGAGTAACCCAAAAGAGTAGAACGAAACTTACCAAACCAAGCACGAGGAGCCTGTTTCAACCCATAAAGCGAACGCTTAAGCTTACACACATCGGAAGATGGCAACGAAAAGAGACCCGCAGGAGGTGTCATATAAATATCTTCCTTAAGGTCACCATGTAAGAAAGCATTCTTGACATCCATCTGTCGCAAAGGCCAACCCCTGGAAGTAGCTATAGCCACAATAGTTCGGACCGTTGTCATTTTGGCAACAGGGGCAAAGGTCTCCTCATAATCTATTCCATATTCTTGACGATTCCCAAGAGCCACCAATCGAGCTTTATATCGTTCTAGCGTTCCATCAGACCGAAGCTTAACAGAATAGACCCATTTGCACCCAATAGGTCGAATACCAGTGGGACAAGGAACAATATCCCAGGTGTGATTCTCTTGAAGAGCGTGAAGCTCCTCTCGCATGGCCTTCTCCCAACAAGGTTGAATAGCAGCCTGAGAATAAGAAGTAGGAACGGAAAAAGGAGATAAAGTCGCAGAGAAGCCATACCGATTAGGAGGATGAAAAACACGAGTGGATCGCCGAAGAACAGTGGAATCGGGGATGAAACCGGGATCGGGATCGGGACCGGGAATGAGAAGGGGCCGTTGATCAGGGGGCCGACGCCGCTGATACACCACACCTGGTTTAAAACGCTCCACAGAACTAGATTCATTTGCAAAGCTAATAAGCGGAACCAAATCAGGAGAGGAAACAACATGCTGTTGAAAGTAGTACTGATTCTAAAAAAAATCACATTGCGAAAGATACGAAAACGATTAGCAACACCATCATAGCAAATGAAAACTTTCTGAGCAATGATGTAACCTAAGAAAGCACACCGTGCAGATTGAGTACCAAGTTTATGATGTTCATGAGGAGGCAGATGTACAAAGCAAACACAACCAAAAGTATGTAACATGTCATAGCCAGGATGAGTACCATACAGACGAAAATAAGGTGAGTCAAAATTCAAATGCTGAACAGGAAGTCGATTAATCAGATATACAGCTGTGGAAAGAGCTTCAACCCAGAACTTGGGTGGAACCGAAGATTCCAAGAGAAAAACTCGGACAACATCCAATAGGTGACGGTTCTTTCTTTCCGCCACTCCGTTCTGCTGAGGAGTATATGGACAAGAGCGTTGAGAGAGAATACCCTTTTGTTGTAAGTAGGATTGACACTGACGAGACATATATTCTCCACCGTTGTCAGACCTCAATATTCGAATACTGGAGGAGAATTGTGTCTCAACATAAGCTACAAAAGTTTGAAGAATGGAACCAACCTCGCTTTTAGACCGCAGAGAATATATCCAAGTGTAACGACTGAAATCATCAATAAATGTCACAAAATACTTATAATGAGCATGTGAAGTCACCGGTGCCACTCCCCAAACATCACTATGAATAATCTCAAAGCATTTATGAGCACGGCTCCCATGAGATGGAAATGGAAGAGTCTTACTTTTACCAAGTTTACAAGTATCACAATTGAAAGACAAATCTAAAGACGGAAACTGATCTTTATTACCCAAAAAACCACACTTCAACAAATGAGATAAAATTAAAGTATTGGGATGAGCCAATCATTTATGCCAAACTTCATATTTAAATCTATCATTAATACAAGCCAAAGACATAGCAGGAGGAATAGTGAATTGTGGTGGAAACAATCTTTCGACCTTAGGCCCCTTCGCGATCACCTTTTCCGATCACTGATCCTGCACAAGGCAACTAGCATGAGAAAAACACACATCACATTTATTATCAACTAATTGACCAATTGAAATCAAGTTTGTAGATAAGCCCAGAGATATAAAAACATTATCAAAAGAAGGCTCAATATCACCAACAGTAGTAATAGAAAGAGTACTACCATTAGCAATCTGAATGTGTTGTGTACCAGTATATCGTCGAATGTTTTGTAAGAAATTAGAATTATCGGCTATATGATTTGATGCCATTGAATCAACAAACTAAGGAGAAGTAGCAATTTGACCTTTACCTTGCAAACCCAAAGCGGAGAAGGCAGAAACAATCATCTGCTGGACTATTTCTGGAGTAAGAACAGGTTGACTAGTGCTAGCTTGAGGAAGTGTCGGATTAGGATCTTGTGCAACAGCTTGAAATGCCTGAGGTCGTCGGTGCTGAGGTCTTGTGGGACAGTCTTTGATGATATACCATGGTTGTTTGCAGTAATTGCAGACTTTTTGAGGACAGTTAAGAGAAATATGCATGTTACCCCTTCCCCGTCCTTGGGAAGCATATGCGACGGTGGACACATTAGAAGAGGAAAAAGAAACTCCAATAGTAGTTTAGGTTACCAGTCGTTATTCTTCACGCAAAAGTTGACACAGACACACATCCAAAGAGGGAATTGAATCATGATTCAATAAGCTAGCTCGAACCACTTCAAACTCGGGTCGTAATTTTATAAGAAAGTGATCCATCTTGCTAACCTCTTGAACATATTGTATTGCTGATAAGGCCGCTGTAGGGACCTTAGCATGAATTATACCATAGTACTCGCTCAACAAGTTTAGAAAACCATAATAGTATTGCTCAATAGTAAGATTACCTTTAGTGTAGTTAGCAATTTCTAACTCCAATTGAAATCGTCGTACATTATTGTCTTGGTAATAAATCTGCTTCAAGTAATCCCACATCTCCTTAGCAGTAGTGAAAGAGCGTAAATTGTTTACCATATGAGCCTCCATGGATCCCAAAATCCAAGAGATAATACGAGCATCCCTTATTTCCCATGTACTGAAATCCTTAGCATTGTCAGGAGCTTTAGATGACTTATCAATATGACCCCAAAGCTCTTTCCCCTTTAAGAACATCTTGAATTGAAATTCCCATATAGAATAATTGTTCCCTGTAAACTTAACATAAAAAGCGTCAATCGACATAACTTTGTAATATAGATAATAAAAAAATATAACCTAACAAAACAAAGAATCCAAATGGTAGCCCAAATTAATTACCCAAATGAATTTCAGCCCAAACTAAATTCCAAGCCCAACCGAATTTCAGGTTGCAGGCCCACTCCAACACAAGCCCACTCCTTAAATACACTCCAACACAGGTTCACTTCCAATCACAAGCCCACTCCTAACCACACAACCCACACTGAAGGCCCCAAACAGAGGTCGACGGGATGAACTCCAAGCGAGAGCAAGCAGTCGACTGGCCAACCCACACACAGGAAACACGTCGGAAAATGAACGGCGACACTGACCCACACCAATCACGTCGAACCCTCACACAAATCACGTCGAGCCCACGCCGACGCGAACCCACACGCACAGAAACACGCCGGAACGAGGAACGGCGACGCTGACCCAGAAGACGCCAAGAATCGCGTCGATGACAAGCTGAAAATTGCCTACAGAAACGCCGGAAAAATAGTGGAAGATTTAGCAAATTCTTCTAAGGTATGGCTCTGATACCATGACAATGTTTGGCTGAATTGGTTTTCCCGTTTGTGGGTTCTTCCATTAAATAGAAATTGTGTACATATCCTAAATATGGTAAGTAAACTAATTACAATAATTTACAATCAATTAGATATATATATGGTAAGTGCAATCTTGTATAATCTTCGTAATCTTCATTGACATCCATTACTGAACTTTAGGTACATTCTAACTATAGTAACCTTTAGCTCGTCCCTTTCAGCACTTACAAAACCAAATGAGCACTGATCAGTGTCTGTAATTCCCTAAACTCTAGCAATTCATCGCATTACTAAAAATAAGTTCCTTAACGTTAAGCTTTTAGGAAACTGTCAAAGTTTGGCGTACTTAATAAATAATGGAATTTTGTCAATATAAACGTAGAAAACTATGGAAGAATGAATTTGGAAAGGCTTTGAGAAACTTTTAGCAAGCTGGTACTATTTTTCCAGACAGCTCATTGAGTTGCAAAAATTATTTTGAACTAACAAACATGTGCTGAAAATTTATGAAATTTTTACAAATAGCATAAAACTCATACACGTACATGTCAAAAATTGGAATCTCGCCGATGATGTTTTAGGTACTAAAACATTTTTCAAAGACGTTCAGACTATATTCCCCGTTATAGCCCCTCGCAATTAAAAAACACTAGCATAACTTCTACGAGCCTCCAATCGATATGATTTCAATTCTAGATGACAGATAACTCGTAAAGGATCGTTTCTCAATTGGAATCATCCTAAAATTTGATGTATATAATGTGCAATGAATTTTTAAAGTAAGGTCAGAATGTTGGAAAAATTTCAAATTAAAGGTTCTATAATTTCTTCTAAACTTGCACAGTAACAAAAATGTTTAAGCATAATAAGGGGTTATGAGGCTCAATTATTTTGAATATAATATGACCGGAAGATAACATGTCCCAACCTTATAAAATGATAAAGAAATTCAAAAAAGAATTTCATTCTATAGAAAGTAAATAACACATCCAGCAAATAAATTACAACCGAAGAAAATCCTTACGTTACTTATATTTAAGGTACTTTCTGAAAATAATCCATGGTCCGATGACACACCAATCCATCCACCGTCGTTCAGTACGTTAATTGTCACCTGAAATTTGTTAATTAGGATGGATGATTATAACGAATTACGCCCAATGAGATGTTTGCTACTCCACTATCAATTCACATTTGCAATTATATATAAAATTCTATTACCACCATAAACTTAGAATTACCACACCCTGAAAATGATAATTCAAGCAAGTGCTCTAAAATAACATGAATGTTAAACTGTAACTAGAAGGTATTAGTCTCTAACTATCTCATGATTTCTCCATAAAGAGCACTGGACTTAAGTAATTAAATTCACATATAATAACAACACTTGGAAAGACATGGAAAATCCACTCATAACATTTAGCACCTCACCTTAATCATAAAATAATTTTCTGCTTGAAGAATAAATCCAGATTCATGTTCTTCCTTATAAATCCCAAAATTTTTATAGATACGTGTCCATTTTATTTTTTACAAAACAAGAAAGTTTTGTGTGTATACGTGTGGGCAGTGATAGAACCAGACATTCTTCATTGTGAGGTCAAAAATTGGGTTACAAAATTTTTCAAGTAGCATGATATTGATGAAAATATTTGAATATATTACTACAAATGTTGAATACTTTGAAAACATTGTATGGTTATATTGTTATTAATATTGTCAAATACATCTTCCTCAATATACACAATTAGAATATCAATAATTTGTTCATCAAGTGTCAAGATCTCGACTGGTGTAAATCTTAGAAAAACACACACAATCGTAACAATTTATTTTTATCGAAAAAATAAGATGAAATTAACCAAATAAACTATTCAATGATCACTGTGTAACCTTAAAAAACTTTTGTGACCATTGCTGAAATTAAACGAATAAACTATTCAAGCTAAGCTTAGCCAAACATTTTTTTTTTTCAAGTAATAATGACAATAGGTAAGGCTATTGTTTTATCCTTCTCTCACATGTTTGGTCTATGAAAAAATCCATTAAACGTGAAATGCCCGCCTAAATTCCTAGCACCATCAAAAAATCCAAATTTCATCCCCAAAATCATTTCAAATTTTACAAAAATTAGTCTCTTCTACACTTCACAATCACAGAAGAAATTGCGTAAATGGCAATGGAAACCACCCAACAATTCCATTTTCCTCCCCTAAAATCAAGCTACTCTTCTCTCTACACAAAAGCCCAATTCCATATTCTCGTCTTCTGCCACGTTTACTCCATTTCCTCTACCATACAAAACCCTCGAGACCCTTAAATTTCAAAAAAAATGTTGGGTGTATTTTGTTGAAATTTAAAAGAGGAACATAGAGAATTTGGGGAATCCTGAGAGAAAGAGCTTTACTGTTTATTGAAAAGGTTTTGAGAATGAATGACCGTCATGCATGTTATACACACACACACTCTAGACAAAACGATAGACAAAACTTAGTTGAGTTCTAATAGAAGTTGATATTAGGGTCCGTTTGATTGCAATTGTGGAAAATTGGTGGAAAGAAAATGATTTTCAGGGAAAATGATTGCATAGAAAATGTTTTGTAGGGAATTGTTAATTCAGTGTGTTTGATTGGTATAGTTTTCCACTCGGAAAATTTTTAAATTTTCTATTCGTTTGGCTTTGTTTTACATGGAAATTGTCTATTAAAGTGATAATTTTTTCCACAGTTGATTAT
Source organism: Fraxinus americana (assembly GCA_035079005.1). Taxonomy (NCBI): domain Eukaryota; kingdom Viridiplantae; phylum Streptophyta; class Magnoliopsida; order Lamiales; family Oleaceae; genus Fraxinus; species Fraxinus americana. The sequence goes on along the minus strand of CM068708.1, from coordinate 17,320,511 downwards.
AAAATTTGTTTCCATTGCCAAAAAGTTAAAAAAAGGGAAAAAAAATTGTTTTCTAAAAAATCATTTTTTCATCAAAGTTTAGTATTCGTTTGACTTTGTTTTATATGGAAGTTGTTCATTAAAGTGAAATTTTTTTTTTACCATTGGGTATGACATTTGTTTCTATTGCCAAAAAAAAAAAAAAAAAAAAAAAAATCAGCAACCTGGTTTTTGGCGGGAAAACCTTTTCAGCCAAAAGCAAGAAAATGGGCGTGTGGGGTGGCGGCTGGGAAAAAATTTTCCTTGGAAAAAGTGGCTGTCAAACAGGCCAAAAGCAAGATTTTTCATTTTCCATGGAAAAGATGTGCTGTCAAACACAGCCTTAGTTTTTAAAATATGATTGATGTTAAAGACTAATCATCTGGATAGCATCGACATGCTATTGACGGCTACATATCGGTGTCCAACATGTATTGGACACCGGTACATCTTCGAAATGTCATCGACAAGGGTCGGTGGCCCTTATGAAGAAGAACTGAAGGCTGTCCCTTGTGAAGAATTGAAGATGAAGAAGGCGTGTTGATTTGTGAAATAGGCATTGAGGTGCTACCAAACTTTAGGTTGTTGCAGTGGATTGAAGCGGCTAAAAAGATGAAGAGGCTAAACCCTAGTTTGTTGAAAAAGTGAAGAGATGTGTGTTTGGGATGAATAGTAAATGAAAAATTAAATATTGACTTTACCTTTTAACAAGTTAATTACTCTTTTACCTTAATTCAAAAAATTTGAAGGTTTTTTAAGTCTATAAAGGAGGCAAACTTTTTTAATCAATTTACCATTTTATCTAATTAAAATCAAACTTGTAAAATATATTTGTTATTTAGCTATTTTTATTTGATGCAATAAGTATAAAAAAAAATTGTTACTTTAGACTATTAAATTAAAAAATATTATTTAAATCAACTTGTCGTCGGCATATTATGTCGAAATTTTTTCAAAAAATTGCATGTCGGCGTTCGGACACTCATGTCCATGTTGGTGTTTCTTAGCTAATCATAGTCAAATTAGGATTATAATATTTTAATCACCTAACCAAGATCAACTACTAACGTAACCTATATTTTGACCGCACATTCAACCCAATTGAAGTGATTAATTCTTTTAAATATTAAATTCCATCATGTGCAATTCTATTTCATCTCTATCTCTGAAGTATGGGGCTGACTTTTGAATGCATATTAGTGTGGATAGACTATGAATTATATATGTTGGGGTTTAAGATTAGGATTTGATTTCCCAACATAATTCAACTATTTAAAAGTTCCTACTTTTATTTGCCAACATAGAAGAATCCGTTTCTCACGCATGAAGGATCCAATTTTGATTAATAACAAAATGGCTCATCCTCATTTCATCATAAATAAACATGAGTTTCTTTAGGCGGCGGTATCTTGGGCCTAACTTGACTGAATACATTTTTTCTCGAGCCCAATATATGTAATTTAAACGAGCTTAAAAATGAGCCCAAATAAATTATAACCTTGAAACATATTTTCATTTTAGTCCCTCAACATCTCAAAAGTGTAAAGAAGTGCCCAAAATCATAATCATTACAATGTGGTGATCCTTCTTATCACTAAATAATCTTTACTTGTCACATTCTCTTATGAAATTATATTTCTCACCATTTGCAATCTAGTTCTTATAAAATTTTTGCATTTAAGGTTCAATCTCGATTTTAAGCTCTAAAACCCACTCTTCTCCTTATGATTCATCCTTACAATATTCTCATAACTTCAAAATATGGTTCTTAAAACTCTCATAATTTTTTCTTTGGTCCTTAACCTTTTTAGAATTCCCTAAATTACTTAAACTCAACTTTACTCATTTGCTCTTTGATATTATTTTCTTAATTAAAGGGATAATTTTGCTAATTTTCACTAAGGTTCATGAACTTTCTAAATATATGCTAATAGACCCAAAAGTTTCTTAAGTTGCCTTATATGCCACGTATTGTACTTTGGAAAATCTCAGGGTTTTACAGTCTCCGCTCGAACTGTTCACCTAGTTTTTGAACCCAAACACTGTAACTCTTTTAGTGAATTTGCAATTCCACAAAACCAAATCATCTCCATCAGTTTTCTACCCTCCCATGAGTATCTCTCAAATGCCCGTGCTTCTCTCTTTAGGTTTGACCAGGTTGAGGCATGGAGCAATTGCTACCTCGCCCAGATTATATCCTTTCTAACTAAAAGCATGTTTGGGAAGTGTTTATAAGCAGTTTAAAATATAATTATAAATAGGCAGAACTGGTAGTAAGTGGATAGTACTTGTGTGTCTCCCGAAATATGTGGATGAAAAGTGGTTTGATCAGTTATAAATTTTAGCAAAACATGGGCTAATTTGATCTCTCTTTGTAGACATTCTCACCTCTCAATGTATCCAGCCATTGTTATGTTTCCCTTTCCTAAGAGCTTAAAAGTCTTTTGCAAAACCTGAAACACAGTCTTTTACAACATCACTCCATTACCAACATTCTCCTCGCTAAACTTAAGTGTTCTAATAATTTGTGATGGTGTGTGAGCTTGCCTGGATTCAGAGAATAGCTTCAAGATGAATATGTATGGATCGGGTCCTTAAAAAAAGAACTTTCCAGAGAATTATCTTTCACTCCACGAATCCCATATCCCCAACTTTCAAATTCTGAAATTTACGGGGTCAATTACTTGGCCAAGTTTTTACCGAGGCACTTAAAAATCCAACATTCCCTACTCAATCAGCCGTCAGCCTGCAGATGCACATGAATGCACTGGACAAAGGCACAAATCCACGAGTTAATTGCTTAATTTGCTTTTCAGAAATGTGAGATATTTTCTATTGCAGCCTTAAGTTAAAACTTCTCTGATCTCTTATTATATGCTGTGCTTTTTCTCTCTTCAGTAATTATATCATATTCATGGCAGGTGGCATTGACTCATGGACCGGAGAATGTCAAGCCCCAAGTGAAACAGACTGACAAAATTGGGAAATTTTGCTTTGAGGTAGGCTCATTCGCATCCAATTTCTTTTTTTATTGTTTCTGGAATATTTCCTTGTGGCTTTAGACTGCTAAATCAAATGATACTTGACCTATTAATTTATATGTATAATCCAAATGTTTTTGGCCATGCAATAAGAATGCCACAATAATTTTTGCGCCAATGAAAATGTCCTTTAACATGCATGCAGTTTTGTATGCATTTAACTAATAATTTCTGAAATTTAGCTATTGCACACATTTGAGAAGGGTAAAAGCCTTTACTGTCGAGCCAGTTTATGGTTTGAAATAAAAAAATAACCAATAGAAACTCTATGGTGTTTAGGCTTTCAGTTTCTATTTGACATTTATTTTCATCGTCATGATATGCAAGTTTAGTTATTCTCCAGGCTATTTAGTATGTTTTCGTTTTATCAGTTTGTAATAGCTTTTATGAGGCATTGCAGGGTTTCTATAAATTACCAGCACTTTCTGATATTTGAACACATATACAGTTCGATTGCTGTCTCATTTATGTAGCATTTTGTTTTAATTGTTTGTTAACTCTCCTTTCTTGACAAAAGTTGCATCGCTTTGAGATCTTAATCCTCCTTAGGTTCCACCGGGCGAATATCGGTTATCTGCTTTTCCAGCAACACCTGATACTGCTCCAGAAGTTATGTTCTCTCCACCTCACATTGATGTCTCAGTCAACAGTCCTTTACTAGGCATCAAATTTTATCAGGTGAGAGTTTACAAACTTAAGAAGAACTGAAGAATACTATTATTTCTTAATATTTGATATTATATCTGCTTGGAAATGCTTGAAAATTATATTTTATTTATGTTCTGTCTTGTTATACATTATTATGATGCTTATTAAAGCAGCTAATGCTCCACCTTATATTTTTTATTAGCAATTTCTTGTTCACTGAATCCTGATTAACTCCTGCTTTTATATTTTCTTCATGTACTTGTTTGAAATTTTAGGCACAAGTAGATGTTCGTGGCTCTGTAGTCTGCAAGGAAACATGTGGTTCTTCTGTTTCGGTTATGCTTCTAAGAAAGGATGGTACAAGTAAAGAAGAGATGACAATTAGTTTGACTGATCAGAGTAGCGAATTTTCATTTTCCAATGTCCTCCCTGGGAAATACCGCGTTGAGGTAATGCCATCAGCGTTTTTTATTCTTTTTGCTTCTCATTTTAAATTGTCAGCTGCTTTCATTTTAAGGTTATCTCCACTCTCTGAAAATGCTGCACTGTTATCTCCAGTAACAACATCCACCAACAATGACACTGGCACATGTTCTCCCCTCTGATCAATTATAGGTGTCACCTGATAATGATTAGCTATAAAATTCTAGATAGAAGTCCATAGCACATGCCATCTGGTTATCCTTTATTTACTCACCTGTTCTTTTGATTCTCATTTTCCATGAATCTCTTTGTTCCATTTCTAGGTCAAAAGCTATTCCACTGTAACCATGTCAGGAGATGATATATGGTGCTGGGAACAGAGTGCTATTGACGTGGATGTGGGTGCTGACAATGTTGAAGGGATTACTTTTGTTCAAAAAGGCTATTGGGTCAGTGTGACTTCCAGCCATGGTGTGGATGCTTACCTGAATCAGCCAGATGGTTCTCGTGTGAATTTGAAACTTAAGGTTGGCGCCATCCTTTGATATTGCAATTCATAAATCTCTCTCTTTGTATGAAGTGCACTTTTATAATTTTTATATTCAAATTGCAGAAAGGTGCGCAGCGTATTTGTCTGAAGATTCCTGGTGTGCATGAACTCCACTTAGTAGACTCATGTGTTTCCTTTGGGAGCTCTTCCTTGAGAATTGATACATCTAATCCATCGGTAGATACTCATTAAGAATAACTTTTTTCTGGTGTTAGTTGGACATGTATGTCTTTTTTGTATTTTCCTTTCTTATTAGTTTCATTTTCTTTCTTGTTTCTGCAGCCCATTTATTTAAAAGGGGAGAAATATCTCCTCAGTGGACGTATGAATGTCGATACTAATTCATTGGTTGGTGGTGAGAATTTACCTGATTATATACCAGTGGGTATGTTGGACAATGAAGGAACTGTTCTTGATGGTACCACTGCCAGACTTGTCTCCAGTGGAATTGATCAATCAACTGCCGCTATCTACGAATACTCATTGTGGGCTAATTCTGGTGAAAAACTCATCTTTGTACCTCGAGACATACGGTATGTGCATTGCAGTTTTTTCACTTGTTCTCAATATCTATTTTTTTTTTTTTTTGTATTATTATAATTGGGAGGTAAACTCTTGAGGAAAGTTGATCGTCTTGATTTTTCCTATGCATTTTCATGGATGACCCATTTTATGTTTTGAATAGTTATCCAATAAATATTTTATAGGATAAGTTTTTAAATAGCTTGTATTTCACATCAGAAAGTAGATAAAAGTTGTGTTTAAGTTAAGAAGATATGTTGGTGCTGGTGAAATTAAGGATGTCACAGCTTGCCTCTACTGTTCAGTATTGGCTTTAATGGCATGGCTGTCAGTAGGTAGTAATAATCTTCGCTTTTAGGATGCTGAACTTTAGGGTTGCCCTTTCTGGTTCTAAGAACAAGGGTATGATCTTCTTCTGTCCCCTGATATCGTATCTATACGACTTTTCTCTTTTTAATTTTGATTTGAAGGGGTTGAGTTTAGAGGTGTCAATCCGGGTGGTCCGGGTCGGGTCGGCCCGCCAACATATGAGCCTGGTAACGGCCCGAGTGAAAAAAAGCCCGCCCACTACGGGTTCCGGGCTGGTTCCGGGTCGGCTCACAAATTTTGTACTGCAACCCAGGCTCGCCCGTTGACCCATCCGGGTTGAGCCCATGCGGGTCGCGGTTTGTTTCGATTTGGCCCGTATTATTAGATAAATAAAATTATAGAGATATAGAAATTTTCATATTTATAGCAAAAAATATTTTTTTTGTTAAATGTAAACTAATAATTGAACAAAATGATAAATTCATATTTATACCAAGAAATTTTTACATAGAATTTAAATTTAATGTTACATGAATTATTTATAACTTTGCAAAGTTAAATTTAACTTAAACAAATAACAACTAAATGTATTTCTAATTACTATTATCAAATATTTATAGCATAAGTACATCCCAACTAGGTTGATACCTACTTTTATTATAATTTATAGTTTAAATACATCCCAACTAGGTTGGCTCTCTCCCCCCTTTTTTCAAATAAAAAAAATTCACGGGCCAACGGGTTAACCGCTACCCGTGAAGGTACAACCCGCGAAGCCCGCGGGTCACACCTCCTTGACCCGTGAACCGCCCGCTCTGGTCACGGGTCGACCCTCGGTCTCGGGTCGATCCGGGCCGGTTTTCACGGGTCGGCTGGCCCGTTCCTCTTGACACCTCTAGTTGAGTTCATCCTTGATATGTAATATTTTTTTGTGCATGAAATCCTTATTAACTAATGCTTCAGTCTATGATGCATGGACACTTCTAGTGATGTGACATGTTTGTATCCAACCCATGTTGTGTTGTATCGCGTGATGTCGATCACCAAAACTCCTTGGACACTTCTTGACATGTACTTTATGTAATTTTCCTTCCCTGGTAGTGTAGCATATAGTTTAACTTTAAAGTTATTTTAATATCATAAATAGCTACTCATCCAATTTAAAAAAAAAATTCATGAACAAAAATCAAAACTACATGTACGTGTTCGTGAAACATAGGCTTCCACCTTTATCTTCGCTTGAGTTATATATTGCAGCTACATGGTTCCTGAATACTTTCTTCAGCATTTCTATGATAAATCGTATGCCCTTATTCCATTTTCATCTGCTACAGGAATGACGGAAGAAAGAGAATTTTGTTTTACCCAAGACAACAGCATGTAAGAAGTTTTGAGACTAGCAATTCAACTTATATGACTTGTATATCAAATGTGAGTTTTTTCAAGCTTTTTCACCTTGTTTGATTAGGTTTCAGTGACACAAAATGTAACGACCCGACTTTCTAGAAAACTCAGATTTTTAACAAAATCAGGAATTTAATATATATCTAACCACAAACATAAAAAAAAATATCGTGTCTTTATTCATAAATAAACAATATAAATGTTTTTCAAAGTTTAAAACAAATGAAATGATGTTAAATCCAACATTTAATCCATAATAAAAAAAGAAGAAACATAACAAATATATTTCTCTTTATTAAATGAAATTTCTGCCATCATTGACCGATTTCCCCATCTCCAAACTCACGATCTCAATTTCCTGAAAGGGGGAAAATTTAAAGGGGTGAGATTTAAGAAAAATCTCAATAAGGGTGTGCGGTGAACAAGTGATTTGCGTTTAAATAAAGGAAAACATGAAATTTTCATAACATACGTATAGGAGACACATGGACTACTCCGAACATAGGTGGTAGTAAATCCAGTGCGTAGCGCTACTAAACTCCGGCCTTCTTATCATAAACATACATGACCCATAATTGAATTTCCAGAAATTAAATCACAAATTACTGATTCACGTAACCACATGCAACATCACTTACCTCGTAGTTGAATGAATTTTTGATAAAATGGGTGTAATGATCTGCCTACTAGAAGTCCCCTTGTGATTTGTGTGCCCAAAATTGATGTGACTTGTGAATGACAAATATGAATGTTGTGTGTGTGTGTGTGTGGAAAAGGTGGGGACGTGTGTGTGTGTGTATGGACAAGAAAGAAACAATAAAGGCATGTTGGAAAAAGAAAAATGGAATTTCCCATAATTCACTCACTATTTACCAAAATGCTTCCCAATGACTTTTCCAATTTCCTTAAATGCAATGGTACAGACTTGGCGATTGTACCTGGCCATGAAGGAAAATTGACTCAATCAAATTCAATCAAATATTTAACTATGGATAGTTTCCAATTTGGTCCCTAAACAATATAAACTAGCAATGTGATCCTTAGATAATTTATTTCTCACTTTAAGGTCCTAGTTTCAAATATAACGACCATACCGAAATTTCTGGATATTACAATCTACCCCTCTTAAAATAAATTTTCGTCCTCGAAAATTACCTTAGTCGACATTATCGAACAGGTGGGGGTACGTAGATCGTATGTCCTCCTCACGTTCCCAAGTTGTCTCTTCTTTTGAATGGTGTTGCCATAACACTTTGACCAACGGTATCTCCTTGTTGCGAAGCTTCTGTACTTTGCGAGCTATAATGCAAAGTGGTGTTTCCTCATAACTCAAGTCCGATTGAATTTTCAAGGGTTGATGTTTCAATACGTGACTCGGATCTGGAATGTACTTCTTGAGTGTCGATACGTGGAAAACGTCATGTACCGCAGAAGCTCGGTGGCAAAGCCAATTGATAAGCTACATTCCCAACCACTTTTGAGTATCTCAAAAGGTCCAATATATCTTGGTCGAAGTTTCCCCTTTTTTCCAAATCTTAAGACACCTTTCATTGGTGTGACCTTCAAAAATACCCTATCACCAACAACAAATTCTAGTTCCTTTCTTCTTCTATCTGCATAGCATTTTTGTCTGTCTTGGGCGGTCTTCATGTTAGCCCGAATCTTTTCTATGGCCTGAATCGTACGTTCCAGGATTTCAGGTCCTAAAATTTTACGTTCACCGACTTCATTCCAATGAATGGGCGATCTACACTTCCTTCCGTACAGGGCTTCATACGGTGCCATGTCGATAGAGGCATGATAACTGTTGTTATAAGCGAATTCGACTAATGGTAAATGCTTCTCCCAATGTCCTCCAAAATCTAGGACACACATTCGGAGCATATCCTCTATCGTTTGAATTGTTCGCTCGGATTGTCCATCTGTTTGAGGGTGAAAAGCTGTACTAAATTTTAGCTTAGTTCCCATTGCTCGATGCAAACTTTTCCAAAAATTTGATGTAAACCTAGGATCTCTATCAGACACAATCGAGACTGGAACACCATGTAATCTCACCACTTCATTAACATATAGTTGCGCAAACTGGTCCATAGAAAATGTCATTCGGACAGGTAAGAAATGAGCTGACTTGGTCAGTCTATCGATGATTACCCAAATAGCTTCATGACCTCTTACTGATTTTGGAAAACCAACGACAAAATCCATCGTTACATGCTCCCATTTCCATTCTGGGATATCTAACGGTTGTAGCAACCCTGATGGTCGTTGATGCTCAGCTTTCACCTGTTGACAAATTAGGCATTTCTCAACGAATTCAACTATGTCCCTCTTCATATTTCTCCACCAAAACACTACTTTTAAATCACGGTACATCTTTGTACTTCCTGGATGTCTTGAGTAAGGGTCGTGTGGGCTTCTTCCAACTTCTTTTCTTAATTCCTCAAAACTGGTACACACAAACGTCCTTGATAACACAATGTTTTATCTTCAGTTATAGTGAATCCCTTTCGCTTTTCTGTATCAATTTCAGATTTAATAAATTCGAATAATTGATCGCCCTTCTGATGGTCCTTAATTCGATCTCGGAGTGTTGGTCGAACTGTGAGAGCTGCCATATGAGCGACAGTGTCTAACGATGTCGTGAATACTTCGAGATTCAATTTCTCAAATTCTTTCCATAGAGATTTTTGTGCTGTTAACATTGCCAACTTGCCCGTTGTTTTCCTACTCAAAGCGTCTGCCACTACATTCGCCTTGCCTGGATGGTAGTGAATTTCACAATCATAATCCTTTACCAATTCAAGCCACCTCCTCTGTCTCATGTTCAACTCCTTTTGAGTGAAAATGTATTTGAGGCTTTTATGATCAGTATAAATGTCGCATTTACTTCCATATAGGTAGTGCCTCCAAATCTTTAAGGCGTGTACTACCGCTGCGAGTTCTAGGTCATGTGTGGGGTAATTGTGTTCATGAAGCTTCAATTGTCTAGATGCATAGGCTACTACTTTGCCTTGTTGCATCAACACACAACCTATTCCTTGTTTGGATGCATCAGTGTATATTACAAAACCTTCTAATCCTTCCGGTACAGTCAACACTGGTGCACTAACTAATTTTTCCTTCAGTTTCTTGAAACTGTGTTCACATTTCTCCGTCCATTCAAATTTCGCACCTTTTCGAGTCAACTGAGTTAAAGGCCCTGATATCTTAGAGAATCCTTCTATAAATCTCCGGTAGTATCCTGCTAGACCCAAAAAGCTGCGAACCTCTCCCACGTTGGTTGGTCTTGACCAATTCGACACCGCTTCTACTTTGCCTGGATCTACTTCTATTCCTTGGGCTGTAACTACATGTCCAAGGAATGCAACTCGATCTAGCCAAAATTCGCACTTTTTGAATTTGGCATAAAGTTTCTCCCTTTTTAGAGTTTCCAATACAATCTTCAAATGTTCCTCATGTTCCTCTTCAGTCTTTGAATAGATCAAAATATCATCAATGAATACAATGACAAATTTGTCTAAGTGTTCATGAAAGATACGATTCATCAAGTCCATAAACACTCCAGGAGCATTCGTTAGGCCAAATGGCATCACTAAGAACTCGTAGTGACCATACCGAGTTCTAAAGGCTGTCTTTGGGATATCGATAGATTTAATTCTCAACTCGGTGGTATCCCGACCTCGGATCGACTTTTGAAAATACCATTGCACCACGTAATTGGTCAAACAAGTCCTCAATCCCGGGAAGTGGATACTTATTCTTAATAGTGATTTTATTCAATTCTCGTAGTCAATGCACATTCGCATCGAACCGTCTTTCTTCTTGACGAATAACAACGGTGCTCCCATTGGGGATACACTGGGTTGGATGAATCCCCTTTCCAACAATTCTTCAATTTGTGATTTCAACTCTTGTAACTCCTTTGGAGCCATCCCGTAAGGAGCTTTGGAAATAGGTGCGGAGCCGGGGGTTAAATCAATAGTGAACTCTATTTCCCTTTCAGAGGCATCCCGTGCAACTCCTCGGGAAAAACTTACGGGAATTCCCGTACTACCTTTACATCTCCCACCGTCGCCGCTTCATCTTCCTTCGCTAGGTCGACATCAAGAACCCTATACACTCCTTTGACCACTAAGAGTCTTTGGGCTTTCAATGCGTAAACAACCCGTGGTACGTACTTTATCTTGGTCACCGAAAGGCGAAGTTCTACCCTTCAGACATTTAAAGACCACTTCCTCTCAAAGCATAAAATCGTTGCATGATTTTTAGAAAGCCATCCATTCCCAAGATTATGTCAAATTCATGTATATCCAAAACGTACAAGTTCGTTTTCAAGGTTCTACCATTAATTTCTACCTCGGCCCGTTCTTACAATGTGGTCCGCACCAAGTACATCTCCCGATGGAAGGGCAACCTCTAAAGGTGTGGGTGTACGTTCTCCAATAACATTTAGTGTACGCATAAATTTTGGAGATATGAAGGAATGAGTAGAGCCGTAATCTATCAAAACATAGCGGTGTGCGGATATAAGGATGTTACTTGCCAAGACATTTCGGTCCTGATCCTCTTCATGTTCAGTAAGAGCATAAACTCTTGCTTGTCCTCTAGGTGGGTTCCCTGGTTTCTGCTCGTCGCTGTGGTTTACGCTTCTTGGGGCGAATTTCACTATGTGACCTGACTCACCACAGTTGTAGCACGTATTAGTCCCCACGCGGCATGTCCCTGCATGGCGTCGCTGGCATTTTCCACATATGGGATACTCCTGATAATTGCTCGAATTTGACCCCCCATTGCTCCTTTTTACGAATCCATGCATTTCCTTGCCCTTGTTGTCTTGCCACTTACGCTTCTCCGGTAGTGTAGTCGCCGTCATTGCTGTAAGTCGTTGGAGGTTTCTTTGAAATTGGCTAAGCGTGCCTTTGCTAGCACTTGGTGGTATGTACCCAACTCAAAGGTGACCACTGCCTGTCGAAGGTCATCACGCAAACCTTGTTCAAATCGTCTAGCTTTCTTTTCCTCCGTGTTGACTAAGAGTGGGGCATAGCGAGATAATTCTTCAAACTTCCTCTCATATTCTGCCAGTGTTAAGTTTCCTTGTCTGAATGTTAGGAATTCTGCTTCCTTCTGGTTTCGAATGTTGGTAGGGAAGTATTTCTGCAGGAATAATTCCTTAAATTCATTCCACATCCAGCTTTGTCCGGTGATCCGGGACCTCGTTGGTCATTTCCCACCAATGTCTTGCTCCTTTATCCAGCATAAAGGTTGCACAGATTACCTTCCTAGTTTCCGGGCACTCAATAAGTTCGAAAATTCGTTCTTGCTTGCAAATCCACTCCTCTGCCGCTAGTGGATCTGTACCTCCTTCAAAGCTAGGAGGTTGCAACTTGCGAAATTGTTCCACCACTGCAGCCGCGCTCCTCTCTGCAGGTGGTGGTGAAACAAGTGGTGCGGCGGGTGGTGTCATGTTACGTATCGCTTCTAGAAATTGCATAAATTGGTTGTTTTGGTTGTTGCTGTTGTCGTTGTTAGTTTCAGTAGCTCCGGCCTGGGTTTGCCCGTTCTTATTGTTCGAGTTTCTAGAGCGAGTGGCCATAATCTTAAAAATGTAAACATAATATTACTTAACCATAAAAAATATTCATATCACAAAATTTCAATCATTCAAATCCAATACTTGCATAAATTAAATGGGATTCATGGTATCCATACATCCACTTATTTAAAACATAAATTCTCCAATTAAAATAGGCATAAATAATTTCATGTCATCTAAAAATTTCCCCCAGCACTTTCATTTTGGTTTGCCTCTAGATTCTCCCCGGGGTTGTGCTCATGGTTCTCCATAGAATATGATGCAGGGTGGTATTCAGGGCTCTCCTCGGGGTCCTCCTCGGGGTCTTCTTCAGTATCTCCCCTTACCGCTTCCCCGATAATAAAACCCCTATTGTCAACTGCTGGTACACCTGGAAAATGGCCAATGCTAGGTGGGCTATGTGGACGGTGACGGTTAGGTTCGTATCCTAAAGGCCTATCGATATCCCTAGTATCCTCCGTGTTTATTATCCATCTGTCCCTCAAGCATAAAATCAATACGGCAGGGGAGGCTTGGTACTCAAACAGCTCTTCAAGTCTCTCAAGAAATTGCCTCCAATATGGGCTAAGTGTCCTATGGAGATGATAGACAATCTCATCTCTCTGAAATTCATGTCCATTACTCCCCGCCCCCCTGACAATTCGCTCTATAGCATCTAAATGCTCCAACAGGTTGTGGTTTGGATTCCTCACATATGTCCTATGCAACCTCACGAACATTTCACGTCTGCGAGCCTGTTCTCTAGCCAATTGAGTGCGTCTATTAACCATCTAAAAAAAAGAATTTATAATCACTTAACTATCCAATTTAAACTAATAGTTAACCACATATTTTCATGACTACATACGGAACATAAATCATTATGGCATAAGCGTATTTCTCATAATTAAATCAATGTCTAATTTACTTAGTTACAGTTTAATACATAATCGTAAATCGACACATAATCTTTCACAAAATTGCAAACATAAATAAAATTTAAACATGATCATAACATACTCGTCATCATATAAAATGAAATTTGTAGATTTTCTACCTGATCTTGGAGCATCGGAGCTTGGAACGTGGGATCGTGCGATGGCATTCTTACTAAAAAAAACGATCACTAGGATTATGAACAATGTCGTGAAATGATTAAGAATTTCATTCATTTTTTTTTCCGGGTACTGTTCACGTCATGAACAGTACTGACGAATTTTTTTTTCTTTTTTTTTTTTTTTTTTTAAAACTAAAATGAAGAAATTTATAATAGTCAAACTTAGCATTTGAAAATGATGAAACATAGTCACCTAGACATAAATACATGTAAAATCAATGTACTTTTTTTTTTTTTTTAATTAATGGAATAGTCGTGAACAGTGACTCGTGTCACTGTTCACGATGTGAATCACTGTTCACGATGTGAACATTGACTCGCGTCACTGTTCACGACGTGAACAGTGACTCGTGTCACTGTTCATGTCACGAATTTTTTTTTTTTTTTTTTTTTTTTTTTTTTTTTTTGAAAAGTCTACAGAAAAGTAGACCCGCTCTGATACCAATTGTAACGACCCGACTTTCTCGAAAACTCAGATTTTTAACAAAATCAGGAATTTAATATATATCTAACCACAAACATAAACAAAAAATATCGTTTCTTCATTTATTAATAAACAATATAAATGTTTTTCAAAGTTTAAAACAAATGAAATGATGTTAAATCCAACATTTAATCCATAATAAAAAAAAGAAACCTAACAAATAGATTTCTCTTTATTAAATGAAATTTCTGCCATCATCGACCGATTTCCCCATCTCCAAACTCACGATCTCAATTTCCTGAAAGGGGGAAAATTTAAAGGGGTGAGATTTAAGAAAAATCTCAATAAGGGTGTGCAGTGAACATGTATTTGACATTTAAATGACGGGAAAAACACGAGATTTTCATAACATACGTATAGGAGACACATGGACTACTCCGAACATAGGTGGTAGTAAATCCAGTGCGTAGCGCTACTAAACTCCGGCCTTCTTATCATAAACATACATGGCCCATAATTGGATTTCCAGAATTTAAAGCACAAAATACGAATTCACTAAACCACATGCAACATCACTTACCTCGTAGTTGAATGAATTTTTGATAAAATGGGTGTAATGATCTGCCTACTAGAAGTCCCCTTGTGATTTGTGTGCCCAAAATTGATGTGACTTGTGAATGACAAATATGAATGTTGTGTGTGTGTGTGTGTGTGGAAAAGGTGGGGACGTGTGTGTGTGTGTGTGTATGGACAAGAAAGAAACAATAAAGGCATGTTGGAAAAAGAAAAATGGAATTTCCCATAATTCACTCACTATTTACCAAAATGCTTCCCAATGACTTTTCCAATTTCCTTAAATGCAATGGTACAGACTTGGCAGTGTACCGGTCATGAAGGAAAATTGACTCAATCAAATTCAATCAAATATTTAACTATGGATAGTTTCCAATTTGGTCCCTAAACAATATAAACTAGCAATGTGATCCTTAGATAATTTATTTCTCACTTTAAGGTCCTAGTTTCAAATATAACGACCATACCGAAATTTCTGGATATTACACAAAATGGTTGCCAAGCTCCGATTTCTCCATTTTTGGGTCGGCTGGGGTTATATATTGAAGGATCAGTTTCTCCCCCTCTTTCTGATGTTCACATAAGAGTTATTGCTGAGGGTGAGAGCCATAGTGCTTCACTTAAGCAAGGAGATTTAGCTCTTGAAACTAGTACGGGGACAGATGGTTTGTTTGTTGCAGGACCTCTATATGACGATATAACTTACACCATTGAGGCATCAAAGGTTTGAAAGCTAGATAGAAATAATTACATTTATCTTGAACATGATGTTAGTCTATAGAAAAGCTTTCAGTAAATACCCATCAGGGTGATGCTGCTGCTAGTTTTTCATCAATCTTTTTAAAAAGGGTCTTATAGATTTTCCCATGCTACACTGCATTGATGACATTTGAGCTGATTAACACTAATTTGTACTTTTTTTGGGGTGTAGTGTGTTATTTGGACCCATGAAAATTCAGCCCCTGTTTGGGCTCCATTTTTGCTTCTTATTTTCAACCATACATTTTTCAATAAAATAATATTACAAGTAAACTCAAAACTTTTCTGTATTTTTTAATCACACATTCTCTAAAAAATCACTATTCTAAAACTCATTTTCCCCCAACATCTATTTTTAATGGAGCCCAAACAGGGCTTAATAGTTGAAGCTGCTGCATGAGAAGTTGGTATTGGTGGGACAGTCTGTATTTGTGTGTGGCCAATCTTCGAAACATTATAGTAGACGTTTGTCTTTACTTTTTCCCAATCATGCCATTCGTTTTTCAATTTACGACGACTTTTTGCTCAGGTCTTAATCTTATCTCTGGTATAAGTGTAACCACCCAACTGGATTTTTCTTTTCTTTTCATCTGGATAAAAATGTTGCTTCTTCCCTAAGGGTTACCTTGAACTGTAGTTCGTTTACAGTTTGTATAATCCTTTACTAAGAGATGGCCTTCCATACATGAGGACTTTGAAGCAGGTTCCTTGACCTTTAAAGTGAGAACTTCTGACTGAAGCCTACTTCTTGCTCATGCTAAGTTTTGTTTCCATGTTGGATTCTTTGAGTCCTAATTGGTTGCTCCTTTCTCCCTTCTATACTCTTGAAATAGATGAAAATTCATTATTATTGTGGTTCTTATTTTCTAATAGATTAATTCTATTTTCTATTTCTTCCACCATTATTATGGTCATGTGTTGCGAGCATTGCCTAATTTTATTAATTTGTGTCCAACTTATTGATATCCCTTTAGTTTCCAACTTTACAGCCTTTTTTCCATAGTTGTATGCAACATATGAGTTAATTCATAGTAAATCTGGTCAATATGTCTATTTTTTCACCATTGGAAGCAAATTGCACATGCATGGGCTACTCATTATTAGAAACCTCTTGAAGCATGTGAGACATTTCAGCATGCTAGGGGAATCTATACAAGAGTTCATATAAATTTCATTGCTGTCAACCTATAAACTGTTTGAAATTTTCTTCTTTCTTGCAGCCTGGTTATCACGTAAAGCCAGTTGGATCACATTCCTTTTCTTGTCAGAAGTTCAGTCAAATTTCTGTGCAGATATATTCTAGAGAAGACACGGACGAGCCTTTCCCTTCTGTTCTTTTGTCACTGAGTGGTGAAGATGGATATAGGAACAATTCAGTAACTGGTGTTGGTGGAATGTTTACGTTTGGTAACTTGTTTCCGGGGAGTTTCTATCTTCGACCTTTATTGAAGGTACTTTTTCTAAAATGCTATCAGGGCCATACTTGCATCACTGTCACCTTTTTCTCTCTCACTCACTTTTCGTGACTTCAGCATACCACAAATTTTATTTTGATCTGACACATGCTACAATTGGAGTGCACGGTTCTGACAGAGCTGTCCTTGGGAAGGTCAAAATGAAAGAATCTAAAAACCTATTTTAATTGCATTTGTCTCCCGTTTCATAAAAAACTGCACTCACATGCTTCACTCATTGTTTATTGAAATCAAATTATGGAGTGGGAGCATTTGGGTTATTTATTTCATGCATCAGTGGACAAGGTTTCAAGTTTATTGAGATAGTATTGAGTGTACATGTGACATCACAGTGCAGTAGATATTATAATAAATGATTGTTACTCTTTTCTTGCTTCCAGGAATATGCTTTCTCTCCTCCCGCACAGGCAATTGAACTTGGCTCTGGCGAATCCAGGGAAATCGTCTTTCATGCCACTCGTGTTGCTTATAGGTATAACTGTTTGTTGGGTCTTTTAGTACTAATCTGTTACAATATGTGATGGAGGTTATGAATTGATTGTCAATGTGCTCGAGTTTCTTTATTTCCATTTAAGTTCTTCCTTCATCATAGCTCTGACTTTTTTTGTAAACTGTTGATGCTATCCTTTTCTTATCAAGAAGTCTTCATTTACTCCCCTCGTGTTCGTATTCAGCATTTACAACTTCGAAATTCTGCAAATCTCACATCATTTTATACGAGAACAGATGCTTCAATTTTTCTAATCATCATTCCAACTCTTCCTGTAACAAGTTATCAGTGTGTGGATTCTTTTGATTTACTTACTGGGAATGTGATGGTTAATTGTTCTCAGATATGTTTTCTTTAACTTTACATGTGCCAATCACCTTATTTCAGTTGTGCTGCTTCTTGGCATAAATTGTTATATTATGTATGTTCTGCTTCATCTAAAACAACATTTCTTCCGCCTCATATGATTAAAATTTCTCTCTCACACACACTCAAATAGAACTTTGCTGTTGTTGGTGGATAAGCCCTCTCTCGTGATAATTCATTTGCAGCTTCCTTTTATACCTAGTAGTCTTTGACCTGACCATGAATTGCTTCACTCTCTTCCCAGTGCCATTGGCAGAGTAACTCTCTTGTCTGGTCAGTCTGTTGAAGGTGTCTCAGTGGAAGCTAGGGCGGAATCGAAAGGATTTTATGAGGAGTCTGTAACAGATTCATCAGGCAGTTATCGCCTAAGGGGACTCCAACCTGATACTACCTATGTAATAAAAGTAGCAAGGAAGGGTGAACTTGATAGAACACATATTGAACGTGCATCTCCGGAGTCTATTGCTGTTAAGGTCAGATCACTTTTTGAAGTTTCCGAGATGTAAACAGGGCAGTTCCATTTTTTTGTCGATATATTAGTGATCTTTCTGCTCAAACTATGATTTCTCTTCTTCTTTGCTCTATTACTTATGCAGTGTTTCATATTAGTAGTTGATTATACACAATTTTTATTGGATAGTTCTGTGCTATCTCGACCAATAAATGTAATTTCATTTCTGCTGTTGCATACCCAAGTCAGTGGGGAGATTCCTTATGTGATGATTTCTTGATTATCCACAGCCCAGTCTACGTCTCCATGATTTCAATGAATATGATGCGTGTTCTACAAATTGAAACCTTGGAACTAAGTAGAAGGGATTAAAGGATAATAGCCATGGTTGGTTGTTTGGTTTAGAACATTTCATATTTCTATGTTTAGTTGTAAGAAACAAAATCTTGGTTTAAAGGGAACATTTCATCTTCCTTTGATCATGTATGAGGTAGTGAAAGTGGATTTGGTTTATTTTTCTGTCTTTGAGGTAGGTTGGTCATGGGTGCATGTTAAATTATTCTTCTTCAAAGAATTATTAATTCTAAAAATGCTTATTAAATTTGTGGAAGAATCTAAAAACAGTTGTAGTATTGTTACAAACCACTGAATCACAGTGATTGTTAGGTGGTTTAGATTAGGGAAGGTAATACCAAAACTAATGTGGCCAGTTGTGGTTGATAATGATCTAGTTGCTTTAGATCTTCCCATAGAATGAGTCAGGAACAAGGGATGAAAAAAGATCGATGTAGTTGATTCCAAATTTAATGAGAACGAGGATTAGTTTCTTCTTCTTCTTATGGTTATACACATTTTTAATGCTCTAGGTTGATTACTGCTTATCCAGAACCCAACCTTGTGCCATATATGACTAAATCTAATTGGATTCTCTGAATAACCATAATATGCAGTTGTGATGTCCGTGTAATGTGTTTTTAAAACTATTCTTTAAAGTTTTATGTTTATCGTTCTTAATCTGACCATTTCTTCCTTGTTTTGTACCTATACAATTGTCTACCCTATTTATTTGATCTCTATTTTGCAGGTCAGGCACGAGGACATAAAAGGATTAGACTTCATTGTCTTTGAACAGCCAGAAACGACTATTTTAAGTGGCCATGTTGAGGGAAAAAAGATTAAGGAGCTGAATTCTCATATCCGGGTGGAAATCAGGTCTGCTAGTGATCCATCAAAGATTGAATCCGTCTTTCCCTTGCCATTATCAAACTTCTTTCAGGTGAAGGACTTATCGAAGAGTAAGCACCTTCTGCAGCTCAAATCTGCTTTACTGTCCAGTGCTCATAAATTTGAATCTGAAGTTATTGAGATCGACTTAGAGAGGCTCCCTCAAGTTCATGTTGGTCCACTAAGCTATAGAATCGAAGAGGACATCCACAAACAGGTAATCTTTAGCTGTTCAGCAACAGTTGTTTCTTCAAATAAGCACTTGCAATCTTAGTGCTAGCGACTTATCCCTAACCCGGAGATGTCTGTATTTTGGGTTTTTACACTTGATTTTTCCTAGAATTTCTTTGACTTTCATCGGAGAAATTTTTTTGGTTGTCTATATTGGCAATATTTAACTCTGGTAATTTTTGTAGAGGAACATCCAAGTTGATATATCTATAACAGCAATTATATGTTTAAGCTCTTTCTTGGCCTTCAGGAATTGACTCCGGCTCCTGTGTATCCTCTAGTTGTTGGAGTTTCAGTGATCACCCTCTTTGTTTGTATGCCAAGGTAGCTGGGATAGTTTCAGTTCATTTTTTCATCACGAATATTGCTATTTCTTTTGGCAGTTTTAGCGCCGACTAAATTCAATGAACTTCATGTTTGTAGGTTGAAGGATTTATACCAAGCTGCAATTGGATCCGTTTCAGCGTCATCCACGATTGCAAAGAAAGATGCTAGAAAGCTGGTCGTGAGAAAAAAGACGTACTGAAGACTTATTTTCATGTCTTAAAGTAGCATAGAGGTTAGTTAACTGTAACTTTATTGTCATTGACGTCTTTGTCCTCGCGTTTGTGAAAAATCACAAGCTTCAGCTGGATGAGTTTTAACACTTTTGTTAGTCCATTTCAATTCTCACGTTGAAGGCTTTTTTTGAGTATCCTTGGAGCGGTAAAATTGTCTATTTTCTGTTACATCGATAGACAAACGGTTTGTAACGTTGAATCATATGATAGTTTGTAGAGCAGCTTATGGATGTATTTTCCTGGCTAACGGAGGATTAGACCGTTAATTTCAGTAATGCGGCTTGAAGAGTGACTAGCATTGCAAGTAAGTTGAAATTCAATGATATGATTGTGTGAATTAAAGTTGGGTGACCTAATTATAATTTGACTGAAAGTTCAGTAATCAAAAATAAAATTAACCCATTTGTTGGTTAGTTCGATAAAATTATGTCTAGTACTATCTAATTTATTTTACTGAAATAGTCATCACGGTATACGTTTACACACAAGTGAAATAAGTCTACATTATTCATGATGATAATAAAAATATTTCAAACACTTTTCTTTAATTCAATCCAATTTTATGTAGGCTATATGAAGTACATAAAGACATGCAGGGCAATCCTTTAACAGAGGCTATATATTGAAAGTAATTTATCTAATTTTAAGTCCTTAAAATAAGCTAATTCAATGAAACTCTCTCCAAAACTCTTCTACAAAAAAACATAAACAAAAGTCAAGTCAATCGGACCCTAAGGGTTTATGTGTTTGATCCCTATTTTTTCCTCATTATAATGAGAAATATTATTGTAGGTGAATGAAATCTGATACATAAATCCGTTAATAAAAGAATTGAAAAAGCTTTTACTGTGTCGCTTAAGTTATATAGAAACTTCTGAGCCCAAGAGTTAAGAATAATAAGTTCTTCCTTATCAAAAATAGAATAACTGTTTAGAATAACAAAACATATTATACTTGTCGAGAAATTCCAAGTCATATGGATACGATCCTCATTGTGTATCTTGATTAATTGGATCGTTTCTTTTTGTGGATTCCTATACCAAGCTTTTGTAAATGTGTCTCCGAGTATTCCTTGATCATTTCGTCCAAGAAGAGGATTCCCTCTAATTCTATGAACTTTTCTAGAATATTATTAAAAAAAATTCAGATTACCCAGTATTCCACCAATTAGTAAACCAAGATTTCATACTTTTCGTAAATGAGAGAGAAATCCACCTAGACAAAACTACTATAGATGCAAAATACAGAAGATGAGTGAATGCTAAAATTACATTGTGTATGTAATAACATCTTCTATGCAGAGTAACTCTGCAACTTTTTTAGGGTTCATCTTGAGAATAAACATGAAACATCACTTTTATAATTAATAACATCTTATACCTATGTACTTGCATCATCTGATGATTTATCTAAAAGTCACTTTCTTGAGAATGAATATTTCTGCAACTAAATTATAGATTCCATGCAACTTTTTTACTTATGTAATGTTTTTGCATGCGTAAAACCATGCATCAAAAAGTTTCTTTTTATCAAAAGGGGCTATGCATTATCAGATCAGATCGGATTCCATCTGTGAAAAAAGTTATGCTCCTTTTGTGATCGATTCTATCTAGAAATTTTATAAGGGGTGGTATCAGATTCTATCAACTGTTGAGGTTCATATTTTATCAGTTAGTTTTATGTGGTATTCAATTCAATGGAATAAATAGGATGTCTATTCGACTACACGGCAGGATAAGGATATTCTGCAAGCCACGAACTTGAGTGGAACGTGTTAAATCCTCCTCTAAAAGTTGTAGTTTTTAAAGACAGTGTTGAAAATCATTCATTGATATTTCTATGTAGAGTTTGCTGTTTTCAAACCATTTTCAATTTTTAGTTTTGCAAAACATTGAAATCGTGTTTTATTTAGTATTTCTAAAAACTCATTTTTGCAAACAAGATTAAACTGAAAACCATTTTTGATTTTTTTAGTGTTTTCAGTGAAAATTTTGGAAATAATCAAAACATGGAAAACAAACGTTTAATAAAATTTTAAAAATTTAGAATTTTTAAAAATATAAATATAAAATTTTAACAAATAAAATTCTAAAATAAAATCTAAAAAAATAAAATCGATAAATTCTAAAAATTAAAAATAAAAATTTTGAAAAATAAAAATAAAATATAATATATTAAAACCAAAAATTCTAAAAAATTAAAATTAAAATTAAAAAGTAAAAATAAAATTAAGGATTCTGATAAAATATGATTATAAAAATTTCTAGAAAAATAAAAAATAAAAATTGTTCAAACTCTTAATGATAGTTAAATAAAAAAAATTAAAAATTTAAATGAACACAGATAAAAATATTCTCAATCCATGTCATTAATTTTTACTTTTATTTCTTATATTTTGAACTCAAGTTATTATTTATTTTTATTTTACTTTTGTAGCCAGAAAAAATATTGATCGATTCATTAACTTTAAATTTGTTCTATTTTTACCGAATAATCAATTTTATTGGTATAAAATGTCATAAAACAATTTTTCAAAATTTCATACTAAACATGTTTTCTAATTATATGTTTTAAGAAATAATTTTTCAAAATGAAAAATTAAACATGTTTTAACAATTTTAAAATAGACCCTCAAAGTAGAAAACTGAAAAATGAATTTAAAACTAAAAATTGAAAGTCATACCAAATGAGCCCTAAGTTTTTAAGATGGGTCAAAATGCAGAATGTGCTTGGATTTTTTTTTTAAAGCATATAACATATTCAAGTCTTACTGGATTAGCACAAAATGTCTCTATCGCTGGCACTCATGGTGCAAATCATTCATATTGCTTCAAACTTAATTTGCACCCTCATTTCAATCTTTCTTTGCAGAGTTGGTTCCTTCCATCTTATTACGTCAATCATTTTCCGTCAAATATGGGTAATTAGTACAAAATGTCTTTATCATTTGCTTTCATTATAGAAATCGTCTCATCGTTACAATTTTAGCATTGGGACCTTTACTGTCTATTTTCCAGTGTTCTAAAAAGCGTCCTAATGCGCCGCCTACGCGCGCTGAAGCGTGATGCGTGTCGGCCACGCCTCGCATTGCAGGCATGCGCCAAAAAATGCGGTCAACGCAAGTGTTGACCACTTAAATGCATAGAAAAACCCGTTTTTGAGCAATTTTCTTTTTAATTATAAACTTCTTAGCTTCCAGCCCAACAATGGCAGGCCCAGGAAGCGTATGTTTCTTTTGTTGGCCCATTCCTTTATAGACAAAATCCCTTGTGCTTCTTCAATAGAATTCCGATGTGGGATACTTTCATAAACTAAATCTCAGAACCCATGTGGCTTAGGCGAAGCAAATCAAGATTCCTTCTATGGCTGCTCTCGCCGTGAAAGCCAGCGTCGCTCTAGACAAAATGAACGCAGCCACCTCAACGCACCGGCGGAAGAGGAAGTCACGGATTTCACCAGTCATGGTTCTAGATCAAAATATCTAATCCTATCAGAAGAAAAGTTTTGCTAACAATAACAATGCAACGAAACCCTCAACGTCGGCACAATTAGGGGTTTCTAGATCCAGTTCTGTGAGGAAATTGCAGAAATACTCTTCTCAGCGGGCTAAACTGGTCGTTGAAACTTTCAATTGTTATTCTCTTTGGGTTTGAAGAAAAAGTGTCGTCATGATCTAACTCAGAAATTGAACTTTTTGTTCCTGCAGATTCCCAGTCTGATATTTCTTCTCGGCGGGCTAAACTGGTCGTTGAGCATATGCCACAGATCCTTCATAATTTGCAGAATTAGTAAACTTTTTGTTCATGCAATTTTTGAATATAATAAATGGCATCTTTGACAATTGCACAATTTTGAAGGATCTGTGGCATATGCTCCAGTTTACTAATTCTGCAAATTAATTTTTCGTTTCTTAGCTTGTGAAAATACTCCCACAAAAATAGGGAAAGGGCTTGGGAACCCTGGTCAGTCAGGGGGTAAACCTTGTTTGGTTGTGGCTGGATCCCCTTTTTTTGCTTTGGTTTTTTTGGGGTTTCTTTCTGGAAACCGTTTTGTATAGTTGTGCTTTGGGTGTTTTGCGATTGAGGAATTGGTGTGTTGGTGGTCTGCTGTGCATTGGGTTGGTTGGGTGTATGCTTCCTCAATTTGCACTTGGTGGTGTTTTTTTCGGCTTTGGAGTAATCTCGGTATTATGAATCGCCCATTTGGATGGCTAAAACGGTCATGGGCTAAATGTAAAAAATTATCATTTTTAAATTATTTTTTTAAGGTAATTTTTTTTTTTTTTTTTATGATATAGTAAAAAATCTATTTTTTTATATAAAAATATATTTAATATCTTAAAAATAATTAAAATAATATTAAAAATACGAAACGCATTATGGCGCTTATTCTTCGCATTGACACGCCTAAACTTGTGATTCTTGATTCTTGACCCCGACGCCTCGCAACGCATTACGCATTTTAGAACATTGCTATTTTCTCCATTAAAATATTGTAAAATGATTAATTTATCATTTTTTCGTCAAATATGGGTAATTTGGGCAAAACGTCCATATCATTTGCTTTCATTATGGAAATCGTCTCATCGTTACAGTTTTAGCATTGGGATCTTTAGATCAACCATTCTTTATGCAAAATGTTCTTACCATCTATTTTCTCCATTAAAATATTGTAAAATGATTAATTTACCATCATCTTTAAATAAACAAATTGAAAGAAATATTATATGAAAAATAATTGCAGTCAAAGCCCTAATTTTTTTAAATAATGCAAACGAGTCCCACTTATTATAATTTAAAACATATTAACAGAACAAAAATTCATTTAAAAAAAAGGGATTTCTTTTTCTTTTACATGGGTTTGAATTAGAATAGTTAGGATTGATATTTGGATTAAGATCTTGAATGAACCATCTAATGAAAGAAGAAACTCTATCTTTAGACATCATTTTGTGAGACTTTAGTGTGTGTGATTAACAAAAAGAAGATACGTACAAGAATTTGTTGAAAATAGTTAAATCCCTAAAAACTTATATAATTTTGCTAAAAATAAAAAGGTATTGGAATATGAAACTTGATCATAAGAAAATAGCTAAACCCATGTTTGATGGTCATTACTGAGGAAAAACGATGTTTTGAATAGTGATTTTTTTGGAGAATGTAATTAAGAAGTAGGAAAAAATTTAGATTCACATACAAAATATTTTATTGTGTGAATGTGTAATTGAAAATAAGTATGAAAATTAAAAAGTTTTGTTTTAAAGGGAGACAAACAAAGCTAAATCCCTAGACGGTGCCGCAATGGAATGGGAAGAATGGGTAGTGGTGGTGGCCGGTGACATGATGCGAAATTGGATTAAGAAAAAGAACCATTTTTTAAAATTTTTTTTGCTTTTCTATTTTTAATTTTTTTTTTACTTTTAATTCTCTTTTTAATTATTTTAAATTGGTGGTGGAGGGTTGGGGACGAGGGCAGGGTATGTGGGGTTAATAAGGAAGATGGGATATTTTTCTTTTGTCAGTATGTTTTAAATTATTTTACGTGAGATTCGTTTTTTACTTTTTAAAAATTTTGAAACTCCATATGCAATTTTTTTTTATATAATATTCTTTCTTTCTTTTCTATACATTTATTTAAAGGGGGCGAATTAGTTATTTTGCGATGTTTTAATGGAGAAAATAGGCGGTAAGAACCTTCTGCGCAAAAAAAGATCGATATGAAGACCTAAATATCAAAATTAAAATGATAGGAATAATTTGCGTAATGTAGACAAACGATAGTGACGTTTTATGCCAATTGCTCATATTTACCAGAAGAAATTGATTGAATGAGACTCAAAGGACCAACACCGCAAGAAAATGTTGAAATAAGGATGCAAATACTTTGAAACGATATGGACCATTTACGTAATTATGCAAACGATAAAGACATTTTGTGCTAATTATCATATCCATTTATGAAAATTGTCTGTGTAAATCCCGTGTAAATATGAAGGTGAATATTAAAGACCAAATTAAAATAAATAAATAAATAAATAAATATGTTTTATCTTTAACATTTTAAACTTTGAAATGAGGTGTTCCAAAATTTACCAACCGACTACAGTGTCTTGTATGCAAAAGAACACCCATAAAACTACTTGACCACTAGAAAGATGAGCGCACACACCAAATTCATTTTTTTTCCTTAATGGTCGTGAAAGTTTCGTGAAATAGTGGAAATAGTATAAAATCAATTTTCGTGGAATAGTCCACTGTAATACCATATTAAATCGCCACTAATCTAAAAATTCAAAATTCTAACTTTTAAATTGATTTGTTTAATTATATTTAAATTTTCACCAGAGAATATATTAGTGTTTGACGAAGAGATGAAGACTATGAAATGAATGTCATATTTATGAATACATTCTTTATTCTTCTTCTTTTGAAAATGAAGAATTATCCTTCAAATCTCATTGGATGATCTCATAAATATAGTGTATCATCGCATGTTCCTTTACATTATTGTTGTATTTAATCATAATTTTTTTTTTACCCAATATCATATTTAATGCTTTAATTAGCAAATGTGTCCTTATTGTGACTTTTTATGTTTTGTAGTGAAAATGTACTCTAGATAAAAGAAGTGCCTTAGTATGCATATAATTCAATTAAACTTAAAATATGTCATATGATATGTTTATTTTTTGTGTGCTTATCATTTTAGACTTGCTACTGTTATATGAATTGAACTTAGGCAAGTTTTTGGAAACATTCAATTTTTATTCATATGAAATAAAATTTATACATTCTAAATTAATTAATAAGTTGACATTAAATTGGAAGTTTTGACCACCTAATGAAGCCAATTTAGTGGGCTTGTAAATATCTAATTAGAGTAAATAACCCTACATGGAATGTCAAAGAATATAATTTGGATTTTTTCAATCGTTACACCTCTCTCTGCAAAATAAAATAAATTTTATTAATCCAATCCAAAACCGGGCATCCCCTTTCTCTTCCAATTTCTACTTTATTGTACATACACGCACGCACACACGCGCGCGCGCACACACACACACACACACACTATAAAAGAGAATGAATGAAGTCTGAAGATCACTTCAAGTGTGATTTAGCAGGAGATAAATCATCTTCAAGAAAGTTTTAAGATTATCCTTGTATTTTTAAAGTTTTCTTTATCAATATTGTAATCTTTCAATATCATTCTCAATCTTGTAATTTTCAAATTTTGTTTATCTAATAAATTTACCTTTATTTCTCAAAATTATCACTCTCTATATTCTTGAGCCTTCCCCCTGTCTTTGAGTCTTCTTTGGTATCAGAACCATAAGAGTTTAGAGTAAGTTTATAGTGTCAAACTATTTTAGATACCATGTCAAAGGTGAAACTGGTGTTAGCATGAATGTCTACTGAAGCATTGGTCAGCCGTGTTGCCGGAGTAGATGTTTAGGTGGTCTCGTTGTAGGCTTTGCAAAGCTTCAGTCTATCTTGTAGCATTGTGTTTACAGTAGTAAGTTATTGTTTTCTTATCTCTATTCAATTATGTCGTTTATGTCAAACATGTTTAGTAAAGGTAGTGTTTTAAACCATAGGGACGATAATTTGTCAATTGTTTTTCAAAATGACGATGAAGAAATTAGTCAAAATAGTGCATCTCATGCATCTACATCAAATGATTTTACTACAAATGAAATTCAAATAGTTCAAATTGAACAAAAACTTTAAAATTGGACTATTCCAAAGGTAGATAAGAAATCTATCTATGAAATAGATAGATTTGATTTTCATCAAGATTATATTATCAAAACTCTTGAACAAAACATTCCCATAAAAAAACAAACTATTTCTATAAATCTATTTTCAAAGGATACTATTCAAGCACATAGAAAGAAATTTAAATGTCTTCATTTGAGTCTTGTTCAAATTACTGTCAAACCATTGTTTAGACTTGGTATAGACATTCCTATTCTTTTAACCTTAAGAGATAAAATGCTCCTAAGGATTGAACATTAATTACTTTTCATGTTCGAGTCTAATCTCGAGAGTGGTCCTATATTTTCAAACTGTTATCCAAAATTTTCATATAGTCTTCAAGATAGAGCTATTCTTAATGCTCTTAATCGTCATATTCAAACCAAGAATTTTGATATTGATGATCGTTCAAAAGCTTTTGCTTTAATATATATAATATATTAAGAGCTTATGAACACTCAATTCAATATTCGTGCTCTCAGATCTTCACCAAGAGATGAAAGTCTTTTGGTCGAAGTCAACCCTCTTCATTCAAACATTATGATTCCCAAGAGAATTCCTTGAAATCTCCAATTTAGAGGACTTGAATGGGACTTTGAGAATGCTCAAAATCATGTCCCTGCTTCTATTCGGAAAACTCCAGATCAAATTATTTTATTTTCGGATGGACATGTCAAAGTTATTTTTGATAAACCCTCCTTCTCAAATACTTTTCAAAGGTCTTATATTTTTAGATCCGATTATAGATCTAAGCATACTTTTCAATGTGCTAAATTTTCAACATCTTCTTTAAAAGAAGTTGATTTCAATCACACTATTCCAAAACCTCATTATGGTAGTACCGATAAAGAAAATGAATCAGAACAACTTGGTTCTCCAACTTTATCTGATATGTTACCCTCATTAGAAAGACTTGATCAACAATGCAATGTAATTTTTTCTAAAATTGATAGAAGGAATGAATTCAAAAATGATCAATCTACTAATGTCAAAAGTTTTAGAAAATAATTTTAAACAAGTTTTTCAAAAGAAGAATTTGATGCTTTATCAGAAGATTTAAGTTTTTAAGAGTGGACGTATTTCAAAGTTTACAACAAAAAATCAACTAAATAAAAAACTATTCAAAAACTCCTGAGGGTGGAACTTTTCAAACTATTCATCATCTTATACAAGAAATAGTTGTTTATCAATGAAACACTAAAGTTCTTGCTTCCCCTCTCAAAATGATACATAATGAATCTGAAGTCATTGCTAAGGGTATAAAAAATATTCAAATCCAGAACAATTATACAAATGTTGTTCTACAGTCTGTGTGCTCTCAGCTTAACAGAATTGAAACCAATTCTGATTTTGAGAAATCTTCTTCAAAAATCATTAAAGAGGGAAAAACCTTATCAATTCTTTATTCAAATCTCATCCTTGGAGTATGATCCCTCAAATAGGAAAAATTAGATAATGAGACCAAAGTTCAACAAGAACTTGCTACTCAATTATCTAAATTATCCTCTCCATCAAAGAATATAAATACTATTGATAATCTTGTAGCTCAATTCACTGATAATGAAATTCCTCATATCAATAAATTAGGCCGAAAGAATCAATATTCAAATATTCATCCCTATTATCCTTGATAAGTGTGTTTTTACACACTTATTTAGCACTTTTTGCATTTAATTGGAATTTAAATTGAGTTGATTTCTACGCATAATTGTGTAATTTTGTATGTTTGTAGGTTTGATACCCGAATTCGCGAAGAACGGAGTGAAAAGATGAAGAAAGGGACTAAAAGTGTACAAATTGGTGAAGTTAGGGACCAAGTTGTACATGCCACAAAGATGAAGGAGCAAATTGAAATGAAAGTGAAATTATGAGGACTAAATTGTACAAGAGCCAAAGTTGATATTATCTTGTGTTTTTGACCAATTATATGAGTTTGCTTAGTAGTTAAGTATTAGACTTACATTATCTTACCTTATTTTATTAGTAGATATTTTTTAGATATTTTATCAACTTATTTTCCCTTTAAATATACTACCTTGTACTCACACTAGACAACGAACTCTCCCCTCCCCCTTTTCACACGTTTTTTCCTCTCTTTTATTTCTCTTTTTATTTTTATTTTCTTTATTTTAGTTTCTTCTTGGTTCATTGGTGAAAGATCAAGGAGATTTCAAGCATAGAAGTTGGAAAGATTGGTGAAGGGAATTCCAAAGCCTATCTTCAAAGGGTTGTATCATTCACTTTGGTTTGCTTTCATTATTTTCCAATTTGTGTAATGTATTGTATAATAAATCTCCTTGTTATTATGTTTATGAAGATGAACTAAGTAAGTTTTGTTGGAATTTATCTAGTAACTTAACCTAATGCTTCATTAAATGTCAATTATATGTTTTTTAGAATTTTATTATGCATTGATTATCAAAATAATAGTGTATCAATCATCATGTTTAAAATGATTTCATTTAATTGACGACTAGATGAAATTGTTAGGTTTTACATCATTTTTGGTGACGCTTAAATGATTGTAATTATTTTAATGCGATTTTTGTAAAATAGTTGCATTAAATAGACCGAAATGATTGATGCCATGGGTTTGCTTGGTGTTCCAGGCGCGTCTAGGGGATGTAGAGATACACACCTACCTCATGTGATCCGCTGAGTATTTTCACAGAAAATCATGCTGTTGGTTATGTTTGTATCGACATAGAGATATGCGGTACAGATACGCCGATTAGGGTTAATATGACCTCGAGAGGGGGTATTAACTAAAACAGGAAAATCGGGTCTAACTATTGTATTTTGATAATTAGCATTTGCACGTGATCGAATCGACATTAATGAAGTATAGGTTAAGCGAAACATAAATTCCAACATCTTTTCAAAATCGAACCTTTTTACCTTTTTATCTGTTATTTTATCAGTTTTTAGTCTAACTGTAGTTTTTTTAGAATTTTTAAATCATTTGTTAAATCTCTGTGTGTGTCTTTCGTTAAAATTAAAACTGATAAACGTCGAATTGTATTCCACACTCTCTGAGGGATCGACTTGGACTCTTTAGGTCCACTTTTACTACTTGTTCTCGACCCGTGCACTTGCGGCATAGAATCACACGCGAACAATCCTCAACACACTTTTCCAGATATGCTTTTTGAAGAAAAGATGAAATTTCAAAAAACCTTTAATGGTGAGTCCATTGTTAAATGGAACATAGACGGTTTAACCGAATATCAGATCATTCAATTAATGAAAGTCATGTCTATGTGCTATAAAGCATATGGCTCTAAAGGCGTTGACCTTAAATCTGCAACCAACAATTTGGTTATAGGATTTATAGGCTAACTCAAACAGTGGTGGTACAACTACCTTGAGCAAGAAGATTGTGACGAGATTTATGAAGCTATTAATGATAATACTGGTGAAAATGATAGCTTCGCAACTCTTGTCTTTAGTATTATCAAAGATTTTATCGGAACTCTTGTTGATATACTCAATAGACAATCTGATATTCTCATGAATCTCAATTGTCCTAAACTCCATGTCTTTCATTGGTAAAAATACATGTTTTTAACGTGTGTCTTATTAAGCGAAGATTGCAATCAATCTTATTGGAAATAAAATTTTATATCTGGACTTCCAAAGCTCTTTACAAAAAGAGTTAGAAATTCCATCAAAAGTCAACATAAGGATACTATTCCATAAGCTGATCTTACATATAGAGAAATTATCAAGTTTGTCAATAAAGAAGGACTTGCTCTATGTAATGATCTCAAATTAAAAACCAAATTGAAATTTAAGAGGTCTGA
This sequence comes from Fraxinus americana, assembly GCA_035079005.1. Classification (NCBI taxonomy): domain Eukaryota; kingdom Viridiplantae; phylum Streptophyta; class Magnoliopsida; order Lamiales; family Oleaceae; genus Fraxinus; species Fraxinus americana. The sequence goes on along the minus strand of CM068708.1, from coordinate 17,288,794 downwards.
AAGCCATAAGGAACTCGGATCATTCTGCGAACAATATGGTTTTGAGAAAATTACTCATCCTTCTTCAGAGTTAAAGAAAAAAATTTTTCATTCTCATATGAAGAGAAAAACATTTCAAAAGGAAAGAAGTTCACAAAAACCTTCCTATTCAAAAAAACTTTTCTAAAAAACAATTTTCAAAGAAAATGTTTTCAAAAAATTCCAATGTCACTTGCTGGAAGTGCAAATAGTCAGGACATTATTGTAATAAATGTCCTATGAAAGGTAAGATTAATAATCTTCAAGTTGATAAAGATATTAAACTTGAACTTCTCAATTTACTCAATTCAAGTTCTGAAGGTGATTCTTCTAATTCGGAATTAGAAATGGTGTATCAATATCAAGAAGACTCAGATGTTGAAACCAATTCTACTGAATCTTCCTCAACCAATCAAAATAAAGAAATTGTGATTGTAAAACCATAAATGTTCTTACTTAAGAAAAAAAACTTATTCAAGAAATAGTTGAGAAGATTGAGAATTTTAAACTTAAGAAAAAGTTTAACTTTCTCCTACCCTCAAAGTCAAAATCCTCAGCTGAACCATATAGTATGCAAAGCATAATCAATAGGTTTAAAGCTAAATCCTCAAAATCCTACCGTTCTAATTTAAGATAAAAAAAAATTAATGAGATGAAATCTCAAATTTCTACCCTCAAGTATCATGAAAGATGTTAGAATAGAAGTTGTTCTCTTAAAAGCTAAACAAGAGAATACAACCAATACTGACTCTGATTCTTCTGATAAAGAAGACGTCTCTTTTCAAACTTCAAAAACTTATATTATCTCTCAAACTGAAGAAGAAAATGTTAATGTTATTAACCGAATTCAATTTCAGAAATGGTACTATAATATGACCATTATTGTTAATAAAGAGTTCAAACTGCATACTAGAGTTTTAATTGATTGTGGTGCTGATCAAAATGGCATTAAGGAATGATTGATCCCTACAAAATATTTTGAGAAAACCACTAAACGTCTTTATGGTGCCAGTGGTAAAAAGCTCAAATTTAATATAAATTTTCAAAAGCTCATGTTTGCAACTCATTATTTGTTTCAAAAATATATTTTATTTGGTCAAAGATTTGGACCAAAAATTAATTCTTGGAACTCCTTTTATTGTTCAAATTTATCTTTTCCAAGCTGATTTAAAAGGACTAACTACAAACATTTTTTGTCAAGAAATTGTTTTCAAATTTACAAATCTTCCTTCTTACAAAGATGTTAATACTTTGAAAGAAATTTCTATTTTAAAGATTATTAACAATATAAATTTCAAGAAAAAATACATTCAATTCTTAAAAGAAAAGATCAGATTTCAAAGAATTGATGAATAGTTGAAAAACCTCTCAATTATTGAAAATTCTCTCTTTTTCAAAAGCGTATTGAGAATGAGATATGTTCAATCCAAATGCTTTATGGGATAGAAAAAAAACATGTCATTTCTCTTCCTTATACTTCTGATTTTCATGAAAGTCCCATCCTATTCAAATCACTGGCGGACTTGGGGGGTGGCCTGGGGGGCACGTGCCCCCCCAGGATTTTGGGAGTTTTTTTTTTTTTTTTAATGAAATGAAAATTATAACCCAGTCCCCAACTTTCTTCCCTTCTTCATTTGAAACATTTCCATTTTCTCCCGTCTCTCTCTCTCCACTCGTCGGACTCGACGAAAACTATCTCCAAAACGGCAAAACAGCGTCTACTCCGGTCACCCGCCGGTCACTCCAGTCTCCAATCTCTCTCAGTCTCTCCCCATTCCAACTAGGCACTGGATTCATCATTCATTTGTCATTGCAGTGCCTAGTGATTGTTCGCACTTCTCACAATTGCACCACTCTGCACCTCCACAGTCCACTCCTCCACTGCTGGCACCACTTCGCGCCTCCACTCCTCTGGCCTCTCTGAGCTTCTGCGTCTCCGACACTCATGTGAGGTAAGGTTTCGAATTTCCACGTTCAGTTAACTGTAATTCTGTTAATGTTATTGAGGCAAATGAATTGTGGTCTGTGTTATTGAGGTAAACGAATTGTGTTAAATTATTATTCCTGATTGTGTTATGCTGATTTAGGGATTTAGGGTTTTTGGGAAATTGATAAGGATTTAGGGTTTTTTTTTTTTATTATTTAGGGTTTTATTGGAAATTGATATAATTAGGCCGATTTAGGATAAAGCAATTGATTTTATTGAGAAGGCAATTGCCAATTTTGATTTAGGGATTGATTTTTTTTTTCTTTTGTTTGATTTAGGGATTTAGGGTTTTATTGGAAATTAATATAATTAGGCCGATTTAGGATAAAACAATTGATTTTATTGAGAAGATAATTGCCAATTTTGATTTAGGGATTGATTTTTTTTTTTTTTTTATCAGTTATGGACAAATACTTTAAACTTAAGTCGCTTTCTTCTAATGAGCAACATACTGACGAAAGGAATGTTCGAGAGAAAAGTGATAAAAATAATGTTGATGTTGATGTTGATGTTGGAGAAGTTGGGGATGTAGGAGTTGGGGATGTTGATGTTGCAAATCTTGTCGCCGATCCTGAATTGAGAGTTCCAATACAGAATTATGATGTTAAAGATCGAGACATGATTCGAAGAGCGTATGTCCAAAGGGGTCCTTGTCAGCCTCGCAATCATTCGTTTCCACCCACAAGAATGGGTAATAAAGATAGGCAATTTTGTGCTTCGTGGTATGATGAGTATCCTACCTGGTTGGAATATAGTGTGGCGAAAGATGCAGTATTTTGTTTTTATTGCTATCTGTTCAGTTCGAGTGATCGTTCTTTTCTTACCGATGGATTCTCAAATTGGAAAAAGAAGGAAGTTCTTAGAAAACATATTGGGGCTTCAAGTAGTGCACACAGTCAGGCTCGAGTCCAATATAAATCGTTCAAGAATCAAGAACAAAGTATTCGATCCTGTCTCGTTAAGCAATCGAATTAAGCTCGAACAGATTATAGAATTCGATTGAGTGCGTCAGTTGATTGTGTTTGATTTCTTCTACGACAAGGTATAGCATTTTGAGAACATGATGAATCTGAAGATTCAAACAATCAAGGAAACTTTCTTGAATTACTACATTGGTTGTGTGATCGTAATGCTGAGATTAAGGACGTTGCTTTGACGAATGCACCTGAGAATTTCAAATTAACATCACCGCGAGTGCAAAAAGATATTGTGAGTGCTATTGCTTCTGAATGTCTAAATGTAATTATGAAAGATGTTCGTGGTAGTTTCTTTTCAATTTTAGTTGATAAATCTCGAGACATTTCAGTTAAGGAGCAAATGTCGGTTGTTATTCGTTATGTGAAGAATGCGCAGAATGCGCGTGTATTGGAACATTTTGTTGGTGTTCGTCATGTTTCAAGTACCACGGCTATCTCACTAAAGGCTGCAGTTGATCAATTATTCTCTGAACATAGTTTAAGTATATCGAACTTGAGAGGTCAAGGATATGATGGAACTAGTAACATGCAAGGCGAGTATAATGGCCTCAAAGCACTTATTTTGAAAGAAAACCCAAGTGCATACTATATTCATTGCTTTGCTCATCAACTTCAGTTAGCTCTTGTGGCTGTGGCACAGAAACACCCAAAGATTGAAACTTTCTTCACTACAGTACACAGATTGGTGAATGTTGTTGGTGGATCGGCTAAAAGGAGTGATCTTGTTCGAGAGAACCAAATGTTGAAAGTTCTTGAATCACTCAGTGTCGGTGAATTACCAAGTGGACGAGGTCTCAATTAAGAAACTACTCTTCAACGTCCTGGTGATACACGTTGGGGCTCTTACTATGGTTGTTTAATTAACTAGATTCTCATGTTTTCAACCGTAGTCGACGTTGTTAAGATGATTGCGACTGACACTACAAAGACCAGAACAAGAGGTGATGCTTGTATTTCACTTGAGTTGATGTTAAAATTTGAATTTGCATTTAATCTACATCTCATGAAAAAGATTTTGGGGATTTCAAATGAATTGTCGAAAGCCTTACAACGAAAAGATCAGGATATTGTCAATGCCATGCGATTGGTGCAATTATGTAAAGTACGACTTCAAACGATGAGGGATGATGGATGTGAGTCTTTTTTTGAAATTGTTTGTTCGTTTTGTGAAGCTCACAATATCAATGTTCCCAACCTGGATGATATATTCATAACTCTAGATCATTCGCGACGTGAGACAATGACAAATTTGCATCATTATCGTGTGGAAATGTTTTATGCTATCATTGATATGCAACTTCAGGAGCTGAATGATCGTTTTTCTGAGGTAAATAGTGACTTGCTCATTTGTGTTGCGTGTTTGTCTCCAAATAACGCATTTGATACTTTTGACAAGAACAAAGTGATTCGACTATGTCAGTATTATCTTGCAGATTTTGACGCAGCAGATATCTCAGAACTTGATGATCAATTGGATACATATATTCTTGACATGCGCACATCCGAACATTTTCAAGGATTACAAGGTATTAGTGATCGTGCACAGAAGTTGGTTGCGAAGAATAAACATAAAATGTATCCATTGGTCTACAATCATCTGACATTAGCCTTAGTTCTTCCCGTGGCTACTGCTACAGTCGAGAGATCATTTTCTGCGATGACTTCTGTCAAAAATTATCTGCGCAATCGAATTGGAGATTAATGGTTGAATGATAGTTTGATTGCTTATATTGAGAAAAATGTATTTGACAAGATTGAAAATGATATAATTATGGAACGTTATCAAAATATGAGAACACGTAGAGAACAATTGTAATAAAATATCTCTTACTTTAATTTTTTCGTTACTTTTTGAAAGTTTGATTGTGCCCCCCCAACATAAAAAGTCTGCTTCCGCCCCTGATTCAAATGAATAAGGAGTTACTTGATCATTGCATCAAAGAAATCAATGATTTACTAGATAAAAAGCTTCTCCGTCAAAATAAATCTTATTGGAGTTGTTTGGCATTTTATGTCAATAACTCTGCTGAGATTGAGCGAGGAGCTCCTCGTTTAGTTATCAACTACAAACCATTCAATAAATCTCTTCAATGGATGAGATATCCATTGCCTCAAAAGAAATACCTATTAAATACGTTATTCAAAGCTATTATCTTCTCAAAATTTGATGTGAAGTTAGGTTCTGGGAAATTTAAATTAAAGAAGAAGACATATACAAGACTGCATTCAATGTTCATTTTGGTCAATATGAATGAAATGTTATGTCATTCGGTCTAAAAAATGGTCACTCTGAATTTCAAAAAATTATGAATGATATTTTCAATCCTTATTTAAATTTTATCATTGTTTATATTAATGATATTCTAATTTTTTTTCAGTACATTCATTCATGTCATAAAAAATAATGGTTTAGTAGTTTCTGCTAAAAATGTTGCTTTACGTCAAACAAGCATTAGGTTTCTAGGACATAACATTCATCTAGGAAACATTACTCCGATTCAAAGAAGTCTTAACTTCGCCGACAAATTTCTTGATGAAATCTTAGACAAAAAAAAGTTTTCAAAGATTTTTAGGCTGTGTCAATTATGTAGGAGACTTTATCAAATAACTAAGAATCCTATGTGCCCTTCTTTTCAAAAGACTTCAAAAGAACCCGATCCCATGGAGTCATGAGCATACCGTGGCTGTACAAAAAGTCAAAAGTATACTGTGTCTGTCAATCCTAGATCACACCGCCTCAATTATTGTTGAAATTGATGCGTCTGATATTAGTTTTGGTGGTGTCTTAAAGCATATTCCAAAAGAGCATAGTCAGGAACAGCTAGTAAGATTCCATTCTGGAGTATGAACTAGCCCTTAAAAGAACTATTCCACTATAAAAAAGAAATTTTATCGACCGTGTTATGCTTTTCAAAATTTTAAGATGATTTAGTTAACAAATAATTTATTTTAAAAACAGACTGTAAAGCTTCAAAGGACGTCTTACAAAAAGACATAAAAAAATCTTGTTTCAAAGCAAATTTTCGCAAGATGGCAAGCAATTCTATCTTTTTTTGATTTTGAAATCCTATTTATACAAGGATCATCAAACTTTATTGCAATTTTTTTCACAAGAGAGTTTCTGCAATACAAAGAGAGAAAAAAGTAAGATGGATTATTCTTCCTCAAAAAAGAAAAATAAGAAAAAGTCTTCAATCCTCATTCTTTCAATAGAAGACTATATTCAAAATTCATTTCAATGATCAAAATATGAAGAACATAGTGCTTCAACTTCTCAAAAAACCACGTTAACTTCAAAAACCCCATTTTTACAAAATACTCAGAGTAAAAAACCCTCTAAAGAAAAACCTTCAAATTTTAAGAAAGCCCTTCAATTAGGATATAGGAAATTACCAGATGTCAATCCCCCTCCATTATTTAATTATTTTACCAAATCCATTCATATACCCGTCTTTGAAATGGAGACATCATGGATATATAGATATTTTTCTCTTGAAAAATGTCTTCAAAACATTTTTCCAAAAAACTTCCATTTCATGCTCAAAAATATCAAAAAATTAGGAGCTTATTATGAACATATCCTTATAAAATCAAGATCAGCCATAATAACGCATACTCCTAACCCCAAAACAAAAAATGATATTTATTTTTCAAAAATTTCAATTCAAAAGGTACTGTCATACAAAGATTAGGGATAGAACCCATAGAAGGAGAAGAGAATGCGTCTCTTAAAAGACGATTCATTCGAACCGCTTTTCAGTTATTTTGACTATCAAGAGGTCTAATTTAATATTTTCTATTTTAGACCAGTAACACGCTCTTGGTTTATTTTTTTAATCAAAATTGTATTTCAAAATTTTCAAAATGGTTTCCAAATTGGTTCGAACATTTTGGTTTTGATGAGAACAGTTACTACTGTAGACACAATGTTACATGATAGATTGACGCTTCGCAAAGCCTACAACGGGACCACCTAAAAGCCTACTCCGACCACACGGCCGACCAACACTTCAATAGACATCCATGCTAACACCAGTTTCACCTTTGACACGGTATCTAAAATAGTTTGACATTGTAAACTTACTCTAAACTCTTATGGCTCTGATACCAAAGGAGGGCCGAGGACGGGGGAAGGCTCAAGAGTATATAGAGTGATAATTTTGTGAAATAAAGGTAATTTTATTTGATAAAAAAAAAAAAAAACTTTAAAAATACAAGGATGATCTTAAAGCTTTCTTGTAGATGATTTATCTTCTGCTAAATCACACTTGAGGAGGTCTGCAGACTTCATTCTATTTTATAATTGAAACTTCAGATTTGAAACAAAATTGAATTGTATTAAAAGAATCGTGAAGGACGATTTGGGGAGCACAAATATTTATTAGTATATTTTATATTACAATACTCTTGTTAATATGTGTAAGCATGTCATCATTAGTTGTATAAGGTGTAAATTATTGTTGATTCTTACAATTCATTTCGTAAATTTGATGTTATTGCCTTGCAAGCCAACTTTGAAGAATTTTTTGAATTATGCTAAAGTAAAATATTGGGGTGGAGTTTTAATCAATATATTCCTATTTCTATATATCTTAAGCATGATGTATCAAAAACTTGGACTGATAATTGGAATCATACTTGAAAATTTGAGTTTCAACATTTTTAAATATATTTTATTTTCTTTAAAATTACTTATCGTAATATTTGTTCTTTTATATCTTAGGAACTATATATGAATTGTTATGAAGTCGTTTTTCCAAGAAATTAATTTACAACCATGCTACAAATACAATTTTTTTGACATCAAGTTTGACAATGTGCCATGTGTTGAAGGTTGAGTGGCCAGTTTTTAAACACCACACACTTTCTTGCCCATTCGAATTTGAATTAACATGAATTATCAAATTCTTTGTCAACCATGGATTGTACACAAAGTATTATTCATTAATTTATATGTGTTCTCTAAGTTACTTTATCAGACTGTGTCAATGCTGACAAAACATGTAACCCAAATTGTAAAATAGAAAATGTGGATCAAATCATCAAATAATGATTTAAAATCTTGTAAAGCTTTGTGCATGATCGTCTATCATTTTTCTGAAAACTTTTGTTCTATATTAACTTTTTGTTTCTGAAATAAAATTCCATTCGTCCACGTTGCACAAAAATTTCAGCAACGAGAAAATTTTTTATCGATCACTTTGAAAATTAAGAAAAAATTCTTTGACTCATTTAATTACATATATAATTTATTTGGTACTTTATCACCCGTTAGAAAGATATTGATTAACTTCATAGACTATATTAAATTTTTTCATTAATAGAAAATTATTTGATTTTTACTTCGCCTTTTTAAACTTAGAATTATGTTATTTATGTATCAAGTGTTTAAGAATCTTTTATGGCAAAAATATGAATGTATGTTACATATTTGATCTATTCGATTGATGTGACATTCTTAGATGTGTTTATATGTTATATATAGGGTGCATGAAGTAAAATAAAAAAGATTATAATTCGATATTTGGGAAAATATCTTAGTAGTTAAATAAATATGATGAGTCTATTGAAGTTTCTTAATAAATATTAGTGATGATTTCGAGACTTTTGACGCGTTGATTTTGCATGCTGCTAGGATACTTCTTATTTTAAAAGTAAATTGAAAGAATTTTCAATTAAATAAACTTCTCATTGTGTTGATACTTAAGTTACGATGTTAAATGTATAGATGTGTTATAAGATAAATTGTTATTGTATAAACAATATATTCTATTATTGTTGTATGTCTCATAAATGCATATCAATCATATTCACACATGTCAATGCATCAATTAGCATGCATAAAGTAAAGTTCCCAGAAATGAAGGGGCTGTTCTATTTGTGTTTCAACTTTATGTTCTGAATTTTGTATTTTGAGTGTTCATTTTGAGATAGTTGAAAATGTGTTTTTCTGACATTTTGAAAAATTGTTTTCAAAAATAAAAAAAATGGACAACCTTCGCTGCTTATAATTTTTCCGCTTTACTGTAAACTCCGAATTCCCAAATCTGAAAATCACCGTGTTCGCTCGTCGCTCCAACTATGGTTGAAGTATTGAATGCTGCAGCCGAGGACCTCGACCGCCGTAGAGATCACAGCAACAACGAAAAATCCACTGTCACTGCAGCTGCTGCTGCTGACGCTGAACTGAATGCGAATTCGCAGCCTCCCCCTTCGTCGAGAACATGACTATCGGGAGCAACGCGATGACAGAGACATTGACCGACTGCCTCGACGTGAACACTACGACCGAAACTGATCCCCGCCCCCATGTGCGAGGGATTATCATAAGCGTGGGAGGAGACCTAGCCCTCCTCTCCCACCTTATTGAGACCGACGAGGAGGTGGAGGCAGTGCTGTGCACTCGCCTCCTTCAAGATAATCGCCTCCATTTCTGGCTTATAAAAATCTAGGAGAGATGATGGGTTTGTTGGACGGAGATGGAGTTCTAGAGGACAAGGGTATGGACCTGGGTATCGTAGTTTACTTTCCTAATTTTCGCTTGTCCCCAAATTTAAAAGCTCCAGTGGTGTCGCACGACCTTGGGCATCTCCGTATGTGAATTTTTTGGCAGCAGTGCAGTGGTAGGTCGCTGCGGTGCAATGGTGGTTGGGTCGCAGTGGTTGTTGGCGGTGATAGAAAACACCGAAAACTCATTTTGAAAATTTGACTTGATTATAACTGAAAACACCAAAAACGACAAAATTGTCGTTTTGGGTTTTCTTTGTAAATTTTTAACTTGTTTTCAAAAACGTGTTTTCAAAAATAGAAAAGAGAACGTGTTTTCACTATTTTGAAAAATCGAAAACAGAAAACGGCTTAAAAACGATAAAGAGAAGATGCCCGAAAAGTATCTTTTCTAAATCATAATGTGACAAAGAATATTTTAGAAAAGATATGTATCCCAAATTTTTAAGAAGCATATGACTATGCTAAGAAAGGTGTGAGTGAAAATGAGGTGTGAGAGACCCATGCACTCATTTAATGATAATGTTGAATGTTAATAGCTTGTGGTACTACCGGTAGATTGAATATGATTCAAAATAATAATGGTCAGTTGCATTTTGATCGACTAGACAACGACAAAATTGACCGGACAATGTTAATGTTTTTAGATAAATGATAAAAGAAAAAAGGGATGCATATTTTCAAAAGCAAAATTATGTAAATAAATGCATATCATAAACATGCATCAAGTGCTTGAGATTTGCATACTGGGCGATTAGCTTATTCCAAGTTATCCCTCTTCTTTTTCGGATGACGAAGGACAAATGATCCGAGACTATTAGTTGTGGTGAGATAGAATTAGTACTAAAACATATAAATAGTGACATCGTTTTGAAATAAATTATTATTTTTAATTTAATTGTCTTATATTATATGAGTATAAAAGTTTTCTATAAATTCTTTTCATAAATAAAAGTCATTCATGTTTATTATATTAAAGAAAAATAAAATCATTTTGACATTTATGATTTTAAGAGAAAATTAAATACTTTTAAGTATATGATATCTAGATTTGGGGGGTTACATTTGTAAAAGTAAGATTTGAGTAAATTTTGTAATCACATGTTGAATCAGAACATTTAAAGCATAGCTCAAATTTCGGAGCTGACTATAGGGTTTGTGTACAAATATAATTTGAGGAAAGCTCGGCTCCACACGAATAGATTATAGATTTTGTCTTTTTTTGGAAGTTAGAGATACGGAGTACATTCAGTTTCGAGAGAAGAAATTTTTGAACTTCTAAGCGATCTCCACAGTTCCCTTAATCCAGTTTCCACATTCTTGAACAATTCTTTTCCTAATAATCGTAACAATCAATTCTCTAATCCACCCCAATCCCCTCGGAGCCCAAAAAAAAAAAGAAAATTTTACGTGAATTGTGGAACCAGTTTCAATAAAAAAACCCAAAAAAGAAAAATGTTGGCAATTTGATGGATACATTCACGAACAAATTATAAGATGCACTCATCAATGGATATATTCATATTTTTGTGTGTATTCTTTCAGATTGTCCTCTGAAGCATAAGAATTTCTGCCAAGTTGCTGTCCATTGAAGCCAATAATTTCATTTGTTTTTAGGTTCCTAAAAAAAGGAAAAAGATATATCCCTTCTAACTTGCTTTTGATTCTATATATTATTTTCTTTTTTGTTTCATTTTTCATCCCCTTCTCCCTCCTATTTTCCCTCCTATATATATCTCCCTTCATGCTCAGAGGTCAAACAACACCTCCCAAATTCTTAGCTTATGATTTTGTGTTCAAACATAAGCTTTCTTGGAAAATTTCCTTCTTGGTTATTTAGTGGTTTTTCTTTCTGAAATTTTAGAGACACTGTTTTTCCTCCTGTTTTACTCTATTTCCTATAGAAATGGCACCTACAAGTGATCCCATCAATTCAATTTTCACTGTTCTTAAGCCAAGTGTTAGGAGGAGATTCACTGATTAGCATCAGTAAACAACAGAATATATGCAAAGAGGTAACAAAACCGAACTGAAATTAAGGGTAGTAAAATCGAACACAAAGCATAAACCGCAAGAATCAGAATCTGCTATAATAGAACTCAATCAAATTTAAGAATACCGAACAATGAACTTCGAATAAAGTAAACTTATCTTTTATAGCAAAACCACAAGCCAAACTCCCTAAGTCAGTGCTTCATTTACACAAGACAGAACACCGCCATGCTCGAATCAGAGCCAAGATGAAGATACAAAAGTATGGCACTCAGACTTGACCGATTATTACACAAAATAGTAGATCTCTCTTCACAACTCACGGTTCACACAAGAACCAAAACCTCAAACAGAAAATCACACAAGATTTACAAGCTATTGAGAGAAATCAGAAATAAAAGGAGTATTTTATTTCTACAGTGAAGAAGAACTCGAGAGAACGGCGCACACAGAGTAAATGGAAGAATCTCGAACCCAGAAGTTAGTCTCAAACCCTAGAAGACCCGCTTTTATATGAGTCACCTAAAGGTCATCCATCCAACGGTGTAGGAGGCGACACTTGGCGACATCACGAGCGTTCAAAATCAGGTAAGATGAAAAACACGGTTTCAACAGATTTCCCAAAAACACGTTTTTCCAATAAATCAATAGATCAGTTGGGCTGGACTTCAATTCCAGCTGGGCTTCCAAGTTTAGGCCCAATGGTCTTTGCATCATTGTGCCAAAAATCCTTTCACCAAGCAAGAGGGACAATCTTTTTGAACTTTTTGATGACAGACTTTTTGTGAGAAATGTGCCATTGCTGACTGAAGTTCCAGGCAATGTCACCTTCAAAAGTTTTTCCTCCATATGCCAAACCTCTGAGGCTCCTCTTTCACTTATCCGTCGAGTCGAGTCCCTTTCTTACAAGGGTGGATTCCTAGGATTTAAGAAAGGGGAATCCTCAGACAGGTTGATAAATTCACTGGGGAAATTCAGTGGAAAGGAATTCGTCAGCATTTTCAGGTTCAAAACATGGTGGTCTACTCAATGGGTGGGGAAATCGGGCTCAGATTTACAGATGGAAACACAATGGGCTATGAAAAGTGTACCTGAAATAAGGTCTTATGTTGTAATAATCCCAATAACTGAAGAGAAATTCAGGTCTGCACTTCAGCCTGGACTCAATGGACATGCTATGATTTGTGCCGAGAGTGGCTCATCAAAAGTGAAAGCATCATCTTTCGATGCTATTGCTTATATTCATGTTTCTGAAAATCCTTACACTTTGATGAAAGAGGCTTATAGTGCAGTTAGGGTTCATCTGAATTCATTCAAACTTATTGAAGAAAAATCACCCCCTCCACTAGTGAATAAGTTTGGTTGGTGCACATGGGATGCATTTTACGTGACTGTTGAACCTGCTGGAATCTGGCATGGAGTGAAGGAATTTGCAGATGGAGGAATTTCACCTCGGTTTTTGATCATTGATGATGGTTGGCAAAGCATCAACATTGATGGGCAGGACCCTCATAAGGACGCGAAAAACCTCGTTCTTGGAGGGACTCAAATGACTGCTCGTCTTCACAGCTTCGAAGAATGTGAAAAGTTCAGAAAGTACAAGGTTGGATCAATGACGGGGCCTAATCGTCCACCATTTGATCCCAAAAAGCCTAAGATGTTGATTTCCAAGGCAATCGAGCTTGAGATGGCTGAAAAGGCTCGGGATAAGGCTGCTCAATCTGGTGTGGCGGACTTGTCTCAATACGAAATTGAGATTGAGAAACAGAGAAAGGAGTTGGAAAAAATGTTTGGTGGAGAAGACGGGCGAAATCCCTCAAGCCAAGGATGTTCAAGCTGTTCTTGCAAATCCGAAAACTTTGGAATGAAAGCTTTTACAAGAGATTTGAAGACAAATTTCAAAGGATTGGATGATATTTATGTATGGCATGCGTTAACTGGTGCCTGGGGTGGGGTGAGGCCCGGAGCCACCCCTCTGAGTGCCAAGATTGTACCTTGCAAATTATCCCCTGGACTTGATGGAACCATGACTGATCTTGCAGTGGTGAAAATTATTGAAGGTTCAATTGGACTCGTTCACCCTGATCAAGCCAATGAATTCTACGATATGATGCATTCTTACCTTGCTAAAGTTGGGATTACAGGAGTAAAAGTGGATGTTATTCATGTAAGTTCATTTCTTGGAATCTTATTTTTCCTTTTTCATATTGTGTTTTTCATTTTTTCCCTTTTTTCTCGATTTTCTTACTGGTTTAATATAAACATCCCTAATTCAGACACTAGAATATGTGTGTGAGGATTATGGAGGAAGGGTGGAGCTTGCAAAGAAATATTATAAAGGGATGTCAAAATCCCTGTCTAAGAACTTTAATGGAACTGGACTCATATCCAGCATGCAGCAATGCAATGACTTTTTCTTGATGGGAACTGAGCAGATTTCTATGGGAAGAGTTGGTAAGAAATACTTCATTTTTTTCTTCAAATTTACGGCTTGTTGCCCTATATTCTCACTTCTTATCTTACCGAATTTAATAGGTGATGATTCTGGTTCCAAGATCCCAATGGTGATCCAATGGGAGTTTATTGGTTACAAGGCGTTCATATGATCCATTGTGCCTATAACAGGATGTGGATGGGACAGTTCATTCAACCAGATTGGGATATGTTTCAATCTGATCATTTGTGTGCAAAATTCCATGCTGGATCCAGGGCTATCTGTGGGGGGCCTGTTTATGTGAGTGACTCATTGGGAGGCCATGATTTTGATCTCCTGAGGAAGCTAGTTTTCCCTGATGGTACCATTCCCAAATGCCAATATATGGCTCTCCCAACAAGAGACTGCCTCTTCAAGAACCCCCTCTTCGACAGCAAAACCATTCTCAAAATTTGGAACGTCAACAAGGTATAATTTTCGATTCCAGTACACCAAGATAACATGAGCATGTAAGATAGATTCGCACACAAGAAAATCCATATAGTGGCCTTAAGGGCAACTTATTTGTCAACTTCTTTCATTACCTTTCCATCACAACAAATATCTCTTACAACTAGCATCCCTTTTTTCCCGATCTAATTCCTCTACACTCATCAGTACAAAATACAAAAAATTCCACATACCTACAGTAGGAAAGAATTTTACTTCAGTACTAATAGTTTCCTAATTCCTTAATTTGATTGTTTAATTTTCTATCAAATTTTATAGTATGGAGGTGTGGTTGGTGCATTTAACTGTCAAGGTGCTGGATGGGACCCTAAGGAGCAAAGGATCAAAGGCTACTCCCACTGCTACAAGCCAATATCTGGTTCTGTTCATGTGAGTGACATTGAATGGGATCAAAAGAAGGAAGCAACTGAATTAGGAGAAGCTGAAGAATATGCAGTCTATCTCACTGAGGAAGAGAAACTATTCACAACAACAAACACTTCCGATGACATTCCGATTGTCATCCAGTCGTCTACTTTCGAGATCTTCACCTTTGTCCCAATCAAGAAACTCAGTCGGGCCGTCAAATTCGAGCCTATCAGACTAACCAACATGTTCAACTGTGGAGGGTGCATCGAAAAACTGTCTTACAATGGGACTAATGCAGAAATTGAAGTTAAGGGTGGAGGGAATTTCTTGGTCTATTCCAATGTCTCACCTAAGAAATCTTACCTAGATGGCTCAGAAGTTGGATTTGAATGGTCTGAAAATGGCAAATTGGGATTGTTCCTTCCATGGAATGAAGAAACTGAGGGCATTTCTAATATAACTATTGTTTTCTGATCAAAATCCTGAGGCCTTATGCCCTTTACTATATGTGGCAGTAACCCTAAGAAAGTCACAATGAGTGGCTGCTAAAAATGTTGAAGTGTTCTTATAATAACCCACTAGGCCAAAGTTCAAGTGAGAAGAATTTTTCGTTTGGGTTTGTTTATTTTATCTATTTGTATTTCTTCTTGTCTTTGCAGTCTACAAACTAAAACACATTTCATAAATTTTGTCAGTCATCTTACCTAGTCTCATCCAGTACAAATTATCAAATATGTCAAAAGAATATACTAGTTAATCTAGAAAATTTTAGATTATCACATTTAAGATTAACTTCAATCACAAAAAAGCATCTCTAATAGGAACTTCGGATGGAAACATACTATAATCTGATTTAAGAGGGTTAATATTTTAATGGTCACTGAACTATGCACTGACCCATTCATGACTCAAAACGGTGTTATTCGTTGAACCTAACGGATCTTCTCCATATTAAATAGATTTACTACGGGGATTGTATCAGACATCCACCCAAATCAACGTAAGCAAAGTATATTTGCAGAAAGCATTTTATCCCACGTTTTTTTATATCTTATCGTTGCAAGAAGGCCTAAAATTCCCAAAATAAACCATAATGCAGCCCCAAATGGGATGCGAAATTCCCTTTGCAAATCTCTGTTGTTATTCTTTTCTACATGGATTATTCTTCAAGCTCATATATACGAAGGACGGATTGTTGTGTCTGTGTGGATAAATCGTTGCAGTTAAGACATCTTGGAAGGAGACAAATTCAGAAAGGAGGTTTTGTTGGAAACTATTTCATCAGTTTCTTTTGGTTGAATGAAAAATTAGAAACCGTTTCACATTTTGGTTCAGTTTCAAGTTGTGGTTGAATGTAAAATTAAATCTCATTCTTCATTACCAGTTTTAATTTCAGCTGTTTCATTTGTTACTAAATGGAAATTAATGCTATGGTTAAATGGAAATCAAAGTAGCTCACCTATATAAAGCCAACCTCATTCTCGTTTAACGACACTGTGAACAAAATCAGCAGCCTCGGTTTTGTTCTTTTCTTTCTTTGCTAAAGTTCTTTGAGAGATAGACACAGTTAGTTCGTCGGCGGGTAACGTTGTGTAGCGTAAACCGACAATCGATTGTATCCTGAGAATCGAACACCGATCAAAACCTCTTGCATCCCGTGAGGCGGCGAATTCGATTTAAGAAAACTGTGTAAACACTGGCTTTCTGTTTGATTTGATTCTCCAATATTTACCTACAAGCTTAAATCGAATTCTTTGGTGAATCAAATTTTGTTTTGTTCATTAGTTTCTGGAAAGAACTTTTTTTCCAGTTCGTGATGTTTTTTTCAAGTTCATGTTTTTCCTCATTTCTGCTCACCATTTACATAAAGTGCATTAATGTAGATTTCGAGTCGATCAAAATAAAAAAAAAAAAATTTACAGGAAGTTTGGCGGTCTCTGCATGATTTCTAAGGTGGTGGTTTTGCATGGTTAATAGGTGGTTTTGCATGATATTTCAACTTGCATGATTTTTAAAATCATTTGGTAATGATTGTCTAACTATTTTATAATTACTAGTAATGATTGCCTCATCATTAGAATATAATTGCTTACTTTTTCTTTTAATGATTGATTTTAATCATTGGTTAATGATTTTCTAATTCACGTTTAAATAATTGTTAGAAATCTGACTAAATAATTTGCTCTCATATTTCAATTCCGCAGTTTTTAATTTTGTTTCGAATTGATAACATAGATCTTGAATCTATCTTTAGTTTACAAATTCATTATTATTCTAAACCTTTTATTGCCCCGTTCTTTAAGGTTAAATGACGTCATTTGGAAATGACGATGTAAGCAATGGAAGCAACATTGTTGGGACCGCGGTTAACCCTGTGGAGATCTCGACTGGCATTCCTCCAGTTGATGGGACAATTGGTGGCGGGATTCCTCATGTTGGAGTGAACCACACTTTGCCTACGGCTGCGGCCTCGGCAATCCAGTTTGGCACAATACCTTTGCCAGTACCTAGGGCTGCGGCCTCGGTACCTTTGCCATCGTTTTCGGCTCCATTTCCGGTGAATCATACAGTTCGACCGGATAAGTTTGCTGGTACTGATTTTAAGACATGACAGAATAAGATAATTTTTTATTTTACTACTTTGGGCCTTGCACGTTTCCTCATCGAAGATGCCCTTGTCGTGGCTGAAACGACACTGATATGCATAGGTGTGCGGCTTGGGATGCATGGAAAAGTGCTGATTTTTTGTGTCGCAACTATGTCTTGGTTGGCCTATAGAATTCTCTGTATAATGTGTACGTGGTAAAGAAGTCTGCTAAGGAGCTTTGAGAGTCCTTAAAAAATAAGTACAAGACCGATGATGCTGGGTCTAAGAAATTCTTGGCCAGTCGGTGCATGGACTTCAAAATGGTTGATTCACGTTTAGTAGTGAGCTAAGTTCAAGAGTTCCAAGTGCTTTTGTAAGAAATGCATGCTGAGAGTCTGATCATGTCAGAATCTCTACAGGTGGCTACTGTCATTCACAAGCTATTTCCTCAATGGAAGATTTTCAAAAGCTATTTGCAGCATAAGAGGAAAGAGATGTCTTTCGAGGATTTAATTATCAAGTTGCGCTATTCTGAGAAGGCTAATGTATTGGAGCACGGCCAAAGTTCTGGCACCAAGAAAAGTCATTCCTTTAAAGCCAAATAGGGTAACGAAAATTGGAAAGATAAAAAGCAGACCACGAAAGGGTCTCAGTTGAAGCCTACCGGTGGGGTAGGAAAGAAGCCTAAGTTCCAGTTCAATGGAAAGTGCTTCAATAGTGACAAAGTTGGACATCGATCAGCAGACTGCCGTCAACCGCGGAGGGATAACAAGCAACGCCCTCAGGCTAATATGGTTGGAAATGAGAGATATCATCTATTAGATGACATGTCTAACCTAAACCTTACGACGGTAATTAGTGAGATTAACTTAGTGGGGTCTAACCCTAAGGAGTGGTGGTTGGATACTGGGGCCACTTGTCATGTCTACTCCAACATGAGCATGTTCACTACTTTCACACTAGTTTCAAATGGTGAAAAGTTGTTCATGGAAAACTCTGCAACTTCTGAAGTGCTTGGTAAAGGTAAGGTGATCCTAAAGATGACATCTGGCAGAGAGCTTACTCTGACTAATGTGTTGTACGTGCCATAAATTCGCAAGAATCTAGTCTCTGGGTCTCTTCTGAGCAAGAATGGTTTCCGCATGGTCTTTGAGGCAGATAAGCTGGTGATTACCAAAATAGGAGTTTATGTTGGGAAATGCTATATGACTGATGGCCTGTTTAAATTGAATGTAATTGCTGTAACCCCAACTATTATGATTAATGAGAAAACTCCTTCTGTTTACTTGCTTGAGTCTCCTAATCTGTGGCATGGTAGATTAGGTCACGTAAATTACAATGCATTACGTAGACTAAGCAAACTAAACTACTTGCCTAGGTTTCAAATTGATTCAAATCATAAATGTGAAACCTGCGTTGAGGCTAAGCTTACTAGGTCTTCGTTTCATAGTATTGAAAGAAGTACCGAGCCATTGTGATTAGTCTACAGTGATGTGTATGACTTAAAATGTGTTCAAACAAGAGGCGGCAATAAGTACTTTATTACTTTTGTTGAGATAGCAAGAGATATTGTTATGTTTACTTGCTTAAAAGCAAAGACGAAGCTATTGATAAATTCATTCTTTATAAGAATGAAGTTGAAAATCAACTTAGCAAGAAAATAAAGGTGCTGCGAAGTGATTGTGTGGTGAATATGAATCACAATTTGGTGAATTTTACGCTAAATGTGGAATAATTCTTCAAACTATTGTACCTTATTCACCTTAGCAGAACGAAATTGCTGAGCGTAAGAATCGAACGTTAAAAGAAATGATGAATGCTATGTTGATTAGTTTTGGATTACCACAGAACATGTGAGGGGAAGCTATTCTTTCTGCGAATTACATTTTGAACAAAGTGTTAAGAAAGAATATGGATAAGATTTCGTATGAACTCTGGACAAGTCGGACACCTTCATATAAATACTTACGAATGTGGGGGTGTCTTGCTAAAGTTGTGGTGCCTCCACCTAAGAAGGTCAAGATTGGACCTAAGACAGTTGATTGTGTGTTCATTGGTTATGCACAAAATAGTAGCATATAGGTTCCTTGTGCATTATTCGAATGTACCTGATATTCATCCGAACACGATTATTGAGTCTAGGAATGCATAATTATTTGAGAATGTATTTCCTTGTAAATCTTCTAAACAGTTAACTCCTATTAAACGGACTATGGAATCTTCTGTTTCTGGCAGCAGTAAAGATCCAGTTGAAGAAGGTGAGGATGAGCCTAGACGGAGCAAAATGACCAAAACTTCTAAAACGTTTGGCCCTGATTTTCTCACATATTTGATGGAGAATGATCCTCAAAGCTATGAAGAAGCTATAACTTCTCCAAATGGTCATCTGTGAAAAGAATCCATCAAGAGTGAAATCGATTCTATCCTACAGAATCATACCTAGGAATTAGTAGATCTTCCACCGGGCTGTAAGCCTTTGGGTTACAAGTGGATCTTCAAGAAGAAGATGAAAGCGGATGGTTCCGTTGATAAATATAAAGCTCGGCTAGTAATAAAAGGTTATAAGCAAAAAGAAGGCTTGGATTACTTTGATACTTATTCTCCTGTGTCGACAATAACTTCTATCCGGATGATAATTGCTATTGCAGCCTTACGAAATCTGAAAATATATCAGATGGATGTAAAAACACTTTTCCTAAATGGAGATTTGAATGAAGAAATCTACATGGAGCAATCAGAGGGATTTTCGACTCCAGGTCAAGAAAGGAAAGTCTGTAAACTGGTTAAATCGCTTTATGGTTTAAAGCAAGCACCGAAGCAATGACATGAGAAGTTTGATAATGCTATGCTTTCTAGTGGTTTTAAAATCAACTAGTGCGACAAGTGTGTATATGTTAAGGACATTAATTATGGATATGTCATATTATGTCTATACGTCCACGACATGCTCATTGTCTGTAGCTCTGACAAGATTATCAAAGCCACTAAGAATATGTTAAACTCAAAGTTTGCCATGAAAGATATGGGTCTCGCGGATGTCATTTTGGGAGTAAAAATCACTCGAACACCAAATGGACTTGTGTTATCTCAATCTCATTACATTGATAAGATACTAGACAAGTTCAACAAGTCAGATACCACTGTTGCTAGGACTCCAGTGGATTTGAGTCTCCACTTATCCAAGAACACTGGTGATGGTGTGTCACAATTAGAATATTCTCAGATAATTGGGAGTTTAAATGTATTTAATGACTTGTACAAGATCGGATATAGCATACTCAGTTAACAGATTAAGTCACTACACAAGTAACCCAGGTGCTATCCACTGGAAAGCCATTTTCAGGGTGTTATATTATTTAAGGTACACTCGTTATTTTGGACTGCATTATTCTAGATATCCTGCAGTAATCTAAGGGTATGCTGATGCAAATTGGATATCAAATATGTCAGATTCCAAGTCTACTAGTGGATATGTCTTCACTCTTGGTGGTGCAGCTGTTCGCAAGATCTACAATGGAATCAGAATTCATTGCTTTGGACAAAGCGACTGAAGAAGCAGAGTGGCTTCACCAGTTTGTTGAGGATATTCCACGATGCTCAAAGCCCGTGCCTGTAATTTGCGTTTATTATGATGATCAATCAACAATTGGCAGGGCACAGAACAATATGTATAATGGTAAGTCCCGACATATTCTAAGACGACATAATACCATTCGACGACTACTCTCACAAGGTATTATCACTCTGGACTACGTGAAGTCAAAGGATAATATTGCGGATCCGCTAACCAAAGTGTTAACTTGAGAGCTAGTTGTAAAAGCATCGAGGTGAATGGGCTTGCAGCCTATGACCTTGAAAGGTATCATGGTGGAAACCCAACCTAACTGAATGGAGATCCCATGATCTAGGTTCAAAGGGACAACTAGATCATGTATATCTGTGTGAATCACTGAGAACTGCTCATTCCTATGGTGCTCACAGTGATTGAAAGATGCAGGCTAAGCTACGCTTTTAATGACCCTTAAGTATTGTTAAGAGGTCACCTATGTGAGTGTGAAGTGGGGTCGTTTCTATAAGGATTGGGAAGGTTACATCCTTGAACAAATACTTACAGAACCATGCGACGTGTTCATGGTAAAAACGAACACAACACTGAGAACGACGATGTGTCTAGAATGGTCCTGTGTGAGGTCTATTGTCTTGGTTTACACAAGTGACGAAACAGTTCAAGGCATCAGATCCACAGGTTTGCTAGTAATACTCGATAGATTTTTACAAGGGAATGTTCAAAGCTAAATGCTACCAATCCTATGCAGGATTGATTCGATTTACTCTCTCTCCTTCTCTCTTGAGTCTCTGGTTTTTCGCAAATTTTCATTCATGTGGGAATTGTTGGAAACTATTTCATCAGTTTCTTTTGGTTGAATGAAAAATCAGAAACTGTTTCACATTTTGGTTCAGTTTCAAGTTGTGGTTGAATGTAAAATTAAATCTCATTCTTCATTACCAGTTTGAATTTCAGTTGTTTCATTTGTTACTAAATGGAAATTAATGCTATGGTTAAATGGAAATCAAAGTAGCTCACCTATATAAAGCCAACCTCATTCTTGGTTAACGACACTGTGAATAAAATCAGCAGCCTCGATTTTGTTCTTTTCTTCCTTTGCTAAAGTTCTTTGAGAGATAGACACAACTAGTTCGTAGGCGGGTAACGTTGTGCAGCATGAACCGACAATCAATTGTATCCTGGGAATCAAACACTGATTAAAACCTCTTGCACCCCGGTGAGGCGGCGAATTCGATTTAAGGAAACCGTGTAAACACGGGCCTTCAGTTTGATTTGATTCTCCAGTATTATTTGATTCTTCAGTATTTACCTACAGGTTCCGAGATGTAGATTCTATGGTCGTCCAACAGCGTGCCACTACTTCGCATGGGTTTATCCTCCGCCTCATCCAAGGTATACGTTAATTATAAATGGTTTTCTCAGTCTCCTGAAGAAAACCAACAGGAAAGAGAGAAAATGGAGAAATACGCAATTGATTTGCTATATAAGTGTGTGGGGGAGGGGTTGGGTCTTTGCTATGTTGTTTTTCGAATGATGTGCTGTTGATTTTGTTCGAATGCCGGAAACTGTAACGTGTAGTTGTGTAAACTTCATTATTCCCCAATAAGAAGTTGAAATCGCAGCCTAAACTTGCAAACACAATTTGCTTAGAATTGGGTGGATATCTAATAAAGTCCATGTGTAGGAAATATGTTTGACATGTGGAAAGATCTGCTAGGTTTGACAAACGACGTCGATTTGAGTGATTGGTGGTAAAACAGTGCATAATTCAGTGACCATTGAGATATAAATTTAAGTTCAATTATTAAGTAGTAACACTTAGTATACTTCAGTGACCATTCAAATAACTAATCCTATAATCCTATTTAAGATCCACGTCATTGACAGAAGTACAAAACTTGGATAAAATGACTAATTACAGAAGAGGGCTGCCCAGAAAGCTGGTTCAAGATTCAGAGTAACAGAAGCTGGAACAAGAGCAAAACTGATATCCGACCAGGGTATTGGGTACATTACGCCAACTACAACAAAATCAAGAAACGCTGCTAACAGGCTATAGACAGACCTCCAGAACAAATCCGATCGAAGCCACCCTCTAAAAGACCAAAACCCTACTGTTGCAATCACCATCGAGGCATCCATCAAGCTTGGAATCTCCCACCTATTACTCCTACCTCCCTCTCCGACTCCTCATCGACTGGATTTTGTTCATCACTAAAATTGACGCAACAAGTTTACATCAACTTTAAGTGTATTTATTGGAATAAGTGCTAGATTATTGTTATGAACGAGATTTTTACACAGGATCAATTTCTGAGAGACGTGTAATATGCTTGCTTAATTAGGTATTGAGTGGGAGACCAATGTCCCTATTTATAGGCCTTCAAACAAGTGTTAGTCGCTCTTCACTAGTAAAGCGATAGTGTCGACCTTGATATGTGTGTAGTCACCCCAATTAAAGAGTTTTCATTGATTGTTGAGATCATCAGGTCAAACCATTATTTCACCTAGGATATAGGTGTTGCCTAGGTATCATTACTTTCTCATGAATGGTGGAAGATGAGATGCTGATATTAGATGTCACACTTGTCCCTTCAAGATCATTTGTGTGGAAGGTGATGACGTCGCTAATGTGACACCTTTCTAGAGATTATGATGATATTTCTCAATGAAGTTGTCTTGTTGAACGTGCTCACTGCTCATGATCGGACCTCGAAACTCGAATTATGTTTTGTGGTTTATGATACTCCTAATCTTTCGTTTTGTTTTTCAAAATGGGCAAAGTGAATTTTGAGTTCGATTACCAACAAGTTTCATCATTTGGTTCGCTATTAACCAGCTCCTCCGACGTTGCTTCCATCACTGTTGAACTCATAGTTTTGGATGATAATCAGTACCAGATGGAACTTCGAATCACAACGCAACCAATGAAACTTTGAATTGCAACTTTGTCTTGAAAACTAAACGCTATAACTTCCAGTTGTGAATGATAATTAACAATGTTTTTAATTTTTTTTTCATTTTGAATGGTGAAAAAAAAATGGATTGCTAGAATATTTTGGTAGCTGAGGGGATTTTTTAGTAGATTTTTTTTTTTTTTTCAAATCTAAATTTGGTATAAATCTCTCTCAAAACCAATACAAAATGGGAAGATGATATTTTGGGCACATACCCAAAGAACCAAAAAGCGAAGAGTGCATTTGATTCGAGTTTCAATTTTCAGTTTTTAATTCATTTTCAATTTTAAGGGTCTATTTTAAAATCATAGAAAATGAGGTTATTTTGTCATTCTAAGAAACTGTTTATCAAAACAAAAAATTAGAAAACACGTATGGTATGAAATTTCTAAAAGTTGTTTATGACATTTTATTCAGTCAATTTCATTATGCAATAAAATGGAATAATTTTTATGCTAATATATTATCAAATATATGTATTATTAAGAATAAAATACAATAAATAAATAAATAAATTGACTTGACAAAAAAATAGAAATTTTTAATATTAATATTAAACAAAAAATAATTTTAATAAATTGATGCTTCTTGCACGGAGAGAGGATATTAGCTAGGGACCTGCTCGTTAAAATGAAAGAATGGTCGCCAGAATCGATTTAATGACAGCAAGTGAGGGAGCGGAGACATGATGGATTGATGGAGTAAAGTCTGAGAGAGAACAAAACGATTTGGGTGTTTTAATTTGGATTATATTTTAATTTTGTGTGATTTAGGGAGCTGTATCAATTTGAGACTTTTAAAAACTTTTGATGATTTAAAAAATCTAAAAATATTCAATTGAGACTTTTAAAAACTATTTAAAAGTTTAAGTGTATTCAATTAATATTTTTATAGACATTTAAAAAGTCTCTAAAAGCCATAGGATATTCAATTGAAGCTTTTTAAAAGTCTTTATAGGTTATGAGGTATTCAAATAAATAATGACTTTCGGAGAATTTTCTACTTACTGAACTTATGGATACTTTTTGGTGAAAAATATAACTAACAAATTTAAAAAAAAAAAATCTCATATACTCTAAGTTTTGTAAAGATTTCAGAGCCAAAAAGAAAAAAAAAAACAATAAAAAAAAAACGTATTTTTTCTTTCAATTTCAAAATTTTCTTGTATCTCTTCAATTCATTTGTTGTAATCAATTTATGATTATTCTATATGTACATAATTACTTTTGAATTGAAATTATTTGCAATTGTGTCAAAACGTAGATTCCATGTAATCAATCAATTCCTTTTTTTTTTTTGGTTGAGAATAATTTTTTGAAAAACTTTTGGTTATGTTCTTTGAAATTAATGTAAAAGTTTTTAATTATTTTATTTGCTCCAAAATTGAATAACTAGACCGTAACAAGTGACTTCACCTAGGAAAGTTTTGTGGGGGTATCATGGTTCTCGAAAATGTTAATTAAGTAGAGGTGTCAATCTGGGTGGGTCGGGCCGGGCCGGGTCGGCCCGCCAACATATGACCCCGGTAACGGCTCGCGTGAAAAAAAGCCCGCCCGCTACGGATTCTGGGCCGGCCCAAAAATTTTGGACTACAACCCAGGCCCGCCCGCTGACCCATCCGGGTCGAGCCCATACGGGTCTCGGGTTGTTCCAAGAATTTTTTATATTAATAGCAATTTTGTTTTTTTTTTTTTTTTGTTAAATGTAAACTAAGAATTGAACAAAATGATAAATTTATATTTATACAAAGAACTGTTTACATAAAATTCAAATTTAATAATTGAAATTTAACAACTAAATGCATTTCTAATTACGTGAAGGTATATATTTATAGCAAAGTACATCCCAATTAGGTTGGCACCTACTTTTACTATAATTTATAATTTAAGTACATCACAATCAATCAATCTTCATAAACTGTAAGATTTTTGAAATCTTCAGCAACATCATCATTAATTTTATCTTGCACCCTTCGATCCGCGAATATCCAATCTTTCACGCATATGAGAGCTTCCAAAATATCTTCTTTAAATCTAGATCTTCGTTCGTCCAATACCATGTTACCTGCACTAAAATCAGACTCGGATGCCACTGTTGAGACTGGAACTGTTAGTATATCTCGTGCCATTTTAGATAATACAGGGTATGACCGCTCATTTAATTTCCACCATCGTAAAATATCTAACTTATCCACTTCATCTTCAGGTATTAAACTATAATGATCAAATTGATAATATCTTTCTAATTCAGCAGGTGTGGTATGTGGATTTGCAGTTGAAGTTGAAGTAGTAGATGAAGAACTAAGAACATTACGTTTCTTAGCTATTATGGAAAAAAAAAAAAGATTTGCCTTTAGAAGTTGTGCTAGAGATTGGAGAAGAAGACATATTTTCATTGTTACCATATTTAATAAAATAGTTGTTATACATTTCATTAATAAAAATTTCCAATTGTCGATTTGTAATATTTATGTTAAAAGCCAATGTTTCAGAAAGTGATTCTAAAACACAATGAACTCCAAACAACTTAATGCGAGGATCCATTACAGCTGCCACTGGAAAAATTAGTGGCATATTTTCATAATATTTTTTAAACTTTTCCTCCATTGAGTAAATAATTTAAAAAAAAAAAATGAATCGTCTCTAAATGATGAAAACTGTCCAACAATTTCTACTAATTGTAAAAGTACAAGATTACTAGTTGGATAATAAACTCCAGAACTAACTTTTGTTGCCTTATAGAAAGGTTTCAAAAATTTCATAACTTTAAATGCTTTTTCCCAATCCGAATCAGTTATATAAAATTGATTTTGCTTTGAATTAACAAATGCATTAATAGCATTAGTATAGCCAATACACGATTTTAACATTAAAAAAGTTGAATTCCATCTATTAGGAACATCATCAACAAATTTTCTTCTTCTCAATCCAAGATTTTTACAAATTTTTGCAAATTCTTGTTGTCTAGAATCTGAACAAGAAATATAATTAATAGATTCTCTAATTATACTTATTTGTGGTGTTATTAATTTCAAACCATCTTACACAACTAAATTATATATATGACAAACACAACGCATGTGAAATAATTTAGAATCATATGGAGGTGTAACCGTTCTAATTAAAAGCTCAATGCATGCAGTATTAGCACTTGCATTATCAAAGGTAACACTAAATAGTTTATTTAACACACCAAATTCATTAAAAACTTGTAATAAATTTTCACACAAATTTACACCATTATGTGGATATTCAAGTAAACGAAAAGCAATAATTCTCTTATGTAATAACTAGTTATTATCAATGAAATGTGCTGTAACATAAGCATAACCATTATGATTTCGTCCAAACCAACAATCAGACATAAAACATATAATTCCATCAATTTTTTTAAAATCATTTTTTAAATTCTCAATCATTGTATGAAATAATTTTATAGAATCAGAACGAGCAATATTTCTACTTACGCTCCTGTAAGAAGGTTGAATGTATTTTTGCAGGAACTTTTCAAAATACTGATCTTCTGCAAATGTGAAGGGTATCTCACGAGCTACTAAAAATTCCGACATCCCAACTCGCATTCGTTCCTGCGAATACACAAAATTAGTAAACGTAACTGATCCACTAGCATTAGTAAAACCAGTAATCTGAGTTTGTCTAGGATCCAAATGTCCCGTTTCATTTAAATGTTTCTCTTTGTGTCTCCGTAGTGTGCCGGTGCCTTGACCATATCTCCAGACATAATCTTTTTTGCAGATATTGCATACTACTTTTTCATCCTTTTCATTTACTGTAAACATTTGCCACACATCTGATATTTGTTTTTTTTTCTTTGCATTTTGAGATGATCCAACTTCTACAACATTATCATCTTCTAAATTTATTGGAGAGCAACTATCATTGAAAATACGATTTTGAGAAGAAGAATCCCGAGAATCCATAATATAGTAGGATTAAAAAGTTTAGTAGTGACTAGTGAGAACTGAGTATGAAGAAACTATGAAGAATGAAGAATGAACTATGAAATATAAATGTAGTAACAAGTATGAAGAAATTGTAGTAAGGTAGTAACAAGTATGAAGAAATAAAGATTGAACTATGAACTATGAAAGAATTGTGTATAATAACTAATGAGATGATATTGTAAAAATAATTGTAAGAATAAATTGAAATTTATAGATGAAGGGATGATATTACCGTTACAAAAAAAAAAAAAAAAATAAATTTTTTTTTTTGATTTGACCATGTAGCGGGAGCTGTGCTCCTGCCTAGCCTACAAAGCAGTACGCCCGCCGGGAGAGAGCCAAACGGCTCCCCCCCCCCCCTTTTTTTTTTTAAAATTTATTATTTTTTTTTTCACTGGCCGCGGTTAACCCTCGGCCTGTGGGGGTGCAACCCGCGAAACCCGTGGGTTACACCTCCATGGCTCGTGAACCGCCGCATGGGTCACGGGTCGGCCCGCGGTCCCCATTTTCACGGGTCTGGCCGGCCCGTCCATCTTGACACCTCTATAATTAAGTAGTAAGAAAGATTATAATTTTTCAAGTATATAATGAATTTGCAAGATGAAAAGTCTTTTAAAAGCTTTAATGAAAGTGTACAAAATTCATGGAAACTTTTATTAATTCTTAACAAATTCATATAAGTCATTTAAAAGTCCATAAAATCCACAAAAGTCACCCAATTAAAAATGTTTATAGAAGTCTTTAGAGAAGTGTATTTAATTAGGACTTTTAAAAACTTTTTGAGATTTAAAAAGTTTAGAGATATTAAATGTAAACTTTTTGAAACTCTTTAAAAGTATTTAATGTATTCAATTGTAGAATATTCAATAAAAATTAAATTTTGGAGTATTCAAATTGTTAATGACTTCTAAACACTTTTATAAAAGTAATTCTATACAAATTCATAAAATATTCATGAAATCCATATAAGTCATCACTTAAAAAAGTCCATAAAAATCTTCAAAAGTCTCAATTAAATACATATCCCTAGTGTTTTCAATGAAAATCTCAAAATATAAAAAATACGTTTTTAGATTTATGTTATAAATTTAACTTTATTTTCAAAAATTATCAAACCAAATAAGTTTTGGATGTTTTGTAAGACTGAAAACAACGAATCAAACGCACCCTAAGTCTTCCTTTCTTGAGAGTCTAAATATGTGATCTCCATCTTGCTGTCTAATCGATTATCCTTCAACCAAAATTTTAAACACCATTGTAATATTGAGGTCTCGCAATTTTAGTAAGATAGAGCTTTTTTATACTTTTTTCTACGGGCTTAATTATGTTCCATTGAAATTTTGACACTTTATAGTGATGTGTCAAAATTTAATTGAAGGACAACCATTGAGACAATGAGACGGGAACAGCAGATGGGAACTTACTTTGTCCTTTTCATTTTCATTTATTTTAATTGATAATATTTTAAGCCCAAGAAGTAGGCAGCCTTAAGACTTAAGAGTCCAGAAAACCGAAATAATCTGAATCGATAAGTGTGATTCGAAAAGGAAAATAAACCGTTGGAACCCTAGTTACAATCAACTATGATACATAATTACTGAATTGAAATCATTAAAATAAATAGGAAAACTACAAGCTCGTAAGTGAAGTTTTTAAATAGGTTTTACGTACTTAAAAGGTTACTTTAAAACTTTAGAAACATCCTATCCACAATAGGATTAATTTCTCTATTTTATTCTGTTATATATTTGTACCGCAGTTCATATTCTTGAATAAATATCATACTATAATTCAGTAAAATACATCAAAACCTTTATTTCATGGATATCATGAACCCTAATAGCTCAGGAACAACTAAGTTTTACGGAGAGATTGAAGAAATCGAAGACGAGGTAGAAAGCAGATTCAATCTTTTCAAGAACTTCGATACAATCCCCAACCCTCCGGATGATCATCGTTTCTTGACGTACAAGAAAGATTCCAGTATGGTTCTTTTGGAATCCCCATTAGGGCAAAAGATTCAACAAGAATGGAATTTGTTGAAGAAAAATCTCCCAAAATCAATTTTTGTTAGGGTTTATGAATCTAGGATTGATCTTATGAGAATTGTCATCATAGGTCCACCTTTTACACCCTATCACCATGGCTTATTCTTTTTTGACATATTTTTTCCTAGAAATTATCCCTCTTGTCCTCCAAAACTTTATTATCATTCTTATGGCCTTGATTTGAACCCGAATCTTCGACCCGGAGGAAAAGTTTGTTTAAGAATGTTAGCGACGAGGTATGAACGTATAATACAGGAATGGTATGCATGTTACACGCAAGAATGGAACCCTAAACACTCTAGTATTCTTCACGTGCTATATTCAATTCAGGGTTTGTTCATGTGTGCAAAACCCTACTCGACCGACCAATACAACAAGAAAGCTTTTGAATTAACTTGTGAGATCGTGATTCAAGTTTTGAGAGAACCTCCTATGAATTTTGAAGATTTTGTTAAGGGGTACTTCAGAAAAAAGGCTCATCCGATCCTGTTGAAATTCAGGCAAGAATTTGATGGTAATAAGGATCAGCTTAGGATTATTGAGTTGTTTACCAATCTTTATAGGGTTTTGGAGAAGAATGGAACTTATTGTATGCATCATCTTTGTTTCTTGAAATCAATAAAGGGGAACACAGAAGAAGAAAGCACAATCATGGGTACTTTATGAAGATTGCAAAAGTGTTGACGTACCTAGGTGACTGACTTGCTAAATTGAAGCATGGTTCGAACAATGCGAGAAATTTATTTATTTAAAAAGTTGTTAATGCATTTTCGCAGTGATTTCTCTATTTAAATTGTTGTTCAACACATTTTCGTAATGAATGATTAAGCGACTTGATTTCAGTTACAACTAGCTTGATTTATATTAATGCGATGACAAATTATTTCCTTGATCAGTATGAATATGATGAGAAATTCAAGCCACAAAAGGTTTGGGATCTCTTTGTTTTGAAAATAGCAATGTCCTCAAATCCTCATAAGGAGAAAAGTTTACATGATTTATAATGATGATCGTACTATAGTAAATATCTATGGACAATTTGCTATATTGGCTTTTACGAAATTAGGAGATACTGTTTGGACCAATATCTCTGTCCATTCTCACGTTTATCAAGATATTATTTTCTATAATGGCAAATTTTATGCCTAGATGCTCATGGAGTTGTAGTTGTTTGTGAGTTTGATGATACCAAGGCCCAAAGGCAATAGTTATTGCCCCTACTCCAATTGAAACCAGTGATACATATCAGAAGTATCTAGTCGAATCATCATGACATCTACTACTTGTTTCTCGCTTCCAAGAGGGTTATTTATTTGGGGGTGATGATGATTATGTAGAAGATGACGACGTTGACGACGAGGAAGAGGGTGATGATAATGAGGAGGACAAGGGCGATGTTGACAGTAATTGTAATGTCGATGAGGTGGATGATGTCAAAGGCAGTGACAAGAAAGAGGAGAAGAAAGCTAGATACTATACAACTGGTTTTTCTATTTTGTGCACTGGCGGACCCAGTGATGGGCCTAGGGGGGCACGTGCCCCCCAAACTTTTTTATTTATTTAAATTTTATATGTTTTGTTTCAATTTTCGAAATCATTATAAGATGTGAAATGAAATCGAAATATTGTATTCTTAATACCATTTCGAAGTGCTCACAGTCTAGTTTTTTATGTCGTTAACGACGTGTGAAACGATCAATTGTAGCAAATGTTACGACTTGTCAAAGTAGGCGGTTTAAAATTAGTATTTCGAGAATTTCGATAACATGCTAACTTTAAAAATTCACCGAAGATCGTACGGTAGTCGAATCTACAAATCGCTTATATCATTTCAAAACTTGTTTCGAGGATTACATTATAGGCATATCGAATAGTTCAAAGAGATATCGAAAATAGTTAAAGATGCGTCAAACGTACGTCTTAAAAAGAGACGTATAACTCGCATTTTTAAAAAAAAATTAATTATTTCATTAACATTTATTATTTTTGTGATACAAATTTCTCAATATAATTTGTAATATTTTATTAGGAAATTTATATGGGATATGACATCAAAAATTTTCGAAAATTTACATCCGAAAAGCTATATTCTATGTAAATTTTCGGATGCAAAATTACATGGGGTATGATTTTTTGGATGTAAATTTTCGATTGTAAAATTTCTTCTAACTTTTTTGCAAGTTCGATTGTGCCCCCTAACTTTAATTGTCTGTGTTCGCCCCTGATTTTGAGGCTAGATGAATGTCGTGAGGAGGGAATAATTATGCATATAGATTAACTGAAGTGACTAGTTTAGGAGATCAATCATTGTTCTTAGGTAA
The DNA here is from genome assembly GCA_035079005.1 of Fraxinus americana. Lineage (NCBI taxonomy): Eukaryota > Viridiplantae > Streptophyta > Magnoliopsida > Lamiales > Oleaceae > Fraxinus > Fraxinus americana. The sequence continues at coordinate 17,256,576 of CM068708.1, read as the reverse complement.
TAATATTTCTACATCAATTTCCTAATGAGATGTATCAAACAAAATTGCATATACTTTACGTATGATAATTGTGAGTACTATTTCAATGAACCAGGTGGAGGTGAGGTGACCATGACATGAAAATCTTTAACATGGAAGAAGGAACCATTCAATTAAATTATGCAAAAGAATCTCATAGTAATTTTTCACCTCCATTATGGTAAATCTGATTTTTAACAAGTTAATTCCTATAATGAAAGAACAAACGCAGCATTTCTGCAAACAGTTTCAAAGAAAATAGACGTATACTCATTTAAGAAAACAAATTGTTCGTTTATTGATCGTTCATTATCGTACACTTTTGTTCATATATTTACTGGAGCCTGAACATATTTGTCTTGTGTCGAAAAGTTTCTCCCACGTTGAAACCCGTATCATGTTCGACTTGTAACCCGTCGACACGTGTCGGAATTAACTTATGAGGACACGAGCGGGCCCGATATTTGTTAGCGCATTTTTTGTGCACATATCAAAGCATATATCATATGCATGAGGTTTGTTCATTCCACATTATCCTTCCTCATTTTTCAGATGAAGAGATGACGACTCGTGATAGCACGAACTTAGTATGATCACATTTAAATATTAAATTTGTTTTGTAAATTAAGTTAAAATTCAATTTAATTGTTCTGTATTTTTATTAAGCACAAATTAGTTTAAAATAATAAGTCATTGATATTAATTATATTGAAGAAAAATTAAATCGTCTTTCTGCATTTATAATTTTAAATGAAATTAAATGATAATATGTCCTGATCTAAGTATCTATATTTGGGATGTCACATCTATATCATTTCATTTCAACCTTCGGTGATAGCTTTCCTATTGTTCCACTCATTGTCTTAGATCTTACAGATTTCAAAGCTTTCTAAACTGTAACAGAATTTTCGTAGTCTGCTTTGTTCAAAAATATTCCCGCAAATGGCACCAATTAGTTGATGGTAAAATTCGAATTTACAGATCCTCTTACCTAATTATGATATTTTCCTCCTAAACTCGCTAGTTTGGATGCTCAAACTTGAAGAAAATAGCTATTTGGGAGGGAAACATTTGAATTGCATGCTTTACTCTTAATAGTGGGGATATTTATAGATTTTCCTCCTCAAAGTTGCATTGCCTCTACTTTGCTTGGGTCAGTTAAACATCCTTCTTGACTGATTACATGGCCTAAGTACTCAACCTGTAGCTGTTCAAAATTGCACTTGGACCATTTGTCATACAATCGGTGCTTCTGTAAGATCTCCAGTACATTGTTAAGATGATGACAATGGGTTGACAAGACATGGCTGTATACCAGTATATCATAAAAAAAAACAAGCACATAGCTCCTTAATTGGTCATTGAACACTTCAATCATAAGGTTTTGAAAGGTAGCAGGTGCATTAGTGAGACCAAAGGGCATCACCTTGAATTGAGTTCATCTAGTAATTCATCAATGAGTGGTATGGGAAATTTATCCTTGATTTTTAGGTTATTTAACTGCATATAATCTACACAAAACCTGCATGACCCATCCATTTTTCTTGACTAGGAGGACTGAAGAGGCAAATGGATTGTTGCTGGATTGTATGATTCCACCATCTAGCATTTCTTTGACCAACTTCTCTATTTTCGTCTTCTGGATGAAATGGCATCTATATGGCCATATTATGAATGTTTGATCTCCTCCTTTTAGTGGAATATGGTGGTCATGTGACCTAGAAGAAGGTAGACATTATCCTGACTTAATGTTGTGGTGCTTCATTCCTCAATTCTACTTCCTCATGTTTATACTTGAACCTGACATATCCTAACCCCATGTTACTGTCCCCAAGTTTAAGAGTCCTTAGCTTGCACCAAAATTCCCAATCACGTACCCTCCATATCATTAGTTGGCATACAGCTTTACTCTCCAGTTTGTCCCATTGGCCACTCTTAACTCTCATGGTTCTGGTTTCATTAGTAGCATAATTTAGTTCTCTAACTAGTCTTTCATTCCCTTGATTATTCCAAGGACTGTTATTGTCTTATGATTTAAACTTCCAGCCAAGACACCAATAGAGATCTCCATTATGTCATCACCCTCTTGTTCACCTTCTGATTCAAATTCTTTGTCTTCCTTTGGCCCACTCTCCTCGTCCTCATCTATCAACATAAAATTCAGGGACCTATTCTTGCTGACATGCCCTTTGGTATATTACTCATCAGATTTGTAACAAAGCCCCAGGTTACTTTTGGTTTGGAAGTCAGTGGGCGTGATGGTCTTGTAATTGTTTGGTGATTTATTGAATTTGGGCTATGGTTCACTTGGTTTTGTTTCATCATGAGGTTTTGAAGGGTGAGAATTCTATTTGTTATGGTTTGGTGGGACGTTTTTCGGTTTTTGGAATCTGTTAATGGCTAGGATGGTTGATTCTTGAAGGCAGGCAATTTCAAAGGCCTTGGATAAGGTATTTGGTTTCATCATTATGACCATGTACCTTATCTCTCTTTTTAATCCACTTGTAAACAGAGTAGTACGACTCTGGAACATTAAGCCATCGAACCCAATTGTTTAATCTTGCTAAACGATTCAATCACTTCCTCCCCCAGTAATTTCTGAAAAGCTCCTGCAGATCTACTCAGAGAATAAGCCCCAGTCTATATTGGGATGGCTTGCAATGAAGCCACCAAACCGTATGTCTGCCTTGTCCTTGAAGTACATCTTTGCAATCCCCATTTTCAGTCATTAGGGACTAGATGAAGTTGGAAATACTTCATGGCTTTCCTCTGCCATTCCCTAGGTCCATCTTCTCCAAACTGTGGGAAATCAATCTTAGGTAGTTTAGTGCTTCCTCGTATCTCACCTTTAGCATGACTACTGTTCTCGTGACTACTAGCACCTTGTTTAGATAACATACTATCAGATCTCAAGTTGATAATAGATCCTTCTACCTTTCACTTCGTTTATACACCATTCAACTGTCGTTAGAAAATTTACAAGAAATCGCTGGAATTTTTTAAGAAATAATCAACAATTCAATCATATAAATTCCGTGAGTTTTCCTCTTGAATTCTACTTTCTTCAAATTTCAAAGTTTCATTATTTGTATCATCAAGGTTTATCATTGAATTCGTGTCAAATTAGAACCCTAATTTGATAACTGATTTAATTTTCATTTTTCCTTTTTATTATTCTGTATGAACTTTTTAAGGATTTTTGCAATTTTAGGGCACCGATCAAGTAAGTAGCATTCGAGAAGAGATATTGATTCTTTATAGTGTTTGAGCGTTTTAATGCGCTTTTTTCTGAGGTTATGAAGTTGATTGATTTTTCTTGTGATATTCTTTTCTTTTTGTAATCTTGTATGTTATGATTATTCAATAAAGGTCATGGAAATTTTATATAATGAACAAGAAAATGATTAGGGAACTGAATAGTCAGTCTGCGAGCATGTTTGATTGTGCTTAGAACTTAAAAAGTATAATCAAATTTACTTTTTTAAGTTACTTATTATGCCAAATCTCATTTTCAAAATTATTGTCCTATAATAACAAATTAAGAGTGTGTTTGGTAGGGATTTTTGGGAGAAGAATTGATTTTTGAATAGTGACATGATGGAAAATGTGTGGTTGAAAAAGAAGAAAAAAGTATTGATGTGATGGAAAATATTATTTTATTGAAAAATGTGTGGTTGAAAATGAGAATTGATTTACTGTATAAAATGAGAATCTGTACCACACAGGCTCTAAGCAATATACATTTTGAAGCCACCTTATATCATTCAGTTCCTTAGGTTCACAATCATTTAATAGGGATCAGGGAATAAATGATACAATGATAAGGAGACTCATTTGGTGGCATCGTTGAGGATTAATTGGGCTGAAATTGAGTCATCTGTATTGCATTATAGTTAGATTTATACACTGCACATTTTGTATTGACAGGATATGAAGCTGCATAGTAAATCGGGACAGTACCCTGAAGAAAGGTTATGCCTATGCTTGGAACCTAATTTTTTAGTTTTACGACTAATTAAGAGGACTTATAATTTATGTAAATACTTAGTTGTCATCTCCCTCAATATTATAGTGATTGGATAATTTTAGGCAGCACCAAAGAAAATCCAGGAAAAGAAAGCAATTAAAGGGAAAAAGCTTCGTATTGGATTGGGCTGCAATTGTGAGCACAACCCGGGTAATGTGGTGGAGGAGGACTTCTACAAATTGATACTTGTGTAGTGTATAGACGGGGATACCTTTAGCTTATCCATGGGTTGTACTGTTCTAATTTGTTTGTCTTCTACAAGGTAGCGATTAGGAAAATACCGCCCATTGTCTTCTTCTAATATGATGCAATTCATGGTCTAGTAGTGATACTACTCAATAGTGTGCCATTCGATACCTAGGTGGGGGATACTTAACCAGTCGATATGCACAACTCCTACTTTCCATTGTTTATGGATACCGGACTATCGGGGTATGTAATCCAGTTCCATGCCCTAGCTTTCTCCAAGTGTTAGCATTGGCCAAGCACATTTCATCATTTAATAAGAGATGGGGTTTTACATCGTTAATTATTGACCAGTCAATGGAAAATGACAACCGCTAGAGAACCTCACATCTATCTTTTTCTTAGATTTCGAGATTATGTACATATTCTCCAATAGAGACTCAATATCTTCTAGGTTGTTTCAAACTAACAAACATTTTCTTCTGATTTCGTATATTGCGATACATGGTCTTGTGGTGATATTGCTAAGTAGCGTGTCCTTCGATATCCATGCAGGATAATTTTTGGGTCGATATGCACAATACCTAGTTTCCATTGTTTATAGCTAGGATTAAAGGGGTATGTAATCCAGTTCACCGCCCTAGCTATCTCTCAATGTTAGTGTTTGCCAAGCATGATGCTTTGTTTAATAAGAGAAGGGGTAATTAGGACTCGTTACGAGCATGCAGTCATGCAATGCACCTCTTCTCTACGAACTTTGAGATACTTGGTTTTTCCCATGACTACAACGAAAATAAAGTTAGATAATTAGCATCAATGACTTCAAGTAGATATCTAGAATTAGTAACAATCTCTGATGAACTGTGTTAAGTTTTTTTTTAAAAAATTTCTTTTACTTATTTAATACCTATTGTTCAAAATTGTCTGTGATGATTTTGTACAATATATTTAAGAATTTGTAAGTGGATTCATGAATGGTGTATTAAATGACACTTGTAGGACTTTAAAGGGGAGCCTTTCTCTCTTCACACGATGGCTTATGGGGAAAGTTTCCCATAAATACATCAAAACCTTTCAAATTTCCGCCCTTTTTCGCCGAATGGTCTAGATTAACCTCTCAATCATCAAACCGACCATCATCAAATTGAGTATGTTTTCATAGCAAACCAGGAAAGCCTCCACGAAAGAGTACATGTCAAAAAAAAAAAAAATTTAATTTTGTTATATGCAAATAATACTTGAAGTAGCATTCCAGGACAGGTCGACATCAATTTTGCAAGTTCAATTGCCAAAATTCGATCACCTTAAAGTATAGTGAAAAATAAAAGATGTCTTTAAAAGAATAGTGAGTAATCAAAGACACATTTCTGACGTGACAATGTACATAACGATGTGTGGACGTCATTTATGCATTTCGTTTACCATGTTACCAATTCCATTAGAGTAGGGAAACATATGTCATGCCAGTAAGTATTGTCCAACATTTTGATAAGTTTAGTGATCAAAACTCGACATTTGAAAGTTTAGTGAGCAATCGAAGACCCAAACATAAATTTAGTGATTATTGAGACAATTAACTCAAAAAAACCATGGTGTAATTTCCTCTTTCAACTATCCAAAATAACTGAAAAATAGCAATATTTTACTATTACTTGGACTTTGGATTAATAGTCTGGCCCACTTATTACAGCCACGGCCCAAGGAAAAAGAATTAAATCTCTGTTTGACAATCATTATTTCAAAAAAATTTCATACTTTTTAATCACACATTCTTTGAAAAATCACTATTCAAAACTTTATCTTACCCAATTAATGGCTATCAAGTAGGGGCTAAGAATAATGGTCAAAATCATTTGAAAAATGTATCTAAAAAGTCCTTTTCCATCTATTATAGGGGTGTCCAAAAGTCCCGAACCGAACCCGAACCGAACCGAACCGAGCGGTTCTTCATAAATTAAATACCCGAACGGGTACCCGAATCGAGAACCGATGGGTTTGGGTCGGGTCTCGGGTCTAGACCAAGAACCGAAAAATCGAATAAGAACCGAAACAAAATAATTTTTTTATTTTTTATATTAAATTAATTAAATTATTTTATTTTTTTCTAAATAAATTAGCAAATTAATTAAATAAATCAGATTATTTCATAATTTTAATTTTAAAGCCCAAATCATTTTTAAAGCTCATTAGCCCATTTTAATTTGAAGCAAATGAATATACTTTATGTAGTGTTGCTGTAATATTAATATCTATTTTTTGGTATTTGTATGCATTGAATTAATCTTATTGGATGTCTAGTTATTTATATATTTTTGAATTGGGCTACGTTAATTTGTAAAAGTTACAAATGAAATGTCATTAGTTGTATTTATGTAGTGTTGCTGTAAATATTAAAAAATTTAATTATGGTATGGAACCGAACGGAACCGAACCGACCCGAACCGAACCGAACGGAACCGAACCCGAACGGTTCCATAATTATATTTGGACCCGACGGTTCCATTTATTAAATATCCGAAAGTTTTGGGTCGGTTCGGGTTTCTTCAGAACCGAACCGAACCGAACCGACCCACGGACCGCCCTAATCTATTACACTCTATTCTGAGTTCTCTCTCCATTTTATCCCCCAAAATCCAGGGCTTCCATTTTTCAACTTGTTCAATTTCCAAATTTCTGGGGCTTCGCTCCCCAAATCTTCTCACTAAAATTGCACATAAAGGAAATAGAGGGGTTCAAATCCTGTGAAACAAGAACAGTGGTACCGGATTTCAATCATTACTTCAACACAATTACGGATTTGAAAGGGTTAGGCAAATCGAACATCCTCGATTAAATTTGATTTGTTTTGGGTATCACAAATTTGCAGCAAGTTAGGGCTTCTAATTTGCAGGAGTTGGTGTACAAGCAAGGCCAAGCTGGAATTACCAAGGCTACTGTTTCTGTAGTTTTTTATAATTGGGGCCAGGGCCTCTCACATTGCTAAAAGGTAAGGAAAAAAATGTTTTGTAACTATTAACACTTATTTAAAGTTTAGGAGGGGTGTATTCAATTTGAACTTTTAATATTTTTTCGAAATTTAAAAAGTCTAGGAGTATTCAATAAGATTTTTTAAGACTCTCTAAAAGTATTGGTTTATTCAATCGACACTTTTATAGACTTTTAAAAAAGTCTTTAAAAATCACAGTGTATTCAATTAAAACATTTTAGAATTCTCTATAATTTTTGGAGTATTCAAATTGTTAATGACTTTTAATGAGTTTTATAAAAGTTTCTAGGATACTAACTTTTAAATAGAAAGTATTAAAATAAAATATCAAAATTTGTGACTCATTCATCACAATATTTTGGGAGACTTTCACCAAAAATAAAAAAATTAATATATATTTTTTGTTTCTTTCAATATTTCTCTTTCTTTTTTCTTTCTACGAACGTTAAGAGTCATAATTAATAATTATTCTCTCTCTCCCTCTCTCTCATTTTCTATCTATATTTTGTATGTAACTAAAGATTCTTATAATTTCTTTTTTCATCATTTTTATGAAAAATATTTATTTGCAATTAAAAATTACAAGATTTTATATAAAACGACTAATTTATAATTAAATTTAAATATACTGGTTTCTTCTTTACCCTAAAATACGTCATATTAATAATACCGAATATTAAATTTTTATTTACTTTTTATGAAAATAATAATAATGCAATATATACTAGTAGTAAGCACAAGCATTGCACGTCTTATGTATCGGATAAATAATATGCATAATATTTTGAAGTACTAATACTTTGAAAGTAATTGATACTGTTAAAGGAAAAAATAATATTATTAAAAATAATATATGTGAATAATTTTTTTAAATAAAATTATGTATATAATGCAAAAATGTTGAATAAACTGAAAAACCTTTATAACACCCAAACTCCTCATTAAACATAGATTTTAAGAGCCCATAATTGATAAATTCTTGAGCATAACTTCTTCCTATTTGTATTTGTCATTACTTAAACATACTCAAAATCAAACATTTTTAAAATTTCATAGTCTCAATAATAGTACAGATGTGATCATATCAACAAATTGTATTTTGATAAGTGCGTTTTGCGCATTTATTTAGGTCACAAAACATGAAAAATTGTCGATATATATGTTGAAATATAGTTTAATTTGATATAATTTGTGTTTGTAAGATTACATTGATCGATGGAATGAAGAGTATGCAAAAGCGAGCGAAAAAGGACAAAAATGGAAGAAAATGAAACATCGAGGACCAAAATGCAATTATTCAAAGGTTGACCCAAATGGCGAATCGAGCATGGAATTTGGATAAGTTACATATTGTGATATCATGGAATGCTAGAAGAAGGAGGAGAAGAAAGCAAGGCCAAAAAGTAAATGAAATAAAATTTGGGGATTAAATTGAACCAAATGGAAAAACAGTGTCAAATTTTTATAACCATGCAGTCGCCCAAGAGGTAGCAGGAGAAGAACAGTGCCAATTTTTTATAACCATGTTGTCGCATGAGATATAACCATGCAGACGCATGATTCAATTCTGGAGCGAATTTTATGGTTTCCTTGTTCGAACCAATCTCTTATGGAAAGATATTTTGACGCCCTATATAACCCTAATCTCGTCCAGAATAAGGGTTTATGCATTATTTGAGAGAAAAAAAAGCATTGAAGAGCAAGAAAGAAGGCATAAACGCGAGATTTCAATTGAAGATTCAAGATTTAAATTCAAAAATTGGGTGATGTTTTCTCCTAAATATTTTTCTTGTTCTTTAATTTTATCCATACTAGGCTAGATTTTTAATGTACTAGGTGAACGATGAACCTCGCAATATGATCTTTTAATCCTCTATTTTGCAATTTGATATTCAAACACGATTGTTGGATGTTGATTGATTTATATACACTTTCTCGCCTCTATAGTTAAATACATGTGATTATGTGAGTTTTGGTGATCTATTTTATGCATTCGAAAGAAGGGAAATAGATTGTACAAGGTATAAATCGTTGTAGGGTCCGATATGGGATATAAATATACCGATATACTTTACGTGAATATCTAAGTGTTTACAAAACATCATGCGTTCTTGTATATTGCATTTGTCATAAAAATATAGTCAAATGATATACGAGAATATGTTAAATTCTACTTGAAATAGATTATTGGATAAGTTAGAAACATTGATTTTTCAACCAATTCATCGTGTTATCTAATTGTGAAATAGAGATTAAAAGTGAGCTTGTTTGGTGATTCGGGATCCTAGTGCGCCGTTCATTCATTAATTTCATCAAACTTTTACATTCAACATAATTTTGCATTCATTTAGTCACATTGGCTTAAATTACATTTTAGTCATATTTTAGTCATAATTTAGTCATAAAATCCAAATAATCAAACCATCTTTAGTTTAATAGATTCCGTTAAGGTCTTGATAATAGAAATCAAATCAAATCAATCCTCGTGGGACAATACTCGAAATTTTACAAATTTCACTTTTTTTACCTGTTAACGAACCGTGCACTTGCGGTGATTTACAAAGCGAACATATTTTCGTGAACATGCTTCCAAACACACCAATTATTATATCAAAGGGATTAAAAATTATTTCTACTTGAAAGATTAATATAACAACACAAAAAAGTAGCTTCTTTGCACAAGTAGTTGAGCCCAAAGCTCTACTAAAAGAACATCCTTCTTTGCTCAAGAATCTCTCAAAGAAAATGAGTGAGAATGTAAGAAGAGAAGATGAGAGAATTGTGATTTTTGTGTTGGTGATGAATGATCCTATTTATAGGTAAAAATAAGTCATCCAAAATAAAGAGGTGTCATAAACACATGAAATTACATATTCAATTGCCACATTTCTACCTTTCATTTTCCAAACCTCCAACCTTTTCACTATTCTAACTTCCAAAACCTACAAACCTATTAAAAGAAATGAATTTAATATATTAAAATTCACCAACAATATTAAATTCTCCAACCCCAAAAGTAGCCACAATACCACAATTTGCTCGAATTTCCAATATCCATATTCTTCCCTTCTTGGTAATTTCTCTCCAAGGGTACTTTTCAATTTCAATTCTCTGTTCATGTTCTTAATTTTTAATTTATACATACTTGTATATTTTATATTAAGATTTAATAAAAATTGGAAGAAATACTTTGATATTTATTTCTTTGATTGTGACAGATGGCGGTGCGATAATCTATGACAGGCAGAATCTTGGATGCTCTTTTTGTCGTGTGCCCTTATATGTAAAAATAATTCAAAAGTGAACTTACGGATTAACCGTTTTGCACAAAAAATAGTTACGGTAGCATGTATTTCAGTTTTCCGTGAACTAGAATTTACCTTGACATTGTAAAAAATTTCAGCCAACCCTTACTTCTATTCTTCCAGTAGTATTTTGACCTCAATTTCTCAAGTATTAATACTTATTTGCACCTTTAATTTCAGTTGATGCTATTACATGTATGCAACAGATTGTGATTACTCAAGTTATGTGAACTGCATTAATATGAATCTTTTATGCTGGATTATGCCGAGAAGGAAGTACTGGTATATAAATAATATTCAGTAAACATATATAAATAATGTTCATACTATAGTTTGATGTTGATCTTTTATTAACACTTAGTTCAGTTTAAATCTTGTAATTTTCTTTTCAATAATTTTACATGTACGTATTTTATAATTAATTTATTAATATTTTTAAATTCTAATCCAGCTAATTACTAAACAGTATTTTTTAACTATTGAAATGAAAATCGCCTTTGCTTTAATATAGCTACAAGACTAACGAAGAAGAGAAAGAGAGGGAAATGTGAATGCCAGCTGCTGCGCTGACATACTTAATTTTCTTTGTAAGTATATATTTTTGTGGTGGAATTGACAAAAAAAAAATATCATATTTTTTCCTATTTCACTTATTTCATTATTTTTATCTTGAATTTATGGCCTGCAGTTGATAGCTGAACATGGCAGATTGGACTGATCTTCCAATGTTTGGTTGTTACCGCACAAAGTTTAACTTTAATAGAGGATTTTACATCCTTTACTGCTGTTTGTAAAGAATGGAAATTAGTGACTTCAATATTTGAAGAAGAAACCTTCATTGCCTACTAGTTATCCTCGGATCATGCATGTTTGCTAAAAAAAAGATACTGGGGATCAAGAGAATCGAGGTGATCAAGATGCATCAAGTTATTGCATTCTTAACTTATTAACCTCAAATACGTATCAACTCTAGTTGCAAGAAGCGAGTGGCAGGAAGTGCAGAGGAGCACATTACGTGTGGATGGTTGTGGACAATTGGCATTAATGTAAAAATTAATTTATTGTACTCCATCTCTAGACAACAAATTTGCCTACCCTCATGCTGACCTTCTGATGTGATCCAAGGTGCCGTTGCAACGAAGACAAGCCCCGGGAAGGATCCGTTGATAATTGAGGAAGGACATATGACTCGATTGAGAGCGAAGCGAGTGAAAGAGACGATGACATTGCTTGTTCAAGCTATGGTTGATGGTATGGCATTCATAACAAAGAAATGAGAAAGTTCCATGTTGAGGTCGAGGTTGGAAGTCCAACGGATCATGTGGAATTGTGGATCGAGGCAGAAGAAAGCGAGGCTGAAATTTATGCCTATGCGGACGCATAGACATAATAGCCTTGAAGCCGCGAAGGCATATACCGAAACGCAGAAGAGTTTTTTTGGTTGTTCCATGCGGCCGCATGGTACAAAAAGTTGGCGACATTTTCCTTTTTTCGCGAATTTCCTTATTTTGTTAGAATTCTATTAGATTACGAACTTTTGCTATTTTGGCAAGCTAATTCCTTTTTTTACCTAGTTTCTAGGGTTTAGTATAAATACTTATTTCTATTCATTGTAAACGGCAGACTTCATTATTAATTGAGATTAAATCTTGTGAGGCTTTTAAGCTTTCAACCTTGTTCTTCACTGAGCAAATTTCGAACTTATCAAGAATCGAATTCTTGTGGCGTTCAAACTATCGGGCTAGATTCATTACGCGTGTGATCAAGAGGTCAACATATTGTCGGCGATTGTGTTGGTTGCTTGGTTCATAAATCTTGGGTCGAATCCAAAACCTAGATTAGTTGGTTTTCTTGGGTTGGTTCTAATCTCGTTGCGGGTTGTGTAGCTACTATTGCTACGTGGTTCTCATCACCTTCCGTGATCATTATGAATATGATGAGACATTCAAACCACAGGAGATTTGGGTTTCTTTGTTAGGAAAATAGGGACGTCCTCAAATCCTCGAAAAGAGAAAATTTTACATGATTATAATGAGGATTTTACGATAGTTGCTATATTGGCTTTTACAAAATTAGGAGATAGTGTTTGGATCAATATCTCCGTTCATTCTTGCGGTTATCAAGCTATTGTTTTCTACAATGACAAATTTTATGTCGCAGATTATCATGGAGTTGTAGTTTGTGACTTTAATGATGCCAATAGTCCAAAAGCAATAGTTATTGCCCTTGCTCCAATTGAAACCAGTGATACGTATCAGAAGTATCTAGTCGAATTATCAGGACATCTTCTACTTGTTTCTCGTTTTCGAAAGGGTTATTTATTTGGTGATGATGATGTAGATGTAGAAGAAGATTATGTTCACGATGAGGAAGAGGATGATGATAATGAGGACAAGGGTGATGTTGATGGTAATGATAATGTTGATGAGGTGGAGGTGGAGGTTGAGGCTAGATGAATGTCACGAGGAGGGGAATAATTATGCATATAGATTAACTGAAGTGACTAGTTTAGGAAATCAAGCATTGTTCTTATGTAGTAATGTTTCCACATCAATTGCCTCGTCAGAATGTATCAAACCAAATTGCATATGCTTTACAAATGATAATTGTGAGCTATATTTCAGTGAACTAGGCAGAGGATGCCATGACATGGGAATCTTTATCATGGAACCATTCAATTAAATTATGCCGGAGAATCTCGTAGTAATATTTCACCTCCATTATGGTACACTTGATTTTCAATAAGTAATTGCATTTTCTGCTTCTCATTTAAATTATTTCTTTAAGTATTGACTGGAAGCAAGTGTGTACTAGTTCTCTTCGATTGTTGTTCATTTAGTTTGAGACAAATTGACTGGATGTTGTATTTTGGAAAAGTTATAATCAAGCTTAAAATTAGTTATAAGGAATAGGGCTGAACAACGAAACCGTTAAATAGCAAAATCGAACCGAAACTACTTTTTTGAAATCCTTGGTTTGGGTCCACATTGATCCATCAAAGTTTCGGTTTTGAACCGAACCAAACCGTTTCAAAGTGGTTTGCTTTAGGTTTCAATCTTTGCAAACCGTTTACCAAAAAAAAAAAAAAAATCTAAATAAAAATTAATCTAAATTTTTTCCACCTCAATTAAACTCAATATCTAAATAGACAATTATACATTCCAATTTATCCAAATATCTAGCAGTCACCACAAGTGTGAATGTTAAACTCTCAAATTGGGTGAAGTATTGAACAACTACTAGAGGTGTCAAGAAGGACGGGCCGGCCAGACCCGTGAAAATCGGCCCGTGAAAACCGGGACCGCGGGCTGACCCGTGACCCGTGCGGGCGGTTCACGAGCCAAGGAGGTGTAACCCGCGGGCTTCGCGGGTTGCACCCCCACGGGCCGCGGTTAACCCATGGCCCGTAAAAAAAAAAAATTTTTTTTAAAGTAACGGTATATTACTTTTATAACGGTAATATCATCCCCTTCATCTATAAATTTCAATTTATTCTTACAATTATTTTTACAATACCCGCTCATTAGTTATTATATATTTATACTTCATAGTTCATAGTTCATACTTGTTACTACCTTACTACAATTACAATTATTCAATTGCAAATATCATCATCATCTTGATTATATTTCTTTCTTCTCAGTTCTCACTAGTCACTACTAAACTTTTTAATCCTACTATATTATGAATTCTCGCGATTCTTCTTCTCAGAATCCTATTTTCAATGATAGTTGCTCTCCAATAAATTTAGAATATGATAATGTTGTAGAAGTTGGATCATCTCAAAATGCAAGGAAAAAAAAAACAAATATCAGATGTGTGGCAAATGTTTACAGTAAATGAAAAGGATGGAAAATCAGTATGCAATATCTGTAAAAAAGATTATGTCTGGAGATATGGTCAAAGCACCGGGACACTACGGAGACACAAAGAGAAACATCTAAATGAAATGGGACATTTGGATCCTAGACAAACTCAGATTACTGGTTTTACTAATGCTAGTGGATCAGTTACTTTTACTAATTTTGTTTATTCGCAGGAACGAATGCGAGTTGGGATGTATTTTGGAAGTTCTCATATGCGTGAAAGATTGGATATTCACGGATCGAAGGATGCAAGATAAAATTAATGATGATATTGCTGAAAACTTCAAAAATGTTACAGTTCATGAAGATTGATTGAGAAACAAATATATAATTTTTCAACAACTAAATTATAGTTAATAGTTAAGATTTAAGTAGGTGACAAGCTAGTTGAGATGTACTTAAATTATAAATTATAGTAAAAGTAGGTGTCAACCTAGTTGGGATGTACTTTGCTATAAATATATACCTTCACGTAATTAGAAATGCATTTAGTTGTTAAATTTCAATTATTAAATTTGAATTCTATGTAAACATTTCTTGGTATAAATATGAATTTATCATTTTGTTCAATTCTTAGTTTACATTTAACAAAAAATTTTTTTTTTTTGCTATCAATATAAAAAATTCTTGGAACAACCCGCGACCCGTATGGGCTCGACTCGGATGGGTCAGAGGGAGGGCCTGGGTTGTAGTCCAAAATTTGTAGGCCGACCCGGACCGACTCGGAACCCGTAGCGGGCAGACTTTTTTTCACGCGGGCCGTTACTGGGCTCATATGTTGGCGGGCCGACCCGGCCCAGCCCACCCGGATTGACACCTCTAACAACTACTACTAAACAATATTCATCAATCGCCCATTATAACTGAGTGAACACAATTAAATTTAGATTTTAATTCAAACTTAACGCATTTATTTTCCTTCTACTAATAGATTTTCGAGTTGTGCCTAATTTTTCACGTCAGCTGATTTTCTTATTTTTCGGTAATTATTTGCTATATTTTTATTGGTAGTTATGTTATGTTGTTTTGTTTTAATTATTGTCGATCCCCTTAAATTTTTAGCTGACAACATTTTTAGTTTATTTGCACCTTAATTTACTAATCAGGCCACTCAATTAATTATTTACATTTTAACTTAATTTCTAAATTTTACTGTTAAATGTTAGAATGATTTGGTTGATTACTTAAATGGTCGTTTTAAAGATTTGACCAATGAATCTTTTTATATATTACTTTGATGAAAATTAAATACAAATAAATAGAAGATTGTCCTTCCAATTGCTAAAAATGTGCTAATTATTCAAATATCAACAATTGCTTCTGAATCTACATTCCCTATTAGTGGTCGATTGCTTAATTCCTTTTGGTCGAGTGAAAATATGATTGAGAGGGTGATTTATCCTAAAAATTAGTTGCATAATGACAAGAAATCTATAGGAATTCGTCAATATTAATTTGGATGATGTAGAAGCAATGAATGATTCATAAAGAGTTATATTAGGTATTATTGTATTTGATCTTTTTATTGATTTTCTTTTATTAGTTGTTTTATATCATTTAAGTATAATCAATGAATTTATGTACTATATTCTTATCTTTATGGAGAGAATGAATCATGTGCTACAATTGCAGATATTGATCCAATTAGTATCGACTAAGAGGTTAAAATGTTTCTATTATGTTGTTTCATTATATTGATTACAATTATAGAACTTTCATTTGTTATATTTTCAATAATATAATTTATGTTTTAACATGAAATTTTAGACTAATATTTATGATTTAACTTATTCGATATATATATATATATATATATTTTCTTTGTTAAATTGTGGTTTTAAATCAAACCAAACTGGAAAAAAAGTGGTTTGGTTTGGTTTAGAAATCGAAGTGATTGATTTTGATTGAAAATTTGTTTCAAACCGTCCAAATCGAACCGCGTTCACTCCTAATAAGGAATTCGAGATTAACACTTATATTTTGCCATGTTTGAAGTCTTCAATCCTATTTTTACTTACTAATCTTATAACAAAAAGGGTTGCTCTTTATCATCACATTTATGAACAAAGCAATCTCAATTTTTAGGGATTTTATGAATAAACATGTATTTTTCAAATAAGACAATTGGCATGAGATTGTGATTCTCGGTATTGTTGATATAAAACTAAGGTGCTTGCAGTTTATATTTTTTACATGCTTTCCTGAAATACTAGTTCAAATAAAATAATTGGCATGAGATTGTTATTGATGATTTATTGTGCAACCACAATAAAATGGTAAAAATCAACTGGCTGTATAGGTAATAGATTGATCAAGTATGCAATTTCCCTTTTTATGTTCATATTTCTCGAAAGTATCGTTGAAGTTATGAAAATCAAGTTGGAAAATAATAATAATAATAATAATAATAAAATCCCTACCCCCTCTCAACAAGTTAACTACTATACTGGAAGAACAAACGCATCATTTCTACAAACAGTTTCAAAGAAAATAGATGTGTACTCATTTAAGCAAAAAATTGTATAAAACCCATAAAAAGTTAATTATTATACTATAAACTGAATCAATTCAAGTTTTAATTTTTTTTAAAAAATACTGTTCTGGAGTACAAATATGAAAAGGACGCGAAAGTATTTGGGTGGGATCAACGAGAAATTCCGATAAATGGATTATTATATATAGAAGCACAATTAAAACAAGAATGTTCTTTAGCAATCAACTAGAATTAATATCAAAGTATTTCTACCAATTTCCTATTAAATCAAAGAAATAAAAATCACAGTACTTCAATCAGTTTCGTATTAAAATCTTAATATAAAATATACAGTGCATTAAATTAAAAGTTAAAAACATGGGAGAGAGAATTGATATTAACGAATTACGTCTGTTGTTGTTCAAAAAATCAATAAAATTGGTTTTGGAATGAGAGAAGGTTTTGGAGGCTTTTCCAAATTTGTGCCGACAAAGATTTCCCTTTTGAATTTAATTTACTAATTGGAATCACCGTGGAACATTTAGGATACTTTCCACCAATAGGTTTTTTTAGGAAAAATTACAGTTGAGTCCTAAAACATTGTAAAAAAATATAGCATTTAAGTATCTATTTAGTTTGACATCTACATCCTCAAATTTTCAATTTCAGTGTAAATGAATGATGAATCCCTACTGAATTGAATCTAGTAGTTTTGCCATCAGATCCTCACAAGTCTACATAAATTTTATATTGAGGGATAATGCAGGAATAATGCTACGTAACCCCATTTGGGTTACAACCCCAATTTAAATAGCGTTAAATGATAGGCTAAATGAAATATTTAATTCAACTTATCATTGAATGCCACATTGGAGCCACTTAAACCGTTGTTACAACTCCAACGAGGCTAAATAACATTACTCATAATTTAGTTATACCTCTTTCCTTTTAAAACCATTTTAAAAGTAAAAAATATTGAGATAAAATATCAAAAACTGTGCATCTTAAAAGATTTTGTTAAAAAATAAATGGGGTGCTAGGAGTTACGTTTTTCAAATCTCAAACGTATCTCTCAATAGATATTGACATTAAAATATTGTGACGAAAATGTGATTAAAAAATAAGAAAAATTATAGATTCATATGAAAAATTAGTATAATGAGAGAATATATGATTGAAAATAAATTGAAATAATATATAGTTGAAAATAAATTTAAAACAGAGGCGAAACATGAACTAGATTTCATAAGCAAAACTATCATTAAATGAGGGCTATGAATGCAATTTATCAACTTTTAGTATAATTATTAGTAGTTATGTAAGTATATTTGTAAATGGTGGCCCTAAAGAAAATCCCGGGTCCGTTTGAGCACTATTTTTTTGTATAGAATACATTTTGTAATAGTAGATTGATGGAGAATGTGTAATTAAAATAAAAGAAATTTTTTGGATTGTGTGTAATATTATTTTATTGAAAAATGTGTGATCGAATAGAATAGAGAGAAAAATATATTTTGAAAAAAATAGGTATCAAACAAGATCCTTATTCCATCAACTACCTTAGAGTATCTTCAAGCGACTCTCCATTTATAAAAATCATCTTATGCATATAGTATATATATGGAAAATTAAGATGGAAGACAAACATTATTTTTTTTAAGAAATAAAACTTATTTTCAAAAAAGTAACTTTTGAAATTTGAATCCTATTGGCGATTTTCTAAAATTTTGCTCTGAAAACGTAAATAAAATCAATCATGCTACTTGAACAATTTTTTTTTTTTTTTTTTTTTTATAATTTTGGTTAACAATTCACACTTGACAATATTGCATTCATCCACTTTAAAAATTAATTTTTAAATCAATGATTCAAAATTTGATAACATCAATATTATCAACCACAATTGTTAACATTGGGGCTCGGTAGAATAGAGCCAGCCAGGCCGTGACAAGCCAGTATTTAAAATAAAAATTAATCAAATTAGTTCACTGCTACTACAAGCCGCATGTAGATGGTTTTAAATCACATCAAAATCAAATTTGAATTTGGTTTTGTTATAAATATGAAATAAAATTTTGAGTTTAATATCAATTTACTTCAATCAATTTGAACTTACAGTATTTTAGTTTTCAACTTCAATCTCCAATTTGTTTGCTCTAATATTTAGTTTCTTTTACTCTAATATTCAATATCATTTACTATAATAGTCACAGATGAATTTTACTATTGATTAGATTAATCAATTTAAGAGTAGTTCGAGTACTCTATCCGGTTACTATACATCTTAAAATGTTCCAATTGATTTGGAGGATATGTAGCAATTGTTGTGGCAAAAAACTTAGTTGGAGCCCGGTTCAAACACAACACATTTGAATAGACACGTATTAAGAAGTTGTAAAACGAAACTAGTCGATCTCGACCCGAAATAGACCGAACTAGCGTTGGCTGTTCTAGTGTATAGAGGGGATGTCTTTAACTTATCTATTGCTTGTACTGTTCTAATTGTTGGATAAAATAGTGGTGAATCAAAGTAAATCAATCAAACCGAAGGCCCGTGTTCACACGATTTCCTTAAATCGAATTCGCCGCCTCACCGGGGTGCACGAGGTTTTTGATCGGTGTTCGATTCCCAGGATACAATCGATTTTCGGTCCACGTTGCACTACGTTACCGACCTACGAACCAGCTGTGTCTATCTCTCAAACGAATCAAGCAAAGGAAGAAGAAAAAAAAAAAAAAACTGGAAACTGGAAGGTGGAGGAAACGGGAGTTTTCTGTTCACAGCTTCTTGTGTTTTTGTTGTGTATTCTTCCATCTGAGAGCTCCACTATTTATAGCCATAGAGGAAGAGCCAGCCCTTTAATGCCATGAATGGAGAGTGATATGAATGAGGAGTTACAATATTAATGAAAATGAATGAGGAGTTTCAAACGGATGGAGGATGGAGGAGAAACTGATTTTCATTCATTCATTCAGAGAAACTGATTTTCATTCATTCAATATTTCCAACACTAATTTGTTTGTCTTCTACAAGGTAGTGATTAGGAGGATACTGTTCTAATTTGTTTGTCTTCTATAATATTTTGTGATTCATGGTCTAGTTGTGAAACTACTAAATACTCAGGCAAGGACACTTAATGGGTCGCACAACCCCTACTTTCCATTGTTTATGGATAATGGACTATTGGGTTATGTAATCCCATTCCGTGCCCTAGCTTTCTCTCGGTGTTAGCGTTGGCCAAGCACAGTGCTTCATTTAATAAGAGATGAGGTTTTACCTTGTCAATTATTGACCTGTCAATGGAAATCGACAACCGCTAGAGAACCTCACATCTATCT
Source organism: Fraxinus americana (assembly GCA_035079005.1). NCBI lineage: Eukaryota > Viridiplantae > Streptophyta > Magnoliopsida > Lamiales > Oleaceae > Fraxinus > Fraxinus americana. The sequence continues at coordinate 17,236,376 of CM068708.1, read as the reverse complement.
TCTTAGATTTTGAGATTATGTACATGTCCAATAGAAACTCAGTATCTTCCAGGTTGTTTCGAATTAACAAACATTTTCTTCTGATTTTGTATACTGCAAAGTAGTGTGCCCTTCGATATCCATGCTAGATAATTTTTGGCTAGCTATCTCTCAGTGTCAGTGTTTGCCAAGCACGATGCTTTGTTTAATAAGAGAATGGAGAATTAGGACTCGTTACGAGCATGAAGTCCTCCAGTGCACCTCTTCTCTACAAACTTTGAGATACTTGATTTTTCCTATGATTGACGATGAAAATGAAGTCTGATAATTAACATCAACGACTTCAACTAGATATTTAGAATTAGTAACATATCTCTGATGAACCATGTTAAGCTTTTTTAGTTTCTTTTACTCGTTTTATACCTAATGTTCAGAATTGTTTGTTATGCTTCAAGTCCTACATTATGTTTCTTGTTTATTGACTTGTCAATGGAAATGACAAATTTACGTTCAATTGACCCCTCTTGCTATAGAAGCACACATCTATCTTCTTCTTAGATTCGATATTATATTTTCATATTCTCCCATCGAGTCGCGGTATCTTCCGGTGCATCAAGTCCTGCATTATACCTCTTGCATTTGTTTCTCTCTTATTATTTTTTCTTTTTTTAATTAAACCACCATTAGATATTTATTAAAATGAGGAAAAACAGTACAAGCAAAGGAATGGTGGCAAAGTAAGGACCTCCCTAAAGAAAAACAGAACAAAAGCACTCCTAATCATCTCCAATTAGAATTCTAACCAAACCTAATTTTACTTCTCTTCAAAGTTTGAGATCCTTGATTTTTCCCATGTATTACTATGAAAAATAAGGTCAGAGAATTAGCGAGTTACTTTGGTGGCATTGTTGAAGATTAGTTGGGCAGCCATTGAGTCATCAATGTCACGTTATAGTTAGATTTACATCCTCTATATTTTGTTGTGATGAAAAAATGAAGTGGCATAACACGAGGTAAACTGGGACCAAATACCACCATGAATAGATCTTTATGCGTTTGCCACCAAAACCTTTCGTTTTACAACTATATAACAGCACTTATAATTTGCGTTCATACTTAGTTGTTGTATCCCATGATATCATTGTGATTTGATGATTTTAGATGCTATGAAAGAAAAACCAAGGAAATAGAAGGCGAAAGGGTAGAAGTCCATTGTATTTTGCTGCACCTGTGACCACATCGCAGGGTGCCAGAGGACTTCTAAAATATGAAATTCTCATGTATTAAGGGATGCCTCAAGTTTATGTCTGATATTCCCAGTGATTTGTCTTGTATAACGTAATGATTATGAAGATATTATCCCTTGTCTATTTCTGATTTTGTATGCTGTGTTGATCTAGTGGTGATTCTCTTGAACAACGTCTGCCTTCGGTGTCCAGTTGTGAAACTTGACCCATTAGCTATTGTACTACATGGTTCAAGCACTCTCACATATTAATCATCATTTAATGTTAGGACTACTTCCCATTTGCTCCCCAGCTTTCGTCTTTTAGTGCTTGTATTAAGCCAACAGAGTTTTGTTTAAGGAGATGTTTTACCTTACTTTAAAAAGGCCATTTGTCAATAGAAGTGGAGAATTTATATAAAATTAGCCAGCACTGCCTTAAATCCTCACTGTCCACCTTCTTCTCTATTTTCGACATTATATATGTGCAATTCAAATTCAGAATTTTTAGTGCGTAAAATAATAACATTTGAAATGCCAGAATGTGTTCATAATGTTTCTTCAAGTACTGGAAAGTAGAAAAAATAAAAACCGAAAGGCCACAATTATGAAGTCCTAATTTACACCTCTTCAACTTATTTTCGAACTTTAAGATCTTTGACCTTTCTTAAGAGTGCCTATGGTTGTTCATGATAGAAAGGCGTGGGCATATTATATTTTGTTGTATCCTTTATTTGACAAGGAATGGTTCTAACTACATATCGTGTACTTTACTTTTCTATAGTATGGGTGGGAAAAAGAAGAAAAAAAAAGTTCTTTTGCCATTTGTGTGGATCATTATACAAAAAATAAGGAATTTCTGAACGTAACAAAAAGAAGTACAAGCATATAATAAACACTTAAGGCAAAGAATACACAAAATGCTTTATGATAATTCTTACGAAAGCTAAATTATCTATGAGAGCCATGACAATGATCCCAAAAGAAAGGGGAAGAAATGACAACGAAGCAAGGTACAATAAATCCAAGTCAAGAAGCGTTATTATCCCATTTATTTCTAATTTATATTTGGTATCATTTTTTGTATTTTTAATATTCTTTTATTCCATACCTTTACAAAGCAGACCTCAATGATAAAGGATGAATATTGAGCATGTAAGAAAATGAGTAAAGTTCGTAAAGTAGCTTGACTGAAGATGGGAAAAAATAGAAATGAGTTTTGGTGCTTCATGTCATGGAGGCTCTCAGCATGTGTACTATTCTACGACCTTTCAACTAATTTGATATTGTACTCAAACGAGCTTGTTCATGTATTTCAATATTTTAACTCTCTTAATTTATAAATACTCTTCAAATTATAGAATATGGTCTTTAAAAATAGTCACTTGGAGATGCTTTTACACATACATAAAAGTTAGGAATAAACTAGTTGTACATCCTTCGTGTACATTAAGGATGACACTACAAGTGTTGTCAAAAAATGTGTCATTGAATGTTTAAAATATTGTGAAGATCAATGTGTTAAAAAATGTCACCTCACAACAATATCAAACTTAATATACATGTAGCATGATTGTGAAAGTTATTCTTTCGGTCCCTTCTTATTTTGTGTCAACCAGTGAGGTATTCTTGAGACGCCCGATGAAGTACTCTTACTGCCCACATGTTTTCCATTTTGTCATCAAGACGTACAATACTTTACATACTACTTAAAAACGAGACAACTGATTTAAGTCGGAGCTATAAAATGCAAAATAACCTCATTTACTAGTTTTATATAGATTAACCATCTTCTAGTATATTCTACCATTTTGTATCTTCTCTCCCTGACCCATCTCCTGCGGTCCCAACCACCCATCCTGCTCAATTTCCCCATGGTCGGGAACCCCCAAGTATAAGGAACTCTTCTGAACTCCTCCCGTGTTACACTCGGAAGTCTTTTGAGCTCACTGTAAGGGAGATACGAGGATCGCATATGCAAAGTAGGGAAGGACGTATGTAAGAGGAAGTAGACAATGAAGCAGTGAATGTCATATTTAACAAGGTTAAATTGAACATTCAATCTACAAAAATGCATCTTAAAGTAATAAAAAGGGTAAAATTTTCACTCGACCATTAGAAAGGCTATTCTGAACTATTCAATAATTCACCACCAGTAATTGACTTATTCTCTCAACTGTAAACATAAAGAGGTTCATAACACATTCATGAAACCTGGAAAATATCAGTGCACAATGTCACAAATTCTATCAAGTCTCAAAGTATAAATTGAAGCCAAAAGTTGCCATATTTCAGAACATGGTGTGCACGAGTATAATGAACCTCTTGAATGAAACGATGCCAATCAAATCTAAGCACACATATACATATACATATACATATAGATCAAAGAAGTGGCCAATAAGGGGTAGGGAAAGGGTAGAGAAACATCGGAGATGAGTAGGACTTGAAGCACTTCCTCACACGTAGGTAGAAGAAAAGGTAATAATATTTATCCCCTACATTTCCATAATGACCAAAAGAATTAATGACTATTGAATACGGTTTTCCCTGTATTTCTGGCATACTTCATCTTCAGCATAATCTTTCACAAGACAAAAATGTAGAAGTATTTTTCCATTTTAACAAAGTTCATAACAAAAACCAAAAACAAATATGATCTCTATCTAAATCGGTATAAAGCACCACATGAGAATTTCAATCATAAATCAAATCAGAAAATATTTATAATTAATATACGTACTTGGCACCAATTCGGAATCAGACAAGCCGAATCAGAAGTGAACATTACTATCAGCATCTTGAGCTTTGATTGTAAGCAAATTAAACATGTTTGGATGGCATTAAATTTTACTTTCTTCTTATTTATAACTAAAAGCATCTCCAAAAAACTCTCTAATTACAAGATGCTCTTTATTTATAGAGTCAATACATAAAATAAGCTCCAAAAGACTCTCAATTGCTAACTTCTTAAAATATAGATTATTTTTTATCTCCGAATTTGGAGAGTCAAACTCACTCTTTATTCTTATTTTGTAATGTTTACATTTAATAAGTTACAGTCTTCAATACTCTACTGCTCAAATCATTCAAATCATATTTGAATTGATTGATAATAAACATCTAAAAAAACATGTAAATAAAAGATGAAAGGAAATGATAAATGTTTATGAAAAAAGAAAAACAACGAGTCAAAATTGATAGCATTATTGGAGTGTTTAAAAAGTTTTCCACTCTAATATGAATAGAGAGCCTTTTGGAGATATTCTAAAGAAATTACTTCTTTGGACAATGAACAAGATAATAACTTGCACAGGGGCGGATCCAGACCATTTGTCTTGTGGGATCAAAAATGAGAATTTAAAAATATTTAAAACTACATATCATTAACAAAGTCAATACTCTATTACAATTGTAACTTACGCATTTTCATACCCTGAAAACGTCGTATAATTATATCGTTATCAATATTGTTAAGTACATCGTTTTCAATATATGCAACCAAACTATCACTTAACCATTGATCTCCCATCTGACTACGCATTCGATTCTTGACAATCTTCATTGCAGAAAATACTTACAAACAATTCTATTTTAAATCACCAAGTTAGACAAACTGATAAAGCCATTACACTTGCTACGTAAAATAATGCATGATTTTTCACTTAGATTTAGCATTTTCACCGACCAAAAAAGGTGGTCGATGAATATGACCAACCAGCGACCATATAGTGGTCACTGTTATTAATTTTCAGCGATCGCTTGACCTTTGGTCGTGGAAACACTTGGCACGATAAATTCTATAATTTTTTCCGTCAATTTTGTTGGGAACGTGATGATTTTCGCCAATTTGAGAATAATGAATTTCAAATCATTGATGAATAGGTAACCGTTAGAATAAATGAGTGATCGATGAATTAAATTTTGAACTATGCTATAGTATTAGAATAATTGACATAATAGTTAACATAATATTACATGACATTCTATCATTGACTGTTTAAAACAAAGTCGTCTTTTTCATAAAATCAACTCTCGTCATCTAGAATTCTGACACTACTTTTGGCATCATTCTTCTAGTTAGGTGGTTTAAATCTTACATACATAATAATGGGGGAAAAGTAAAAAAAAAAAAAAAAAAATCAAAAAAATAAAATAAAATTGTGGGGTCATTTGACCCCACATGCAGGGGCGGAGCCATGTTAGGCCCAGGGTAGGCACAGGCCTACCCTGAACTTCTGGGCTCAAAATTTTTGTTTGGGCTCAATTTTTTTTTATTAGTTATAGGCTGCTGCTCAATCAACTGTCGCAGCCCAAGAGAAAAAGCCCAAACCTTTGAGCCCAGAAATTAAACCTCGTTCACACTCACAATTCACAAATCATTCCTTCCTCTCAAGTCTCATCCTCTGCTCGACTCCGCCTCCACCGCTCCAAGTCCAGCCCTCCACTGTTCGCAGCCTCCGTTGACCGTCCAACTGCTCAAGAACCCGGCACGACCGCACCTCAGGTCCCTAACTCCGGCATCTTCGCTTCGCAGTCCCCACTCCCCGCATCTTCAAAAATCCGAACTTCCAAGAATCCAAGTTCCAACCCATCTAATCTTCGCACTTCGAAGCCTTTACCTCGCGTCCCTTGCGCCTTCCTCGCTGTCGCACTTCCAAGAATCGCACGCAGAGGCAGTGTCCAGAAGGTAGAAGATTTTTCCATTTTGGGACTTTTCTTTTTTCTCCCTTGAATTTCTTTGTGTTGGTTGGTTGAGTTTATGAATTGTAAAAGCAAATATGCTGATTTTGCAGGATTTTTCTCCATACTCCAGCCTTCAGCTCCGCCGCTCTCCCGCTCAAGCCTCTGCAGACCACGGACTCTCCAGACTTCAGAGTCCAGTGACTGCTCTGAGTTCTCTTCGCCCGGATCATCAGCCATTAGGTATTTTCTTAATTTCTTTAGCAATTGGAATATTGGATAATTTGGATTATTGGTGAATTATGGTTATAGTATTAGTAGCTTGAGATAATATTGTGGTCTGAATGTCTAATATCTGTGATTTGTGAATTGTGAATTAGTAGTTTGAGATAATTTTGGGTATTTTAGCTTGAGATAATTTTGGGTCTGAATGTCTGGTGTTTGTGATATGTGATTTGTGAATTGTGAATTAGTAGTTTGGGATAATATTGTGGTATTTTTTATTATCATTATATCCATGACAAAAATTCGGACGTTATAAGTTGTGCCTCCCCTGAAAACAAATCCTGGCTCCGCTCCTGCCCACATGACCCCATGTGGGTCCACCCCTGAACTTGCATATGTCCAACTTTACCTTTTTCACTTATAAGTAAATTTATTAAGCTCAGCTAAACGTAATCTAGATGTATATAAGGATCCATCTTCCCAATACTGATCTACAGCTTATATCTCTATCCCCAATATAAGTTTCAAATGCTTGAGAGGATAAGGATTTGCTTTTAATCTTAGCAAAACTATAAGATAAAAATAATAATGAAAACTGAAGCAATCTCAATTCGAAAATATATTCTATATAAAGTTCCTAACTTACACAAAATAGAACATATTTATCATGTTCATCATATTCGTGAAATTTAGGGCCCATTTGGCATGCATTTTAGAAAGTCAAACGCTGATTCTAGCCTAAGTAGCTGCTTTTGAACATGTTTAAAAAATGTTATGGGAGTGCCTAGCTCGGCTAGAGCTGAAGCTTTACAAGAGGCAGAGGCAAAAGCCCTATGCCCTTAATAATCTAATAACCACAAGATTAATCTATGTTCCACTAATACTATTTTGTTCCAGCAGATTCGCCAATCTAGGAATTCCATTTATTAACTGAATCAAGATCAAACCAATTAATAAAATACAAATTTACTATAAATCATATCAAAGTTAGAAAACAAACAGGGTCGATTAAAAATGACCTTCCTTGGAGGTCGAGGTCGAGATCGAGAAGATAACTAACCGGGGAAAGGTAAGACTGGTAATATCAGAGCGGAAACCGAAAAGACAGATTACGAGTTTGTGCGTGAATCTAACGAACTAATACAACACCGATTGATTACAAAAATCAGGAAATTGTAGAATTGAATTGATTATCAAAATCCCCTAGATCAAGTGTGAACTCATCTCATTAGATTCAAGCACAAACCTGAAATCTGCCTCTTCTGTGAATTGTTGCAACATACATCTTCATCAAACATGAAAACAAATAAGATTAATTGTGTTAAACACAATTTGTAGCGAGGAAACACAGGAGAGATTGAAGGATTGGAGCATTCGGCTGTGCCTGTGTATTCGTTGGATCCAATTTGCAAACCCTAGCATTTTCCATATTTTAATAGTTCTTTTATGGTGAAGTAAATAAACAAATAAACAATTCTTTGTAGACAGGTTGAAATGTCGGGTGATTCACGCGGATCCAGCACTTGCCGAGCCGGCGTGGTCGTTTGTGCTGGATTCGTCGAGCAAAAAAATTAAATAAGATTTGTGAAATAATTATATGTATTATTGTATAACTTTTACTAAAATGTTGTGTAGATCATTTAGAAAATATGATGTCTTTCCTTGTGAGATACTTAGGTACGATTCCCTTCGACAACATTCTTCGTTTTAATTTTTAAACACAGTAAATAATAACTATCTTAGCTCATAATTGTACCAATATTCAACCAAAAAAAAAAAAAGGGTAGCTCAGACGCTAAAGGAGTCATTAAGTGCACTAGATGTATGAGGTTCAATTCTTTGTTTTTTTACTTTTTGTCCAATATTTCATTACAATAAATAATAACTAGGTCCTGTTTGGGAGGAATTTAGATTTTTCTACAGTAAATCAATTCTCATTTTCAACCACACATTCTCTAATAAAACAATATTTTCCATCACATCAATAATTTTTTCTTCTTTTTCAACCACACATTTCCCATCATATCACTGTTCAAAATCAATTCTTCCCCCAAAAATCACTCCCAATTCCCAAACAAGCTCCTAAACAATTATATATTATTAGTTTTCGTTTTCAAAATAATTTCTTTAAAAAATTTATCGACTCAAATTATTACTCTATGATATATATATATATATATATATATATATATATATATATATATATATATATATATATGTTGGTTTTTTATAAAATTTAAATTTGGACAATCTAAATGTTGTTTTTTATTCTTTTAAAAGTTCGAAATTTTTTTTTCTTTTGAGGTGAAAAATAGTTTTAGTTTTAAAAATCATTATTTTCAAAATGTTGTATAATCTTTGCCTAAACTCGGAGCTTATCTTTACCATTGAATCATGCTTTACGTATAAACTGTTTCATTTGAATCCGTAAAAAAATTTAAAACTTGAACGTATATGTATGATTGAAAAATGTATTTTTTTTCTTATTATTTTATATTATATTGGATTATATTTTCAAATGTATATGATTTTTTCACGTGTACATTCCTGTTCAAATGTATATGACTTTTTCTTACTATTTTTAAAATATATTTTTTTTTTTTTGAAAAATGTGTGATTAAAAAGTGGGGAAAAAATTGAATTTACGTGCAAAATATTTTATTGTAAGAATGTGTAATTAAAAATGAGTTTAAAAAAAAAAATTGTAAAGTTGGTTATCAAACTGGGACTAAATGTTTAAAAGAAAAAAAAATATATAATGAGGATTCACTTGCAACCAAACTAATACAACAAGAATAAAGCTATTTGTATAAATTTTATTGACAACTATGTTGATAATTCATGTATTGTCATTTGTTAAGATTTGTACTGTTAATTTAAGAAACGGTTTTTAAAATGGACAGTGTAGATTCCTGTCAATTCATAATTGTCAATAAAGTTGTCAACTATGATTGTGTATGCAGCATGTGTTCATAGGACAAATGGTGCAAATTTTCGTGTTGTGTTAATTTGATTTGTAAATTCTTTAATTTTTGACAAGGATGGAGAGACGAAAGCCCAGAATTGATCCAACTTTCCATAAAACCTGAGAACATTATCAAGTAAATTAGGCTTTTTAGGGCCTGTTTGGTACAGATTCTCATTTTCTACAGTAAATCAATTCTTATTTTCAACAACACATTTTTCAATAAAATAATATTTTCCATCACATCAATACTTTTTTTTTTCTTTTTCAACCACACATTTCCCATCATATCACTATTCAAAAATCAATTCTTCCCCCAAAAATCCCTACCAAACACACTCTTAAACACTCCAAAAAATAAGAAAGGAGAAATGTCACAATTCAAGTTTAGATAGTAAAACTCGTCGAAAAATAATTTCAGCCACTTTCTATTGTCAGTCAAATGAATAATAAATTAAAAAATTCAATTTATCTCATCAAAAATAATTCGATGAGGTCTAGCATGTGAAAAACTCAACTATTTGCTACCTCCCCACAGTTATAGCAATTGTTTGGGGGTGGGAGACGAATTTATTTTTTCTTTATCTTTTGGGTAATCAAGAATAGGGATTGCATTCATTGAGAAAATAGTTCTTATCGTTTCAAATTTGACATTTACACCTTCATTTCAAGTTTTACTTGCGAAGTTAGTCATTTCCGTCATATCCCATTAAATCATTCCATGAAATATGTATAATTGGCATAAATGAACTCTATCATTTGCCTTCGTTGCGCATATCGTCTCTATCGTTTCAATTTTGATATTTGGGCATTCAGATTGACCTTTCTTGCACAAAAGGTCCTTATCCTCCATTTTTCTACTAAAGTATTGAAAAATTACTAACACCCTCCTCTTTGATTAATCAAATAGAAAAAATATTGCATCTAGAGTTTCAAATTTTTTTAAAAGTGCAAACGAGTCTCATGTAAAATAATTTAAAATATTCTAATAATAGAAAAATATTTTATCTTCCCAATTAATCCATCTACCCATACGCCCATCTATTACCCTCCACCACCACCAACACTACCATCACCACCAAAATAATTTTAAAAAAAATCAAAAGCATAAAAAAATAAATTAAATTAAATATGGTGCTTCTTCCTCATCCAACTTTGTACCCTGACATCGACCACCGCCCCCACCACCCATTCGCCCTATTCTACTGTGACACCATCCAAGAATGTAGTTATTTTCCTATAATTGAGTTTCGTAATTTAATCTCTTTTGTTTTTTAGCAAAATTACAAGGGGTTTTTTTTTTTAGAGAATTTAACTATTTTCTGTAAATTCTTGTCTGGGTCAACTTTTAGAGCTTGTTTGGGAGGGATTTTAATCCAATTAAAATTGAAAATATAACAGTTATTGGGTCCCACTTGTCTAATAAAAGTCAACAATAACAACTTGTTCTGAGTTGTTAAAGAATAACAACTTGTTTTTCAATTTTAATCCGATTTTAAACTATACCAAACAAGCTCTTAAATTTTGTTCTGATTTTGTTAAAGAATAGATGAATTCCTATATATGAGGCAAAAGAAACTTAGATGAGGAAGAAGCACCATTTTTTTTCTTATTTTTAATTATTTTCTTTTGTTATACTTTTAATTCTCTTTTTAATTTTATGGTGGTGGTGGTGGTGAAGGCGGGGGGATGAGCGTAAGGGTAGGCCGATTAATTGGAAAGATAAAATATTTTTCTTTTATTAGAATATTTTAAATTATTTTAATTGATACACATTTGTATTTTTAAAAGCGCATTTGTATTTTTAAAAGCGCTTGTCTGGTGGGAATTATTTTCACAAAGAAATCAATTTTCAGTTCGTTATTTTCAAATGTTGGGACCCAACCGTGAGAGATGAAGTCAAATAATGCGGCCACATTTTTGTTTTAACGGCAGGAATTACAATTTCCAGCAGAAACAGACACGCCAAAAATCTTGGAACTCTAGATGCAATTTTTTTGTATATTACTTCTTTCATTTCCATTTGTTTATTTAAAGAGTAGTGTAAATTAGTCAGTTTACAGTGCTTAATGGAGAAATTAGATGATAATGACAATTTGCAAAAAGAAAAATCGATCTGAGTGTCAAATGTCAAAATTGAAACAATATGAACTATTTGCACAATGAAAGCAAATGATAAAGACTTTTTTCGCTAGTTACCTATATGTCAAGGAATGATTTAACGAAGCATAATGAAAATGACTAATTCCACAAGAATGTTTGAAATAAGAGTATAAATGTCAAATTTGAAAAGATGAAGAACTATTTTCGCAATGACTACAAACACGTCTTGTAGAATAAAATGGAAGGTTGAAAGGGACATGGCATCCCTCTACTATTTTTCCGTTTCTTCTCTATTAAGCTAAAGGTCTTCTTTTTAATTACACATTTTCAATAAAATAATATTATACACAAATTCAAAAATTTTCTTTATTTTTTAACCATACATTTTCCATCAATCCACTATTTCAAAATGAGTAATGTTATTCATCCTCATTGGGGATGAAAACACGGTCTATGTGACGTTAATATGGCATTAAATGATAGGTGAAATTAAATAAATCATTTAATTTCACATTTCATTTAACCTATCATTTAAAACCACCTAAACTATGTTTTTATCTCCATTGAGGATGAATAACATTACTCTTTCAAAATATATTCTACACAAAAAACGAAGCTCAAACAGGCCCTTAGCCTCTGTTTGATGGTTATTATTTGAGATTTTTAATATTTTGAATAGTGAATTTTTAGAGAATGCATGTTTAAGAAGTAGGAAAAAATTTTGAGTTTTCAGAAGAGAGAAAAAAAAAGTTTGAAATAAAGAGTGTCAAACAGGGGCTAAACTACAAGAAATTTTACTTTGATAGAACATGATCTCACCGTTTCAGATGGAATTGCAAAAAATGGAAGTAGGATATTATAGATCCATCTACACGTATTTACTAAGAGTATTTTCAATGATGGTGTGAAATTGAAGCTCGAAAATGTATGAAAGAGCTTGAAAGAGATAGGATGTAATATCTCTGTAGGAGAAAGTGTGATTAGATAGAGTGGTAAAACTCTTGTAAATCAAGCAAATCTTTCTGGTGATTTCTGGTTAAGAAAATCATGTTAAAGTATTGGTTGAATAAAAACTTGAGGAAGATCATTCTTCCTGTTCCAAAATCTGATCTTCAGTGTTGCTTCTTGCTGGTCTTTTTCTGTTGTTTTCTTGCATCTGTTTCTGCTGCATAATCTGCTCTGGTTTCTATTCTCTGCTGGTTTATGTTTCTGCTATTCCAATTCAGTTCTTCCACATCTGTTCAGCTGGTTTCTTCTGTCTGTTTGCTATCTCTGCTGGTGCAAATGTGCTTCCTGTGTTGTTGTATTAATTTCAGAGATGAAAAGAAGTCATTTAAACCCCAAAAAAAAAAAAAAATGATGGTGTGAAATTGAGGGGTAAATTGGTATCTCCAAAACTACTTTTGTATCTTCATTTACATCCCGATTGAATCAAATTCAAATTTTGCCCCAATAAAAAGATCAAAATTCACTTTTTGTTTCTTTTACAGTTTTTGTCGAAAAATGCAATTTGCATTTCCTTTGTATCTCTCTATTAGAGAGGTTTTCGACAACTTTAAATATCTAAATCACAATTTAGATCTATTTTACACCACGATTGGGGATGATCTAAATGCAACTATTATACCCTTAAAATTCTATATTTACTAAAAATTTAATAGTCAAAATATCTCTTTTCTCTACGAAACATTTTTTAACAATGAATGACACAACATAAAGGTCGTTAAGTACAAAAAAATCGATTATATATTGTTTCTTTTTTTTTGGTGTCTCGATGAAATGATCAAATATCGAATCCTTTCAATTTTTTTTCAAATTGGAATATGTAAAAGATAATAATAATAATAATAATAATAATGGCAGAATTACAGTCATTTTGATTTTCTATTCGTCACTTTAATCAATTTTTTTAATTGAACAAAACAAGGGCTAAGTTTTAAACTTGAGCATCATATACGTCAACGTGACAACAAGGAAATCCCATTTTGAGCAATGATCATGCCAATATAATCAATTTTTTTTTTAAATCTTGATCAATACATTAGTTGCTAGCCCATCAATCAAAAAATTAAAGTGAGACGATAGAATTTTGGTTAGACTATTGTCTGCTTTTTGAGACCCTTGACATTATTCCCTTTCTCTTCCAGAGTGAGATGGGATATAGTAGCCACAAGAAAGTAGTTGGGGGAGGAAATGAAAGAAGTGCATACAAGAAGTATGTAAGGAGAGAAAGATTAACGACCAGGCGCCCCCCGGGGCACATCCAAGTTGGCAAATGATGGGCACTGCTGGGCTTGCAACCTCAGGGTGGGGAGTTCGATTCCTGGATGGAGCAGTTGAGTGTTGTAATACTCAATTTGGGTGGAGCAGCTTGGTGATGTAATATCCATGGAGGAAGGCTCCCTTGGGGCCAGGAGTATAAAGGGTGCACAGACCCTGGTCAATTTGGGCATATCCCGCGATTAACCTCCACCCATCACTGAGGGGTCGGGGATGGGTGGTCCAGGACATAGTCTAATGTAAGTTAGGATACCTGGATATCAAAAAAAAAAAAAAAAAAAGATTAACGACCAGGCTATCGCACCACTCTGCTGGAGCTCATGATACAAAAGATCTTCCACATAAGCATGCGTGGTCAAGAATCGGAGTCTCCATATATACTGATAAGTAACGGCTTGTGTTAGATTATATATATATGACCAATTCTTGTGTGCATGTATCTAAATTCTTGGCACGATGGCTATACGCCGTTGAATCTGGAAAACGAGCCACTTATCCGTTGAATTTCTCATGAAACTTAAAACTTTATAAACTTTACATAATTGTCAAGATCTATCACCAAGAAATTTAATTAACGTGGAACATACATTGATCCATTGATTTGTATCTTGAATAATGAATCTTGAATCTTAATATTTTGTTCTTCAATTTAGTTGCTCCAAATCTTCTTCTTGATTCTTGATTGCGGGTTTATGAATATTTATCTTCAATATGCTTTCTCTTGTATTCTTGTATTGACGTGATGTCACAAAGAATGAGAAACTCACATATGAATTGGGGGTCATAACCTTATATATAGTTCCATATGTATTCGACTTATCGTCCAATACAAACCCTAATGGATCCGATCTCTACAGATATAGTTCGGCCCACACTTTATTTAAATAGTCAGAGCCCAATTACTTAATTTTTTATTAGATCACTTTAATTTTAGGTTTAACTTTAAGATAGCATTTATATACAATTAATTATATATGTCGGCCCACATGGTAATAACGGAAATAATCGTTTATGAACGTAATAAATGATTGTTGACCATTCCAAAAGAGAAGAGTTCAAAAGTAAGGTATTAACTATAAACAATTCAAAAATCAGGTTTTAAGTTTGACTAATGCAAAAATCAGGTTTTTAGTTAAGTAATTCAAAATATTTATTAATTAAATATAATAAAATTACAGTTATATAATTAATGGTCATATATACATAATTATAGGTCACATGTCACATATTTTAAAATTAATTGATCACAAATTATTTCGAGGTCACAGATAAAAATTTTGTACGTCACATATTATTTCGAGGTTACAGATTTTTAAATTAGTTGGTCACAGATTATTTTTGAGTCACATATTATTAAATTTTTAGGTCACAGTTGAGCAATTTGTCACAGATTACCAAATATTTGGTCACATACTACCAAACATTTGGTCACAGACTACCGCCACTACCACTATGGCCACTTTCGACCACCCTCTCCAACACTATAAGCACGGCCACTACAGCCACTTGCAACCACCGCCATAGCACTACAACACTACCAACAACAAAGTCACTGCCAACAAATCACTACACCACCACCTAGATCCACTACATCACTATCACCATCACCATCTCGATCGCACCGTCACACCACCACCAACAGAATCGTACCACCGCCGCCATAGGAAACACACAACTACCACAGAAACGAACCACCACCACCATTTTGCAACCCACCAACAACCTGTACCACTAAACAACCATTGCCGCCTCAACACCACAACCACCAGAATGCTGCGAGCGGGGCCGCTCACATCGCCGCCATCTTCTGTGAGAAGGAAAACTTTGTACGACGGTGCACAAACCCACACCCCAAACCCTTTACCTCCAGCATACCCCCACCCCATCGTCGCGCCGTCACAGATCTACCACCACCCCCGTTGCCTCCAACAACGCAGACATCACCACACCACAATCACAACCCAACAAAAAAACCCTAAGCCCACCACCGTCAAACCTCCGCCCTCATCGCCACTACCTAGATCCACCGCACCAGGTCACCACCACACCATATCGCACTTGACTGGAGTCGATTTCACAGCAGCCCTCACCGTCGCCTTCTCCATAGTGAGCAGAGAGAAGGATGTCATGAATCGCCACGATCTGTGTTTCGGCTAAACCATAGATCTGTACATAGAGGCGTCAGGGTTTGTTAGATCTGGTCCGGCGTGCGATTTCGGATAGAGAGAGAGGTGGGAGAAAGATTGAATGAGTAGTGAGAGAAAGTGAGATTGAAAATGAATTAGGGTTTATTAGAAATATTAGTATTATAATATTATTTAAATTAACAAAATATCTAATTAATACCTGATTTTTGATTAAATAAACTTCATACCTGATTTTTGAATTTGGAAGTTTAAGTACCTGGTTTTATGTAATTTTCTCTTCCAAGAAGTCGAAGGGAATGGCCCACAGATATCCGTATGAATTAGTTTTAAGACGTCCGAAGTCCTAGTGACACCTAATCTCCTTATATTTGTTTGTTTTCCCTTAATGCAATTTACACAAACACTTAAGTTTGAAAAATCAAGGGAAACAAGAATACCTTCTGACACAAGTTTTTTTTTCTATTCTCTTTTCAGAGATATGACGTAATCGTTTGTGCCATAATAAAACAGAATTCTCATTAGTTAATTTATGTTTAATACCACGTAAATTCACAAACAAGGTTTTTTTATAAGATGCAACCGTATTAAGCAAATATAGGTTATCGTAATTGGATAAAAAATTGGTACCCACAATACTTGAATTAAAAAAAAAATCAAACTGACTATGTTCAATTGAACAAGAGTAACCAAATTTGTCCAATATAAAAATAGAAACCAAATTCCGTCCAAAAGGATGGTACCGCAAATGCCTCTTTCAAATCCAATTAATAACCAGTCTTTAATGATAACCTAAAGTCTCTATAGCCTCAACCTTAATTGATTTGCCATCACCCCATATAGATGAATCTTTTAGCATCAATTGGTTTTGACAGCTCAGGCAACACTGTATAGACACACTTATGTGAGTAGTGGTATCGAAATTTATCCACCAACTGTGTCTAGGTATTGACACTAAATTTACCTCAAAACAAACCAAAGTGAGAAGTGTACTTTTCTTTACACGCCAAGTGTGGTATTCAGTACAGTCTCTCTTTACATATCTCAAATTTTCACAAAAGTTACACCTAAATTTATTTCAATGTTTATTTTGAATCAAAGCAGATGCAAATTTCTTATTCTTTATTACTTGTCTTTAGATGTGCTTGTCAAGTGTGTAATATCAATTTTATCTTGTTTTAGCATTTCTTCTTCTTGCACACAATATGAAATGAGCTCATTAAGAGTCTACTTTCCCCTTTGATAGATGTAACTGACCTTAATTAACCGAATTGTACAAGAATAGAAATTAAAATTAAATGCATGAGCAAATCATCAGATAGCTCAAACTTTAGTGCCTTTAATTTTGAAACAATATAAGACATTTCCATGATATACTCTCAAATATTTCCTTTACCTTTATATCTTAGTGAAACTAAGTTTTGCCAAAAGTGTACTAGTTTTAGCCTTTTCGCTCTTTGCAAAGCGTTTTTTAATTTCAACAAGAAATTTCTTGGCAGTAGTTACTTATTGGACACAGCGGCCCCTGAATGATTCTGGAATACCATGATTCATGATCATAAGATTCATGCTGTTTGAACGATCCCACTTATCAAATTTCTTTTTTTTTTCATCAGCGAAACTTTTATCCGTAAGTGTAGAGGGTTATTCAGTCCTTAACGCAAGGTGTAAGTCTATGCAGCCATGAACGATCTGAACGTTCTCTTTCCAGACATTAAAGTTGGTTCCATTTATCACGGGAATAGAGTTGACATTAACAGATATTGCAGAAGTTGATGGATTAACTGAATAGAGAACTTATACTTAATTAACATATTCACATAGGAATCTATATTAAACAATTAATAAATTCAAGTAATGGTAAACCCTATCACAAGAGACCGAGCAAAACATTGATATTTAGTTTTTGACAGAAATACCAACTTGTAAGTGGTACTCTTGGTATAGTAATCAAATATTGACAACAAAATATGTCCAACGATAAATCTATCTTTGGATCGATTTATTGTTCACATAAAACAAAACATTATAATTGTCATATATTTATTACCATAGGTATGTAAATAATTCGGTTAAATATTAACCTTCTTTGGGCTGGTGAATACTCACATGAATTACACACACACAACCTTCCTAAGATTCCAAATAAATTAATCTAGGCAAGAGAGGTCACTTTGGTAACATGTTGCTTCAATTAATTTATTTAAGAAAATTAGTAATCCAAAAGAAGTTTTAAATACCAAAATTTGAATTAGAGAATCACTAAATTTGCATATTTGAGTAATTCTGAAACTTTAGGTGCTTAAATGTAAACATTCAGAATTTTAGGAATTAAAAATTAATTATCCAGAACTTTAGGGGTCAATAATTAATTATTGAAAACTTTAGGAGTCAAAAATTAATTATTCAAAAATTTCAGGGATCCAAAAATTAATTATTCAAAATTTTAGGGGTCAATTTAAGCCAATTATGAACTTTTAGGGGCTTAATTATAAAATTCAGAACTGTAATGACCCAAATAAATTACTTTTCAAACTTTAGGGACTGAATTATTAAACCCGAAACTTTAACAAGCCCAATTGGATGAGTTGTAACCTTAGGGGCTGAATCACCAAAACTTTAAATTTAAGGGGCTTTAAAACTTAACCCTAATTAGAAATTGCAACCAAGGCCCTTCAAATCTTCGCATGCTGTCCGATTGCAGCTTGCAACGGGGTCAGGGCCGCAGAAAATTGCAGCAGCTCAGCGCCGGCTGCTGTATCCAACGGCGACACCGGTTTCAACCGTCGGCGCCACCCATTATATATATATATATATATATATATATATATATATATATATATATATATATATATATATATATATATATATATAAAACTAAACTGAAATACTTAAAAAAAAAACCGATCGGAAATATTTCAAATTTAACAAAAATAAATCCGGATTGCTAAATTCGAAAATAATGAAATTATCACAAAAAAGAAATTAAAATTTCGATTCTCAATGATTCAACATGAATTGGCTCTGATACCACATGTTGAAATTTTTCATGAAACTTAAGTTTTATACACTACATAATTACTAAGATCTTCATGTCAAATCACCAAGAAACTTAATTAACGGGGAACATACCTTGATTCATTGATTTGTATCTTGAATAATGAATCATGAATTTTAATATTTTGTTCTTCAATCTAGTTGCTCCAAATCTTCTTCTTGATTCTTGATTGTGGGTTTATGGATCTTCTTCTTCAATGTGGTTTTTCTTGTATTCTAGTGTTGATGGGGTGTCACAAAGAATGAGAAACTCACATATGAATTGAGGATCATAACCCTATATATAGTTCCATATGTATTCCGTCCATCATCAAATACAAACCCTAATGGATCTTGTCTCTACACATATAGTTCGGCTCACACTTCATTTAGATGCTCAAAGCCCAATTACTTAATTCTTTATTAGATCACTTTAATTTTGGACTTAACTTTAAGATAGCATTTATACAGAATTAATTACATGAGAAATTATAAAAAAATCAGGTGTTCAAAGAATGATTTTCAAAAATCAGGTTTAAAGTTTAATTATTCAAAAATCAAGTAATAATTTTATATTTTAATTAATATTAAATATAATATTATCAACCCTAATTCTCCCAAATTCCTTCTTCCCTCTCCCCCTCTCGTCTCCTCCCTTCTCCCCATCCCCCGACGCTACCGTTCACAGAGTACGGCAGTATCGCGACGCCTCCCATCTCTCCCATCTCTATCGGCGCGACTCCTTCCATCTCTACTAGATCCATCCTTATCCCATTTTTTTATTTTTGAGTGGTGGGGATTGATGGTTCGGTGGTAAAGGTGCGGAGTGCTGTGGTGGTGGAAGTGTGTTGGCTGTGTTGGGTGGCGAATATGGTGGTTGCGGTGAGGTGTGGTCGTAGTGATGGAGGTGATGGTGGTCATGGCAGATCTGGTGGTCGCAGTGATGGTGGCGGGATCTGGTTTGGATCTTATTTGTTGTTTGGAAATGGTAGTTGTGATGGTGGCTGACAGCGATGGTGGAGGCGGTGACGCTGTGAGGTGGTGGCTGTTTGTGGAGTGTTGGCTGTTGGTTGTTGATTGAAGTTGCAGGTAGAGATGGAGGTGGCATGTGGTGTTGGAGCAGGCGTTTGTGGCGGCAGCTATGTCTGTGATAGTCATGGAGTTGTTTCCAGTGGCAATGGTGGTGCGTTTTTATTGTTAGCGATGGTGGTACATTTCTGTGGTGGTGGCGATGGAGGTATGGTGGTGGCGGCGGTGGCTGGGTAAGGGTGGTCGTAAGTTGTAGTAGCCGTGGCGGTAGTGGTGACGGTGGTACGTGATCACTATTTGGTATATGTGACTAATTATTTGGTCATCTGTGACCAAGTATGGTGGTGGATCAGATCGGGGTAGGGTGTTTCGGTTTATGTGATCAACTATTTGGTTCAACTTGAAAAAGTGTGACCGATTGATAAAATGTGACCTACAATTTTTTAGGTTTGTGGCCAATAAAATAAACCGTGACGTATAAAATTTTTGATTTGTGACCTCGAAATAATTTTTGACCAATTAATTTGAAAAAATGTAACCAGTAAATAATTTGTGACTCGTAAGGATGCATCAGTGACCATGAATTGTATAATTATGATTTTAATATATTTAATTAATAAAATATATTTAATTAATTAACAAATACCTGATTTTTGCATTTTTAAACTTAAGAACTGAAAATTGATTTAGTAATAGTTAATACCCGATTTATGAACTCTTCCCTAATTACACATATCGGCTCACATGACAAATTAAATAATTTCCCAACATGCATGTATCTAAATTCTTGGCACAATGGCTATAAAAACGAGCCATTTATCCGGGCGTCCATGGCATATAATTTCATATATGGCTTCGCTATATTTTTCAACACAACTACAATAGAAAAGAACATCCCATTTACTACACAGTTCTAACTCATCTTCCTACTTGAAGGTTCAGCCTATTCTTTCTGTGTTACCTGGGCGTGGGCGAACTCCAATCAAGCCACATACGAATATTCTCACCACTACAATAGGTCTTTATGCGACGATAATGAAATTGAAGTTTGGTGGCCGACTGGGAAAAAAATGTTCACCTGCTAGTCTTGTATAGTTAGCCGTGTCAATCTATACCCTTTTGTGGCCACAGCCATCAAGTGATTTCTTATGGTTTTTGAAGACCAAAAAGGCACTCGTGAATGAAATTAGCCTTGAACTACACATTCATAAATATATAATTCAGTTTAAACAAACATCATCAGCAAGTATAGA
This sequence comes from Fraxinus americana, assembly GCA_035079005.1. Taxonomy (NCBI): domain Eukaryota; kingdom Viridiplantae; phylum Streptophyta; class Magnoliopsida; order Lamiales; family Oleaceae; genus Fraxinus; species Fraxinus americana. The sequence goes on along the minus strand of CM068708.1, from coordinate 17,215,454 downwards.
CACATAACATATACCAATTGCAAAACGGGAAACGTGAGAGTGTATTCAAACCAAAAATTATTTCATTGCAAAATCAAATTGTTAAGTAGTGTAAGAAAGTGATTTCTCAAAGATTTCTTAGCTATTGAAAAAGTTGTTGGAATAAAATCTGTTGAAGAGGAGCCTTCAGTTTGCTGTTTTGATCAACCGAATTCAGCTGGAAGTTTCAACTATATGGAGCCTTATTTGTTGGTAGTTAATAACCGAAATGGAGCCTCATATATGTCTATAGATAGTATCCATAGGTAATGCAATAGGATAAGATGGGCACGGAGAGTTCAGCAGAACTTTGGAGCTCTGAAGAGGGAGCTCGAATTAGAGAGAGAAGAATGAATCTCCGTGAGAGTCTCAGGTAGCTCTGGATGGGGGAATTCTGAATCTCTGAATATTGAGCTTGAGAGAGAGAAAGAAACTCTTTTACCTCTGTAGTAGAAAGTGTAGATTGGATAGGAACTAATCTGAAAATTCTTTCTTCTGATTCATGTAATTGAATGTAAAGTCTTCTTGGTTAATAAAGAGGCTTGAGGAAGGATTTCTTCCTGCCATAAAATCCTGTGTTGCTGGTTTTTTCTTTCCTGTTATGTAGCTTCTATTCTACTGAGATTAAAGGCAGACATTAAAGACCCAACAGTAGTATCAGAGCCAGGTCTTTGAAATTTGAAGACGAGAATCCAAAGGAGGTTTGAAGGTTCTGTTTTTCAAATTTTCTTGATAGCTGTTTGTACACAACTCGTGAAAGAAGTTTCCTGGCCGGATTCTTGCTCTCATAATGTCTACATCTAAGTTTGTAATTGAAAAATTTGATGGAAAGAACGACTTCAACATGTGAAGGGAAGAGATGATGACACACCTTGATAATCTTGAGTTGGATGAAGTTTTGAAGGGTGAATTAGACATGGATGCATCAAACGAAGCTGAAATTCTGAAGAAGGCATATAAGCAGGTAGAGGCTGATAAGAACGGAGAGGAAGATGAAGACTTGGAGGAAGGTTTCTTTGAACTTGAAGGTCCAACTGCCTTTGGTGCAATTCTAGAAGATAATGAGACCTCTGTTGCTGAGAAGGTATCTTCAAGAATCAAGGTAGAGATTGTAAGGAAGTGATTCCTTGAAGATTCCTTAGCTATTGAAAATGCTGTTGGAATAAAATCTGTTGAAGAGGAGCCTTCAGTTTGTTGTTTTGATCAACCGAATTCAGCTTGAAGCTTCAACTATATAGAGCCTAGTTTGTTGGTAATTAATAATCAAAATGGAGCCTCATATATGTCTATAAATAGAACCCACAGGTAATGCAATAGGAAGAGCTGGGTACGAAGAGTTCAACAGAACTCTGGAGCTCTGAATAGGGAGCTCGAATTAGATAGAGAAGATTGTATCTCTGTGAGATTCTCAGGTAGCTCTGGATGGGAGAATTCTGAGAGAATTCTGAATCTCTAAATATTGAGCTTGAGAGAGAGAAAGAAACTCTTTAACTCTGTAGTAGAAAGTGCAAATTGGAGAGGAACTAATCTGGAAATTCTTTCTACTTGTTTCGTGCGAGTTATCGTTAACAATTAAAAAAGGATTTAGACGATTGTGTAAGGAAAAGACATCTTCAGACAAAGTTCCAAAAATGGGTATTTTATTGGCGATGATTTACAATTGAAAATAAACAGAATACCTCCAAGGGGCGCAAGCACACGAGTACTAAAAGAAGTGTTTAAAGTTAAACTAAGAAATTGAAATTACATATTCACTATTTGAGAGTGTTTGATTCGGGTCCTTTCTCTATATCTTCTCTTCCTTTTTATACTGCCTTGATAATTCTTTCATGACAAAACTGCTTGGAAACTACTTGACTGCTCTATAACTACCCATTTTCTTCATGATGCTAACTTGTCATGGAAATACTGTCTCTAACTGTTGCCATTACTCTCGTCATTCAATCGTCTACAACTGTGATTCTTAGATCATGGGGGTGTGATAAGGTTGCTCAATAACTGCTACTCTAGATAACCATATTACCTCATGTTTGCTAAAATCCTGGGCGATTTGAAGGTTTGGACGAGAATAGACTTATTCGCTCTGGGCAATTTTAAGACACTCCGCTCGCTCAGATCTTGGGCGTCTTGCAGGCTTAGGCGATGATTGTACCTTGTTCATGGGCCTCCACTGCATTCATTAATGGTCCTATTTGGGCCTTCATCCTGGACTTCCTAACTGGGTTTCATCCCTTGGGCTACTCGATTTGGGCTAAACTTTTTATATGTCAACACTACTGATTCATGTAATTGAATTTAAAGTCTTCTTGGTTAATAAAGAGGCTTGAGGAAGGATTTCTTCATGTCACAAAATTCTGTGTTGCTGGATTTTCCTTTCCTGCTGTGTAGCTTCTGTTCTACTGAGATTAAAGGTAGACATTAAAGACCCAACAAGTAGCATAGTACATCTAAAGCAAACCTGCATGAATCAACAGTCTTTCACTCCATTGTCAAGTAAAATGTCATCTCAGCATTCCTTACTGTATATGTCTATAGGTACAACATAAACTATATGTTAAATATCTAAAAAATTTGCTTGGTCAAAGAAAAACACGCAACTGATATCTCAGTATCACAAATGACATTAGCCTTGAACCCTCCCTACAGATTAACCTTACCGTTACCTATATATCAAAAACTGCAACATCCAGGCATTTGCTAAATTTTCATTTCATTGAACGGACTAGATAAAAAAAGACAAGAAATAACAAAAAAGTTTGATAATTAGTCTACATACTTGTGGCTTGTGCAGGGTTAAGTACATTAATTGATTTCTTGTTTACTTTCTTTACCAAAAGTAGTTTCTTTACCAAAAGTATAGCAATTGATTTCTTGTTTACTTTCCATATATAAACTCGACTTTTCTCTCATTAGCTAAACCAAACCTCAACGAATTCTACATGGGTCCATCATTGAAAGACATTGAATCTATCGGAAAAGTGGCGGTGGGTCAGTTATTTCCTTGTACTCAAGATCCTCATTTTCTAAATCCGTTTCCTTTAAAGCCAATCTGGGAACGATGTATTCGTACTTGGCCCAAGTCTGATTCTGCTTTTCATTTTTGGCATGCACGTTTAGTAAAACATGGTCCCACCAAAGTAAATTTTGATCGTGCTGGGATTTCAGACTTGCTAGAAATTGCACTCCATCCCCTAATTTATGACCCGATATTTTTTCCGACTGCATTAAGTTTTTGGTTTTCAGAATACAATACTTTTATTTTTCCTCTTGGCCCAATGTCCTTCACCCTGAGGGATGTTAGAGCCCTTGTAAATCTTCCGCCCTTTGGTGATACCATTTATCCCAGTATTTTGGTCACTAGTACTATCCCAAAGTTCGATAAAAAACTTACTGAGTCTTACACAGGCATGTAAAGCTTTTATACTGCCTCTAGCTCTGAGCCTTCTCACATTGAGCTTGTAGCCTTTCTTCCTGTTTATCTTTGTAAATATGTCCTTTGTGTGCCTAACATGAAACCTTCAATGAGTTATTTACCCATAGCGAATGAGTTGGCATGTGGTAGGTCCTTGAATCTTTGCTCGTTATTCTTAGCCGCCTTTTATAGAGACATGGCTTCCCTCCAATTTCAATTGAGAACTGGTGCATCTCCCACTGGCAGTGGGCCTCTTTAGCTCGCTCAATTGTGGTTAAGGCAAATTTTCTACAGCTTGGTGCTCCATCATCCTCTCCACGATCGGTTAGTTGTTACGGGCTATTTATCCATCAATTGGGCCCTATTAATATGTCCACTAAGGACGTCTTCACATCTTTTACAATTTGAATTCAACTTCGTCCTTTTTTTCTTTTTCTGCTCACCAAATTCCTATTTATGTGCGACCTCCTTCTACCATGGATGAGGTGAGTATGTACTTGCTTGTTTGGGCACAATTTTTGACCAGGAGAGAGCTATTCTATGATATCGTAACTGGAACAAATGCTAAAGATGGGATCGACATATATGTTCCCCAATTTTTTGCTCATCGCTTGGTTTTGGCCAGACATGGCCTGTTCCTCTTTGTTTTTCTAAGAGTTTAATAGACCGTTTTCATGTCATAAATAAAATTAAGGCACAAGCCATTGATGCCCGTAATAACCTTAGACTAAAGGTTTCTCTTTGGTTCCTTTCCATCCTAGTTTTGTTACTCACCCTCTTTTTGACCAACTTTGGCCGTCTGTGAAACATAGACTCTTCACAACTGATGCCAATTGTGCTTTCTACATGCTAAATCAGTCAGGGATTTCCTCTACTTCTCCCATTCTTGCTCTTCCTGTATCCATCTAGGGTCCCTCTTCACCTGCTCACACTAAACATTCGGTATTTCCATCTGTTTCCCCTTCTGCTCGTACTAGTGTAGCCAAGGGTACTTCCAATCGTAAGTGGCCAGCCTCATCTTCACCAGTCTTACCTGTTGATGATGATGATGATGCTCTTCTCATCTTCAGGAGAAAGGTATTTAAGTTCATTTATTCGTAAAAAATGACTCTTTATAGGTTAATGTTTTACTTGAATTTCCTCAGAAGAGTTCGACTTCTCCTTCGAAGGCTCTAGTTGTGGCAGCCTCTATTTCATCACTTCCAACTGAAGCTGCTTCATCCAAGTCATCTGATACGGGAATTTTTCCTAAAGAGAAGTGCATAAACCTAGAGTCTTCACCACAACTAGCTGGAGAGTTACCACTTTCTCAGGGCATCAACCCCCCGAGTGTTGAATTAGAAGGTAACACATATGTTTCTGCCTTTATCCCTGATTGTATCCTTTGGCCCTTGATCCATTGCTTCTTGAATTCTGCAGAGATTCCCACGGATGTGCCTATTGTGGCAGAACCTACTCGTTCAGACAAAGGGAAGTCTCCACAAGTAGCTGCATCTGCCAGTGAGGTGCCACAATTTCCAAAAGGTAGTGAGGTAGCTTTTGTTTTATCTTTCATCTTTACTTTGTTCACTGTCATGAAGATGCTAAATTTATATTTCTCTTGCAGACTACTGATGCTGTTTTACGCTCAATTCAAGATGTGTTTACCTCTTGGGAACAAATAAAAGAAAGCATTGCTTCTCGCTCTTCGTCAGCCAGTCATCCTTCTGTTTTATCTACACCCTTCTCAGAGGAAAACATGAATATACTCAAACGGTCTGTGCTTGAATTTGTTTCTTTTATGGATCTGAATCTCAACAAGGCCAGTGCTTCCAAACAAAAAGAGAAATTTGATCTTATAAGTAAGAAAATGGCCAAAGCACTTGAGCTTCCTTCACAAGTCTCATCTGATATTAGGCTAATGTTGAAGATCATCCATTCACAGATAAATTCTTTGCTGGCCAAAAATATAGAATTGAAGGCCAAGAAGACTTAGCATATTCGTACTGTAGCTGAAAAGGAGTCTTTGTTTGAAGAAATCGAGAAGACACATAGCAATTTAAGTGAGATTTCTACTGAAGTTATGGTTGAAGACTCGATGATGGTGAGTCTGGTTATAGAGATGAAGGCGCTTCAAGCAAAGATGGATGACTGTATGGCCAGATTGACTACTAAAAGACATAATGCTTCTCAAGAGGTTGAGCGAAGTAAATCCTTGCTCGAGCGTTACTCCAAGTTGGAAGTTGATGATGGGATGATGGTTGAACTATCCACTGCTTCTGATGAGCAAAATGGAGAATGGGAGAAGCTTAGACAACAAATGCGCTCCACATGGGATACATTATAATTAAGACATTTGATGTCTTAACTTTCCTTTTGTAATTTCGCACTGGCTACTATTGCTAATTTTGAATGTAACGGCAGCCATTGTCATTAATGAACGGCTGTTTTATTTACTTGTATATTAATTGACGTTTTCCTTAATCGGCAACCCCCCCAAGCATTTATTCATCGTATGCTAAAACTCATGTACATTCTTCATTGGTATTTCCATCTCTTTTTCCAAGACTTTGGGCCATTTAATTTCAGTTACTATGCACGTATGTGGCCACCATTCATATTCCATCCTTTCATTTTCATGCCTCTATAAATGTGTGTATATTTCGCACTTATTATCTTCATTTCCATTCTTTCCTTCCAAAAACTAACTTACTGCCATCGTTTAGCATCTTATACAATCGATCAAACACTTCGTTCTTCAATAGAAATGGACCAATTGATCTACCCATTTTGCTATCTGTCTTGATGTCGCTTTTGGTATGGGAGATATAAAAAATATTCTGTGGCCAATGAAGGTCTTCTCCGAGCCTCTATGTTCTCCAATAGGAGTTTAATGATGGAAGGCGATTTGAGGATGTCTTTCGGCCACTTAGCTTGCTGAGAGTGCTTCTCAGCCTCCTTGCCTATTATTGCAGCAATGCAATTAGGCAGGCGATTTGAGAGTGCCTTTCAGCCTTTTCGCCTATTGAGAGTGCTTCTCAGCCTCTCTGCTTGCTTTTGCAGTAATGCCATCAGGAAAGCGATCAAGGCCAGTTCACCCTCTTACTTGGCGATCGACCGAAGGAATATTCTGCTCACGATTGTAGCTTATAGAGCATTTAGTACTGTGTATCTCACAATTTGTAATGAGTATTTGATAATGAAGGAATTTATTTGAACATACTTCATTCCTGTCTTATTTATTTACAATCGTTCAGCGCAATTATATTGATTATGCTTTTATTTGTTCACTTTCCCATAAGGAAGGAACATATTTGTTTTAAGCATTTGTCATTAATGAATCTCATGTACTTGGTGCCATCTAAATCTTCTAAATGATAGGCTACATTAGGTAACACACTGTTTACTTTATATAGCCCTTTCTAATTGGGCGACCATTTGCCATACTTTAGATCTTTGCTATCCAAATGGAGTATTATTTTTCAAACCAATTCGCCCAGACTAAAAGACTTGGCTACAACTTTTTTATTATAAAACTTAGCCATTTTTTGTTTTTGAACTTGCAATTTATCTAGGACGTCCAATTTCAATTCGTCCAACTCCAATTAGTTTTGAACTAGTGACTCAGTATACTCACCATCACCTAACTTATGTTGCAAACACACTCTAATTGATTACCCGTTGATTTCCATAGGCAAAACGGCCTCCTGTCCATAAGTGAGTTGGAAATGAGTAACTTTGGTACTTGACCGAGACGACGTCATATAAGCCCATAAGGCCTTGTTTAAACACTCGTGCCAATTTCTGACATTTTCATCTATCATTTTTCTTATGATATTTTTTAGAATCTTATTAGAAGATTTTACCTATCCATTGGATTGAGTGTAATACGGCGAGGCGTTTACTAACTTAACTCCAAACTCGCTCAAGAACTCATTCACTTGATCTCCATTCAAGGAAGTTCCGTGATCCACCATCAAAGTTTGTGGAATCCCAAATCTATAAATAATATGATCATGGATAAATTCTATGACACTCTTTTGGGTGATCTCCTTTAAAGGTATCGCCTCTACCCACTTAGTGAAAAAATCTGTTGCAACTATAACAAATGTATGTTGCTTAGACGATAGGGGATAAATCTTCCCTATCAAGTATATCGCCCAACCCTTGAACGACCAGGGTTTGATAATGAGTGTCATCTCTCTTGCTGGCGCTCTTTGTATCGGACCATGCTTTTGGCATGCTAAACAATTCTTCGCATATTGAACACATGATTCTCCCATCTTGGGCCAGAAATATCCACTCCTAATAATCAACCATCTTATCTTTTGGCCGGCTTGATGAGCCCCACATATCCCTTCATGCATCTCAACCATGATCGTTCTGGATTCTTGCAAACTTGCACATTTTAGTAATATACCATCAGAGCGTTTCTTAAATAACTCTTCATCTATCAACGTATAGTTTAACAAATGCAACTTCATTTTTCTACTACTTTCTTTATTAAATTCTTTAAGGAACTTTTTAATCTCTATTCTCCAATCTATTGCATCTCCATCTTGTATGCAATGAATTTCGATCATTCTTGCCCTTCTTTGGACTATGAGTAATATTACGCCATATCATAAGTAGATTCCCAATTTAAAACCTTTGAATATCTGAGGCCACTTGAGCCAGCTCATTTTCTATGTCATTATATATCCTATTGACAATTACAGCTCTACTTGGTCAAATTCTTCCAACAATTCTTGGGCAATTTCGTATTGATTTATAATAGAATCACTTTGGCATTTAAAATCACAATCAACTAGTGAATTACCAATTGAGAATCGCCCCTAACAATCACATTCTTTATTTCCATATCTATCATTAATTCTAAGCCCACAATTAAGGCTTCATATTCGGCTTGATTGTTGGTACACATTCTATCCAAAGCGAATACGAATTTGTAACAAATCCCTAAAGAATTTATCAATGCTACTCCTACCTTTGCACCTTTAGAAGTTTTTGACCCATCGAAATACAAAACCCAAGGTTTTAATTCGAATGAATTGATTTCTAATTCAATCTCTTCAGGTATGTCAAGGCGTGGATGATCGGCTAGAAAATTAACCAAAGCCTGATTTTTTACTGCCTTTTAGGGTATGTATTGTATTTTGAACTCTGATAATGCAAAAGTCCAAAGGCATACCCTTTGGTGTAAAATAGGGCGAGAGAACATATACTTAACCAAATTTACTCTTGAAATCAAATAAACGGTTACAGGCCATAAATAGGCCCTTAGTTTTGTACATGTGAAATACAATGCAAGACATAATTTTTCAATAGCAGAGTAATTACATTCACATTTTGTCAACCGTTGCTCAAATAGTAAATCACCCTTTCTTCACTAATTTGGTCTTCTTGTGTGACCATTCCAGCTATTGACTCTTGTTCAGCCGATATATACACTTTCATTGGCCATCCTTGGATTGGTGACACCAACAATGGTGGACTTGATAAATATGTCTTTAGGCTTTCAAAAGCCTTTTGATGCTCTTCTTTCCAGACGAATTCGTCCTAATTTTTTAGCTTTAAAAGCGGCGAAAAAGTTTTAGTTCACCCTGCACAGTTAGAAATAAAACGTCTTAAAAAGTTTACTTGGCCTAAAATTTTTGCAATTCTTTTTTGTTACTAGGTGGTTTGACCTCTAAAATGGCATTCGCTTTATTTTTATCGAGTTCAATCCCCCTTTTGTGTACTGAAAAACTAAGGAAGTTTCCTTTATTAACACCAAATGCATATTTCAAGGGATTCAATTTTAGTTTATATTGCCTCATTTGCTCGAATGAGCATCTCAATTGTTCAACATGGTCCTCTTCTTTAATGGATTTGACCACTATATCATCTACATACACCTCAACAAATTTGTCTATCATATCATGAAAAATCAAGTTCATTATCCTTTGATAAGTCGTTCCTGCATTTTTCAGGCCGAAAGACATAAATACCCATTCAAAACATCCTAAAGATCCTGGGTATCTGAAGACAGTTTTGTGTATGTCTTTATCATCTATGTAAATTTGATTGTATCTTGAATACCCATCCATGAAAGAATATATTACGTGTCCGGCAGTCGAGTCTACTACAAAATCTACCGTAGGCATTGGATACTCATATTTAGGTGTGGCTATGTTTAGGTTTTTAAAGTCTATGCAAACCCTTAATTTACCATTCTTTTTTAGTATTGGCACGATATTGGACAACCACTCAACATATCTGGCTGTTCTAATAAAACCTACTTGTAATAATTGCTATATTTCTTTCTTAATTTTAGGAAGTACATTAGGAGCAAAATGCCTAGGAGGTTACTTATGAGGTTTAAAATTTGGCTTGATTGGCAACTATGTTGCACCAAATTTCTATCTAAACCAGGCATATGTTCATATTTCCAAGCAAACAATCCTTATATTCCTTCAATAAAACGATTAATTTATCACTAACCTCTTGATCGAGTATATGGCTAATGAATGTTGGGCGATCTTCCCCTTCATTGCCAATATTCACTTTAATCAGAGGGTCTTGTGGTTGAGCGTATCCAGGCTTGGTGATCCTCATTACTTCATCGTCCATGTCCCTTATAGGCATTTCCTCTTCTAAACAATTTACCTTGTTGACTTCTCGACCAATACTTTATTCCAACTCGAACACTGCTAATTTATCTCCCAATGCTCTAAAGGCTGCTTCTTCTTTCGTCTTGTCTTTACTTTCTTTATTGAAAGCAATTTACTTTTACAACTCATTTGAAACTTATTGATTACCTTTTTGCCAATTACTGGCTCCTTCAAGGCCACTATGCTTGGTCTCATTTGACTGAACATTTTAGTGAGTGCATCTACTGAAAATGGCTCTTCGCTTTGTGCAACAATTTGAGTTTATTCTCCATCTTAGACTACCCTGACAGGTCCATAATTTTCTTCATACATGAACCTTTCCACTGAGTTTGCTTCTGCGACAAAAGATCTATGATCTGCCTGCACCACTTTTGCTTCACCCTTGTCGTTCCAGAAAACCAGGCATTGATGGAGCAATAAAGGTATGCAGCGACTTCCGTGTATCTAATCCCTTCCTAGTAACACATTGTAACTAGTGGTACCATCTATTTCGAAGAAGACTGTGGTCCTAGTAGTTATCCCTACAGTTATATCCAATGACATAACTCCTTTAGCTGAAGTGGATCCTCCATTGAAACTTGTGAGGATGACTTCTGTTGGAATCATATTACTTTTTATTTTTGCAAACTTCCTCATCATTTTGGACGGGATGGTGTTTATAGCTGCCCCGTTATCAATGAGTACTTTTACCATAGGTATACCATTGACCGATGCCTTCACATACAATGGCCTCAAATGCTTAGTCAATTTCATAGCTAGTCTCTTAAATATAACATTCTCAGCAGCATCTATTTCCACTTCCTGTTTGTCCTCTGTTGAATCATTTCCTCGTGATAATTCAACATGCAAAATGTCACACTGAACTTCTTCTTCTTAAATTATCTTTTTCCTATTCTCTAAAATTTCTTCTCCAGTTACCCAACCTGTGGGAGGAGGCAATATTCTTGGAGGTGATCCATACTTCTCAGAGCGAGGTACTTTCTTTTTCCTCTTTGGCGTCCTGTATAGCACATAATAATCGAAAGAACGCCCAGATGGTTCTCCCAACAAGTCCACTTCACGAACTCCCTCTCAATGTAGTTGCTTCAACAAAGTATTGCGCGATACCCCTCTCTTTCTTCTCTCTGCTTCCAGATCAATTTCTTTTTCAATGTCCGTCATACCATCATCATTTTCCTCATTGTAGGCCTCTCTAGAAGTTTGGCCTCCTTGACATTCAAGCACACATGCTTCTTCCTCATTATCCTCCATTCCTCTCTTTTTTTTTTCTTTGTTCTTGAACTCATTGGCTAGTAAATAGTTATTAGCCATAACAGAAAGCAACGTACCAAATTGAATAGTAAGGGGCTGATCTGGATCTTCTTCATCCCTTCTGTCTTGCTCAAACTTTGATCTCTCAGAAGAACTTACTGACACTTCTTCCATCGATTCACCGGTACCAGTCTATTCACTATCTTCGAGAACATTTTGATTAGTCACCTTGAGTAGTTAGGCACCTTAGGACGTGGCAATCCCTGTTGTTAGCTTATCATTCGTCCATAATTCTGTTGAAAATACCTTTGTTGGGTTCTAGTCATCTCGTTGAAGGGTATCACTCTTCCTGCATTATACTGGAATGAATGTCATACATTTGGCTGGCGAGGTTGTAGCCTAAATGTCCTCACGTTATTCATTGGCCTGAACTATCTTTCAAAAGGCGGTCCTCTATAGAATGATGTACCTCGCCCTCTAACAGGCTGCGCGTTTGGGACAAAATCGGGGCCCTAATGATGTTGCCCTGCTCCTAATTTTCCCCTTTTTACACTCACTTCTCCTTTGCATCTTGCACACAAAACGTCTTCATCCTTTCTAGGTTCATTTCCTTTGATACATTCAAAAATGCTGGGGTTTGGCCCAGGGTCTTCTTCCCCATCATCGATAACTAACTTGAATTTTGGCAACTTAGTTTTGAAACCAATCGTCACCATGTTCACCCCAAGTGGTTGTGGGAATGGGTTTTCATCCACTGCCATCTTATTCTTATCCTCGAACGTAATTAGCCCTGATTCGATAGCATCATATAACACATGGTAAAAAACCAGACAATTATTAGTCAAATGTGACCATGCATTATGCCACTTACAATATTTTTTACCCTTAATTTGTTCAGGGCTTGACAACTTTTTCTGCTCATCCTTATATAATTGATCAAATATAAGGTCAGCTTTGGTTACATCGAACGGGAACGTTCTAGCCTTTTTGTTTTCATCTTTTATAGGCTCATCCTTGCCCAACACTCTAGGCTTGGCCATTATAGGAAAAGTATACACATCTCTTTTGATTAATTCGGCCAAACATACTTCGGTTTGATCATAATACTCATCATTAATGGTATGAACGTCAAATCTTGGGTCTCTATAATAAGTCTACTTGCTAAAAATTTTCATCTGCTTTTCTTTTCTTATTAATCGTTCATACATAATCATGTTTGCGCTCAATTGGAAAAGATCAGGAAATTCTCTGTCTTGAAATTTCTTTTTCAAGTCAAAGCTTAGACAACTTTGAGCGATTTTGACAAACTCCTTTTCGGGCAAAGGTACAAAACATTTACTTCTTGCTGTCTTGAACCTTTGAAGGAAACCTTTGAAGGAAACCATTGGCATTTGACGTAGATTCACCAGATCGGCCAAAGTAACTTCAGATTCAGTCTTGTAAAACTGAGCATAGAACAATTGTTCCAATTGTTACCATGTTTGAACAGAGTTTCCTGGCAAATTGATGAACCAATAGAAAGCTACTCCTGTTAATGAACTAGGGAACAACCTCATTTTATGGTAGTCGGTCACTTCACCACTTTGCAGTGTGAATCGCCCTATGTATTCTAGAGTAGACACTTCTCTTAAACCGGTGAATAATGAGAATTCTGGCACTTTATACCCTCTAGGCCATGGATATGCTTGGTTTATCCAATTAGGATATGGCTTTGTGTAAGTAGGCCTAATGACAGGACATACCCCAAAAGCCATTTGATCCTGCACTATTTCCATAATTTGATTCCTTAACATGATGTTGGGGTCATATGGAATTCCTACAAGTTGGTTGACTGGTGGAGTTGCCTGAGGCCTAACATTTGGTCCTTGGTTGGCGACAAAGTTGCCGTTATTTGGGCCATTGTTACCATTAGCCTGAATATTTATTTCATCATTAACACGTGGGATATTCTGTCCGTTATTCGAGACATTGTCTCTTATATTTAGGTTATCTCCCAAGTTTGATGTCCCATTACCACTATTCAGATTCGGCACTACATCACCCCCTGATTTGAAGTAGATGGACCAAAAGGTGGTTCTATCCCTTGATTTGGACTTAGGACTGGGGAATTATGTCCTAAAATTGTCCTAGTTTGAAAGTGATTTGCAATAGGCACAACTGGCTAACAAATTTGGCCTAACATGTTCATTATTTCATTTAATGTATTTAGTTGTTTGACCATGTTGTCATAATGTGCATTCTCATTATGGGTAAATCTTTCCATATTATGAACATTTCATAGATTTACCTGTTCAACCACATCCTGTGTGAGCTTCCCAAGCAATGCACGCATGATTCGAGGACTCAATTCTGCCATTGGTTCATAACAACTATGACTGCTTTGACTATATCCCTCTATTCATGGAGAACTTTGCTGCTCCTCATATTGCTCGATCACAGATTGGACTACTCCCTGACTTGCTGGTTCCTCATCAGACTTATGAGGCATATTGTTTCACTTTTTGTATTCTCAAACACCAAATACCAATGTCCCACCGGGCATGCCAAATTGTTTCGCGCGAGTTGTCGCTAACAATTAAAAAAGGATTCAGACGAATGTGTAAGGAACCGACTTTTTGAGACAAAGTCCTAAAAATGGGTATTTTATTGGCGATGATTTACAATTGGAAATAAACAGAATGCCTCCAAGGGGCACAAGCACACGAATACTAAAAGAAGTGTTTAAAGTTAAACTAAGAAATTGAAATTACATATTCTCTGTTTGAGAGTGTTTGATTCGGGGTCCTTTCTCTATGTCTTCTCTTCCTTTTTACACTTCCTTGATAATTCCTTCGAGATAAAATCGCTTGGAAATTGTTTGACTGCTCTATAACTACCCACTTTCTCCATGATGGCTGACTTGTCATGGAACTACTGTTTCTAACTGTTGCCATTACTCTCGTAGTTCAATCGCCTACAACTGTGATTCTTGGATCGTGGGGGTGTGATAAGGTTGCTCAATAACTGCTGCTCTAGATAACCATATTACCTCATGTTTGCTAAAATCCTAGGCGATTTGAAGGTTTGGGCGAGAATAAGCTCGTTCACTCTGGGCGATTTTAAGGCACTCCGCTCGCTCAGATCTTGGGTGTCTTGCATGCTTGGGCGATGATGCTACCTTGTTCGTGGGCCTCCACTGCATTCATTAATGGTCCTATTTGGGCCTTCATCCTGGACTTCCTAACTGGATTTCATCCATTGGGCTACTCGATTTGGGCTACACTTTTTGTATGTCAACACTACTGATTCATGTAATTGAATGTAAAGTCTTGTTGGTTAATAAAGAGGCTTGATAAAGGATTTCTTCCTGTCACAAAATTCTGTGTTGCTGGATTTTCCTTTCCTGCTGTGTAGCTTCTGTTCTACTGAGATTAAAGGCAGACATTAAAGACCCAACAAGTAGCATAGTACATCCAAACCAAACTTGCATGAATCAACAGTCTTCCATGCCATTGTCAAGTAAAATGCCATCTCAGTATTCCTTCCTGTCTATGTCTATAGGTTCAACATAAACTATATGTTAAATATCGAAAATATTTGCTTGGTCAAAGATAAATACGCAACTGATATCTCAGTATCACAAATGACATTAGCCTTGAACCCTCCCTACAGATTAACCTTACTGTTACCTATATACCAAAAACTGCAACATCCAAGCATTTGCTAAATTTTCATTTCATTGAACGGACTAGATAAAAAAAGACAAGAAATAACAAAAAAGTTTGATAATTAGTTTGCATACTTGTGGCTTGTGCAGGTTAAGTATATCAATTGATTTTTTGTTTACTTTCTTTACCAAAAGTACTTCCAACGCGTGTCCTCACCTACACGAAATTGATAACAGTTACGTGCAACTAAACATCCATAAAATATTAATCAAACTAAGACCCGTAAAACATAACAGGAATTTGAGGTCACATGGAAAAGAATGAACTAAAAAACCAAGAATAGTTCAGCTGAAAAACCTAGTCCCGCCAACATACAGTCAAATTATCTTAAAACCAATGGCAAGCAATGGTGGATCTAGGATTTTAAGTGAGAACGGACAGTCGTCGACCGTCGACCACAATAAAATATTAAAAATTAAATATATCAATTACTTTGCTAAAATTGAACATGTATGATTTTGTTATATTTATTGACAATATTCATCAGGCCAAGTATTGCATAATTCAAAAGAAAAGCACAATTTCTATTACATTTAGTGTCAAAATTCATCAAGTGCCATGATGGTCAAGCTTTCCATAATTTAAAGGGCGGAGGTTCAAATCCTCCCTATTGCATTAGTTTTGGTAAAAAAATGTGGAACTAGAATAATTGCATAATAAATTGCTTTGGTAGAGATTCAATCAATTGATTTCAAATTTGTAAATGGATGCTCTAACCAACTGAGCTAAAACAGATGCTTGAAAAAAAAGTGAATTATCAGATATATTATCCAAAAAATTTATCTATTGTCACCAAAAAAAGTTATTCTCGACAGATCCAACACATGCGGCTGCAGGTGCTCGTCGGGTGCTGGATCCACCACTAATTGCAAGACCCATAACATTTACATAATCCCTAGCTCAACCACTGGGATTGTCGTTGCTTGTTCATGCACATAATCCCTATCTCGACCATTGGGATTGTAGTGGCTCGATGCGGATGAAAACGAGCATATTTTTTTTGTAGAGAACTTAGAATTGAGATTCGTAAAAGGCCTTGGACATGTGACACGATAAGCTTTACAATGATATAATATATGCCTTGGGATAGCTTTATATCAATCACGATACTCTAGTTTTTTTGTGCGTTGGTTCCCAAGCATCGATATTCGTCTCTAGTTTTCCTCTGGAATCCCATTTTTGGTATATTTTGGCCCGATTGACCTTGTTTTAATGGTATATAATCCTAAATATGATATATATGATGATTCTTGATCGTTTTTGAATTTCAAGTGAATGTTATATACGAGATGTGGAGGAACAAAGTCGTAAATGCTATCAAGGCAAGGAGGGAGGTAAATAACGGTTCAACCGTGAAAAAAATTATACTATAACATTATCCCATGTGAAGTGTAAGATGTATTGTTGGTGCAATGTATATGGAATACGATACTATTGTTGGATATTTGTGAACAACTGTATTATGGATATGATTCAATTATGATATCGTTGTTTTTGTTAAGATTTGGGGTTCCATCTTAAAATGTCAACTTGATTAAGAGTAGTCCAAACTCTTATAAATTGGTTTATATTTTTATCATTATTCGATGTGAGATTTTAACCCGTAACATGCCCCATCAAGATGGTGGCTCGTTTGAGCCGACCAATCTTGAAATTCGTGTGTGTTGTGTGTTTTATATCTCAAGTGTACGATATCGTAACAAGCAGTATAGTGGACTTTTGAGTCCGAATATCGTTCCCACGAAAACTATACTTTAGGACTTAATCTAATTTTTCTAACTCCTATTTGCCAAAAACAAGTAAATAATTATGATGGTTGTGATTATTTTTTCTAACTACTTTTAACTAATTGAAAATATAAAAAGATTACAAACAATTGGTGATTGAAAATTCAAATATGTAATGAATATTAGGGTATAACAATTTTATTTATTGATCACCTTAATTCTTAATTCAAGATTCATAATCTAATATAGTGTTTGATCGAATTCTTCTATTGTATTCAATTTACCCATCTCGAGTTCTCATTGAGCATATTTAACTAATTAAATTTCATATCTCTATGTAAATTAACTTTAGTTAAACGAAACACTAGTTCTAAAAATTCATATTATGACCGCAATAATTAGTATAAATATTTCTACACGTTATGCTAATTTATCGAATTTTATTATATGTCCAAACCTCAAACTCACCTCTTGATTCGTAAGAGACACACATAATCATCAAATTATTAATTAGGTAATTTAATGCATTAAATTCATAATAAAACCAACACATAAATAAATAAATCACAGAAATCTTGAATAGAAAAATAAAGGATTACAAGTTGACTACATTGTTATCGCTAATATAAAAATTAGTTATTCATACTATAAAAATAAAAATATGCAAAAGTAGAACGACATCACCAAAATTGACGGAACGTGAAACTGCTTGTGTATGTCGTCTCCTTACTTTTTCTTTTCTCGTTTTCTTTTCTTTCTTTCTTCTTCTCAGCCTTTTGTCTTGTTTTTGACTTTCCCACGTTTTTCTCCGTCTCCGTCTCTGTCCTATTTCCTTTTTTTCTCTTTTCATTCTTTCTTTTTCGCTTTTTTCTATCTCCCAGTGAGTTCCCTTTTTCTTCCTTTCAGCCGCCACCTTTTCTTTCCTCTGCGTTTCTTTTTTATTTTTTTCTCCGCTTCTGTCTCCCTGTCTTCTGTGTCTATATATATATATATATATATATATATATATATATATATATATATATATATATAATCTGGACTTCCAATTAAAATTTTCAATGCAAGTCTATTGAGGACCATTTAACTCGAACTCATTTAATTTAATATTTCTCTCCAATGCTTCATCTTTGAATTTTGTCATTTTTCACTACTTTTACACTTTTTTTTCCAATTCTTCATTAAATATAAAGTTTTACCTACAAAATAAAATATAACATAAATTAGGTAGAATTTTATCCAAAAGACAATAAAATATCATGATTTAGAGCCTCAAATAAGTGTAGAGACTACACTTATCATACATCCAAACTTGAATATTTGTTTTTCCTCAAACAAAATTAAAACCTAACAAACACACAAACAAGCAATGCTAATTACTTAATTGGTGTCCAATCAATCAAGTAAAGCAACAAGATTTAGCTAACTAACCTGACTTTTTATCTCGGGATTGAAATCATAATAATAAATCTATGCACAGATTCAAAATTACAATACAAAAATTAAAATCCACTTTTTCAATGTAAAATCGATGTGTGAGTGTGTGAAGAATTAAGCATAGATTTATGAATTTATAAGTTGTTTCAATTCCCGACCCTCAATGATAGAATATATTCTTTCACCACTCGTAAGATTTGCACACATTGGAACTTATTCTTTTCACTTTTTTCCAGTGTGTGAACCAGTGTTGGATTTTTTTTATTATCGTCACATCTCTAGTTTGATAAAATTTCACCAATTGCAGTTCAACATTTCAATAAACAAGAATTCTCCATTAAGTTTGATTACTTCAATCTCTAGGATTTAACGAGGCTAACAATCTCTTATTAAAAATCAAACTTTCTTAAACATGTGTTTGAGACTTAACCAAGGCTTGTTGCATTTTCTGTTTCATGCACTTACTTTTTTTGAATTTTTTTTAAAGCATTCTCTCTTTTAACCTTTTTAAATAACTCATGTAACAAGTTTTCGACTGATAACTTCCAAGTCAGATGACCATAGGAAACCAAATTTTAAAGACCCTTGCAAGCTTAATTGCTCGAGTCATAAAGGTTATGAAAAGAATTTTCTAAGAAAATATTTTTTTATACCTTGATTAGTGCATGTCCCTCATTTAACACCGATTCAAGTAAAACGATGTCTGACTTGAGATTTTTACCAAATTACATCCTATTAACTTTAGACAATTCACACAAGATTTTTTATTTCTCACATGGAATCCCTATTTATCTCAACATCTTCCTACAACAGTGAGATCCCCCCAAACTATTCTAAATTTGGTTTAAGAATGTAAAATTCAGTGGTTTATGTTTAACATCTATGGTCCACTATTTCAACCTATTCAATTATGAAATAAACTCATTCCTACACAATGCTTAACTTAATTCATGTGCTCAATATATATCAAATTTCACATGGAAAAGCACAAATTAATCTAAACATGCAACTATTCACCATTCATAGATCAATTCATGATTCAATATATTCCTCATTGTCAGCCAGACAAACTAACTCACACAAGTACACAGAAAGAATTTTTTTAATTTTTATGTCTTTTTTAAAAGCAATAAAAGCACACAAAAACTCCCCTGATATGGCATGTAATTCAATAGCTGGTTTTCATATTGCTCTAATTGGCTCCTTGGTCAATATTTGTTTATATGTTCCGCGACGTCATGTTCCTGAAAAATCAAATAAAGTGTTAAGATCAAATAATTAGAACAAGTGTTATTTAGCTCTAATATATAATAAACCAACTAATATATTGAATACCTAAGGGGCAATGAGATATGGATGATGAGTCACAAATAAATTTTTAACAAACTAAACTATCTTAAAACTCAAAAACAGAATAAATAAAAAGGAAAAACAAAAAAAAAAAAAGATTGGGTTACCTCCCAAGAAGCGTTTCTTCAATGTCATTAGCTTAAATTTGTGCCATGTTTGATTATGGTGGCTCAAACCAAGTTATGTCATCATTGCACTTTGTACAATTTTCGTTTATGCATCCTTTTTTTGCTCTCCATGTTTTGATATTTCCATTTTCATCTCTACGAAGAAGTCCATCGAAATTTGATTTTCTATTTTGATAGCTTCGTTGATCAGCTGGCTCTTCTTCGTCGATTTTACATCAATTATTATTGTTGGAAGGTTTCTCAAGTGGGGTATAAATATTAAATAACTCTTGCTTGTCTTCCACTCTCAATATTAGCTCACCATTCTCCATGTCAATTAGAGTTCGACTCGTTGCAAAGAATGGCTGCCCCAATATAATTGAAATGTCTCAATCGTTTGGTATGTCCAGCACAATGAAGTCCACAGGAAATATTAAATTTCCTGCTTTTATGAGCACATCCTCAACTTTGCCACGTGGTTTTGAAATTGTTGTGTTAGATAGTTGTAGCGTTATTGATGTTGATTTGACTTCACTCAATCCCAATTTCCTGTAAACAAAATATGACATTAGATTTATTGTAGCACCTGTGTCAAACAATGCATTAATAGCACAAGAATTTCCAATTGAAACAGGCAAAGTAAAACTCTCTGGATCTTTCAACTTGGGAGGCAATTTGTTTTGCACTCTTGCACTACTTTTCTCCGTTAATGGTACAATTTCAAACTCTGGAAGCTTTCTTTTCTTTGTCAACATCTCTTTCAAAAAAATTGGGTATCTTGGAATTTGTAATATCGTATCAATCAATAGAATTTTGATTTGTAGCTTCTTGAGAACATCAAGAAAATTTTCAAATTTTGTATCTTATTTGTTTTTCTTGTGCCTTTGAGAAAAATTGAATTGGAGGCACGTAAACGTTGACTGGACTTGGTGCCTTGGCAATGGATGCTTCTGTATTTTCTTCATTCTCAATTGAGGCAGGTGCAGATTTTTCCTCCATTATAACTTCATCAACATCTTCGTGGTCATCTTTTCTTTCTGATCGCTTCAGGGTAATCTCTGGTAATTGTACCACACTCATTGTAGTTATAGCATGAATATTTTCCTCTATTGACTTCTTTCAAAATCTTTGGGGGAATAGAAGTGGAGGTACATATGCTTTAACCTTTACAGGAGCCCTAGGTGGATCGTTTTCCACTACTCTTATTGCTATCACTTACTTTTTAGGATTTGTCAATGATCCCGGTGGATGTTCTGCAAGTTGTTGAGCTATCCCACCAATCTGTGTCTCCAACTTCTTACTTGATACTTGTTGATTTTGAAAATTAGTATCAATTTATTGGAATATTTTGTCTATTTTTTGCACATATTGATAAAACATCTCTCCCAAACTTGGTTTGTTCTCCTGCTGGGCATTATTTTAACCATTCCCTTGTTGATTATCTGACCATCTAAAATTTGGGTGCTGTCTCCATTTCGAATGAAGTTGACTTGTTCCTCGTGAAAACCAATAGACATACAATTTTCTATCAAATAGTTAGCTCTACAGTTTTCACATGATGGACCACCCATCACTGCATGTGTTCCTCTCGTTTGTGATTTTACCAATAACTCTACCTGCTTTGTCAAAGCTGCTATCTGCGCGTTTGTAGATGATGTGCTGTCTAATTCATACATCCCAGATGCTCTTGTTGGTACCACTCTTTCTGATGAAAATATTGAATGTGTAGTGGCAATTAACTCAAATAAATTCATGGTTTGTTGTGCTGACTTTCCTATGATCTATCCACCCAGAGGAATCCTCTTGAGATTTTGACAGTGGTGAGAGTTCGGTGTAAAAGTACTGCACTTGATTACCTATTGTGATTCCATGATTTGGACACTTTCGCATCAACTCTTTGAATCTATTCCATGCCTCGTGATAGCTGTCTCCATTTTTCTGTTGGAAAGTTTGAATTTTCAATCTGATTTTAGATACTTTTGCCCGTTGGAAGAATTTGTTGCCGAATTTTATGGTTAGTTCTTTCCATGTAGTAATGCTTCCATGATGTTCGGCGTCTAACCACTCCAATGCATAATCTCTCAGTATATATGGAAATAGTCGCAACTTAATAGTATCTTCATTAACATCTGGAGTATGAAAGTTCTGACAATTTCTGATAAATCTAGATATATGTGTGTTCGAAGTTTCATGAGGTAACCCGTAGAATTAGAAAGTATTGCTCATCAAATTGATCCACTCCGCCTTTATCTGAAAATTATTTACCCCGAAATCTAGATACACAATCCCATAGGCGCGGTTATGGCATTCAGAATATTGAAACTGGCAAGTCTCCTTTGTTTATTTCTCCTCGCTCCTGCTACTGATTCGGTAGCACCGCTACTCGTGCGGCCACTTGTCCAATTGGCTGAATAGGAATATGAATATTTTGATCGTCAGCCATTTGATGTTGCTGTTTTTATTTGTGTTCTTTGCGTCTTCATCTGAAAGTACATTCTATTTCCGAGTCAAACAGTTCAAGATCGTCATCTTGGGTACGGAGCATACAACAAACTTTTTTTTAAATAAAAGAAAATCAAATCAAATCAAATCAAATAACAATTAAAAATAAAATAAAGTAAGACTAAAAGTAAATAGTTCTCGGCAACAGCGCCAAAAACTTGTTACGTTTTTATATCGCAAGTGTACGATATCAAACAAGTAGTATAGTGGACCTTTGATTTCAAATATAGTTCCCACGAAGACTATAGTTTAGGACTTAATCTAATTTTTCTAACTCACATTTGACAAAAGCAAGTAAATAATTATGATGGTTGTGATTATTTTTTCTAATTACTTTTAACTAATTGAAAATATAAAAAGATTGCAAATAATTGATGATTGAAAATCAAGTATGTGATGAATATTAGGGCATAACAATTTCATCCATTGATCACCTTAATTCTTGATTCAAGATTCATAACCTAATGTAGTGTTCCATTAAATTCTTCTATTGTATTTAATTTATCCCTCTCGAGTTTTCATTGAACATATTTAACTAATTAAATTCCATATCTCTATGTGAATTAACTTGAGTTAAACGAAACACCAGTTCTAAGAATTCATATTATGACCGCAATAATTAGTATATGTATCTATATACGTTATACTAATTTATCGAATTTTATTATATGGTCTAAACCTCAAACTCACATCTTGATTCATAAGAGACTCACATAAACATCAAATCATTGATAAAATAATTTAATGTATTAAACTCATAATAAAACTAACACATAAATAAATAAATCACATAAATCTTGAATAGAAAAATAAAGGATCACAAGTCGACTACATTGTTTTCCCTAATATAAAAATTAGTTATTCGTACTGTAAAAATAAAAATACGCAAAAGTAGAACGATATCATCAAAAATTGACGAAACGTGAAACTGTTTGTCTATGTTGTCTCCTTTCTTTTTCTTTTCTCTTTCCTTTCCTTTCCTTTTCTTTCTTTCTTTCTCTTTCTTCTTCTCTGCCTTTTTCTTGTTTTTGACTTTCCCACGTTTTTCTCTCCCTCTTTCATTTTTTTTCTTTTTTTCTTTTTTTCAGTCTCCCTGTGCATTCCATTTTTCTTCCTTTCAGACGCCACCTTTTCTTTCCTTTGCGTTTCTTTTTTGTTTTTTCTCCGCCTTTGTTTCCATCTCTCTCTCTCTCTCTCTCTCTCTCTCTCTCTATATATATATATATATATATATATATATATATATATATATATATATATATATATATGTTTAATTTGGGCCTCCAATTAAAATTTTCACTGCAAGTCTATTGAGACTCATTTAACTCGAATTCATTTAATGTAATATTTCTCTCCAAGGTTCATCTTTGGATTTTGCCATTTTTTGCCACTTTTGCACTCTTTTCTCTAATTCTTCATTAAACATAAATTTTTACCTACAAAATACAATATAACATAAATTAGGTAGAATTTTATCCAAAAGACAAAAAAAATATCATGATTTAGAATCTCGAATAAGTGTAGAAACTACACTCATCAGTGTCCTCAATTTTTTTGAGTTTTAATCGGATCAAATTGCTCATTGGAATTTAATAGGCTCTGATACCATATTAAGATTTAGGGTTCCATCTTAAAAGGTTAACCTTATTAAGAGGAGTAACCCAAATTGTTATAAATTGGTTTATATTTCATTTTTATTTGATGTGAGATTTTATCCTTAACAATTTTGTGTACTTGCATATCCATTTCACGAGTCCTGTTATATGTCATTATGAATTATATATGGTGCATGAGATATATTGTGTACGTGAACACAATATATTGAGCAAAATGATAATTTAGAATATAAGGAAATTGTCCATAATAATGACCCTATTGTGTTCCCCATAGATATGTGACACCAAAACATTCATGAGAATAACTGATGAAGACATGAGCACAAGCATACTTCCACTTCCAAGGTAGCCCTATCGGCCAATTGGATAAGAGATTGACAACAAATGCCGAATCTTTTTTTTTCCCCTTTTAAATAGTTGTGTTGCATAGTTTGGTAATTTGCCATTAAAACAATGTTGCTCTGGTACAGTATGGTTTAATTCCATCTGAAAATAAGTATAGATGCAAAATGTCAGAAGAATACATTAATAAAATAGTAGACGATTTGGCTAAAATGATAAGAAAATGACAATTAACTTCATCAACGATGGTATCTATCTAGTAAGTTGTGTTTTCAATTTTGATGCATTTTCGTACAAATCAGTCTCGACATGAACGTTTCAAATTCATATGCAATCTTGATTAATGTTTCGAAATACATGTTGGAAAACGGCTTAAATATGGGGCTGTTTTGACATTTTGTTTGTGGGAGCCATTTCTTCTTTATGGAAGATCAAAGTAAATTCATATTCATATCGAAATCATATATTTATATGTAAAATTATTTGTGACAGTGACGATGGTGGTGAAAATAAGATGATGAAATATGTGTAACAAAATTCTAAAAAATGTTACACGTGCAACATAATTTTACAATATGTAACACGATCAAAATTTATTGAACATAATCAGAATAAAAAAAATTATTTTGGGATTAAAAAAATTAAAAGAAAGTATATAATTAATAAACTTTTTAAAGGTATTTGTGAATTGTTCACTTACTTAAATACTTGGTGATGTAAGTAATCACTCATTAGATTGAACAAGTTCGAAGAAGAAATATATGTAAGCCTTGAGTTTTGTTGGAAAAAATGAGGTGATGACTGATTTTGGCATAAATTTTGAGTGGGATCGATTTGCTTAATTTGGAAGATCAACATTGATTTGTGTTCTCTTCCGTGAGAACATTAAAATTATATATTTACTTACCAATATGAAGCTCGAGTGAATGAGAAATTGGAGTTTAAAGTGGACCATTGGAATATGGTTTATTTTTGAGGGAAAAATAAATTTGAATTTATCCCACATAGAAAGCTGATGAAAGCAAGAACCACTTTATATATGGCTACACTTTAGAAGAGTGTAATCATGTGTAGCATATAGGATCTCTCCACGAGCGCGCGCAGGGGGGTGCAAATCACGGACAAAAATAGGTTTCAGACCTTGAACTTGTGTGCGAGCGCGACCTGCGTATACAAATATCAGACCGAATTGACCAAAAATTGGCTCTTTATGATGGCCTACGTTTTGTCAAATTTTTTGCTTTCAACAACTGAATTTTGGTTTCTGAAACTCCAATGATTATTGTCATTAAGTTTGAAACTGTTGAAACTCCAATGATTATTGAACTGATTTTTGGTTTCTGAAACTCTAATGATTATTGTCATTAAGTTTGAAACGGTTGAAACTCCAATGGTTATTGAACTGACTTTTGGTTTCTGAAACTTCAATGATTATTGTCATAAGTTTGAAACTCTTGAAACTCCAATAGTTATTGTCATTGTGTTAATGGATAGATTTAACTCGTAATTATTTGGGTTAAGTCTATATAAAGCCTCGATTTTTCACTGTTCCAGACATGAAGAAAGAGTCTGCATTATAGTTCCAAAATACACGAAATTGTCATTTGTCTGACATATTTTATTGTCTGTCAAGGTGTTGGTGGTGATATTGTTCAGATACTAAGTCAGTTCTTCGAAATAGAATTTGCAGTGCTTGGACTCTATTGGTTTACCGTTGTATCTTGGAAAATAGACGCTCAAATTAAATCTCAAGCACTTACGGTGAAAGGGTGAATTTATTTTAAAGAAACTGTGTTCACAAAGGCCTCGGGTTTTAAAGTCCAACTGAATTATTTATTCTCTGTTTAGATTATTTGCTCACAAATATTTTTTATAACAAACTTAAAACAAACTTTAGAGAAAAAGAAAATCAGTTTCTTATATTGTTGATTTCAGAAACTAATTTTGTTTGATTTTAAAAAATGAAAACCGAACAAACCAACATGTACATAACCCAAACTTTGGCTATTGAAAACCAGGTTGTGGGTTCGATTGTAGCTTAAGAGCCAAGTTTTGTTGTGCCTCAAGAGCCAAATACTGATGTGGCTAAATTGTTAAGCAATGCTATGAACTAGATTGTGGCTCAACCGACTGGCCATGTTGTGACTGTTCCGGTGAATCATGGAGAAAAATCGGAGAAATTCGATGGATTGAATTTCAAAAGGTGGCAACAGAAAATGTTGTTTTACCTGACCACCTTGAATTTTGTGAGATTCTTGACTGAATCTGCTCTGAAACTCAAAGAGGGTGAGGATGATGTTCAAGCTGTCACACTGGATGCGTAGAAACAATCGGATTTTCTATATCGAAATTATATTATGAACAGTTTAGCAGATTCGCTATACAACTAGTGGTGGCAAATGAGCCGAGCGGCTCGTCGGCTCGCCCGCTCGGCTCGTACTGTTCACGCCCACGAGCCGCTCGGGCTCGTTAAAAAACGAGCCCGAGCACGAGCCGAGCGGGCTCATGGGCTAGACGAGCCGAGCCCGCTCGACTCGTCACTGTTCACGAGCAGCTCGGCGAGCGGCTCGGTGAGCCGCTCGTGAGACGAGCCGCCTGGCTCGTCTTAGACGAGCCCAGGCAGCCCAAGTAATAAAAAAAAAAAAATTAAATTGGCCGCATTTGTGTGACCAGTAACGGTCACCGAACCAAAGGACTGCTTCTCAACACAAGTGACCAAACCACACTGGTTCAAAGGACCGTTTGGTCACTTTTTTTCAAAAATAATTTTTTTTTTCTACTTTTCTCCAATTCTTCTCCTATAAATACCCAACCCATTGCAACATTTTTTTCCCACCAAACTTTCATTCTATACTCTCTACTCTACAATTTACAATTTACAAATCATTATCAACAATTCTATAATTTCTTCTACATTTTTTTATATTATTATCTTCATTTTACAACTCATTTTATACATTAGCCAGTAGTACATAATCGTCATTTCTATATTTCTACATTCTATTTCAACAATTCACAAATGGATCCAAGAGCATTTGTTGAAAACTTGTTCGGTATGGAAGGTGATACACCTGCCCAAAATCAATTTGGGAATGAATTTGCTTCTCCCAACCAACTACCAATTCCGTAAGACATTGACGATTTCGACGTTCGTGAAGCCGATGCCGATCCGATTGATTTGGATGACGTTGATGTTGATCCTAGTGTTCCTATTGATTTGGAACAAGATGAAGAACTCCGCACTAAATATTCCTATGCAAGAGGGAAGAGAAAGGGAAGAAGCAGCAAAATGTTGGGACCATTTCAAATTGGTTAACACCGGTCGTGTGATCGATGGAGTTCCGTAAAATAAAGCAGATGTAAATATCACAACAACGATCGGCATGGCAAAAAATTGGAACCACTCACCTCAACCGTCATTACAAAGCATGTGCGGCCAAACATGGGCTTCTTGAACGTGGACAAACGCAACTACAGCTTGGTACTAGTAGAGACTGCTACTACTTCGCCACTTTCTACGTGGATGTATTCGGAGGAGGAAGCACGAAAGGGAATGGTGAAGTTCGTTGTCACGGAGCCGCCACTAGCAATAGTGGACAACGAACATTTCAGTAAACTACGTCAAACAATATCTTCAACCAAGGTACGTTGGGGTAAGTCAAATACTCTTCGTTCTAATACAATTGAATATTTTCTTAATGCAAAGCGATTATTGATTGGGGATTTAGAAAAATACGGGGGTGTCATATCTTTAACTTCGATTTATGTGGAAGGGATTAATAAGAGAGGTTATATAGCCGCAACCGCACACTATATAGACTCACGTTGGGTTATGCATAAAAAAATTATTGCTTTTAAAATAGTTGAGTATCCTCATAATGCTAACACTATATTTAATGCAATTATGTTAATAATTAAAGAATATAAATGTAGAGTAAAATTCGTTTTAACTTTTTGACAATGCTTCGTAAATAAAGTAGTTATCGATAAATTGCATAGAGTACTTCAACCCGATTTTGGTGGTTATTTATTCCATATTCGATGTGTGTGCCATATTTTTAATTTAATTGTACAAGACGGTTTAAAACATGTGAAGGACGAAATTAGTTTAATTAGGAATGCACTTACGTATATCACGATTACACCTAGTAGAAAAAAGCATTTGAAGAATTTTGTGAACAAGCTGGGAACTCTAATACAAAAACTTTTTATTACCGACGAGGTCATGTGGAATTCAACTTACTTATTATTAAAATCATGTAAAGGTTTTGAACCGTTTATCACCGAATTTTATAACAATAGGTATATTAGAGACGATTTACGATGATATCTTAAATGAATCCGATTGGAATACGGTTTTTAAAATTAAGAAATTTTTGGAAAGTTTTTATACGTCTACGAATATATTGTCCGTGTTTATTATCCAACTAGTTGCATGGTTCTTGAACGTCTTTATATAACTGTTAGGGCTTTTAATAGATATCAAAATGACCCTGATTTTCATGCTGTTATATATGCTATGGAATTAAAATTTAGAAAATATTGGGAAGAATTACCTATGTTATTTCCTTTAGCATGCGTCATGGACCCCCAATACAATTTATCGGGTACTAAATTTATAATTGACCAAATTTCAAATGCTTTAACTTTTAATATGTCTATTACTTATAGGAATTTGGAACAAACGTTAACTGAAATGTATGAATTATATGCTTCAAGAATATGTACACAAGTTACTCGTGTACCTACTCCTCCTCCCACTAATATAAATGATGACGACGCTGAAGTAATTAATTTATTAGAAAACATAGACTCAATTAGATATGATTCAACTGCATATGCATATGGTTCCTCTAGTAGTAGTAGTATGTCTTCCATCGCATGTACTCAAACTTCGAGTAGCACAAATGCGCTGCTATCCGAATTAATTGATTACTTTCGTTATACTATGCCTAGTAACAACCGCTTAAGAAAAGTTCGTAAGATGTAATCGAATTCTCAGTAAATAATGAACGTCGATGGCCAATTGTTTCGCAATTGCAAAAGATCTACTAACACCTCCGGTTAGCACCGTAGCTTCAAGTCTCGCTTTTAGTGCAGTGGAAGAGGGTTCTCTCTCAAATTCAAGTCGACTAAAAGAAGATATTTTGGAAGCGTTAATGTGCGTGAAGGATTGGGAAGACGCTAATTATCGAATTCAACATAAATATGCCGAAATTGCATGTAATCAAGTAAGTGATATTTAATTTCAATACATTCATTACAAAATTTTATTTTCATACATTTATAATTTTTTTAAAAAAAATTGTACACGTAAAAAGTTTTTCGTGTACAATTTTAACTCCGCCTACACGAAATTGAAGTAGCCGGTCCCAAGCCCGGATAAAGGAGGAGGGTTTATCTTTTTTTTTTTTTTTAAATAAATGTATATTTACTATTTTAAAAATTATAAATGTTTTGACGAGTCCCGATAAATGTTTTGG
This sequence comes from Fraxinus americana, assembly GCA_035079005.1. Taxonomy (NCBI): domain Eukaryota; kingdom Viridiplantae; phylum Streptophyta; class Magnoliopsida; order Lamiales; family Oleaceae; genus Fraxinus; species Fraxinus americana. Next base: position 17,185,873 of record CM068708.1, on the reverse strand, counting down.
AAAATATATATTTAAAAAAATAGAAAAAATAGACTTGTAGTAGTATCGTTATTTATTTATTTAAAAAAAAAAGGCGAGCCGGCGAGCCGAGCTTAAGCTCGGCTCGTCGAGCCGCTCGCTTTGGGCGAGCTCGGGCGCGAGCCGAGCTCGCCCAAACTGCAACGAGCCGAGCTCGAGCTCGGCTCGTTGCCGACGAGCCACGAGCTCGGCTCGTGCGAACACGAGCCGAGCTCGTTCGTCAATGGGCTGAGCCGGCTCAACTCGGCCCATTGCCACCACTATATACAACGTGTATAGTACTTTGAAAACTGTTAAAGAGTTGTGGGAGTCATTGGATTGAAAATATAAGACTGAGGATGTCGGGACCAAGAAATTTATTTTTGGCCGATTCTTAGATTATAAAGTGATGGACTCCAAAACAGTAATTAGTCAAGTGCAAGAACTCCAAGTGATTCTTCATGAATTCATGCCGAATGAATGATTTTGAGTGAAACTTTCCAAGTGACTGCAATTATTGAAAAATTTCTACCCGCGTGGAAAGATTTCAAGAATTATCTTAAGCACAAGCGAAAGGAAATGAACGTCAAAGAACTGATTGTTAGACTTCGAATTGAAGAAGACAACATAAATTCAGAAAAGAAAGGGTTCGATCCTATTGTGGCTAAAGCCAATGTTGTTAAGCATGGTTAAAATTCTAAGATCTTCAAGAACAAGTCTAGGATATCTGGTAGCAAAGGTGCTAAGCTGGGATCGAAAGGAGGCATTTCTAAGAAGAAATTTCAAGAAAAATATTTCAATTGTGACAAAATAGGCCACAAGTATTCGGAGTGCAGATTGCCAAAAAAGAATAATAAGAAAGAAGTAAATGTGGTTGATTACATTGTACATGATGTGTCGAAGATAAATTTTGTAGCTGTCATTTCTGAAGTGAACATGGTGGGTTCTAACCCAAAAGAGTGGTGGATTGATGCCGGTGCTACGAGGGATGTGTGCTATGATAAAGAGCTATTTGTAACTTTCGATGCGATTGAGAATGGAGAGAAGTTGTTCATGGAAAATTCAGCAACTTCTGAAATCAAGGGTCAAGGAAAGGTAGTTCTGAAGATGACTTCAGGAAAAGAAATGACTATTAACAATGTGCTCTATGTGCCGAAAATCCGTAAAAACCTAGTGTCCACTTTTGAATAAGCATGGTTTCCATATTGTATTTGAGTCAGACAAAGTTATTTTGTCAAAAAGTGGACTGTTTGTCCGAAAATGTTATGTTTCCGATAGTATGTTTAAACTGAATGTAATGGTTGTTAAGTCAAAATGAATAAAGTTAACCCTTCTACTTACTTGCTTGAGTCTTCCAACTTGTGGCATAGTAGAATAGGACATGTTAACTATGATACTATACGTAGACTAGTTAACTTGAATTACATGCCCGCGTTCCACATTGATTCCAACCATAAGTGCGAAACTTGTGTTGAGACAAAATTGACAAGGTCATCATTTAAATCAATTGAACGGAATACATGACCACTTGATTTAATTCACAGCGTTGTATATGACTTGAAACTTGTACAAACAAGAGGTGGCAACAAGTATTTCATTACTTTTGTCGATGACGGCACAAAATACGGTTATGTGCATCTGCTTAAAAGTAAGGACGAAACTATAGAAAAATTTGTTCTCTATAAGAATGAAGTTGAAAATTAACTCAATAAGAAAATTAAGGTGTTGAGAATTGATCGAGGTGGTGAGTATGAAGTACCATTTACTGAATTCTGTGCACAATACGAAATCATACATGAAACCACCGTACCTTATTCACCGCAACAAAATGGTGTTGCTGAAAGGAAAAATTGTACCTTCAAAGAAATGATGAATGCAATGTTAGTAAGTTCTGGATTATCTTAGAACATGTGGGGAGAAGCTGTGCCATCAACAAATTACCTTTTAGATAAGGTGCCTCGAAAGAAAATGGAAAAGACCCCTTATGAGTTATGGAAAGAAAAAAGTCTTCCTATAAATCCTTACGGGTGTAAGGGTGTCTTGCTAAAGTGACTGTTCAAACACCTAAGAAGGTAAAGATTGACTCGAAAAATGTAGACTGCATCTTCATTGGTTATGCACATAATAGTAGTACTTATCGATTTCTTGTTGTTGAATCTAAAATCTCAGACATACACAAAAACATGATAATATAATCGAGAAATGCTTCATTCTTTGAACATGTATTTTCGTATAAATCCAAAGAGGAAGCAAGATCTTCTAAACGGACACATGAGACTATGGTTGAAAATAGTAAGGATCGAAAATTAGAAGAAAAGGTTGAGGTTGAACCAAGACGTAGCAAAAGAGAAAGAACAGAAAAATCTTATGGTCCTGATTTTCTGACTTATATGCTAGAAAATAAATCTCGAAACTTTCAAGAAGCTATGAATTTTTCAGAGAGACCTCAGTGGAAAGTGGTCATTAAAAGTGAAATAGATTCCACACTGTAAAATCATACATGAGAGCTAGTAGATCTTCCTCTAAGAAGCAAACCACTAAGGTACAAATGAATTTTCAAAAGGAAAATGAAAGTAGATGGAACTATCGAAAAATATAAGGTCAGATTAGAAATAAAAGGTTATAGACAACGGAAAGGCCTTGATTACTTTGATACATATTCTCCAGTGATGAGAATAACATCTATTAGGATGATACTTGCGATTACTGCTCTACGAAATCTTGAAGTATATCAAATGAATGTTAAAACTACTTTCCTGAATGGAGAGTTAGAGGAAGAAATCTATATGGAATAACCCAATGAGTTTTCATCACCAGGGCAAGAAGAAAAAGTCTATAAATTGGTGAAATCGTTATATGACTTGAAACAAGTACCAAAACAATGGCATGAAAAATTTGACAATGTCATGTTGGAATGTAGATTTAAGATTAACGAGTGTGACAAATGTGTCTACATCAAAGACACTGAAAATGGTTGTCATTTTATGTCTTTACATTGACGATATACTTATTATTGGTAGCAACGAAAAGATGATTAAATCTACTAAAAATATGTTAAATTCAAGGTTTGACATGAAAGATATGGGTTTAGCTGATGTCATACTTGGAATTAAAATTAGCAGAACATCAGATGGACTCATTCTAAGCCAGTCACATTATATGGACAAAATTCTAGAAAAGTTCAGCAAGGATGATACTAGAATGGTTAGAACACCGATAGATACGAGTCAACATCTATCTAAAAACAAAGGTGAGAGTGTCTCTCAAATAGAATATTCTAGAATTATTGAGAGTCTGATATACTAGATGAGTTGTACAAGACCGACATAGCATACAAAGTTAGTAAACTGAGTAGATACATGAGTACTTCAGGAGCTGACCACTGAAAAGGAATAATAAGAATAGTAAGGTACTTAAGATATACTCGTAATTTTGGACTGCACTATACCAGATATCCAGCAGTAATTGAAAGATATAATGATGCAAATTGGATATCTCATATAAAAGAGTCCAAATCCACTAGTGGATTTATGTTCACATTGGAAGGTGCAGCTATATCCTGAAAATCCTCTAAACAAACCGTTATAGCTAGATCTACCATGGAATTTGAGTTTATAACTTTAGATAAATGTGGTGAATAGGCTGAGTGTTTACGCAACTTCTTAGAGGATATTCCAAGATGGCCAAAAATCTGTGGCATCAATTTGCATATATTGTGACAGTCAATTAGCAATTGGAATGGTATAGAGTAACATGTATAATGGTAAGTCTAGACATATATTTCGTAAACACAATACCATAAGACAACTACTCTCAACTGGAATCTATTGACTATGTAAGGTTAAATGATAACATTGCGGATCCGCTAACTAAATGGTTAAATAGAGAATTAGTTGAGAAATCATCGAAAAGAATGGGACTTAAGCCCTTGAATGGATAAGTTAATACAAAGGAAACCCAACCTGGTTGACTGGAGATCCCAAGATCTAGGTTTAAAGGGACAACCTAATTGTAAAGACTTAATTAAATCACTGTGGGGAGGAATGTTGCCTCATGTCCATTCCTATGATGCAACAGTGATGCCCATAAGAATGAAGGAAAAGCAACAGGCTTTTAATGATTCTTATGCGTAAAAAATCGAGCCAAGTAATGCGAGTTACTTGTAATAAAAAATCACCTATGTGAGAGAGAAGTGGAGCCGCTTCTAAGAGCATTGTGTGGGGCTCAATTCTTAAGAACTCTCGCAAAATCAGGCATATGTTCATGGCCAAAAACGAACATGATAATGAGAACTGAATTGTGTTAGGAAGAATTCTGTGTGGAGTTTATCATCATTTATATAAGCGGCAGAACAGTTCAAAGACAGTGTGTCTACTGGTCAGCTAGTAAAGTAAATATGATTTCACAAGAGAAAGTTCAAAGGGTAATACATACCTATCCTATGCAGGTTTCAACCGTTGAACTTCATCGCCAAATCTTTGTTTCACATTTTGTGTCTCTCCCAATTTTCATTCATGTGGGGGATTGTTGGAAAAAATGAGGTAATGGCTGACTTTGGTATAAATTTTGAGTGAGACTCGTTTGCTTAATTTGGAAGATCAACATTGATTTGTATTCTCCTCCGTCAGAACATCAAAATCATATATTTACTTGTCAAAAATAAAACTCGGGTGAATGAAAAATTTTAGTTTAAAGTGGACCATTGGAATATGGTTTATGTTGGAGCGAAAACTTAATTTTAGTTTATCCCATATAGGAAGTTGATGAAAGCAAGAGCCGCTTTATATATGGCTATACCTTGGAAGTGTGTAATCATGTGTAGCATAGAAGCTCTCTCCACGTGCGAGCGCAGGGGGTAGAAATCACGGACCAAAATAGGTTTTAGACCTTGAACTTGTATGCGGGCACGAACTGTGTACACAAATGTCAGACCGAATTGACCAAAAATTGGCTTCTTAGGATGGCCTGCATTTTGTCAATTTTATTTTTTTTGTTTACAATAACTGATTTTTGGTTTCTAAAACTCCAATAATTATTGTCATTAAGTTTGAAATTGTTGAAACTCCAATGGTTATTGAACTGACTTTTGATTTCTGAAACTCCAATGATTGTCATTAAGTTTGAAACCGTTGAAACTCTAATGGTTATTGAATTGATTTTTGATTTCTGAAACTTCAATGATTATTTTCATTAAATTTGAAACTCTTGGAACTCCATGGTTTTTTCCATTGTGTTAATGGACAGATTTAACTCGTAATTATTTGGGTTAAGTCTATATAAAGCATCGATTTTTCCTTGTTCCAGACATGAAAAAAGAGTCTGCATTATAGTTCCTAAACACACGAAATTGTCCTCTGTCTGCATACATATTTTACTGTCATCAAGGTCTTGGTGGTGATATTGTTTAGATACTAAGTCGGTTCGTTGGAGTAGAATCTGTAGTGTTCGAACTATACTGGTTTACCGTTGTATCATGGAAAACAGACGCTCAAGTTAAATCTCAAGCACCTATGGTGAGATGACGAATTTGTTTTAAGAAAATTGTGTTCACACAGGCCTCGGGTTTTAAAATCCAACTGAATTATTTATTCTCTGATTAAATTATTTGTTCACAAATATTTTTTATAACAAGTTTGTCATTAGCTCCAAAGGCCATTTCAAGCAAGTTGATGGAACAATATTAGACACAAATAAAAAGAAAATTATTTTTCCAATTATCGAATTCTATTGTGTTTAGTCTTTTGTGTCATACAAGATCATACAATGGGACACTTGGGTGAAATGTTAAACATTAACAAGGAAATAAGTTAAAATTCTTGAGTAGGTCATTTAATTAACCGCACTTGAATCAACAGTCGACTATGCTACGAGTTGTGAGTAGAATTACACTTTTTACTTTTTGAAAATTGGCAAAGTTTATTTGGGGCCAATATATCTACATTGACAATATATTAAAAGGGATAATTGAGGATGAATTTATGAATACCCAATTTACCCTTACATATTTAGCTATATACCTAATATGTCCTTATTTAATTTTAGTTTTGTTAATAATTAATTAATAACATTAATTCCATACATATTTAGCTATATGTCCAATATACCCTTATTTAATTTTAGTTGTGTTAATAATTAATTAATAACATTAATACAATTTATTCAACATGAAATTAAAAAAAAAATTAATTTTTTTCCATTTGTCAATAATTCCCTAAATTAAACTTTTAAAATTATATTAATTTTGATTAATAGCTTTTATTATAAAAATATAACTTAAATTTCTTTTCTCAATTGAATTAATCAGCTTAAAAAAATAATATCCACATTCCCTTATTTAAATAGATGTTTCATTTAGTTGTTTCACACATAACCTAACAACTAAATAATATATTTAATGTAATAAAATTAATGAATACAGAATATTACTATATAATTTGATAAAATTTTATTTTATTTTAATTTATCATTATTCAAAAGTTGTTTTAGTTGGTACATATGAATACTCATGATACCAAAATTTAGATAAAAACGGAATACCAAATGATAGAATAATTATATTCCCATTAAAACTTTTATTAGATATACACAATTATAGCTGCAATAAATAATTATAATATTTGGTCATTTTCACACTTCAATTCTCAATTATTTTCTCTATATTCTTATTATTATATGAAACTAAATAAATTATTATAAAATTATAATACAGAGATAACGTACGATGAAGGAAGATGGAGATAGTCTATTGAGGCTACGTTTTTTAATTGAATTGGTTTGGTTACTGAAATTGTATTGAGATAAATTTCGATGTTCTCCTTGTCGAGGATGGCGTTCCAACTGCTTCGATCAGTGTTTACTACCTGCAAAATGAGATCGGGTCTTTCTCCCCCATTGTACCTCCGACGTGAGAATTAGTGTTCTGTTTAAGAGAGTAAGAAGAGAATCTATTGGAATTTTGAAGAAGATTACATTTTCTCACCTTGGGGATATTTAGATGCACCTGATGACACGTCTTCGTTCTACGATTAATCATGCCACGTGTCCTATGTGAGCCATCCCACTTCCTCCACGTTCTAACGTGGTGACCCTCACTCGTCAAGCGGTTGGTTATGCCCATGTTCTCTGTTGGCTGGTTTTCTTTCAACTCATTGCTATTTGTATGATTAAATATAGTATTGGCCGCATCACTGCATGGTGGTAGGTGGTCCAATGTGAACGTAACGGGTCTCATGAGGGTCGACGGCCTCATAGTGGTAGACAGCCTATGTGAACGTAGAGATCCTCATGGGGGTGGTCAACGATCTCATAGTGGTAAACGGCTTATGTGAACGTAGAAGGCCTCATGGGGGTCAACGGCCTCATAGTGGTAGACGGCCTATGATGTGGTGGTCTACAAGGGGGTGCATATTAAGTAACTAGCCATCGTGGATAATTATTAACACCATTTTATATCACTAGCCCCTCTACCTCTTGTCGAAGTCTATGTTAAGGGTAGCCTCTCCATGCTGGTTAATTAATAACTGGTTTTTTTAAAAATAAGTGTCGACATTTAATGTAAATGGGTAGATCAGTCCAATTGACGTAGAGTGGCAAAACACTGTACAAATGGCACTCCACAATTGGATTTTAGTTCTGGGGGGAAATTTTTCCCCAAAATATTCAAAATCCTCCACTATTTAAAGATGTGTGTGTGTGCCTTATTTCACTTCATCTTCTAATTTATCAAACTTTTCATCTTCATCATTCTCTCTCAAGGTAATTTCATGTCCCATTCTTCCTTCATCTCAATTTTTGTCATGTATAAAACATTCATTTCCTCATCCGATGAAATGAAAGGGCGATAGAGTCGACCGACCCATCGTCGACGAAGGACCAGTATAGGCTGGTCGGCCATCGTCGACCAGCAAGGCTGGTCGATTGTCGCCCAGTCGCGAGGCTGTCGACCAGCCCTACAACTGGTTATGGGGCGAGTCCCATCGAAAGTCCCCCTTACAGGGTTGGCCAATTTCGTTTCGAGCCCAACATTTCACCACATTCGGTCGAACTTCAAGTTTTTCAATCGATTTCCCCAAAACAACACATTGGGTCAACTAAAAAGTTTAAACCAAAATATAGAGATAGAGCGAGATGCCGCAGGCGAGGGGGTGATTCTTGAAATTCCAAAATGTTATAGTCTTTATAATTCCTCCTCCAAATTAGAGAAGTCACTTAAAAAATATGAGCGTGAGGATAGCTATGTTTATAGAGCCCCTAAGCCCAAAGAAAAGCTTCCCAGGTCCAACCCTCTCGAAATCATCGTTTATAAAGATATTATGGATGGTGGTTTTTTATTCGCCCATCCATCTTTTCTTTGTCTCGTTATTCAATGAATTTCACTTCACTCCTAGCTAAATAAATCCCAACGTGTAGAGGAAAGTACTTTATTTTTTATATGTCTGCCTTAGCAAGAAGATTCCACTCTTAATGGACCTATTCAAGTGCGTCTTCGAGATGCACGAGTTAACCCAGTGTAATGTCTTTGTCTGTTTTACCTCCAAGGTCTCATTGCATTTTTCCCAGTTTAGAAATTCCAACAGCGGGTAGAGATCCTGGTTCCTTTTTGTTCGATCCAATGAGGGTCAATTCCCTTTCAACACCAATTGGAGGCATCCCTTAATTCACTTCTTCAATAGTGAAGTCAAGATCACCCCTCTTCTAAAGGTGCAAATCCAAAGACAGACCAAAATTCCACCCCTTGCACCCGACCTAGGGTTAGTTCTAACAATGTGGAATATGTTGCTAGTGGGAATCGGTCGTCCTACAGGTAGGTATTTTTACCATACTTGTATATTTTATGCTTGTGAATATTTTTGACTTGTCTTTATTTGTTAGGCTTGATTAACTCGACTGCGTGTACACAGAAATGTATTTTGATTTGGACGAGGTGTTGAAGTCCTTGCCTGAGCCAGGGAATGATGATGGGTTTAACCCTACCGATGGTAAGCTTCGGTCTATTTCACTTTTAGTTTCTACTTTTGTGCACCTCTTATTCATTGTTTTGTAAGCTTGATAGACTCTACCTTATGTGTACAGGGATAGCGTTAGAAGAAACCATTGACTCCTTAGAAGAATGCAGTCGCGAGAGCGATGATGATTCACCTTTCGTTCCATTGAAAATGAAGAAGATCAATGATGGAGGAGCACTGCGACATCCCGTCGAGGAGGCATTTCAACCTTTGAATGAGTTTGTTGAAGAGCATGTTGAGCCTATCCACCGCCCGAGGCTGGAGGGGATAGCTCAAGTTGTGTCGTGATCGAACATGAGGTTTCTCCTCTTCAGACTTCAGATTCCCTCCTCTCAGGGCTATTCAGAGATGAGGGCAATCAAATCTTTGGTTACGCCTGGACGTACCCGGGCGATTGTAGGGTGAAGTACTAATGACAACGAGAGAGTTCTTGCTGTCCACATTCAGAGGGTACATTTTCTATCATCCTTCTTTGTTTTTGTTTGTCTATCCTTTTGTACATACCCCATAGTTATTTGATCTCTTATTTCCTTTAGGTTGTGGATCTTCGGTTGGGCTTGTCGAGTCAAGTCTTTGACTATCATCGGAGTTGAAGACTCTTGCAGAAGAAAAGAAGGCCTTTGCGAAAGAAAAGAAAAAAGAGTCTTACCAATATAAGAAAAAAGTCTCTTCTTTGAAGAAGTCTCTCGATGCTTCAGAGGCTCGTGCTCTCGAGCAAGAGACGGAGATAGACAATATGCACTTTGTTTTAGCTCGGGCTCCCGATGAAGTGGTAGAGAAATATAGAGCCACCAAGGAATATGCTAAAGACCTGGAGGCGTCTACGGAGCAGTACAAGTCGTCATCTAATTTTATTACGGCCTTGCATTCTTATGGGGAGAAGGCAATGCTAGTGTCCATCAAGCTGACCAAGGAGTAGATATCTACTGAGCATCCTACCATCGATGCATCAGGCTTCAATAGGATTCTGGCGCAGCGCAAAGGAAAGGAAGGCGGAGCCCTTCAATCCAAGACGTTTGGATACACATCACGAGGCGGGAGTAAAGGGACTTCGCATTCGGGTTGACATGACCTTTAGTTGTAGGCCTTTTATCTCTTTCTACTGTTATTAGATATTTATCATTTCGCTGTTTAGTGTTTTCTCCTGGTCCGGGATGTGGACAGACATTTTTATCACATTTTGAGTTTGAATGCTTGCTTATTGAACATCATTGTGTTTTTGTCTTTCTATTTTTATTTTGGCTTGTAGTATTGGTGTCGATTGCCGACGTACGAGAGTTATTTGTCTATCTTTATTGCTCATCATTATGTATCAAACGATATTGGGTTGTTAAATGCAGGGTTCGGTGATTTCGAGTTTTAACCATTTTAGGTTTTGAAAACTCACTGCCAACTCTTAGAGCGATTTTGAGCTAGTTGATTTCTTGACTTTGTTGCTCACCGCTATGCGTTGAGGGAAGTCGAATGTAGGGTCTGGTGATTTTGAGTTTTAACCATTCTAGGTTTTGAAAACTCATCACCAACCCTTAGAGCGATTTCGAGCTAGTCAATTTCTTGACTTTGTTGCTCACCGCTATGTGTCGAGCAATGTTGAATGCAAGATTTGGTGATGTTGAGCTTTGACCGTTTTGGGTTTTGAAAATTCACCCTAACCCTTAGAGCGATTTTGAGCTAGTCAATTTCTTGACTTTGTTGCTCACTGCTATGTGTTAGTGACGTCGAGATAGTAATGGAGATTTGTAGTCTTCGTTTCAATCAATCACAAACCAAGATCTCATGGTGGTTTTTAACTTGCCAAGGTTTGGGGACTCAGTAGGCACTCCGGGACGTCCCAGCTAGGCTGGCCCTTCCTTCGCGTCCTCGTCATCTGCCGCCATCTGGGCTTCTTCATTAAATAATTTCAATAAAGTATGTCTATAGTCGATATTACATCATGAACATCCTAGCTACTATATTTACAATAGACCATTACATTAGAAAAGTAAAGTAAAAAACCCCTAATGATCTACTGATAATACTTCTCGAGATGCTCGACGTTCCACGGCCTGCCTAGTAGTTTTCCCTTCAAGTCCTTTAGGCTGTAAACTCCATTTCCAAGGCTTCGGATCACCTCATACGGTCCTTCCCAATTCGGCCCGAGCTCAAACAGAGGATGACCCGCTGCTACTGCTACTTCCCTTAGTAAGAGATCTCCAGACTGAAAAACTACCCTACGATTGAAGTACCCAGCATCCCTCCGCTTATAAGCTGTCATCCTCATAGTTGTTTTCTCTCTTACTCCATCTAGTAGATCGAGCTCCGCGCAGGTGGTCGAGACATCAAGCTGTTTAGCGTTCGTTCTGCCAGTCTCGTTCAGGAATTTTACTGGGACAACAACCTCTATCCCGAAGGATAACTTGAAAGGTGTTTCTTCGATGGTTTCTCGTGGGGTCGTGTGATACGCCCGCAGAACATTAGGTAACTCATCTTTCTAAAGCCCATTTTCCTTCTCCAATATTGTTTGAGATCTCACAAGATCGCTCGATTTGTTACCTCTGCCTGCCCATTAACTTGGGGGTGTGCTACGAAAGTGAGCCTGTGATCTATGTGATAACTTGAGCAAAAAGCCTTGAAGCCATGGTTGTCAAACTACTTGTCATTGTCGGTGATGAGGACTCTTAGTATGCCAAATCTGCAAATTATGTTCTTCCAAATGAAGCTCTGTACTTTTGCTGTCATAATGGTAGCCAATGGCTCTGCTTCAACCCACTTTGTAAAATAGTCAATTGCTACCAGCAAGAAGTTTCTATGCCCCTTGGCTATAGGCAAAGGCCCCAAAATATCCATCCCCCACTGGAAGAAAGGGCTTACTCCAAAAATGCCTGAGTGTTGCTCGGCGGAAACATGAATCAAATTTCCATGTCGCTGACATGCATCACACTTCTTCACAAACTCCTTGGCATTATCCTTCATTATGGACCAGTATTACCCCTGTCGCAGAGCTTTGAAGGCAAGGGTGGTAGTCCCTTGGTGATTGCCACAAATCCCCAAGTGTATCTCGAGTAAGGCCTCATGACCCTCAATTGGGCGCAACCATTTTAGGTATGACATAGTAAATCCTCGCTTGTATAACTGCCCATCAATTATTGTGAATAAGGCTGCCCGAATTTTTGCCTTCTAGCCTCAGATGCATCATCTGGAAATTAGTTCTCCATCAAGTAGCCTACCAGTAGGTCTAACCAGCTTTCTTCATGTTTCGTGCTTACTATTTCAACTATGAGCAAAATGCTTGGCTGTTGCAGGACTTGTACATTTGCTTTGCTAGACGGGTTCTTGAAATTTGCCGATGCTAGCATGGCCAGGATGTCTGCCCACTCGTTGTCGTTGCGAGGAACATAGGTTATCCTGAAACTTGTAAATCCCCTTTGCGTCCCTAACTTTCATCAGATAGGATTCCATCTTTCCATCTTTCTGTCCTACAATCAACTGAGAGTCATTACAAGTTTCGGCTGATGTTACCCCAAGTCTGGCGGCTAAACACAGGCCCGTGATAACTACCTCATATTCAGCATTATTATTCGTTGTCGAGAATTCAAAGTGCAACGACTACTCCAACTCTTCAGTATCTAGACATATCATAATGATGCCTGCTCTGGACCCCTAGTCGTATGAGGATCCATCCACGAAGATTTTTCAAACCGCTTCAGTTTGCACGGGGCAGTCGGGCGGAGTTGTAAGCTCTGCGATAAAATCTGTCAACGCTTGCGCCTTGATGGCCGTTCTTGGCCTAAACTCAATGTCAAATTCGCTCAACTCGATCGCCCACTTCAACATCCTACCCGACGTCTCAGATAGATGCAAAATGGGCTAATCGGTCACGACCTGTACGGTGTGAGACTGAAAGTACGACCTTAACTTTCTGACTCCTATAATTGACGCAAATACCAACTGCTCTACGAGGCTATAGCGAGTTTCTGCACCCCTCAACACCTGGCTAACGTAATAAATAGGCTTCTGTACCTTTGAAAATTCTTTCACCAGTACTGCACTGACCGCAAGTTTTGATACTGCTAAGTTAAACTCAACACATCCCCTCCACATGGCCTAGTCAAGATGGGTGGCTGCTGCAATGACTGTATTAAGGATTCAAGAGACTCCTCACACTGATTGGTCCATTCAAAGTTGGTAGAGCCCCCAATTGCCTTGAAGAAGTGGTAGCACTTATCTATTGCTCGACTCATGAAGCGATTCAGCGTCGCTACCCGGCCCGTCAACCTTTGGACATCCTTCCTATTTTCAGGGCTCTTCATCTCTAGAATGGCTCGAATCTTATCCGGATTTGCTTCGATACCTCTTTGTGTTATCGCAAATCCCAAAAACTTGCCGCCTGTTGTTCCAAAACCACACTTCTCCGGATTGAATTTTAGTTTATTTCATCTGGTAATGTCAAACACTTTCTATATGTCACTAACATGGTCATTGGCCTTGATACTCTTGATGACCATGTCATCTACATACACTTCAATGACACTCCTAAGCAGGTCATTGAAGACCTTATTCACCATTCTTCGATAAGTTGCACCGGTATTTTTCAAGCCGAACAACATGGCTATATAACAATACGTCCGAGCATCGATTATGAAGGAGGTTTTCTCCTGGCCCGACCATTCCATGGAGATCTGATGGTACGTAAAAACTCAATCGTTCATGACGTGATGTGGTATCAACCAAGTGATCTATTCTGGGTAAAGGGTATGAGTCTTTCGGACACACTTTATTTAGTTTCGTTATAGTCTACAGACATACGCTATTTTCCATTCGATTTCTTCACCAGGACAACATTTACCAACCATTCGGGATATTGTACCTTTCTAATGAACCCTGTCTGTAGTAGCTTATCGACATCATCCTTCGTCGCAGCCTGTTGCTCTGGGGTAAGATTTGTTTTCTTTTGTTTTATCGACTTAGCGCTCGGTAGCACACTAAGGCGATGTTGTGCAACAGATGGATCAATCCCTTGAATATCGCTTGGGCACCACACAAAAACGTCCAAATTGCTAGACGTACACTTCACCAATTCTTCCTTTTCCACTGGCCCCAGGTCTACCCCTACGCTAAATTCACGCCCTCCAGCTACCAAATTTTTTTCCGTAGTATCGAGGGGCTCAATTCACCCCCTTGGAGACTCAAGATCCAGCATCATCATTAGTGGTGATTCCTTCATCCGTATACTATCAACATAACACTTCATCTAAGACTGTTGATCGCCCCTCGCATACCCCACAACGTGACTAGTTGGAAATTTCATCACTTTGTGGTAAGTGGATAGAATTGTCCGGCAGCATTCAACAGGGGTCAACCACAGATTGCATTATACGCCATGAGGGTCTTGACAACTAAGAGGTTTGTCAAGATCACCACCCTTGCAGGGTAGGTACCCAATGTCACCGGTAATTTTACGACTCCCTCCGGTATCACAGTAGCCCCTCTAAATCCCAAGAGGGGGGTGGACACTGCTTTCAACTTTTTCAACGAAATTTTAACCCCACAAATGCTTTCCAAGTGAGAACGTTCATGGCACTACCACATCAACTAACATCCTTTTGACATCATAGTGTGCTATGTCGCCGACTATCACTAAGGCATCATCATAGGGGTTACCACACCTACTAAATCTTTCTTATCAAAAGTGATGCTTTGATTAAACCTGGCCTTTTTCTGAATGGAGCAGACCTCGACTGCGAGTACGTAGCTCTTTCTAGCCGAATTCGAGTCCCCCTGATGCAATCCTTCCAATAATCACATCTATGACACCAGCCATGGGTGGTGGTCGATCATCAACTTTCTGCTTGCCTCAATCACTTCTCGTGTATTTAGTCAAAAAACTCTACTTCAATAGGCGTTCGATTTCCTCTTTCAAATGGATGCATTCTTCTGTATCGTTCCCATGGTCTTTATGGAAATGACAATACTTGTTCTTATCCCTCTTGTTGGTAGATGCTGCCATCGGTCTCGGCCAGTCAAGCTCTTTCATATCCGTGATCTCCATCAATATCTTGGCCCGCGGAGTATTTAGAGGGGTGAAGGCCTTGTGTAGCGACCGAGAACTTTTGAATAATATAAAATTAATTCTCGAAAAACGTGTCGCTCGACTTTAACCTAATTTTTAAGAAATAGCACGTTCGTCTAGCCGTTATAAAACGAATTCAAATCTATTCGATTGAGTCCAATCTCGAATAATAATATTATTTTTATTTCAATTTCGATTTATTTTATTTAAATTCATTTTTTATTTATTTCAAATCCAATTACATAAGCCCAATGTTTAAGCCCAATTATATAAGTCCAACACCTTGAATTTTAATTCTTAGCCCAATTCATTAAGTCCAATCAATTGAGTCCAAATCTGAATTTACTTATTTTAGTCCAATTTATTTTAGTCCATTACAATTAAGCCCAATTATGTCGGCCCAAACATTGATGTTTAGGCCCAATCCATTTAGGATTCCTTACAACCCAATAGGCCCAAGTGGCACATAGGGATTTGTGCCCTAACAATTCCTATTTTATTCACCATCACCTCATCCATTTCTCTCCTCCATTTCCACATTTCACGCAGCCAAACAAAATTGGTAAGAATCCCTCTTCTCTCCCTCACACTCTCAGCTCCATTTCACTTGGGTCACCATTGATACTAGAATAACCATTTCTAGCATCAACAGTGAGCTCCCCAAGCTGGCAACCCCAACACCCCAGTCACTGCACAATGCAGCCATTTCACCAACCATCCTTTGCACCACCATTTTTGAAGCTCCGGCGAGAAAACCATCAACACCTTCTCTGCCCAAACTCACGAGACCAACGATTGTAATCATCAATACAATGCAATCACCAACTCACTGCTCGAGAACCACCAACAAGAAGGCTGCAGCCATTCGACCACATTTCGGTCGCATTTTTCACCCCCAAGTAACAACACAAAAGCGCACTCCAACTGTTGCACCAAAACCCCATGAAAGCAGAGATCAGGAGAAATCACCAAGCTCCAGCGCAAAGCCTAAGAACTAAACAATGCGGTCACCCCAACCCAACATCAACTCCAAACCGAGAGCAAAACCACCAGTCAAAAACCCCGACTCGAATCACCGGTGCCCAACACATGACACCATTCGAACCACCTCATGGCAAAGCACACCGAAACCCGCCACTCACTGCCTCGAACTACCGCCACCAAGAAAACACCAAACCACCATTTCATCTAAGAAAGAAATCAAGATACCCAAAAACATCTCCCAAACCCGAGACTTCCAAACACGAAAGTCGAGCCCCAACCGAGAACATAAACCCACGAACCACCACCAAAACCGAAACCAAAACCATCACCAAATCATGAAATAGAAACCCTAAATAAGCTACCCATGAACTTACCTGGTTTCCCTAGCCTTTCCCGAGCTCGATTGTCACCAAAGAAACCAAAGAAACCCGAATGAAATCCGAGCCTCCAAGCCTCGGTTAACCTCCATTTTCGCGCCCAAAGCTCAAAATAGACCCCCAATCACCACCCCTATGATCGGCGCCACCACCGCCGGTCGGGGGTGGCGAGATTCGAGGAAGGGGCGTCGCTCCTTTTCCCCCCCGTCGCCGTCTCTCTCTCTGGACGAGAGAGAGAGAGGTTGATTCAATTTTTTTGTTTGTTTATTTGTTTTGTTTGGTTTTAGTTTAGTTAGATTAGTTTAGGTATATATTAATTTCAATTGATAAATTTTAGCCCTCAAGTTTTAAGTTATATTATTTCAGTCCCTAGGTTTTGAATACTTTGATTTTAACTTTTAACTTTGTTAATTTCAGTTTAGGAGTTGTTTAATTTAGCCCCCAAGTTTATAAATTATTATTTCAGTCCTTAATATTTTATTTTCAGTTTCAGCAGATTTTCAATTGAGTCCCTAAGTTCTGAAAATGTTTAATTTCAGCCCTTTAGTTTTATTTTCAGCTTTATTATATTTACAGATTAGTCCTTAAACTATTAAAAGTTATTATTTTAGTTTTCAACTTTTATTTTCAGTTTTATTATAATTACAGCTTAGTCCCTAACTTTTAAAAATTACTATTTTAGCCCTTAAACTTTTATTTTTAGATTTAATAAACTTCCAAATCAGCCCTAAACTTTATTTTATCATTTTAAGCCATTTATTTCAATTCCAATAATTTTCAATTAAACCCTTAAACTTAATTTCAACACTTTAAAACTTTAAAGTTCGAAATACTAATTCAAACTTATTTCCTATTTTTGGCTAGACGATACGTACGAGCAATTAGGAGCTTGAAGTTATTTTCCCGCTCCACTTTTCACGTATCTCGAAATATTTGAGGTAGACTCGCCACCATTAATTAGTTTAAATTATAATTGCATGCTTTATGTGAAGTACGTGATTTATATGCTTTATGCATAGGATGAGAATGTGTCATATGCGATATATGATATTGTTATGCTTGCCATAACTTATATGCTTAATTGCATGAGAAAGAAAGAAAGAAAGAAAGAAAGAATCTCTTATGAGATAAGAAAGAATGTTATGCATAACTTATGTGCTTCATCCGCACAAGAAAGAAAGACTACCATGACCCATGTTTTTAAAGAGCCTATGATTTCAAGAAAATGAACCAAAGATGATATCACGTTGTATATTGCATGAGTGTGTTTTCAATTATTCTGTAAATTAATTATCGGCGATGAGTCTACTGAGTATTTCTTCGAAATACTCATTCTGCTATTTTGAACAATATTTGCAGACTTCGGAGGCGATCGTGATTGATACGGCAGTGGTGGCATAAAAATTTGATTATCGAAATTATTAAGTTTCCGAATTTATGTATTGAAACATTGTTAACGTATTTTCGTTTCCGCTATTCCAAAAACACGATATTTAAATTTTGAACAATTATCCAATATATTTTAATTGCCGAAGTAGTTTTCAATTGCAAATGTGATTTTAAAAATTAGGTTATTTCCTCAAAATTGATTGACAAAATTAGGGCAAAAGACGATGACGTGGCAATCCGGGTTAACAGAACTCGGGGCGCTACACCTTGACCTCCTCTCGCATCTGTCTGATGGATCGATCCGAAACATATCACTTGCTCATGCGCTCATTTCTCGATTTGCCTTTATCAATAAGTTTTCGCTCATCACTGACTTTTCTTTGTGATTTTCTGTCTCTCATTCCTCTTTAAATTTTTCGTGACCTTCTGGGCTTCCTCTGCATCAACATACTTGTCACCCTTCTTCAGCAGGTTGTGCATTAACTCTGGGAGATTTTTAGAGAGTGACATCTTAAAAGCTCTGTTTCGTGTCCCATTCATTAACGCTGTTACCACTGTAGACATCTGAAGGTCCCTGTTTACGAAAATATGTTTCGAATTTAAATCCCGCAAGTGTACGGATCGTTCACAAGTAATAAAGTGGAAATTCAAGAATTTCGAATATCGTTCCTACGATGATTGATTTAAAATGATTTTTATTATGTCGACCTTAACCGAATCTATTAAACTCAAGATGATTATTTTTGTGATTTTATGATGAAATTATGACTAATATGCGAATTAAACTAAAATTGCGATCTAAATGCAAGAATAATGGTTGAATGCAAAAATTGATGAAATTAATGTATGAAAAGCGTACTAGGATCCCGAATCCCCAAGCAAAGTTCACCCTTAACCCCTATTTCACAATTTGATAACACGAGGAATTGGTCGAGGAATCAATGTTTCTAACATATCCAACAATCTCTTTCGAGTAGAATTGAACATATTCTAGCATACCATTTGACTATATTTCTATGACAAATGCAATATACAAGAATGCATGAAGTTTTGTAAACACTTAGAGATTCACATAATGCATATCGGTATATTTCTATCCTTTATGAACAAAACGATGATTTATACCTTGTTGAGTTTATTTTCCTTCTTTCGAATGCATAAAATAAACCACCCAAACTCACACAATTATCGTGCACTATAATCATGGAGACAAGAAAGTGTATATAAATCATTCAACATCCATCAAACGTGTTTGAATATCAAATTGCAAAATAGAAATTAAAAGATCATAGTGCGAGATTCATCTTTCACCTAGTACATGAAAAGTCTAGCCTAACATGGATAAAATAAAAGAACAATAAAAATAATAAAGAGAAGACATCACCTAAAAACTAAGAATTAGGGTTGAAATCTTGAATCTTGAATGAAATCCCTTGTTCTCGCCCTTTTCCTTGCTCTTCAATAGTGTTTTTCTCTCTAAGAATGCGTAGCCCCCCTTTCTGGACGAGATTAGGGTTATAAAGAAATCCTAGATGTATTACCATAAGTGTTTGATTCAAATAAGGAAACCAGAATTTTCGCGCTTGGAATGTACCATGCGACTGCATGGTATAAACCCATGCGACAGCATGGTTATACAAAATTTTTACTGTTCAACTCCTGTAGATGCTTGTGCGACTGCATGGGTTTTCTACCATGCGATTGCATGGTAGAACTCGTTTTTCCTTTGATTCACTTTTGTCCTCAAGTTGGTTTCATCCACATTTCCGCCTTAATTTCTTCTCCTTCTTCTTCTAACATCCCATGATATCACCATATGTTACTTAGCTCGACCTCATGCTTGATTCGTCATTCGGGTCATCTTTTGAATAATTACATTTTGGTCCTCGGAGTTTCATATTCTTCCATTTTGGTCCTTTTTCGTTCATATTCTCATACTTTTCATTCCATCCATCAATGTAATCCTTCAAACACAGATTATATCGAATTAAGTCATATTTCAACATATACATCAACAATTTTCCATGTTTTGTGACCTAAATAAATGTGTAAAACACACTTATCAGTCCCTTAAACCAATTGTCACCCGGCTGAACCTAGCTAAGTATTCCTGTAAAGATTCATCTTTCTCTTGCACAACCTGTATCAACCCAATTGTCATCTTCTTTTTCCTCTTGCTACTCATGAAGTATACCACAAAACTCATGGAAAGCTTGTCAAAGGTCTTTATAGATCTGGGTGCCAAGGTGGCCACCTAGTCTCTAGCCTCCCTCCTGAGTGTCGAGGGAAAAGATCGACACATCACTACGTCCGAGGTTGCATAGAGCCTCATCAAATCAACAAAGGTCTGCAAGTGGTCGAGCGGATCTATGACTCCATCATATGCTTCTATCATTAGCTGTTTGAATCCCTCCAGTAAAGGAACAGCTATAATTTCGGGTGCAAATAGATCTTTCTCCAACACCATTTGCCTGCGTCTATCCTTCATCATGGTAAATGCATCGTCTATCTTCTAGGTCATCATCTCATCTATCTTCATTTCCAAGTCTATCATGGGTTGGGGAATTTGTAGAACCACAAACCCTGTAGCCCCAAGTCTCCTGTGGTTGGCTGAATAACAGGCGGGATAACCGTTTGCGCCTCCTGGGGTGGTTGCTCATGTACCGCTTCCAACGAGTTTTGTGGTGGGGCTGCAATTTTCTGCGTCTAACTCTGCAAGAGGGTCATCATGGCTGCCAACTATGTTTCTAAGGCACTAAGTTGGCTTTGTGTTACGTACTGCGGTGGTGGTGGCGGGTCATGACCTCTTGTAACAGACTACAACTTCGTCTCTGCCGTGTTCCGACCATGCGTGTTTCACTCCATGTCTGTTTCCTTAACATAGCTTTTTTGTTCAGCAGTTTTCCACAGACGGTGCTAATGAAATTGTAGTGAGATAAATTTCGATGTTCTTCTTGACGAGGATGGCGTTCCGTCTGCTCCTATCAGTGTTTGTTACTGCCAAATGAGGTCAGGACTTTCTCCTCCGTTGTACCTCCGGCGTGAGAATTCGTATTCAGTTTAAAAGAGTAAGATGAGAATCTATTGGAATTCAAACAGTTCGGGTTTTAAGAAGAATACACTTTCTCACTTTGGGGATATTTATAGGCACCTGATGACACGCGCCCGTTCTACGATTAATCGTGTCACGTGTCCCACGTAAGCCTTTTCACTTCCCCACGTTCTAACATGGTGATCCCCACTTTTCAAGCGGTTGGTTATGCCCATATTCGCTGTTGGGTGGTTTTCGTCCAACTTATTACTACTTGTATGGTTAAGTATTGTATTGGCCATGGTAGGCGGCCTTGTGTGATCGTAGAGGGCCTCATGGGGGTCGAAGGTCTCATAGTGGTAAACAGCCTATGATGTGGTGCTCTATAGTGGGGGTGCATATTAAGTAGCCGGCCATCGTGGATAATTATTAACACCATCTTATATCAGTTACTAATTCAGTGTCGAAAGATATTTTAGTAAATTATGTTTTTTATGGTTTGTACATTTATTTAAAAAAATTAATAACTGCTTTAATTGTTCAATTGAATATTTTTTTCAGATTTTTTAAAATTATTATAATGTGAAATAAATTAAATTAATAAACTCTCATTTTTAATCGAGTTTTTTTTATAAATTTGAGGTTGACTAATGAAAGAATAAAAATATATTTTTTATTCATTTCTAACCAAATTTATTTTGTTGAAAATGAATAAAATAAAAAGGTGCTGTAATGACTGAATCCCATATTGTATGAACTAACCAGTAACCATGTAGTGTATTATTGAGATATACCATTATTTTAAGCTCAATTATTTAAAAAAATAAAATGGAAAGACCATTTTGGGATGCAAGCATTTGAAAACTAAAACCCCGTTTGTTTGTCTTTCAATATTGAATTTTGAGTTCATTTCCAATATTCTGTTTTGAGAGTCCATCTTAAGATTACTAAAAACATGCTTGGTTTGTAATTTTGAATATTTATTTCTCAAAATAGAAAATTAGAAAAGACGTTTGGTTTGAATTTTCGAAAAAATATTTTATGACATTTTATTCAACGAAATTTGATTATTCAATAAAAATAGAACTATTTTATGAATATTATTAAGTAATATATACATTTTATAGTTGGTGAATCTTACAATATTTTTTAGCTACAAAAGTAAAATAAAAATAATAATAAATTGAGTTCAAAACATAGGAAATAAAAAATAAAAATTCAAGAGAAAATAATTTCCAATACTTTTACACTTTGCAATGACTATTAACAAGGTTCAAGGACAAACATTGCCTACGGTCGGAATATACATTCCTACACATGTATTATATGTCACACTTTCTCGCAGTGTTTCAATGCAAACAACAAAATAATTGGTAAATGCAGAAAATAAAAAGAAGAAAAGATGTGAGACATTGAAAAAAAATGATGTGTATAAAGAGAGTTATATATTGTAATCAAAATATTACATTTTAATTTATTCAACATTTTCACATTATATACATAAAAACTGCTTTAAAAATATCAATTTGTTTAACAATATCAATTACTTCAACTGCTTTAAAAAACTATATACGTACTTAAAAAATATTACGTATATATCATTCATCTTATACATAAGGCATGAAATGTTCGTGCTTACTACTAATTAGTATAAAATGAGTTAAAAAAAATTAAAATAAACACCTTTCTGACTTGACCCGAAAAATATTTTGATATTTTAGATTCCTTTTTTATTTTAAAAAATGACTTGTGAGTGCAAACACTCTAATCAAGCCAAGCCAAACCTAACTCAACTAGCCATCAAAGACTTTCTGGGGAATAAGATAGACATTTAACCAAGAGGAAAGTGACTTTAATGTTTTCATATCTAGAAGCATCTCTAAGAAACTTTTTTTCTTTTAAAGAGCATGTTTTACAATTTAATGAGCATCTATAAATTTAGGGTGTGTTTGATGAATATTATTTTGAAAAAATATATTTTGGAATAGTAGATTGATGGAGAATGTGTGGTTGAAAAAGAAGGAAAAGTTATTGATGTGATGGAATATATTATTTTATTGAAGAATGTGTGGTTGAAAATGAATAGAAGAATGAGAATGAAAATTTTAATATGTGCCAAACATGGGCTTAGAAAATAAATTTTTTTTAAATATTTCAACAGTCTTTTTATCTTTAATACTCAATTTTACTATTCTCAATATATTTATTTTTTCTCCCTATCATTTTCTTTCATCAATTTTCCTCCAAATTATAATATTATCTCTCTACTTTCTTTGTATATACTATTTAGTATGGTCAATGGATGAAGTATTTAAAATGTTAATTTAAAAGAGTCTCTTGAAGCATATTTTTAAGAGTTCTCTTTAGAATAAAGAGTATTTCACTTTTAAAGAGTTTCTTGAAAATGGTCTAATAACTTATTTTCTCTATGTGCAATTAAATAAAATGTTTATGAGTTTCTTACCTCCTACTTAATTATCATAGGGAAAAGCCATTCGCACAATGTTTTCTTACAACATTGTTGACAATGTTGGTAGATGATAAAAAAATATTGGATAATTCTTGTTGTACATCACCTTGTACATCAAGGTGTCCATAATGGACACCGGCACCCTCTCATTGGAGGGAGTGCCGACCCCACCAACCCTCCCTCCAATGAAAGAGCGCCAGGTGTCCATTATGTAGACCCTTATGTTAGTGGTGATATACCACTAGCATTACCCAAAAATATTTGATGAAAAGAGAAATCATTTTTTAAATTGTTAAATGACAACATACCACGCGGTATGTTGTCAATAACATCGTTAAAAATATTGTACATCATGATTGTATTGTTGTTATTACAAAGACGATTGATTGACAACTGGTGGTATTGGAAGAATTGGTGCGTTTGGCATGAAATAATCTATTTTCGTGGTATGTTGTCAATAACATCGTTAAAAATATTGTACATCATGATTGTATTGTTGTTATTACAAAGACGATTGATTGACAACTGGTGGTATTGGAAGAATTGGTGCGTTTGGCATGAAATAATCTATTTTATGATTTTGTGAAATGACTGCAGCGCCAGGTCAAAGGTCGCTAATTCTTAGTCTCAACCTAATTTTATGATGCTTGAAATGAGTGGATGATGTAGCGATGTTACCTGTCTTTGACTAAACTCAATATTTTAGTATTTATTTGAATTTTTTATTATAAATTTGTAGTTTTAGAAAAACTATGGCCTCGTCAGTCGTCAGTCCCATTTTTGGGGGAAAATAAATTTTAAAATAGTAATTTTTTGAAAAAATATATAATTAAAAATAGAAAAATTTGAATTTATGTGTAAAATTATTTATGAGAAATTTAGAAAAAAATGAGTTTTGAAAAAAATGAAAATCAAACATAAGTTAAGCCTATGTTTAAAGTTTGGGTAAAATTTAGATTTCTAGTGAATTTTAATAAAAGTTAGCAAAAACTGTAGTTGAAGTTTGTGGATATCCTAAAGTGTTATTAAAAATAAGTGTAGAAAAAATAAATTTTAAGAAATGAGTGGCCAAACATGGATTAATTATGTACGTACTCAGATTACAAAGACTTAATTTCACTATGGAATTAAGCTCCTTTACCAGAAAGAATTTGACACCCTCCTTGACCGACACTCACATGTGCGTGAGACCCGCGTTAATAAAAAATTTCTAATAAGTGCTCTCCCTATTGTGAGTGTGTTGTGAACCCTCCCTGACAACATAGCATGATTCCATCACTTTATGCTACCGTGTACAACTAGACAAGAAAACGTCTCGTAAATCATTGTACATGCCTAGAGGATTGTTGCGGAGAAAATGCCCTAGTAAATGAGTAGTATATTTGTATTTAGGTATATTACGTGAGCTCATGGGCTCTATCTATGGAGAATTAGATGTATGGATCAACAAATATTGATGTTTAAGTCAATTTAGATGTGTAAAATGAATCGAATCGTTTATAATTAAGGAAAGAATAAAATTTAAAGAATACCCCAAAAGTCTAGGTAAGTAGTGGCTCTATCTAGATAATCTCGTACCAGAAAACATATGTCGTCCTTTGATATCATTAATTAATCAAAGTTTCTTTGCCTCTTCATATTTTAATTACATTTTTTCTTAACTAAATTATTTTGAAAGGTCCCCTTTGAAACATTGTGTTCTGCTTAAGACTAATTATCCGTTGGCATGTTCTAGGCTCCAACTTTGATCTCCCAATTTGTACTCCAAGCCGTGTGGGCCTGTTTCACCCTATGGCTAAATTCTTGCTTATAGTTTTATGGGCAACTAAGATTTTGATAGATTTTAAAATATTATAAATCCTAATGAATTTTATGGATTTGAATAAATTTTCATAAGAATCTCATCAAATATAGTGTAATTTTATAAGTTTTGGTTAAATATTTTTAAGATTGAAATTCATCCAAATCTTTTAAAATCCTTCTATTAATGAAATCTTTATTAATATATTAGTTGTCGAGGATACCTAAATTTTAAAGGATTTTGTTGAATTTTATTAAAATTTCAATTGAGAATACCTAAATTTCAAAGGATTTCATTGAATTTTATTAAAATTTCAATTGAGAATACCTAAATTTAGAAAAAATTAAAATTAAAATCCATAACAATCTCAATCGAGGACAGGGTCATGTTTGATGATCGTGTTAATGATCTTACCAATATGCGTGTATGAGGTAGCTTCATGTTATAAATTATTTAAACCTTTTTTTATATCATAAAAGATCGAAAATGTTTAAAATCTTGTGTATAATTGAAAAGTCAAAAGTACATACGTAACGAGAAATCATTGGAACTTTGAAACTAATGCGAGAATTATCCCCAACATTTGATGAAATAAGCACTTAAATTTCAAATTAAATAAGGAATATGCTACTGTACATAATGTCTGTCTATAACGGTGTCCACCCCCTCACATGGAGGGGAACCCACTTTGAATATATTATATTTTATTCGAAGTGGATTCCCCTCCATGTGAGGGGGTGGATACCGTTATGGACATTTCATTATGTACAAGTAGCATATTTCTTATAAAATAAATTTAGCATCAGAATCTTCAACTTCTCACTTCGATGAACACGAATCCCTTCCGAAGGAAACATCATTTTCTATTATAGCGACATGGTTTACATTTCTCTCCACCCCAAAACCCCCGGTTCAGGTTCCAAAAGGTGTGGAACGCGGTGGAGGTGGAGACTGTGGTGACGACTGAAATGATTTTCTTCCCCCAAGACTTAAAACTTAAAAGTAGTACTATAAATTAGGGGCCGCCAAAGAATTTTACTTTCGTACTCAAATTGGAAGAATAATCATAATAATCTAGAAAGTTGGCAGATACAATTCTACATAGTTGTCAATTGGGTGGGCATCATGTGACTTTAATTTAATTAGTCACACAACTTACTAACTAATTTAATTAATTAGATTTAGATCTTAAATTCAATATCCGGTCTTGAATTTTGGCATTGCACTTTGTCGTACTTCAGCTGAAGTTAAAAATAAAGTCATATTTGGACGTTGACATATAGATAAGAATAAGAGAAGAGTATGCAATATCTCAGTTTTTTTTTTTTTTTAATGAGCTGCTTGCTCTTATTAATAGAACATCACGTGTGACAGACGAATACCGTGGTTACAAACCAAATAAAATCAACTAAACTTTTTTTTTTTTGCCAAACTCCTTGTAATCTAAAACAACATTGGAAGATTTAAAGTCAAACTGTGGGGAGAAAAACCTCCTAAATTAGGAATGCCCAGTTTATCCATACGCAAAGCTCCTCTAACTGATGATGAGATTGCGATAGAATCCATCCAGATCTGTGAAACACTAGACGCTCCCAACTTCGACAGGATATCAGCTACCAAATAACCCTTGCGATATATGTGCTCAACTCTACATGAGATTATAGACAATAGGTATTGTGTGTGTGTGTGTGTGTGTATATATATATATATATTTTTTTTTTTTTTTTTTTACAATCACTCGATTCAGACCCAATTCTGGACAATTTTAAATTTTTCAATCGGAACTTAGAAGCGATATATTTTAGTCACGGGTTCACATTAAAAATCTTGATAGTAATACTCATGATAATTATTACAGCATTAAATATCTTTAAACATATTCAATAGGTTCGACGAAATAAGTCCATAAATATATTGTAGTTCACATCTTGTCTCCACCAAAAATGATGGATCAGTGCATATAAATTGACCGATCTATTTTCAAAAGGACTACAGGTCTACAAGACTTCACGAAATGAGAATTTCACAACTATTTTGCCCAATTCTTCACGTTATTTCTTGGAATTTCCTTTTTTTTCTCTCTCTCTATTTGGTTATAATTACAAATGACCCTCAATAACTCCGAAATTAATTATCTTTGGCAAAATTATAAATTATTTATAAATGGTCGAACATAATTTTCATTCACGCATTTCAATGAAATCACAAGTGCTATCCACGTATGCATCATTTATTTTTATTTATTTATAAATTAAATCATTTATGTTCTTCTCGAACAATAATATCTGATAATGAAATATGAAAAGAAGAAAATTACAATAAGACTTCAATTACAATTAATTAAATTGTCGTTTTCCTTCAACCAGGTCCATAGCCCGCCCAGACAAATTCGTCTCAACATGCTAGTCAAACTACTTCCACAACAATTTTTCCATGTGTGTGTGGAAATTTTTGTTGGGTTAGATTAAAACGTGGAAAGTAGTGACATTTTTTTGGACGTATACGATGATACTACATAGAATAATCAAGAAAGAGTCGTATTTGATATGCATTACATATATCGGATAATACTATTATAAATTTATAAATTTTTCAGTAAGAACTTTATTAATGGCAGCTAAAGGGCCTTGTTGAGACCATACAAGAATTTGTACTTAAAAAAAAATCTTAAATCCAATGGCATGTGCCAAACGAGCTGACCACCCCCACCTACGCCCATGCCCAACTCACCCTTAAGTTCTTTGGTTCTTATTTTATCATTATTAAAAATAGACACGTAACGACTTAGTAGTTAGGGAGTAGAAAAAATTATTGCCTCAATATTGGCAACAACCCTCTCCATTGAACACATTTTCTAGCATTCTACTAAGATTTTTTTTTTTTTTTCCAATTTTTATATGTTTTAAATATTTTGCAAGATTTATGATATGTTTGATATGGAGGATTAAATAATGTTACGATAAATTTCATGCTATTTAAGGAAGTAATCATGGTATGTCGCAATAATATGAATTTTACAAGCGATTTTTTTTTTTCTTTTTTCGCTTGATGGGAAGGATGGTTGGGAAAGAAAAATACGCGGAAACAAAATGGGATAAAGACATATTGGGAAAAAAGGGGAAAAAAAATGTTGACTGGTCAGTGCAAATTCGTGAGACAATTTCCTCAATTTTATGGTGGATGAGTTATTGCAAAATTCTATGAGATACTAGTATGTAATTCACTGGTTAGTGCAATTTTTTCTTTGAATGAATGTCGAGGAGACTTGCCAACAGTTCTGTTGACTTTTAAACTTGATTTAAACCAGACTTAGGGTGAAACATGGCCAAACTGGACTTGGATAAAATGTACGTAGTATTATTGGATTTTTACTCTTTATTTTTAATTATTTTTTAAAATGATCTAATATATGACTATTTTAATTTTTAACTTATTATTGGATTTTCTCTTTATTTTTAATTATATTGGAAATGTTCCAATATATGACTATTTTGAATTTTCGACGATCTTGTAAACCAATAATTTTCAAAAACTTAATATCTCATATAGTCAAATCCTCATCTTGTGCGAAACGTTGTTCAAAAATAATATCTCATAGTCATACCTCACCCCATGTGCCTATATATATTCATCTTGTTCAAAACATTTTAACTACTAAAAAACCTCCATTATAATATAGAATATCTCCTTGACATGGAGCTTTGCTATAACGACACAACAATTACTTCGTCTTCTTGTCCTTCCCCTCTTCCTCCGCCTCCATCGCCGGTGGCCAGCCCTTGCGCCGCTTGCAAGATATTGCGTCGACGATGTGTAGAAAAATGTGTTTTGGCACCCTATTTCCCTCCAAATGATCCACTCAAGTTCACCACTGCTCATCGTATTTTTGGCGCTAGCAATATAATCAAACTATTGCAGGTATTCTCTCTCAACACCAACATGTGTGTGTGTGTTTGTGTGTGTTATGTTGTATGAATGTATGTTACACATGCATGCATACATGTATGTATTAGATCATGATTGACATCTAAAGTGAACCGATTTATCCATTTAAAGTTTAAAAAGGCTCACATGAGTAGTCGAATTTCAATATTGATGTTCGTGAATCACTTCTTGCAATGACATATTACCAAAAAGAATAATGTTATTTGACATCACAATGATGAATCTTCACCCCGTATGGTAACATAGTGATCTTAAGTGACGAGTCCAACTAAATTCAAGAACATGAAATTTATGTTATTGGACATTATTTAATGTCATCTAAACATGATAATCCATTATCATGATGACAATAGCATTACTCAGTTACTCTATGCAAAAATCTCAATTCGACTATATATGAAAATATAATCAATACATAATATTTGAGCAGTTATCTTTCATAAATATTGGCATTTTAAAATGGAACTTCAAGATTCAATAGACATGAACCTTCTTATAATCTCTAGTTCTTTCCAAGCGTGCATGTTCGGACGTGTTTATAAATGATTTAGAGAGAGAGAGAGTCAATTTCTACTAATTAATCAAAAAATGCATAACATGTATGCATGTGAATTGATTAACAGGAACTGCCGGAAACTCAAAGAGCTGATGCCGTGAGCAGTATGGTTTACGAAGCGAATGCGAGGCTAAGGGATCCAGTGTATGGAAGTGCAGGAGCAATTTCCCAACTCCAAAACCAAGTTAATGAACTTCAACAACAGCTAGCAGTGGCACAAGCTGAGATTGTCAATATGCAGTCTCAAAAAGAAAATCTCATGGCCCTCATTTGCATGGAAAAATGGAACAATATAATTCCTCACCAACACCATTCCTATGACAATGGTTTTCAAACTAATATAAGCTTCCTGGATGAAAATCTTGGATCATTATGGGAGCATGTTTGGACACAATAATTTTACATGGATTATTCCAATAAATTTGGAGGCTTTATGGGATGAAAGTAAAATCAAGATTATCAAAGTTAATTTCTTGACTTGTATTGTTTTATTAAGTGTCGTGTGAGTTTTTCCTATATGAATTGCAATGAAACTTGAACGTATGACGTTCGTTTGAGGCAACACTCTGAGTTGATCAATCAAGAATTTCAAAATTGAATTCTTGAGTTGTTGCATTTTACTTGGACTTGCAAACTGAAGTTTCAATTTTTTCTTCGTTAAACCGTGTATGTCTAGAACTTATGACATTTTTGTGACCCAATACTTTTTAAGTTGAATCTAGAGTCATAGTGTTTTACTAGGACTTGTAAACTACTCATGAGGTTTGGATTCTCTCTTTATGTACATACTTTCGAGTTATTTCTATCAAAGTTCTATAATGTAAATTTTCCGTATATGGATCACAATTTATCAAATGTAGTATAAAATAATATGAAAATATAATCTTATAATTTATATTTAGCCCTTGTTTGATTTTGATGTTTTGAGAAGTGATTTTATGAAAAGTAAGTAGAATGTATGAATTGAAAGTTATGGAAAAAAAATATGGGTTCCCAAGTAAAAGTATTTTATTGAAAGAATTTATGAGTAAAAATGAGTTTGAATTTTTTTTTTTTTTTTTTAAATCAAAATCAAACAACATTTAGTTTTTAATGATTTAAAGTTGAAAAAACCTCCTCCAACCAAACCGTGTTACCATATCGTATCATGAGTGCGCGTCCAATCGATCATTTGTCATTCGTTGAATTTAAAACAACTTTCAGGTCACCTAATTTTTAAATTAAATTTCATGTCATTGTCTAAAATCGTTTCCAAGAAACATAGCCCCTATTTTGTTTGATAAAAAATTAAATTTAAGAAGATTTTGATAAAAATTGATAACATATGTGACTGTGAAGTTATGAATCTCATAAAATGTGTTGTTGACCCCCAAAAAATGAACTCAACAGATGGCGGACCCACTCTGTCACGTCAAATGATGATCGACACATTTCTTCCGGAATAGGAATGAAGGTTTAATTGCAATGAACGTGAGAGGCGCTTTCCGGCGAGAAACACAAATGTTCTGACTCCGGCGATTGGGTTTGAGAAGCACTCACGCTACCAACGAATGCTTGATCTGTTTAACTAAATCTCTCCTTTCGTAGTTGAATATGTGGAAGGATAGATATGAAAATATATTGTATATTCTTGGAGTATCAACGTGTATTCTTCCTTACGTTTTGTAAGACAAAACAAAGTAAAGTATATAAAGACGTTCTTTCTTTTTCTTGATTGCCTCCCCGTTTTTAGCACAAATAGAGGTTATTTTTACTTACCTAGCCGATGTGGTGACACACTGACATATTAAAACTACAGACGCTTTATTACAGATGTCTCGTCAATCAGTTCTATGAGATCTTCGAATCTATTGGGAGGCAGCGTCAACATTAGTGAGTTGAGGTCAACTTCAGACTTATGGGCATCTGGTGCAGTTGAGTTTCGGTGCTTTAGTACTTCGGACATGAGGAGCCTCTGCATCACATGGAAGGGCTTTAAGCAGACCTACATTATTTGAGTTGAAGGGGACATCGGATAAATACAGATTCGGCACTTGCATGTCTTTGGACAATGGCCTCCTTTGTCGTTCTTGACTATGTTGACTCCCGTATTGACTTTTCAACTGGCTTTGCGTCTACTTGGCTACAGAGAGTACGTCGTCCACGGGGAGTGCTGACCTGGGGCCTCTGATTTTGGGGGGGTAACATGTGTGGTTAAAATTAATCGTTAACTTTAATTTAAATTTTAATCAATTTTTTAGCTGAACCAAATAGAAACATAGTTTAAAAATATAATTGTTTAAAATGACTAAATATAACAAATTTGAGACGGACTAGAATTGCATTTTTGGCGAAATTTCAAACATGGTAGATACGAAAGAGTCAAAATTCCACAGCAAAGACTCTTTCCACAAATATCCAATCGTAGAGTTTGGTAGTTTTTGAAAGTGATATATTATTCTTTTGTTTTATTAAATGAATAAAATATTCTCTATACTTGAAAAATATGCTTACTTGTTGACTATTCTTTTTTTGACTATCTTTAGTCTTAATAGACCATTTTGAATTGTTTATTACATTACTTTATTTAGCCTTGGTTTGCTTTAATTTAAAAAGTTGATAAAAATTTAATTTCAAGTCAATAATTAATTTTAATTATATCTTTTATGAAATCCACAATTTTTATCAATTTTCAACCTCAAATTTCATTTTTTTATCAAAATCTACTAAACATTTAATTTTTAACTACACTGGGGGCTTAGCCACTATTTGATTGAACTAAAAAATTGATAATAATCTAAGTTAAAGTTAACAATTATTTTAGACATTGTTTAATTTCTATTTTTTTCAAAATATATTTTTCCCTCTCTTCTTTTAAATCATACATTATTCAATAAAATAATATCATGCGCAACTCAAAAACTTTTTTTTCATTTTCAATTTCACATTTTCCATTAATCTACTTTTTCAAAATGCATTCTACTAAAAAAAATGGGACTCAAACAGACACTTAACCACACAATTTATTGTATTTACAACTTTTATTAAATTTTTAATCACGTTTCATCAACTTTCATTAAAATTTACTAAAACTTTTATTTTTAACAAAACCAAATAGGGCCACAATATACCGCTTTAAAAAAATTAAAGCCTATATGACATTTTCCTAACGAGTAGAAAAATTGTAGAGGACAATTATTTTTTTTGTCACAATTGTCATGTATTTTTCATTTTTGTTTTTCAATCAATTCAATCCATTATATCTACCCTATCTTCATTATCGTGTTAAATGAAAAAAAAAAAGGACATTTAAGGTTTTACTTATAGGGTCTGTTTGTTTTTTATTCTCAAATTCTACAATAAATCAATTCTCATTTTCAACCACACATTTTTCAATAAAATAATATTTTCCATCACATCAATAATTTTTTCTTCTTTTTCAACCACACATTTCCCATCATATCACTATTCAAAAATCAATTTTTCCTCCAAAAATTCCTACCAAACAAGCACATAGTGTTCCTCCTATTCAATTACTTCGATCAATATCGAACACCTCATAGTATTTTCGAAGCATTCAAATATTCTATCATTTCTCTAATTCTCTATGATTTCTCTTACACGTTAAGTATTGATATAATACAATTAATAAACCTAATTTGGACAAAAATCATCCATTGTCCCCATAATGTTTGCTAATTAGCAAACTTGAGTAGACTGATTTGATTGAAACAAAACTAATAATTAAACTATTTTTTTTTTTCCTATTGAAATCTAATTTACTGATTGTGCTAGAATAAAAGTTCAGTTTAAAATTGTACAATAAGTTTAGTGGCCTTGGGTTTTTTACCCCTCTAGCTTCAATCTAAATTCAAGCGCAAACACCCACACGAAGAATGAGCATCACTCCCTTGGTCAAGAGATTGTAATTTATTTTATTTTATTTTTAATTATTACTGATTTGATTAAATCATATTATGTTTATTAAGATGAATTAAATATCGTTGGACACTATAAAAGATAAAAAAGAAAAAGACAAAAAAGTTAAATTACACTTCAATATTGTGTACCAATCGTTTATCCCTATATCCTTATCCTTATACAATAAAAGAGGGACTTTGCTTTGGCAGTGTTCATAAGTTTTTTTCCCCTCTAAGCGACGTTATTTTTCTTTTACTATCTTGTCAGATTTATTACATTTAAGCTTTTGCAGCCTTCGTTTTCCCATTAACCTTCTCAGGGGTGGACCCAAGGGGGCACGTGCCCCCAACTTATAAAATCATATTTGGTATCGATTGAAATATAAATTTTAATTTAAATCAAAGTTAACAATTAATTTTAATAACATATTTCATGAAATCCATAATTATTTAACTTTTATCAAAATTTACTAAAAAATCGATTTTAATCTCCATCAAACAGGAGCAAAATCACAATAAATTTTAATTTTTTTCTTTTTGTCTCGCATTTTAACAAAATCTTAACACTCCATCAAATAAAGGCGAAATATTGTATTCTTAATACCATTTCAAAGTGTTCACAGTCTAGTTTTCTACATTGTTAATGACGTATGAAACAATCAATCGTAGCAAATCCTATGACTTGTCAAAGTAAGCCATTCAAAATTAATATTTCGAAAATTTCGATAATATGCTAACTTTAAAAAAAATTCGACGATCGAACGCTAATCAAATCTACAATTTGCTTATGTCATCTCAAAACTTATTTTGAGAACTACATTATAAGCATATCAAATAATCCAAATAAATATCGAAAATAGTTAAAAATGCGTTAAACGTGAATTTTAAAGAAAGACGTTTAATTCACATTTTCTTTATAAAAAAATCAATTATTTCATTAACATTATTTTTGCAATACAAATTTCTCAATATAATTTTCAACATTTTATTAGGAAATTTCATATGGAATATGACAAAAAAAATTTCGAAATTTTACATCTGAAAAAGCCATATCCTATGTAAATTTTTGGATCCAAAATTATATGGGGTATGATTTTTTTGGACATAAATTTTCAATTGTAAATTTCTCCCAATTTCTTTACAAGTTCAATTGTGCCTCCCAACTTTAAACTTCTGTGTTCGCCCTTGAACCTTCTCTCACACGATAAATTAATTGATTTTTACTATTTGCTTCAGATATGCGTGTAGAGGCTTCTATCATCTTCCTCTCACTTTCCTTTTTTTTTTTTTTTTCTATTTACACTAATATCTCTTTCCAACTCTCTTGCTCAGCTCTCTCTTCTACTCACTCTACCGCTCTTCCCTCTCTAAGGTTCTTCAAAATCTTCTCAAAAGTTTCATTAGCGGTCGAAGCAGACTCTGCTTCCATCACCGTGCCACCGGTTCCACAAGGCTACGGCATAAGCGTCGGCCGACATCAAGGCCTTATTTAAGCAGTACTCGTATAACGAGAATTTAGCGTTTGCAACCAATGAACTCCTATAGGTTTGGAACATCCGTTACATTTTAGATTTTTATATCATTCAATATTTCCTTTTGCTATTTCTTTTATTATTTGTGAAGAACCATGTTCTAAAATATGCCAAAATGCGCCGCCTAGGCGTTACGCGGGTCGAAAATGAGTCGAATTCAAGAGAAATGCGCGAAAAATGGGTTTTCCATCTAAAAGGCGGGAAAAATGCGCTCCTAGGCGCATTATCCCGCATAATCCTTTTTTTTATATAAAAATATATTTAATGGCTTAAAAATACGAAACACATTACGGCGCTTATTCTTCTCATTGACACGCCTAAACTTGTGATTCTTGATTCTCGGCCTCGACGCATTGCAACGCATTACGCATTTTAGAACACTGGTGAAGAATGATTATGTTTGTTGTAATTGGAGCAGAAGTCGAAAAAGAAAATGTAGATGTTAGAGATTGTAGCTCTGCTCAAGTTGTTGAATGTGGGGCCGTTGATGTAGATGTTGCTCAACATCTGCATAATGGAGGTTTTAGTAACACATTTGTTCCACCAAAAGTAAATTCGAAGAAAAAAGGTATACCGAATTATTTGTCACTGGACATGAGTTGCAGCCAAGTTATGAAATGCGGATGATAAAATCTAAAAATTTTGCAATGTTAAGAGGTAAGAATATTCTGTTAGAGGCATAATCTTGATTTCTTTATTTTTCTTTTTCTTTTTTTAATATATGATAAAAAGTGTTTACTATTTTTTTTTTTATCAATATGTCCAACTCGAGCAGAGCATGGTGGACACCAATTTGTTGGGCTTGAACTTCGAGGTTACACGGATAATGTTCTTGATCACGTTGGTTTTGAACCCGAAAGTGGTAAGTTTACAAATTTTGGCCGTTCAGTTACCTATTTTTGTTAACATGAAATTCACCTCATAAGTTGTCTCCATCCCTCACAAATCAGCATTGTTTGTATTTCCTAATATTAATGATGATCCATTTTATTGTAGATGCCAGGTGCAGTTATATTGTATCTTCGAGACCTAGAATTTGTATACCAGATCAGGAAGTTGATGGTCAATATTACTATGAACATGATCGACTTAGAGCTGATGAAGTTGTACAAAATAATCAACATACTACAAAATTTAGTTTGCAGAACATTCCTACTAAATCCCATGTGCTCGTGCAACCAACTATTTGTGAATATTATAGTACAAAAAAATGTCATAGAGAGAGTAAAGGATTGTGTTGTTCCGATGGCTAAGTTAAATTGCATATACATAGTGTACCTAATGAATTATATGAATTATTTACTTCAAATTCAGTCGAAGCTTTGAATTTCAAAAAAATTGCAAGAACGTATAACCATTTTGATTCACATTATTTGGTGTCAAGTATGACAAAGATTTGTGTAAGATGAATAAAGACATTTATACATTTAGGGTTCAAGGACAAGTTTATCATTACGTAAACCAACTTTTACCATTTGACAATAAACCAACTTATTTACAGTTATACTTTTATGATACTGAAAATGAATTATCAAATCAATTGAACATTTCAGATAAATTTTGTGAATCAACTTTACAAATCTTGATTGATATCCTAAGGATTAATCCTTGCTCTAGGTTCTTTCGTTCATTGAGCAATATTGATAGTTTACATACATGTCGAATACAAATAAGATGTGAACCTCGTCTAGATCAAAGAGTCTGCAACACTCTAACGGCTTCACAAGTAGCCGCAGTTTGGGTTGATGATGATCCATATACAAACAACAAAATTTGTGATATATTGATTTATGGTCACTCTAGTGCTTCACATAGAGTGCATTATTATTTTGGTTGTTATGATCCCCTTCAATACTCATTGCTCTTTCCTTTTGGTGAGTCTTGATGACATGAGGGTATTGAAAGATTCAATAAAGAAATGTTTCATTGTTTTACACAAGAGAACCTTTTAAACATCAATAACATAAATTCTACAAATGAATTGATTGAATGAGAGAATCAATGTGAAAACTGTTTTTCCATTAATTTTTAGTTTTTCGAATTATTCTGTTTGATTTTATATTTTTGTCTTGTAGCTATGAAGAAGGGAAAGAAAAGGTCACATGTATCTTGTCGTGAGTATTACTACTATAAATTACAAGTTCGAAATTCAGGTAACTGTATTTTGCTCCATGCTGGTGGGCTCTTGCGATAATATGTTGTTCATATGTATGTGAAAATTGAAACTTTTAGATTAGATTACTTTTGTAATAACCAGAAACAAATACAGGCTGAACTTTATCAAGGAATTGTTGATAGTGTTGAAATCGATGAAAGTACAGGTTATAAGATCAGTCGAAGAATTATTTTACCATAATCATTCACGGGTGACCTAGGGATAATAAAAAATAATATATGGATGCGACGGCGTTGGTTCAAAGATATGGTAAACCTGATGTGTTTTTAACGATAACTTGCAATCCTAATTGGCCAGAAATAGAGCAAGAGCTAAGGCATAATGATGGAAAGCAAAATAGACCTGATTTGCTTGCACGAATATTTAGAGCTAAGTTGGAGGAGCTAAAAAATGATTTGTTTAGAAGACAAATTTTAGGACCTGTTGCTGCATACATTTACGTTAAATTTCAAAAGAGACATCTTCCACATGCTCATTTTTTGTTAATTTTTAAATCTGGATCAAAAGTTACTGCAGTTGATTTGGTTGATAAAATTGTTTGTTGTGAAATTACAGACAAAAATATTACCCCCATGTACATCTTATTGTTGTAAAACATATGTTGCATAGTCCTTGTGGAACATTAAATTCGAATAATGTTTGTATGACAAATAATAAAATATGCAAAAATAAGTATCCAAGAAAATATGCAATGACAACTTCACTTGGTGACAATTCATATCTATGATATAAACGTAGCAATGATGGTCAAAAAGTTAAAGCCATGGGACATTTATTAAATAATAGATGGATTGTACCTTACAATCCTTATTTCACAGCTAAATATGATTGCCATATTAATGTAGAAATATGTTCAACTGTTAAAGCTGTCAAATAGCAATGTTTATAAATGACATGATCGAATAACTTTTTCCATAAGTCACAGTGAACAAGATCTTTATATTGATGAA
This sequence comes from Fraxinus americana, assembly GCA_035079005.1. NCBI lineage: Eukaryota > Viridiplantae > Streptophyta > Magnoliopsida > Lamiales > Oleaceae > Fraxinus > Fraxinus americana. Next base: position 17,147,712 of record CM068708.1, on the reverse strand, counting down.
ATTTCAAGATATCAAACTGCTAGGTAGATTTCTCCACCTAAAGTGATGTGGAGAATTTATGGATTTGTGTTCTTTGAAATGTCTACATCAATTGTTTCGCTAAAATTACATTTTGAAGACCATCATCTAATTATATATAGAGACCCTAATAATTTTCAAGCGGCTATTAGTAGATATTATGCACGAAGGACAACGTTAAGTAAATTTTTTCGTACCAATATTACAAATGAAAAAGCTAGAACACTTATGTATAGAGATTTCCCTTCTTATTTTGTGTGGGATGCAAATGAACGAATTTGGACTCGTAGAAAGCAAAGGAATGTAATTGGTAGAATAGTTACAGCTAATCCAGCTGAAGGTGAAAGATATTACTTACGCATTTTGTTAAATCACATTAAGGGATCAACTTCTTTTGAACAATTAAGAGTCGTAAATGGTGTATTGGCATCCACGTTTCATGAAGTGGCTATTTTGATACAAATTCTTTGAATAAAGAGCAACAGTATGCTTATTATACAATTTTATAATGAATTTTAAATAATCACGGTGGCATGTTTTTTGTTGATGGGCCTGGTGGGACATGTAAAACATATTTGTACAAAGCTTTATTGGCAGCTGTAAGATCAAGAAATCTCATTGCTTTAGCTACAGCTTCTTCGGAGTAGTTGCTTCCTTATTACCAGGTGGTAGAACTACACATTCTAGATTTAAAATTTCTTTAGAAATAATTGATGATGTTGGTTGTTCAATAAGTAAACAGTTTGCATTGGCAAACCTTTTAGAATGACTAAACTAATCATATGGGATAAGGTACCAATTGTGAATTGTTATACCGTAGAGTCTCTAGATAAAATCTTAAGAGATATAAATGAACAACATGTACCATTTGGTAGAAAAGTAATTGTATTAGGAGGGAATTTTCGTCAGATTTTACCGATTGTTCGAAGAGGAAAAAAAAAGACATAATGAAAGCGAGTGTATTTGTGGCCTTCTTTTACCCATTTACCATTGGTTCAAAATATGAAAGCTTAATTGGATCCATTATTCTGTAAATATTTACTTAGTATCGGAAATGGTACAGAGAAATAACACTCATGTCAGATGATTAAATTTCCAGTTGATATAACAATACAATTTGAAGACGAATTTCAATCTTTGAAACATTTTATTAACGTGATTTTTTCAAATATAGAAAATGAAAATTTAGACACTAAGATTAACAGAGTCATTTTGACACGGAAAAATGAATGCGTCGATCAAATAAACAACATTTTACTAAAAGAAATTCCTAGGAAGATATTTACATATTACAGCTTTGATGAAGCCATTGACAAATCCGAACAAAGTATCCAAGAAGATTTTTTAAATACGCTAACTCCAAATGGTATTCCACCACATGAACTCACATTAAAACAGAATTGTTCTGTTATGTTGCTTTGAAATATTAATCTGTCTGAAAGTTTATGCAATGGAACAAGGCTTGTTTGTCGAAAATTTGAGAGAAATGTTGTTGATGCAGAAATTGCTATTGGAGAATACAGTGGAAAACGAGTATTCTTACCTAGAATTCCATTTTTACCGCTTGAAAGTGATAAAACTTCAATTTATTTTAAAAGAATTCAATTATCAATCCGTCTATGTTTTGAAATGACAATAAACAAATCATAAGGTCAAACTTTAGACTGTGTTGGGATCTATCTTCTAGAACATATATTTTCTCACGGACAATTGTATATTGCTTTCTCGAGAGCCAAAACAAGTAAAGCTATTAAAGTTTTGATAAAGTCATCAAACAAATCCACTATACATAATACATGCACAAAAAATGTCGTCTTCCAAGAAATTCTTGCTTTGATAAGATCTTCATAGCCTTTTTTTAAGAGTATTTTCGAAATACTGAGAATTATATGTTTTATAAAAATCGTTGGTTCTTGTCAATCTTCCAAAACTTCTATGTTGTATTGTTGACCTGACTTTTTTGTGTTAGATTATTGGTTTAGATGATTATTTTCTTAACGCGTATAGCTTTAGTTATATAAATAGTAGTTTCTTGTAAAAAATTAAAAATTGTTCTTACTTCAACGATTTAAATTGAATAACTAATTGATATATGAATTTTTGTATTTCTGTTGAATATTTGAGCAATCAATATCTATTAGTACTATTATTTCGTCCATGACTTAATTATATTAATGTGTGCGAGTTTCAGTGAATTTGTATTATTACTATATGTCACAGTTGATTCAAAATATTGCCTTGTATACTAGGGCGTATTTGTTGTGATACAGTTTTGAAGGTTCAGTGTTATCCGTAGAGAATTGATTGATTCTTTGTACAAAATATAAACACAAAACTGTGGTCTCTAAAGTAGCTAGAAGCTGCAACTACCATGGGTAGGTTTGATAGTTTCCTCATCCACTTGAAAGCATTCCAAGATATATGTATGACTTCATCTTCCATTTTTTCTTCCTTGTATAGAATTTACATCATTGTAGGAATCTTAGACTTTATAGATCATTATAACTTATATCTTCAAATTAAACAATCACTTTTTAGTTATTCTAAAAGCAGAATCATACTTTGCTTCATTCTAAAGTGTAACTGATTTCTAGAACACATTGAACTAAGTGTACACATTCATTTCTTTATTTCGGCCAACTATATCTCAGACCACAATTTTACGTGCCAACTCTTTCAGTCAAGTTTGTTTTATTTTTGACTGAAATTTTATCCAACATTAAAAGTGATCCCTTTACATTGTTTTCTTCATATTTTACTACTACCTAAACTTCATATGTCTTGCACTGGCAGTAATCTACCATTGAAGGACTTCCCCAAGGATGTTCGAGTATTCCTCCTTGATGAAGACAAAGATTCTAACTTGAGATGAGATCAAATCTCGAGGAAATGGAATACTTAGGTAAATTATTAGTCTTCATATCTTTTGTTTTAGGAACATCCCCTAGGTTAAAAAAATCATTACCTTTTAATTTTGTAGGCATACAATGCTCTCTTTGTATTAATACAATGAGATATTTAGGTTTTAAGATTCAAGATTGCTTTAGTAACCTCAGTATTGGTGAATGAACTTGTAAAAATACAATTCATGTAATTACAGTTCATAGAGGAATTGCCAGTTTACTGGATTATAAATTTGAAGGCTAGAATATATTGATTAATTCAATTTCATAATTACAGTCTGGGCAAGTGAATGAACACTATTGAATATGACGTTTTAATTTTTTGCTTTTGATTAATGAATTTGAACGTGTGCACCTTGGTTTCATTAACTTTGGAATATTATTATCTTTCCTCTTGAGTGATGAATAGTGTCGCTTGTAAAAATAATAGAAAAGTGTGATATATCCCATTTCAATAACTAAAATTGATTTCGCATGTACGTACTCGGGTTGCATTATTTTTCGGAAAGGAGACTCTCCTCTTGAAATGTTATGTTTGGTTAAATGAAGTAACATCACTTGAAATACCTTGAAAACAAAAATTATGTCCGCATGATTTGGCTAACATCTAGAATTTTATTTTAGAGCATAGCAAGTGTTTTCACTTGTTCTTGGAGACTTTTGAGATGATTAATAAGCATAATAGCTTTTTGCTTTCCTTATATTCTCGATATAATTAGTATGACTGCGTCTTATAGAAGGAAGTGTAATCCTTTGCAGCCAATGATTTTATCCTACACAAATATACTATAGATGATTCTTCGATGTCTTACTCTTGCAGATAATCAATAATGTGAATCGTACAATAATTGGCAATTAAAAAAAACGGAGCTAAATTTTTTTAATAATGTGTATCAAATGTGTACTTGAAGCTATGTTCCAATCGGTTAATGGGCTAAATTTGATTTCTTACTCAGCTTGATTAATTGAATTTTTTTATTGACCTATCCTTTTTTCTTATTTATATCATTAAAAAGCCTCTAACTAGATACTCACTGCCAATTTTATCTTTTATTATATTGTGTGATCCTATAATGCATATATATGTTCCAATGCATACTATTATTGGCTAAGAAAGTTAAAGAAGTGCTTCGGAAATTTTGTTTTGTAGATGCACTAATTGCAAAGATAAACATCCATAGATTGTTGAATTCAAGGAAGCATGGGTAGAGAAGGTATGAACCACAAAATTTCTACTTACTGCCGCAATTTGATTATTTCTTCTTATTTAGTAAAATATTGCTAGCATTTTCTCCAACTGAGCTCTTCATTGCAAAATGTTAATGTAGGTTTGCTAAGTTTGTATAATTACCGGGTACTATGAGGGTGGCGACGTGTAAGTATTGTTCAATGAAATTTTCATCAATGTTATCATGTTATTAGTTAGATTTATTATTTCATGTTTTACAAGCTAATTGTAAATATCTTTGTTCATTTAATTTGGAAATATGGGTTTTTGGATGTATTTTAATAGGGAGATTTATACAACTTTTTTTAACATGATTTACTCTTTTTTGGGATTGTGATTCATTTTCTTTGGCTCCATATTTTATGTCTACATATCTGACTAGCCATTTTAGCAGAAAATTATGTATACCTGAACAGCCGTATTTTAGCAGAAAATTATGCAAAAAGAAAATATGAATAATCGAACTGTCGCATTCACAAAATGAAATGTCAAAACACTTTTGCACTCTGATATGAGTACCCATATTTCTTTTACTGTCTGGTTTACTTTATCACTAGCCAGCCGTATTTTGCTAAAAAAAAGGTACTAGGTACAGTCATGCACTCTGATTCATATATGCACAAAGTACTCTTATTTTCCTCTAGCTTTTCCTTGCATCTGCAGCACGCATTATACTACTTCTCAAAAGAAATGCAATACACTTCTATATATACCAACTTTACAAGCCTCAAAACATATACATAGAGCAAGAAAAACAGATCTCTGCTTTCTCACTTGAAAGAAAAATAAGGCTATCAAATATAAATATAAATATAAATATATATATATATATATATATATATAAAGGTATGCATATCTTTTGCACATTAGTACATTTAGTGATTTTGCATTGTTTCTCTTAAATCTTTTATCTTTTTTCAAGACTCAACAAGATGACAGGAAATTATAAATTGATACTAGAAATCAGTCCAAATCAAATGAACTGGCAAGCCAAGGTAATAGTTGTAGAGAAATTGGCCCCAAAGCAAGCAAAAAATGGTAACATTAGATATCAAAACATGGTGCTAATGGATTTTGAGGTAAATAGCTTCAGATAAAGCAATATAAGCTGTCATCCTTTATTTTTCTAGGGTTTACTATACTATATGAACCAATATTTATAATATTTTCCATTTTTATCTGCCATAGGAAAATAAAGTGTACACAACATTGTATGATGGGAACTTACTACCTTTGAAGATCAGCTTTTGTTGAGCAAAACATACATCATTCCAAATGCTCTCATTAAGGACATAAAACCTGAATATAGAGCTTTAAATGGTGACGTACAGTGGACAATAACTGGAAAGACGCAAATTCAAGAAGTCAATGAGAATAACATGGAATTCATGTTTTCAACGTATACATTCACTCTGTTTGATGAACTAGAAAAATACATGGACTGCAACAACGACATAAGTACTTCTTGCTAATTCTTTCTCTATTTTTTTCATATCTATATCTTACATTTTTACTTCAGTTCATTCATTTCTGCTTGTCATGTGTATTAGCATTTTAAATAATGTTATTTCATATAATATCTATAAAGGCATACTTGCAGTTGCAATTGACATGCGTCCAAAACGACTTATTCAAACACGATCTGAGAACCAAACATATGTGTAGGACATTGTACTAATTGATAAAAGCTTCCATACAATCATCTTAACAATGTGGGATAGTTATGTCGAAAAAGAATGTGCTTTTCTTGCGAACAACATTGCCAAAAAGCTTGTGATCTTAGCAAACCGGTTGAAAGTTTCATCTTTTAATGGTGATCACTCCTATACCTTACTGTACATCTTCTTATTGTCCATAAAAATTAATATGAATCTATTCAAACAACAACTAATGTTTAGTCTTTACTGCAGGCCTTACACTGTCAACCAAAATAAATACCACCTTTTTTATAGATGCTACATTCAACTAAGTCGCAGAGTTTCGAGCATGGTAAATACAAATAACTTGTACAATATAGGAAATATTTTACTGTAATTTATATTAACTATATGTCAACAACTTCCATATGTTCAAACTCCACTGTTATTTTCTTCTTCCTACTTCACTTATGTATGAAGCTTTGATTATTGTTACCTAATAGTTAAATTTTAATAATCAAATCATATAATGCAAGGGTCAAAACACATACTGAGGAGCTGAATGAAATCACACTGGAGAAACTGTGTCTTACAATAACACCAACAAAGTTGTCTCCTCCAACCCACAAGAAAGTTATGCAAATACAAAGATATAAAAAGCCGGTTACTATGGGTAACTTATTTGACTTTACTGTGCACATAATATTCATTCATTCTATCCTACATAGTTGTAGTTTTTCCTATTGTTTTTTTTATGTTAACAATGAATGTTTACACAGTTTAAATACTTCTGGATCAAGGCTAAAGCAACCATCAGAGCAACAAAGCAAACTTTTTGGTACATATCTTGTAGCAATTGCAATAAAGTCAGCCACGCAAATTTTGCTGAGACTTTCCCATGTATTTATTGCAAATATCCTTCCTCAAAGGTTGTCCCTAGGTAATGCTAGCTAGATTCATTTCCAATATGTACCACTTATAAAGATGCCTTGTTAAACTTGACATGTGTTTTTCCATTTCAATCTTTCTTCTTAATGATAATGAACTCAATCTCCACTATCATAGGGCAAATGCTAATGTACAATTAGAAGATGCAAGTGGAATCTTAATTGCAAGTGTGATTGGCGACCCTGTTGAGACATTGTTGAAGTGTACTACTGAGACTTTGATGAAGCATTCTAAATTAGTGAGTACATATATCATGCCTTGACCATGTCACCTTTAATCACTCATGCATAGTAATAGTAATTTTTCAATCTTCACTTTTAACAGGGAAGTGATCCAAAGATTGATGAATTTATTCAAATGGATCCTGAAGAAGAATACATATTTTATGTCAAGGTCACACAACTGGAGCCAAACACTATTGAATACATATTTATCCTCAATGCATTCTCTACTATTACTGATGGAATAGAACAACCAAGTGAGAAAGATAAAGATTTCCTATGCCTTGCAGAGGTAAACAAGAATTATGATAATCACGAAATGTCACCGCCATCTGCAAAGCAATCGTTGTTCTAAACTTCAAGTGAGCCAGTACTTCCCAACATAAAAGTTGAGACAAAAATTACTACTCCCAGCTCAGAAAATGATCAAGTTACAGAGAAAGGAAAACTCGACTAATCATCGTCATGTTTATTTGAAATTTGAAGACAACATCAATGCTACAACCTAAAAGATTGATTTGCTTGTTTTGCCATCTCCATCTAAATGATTCTACCCCAGCCACCTTTGAACAACTTTGTTTTATTTTGTAGCACCATTTACAAAAACTTCATGGTCTTTTGACTTGTAACTCTGTTTTATTTTGTAGCACTACTTTTGCATAAAAACTTTTCCATAAAGTTTGAGCTTAGCAGGAATGTATAACAACCTTCATGATTCTTTAGCTTGTAACTTAACTACGGTGGTGTGTGTGTGATGATTTTGAAATGTATAAATCATCCTTTGTTTGTTCCTAAGAATGTTATTTTGTAGTTTGGCCTTTCCTAATGTAAAATTCATCATCAAAATCTTGAAACTTGCTCAAAATTATAAAGAAAATAATATTCAATTCATCATCGTCAAGGATAAAGAAAATAATATTCAAACTCTCAAAACTTGTTCAAAATGAGAAAGAGTTAAAAATTAAAAAAAAATAAAATAAACTGAGCTCTGTATAGCAGCAGACCCAGTATCAACTAACAGTTTTGAATTCCGAGATCAAACAATTAAGAGATGGGTTCATTAAAAATGAAAAAAATGATAGAATTAAAGAATGTCAGAGCCCTCCACTTAGGCTGGAAAAATTGTGTTTTCTCATCATTGCATAAAAGGGACAATATTCTCCAGCTGTGGCACACTCACTAGAGATGATCACCTCTCTTTCTCCATTACTCTTCTGCCATATAAGCATTTCGAACCTTGACACATTCGTCAATTCTAGGGGTAGAGGGAATCTTTGTATTCGGTCCTAAATGGTTTCATCAATCTAAGCAACATTGGATAATCTAAATGCACAAATTATTTCTTTGTTTGCTGAGAGAACTGAATATGAAAAAAAGGTTGATGCCCTTCAAATAGACTATAGCCACTTGAAGTCCTATACAAAAAAGAAGGCAGCTACATATGCAGACTTTAGCACAACGAGAAGAAAAAATTCACAAGCTTGAAGAACTTAAATTTGTCTCAGATGAAAAGAATAAAAACGAAGCCGTTATTGCTATAGACTTGAGAAGTGATAAATAATGCCTTCTGCACGGAGAGTCTGATCTACGTGCTACACTGAGAGTTTCTCCGTGCTGCCTTGCGGAGGAGTCCTCCTGTGGCATGGAGGATTCCACCGTGCCACACGGAGGATTTATTTCCTCTGTGGAATCCTCTATGCCACATGGAGGATTCAGTCCCTCCGTGCATTACGGAGGATTCATTCCCTCCGTCTCACGAGACACAACACGAGTTTTCCTCTGTTTTTCTCCGTATCTTTGTCTGTGTGACAAAGATACGGAGAAAAACCTTCCGACGCTACACAAACGTTCTCTCCACGTGCATGGCCCGAAAACATCCTCTGAGACTCCGTGCTCCACGAAATATTATTTTTAGTTACATCACTTTTGCCATATTTTCCATTGACACCAATTTTAAATATTGATTTTTAACAACTTTTGAATTAATTATATTACTTATAATTTTCACTCCCATTTACACCTTCAACTACCCAACCATTAACACATTCTACTACCACCCAACAACTACCCAAATTAAAAACAAAACCATTAACACATGCAACTACCCACCCAAGTTTTAAACTAAAAATTCCTTACGTATTCATTCTCATCATATTTGCAAAAAATTTACTCATCCATTCTCATCATATTTGCAAAAAATTTACCCATAAACTAGGATTTTTCACCCAAAACTAAGTGTTTCACAGGCTATTCCTGAGAAAGTTGTCTCCACTCGGCTAAAAAATGCGCAGGATTCAACCCATTTAGAGGGTGCCTGACCACCACCATCGCCATACACTTCATCACTGTCGAAAAAGGTAACTCATTCTAAAATATCTCGATTTTGTAGTAAAGTTAAAATTTTACTAATTTCAACTTTATTCCCGTTAATAGATCTTTTGTACCTCAGTTGTCAATGTTATTTTTATATGGTTATCGACTAAAGAGTGGTAATTAATATCTGCAAAACTGTAAGGAAGAAACACTTAAGCGAAAAGTTTATCACAAGTTTAAGTTGTAGTTAGGGGTTACAACTTTGGTTCTTTGTTTAGTTCTATATACCGTTAATTTTAAGATTTAAATTGTGATTGGCCTTTTCTTTGCTTTATTGGGTAACAATCAATTAACGAAGAATTGGAAAAGTTTGATTTTATTGTGTAAGCTATAAATAAGATCATATGTGAAGAAATTGTAATAATCTGCAGCATTATCAGTTCTTGTAATTTTTATAAGAGGCATGCTTGGTCTTGGATGGAAGCATATTCAATACAATTACAATTGTGTTTGATGTGAATTTATTTCAAAAGTTCATAATGTTCCCGATTCAAGGTTACTAAATATCATCTTTGTGTGTTTAAACATGATTGTAAACATTATGTATTATCACAAGTGTGGTTATGTTGACCATTGGATTCAGACTTCAATCAATTTTTCCCCTTCAGTATACATGGTGATTTATTGCATTTCCTTCTAAAAACTCTTATCAGATAAACTTGCTTGTGAATAATGAGTTATTTCAAACCAAAGGTTGTTGTGAGTTTTTCCTAATGTCTTGTTTTCTTTTCAATTAACTAATTATTTTGATATTCATTGACATTATTTCTTGCTTCAATCAAATTTTGTATATGTGCTTTTTTAATTTTTTTTTGCAGATGTCTTTGTAATATATACTATCTTCAAATCAATGGTTTTCGGCTACAATCACTCAATTTTTAAATTATCGATATCTTAAAGATTTTGTAGAACTCATCAATGTAGATCAACAAGTATCTTTATTGTGTAGTAACTTTCATGGATTTATATATGGAGTGATTTACAGAGTAGAGGAAGAACAGTAATTTAGTAGTAGATTAGTTCATGAATTCATAATGAGACTTGTAGATTGTGGCAAAAACAATGAGGCGTGGGTAAAATTAAATAACCATTTGGTTCGCTTTAGTCTGCAAGAGTTTTGTCTTATCATTGGATTACATTGTCATGAGGAATCCGTTACTCTTGATTTCAACATTAATCGACTTAGAAATCAGTATTTTTATGGTACAAAGAGAATTAGTATGAATATGTTTCTTGAAAAATTTCATCTCTGTGAAGATCAAGAAGATAAATTTAAGCTGGAGTTGGTCATGTTAGTAGAGTATGTTTGGAAATCTATCGGAAGATATATTGATAACAAAACTCTAGGCATGGTTGAACAGCTCAACGACTTTCTTGAATATCGTAGAGCATATTTTGTTTTATTAAACTCGCTGTAAGAATCCCAAATGCCAAGAGTATAGAGACTAGAGCAAAATTAATGTAAATATGCATTGAATGGATATCCACTTACATTCTAGGTATTCTTCTATTCTTTTATTTATTTTTCACCAATCTCTCTCTCTCTCTCTCTCTCTCTCTCTCTCTCTCTCTCTCTCTCTCTCTCTCTCTCTCTCTCTCTCTCTCTCTATATATATATATATATATATATTTGTGTGTGTGTAATCTTTATATTCAATGATGTTTCGGTATTGGATATATGAGGCTTTTCCACAGATTGGACAGAAATTTGGACATCGTAGATACAAAACATTACAAAGTCCAATAATGCATAGATGGAAGCCGAATAATTTTTTTATAGAGAAAACGCTTAGGCATTTTTTGGATAAAGAATAGGTAATTTTATTATTTAATTATATTTCTTTATTACTAATGCATTTAATTTATTTTTCTCCTTCTCAAAACAATATCACGACAAGTCATTTAAATATTTCAATTACAGATTCAAGTTATTGCAGTCCTACAGGCTACTGAGGAGGTGTTACAAACACTGTGTTATACAACTCTGTCGTTACCACATGACAATTCATATAATATACTAGATGACATTGTAAATAGAGAGATCAACAATGTACCACAACAAATACCACATAGCATGCCTGATCCTCCTATGAAATATACTTCAGTTGGAGGTGGCCCCAGTTCTACTACTTCTATTGGCTCAAATTATGTCACCAAAGAAGAAATGGAGGAGATGTTCAACATACATAGGCAAGATGTAATATCAAATGTATCAAATTTAACAGCTTGAAAATGAACATTGTTGAACAATCAGAAAACCACTACCAAGGAATTCTTCAAAACCAAAAAGAATTGTTTGAACAACAATAGAAATGACAGCAGGACTGCTTTCAACAACAACAAGAATGGCAACAACAACACTATCAAGACATGCAATCTAGCATGTAGAATTACGTGGATACCAGTTCGATGTCAGTGAGATCTTATATCGATGGACAAAATAGCAATATGCTAAATAAATTGTCAAATTGGGAATCAAATATGGAAGCTGTTATAACTTCCATCCAACAAGATGTTCCTATCAATAAGAGTCCAGCTCATCCTGTCGATATGATTCTAGTTCCAAAGCATCCCTCTACATCTTAACAGATTTAAAATATTGAAAGGACGACAAGAGAAAAAAAATAGTAGATGAAAGAAGATAAAGTCTTCAAGTTATCTTTTAGAAGACTACCATATGGAGAGATACACAATAATTAATGATTAAGTAATAACAAATCCATCCAGGTAAACAATCTAATTAACATTTTACTAAAATTTATTTAAAACTAATTTCAATTATGTTGTGTAGTGCATATTAGGACGATGGAAGTTGCAATCTAATCAAAAGAGACACATTGAAGGCTATATGGACACAATACAAGATATAACTCCTGCGGTTAGTAAATTTCATTCATCATAATAAATTCATTTATGTAGTTAAAATATTTAATTCACATTTTATTTATTCTATTAGAATCTTGACTTGGAGTTAAAACTGTTGAGGCGACGTATCAAAGACGGTTGCACATTTGTTTCAAAGGACTATGCAATTCTAGAATTTGGATTTGAAGCCAAATGTACTCACCAGTTGATGGTGCAAAGAAGCATAAAAGAAGGAAGTGCAAGTAAACAACCAGTGGATGTGATTCTTTTAGAAAAATACGTAAATGGCAATTTACCAATAGTTGGTCGTCCATGGATAGCATGTAATCAACTATTGATTCCGTGTTCATATCCAGGCAAAAAATTGGTACATCTTTCTTGTGATTTCTGCAAATGAAAATTCCAAATATATGATTATAGCCACAGTACGAATATGCCACAATAAGTCATAGCACATTCAAATCCAGTATTAAATGTAGACCAATTTTTGTTACTGTCCTCGGAGTTTTCATCAACCGAGATATGAGGAAAAATAGAAACAAACAGATGGAATTAGAGATCATACATTACCTACCTTGTGCAAACAATGGGTGAGTATTTAAATTAAGAATTGTTTGATATTTATGATACTAATTTTATCTAACATAAAACTTTGTTTTTAATAGGCTAAACTGTGCAATTTTTTTGCTGAAATACATAGAATGCTTCGTTTTTGGATATCCAATAGAAACGGTTTCTTCAGAGAGGGTGACTTTATACAGACGAAAGATTGCAGTGGTTATTTGCTATAATGAATACTTCCTACATCCTCCTTCATCCTAAAGCTAATGGATAACCATATTTATGCAACAATATGCTTCAAACATATATTACAACTGATTAAATTCAACAGAGCTAAAACTCCCACATTCACAAAGGTTTCTGCAAATCGGTTTGGTTTCTAACTATTTGATGTTTATATGTGGACATGTTTGCGATTTAGTTTTATCTAAACTTTTTTATTTCGTCGTAAAACATTCTGCCTCTTCTATTTTATTAAGTAAGTTCTGTAACTAATTCTTTTTAATCATTTCCTATTCTCTGTTAAGAAGGAATTATATTCTACTATATGAAAGTTTTTAATCAGTACAGTATGCTTTCACCTCACAAGTAACTATCAATTTATGCAGGCGTTTTGGACATTATTGTTTCACACCATTATCAAAAAGGTGATTCTCTTTCATCTATATACTTTTCCTTATTTTATTGAGAAAAGGAAATAAATGTTGATCCTTCCTATCAGTATCTCTATATAGTGGTTCAACATGTCCTGATTTCAATTATTGCTGGTACCATATGAAATTATGCACGTATTAAGAGTTGATGGAAAAATAATAAACCCTGGGCATGTTGGAGACTATTTGAATGATGTGCATGAGCCCCTTCTAACAGCTTCCACATACATAATGTTTTGCTATTTTGTCATTTTAGTTATCTTCAGCAACATGCAGAAAACAACATGTCATTTTCTTATGAGGTATGGCACATAAAATATTTTCCCTCACTTTTTCCATGTTATGGTTTGCTTCTAGCTATTTGGAAATTTCATAATATGTTGCTTGTAAGCCTCAAGTGTTGTCCAGAATAGTATCTTTAGTCCATAAATATCTTTTTTTATTCATATAGACCAACATAGAGAGAGGTGAGCAAGCCAAGACTGCAAAGTGAGTCCAACGTACAATTTCTTCTTGAGTGTCTCCTTAGTACTTCTACTACTTTAATGTGAGTGTTTGACAAATCAATTCTTTTAACGTAAGATGTTTTATCAGGAAGAAGTCTCAATATTTGTCTGCTATGATTTTTCTGATATCCAAACCTGTGATTGAGAATGCCTACATTGCATCTTTTGATAATTGTCAAATAGTTGCAGCACCCTACCATTTAAACATTCATATGCCTTGTGTGAGTATGATATATTTTGGAAAGCCCAGTTTCCTGTGTCAAAATTTTTATCACTTTAGAGGTTCTAAAATGAAGAAGCCCGTCATACCCTCTGTCGCATTTGAGCTTTGGAAAAGAAGTACATCATATTGTCTTACATTACCTAATTAAATGGATATGGTGCTAAATGATTTCTCTATATAATAAACAAATACTGGATTAGGTGGTCACCGTCGATGATGGAAATGTTGATGGTACAACACAAGTAGCACTACACTTCGTGAAAAGATATACAGTTGAAAATGTGAAAGTTATCCTTCTCAGAGGGAACCATGGCAAGGGAAAAACAATAAGAAATGTGAGTCTAATCTGAACAATTTGTTCATTCAATTAGCAATTTTTCTGTTGATGTTCTACCATATATGTTCTGAAAACAGAGAATGCTTCACTCTCCTGCTAAATAACTTTTAATGCTTGAGGCTGATGGAGTAATCAGAGTGAGTGATCTTCAAAAATTTGAAAATCAGGTTCGTACCCACTTTGATTATAAAACCTGTATCATAAAAATCTTACTTCTATTGTAGAATCTTCTATGTCAAATTTTAGAATTAGAAAACTAAGAGCTCAGTTTTTCTAAAGTATATAATGATTTGCCTCTCAGATTCATGCAGTTGCTAAGAAAAAAAGCAAGTTTGGAGACTCTACAACCAATTATTCAACTTTAAGAATTTCAGACATACCAATTGCTGCTTTGTATTCTCGTGCTCATCTTGAAGAAAAGGCTCTAGCAAAAGTTGAATCTTGATTCTCTGTGTCACCTTTTGCATATAACCTCATAACTTCAATCTCATTTTTTAGTAAAAATTGTCTGAATACATTTTGTATAAATGATTATAGTCAATATTATATGGATATTTTTTTGTGACTTAACAATATCTTTTCTATCATTACCATTTTCATCTTAACCCAAAAAATGCAATTTTGAAATTACTGTTGAACAAAATTATTAAATGGAGGCTCAGTTAGGTACAGTCAACATTAGTTTGGTTTATCATACATCACTCAAACAAAATCAGTTTAGTTAACTATAGTCCCTTCATTTTCTTCATTTACACATTTGTGGTTCCATTCTAAGTATAACATCTCTTTCCCTCTATTTCCCCATTGATTCTTCATTAATCTTTGTTGGTTTAGGGTGACTTGAAATAACAAATTATCAGTTTCTCCAACCCAAAACTTTTGGCAGCCTCCATCCACCAGCGATTACAACAACTGTCAGTGGTAGGATGTAGAAGTAGTGGCAAAACCTGCTGCCCTCTTCTAGCCTGTCCTTCTATAGACTTTTGTAGCTCAACTGCTAAAAGCTTAAATGCAGTGTCTCTTGAGGTGCAGAAGGAAAAAAAAGGAATTAAAATTTATGCCAACGTATGGGAAACCTGAGTGAATAAACTTATACTTCGAGGATCTGGGTGAAGAGCTGGAAAAAGGCCAACCAGTTCGACAATATTCTCCAAACCTGTATTGTCCATGGCGCATAAACTTCAGCTCCAACATCCTGAATATATTATATTATACTAATGCTAAATATTATATTATGCTAATGCTAGATATATATGAAAATGTGCATTTATCTTACTAAACTTTCTCAAAATGACCAAAAATCACTCCACGCTATTACGTAGTTAACTACACTATGGCACATGTCTTGCATGTGTGTTTCACTAGTAATTCTTAAAGAACTACACATGAATTTAACTATTTTAAGAGTATTTCTTCGACTCGACCGTCTGATACATGTAGGGCCCAATCTATGAGACTATGACCATTGATTTGTTGCTGGTAACCGTTATCTCAAAATGTTATTTAATTTTTTTCTATTAATTAATATTTATGGTGATCAATGCTTCTTTATAAATATTGCATGCACCAGTTGTCAAAGACAATGTCATTTAGCTTGATCGGAGAACCACGGGCCTTATTTATGTTGTGAATAGGTAAAACTTCATGCCTAAGAGATTAATTATTATCCATTTCAAAACTAAGAAATAAGTTTTCAAACTTAAAAAATCAAATATTAATTAAAATTTATTTTTGAATTAATTAATTAAAAATTTATTTTATCAAGTAAATATACAGGCAAATTAGGTCCAATACCCTAAAAATAATTAATTTGATTTATGACTTGTCACTAGCACTTGCCACATGGCCGACCTAGAGAAGTTGTGGACCCACTCCTACCGTATCATCAGCCATAGAAAATGAGACCCAAGTGATAATTTCCGAGGCCCGATGCTAATCCAAGGTGGACTTGCCGAAGAGGCCCACCCTTGAGGCACAACAGGTCCAAGACTCCACCCCAGCTAGTGACAACTCATGTGCAGAGATCCTGAATTTATTATAAAAATCCGATTTGAATGATTGATGTTACTTCTGTAAAAAGTGTATTTGTGTCTTATTTTGTCAATAGGGTGTAAAAGCATTAAATGCTTTGTAAAGCTAGGAAGTCAACATGATGGCTAGAATTTGATGCTTAGGCCATAGGGATGAGGTCACGTGTAATTTCATTTAAGGGTCACCATTCCGTTTGTAACACTATAAATATCCTCACCACGTAACAGTTGAAAACGAATGCAACTTTAAACACTTGGAGTAACTTTTTTTATTTAGTTATACATTGATTTGCAATCTTTGATTTACACTCATAGTGATTAGTTATTATTATACAATCGTATCCTGAATAACCCGTCGGAACCCCGAACAGAAACATCTCGTGTCGTTGAGCTTGTCCCACGTCTAATTCTGGAACGATCGAACCATTAATCTACCTTTATGTGTTGGATCTAGGTTGCGCATGCACGAGTGGGTCCGACATCTATTGGCAGCAAATTTTGAGGTCAACAGAAACGACACTATAACCGAAAGCAACCCCGTGGAAAAAGCTTTCTAAGAAAATAGTTTGGACATCCCTCTTGAAAAATGATTTGTTCTTGAAAGGGAACAGGAAGGAAAGCGATGAATAAGTACCCGCCACAGCCACCCCAGTGGGTCGGCGTTGACCTCACCACCATCGCAGACGAGGTAGGATGCGGATGGCAACCCAACTCACCAGGGAAATATCCACCATGGTAGCCAACATGAGAAGCATTAATTACCAACCAAAATCTGGCAATGCAAGAGCTATTGAGACAAATACAAAGCAACCAAAATCTGGCAAAGCAAGAGCTATTGAGACAAATACAAAGCGAAGGAGGCCATCCAATCCCTCCCTACGCACCTCAGGGACAGTATCATGAGAAGATGAGGTACAAAGTCAGATAGCATCTCCTCCTAGGCGCATCAAGGAGACCAGCCCTCTCGAAATAGAAATGGAGGTCGATATTTCCTCCAAGTACGCATCTGGCCGACCCACTGAGGCACCATTCAATATAGAGGACAACTTCCCTCCGAAATATGAACCTGAAGCTAGGCTTCAAAGGTCCGTCAGTGTATTTGATTGAATCAGCCCTGCAAATTCGAGGCCTAGGCAGCCTCAGCAACATGAAATTCCAATGCTTAGGAACAGGCCATGGCATCTACCTCATGGGACTTGGCAACCGAAGGAAAGGAAAGAATATGCCCCCCAGCTATCCGACCCAAGAATAGGCATCAAATGAGGGATGAGGAAGCTGGGAACCAAGCGGGTCCTTCTGCTCCACTACCCAGGTATGAGGTAAATGAAAATTATGATTCAGATGGACCCCAATGATCTTGTGATTTGGACAATGATGATGAGAATCTACCTTTATCGCGGGAATTGAGGAATGCCCAAGAACTTAACCACTAAATGATGCCCAAAATACCAATGTACGATGGAAGAGGCAGCCCGGCTAAAAACTTCAATAGCTATAAGACACACATGAGCCTGAGAGGTGCCACCCCAGCTGTGAAATGCAGAGCTTTCCATTTAACTCTCAGTAGAGCATCTGAAATTTGGTATAATAGGCTACCACTTGGGAGCATTCGGAGCTGGCCAGAATGCAGGAACACTGATAAGTGTGTTTTTACACACTTATTTAGCACTTTTTGTATTTAATTGAGATTTAAATTGAGTTGATTTCTATGCATAATTTTGTAATTTTGTATGTTTGTAGGCTTGATACTCGAATTCACGAAAAATGGAGTGAAAATGTGAAGAAATGGACTAAAAGTGTACAAATTGGTGAAGTTAGGGACCAAGTTGCACATGCCACAAAGATGAAGGACTTGAAATGCAATGTATAAAGGGCCTAACTGAAATGGAGGTCAAAAGTCAAGGACCAAATTGTATAAATTAAAGTTGAATGACCATTTTGTCACTTTCCAAAAGTTGGGGACTTAGATGCAATTTTCCTTTGATATTTTGATTACTTAATTGCTAAGTAAACAAAATATCTATCCTTGATATTTATTAAGTGCCTACACGTTTTTTTTTGGGGAGAATATATAGGAATATATTAGTTTTATTTTTTTTAGTTTTTAGTTTTGATAGTTTAGTTTTTAGAATTTCTCTCTAACTTTCTCTTCTCTTTTCTTTTCTCTTTCTTTTCTTTTGTGTTGATCTTGGCTTGGTTTTGGAGAAGAAAGATTGATAGCAAGGGGATCAAACATCAAGGAAAGCTTGGAAATCCATTGGAGGGATTCAAACTTGATCTTCAAGGGTTTTATCTTAAAAACTTTGTGTTCTTCATTTGTTTTTCCAAAGTTTGGCATGTATGATTTGAATAATCTTCTTTGTTATCAATTTATGATGATGAACTAAATTTTTATGTTGGAATTTATAAAGTAATTTAACCTAATGCTTCATTAATGTCGATTATATGTTTGTTAGAATTTTACTATGCATTGATTGTCAAAATAATAGTGTATCGATCATCATGTTGAAAATTACTTCATTTATGTGATATCAATAAATGTGGTAATTAGGTATTTATGTGATTGTTGAAAAATGATTACATTTGCTAGACCGAAATGATTGATACCTCGGATTTGCATTAGTATATCTTTTGCGCGTTTAGGTGATATAGAAATATACACCTACTCTGAGTGACCCGTTGAGCATTTTCACAGATATTCATGCAATTGGTTAACTTTGTATCGATATAGAAATATGCGGTATGAATTGGTTAATTAGGGTTAATATGTACTCGAAAGAGGGTATTAGCTAAAACAGGAAAATCGGGTCTGATTACTTATTTTGATGATTAGCATCTGCACGTGATCGAATTGACATTAATGAAGTATAGGTTAAGCGAAAACATAAATTCCAACATCTTTTCAAAATCGAACCTTTTTACCTTTTTATCTGTTATTTTATCAGTTTTTAGTCTAACTGTAGTTTTTAGAGTTTTTAAATCATTTTTAAATCTGTGTGTGTGTCGTCGTTAAAATTAAGACTGATAAACTTCAAATTGAATTCCACACTCTCTGAGGGATCGACTTAGACTCTTTAGGTCCACTTTTACTACTTGTTCTCGACCCGTGCACTTGCGGCATAGATTTTAGTGAACAAACACCTTTCTAAAGAGATTCGCTATTAGCAAGGAAGGAGAGGCCCCCCATTCAGCGTTTCCAAGATATGAGACAGCAGCCTGGGGAAACTTCAAAGAGTTTTCTATCCCGCTTTACCGACGAAATGATGTATTGTGTTTGGGTTACTGATTGAGAGGCCTTATCAGCATTGCGATGAGGCCTAGACATGAACACCTTGTTTTGCAGAGATGTTTAAAATCAGGACCCGACTACCTATGATGCATTGCTAGAAATGATGAAATAAGAGATTATCAACAAAGAGTTGATTGACCACAGAAATAGGGCTAGTCAATGCCTCCAGTCTCAGCAGAGACATCGTGGGAGAGGGCCCACCTTCCATCTGATGGATCATCAATAGAACTAGACTGGGAACGAAATCGTCCCCAACTCGAGACAGGCACTTGCCACGGCTACATTAAACACGGTGCCCACGTTGGCCTACGAAAACGTCCTACCCAAAACCAATATTCAATAAACCAAACCAACACAGCTGGCCCCCCAAAGGGAACAGGGCTAAGGATGAGGTTCGGGATCTAGATGTAGGCCAAACCTCCTGACTACTGCACGTATCATCATTCTTACAGCTATGACACAGCAAATTGCAGAGACATTGCCAACCACCCCTAGCAAGTCCTCGAAATGATCAACGAAATGATTAACGACAAAGAAATAGGCCCTCACCTAAGCGTGACCAACCGCCTAGGCATGACAGGCCACTCCCCGCCATCAAGATGTTTCTCCCCGACAGAGGAGGGAACATGAATAGGAAAGATCAAAGGACGGACAACAACGAATAGGTCGTCAAACCCTAGTAGATAACTCCCTCGTCCATGAGATCGACACAATCTTGAGGCCCTTATGTTGATGGAAAAACAAAAAACTCCCAAAGGAATTATGTGAGAGGCTAAAGGTCCCCGTTAACCAGTTATATAGTGAGCAACAACTCCCGAATGAGTTAGCACCTTCTATTGTGTTCACTCAAGAAGATGCAAAAGGAATCCACTTCTCCAATTACTACGCCTTTATGGTAAGGGCTGTAGTGGCCCGAAATGGGTTGAAACGGATGCTAGTGGACAATGGTAGCTCCGTCAACATCCTTTTCGGAACAACTTTTGACAAAATGATTTTGAATCATGAATTAACGCCCATCACCACCCATATATATGGCTTTACAGGGGATAGCATAATTTCGAGGGGTAAAATCACACTTGTAGTGGAAATGGGGAGCCATCCCAGTTGGCTTTAAACTTTATGGAGTTTTTGATAGTTGATAGTGGGTCAGCTTATCATGGAATATTAGGAAGACTTGCATTGAAGATTTGGGAGCCGTCACCTCCATCCACCACTTATACATGAAATTTCCCACTGATCATTGTGTGGCAACGTAAGGGACGACCAAAGGGGAGCCCCAGAATGCTACCTAAATTCCATCAGAAAGGCGAAACCTATGGACGTCAACATGGTAATAGCTAATATGGAAATGGTTGACGCTCCCGAGAAAGTAACCATGCTTGATGAAATCGACCCTCGCATCATTGAATTCAAATCCCAAACAACTCCGTGGAGGAGTGGACCCCCAAGAATCCTGCGAAGGTGTTACAAGTAGGAAGAGGCCTATCGTTAGAGAGCAAACAAAGGCTCAAGGACTTCCTGAGCAAGAACTTGGACTTCTTCGTTTGGAGACATGAATAAATGGTGGGCATTGACCCCAAAGTCAATTGCTATCACTTGAAAATAGACCTAAAAGCTATCTCACATAGACAGAAAAAAAGTGCAAAAATTGATCAGAAATGGCTTCATCGGGGAGGCCCAATACCCGGAATGGATCTCCAACCCAATTTTTGAAAAAATGGAGGGTGTACATCGACTTTTTCGACCTTAACAAGGCTTGCCCCAAGGATAGTTTATCCCTCCCTAGGATAGATCAACTAGTAGACTTTACCGCGGGACATGAATTATTGGGCTTCATGGATGCGTATTACGGCTATAATCAAATTCCTATGTACCCGATGGATGAAGATGACACCTCTTTCATCAGGGATAGGGGCCTCTATTGCTACAAGATAATGCATTTTGGGCTAAAGAATGCCAGAGCCACTTATCAAAGGCTTCGTAACAAGATGTTTGCCAACTTTCTTGGCAACACAATGGAGGTCTATGTGGATGACACGCTCTTTAAAAGTCTGAAAGCAGATGATCATACAGCCTACTTGAATGATAGATTCCGGATCTTGAGAAAACATCAAATGAAGTTGAACCCCTTAAGTATGCCTTTGGTGTTGCTTTGGGAAAATTCTTAGGTTATATGGTTAACCAAAGGGGAATATAGGAAAATCCCGAGAAGATACGAGCACTGGTCGAGATGAGGTCCCCTCAAAAACCAAAGGAGGTACAGAGTCTAACCGGGTGCGGGCCGCTCTAAGCCGTTTTATCTCGAAGGCTACCAATAAATATTTCCCCTTCTTTAAGATTCTAAAGGGGGAAAGAAATTCCAATCGACCGATGAGTGTGAAGAAGCCTTCCAAGAGCTGAAGAAGCACCTATGGTAGGCCTCTCTCATCTTGAAACCCAAACCCGAAGAGGCCCTACAACTCTATTTGGCCATCTTAAATGAAGCCATTAGTGTCGTACTTATTAGAAAAGAGAGTACTACCGAACTACCATTTACTACATCAGAAAGGCATTGCTAGCACCCGAAACCCGAGACCCGGATATGGAGAAGTTAACTTTGGCATTGATCACCACACCGAGAATGTATTGACCAATTTCCCGCTTCGACAAATAGTCAAAAGGCAGATGCCTCTGGGAGACTATTGAAATGGGCGATGGAGTTAAGTGAGTTTAACGTCCTCTTTAAAGCCAGAGCGGGCATCAAAGGCCATGCCCTAGTGAATTTTGTAGCAGAATTTGCCAATGTTCCCGAGATGGAAGAGATTGTGGAACCTGTCAAGCCCCCCACGTGGAATCTTTTGGTTGTAGCCGAGCCTTTGGCAAAGATCACAGAAGCTGACACTTCCAAATTTTTGTGGAAAAACATTATATATCGTTTGGAATTTCTCATTCGATCGTGTTAGACAATGGGAAGCAATTTGATAACAAAAAGGTCAGGGACCTTTGTGAGGAATTCGGGATCAAGAAACACTTCTCCACCCCTTACCATCCCCAGGTAAATGGACAAGTCGAAGTTGTGAACAGAACTATAAAACACACTTTAAAAAGGAAGCTTGATACAACCAAAAGGGCTTGGGTTGATGAACTGCCACAGGTGTTGTAGGCAATCCGCACTACAAGTAGGACTCCAACTGGAGAAACTCCCTTCTCAATGGCTTACAATGCCGAGGCTATGAGTCTTGTGGAGGTTGGGTTACCCTTCCTATATAGACTACATTTTAACAAGATATCAAATAACGAGCTTAGGAGGTACGAACTGACTCCCAATTGAAGTTAGTTATATATCAAAAGAAGATAACTTGATATTACAATACCAGGGTTTAGAAAAGGTCTTTCCTGATAAATGACTTAGTACTTCAGAGATTTTTTGTCCTCCAAGGAACCTGGAGTAGGCACTCTGGGCCCAAATTAGGAATGGTCGTATCATATCAAAGAAGTACTCCGACTTGTTACATATCCAATCGAGGACATGGATGGTAAGGAATAGCCTCACCCATGGAACATTGAACATCTAGGAATGTACTCGATAGTTGGAAGCCTTTACCCAGCCTATGTAAATAAATAAAACGTTTTGTTTAAGAAAGTAAAGAATGAAATATGTTTAAGCATGGGCGCCTCGGAAGAGGGGATCAGATCCAGTTGGGATCACCTAACCTAAACTCCAAGGCGTACTCCATATACCTCACCTTGGCGAAGCAGAACGCCAAGGGAGACGCCTTTGCATGGATTAACCATCCATCTCGTAAAGAAGCATGGCGTCTCGGATGAGAGGATCGAATCCTAAATAGGGACACCTCGTTTGAACTCCGAGGTATACCTCACATGCCTTGCCTTGGTGAAGTTGAACGACAGTGGAGAAGCCTTTCCATGGATAAACTATCCACCATGTGAAAAAGCGTGGGCACCTTGGAGGAGAGGAGAGGATCCCAAATGGGATCGCCTCGTTTGGATTCCAAGGCATACAGCACAAGTTTTCCTTAACGAGGCTGAACGTCATCTGAAGAATACCAAAAACATCGAGTTAAGATCTTTCAATTAAGCTATCCAAATATGAGGTAGACTTATTCAAACTGTAATTTCAGATGAAAGTGTGCTGAAGTCATTGACAGTTAAGTTGTTACTTAAGTGGTTCATTTGAGTCATTTAGTTGTTTGTCGAGACCTTTATACTTGGAAGAAAAAATAGTGAAATAACAAGCAATAAGACTTGTAAAGAACTCCATTCATTAAAGAAAAGGTAATTACACTTGGGTGCCAATGGCATTACAAAACATGAATATAACCAATATTATTGTTGAGGTGGCTGGGGTGCCAATGCCTCGTTGGCAGGTGTTTCAGATGCTGCTTGATCTGGAACTTCTTCAGTAAGAGTTTATTCTTGATCAGCAGCTTCCTCAGCGAGGGTTTGAGGTACCTCATCTATAAACTCCACCCTCAATTCTGATGCGTCGAGTTCAAGGTAAAGCTCTTCCACCCTTCCTACCACTTTGACATAAGCAAATCTTCGTCAGTAGATAGCGAACCGTTGGTACTCTTCAGTAAAATGAAAGTTGGCAACATAATGCTTAATCGCTTCCTCCCCAGCCTGTTGAGCCTCAACTTCAGCTCTTTTAGCCTCGTCCAAGAAGTATTTTATTTGGCTATCCATGAACTGATTCACATCCCTACAACAAGCAAGCTCGAGGTTTGCCTTCTCTAGAGCCTCTGCTGTAAGCTTCTGATGATTGTTGGACGTCTCCACCTTCTTCATTAAAGAAGCTACTTCACATTGGGATTCGTAGACCTCCTTTTTCAAAGCCTCTATTTCGGCTAAGGCAGGAGTCAGCTTCACCTCATCTTCAGCCCGTCGAGCCCTCAGCAATTCAGGCTCCGAGCTGATCTTCTTGATTTCCTCCTCAGTAGAGACCAGTTTGTCCATCGAAGCTTTATTCATTCGCTGAATGTCAGCCAAAACTTCCTGACATTCAAGGGCCACCCCAAAGTCCTAGTACTTTGGCTTACTAATGTTGCAATAAGGTCCACTGCGTCACAAGTGGACACATATATCTGTTATCGCTCTGTCCAAAATTTATTGAAATTCTCTGTGGCATTCCTAACTTCCGATGGTAGCATCTCAATTACAGACGGGGCGATTTTATCGTCCCACCCCGCCAAAAAAAGTCCCAAATTTGCCTGGGGTCCTCTCCACTTGGCCTTTTTTTTACTGCCTCTGAAGCTGACGCTCCTTCCTCTTTAGCCTCTTCATTGACCTTCCGAACCATTTCAACCTTCACCGCCTTCATCGCAGACTCCATCAGCTTGGGCGGTGGAGGAACATTCTTGCCAAAGTGGGACACAGTTGTCCCAAACTTTACCAAGGCCCCACTATTGTGCACCACTTCAGCTTCTTCCGAGGCCCCTCATCTACCTTTCCCTTACCCTTGTCAGCGACCCTCTGGGCCTTCTTAGGAACCTCCTCATCGGTCCCCTTCTCAGCGTGATCCTTGCTGAGGCGCTCCAATTTACTTTTCACTTGTTTAGCCACAGAGGATAAAGGCTTCAAGGCTCTACCCGCGACAGTTGTGGTAGCCTTCAATATAGTGGTCATATCAGAAGTGGGGTACTCTTTCTTTGCGAATTCATCTGCAATCAACAAAAGGCAGAAGGTTAGGAACCTACAACAAGAGGAAGTGAAAACAACATAGTGGCTTACCCTTTGAGGCCATCAATCCAAAGTCTATGAAGTATCTATTTATGTCAATTAGGTGGTCGAAGCTCTGAAGCTTCAATGAACTCTTATAAATGTCCTCGATCACGTCCCACTCAGCCTCTTGAAGTTCAAAGCACGAACCAGAATCTGTAAAGAGACAAGAGGGTTAGTTCAGAGCATAGGAAATAAATTGAAAAGGTGTATCGAGGCACTCACGTGCTTCGTAGTTCTGAGTCAATACTGTATAGGCAGTGTCGCCTTCCACCATCTGTCACCTATCACTAACCCTAAAGACCCTCGTATTGAAGTTGGTTGTGTCGAGCTGTAGTTGGTAGAGCTAAAATAAGCTGAGCAGAAGTCGCTGAAGGAATCGAAAAGATTGGAAAAGGAAATTACTGATGTCCAAGAGCTGAAGGTCATGTAGATATACTTCTGCATGCATAAATCTTCACCAACACACACTATCTTCTCTATATCGGGAATATCTCAAATTTTTCTTAATGTGACAGAGGTAATTAAGTACAATGACCGTTGATGAATACTTTGCAAAGCATTCTGAACTGAAGAAGAAATTTGGTGATGAAATCCAAAATGATTATTAGGGCTATTAGTTTTAGCTTCATGTAGCATATTTTAGTCAAACCATATTCAGTTCATCCACAATTTATGAATAAAGAGGACTATTTTGTTTTGTCTTTTCATTTCTTGGTTATTTTTAAGACTGTGAACAAGGATATAGTCATTGGGGATATGTTAATACAATCTCCCATGAGAGAATTTGATAAGTGCCTTTTTTTTTTTTTACATAGTTATATATGTCACAAAACATGGATTATTGTGGAAAGTAAATGTGAATATTGATTAATTCTATGGAATTTGTGTTTTGTAGGCTAAAAATGATGAACGTGGTAAAAATTAGTAAAAAATAAGCGAATAGAGGGCTAAAATGAAGCAAAATAAAAGTTGAGGACTCAAGTGCAATTATTGAAAAGTTGTGTCGATCTCACGATGAAAATTTGAGAGTGTTAGGCATCAATTAGATGAGGAAAGAAGCCAAAGAGATGAAAAATAGTCGAAGTACTATCACATATCAACTTTCAGTCGAAAAAGTTATGCTTCAAATTTTTAGTCTCAGTTTAAGACCCATTTCTGGCATAGAACACGTTCGAATTTGAAAACTTATACTTCTGGAAGATTTGTAGCCCATTGAGTTAACTTTCCAATGCATTTTCAATCGCCTCAATCAAATATGGAGAGAGAAATATACGACCAAAATACTAAAAACTATCCGATAAAAAAAATTTATAACTATGCAGTCGCATAGTTTAAAATCCATGAGACCACATAGAAGGCTTCAGAGAATTTCAGGAGAAAAATTATTGTTCTATGTGATCGCATTCAACATAACTATGCGGCCGCATAGTATTTTTCTTGGCACGAATTTCTGGTTTCCTTCGTTCCAACTCTTATAAAAACCAATCTCTGGACATCTATGTAAACTACAAAACCGTCCAAAAACTAGAGGGAGACCTAGAGGACTAAATTTTCAAGATTGGAGAGTATAGAACGAGGCAAAAAAACACAAAATTCATCCCCAAGGCGTGAAGATCCACATCCATAATTAATTGGGTGATGTCGTTTCTTGATTCTTTTTCATGTTTTCTTCTTTCTACTATACTGGGCTTGGTTAATCAATGTTAGGTGAATGATGAACCTTGTAATTTGATTTTTGTTATTTAGTTTTATATATTTGACGCAAAAACACCTTTTTTGAATTATAGAATAATTTGTATGAATTAATTGACTCCATAATTATAGTACACGATAATTATGTGACTTTGGTGATTTGGTTCATGCATTCGAGAGAAGGGAAATAAGTTCGACATATATAAATCATCATAAGGTCCGATAAGGGATTGAAATATGCTGCTATGCCTTATGTGAATCTTTAAGTGTTCATAAAACTGCATACATTCTTGTATATTCGGATCCGTCATAGAGATATAGTCGGGTCGTGTGAGATGCTAGGTCGATTGTTGGATAGGATATGATCATTGATTCATCATAATCGTGTTATCAAATTATAAAACTAGGGTTAGAAATAATTATTACTGGGAGATTCGGGATCCTAATGCGTCCTTCATTCATGAATTACATAAAATTTGTATTCAACCATCAATTGCATTTAGTTTAGTAATTCACACTTGCATCGTAGTTGATTTAATTCTAGTTAATATTATCGTTTCATTTAAGGTCGTAGTAAATAGAAATCAAATTGAATAAATTTCTATGGAAATGATACTCAGACTCAAAAAATCCACTTTATTACTTATCAACGATCCGTATACTTGTGCGAGTTCACATTCTAAACATATTTTCGCATGACAGGATTAACATGATGTGTTCAAATATTCAGGCCCTCTTTGGTACACATTATTTTTTTCATTCTCATTCTTCTACTCATTTTCAACCACACATTTTTCAATAAAATAATATTTTCCATCACATCAATAACTTTTCCTTCATTTTTAACCACACATTCTCCATCAATCTACTATTCAATAATACATTCTTTATGTGTCACAAACACACTATCAATGTAATTTCATAATCAGAAAGTATGCAGTACTAGACTCTAACTACAGGCTTTGAACTTTTTTCTCTGTCCAGTAGTATCTAATCTTGTCTCAATAATGAAACATACAAAACTCTAACTGTTTTTCTTCCTTGTACTATCCAATTTTCACTACCGAACATGTCACGAAGCTTCATGCTTTTCAATTACGTTTCTATGTACTGATCAAACCGAAGAAACTGGTCGGTTTTATAGACCAGTCTGGCACAAAGGTCGATGGACACCTGAAATTGCAATACAATTTGCATTTGGTTTTTTGGTTCTGTTGGTTCACGCTCAAGTTGATTAGATAAGGGACTATCAAATGAGCTCGTTGTAAAGCAAATTTATCATATCTTGTAGTGCAGTTCAGAGAGTCTGAAATACCAGTGAAAGCTTCTTCAGGTTTGCAATAGTCATCGCGGTTCAGGCCAATAAATATTGTAGAAATAAGCTATCGGATGAAGCAACAGAGAAAAGTCTAATAATAGATTTTAAATTTACTAAGAATAAAACTTATAAAAGTATGAAAGCTTACAAGTTTAACACAAACATGCATATGCAAAGACTGTGTCTTAATACGAAATCGAAAATTTCTCCCATGTGTTAACTGTTTATTTACCTGGTAAATGCTCTCAATGCCATGAAATCCTGCGTGAAACCACCTGTAAACTTTTTCTCTCTCCCTCTTCTCTACATGAACTGCTCTTTTAACTAAATCTTTCAATTTTTGACTGAAAAATTAGTTTAAAACGATTATTGAAAATGGGAAGGGCTTTGTTTTTGCTACTGGTTGTGGTGTGCTGTGCACTGGTGGCGGGTGTGAGTGGCTATGAGGACGAATGGAGGTGGGAGAAGGAAGAAGGCCGTGGAGAAGAGGGTGGCGCAGGGCGGCCGGAAGGAGTGGATTGGTTCTTGTTGCAGGATTCAAAGCAAGTGGTGAAGACTGATGCAGGGAATATGAGGGTGCTGAGGGGTTTTGGAGGAAAATTTATGAGAAGTCCCTTGCATATTGGTTTCATTACTATGGAGCCCAGAAGTCTTTTCATACCTCAGTATCTTGATTCCAGTCTCATTCTCTTCATTCGCGAAGGTATTCGTTTTAATTTAATGGCATGTTTCATGTATTGGATTAGAATATACTGGATATGATTGATCTAGCGTAGATAGTACCAGATTGGAATTTATATAGAGGGAAATGCTATTTGTACATAACATTTCCCATAATGCTTCACATAAGGGCCAAGTGGCGCCTCCCCATTGGAGGGGTGCCTCGGCCCATAGCACTACTCTTATATAGAATAGATAGTACAACATAGATTAGACAATACTAAGCTCTTATTTCGTATGGATTAAAATATAGATTTTAATCAAATCAAAATCAGCAATTAATCGTAATCATATATTTCATGGAATCTACAACAGTACGATTCATCAACTTTTATCAAAATTTACTAAAAAATTATATTAATCGCCACAAAATAAGGGCTAAATATAATTGGAACAATGCAGAGAAGATCAGCATGGCCCTGAACAACGATGACATGCACAAACAGTGAAATGGCCATTTGACACTAGATACAATTGAGACATATTAAATAGTAGAATTATTCTACTCTACCAGATTTTGGTTCACAGATTTTGTACAGACTATCTCACATGAGGTGGGTCCCGATGACCTAACTCATTAAAAAAACCCCCCAAAAATGTTAAAACACCCACCCACCCACCCACCCCATCTCATATGGCTGTGCCAGGTCTTTTACCGACCTGGCACAGCAGCTCGGTCCTAAATAGTATTGGATAAGATTGTGGTGGAGAAACGTGTACTACTGTGTCTCCAGTATGGACTACCAAACACGTGCACGCGTTTGCCTGTTGATTCTTAATTGGTTTAATTCTGCACAGATTAAGATATGCTATGTGCTGTTTTCTCAATTGTTCATTCATGAAAATCAGGCAAACGTCACTATAAATACTTTTTATGCCCTTCTTTTGTAAAAAAAAAAAATTGTCTCAAATGATGGATTAACCCCGAGAAAGTCCTTACTTCACTTGCTTGGCACCCGAGAAACACATTATTTAGGTAACAACCCTAAGCAAAGTGGCAATTAAAGAGATCTAGCAGAATTATAGGATGATTGATTGATAAAGATATGAATCGGATCAAACTGAATGCAGGGGAAGCAAGAATCGGGCATATCTACAAAGACGAATTGGTTGAAAAGCACTTAGAGGCTGGAGATATCTATAGAATTGAAGCAGGCTCGGCTTTTTATCTGATTAATGCGGCAGAAGGTCAGATACTACATATAATATGCAGTATTGACACATCTGAGAGCTTGGGATGGCAAACATTCCAGGTACATTCCAAGCATTCTTTTCATTTGTTTCATAAAATTTATGACGATTTTGTGAAATTGTATGGTATACTGTTTGTTCATCCTCTCGACGTGAAGCAATTTGAGGGGGATGTTTTTAATTTTATGCACAAACTGAGTAGTGTGAGATTCATTGTAAACTTCTTCTCAATTATAGGGAGAACTTGCAATGTCAAGTGGGCGAAGATTTTGCTATAATTATGTTTGTTTGCTTTGCTTGTTTGATCCATAAAACGTTTATCTGATTCCCTCGAGATATTGAACTGAATTGGCCTGTCTACAGAGGTTTAACCAACACATTGTCATTTCTCATAATTTTTCTGATTGTGCTCATTTCCATGGCGCAGTCTTTCTTCATTGGTGGAGGAACATATCCAATATCGATACTTTCAGGCTTTGATCACTTAACATTGTCAACAGCATTCAACGTAAGTGAGAAGATCGAATTCTATTTTACTTTTATCAAGATTGTGACGCCTAATGATGTCACTTGAACAGGTTTCTATAGCCGAATTAAAGAAACTGTTGACGAGGCAACAGGCTGGTCCAATCATTTCTCTATCCGATTCTCAAACCCCGACCATGTGGGCCGGGTTTTTGGAACTCGAGCATCATCAGAAACTGGCTCACTTGAAGAGAGTTGTTCATTTGAAGGAAAAATTCATTGAAGAACCAAAATGGTCATTTAGGAAGCTTTTGATCTCTGTATTTGGAAAGGCAACGAAGAAAAGAGAGGACAAAAAAAGTGAAGGGCCCGGTTCTTATAATATCTATGATAGAAAGCCTGATTTTAAGAACAATTATGGATACAGCATTGCTTTGGACGAGTCCGATTACTCACCCCTTGGCCAGTCGGACGCTAGCATTTATCTTGTTAATCTCTCTGCGGTAGGCTTTAGTCGAGGCTTTTGGTCGTTTGATATGTGCTGATCTCGATCACGTTGGGCATATTTAATAAGCAAGATTGGATAGTATTATACTATATTAAGGAAAGAAGATTAAAATTTTGTACCTTATATTGTCCAGTCTTGTTCACCAAGTGTACCATGCAAGATTCATTTTGATTGCCTGAAAGTATTCTTTTGATCAAATGCAGGGCTCGATGATGGCACCACATATCAATCCAAGGGCAACCGAGTATGGTATTGTATTAAGAGGAGCCGGTACAATTCAAATTGCGTACCCTAACGGAAGTCTAGCCTTGAATGCCAAAGTAACCGAAGGCAATGTGTTTTGGATTCCAAGATACTTTCCATTCTGCCAGATCGCATCAAGATCTGGCCCTTTTGAGTTTTTCGGTTTCACCACATCCGCACGCCGAAACCGGCCTCAGTTCTTAGTGGGGGCGAATTCATTGTTGCGGACAATGAGAGGGCCTGAATTTGCTAATGCTTTTGGAGTGAGTGAGGAGAGATTGAACGAGATACTCGACGCCCAGAGAGAGTCGGTTATCTTGCCATCGGCCTCCGTTACACCACCGGACGAGATAATGGAGGAGACCATGGAAGTGGAGATGGAGAAGACTGAGATGGTACCAAATATGATCAGGAGCTTTGGCAATGACATGATCCTGGGGTTTGATTAATATGCAAGTTGATGATATTGGGATAAGGTTGTAATCCATTTTCTTTCTTTCCAATCAGCATTTTGATTTTATTTTCTTGATCCTTTGTCTCTTTTAAGGTTGCAATAAATTGCACTTGTTTACTTCTCAACCCATTACTGAAACGCCCTCTTCCGATGGATTTTCTTCACTCTTGCAAACGAAGGATTAAAGGTCGAAGACGTAATTGGATTATGATTTTATAAGTAATATAGGGTAACAAATAAGAAGCACCACAAAAACAAACAATGCATTAAGATAACAAACATAAAAATTAAATATAAAATGAGAATGAAAAAGAAAAAGAAAAAGAAAAAAATAAAGTAAATAAATAAATAAATAAAGATTCTTCCTCTCGATCCCACCCCATCTCACCTCTTGTCAAAACAACTAAATCTATCACCAATCAATTTGACAATAAGGGTAAAACCGTCTTTTTAATAAAATTTGGCTTGTTAAGCTCTTGTTTGGTTCCCATTATTTCAAAAAAAAAAAAGTTTAAAATAGTATTTTTAGGAGAATATGTGGTTTAAAAATAAAAATTAAGTTTACGTGCAAAATATTTTGTAGTGTGAATGTGCAGTTGCAAATAATTGTGTAGCAAAAAGTTTTAAAACAATGGGCACCAAACATAGTTTAAACGTAAGAGTAAAATTGTCCCCTAAACGCATCTCAAATGCATGAATCAAAGCACCATTTTGCACCCAAATAAAAAAGGGCGGGGGTGGGGGGGTTCAAACCCTCTCCAACCTTGCACCATACTTTGCACCATTTTACCCTTCTCTTTCGGTATTGAACAAACTTTTCTTCCCTTTGTGTCCCCTTTTTTGTTATACAACAAATTTTAATTCTTAGTTAATTGTACTATTGTTGTTGTTATGTGCATTTATAATAAATTTTAATTATGTAATCAATAATAATTAAGGAATGAATTAAAATAAAAGTCCTCAATAAATTTAAAAAGATAACAAATATCATGATATCGAGATTCGAAACGTATTACACCCTTTTTTGATATTATGATGTTGAATGTAATATTTTTTATTTTTTAAATTTATTAATGAATTCAATATTATCATTAACTAAATATAATTATTTATTTAGTAATTTATATAGTAATAGAATAAATAAATAAACACTATTTGAGATAAATACTTGTTAAGAATTAAAAAAAATGAAGAATATGATGGAACGCTGATCTCGTGCAACTTTTGATTTTTTTTTGTTGGAGATGACTTTTAGTTTTGTGCTAATCTTGCACCAAAATGGTGCAAAGCTTATCTCGAATTTTCAAGGTGCATGTATTGGAGATGGCTTAAGGACCTAAGTGTTACTGCAATGAAAGGTTGATGATGTAAATACTCTGTTATGAAGAAAGGGGACCAAGATGCAACATGCTTCAAAGTTTGCAAAACTATGAACGTTTTTGAATTTGTATGCTACAATTTATCAAGATGAGAGCTTATTTGGCAGAGCTTTTATTTTTACCACTTTTTGTAGAATAATTTATCTTAATTGATGTATGAAAATTAAATTCTAAAATAATTTCCTCATTTGAAAGAGCTTTTAAAGTAAGTTACATTTGGCCAACTTATTTTTCAAAGTTCTTTTAAATTAGAAGAATCGATTTTATAAAATTAATCAAACGAATTTAAAAATAGCTTTTGAATCTCAAAAGTTCTTTTGAACTTTTCGAAAGTCATAATAAATATACTAATCGTTTAATTTCCTGCAAGTGAACGGTATCACAAACAAGTAATAAAATGATTAATAAAGTATCGTTCCCATGAAAATTATGTACTTAATCTATGGTCAATTAATTTTAACTTTAATCGAATAGCAAATTTTGTGAAAAAAATATGCTAAATTAACTAATTAAATTAATTATTCTATTGAGCAATTATGAAACTTTTGTAAATTTCGATTTGATATTACGAAGACCTTGAACCCCCTTATTAATTTGTTTCAATGTAAATCAATAATATGGCAATATGTGCACATTCTTATGGATCAAGGTTCCTAAGTTGATTAAAAGTATATCTCGATATCAATTAAATCTATCATTTCATGTAACATTTATATGTTTTCATAGAAGATGCGAACATGAAAAGATGTATTAAAAACATTAGAAGATCTATAAAAATTATGCAATGCATAACTGTATATATTTATTCTCTATCGAACTTTATAATAATTGTTATAAATTGTTATTTATCCTATTGTGTAATGCCCCAAATTCTATTAACTCAAGGCGCTACTAAAGTCGAAATATCTTGTACATAAGTATTCTCAATAAACACAAAAATGCGTAAATTTTTTATTTTTAACTATAGCAAATTAGAACTAAATGAGGAAACGTCCTTTGAAAAATTTGCTCACATCCAAGTGTCAATACCAGATATAATAAGCAAAGTGCCAAAATTCGCAAAAATACTAACACTTGAGATTTAATTGACAAAATGGAATCCAACTATTAAAATACTTGTTTCAAAAATTTATAAATTAAATGATTTATTATTTAATCAAGATTGCCCCACTCATTGTCTTGCCTTGCCGAACTCCTTAACTTGAAAAGGTGGAAAAATATTGGGGTGAGCATAACGAATTATACTCAGTGGAGAAACAGGAATCAATCCAAGTTAAATCTAAATATGAAATCAAATTATGAATACAATACCAATACAACATATTGTAGAAATATGTTTTGTGGGACATCCCTAAGGACCTTATTACAATCGACCATATTACAATCCCGAACCTAATTACGGTCCCTGACAACATGTTATAAGCACTTAATAAATTATGTACTATGGGACAACCTCAAGGACCTACTTTCGATCCCGTGCCTATTTTCGGTCTCTGGCAACCTTTTCATATGTATAAACATTTTATCACAATCAAAATCAAACATCAAGAATTAACATGGACATAATAACCATAATTGCTTAAATGTAAACCCCACCTCAAAGTTTTGAAAATTTTCTTGAAATTGAACGAATGTGATGTTACCGTGCTTTAAACTTTTCCCGCGACCTCGTCTAGCAAGAACAAAATTAATATAATTTAGGATGCTAAGTGCTAATTAAAACTTTAAAGCTTTTAAGGACTTGATTGAACTTTTGAAAGTAAAGAAATGAGTAATTTTATAATTCTTTAAATCTTTAGAATCTAATTATCAAAATTAGAATATTTAGGGCCAATATGATAACATTAGAAAGTAATTTATACTTAATTTGAAAAATAATCAAACTTTAGGGATGAGGAAAGAGTAAAAATCAAATAGGGGACTAACTTAAACTTTTGGCCAAACTTTAGGATTTAAAAATGAATTTTCAATATTTAAAACCAACCCCCAATCCTCAAATCCCATTTTCACGCAGAGAGGGCTGTCCGTTTCGAAATCAAGAGAAATTCCAAATTTGGTTTTTACATTTTGGTGGTTTCCAATCAAAATTGAGGCAGGGGAAATGAAGTCTAATGTCAATGGAAGTTCGTGCGACGTTGTTCCAGCCGAGAGAGGGAAAATAGAGGTTGGGTTGTGTTCCGTTTGGGAAGGAAAGTTGCAGGTAATTTCGAGTTTTTCGAGCGTTCTTCTCTGCCCAGAAATTACAGTCACAAGAAGCAAGATACAGAGAGCAAGGATCGGAGTACATAGAGATTCCGTTTTTTCTTCCCCCCTCCCCTTTTTTTAATGAATATACTGTGAAGACACAGAGATTATGGAATTCCAAGGAAAACTAAAAATAAATTTCGAAAAGTTACCTGCACACAACTTAGAGCTTGTTTGGTAGGAATTTTTTGGGGAAAGAATTGATTTTGAATAGTGATATGATGGAAAATGTGTGGTTGAAAAAGAAGATAAGATTATTGATGTGATAGAAAATATTATTTTATTGAAGAATGTGTGGTTGAAAATGAGAATTGATTTATTGTAGAATTGAAGAATCCATACCAAACGGGGCCTTAAGTTATAAAATTTGCATTTTAAAATTCGGGTCGCTACAACCTCTCCCACTTAAATAAATTTCGTCCTCGAAATTAAACTTACTTGATTTGAAAATGTCTAGGTATTTAGCTAGAATCTCATCTTCTCTTTCCCAAGTTGCCTCTTCTCTACCATGTCTGCTCCATTGGACTTTAACTAAAGGAAAATCTTTATTCCTCAAGGTATGAACTTTCCTCTCAAGTATAACTTAGGAGTTTCCTCATATGTCATAACATCCAATGATTCATAACTAACAATGTGGTTCGGATCATGGACATGTTTCCTTAACATTGAGATGTGGAAAACATTATGTACTGCTGATAATTCTGGCAGTAAAGCCAACATATAGGCCACGTTTCCAACTCTTTCCAAGATTTCATAAGGTCCAATAAACATTGGTCTAAGTTTCCCTTTCCTTCCAAACCTTACCACACCTTTCATAAGAGTCACTTTAAGGAACACTTTTTCACCAATTTCAAATTATAGTTCCTTTCGTCTCTTCTCAGCATAAGACTTCTGTCTGTCTTGTACTGTTTTAATCATTTCTCTAATCTTCTCCACAGCATTTACAGTCTGTTCCACTATTTCTGGACCCAAAACTCTCTTCTCACCAACTTGATCCCAATGAATTGGTGATCAGCACTTTCGTCATAAAGAGTTTCATATGGTGTCATGCTAATGGTAGACTGGAAACTATTATTATATGCAAACTCAACCAATGGTAAATACATTTCCCAGTTACCACCAAGGTCTAAAACGCAATCTCTCAACATATCTTCTAAAGTCTGTATAGTTCTCTCTGACTGTCCATCTGTCTGTGGATGATATGCTGTACTGAATTTCAATCTAGTTCCCATAGCTAGATGCAGGCTTTTCCAGAACTTGGATGTAAATCTAGTATCCCTGTCTGACACTATAGAAACTGGTACACCGTGCAATCTTACAATTTCTCTGATGTACAACTGAGCATACTGGTCTAAACTGAAAATTATCTTTACTGATAGAAAATGAGCAAATTTTGTCAAACGATCAACTATGACCCATATAGCTTGATGACCTCTAGCTGATATAGGAAGTCCAATGGCAAAATCTATTACTATGTGTTCCCACTTCCATTCTGGGATCTCAAGTGGGTTCAACAATCCAGATGGACGTTGATATTCGGCTTTAACTTGTTGGCAAATCATGCACTTCTCAACAAACAAGCCAATTGATGTGAATTTTGAATCTGGATGAAGAATCCTCAATATCCTATGCAATTCGCCTTGATTACACGTTGTTAGTCATGTTTTTCGCCTCCAAAATATGTATATTATAGAGATTTTTAGGTTTAGAGCGGTTCTCCATATGTATTCTTTTGTTCTCTATTTGTAGGAGTCGAAATTGGTTAAAAATCACGTCCAAATTGGTTTTCAAAAGAATTCTAATCGAATAAGGAAAGTTGCCTTCGAGCGCGGATTTTTTTGTCTCTTCACATCAGTTTGTATTTTAATCATACATTTTTCTCCTGATATTCGATTGAGACGATTCAAGTTTGTTGGAAATATAACTCAAATGGCTACAACTTTGCTAGAAATAGAGTTTTTCCAATTCGAACGTTTACTATGCCAAACATGGGTCTCAATCTTCGACTAAAAATTTGAAATATATCTTGTGCGATTGTAAATTAACTTTGATAATATTTTGATTATATTCCATTCATTTTTTAATTCTAATTCCATCAAATTGTCTCCTAACAATTTTCAAAGTATCTTCTTGAGATTTGAATCAACCATTGAATATTTGTAAAGTAATCCACAAACTTTGGATTTCGCCATTTTTCGTTACATTTTGTTTCTTTTCTCCAATTATTCATCAAATATCGAGTTTTACCTACAAAATGCAATGTGACACAATTTAGGCCATATTTTGCCAAAAGAACAATAAAATTTTATAGTTTCAAGCCCCGAATAAGTATAGAAAATACACTTATCAAAAATCATAGAAAAACACAATGGAGCTAAAAGTAAATTTTTATTATTATCTTAAATTTTTCAAAAAGGAAAACAAAATAATAAAATTGCAACAAATATCTATAATCCGAAATATGTTCTCCTACTGAATTCCACAAACAATTCTTTCAACATCTATCTCGCATATGTTCCTTTTAGCATATCAATTATGAAAGTAAATTCAATTGAAATGGGTTACTACATGTTTTAGTCTAATTTCGAGGACTAAACTTATAATTTTTGAAAATTTTTAAATACTTCACATCACAAGTTCAAACTCCTAAACATAATAACTCATGGGAAATTTTATAACATGTACTGGATACAAACATTTCAAACTGCATCAATTATAGTAAAATTTCATTCTCATGTAACTTTTCGTTACAAACATTCAATTTCAGATGCAGTCATATAATAAATTCATGGTATCCAACAAATGAAAATTTTTAAACTTCATCAAATAAAATTTTCTAGACATTTTACCTTTTCAAAGTGGGCGTAGTGCGGGAAGAGCGGGTAGCATTCAAATTAAATACTATGCATTATCTCTTTTTTTTTTTGTAGAATTTTCACAAGTCTACAGAAAGGTAGACCTGCGCTCTGATACCATACTGTAACGCCCCAAATTCTATTCACTCAAGGCGCTACTAAAGTCAAAAAATCCTGTACAGAAGTATTCTCAATAAACGCAAAATGCGTAAATATTTTTTTTTAACTATAGCAAATTAGAACGAAATGCGGAAACGTCATTTGAATAATTTGCTCACTTCCAAGTGTCAATACCAAATATAATAAGTAAAGTGCCAAAATTCGCAAAAATACTAACACTTGATATTTAATTGACAAAATGGAATCCAACTATTAAAATACTTGTTTCAAAAATTTATAAATTAAATGGTCTATTATTTAATCAAGAATGCCTTACTCATTGCATTGCCTTACCAAGCTCCTTAACCTGAAAAAGGTGGAAAAATATTGGAGCGAACATAACGAATTATACTCAATGGAGAAACAGGAATCAGTCCAAATTAAATCTAAACATGAAATCAAATTATGAATACAATACCAATACAACATATTGTAGAAATATGTTATGTGGGACATCCCCAAGGACCCAGTTACGATCACGGACCTATTTACGGTCCATGACAACATGCTATAAGCACTTAACAAATTATGCAATGTGGGACAACCCCAAGGACCCACTTTCGATTCCAAACCTATTTACAGTCGCTGACAACTTTTACACATGTATAAGCATTTTATCACAATCAAAATCATACATCAAGAATTAACATGGACATAATAATCATAATTGCTTAAATGTAAACCCCACCTCATAGTCTTGAAAATTTTCTTGAAATTGAACGAATGTGATGTTACCGTGTTTTAAACTTTTCCCGCGATCTCGTCTAGCAAGAACAAAATTAATATAATTTAGGATGCTAAGTGCTAATTAAAACTTTAAAACTTTTAGGGACTTGATTGAACTTTTGAAAGTAAAGAAATGAGTAATTTTATAATTCTTTAAATCGTTAGAATCTAATTATCAAAATTAGAATATTTAGTGCCAATATGATAACATTAGAAAGTAATTTATATTTGATTTGAAGAATAATCAAACTTTAGGGATGAGGAAAGAGTAAAATCAAATAGGGGACTAACTTAAACTTTTGGCCAAATTTTAGGATTTAAAATGAATTTTCAATATTTAAAACCAACCCCCCATCCCCAAATCCCATTTTCACGCAGAGAGGGCTGTCCGTTTCGAAATCAAGAGAAATTCCAAATTTGATTTTTACATTTTGGTGGTTTCCAATCAAAATTGAGGCCGGGGGAAGGAAGTCTAATGTCAATGGAGGTTCGTGCGACGTTATTCCAGTCGAGAGAGGGAAAATAGAGGTTGGTTGTGTTTTGTTTGGGAAGAAAAGTTGCAGGTAATTTCGGGTTTTTCGAGTGTTCTTCTCTGCCAATAAATTTTAGTCACAAGAAGCAAGATATGAAGAGCAAGGATCGGAGTATGGCATTAAACATAGAGATTTCGTTTTTTCTTCCCCCCAACCCCCCCCCCCCCAACACCCTTTTTTTTAATGAATATACTGTGAAGACACGGAGATTATGGAATTCCAAGGAAAACTGAAAATAAATTTCGAAAAGTTACCTGCACAAATTTTTTTTGCCAATGATGGTTTACTGGTTCGAGATTGCAGATTGAAATTGAAGAAACTGGTGCATTGTGTTAATATCGATTAGAAGATGTTGATGACGAAATCAAAGTAAAATAATTGTTCCAATGTTGAGTGATTTATCTAGTTGAAATGCTCAGATTTCTTGGGAGGTTTTGTAATCGTGAGTGAATTCTTTTCTTTTTTGAATGTGGAATTGATTGGTTTTTTTATTTTTTTTTTTGGTTTTGACACTGTTGAGCCCTACAAACCTATGCTTCAAAATTTGGACAATTGATTTGGGCTGATAATGGACTTAAACTTGGGCCGAATAGGAATATTGGAAGAGGAGAAATTTAAAATAGATGTTGGGTATAAAATTCGACCCGACAAGAAAATATTGAATTTTCAAGATTAAAAATCATTTTGAATTCTTATATTAAATGTCTTGCTAGACAACTCAACGGACGTAAAATAAATTCTAAAATTTGACGGAAATGTTGTAGCGATACAAGTTAAGTTATAAAATTTGCATTTTAAAATTCGGGTCGCTACATATTGTTTCTCTCGAAATCAACAAATTTCGCAATCAATCCAATTAGTGATCAAGTAATTGAAAAGTCATTAAATCATATATCAATTACCCAAGAATAAACACACATTGAATATCAAATCATTGAATTTATATAAAAAACTTTATAATGAGGGTTCATCAATATCTTAGTAATCGAAAAACTAGCCTAACATTACAAAATTACAAGAAATCATAATTAATTTATAAAACATCATCCGTATTTTGATTAATTGAAAATTAGGAGGATGAATCTTGAAATATCTCCAATGATTTCTTAATGAATTCCAGTTGTGCTTTCCCTTCATTGTTCAAAAAACCAAGCTTTGATCGTCATGAATTGATCCTTGTAATTACCTTGCGATTTTGCTCAAAAGATTGATGATTTTGGCTATCTTTGATGTGATAAATAATGAAATATATGTGGGAGAGCTTTCTCTAAATGAAATGCCCACGTTCAGTATTTTTTAAAGGTTGAAAATATATAAAAAATCGTGCAATATTGGTTTCCAAATAGAATTTTGAATGAAAAATGAAACAACCCGCGTTCGCCGGACCGCCCAAGCAAAACCCGGGCCAGTGCCCAGGCATATTTTTCAGCCACTGTTTTTTATTTCTCAATCAGGGCTGTCACCCAATTATACAAGTTTTCAAACTCCGTGTTTTGGTCTCCAAATTCGATTCTTGTTTCTTTTAAGTCATTTTCTCTTGCAATTTCGATACTTTAATTTCTAATTGCATCCAATTGAACCCTGTAGCATCTTCAATCTTCATTTTGACGTTTGAATCAACTATTAGAATGTTGAAATTTAGTCCCTATATTTTGGATTTCGCCATTCTTCCCTAATTTTTGCTTCTTTCTTTCAATTCCTCTTCCATTCATCGAGTTTCGCCTAATAAACAAAATATACAATGAATTATGCCCTAATTAATCAAAATAATTTCAAATTATCCATATTTAAAGGTTCAAATAAGTGTATAAAATATACTTATCAAACACCCTGAATACAAGTGTAAGTAGTTAAAGTCAAGTAGTTAGCCCATATTTTCAAAGCAAATTGTATATAACTTCATAGATATCCATATTGAAATCTAATTGGAACTTTTCAAACTCGATTTGTTCATAAATGATGATTTAGAAGTTACAATACGTAGTATCTAGACGTAGAGTAAAGAAACATGAGAAATTTTTGTAAACATCGATCAAGCTATACGCGGTCAAAATTTTGGTTGCAAAATTCGAGCCCATGAATAAGTTCTCAAGACTATAGACATATTCCCAGCTTGATTTTGTATCAATATTATCAAAATTTTAAACGTATCCTGTGATTGATATATATGTAGATTTAAGGGAATGATCCATGCCTTCCTTTAATAGTCATCTATGAAGCATAACAAATGCACGTTTTCTCCACTTCTTGTGTGTTTTGAAAGAAAGAGATTAGTAGATTGAACTTATAAGGGGGGTGTATTCAATTGGGACTTTTAGAGACTTTTGGAGACTTTTTAAAATGGATGACTTTTGGAGACTTTGTGAACTTTCAAGTGATTTAGATGGATTTGGTAAGATTTTAGTAAAAGTTTTCCATGGACTTTTGGAGACTTTTGGAGATTTTCACTAAAAACTTTTGGAGACTTTTATTTTTTTAAAAAAAATATTAAACATATATAACGTAATATTTTAAACAAATTTTTTGAGAAA
The DNA here is from genome assembly GCA_035079005.1 of Fraxinus americana. Taxonomy (NCBI): domain Eukaryota; kingdom Viridiplantae; phylum Streptophyta; class Magnoliopsida; order Lamiales; family Oleaceae; genus Fraxinus; species Fraxinus americana. Next base: position 17,105,181 of record CM068708.1, on the reverse strand, counting down.
TCTCTCGTGGGAGGAGAGATTTGTTTTGAGAATTTTCCTTTGTATTTTCTAACAAAAAGTCTCCAGAAATCTCACAACTTATAAAGTCTCCAAAAGTCATTCTCAGTTGAATACCCCGTAACTTATAGAGAGTCTCCAAAAGTTTCAATTGAATACCCCGTGACTTTTAGAGACTTTTTAAAAGTCTCTAAAAGTCTCAATTGAATACACACAAACTTTCAGAGAGTCTCCAAAAGTCTCAATTGAATACCCCTAAACTTTTCAAGTCTCCAAAAGTCTCTAAAAATCTCAATTGAATACACCCCCTATTGCCGGAATTGTTCTCGAAGAGATTAGTCTTATATGTTTTTCACAAAAAAAAAAAAAAATTATATATATATATCCTTGAATATTCATCTATCAAAATTTTAAAAAAAAAACATGTTTCTTTATGTTCCTATAACACACTCGAATTACCTATATATCTACTTAGCCAAGAGCAAGTGATGTAATTTTTTCACTTTCAAAAAACCGCAAAGGAAAATAATAATCAGTAGGCTGAATGCAACGATAGATTCGTTGTCTCGAATTATTGTTTTCTTAGTTGTTTTATCAAATTATTTTGACACCTCAATACATCACCTTCTTATCTTCATAACAAATGAGAAGATGTCAAGATATAATATGTCGAGATGTCAAAATTTGTGTTGACATCCTTCCATTTATTATGGAGAGGTGATCTGCCAATTTATTAAAAATATATTCGTGGAAGAACCAAGAGGACGATAATTTCAGGACAACATAGCTGAACTTGACCTAATACACAACTTTTTATAATGGGGTGAGATAGAAATGGGGAAAGGAAAATATTTATTGAAACGTGCAGTAAATTTTGTGAAATGTTATGCAAGTACTACTGTGGATTATTGAAACACGTGAGAGAAATTATGAAATATTGAAAGAACAAAATAAACATAGTATGCCCCCGTTTGGCATCCATTAATTTCTCATTCTCATTCTCATTCTCATTCTCATTCTCATTCTTCATTTCAACCACACATTCTTCAAATAAAATAATATTACACACAAATCAAAAACTTTTCGTCACTTTTCCACCACACATTCTCACATCAATTACTATTCCAAAATTTCTATTCTCCTCAAAATTAGATTCAAACACACCCTATATTGGATCCAGCCAGATGTTGACCTGGACAAACCATAAGGTTACTGGGTCACTGATGAATGAACGCAGAACCGTACGCAGACATTTTGGGTTAGGGGGCACAATCAAACCCATATACAAATCGAATACTTTTTTTTTTGAATGATTCTCCTTAGCTCGAGAAAATGCAGATTTACATTTTTAAAAAAAACATTTCTTCATTAATATTTTGCTCATAATTTTTATCAATTTGATTTTGAACGGTCATTTTATTAATATTTTGCTTATCACAAGAAAATACATATTTACGTTTAAAAAAATTATAGTGCATTTGACACAAATAATCAATTCAAGTAATCGAAACAAAAAATATATAACAAATATTCAATACTAATAGTCAATCAAATAAAAACATAATTCATTAAATATAAGTCAAAATGGATATAATCAGTTCAGACACATTCTATATACACAATTTGATAGGAGAAAATGCCAATTTAGGTTTTAATTAGTTAAAAATTTGATTGAAAAGCGAAGATGTGTAGTATATGTGATAATTTGTAGAGAAACTATAGACAGTTTTTTTTTTTATTATTAAAAAAAAAATAGAAGGGTTAAGTTTAGTTAAAAGTGCTTGAGGGAGAGAGCAAGAAAAAAAAATCAAAATTATTTTAATTTTGCCCCTATTTGATGGGGATTAAAATCATATTTTTAGTAAATTCTAATAAAAGTTAAAAAGTTATGAATTCCATGAAATATGTTGTTAAAATTAACTCTTAACTTTTATTTAGATTTCAATCGATACGAAACATGACTTTATAAAAAAAACTCAAAAGTTGAAAGGTCACGTGACCCCAGGACCCCTGGGTCGGCTAGTGAATGCGCTGGTCAATGCTAAACGTTAAATTCAAATTTTATTTTTATACAAATTTTTGATAAAAAAAATGTATGTCAAAATATTTTGTGTAGATATCATACTCATTGAAAGTAAGAGTATATTGATATTTTCTAACTAATATAATTTTTTTTGTCTGCTGTTAATGTTATTAGTGTTGTAGGAATTTTACCTTGATACGATTTTAGCTCCCATATTAAGTGCATGTTTGATAAAATTTTGTTAAAATTAAATTTTAATGGTATTTAGCCCATATTGTCTATATCTTTTAATATTAGTGAAAATTATATAAATCCAGGTTTTTTAAAATACAAGTGCAAAAATCAGTGTGGGAAGTTTTTTATTCAAACTTCAGGTTTTTTTTTTTTAATTAAAATTTAAATATTGTAATTATCGAGAATAATCAGCGGTTTATCTACAGTTTCTGTGGCGGGTTCCTTAATTTTCGTATTTCAAACCTCCATTAACACCACTTCCATAAAATCAGTTCATCTCTTTCTTTATCTCTCTATCTCTCTTCACCACTACTCCTTCACCACTACTTCACGCAGAAATCCCCAATTCCATGCTTCATAAAAATCTTCCCACCAAGACTCCATTTCGATTTCAGGTTCCATCGTTCAAAATTTGAGAGTATATAACATTTCACTCATTGTGTTGTGAATAAAAATTGAATTGAAATGGGTAAACCAAAGGGTGCAGAAAGCGTTGGTAATGTCAAAGGCACTAGTGCAAAAAGAAGAAGCAAGAGGAAGTCAGAGGCGAGCCTGGAAAAAAGGCCACCGAAAAAGCACGCAGCTCATGTGACCGCGCGAAAAGGGAAATCAAAAAAGGTTTTTTCAATTTTTCGGTATTGTGTAACAATTGTAGCGATGCATTAGTAGAAGAATAGTTGTTTTTGAAGTATTGATCACGCATTTGACATATGTGACCAATTTTCGTCTGTAATTGTTGGATTAGGGTTTTGGGTACCATTAATATGGCGTTAAGGAATTGATTGTTTTTTTTACAGTATGTGACCTCATGAAATTAATGTGACCAAGATTTTTGAAGTCTGTGAGTTAAGATTCATCATGTGTCCAAGATGTCCCGTGTCTGTGACCGTATAAGTCACCATCTGTCCTAAGTTTCACAGGTCGTTGACCTCATGATTCTGTATGTGAATAATAATCTATAAAAGTATGGATTAGTGATGCAAACGTAGTTTAACAGTTGTTTTTGAAGTATTTATCATGCATTTGACATCTGTGACCAATATTTGTCTGTTATTGCTGGAAATTGATTGTTTTTTGAAGTATGTGACCTCATAAGGATTAATGTGACCAAGATTTGTGAACTCTATGACCTAAGATTCATCATATGTCCAAGATGTCTCGTGTCTGTGACCTTATGAGTGATCATCTGTCCAAAGTTTCCCAAGTCTGTGACCTTAAGTCTGTCATTCTATATTCTTATTGTAGGTTTGGAAATTCGTTATACCAGAGAAGAGCTGGTTCCCAGGAAAGATAACGACCTCAGTGAGTAAGGGTGTTCTTACCACTATTCAAACGAACTTAAGCGAAAGACAAAAACGTATAATGATGGGAACCTGCTTTGCCCATTTCCTGGAGTGCCATGAAATTGTGATACAACCACAGTTGATTCACTACTTTCTCTTGAGGCAGGTTATTCAATCGAATGCGGAAGAAATGTGGTTTTATGTGGCAGGGCGATATGTCAGATTCTCTATATCCGAGTTTTGTCTAGTCACAGGACTGAGATGTGATGGAGACAGTGACACACAGGTGTTTGAGGATAGACCGTCACAGATGAAGACAAAGTACTTTGCTCAAGTAGATAGTATAACACACGAAGATGTGAAGTCCACATTTTTATCAGCCTGCCAAATGCCGGATTTGGATCTCGTTGAAGCTCTTCCAGATAATGATATTGCTATGATGGGAATTTTGTATTTCATTACCGCTTATCTTTTCGCTAGAGATTACAAGAAGGTGGTTGACCACTATTTGTTTGTTCTCGTTGAGGACTTCTCCGCATTGAACCGGTTCCCATGGGGCAAATTACTATTTGATATTACTTTGGGTGCATTGAGGGATGGACTGAGTAGGAGGATAACACACTACAGGCTACGAGGTATGCTGCTAGCCTTTCAAGTATGGATCTACGAGACATTTCCTAGTTTAGATGGAATTGTTGTGACACGTATATCAAGGATGTATCCCCGAATCAAAAACTGGACCACACAGGAGCAACCATCTGCTACCAAGTTGGAGGGAACCGAATGCTTCACCAACCCTAATGTAAATCTTCAGTCAATTTTTAACTGCGATATAGTGAATTGTTGATATTTCTTTAACTCTACTAATACATATTGTTAAATAGATGAAAATTTGTGACCTCGAACCATCAGAAATTGAAATAGCTATGTCATACATGGATGGTGTCCACTACAACAAGCCAAATCAACCGGAGTTTTCCCGTGGATCCAGCAGTAAGAAGAGTAACATAGAGAAGTCGGCTGACCGTGCTGGGACGAGTGGAAACTCACTGATACTGCTAGCAGATGCTAGTATTGGCCAGGATCGAGTCACCGACGATGATGATGACTTTGTAGATCCTCCACCAAGATGTCAGGAGTCATCTCCTTATGGAAAACCCCATACTGATGAAGGCACGTCAGCTGCCCCTTGTTCTCCAAATGAACCACCATCTGAAGGGACACACTTGGGTGATGTAAGTCAGATATTTAGTCACATTTCATTATTTTCAGGTCACATGTCACTCATTTGTGGTCACATATATTTATTTAATGCTCACAGTTCACTATTACAGGTCACATATCGGTAATGCATGGTCACATATACATATTTGAAGGTCACGGTTAATTGTATGTTCTTTTATGTTTTCAGGTTTTTGAGGAATTGACTGAGCAAATCTCTGATCTCAAGTCAAGTAATAAAGTGTTGACATTAGAGATTGATGCCATCAAGTCACAGATGTCAATTCTCAACGCTGAGCGACAAAAAATTGGATGACGCCGTCCATGTTCAAGGACAAATAATTTATGACTTGTTAGAGATTCGGACAAACATGCAATTTGTCCGAATACGATTGACGGCAATGATTTCGAGTTCAATGGATGAGATTATAAGGCGGTTTAATGAAAAAACAAGTTATCATGCTGATGGAGCAGGAGACAAAGGAACTCAGGCTGCTGGAGGACCCGATAAGACAGAGGAGGTACATGAAATGTTCACACTTTATTTCAATGACAATGGTTACATTTGACATGTCACACTTTTTGTAATTTAAAATACAGGTGGAAAATGTGGAACCATTGGTGGATAGGAAAGGGAAGGAGAAGATGTACTCGAGCGATGATATTGTCCTTCCCTATAGTCTTGAACCACCTTCATTTGATTTGGGAATCGAATATTCACAACCTGATGTTTTACATTCTGAAGACATTCAGAAGCAAGCAGATGCTGTCATTGCTGATGTGGTGATGCAACAAAAAATGTTGTCACAGAGGTACTTACAAACTCATTTGTGGTCTGATAAATTTATTTCCCACTCACATTTCACTATTACAGGTCACATATCGTTAATGCATGGTCACATATACATATTTGAAGGTCACAGTTAATTGTATGTTCTTTTATGTTTTCAGGTTTGTGAGGAATTGACTGAGCAAATCCCTGCAGATGCTGTCATTGCTGATGTGGTGACAGCAACAAAAAATGTTGTCATAGAGGTACTTACAAACTCATTTGTGGTCTGATAAATTTATTTCCCACTCACATTTCACTATTACAGGTCACATATCGTTAATGCATGGTCACATATACATATTTGAAGGTCACAGTTAATTGTATGTTCTTTTATGTTTTCAGGTTTGTGAGGAATTGACTGAGCAAATCCCTACAGATGCCGTCATTGCTGATGTGGTGACAGTAACAAAAAATGTTGTCACAGAGGTACTTACAAACTCATTTTTTTGTACTATACTGGACACATAACACACATAGGTCATGAACAATTAGCTTTCAGATGTCACATATCACACATGCTTAAAAACACGTTCGTGACTAATATGTGACTTGTACAACAATACACAGGTGTCACCTACTTCCGAACCAACTTCTTCATTACCAATTAAGCGAGTTTCGAGGCCTGCGAGGATATTGCGATCTCCTTTCGTAGTAGGGGAAAGGAATTTATTCAAGCATGATGACAGTGTAGTTGTTTTTGAAACTTACAAAGACAATGTCGAAGAAGCTGATAGATCGGCATTCTTGGGCTGGTTCCAGAGAGGGTACAAGCCAAAAAACAGGTATGTGAATGTTACTTAACATCCCATAGTATCAAAGCAACTTAATGTTCAATGTTTGGATTCAGGAAAAAGTTTAACGAGCAGGACGACATAATCAAACCCGCATTCATTATCGGTTCATTCCCAGTCGGTCACAAGACATGGTTCCATGAGCTTATAGACGAGGAAACATCTTTAAGCAGTGCGGTACGGTTGCACTTACGCATTCTTTTCAGTCACATTTAAATCTTATCACACATCTACCACCTCATGCATACACATCATTCAATCTGTAGTCAACCAGTGGTCACAGACAATCGGAACTTTCATGCCAACATGTCACATATCAAACTCGAATTAAGTCACAACGTGATCTTCATTGTAACTATTTCATGTCATATCTAATCTTTCCATTTCTGTTGAAACAGTACATGGATGCGTGCTTCTATTACATTCGTCAGCTGGTAAAATTTGGGAAGAAAATAGATATGAGAGCTACAACGACAAACACTTGGTTCCAGAATAAGATAAAAGAGTTGTACCCTACTTTTCTAAAGGATCCTAATGTTCTGATGTCGGAGTCCAGCCTGACTGATGTCGTAATAGGTCACAGCATACCTCTAAGCACACCTTGGGCCGATGTTGATTATGTGTTCATGCCAATCCTGCAAACCAATAAAGCTCACTGGATGTTCGGTATGCTAATATTTAGATGCCATACGTTGACGATATTCAATTCGGCTGGTAAAAGTTATCACGACTGGAAGGTCCTACAAGGTATTGAGCCATATGTGAAAATATTGCTTGCTCTAATGAATGCAATGGGTATTTCAAAAAAGGACCCTGATTACAATGAATCCGAATGCATGGAATTGAAGGTGATTGTCGATAGTACCCTACCTCAGCAGACAAATGGGTACGTATGTGACAATTCATACATGTTTAACTTGTAAAACAAACACACCTAACATAATGTGTTGTGTTGTTTTGCAGTCACGATTGTGGGATATTTGTTATTTTGTACGCCTTATATATCCTCCGTAGCGGCAGAAGTTCCATGCCGCATAAATTTGATATCAGCAAGTGTAGATTGGATATTGCCTCACTCCTATACAAACACAGAGAGAGTTACGTGAAGAAGGCAAAGCAGGCTACGAAAGAGGAGGGGATAGTTATAGAATGAGTATTGGAACGAGATTTGTAAATGAATTTTATGACCTGCAGATTGTACCTTTTCGTATTTTGGCTATAATACTTTGAAATTACTATATTGAAAACTGCCACATGTTTCAATTTGTAATCTGTTGTCTTTTATTACGTTTATGTTGATACCTGTTTCATGTATTGTGCATACGTGAATGTGAGTTACAAGTCACAGGTCACATTGTGAATGTGAAATCAAGGTCACATATGCATTCTTGACACCACAAGTCACAGTTACTTGTGTACCTGAGTTCAGAATGCATATGCCGTTATGAATTCACAATTTCGTTAGGAAATGTAGGTCATATATCAATGTTTGGCCCCACACGTGACTGGCATGTTTGAAATTATTTTGAAAGATAGATGTGGATGTGCAAGACATGTCACAGATTATTGTTGTATATGTGAAAAATAGGTCATATATTCTTACTTGATACAACAGGTCACAGGCATGTTTAGAACTACTAAAAGTAGGTCACATATACTTCCATTGACACCATATGAATTCAGGTTACACATACAGTGAGTTTATGACAAGCATGTCACATATACCTGCTTTGGAGCACAGGTCACAGATGAGGGTGAGTTCGTGTTAATCAGGTCACATATATTTGTTTTAAAGCTCAGGTCACATAGCAAAAAAGAATAAGCATTTGCGACAATGTGGTCACATAGATTTCACTGTGTAATTCACACCGCACTTTTAACACACCAAAACACATTTACACAATATTAAATGTGACCTTCAATGATGATTTTGATGTTTGATATTCAAAGAAATGTTTCAAATAAGATAATGTCATATAACATTTGTTGAATCTGTATCCTCTATTTATTGTTTCCGATTACAGAGTGTTATTCTCCCTATCTTCTCAATGCAATGGCATCAAACTTGAGCATCTCCTGCGGTTGTGACCATGTCCACCACAACGACCACATCTCACTTTTGGTTTCCCTTCTCTAGATGATCTCTTCCTCTTCTCAGTTGGTCTACCAGAACTTCGTTTCTGGTTTGGAGCTAAGACAACTTCATATTGCACGTCATCAGACACTTTCCATTCGTCTGGATTTCCAACAGGATATATAGAATCTTCATACGCATTCACATTTGCATTTCTTGTGTAATAATAAGAACAGTAAGCATATGGATCCCTCTTTGTATTTGCAATTACGGCCAAGGCGTGCGGGCATGGTAACAAATCGACATGTAGCATCCTGCACGTGCAAGTACGTTGTTCAATATCAACAAAAAAGGTGGACTTTTCATCGCTGACAGAGAACTCTGACTGGTTGGAAGGAAATACCTACGAGAAAGCAAAATCAAGAAATAAGTTGTGAATACAAGCAGCAAAATAAGAAATCTTATACTTGATGTCGGAGTATAAGACATGTCACAGATTATTGTTTTATGTGAAAAATAGGTCATATATCCTTACTTGATACAACATGTCACAGGCATGTTTAGAACTACTAAAAGTAGGTCACAAATACTTCCATTGACACCATATGAATTTAGGTCACACATACAGTGAGTTTATGACAAGCATGTCACATATACCTGCTTTGGAGCACAGGTCACAGATGAGGGTGAGTTTGTGTTAATCAGGTCACATATATTTGTTTTAAAGCCCAGGTCACATAGCAAAAAAGAATAAGCATTTGCGACAATGTGGTCACATAGATTTCACTGTGTAATTTACACCGCACTTTTAATTCGGTTCAGGTTACATATACAAGATCAGACACATACATATCCTATCACACTCTGTATTCAAGGTCACAGACATATGTTTTTGGCCACATATGGGTTTAGGTCACAGGCACTTACGTAGAGGATAAAATGCATTCTATCTAGCTCAAATATACAAGATTCATGCACACACATATGTTGTCACATTAAAAATATGTTTTCACAGTGTACATTCCAGATCACATGCATTTAGACATGTCACATTCATAAATATCAGCAGTAAAGTAAATAAGCTACCCTGAAGTAGAGGTGTCAATCCGGGTGGTCCGGGCCGGGTCGGCCCGCCAACATGTGAGCCCGGTAACGGCCCGCGTGAAAAAAAGCCCGTCCGCTGCGGGTTCCGGGCCGGTTACGGGTCGGCCCACAAATTTGGACTACAACCCAGGCCAGCCCGCTGACCCATCCGGGTCGAGCCCATGCGGGTCACGGGTCGCGTGGGTCGCGGTTCGTTCCGATTTGGCCCGTATGATTGTATAAATAAAAGTATAAAAATATAGAATTTTTCCGGTTTGGCCCATATGGAGAGCAACTATCATTGAAAATAGGATTTTGAGAAGAAGAATCGCGAGAATCCATAATATAGTAGGATTAAAAAAATTAGTAGTGACTAGTGAGAATCGAGAAGAAAGAAATATAATCAAGATGATGATGATATTTGCAATTGAATAATTGTAATTGTAGTAAGGTAGTATGAACTATGAAGTATAAATGTATAATAACTAATGAGAGGGTATTGTAAAAATAAATGTAAGAATAAATTGGAATTTATCGATGAAGGGGATGATATTACTGTTAGAAAATTTATATTACCATTAGTTAAAATTAAAAAAAAAAAAAATTGACCATGCAGCAAGCTACGCCTTTTTTTGAATTTTTTTTATTTTTATTTTTTCAAATTTTTTTGTTTTGCTCTCCCCCCTCCCCCCCCCGCCCCCCTTTTTTTAATTTTTGTTTTATTTTTTTTTTTCAATTTTTTTTTACGGGTCGCGGGTTAACCGCGGCCCGTGGGGGTGCAACCCGTGAAGCCCGCGAGTTACACCTCTTTGGCCCGTGAACCGCCCGCACGGGTCACGGGTCGGCCCGCGGTCCCGGTTTTCACGGGCCGGTTTTCCCGGGTCATGGCCGGCCCGTTCGTCTTGACACCTCTACCCTGAAGTTCCTTAACTCTACACTCATTCTCCTCATTTCGTTCTCATACTTGGTGGACAACGTCGTGAACGTTCCATGCACGTCGTCTCTATGTTTACAGAACCAATTTTGTACAGTCTGTCGCAATGACTCCAGTAAAGATACAATGGGGTAATTTTTCCCTGCCTTTGTGACCGCGTTGACCGATTCTACAATGTTTGATGTCATTGTGGAATATCTGTTAGTCGGCATATGGATTCGTGACCACTTTTCAGGTCCAACATCAGCCTGCAAAATGTATACCATAAATTAAAACTATATAATTGACATGTGACCGTTTTTTATATATGTGACAATGTATTCGGATGTAATTCAATACCAGATATCCACGACTCTTCTCATTCATTGTGTCCAGACGTCTCATGTTATATTCAAATTCTTCCAACGTGTAAGCGCGGACAGCTGAGTTGAAAGTATGTGTAATATTCTGTCCTGATTTTCCAAAATATGACTTCAAATTTTGCAACAAATAATACGAGCAAATACCATGATATGTTCCCAGATAAACATGCTCTATTGCATTCTTTATATTGGTATGACGATTGACACAAAACACATTCCTTCTCTGTGACCATATGCCTTTTTCAGGTTCTCCAAAAACCATATCCAAGATTTGTCGTTCTCATTATCCCCAATTCCAAAAGTAAAAACGAATATGCTATTATTTGCATCCTGTGTACATGCTGTGAAAAGGGTACCGCCGTAGTGACCATTCAAGTACGTACCGTCGACCACGATAACAGGCCGACAATGCTTCCATCCACGTATTGATGCGCCAAGTGCCATAAAACAATACTTGAATCTACTGTGACTATCAACCTCCAACTACGTGGATCGTACTGTGATTATTTTGTCGGAGCACGTGGAAGAAGCTTGGTATCTTACCAAATGAATCGGTTGGATCACCCCTAACCATCTTCAAGGTATGCTCGCGGGATCTCCATGCTTTTGAATAATTCAAATAAACACCGTAAGTCTGCAACATGTTACTACATATATCCTTCGGTGTATATATGGTACTGGATGATGTGTACTTATACTTGATGCTAGAAGACACAAATGTAGTTGATACTTGCCTGTGTGACCCCAACACGACATTCGATGCACATGTGTGACTACCCACCTTTCGAATCTTAAATAGATTTGTTTTACCCCATTTTGACGATCTACAAATCCAGCTACAACCTTCTTGTGAACACCTCACAACATATTCTTTCTTGTCAGACCGTTCAACCATAAACTCAAACATGTTACGTATGGCAAAAGCGATAGGCTCAATTTTAAAATTTCTTTATCCCGAAAATCCTTCCTTCTTCGACCTCTCTAGCATCTCGAGACATAACTGTGATTTCGTTGTCCCAAATGTAACCTGATTTTTCAATTGCTGCTCTGCATATGTCTGTCGCCATATCCTGCAATGTACAAAGCTCACCACTAGTAGAAGGGTTAATCGGAACCGTATTAGAAGGTTTTTCTACTTCTGCAGCAGTCACATCAACAATTACTGGGTATTTAGCAGGTTCGCGGTCCATTTCCTTCAGCAGAAGGTATGATTGCACATTTTTGTCATTTTTTATCGAGAATGCCGGCAAATTATCATTCAGTACATACGTCAATGACACTGCCACCCTCATCGGATCAAAACTAAACTCTGTCATAACCGTGTCAACAAGGTTTACATAATTGCATCTACGGTCTACCAAAGCCAATGACGATTGAGCTCCATGCAACAGACATACATGCAAATACACCATTTCTGCGACTTCAAATTCATCAGTTAATAAAGGCATTCATGATTTAAAATGAAGGCACATCTCCAAACAAGTCACATATGACAAAAAATTGAAGGTGACATTGGGAGCCGCACAGGTCACGTTCATCTACAACCATTATCTATTTGGGTGATGTGACATTATGGTCACATTCTCTAGCAGACTTTCAATATTTGCAGGTCACAGGATTATCATGCATTGTAAGAGATAGTTATTATCATGTCACGGTTCTTATGTGTTCACAGTTTGGTCACATTTTGTTGCTTGCTAGTTCTTAGTTGTTCAGTCACGGTCACATATGTTTTCTCACTTCACAAATCAACAAAAACAGGTCACAGGACGATCACGTATGGTAAATAATATCTAGTATCAGGTCACAGAAAATTAATTCAATAAATCTGAGAACTCACATTAATCACATTTCAATATTTTCAGGTTACGGGCCGATCATGCATTGTAAGAGATAGCTATTATCATGTCACGGTTCTTATGTGTTCACAGTGTGGTCACATTTTGTTGCTTGCTAGTTCTTAGTTGTTCAGTCACGGTCACATACGTTTTCTCACTTCACAAATCAACAAAAACAGGTCACAGGACGATCACGCATGGTAAATAATATCTAGTATCAGGTCACAGAAAATTAATTCAGTAAATCTGAGAACTCACATTAATCACATTTCAATATTTGCAGGTCACGGGCCGATCATGTATTGTAAGAGATAGCTATTATCATGTCACAGTTCTTATGTGTTCACAGTTTGGTCACATTTTGTTGCTTGCTAGTTCTTAGTTGTTCAGTCACGGTCACATACGTTTTCTTACTTCACAAATCAACAAAAACAGGTCATAGGACGATCACGCATGGTAAATAATATCTAGTATCAGGTAATAGAATGTTAATTCAGTAAACCATTCGAACTCACATTAATCACATATACGGATATGATGTAATAAGGTGAATAGAATTTACGCAACGTGTGACTTACGTTTTTGGCCGGACACAATCAGCTATTACGTGACCAGAATTGGATTTTGTGGATGAAATCGTTCAATGTGAGTGAAATCGTTCAATATACGTGACCGGAACTGGATTTCCAAATCTGTGACGCGAAGCATGAATGTGGGTGAAATCGTTCAGTCTATGTTCAAAATCAACGAAACAAATCACCTGTTTCTGGTTTCCGGCGGCGAAAATAGGTTACAGTGCCTTGAAATTATGAATTTCAGACCTCAATTTAAGTTTTGGAAATTTCGAATGTAGTGAGAGAGAGTCCTGATATGAAAGGAAAGAGAAATCTATATATAAAAGGAATATATATATATATACCTGAATTCTGAATTTATAAAATAGGCACCTGAATTTTGATTTTTTCCCTTAATATTATTGTAGAAAACATCTATACCTTCTATTTTTGGAATTTTCACATTTAATTACACATTTGATTGTGCAAAACATCATTTTCATCCAATTTTTCAACAAAAACTCTAAAATGACGAATATATCCTCATATTTAAATAAAAGAAAAATAAAGAACTAATTCCAACCACAATCTCTAATTTTTTTTTAAAAAAGTTCAAACGAATCCCAAAAAAATTATTAAAAATTTTGAAAAAAAAAATAATTGTCTTTCTTTTTTTCCCCTACTCCTCCACCACCACCACCATCACCGAGATGGAGATTACATTCCATAATTGTCAACAAATGTTCATCTAGGGAAGACGATTGACATAAGAAAAGAGGGCAGACACAAAAATCAAGGACAAAAAGAGGGATATACAACAATGAATGTATAATTTCTTGTCATGTGAATAGAGAATCATCACTGGCTACTCAAGAAGGCATATATAAACCTTCATTGAATTTCTTTATTGGAAGCAAAAATATATTAAAGCAATAAATGTATGAACCAGTGGATTTATACGTTCATTAGTGATTATTCAAATATAATCTCGATGCCTAAAAGATTGGTACACTAAATATTTAATATAGATGACTTTGGTATTTTTGTATTTGTTGTCTTTGCTTATTTAAAAATACAAGGGGCATAGCCTCATAATAACTCTTTGGACATCAATCATCATCATAAATAAGATGTGTTAATTAATGGAAAATTGAAGATAAGGGTGTGATAAAAAAATCGGGTGTATAAGTATAATAATTAATAAAGATTGAGGGCTTCTAGCGCAATTAAAAGTGGTGGAATATCATAATAATCTCTCGCATCTGGATTCCTTGGCTGACCCAAATACCTTACCATTTTAAGCCGTCCGATTATTTTATCGAACGGCCCATGAAAAACCCTAAAACGCCACAGCAATTGAACTCCCTATATAAACCACTTTTCCCTACTCATTCTCAGCCTCGCTCTTGATAGAAATCAGAACGCTCTCTGCAGTCGGCGGGTGAGAGATTTTTCTGTACTACATTCGAAGGTAATTTCTTTCTCCATACATATATATTATTATGTGTTATTAATCTACTGTTTTTTGAATATAAGTAAGAGATATGTTATATGTTATATTCGTATAAGTATATTTACTGATCTGTATTGTTTTGAATATATGTAATGGATTTGTTATATATCTGTGTATGCGTATGTGTATTGATCTGTATTACTTTGAATATATGTGACAGATTTGTTGACTGTTATGTATTATTCTATAATAAAATTCGTAAACATGTTTAATTGAATCTACGATCTATCTTAACATATCCATGTTAAGCAGACTCGTGAAGATCTGACCTTTTGATATGCTGACTATATAGAACACTAGATTTGTTAAATTCTTTCCTTGCCTGTTTTGAGCGTAAAAGTAGAAATTTCTTTTATACAGTTCGTATCTGAGTTTACATAAACACCTCCCTAATGATGGTAACAAAATTAGACCTTTAAATATCTTAGATCTGTGTATTTTTTGACCGTTTGGTTCATGAACTCCAGAATTTTTCGAGCTGCAAATCCTTGATTTTTTTAGTCTTGGTCTATCTTATACGATTCTTTGCATATTGTATTACTTGTTGATATTAATTTTAGGTAACATTTGTTTGCTTTTCGTTATGTTGTAGTTTGGTGTAAACATTAATTGGTCATTTTGACAAAATAACTGCTATAAATTTAATATCTGATTTGAGTTGTTTTGACTTGCAGAGGTTTGTATGTGTTTTTTCAGTTATTGGAATTATATTTAGTTTCGTTATTGATATGCTTTTTGATGCTTTTGCATATAAATTGTCCTGACACTTAACAATTATTTGTCGCAGCTTTCTTTTTAATAGTAAAACATGGGTAAGGAAAAGATTCACATTAGCATTGTGGTCATTGGCCACGTCGACTCTGGAAAGTCAACCACCACTGGCCATTTGATCTACAAGCTTGGTGGTATTGACAAACGTGTTATTGAAAGGTTCGAGAAGGAGGCTGCTGAGATGAACAAGAGGTCATTCAAGTATGCCTGGGTGCTTGACAAGCTCAAGGCTGAGCGTGAACGTGGTATTACCATTGATATTGCCTTGTGGAAGTTTGAGACCACCAAATATTACTGCACAGTTATCGATGCTCCAGGACATCGTGACTTTATCAAGAACATGATTACTGGTACTTCACAGGCTGACTGTGCCGTCCTTATCATTGACTCTACCACTGGTGGTTTCGAAGCTGGTATTTCCAAGGATGGTCAGACCCGTGAGCATGCGTTGCTTGCCTTCACCCTTGGTGTCAAGCAAATGATTTGCTGCTGCAACAAGGTGATTCTACTTTATGGTTAAAAAAACATTGTTATTTTTATTCCCAACAATATCTAACGTACATCATCCTCTGTATTACATAGATGGATGCCACTACACCTAAATACTCGAAGTCTAGGTATGATGAAATTGTGAAGGAAGTGTCATCCTACATCAAGAAGGTCGGATACAACCCTGACAAGATCCCATTTGTGCCCATCTCTGGTTTTGAGGGTGACAACATGATTGAGAGGTCCACCAACCTTGATTGGTACAAGGGCCCAACCCTCCTCGATGCTCTTGACCAGATTCAGGAGCCCAAGAGACCCTCAGACAAGCCTCTCCGTCTCCCACTGCAGGATGTCTACAAGATTGGTGGTATTGGAACTGTCCCCGTTGGCCGTGTTGAGACTGGTGTTATCAAGCCTGGCATGGTTGTCACCTTCGGCCCAACTGGTTTGACAACTGAAGTCAAGTCTGTTGAGATGCACCATGAGGCCCTCCAGGAGGCTCTCCCTGGTGACAATGTTGGGTTCAACGTCAAGAATGTTGCAGTGAAGGATCTCAAGCGTGGTTATGTTGCCTCCAACTCCAAGGATGACCCTGCCAAGGGTGCTGCCAGCTTCACTTCCCAGGTCATCATCATGAACCACCCTGGTCAGATCGGAAATGGATATGCCCCAGTGCTCGACTGCCACACATCCCACATTGCTGTTAAGTTTGCTGAGCTCCAGACCAAGATCGACAGGCGTTCTGGTAAGGAGCTGGAGAAGGAGCCCAAATTCTTGAAGAACGGTGATGCTGGTCTTGTTAAGATGATTCCCACCAAGCCCATGGTTGTGGAGACTTTTGCAGAGTATCCACCTCTTGGTCGTTTTGCCGTGAGGGATATGCGCCAGACAGTTGCAGTTGGTGTGATCAAGAGCGTGGATAAGAAGGATCCAACCGGTGCAAAGGTCACCAAAGCTGCGGCTAAGAAGGGTGCCAAGTGAAGAAATTTCTTGTTATTGGTTAATTACATTATCTATTTTCAAAGACATCTTTTGCAGTTTTGATTATTATATGGTTTTTCCTGATAATCCATCTGGATTGCCATTTCTTGTTTTTAATTTATCATGAATTTAAGACCTATGTTCGAACATCTTTTAAATTAAGTATGTTTTCCTTCAAGTCTTGGTGGCATTTGAATAGGATTGATTTCTTGCCCTATGCGGAGTAATTTTCCTGGCACTGTGCTTTAGAAAATTTTGATAGTTACCAATGCGTGCATATATGTTAGGTCTCCGGTTTTTCAATTTTTGTTTTTGGAAAACGAAGTTTAAATTAAGGATAATTTTACTTGTACATTATGCCATCCATAATGGATGTCATAATGTACAAGTAGCACAACCCATTAAATTAAATAAGACGCAACAATGATGCACAAAATCTATTCTTGTCCAAAATTATAAGGTAGCGTTGAGAATTTGAACCAAAATCACATTTGCGATCAAGTGCACTAATTCCAATGAAAGTTTTTTGTACTTCATTTGGCACAGTGAGTAATGTAATTCATCCCTAATGAGGATGCAAATACTGTTTACGTGGTTTTAAATGATATGTTAAATGAAAGGTGAAATTAAATGACTTATTTAACATCATCTATCATTTAATGACACGTTAACATTACGTAGACTGTGTTTTCATCCCTAGTAAGGATGAATAGCATTACTTTGGCACAGTTCAACGTTTTTGGAGTCAAGGCAACAATTTATAGCTAAAATAGCTATGGAGGAAACTGGTTTTAATTTTCAAATGACTGTAACGCTCACACTCCACGTAGTAACGCCCAAAGGCTGGGAAATAAAATCCCTCTTTCCAAATATTAAAGAAATAGTTAGTCAGTAAATTCTTTTATTAATGGAAAATATTCCAAGTAGAGAATCATTTTTATGACAAGAATATTGCGAAAAAGGAGAAAAATGGAAATTATGTGATGACGCGGAAATATGGGTTCGCACATACATTTTGCGTTTAACAATGATTATTATAAATTATAATATAATTTTTGTTATTATGTTTGGAAAAATGAAAAAAAGGGTTATTTAGAGGTAAAATGGACCAATAATACATTGGAAATGCATGTTGGCCTTAGGGATGGCAAAAAAAACCGCCCCGCCCCGCCCCGAATGGGGCGAAAAAAACCGCCCCGACGAGGTTGGCGGGACGGGGCGGGGCGCCCCGTCGCGGGGCGGGGTGGGGATGCCCCGCCCCGAACCCGGCCCGTGAAAGATTAAAAAAATAATAATAAATATATATGTGGATTTTTTAAGGAAAAAAAAAATTAAACGGGACGGTTTAACGGGGCGGGGTGGGGTGATGGCGTGGTGGGCGGGGCGGGGGTGCCCCGCCCCGAACCCGCCCCGTTGCCATCCCTAGTTGGCCTTTTGAAAGCAACCATTTTACATGTATAGTATGAATTACATTAAGTTTAACATTCATTCATGTGACAACAATTTACATCATTGATTTTAAACACATTTATCCCATCCGATTTTCTTTCACATGGGGGAGTGTCAAACTCCTTTTCAAGCTAAAATGTACATCCAGCTTTATTCATATGCAACTTCTAAATTCTAATCTATAAAAATTAAAAAGATCACAATGCGTTCAAGTTGGTCCAGATCGTCTACACATTTTTCATTTTAGCCCCTATTTGACATATTCATTAAAAAACATTTTTTTCCAAACTCATTTTCAACTACATATTCTTTTAATAAAATAATTTTGCACGCGAACCAATAATTTTTTCATATTTAACCACAAATTCTTCAAAATATCACTTTTCACAAAATCCATTCTAAAAAAATCAACATCAAGCAAGCCCTAAATCTCTCAACATGAAAACTTGTGTGATTCATAGAGGAATGATGTATCTTCAACAGGGTGAAATTAACAAAACAAAATGTCAACGTTCCTCACCACATTGCATAAGATTCTTATCAGAACAAATAATGAATTGCGCAAATTTGATACAACAAATGACCTCCCGAACAAGCTCGTCACATTTGTGTAATATGCCTACTCTAAGCCATCAAAAGCTAGCAAAGAAAGGCAAAAAACCGTCTATGCATATGAGATGCGATGGGAGTTCCAAGATAACTAAATTGGGGGCGTACATCAAAACGTAACCCCGCCCTTGACGTTGAGGGCAAGATACTGCGAGTAAGTTCCATAACTGAGCCAAAATGTTGAACAACATATTAGTAAATAATTAACTAGTTCACATATGGGAATTTCATTCCTTGAATAGACATATCCAAAGTTACTATTTTTGCAATGAAAAACTCATGAGGTGAGGAAATATATTGGTGTACTCTTCACCCTCATTATGTGGGATAGGAAGGAGAATATTGACTTGCTGGATGATGTAATAGAACAACAAACTAATGTCACCAAAATTACCTGTTAAATTAGTTACAGCTCACCATCATTCTCAAGTTGTGCTTTTGTAGCTGCCTTTTCAGCTTCTTCTAAAACAAATGTTTTGAGCGACTCTACGTCCTTAGGTCCTGTGTTATTCAATTTCAGCAGAAGCAAGTACGATCTGGTAAGCAAATTTCTGCATCTTCACATTTACAACTTCAACTATGAAAATGCAATTATTTGTCCTTAGAAGAAAGTTGATTCAATTGTCAGTTGATAACAGAGAATATGTAATTCTTGGTTTCAGTAACCATTTTCAGCAAAATAAAAATAAATAAGAACCCTAATATTAATGCAAGTATAACTAAGATTATGCGAGATCTTTGAGTAGATCAAGCAATGTCACTCCATTAGCAACGAACTAAACGCTGTTGCAGAAATATTTCATGAAACCACAACCAAAATCTATTGGGGAAAGACTAAGGTGCCGTTCTCTTTGGCGTTTTCGAATCGTTTTCTGTTTTCGATTTTCCAAAACAGTGAAAATGTGTTCTCTTTCCTGTTTTCGAAAACGCATTTTTGAAAACGAAAATAAGATTTGTACAGAAAACACCAAAACGATGAAAACATCGTTTTGGCTGTTTTCAAGCCAAACCCACCCAATTTTCCAAAACACGGGAAACAATTTTCGCCACTGTTCATTCTTCAGCCAAAATTTCCACCAGAAATCTCCAACCACCACTGCACCTCCACCACCAAAAGCACCACCAGAAACTCCCACCACCATAGCCAAAATCGGCATCCTAGAAATACCCCCACCGCCACAGCCAAACTCCCACCACCATACCACAATCGGCATCCCAAAAATACAACCCCTGCCACACGAACCAACCATTTTTCCGGATCTGTCTGCTTCAATTCCTCATCCCCACAACGTTGAATCATAAAATTGGCCCCAATAGAGTCTTTAGCAGGCACACAGAACCATGGGTATGTGTCAATTGCAACAATTAATTCAGCAACAACTCCAATTTTCGAATCCACTGCCACCTTCCCCTCACCTCCATTTCCCAGTCGTCCCCTTCCCCTCACCTCCACACACAGCGCGCACGCAAGAAAATGGGTCGTGTGATTTGGGCACAGCGTAAGGGAGCAGGATTCATTTTCAAGAAGAGGAAGAGAGACGGACGGGAGAGAGAGAGACGGGAGAGAAGCGAGACGGATGGGAGAGAGAGAGAGAGAAAGAAAATGTGTTTAAAAGAGAACGGATTTTTGAGTTTTGAGTTTTTCAAAACAATTTTTCAAAATGACAAAAAGAACACATTTTCAATAATCTCAAAATGGACAGTCAAAACACAAAACACAAAATGAATTCAAAACTCAAAACACAAAACTCAAACACAAAGAGAACAGCCCCTAAGTTTGTTGATGCCGTCGTATAAATAATAAAAATCGAATATAGATGGAAGTGTCAAATCCTTAATCTTTGCTAAACACTTGTGATCTTCTTCAGTTTGTATGCAAGTATGAAACAGCAGAGAGAACAAGGGGAACCAGTGGTGATTAATGTTGAAAAAGGTTCCTCTTCAGAATTGAAAAAGTTCGAGGCATTTACTTGGATGCAACAGAAAAGCAAAAATAACATGCAAAGAAATTGTGATGCATATGGAAAAATCAGACCAAAAGGCAGTCTTAACTGATTGGGACCCACACTTTCATTTTAGGTTGTTAAGGCGGTTGGAACCGCCTCTTTTAGAACCATGTAATGGCTAGTGCACAGTAATGCACACGCATAGTTATAAACTTACAAGCTCATTTCTGATATCAGTAACTTAATGCTCCTGGTGATGGTGCGTAATAAATTAAAAGCAGAACTACCGGAAGCATCCATTGGCATTGCAATTTGGAAACTGAGTTTTTGAAGAACCTTGCAGGACAGTGGAATCAACTATTTGACTTTGCCAATGTGTTGATGCAGAAATTGTAGAGTTAGGTTGTTGATGTACATAACCAGGAAAGAATTCGCTTCAGAGGCTCTAGGAAAGGCTTTTCCAGACATTTTTAACAGTCCAGTGCTTTCAGGTTTAATAGATCATTTTCCTTAAAAACTAATTTAAGATAGCAAGGAAGCTAGGGAGGCCATTTAAAAGGGTTAGGGTTGTTAGGTTGGCGATTCTGTGGACAAAATGACTAATTTGTAATGTGTTGTAAAAGTCAAGGATCTAGGGTGCAACTTGTATAAATTAGGTTATGAGGTCTAGCGTTCGAGCATGGAAAGAAGAGAAACACGACGTCGCATTTTTGCTAGCCTATCGTCTGCCGCCCGGCTCTCGCTCGAGCGAGAGGCTATCGCTGAGGTTTCACTTGAGCGACGGTTTATACGGAAAACCCTAATTTGCGTTTTTAAACAGATTTTTCCGGCCCTTTCAACTCAATTACCCTCACCTATAAATATCCAAGTCATTGGACGAAATTCGAAGGTGGTTTTCATTATTTTTATTGCCTCGTCTTATTATCTAAAGATCCAAGAACATATTCTTTCATTGTGATTCATCCTTTATTCTTGGGATCATATAACCACTTGTTTGGGAAAACATCAAATTGAAGAATCCAAAACACCTACTTCCTATACATCCTTAGGAATGTACTTTCTCAATTGGACTTTAGAAATTTCTAGAGGTTGAGAGATGTTGCACTACAAGCGTAGGAAGAAAAACAGGAATAGCTGATTCCTGGATATCCACTTGGAAGAGACAATTGAAGAAGATCGGAGTCTGGAATTTACAACAGATCTTGGAAGCTACAGGAGGTAGATCGGGAGATCTAGCAGGTTGGCTAGATAGTATCTACGGTAGCAGATCGTGAGTCTGGAAGAACAACGAATCTTGGAGATTACAGGAATTATAACAGCGGGAACTAGTGAAATTTGCTAGGCTAAAAATGGACTATAATCCATATTGTCTATAGTGGAGGTAACTGGCTTGGTCCCAGAAATTTTACCCAGTTGGGTTTCTCCGTCATCAATTATCGATGTTCATTATTCCTTTCCATATTACAAATTGCGATTTTCAAACAAAGGATAATTATATTGTATGCTTAATCATCTAAAAACTATTAAAAAGTGACTTGTTGCTTTTAATATAATAATTATGCACGTAAGGTCAAACTTAGCTAGTAAATTACGTATTTTCAAGGGTGATCACATAAGAAGATCCTAAAGTATTAACATCAGTTGGTGTTTCACCAGTAGGAAAATGGGGGAGGATATTAATCAGTAACCTAACTGATCAAGTACTTGCACGGTGGGGGCCCAACTTCTAAGCAATGTATTGTTTGGTATTTACTGGGTGATGCTACAAGGTCAATGAGCTAATGGATAATTGGAGAGATCCAACAAGGGCCACCAATATCACAATAGGTGGGCTTCCATGTTACATAGGGGGTTCAGAGAAGACAATTGTTCAGTCTTCGATGGAGTAGAGAGTTCATTATATAAAATTAAAAACACTCTGCTCTAATATTTTTCTTTGAAGTTCACAGGTTATCCCAGCTTGTATAGACACATTTCTTCCTAGAGTTGAGTAAGGTTCTATGTTTTTCTTCATTTTGTTTACCGATTAATAAAAATGGTCAAATCCAAAGAATGAAAGTCGATAGAGAAGTACCAATAAGTGAAGGGACTTCAGAAAGTGATGCACAGGAACGACCACTAGCATGTATCCAGTTTATTTGAGAATTCAGTAAAACCTAAGAATTATTGAAACTTCTTTACTAAAAAAGTTACACAAACATTTAGAGACCTCAGCGTATTCAAGGCTATTTTGTGCTGAATTCTTTTGTTCTCATTCTTACCTTTCCCTCAATCCGCATCAAGTACCAAGTAATTGATGTAAGCGGGGTGCTATGAATAATATGCTTCTAAACAGTTAGCAAGATACCTTTATTAGAGTTTAAGCTGATGGAAACCACGTGCATGAAACAGCTATAGCAATAGATATAAGAAAGCTTAATGTTAAAATTTTTACTTCAATCAAATGACTACATTAAAGCACTTATGAACCATGCAGAAATCAGGTAAAAAATAGTAAGTAAACAATCCCTGTGGCCAAAAAAAGCAATTATTGACCACAAAGAATTCAGTTAAAAAATAGTAAGTGCCAGATCCTTGTGGGCTAAAATTAGTTACCTTGGTATTTTGCAACTTCTTCTCCATTATAGAATAGTTCGAATGTAGGGTATGAATGAATATCGACTTTTCTACACACTGGTCTATTAGTTGTGCAGTCAACTTCTCCGATCTCTATTTCATCCTCGCCTTCCATCATCATTCCCAAATCGTCCCATAATGTCCCCAAATTCTTACTGAAAGAAAATTTCAACTATTATTAAGCCAAGAATATCTTAAATTGGATTCTTACAGATAGAGGAGCATAAACATCAGTATAAAGCAGCAAACAAAAGGGAAACAATTACCAATGCTTACACCAAGGGACACAAAACTTCACGAACCATGCCGTATCTTTCTCCTTCACCTAAATGAAATTATATGGGCACCTTTAAATTGTTAAACAATGCATAAATGAGATGCAAGAGATAAAACATTAAAGTGCATTACATTTTATAGCGTGCATTCTTTTCCTATTTTCTTCTCTATATCTCCCTGAATATGTGCTTTTTCAATTTCGTGCTATCACCACACAATGTAGTCATTGAATACAAATTGAACGGTAGGAATTATATTCATTAAACCCAAAAATTGGGCTAAAATTAAAATTCCACACGAGGACTGATCAATACAATTAACCCGTCAATACAATGCAAATCATTTTTATTTTCATGAACTAGCTACACAATCAACCCTGAAATACTCTGCTTTCTTACTAAGCTCATTTTTTCTTTATTAGATATGATTACAAAAACTCCCAATTTCTTGCAGCACAGTACAAACAAGTGAATTTCATGATCAATTTCTTAACAAATCAATGTGAACAAAATAAGAACCCATATCATCACTACATTAAAAATGCATAAATCCATTATTATATACCATAATAATACGCAATGTCGATCCATGATCAATTACTACGAGAAAATTTATGAATCGAATCTGTAAAATTTTACCTTATCATCGAAAGTATCGGTGGCTAGGGTTATAACCTCAGCCTTCGCGGAATTATTAAGTACCCAACTCGGCAGGAAAATGGATGACAATAAGAAGAATTGAAGAATGTGGAAACGGTGTCGCATCATGGCTGCCCGGAAATTTCAATTCTCAGGCAGCTCCGCCGGCGATTGGGTTAGTAGGGGGCGAAATTCTATGGGTACAAAAGGAAAGAGTGAAATTTAGCCCCCATTTGACCCCCATTCTCTTCCCATTCTATTTCTCCTTTTTTTCTCTTTCTTCATTTCAACCACATATTCTATCAATAAAATAATATTACACATAAACCCAAAAATTCTTCTTATTTTTCAACCACACATTCTTCCTATCAATCACTATTCCAAAATTTATTCTTCATAAAAATGGGTGTCAAACACACCCTTAAATTAATTATTAGTATAATTTTATTTTAGTTCGGTTAGATAGGGATGAATTGTTTTAAAACTCAACTCGTACCCTGATCACGAAGCTTTAATATGCTTAACACCTTCGTTAGCACTCCACCCATCATCCAATAAAATGCATAATTATTTTCGCTGACGTGACGTTTTTCGACCAATTTCTTATCTAGAGCATGTTTGGTACAAATTCTCATTTTTTTACAGTAAATCAATTCTCATTTTTAACCACACATTCTTCAATAAAATAATATTTTCTATCACATCAATATTTTTTTCTTCTTTTTCAACCACACATTTCCCATCGTATCACTATTCAAAAATCAATTCTTCCTCCAAAATCCCTACCAAACACACTCCTAGTTGTGGTAGCATTTTTGTGGATAGATTTTGGGATTTTTATGCACCTTCACAATCTTTTAATTGTTTTCTTGTCAAGGTAAGTAATTGAAAGAAAAATTGAAAGACATATGAAAAGGAGTCAAAGGATATTATTGTATACGAAACATGTGTTAGTCTTATTTTGCTTACTTTTAAGAAAGATGGGTCTTGAAGAATATTTGTAGATTATCGAGATATTAGCAAAATCACGTTGTTCCCAAACTAGATGACTTGTTGTATATTTTCGATGGTTTTCTAAGTTATGCATAATTGATACCGTTAGTAAATAAGTTGAGAACTAGCTTTTAATAGTGAGGAGGATTAGTATGGTTAGTGATACTTCTTGGAATGTCTAATGTTAATAGCACTTTCATGAAAACCCTAATACGTGCTGTCGTTGAGACCAATTTGTCGGTGTCTTTGATTTAGAGTCCATTCATTGGTAAATCATTTAGACAAGAGTTTCACACCCTTAACAAATTGTACATAAAACTAGATGAAATGTTCTTCCAAGCTGCCTCAAATAATTTTCAAGGGAGGATATCGATGGAACTTAAAACGATTTAGTCTATGTATATAACGTTGAATGAACCTAAACTTCGACTAAAGCATGTATTTGATGGACCCGTGGAGTCTTCTTCGATATTTAGCAAAATTTGCCCGATGTTTTATTTTACTACTCTTGATTATCAAAAGACATGCAACACACTAGCTATTAGTAGATATAAGGTATTTGAAATAGTTATGAAGTTTCTATGGTAAACATAGGCATTTTTAATTTCAATGCAAATCATCAGCAAACATTTAGTGCGTAAGCAAGACCAGACTTTTAAGTTTGTTGCAATGAAAAGATAAATTTGATATCAAGTCTGATTATAGGACGTACAATTTTCTTACTTTAGTGAGTGAGAATCTCGATAAAATTAAATAGTCGTATTCTGCATATGGTAATAAATTTTATGTGATCTCTTTGTCATTAGATATGTTATGCTGGGATTGTCTTCAATCTACAACTAATTTTGAAAGGGGAACGAGCGTATGGTCCTATTTTGTCATTATTTTTAGGACATTTTTCTAAACCACGTAAAATGTCATTCTGTACAAGTTTTTAACAGTTTACTTTTTTATTTTTCTTTCAAGCAAAAAATATTGAATAATTCTTGGTGTTCATACGGGTGTCCACTCTCTCACATGGAATGGGACCCATAAAATGTCATTCTGTACAAGTTTTAAACAGTTTACTTTTTTATTTTTCTTTCAAGCAAAAAATATTGAATAATTCTTGGTGTACATAATTTTTGGTACATAGAGGTGTTCACACCCTTACATGAGGTGGGACCCACTTTTTGATACCAAAAATTATACACATGTAGCATGTACCAAAAATATTTACTTGCTTTAAAACTCACTTATTTATGACTAGTTGAACTTTTTAAGCATAGCCATAAGTGCATATTATGATATTGATAATGAAGAACTAGTTGGAGCCAATATGACTTATTGCTGCAATAATTCACATTACAACCATTTTGAGATAGTAATGGATTATTCGCTTTTCTATCTTCTTGCATATACTTGATTTGATACTACCTTAATTCATGACAACAAATTTCCATGCCTTACACTAGAGCCGGTTCAAACACTTGGAGGTCTTAAGCAAAATAGCTGATATGGTCTTTTAGGGAATCATAATAAATTAAAAATTCATGGAGCAAATGTAACGAAGTTTTCATCGGTTATCGCTGACCAAATATTATAATGAAAATCAATATTTATCCATGATTCAAATGGAATTACTGATATCAATAATGTCGATGATAACCAATGCATCTCCTCAACAATTATCAAGGACAATATTTTCGGTAACTGATTCATTAATTGTTGATGGGAAGCCATCGGTATCGTCACTAGTATTATGATTGAAGATTTGTCACTAATTAATATCTATCGATGATTCATACAAAATTATTGGCAATGACACCGATCACTGACCATCTCTGTCAACCACTATCGATGGCAATTTTTTGGTGATGTCACCAATCCCAAACAGTGTTTTAATCTTCGATGAACGACTGTATTGATTGCAAGTTGCTGGCATCATAGACAATTTTTTTTATCAACTACTAGATAAATTCAACAATCTTTTTCTTTTCTCTTCTTAACATTATAGTAAGATATAAAAAAATTTATTGTTATTTTATTCCGATGAAATTTTGCATTAATATTTTTATTTTTAGTTGTTAATTTATTGACGAAATTTTTGTTTGTAAACTTCATTTGACAAAATTTGTAAATAATTTATAAATAATCAAATTTCATTTTCAATCACATATTTCAATGAACCTACAAGTACTATTAGTGTATCAAACCCTCATTTTTATCTATTTATAAATTAAATCATTTATAAATTCTTCTCAAACGGGGGCATAATTTTTTATTTTTTACTATTACTAACTTAAAAGTCATTTGTAATGTTAAATTTACTTTAAAAAATCAGTGCCAAGTATGAACTTGCTGGGAAACTTGGATATATTAAAGATACTATTAAGTGGAGGCAGCGATTATTTCTTCAAGATTTAGCTAGCTAGTAAATATTACGAGGGTGTTTGGTAGAGATTAAAATCGGATTAAAATTGAAAAATTAGCCGTTATTGTTGACTTTTATTAGATGAGTGGGACCCAATAACGACTATATTTTCAATTTTAATTGGATTTTGAGCCGTACTAAACAGGCCCGTATAAAATTCCTGGAAATTCCATAATCACACGATATTCCATGTTACCTTTGTGTTGGTGTAATTTTACAAGAGGTCCATATTGAAATGATCCCTATTGTTGGACGTGTTACTAAATGCCATCATTGATTCATTGTTCGAATCTTTCTGCAGAAATGGTTGTTTCTGCTTCGATTTTTTTCAAGGACAACAAGCAGGGACGGACCCAGCGCTGGAGTTCAGCCCGGGCGGACATTGACCTATCAACGTTGAATTCCGAGGACCACAACTGTGCAGCAAAGCACCTGCGCAACCTGGTTAACAGCTTTACCCGTCGTAAACCTCCCAACTTTGCCAAACTTGCTTTTGAGCTCCGGATACTTGACCTCCCACCCCCTTCACCCTTCTCCCTTTCTCGCTACCCAATTCTTGGTGCCTAGTAGTGAAAACCGCCCTACTCACCCCACCATTACAATTTCCCCTATCAACATTATCTGTTTTTGACATGAGATTTAGATCCGAATCCAGTTCCGAGCACTTGGAAAGGGACCTATTCAAATTACAAAGAACATACTTTTTTGAAGGTTTGGGCAATGGCAGAATTATTTTACATATTCCAAAAGCACTAGCTTCTTTCTCTATTTTGGATATATACGCAATTGGGTCTGCAAATTCCGTGTCCGTTGGGCGGAATTCAGGTGCCATTGCCAATCCTTTAAGCCACTTCGGTATTTCCACATCCTTCATTATACCACCAAAAATTCAACCAGACTCGATCCCTTGTAACTGAAGTACACAAAAATAAATCCAAGGCTACTGCATTGCACTATTAAGATTAAAAATGACCATGGATAAAAACTATAGTTCAAATTTTCACGAGTCTCCTTATGTGAAATGGAACCACGCTGATTATTATTATTATTATTGCCTAACAAACCAAAGAAAACTAAGAACAACCAACAAATACAATAACACAATATAGCATATAATCACCATTGTCCCATAATTAATTCTTTTTCTTCCAACTCATATGTCTAAGGGGAAGGTGTTGAATTAAGAAAAGGCAAAACACAGAATGTAAAAGTAACCCAACGGAGATAACGTGGGATCTTAATCCGAACAAAGAGCATACTCATGACATACGAAATCACCACAGATGCTTCGTGTATTTCCTGTGCTCGTCTCGTCTCCCTCATTGGCTCCTCGTTCTCTGCCTGCCGGTTTCAATTTAGGGATTGACGGATTTGGCAACTTGCAAGCAAAACCCATGGCCATGGACTGGGCTGGCCCGGCTACCGGCTAGGCCTTTATTATTTTTTTTTTTGTTTAAAAAAAGCCCAAACGTTAAACAAGTAAAAAAAAAAAAATCAGTCTTCTTCATTCCTCTCCTCTTCTACCCGGCGGACCTTACCTGAAGAAGCTCCGGCAGACCCTACCTGAAGAAGTTCCAGCGGACCCAGCACGGGCGGCCGCGGGGGCTGGCCAGGTGCTGGGTCCGTCCCTGGCTGGCCCGGCTACCGGCTAGGCCTTTATTATTTTTTTTTTGTTTAAAAAAAGCCCAAATGTTAAACAAGTAAAAAAAAAAAAAATCAGTCTTCTTCATTCCTCTCCTCTTCTACCCGGCGGACCTTACCTGAAGAAGCTCCGGCAGACCCTACCTGAAGAAGTTCCAGCGGACCCAGCACGGGCGGCCGCGGGGGCTGGCCAGGTGCTGGGTTCGTCCCTGACAACAAGAAGTATTTACGAGAGTTCGCGTTTGGGTGCAGCTTTGCTTTATTAAATAATAATAAATTTTTTAAGATTACAAATGAAAGTTTATCTTAGGTTAATGACTTAATATTTTGTCAGTATCTTCCAAGAAAAGAAGAATAAACTCCCTGATAAGTGTATTTTATACACTTATTGGGGGTCTAAAATAACAATATTTGATAGTTCTTTTCACAAAATATATCCTAAATTGTTATATTTTAATTTATATAGATAAAACTCAATAGTTGGATGAGAAATGGAAAGAAAGAAGTGAAAAATGACAAAATCCAAAGTTTGATGATCAAATTGCAAATTCAATAGTTGATTTGGACCACAAGATGATACTTTGAAGATTATTAGGAGACAATTGGGTGGAATTAGAACTCAAAAATGAATTGAATATCATCACAATCAATGTCCAATCGCACAAGTTATATTCCAAATTTTTAGTCAAAAATTGAGACTTATTTTTGGTATAGTAAACGTCCGAATTGAGAAATTTCTACTTTTATCAAAGTTGTAGCCATTTATGTTATCTTTCCAAAGCACTTTGAATCGCTTCAATCGGATATCAGACGAGAACGTTATGGCCAAAATACTGACTGCTGTGTAAAGACAAAAAATCTGCGCGCGAATGCAACT
Organism: Fraxinus americana; assembly: GCA_035079005.1. NCBI lineage: Eukaryota > Viridiplantae > Streptophyta > Magnoliopsida > Lamiales > Oleaceae > Fraxinus > Fraxinus americana. Next base: position 17,074,743 of record CM068708.1, on the reverse strand, counting down.
TTCCTTATCCGATTAGAACTCTTTTAAAAGTCAATTTGGACTTGATTTTCCACCAATTTTCGACTGTTACAAATACATAAACATATTGGGGAACTCTCATGTAAATAATATACTCAATTATTCATCAATTATTATCATCAAATGAGGAGAATTCATAGTTTTTGTGAGAGAATTGAAGAAAATTTGCAAGAATTCATTCAAGTTACCCTAATTTTTGGGCAAAGAAGAGAATGCACAAGTGGAGATTCATTAAGAAACCACTGAAGAGATTTAAGATTTCAAAATTCATCTTCATGTTCTCAATTTATCAATAATCCGAGTTATGTCTTTTCACTTATATATGATTTCTTGTAATTTCAATATGTTATGCTAGATTTTTACATTGTTAAAGATATAGATGAACTCTTGTTTTGAAACTTTTAGTATTAATTAATTATTGACGTTAATTTGTTAGAATGCGTGGATATTTATTATGATTTAGTTTGTTTTTCAATTAATTGCGCACTAATTGAATTGTTTATAAATTTTATTATCATCAAGAGGGGCAATAAAATCGTTAGCACATAGTAATAAATATTATGAGGTTCGATAGAGGATAGATATATATTTCTATGCTTTGCATGGTTCACAATGATATTCTAGTTCGTTAATGCATTTATTATGTTCGTATTTTTCATCGAGAAATAGGAAGGTCGCATGAGGTGAATAGATTTAATTGCTATCGAGATAGGATTTTAAATAAATTTGGAATTTCGACCAACTCGTATGATAACAAATTGTCGATTTAATTGTTAAACTAAAAATGGATGAACAAGGAATATTCTAGATATAAGCAATACATCTCATAAATTTAATAAACTCTTACTTTAATTTCTTGTACGTGATAAATTAGATATAAATTTATTATAAACTATTATTGCTATTCGATTAAGGGTATTATTAACTTTAACTCGATCAAACACGTAGCCCTCATGGGTTCGACACTTTATACACTACTATATTACTTGATCACGATCATATTCACTTGCGGGTTTTCAAACGGTCACTCCCGTCCATGATTTCCGACAACATAATCAACAACATTGTCTCCAGTAAACGCTAACATGTGTCTCGTAATAATCGATAATATATGTGTCAGTAATTCTATCTGAAATTATTGATAAATATTGATTTTCGTTAGAATAACCTACAGTAAAACTTTTAGATTGAATTAATATTTTTTTAAAAAAAAAATCACATAAGAAAGTAAGTGACTGCCAACCCTCTAAATATGCCCCCTGTTTAGCCATATCTGAATTTAGTACATGTTTGGCAAAGTTAGATTTTTTAAAGCTGGTTTACACATAACGCCCTCGTTTGACAACCATTATTTGAAAAATATTCATATCCTTATTTTTAACCATTCACACAATAAAATATTTTGTACGTAAACCCCGAATTTTTTCCTCCATTTTAACCACATTTTTCTAAAAATCACTATTCAAAACATTGTTTAGGCCAAATAATGGCCATCAAACAGGGACGTAGTACATAGGATTCACAACATATTATTTACACATTTCTTAAGGAATCCACAGCCATAAACATATAAAAAAACCTCCAAACATGTTCATAGATCGTGTAGTCTAGGCAGAATTGCAAATATTGATGACTGTAGGCAACTGAACTGGACTCTATATTCTTTTATTCCAGATTTTAAGCATGACATATGAGAAGGAAAATAGCTCAATTCCGTGTTATAGTATGGGCAAGTTGGTGGATATAGCCACTCTCGTCAAACTGTGTAACGTCCTACAGTTAATTTTTCATTTTACTTCATATCACTTCATGTGTGATCAAGATCTTTTACCAACACGAGGAACGTACGAAGAACCATTTTTCAAACGTATACTAAACACGAGAATCGTTAGCGACTTGTATAGTTAAAAAGTGTACAAAACAATTTTTTTATTCAAAAGAAGAGAAGGTTAAAATCACTCATCTATTACACTTTTAGTCTCGTTTATACCAAATGTTACACCAAATGTTCCTTAAAATACAATAGGTATGCATTATTAGGCAGTAAATAACAAAACAAAAATTAAACTTCTTTATTTTGTCTCATGTGCGTTACCAGACATGCAATAAAATGTTCCAATTCTCATAGCGCTTCCATCCAAATTGTCTATTCCACAAAATCAAGACCATAGTATGTAAAAATTTTAAAGTTTCAGGGAAATATGTTCTTTATCTGACTCCTACACTGTGCATCTCATGCAAATTTAAGAAAACGGCCAGGGAGAAATACTGTAGAAAAAACAGTGGTCAGAATAACATAGTTCCAGTTCCAGTTCCAGTTCATGTACGTAATACATAGGGCAAGACATCCAAAAGGTTCCCAAGATGACAAGAGAGCCAATACATAGAGATCTATGTTTCAAACAAGTGATCAAATGAAAGCATGCAGCAGCAAATTCAATAGAACCGTTACATATTTTGAAAACTATCAGAGCTACCATGAACCCTCAGCGCCAAGAGTAGGATTCTCGAAAGCGGAGAAATTCCAAAAAGTCTTCAATGAGTAGGGTGGAGAAATTGTTACTCCCTCTTCCGTGATTTTTGCAATCTGCATTTATATAATCGTGTCAGGATGGAATAGAAATATTCATCTCACCGGAAAGTTTGAAACTAATCAAACTAATATACACGAACATCACACTTGGGCACTTTCCACCATAGACAACTACTGGGGTTTAATTGATTAAGGATATCCTCATGCAGTAAATTCTAAACTTCGAAGAAATAAACCCACCTTTCAATAAACTCAATAGAATATAACCTAATATAGTTAAAAAAAAATGAACCCATCTTTACCCAGAGGAAAAAATTAAAGGAGAAATTGCACCTATAATATACAAACCACATATAGACAAACTCTAAATACCTTTTCCCAGCTCAAAACTTAAACATCATCTTGCTCATCATATAGATTAAAATCCAGAAATGTTTACCAAAAATTATAATAAATTAGATAATCAAGAGAAATAAAATTCCATAGAGCATCACAAATTCCTAGATTTTTTTTTTTTTTTTCTAGTCTATACATAACACATTGCGTGGAACGGAAATGGGTTTTGGCTTGTTAGATATAACAATCTCTAGGGAGTAAGGACCTGAGGGGATATGAAAACAACTTTAGTTTCATGATATAAGTTAGTCTTGTATCCTTGTGATATTTCTAATTGCTCCAAACTTCAAGCAAGTAGCAGGAAGCAGCGGGAAATAATCAGATGTTAAACAGTACAACAATTTACAAGAAGTCGTGAAGTATGTATTCCACATAGGGAGAACAAACCTGAAGCTTGTTGACAGCTGATCTATCGCGATACAGAAGCACGCGCATGCATTTCTCCAGCAGTATGACACCCTCTTCAAAAGTCAAGTTCTCATGCCATTCATCACGGAGAAGAGGCCGTGCAAGGTGATTACCAAAGCCAGTAGCCACATGGTTGTCTTCATAATGAACACCAATCATATTGACCTGGAAGTTAACATATATTTAGACAAAATTTAGCCACACCATTAAAAACAAATTAGCTTATAACAGCAAATTCATAAATGTGTGCCAAGTAAATATGAACAGAAATTTACCGTTCCAAGATATTTCTGACCATTTTTCACTCCTCCAAGTACAAGTGAATTCCAAAGAGGGTTGAATTTATTGCGGCGATTATACATGACCCTGGTTAAGTAGTTGTGCACCTCTTTAGGACCCAAGGAGTTCCCATCGTCCCACATGTTATCAGACAAGCTACATCCACAAAGCATGAATAAAAAAGAGTCAGAATTTTCAAGCCAATTTCTTAAAGACTAGGTAATAATAAAGCAACAGATATAGGGACAAGAACATGGGTTAGTTCTCAAATTTATTTTTCTCCAAAGAAGTTGCTGAGTACAATTACACGAGATCATCAAGATAGCGCATTATTTCCTGAAAATCGCTGATTTCACCACTTGCTCCAATGAGAGAATGTTTTCCCACTGGCTTCAATCGTTCGACACTCTTGTAACGCAAGGTAGACCCATAGGAACCTACAAATGAAAATCATAAAAATATAAGACTCACATCTGACTCAAAACTTAGTTGACACGTTGTACATATATAATAGAACATCAAAAGAAAAGTGTAATGCATATAACAGTTCCATGCTACATATATGATAATCAGAAGTGTATCTCTCTCTAAACATTACAATGTCAAAGTTATCCCAAGGACAGTTGCTTGTATCATCCGCAAACCTGCATGTCTTGATTCAATAATTGTAATTTCGCGCACATAAGAGCATCTTCAAGAGTCTTTATATATAAAGAACATCTTGAGTAGAATAGAGAGCATCTTTAGATTTAAAGAGTGAAATTTTTTACCCACTCCAGTGGTCACTTTATTTTTAACTCTTAATTTTACTTCTTCAAATAAGGATTTATTGTTTTCCATCCCTTTTTAATTAAAATATATATTTAGATGTCAATTGACAAAATATTCAAATATAACTTAAATAGTGTATCAAGTGGAGTTGAAACTTGTAATTCATCAAATGTAATTATTAATAAATACAAATAGAGAGGGGATTGGCTCTCCACAAACTCCCTCTATTTCAAAAATTAAACTAAAGAGTCTATTGGAGCCAATTTTTATGATTTTGATCTCTAAAATAGAGCTTATTTTAGATTTAACAAGTCTCTTGCTGATGCTCTAACATGCTTAATAGTAATTTTGTTTCCATCTGCCACCTCTACCTCTGTCCAACACAGCTTGCTGAATTTTGCATGAATGTAATAAAACTCATTTCCATCTTAATCAGTTCTAACAGAAGCCTAGCAGCCTTCTTTAATATGCATAAACCATCTTCTCGGTTCTCTCATAAGTATACTCAACTGGCCTGACCTTAACCAGCTTTCGTATACTCTTATTTGTTCTTCTAGCTCTGCTTGTTTTACCACAAATCCATCTTAACTTTCTCACTTCAACTACAATCAAATTATGCAAACACTTTTCATTACCCAACATTGTTGAATGACAAAACCTTTAAGCATAAATTTAGGTGAACACAACACAGAGAGAAACAGTGAAACGAGAAAAATCAATTCACTGAGAACATGTGTTCATAACTTATGAGAGAATATCACAGTTTAAAACGCGTTTCAGTCACAGTACAAGCAGACACATCTATATCAGTGTAAATGTCCAGCTCATTTGCCAGCTCAGAGATAAAAAGGGCACACTCTCAGCATAATTTAATTTTTTTTTTTTTCTTTTTCACCACTGGCATGCGAAGCTATCAAAAGTGATAATAGCTACTAATATTATGTGTTAATACAATAATACTTCAAAAATATTGGTATCTTATAGAACTCCAACCAGGCTACCATTGAACTGGTAGAAGATCAATATCAAAGAAAAAGAAGATTGTTGCATGCACATGAGCTTGCCTAATTTATATGCATGTAAACATATGCACATGCATACTCACACAATTATATGCGATCAATTACCAAATAGCAAATAAAATTTGGATTCAGGATCTGACCTCCCATATCGGCTGCCAATAGTATACCATCCTTGTATTTGATGCCAACCACTGAAGTCCCTGTCACGTACGGATACCTACACCACCCAAATCACAAACAAAAAATATAAGGGGGTAAATATATAATTAGAATAAGAAACAAGAAAATTAACTTCGTCTTGTGCACGTAGAATAATTACGCCCCTGTTTGAGCCCATAAAATAACTTTACACTTGAACCTAAAACTTTTTTCCTATTTTAACTACATATTTTCCAAAAAAAATCACTATTCTAGAACACATTCCCTCCCAAAAATGTGACTCAAACAAGGGCATTATAAAAAATCAAAAATTTTCAAACGTGAAGATAATGTCTACCAACTTAATAGACCTAAATTAACCAAATTTGAAAATCGATCCGCTAAAACCCTAGTTTCTTATAATTCCGTTATAATCAAACTATCAGATCTTAATAAGTATATTTTTGCACGTAGAGAGAGAAAAATCATACAGGGTTCTTTGAGAATCTGCTTCGGAGCGAATCAAGCTGTTCGTAGCCGGGGTTGAATCGAGCGACTGCAAGTAATTTAAACCCAAAAACGTCATCAAAAAAATAAAAATCAAATATCTACATCAGCTATTTTACATAAAAAGAATAATACCGTATCAAATAAAACTTACATTCATATCCACGATGCCTAATAATAAGATTTTTAATCGATTTTGAAAGAGTTCAAAGTGTTCTGTTCGCACTTGTGAAAATACTGGCTACAGCGTAGATTTGTTTTTTTTTTTTTTTTAAGAAAAGCTTTCCCTTTTCTCAAGAAAACTCCGGGCTGAAAGTTTTGTCGCCCAGTAACGTCCGTCTGTACTGATGAAAATCTAAAATGGAAATTGACATGAATAACACTGAAATTATTATTCTTTTCTTAAACTGTGAAAAGATAATTAAAATGTTATTTAGCCACGTTTAGTTTTGAAAAATTGGTAGAATGTATAATTGAAAATTTGTGAATTTTTTTACTTTTGACTTAAATTTTAATCAATTTTTTTAATTGAATAATTGTTTTAATTTGATAAATTGACTTATAGTTTTGTGTTTGGTTTGATCATGTTTCTACACATTAGTATACTAATGTTCATACCTATGTGGTTAACGGAATGAGTGATCTGAAATTAGTTTGATGCTAAATTATTACCAAACCAATTAAAGAAAAAAAAAATCCACTAATGTAAACTAAGATTCTTACTTACTTTTAAATTTTCACCGTCGAGAAAAAATTACTTTAAAGTCGAACAAGTTATTGGCTACAAATTTTGCGGGGGGCACCAATCGGAAATACTAAACTGAAATAAAAATATTTTTTTGAATATTCAAAATAAAATAAATTAAAATTTGAGCGATCAAATACAAATCAAACAAACAAAGAGTATGTTTCTCAAAGCTTATAATTACTTAGAAGTTGGTTAAGCTCTATTTATATTCACGTATGATAATGCTATTTAACCTCCAGTAAAATTATAATTCATTTTTCTCTTTCTTCTTATCAACTACACATTCTTCAATAAAATAATATTAAACGTAAATTCAATTTTTTTTAATATGTTACTTTAAGTTTATTTATATTTTACTTATTTTAATAATATTGTATTTTGTGTTTGAAAAATCTTGGTTAAATTACGTCCCCATTGATTCGTCTTTGTCCAACTATGTGGCTATAATGATCCAAGCTTATGTGCACAAGCCATTAACTTTACGTACTGTCCATTTTAGAAGAGTTGAAGTACATCTTAACATTCACGACTTTGTGTCACACATCTACTATAATTCGAATTCAAGACATCATCCTTGTGAGAGGCTTAATCGAATCATGGGAACGTGATAGATAAGCATTTTTTTAACGACTTGGATCTTTTGCCTAAACCATTGTACCATATGTATTGTCTGCTTTTGGAGAGCTTAAGTTTATCTTAGTGTTCCCCAATATTCAAGCCTAAGACGTGTTTTATAAGAAATTTAAGTTGAATTTTAATATCAATTAAGCAACTTGTCATATTAGTACTAAGATTCAACTTAAAACTCTCATAAAATAAAAGTTTTGGATTCAAATTACGATAACGTGACTGAAAATCATGAAGGTTGAGATGAGCTCGGGCTATCTCAAAATGGACAGTACTTAAATTAACGACTTGCGCATGAAGATCTGGATTCGAATTCTGAGAACACGACAAAAAAATATGAGCCATAAGATGTGTTTAGACTCTCTCAAAATAGACAGCACTTAGGTTAACGATATGAGAGAGATGTCGAATTGTTACAATGTCATCGGGGTCCAGTTCTTTTAACTTGTTAAAAGGGGTAATTGGTACAATATCCCCTAACATTTATCTGTTTTGTGGAATACCCTCATAACATTTCATTTTGGCTCGAAGCGCACTAAATTACCCAAACGTTGAGAGAAACCCAACTGTCGTCTACCTCTATTAATTTCTCAATTAAAAGGGATTTTGAATTGAGTGAGTTTCACTTTGGGATATGAAAGTAGAAAATTGCAGCTAATTTCTACGAATAAACTGGATTTGCTTGCAATACTGGGGCTAAATGTGATTTTTGAGAGAAATTGCTTCTTTTTTTTTAATTTCAATTTCCCATTTCACAGGAATGAACTCAACTCGTCTAAAGCTTAACGACCGTGAAACAACTAAGATCGAGCACAAGCTTATTTAAGAGAATCAAATTGCTGCAATTGATTTTTATATTATTTTTTTATGAATAAATTTTAAATTTTAGTCAGAGCTGGTACATAAGTATTTTCTTAATAATTTTTGCTTCATTTTAGCTGTTGTGTGCTTTGTAAGAATTTTAAGGCATATGCTTCATGCGATCTATTTGCCCGGAAAGTATATTTATTGACGTCTCTAACAATCTAGTCTTGGAGTTAGTTTGAAATTTGGACATGTATCTATATCGAGGTGAAGAAGATGAAGAATTGTTCAAATATTCGTTTGCAAATCAACCCTAGAATTGATAAACATTGGGGAGTACAATCCTGAAATTAATCTTTGCGCATATCAACCCTGAACTAGGGGGAAAAAAGAAAAAAAAAAACACCATCAACAAAAGAAACAATCAATACACCAATTTTCCATCTAAATCAACGAACCCTTGTTTCATCACAGAACATAAATCAACACCGACACAAAAAACCTTAACCAATAGCAACTGTATGGAGGAAAAAAAATTCAGCATTATCAACAATCAGTTATTTTACAAACCTACACCAAATATCAATTTATATGTCTAATCATTGATCTGAAAACGTGAAAATTCAACTTACCTATACGCAAATTTCGGTACAATTGCGTGTAGAGACTTCTCGTGTCGTGTGTACAAAAACGTGAACATTGTGTTATGATTTTGGATTTTTTTGGTGGATTTTCTAAGTAGATTTCTTTTGTTGATTTTCTCCCACCTTTTCTTTCAAGCAAATATGATCTGATAAAATATGTGAAGATGATGAGACAAAAATGCCTCAATATTTTTATTCATTTTGACCTTCAAAATCCCTTCTAATGGAGGGATCTTCCCCAACATTTGGCTAAAGCCTCTAAACTAAGGAAGTTTTACGTTGAAATGAAAAGTTAGAGGGTAAATCATAAAATAGGCAAAGGTTAGGGGATATGGTGCCAATTACCGTATTAAAAATTGTAACTTTTATTTTATAACTTGTCTATGTAGGGTTGGACAAAACTCTCGAACCGAATTAGACCGAATCGGACCCGAAATGAACTGAACCGAATCGAGCGGTTCTTCTTAAAGTAAATAACCGAACGGTTATCTAAATCAAGAACCAACGGGTTTGATTTGATTCTATACCTAGAACCGTATAACCAAAGAATCGAATCTCCCAATTTTTTTAATTTTTTTTTATCTTAAATAAGTTAAATTATTTTATTTTTTCTAAATGAATTTCCTAACTAATTAATTTAGCTCAAATCTAAAATATGATTTTACTATTTTCAATTTTCAGTCAATCCTAACTTAATCAAATTGACCTAAATTTTACGCAAATCTCTTATTCTACCGTAATATTGTTTTTGTCGTTATATTAGTGTGAACTCGCTATCTTCCTCTTCTTGTGATTTTAACAGTCATATTTATGAAGAACTCAACAAAGAAATGTGCAAAAGAATCCAAATTGGACTACGTTATTTTGTAAGAGTTAAGATTGAACATGTTATAGTTGAATTAATGTAGCATTGTTGTAAATATAAAAAAAAATAATCATTGTACGAAACCCGGGAACCGAAGAGAACCGATCTGACCTGAACGGGAACGAAGCCGAATGGTTTCATAATTAAATTTGGACCTGACCATTCCACTTACTAAATACTCGAAAATTTCGGTTTGATTCGATTTTCTTCAGAACCAAATCGAATCGAACCATGTCCAGTCTTATGTCTATGTGACTTATCATTCATTGACTGATCATCTTAAAAGTAGAAATATGAGTAGCGTTTAAAATAACGTAAAATCTATTAAATGCGATGGACCTCATTATCACATAAATCGATGTTCAACACAATCAAACGTAAAATCTATTAAATGTAACCGACCTCAGTGTCACATAACAATAGAGGTCAAGTAGCATTTACTACTTAGACAAATATTGAGTGATACACTGATACAAATCAAATTCCCCCAAATCGACGGACCAAATAGCCTTCCTTATACAACAGTTTATGCCATCACCGAGACCTCCACCGCTTAACGTCACCCACTGAGTGTCCCAACCAAGGAACACTGAACAGTGGGAAGACAGATCAAAACCCGGGCGCGTTGGCGGCCACACACCGGAATTAATAAAGTGACGACACGTCCGGGAGTTGGCAGCTTCATCTTCCACAGGGTTGGGTCAAAAATTCGGCAGACCACCAAGAGGGAGAGAGTAGGAATCACCGTGAGGTATCCGATCAATCTATCTCTCACCGCTCAGACACACATGCATGCACGAATATATAACTTGACGACTTAATTTTTTGAATAAATTAAGCTAATTTGATGTAGTTTTGATGATCAATCATTTTCATTTTCTGATCAGAGGGAGTGTTGATAAGAAAAGGCCAAGCACTGTTTTCCTGAATTAAATTGTAAAGAGATGGACTTGGTGACTAGTTGCAAGGTATATTTAGTTTAATTTCTTAATGTTACTTCAATTAATTTCTGTATGCAACGGTCTATTTTTTTGAGGTGGCGTCACAGATTTTTTTTTTCGTGTTTAATAATTAGGTGGAAAATGAAAAAACTGTATTCTGTTTGGAATTGTGAACTTCAAGATGAGATTCTTTATTTTAATGTTCAGCTACCAATATTTTTTCTGGCAGCAAAAATTTCCTCTACGATCTTACAGTAGTGACTAACAAAGATTTATTTTTCTGTTTGATGAATTCAGCGAGGGAGTATTGATGAATGGGGATCAGTTTGTGTTACAAGGATGACAATGGCCAGAACGTTCAATTCATATAAGAAAAGAATGATCATATCTATAATTTGATAAACATTTATTTCATGTTTTTCATGGCAGTGTGTAGCATCCTGTGTTACTTAATGTTTCTGGGCCTCGCTGGCTCACTCTGCTGTTATCTTTTAGTAATTAGAGATAGGGTGTCATTTTTATTATGCATGCCAAATTCTGTAAAATCATTCACTTTTCTGCAATGTTTCTGCTAATGGCTTTACTAATTCTTGTAGGACAAATTAGCATATTTTAGGATAAAGGAGCTTAAGGATATTCTTACGCAGCTAGGGCTTTCAAAGCAGGGAAGGAAACAGGTTAGACATCCCACTATTCCATGGATCGCTTAGTACTTATTTCAGTTGAAATATCATTAAGAAATATGTTGTAAGTGAGAGAGGGAGAGTTTACTTCCACCTCATCTCTCATAAAAGGAACACATGTCAGAAATAATGCTGGTGTTGACGAATATAAGTGGCTTGTGTTGCCTCTTTCCCTTCATCTTTTGGCTGGCTAGTACGGAACTTCAAAGACAGTGGGAAGCTACCACAGGCTGTCCCTTTTTTTCTTGATTTGCTTGCTATAGCCTAAAAATGGAGCCGAATACATGTCTGGTGTTCATTCCTTATCAAACTGATCAAATAAGCAAGGACATAGACTTGCAGTACGTGATTTTTAGACAACGCAGGACATAGACACTATTGATATTGTTTATTTCTACATTTATTTATTAATCTTTATTCTTATGCCTTTTTATTTATTTATTTATTTTTTTGAATAAAATCAATACTTTTGAACCTGAGTAGTGTTTATTTGTTGTATTAAGATAAGTTTTGGTTAAACTATATATTACTATTGCTGGCGAAAGAGAAATGCTATAATAGTTATAAAACCAATTCAGCATGAAGTGTGTAGAATTTTTTAACATCATATTGAATTTTTACGCAAATGGTTTAATATATAAATTTTTTTCTCTAATTTTGTATTCCAAAATTTACAAAATGGGGTTTTTTCAATCCTCAATGTGTTGAGGACTTGTTCCAGAATTATAAAGAATATAAACAAAAAAGGACACACCTGACATCACACGGCGCATTGAACAAGTGCCCCTTGAGTTTTGGAAATTTAAGTATAAAGATAAGGCACACTGCAGCATGGATGACACATGCCTTAGAGTGTCCGAGAAGTATCAGTTCATATACACGTACACGGCACACCATGTCCCTGTTTCATAGCTCCTGCAGCAAATGAAGACTGATTGTCCTACCTCCTTGGAGATCTGGCTTTATGGGAGCTATATATATATTTTTTAATCAAGTGTATAGTCTCAATTCCTTTTATAAAATATATCTAGCTCCTGGTAGTAGAGGAAGATCAATTGTACTTGCTCTGAGTTTATTAGAGTTATTATTTTTTTTTTCAAGAACGGGGTTCCATTTTTCTCATACTGCTGTAATATTCATTCCTGTGACTGTACACACTTTGTAATAGGGTGGATTTCATATGTTCATCACTAATTTATTGTTTGCATTAACAGTAACCCCCTTTAGCTCTTTGTCATGTTTAAATAAAAGTAGATATTTTCTGATTGGTCTGCAATTTGGCTTGGTGTAGGACCTAGTTGATCGGATATTAGCCATCCTCATTATGGACCAAGGTACATGTCACGCTATCCTTTTGAGAATGTGGCTTCCAAAAATATGACAAATCTTGTGTGGAATGACGGATTTTTCATCACTCTACGTGTGCATGTGAATGTAAACAAGCATATATGTTGGTGCTCGAAGCATTAGTTTCTATTCCTTTCATAACTTTCTGAGTCTGGGAAAGTGGAAACAATTTTCCACACTCAGACTGGTGGTTTCTTTTTATCCTGTGAATTTTATATGAGGTTATGTAAACCTTGCATGGGTTGGGCACCTCTAACGTACAAGTTTATGGGCGTAATTTGGCTGCATGCTTATTCATCCATTTCCACGTGCAAATTTTAGGCATCAGTTATATTTTCCCCGCAAAGGAGCAGTGCATGTAAAGCAGATGATTTGAACACTTGCCCATGGAAGCTCATAACTTCAATTTAACTTTCATATTTCTTTTGATGTGCATAGCATCCCTATGAAATCCTCGTGTTTGTGTGAATGGCAAAGGTTGTGGGATCTTCACCTACCACCTTTCTTCATTTATGTTTGTGAGTTCACAAAGTCTGCTTCTGCTTTTATGGTGCACTGTTTGCTGCGATTTTTGTGTGTCACTGCATCATATCTGCAGAAGCGTTCATATGTGAGATTTCACAGTTTCAGGACTTTATGCCACAAAAAATGCTGCAGGGAAAGAGGTAGTAGCAAAGCTAGTTGATGATGCTTACAGGTGCGTCACCGGTATATATTTGCTTGCTGCAATAATATATGAGAAGCCTTTATATATTGGTTAATTTTTTACATCTAACCTGTGTGTGATTTTTACCCCTAACATGCCCCGCAAGATGGTGGCTCGTTTGAGGACAAAAATCTTGGAACCCCGATGGCTTGTTTGAGCTTCTAGACGGATAGAATTGCTCATTTGAGTTTGTTAGACATTGAAACTATTTCAAGACATTGGGCTTCCATCTTAAAAGGTTAATCTTGTTAAGAGTAGTAGTTTAAGCCCTTATATGTTGGTTTGTGATTTGATACCTAATCGGTGATAGTGGAAAGCGAATTTGAAGACCAGAATTAGAGCAATATGCAATAAATTGACTGTTGTTGTGGAGTAATTTTCTTTAATCTTCAGTAATTGATATCATGCATTTTATCTTTCTTTCTTTTTTTTATATTCTCAGGAAAATGTATGTTTCTGGGGTAGCTGATTTACCATCAAACTCACTAGGTGTTTCGGATAGCAGTAATGCAAAACTCGAAGAGGAAAGTGAAGATCCTATTCAAATGGCTAAGATCCGCTGCCTCTGTAGAAGCACACTAGCAACTGATCCGATGATCAAAGTACATTTACATTTTAATTACTAATTCATTGCCATGCACCTTATTGCTCCCAGTTGTTCCTTTTCTCACTTCTATTATTGGTTTGTTTGGTAGACTCTCTTCCTATTATTGCTGCTTGTCACTCCTAATAATTTGCTAAAGATGGGTCTTAATAATTCTTTCTTATCATTTTTCTGTTGGAGTTCTGACTGAGCGAATTTCCATATAATTTCTTGAATTGCATCATGTCAGCTTCTCCACGTCAGGCAGTTTTATATTTCCATAAGAAGTATATGAATCAAAATATTTTCTTCCGGCCTTTGTGGCAGATGGTATCATTTTTATGGTGTACACCGTGTTGCAGTGCGAAGATCCTAGGTGTAATGTCTGGCAGCATATAGCATGCGTGGTGATTCCTGAGAAACCCAAGGATGGTGTTCTTCCAAATCCCCCAGAGATTTTTTACTGTGAAATTTGTAGACTGAATCGTGCAGACCCGTAAGTGACATGTTTAATGCTTTTGGTCACCTTGTTTGTATTATAGGATCCAGTACATGGCATCAAACCTAACTGTTAGCACCATTTTTATGCATTTTTTTCTTCATGCATCACTAGCTGATTGTTCTTCATGGGGCTTTTTTCTTCACTAATATTTGTATATTTCCAGTTGATTTCAATTATCAAGATTTGGTTCCATTCAGAAAAGGATAGACATATTTATTCTAGTCTTCTGAGATTTCCTGCTCTTCTGCATCCCGTATTCTGCCTTCAATTTACATTTTGATAACTTTTGGGTGCCTGTTTCTTGGTATCTTGCAGTCATGGTTATGCCAAGGTTGAGGCTGTGTCTTGTTAAACTATTTCGGTCTTTCTGCCATTCACAAACATTGAATGCTCAGGCAAACATGGATGGCACTCTCTTAATTTTGTCTTGCCTTACGGTTTTCTTTTCATGGTTTGGTTCTCGCTTCTTTTTACCCATAAAAGATGAAATGACTAGCAGTTCGGGCATCAGCTTCTTGTGATGTATTTTTGAACATGCTTATAAATGGAAAAGAGTTACCATAAATGTTTAGATGTTTGAATGTGGTTCAACCATCTTTTACTTGTATCATGATTTTCAGCCTTCAACTCACATTATTAGTTCTTTTGGTTTTGGTTTCCCTTGAACTTTCATTTACATAATCTATCTCTCTCCAACTTGAAGCTAGAGTTATTGAGTAACATCAATGCTTTGAATTACTGATCACTGAATAAGATTTGGTGAGAATGTTAACGTATGTTCTCTGCTGTTGGGACCATGAAACTATGTTGTCAATAATGTTTTAGTGAATCTATATGAAATACCTCAAAATTGAGATATTGTTCTCTTGTATTGGTTAATTTAGATTGCACACTCCACCCGGTTTGCTTAGATTTACATTGTATAACATTTAGAAGCCAGAGGATTAATATGATTTTTTTTATTTTTTATTTTTTGCAAATATGTAGTTTCTGGGAGACAGTTGCACATCCTTTACATCCTGTGAAGTTGACTATCACAGATGTTCCTACAGATGGGTAAGTAGATGGCATATTTTTCTTTTATCAGTTATTCGAACTTCTTAACTTCAAGATTAACTGCCGCCGTTTTTCTGTTTAAGCTTGTAGTTATTGAACCTGAAGATTCATTAACTTATTGCATCAAAGATATTTTCAGAATAGATCATCTAAACTTAAAATGTAAGATTCCAGTGACATCTCTCATTAGTCTGTTAGAGCGCTGACTTTATTTCAGACGGATACATTTTACTCTATTCGCATAAGATGTCTTTACTTTGGTAGATCATGCACCTAGTACCTCTGTGGAGTTTTTGCTGGAAATAGTGCCCTAGAAAGGAGATATGTTCCTCGTATATAGATGTTTTCTGATTTACTAAAATAGAAGTTATTTATTTTCGCATTCCACAATATTAATATATGTTGATAATCTATTTCTAGTTGAGCAGATATTAAGGACTTGTTATGGGTGCAATTATGAATTATGTGCATAGATGACTTCTGCATAATAGAGGTAATTCATAACCTAAATTAGTGTCCATGACCAGTGAATAAAATTGGGCGCTTTTTCTTTGAGTTGAATGAATTGGCTTGGTTATAGTTAGTGACTTCCCTTTAGAAACGCTAGTCAGCCCAGTCAGTGCAACCAAAGAAGAGTATACAGCACCATTTGAAATTTTATTTAGTGTGATGACTATTCAATTAATTAAATTTCACTGGATCGGCAAAAAAATCAATCTTAATCTAAGTGGATACTGAGCCCTGATTCCTTACTCAGACCCATTGAGGCATCAATAAGTAATATTTTGATGTGATCAATAGGTGCCTGGAGAGTTTGGCTTGTGAATGCTTAGCATGTATTCACACGGGGTATTTTTCAAGACTTGGATTAATAAATCCCTCAGTAATTAAGTAAACAGTTTAATTGGATCACAAATTTATAGTTCGACTAGAAAAAAAAGCCACCCAAATAGAAAAATGTAAAATTAGAATCGCTAGACAATCATTTAACAATCTACTCCAGTTATTGACATTCAATGAGGATTGACTGTTGGATTTATCGTTCTTAGGGCCTAGTTTTGTTGATTTATTATCGGGTGTACTTGCTTCTTTAATTAAGCTTGTAATCTAAGAGTGAAATACGTGACTTTAGTGGAACGATTCATTATTAATGGATTGATCTCAGTTGGACAAGAGTTAACATGTACTAGCTCAATCGAGTCCATTGGAGTTTTATTTACTAGAGTCCATAGGTCCCCCTAGATAGCTCCATTTATTTAAGGGTAATATTAGAGTTACATATAGGAGGACTGGACTGGATATAGACTAAGTAGACCAGGGTTTTGAGGATATTGAGGCTACTTATACATGAAGATGGGGTAATTGCCCCCCCACCCAAAACAATAATCTTGTACTAGCTGCCTTCCTTAGTGCATGTTTTATCCAATCCCCTACTCAATCGAGTCCAAGAGTAAAGGTGCTCACCTACTTGTGTTGCAGCTTTTGGACAATATTTGAGAATATCTAGCAGTTGGAGGCTTATAGTAGGGTGGTGAAGAGGAATGAATATAAGCAAATCCTGGTTTTTTTATTTGAACAAGTGGTTGTAAAAAATTTCAAATACACACTTCCACCTTGTTTATGTGCTTCTTGGGCTTCCGAAACCAACAATTTTGTGCTTTCCTTGTATTATATCGATAATATCCGAATTGTAGATCCTGATTTTTAGGTATTGCTGACTTTGTGCTCATATGGTATTTGGAATACTATTGCCTGTCTGTTGTCAATGAGGTTTTTGACGAGTATCCTTTATCTTTGAAATCTGCAAATAGCTCCTCTAACTGATACTGACAGTTGAGTAAAATATTTTTTTATTGTATTTTGGACTGGGCGTAATTTATATTTTTTGATGTCTTCTTTATTTGGATGGCTTGTTCTTAATTTGGAATAAAGTTGTTGAATGGAGATCTACATTGTTAATACCACTGATGTTAATGCTAGTTAGTCAATGGAATTATCAAGAAGGCTCAGGAGGCCACAATTTTATGCTAGTGTGACTTTAAAGAGACAAATGTATAGGGTGAGGGTTGATTTGGCTAGCTAAATTATGCAATTTTACTTGCAAAAGGTTGTTTATACTGCTACTATAACACCGTGATGTAATAAAATCTACTGTTTCATTGGGGTAATGGGAAATCCCATTAAGGTATTTCAGTTTTTATTAATAGATAGAATATCACTTCAGTAACAATCTTATGCACTTGCAAGAGGCAACTGCACAACCTAAATGTAAAGATGTACTACTAGTCATCAAAACTGGCAATAATGTACTGTTGTGGTTAGTCTTAAGATAGCAGTAGGCTGCTGCTGTTTCATGTATTTAATTTTTCCATCAACTACATGATATGGGCCAACCTAATCCCTCCCTCTTCACTTGGAACACTATGGGATGAATTATATGAACCTTTAGCTTTACATTTATTTGTTTGTTGTTAAGGTTTCAAAGTACTTGGGAACAAGGTTTAGTTATTATCGCTGTTGTTTCAAAATCTGCTTTTTGGGCATGACGAATATGTACTACTTCCCTTTTTCTCTTTATTTTGTTTGTCATGTTAGGTTTCTCATACTGAATCTGGTGTGCAATTGCAATTTTTCCTAGCTCAAATCCTGTTCAGACCATTGAAACAACATTTCAACTAACGAGGACTTCCATGGACTTGTTATCGAAACAGGAATTTGATGTTCAGGTTGGTCTGGTTCCCTGTGATAACTTGCACACAATATAGATTTTATACTGTTGAAAATGCTTTTATTAATTACATGATGATGTCTGTGCTATTATGACTAGGCTTGGTGTATGCTTCTTAATGACAAGGTGCCATTCCGGATGCAGTGGCCACAGTATGCAGACCTACAGCTCAATGGTATTGATATACTCTGACTTTGTTCCACTCATAACTATCGGATCTGTATTTTTTTGTATAAAGCTTATTCTATTTTGAGTATTTTCTAGCAGCATCAGGTTTGTGAATATTCTTTACTTTCCTGAGGCACCCGCTAAGATGACTGTAAAATTTAACTGCAGTGTCCTGGTTTATACATCGCTCGTAAATCATGTCACAACACTTTATTTGATGTGCAAAACCAGAACATTTAATTCTGGAGTAGGGGTGTAAACCTAATTTTCATATTGTTTTTGTCTGGTGAATTGCCTGAATTCGACTTACTTTTTAAAGTTTCAAATATCTCATTTTCTTTTCTTTCTTATGATTGTGGAGTTCTGCTTTAGTGTCACTTTACCTTAGATTTTTACTATCCTTTTTAGTGGTTGCTTATTTAACATATTGCTCAACCTTAACAGGTGTACCAATTCAGGCAATAAACAGACCTGGCTCACAATTATTAGGAGCAAATGGTCGAGATGATGGACCTGTTGTAAGTTTTCACTCTGTGAATACAAGTTTCTTGTGACAATCATTTTTTGAACTTGGGAATCATGCTTTATTATCTTTATTAGCTGTATTTCTGCTGTTTGTTATCTTTACCCCGCGTTTTAGTAATCATATCATGTATCCATAAAAATTTTCATTCAAAATTGAGCTATCTTTGTGCTCTGTCATTTATCCGTTGTGTGGTTCTTTATTTTAATTTTTGTTTTCCGTTTTCTGAGGGGTGCCCGAAATATTAATTAATTTACTTTCTCATCCCAGTGGACTTCCTTCGCTAATTCTGGGCATTTTATTGAGTTCACATCTTCTTGCTTTCACAGATTACACTATGCACCAGAGACGGAAATAATAAGATATCCTTAACAGGATGTGATGCTCGCGCATTCTGTTTAGGAGTTAGGATGGTAAAACGGCGTACTCTGCACCAGGTATAAGAATCACCCTAAATTCTTTATGTTGAATATTTACAATGAATTTCCTTGTGAACATTGGGTTGCTGACCAGGAGTTGGGGTAGTGGAAATGACAAGTAGATGTTCTTTTGCTCACCCTGTTTGACATTATCAATTTTTTCTCGATAAAAGATTTTTTATAGTTCTTTTGCATCTGCGATAGACTTAAATTTATGGGTCTCTTGGCATTCCTAAGCTTGTTTTTGTTCTTTATTTTGGAGGGACTAACGGTACTTTGGATTTCTTCCCTAGGTTCTCAACATGATTCCTAAAGACACTGAAGGTGAGAGTTTTGAGGATGCAGTTGCTCGTGTTCGCCGTTGTGTTGGTGGTGGGATTGCTAAAGAAAATTCTGATAGTGACGATGATATTGAAGTTGTTGCTGACATTGTTCCTGTCAGTCTTCGTTGTCCTGTAAGTAGCTTTAGATTTGCATACTTGAACAATTAGGCTTCTGATGTCAATATGCTACAGGTGAACTTAATAAAGAAGTTTGCACTGTGGAACATTCACTTCTCATGGCATGATCTTTTATCATCCACAATTATAGCACTATAGCTATGTGCCTTGTATGGTCGAAAGCAACATGCGTAATAAATTTATAAGTACTTCCATACCATTTGGATCAGGGTTCCGGGCTCCAGTTCTGGCATGCAACTGAAGCATTCTTGTTTATGTTTTATGTACTAGAAACTGAAACCTTGTCTAAGATTGCGTCTTCTCTCTGTCAGTTACATCCTAACAACAAATAACCGTCAAGATTGTACATCCAGAGAATCTTGAAATAGAATGCCATTTAACACATTAAAAGTCTCTTCATTTTGAGTTTGACCCCTGGAAACTGGAATTTTACCTTTTTTAATTATTTTTCTTTTGGAAGTACCCTGTTCCTCGTTTCCGCTGCTGTGTTAAATTAAAAGTTCTATCTACTAAATAGCTACTTTTTTGTGCACTGAGATTTCTTTCAAACTTGTTAGTTCTGTAGTATTGTCAGGCTAAAAATTGTGAGACAAAATGACTCACCAAGGCTTTTATACCATATAAGATTGGCAGCTTCACTTTTTGGACAGATGCTGGATTTTCAGATATTAATACTTTGCCTTTCGAATCATTTGTTTTTATTTAAGGTAAAAACTGTTGTCAAGGAAAATCATTTGGCCAGACTTGCTGAATTTATCCCCATGCATGTATGTCCAAGAACTAGATCTGGTGCCTAGGTTGGAGAAAGGATTTTTGATAATGAGATCCTTTCATTTGCTATCACTTTTTGTCCCCTTGATTTTGATAACCGACTATTGTTTTCATTTTGAAGACCTTTATTTTAGTAGAAATTAAGGGGCTATTCTCTTTGCCGTTTTCATCCCGTTTTCTGTTTTCGATTTTTCAAAATAGCGAAAACACGTTTACTTATTTATTTTCAAAAACGAGTTTAAAATTTACGAAGAAAACCGAAAACGTCAAAAATGTCGTTTTGAGTGTTTTCAGTTAAAACCAAGCCAACGTACCCAAAACGTGTTTTGGGTGTTTTCGGTTAAGCTATCAACAACCACCGCCATTGCCGCCTGCACACACCACCTGCACCGCGCAAGCCAAAATTTTCAAAACACATTTTGGGTGTTTTTGGTTAACCTACCAATGACCACGGCCATCGCCGCCTGCACCGCGCCGCCGCCTCCCCCTCCCAAAACCACCACAGCAGAAGAAGTCGGCGACGCCACTGCCCAAAACCACCATAGCAGAAACCGGGGATGCCATAGCCACAGCCACAGACCCAAGACCTCTGCCACAACCACAATGGCACCGCGAGACTACACCCACCCAAAACCACCGCACACCACCATGTGAGACGACACAAAAACACCAACCAAAACCACTTCACACCACCACGCCACCGACCTAAAAACACCGTACCCCACCACGCCACCGACCCAAAAATCACCGCACACCACCACCTCGAGACGATGGAGAGGAGAGACGACAGAGAGGGGAAGAAGAGAGAAAGAGAACAAATTTTGGGTGTTTTCATTTTTGAAAATAATTTTTCAAAATGACAAAAAGAACACATTTTCAACAATCTCAAAATGGACATTCAAAACACAAAACTCAAAATGAATTCCAAACGAAAAACTGAAACACGAAGAGAACAGCTCCTAAGTGTTTCAGAGAATGTCTTTTATGCATTCTTTTAGTTTTATTTACCTTACGAAAATGTAGGCGACGACAGACAATCATGAACAAGAACTAGAATTGTAGAAGGGGAAAGGGAAGAGAAGAAGAGAGAAAGGGGAGAAGAAGAAGGGAGAGGGAGAGACAGAGAAAGTATAATCTTTATTCAATTAGCAAGTCTAACTTTAACAATGAGAAACCACCCTTGTACTAAAAATCCCTAACAAACTATGGAAACTACTTAATAATAATGATGATGATGATGATGATGATGATCCATCTAAATAATTGTAAAATAATCTTATATTAATTTCTATAGAAAGTCTTCCATAAATGGTCTTCTAATAATATCTCAAGGATCTCTATCAGCAGGCCACTGTATTCCTAAAGAAAATAATGCTAGTCAATAGTCATTGAGAAAAAAACTTATTTTATCTAGGAAAATGGCAGTGTGTAATTTCTAGCAGCTTCTCAGAAGACTGGAAAAGAATGGTTAAGATTTCAATAGTTACTCGCTTTTGAAATATGGGCATCGATCTTGTAGTAAAGTATGTCTATAATTTAAACCAAAATGCTAATGTCACTTGTAATTCTTCGGTGCTGGTTGTGTTCAAATACAAAATTCTTCCATGAAAATTTTGGTATTGTCAATTTTGAGTAAGAAACTGGTGGCTCAGCTCAGAGATCGTCTGCTTATCTTTTATTACTATCAATATCTGCAAAGATAAAAACTCATTGAATTCTTCAAAAAATTCACCCGAATGACTGATTATGTCTCTTCACGCCACACGCCAAAATACTGTTTTTGTTTAAATTTTGTAGATGGAGTAGAGTAGATGTAATTGTTTCATTTAAGGCATTCTCTAAGGATAGGAATTTTTGCTTAATGCATGAGTGCTGAATGTGCACAGTTGTGCTCATTTCTTGGAACCTGATTTGTATTATATTCTATGCATGAATGCTTTAGATGAGTGGCTTAAGAATGAAGGTTGCTGGAAGATTTAAGCCTTGTGTTCACATGGGCTGTTTCGATCTTGAAGTTTTTGTGGAAATGAACCAGCAGTGTAGGAAGGCAAGTAAATTTAATACTTGATTATATGTTTTGGCATTCTCTTGGCCATGTTTTGATTGTTGTACATGGATGCAGTGGCAATGCCCTATTTGTCTCAAGAACTACTCTTTGGAGAAAATTATCATAGATCCATATTTCAATCGGATCACGTCTAAGGTATTGTCTGTACTATGATTTGGCATCGGCCTAATTTCTTATTTTATCTGTTCATTTATACCATTTTTGTGTATTATGTTTTGCAGATGCAGAATTGTGAAGATGATATAGCAGAGATTGAAGTAAAGGCTGATGGCTCTTGGCGTGCAAAGGCAGAAGGCAATCATAGGGGTCTTGGGGATCTTGGACTATGGCACTTACCTGATGGAATTATCTGTGCCTCTGTTGATGGAGAATCAAAACTTGAATCAGAACTAAAACTAATCAAACGGGAAGGTTTTCCTGACAATCATGCTGGTCTGAAACTGGGAATGAAGAAAAACCAAAATGGTTGCTGGGAATTCAACAAACCTGATGATACCCAGAGTATGCTATCTGCAAATAGATTACCAGAAAATTTCTGGGACAATGGTCAGAATATTATTCCTATGAACAGTAGTGCCACTGTCAGTGGCAGAGACGGTGAAGAGGGTAGTGTTATCCAGGATGGTGGGGGAAACTTTAATTTTTCTACAAACAATGGTATTGAGCTCGACTCTATTTCTCTGAATATTGATCCAACATGTGGATTTTGTGGTCCAAATTCATCTTCAGCATTTTTGGATGCTGAACTCATTGTCCTCAGCGATTCAGAAGAAGAAAATGAACCACCGACTTCTCGTGATGTCTACAAGAATAATTGGACAGACACTGGTGGAGTCTCTCTTCCATCTGCTCAGCATGGAATTCCTAATTCTTATCATGGAAATTCTGCTCTTGGTAATAGTGGAAGTTCATGCCTTGGGGTTTTCAGTTCTAATGATGTTGATTTTGGAATGCATACTTGGTCTTTGCCTGCTGGCAGTCAGGGAGGCCCTGGTTTTCAGTTATTTGATTCAGATGCAGATGTTTATGATGCGTTGAACGATATGCAGTATGGATCTATTAGTTGTCATAAGTCTATTAGTGGCTACTCGTTGACTGCAGATACTGCTATGGGATCTGCTGCAATTGTTCCCGAGTCTTCTGTTCAATGCTGTAAAATGAATGATAGCTTAGCTGATTATGCCTCAGCAACTAGTGGTGATGATCCTCCACTGCAAATGCTTCTCCCCACAAGGCCATTGGAGTCATTGGCGCAGGCTGAGTTGAGATACCATCCCGACGTTTCAAATGGTATTCATACTGATGATGGTGAGACTGCTTCTGCAAATGTTTTAAAATCCAGTCAGCAATCCAAGGATGGTGCTTTGAATTCATTAGTAGACACTGGTATGTGATGCTACATTAGTTCAATCTCTCTCTATCTCTGTGTGTGTAGCGTGCGTGCGTGTGTGTGTTTTGACATCAGAATCTGCTGAGCGTCTCAGGTCAACAGCGTGAACCTGATAATCGCAAGAAATCATAGAAAACGAACACCTGTTTTTTTGAGCCCCGTCATGGGAGATAGGATTAGCCAATTAGGTGGCTGAATAGAAACCGATGCCGAAATAAATTACTTGGAGTGGTGGCTTGGAGGTCTTTATAGGAGTTGGGAACTGTCCTGCAGGCTTAGTTTGACGACCATGTCCTGGATTCATGGTCACAGCACTTTGGGTTGGTTGACTGCCAATGCTTGAATTCCCAAGCATGCCATACCCAGCTTTCCTTTAGTTCAGTATTGACAATCATGCTTTCTGAGCCATGCAATTATATGTTGGGTCAAACTGGGCTCTATTGTCTAACCCTTGGCACCACTATGTGGTGCTCCATTTGATTTCTGACTTCTTACCTCATCCAAGGTCTTCTAAGTTGTCAGTGCTTAACTGCTGACCTCAAGGTGATTGTTCCAAGCTGGAGTGTATTTTATACATTCCGCGTGGATGGCAGTTCGATATTCTAGGGTGATTTGGGTTGTCAGATCAGGTTGGTATGTGCAATGGTGCCATATGGACGACCATCTCAACTGGAGGTAACAGTTGGTATGAGCCTCAGCTATCAGTGTCATGCCAACATTTTACTTTGGTCAGATGAGCATCCTGACCAACCGACTTCAATGGTCAAAGTTTAGC
The DNA here is from genome assembly GCA_035079005.1 of Fraxinus americana. NCBI lineage: Eukaryota > Viridiplantae > Streptophyta > Magnoliopsida > Lamiales > Oleaceae > Fraxinus > Fraxinus americana. The sequence goes on along the minus strand of CM068708.1, from coordinate 17,049,862 downwards.
CACGTGACACCTTATTTTTGTTGCCTCAGGCAGAGAAAGCATGAATGTTGTTAGGGAATTATTGAGAGCAATTACCCAAGGCCCAAGCCCACTCCACCAGGCCCAAGTGAGGCTCCATCCCAAAACCAATTGGTAATGGGTGGAGTAGCCCACTTGAGTTATATGGTGGATTTATTTTCTTCCCACAACCGATGTGGGACTTGTTTGCCCCAACAATCCTCCCCTCAAACGAAGGACCACATCATTGTGGCCTCCCCTCAAACGATAATCCATTCGCCAATCATCTTGTACCGCCGTTATTACCGTCGCCCTCGACCAAACGGGACCCGCCGCCTAACCACCAATGTTAAGAAGACTTTCGACACAAGGCACCTCAAACGCGAATAATTTTTTAGCCCGATCGCCACCACGCTTTCTACTACGTTCCTCCGACCCTGGGCTCTGATACCACTGTTAGGGAATTATTGAGAGCAATTACCCAAGGCCCAAGCCCACTCCACCAGGCCCAAGTGAAGTTCCATCCCAAAACCAATTGGTAATGGGTGGAGTAGCCCACTTGAGTTATATGGTGGATTTATTTTCTTCCCACAACCGATGTGGGAGGGAAAGATGAAAAGAACTTTGAAAAAAGAGTCAAAGAGTGCTCTGATACCATTTGTAGGATTTTGGGGCTCCAATATCCAATTTCCGGGCTCAGAAAACAACCAAACGAACACCACATCAACCGGCTCGACCCAACAATCCTCTACACCTTGTTGCCTTCGTTTTCACCCCCACAAAGGAGGAAATTGGTGGTGGTACATGCAAGTCACGTAGGGAAGAAGGAGGAGAAGAAAACCGGTGGTTGAAATCACCAAGAAAAACCACCCAACCCGTCTGCCCTCACCATCTCTCGGCTACCCTCTCTTTGTCTCGTTTTCCCTCCCTCTCTTGCAAGACACACACACAACCAAATACTGCTGGAACATATGTATATATATGGTGGATCAATAGGTCAATAAATGGGCCAAGACATGAGGTAATGGGCCAAGACAAAACTCCAACTAACCACAACATGGACCAACTATCCAAAAGGCTAAATGGGCTATACATCCATTACCACCAATCCAACTACAAACTTAGGCCCATGAAAGGTGTATTAATTGTTTCCAAGTCGAGCCGTAACTATTGGTGTCGCCAAAATAATCCGACAACTGTTTTAAATCATCGCCCGGATTTATTGGGTATCAAAAACCCAACAAATGTGAAAATTGCATTGTCAGACAATCGTTAAATTGCCACAGGTCGGGCACTATGTATTTTGATGAAGTTGATGACTGATTCAAATTTTAGAAGTTCCCCGGGAGGCCGAGGTAATGGGCCTGACAAACTCTTGGGAGGAAGTTCTTAACCCTCTAACCTAGGACCTCTTTATGCGGGCATATCACTTTCATTAAATTATTATCACAATAACCTCTTTGTTATTGATTTTTTTTTTCTCTTGTTTTTGGCAGCAGCTTTGCTTCCTGATACAAATGACTGTAAATCGGGCAAGACCAGTTGGAAAAGTTCAGAGGGTCCCTTTTCATTTCCTCGCCAACAGCATTCTGTAATTCCAAAATCATATATATATGTTGATTCAGACTCGGAGTAAACCTTTGGGAGTCTTTATCTGGAAGAATAATGTATATCTTGAAAGTCAGTGTGGATGCTGGCAGATTTTATCTTGCTACCTAGTCGACATGTAAATTGAAGAAGTTAATGACATTGTTCGCAGATTGAAAACAATGACCGAGCTAGTAGATTTGATAGGATTGGATCGGTTTGGAACCAGACTGAGTTGGTCTGATGGTTCCAATTAAGGTTCAATTGTTTCTAGATTTTATAACATAAAACTGGAAGATTATGGTCTGATTTTCGATTTTAGCTATAGGTTCCAAAATAGTTTTGTATAATCAGAATTAATTTTCGGTTTTAGCTATAGCTATAGATTAAGAATTATTTCGTATTTAAAATAATCAACACTTTTTAGCACACTCCGATACACAGCTCTTCAACTTTGCTAGCCGGGAGTGGTGGTGGAAGCCTGCACCTACTATACCTTGCTACCTACTAGTAAAAAGAGGTTGCGGTTCTCTTTCGTTTGATCTTCTCAAAAAAATAGGACTCAATCAAGCCGTAAGTATATTGAGAGGAAAGGTAATATGAAAGTAAAAAATAGAATTCAAACAAGCCGCGAGTATATGAAGAGAGAAGGTAATATGAAAGAAATAGAGCATTGTAAAGTAAAAAATAGTTAAGAAGTCATTGGTCATTACCGAACAGCTTATTGGGGTATTCATAGGCAGTTGGTTTTTTGTCCACCATTTTGGATATCTTGGTGAGTGAGGTTTGATTCATAGAAGATAATACCGTTTTAATATTTTATATTTTGTACGATAGTGTTTGCAGTATCTTCTTATTTCTCGTGCCCCCCGAACTCCTTTGATTATATGTCTTCTATGTCTCTGTGTCTGTGCCATAAATTCAACAATGCATACAAATGGAAAATTAATAGATAAATGAGAGACGACAAAATGTCGATGAATGAGTTATTAATTGAAATCAATCAAATTGTAGCAACAGCAGATGGTCTCTGAAATTTGCAAACATTGCAGGAAGGTGAATAGAGTGATGGAGTTTGATATTTATCTTCCCTACCCATCACAGGCATTGGCATACCTTGTTTGATAGGACTAATATATCCAGGCCTGTAAGTTACCAAGCATTCCCTCCACAAAATCAGACAAATTGAAGAACCTAAATTGTGTCTCCAAATGAGCAAAAGAACTATCTTTTGGTATTTGATAATTATGAATCTTGCTTTCTTGTTCACCAATAGGAGTCACTCTTATGTCCGTTTCCACTAGGCCATCAACTGTCACTCTTATTATGTTAAGATCGTCGGGTCTCTCGATTGTCGTCGTTCTTTCTCAACTGTGGAATTTGCGTTCGGCTTCTCCATCTGTGGGAATATCACTTGTCTCTACATCCCATTTGAAGATAAGGGCGTCTATATTGTCATCCCAATGTGGGATTCTCTTGGTTGCAATGACGAGTGTGAGCGTCAAGCATGATTGAGAGGGCTTGAACCCATGTGAAGTCTCGTGTCCTCCCTGCCCGCCTAGTACCGATGAAGCGTGCATTGATATGAAGGTTTTCGTCTGATTCAAAGGCGAAATCATGTCCTTTTGCTCCGTGGAAGTAGAACACGACACCTCCAACAAAACGTGGATCGTAACATAGAGAACCAAAGCCATTGCATATAGGCTGTCTCCCTGCCAAAGAAATTTGTAGATGCATGACAATGAGAGTTGGAACCAATAACTTTTGCTTACTATGTTACCATTACATTTTAAGTCGCCTTGTCTAAAAGTTTTTCTTAGACAAGGTGGATCAACTACAATTCAAATATGATTTAAAATAGAATGGTTTATAAATGGGCAAGTAGAGGTTGGCTTACACAGTTACACTTGCAAGTGACTTCACACTTGCTGCAATCAATAAAACATCCCTTCTGCACCTTGTTCTTCTTAGGCTTCCTCCAGGGGCACTGGGCCGGGAACGTGAGGGTCTTGTAATAGCAAGCTCCTCGAGCTTTGCAGAAAGTTCGTTCCTGCCCCGTCTGTGGGAGTTTAGGCTGCACGTCATAATTAGTTGTAGCAGCATCATTTGGAGGTTTTTTACCATTGTTATTGCCTCGGTTGCTATTTCATTGCCGTTGTTGTTGCCCTGGTTGCCGTTGCCGTTGCCGTTGCCGTTGCCTTGGGCTAAAATGGTTTTGATTTCCATGGAGACGAACAGGAGGAGGAGAGCTAATGCAATGCACAGCCTCCTTGCAGCCATCTCTAGGACGCTTTTCATACCATTCTTGCATTTATTCTGGAGTTAATTGTTTCAACGGTCACTGAACTTTACAAAGTGTCATGTTTCACTAACTGAACTTTAAGTTGCATCCCATCACTAACTGAACTTAGTAAAGTTGCACTCCTTCCATCACCGAACTAATTCCGTCAAAATCGGTTGCCTACGTGGATAACGGTTTGCACACGTGGCCGTTAAATTAATCCAGGTGGGCGAGTTAATTGTTTCAACGGTCACTGAACTTTACAAAGTGTCACGTTTCACTAACTGAATTTTAAGTTGCATCCCATCACTCACTGAACTTAGTAAAGTTGCACTCCATCCATCACTGGGCTAATTCCGTCAAAACACGTTGCCTATATGCAGGGGCGGACGCAGATCTTAAAAGTTAGAGTGTCACAATCGATTTTGCAAAGAACTCAGAAGAAATTTTACAATTGAAAATTTATGTCCAAAAAAATCATACCCCATGTAATTTTACATCCAAAAATTTACATACGATATGACTTTTTCAGATGTAAAATTTCGAAAAAGAATTATATCATATTCCTTATAAAATTTCTTAATAAAATGATGAAAATTATATTGAGAAATTTGTATCGCAAAAATAATAAATTTTAATGAAATAATTGAATTAAAAAAAAAAAAAAACGAGTTAGACGTCTTTTTTTAAGACTCGCGTTTGACATATTTTTAACTATTTTCGATATCTGTTTAGAGTATTCGATATGCCAACAATGTAGTTCTCGAAATAACTTTTGAGATGATATAAGCAATTTGTAGATTCGATTGGCGTACGATCGTCGAATAATTTTAAAAACTAGCATGTTTTTGAAATTTAAATTTATTGTGATTTTGCCTATATTTGGTGGATGTTAAAATCATTTTTTTAGTAAATTTTGATAAAAGTTAAACAGTTATGAATTTCATGAAATATGTTATTAAAATTATTTGTTAACTTTGATTTAAATTAAAATTTAGATTTCTCTAGGACCCCCCTAGATCCGCCCATGCCTACGTGCACATATGGCCATTAAATTACTCGAACTGGCCATTAATCAGCAATGCCATAAATGCTTAACACCCAAACACGGCTCACCCAATTTGATTTCATGTCTAAAGACGGCCAAGGCACGACTAGTGCATATGTGATTGTGGATTTTGAAAGCCAACGAAGACGTACCAAGATCATTTTTTAGGATCTCAACCCTCAATGGGATGAGAAACTCGAATTCATAGTCCATGATGTCGAATCCAAGATGTCGGCTCCAGCTCCACCTGTGACGGAGGCGACGACCGAGAAGGCTGATTTCAGAGATCAAATTGGGTGAGACATGTTTGGGTGTTGAAAATTTATGACATGGCTGATTAATGGCCGCTAGATTAATTTAATGACCACGTGTGCAAACAGTCATCTACGTAGGCAACCGATTTTAACGGAATTAACCTAGTGATGGATGGAGTGCAACTTTACTAAGTTCAGTGAGTGATGGGATGCAACTTAAAGTTCAGTTAGTGAAACGTGACACTTTATAAAGTTCAATGACCGTTGAAACAATTAACTCGGCCAACTGGATTTATTTAACGGCCACGCGTGCAAACCGTCATCCACGTGTACAAACCGTCATCCACGTGTGCAAACCGTCATACTAAAAAAATGATTTTAACATCCACCAAACATAGGCAAAATCATAATAAATTTAAATTTCGAAAACATGCTAGTTTTTAAAATTATTCGACGATCGTACGCCAATCGAATCTACAAATTGCTTATATCATCTCAAAAGTTATTTCGAGAACTACATTGTTGGCATATCGAATACTCTAAACAGATATCGAAAATAGTTAAAAATATGTTAAACACGAGTCTTAAAAAAAGACGTCTAACTCGTTTTTTTTTTTTTTTAAATTCAATTATTTCATTAAAATTTATTATTTTTGCGATACAAATTTCTCAATATAATTTTCATCATTTTATTAGGAAATTTTATATGGAATATGATATAATTCTTTTTCGAAATTTTACATCTGAAAAAGTTATATCGTATGTAAATTTTTGGATGTAAAATTACATGGGGTATGATTTTTTTGGACATAAATTTTCAATTGTAAAATTTCTTCCGAGTTCTTTGCAAAATCGATTGTGACACTCTAACTTTTAAGATCTGTGTCCGCCCCTGCATATAGGCAACCTGTTTTGACGGAATTAGCCCAATGATGGATGGAGTGCAACTTTACTAAGTTCAGTGAGTGATGGGATGCAACTTAAAGTTCAGTTAGTGAAACGTGACACTTTGTAAAGTTCAGTGACCGTTGAAACAATTAACTCGGCCACCTGGATTAATTTAACGGCCACGTGTGCAAACCGTTATCCACGTAGGCAACCGATTTTGACGGAATTAGTTCGGTGATGGATGGAGTGCAACTTTACTAAGTTCAGTTAGTGATGGGATGCAACTTAAAGTTTAGTTAGTGAAACATGACACTTTGTAAAGTTCAGTGACCGTTGAAACAATTAACTCGTGATTATCTGCTAATTGATACTATGAAAAATGAATAAACACAATTGAGGACCAAGAGGGCACTTATATAACTAGGAGAAAATGGCCATGGAGTTTGGCTTAATCTATGGGAGTTAATTTATTTCCATGAACAAACAGCTATAAACGGCAAATTTCATATGATAGATAATTGGGGTTGAGGAATTGAGTTTTCATTCCTTTGGAAATCGAGAATTGAATTTTGAATTTTTATTCTGGCAACTAAGAATGATATATGAAATAGTCCATTTTGATTTTAAAACTCCATTCACTAAACATGTTTTTAAGTATAAAATATTTATTACTTATTTTGTACGTATATAATTCTTGACAGGATAATTAAAATGATTTATTCTCATATTAAATTGATTTTTAATTCGTTAGTAATTATTTTCTTGATTTTGTAGATTGTAATTTTGTTCAATTTTTTCAAAAATTGACTGACTTTTAGTTTATTGATATATTTATTTACATGATTTATAAATTGAATTTTTTTAAATGGCAAATTCTGAATTTTCTATAAAAACATTGAAAGATGTGGGACCCATGAAAGATATGATCAATATTGATTGTTTGATTTTGATTTTGATTAAAATCAGATTTTAATCCGACCCAAAAAGGCAATCATAAGAAAACCATTTAAAAGTCAACAAATCCATTAAAATGTATAAGATAGAATTTTGTTAAAATCTTATGACCTTTTTGAGCTCCATTATTTATAAATAAAAATAAAAATAAAAAACACTCAGTTTCCCCCAAATTCATTTTCAACCACACATTCTCCCAATAAAATAACTTCGCACATAAATCTAAAAATTTTCATACTTTTAACCATATATTTTTCAAAAAAATCACTATTACAAAAATTATTTTATCAATAAATGAGGCGCAAACACACGAAAATGTTCTGTGAAATGGAATCCCTTAAATCATAAAAAAAATAATAAAAAAAAAATAACCCACTAAACTAGGAGCTATGTGTTTGTCACGTAGTCGTGAAGAGGACTTGAAAGTTTATTATTTTTTAATATTGTTTAATACTATTCAATTTTATCTACCGAACATGTCACGTCGGATTAAGGTGTAACTGCGTGGCGATTTTAAAAAGTGCAGTACAATGTAAGGCAATGTTAACAATCTAAGCAAAACCAAGGAAAATTATACCTGGCATATAGTAGAAGTTAAGGAAAGGACGAAGACAGAAAAATGAAGAAAAGAGAGCAAATGGGCCATCACTCACGTATTTCGCCATGGCAGCGTAGCGTGTAATAGCGTGAGAGGTACCAAAAGAGGCAAACTCAGTTAATTGAATAGAGTGGAACTTACCCTGCATTAAGCTGTGTCATTTTCTATGGCTTAACAAATTGATCAAACTTGACTTTCAACCGCACATTCCAATGAACCAACAAGTATTACACTTGTCGAATACTCGTCTCTATCTATTTATAATTTCTTTTCTCAAACAGAGGCTTAATCTTAAATTCATTTACAAGTCATTAACTATTTGAAACGATCAATCATGCTACATTGATAGAATATTTTGCCAACTTCCTCGACATAATGCCACATGGCATTCTGTCATTGGACTGTTTAAAAAATAGTCAATTTTTGCATACAATTATCTACTGTCAACACTGTATTTGTCAAATAGTAGGGCAAAATCATCTAAAAAAATGGCTTTAACTCTTACTTGATTACGCCGCGAATCACTCATTTTAAAGTCAACATCTTACAAAATTATCTGCCACAAGATTGATACGTCTATACGGTTGTCCATATATGCATGGCTTTGCTTAGCGTTTAGCATTTTGCATAACAAGCCTCTCTTTCAAGATACGCGGTTGCACACACAATCACTCTATAATGTGTGAAGATGACTCTCCAAATAAATATATTTCATTGTGGCCTACATATGCAGCTTTTATTCTTAGGAAGCCACAGTGAGCACAATGGATTGGATTGTTACCCTTTGTAGCTCAAAGTTAAAAAGAGAAGCCAAAACTCTCTGGACGAAGAAAGGGTAGAGGCAATTGAACAGTTTCTTGCTCCCTCTTTCATCTCTAGCAAAAATTCACAAATACCTCAACTTAGTGGTATGAAAGTGATGTAGTACATAATCATGATTAGTAGTTTCCTACTACAATTGTGATTTATCTTTTCTAGTTCTAATATGTTTTATTTTTTTATTCTTATTTCTTGTTTAGATATAAATTTCTTTTATTTATTGATTAGAATATGATTTTCAATTAGATTAGGATTTTATTAGTTTCCTTTTATTAATAGGATTAAGAAATAATTTTGTCTATAAATATAGGAGTATTGTACACTTTTCAACTACAATCAATTATTATTCAATATACTAGACATGATTGTTCACATATTAGTCTTATTTATTACATAATTATTATTATAAGAATTTCATAAACGGTTCCGCACCAAATGCCCCGGCTCAGTGCTGTAGGATCGACCTGGGTGTTCAGGTCCATGCCCCATTGCTGGATATCCTGTGGGAGCCTTGATGGATAGCAGGTCCAATTTCATTATATTCAACCAGTAATAACATAATTGTTTTAAAACATACTCTTACAAGTTGACCTTTTAAGCTTAGCCGGACATGCTCAAAGTCTCCTGCTTTCAGTTTAGGAGATGAAAATTTCATTATATTCAAATTTATAGCCACAAAACACTGAAACAGAAAGGAGTGAACTGGCTAATGCAAAACCTCTGTTTTCTAAGAGAAAATAAAGAAAAGTATAGCGCTTCACATGCACTGTATCAAATATTAGAACACCAACATTGCCATTCCACTTTAAAATAGGTCTACTGAATTTGTCAGCAATGGACTGACTTTCTGACATTGAATACCTGCCTAAGTAGACATCACCATAAATAATGATAACGAAAAACACGTGAAGAGATTAAGGAATTTATCGTCTGATCTTGTATTATTATTTCTCGTCACTGTTGTTGATATATAGGAAGGTCGTATAGTTGTGGCTTGAAATTTTTTTGATCCTCGGTCGATTGGGAGATACTACTACTTGAAGCATCTTCGCTTGTGTCACTCACCATCTTCAAGAAGTAACTATGCCTGCAAGAAAAGAAAATGTCAAAGTATAGGTACGGTAAATTAGCCGTTCAATACATCGGCAGAAGATGTATACCATCTAGTGTCGGCAGTCAATTCCGGGTGAAAAGCAGTTGCTAGCAAGTTTCCCTGCTTTACAGCAACAATTACGTTATTCTCGGATCCGGCATTCTCCTGATTCAGGGAAAGGTAAATGATGTTAATTGAAATGTCAAATGAATCAGGATGCTTGCTATAGAAAAGATCAACATAATCATAATAAATAGCTGCTATGGACTAAGCCCTTATCCTTCTTACAATAACAGTAAGAAACAGAATAGAATCGAAACAAGCCAAGCCAAGCCAAGCCAAGCAAACCCACAGATGCATCGTTGTTCACCTTTAATGCAAGAGCTACGTCCACTTGCCACTGCAGGTTTTCACTATAGTAGAGAAAGAGTACAAGTATTTTCCCTCATGCCTCTCGCACACTAAAATCATTACCCTAAAATACTTTCCATATGTCATATAGTACGAATATTAGTATCGTTTCCAGTATGATTATTCTTCCTATAAGCTAAGAATAAAAATAACTTGGCAATGTTTTAGGTATTTGAAGGACACATGCAGGTGCTTTATATGCAAGTTAATTTGGTAGAATTTATAGATGAAGAACCTATGCCTGAAAAAGGATTATCCCATACCAAAATAATGCAAAAGATATTAGGCTCCGTTTGATTGGCGGAGTTTTCCAGGGAAGTAGGAAAATATTTTCCTACTTTCACTTTTTTGACTGTTTGATATGCGAAAATTTTCACGGAAAATATTTTCCTCCCTTTTTCTAGGTACAACCCTTTGATGCACAAATGGTGGAAAATGTTTTTTCACCTAATAGGTGGGAAAACATTTTCTACCTTTTTTTTTTTTGTTTATTATCATTATTTTTTTACAATGAGAATAAATTCTAGATACAATGGTAGAAAAAAATTCACTTTTATCGACAACTTTCATGCAAAATAAAGTCAAACGAATGATAATCGGTATGGTAAGTTTTTTTTTCCAAATTTTTTTTGACAATGTGAACAAATTTAGACTCAATAGTAGAAAAAATTATCATTTTAATGGATAAATTCCATAAAAAATGAAGTCAAATGGACATCAAATTTTCAACATTTTCCATGGAAAATTATACAAATCAAACACAATTAATTACAATTCCCAGTCAAACATTTTCTAAAAAAATCAATTCCCTATAAAATATTTTCTTTCCACCCATTTTCCACCCTTGCAATCAAACGGACCCTTAGTTGTTCTCGGACCATATAATCAAAATGATAATGTTGAACTGATGGCTAAAGCAGCTGATAGATTGCAGCAGTCTCTTTTAGCTATTAAAAGAATTTTACTGCTTCCAGTTCTCATATTAAATTATACTATCTAAAGACAATATGCATTGCATGATCTCATGTAGAACTCAAGATTCAATGCACGAATTTGTACAGCACAAACCAACTAATGAACCAATTTATGAAACACAATCCAACTAATGCACCATGTGGCTATCACGGTGTCTTTTGCAAATCAATGATATTGGGGAAGGAACATACAAAGGGAAACCTGTTGAGAGTTTCTATCTGATACGGGAGAGTTCCCACTTCCCAGTAATTGGAGAAAAAAAAAGTAAAAGGAATTATTTACTAGATGATGAAAAATAGTTCCGTTGAGCTCAACAAGGATGTCTAAAACAACACAAAGCTCATTTAGCTCCAACTACTATGAAAAGGTTTGGTAAGAGTGAAAGTAACATGGGGGGAGCAAATGCTAAAGAAGTTTAATCTGAAACGTGGTATTCTCTTATGAGACAACTGTAGAAGAATCAATTTCACAACACTAAGTTGCCATACAAGTGCATCCCTTAGTGGGTAATTGCCCAGGAGAACATAAACAAGGACAATGCAGACGAAATAGTGTACTTTGGAAGCAAAGGGCAGTAATGATAAACAGAGAATCTCTACACCAAGAAATTATTGCCTAAATTGCACACATTGTTGTTCAACCCTTCACCAGTAATCAAATTAAAACATAGAGCACCTCCTATATCCCAGTGCATATAGTTATCTCACTTTCAGTTTGTCAACAGAACCATCAACTATTTCCATTCTTTAACCAATTGCATAAGTTCAAGCTGATGTTTTCAGAATCTAATCTTGGCCCCCTACATCTGTGCATTGGTTGAAGCTGGGAGGTACTTGACTAAGAAGAAACCCTTGGGTTCACGTAGTGCAAAGGAGAGGGCATGAAAGAAAATCCTTCGGGAAGTTTCATGAAGAAATATAAAAGATTCTTAAAGAGTAAACATAAGTCATTCTCTGCCATTTTGTGCATGTCCATCAGAATGTTGTAGAACAAAGATAGAGAGAGAGAGGTGCAGGATCATGTTGTTTTTACTTTCGAATTCGAAAAGGATGTCCCCACCCCCACCCACCATGTCACACATGCGGACACGTGCCTATTAACAAGAAACTGAAAATGGCATCATAGTTTACTGAGACAAGGATAGGCCTGAAGTAGGTGGCATATAAAAATTATGCTTACAGTTTGTTTCAAAAGACGCATCAGTGTGTCTTTGTTTCAAAAGATGCATCAGTGTGTCATGCTGTTCAACTCACCTTCTTTCATGAAGACATCTATAAAACTCTTTCACTCATAAATCTTCATATCCAGAAGGTATAAATAGTAACACAGACAGACCTGTATGTCTATATATACAAATGATTTTATATTAGAAAAATGCTATCTGCTTGTTTTTCCTTATGTACTAGAAGAGGTCCAATATCAACATTGCATGGTTAATCTTCCTAGAGCTTGAAACGAAGAAGATCTTTACAAAGCTACATTTGCCAAACACGCAGCATCTAAAGAAACGAGAATGCTCAAGCACAATCATTAACGAAGCCTCAATACATTATTAAAATGAAACACGTAAATTTTGAAAATAGAGTTTCCTGCTTAAAAGGAGAAATTTAAAAAAGATATTGGTAAAAGCATACCTCTTGGCTTTCATTAGGACTGAAATTAACAGCTTTTTGGGATGGAGTGGGAATATCTGCCAAAACTTCTACTTCTGGACCTACTTCAAGGATCCCTGGAGCGCGAATAAAAATCCCACGAAAACTTGGAGGACCTCCTTCTTCAGCCGCAATTTTGGGAATCAAAAGCTCCGCCTCAAAGCTTTGAAGCTGAAAAAGTTAGTTTGGTCAGGAAAAGAGGTGGCAGTGAAAAAGTTAGTTTGGTCAGGAAAAGAGGTGGCAGTGAGTGGATATAAACTTGAATCTTATATATAAGCCACACCACAGAACAAAAAGTTTAAATGAGATCATCAATTATATGCTGAACATATTTTCCAAAAGGTTTTCCCTGAAAAAATCATTATTCCTATACAAATCAATCTAAGACACACAATATAAATGTGGTTAAAGTATAGTAAAGGTGAATTCATCTTCAATTAAGAAAATCCATTAGTCCAGAAAAATGCTATCAAAATCCCTAATATTGCTTCCACGTGAATCTTGGTAAAATTCTCTTGTTTATAAGAGGACGCTGATAAAGTGTTCTGACCTCAAATAGTCAAATGTACAGCATCCAACAGTTGAAACAACATTAGCCACAACAGAATGTGTAACATTTCGTTTTCATAGGACAACTATTAGTTGGACATTGGCTTCACTTCTTCTTGGATACTAGTACTAAAATTAAGGTAGTGAGGATGCTAGTAATACCTGACTGCCAAAGAAGTTTCGATGAACCATACAGTCAAGGCCCCCAATTAGTTCCTGCCCTCCGACTTTTTGCCCTGAAAGGAATGCACATCAAGTTCAAAACCAAACAATATGGGCCATCTCATTCATTTACTCTGTGCCATTAGACAGTTATATTCGAAAAGGGTGTCCTGAATCATGAGCACTAATCAGAAATGGGAAAGGTAAGGGTTCTTAACATTTATAAAAGAACTTTGCAAAGCCCTGGGCCTTTTGCTCTTATAACGTGAAAGGTGGCTGGCCGTTCGTCAGGGCCCAGGATTCCTTTGTATAATCATTGATTCTTTCCATAAATACCAATATTCAGATTGAAAATCATAAAAAATCTAGTAATTTGAATCATAGCTAAGTGCAAAGTAGATAACTGCTGAAAGTGAAGTAGTAATCTCACCCCAAGAGAGCTTCCTGAGATAACATTGATGGAAAAAGGTTACCAACCTGTGGCATTGTTGGCCAAGAAAATAAGGCCTGCACATGTCCCCCAAACTGGTTTCCCCATTTTGACAAACTCACGTAAAGCAGGAAACTGCAATTGTTACAAATTCTTAGCTCCAAAATATCAAATAAGCTTCATATCAAATGTATATGTAACAACAGTGACAAGGGGCAATGAAACTGCAATTCCAAACAATAGTTATTATCTGCAAATAGGTGACTTAGCTCCTCGTAGTTATCTAAACCCGTGGATAACATTCTCTTCATCAACTTCCAATTAGCTTGATTAAGCAATATTAACATTCTTTCTTTGGTATGGACAAACATTTGACCATACTAACGCATGGTTCTATTCTTAAGGATGACGGTTATTCCACGTGAAAAATATTAAGTTGGCAGAAAACAGGGGTAATCTGCACAGCTTCAAAAATTTCTGTACAAATAAATAGCCTATTAAGGGAGCAAGATTTTTTAACTATTTTTTGAGAATCCATGGCCTTCCCTATTACATATCACAGACTTGCAGGTTTTCACATTCAGCATTAAATTCCTGTGTACATGTGTTAGTGCATGAAGAAATAAACAAAAGGAAACATACAAGGTTATGGTACTCGGCAAGCTTCGCCATGGTAGTGCTCTCGCCTCCAGGAATAATGAGGGCGTTAACACTCTGCAGCTGCTCTGGCTTCCTTATTTCAACCCCTTTCACTCCCAGCTTTCTCAACGCTACACCAGCCACACACACGCACATTTAGAACCGATATGAACGAAAATGAAAAATCTTGCATAAAACTGAATGCCTCTGTTTTGCAAAATTACACATATAAAAATAGTAGTCATATTCAGATTTCGGATAGGGTTGATTAGCGATTCTGAAAGAACTAGAATTACGTCTTCTTTCCAATTCCATTCGTAAATTCTTAAAGTTTCCACCCCTTTGGCACACCGTAAATGGACAAAACCCTTTTCTTAACAACAACACATACATGTGGATATGTAACAAGGGAAGATAAATACCTGCTATGTGTTCGTTGAAAGACCCCTGTAAAGCAAGAACCCCCACGGCCATTGTACACAAAAGTAGAAGCAGGGATTGACGAAATGTTAACGAATTCTGAAGGGATTTTAGAGATTAATACAAGAATCGTGTCCTAGTTTGCTTCACGGGAATAGCCGAAGTGGTAGCCGCATGTAGTATTCTGGGTTCGCCGCCACACGTTGGATACTCGGATTTGGGTCCCAGGAATCCTCTCCCGCCTTTCTAAAAAACCACCAATTGTCACTCAACTCTACCTCTTATTTCGTATTGGCAGCATGCATAGACGCTACCAATGCGCGAGGCTTAACAAAACGTGATGCCTAGAACCTATGTGCTAGTTTAGCTGTCAACGCTTCCGTTGACCCCTTTTAGGCGCGCCTAGGCTCGCATAGGTGCATTTTGACATGCATTATTATTTTATTTTTTTTCAATTTTTAAAATTTTTATTTTTTTATTTTTAGGTCAGTAGATTGAAAGACCCAAAAAACTGTTTACCCACTTATTGGTCCACTAATTTATAGAGGGTATTTCCAAGCATTTTGTTGTAAATCTTCGACGTGGGATAAGAATCTTTAGTTTGACTGTAGTACATTGTACATTTGATTTAACTGTAATTTATTGTACATTTAGTTTGTCTGTAGTGTATTGTGCATTTGATTTAATTGCAATGTATTGTACTATTGTATAAATAGTTATTTATATTTTATTAATTTAATTAATAATTTTCCTATCTTCTACTAATTAATAAAAATTAAAAACTCTCTGAATATTTCAATTAGCACTATTACAATATATTTTATTTATTGTTCGAAAATATATTTATTTTGTTAAACTCTTAAAACTGCGTTTGGTACTATAATTTGTATGTATTATTAAGTAACTTTTAAATTGATTGAAAATTTAAAATAATATTAAAATAAGAAAACATTTTTCTACTTTTTTTTTTTTTTACGTTTAAGCCTCGCCTAGATGCGAATTGATAGAAACTTGACCTCTACGCATCGTCACGCATTATGCTTTTTAGAAAAATGTGTATTGGTCATCAAACTTTATTTCGCTTCGTAAATTGTTTCATACTTACGTCACTTAGTTAGTTCGCCATCCAATATTTAAATGAATTGTCCACATATCAGACGGAATTTGAAGGTTTCAGACAGAATTTTAATGTGACCTAATTAACTTTTGAATGACAAATGATCTTAGTTCGTTTTTATTGTATTTTAATTTCAATATGAACATAAATTATCTTGCTTTTACATCTATTTTGTGGTTTTGGCTCACTGTCAAAACTTTTGAGGATCTCAAGCTTCAATATTTGGAACCTTGGTTTGCACAACATTTTTTCCTTTTTTTTTTCCCCCATCTGAGAGCGAGATGAGGTGCACCTATCAATATGTTTATCAAAAAAAGATGGTGGTGTGCCAGAAAGATTAGGGGGAAGAAGGGAGACGCATAGATTGGATCACAAAACAAAAGAGGCGAAGACTATAAAATATAAAATTATCTAAAGGAAATTTGTTGTAGAGGTCCCAAATTTCAATAAATGTGATATATAAAGATATCTGGACAAATTCTGTTCAAATGACTGATAATTGACCAAAAGTCAAGCATTTTGATCCTTTGAAAACTCGCAATGCATGGGATCGTAGTCAAAAAATATAATGATGAATAGAGTGTCGAACCACGAGAACTATGCGTTTAACCGAGTTAAAATTAATTAAAATTTTAATCGAATAGCAAACAAATTTTGTGATTTTTTATATACTAATACCTAAATTATCAATTAAACTAATGAAAGTAAGTAAATATGTTTTTTAAAATATGTGAGATGCATTGTTAAAATGTTGAATTCCTCTTATTATTCCATTTTTAGTATAACAATAACTGTTACGAAACTCACACAAAATTGATTCAACCCAAAAAAAACTAATAAATCAATGTTTAAACTTGATTCAAAAATATTGAACCAAGGAACCAACACAATTGCTGACAATATGTTGACCCCGTGATTACAAGACTCAAGAATCTCACTCGATTTGTTCGAACGCCACAAGAAAATAATCTTGATAAGTTTAGAATTAATTGAATGAAAAACAAGAAGAAAGCAATAATCTCTCAATAATTGTATATTTTACAATGAATACAATGCGATCTATTTATAGGGAACTCATAAAATCTAACTAGAAAAGGAATTAATATTCATAATATAAAAAATTACCATAAAACTAAAGTTTTAAATAAAATAAGATTCTTTTCAAAAATTGAAAAATTCGATGCCAAACTTGTACTATGTGACTGTATAGTGTTGGAGCATGTGGTCGCATGGTTCAAAAAAATTGCCTCATTTGAGTCTCAGTATGACCGCATGCCTAGGGTAACTATGCAGTCACATAGTTACTTTTTCCAGCTTTCTCGTCCGCTGCTAGAACCAAGTTGATCTGTCTTTTTTTCTTCTAAACCCAATACGAAATTTGTTCATTTACTTGTTGTGATCAATGTTTTCGTCCACCGTAGCTAGAGCAAACAATCCCATAATCTCCTTGACTCGCTTCGTTCACGACCTAGTCATCGGTCCTCCTTCAACGATCAACTGATCCTTATTTGGACTTGCTCTCATATCATGGATCACATCAGTATCTTAATAAATCTTCACTTGTGTCTTCTTTTCTTTACCCAAAAATCAAGTCTGAAACTTCACTTGATTGAATTCTTGCAAGTCTCCTTCAATCCTCTCACAAAAAACTATAAATTTTCCTCATTTGATGATAATAATTGATGAATATTGGAGTATGCGATGTATGTGAGAGATCTCTAATGTGTATATCGCTGTTAGGTATTTGTAGGAGTTGAAAATTAGTTGAAAATCACGTTCAAATTGGTTTCCAAAAGAGTTTCAATCGAATAAGGAAAGTTGCATTCACGCGCAAATTTTTTTGTCTCTATACAGTAGTTAATATTTTAGCCATAACTTTCTCTCATGATATCCAATTGATGCTATTCAAAATGTGTTGAAAATCTAATTCGAAGGGATACAACTCTATAAGAAATTAAAATTTTCCAATTCAGATGTTTACTATGCCAAAAATGAGTTTCAATCTTTGAATAAAAATCTAGAATATAATTTGTGCGATTGAAAATTGATTTTGATCATATTTCATTCCTTTTTGAGTTCTAATTCTATTCAATTGTCTCATAATACTCTTTAAAGTATCGTCTTGTGGTTCGAATTAACTATTGAATATTTACAATTTGGTCATCAAACTTTAAAATTTGTCATTTTTCCTTGATTTTCTTTTGTTTCTTCCAATTTCTTGTTCAACTATTGGGTTTTACCTATATAATATAAAATACAAAAAATTAGGATATATTTTGTTAAAAGAATTACCAAATATCGATATTTTAGGCCTCGAATAAGTGTATAAAATACACTTCACATTTGATCAAATTTTAAAATAGCAAAATGGTAACATTACATTTTCCTACCTAAAACAATAAAAAGAAATAATGGAAAAGAAAGAAATAAAAATTAAGAAAAAAAATCATCTTCACCCACCCGACCTTCATTCTAATCCATTTCCGCTTGTTCTTTCTTCTCATTTTCCATCTCTCTTTCTCTCTCTACCTTCTCTTCCTCCTGCCCTCTTTCCCTCTCCTAGTTTCTATAAAAAATCTTCTCTAAAGCAATATAGGTGGAACTCTGTTTAGCTGATGTTGCGATAACAAAAATAGATATTGTTAAGATGATTGTCTAGATGTAGTTGCTCTGTTGGACGTAATCGTGTGATAAAATTTGAACTTATCTTTCTTTTTCCCATTTCTTATTTTTCTCTCTTATTCAATGTACAATAAAGATGAAATTTGAATTATGAATAATGATATCTATCATCTCATATGAAATTGTAATGAGATAAAGTTCGATGTTCTCATTGACGAGAATGGTGTTCCGGCTGCTCCAATCAGTGTTTGCTACTGCAAAATGAGGTCGGTGCTTTCTCCTCCGTTGTACCTCCAGTGTAAGAATTAGTATTCAGTTTAAGAGAGTAGGAAGGTAATATATTGAAATTCAGATAGTTCGGGTTTCAAGAAGAAGTACATTTTCTCACCTTGTGGATATTTATAGGCAATTGATGATATGCCTCCGTTCTACAATTAATTGTGCCACGTATCCTACGTAAGCTTTCTCACTTTCCCCACACTCTAGAGTGGTGACCCACACTCTTCAAGCGGTTGGTTATGCCCATATTCGCTATTGGGTGGTTTCCGTCCAACTTATTACTATTTGTATTGTTAAGTATAGTATTGACTGCATGGCGATAGACGGCCATGTGTGAACGTAGAGGGCCTTATAGGGGTTGATGATCTCATAGTGGTAGACGGCCTATGTGAACATAGAGAGCCTCATGGGGGTCGACGACCTCATAGTGGTAGACGGCCATGTGAACGTAGAGAGCCTCGTAGAGGGCCTTATAGGGGTTGATGATCTGATAGTGGTAGACGGCCTATGTAAACATAGAAAGCCTCATGGGGGTCGACGACCTTATAGTGGTAGACGGCCATGTGAACGTAGAGGGCCTCATGCGGGTCGACGACCTTATAGTGGTAGACGGCCATGTGAACGTAGATGGCCTCATGCGGGTCGACGGCCTCAAAGTGGTAGACGACATATGATGGGGTGCTCTATAGGGGGGTGCATATTAAGTAGACATACATCATGGATAATTATTAACACCATCTTATAACATAATATAAATGCATCACTTGTTAAGAGGCAATCATGAGTCCTCTTATTAGTCCAATTGAGCTGTGAGTACTTTAATGCATTGGACACTGAATTATAGGACTCACTTATACCTAACTGGTCTATTAAAGATAGATAGCATTACTATTGAATTATTGTATATTTATTAGACATCAATTACATGTAGATAAAAATCTTTATACTTACGTTCCACCTAAATGACAATCCATAGAATACATTAAAGGCCGGTTTTGCAAGACTTTCGAAAAGTTAAAAGGGGTCTTTAAGACTCAAAAGTTAATTTTGGACTCATTTGTCTAATTTTATAAAAGTGTTTCTTCTAGTTAGGAAAAATTTCAGAGGAAATTGGTCCAACGTGGCTTTATCTAAAATCACTTATGGAATAAGAAGTTTTTTTTAAAATTAGTTTCTAAACAAAAATTAAGATAACTTCCTCCAAGAACCCTTCTACAGGAAGCAAAAGTAAAACTCATGCCAAACGGACCCAAAATATGCTCAATGCTTTGTGTTTTTAATGAGCATCTCTATATAATTTAAAGTTAGTCATATTTTTTTTAAGTATGTATTTTTCACGTCATCTACTTTTTTATTGATAATTCTAATTCACTAACAAATAGTGTTCCCTAAGAAAAGGCCATATCTTCTATTGACCTCAGAAAACGAACTCAACAAACGCCGATCCCACTCATGCATGCGTAAGCCATATCCAGCACGTCAAGGTAGATCTACGGTTCAAGATCACTCCAATGATTGGACATGGGAGAAACTCAACACCACAAGACGTTTTCATTCGGGTTCCGACAGGATTTACGGAACAAGATTGTATATTGAGCTTTCGATAAAAGCAAGATTTGTAGTTGTAATAAATTGATCAGAGAATAAGATAGGTTGTTTTGAGTGTTTAAAGTTTCATTAGCCTTCAATTGTTATATGGTGAGCGTATTTATAGCGTTACAAATAGAATGGTGACCTTTGAATCAAATTATACGTAGCCTCATCTCCTCGGTCAAAGCATCAAATCCTAGTCATCAAGTTGACCTTCCTAGCTTTTCAAAGCATTTGATGTTCTTACATTGACAAGACAGGATACCAATACACTTTTTACAAAGGTCACATCAATTATTCAAATAAAGATCTTCGTCATGAGCTGCATGTGGGCAGTCGCGAGCTGAGAGGCCTCGGATCCGAGAAGTGCCTCAAGAGTAACTGGGCCTCTGCTGATAATAGGGCCTCAGGTATGGGGCCTTAGTCTAGCTGGGGCCTCGGCTTCCACTGCTTAATTTTGATGACCACGTGTCAGTCATTAGTGACAAGTCATAACAATAGCCCCCCAAGTCCATATGTGATTATTTATGTCATGCTTGGACTTCAGTAATAAAGTGACAAAAGTATAAAAGTTTTAAAATTTTGTATTCCATCATACTAGTCCCCCAAGTCCATGTGTGATTATTTATGTCAGACATAGAATTTGAAAAAGTGAAGCAAGCCTAGCTTACTTGGGAATATAAGCGTTATGATAGTCTATGAATAATTGGATTCAATTATCGAAGTGAAGGCGAGTCCATAGTTGAACTAGCCGAGGCTTAAGGCTTGTTGAAGATGAAATTCTTTTTGAAGCTGAGACGAGTCCACAGTTGAACTAGCCGGGCTGAAAGGCTTGTTGAAGCTGAAATTCTATTTGAAGCTGATGCGAGTCCACAGTTGAACTGACCGAGGCTGAAAGGCTTAATGCCGAAGTGGCATTGTAAAGTCATTATTGTGGATATTGGTGCAAGTGATTTGACGGTTTCACGTATTTCCAAGATGGGGTAGCTGTATCTAAATAACTTCCAATATACGTACAGCCGTTGCATTAAATGTGCAATGATAGCCAATTATGAGCATGCGTAATTTGTGAGGAGCGCTTAAGCGCCGTGGCCAATGCATGAAACACACGAATGATGCTGAGGCGTCGATGCCATAGACCATTTGAATTCTATGATTCAGATTGAATGCAGATTTGGACGCCTCTGATTAGCTAGGCTTTGATCCAATGGCTGAGATTCAATCCCCTTTGTGTATAAAAATAAAAAACTTGTCATTTTAAAACTTACCTTTGCAAAATATTCTTTGCATTCTCTCAAATTTTCTTCCAAGTCCTCCGGCAACCAATCTCCGACGAGTCTTCCAAATCTTCATATATTTAGGTATTTTCTAAGGTTCCTGCAACTTTATCTTTTTCCTTCAAATGTCCATGTCTTTCGAGGCTTACATGGCTATTACTGTAGCTAGGTTCGGGGGGAAGTCGATTTCTGGGAGGTCGGAGGAATGGTATAGTATGACCGAAGAGCCTATAGATTATGAGGCTAACTAAGGGGCTGCCAAAATCCCATCTTCTATAACCTCTTCCAAATTAGCCGAACTCAGGGAAACATATTGTATTCCCTATTATATAGAGATGTTAGTTCCTAAGGCCCATGAACGAGCCCATTTTTCGAGGTCGGGATGTGTGGCCATCAGTGAATTCCTACTTAAAGTAGGAATATGCCTGCCTCTGCACCCCTTCTTTAAGGCAGTGCTAAGGAACTTCATGTTGTTGCCCACCCAAATTTTGCCAAATGGGTAGAGCCAGTTAGTTGGGGCCTACTTCATTTGGAATGAGGTCTCTTTAGGGGAGGATATGCCCCTGCATGTTTTCCAAATAATTTTTCAGAGTCGAGTCGTCAGGAAAGATGACTTCAAGGGGTGGTACTACATCATCCCATGGGGGGCTCATGCTCCCTTCGTAGTGGGGCTCCATACCTCCATAAAAGGATGGAAGG
The DNA here is from genome assembly GCA_035079005.1 of Fraxinus americana. Taxonomy (NCBI): domain Eukaryota; kingdom Viridiplantae; phylum Streptophyta; class Magnoliopsida; order Lamiales; family Oleaceae; genus Fraxinus; species Fraxinus americana. Next base: position 17,027,521 of record CM068708.1, on the reverse strand, counting down.
AGTCCTGATTCTGGGTTAAGGACAGGTGGCAAATGGTTGAGGGAGAAGTCGTCCCAGCCTATACTGTGCCGACCCAGTACTACGAAGCACGTGAGTACCTCATCTTTAAGTTTTTTAATTTATATCCAACTCCTTGGTGCTAATCCTCTTGTTTTGTTTACTTGCGGATACCGGTTCTAGATACGAGCTCCACGAAGCTGAGTGGGACGTGATCGAAGACATTTACAAGCGATCTCCGAAGCTTGGGAGCTTTGCCCACCTCATTGACTGAAGCCGCTATTTCTTAGACTTTGGACCGATGGCTCCCAAGGGTAACAGGCCCCTTTACTTGAAAGTTTGTATTCATCATTTTCATAGTTTCTAACCTTTGTCTTCACTTTCGCAGACAAATTTGCCAAAAAGGAGTACCCAGAGCCTGACATGGCCACCATTCTCAAGGCCACCGCCATTACTGGCACAAAAACCTTGAAGCCCTGCTCCGCCGAAGCGAAACAAGTAAGGTCGAGGCTGGAACGCCTCAATAAAAACCAAGCTAAGAAAGGAGCAGAGGAGTAGGCTCCTAAAAAGGCAGAAAAGGTTGTTGAGAAAGGCAAATGGAAGGTGAAGGATCCTTCTAAGAAGAGGGAGCTCGTCCATGCAAGTGGGGCTTCGTCCACCTTTGGGACCACCACGTCCCATTCTGAAAAATGGGGTCCCAGCAGTCGAAACTTCTTCAATCTTCCATCAAGGCTACTATTGTAGAGCAGTCTCGAAGGGCCAATGAAGAAGCCAAGAAGGAAACAGTCTCAGCCCTTGAGGTGTCAAAAAAGGGGCAGGTTGAGAGGATCCTATAGAAGTCTGGGAACTTCTTCGCTGGGAGGGAAGACAAGATTGCCTCGACAGTCCTAGAGATGTTGCAGCTTGAAGTCCGAGATGCCACAGAAAATTTTAACAAGTTTTGGATTGAGAGATGGCAGAACTACGTGGCCACCTGTGATGTGGTGGACCTCACTGCCACTTTAGTGAGTCAAACGGGGAGGGCCTTTGGGGTGGCTCTAGAATGTCAGGAAGTTTTGTCTGACATTCAAAGGAGGAACATGGCCTCGTGCGAGAAACCGGAGGCTGCTGAGTTCGAAATAAAGAGGGGGAAGGCAGAAGTCGACCAAAAAAATATGACGAGGCTAAGTTAGCATCTGCCTTGGCCGAAATCAAGGCCCTTAAGAAGTAGGTGCATAAGTCTCAATGTGAGGTGGCCCCTCTCACTAAGAAGGTTGAGACCTCCGACGCCCTCCAAAGCTAACTGCCGAAGCCCTGGAGAAGGTAAACTTGGAGCTTACTGGTTACAGAGATGGAAATAAATTCATGGAAGAACAAATTCGGTACTATGCTAAGGATGTAAAGATCTTTGAGGCTGAGGCTGAGGCTCAACAGGCTGGAGAGGTGGTGGTGATGAAGAACTACATTGCCAACTTTCACTTGACTGAGGAGTATCAACACTTCGCTATCTACTGGAGAAGGTATGCTTACAATGAAATGGTGAGCAGGGTCAAGGAGCGTTATCCCAAACTCGATATTTCTGAACTCAGGGCAGAATTTATTGAAGAAGAAATGCCCCAGACCCCGGCAGAAGAAGCTGCTGAAGAAGTCCCTGTTGAATGAGCTTCGGAAGAAGTGGCAACTGATGCACCTGCCATTGATGCACAAGCCCCTCCACCTCCTCAGCAATAGTTTTAGATTTAGCAAACTTTTGTAACGCCTTTGGCCTCCCAATGTACATGCTTATATTGTTAATGAATAAAGTTTTTGGACTTATTGTTTACAACTTTATCATTTTTGCTCGAAGTAAATGGGCTTTCATAATGCAATAGCTATGTTGAATTGCTTGGACAAACTGTAGTCTAAACCTCATCTGTACTGAACTGAACTTAAATGACTGAACTGAAACTGACCTGAACTCACTTAAATAATCACTGGACTTGGAACCTTTATTTTGAATGAACAAGTTAATACCCAATTTGGTTTAACTTTGAATTATAAGTAAACTGACACATTTAAATAACCATGCTGAAGCTTCTCTCTTGACATTCAGCCATGTCAAAGGGAGGTATATGATGTACGCCTCGAAGTTCTAACAAGGTGGCTCCTTTAGGGACTGGATCCTCTCATCCGAGGTGCCCACGCTTTCTTGTATGGAGGATGATTCATCCATGCAAGGGCTTCTCTTTTTTACGTTCAGCCTCGTCAAAGGGAGGCATGTAATGTACGTCTCGGAGTTCTAACGAGGTGGTCCCTTTAAGGATTGAATCCTCGCCTCCGAGGTGTCCACGCTTCCTTGCGTGGAGGATGATTCATCCATGCAAGGGCTTCTCACTTTGACGTTCAGCCTCGTCAAATGGAGGCATGTGACGTACACCTTGGAGTTCTAACGAGGTCATCCCTAGGGATTGGATCCTCTCCTCCGAGGTACCCACGCTTCCTTACATGGAGGATGGTTCATCCATGTAAAGGTTTCTCCCTTGACATTCAGCCTCGTCAAAGGGAGACATGTGATGTACGTCTCTGAGTTCAAACGAGGTGGTCCTTTTTCCTAGTTGTCCACACTTCCTTGCATGGAGAATTTTTTATCCATGCAAGGGCTTCTCTCTTTGATGTTCAACCCATCAAAGGGAGGCATGTGAAGTATGCCTCGGAGTTCTAACGATGTGGTCCCTTTAGGGACTGGATCCTTTCCTCCGAGGTGCCCACGCTTCCTTGCTTGGAGGATGATTCATCCATGCAAGGGCTTTTCTCTTTGACATTTGGCCTTGTCACAGGGAGGCATGTGATATACGCCTCAGAGTTCTAACGAGGTAGTCCCTTTAGGGACTGGATCCTCTCATCCGAGGTGTCCACGCTCCTTGCATGGAGAATGATTCATCCATGCTAGGGCTTCTCTCTTTGACGTTCAGCCTCGTCAAAGGGAGACATATAATGTAAAACTCGGAGTTCAAACGAGGTGGTCCATTCAGGGACTGGATCCTCTCCTCTAAAGTGCCTACGCTTTATCTTAAACAAATATTTTATTTATTTACAAAGGCTGGGAAATTTTCCAGCGATAAGCTACACTTATTGATAATACATTCTTAAATACTCGATATTCCATGGGTGAGACTGGACCCTTCCATCCATGTCTTTGATCCAGTAGGTACCGGGTCGGATCTCTGTTTTGATGCAGTAGGGCAACTCCCAATTTGGTCCTAGGGTGCCTACTCCTTGTTCCTTAGAGGACAAGAAGACTCTCTGAAGCACCAAATCGTTTACCCGGAAGGATCTCTTCTTCACAATGGTGTTATAGTACCTGGTCATCTTCCTTTGGTAGGCTGGCAGTTTCAACTAAGAGTCATCCATCTTTTCCTCTAGGAAAGCAAGCTCACATCTCCTGAGTTCGTCTTTTGATATCTCATTGAAGCTCAACCTTCGAAGGGAAGACAATCCCACTTCTACGGGGTTCATTACCCCGGCACCGTAAGTCATTGAGAAATGAGTCTCACCAGTTGGGATCTACTTGTAGTTCAGATTACCCATGGCACTTGGGATAACTCATCTATCCAAGTCCCTTTGACTGTGTCAAGCTTTCTCTTCAGAGTGTGTTTGATGGTTTTGTTTATAGCTTCAACTTGCCCATTAGCCTGGGGATGATGAGGAATAGAGAAATGCTTCCTAATCCCAAGTTCTTCGCAAAGATCTCTTACCTTCTTGTTGTTATATTGTTTCCCATTGTCTGAGATGATCAAGTGGAGGATACCAAACCGGCATATTATGTTTTTCCACAAGAATTTGGAAGTATTGGCTTCGGTGATCTTTGCCAGGGGTTCCACCTTCCACCCACTTTGTGAAGTAATCAATTTCCGCAATTGCAAAATTAGTATTTCCTATATCCCTAGGTAAGGGGCCAATGAGGTCCACACGCCACTTGCTGAAAGGCCAAGGGCTGGACACTAGGGTTAACTCCTGGGAAGGTTGCCTTTAGACAGGGGAGAAATGTTGGCACTTGTCACATTTTCGAGCAAATTGGATGGCATCATTTTTCAATGTGGGTCAATAATACCCCTGCCTCAATACTGTCTTGGCTAAGGCAAGCTCTCCTGAATGATTACCACAAACGCCTTCGTAGTTTTACGGAGTACATATTTGGCTTCCTCTTCTCCTATACATCGAAGAAGGGACGAAGAGAACCCACGCTTGTAAAGAATAGCATCCACTAGCACGAAATGAGCGGATCTCCTCCTTAGCTTATAGGCCTCCTCTTTGTTTTTCGACAAAATTTGATCTTTGAGATAGGATATGAGGGGTTGCATCCGGGTTACATCCAAGTTGGGGTTCCTTCCACCTACATGACTACCTCTGCCGAGGTGGGTGGCCTCAAAAGGTGCTCGATTGGTACCATGGTCAGTAATTGAGAATCTTTGCTACTGGCCAGCTTAGACTAAGCATCGACGTGGGCATTTTCAAGATGTGGGATTAGAGTTAATTCAAATTTCTAAAAAGAGGGGAGCAAATTCATCACCAATTTGAGGTAGGCTTCCATGGCTTTATCCCTGGCTACAAAATTGCCATTCACTTGTCCTACAATAAGTTGGGAATCATTGTTGATATAAAACCTCTTTACTTGCATTTTCTTGGCCAGTGAGGAGGGCCTCATATTCAACCTCATTGTTCGTGGTCTTAAATCTGAACCGTATAGTGTTGTTCAACTTGTGACCTTCGGGGCTCACCAGTACCATGCATGCTTCTGAGCCTGTTTCTCCAGTCGAGCCATCTACAAATAAGTTCCAGGTGGGAGGCTCGATGGGCTCCATAGTTTCGTCCACTTCAGGGATATTGGCGAACTCTGCTACAAAATCTGCTAGGGCCTGGCCTTTGACTTCGGTTCTAGCCTTGAAGATGATCTCAAATTCATTCAACTCCACTGCCCATTTCAATAACCTACTCGAGGCATCAGGTTTTTGCAATACTCGCCTGAGCGGGAAGTTTGTCAACACATGGATTGTATGAGCCTGGAAGTAGGGCCTCAACTTGCGGGATGCAGTTATCAACACCAATGCCAACTTCTCCATATCCGGGTAACGTGTCTCAGGGGATAACAGTGCCTTACTGATATAATAAACTGGTAGCTGGGTTGAGCCCTCTTCTCTTATAAGTACAGCACTTATGGCATCATGGGAGACAACCAAGTAAAGTTATAGAACTTCACCAAGTTAGGGTTTCGATAGGAGGGGGGCCTTCCCCAGGTGCCTTTTCAACTCTTGGAAGGCCTCTTCACACTTCTCAGTCCATTGAAACTTATTGCCTCCCTTCAACACCTTAAAAAATAAGATGCACTTATCTGTTGCCTTTGATATGAAATGGCTTAAAGTGGCTACCCGACCGGTCAAACTTTGCACTTTCTTCAATTTCTGGGGGGACCTCGTCTCAATCAATACTTGTATTTTCTCAGGGTTTACCTCTATGCCCCGTTAGTTAACCATGTACCCTACAAACTTGTCCGATGCAACTCCAAATGTACACTTGAGGGGATTCAACTTCATATGGTACTTTCGTAAGAATTGAAAAGCTTCGTTGAGGTATGTGGTCATCAACCTTCAAGCTTTTGATAAGCACATCATCCACATAGACCTCCATTGTATTGTCAAGTAGGTCAGCAAACATACTGTTTATGAGCCTCTGATAAGTCGCATCAGCATTTTTTAGCCCGAAGGGCATCATCTTGTAGCAATAGAGTCCCCGATCCGTGATAAAAGAAGTGTGCTTCTCATCACTTGGATACATAAAAATTTGGTTGTAGCCGGAGTACGCATCCATGAAGCTTAGAGACTCATGCCCCACGGTGGAGTCCACTAATTGATCAATTCTCGGGAGTGGGAAATTGTCTTTAGGACACGTCTTGTTAAGGTCAGAAAATTCAATGTATACCCTCCACTTCCCGTTGTGCTTCTTAATTAGGATAGGACTGGAGACCCACTTCGGGTAAAGGGTCTCCCTGATGAAGCCATTATTGATGAGTTTTTGTACTTTTTCCTTTAGGGCTTTTTATCGATCTGGGTTTAGAGCTTGTCTCTTTTGTCTATACAGGGCAAATTTAGGATCAATTTTCAAATGGTGCCAGCTGCCCCCGGGTCGATGCCCACCATATCCTCGTGCCTCCAACCAAAGACGTCGCGATTCTCATATAAAAATTCTTTGAGCTTCTCCTTAAATTCTGGAGCCAAACATCAGTCCACTTGCAACAGCTTGGTGGGATCCGTTGGGTCAACAGGGAAATTTTCTAGTGCCTCCATTGGAGCTGTCTGGGAGTCAGTTTCAATGACGCGTGGGTCGATTTCATCAAATGTCGGCATCTCAGGGTCCATGACACCAATTACCATGTTTATGTCCCTAGGCTCGGCTTTCCTTACGGAGTTCAGGGAGCATTCCTGGGCCCCTCTCTAGTCTCCTTTCACCATTGCCACCCCCTGATTGGTTAGAAATTTCTTGAATAGGTGGTGGATGGAGGTGACGGCTCCAAGATCTTTTAATGCTGGCCTCCCCAACATCCCATGGTAGGCGAACCTACTATCAACAATCAAGAATTCCATAAAGTTCAATGTTGATAAGGCTGACTCTCCCATCTCCGCGACAAGTGTGATTTTCCCCTCAGGATTATGCTATCCCCCGTAAAACTGAATAGAGGGGTGCTGATGGGGGTCAGTTCATGGTCTAAGATTATTTTATCAAAGGTGGATCCAAAAAGAATATTAACTGAGCTACTATTGTCTACCAACATCTGTTTTAGCCCATTCTGAGCCACCACGGCCCTTACAACAAGGGCATCACAATGGGGATAGTGGATACCTTCTGAATCTTCATGAGTAAACATAATGGGTGGTGATTAACTCCTTTGGAAATCGTTGTCTACTATATAGCTGGTCAATGGAGGGCTCTTTGCTTCTCGAGCGTAATTCATTTATGAGTTTCTTGTTTCTGCACCGACATGAAGGCCTTCAAAAATGGTATCAATCTCATAGATTGGAGCATTTTCCACTCGGTTGATATTGCTGTTGTTGTTGCTGTTTACTGTCTGTCCCGATTTCTGTCTTCTTCATGCTCTCTTCTCCCTATGGCGGGAAGCGGCTTCATCTCACCTAGGCTGCTGATCATGCCTCGGCGAGGGCCTATCTCTCGGTCTAGAGTTGCCCTTATTCTAATTTCTGGAGTTTGAGCCTCTAGGATGATGGGCAATGTCCCTGCAGTCAGCAGTGTTGTGGTTGTAAGAATGATGGTAAGTACAGTATTCTTGGGGGTTCGATTTGCTTCGAGATCCCGAGCCTCTCCCTCGGCCTAGTCCTCTATGGGAGGCCGTTGCGTAGACTCATTCATCTGAGGGTTTGCTGTGGGTACATCCTCATAGGCCAATGTCGGCATGACATTCAGAGTAGTTGTGGCAAGTGCTTGGCCTGAGCTTGGGGCAGTTTCATTGCAGTATTGATCCCGCTAATGGTCCATCAGATGAGAGGTGGGTCATCTCCCACCCTGCCTTTGTTGGGGCTGGAGGCCTCTACTGGCCCTGTTCCTGTGATCGATCAACTCCTCGTTGATAATTTCTCGTCTCATCATTTCTAATATTGCGTCATTCTTGGGATCTTGATTTTGCACATCTCTACAAAACAAGATGTTCATATTTAAAAAGGTGGTTTTAAACTCTGGCCAACTCCTGACGTTCCCAGGTGGTAGCCTACTATACCAAATCTCGGCTGCACCACTAAGAGTCAGATGGAAAGCTCTACATTTTACGGCTGGGGTAGCACCTATCAAGCTCATGTGCATTTTGTCGCTATCCAAATGCTTAGCTGGGTTGCCTCTCTTATCATACTTTGGCATCTTGGGCATCACATATTGTCTTGGTACCTGTACATTCCTCAACTCTCGCGAAAAAGGCAGGTTGTTGTCATCATCATCCAAGTCACAAGATCTTTAGGGGCCATCTGAATCATAATTTGCATCGGCTTCATACCTCGGCAGTGGAGCAGAAGGTCCTGCCTGGTTTCTTGCTTCCTCATCCCTCACTCGATGTTCATTCTGAGGCGGTCTAACTCGAGGGGCATATTCTTGCCTTTCCTCAGGTTGCCAAGTCTCCGGAGGTGGGGGCTGGGGTCTATTCCGGGGTGCCGACATTTTACGTTGCTGCCAATACCTTAGCTATATGGGGGCGAGTTGGTCAAACACACTGATGGACCTCTGAGGCCTATGCTCTGGTTCATATTCTAAGGAAAAGTTATCCTCCACATTGCATGGGGCCTCGGTAGGTTGGCCATAAGCGTAGTTTGAAGAGGTATCAACTCCCGCTTCCCTCTCAACGAGGCTAGCTCCTCTGGGATGCCTGGGATGACGAGATCTTTGGCTTTGCACCTCTTCTTCCTATTGGTATTGCTCTTGAGAGGCAAATGGAGGGATTGGACGACCTCCATGGCCTTGCCTTTGTATTAATAATTCTTGCATGGCTAAGTTTTGATTGGTAATGTTCCTCGTATTGGCTGCCATGGTTGTCATTTCCCTTGTAAGCTGGGTCGCCATTTTTCTACCACCTCATCTATGATGGTGGTAGGGTTGGCCGACCCTCTGGGATGACTGTAACTAAAACTTCATCCTCACTTTCCCTCATGCACTTGGGATGGGCGTCTTTATCCGAGATCATCTATTAGCAAGCTTAAAACTTAAATATTTTCCAACTCTGGGGGCTTCCTCTTATTCTTTTTTCAAGAACAAATCCTCTGTCAAGGGGGATGCCCAGATTCTTTTCAGAAAGCTTTTTCCACGAGATTGCTTGTGGTTATAGTGTGATTTCCCATAGACGGCGCCAATTTATTGACCTCAGAAAATGAACTCAACAGACGTCAAGCCCACTCCTGCATGCGTAAGCCATATCCAGCACGTTAAGGCGGATCTACGGTCGAGATCGCTGCAAAGATTGGACGTGGGAGAAACTCAACGACACGGGATGTTTCCGTTCGAGCTCCGACAGGATTTACGGAACAAGATTGTATATTGATCTTTCAATAAAAACAAATTTTGTAGTTGTAATAAACTGATAAGAGAATAAGATAGGTTGCTTTGAGTGTTTAACGTTTCATTAGCTTTCAATTGTTACATGGTGAGGGTATTTATAGCATTACAAATAGAATGGTGACCTTTGGATCAAATTACACGTTGCCTCATCTCCTTGCCAAAGCATCAAATCCTAGCCATCAAGTTGACCTTCCTAACTTCTCAAAACATTTAATATTCTTAAATTGACAAGACATGACACCAATACACTTTTTACAAAGGTCACATCAATCATTCAAATAAAGATCTTCGTCATGAACAAATCCGTGCACGTGGGCCATCGCAAGCTAAGAGGCCTTGGATCCGGGAGGTGCCTCAAGAGTAACTGGGCCTGTGCTTGTGCTGATAATAGAGCCTCGAATATGGGGCCTCGACTCCCACAACTTAATTTTGATGGTCACGTGGCAGTTCCTAGTAATGAGTCATGACATCTTCTTCCACAATAGACATTAGAAAAGATCATGTCTACTTAACATTTGGCAAATGATTTAACCGATTTAAAATTTATTTAGATGATATCGCACTACAAGTGTAATAATTTTATCGTACTAATAAAGTATTCGAAAAATTTAATTCACGCCTCAAAAGTTTCAAATAGAAAAATAAATTATATTACATTTGGGTTTGGATAGATGGGGTGGAGGTTGTGGGGGATTTCCATAATGTTAGTGTGATAGTCGATTGTTTATTTCTCATAAAGATGATGGTTGATCTAAGTTTAGCGGAGATAATTACCTTTTAGGTATAGATTCACTTGATTGGTGTCAGTGTCATCACTTGTCAATACACTGTTTTATACCCAATCAGGTTACTTCGATCGATCACATGTTGAGGTTTTCTTGCTGGCACCAATAAGTGATTCTTTATTGATTATAAGTTACATCATAAAAGTTTAAATTAGTTGCTTATTGATAAGTGATTAACTGATGTCATTGACCCATTTTGTTGTGTTGGCCAAGAAGTTCAACCGTTTTTTATCTTTGAATTATTGACATCACGGTATGGTGCAATAGTTGATGTCGTGTAAGTTTCCACTCTTGCTTCCCCTTTAAAGTTTAAAGTAGATATATCTATTGAATTACAATACAAGTACAGATGTCAAGTGAATCGTTTTATCTGAATAATTTTTCATTTAGAGCAAATTAATGAACTAAGCATGGTCCACATTTTTTTCCCAATCAAACCTAACTAGTGCTGTCTAAAAATATCCCTTGACACGATCTGTAGCGAGCTAAACGTCAAATTTACTTTGTATATATATATATATATATATATATATATATATATATATATATATATATATATATATATATATATATAGGCACCGTTTGGTAACCATTATTCTAGAAAAAAATGCATTCTTTGTGTCAAATCACACCTTTTTTGTGGTTGAAAATGAAGGAAAAGTTATTGATGTGATGGAAAATATTATTTTATTGATGAATGTGTGGTTGAAAATTGGTAGAAGAATGAGAATGAAAAAAAAATGGATACCAAACAGAGGCATAATATGCCATTTCATGCAGATGAAGCCACCCCAAGCCGCTTGGCCTTGGCCTATCCCTGTCCCTGTCTTTTACCACTAACCATATATTTGAATTCAAAATAATCTCGGGTTGAGACGTAGGGTTTGAGTTAGATTTTAAAGTTGAGCTCAACCTCGGGAGTTGTGTTAGATTTTAGAAGCTTCTAGCATATGATGTTGTGTCACGTAAGTTTTACCTATTCAATTCTTGCAGAAATTCATCATTGTTCGGGTGAAGAAGAAGAGATTATGAGAAATCGATTGAACATCTTACCCACATGTTAGAATCTCGACCACATCCAATCCTCAACGTACATGTAGTAATGATGATGATGCATGGAGTAGCTGAAAAAGGAAAAAATATATATATAAAAGATGTAATGTAAAATCAAGAATGCATGGTCCAGTTATGGATCAATTCGTAGACGATTGAATGACTGGCAATTTGCAGGTAGAAAGAATGTGGATTGTCAGTCCCTTCCCTCTATCTCATTGAACCACCCAACTGACATCCTCTAACTCCTCATTTTCACAGTTGCACCCATTCAGCTTATAAAATTTAATAAAGCTTCAATTGGCCAACCCTCAAATAAAATAAATACCAACTTATTTTAGATATTATACCTTTGATAAAATAAAATACCAACCCTTATTTCAATCTTATTAAATTTTGGCTGCAAAAATATTTTCTGATTTTTCTTATGATTCGATAATTGTGTGTTAAGATAAGATAGTTACTAGTATCTTAATTAAAAAAACTTACTAATTTTGTTGATAATTTGTCCCTTAGGCATTCGTGGCCACAAATTTCGTACTGGACTTAGCAATGGTGGCAACAAATTTATTTGCACCAAAAAAAATTCATTTACGTCGCTTGCTATTAATTTAATTTATACTAAGTGAATAATGGCATAAATAATCAAACATTTGCAAAACAAGTAAATAAATAGAAATTCTTATATTTGAAGTGAAAATTGCATTATCTGTCCTCAACTTATTGTTCAATTTGTAAGTTGATCACCAATCAATAAAAAGTAACAAATTGATCGTCGACCTTATATTTGATTGAGGATCTATTTGCTTCTTTCGTAAGTTAGAGACCGACTTGCATCTCCTCACATGCTAATGATATATTATGTCCGACATAACAGTCCATTATTACTGAAAGGTTAAAGATATCAGTGTTAGAGCATTTTCAATAAGCTCTATATTTTTAAAAAGTATATTCTATGATTTAGAGAACATTTATAAATTTAGAGGGTAAAAATTTTTTAAGTATTCCAACAGACTATTTATATTTAACATTTAATTTTACTACCTCCGAAAAATATTTATTGTTTTTTCTACCTTTATTTTTACTAGCTTCCCTCTAAATTATTATATTATTTTCCTTCATTGAAATTTGAAATATTTTGAATGCATTTAATTATAGACAGTATGTTTGACTCTCTAAATTTGAAGAGTCAAACTTACTTTTAAATTAAAATGTTAATTTAAAGAGTCTTTTAAAGCATCACTTTGGGGGTTGACTTCTTAAAATAGAGAGAATATTATGTTTAAAAATGTTTTTTTGAAGATGTTCTTAAAATTTGAAGATTAAAGTCAATTCTCACTCATCGCAAATGTTAGGATTGTTGTTACAATTTTCTCTAAAATTGCAATAGACGTTGATGCTAGTTGGTAGTGTTTCAAAGGGCATGCCTAGGGCAGGACAACTTTTTGTTTGACAATTAGTATCGTCTTATTTTTGAACTCGGCCTAATAAAATGTTGAATCACTAAAGTTTTAAAAGAAAATGAGTCCAAAAAAGGGGAGAATTTCATAAATAAAATGTTAAGTATCCAAAAAATGTGTTGTAAGTGTTGTCAACCACTAATGATTGTACAAATAGCTTTTTTGTTTTAAAATTAAGAACAAATATTTCAAAATTCAAAATTCAGATACTAATTAAAATTTATTTATGATTTAATTAATCAATTATATATTAAATTAATTAAATATATCAGGATCACAAATTTACACAATTCAGTCACAAATTAATGATTTAATAGTCACATATTATTTTTCAATTACAAATCAGAAATTTTATATGTCGCAAATTTTTTTACTCACACAATTCAAAAATTTTATAAGTAACAATTTGTTCATCGATCACAAATCAAAAAGCTATATCACAATTTATTTATCGATCACAAATCACAAACATTATAAGTCACAACTTATCAAACAGTCACAAATTTTCAATCAGAAATTTTTATGTCACAAATTATCTTACGGTCAAAATTCAAAAAATTTATAGGTCACAATTTGTTTATCGATCACAAATCAAAAATTTATACGTCACAATTTATTTATCGATCACAAATCACGAGTATTATAAGTCACAACTTATCAGACATTCACAAATTTTCAAATTATCCATCACAAATTAACATTTTTTAGGTCACACGTAATTTCTTGATCACAATTTATCTTTTTCATTGTTCACATATTGTTTATTGGTCACAAATTAACTAATTTAATGGTCACAATTAACCAAATAATTTGTGACCACAACCAACACTTGTGACCGCCACCTCACCACTCCCTCCAACAGCATCACCACCACCGTTGCCGTCAAAACCACCACCACCACCACCACCACCACCTCTCGACGCAACACAATCTCAAACAAATCAATACATCGCAAAAAACACCACCACATCGTCGAACTAGATCTACACCACCTCGACAAACCCATCGCTACCAACATCTAACCATCACCTCCGACCACCACTACCAACTTACGAGCACCAACGCCAACGTTATCAGAAACTACCACCAAAAAATTAGATCTAAAATTATCGATCACAAAACACTGCACCGTGATCAACACAGCCCCAATCCTATACAAACGCACCACCGCCACCACCAACAAAGCCCCACAATGCAACACATCACCAATGCCACCAACACCATTGTACGGCCACCACCATGCGGTGCTTCGTAGATCACTGCAGGGATGAAGACGTCGCAGTGTTTGCGCATGCAAATCGCTGGGGTGCTGGTGATAGACGGGCACCTAGCACCCGAACGCACACCACCATCAACACGTCCTAACCTTATAAAGATGCATTGTCACCACCACCAACAAAGTTTCACAACATAACACACCACCATGGCCACCAACCTCATTGCACTGCCACCACCATGTAGTGCTTCGCAAATCACTAAAGGGACGAATCTGTCACAACGGCTGCGCACGCAGATCTCTATGGTGAGGGTGATAGACGAACATATCGCTGTCGACGGAGGTGTGTGATCTTGAGCAGCGCTACTCTGACATCTTCGCGTCGGGCGGCGACGATGAAGTAGAGAGAAGGGAAGGTAGGGTAGAGTAGAGAGATTATTGAAAATAAGGAAGAAGATGAATATTAGGATTTGGGTGTTTTGGTTATATAATTAATTGAATTTTATAATATTATTATTTAATATTAAAAAAATGTATTTTTATCTAATTTTTGTATATATAAATTGTAATTCTGATTTTTGAAATGTAATCTTTAAAAGTAGTACTCCACGTAATTTTTGTTTAAAAAAAAACTCACTCTAGCCCGATAACATAGTTTTATCTGCCTACAACAAGGCATTAATGATTAGAAGTATTTATGATTTGAAGAATTATCTTTTGGTTAGAAACTTGAAAATTAGGTAAAGTTCTTAAAAAATTTTAAAGTATGTGTCATTTTTAATTATATTTCTATCTAAATAAAAATAATAAGTAAAATAGGAAAAAATGTCTTATTACATCTAGGCTTGTTTAAACCACATTTAGTTTCGTAAGACTTGAATCTTGACGAGGGGAATTGACACTTGCACCTATCTTTGGTATTGCTTTGGACTTCCTCATCTCCCCCTATTCTGGTTTGGTGGCATACTCCATCAGTCAGATCTGTCAAGATCAATATTGATGGATGCGTCAATGATGATTTTGCGAGCAGGAGATGCATCATCAGAGTTCACGCATGTCAATGTATTAGGGCTTTCTCAACTTCGTATGAATCGTGTATGATATTAGAGACGGAGCTCAAGTCCATTCTAGATGAGATTTTACTAGCTAGAGGAAGGTCTTTCAGACATTTGAATTGAGTCGATTCTGTAGTGGCTACTCACTACATCACTAGAGGAGGTTGACCATGGGTTATTCAGAGCATCCTTAGACAGATCATAGACATCATATCATTCGACATCGACACAATTTCCCACATTTACAGAGAGGGGAATCATATTGCAGATACTTTTGCTGTAGAAGGTTGGGATCATCGACGATATCAGATATGTGGAGCAGCTTACCTACCACGACATGTTAAGGTACTCGTATAGATTGATGGGCATGGACTGTCCAGCATTAGAATATGATTTTTTGTTTCTTTATTCTTATTTTTGTCCATTATTGTTTATTTTCATTGTAAGAAAAGTAGTACTTCCTCATTTACTGTTTTCGTTATTTCCTCATGTAACTACGGTACTCGTCCGTCACAAGTGATGATATATTAATAAAATCTCATAGGTACCGCCCTCCTTTAAAAAAAAGGCTCGAATCTAGACTTCTATATTTTATCACGATTTATACCTCTTAGAACCTTATTAATTGGCAACGATCAAAATCTAGTCTATCATAGACATTTTATATCGACTGCTAAACAAAATTATAAAATAAACCTCATAATCATAAATTTGCACTGGCGAATGGCGATACATGAAATTGCTATGTAAAGACTCAGGTTGAACTATTAAATAACATGAATGATGAAAATAAAATTTAAAACTAAATAATGACGACTTCCAATTATTCTGTATCTAAATTAGGGATTATTGACAATTTGGATATAAATAAAAATCTAAGGTTCCGTTTGACTGAATTTATAAATTATTTCTAAATTGGTTGTCAAAGCGAATATAGATTGTGATTGATGTGAATTAAAGTTAATTTTTTTTAATAAATTTTGATAAAAATTGATAAAATGTATGATTGAAAAGTTGTAAATCACATAAATATACGAATAAAATTAAATATTAACTTTGATTTAAATTAAAATGTTGATTTTATTCCTCAGGTACGCATATCTAAGAAAAAAAAGCATTAAAAAGAAAAGATAAATCATTTATAAGAAAATAAAAGTATTAATAAAGATAAATACATTTTGACCAGGTAAATCCCAAATAAGTATCAATTTAAAGGGCATATGCAAATTAATTTCTTCTCCTCTCACAAAACTTGGGCCCATTTCTCTCACTATCAGTTGTCTCTCTCCTCTTTCCCTCTCTCTCGTTAACACACACATCTACCAGCTCCGGTGATACCCGCCGGCGACCAATGATTGGCAGCAGGTAATATACGATCAAACTTCGATTTTATTACGTCGGATGCATATTTCCGGAAACCGTGTCCTATGGCCGGCCAGGATGACGTCGACTGTTCGGCAACGTCCTATTAAATTTCAAGCCCAGTTTGGATCCTAATCGATGGATTTCTTTCTGAAACATTTATCTGCTAGCGGTTACATTTGTTGCGCGTAGTATCACATCACTGTGTTTCTTGTGAAAAATGAGAACTAAGTTGGGGAAAAAAAATAGGATCTTGCTTTAGATGAAGAAGAATTGAAATTTTGTGGGAATATTTTATTTGTTTTGCCTTTTGGGGGTGATATGGGTATAATTAATTTACAGAGTTTATATAAAGATGTTAGTTTGATGGTAGAGGGTGAATATTTTTTATATGGGAAAATAATGTCTGGATTGATATATTAATGGCTAGAATTAATAGATGGAAAAAAGTATTCTTCAAAGATCGAAAATTGTCTTCTGGATACTGGGAAAGGTTATTCTGATAATTGGGGCGTAAAGTTGAAAAAAAGGAAACCCAAAAGAAAACAATTCAGCAAAATTGTATTCTTAGAGGTTTTTCCTTCTGGGATTTGATTGATCTCTTCATTTGTTTCAAGTAGGGTATGATAACTGGTAAAATGGATTGCAACAACCAAAAGTCGAAAAGGTTGGCAAGTTCCTCTCATAATGCAAATAAAACATCTTTCAATTTTTTGGTTGAGGAAATGGAAATGGGTTCAAGGAGGGAAGCTGATGATCGTCATAGTATTTTTGGATCAAGTGAATCTTTTCTTCCTGGTTTGCACGATGACATTGCCTTAATGTGTCTTGCTTGGGCTCGTAGATCGGATTATGCTTCATTGCCATGCTTAAACGCGAGGTTTAATTCACTAATTAAAAGCGGTTATTTGTATGAGTTGAGAAGGCAGCTTGGGATTATGGAGCATTGGGTGTATATGGTTTGTGATCCTAGGGGATGGGATGCATTTGACCCCTTTAGGCAGAAGTGGATGAGATTACCGAAGATCCCGTGTGATGAGTGTTTTAATTATGCTGATAAGGAGTCTTTAGCAGTGGGAAATGAGCTTCTGGTGTTTGGGCGTGAGTTGTTTGATTTTGCCATTTGGAAGTATAGTTCGACTGGTCATGATTGGGTGAAGTGTGAAGGGATGAATCATCCTCGTTGCCTATTTGCGTCTGGTACTCTTGGCTCAATTGCTGTTGTAGCTGGGGGGAGTGACAAGAATGGGAATGTCTTGAAATCTGTAGAGCTTTATGATTCTTTGACGGGTAAATGGGAAATGTTACCAAGCATGCATACTCCCCGTAGATTGTGCTCTGGGTTTTTCATGGACAGAAAATTCTATGTGATAGGTGGGATGACTAGTCATACTGATTCTTTAACTTGTGGGGAAGAGCTTGATCTTAAAACAAGAAAGTGGAGGAAAATTGAGGGCATGTATCCTAACGTCAATAGAGCTGCTCAGGCACCTCCACTTGTTGCGGTTGTTGACAACCAACTTTATGCTGTTGAATATTTAACAAACATGGTAAAGAAGTATGACAAAGAGAAGAACTTGTGGGATGCACTCGGACGACTTCCTGTCAGGGCCGATTCCTCTAATGGTTGGGGACTTGCTTTCAAGGCCTGTGGCGAGGCACTCCTTGTAGTTGGTGGTCAAAGGGCTCCCGAAGGCGAAGCTATTGTGTTGAATTCTTGGCATCCAAAATCAGGGGTCATGAACGGCACATTGGACTGGAAGGTCCTTGGAGTGAAGGAGCATGCCGGTGTCTTTGTTTACAATTGTGCTGTCGTGGGTTGCTGAGTAGATTTCCAAGGAGAACTAACATTTTGCTGCCTTATGATTCTGCTGTCAAGGTCATCTTACTAGATTGGTCGAATTTATTATTGTTTGAATCACCCTCTCTCAAGGGTTGACATAAAGTGCTATTTTAGCTTTTGTAAGTGTTTTTTTAAAGATTTTGCTGCCTCTTTTTAGTTTTCAGAACTTCGAAGTTTGTTTTTATCTTAATATTGGAATTCCTTTATTTTAAAATTGTCTTGATGTTATCTTCTTGATTCAAAATTCCAGCATGATTCAAAAATTATTTGAAGCTTTTTAGTATATATTTCTGTTTTGATGCTTTATCCAAGGGGAGAAGAAGAATTTTCTTTTCCTAGCATAATTGAGATACTGTAATTGTATTTTGGTTGCCTTTCCACCCCATCTCACATGCATACTCGCACACTCAAATGCAAAAGGAATGTTTCAAAGCAGAATTATCACCCAGCAAGGTGCAAAAATGTTTCATCTTGAATTTTCATACAATCTGGGGTTGTGATTTGGTAATCCTCCCGACCCCCCAACTCGACCCTCTTTCCCTGACCCTTGTGTACGTGACACCACATCGTCTCTCTTTTCCCAACTTTTGTGTGCACCCCGTGTGATCTCACTTCTCTCTGTCTCGTGTAGACCCTGTTGTTGTCTTCCTTTTCTTAACTCATATGCTCTCCTTGTCATATCTTTGACAGTTCGATTCATAGCGTGACAAGAGTAGACACAAGATTGAAGTTGCCATTCATGTATGAACATGTCACCTCTTTTCTTGTGATTTCCTTCTTGTGAAGTTGCTTTCAAGTAGTAGTACGTTTCTCTTGTGAAGTTTTTAAGTGCTTATAAGTCTTACGAAATGTGTGGATAGTAAATGGGTACGTAGTCTTATGAAGTTTGTTTGATTAGTTAAAAAAAAATAATAATAATAATAATAATAATAATAATAATAATAAAAGCTAACAATGTCAAACCTACTGAGACATTTATTGCTACCATAGGGTAACATGAATTGCAGGTTTCATGTTCATCTGAACCAGTTTCGTTGTATGAGGAAAGCATAAAGCATATGCTAAAGCCTAAAGTTGGCCATTTTTTGCTTCTCAATTTTATCATTTCCCTTTATGTCAAACAGTTATTGATGCGGTCCACATGCTGACAGCTAAACGTGCATGAGCAATTGCACGAGAATAGAGTTCGTTTGGTTGAGCTTTAAAAGTAAGGAATTTTATTTAAAAGTTTTGAAAAATGACGTACAAACTTTTGATAACTGATGAAGACGATTGTGATTGGCCTCGGGGGCGAACGCAGACATTTTAGGTAGTGGTGTCAATGGGCCGAGCCGAGCCGGCTCGGCCCATTGTCTCACGAGCTCGGCTCGTGCTCGCACGAGCCGAGCTCGTGGCTTCTTGGGCGAGCTCGGCTCGTGCCCGAGCTCGCTCAAAACGAGCGGCTCGGCTCGCCGGCTCGCCTAAATTTTTTTTTTCTTTTAATAATAATAAATAACGCTACTAGTACTACAAGTCTATTTTTTTTAAATATATATTTTTCAAAACATTTATCGGGGCTCGTCAAAACATTTATAATTTTTAAAATAGTAAATATACATTTATTTAAAAAAAAAAAAAAGAGAAACCCTCCTCCTTTATCCGGGTTTGGGACCGGCTACTTCAATTTCGTGTAAGCGGAGTTAAAATTGTACACGAAAATTTTTTTACGTGTACAATTTTTAAAAAAAATTATAAATGTATGAAAATAAAATTTTGTAATGAATGTATTGAAATTAAATATCACTTACTTGATTACATGCAATTTCGGCATATTTATGTTGTATTCGATAATTAGCGTCTTCCCAATCCTTCACGCACATTAATGCTTCCAAAATATCTTCTTTTAGTCGACTTCGAATATCAGAGAGAACCCTCTTTTCTGCACTAAAAGCAGACTCCGAAGCTACAGTGCTAACCGAAGGCGTTAGTAGATCTTTTGAAATTGCAGAAACAATTGGCCATCGACGTTCATTATTTCGCCAGAATTCGATTACATCTTCTGAACTTTTCTTAACTGATTTGTTACTAGGCATAGTATAATGAAAGTAATCAATTAATTCAGATGGCAACGCATTTGGACTACTACTCGAAGTTTGAGTACATGCAGTGGAAGACATACTACTACTACTAGAGGAACCATATGCATATGCAGTTGAATCATATCTAATTGAGTCTATGTTTTCTAATAAATTAATTACTTCAAGGCGTATTGCCATCGTGTATATTAGTGGGAGGAGGAGTAGGTACACGAGTAACTTGTGTACCTATTCTTGAAGCATATAATTCATACATCTCAGTTAACGTTTGTTCCAAATTCCTATAAGTAATAGGCATATTAAAAGTTAAAGCATTTGAAATTTGGTCAATTATAAATTTAGTACCCGATAAATTATATCGGGGGTCCATGACGCATGCTAAAGGAAATAACATAGGTAATTCTTCCCAATATTTTCTAAATTTTAGGCCCTGTTCGGGAGGGATTAAAAGCCAATTAAAATTGAAAATATGACCGTTATTGGGTCCCACTCGTCTAATAAAAGTCAACAATAACGGCTATATTTTCAATTTTAATCCGATTTTAATCCCTCCCATACAAGGCCTTAATTCCATAGCATATATAACCGCATGCAAATCAGGGTCATTTTGATATCTATTAAAAGCCCTAACAGTTATATAAAGACGTTCAAGAACCATGCAACTAGTTGGATAATAAACACCAGACAATATATTCGTAGACGTATAAAAACTTTCCAAAAATTTCTTAATTTTAAAAACTGTATTCCAATCAGATTCATTTAAGATATCATCGTCGTCGTCTCTAATATGCCTATTGTTATAAAATTCAGTGATAAATGGTTCAAAACCTTCACAGGATTTTAATAATAAGTAAATTGAATTCCACCTATGACCTACGTCAGTAATAAAAGTTTTCGTATTAGAGTTCTCAGCTTGTTCACAAAATTCTTCAAATGCTTGTTTTCTACTAGGTGTAATCGTAATATACATAAGTGCATTTGTAATTCGACTAATTTCGTCCTTCACATGTTTTAAACCGTCTTGTACAATTAAATTAAAAATATGGCACACACATCGAATATGGAATAAATAACCACCAAAATCGGGTTGAAGTACTCTATGCAATTTATCGATAACTACTTTATTTACAGAAGCATTGTCAAAAGTAAAAAAACGAATTTTACTCTCGCATTTATATTCTTTAATTATTAACATAATTGTATTAAATATAGTGTTAGCATTATGAGGATACTCGACAATTTTAAAAGCAATAATTTTTTTATGCATAACCCAAAGTGGGTCTATATAGTGTGCGATTGCAACATATATAACCTCTCTTATTAATCCCTTCCCATAAATCCGGGTTAAAGATATGACACCCCCGTATTTTTCTAAATCCCCAATCAATAATTGTTTTGCATTAAGAAAATATTCAATTGTATTAGAACGAAGAGTATTTCGACTTACCCCAACGTACCTTGGTTGAAGATATTGTTTGACGTAGTTTACGAAATGTTCGTTGTCCACTATTGCTAGTGGCAGCTCCGCCGCGGCAACGAACTTCACCATTCCCTTTCGTGCTTCCTCCTCCGAATACATCCACGTAGAAAGTGGCGTAGTAGTAGCACCGGTTCTACTAGTACCAAACTGTAGTTGCGTTTGTCCACGTTCAAGAAGCCCATGTTTGGCCGCACATGCTTTGTAATGACGGTTGAGGTGAGTGGTTCCAATGCTTTTTTGCCATGCCAGTCGTTGTTGACAGTATTTACATACTGCTTTCATTTCTGGAAGTCCATCGATCACACGACCAGTGTTAACCAATTTGAAATAGTCCCAACATTTTGCCTGCTTCTTCCCATTTCTCTTCCATCTTGCATCGGGAATATTTAGTGCATGTTCTTCATCTTATTCCAAATCAATAGGAACACTAGGATCAACATCAACGTCATCCAAATCAATCGGATCGGCTTCACGAACGTCGAAATCGTCAATGTCTTCTGGAATGGTAGTTGGTTGAGACCGGCAAATTCATTCCCAAATTGATTTTGGGCAGGTGTTTCACCTTCCATACCGAACAAGTTTTCAACAAATGCTCGTGGATCCATTTGTGAATTGTTGAAATAGAATGTAGAAATGTAGAAATGAGAAGTGAATGAAGATTATGTACTAGTGGCTAGTGTATAAAATGAGTTGTAAAATGAAGATAATAATGTAAAAAAATGTAGAAGAGAATTATAGAATAAATGAATGATATTGTTGATAATGATTTGTAAATTGTAGAGTAGAGAGTATAGAATGAAAGTTTGGTGGGAAAAAAATGTTGTAATGGGTTGGGTATTTATAAGAGAAGAATTGGAGAAAAGTAAAAAAAAAATAAAAAAAAAATAAAATTAAGTGACCAAACGGTAACTGAAATCAGTGACCGTTCTGGTCACTTTATTTCAGTTTTTATTTTTTTTTATTTTTTTTTAATTGGGCTCGTCTCACGAGCGGCTCGGCGAGCCGCTCGTGAATAGTAACGAGCCGAGCGGGCTCGGCTCGTCTAGCCCACCAGCCCGCTCGGCTCGTGCTCGGGCTCTTTTTTTTACGAGACCGAGCGGCTCGTGTGCGTGAACAGTACGAGCCGAGCGGGCGAGCCGACGGGCCACTCGGCTCATTTGACACCACTAATTTTAGGTTAGGGGAAACAATCAAACTCTATACAAATCGAATACTTTGTTCTTGATTTTTGAATTATTCATACTTGAGTTGAGATAATTCAGATTGACATTTGAAAAAATATTTTTTCATTAATATTTTGGTAATCAGTTTGGAAAATTTCATGTGTACAGAAAACTGTTTCACGGAAGTTTTCCAAAAATTTCACAAAATGTGGGTCCTACGGTGAATATAATATTGCAAAAATGAACCCACCCCACCCACCACAGTCCAATCCTTTTCATTCATTTGATTTCGAAGAGTCATTTTATTAATATTTTGTTCATCATAAGAAAATACATATTTACGTTTAAAAATCTTATAATATATTTGATACAAACAATCAATTCAAGTAATCGAAATGAAAAACATATAATTAATATTCAATACTAATAATCAATCAAATAAACACAATTCATTAAATATAAGTTAAATTGGATAATGAGTTCGGACACATTCTATATACACAGTTTGACAGGAGAAAATGAAAATTTAGGTTCTAATTAATTAAAAATTTGATTGGAAAATGAAAATTAATGAAAAAATTTAGTAAATGTGATAATTTGTAAAGAAACTATATACAAATTTTAAAAAATTAAAAGAGTTAAGATTTTGTTAAAAGTTATGAGGAAAATAGTAAAAGTGAGCAAGAGAAAAGAGAAAAAATCAAATTTATTGTGATTTTGCCCATATTTGGTGGAGATTAAAATCAAATTTTTAGTAAATTTTGATCGAAGTTAAACTTCTATGAATTCCATGAAATATGTTATTAAATTTAATTGTTGACTTTGATTTAGATTAAAATTTAGATTTCAATCGATATCAAACATGATTTTATATATAAAAAAAAATCTCAAAAGTTGGGGGCACGTGACCCCCAGGACCCGTCGGGTCCTCTCCTGATTGGCCTTCCTTTCAATCACCGGAGCTTTGGCTCTTCAATTTTATGAAGTGAGATTTTGAATTCCTAACTATTTAAATATGTAAATCTGGTTCTCCCTGATGAAAATTGTTAATATGTACATCGGGATAAATTTGGAAACATGGCCCCTATGTTATCTTTGATTATTTTTTCTTCTAACTTTAAGTTAGAGCTGTAAGCAAAAACCGCCAAATCGGAAAATCGAACCAAAATCGCAATTTCGAAACCGGCGGTTTGGTGACACGTGGACCTGTCAACGAAATGTGTTTTGAACCAAACCAAACCGGTCAAAAATGGTTTGATTTAGGTTTGAGAATTTTAATTATGATTTGAAACCAAACCGGACCGGCAAAAAATATATAAAATTAAAAAATAAAAAATTGATTTTTTTGAAAATTTATCCAAAATTTCAATTTTGTAAAATTGAATAATTTTGTCATTTTATAGGTATTTTTGTCAATTTCTAATTTTCTATTAATTATTAAGATTTATGATCCGCCCAAACCTAATTATATATAAAAAAATGCCCAAATTTGAAAGAAATAGCACTAAACAGCTCAACCCAAGTCCATATACTCACAAGTCACAATCATAATCTTCCAATTTCCATTTTTCTCACTCGCAACTCGCTGTTCGCAGCTTCGTTCCCCGAGGCGCCTCCTAGTTTCCCTCAAATAGTTAACGCCCTCGAAATCTCGAACCTCCCAGTCGCCGGTAGTATACGTTTGCCGGTATTATTAGACTATTTTAGGTTCTTGCATATTTATTTGATCGTGAGTAAGGCTTAAAATTGAAATTTTGCCACTTTCTAGTTGAAATTTGTTTACATATTTATTGATCGTGAGTAAGGTTTAAAATTGAAATTCGGGTTATCAGGTGCGCAAAAGACATTTGTTTACATATGAGAGAATATGTATAATTTCGTGTTAAATTGCAGAAGATGAAGGTGGGTATATATAGTGGAATGGGGGAGAAAAAATATTTGCAGCTTGTCTTTTGGAAGCCATTATTAGATGGATCTGTGTCTTAATTCTATTTTTTTTTCCCAATTTGCTAATTAAATTTTTTTTTTTGTGTATGAAGGACAAAATTGATCATGAGTTCTGTGGCTTCTTGAGTATGTGAATATTTCTTCCTTTTGCTAGTTCTGTGAGTTCTGTGACAAAATTTGATATTTTTTGAGTTCTGTGACAAAATTAATTCGTTTATTCCTTTTGCTAGTTGAAAATGGACATTATTATGTTTTTTTGGACCTTATATTTATTTTAGTGGACTTATTGTATCTTTATCGTAAAGTATTATTCTAAAACGTCAAAAGGGCGAATAAAAAACTATGCTTTAGTTTTTTGTGATTTTACTTTTATTTTGTTGGTATTTAAATTTATAGTAAATATATTTAGTTTGTTTTAGATTTATTTCTAGTAAGATATAAATATATATTGAATTAATGGCATAAAAGTAGATACTAGATAGGAAAAAAATATACGCGAAACCGGCGGTTTAAAATCGGACCAAACCGTTAGGTTTAGGTTTGAGTTTTTTTCAAACCGGTTAAAACGGTTTGGTTTAGGTTTGAGCTTTTCTCAAACTGGTCAAAACGGTTTGGTTTGAAAATTTGTCAAAAATCGTAAAAATCGGACCGCTTACACCCCTACTTTAAGTTGAATGAAAGTAGCATACAATTTTATAGTCCACATTGTCATTTTTGTAACGCGAGGTCTTAGATTCATAGATTTCAATGTTAAGAGTCAAAATCATACAATCGGAAAGTTTAAGAAACCTCATTTTATATATTTTTCAACATTATCATATCTCCTTTATTCGTCATTCTTCTTCAACACTATTTGTTTCTAACCTCATTCAGTTCACACACGTGAATCTTTGCCCCATCCTTGGTGCGACCTATCCCATCCCTCCCCCTCATTGCGGAACCAACGAACTCCCACGTGGTCCGCAATCATTAGGCAAAAAATTTTATGGCAACTTCGAAAAAACAATAAGAAAAATATTAAATGGAGCAAATGGTCCCCAAAAAATTTTTATGGATGATCGTCGACGTTATTGTTGTAGTTGATCTAACGGAAATCAATATTGAACGGTGATTTTGGTATCATCAACGCACCTCTATTGGCAGTTACATGTGATAATGTAATAGTTGATACTTGATAGAGAATACGTTAATATCATTGACAAATTTTTTATATTGATATTATCGATCATCACTAACGCACATATATCGATGACTACTGATGATGATTTTGTCGATGATATCTTGTAGATAGAAATGTTGATGATGTCGACAATATCTATACACTGGTATAAAGACATCTCAAATCATAGTGACTCGAGCTTCACCTAATCTAACCTCATTAAATGTGGAAATAATTTCAGGACTTGACTTAGACGACGTCAAAATTACTCCTAAGGGAGAAATCTAGGAGTCTATGACTTCACACAAACTGCTTTGCAAACTTGAGTAAATTCGAAGAAAAAAATCAAAGGTGCACAACTTCCTGTAAAACCACGGTATAAAGTTTCATAACTCAATTCAATGAGAAATTTGATCATAGCTCACTCTTAGACCTACTATTGAAGTGATTCAAGTTCTCATGATTTGTTGGTTCTTTGGGCTTTCAAACCCCAATGGATCTCATTATTATACTTGTAATACATATTTCAGTTTATTTCTAAGACAAACACTATAATTTGAAATACAATAAAAGACTATGGATTTCAGTAATTCGTAGTAATTCATTAACCGTAAATGGTTACAAGGGCTGCTTAATAAAAAAGGAACATCATGGCATAGTTTTATTAACAAATAATTTCATGAATTAAATAAATAGTCCCCTAAAGTTTCTGGCCATAACCATTTCTCAAAATCCGCGTTCTCAATAATCTTTGTTGTATTCCTTTGGATTAATATAAATGTACAAACATAAATTTCTTTGCGTTCGCCACCAAAAGTTTAGACTGAAGAACTTAGGGTGCCTTTGCCCATTGTATTTTAAAGTAAATAAAACAAATAATAATACAAATGTACGATTATATTTAATATTCATTTTAAAGTACGTTAATAATATTTTTGAATGAAAATAATAATTAAGGACAATATTTTTTTATCAACGAAACTTATAAAATAAGAACGTGACGAAAAAAAATTAAGAACATTTAGCCCCTGTTTGGTACATATTAAAATTTTCATTCTCATTCTTCTACTCATTTTCAACCACACATTTTTCAATAAAATAATATTTTTCATCACATCAATAACTTTTTTTTTTTTAACCACAAATTCTCCATCAATCTACTATCTCAAAGTACATTTTCCAAAATAATGTGGATCAAACACACCCTAAGAATATAAGTTTGATAATGAATAAAAATTAATGATCTTTAATATAATTAAAATGTTGTATATTTATATAAAAAAAAATTGGTGTGAATATAATAACTCTTAAGAGCCTATTTGAGCCTTTTTTTTAAAAAAAATACATTTTGGAATAGTGATTTAATGACAAATGCGTGGTTAAAAAATAAGAAAAAAATTTGTATTTTGAGTGTAATATGCTAATATTTTATTAATAAATGTATGATTAAAAATTGAAGAAAAATATATTTTAAAAATAAGGGAGATGATAATTGAACAAAGTATAAAAGCAAATAAATATAAACAAGATTTGGATATATGTGACTAGTTATTTCGATAAAACCACATTTTAGGAATTTGTCCCGCCGCAAGCGCAAAACCTGAATTCTGAAACTGAACTATTCAACGTGCGAAGACTAACCAACAGAAACCCTAAACCCCAATGGACGCTTTCGAATCCTTGGACCTACCAAATCCGCCCGAAAGTGCTTCTGAATCTGGTGCAGCAGATACTAATCAATCCGAGAAGCGAAAGCGAGAGGATCCGGACCTAGAGCTGGAGCAAAATGCGCCTCAGCAGCAGCACCCGCTGTGGAAAACGAGTCTCTGCTCATACTTTCGGAGTTCTAACGGGTCGTGCAGCCACGGGGATTCGTGCCGCTACGCCCATGGAGAGGAGGAGCTCAGGCCCAGACCCGACAACACCTGGGACCCGACATCCGAACGGGCAAAGAAGATGGCGAAGAAAGAGCCCGACAGTGCAAATTTAATGGAGGCGGAGTGTGGCGTTATGATGACGGATGCAGTTGTGATGGCGCCGGAGGGGGATGATGCTTGTTCCTCTGGGTTGTCCAAGTGCTTGGTGAATTTACCCATGAAGTGGGGTGCGGACAAGTTGAGGAATTTTCTTAATGAGCAGGTGCATTTTGGTTTCAATTAGTTTGCTTCGGCGGCAATCATAAGAAGTGATTGCTACTTATCTAGAATCTAGCTAGGAGTTATAAGATGTTTGGCTAAGCTTAAATTTTTTACTTATAAGTAAATAAAAAAGTTTTAATAGATGTATTTAATCTATCAAAATAGTAAGTTATCCATACATTTTAAACATGGCCAAACATAAGACAAGGGAAATGCAGAGCTAATGGCTGTTGTTACCCTGCTTATTGCAATTGATGTTCTGATAAATCGCTTCAAAGGCATATCCAACTTGTGAATTAGTTGTTGTCTTATTGACGGAGCAGAGATTGATGCTAACTCTTTTGCAATACTAAGAGAGCTTCGTATATTCTTTCGTGGCCGAGTAAAATATTCATCACTTGCATGTTTGTTGAATTAGGAATGCTGTTACTCCGATAAATGTTTATAGTTCTTACTTATTTCTGGTTCCTTTTATTAGGCTGTGATGTATGTTTTGTTATTTGATGAAATAATTTCTACAGGGAATTCTGTTTGAATCAGCCAAGAAAAAGCTAGGGATGGTTGTTGGATTTGTTACATTTGAAAGTGCAGCACAAGTCAAAACTGCTGTAGAGGTATTACCTAGTTTTCAATGAGCATGGAACTTTCATTTTGAAAGTTATAATAACTTAAAAAAAAAAAAAAATTTTTTTCTCATATTTTAATGTCACAGGAGTTGGATGGGAAGTCTGTTGGAAATAATAGAACTATAAGGGTTACTGATGTCATTTCACGCTCATTTGGGAAGAAAAATGAAGCGGCTGAGTTGAACAATGATCAGGGTGACGATTCAAATGATGTCAGTTTAGCTGTTGATGGTTCGGCCTCAAAAGGTAGAAGTGTCCGTAATGTGGTGACTCCTCTTGCTCACATGGCCTATGCTGATCAGCTAGAGCACAAGAAGAATTCTCTAATGCAAACTCTCAAAAGATTAGTTAGTGATAAGAATACTTCCTTGATTTTGTAAACTACATTATGAACTATCAACTGATACAAATTTTGACATTTGGATTTGTTACTTGTAGACTCGAAATGCGCGTAAAGCTTGTCCTAATGGAGTCTCACTTCCAGAATGGATTCTCAAATCTAGAGAAATAGGTGCTGTTTCAACCATGTATAGAAGTTGAATAAAAGACTTACTCCAAAAATTCTTATTGTGCCTATGATATCTAAATACATCTAGCACTTCATGGATTTTCTTACAAAAGCTAATTGTGAATGATGCTTTTGTTTACTCTGTGATTTTCTGAATTATTTTTTTATTTATATTGAAAGTTTTATCTCTGAGCACTTTCACAGAAATTTAATCTGAATGAAGAGGCTAGGATACTCAAGTAGCTCCTTGACCCATTTTCATCCTTACATTCAGGTGGTCTTCCATGCAAGTTAGAAGGTATACTTGAATCACCACTTGTTGATGGATACCGAAACAAGTGTGAGTTCTCTGTTGGATATTCTTTGCAAGGCAGACCTACTGTGGGCTTTTTACTTGGGAATTTCAGGTAGTCTGCAATAAAACCAGCCACCATAAAATAGTTCTCTCTACTTCTTTTCACTTAACAGGTTATAGGAATTGAACAATTTATATAGGGAAGGTGTGACTGCTATCGAGGAGCCTGTAGACTGCCCAAATGTTTCTAGAATTTCTTGCAAATATGCTGCTATCTTTCAAGAATTTCTACAGCAGTCAGGGATGCCTATATGGAACAGATTGAATAATACTGGATTCTGGCGTCAACTTACGGTATATACTTCATAAATATTGTAAATTTTAAATGAACTACATCAAGTTTGTAAATTGGCATAAATAATCTGTGAAAATTGTTTCGATGATGAAACTAAGAATGGAGACCATGCTTTTGCACAATGGGAAACGAGAAGGAAACTATGCTTCTTATGATGACTGTTTGCTGTTGCTGTTTTTGATTAGGTTCGTGAAGGCAGAATACCAAACAAAGTCGCTGACGTTGACAATGCTGAGACTAGCATTTCAGAGGTCATGCTCATGGTTCAGGTTCATGTCCTATTCCCTCTAGATTGAATTCCATGCTAGCAATATTGATATGTAATATCAAATATTTCAGTTCATAATATTGGACCCTAAGCCTCAATGTGGGAACTAGACTGGGTGGTCGTCTAATTGATCATATATTTATGGCTACTTTTATGACAAAGGTTTGCACAAAGGGATTTGATGATGGACTAGTAAAAGGTGAATTTGAACGGATGGCTCAAGCATTTACAATGGCAGCTTCTGGGGAATCTCCTCCATTGCCTCTGACAGCACTGGTAATTCAGGTACAAGTCAGATGGCCATAATTATATTTTATTTTATTAAATATCTTTGCATTCCTTTGTTGGTTATTGGCTTATATTTAACCTGATGAGTTCGCCTGGGTAATGGATTTCCAAAGTGATTCCTTGAAAAGTTGATATTCAATTATAGAGATGACCTCAGGAATAATTATATTTTATTTTATTAAATATCTTTGCATTCCTTTGTTGGTTATTGGCTTATATTTAACCTGATGAGTTCGCCTGGGTAATGGATTTCCAAAGTGATTCCTTGAAAAGTTGATATTCAATTATAGAGATGACCTCAGGAATAATATTGGACTACCTGGATGCGATGTTTTGGTTCTTTAGAAATGATGTAAGATTTGTCTAATCCAACTTTACCTAATTTCGTAAAGATTACAAGATTTGACCGAACACTAGCACCAATGTTTTTCAGGAGGTCCATCATACAATTAAAAGAAATGCACACATTTTCACAAATGAACTATCCAAGACTAATTAATTTTGACATTTCTCGACAATAATTGGAAAATTTGTAGAATTCGTCTATGTAAGGGTATAAAAATATTTATGAGTTTTTTTTTTTTTAGTTCTTTCATGTTAGGATTAGTTACTAGTTTCAATTTGAGTTGCTTTTCTTTTTGTCTAATTCACTTCCTTTTTTCTGTGAGTTTTGTGAATACCCCTAGGTAATTGAAAGGTCTGATTTCTGAACGATCAACTCTACAATAAGTTGTTAAACCAATAGGTCTTTAAATTGCTTTTACTCAATAATAGTTTAGCTCACTTGAAACACTATCCATTTCTAAGTTTGGGTAAAGCTTTGAGATATTTATTAGTTATTTGTGAGGACAAATAAAAAGTTCAGTGTAGCTAATTCTAATGAGAAATAGATGCTTTATTGTTTACTTATAAATGGGAAACAGGATTTTGCTGAAATCACCTCATTCCCGCTTTACGTTTGATCCGCATTTTGGAGAAATTTGGACGGTGAAAGGCTGAACAATTGTCATTATTGTAGTTACCCAAGTATGATAAAGAAATTCAAAATCGAACTTGTTCCCAACTATGTTGCTTGGACTTGGGTACGAGTATGGGTACATATTTAGGATTCATATTCTTCTTCTTTTTTTTTCTAAATTCTGTGATACAGTGATACGACAAAAAAGGGATCCAAAATGTGGATGGAGATATTTCTTTTTTACGATTAGGGTTTCCTTTCTCGACCTTTCTCTTCCCTCTTTCTATTTTTGCAACTTCAATTTCCACTAATGATGACCTCCTCTGCCATTTTCCTTTTAAATTTAAAGGATCCAAGCCTGATCCCATACCCATGCCCTTTTCATTTCGGGGTACTTCTTCGGTGCCCGTTCACTGCATCTAGGGGTGGGCGTGGGTTGGGTTGGGTCGGTTTTTACCCCAACCCAAACCCAACCCAACATTGTCGGTTTGTTAGAAATCCAACCCAACCCAACCCAACCCAATTATGTATCGGTCGGGTTGGGTCGGGTTGGTCGGTTTGAGAAAAATTTGTTGCACAAAAATTAAAATCGTCAAATTTGTTGATGTAAAATAACATTAATATAAGTATATAACCATTAGCCATCCAATGTTAATAAACTTGAAAAATAAAATAGTTAAACAACAACAAATATTCATGAAAATAATTAAACAAAAACGATTACACATTTCATTAAAAGTTAAAAAAAAACAAACCACAATAGCAAATTATCACTATGAAACAACCACAATAGCAAATTATCCCTCAATCAGACATGAAATTTTACATTTGGACATGCATTCATTGAGCTCTTGCATTTCATCTTCAAATTTACAATTCCATTTAACACTTTTCAAATTCAGTTTACAATTTTACTGGAAGTACCACAATTGAGCAAAGAATCACCATATTCGGTTGTCAATTGTGCACATCCGGTACCCCATCTTAATCCCAACCGATTCACATTTTCCAATTTAAATGCTCCACACTCCACGTACAATAAGTGAAAATTAAGATTATTGAAGGTTGATGGCAGGAGAAACCTCAGCAAATCACCGACAGAATATTCGAAAGAAATTGATATTAAAAATATTTATGTAAAACAATATTCAAATCATATCACTTTCTTCTCCCATTTAAACACCATTAAGTGCCTATGTGATGATCTTCATCATCTAAAAGATAAAAAATTCGAGGAACCCAAAACACATGGATCTACTCGAAGTTAAAACTGCCTTAAACACAAAACACTTGCCTGAAGGCGGTAGCCTGACTGCCTGAGAGAGTAGATAGCTGGGCTGGCTAGTGGCTAGGCTGGGATGTGGCACGCTTGAGCGAGAGCGAGAGTGGAGATGGAGAGAGGAGACAGAGCCTAGAGCAGCTTCTTTCTGGGTCTGGGACTTGGCTGCTCTAAAATTAGGTTTTTGTTCGAAGAAATCGTGTTTTGCCTTTTTTTTTTTTTTTTTTTATGGGGTTCGGGTCGGGTTGGGTTGGGTCGGGTTTGGGTCGCTAACCCGTGACCCAACCCAACCCGACCCGATTGTCCCACCCGAAACCCGACTGAAAAAATGAAAAAACCGACCCAAACCGGTCGGTTTGGGTCGGGTCGGTCGGTTTGATCGGTTTGGTTTGGGTTTTGCCCACCCCTAACTGCATCACTAGAGGTAGTGGCCAATGGGCGACACAGATTAGACATAATCTTTCTATAGATCATGATTTTATCTCCCATATTTATCGGGAGGGGAACCAAGTCGCTGATTGACTTGCTTCTGTTGGATGGGATATGTGCAAATATTAGGAGTATGGTCTCATTGATATTTCACGTGGAATTTGAGCTCTCATACATATAGATACATATGTTTTTCTTAGCATTAGAGAGCGTTAGGTTGACATTCACTTGCTTCTTTATATGGGAAATAGTACTTTTCTTATCTTTACTCCTATTCACATGTTGCATCTACTTGCTTTTGGAAAGTCTGGTTTATGCCCCCTTCCTTTTATACCCGTGCATTTTGTTCTTATATATATGATTGAGGCATCCAAATCGCATCAACATTTCCTGGTGGAGCCTGAAAGCCCACTAACGCTATGCTGATTTTTTACGGAAAAAAGGTTCCTAATAGAGCTAGTTAAAGGTTTGACAACTGTTACTCGACAATTGCACTCTAGTTTAAATGTTTTGCTCCCTTGTTTAATTTTGTGATATCATAACTTGAAATTTAAAATGAACAATAAACCAGCATGTTTAAGGGGAGGGGTATAAAACATTCAACTAATTGAAATTTTGAGAATTTGGAGATTATGTGCCGTAAGTATAGACCGCTACACAAGGCGTTTAAGTTCCGAACCCTCTCTATTTTCTCTTTCCTTGTATTTGGAATTTAGTAGGTTCCACAATGCAAGTACTTTTTGTTTTGAGTTCTTATTGACAACCTGCATCACTTAATTACTTTCATGGCTTGAACTTGATTAAAATTGAAACTTATTTGCTAATAAGGAGTCAATTCTTAGTAATATTGTTATATGTTATGAGCATCTCAATTTTATTGGAATACAACTAAAATTATCCTCATCTCAATAATTTTTTTATAAGTTTATTTTTGCGTCATGGGGTTACACCTAAGAATAAAAGGCTTTTGTGTGTCAGCCCACTTTTTGGAGAGAGAATAAAGGTCAACTTTTTGGTAAAATTAGTAAAATAGTCACTTCTACATGTTAAATATCAATAATATCCTTTTTTGTTGACAAAAATTGTTTTGCCATTTGGTAGTTGGACAACTTTTTGAGGCAAATCTTGGAAGTTTTCAAGAGAAGATTCATTTTCGCGAGATAATTGGTTGGTATGCGAAAAAATTTCAGCTGTTTTAGAGATACTTCGGCTAATCAAGACGGTTGAAACTGTCTGATATAGACGGTTAAAACTATCTAGTGTAGACATTTTGACTAATCAAGACAATTTCAAGTGTTTATCTAAACAATTGAAACTAATTCGATTAGTTGAATTGTCTAGCGTACCAACCAACCGTCTCGCGAAAATGAATCTTCTCTTGAAAGTTTTTGAGATTGGCCTCAAAAGTTGTGCACTTATCAAGTGAGGTTAGGTTTTCAAGGAATCCAACAAACTATATAATATTTTTAGTGATTTCATTGAATATTTCACAACTTTCCATACACCTCTTTCAAAAACAAATGGAAAATGATGAAATAAAATGAGCCAAGCTAGGTAAAAAGTAAAGGAAAAATATTGAGTTTATGGAAAACATCAAAATAAATATTATATGTAAAGAGTTTTGTTGGACCAGTGTAAAAAGTTTCACTCTTTATTTTTAAATGTTTTTCAAGATGCTCTTTATCTGAAAGAGCATATTTTCTAATATAGAGAACATCTTAGATGAATTTTCAAAATAGAGCGTGGAACTTTTTATAAACATTCAACAATCCTTATTTTGCTTGTTCCAATAAGTAATTATGATTCAACATGTTTTCTCATCTTTTTCAGTTGCTTCTCTCCAAATAAGTAAATAGAAAGTAGTGAAATAATTAATGATACCATAATAGAGTGGGTATGGCTCTTTAAATTTGAAGAATTAAAATCCCCTCTTTATTTCAACTTTAATAATAAAAGAGTTTGTTGGACTTTTTAAGTCCAAGGTGACTCTATAATAAAGATGATGAGACCAATAAAGAGCCTATTGGAGATGTTCTAACATGTTAGGAAACAGATGACATTTGATAATAAGAAATGATGTCACTAGGTTTTCCATGCACATGTATATTTTTTGTGCCTGCCTTCTAGAAGGCACTCAAAGCAACTTCAACTATCTTTCTTGAGTGCATGTCTGGTGAGGGGATCACACTACCTCTTGCCTCTCCGGTTTTCCTTCCAGTTTTTGCTTCAATTTGATGTTTCTCAATTTATCATGATTTTTTTTTAAATATGACATAATGATCGTGAACATGTTTCCTTATTTGATTTGCAATGAAGTTAGGTTTAGAAAATACCCTTCACGTGTAACCTCTAGTATCTTTTAAAATGTACTACTTATGGAGGGGGCATAACCTGACTTCTGAACACTTTTACGGGCACTATAAGTTTGCAAGCTCAAAAAAAAAAAAAAAATCCTTTTTATAAGGTGAAGGAGTTCCAAAGTAAATTGGGCCACAATTTTACTACTTGTGGTTAAGTTTGTGCTGCCTACTAATCATAAGAACTAAGAAGCTATTTCAGGATGACAGGATAGCGGCGGTTAAAAATGCACAACAATGACAATACATAACAATATAATTTTTTCCTCTACATGCGATTTAAATAAGATTTTTCAATTTAACTCAACACGCCAATATAGAGTATAAATATGTGAAACATCAACCACAAGAAAACACCAATTTTTAACGTGACAATAACTCCCGAGTGAAGGGAAAAATCCATGGGATAAAATCACAATCCATTAGGACCAAAATAGATATTAGAATGCTCTATCTCAAGATTTATGCTTAAATCCCGAGTTACCCCATCGAGTACAGCATTCTTGGATCACCTCAACATTGCATGCATTTTAGATGGAAGTCAAAAACAACATTAACAAGGAGAGGTTAAGATATCATCAAATACATCAATTTTAATCCTTTTAAGACCTGCTTTGGAGAATTCAAATGGTGAAAAACGAAGCAATAGCTTGTTTTTACAAGTAAACTAAACTACTACTATGCCCTTGTAGTGCAGTCTCCGTACCTAGTAGAATAACATGGAAAAATAGGATTGATGTTGATTTCGAAAGCGTTGAAAGAATGGTTTTTGTTCTTCAGTAGCCTGGTTTTCTATTATTAGGCTTCTCCCATGCTGTTCGTGGAGGTAGTGACAGAGCTACATGGTGTCATGTGTGGTTCATTGACCCCACATAATTTTGGAATTTTTGATTTTTTTAAAACTTTTCTCCAAAATTTAATTTTTTATACTTCCTCTTTTGAGCATTGTGCACGACTTTTCCTTGAATTTGAAAAGCCCAAATTTGAAATCACTAATTAATTTTCATTCCTCCCCAATATCAAAGGTTGTCAAATCCATCAAAATCTAACATCCGCGACCTCGTCGATGCTGGCAATGGCCACAAATATTTAGCCATCAGACCACCTCTATTATCATCTCTCAAGTCTTAACTCACCGTTAGGGTTACGTTATTTTGAAAAATATTTACAACTTTTTTACCTCAATGGATGTCTGGCTTCGCCACTACTTGGAGGTATTTTTTGTTGGGATCTATACCTTTCTTTTTATTTTTGTACTTTTCCATCTCTAGTAGGCAATGAAATATTTTGGTATCAAATTGTATTCTTGATGTAATCTCATAAGATTTAGGCATAAATCTTGAGAAATAGATATTATAAGCAAATGATATTATGTTATAATATTTATTTTGGTTATAGTTGATTTGCCCTGTGGATAACCCTTTGATGTGAAGTGTTTTATTGCTTTAAAAGCCTGTTAGCTTGTCGTTGAATTTTCAGTACTTATATTGTTTTGATTTTTTGAAAGGTAATTTTAAAATTCACTTTAATCACACGTTGAGGGGTGACCCTTGAGTTCATCCTGCAAACTTGGCTCACAAGAATTTCCTTATTTTTTATTTATTTTGAGTTTTTTTATTAACTTGGGACTCTGAACATGACAATGCTGTTTGGTCTCTTTCACCACAGAACAGAGCAAGTATTAATATTTTACAAAATTGGGAAGGAAATATAATAAATTGTATGGTTGCTTTGCCAAATTGTTTTGGAATGCAGATTAGGACTATTAACATCCAAAAGCTTTAGAGCGAGGTCATGGAATTATTGATTCTTTGCTATACTCCTCATATAGACTTTGCTTGAAAATTCTGAATTTTGCCCTTTCAAAACGTTTATGATTAGAAGGGTTTTTCTCTTTTATTTGCCTCGTTAATTTTCTGGATATGTGGCTTTCTCATGTAGGATCATACAGGAATATCAAATGTTGCATCACCTGATGCTCCTTTACTATCTGTATCCATTAGCAATAAAGAAATTGATTCTGGGCTGCTGACAGCTGGTGATGTCGTGGAACCCAGAATTCATGATTACTTAAGCAATCTTCGATTTTCTATATCTCCGACAGCCTTCTTTCAGGTGGGACCATCTTGTGTCTTTTATCATTCTGTCCTTCACCTTCTACCCCCCACCCCAACACCCCCCTACACGCATGTGCACACATAAAATAAACCAGAAAAAAATAGAAGAGGAAATTTAGAATGAGAAAGAGAACAAGGTCTGTCATAATGAAAGTTTT
This sequence comes from Fraxinus americana, assembly GCA_035079005.1. Classification (NCBI taxonomy): domain Eukaryota; kingdom Viridiplantae; phylum Streptophyta; class Magnoliopsida; order Lamiales; family Oleaceae; genus Fraxinus; species Fraxinus americana. The sequence goes on along the minus strand of CM068708.1, from coordinate 16,990,087 downwards.
CATTTTGATAATTGGCTGTCCATCTTATTTCCCAAACACTTCAGGTTAACACCCTTGCAGCTGAGAAATTGTACTCCCTCGCTGGGGACTGGGCAGGCCTGGGCCCTGACACGCTACTTTTTGATGTTTGCTGTGGAACTGGAACAATTGGCCTGACTTTGGCTCATCTTGTTGGAATGGTAATGGTTTTAATCTATTTTTAGTATATCTTTTATCCTCCTTTTTTCCTTTCACTGATTGGACAATTCTGGACAATAGGATGGGGCATATTACTGAGAAGCGAAGTAGAAAAAAGAGAATTAAAAAAAAAAGAACACTATTCTGCTACCTCATTTCATGTGCCCCTGTTGTGCATTTCTTCTGAGGAGATCATCTGTTGTACAAAGATGTGAAGTAGATCTCTCTCCCATTTTTGACTAAACTCAATTAGTGTAAGTAAGTTTTGGGATTCAATTTATTCAGGTTGTTGGCATCGAAATGAATGCTTCTGCAATTTCAGATGCTCAAAGAAATGCAGATATGAATGGCATTGTGAACTGCAGATTTGTCTGTGGAAAGGTCAGATTGGGCTCTCTCTATTTCCATTCCTTGTTGGTCCACACGTACAATAGTTAAAAGAAGCAAGATGCTTCAAATCTGTTTATAGTTGTTCTTTCCTTTCTCCTTTTCCTGGAAGTAGTATTTTGTCCCTTGAAGTAGTATATTTTGTTGTTATAACTTTATTTTCTGTCTTTGCATGTCCATCGGCATTATCAGGCAGAGGATGTTATGGGTTCTCTATTGAAAGAGTACCTATCTTTACCTCAGAAACAAGACGAAATTTCTGATACATTTCAAGGGAGTGAAGATGAAATGAAATCTGCTGAAGAAACGATAGATTCTGAAGACTCTGTGCTTGGACCTGAAGGTACCTCTTGCCTAGAGCATGAAAATGGCAATAGTCCAAATGAAAGCCAAATTCAGAAGAATAGCACGTCACAAAATAGAAATACCATAATGCATCAATTTAAAAATGTCGTTGCTATAGTGGATCCTCCACGTGTTGGACTTCATCCCACTGTAAGTAAATTTATTTATATATTTGAAACCACTATTACCAGGAATGCCAAAAACAATGCCAATGTACAAGAAATATGATAAAACTCATTATCATCTTTTGCTTCTATCTATTTCTCTCTGTTTGTGGCCCTTGACACTGCTTTGGATATTTGGAGAGAACTTTGCCATTCTTGGGAATGTTTTGTTCTCGTTGATACCTCACAGGACAAATCCCAAATTAGGTTTCACGGTTTTGTTTTGGTGCAAACAGAAAGATTTAGGGATGTGCAATGTTGGTAGTGTCTTGGTGTATTGGACGGGGATTGTAGGGTTTTTCTGAGCCCAAATATGATCCCACTCATTCAGTAGTGACTCTGGTTCCCCTAGCAAAATTTTGGGCTTAATCTGTTGGAGCTGCCTGTGGAATTATTTTGATAGAATGATAACATAATTGCTGTCAATTTTTTCTGTTCTTTTTTGGGTTTATTCTTTCATGAGCTTGCCCTCTAAAGCATCACTCTCTTTCATCAATTTTCTGTTTTATTCAAAAAATAGCAAAACCAACCTTTTACTGTTTTGTCTGCTCTCTGCTCCAGCTACTTCTCATGAATAAATTTGGATTATTCTTTGAAATGCATAAATTGTTTTGAACTGACTATTATTATCCGTTAATGCAGGTGATCAAGGTTCTAAGGAGTCATTCTCGTTTGAAGAGGCTTGTGTAAGTTACTCTATAAGTGATTTATTCTCGTTAATGTTAATTTGTTCTAGTATATAATTGAACTCCATAATCGTTTCTTCAGCTACATTTCCTGTAATCCTGAAAGTTTGGTGGCAAACGCTATTGAGCTCTGCACTCCATCAGCTGATAAAACTGAGAAAGGGAATAATAAAAACAACAGGGGATGGAGAAACATGAGTTCAGCTGGTCTGGCTCGACACAGAGCCAAGTCCATGCCCAACTCTGAGCCTTTTAAACCTGTGAAGGCAATGGCCGTTGATCTTTTTCCTCACACTTCACACTGTGAGCTGGTGATGCTCCTTGAGAGGTAAATATACCTTGTCTAGATCTCCTTTCTTTTCTTTCGGGGGATGGGGCGAGTGGATAGTTTCTCATTTATTGTTAAATTAATTTAACTTTGTAAGGATTTTCAAGTAGGTGTACTTGTAGCAGCAAAAAAGTAAATCTTATCTGTGATTTTGGTTCCATAATCCCCAAGCCTTTTAATGGCTGGGGAGGGTGATATCGTAATTTTGATTTTGATATTCTTTAAAACTCTTTCCTATATACAGTTTTTTCAATTTGTTATCAAGTTTCAGTTTCTCGTATTGTCATTTTGTTGTGAATCAATTCGCCACACTGATCCATGTCCGTACTGGATAGGAATGCTTAGAAAGTATTAAGAAAGAAAATGAAGTAAAAATTCTGTTCTTAATGTGCGCGCAATGAAAAATATAACTTGTATAGCTTGTATGTTTCTTGAAAACAAAAATAATATTTTATCCCTCCTAATCTCCTTCGTTGGACAAATAGTCTTAATGCTTAGTGATTTTAAAAGGTTTAAACCGATCTAAACAACTGGATTCAATTATGAATATTTATTGTCAATACCTGCATGAGTGTATCCCCTATAAGATGTATTTTATTTTTTGTCATCATATATTTTTAATATTATTCAATCCTCTGACCAGATATGTTACCAAGGAATGCCATTGAATTGAATAATCAAATAAGAAAAAAAAATGTAATATTCCAGTAATTACTAAGGGAAAATTAATTGGTAGTTAATATCTTCCTTGGTTTCCGAATATAATAGAAATCTTACCATATCGAGATGAATTATATTATAGCAACATTGTATTATAATTTATATTCCTTATTTCATTCTTTCATCTCCTAAGTTAAATTTCTTGGTTACATGAGATTTGAAGTGTTCAGGTTATACATCGAGCTACAATGATTGTAATTTTTTAGTGAACTTATTTTTGGCAAAACATTTACTAGAATATTACGCTGAGTTACAATTAATACAGTTTTCTATCAAGTCAACGGTTGTTCACTATCGAGATTGTAATGTCACTTTTGAGTTGCTAGGAGCCTGTTTGTTTTGGATTAAAATCGGATTTTAAAATAAGTCAAAGTCAAACAATCAATATTAACTATATATTTTATGCGTCCCACGACTTTTCAACCACATATTTTAAAAACTTCTATTATAATTTACTAAAAATCTAATTTCAATTCCCACCACACCCCTTTAGATTGTAATAAATGTTGACCTTATTTATTTATTTTTTTGCAAAGCATCCTCCAATTTATTTACTTGTATTGAAATATTATGTTGAATAACAACTTAATTTCTAATGAAATTTTCGTCAAACCTTGCATTGTTTGTAGTTTCTTGATTCCATTCACGTATTGTCAAAAAAATCGCTCTATCTGCTTATAACTTGGTATTGGTGATATGGTTTAGAACACGGAGTGGGTACGTAGTGACAACATATTGTTTGTTACGAAAAAGTTGAAACTTTTAGCATAGTTGAAAACAAGAAATGATACATAATAGGATGCAATTTGATCAGTTTTACTTGATTACAAGCAAATAATGTAAAGGAAGATATAGTGGCAACTTCAAATAGCCATAGATGTAATATTCCAGTGTTAATTTTTCGTAGCATCGTTTGAATCATACATAGACAAAAACAAACGGTATTGCCATTGAACATTTAGCAATTGGAAGCATCAAGCTACAAAAATATTTCATACTATGGATAGATTCTAATTTTTACCGTTTTATTTTTCTTTGAAGTGTTCATTAGGGGTTTAGTTCAAGACGAAACTCAACCAAAAAGTCCAAGAAATCAACCTACTTCATTCATTAAAATAAAGCGGAAATTTCCATAACGATATATATATATATATATATATATATATATGATGGTTAAAATTGATATGAACATGATCATTAGAATTTAGGAACGAGAAAGTAAGATTCTACAATAGAATTAGATCGTTTGATTATCTTTAGATCATAAATTGTGGATCATAAGATTTTGACCGAGATTTTAACAACCGTGAGAAAAAAAAAAAATTTCGGTTTCACGGAAACTTCAAAACTAGAAAAAAAATTAATATACTAAACCCATAGGTGGATTTGGCGTCTAGATCCAATAAGATAAGTAGAAATTTTTTTAGAGGAAATTACACCCCTTACCTTGTATTTGATATAATTTCAGGAATTACTTTCATTAATTTAGGTTAAATCCACCAATGACCAATCAACTTTATATTTAGCATTGGCCACCCAATGATTTTATTTTACCATGGCCACCCAACTTTACTTAGTATTACCATGATCACCCAATTTTATTTTATTTTATTATAGTAATCCATTTTCATATAATGTTTCACCATGACTATCAACTTCTCTCAACCATTTTTACTTATTTTAAAAGGGGTAAAATGGTAAATTTGCATTTTATATAAAAAATAAATTTAAAAAACAAAAATAAATGTTTTTTTTTTAATTTAAAAACTTTTTTACAAATAAGTTATTTTATTTTACCCCTTTTAAAATTAGTAAAAATGGTGAAAAGATGGTGGGTGGTCATGATGAAATGTTATCTGAAATTGAGTAGTCATGTTAAAACGTTATATGAAATTGGGGTGATCATGGTAAAATAAAATCAAATTAGGTGGCCATGGTAACACTAATTGTAAAGTTAGGTGGCCTGGTGAAACAAATTGGGTGGCCACGGAGCCCAATGAGGATCAGGGTGGGCACAGGCCCACACTGAACTTCTGGGTTCAACCCCATGGCCCAGAACTTTTTTGTAGTAATATGTTACATTCCAGCCCAAGGGTGAAGCCCATTACTAAGACTTAGACCACTACCCAGCCGGCCAGCCCAATCCAAAAAATTAAAAACAAAATATCAGCCTCATCCAGCCTTCACCATCCATTTCAATTCAAATTCATCCAGCTCGACCTCCGCCTCTCACCTCTACGTCTCCTCCAGCCAGCCTCGGGTCCCAGCTCGGTGCCGGCGATTCGGCTTATTCATCCTTCTTCCTCCTTCGACAGTTCCTGCTTCGCCTCCGTGCCGGCGACTTCGAGCCCTAGACCAGCTGCTTCGCCTCCGTAACCTACTGTAAGTCTGGAAGTCTAGCTGTTTTTTTTTTCTCTTTGATCTATATTTTGCGTATATATAAACCGTTTGGGGTTTTCTTGGTGGATTTGGGTTTTCGATTCTTGGGTGAGGACCGTGAAGTACAGAGTTATTCCATCCACTCTGATGGATTCTGTGGTGATTCTGGACCTCTGGTGAAGCTGAAGTAGTAGGATTTTCTAATTTCTTGGCTGTGAAAAGGGTGGCTTTTGGGCGGTTTTGGTTGGTGATTCCGTGAATGCATCTTTTTGTTGCCTGTGTTAATTTGTTATGGTTCTGGTTTTGCTCAATGCTCATGTTTTTGTAACTCAAATGTTGAAATTTGATTATCATAGTTTGATTTGAAATGTGGGTATTGTTGAAAATTGAAATTGCCACTGCTTCAAGTTTATGTGAACTGATTTCTGCTACTAATTTCACATGGAGGAATAACATTACTGAATGGAAACAGAATGATGCTTGGATTGGTTATAATTCGACTACCAAAAATCTTAGTGTGATCCTCACTGGTTATATGAGTAATCAGAAACGAAAATCTCGGCTTGATTATAAGGTAGATTTGAGAGATTACTCACCTGAGTTGGTGAGTTTTGGTTTCTCAGCAGCTATAGGGGAGTGCTTTGAGAAAAATAATGTTAAGTCCTGGGAATTCAATTCGATTTAGAAATAGTAAGTAATAGTTCACGTCCAGCAGATCCTCCTACAACCACAAATATTAATCCAAATCCTAGTTCAGCAGTGAACAATGTGGGAAAGAAGACGAAGATGGGATTAGTAATTGGATTAATTGTTGGTCTGTCTGTTTTGATCCTCGGTTTGGTTCTCATTGGAAATAGTTTATGGAGGAAAAGAAATAGGGAGGGTGAAAAAGATGAAGTTTCGTTTGATACAACAATGGACATAGAATTTGAAATGGGATGTGGGCCTAAGAAATTGTCAAATGGAGAATTGGTCCGTGTGACGGATAAATTTGCAGACGAGAAAAAGCTTGGAGAAGGAGGATTTGGTGGGGTTTATCAAGGACTTTTGAGAGATTTAAATTCATACATAGCAGTGAAGAGAGTGTCGAAGGATTCCAAACAAGGTCATAGGGAGTATGCATCAAAAGTTAAGATCATCAGTAAATTAAGACAAAAATCTCGTCCAACTTGTTGGTTGGTGCCACGATAAAAGAGAGCTGCTACTTGTTTATGAATTCAACATCGATAAATTGTGCCCACACTGAGTTACTTTCCTAGTTCCCCATATTGACCCTAAATATAAAGTTGGGTGGCTATTGATTAATTTAACCCTATTAATTTTATTCAAGATATACTGTTGAAAATATATTAAAATAAAAAACATGTAAGTCGCATCACTCATAGTGAATAATCAACTGTGAGCTATATATGTGTCACCAAACACGCCACTTACCAAAATTTTATAAATCATAATAGATGTCACATGTTTCTGCAAATTATGCATATTTGGATGGATTACTGAGTCGTGAATTAGAAAATTATTAAGTCGAAAAGCAGAAAATTATGTGTTTTTGCAATAAAGGGATATTCATACTGGATGGATTTAAAAAAAAAAACAAGAAGATTGTTTTTTCCCAAAAGTATGTGTTACGGTTTGGCCAATGAAGTTTTTTTGAATTCTGAAATGGTTTAGAAACGACAATAAATGACCTCTTAATACTACGATAATTAAAATTAATTTCAACTACAAAGAATATTTGGAATCTAAATTGGGTATATAGTATTTCCCAAAATATTAACCATATCACAATGGAATACTTGGAGTATAAAAATCACATAGTAAATCTTGAATATTTATTTGTGAAAATTATACCTACCCAGAATTTTAAAATACACACTTCAAAAATCAGATTTGAAAGATTTTTTTTTTTTAATTAGGTAACAATTTAAACTTTTTAATATTATATATATTAATAATATTTTAAAATTAAACTAATCTATATACCAACCCTACCTCCATCCACCCAAACCCTACTTATTTTTCTCTCCCTCTTCTCCCTACATATCTCCATTATCTCTCTTCTTTTCTCTCCCTCCTCTCTCTTCGAATGTCGTCGACCCATTCAAGCTCCGGCGATGAAGGAGCTACGCTAGCCGACGCTACTGGCATCGGGGTTGTTGACCGACACTGCCATTCGCAACATCGCATTAGCGACGTTGACGCCAACGCAGGGAGGGGGTTTGGGGTTTTTGGTTGGGGTGTCCAAAAGTCCCGAACCGAACCGAACCGAGCGGTTCTTCATAAATTAAATACCTGAACGGGTACTCGAATCGAGAACCGATGGGTTTGGGTCGGGTCTCGGGTCTAGACCAAGAACCGAAGAATCGAACAAGAACCGAAACGAAATAATTTTTTTATTTTTTATATTGAATTAATTAAATTATTTTATTTTTTTCTATACAAATTAGCAAATTAATTGAATAAATTAGATTATTTCATAATTTTAATTTTAAAACTCAAATCATTTTAAAATCCATTAGCCCATTTTAATTTGAAACAAATGAATATACTTTATATAGTTTTGCTGTAATATTAATATCTACTTTTTTGTATTTGTATGCATTGAATTAATCTTATTAGACGGCTAGTTTTGTATATGTTTTTGAATTGGGCTACGTTAATTTGTAAAAGTTATGAATGAAATGTCATTAATTGTATTTATGTAGTGTTGCTGAAAATATTAAAAAATTTAATTATGGTACGGAACCGAACCCGAACGGTTCCATAATTATATTTGGACCTGACGGGTCCATTTATTAAATACCCGAAAGTTTTGGGTCGGTTCGGGTCTTTTCAGAACCGAACAGAACTAACCCACAGATAGCCCTAGTTTTTGGGTGTTATTTCTTCCTCTTCCAATCTGATCTAGATATCAAGAGTTTTTGTAGTTGTTTTGATATTAGTTGTTGGTGATTTACTTGTTTTCAATTTGCAAATGGTTGTTTTTAGTGGTGGTGGCGGTGAGGTGGTGGTGGTGATTGTTGGTGATTGTTAGTGGTGGTGGTGCGATGCTAGTGATGTAGGTTGTTGATGGTGGGTTGCAAAATGGTAATGGTGGTGGTGGTGGTGTGTTTCTGTTGGAGTGGGTCGGCATTTGTGACCTTGTGACCTATTAAATAGTTAACATGTAAGTGGTGGTTGGTGATGGAGGTGGCTAGAAATCTGATAGTAGTGGTTGTGGCGGTTTTTGTTGACAATGGATTGGATATAATGGGGGTGTTATGGTACTATTATGGTTGGCGATGACGATGGCAGGGTGAGGGTGGTCGCAAGTGGCCGTGTTGGCAGTTGTGGTAGTGTTGGTGGTTGTGGTGGCATGTGACCTACTATTTTGTATGTGACCAACTATTTAATTGTAACCTTAAATTTTTGATAATTTGTGACTAAAAATAATTGGTGACCAACTAATTCGAAAATCTTGATCGACAAAAGATTCTCTCTCCCAGCCCAAAACCAACAAAAGTTTTAAGCCTAATTAATAAAATGAATTTTAACATTTTAACCCAATCCAAATCACTGTCATTCTTTCTCCAAATTGTTGAATTGAAACCACGCAGCCACGCCTCAACCTCAACCTGATTGCCTCGACCCTGCTTGTGGTCTCAAAGCTCCAACGGGCTACTGTACGGTAATCTTATCAGTCACCACCAAAAATTTTCTGTGGATTGGATTGTTTCTATCATTTTTCACATGCATTCAGTTAGTTCTTTCTCTCACAATTGTTGATTGTGATTTTACAGTGTTTGATGTTTCCCAAATTGTTTTTTGGCCATTTGGGATGGGGTATCTGGTTTGAACATTTGGTGTGGGGGTTTGCCTTGGGGTGGTTGGGTGTTATTAGTTTGAGCTAATTTGGGGATGGCCAAATTTTGGGCTGCAATTATATATAAATTTACCAATTTCTTAATTTACTTATAACTGTGAGGATAAAGATTATCTATTTGGAATTAGGCATTCGCGAAGGGGGATGTAGCTTTGATAATAAAGGAATTGGTTCTTGAAAGTAAGCTCCAGAATTAACTGCTTCAATTGTTTGGTTGATCATTTCACCTAGTAAAATTTTCTCATTTTTCCCTTGACTAAGAAGAAAAGCAACTACCAGAAGAAAATGTGGATTAAACTTGTACAAAAAATCATTTAAAATAAATAGGACTGAACATAGACAACTAAATAGAAAATCACCCAATCAGAACTAAGAAGAAAACAACAAAAGTACGTTCTTAAAAAATAATTGTATGTATGGAAAAAAGAAACCTCATTTTAATTCCATTTGCTTTACAAATTGAACTCGGAAAAATTGAAGGAAAATATAAGCCTCTTAAATAGAATACCAAAAACCAATTAGATCTAAACAAATAATGAGCGAGCAATGCATAATTTTTTTTTTTTGTTCGGTGAGCAATTAGTAACCTAGGAATAAGTTTAATGAGTATTTATTTAATGAACTTGACAATTTAACGTTGTCAAGGTGCTATGTCTGATTTTTGTTGATCACGTGGCAATTTGATGACTTAATAACAGTAAGCAAGTAGTAACCTAGGCCTAGGAGTAATTTTAATGAGCATTCATTTAACTAACTCGTTTATACTATTGTGATTTTAACTATCAACTAGACCTGTTTTCCTATTGGCTCACTATTTCGATGTCGAACCGTATTATCCGGTTTGATTTGAAAACATATGAAAAACTAATGAAATAGCATATTGGCTCCTTTCTTGAGATGAGTCTATCTATCCATCATCGAGTCTCTCTAACTCTAAATATTTCTATTTACTTTTGCCATTTTGAGATACTATTTCAAATTTCTGTGCATGGTGTCAAGTTGTAAAGTAAAATTTGATTTTAGACATACTAGCATAACATGAAATTTTGATAAATTTGGGCAGTATGAGTCATTGAAGATGAACTATTCTAAATATAATAGGAACAAAGTTGTATATCACAAAAGTTAGGGACTAAGTGTCTGTGTGTGCACACCAACTGTTGAAAGCAGCAGACAAGGAGTGGAGGAGGCAAAGAGTAATGAACTTATTCGTCCCGACAAAGACAACAAACTTAGCCCGGACACAGCTGCCAGCCCTCTTTTTCAACTATATTTTCCAACATTCCAGAGGTGTCTTTTCCTATATTCTGCTGAATTATCGGTCTTTTTTCTGCACGTAATTTCATTGTTCCAAATTGCATTTAGATTTGCATATTATGTGTTTGATGAATTGCTTGTTAGATTGTATTTCATATTTACAGTGGTGCAGAAGTTGCAGAATTTGAATATACTGCAGAGTAGAAGAGGATTTAAAGAGTTGTGTATAAAGAGGATGGCTTGGAGTGTGGAGAAATGTAATGGGAATGGTGTGGAGACTACTAGAATGGGATTGGTTCGCCCGGCAATGGAGGGTAACGCTGAAGAGGCAATTGAAGCTGTTAAGGCTGGAAAAGTTATAGCTGTGCCAACTGATACCCTCTATGGCTTTGCTTGTGATGCTTGGTATATTTCACTCTCATTTGGCTTGTAGTCTTCGGTATTTGTACATATCATTGTTAATACTTTGGCTCGAAATTGGATTGTTCTAGCAATGAATTGAATGGAACAGGGCATTGTCTATTGTTATTGTTGGTTGAAATTGAAAATTTTGGAAAATGGACATAGGCTTGATGGCACTGCTTGCTACATGTTTTTTTAAACTTATATGATTTTTCAATTGAACTAAATGGTAGTACAAGCATGTTTGGTTAAGCTTAATATAAAGTAGAAGTTATTACTTTTAAAAATTTTGGATAAATTATTTTTTTATTATTAAAAAAAAGTTATTTGAAACTCTTACTTTACAGTCAGATAAGTACTGATTTTCGATTTCTATCTATAAATTTTTTTTCTTATATTAAAACTGACTCATAAGTGAACTCTTTAAGCTTAGCCAAATATGCTATTTTCTTCGAATTGCGCTCTCTATAAAGCCATGGTTTTTTTTTATAGATGTTCAGGTGTGTCAAGTGCTTTTATATAATAAGAACATTTATTAATGAGAATTTCATGATTCATATAGGGAGGGACTGATCTAATATGTTTTGTGATAATATGAAAACCGCATTGAGAAAGGAAATTTTTGGCGAAGTAATTTGATGGGGGACGTCAAGAATTACATATCACTTTTCTCCTCCAAAGTCTTCTGCTGATGATTGCTCGCATTGAACTAGTAAAGAAGTGGAGAAAAATAGGTTTTTCCCTTCAGGCAAAAGCAGCTGCAAGTAGTTAAACCATATAAAAATAGCTAAACTCATGCCCTTTTTCCTGATATTTGGTGTAAATTAAAAGAAAAAAAGTTATGCACTTTTAGAACATAGCATTAGATGTTGTGTGCTAAACGTTTGCTTTTATGTGGTGGCATAATGCTAGCTCCATGGAAGCAGTTAAACAGATATATGAGATCAAAGGCCGTAAATATACGAGCCCTCTTGCAATTTGCGTAGGAGATGTTCAGGACATAGAACGGTTTGCTGTCACAGACTATTTGCCTCACGGGTTGCTTGATTCTCTTCTTCCAGGACCTGTGACAGTGGTGCTAAGACGAGGTTTGTAGGAATCATTACTATTTTTTCTTAAATAATTTTAGTTCAAGTTTTTAAAGAATATTTTAAGTTCAGTTAAAACAAACTTGTTCATCATCCTATGTTATTTTCTTCATGTCTGAGTTAGAGCCTATTTGTCTAAGCTTAAAAAGTTTACTTATAAGTTTTAAATAGATTTATTTGATAAGTTGGAAATGAGTAAGTTACTAATTTTGATAGTAAAATAAAAGTTTCTTGCAAAATAACTTTTTTTCTTTTACTTAAATTAACCTATCCAAACATGGTTGGAAACAAAAATTACTTTTACTTCTAAGTTTTATAATTTGCGAATTTGCATTGGATGTGGAGTTACACAGATTTTTTGCTAAGTTTGAGGCCTTTCCCACATTATTATATCATCTTCAGTTGTAGTTACAAAAATATCATGTTCATCTTTTTTTTTGTTACATGGCACTCTACAGTCTTTAAATTTTTTGTTTTGATATTGTACAGGGGAGTCAAGTATTCTTGAGAAATCCTTAAACCCTGGACTAGACAGTATAGGGGTTCGAGTGCCCGACTGTAGCTTCATTAGGGCAATTGCCCGTGGTTCTGGAAGTGCATTGGCCCTTACTAGTGCAAACCTTAGTGGGCAGCCTAGCAGTGTAGATATCAAAGATTTTGAGAACCTCTGGGAGCGCTGCACATATGTGTACAATGGAGGTGTGCTTCCATCTGGCCGTGCAGGATCAACAGTAGTGGATCTTACGAAGCTAGGGAAGTACAAGATCCTAAGGCCCGGGAGGTAAACATCTAATTTCTCTGACATTAAATTGCATATGTTTATCTTGGAAATCTTGCCTTGATAAAGAAAGTGCCTTCAAAATCAAGCATCTCAAACAAGTACTCAGAATATTTTAAGAGATCCTAGCTTCAAAAATTAATGGCATGTTTGGTAGGGAGGATCGGCTAACATTTGTCGAAAAAGAGGTTCAAATCTTGTTCATTATATTGTCTAGGCTTCTTCACTAATGTGTACATGTAAACTATATTTACAAGAACCATACCTAAATGTCCGAGGTGATATATAATTAATTTATTTAGCATGGGAAAGCTTCCACCCGCGCTTGACCTAAACTGTTTAATGAGAAATGAGTGTATGCTATGTTAATGTTCTGGACCTTGTTTTATTCTATTACTGGACATACATGACACCTCTTTGGAACCAAAAAAAAAATTTCGCGTTGTCATAGCCCTGATGCTGATTGAGGCATAATCTAAGGATTGATAAATTTTTTGGAGATTGTTTGAGTGCCCTATCAAAGACGGTTGATTATTAGACCCAATATCATTTAGTACTCGCTATCTGTTGCAAACTCGTCTTGAACTTATATGCAGTATTTAAAGGCATATCTTATGACAAAGCACTGAATTATATTCTAACCAATAAGTTAATGTGGAAAAGTTGTTTCTTACAGTTAGTTGCATTATATTTTGTTCTCATGTTGTGCTCCCTGAGCTATCACGTAAATTGTTTCATAAAAACCATTATAAGTATGCTCAATATGATTTGACTGGTGTCATATGACTTTGATGGGCTTCTTTTGTCTTGGCAGTGCGAAGGAGGAGACGGTCGAAATCCTTGAGCAGCATGCTCTAGTTGAAGACTCAAGCACCTCTTCACAAGTCACCTAAATTCATGTTTGTACCGGAGAATTTTTATCTGCTGCTATATATATCGATATCAATGATTTAGATTTTATGCTCTGCATTCCGCACCCTGTAACATAGTTACATGGATAATTGATTACTTGGGTAATATGGTCCATTCTACTATTTTTTACCACTGCTACCTCCCCTACCAAGCAACAAGGAAAAGAATGGCTTCCTTTCTGCAATAATTGATGAAGAGTATGAAGGCTTGAAAATGAAATTTGCTCATTTAAATAGCTTATATTGCTAATTGTAGATTCAGTGAATCCTAGGTTTCTTCAGCTTAATTCAAACTGTTTTTTTTCAGTTTTGGTTATGTATTGGTATTAGTTTTAAGAAGTTGTTATTTCTCGGAATTAAACCATATTTGGTTGGATGTTGTAACAGCGATTTACATTAGGTGCTTGAAAACTCAAGCATGAATACTTATTCATATGGCTGTCGGATTTGCCAACTCTTTTACCGGTCTTCCACTACATCTTGCTTTTGGTTTTGGATAGTATTCTTTCACGTCGATTCTTTTCAATGTTCCTTTTTATCTTGGACATCTCACTTAGAATACTGCACATTCGTTTTCATTTTTTGCCCATGTTGTGGTACACTGAACATGAATGAAGGATTTTGGCACGAGTTGAGGTAAAAGTAAAGGCAAAAATTGATTTACCATGTTCGAGAAAAAATAGGACTATACCTATCTAATAGTTAGAAAAACGAAAAGAAATTGTTTAATACAGCTTTATTTTTGTCGGAACTTTAGATTTAGGAGCTTTGGGGAGTGCATTTTGAGGACATAACATATGAGTGTGTATCTACGACGAGCTTTTAAATTAACAAAATGTATTTTTTTCACGAGATTTTTGTTTCTATTGGATTTGTGACGTTTTGGTAAATACTCGAAGGGCCAGTGCTAGGTGGACATGCACAGGCACATAATTATTAAAAAATAAGTAGATGAGCATTTTCAAGTAGTGAAATGCAGTGTGTTCAGGGAAATGGTTCACAGGGGCCTTACATGCTCCTCACAAAGGGGCGGCCCCACATGTATTTTTTTAAAAAAAATAGCGCTGACCCCACTTGTGTCTTGTCTGGCAAACCCATGTGAACCATTTTTCTGTACTTCAAGCACTTCTCTTTGAAGTATGTTAATAAAAAGTGAGTTGAGTGTATATAAGCCGTTCATAAACATGAAGCAAGCATAGGATTTTGGCTTAGAAAAGTATCAAAGAATATTTGGTTCAAATTCCATTCTGTAAGTTGTTGTTGGGCTGGGTTCAAGAATGATGGGGGCCATCTGCACATGTTCCGCGAGGAGAATAAACAAGTATTTCAACTTAATTTGGCTGCTTCCTCGTCATTTTTCCTGCACTGACATGATTTAAATTGAGTTTCACATTTTGTTTGTTCAATTAAATCTTTTTACTGCATCTAAACATTTCGTTAAAACTAGAAATTCTCTCACGACGTTGACATGATTTTACATTTTACCACGCGAGAACTTTAATAACTTTAGTCTATAGATAAAATATTTTACAAGATTTTCAAGTATTCTCGCATTATACGTTGAAAAATAAGCGCTCCTACATCCATTTTTCGATCGTTTATGTAATTTATGGTAATTGACTCACTTATTGAAAGTCACGTCTTGTTGATATATTTTACTTAAAAGAGTACAAATTCTAAAACATTAAAGAAATTGCATCTACGAAAACTGATTAATAAAATAATATTATCTTCATAATTATACATTTTGTCACTATTTTTCTTTCTGTCTACCATGCGAACTGTTTTAAAAAAGCATGAAAGTAGACCCCATAGTTTCCAAAGGTACGTGGAATAGAAAAGTATTTAAAAGAGAACGAGACTAACGTGTTGCTTACAATAATCGCTTCTGGCAAAACTATTGTACCCATCAATTAGGTCCCGTTTGATATTAACTGTTTAATACTCGACAATTTTCAACACTGTGTTACATGTAAGACTGCTGACTTTTATCGTAAGAGAGTTGAAAAAACCTAAAATTCAAGATTTTAATTGTATTTTATTTCGCTAAAATAAACTTGCATTGTTAAACATGAACTCTACTTCAACTTTCAACTTTTGTGACTAAATGAATATGAGCTCCACGCTCGATAAACTAATGAACGGACGTTGGTCAGTTGACTTTAAAATTTGGAATTTGTAATGTTATATCGTTAAATTCATTTTGATTTAAATACATGCTGCGTCGTAGGGTCAATTGAATGTTGCACCTAATCTTTGAGAAATCCTTTTACCATCGATCTAAAACTAAACCTACAAGATTGAGTTAATCGTCTTTTCTATCTTACGGGTATTGTACTTAAACTAATGATCATATGCTTCATTTGATAAATCGTTTTGAACGTGAACTTAAATTTTAATGGACTCTGATATTATGTTAAAATTTGGGGTTCCATGCAGTCTAAACTCTATAAGTTGATCTATATTTTTATCTTTATTCGATGTGAAATTTTATTCTTTAACAACTTGTATACGAAAACTTTGAAAGAAATTATTGAAGAGGTTAAGCATGGGGAAACTAATAGTAGTGTGTGCCGCGCATGTGCCCCTCGTGGCGCAAAACAAATGCCTAAATGAAGCGAAATTATTATTTGCAATTGAGTCCCTGAATTTTTAACTATTTGCATGATCGCGTGATAAATCAATATTATTGATTTCGTCCTATTTCTTCAGTCATTAACTACCACTTATTGAATTGACTTTTTCTTTTGTTTGAAAATTGCAGTCATTCAACTCAATAACCATAATATAATTGATCCAATAAAATATATTCTGACTAACAAATATTTTATTGCAGTTCAAAGATTGAGTTGATTTTGAGAATAAATTAATGCAGGGTTAAATTTTATTTTATGTTATTTTCAAAACTCGTTAATTATAGTACTAATTTTTAACTACACATTTACGTGATAAAATATTTTGTACGTAAACCCATAATTTTTCTTTACTTTTTAATCGTTCGTTCTACAAAAAATACTATTCAAAACTATATTTTCTCAAAATAATATCCATCAAGCGGGGCTTAGTGTATATATATAATGCTTAGATCGACTATAGTTGTCACTTGTTTATAAAATTTGATAACAATATAATGTTATAGATGTGACGATTCAATATAAGATCATCTCCAATAATTTACACCAAGTATCATATAAATCATTAGAGACGTCCTTACACTAAATTTCATTCTAAATTATTTAATTAAAAATTATATTATTACTAAGATCCTTAAATTAAAAATTATATTTAATGAACTAAAATATCACGTTTATTAATAATTAAAAAAAAAAATAGAATACAACAATTAAAAAAGTTACATATAATTATAATGAAGGAATTTGTATGTCCGATAATACAATAAAACGAAAGATGCTGAACAAGGCAAAATTTTCAGCTTATCGCTTCCAGTAGAATTCACTACATTTATATAATTTTCAGTCTTTTCAAATTTTCTGATTTTCAAGCTTCTCAAACTCCATACACCACAAGTTTTCTCCTCTTCTCTCTCTCGGTTCTTCCACTGAAAATTCTTGATATCGCTTCTTGTAATTGCAATTCAGGCGCAGAAACGGTAAGTGAAGTAGCTGAACTAAGATGGATTACTTTTAGCACAAATTTTGTTGTGAATTCTTAGAACCGATTTCGAAAATCCTAAAAATTAGAAGTGGGTTTTTGTTTTCTTAGTATCGTTTTCATTTTTTAATGATTATTATTGAAGTAGTTTACTGAATGCTGGGTTTATATGTTCTCGTGGAACTGCGGGGTTGACTTTTTCTTTTTTCCTATTTTCTGATACGATCAATTCAAGTGGAAACCAATTGAGAGAAATTGATTTTGTTCACGTGTTTATTTCGAATTGATTTGTGGTTTTTTCTGCAGCTGAAACAGGGTATTTTGTCGAAAGAATTCTTAGTATGCAATTTTATTTTTATTTCCTGAATTAATTAACATAGATATCGTTTCATTTTTGTGGTTTATGAATTTGAAGGTCGGGATTCAGAGTTGAAAATGGCAACTGGAGCTGTTCCAGCTTCATTTACAGGCCTAAAGAACAGGGATCATCATGGCCTGGGGTTCGCTAAATGTCCCGAGTTTGTTAAAGTGTCTAACTTGCAGAATAAGAGAGTTAAATTTCACCGAACCAAGGTTACTGTGATCAGAAATTCACAAAACCCTGGTTCAGAAACAGCTGAGCTGGAGCCTGCTTCAGCGGGAAGTCCACTATTAGGTATTCTTGATGATATTAAATAGGCTGTGCTGCTTATGCTAGGAAATTTGATTAATATTTATAGGCATATATGTAGGTGTTGAAGTCCAGAGGTCCCTGAGTGTTGTTATGTCACTGAAATAAATAGATGACACAGAGAAAATTAGGCGAACGCCATAAACAGTTTGTTTTTACTTGTCTCCTGTGATAAAAATGCTGAATGGAAGCTATGTGATATGAAATTCATCCTTTTCCTTATCCTATAAATCTGATGCTAAATGTTTTGAATGTAGTTCCTAGACAGAAGTACTGTGAATCCGTACACAAAACTGTCAGGAGGAAAACTCGCACAGTGATGGTTGGAAATGTGGCTCTTGGTAGTGAGCATCCCATTAGAATTCAAACAATGACCACGACAGATACAAAGGATGTTGCTGCAACGGTTGAGCAGGTTCTACTAGTTCATTTGATTCTGTTTATTTCTTTTTGCAATAGTTTTTCAATGCAGCCAAATAATGATCCTTACCTATCTAATTTTGCGTGCTTTATTTACTAATTTAATTGGATGGTGTGTGAGTCAGATGATAGTTTCTTGTGGGTGCATCATGTCACGTGATGAATGATCTCTTTGTTTTGTCTTTGATGGGATGATTGTGGATTCCACAATCAACATCAATTATCTTTGTTATGAAATTGGAGTAATTAGACATGCTACTTGACAAATATTCTGATTGGATCTCTAATATTCGAAAAGATTTCTAACATGTGGCCTGCATTCCTTATGCCCTTACATTCTCCATTGGTGTCTTCATGCTGCTATACATGGTTATTAAGCACATATTTATTACACTAACAATTGTAGCTCACTCTTCCATTTGTCTCCTTGTCAATTTACGAAGCTTAGTCAGTGCAGTAATAGTTCCTGGGCACTTCTTTTTGTCCTCAAGAAACTTGTCAATATTGAATTAACCTAACTTCAGATGATATGACTTCTGACACAAAATATAATGAAGTTTTAGTATAATGAAGTTTTATTCAACTATTGCATTCAAATTTTTCTATTGTCAAAGCAACATCTAGTAGGCCACAATACTTATCAGAAATGAGAGAATCAGTACTATAATATTTCTCACGTGATTACAGTACAATTGTATTACTTTTATTTTTTTTGGAATACTACTACTGATCCTGTACTCGTATACATTCTTACATTTGCAGGTAATGAGAATAGCTGACCAAGGAGCAGATATTGTTAGAATAACAGTGCAAGGAAAGAAAGAAGCAGATGCATGTTTTGAAATTAAAAATTCCCTTGTTCAGAAGAAGTATGTGTTTAGATTGAGTTTTATCGACATTTAGATCTATATCAGTAAAAGCACAAGGTACTTACTAATTCTTTGATCATGCAGTTATAACATCCCTCTGGTAGCAGACATTCATTTTGCCCCTCCTATTGCATTGCGAGTTTCTGAGTGCTTTGACAAAATTCGTGTGAACCCAGGAAACTTTGGTACTTAATTCTCTACCATGCTTCTCTCTGTTTTTTTTCTTGGGAAAACAAGATAGTTTATTAGTTTTAATTCAGCGGTCATTCCTTTCAGCTGACAGGAGAGCTCAGTTTGAGACGCTAGAGTATACTGAAGACGATTATCAGAAAGAACTTGAGCATATTGAGCAGGTTAGGACCATAGAATAACTGATTCCCGGCAGTAACACGAGATTAGTTGTTAGGCTTGCTTCCAAGATGTTTTAAATTCTCTTCAGACATGCATGTACTTGAGTTGCTTTGCTTTGTGGACAATTCTGCTTCCTTTAATCTTATCCCATTCCACAATTTACTTGTGCTGTAGGGAAAAAAGAGAATAACATTAGAGTTTTATGTTCTTCGGTAACAAAAGTAAAGATGAAACACAATCAAATTCTTCGATAACGTATTACCCGTATCCTATCATTTTGTGAACTCTCTCTACATCCCTTGATATCCATGCCCACTTGCCATGTTTCCCTGAAGTGATTTTATCACAGATATTGGTCCTTAAATAGAGCCAAAGAGTGGTGCAATTTATTGCATGTTACATCTATACGTCAAGCTAGATATAGAGTTCTCTTCCATCATCGTCATTGTGTGAGCAAATGCTTAATGATCCATCTCTACTCCTCTGCATGAGGTAGACGTATACATTGGTAATGAAGAAAAGAAATATAACTTTCAGTATGCTTCTCAATTCATCTGTGCATCATCTATGACGACCTTCATTCGATATTTTGAGGAATGCAGATAACTGAGACAATATATGGTTGTTTCCTATGGTTGCTTTTGGTTGATGAATCTCCTCATGTTAAAGAAAACATGTATTAACTCCACTGTAATACTTGGATGATTGGGTCTATAAATATTTAAATTAAGGGATATGAATCTTTATGGTATCTTATGTATTTTTGTTTCTAAATATTTAGGTTTTTACTCCTTTGGTTGAGAAATGTAAAAAATATGGGCGGGCAATGCGCATTGGGACAAACCATGGTAGCCTTTCAGATCGTATAATGAGCTATTATGGGGACTCCCCCAGGGGAATGGTGAGCCATGATTTGGACAGCTTGATGCAGAGTTCCATATTTATATTTTCTTATGCATGCTGGTTTGATTGATTTCATGTCCATTTGATCATGGAACAGGTCGAATCTGCATTTGAGTACGCTAGGATTTGTCGGAAACTGGACTTCCACAATTTCGTCTTTTCAATGAAAGCAAGCAACCCTGTTATCATGGTCCAGGCATACCGTCTTCTTGTAGCTGAAATGAACGTTCTCGGATGGGATTATCCATTACACTTGGGAGTAACTGAAGCTGGTGAGGGTGAAGATGGACGGATGAAATCTGCAATAGGTATCGGGACACTTCTTATGGTATGTCCTTTCTCCTTATTCGTGAAAAATCCCATTTAGCAAGAAAAAGTGTATTTTATGGCTACAGTCTTTTATTTTAAAATCTCTCTCTAGTACATCAATCCATTAGCCCAATGTCCAAATAAAAATTACTGCAGATTGTCATGATACACATGATGCTGTGGTATGCCTACTGTGAGACTCAAGATATATGTTGATTATGCAGGATGGTTTGGGAGATACTATCAGGGTTTCTTTAACTGAAGCACCTGAAGAGGAGATAGATCCCTGTAGAAGATTGGCTAATCTTGGAATGAGAGCAGCTGAGCTTCAGCAAGGAGTCGTATGGCTGCAACATAAACTGGCTATTGGTTTTTTAGGACTTATAGTCTTGACATGGTAAAACTTATCAGTTTATTCTCACTGTTATTATCAGGAACCATTTGAAGAGAAGAACAGACGCTACTTTGATTTCCAACGTAGAACTGGTCAATTGCCAGTGCAGAAGGAGGTCAGACAATGGATCATTATGAAGTTGGTAATTTTGACAATTTTAATGAAATTATAGGACCTTCAGAAAACTGATATTTTTGTGACTTTTCTGGAAAACAGGGTGAAGAGGTTGACTACAGAGGCGTCCTTCATCGTGATGGATCTGTTCTCATGTCTGTTTCCCTGGATCAGTTGAAGGTCACACACCAGACTTGTCGTTCCAAGGCTGTGTTTATATTATCTATTAAGTTGAAAGCATATAAAAGAAGTGCTTGCTCTTCTTTTCTTTTTCCTTTTTTGACCTTTTCTCTTCTTTTTCCTGTTTTTGCCATTCTGATTGAACTTTTGGACCTTGTTTTCATTTTTCTTCTCTTAGGAACCTGAACTCCTATACAAGTCTCTGGCAGCAAAACTAGTCATTGGAATGCCATTTAAGGTACAATTTTGCACCATTTATGGCATGAAATTCAAAAGCTGATTTCATCTATTGGAGAAGCTTATTAACGAAGTCTGCTACTGTTGCAGGATCTGGCTACTGTGGACTCAATCTTATTGAGGGAGCTTCCACCAGCAGATGATAAAGATGCTGTAAGCCTTTTCATGTTTGTCATAATTTTTTAATGAAAGTATCCACATTATGTGCTCTGTATTAACTTCTGATTTACCCACCAAAAATAAGACACTTAGACTTCTGCCTTCCATACAAATTTGTTTCAATGTTTATTATGCTGTGAAAAATGACTTAATTGTGTTGACTATACCATGACCAGCGACTAGCTCTCAAACGGTTAATAGATGTTAGTATGGGAGTTATAACTCCCTTGTCAGAGCAGTTGACGAAGCCATTACCCTACGCCATGGTCTTAGCAACTCTCAAGGAATTGTCAAGTGGTGCTCACAACCTTCTTCCAGAAGGTGTTACATTTGTTATAATATTGGAGGTATACTCAATCCATCTCATTCTGTAGATGTCAATAATAATGCTAGTATCCTTTTTCAGGTACACGTTTGGTGGTTTCCGTGCGTGGCGATGAATCCCGAGAAGAGTTAGAAATTCTGAAGGGTGTTGATGCAACAATGATTCTTCACAATTTACCATATGCAGAAAAGAAAACTAGCAGAGTTCATGCAGCAAGGAGGTATGACACATCTCAGATTGCATTTAATGTATTGTTCTTTTTGGCCATGTTAAGAGTGTCTATGCATTTGGCATTGCATCATTACAAGTCTGTTCACATATATAACCATGCTCCCACGCTTAACTCTCTAGCTTACACATAAATGCCATCAGGCTGGTGGGGAGTCCGGCTTCCATTTTGTGAAGTTGCTTGAGAAGTCTGCCTTATTTGCACCCTGTTGATGCCTTCATATTCAGACTGAAGTCCTCATTCTTATCCTCAGTATACAGATATTGCATATATCCACAAGACTGAAATTTTATATGAAACTGAAATCCAAGTTTGATTTTCTTGTGCAATCCCGTTGACTGGAAAATCTAAGATACTTGTTGACTCCTTGGCATCTGAACTTAAAACCCACTGGAAATTTGCAAAATATACGTTGGTGAGGGAGCTTGGCCACCAGAAGTAAGAGTGCCACTTCAACTTCGATGCTTAAGCAGTTTATTGTAGCTGTAAGCCTGAAAAATAAGAAACCGGTAGAGCTTTAGTAGGGGTTGACCTTTTCAGGTGATATTAGCCTGGTTTAAGAAATGTATTACTATGATCCAGAGATAATTGATACATAGTTGCTTATCATACTCATGATCACTGTAATGCACTAGCAACTTGCAAAAGCCAAATTTCTGCCTATTGTAGCTTACTGCTATTTGTGAAATTAAAGTTTTTTTTTTCTGACTTGATGACTATGTCCTTTTATATTTTTATCTGGCCATGATAATTACCCACTTGATGGTTGCAGGCTTTTTGAATATCTTTCTGACAATTCCTTGGACTTTCCTGTCATTCATCACATAGAATTCCCTAGCAAAATTCACAGGTAGTTCAGAACCAAATTCAGTTTTTGCTTGGATGAGATGAACTTTTAGCTCATATGTTTTCTGCTTACTGGCAGGGACGATTTAGTCATTGGTGCTGGGACCAATGCAGGATGCCTTCTAGTCGATGGGCTGGGAGATGGTCTCTTATTGGAAGCCCCAGATCAGGACTTTGAGTTCCTTAGAAATACATCTTTCAATTTGCTACAAGGTTGTAGAATGCGAAATACAAAGACGGTAAGGAATTTAGTATTGATAAAGAATGAAAATTAATCTAAAAAGAGGCTTTCAACTTATTTAATCTGCTGACGATGCTAATTTCAGGAGTACGTCTCATGCCCATCTTGTGGAAGGACTTTATTTGACCTTCAAGAGATCAGTGCACAAATAAGAGAGAAGACATCCCATTTGCCTGGTGTTTCGGTAATTACGAAATCTCTATGTTCATTTGGGTTTGCACAGTATTAGATAGAACAAAACAGTATATTAATCCAAATTTTAGCTTCTTTTTCTTCCTCAACAACATAATTAATTGGTGATAGTACTTTTAATTAACCAAACGTGTGACCTATTCAAATCTTCTTTTCCTATGCAGATCGCAATCATGGGTTGCATTGTGAACGGCCCAGGAGAAATGGCTGATGCAGATTTTGGGTATGTTGGAGGTGCTCCTGGAAAGATAGACCTTTACGTTGGCAAGGTAAACACGTCATGTTCGAAATTTCCTAGTAATAGGTTTTCTATGTCAAATTTGTCCATCTGTGATTTGAGCAACCCTTATACATGCAATGCACAGGCCAATTAGTAGAATGGTCGATTAGGTAACTTGTAGCTCTTTTGTTGGCTTGATGCAAAAGTTTCGAACGAATCCTATTTTTTCATCCAATATATTGTTATTCATGGCTGCTCGTATTGGTTGCGACTGACCCAGTATTGACGAATTTTATGGAATTCAGACTGTGGTGAAAAGGGGCATAGCTATGGAGCATGCAACAGATGCCTTGATCCAGCTAATTAAAGACCATGACCGTTGGGTGGATCCTCCTGCAGAAGAGTAAACACATGCAGTTTCTTAAGAAATAAGGTAGCAAAATATATTAATGTTGTATTAGAAGATCTGTCCGAAGCTTAATATGAATACATTATGCAATAAAGTTTATGTGCAGAAGGGCCTTTGCTATACAAGTTAGCGTATCAAAATCTGCAATATAAGTTTATGTAATATTTTTATTGTCGAATAAAATGAATATTGTTGTCTTTATTTTGTACGGGAAGCGAAGAACACGGCTACAGATTCATGACGCTCAGTTCATTCGAGATGAATACGAGAATTGGATCAAAATTCAAAATGTAACGAGCCTCATTCGAACTTGGTGAATCATAGAATTGAAGATGTTTGTAATTATTGAAATATTATACTTTTAGAAATGGAATAGAATTAAATAAATTTAAAATACTAAAATTATCATCTGAGACCCTCAACTCAAGACTATCTTGAATGGAATGGTTTGAATTGATAAGTACAGATTACTTGTTTTCAGTTGAGACTATCTTGAAATTGAAGGAAAGGAATTTTTCAGTGCTGGTTGAAGACCTTGGATTGCAACTACCCAACTCAACTGGACTAATAATGAAATTCAATAAGAAAGCAAAATCCAACAAAAAAAAAAAAAGATCTGATAATATACAAAAAGAAATATTTACTCTGAGCTTATAAGTTGGGACGGAATAATTATGACTCTGATATGAATTCAATTCATTTGCAAATCGAACGTGGACCGCACATGCTCTAAGGACCACATGGTATGCCATGCCATGCCACGCCAGTCCACACTTTGTCACCAACTATACATATTACGTACTATTTTTTGAATTAAATGAAATTACTTAATATCATAACAAATCTTCTTTTCTTTCTTTTCCTTTTTATAAAGGGCATTACCCCTTCTCTAGATGGAGGCTCGAACTCATCATTGACACGGTAAAACTTTGCTCCTACCATATCAGCTAGTTTTGGACCTTCATTTCAAGGCTATTCAAAATATTTGGAATTAGAGTATATTTTGCTGACCGCAATTTTCGTAAAGGTTAAATGGCCAACAAGTAAACATTCCACGTAGATGACTTCCTGCGCACAACAGTAAACCATAATCTCTCGTAGCCTTTTCCAATGACGGTGGAGGCGGCAACGAGCACTTTGACGGTCAAGTTAGTTAACGTCGAAGGAAAATGGAGTAACATACTTGATTCAAAGATAACAAGGCAAATGGTGTATTTTAGAGTGTAGAATTGCCTTAACTTTCAAATGATGCCGAGTGAGTATTTATAGGGAAATAAGTGAATTTAGGACTGTTGAATGGAAGAATACGTGGCTCATCTATCGGACGAGACGCCCTTTCCTAGGTATTAATCAATCAATCCATAGATTGACGATCATTTAATGCCCCCTAATGAGTGGATTTGGTGATTTGATTTATTAGCATATACTGTGCAAACATTACATCAATCAATCGTGTGGATCTTATGTTCGCTAGATTTTGGTACAAAGATTCCCTATTTAACATGGAAGAGGCGATGTTCAAGCAGCGCCCCTCCCTCTTTCTTGCTCGTCTTACTGTCTTTCGAGGTGTATCACCTCGGAGCATCGATTTCACGAACACAGATAAAGACATACAACCTTGACAATTTAGTAACAAACACATGGAATGTGGACCTTGTAGCTGGCATCCACATAGGTGCTAATCTGGAGCCTCTTTGTAAGAGGCGTAATATCTTTCTTTTAAAACTTTTAAATATTCAGTTTCAGTATTGTTCAACCTAGTGTAGGTACATATGTACAACATAAATTCCTTGTTTGATTTTTTTTCAAAATTGTTTTTCCTTAAATTTAATTTAACTACAATTTCTTTCAATTGAAGAGAATTTTCATATTACTTCGCTTGAGTAATTAAGCCCATATTTGACAATCTTTATTTTCAAACTCTTTAATTCTTATACTCATTTTCAACTACATATTTAAACAATAAAATATTTTACACGTAAACATATTCTCCAAAAAAAATCATTATTTAAAACATCATTTTTTTTTATGAAAATAATGTCCATCGAATAGGCGATAAAGAAGAAACTCATAAATCTAGTACCACTTGACAAGATTAAAAATCAAATGGCCAAATAAAAAATGGTCTATCAAATCTATTTTATTTTTTTTATAACCGTGGATATTTGGGCCAGCTTGCGCGCACCTCAACTAATTTCACGGGGCCCTGAAGTTTACAGTCGGGTACTCACCTCAGTGGCCCTGAGGGCTATCAAATCTATTTTATTTTTTTTATAACCGTGGATGTTTGGGCCAGCTTGCGCGCACCTCAACTAATTCCACGTACCAAGCTTTACAATGCAGATTCACTCAGCCACTCGGCGCTATCAAAACTATTTTCGCAATGTAAATTCATATTTTTATTGAAATAAGCACAACATTTTCCTCCAAAAGACAAAATTAACTAAGAATTGGTGTGTGATTAAAGAATTATTATTAATAAGCAGAAAAGAATCAAACAAATCCCAATATCAATAATGCGACAAATCTAGAAATTATTTATGAACATAACCAAACAAAAGAGGTCTGATACAATACGTAGACGTAGAATTCTGTGCACTGCTCTATAGAATTTCACTCCTGGCGGCGTACCCGTACTGCGAGCGGCGCACATTCTGCCGGCGCTTCTTGTACACCAATGCGCCGACCCCAACGATACACGCGCCGGCTACCACTGCGACTGCCACACCGGCTTTTTGCCCAGCGTTTATCCCGCCAGAGGAGGAGTCCCTCTTTAACACCACATTACTCGTATTTACCTCCTCGTCTCCTGCTACATCCGGTACAGGAGCCGGTGCAGGTGACGATGTCGGAGACTTGTCAGGAGAAGAATAATTGGTTAGTGCTGGAGATGGTGCTGGAGAGGGACTTGGAGAGAGATCTGACGGCGGAGGCGCAGGAGGGGAGGCAAGTGAGGGGGAAGGAGCAGGAGATGGTGTTTCTGGAGATAGAACCGGCGGCTGCGAGAGGACGTCGGCTGGTGGATGTGGAGATGGACTGGGGGAATTTCCCGGTGGATCTACGGATAACACTGGGTTTATACAGAAAAAGAATGTTAAGAAGAGAAAAAGAAGAGAGAGAATTCGAATGTTATTGTTATCTGAAGCCATTACTGATCTGAAAAACAAGATTGAATAAATTCAGTTCTAAAAAGCCAGCAAGAAGTACAAAATCTGAATCGAGATTACTATAAGAATGAGTATTGAAGAATTGAGATTATGAGAAGAAAATGCAACGGTTGTGTGTGTGTGTGTGTGTGTGTAAGATAGAGGGAGAGAGAGAGAGAGAGAGGATATAGAGGAAGCGAACGTGGGTAAGATGAAGGCACTAGAGGTGGAGGCGTGTAGAAGGGATATGATTTTCAATTTTGTTTTTAATTGCTTGAGATGGAAGGAAAGAGACACAGGCTAAATTTGAGATCAAGGTTACACAACTGCTTGACAATCATAGTGATTTTTAGGAGAATGTGAAATTAAAATGTATGGAAAATTTTTTAGTATACATGCAGAATATTTTATTGTACGAATGTGTGATTGAGAATGATACTGTAGCAAATCATAAAATAAATTAAAGATTGCCGTAAGTAGAGTAAAGTTAACTAGGAGGAAAATTAACTTTTCCATGTTAGGTTGGCGGAAAAGGGTGTGTGTGTGCAGTTTTCGGAGGGAATTTCATGTTTGCTTGGGATGGGATAGTAAGTATGGAAAGAAGAGAGAAAATTGGAAGGTAAACAATCTTTTTCAATAGGTTAAGAGAAAAATTAGTTTGGTTTTCCCTTTCTTTCTGACCAGACAGGGAATAGAAAGGTGAAATCCATTGCGTTGTGACGCACAATTGATTCGCATGCCTACATAATGATTGATTTTGTTGGTTCATTAGTTTCTGTCTCTACCGTTGAGTTTGGGACTGCGTAACAAATGGTGAAGTACCCTTTTTAAAAGCCCAGCACCTGAATTTTAACTAGTGATTTAATGAAAAAAATGAGTGGTTAAAAAATAAGAAAAAAAATTTAAATTTGTATGTAATATTATTTTCATGAAAAATGTGTGGTTGAAAATAAGAGAGAAAAATGTATTTTAAGAAGAATGAGTATCAAACATGGTATAAAGTATAATTAGGCGATCCATGTTCAGTTTGAATTAAAATTATATTTTTAATAGATTTTGATAAAATATGATGAAATACATATGATAAGTTGATAAAAGTTATAAGCCATATCTAACACGTGGTTGAAAATGAGCTTGAGAAAAAATGAATTTTAAGAATTGGAGGCGAAACAAGACCAAGTTTCAAACTTTTACGTTTTTAAGTGAACATGAGCAAAGCTTAAACATAAAAATAAAATTCGAAAAAAAGAAAAAGAAAAAATAGAGCGTAATTACATAGTAAAGCCAAACTTAGACCTTTTCTCTTCTCGATGGTTTTCCTTCAAATCCTTGAAGACGAAGACCGAGTAACTACAAGAAATTGTCTAATTTTAATGAGCCATATTATGTGTACAACCTCGGTTGACAACTACTCACATGGAGGGTCCACTTTCTCTTTTTTTTTTTTTTAAACATGCGGACCCCCACACATGTGAGAGGTTGTCAATCTCGATTGTACAAGTAGAGTTTTGCAATTTTCATAGCGTAGAACAATATTAAAAATTGGTGAACTGTCGTCTATTATTAGAATAACGAGGCATATGGTAGGAGAGAGACTACTACATTTTGCATCCACCTTATTAAACAATTTGAGAACATTAAAAATAGATTATTAACATTATATTCAAACGGGGAGTTCAAATTTAACTCAAATAGAATCTTAAATTTTTAGAGATTATAGAAATTATATATACGTATAGCAGCACAGGCAATCTGGTGTCGAGAGCGCAGAGTCAAGAAAAAACAGTTGAAAAGTCTCATAACTCGTTCGGTATTTCCACAATGACACGAGAATACGCTCAATCTTGTGTTGTAAAGGGACTTGTAAAATGCAAGATACCATCACAAGCTCAATATATACAAGATTGTCGGTCCCAGAGTTCACATAGAACACAGAAACAGAACAATAGTACGAGAAATAAAGAATCAACACAAAGGATTTTTCACCCAAAAGGGTCCGGATGTTCAGCCAAAGGCCTACTCACCCGTTGAGCATCCACACAAAGGGATTTTTCTTTAGTTCCACTAAGATCACCAAGAACAGTTACAATGTATGAAGAAATCAGAGATTTCTTCAAAGTTTCTCTCGCCTCAAGAATCACTCAGAAATTATACACAATCTCATAGAATCTACATCAATCGTAGTTACTGCCTTACCACTAAGAATTTACACAGAAAATCACTCAGACTTTCAAACGACAGAGAGAAAAGGAGATAACCCTAATCACACAGAGAGAATATCTCCCAAAGTTATCCAACCGTCTCCCCAAATGAAGCTTCGAGAGACACTTAGTAGAAGGCCAAGAGATTCCATCAACGGTGAGGATCTGGCCACAAGTTAAGGCCAGATAGCAGAGCCCAATAAGGATCAATTCTGGGCCAGACAATATTTAGCAACACAGGCCCACAAATAACCAACAGGGCCAAGAATAATGAGGCAGTAAATAACATAACAATCTCCACCTTACTGAATAATTCTTGGTGACTTTAATGTACTAGAGACACAATGTGTTTCATTTGCTCTTACCTGAAAAAAAAAGAAAAAGAAAATTAGAATTTATATTCATACAAAGCTCTACTTGATTTATTCTAAATATTACTGCAAGTCAGTAATGTTTAGAATATTCAAGCAGTTTCTAAATTTATTCAAAGGTAAAACTTTGGTTCAGAGGGATTGAATTCAGTTGAAATTTTCACAAGGCTAATCAAACCTTTTTCAGCCATATTCCTCACAAAGTGGAATTTAATGTCAACATGTTTAGTTCGATCATGATACATAGGATTTTTGCTAAGATGTATAGCACTCTGATTATCAGTATAAATCTTGACAGAGTCATTCAAAAAACCAATTTCATTCAGTAACCCTCTTAACCAAAGGCTCTCCTTAACAGCATCACAGGCAGCTATATATTCTGCCTCGGTAGAAGATAAGGCAACAAGTTTCTGCAATTGAGATTTCCAACTAATGCAGCCATCACACAGAGTGAAAACATAAGAAGAAGTGGACCTTCTTTTATCTAAATCTCCAGCAAAGTCAGAGTCTGTATGCCATCATTACATTTTTTAAACAGCAGACCTAAGTCAGAAGATCCTTTCAAGTATTTTAATATCTATTTCATAGCAAGCCAATGTGTTTCACCAGGATTAGCCATAAATCTACTTAAAATGCTTATGCCATGAGCTAGATCAGGTCTGGTGCAAACCATAAGATACATGATGGACCCAACAGTATTAGCATAAGGAATAGATTCCATTCTTTTAAACTCTTCATCAATTTTAGGTGACTGTTCACTGGAAAGTTTAAAGTGATTTGCAATAGGTAAAGATGCAGGTTTGCAATCAATCATAGAAAATTTCTCAAGTATTTTCTTAATATAAGTGCCTTGTCTAAGCCATAGCATGCAATCAGTTCTGTTCCTCTCTATTTCCATGCCTAATATCTTTTTAGCTTACCCTAAATCCTTCATTTCAAACTCAGATTTTAGTTTTGATTTAATAAAATCTATTTCAGATCTGGTTTGACAGGCAAGTAACATATCATCAACATATAAAAGCAAATAAATGGATTCAGGTCCTCCTGACCCTTTGAAAAATAGACATGAGTCATAACTACTCTTAATAAAGCCCAAGGTCTCAATGTAAGAGTTGAATCTTTTGTACCATTGTCTGGGGGCTTGTTTTAAGCCGTAAAGAGATTTTTTCAGCAGACAGACCTTGAGAACATTTGATTTTACTTCATAGCCAATAGGTTGTCTCATGTAGATGGTTTCTTCAAGATCCCCATTCAAGAAGGCAGTTTTCACATCAAGCTGATCAAGTTCCCAGTTAAAGTGAGCAGTTAAGGCCAGCAGGATTCTAATGGAGGTGTATTTAGCAACAGGGGAAAAAATCTCATTATAATCTATTCCTTCCTTTTGAGTGAAGCCTTTAGCAACAAGTCTCTCTTTATATCTTTTACCACCTACATTAGAGTCCCCTTCTTTAACCTTGAAAATCCATTTGCAGTCAATAACTTTCTGATCCTCAGGTTTGTTTACTAAAATCTAGGTCCTGTTTTTAATCAAAGATTCCATTTCCTCATTCATAGCTTCTTTCCAAAACTTAGACTCAGGGTAGTGTACTGCTTCTTCAAAGGTGGAAGGTTCAAAATTTAAGGAGTCAAGGGCAGTAAACAAGGTAACAAAGTCATCTCTGTTAAATCTGGTAGAAGGAATTTTGTTCCTTCTATCTCTGTCTCTGGTGAGTTGGTAGTCAACTAGGGAAGGGTTTATAGATTCTGTATCATCATCAGGTTCACTCAGGTCCTGATTAGTATTAGATTGAGAAGACTCCATCTCAATCAAATCCTGTTGATTCTCAGTTGGATTTTCAAGAATGGTCTCAATGGAAGGTGCAACATCATGGGAAACAGATTTTGAATCAGTTTTGCAAGGAAAATCATTCTCATTAAAAATAACATTTCTGCTGATAATAACTTGAAAGCCATTTTTACATTTCACCCAAAGTCTGTATCCTTTGGTTTCTTCCCCATATCCCAAGAAGACACACTTCAAGGACCTTGGTTCAAGTTTACCTTCATTTTGATGAGAATATGCTGCACAACCAAAAACCTTAAGTCTAGTATAATCAGGCACATTTTTAGACCACTGCTTTTCAGGAATTTGAAAATCAATGGCACTTGAAGGACTCCTATTGATGATATAGGTGGCAGTTTTTAAAGCTTCTCCCCAAAAGAATTTTGGAAGACCAGAACTGTGAATCATACACCTGACCTTCTCCAATAAGGTCCTATTCATCCTCTCAGCAATACCATTTTGCTGAGGGGTGTATGTTACAGTTCTATGCCTTAGAATTCGTCAAATTCCAGATTGCAGAATTCAAGGCCATTGTCAGTCCTAAATGCTTTGATTTTCTTATTTGTTTGATTTTCAATCATCAATTTCCATTGCTTAAAGTTTTAAAAGGTGTCAGACTTATGTTTTAGAAGGAATGTCCATATTTTCCTTGAAAAATCATCCATTATAAGTAGGTAGAATCTGTAACCACTCAAGGTGTTCACAGATGCTGGACCCCACAGGTCAGCATGCAAATAGTCTAAAATAGAGGTGGATTTATGGACTCCAGTTTTAAAAGGAAGCTTATTTTGTTTTCCCAAAACACAGTCTTCACAAAATGTAAGTTTTTCAAAATTTTCTTTTCCAAAGTAACCAAGTTTATTTAAAACAGTTAAACCCTTTTCAGACATGTGGCCAAGTCTTTTGTGCCAGATTAAGGACTTATCAGGCTTGATACTTACAGCTGCTGAATTGTAACCTACTAAAGGTTCATCATGCATAGTGTAGATACCATTCACCTTAGGCAAACAAATGATTTCTTTGTCATTCTGATGGAGTTTGATGAGACTTTTGTGAATCCTTATATCATAGTCTTCATCTAATTCTCCTAGGGAAATCAGATTCCTTTTAAGTTCAGGAACAAACCTGACCTTGTCAAGAGTGAGAGTCTTGTTGTTATCAATTTTGAGATTCACTTTTCCTATTCCCTTTATCTTACAGCTCATGTCATTTCCCATTTGAACATGCCCCCCATTCTGATCAACAAGTTCAATAAACCAATCCCTTATAGGACACATGTGAAAAGTACATCCAGAATCCATGACCCATTCTTTTGGGTTCCTATTAGTGGTATTAACTAGGACAACTCCCTGAATATCACACTCATTATTACAGGCAACAGCAGCAGACCCATCAGTATTATGTATGTCTTTCTGATCAGAGATCCTTTTGAAGCAATCTTGAATCAGGTGTCCTGTTTTTCCACAGTAGTAGCACTTTCTGGGTTGTAGTTTAGATTTAGGCTGAGGCCTGTTTTGATTTCTGAACTTGTTAAATTGGGGTTTATCTCTTTTGTGAGAGTTGAAGTTACACTGATTTCCCTTTCTGTTCTGGTTTGATTTCTCCCTTACATTCAAAGCTTCATTATTTCTGGAGTCCTTAAAATCAGATTTCAATTCAAGTTCTCTATTTCTCAAGAATGAAATGACAATGTCAACAGTAAGGTCAGTTCTACCATACTCCAAAGCATTTCTAAGGTCTCTATATTTGTCCCCCAAAGCATTCAACAAGGCTACAACTTGTTGATCCTCAGACAATTTTTCATCACAGTCTGTTAATTCTTGAACAAGTCTTGTGAATTTATCAATGTTATCTTCCAGAGCAGAGGAAGGATTAAATCTAAAGTTGTAGAACTGTCTAAGGAGATAGCATTTGTTTGGCATACTCTTAGCATGATAGAGGGATTCTAATTTAGTCCATAAACCCAGAGTACTAGTTGTTTCTCCAACTTTCCTAATGACAGTATTAGATAAGTGAAGGAAAATGGAACTCCAGGCAACCTCATCTAACTCCTGCCTTCTGTAGACACTAAATTCAGGAGGCCAATTCCCATCTAAGGCAGCAGCACACCTCTGTTGTAACAACAGAGCTCTCATTTTCTGTCTCCAAAGACTAAAATCCCTAGTACCCTTCCAAACTTCTACTTCAAACTTAGTAGACATTGATAAGAGAATAAACAGACAGTAACAAATAGTACAATACACAGTAATTTACAATTATTGGAAGTAGGAGAACAATTTAAGAAGCCACAGACTATAAAGAATGCTAACTAGTGAACAGTCAGTAACAGTAGTAACATGCAAGAACCGTAACTTCTTGAAAGTGTTTAAGGAGTGATAACCCTGTTATCCCCTACTCCCTCAGATTCCCAGATCCTCAATGAGATCTTGGACAAAGGAAAGCAGGAGAGGATTACTTACCTTAATAACAGATTTCAAGAGTTGAAACAGGTACTTAAAAAATAAAAGGGGTTTTCAGAGAATACCAGAAGTTGATGAGGGCAAAACTCAAAGCAGGTGCAGGAAGCAACGAGTCACACAGACTCAGTGAAGAAGTGGCTGGACTCGGACGAGTCAACTCAGCCAACCACGACTCAGTACGAGTAGAGCGAGTTACCACGACTCAGTGACGAGTTGTATCAAGATTATCACAAACTCAGTAAAAAGAAAGATCAGATCAGATTAGATATGCCAGGGTAGGACGATCCAAACTTATTTATCATTTTTCACAAAGATCTTTTCAAAGAAAAGAGAAAAATAGAGATCTATTTGCTAAACACGTTTTAACAAAAAATTTTGGTTTTCTGAAAAACATATACCACAAAGATCAACAGCAGTAGTGTTCCTTTCAAAAAGAAAAACAAGATCTGTTCACTGAATAAATTTTTCGAAAGTTAGGGTTTCTGGAAAAACATGTACCACAAAGATCGACGAACAATAGTGGCTCTGATACCACTTGTCGGTCCCAAAGTTCACAAAGAACACAGAAACAGAACAATAGTGCGAGAAATAAAGAATCAACACAAAGGATTTTTCACCCAAAAGGGTCCGAATGTTCAGCCAAAGGCCTACTCACCCGTTGAGCATCCACACAAAGGGATTTTGCTCTAGTTCCACTAAGATCACCAAGAACAGTTACAATGTATGAAGAAATCAGAGATTTCTTCAAAGTTTCTGTCGCCTCAAGAATCACTCAGAAATTATACACAATCTCATAAAATCTACATCAATCGTAGTTACTGCCTTACCACTAAGAATTTACACAGAAAATCACTTAGACTTTCAAACGACAGAGAGAAAAGGAGATAACTCTAATCACACAGAGAGAATATCTCCCAAAGTTATCCAACCATCTCCCCAAATGAAGCTTCGAGAGACACTTAGTAGAAGGCCAAGAGATTCCATCAACGGTGAGGATCTGGCCACAAGTTAAGGCCAGATAGCAGAGCCCAATAAGGATCAATTCTGGGCCAGACAATATTTAGCAACACAGGCCCACAAATAACCAACAGGGCCAAGAATAATGAGGCAGTAAATAACATAACAAAGATGACGACGATCGAGAATCGAGATGTGACCGAGCATTACCAGTCACTCGGGATGAAAGGTCAAATGGCAAGGCAAGGCCAGGCCATGTTCCCCGTTGACTATATAATATGCAATGACAATTAAACAACAATGTGACTTAAAAAACACACTCGAAATTTTTTATTACTTTATATTTCCCAAAATAATCAAGGAAATCGCATAATTAAATTTAGAAGAGTAAAAATTCCAAAATAAAAGCTACTAAAATAGATTCTGCTTTAGATATTCTCCATCTTATCTTCCTATCTTATCCTGTTTGTATCTACCGGTAGACTAGCCGGGGGAAAATGGTACATAGTAGTAATACAATCTTCATAATTCATCCTTTGCATCGCTGCTGGGGCTTTTAATGCCTTGTTTGGCATTAGAATCCTCGGATGCCGGAGTTGAAGTTGGTTTCTCGAGCTTAAAAGGGATCGACGCGTGTTTCTTGAGAAATTTGTAGAATGCAACTACTGTTCGATCCGCGTCAACAGTAATCTGTCATGTAACGAAGAAATGCATTTAATTGTAATTTTTGGAAGTGGAGAGTACAACAATCCATATGAACCACAAATATCAAAAATTCAGATTGAAGTTTTCAAGTACTACTCACAGGATCAGAACTCTTGTTTCCTGCTGGGAAGAAGAGAATAGTGGGGAATCCATCGGCCTACAAAAGGAGCATAAATAATTTTCACTTTTATAAAAGTCTCTATGACTATAATCATGTCCTGAGAAAGACTGAATACTAAACGACAATGAGTATCAACAATCATGGGACAGTTCAGACCATAAAGTCACATGTCGGCGGATCATATTTGGTTAAGCTTAAAATGTCTACTTATTTATAAGTACTAAAATAAAGTCTTTTTATTGGCCAAAGTTGCAAAGTAAGTTATTTAGCCCCTGTGTGAAACCCATTTTTTTCTCATTCTATTTCTCATTCTTTATTTCAACCACACATTTTATTAATAAAATAATATTACACAAAAACCCAAAAATTCTCTTTACTTTTTAACCACACAATCTTTCATCAATCACTATTTCAAAAATTATTTTCAAACAAAATGGGTGTCAAAAATGGGCTTATTATGAGAGTAAACGGAGAGTTACTTTCAATGTGTGTAACTTTTTTTTACATAAAACTAAAAAGAGTAACATCTCGAGTCTCAACATGTTTGGAAACAAATAGTTGCTTAAACATGCTATATTTTCAATCATAGTAGGAATATTATTGAAAAGGAATCAGCAGATATTTTGAGGACTGAGGAAAATTTACATAACATTACCTTGGCCCTGGGGTGTTCATTTGTCGTTCCGTCCATTTTGGCTATAACAAGAGATTCAACACCACGCAAGTGCTTGGCAAGCTTGTTGTACGTTGGTTCAAGAGCTTGGCAATGGCCGCACCATGGAGCATAAATCTGAACAAGAATTTATAACCATACATTAGAAACGGGCCTCGGAAGAAGATCCAAAAAAAATTGTACCATGTGTTTTTTACCAATCCCAATTATACCTCAAGAAGAACATCTTTAGACTCATCCAAAACAATTTCATCAAAGTTGTTCCCAACGACTGTTTTTACATCCCCGTCATTCTGAAATACAACAGATTATGGAAAAAGTTGAGCAGCAGAAACAAATGATAAATTGATCACCCAGGAACAGATGACCACTTACACTATTGGGAATTGGATCTGACTTAAAGAATGGTTTGAGCTTGTCTTCTAGGAAATCCTCTCCAAATGCCTATAAAGAAGAAATAATCAGAAACCACAAATTCTCAACAAAAACCACTCAAATTGGTTGAGTAAGAAAAGGTAACTAGTAAAGTAAAAAAGCTGATAAATCAACAGATAAAGGGATATTCAGCAATTTCAAATTTCAACCTTAATTTTCTCAAATGTGATTTCCCCATTGAAAACGAATTTCTTAGGATCATCATTTCCTGTGTATCCCAGAACCTATAAGAAGTAAATCAACAGCTTAACATCTCATTGTACTGTAAATAAACAGACCCATTATTCAAGCATCAATGAACTTGTAAGGAAACTGCAGCAAGTCGAGAAATGTTACTTTTGAAGCATCTCCATTAACTCCAAAATAATCTGCTACAGGCCTTCCAACATCTTCATTGTCCATTTCCACTTGCACAAATATAAGCTGCATTGTGTGGGAAAGAAGTGTTGTAAGGGAGAGAATATTTACATCCCCACATACAAAATGAAAAAGACTATTAAAATTTTAATGTTTCATTGATTGTGATTTTCAGCTTCTCTATCATTTTATTGATTCACATGCTAGGAACATCAGCTTTCTGCTTTCGTCAATAAGGGGGTGTTTGTTTGGGATTTTTTGGGGGAAGAATTGATTTTTGAATAGTATCTGATATGATGGGAAATGTGTGGTTGAAAAAGAAGAAATAATTATTGATGTGATGGAAAATATTATTTTATTGAAAAATGTGTGGTTGAAAATGAGAATTAATTTACTGTAGAATTTGAGAATCCCAAACAAACAAGCTCTAAAAGTTAAAGCCTTGCTTCTTCCTTTGGCGTTTGAGAAGAAACAAGAGTAGCTGAGATGCATTTGCGGTGAAACCCAAAAAAACATACTAAGAAATAATAATAGTTGTCTGTTGATTATAGATTGTAAAGATGGATATATATGCAGAACAAAAATTTAAGATTGTGTTGCTACATTAAAGGGGCTGCTAGATGCAACAGTGAAAAAGATACGTGAGATCTAGATGCAAAACTTAAGGATAGGGCAAAACAAATCAAACTGAACAAGGTTAATAAAAAAGGTAAAAGAGAATCCATCCAACAGAATCCAAATAAGTATAAGATGAGGATTTTTTGAGTTATTGAGCATTTGAAAAGAAATCATTTGTTTTCTCTCAGAAACTCAACATGAAGAAGGGGATTTAAGCGACTTCAGCACAAATTCCTATAACATTTACCTTTTTCAACAGTGGAGAATTTTTTGTTAGTAATTTCAGCCTCCATCTAGGAAAAAGATGTGAATCATATCTCAAAGATTTACTTTCTGGAGCATAACATCTCTCAAGTGCAAATATCTGGAATTACATTGAGGGATAGAATGTGTTTTGGGCATGCAAGTCAACCTCATGTTTGAGAAAAGGTGTGGGTGCAGGGGGGGGGGGGGGGGAGTGACTTCGACTGGCTTTTAGCAATATTGAGATTTAACAGAAGAAATGGACGCTTTCAGATTTACAATTACCCGAGGAGTCAAGGAAGTGAAGACGATATACTGATATCCACATAACAAATAGCGAAAAGGTTGAAGGCGCTATCGCACAAATCCCCCACTATTATTTTCTTTCATAAATATTTTTAATTGGTTGATTGAATTTTTACGACAGTTTCTTCAAATTGACAAATATACCATCAACTTTAACCTTTAGAATTTTGCAGTACCTTTCCCTTGAAAAGTTTTGCAGCTTCTTGGAATGTAGGGACAACCTTTTCTGAATCTTTCGATGTGGTAAACAGCAAAAGCTGAGAATAGAAAGCATAAGGGACAATTAAAATCCTCCATAACAAGCTCTCAAAAAAAAAAAGTCCTCCATAAGAAAGGCGACTTTATAATTTCTAGTACCAGTTACTTTCAGGAAAAAAAAGTCAATACTAATTTGAATGGCTCGTAGCAATACCTGTTTCTTAATTGGGCTCTCAAAAATCAAAGGTGCACTTTCTCTTGTAAAAGTCGTAACAAGAGGAAGCTTGTTGGCAAAAACAAACTTAGCTATCGTGGACTCTGTGAACTGCTCATCTGAACAATTCATGAGCATAAATGAGAGAGAGAGAGAGAGAGAGAGAGAGAGAGAGAGAGAGAGAGAGAGAGAGAGAGAGAGAGAGAGAGAGAGCTTGAGTTGGTGTACAGGTTGAAACTAACCATAATGGGTTACTTTCTCAGCCTCCTTCTTTAGCAAGACCAAAGCAGGGCGTTTAACATTGGGATCCATGTGAAACATCTTTGCCACATTCGGGTTTGCAGTTTGGTAAAAATTAACATCGTCGTCAAGCTTCGATGCAGCAGCAAGCTCCTCGCTCTCATGGCCCTGTATTTGTCAGAAATAACACCCAGTTTCAACATATAGATGACGGTCCACTTATAAGCCTTAGAAAAGACCAGTGTAAAACAAATATTATTAAAGTATCAACTGCAGAAAACTGAAGAAAAGTAACAGCTGATGAATGAGTATGAAAAGATAAAACTACCCAAAGACCAACACCAACTACAAAGTAAAAGCAAGTCACTATCATCGAGATTGTTTTCTATCATGCAATGAATTCCTCCGGTCATATTTGGTGAATAAAATTTCAGAAAGAGAAGGAAAAAGGAAATAAGAGGATTGCTTGAATACAAGACATCTGTTCGTCTTTCGTCAAATATAGCAGCACTATCTAAGCTTTGAAAACATGATTTAGCTAAGGAATAAATTATCAACTATTAGGAATGAAGAATTTTGAAGTCTAAACATCCAGACTGTCACAATTCAGTGATTATCTGACATATCAGTTAAATATATCATCAAAGAAAAGGATAGATCAAGTGCACACATACTGCTAATGAATCGAGGAAACCCAAAACAACTTTATTCTCAGATGTTAATATGCGCTCTGCATCCTCTGTTGTTGTAATATTGGTTATGCCAGGCCCAATTTTCTTCTTAATCCAGGTAACAATGGCATCCCTGCATAGACATAAAATTGTCTTATCAAATTAAATATATGTAAATTCTAAATGGATAACTAGAAACTTTATTTTGGTAAAATAAGGCATGAACGATAAACAGGCCAGGTACTGAGGCGTTTCACTGAGGCGAGGCGAGGCGAGGCGTGAACCTCAAGTTAGACCAATAAATATAAAAATACAAACGCATGCTCATTTTAGAACAAATTTAAAAAAAAAAATCTAACTTGCAAACAAATATAAAATAAATCAGTAGATTAAAAGAAATTGCCCAAAAAGCTAATACCATTAATAGACGGGCAAACAACTTAGTCGTCTTGAGGCTCAGCATTCGGGTGTAAGCGTCAAAAATGACAATCAAGGGACAGGGTTTGATGGGTTTTATGAAAGCCTCACGCGAGGCGGGATTTGAGGCCTACTTTGATCTCCAAACCTTTACGTAAAAGGTGAAGATTGTTTTAAGTGATAGTTAAGAAAAGAAACCAACAAGAAGTCTCACTGGCTCAATGTATCTGGGATATGAATCTTTTCAGATGAGTTGAAGTAGCACAACTCTGAACTCAGAAAATCATCCAGAGTGGTCTAGCATTTCTCTAAACAGGCCAACTTGATAAAAAGGTGGAGGTTTCTAAGGAGCGTATATCGCCTCTCACATCTAATATGCTACCTCAAGAGATATTGACCTCTTAAATGCTACTCGACGGACGAATTTCGTATACTCACTTCAAAATTACATTTCGGCACTTGTCGACTTGATGAATGGAGCTATACTAACCCATTTGCAAGGCTGTAACAGAAAATATGATAGCCAGCAAAAAAAAACAATGTATATAAGACAATATTTTAAATAAACCATATGGGTTTTGCAATCTGTACAGCAAAGAAAACTCGATTCAGCCTCAAATAAGTAATAATTTCAATGCAGAAAGACAAAGCAAAATCAGAATCCCTCCGTACATTTTTACCATAAAATATTTTAAAGCTAAAATCTTTACCCAAATTCAATCACTGTTACCAAACATTGCGTTTCGAATTTCTGAACATCTCCAATTCTCAAGTTCTCAATTTGAAGCTACAAAACTACAAAAATGAAATCTTTCGCAATTCTTTCTTCTCTACAACAACCTAGAAGCCAATATACCTCAATTTGAGCACTCATTTTAGTCACCACACACATAAAAGTCTGTAATGAAAAAAACAATGGAGGTGAAACTAGGAACTCACTTCGTTCGTTGACCAGAATAAGGTTTATGCTCCCCATCAACAAAGAAGTACACAGTAGGAAACCCCTGAACTTCATACTTCTCCGCCAGTTCACTCTCCTCCGTGGCATCCACCTTGGCGAGTTTCACATTCTCCGCCTTCAGCTCGGTGCCAGCAGTAGCGTACTCCGGGGCTAGGGCCTTGCAGTGCCCGCACCACGGCGCATAAAACTCCACCATCACGTACTTATTTTCGTCCACAAAATCACTGAAATTCCCATCCGTCAAAATCACGACGTCCTTCTCATCAATTTTGGCCATCTCATCCTCCTCTCTCTCCTCGTTACCGAAGCTCGACGGGACCTCGAAATCATCATAATTCTCGAACTCTTCATCTTCATTGTCGGAGTATTCAGCGTCAGGGTGAGGGTGTTTCGAATCGGAGGAGACGTCGGTTTCGTCATCTTCGAGAAAACTCAAGTCTTCTTCGTCGTCAGCGGCTGCTCTGGCGGAGAGGATGGGTGTAGAGAGGATAGAGAATAGAAGGAGAGAGACGAGCGTGAGGAGAAGAATGAGTCGGCTCGGCATTTTTGGGTTTCAGTGGTGAGTTTGACTCGGATCGGTGTCGGGAATTGACTGAGATCTGACTGACTATGATGGGGGTGAGCTGTTTGTGGAGGAGTAAAACGTCCTTACGACGTCGTACTATTGTTGCCTTGACTTTTGCATAGAGGTGTCAAGACGGACGGGCTGACCATGACCCGTGAAAATCGGGACCCGGGGCCGACCCGTGACCCGTGCGGGCGGTTCATGGGCCAAGGAGGTGTAAAAAAATTGAAAAAATAAAAATAAAAAAATTCAATTTTTTTTTATTTTTAATTTTTTTTCTAACGGTAATATCATCCCCTTCATCTATAAATTCCAATTTATTCTTACAATTATTTTTACAATACCATCTCTGACTCTCATTAGTTATTATACATTTATACTTCATAGTTCATACTTGTTACTACCTTACTACAATTACAATTATTCAATTGTAAATATCATCATCATCTTGATTATATTTCTTTCTTCTCGGTATTGGACGAAAGAAGATCTAGACTTAAAGAAGATATTTTGGAAGCTCTCATATGCGTGAAAGATTGGATATTCGCGCATCAAAGGATACAAGATAAAATTATTGATGATATTGCTGAAAATTTCAAAAATCTTGCAATTCCTGAAGATTGATTGGAAAACAAAAATATAATTTTTGAACAACTAAATTACAGTGAAGTACGTGTCAACCTAATTGGGATGTACTTATGCTATAAATATTTGATAATAATAATT
This sequence comes from Fraxinus americana, assembly GCA_035079005.1. Lineage (NCBI taxonomy): Eukaryota > Viridiplantae > Streptophyta > Magnoliopsida > Lamiales > Oleaceae > Fraxinus > Fraxinus americana. The sequence goes on along the minus strand of CM068708.1, from coordinate 16,947,514 downwards.
AGACATGCATTTTGATGTAATTGTTATTTGTTTAAGTTAAATTTAAGTTTGCAAAGTTATAAATAATTCATGTAACATTAAATTTGAATTCTATGTAAAAATTTCTTGATATAATTATGAATTTATCATTTTGTTCAATTCTTAGATTACATTTAATAAAAAACAATATTTTTTGCTATAAATATGAAAAATTCTATATTTTTATAATTTTATTTATACAATCATATGGGCCAAACCGGAACGAACCGCAACCCGCGCGACCCGTGACCCTCATGGGCTCGACCCGTATGGGTCAGCGGGCGGGCCTGGGTTGTAGTCCAAAATTGTGGGCCGACCCGTAACCGGCCCGGAACCCACAGCGGGCGGGCTTTTTTTCGCGTGGGCCGTTACCGGGCTCACATGTTGGCGGGCCGACCCGACCCGGACCACCCGGATTGACACCTCTACTTTTGCAGATCAATGATATCTTATTGGAAAATTATAGTTGTACAACCTCGATTGACAACCTCTCACGTGTGTGTGGGGTTCGCATGTTTAAAAAATTTAAAAAGAAAAAAGTGGACCCCTCCTATGTAAGTGGTTGTCAACTGAGATTGTCAACCTCGATTGTACAATTAGCATGATCATATCTTATTACTTTATCAATAAGCATGGCCCTGGACAGGTTCAAATTCCCTCGCATAAAGGAGTACGACAGGACTACTGACCCCATCAACCACCTCAATGTGTACACAGACTTCATGAACTTACAGGTTGTACCAGACCCAGTAATGTGCAAGACTTTTCCTCAAACTTTGACCGATGACACTAGGGATTGGTTCTCCACGTTGGAGCCTAATTCTATAGCATCATTCTCAGATCTTGCCAATAAGTTCTCCGCCTTCTTCGCAAGTAGTAAGCGCATCAGGAAGATAGCAGTCACCCTTATACAACTTCGTCTGGCGGGCCCAAATGAGACCTTACGTAACTTCATAATGAAATTCAACAAAAAAAGGTTACAGATACCCGACCTTCACATTACGGTGGCCCTATGATGCAGCCCAAACCAATGTTGAGTCCAGCCCATTTTGAATGCAACCCAACAGCCCATTTCCATTGCGTATTCTCGCGTTTTTAACTGAAGTGCAACTTTGGTTATTTATTTTGAAGGTTGAGATGATGCTATGTGCAATGGCTGTGGTCATTGGATACTTCTGACTGTTTGTATTATTGGCTTGACTTTTCATTTTGCATCTAGACTTCAAGATTATTCTTAGAGTTTTCTCTATTCTGCTCTTTGTGCATTCTCTCGGAAAAGCTTTGATTTTCGTCTTATAATCTTTGATTCTAGATGTTCTTGGTGAGGTCTACTATTGATTAAGGTGTAGTTGTGGTGAATCTGTTATTTGTTTTGAGCAGTAACATTTGGTTACTTTGTGTAATCACTCGAGAGTTTCTTGAGAGAATTTTTGGGTCCGAGGGGATAATCTTTTGTGGATATCTGTATTGTGAAACTTGTATTGATTATTTGCTGGTTTCTAATGGATTGGAGCGATAATCACTTTGGTGTATGCTCAACGGGTGATTAGCTCTAATTTTGGTGAACATCAAGGCCTACGGGCAAAAAATTTCTTATTTTCTTTAATTTTTGTAATTACTTGGTGTTTTGGGGCTTGTATAATACCAACAATCACAAATACCATAGAACTGTGAAGACAAAAATGAACTTCTTCAACAATATTTTTCTAATAACAAGCTCAACATTTTCAATTTCAAGTTTCAATGTTTCATAAAAAAATTTAAGGCTTAATCGCACAAAACGTCCCTACGTTTGGCATGTAGTGTGCAAAACGTCTCTACGTTTCAAATTTTTGCATTTTCACCCCTATTTCTACGGTTCATTTCAGAAAACGTCATTTTCACCTATTTTTAAAGTAAAATGACCAATATACCCTCATATATAAATAAAACAAAAAATAAAAGAAAAATAAAGAATAAACTGCAATCATACTCTAAAATTTTTAAAAAATGCAAATGATTCCAAAATTTATGAAAATATTAAAAATAATAAAAAAAATATTTATCTCTTCTCCTCCGCCTCCCTCTGCCTCCATCACCACTGTCGTCGCAGCCAAAACCATCGGAATTTCACCCCTCTACAATTGAACTCTGATTGCGCTCCTATAGATGTGTTCATAACATCAAACAAAACTGAAAATCAGAATATACAGTCATTTTCTTCAACAACGAATTCGGTCACTTCAAACTCATTTTTCGGTGCTGGCATTAAGGTCCACGATCATTGTCCACCTCCCCTAGCACTGCCTACTCAAGGTGCACCTAATGCACCTATGGGTCATCGTCAACTTTGCCCAGAAATGGAAGAACCACACTTGACAGTGCATAGATGTTAAAAATCAGTTTGATCCCCTTTCAATTGGCATCCCTCCACAACTCCAATCTACAAATTGCATCATCCAGCTTGTAATTAAAGGTAAAACAACCCTGGGTAAGGATTCAATTGCTTCAATTCATAAGCCAAATGAAACAATTTTGGATTGACATGATGAACTGTTCGTTCACGCGAAGGGAAAATTCTTCCATCCATTCGTGGCTCAATTGTGTCCCAACATACAAATCAACTTGGGAAAACTCAAATTCAGGCTCAAAACAACATTGGGTAATCTTTCAATTGCAGAAATTACAGCTCTTGTTTGCCAAATTTTGGAGTCAAATATAGTTCCACACACACTACAAAGAGAAGAGAGAAAAAGCTCGAGCCAAATTTTGGAGTCAATTGTTTTTAGAGTCAAAATAAATGGGTGAAATTCCAATGGTTTTGGCGGCAACGGTGGAGGAGGCGAAGGAGAAGAGAGAGATTTTTTGTTATTTTTAATATTTTCATAAATTTTGGACTCAATTGCATTTTTATAAAGTTTAGGAGTAAGATTGCAATTTATTCTTTATTTTTCTTTTCTTTTTGTTTCTGTTTAATTTAGATGGGAGGGTATATTGGTCATTTTACATTAAAAATAGGTGAAATGGACGTTTTCCTCAATGAAACGTTGAAATATGGGTGAAAATGCAAAAAATTGAAACATATGGATGTTTTGCACACTACATGCCAAACGTAGGGACGTTTGTGTGATTAAGCCAAAATTTTAACATATATTTCAAGCACAGTAACATTCCAACAAGATTTCAAGGTTTCAAAAAACAATTTAAAGCATTAGAAGAGTTTCGCCCAACTCAAATGAAGATTAAGAAAACGTTAACCATGTTGTTGCAGGCATCGGAGTAGCTTGCTTCAGACCCCGTTTGACACCCATTTTTTATTTCATTCTCATTCTCATTTTTCTACAGTACTCATTTCTAACCACACTTTCTCCAAATAAAATAATATTACACATAAATCCAAAAATTCTTCTTACTTTTTAACCACACATTCTTTACATCAATCACTATTCAAAAACTCATTCTTCAAAAGAATGGGTGTCAAACTCCCCCTCAATGTCGTCTACACCTTCGTTGCGGCTGTGTCTAGGGTCCATCGCAAGTGATGGGGTATGAACGTGGGGTTCACCAACATGTCGATGCCAACATTGAGGTTGCTGATGTCGTGAAATGAGTTCTCACGGCCTTCCATTTCGCTCGTTGAGTGGGTTGAAAATGAATGGGAAATGATATGGTCAAAATGGATCCTTTACTTGTCTTTTCTTCTGCCTTTTATTGTTTTTTTATTTGGTATGCGGCATATTGACTTTTCCACATTATTGCCATGTCACCACACTGTACACAATTCTGTACATGGACTGTATGAGTAGCACTAACCCTTTCTCAATCTGTCTATATTGGGCCTTGCTGCAGGTACAGGAATTCAAAATTCCTGTACCTGCCAGGGAAGACTCAATGGGCGTGGGTGGGAAGAGTTTTGGCCATTTTTTAATCATGTGGGGGCCATCTCCCAATACTCACAAATTTGAATTCCTGTGAAGCTTACAGCCTGTACTTCAATCTTTTTTCGTCTATATTGGAGATTCATTTTTTCAAAAAAAATTATTTTTAACCACAAATCTTTCTTAAAATAATTTTAAATGTAAATATAAATTTTTTCCTAATTTTTAACCACACATCTTTCACAAAACTCACTATTTCGAAATCTGACATTAACATTTCTTTTGTGAAGTTGTATCTTACAATAGTGTATCAACTATTTGCTTTTTAACAAAAAATAAAAGGCCCTTTAATCAAAATTCTTGTTTTGAAATGGCTTGTAAAAGATCAATCATTTGAGTTTATATTTTTGCAGTTATCACTCCTAAAAGATTTTGAACTATACAAGTCATTGTAATTCAAAAGGTCAAAAAGTATAAAAGATAGTCCATAACATGTACAAAACAACTTGAAATGCACACCACCAAAAAAGGACATAAATTTGATTGACAAATACATAACACTTTAGAGATGTGGACAATCAACCTACACCTATAACAATGATGATGAATTTGAGTCCTGATGACAATAAAAAACGAACAAAAAGTATAACTGTGACCATGTTATTTTAGACCTTTCAATTTTGTAATATATTGATCTTAAATGGACATAAGCCACGAAATTTACCCATAACAACTAGATGCAATGAAATTTATTTCAAAATTAAAATGAGGAATACTGATAATTTTAATTTAATAAAAAAATAAGGGTATAATCATTAGAATCAGACTTTTTAGGCTAGTTTGATGTAGATTTTTTAGAATCGATTTTGCAAAAAAAAAAAAAAAAATTAATGAAATATGTCCTCTTGAAAACTAATTAAAAAATGAATTTTAAAGAATTTATATCAAACATGGGCTGAATGGTTTCATCCACTAAGGACCAATAATGCTTTGAAATTGAAATGGCTGGGAGATTACTGCCAAAAAAAAAAAAAAAAAGGCTATGGACTAATTTTGCAAAATTTTCCGTTTAATGGCCACCAAAATTCATTTTCTGACCGTTGATATCAATTTCAGCCGCAACAATTGACTGGCTGTGAGTGGTGCGGGCCCCACTAACGGTCAGGAAAGCAATTAACATTTGGCCAAAATCAATACCAGACACCTTCCTAATATTTTAGCAACGTTGTTTCATTGGAGATTGAGACTACAAATCTTGTCGTCAACTAGACACATGCAACATATATGTGCATTCTACATTTTAGGGGGAAATTGCTACGCATTTTTTCGATACATTTAATCGATCTCTGTAAAACATAGTGTTTTAATTATTAAAATTTCATTGTTACATTACATACCAATAATCTCAATAGATGGACACGATTTAATCTGTCACCAATTTTTGTTCGAAAAGAACAACCATACACTTGTTTCTAAAGCAAAATAGAATTGAAGAAAAACGAAGGAAGTTAACGGGAAAAAAATGAGAGCAAACGCTAGGACAAGGTGTATGAAAATCACCGCAGACTAAAGAGGAAGCTCCAAGTATTCTCTAGAAAATTGCTGATGATTCCTTGCAAATCAAATTCCTTAATCTCTGAGTATTCCTAGAAGAATCTGGAAAAATTATTGAAAGCCAGCTACCGCCATACTTGAAGCTTCAACCACCGGGTTTATTTCCTATATATGTGTGCTGTTGGTTGCATGTATCGTGCATGAGTGATGAGAGAAACACACAAGTGTGTATGCAGAGGAAGAGAAAGGCAGCACACATAATAATTTTGTACTAGTGTTGCTGTGGGAGATATTACACCGATAATGTGCATATTGTATTCAAATCAATACATACTGTTTCACACTCACGAAATCGAAATAGAATTCGACTTACCAATATGGAATTTGAGAAGACAATCAACAGTTATCGAAGTTGAACACGTGTCGACGGATTCAATCTGTTTCATACTTTATTTCAAACCTTGCATGAAATCAAAAGAATATTAGTTACTTTCCGAAATCAAAATACTAAATTGGAATGAAATCGGAAAAGAAAGATGAGATGCAAGTGATGCGATCGGTCGAGGTAAGTGTTTGACACTTTGTCCTTAAGATGAATTTGCCCCGCATCGGTGCTAACGGTTTCTCGACAATCATCTCCCAAGATACAACGACCACGTCAAACCATATGAGCACTCCAAATGACTTAGACCCACGAACTCGAACGGAGTTCCCTCTCTACTATAACCATGATTTTGATGCAAGAGAAAATAACTTCTATAAAGTGTTTTATGCAAAACTAAAGTAACCATGATATGAAACTATCAAATGAATTGTTTGTTGTGTAGTTGTGTTGTGAATCCAAACACATAGGGAATACATATATATAGTAGTTGGAACATCCATACCAAGAGACACATCTCTTGAATAATCATAATTATTGGAAGTTACTCATACTAAAAGTCATGCTCTCCAAGAGTCATGATCCATATGAAAAGACACATCTTTTCATCTACATTCTCTAGAATATTCCACAATATTCTACACAATTCCAATAATTTCAAGTATTAAGTGGTTTAAGTTTGGCTTAATTTCTCATTCACCAAACAAGGAATTTCCACTTAAATCATTTCAATTGGTCACAACCAATTTCCAACACAAAATTCCAACAGTTGCTACGTAATAAAATATTTTTTTGGATTTTAAACTTGATAAATTTGATATCAGAGCTAGACGATCGGGGACTAATTTTTGAGCTTTTAGAGTTCGTGCACAAATTGAGATTGTGATGCTTTTCTAGAGTTTGCCTGATTACGAAAAGATAAATCAAATTACGATAGACGACCTACAATAATAGGTAGAATGAAAAAGCTCAATAATTAAAATTATATCACATGATAAACTTGTATTGAGTCGTATCTCCAAGGACAAGACTTGTGAAAAGTAGTTGGTGGAAATGACGGACACGGGCAGGGGAAGCAATGGTTCTGAAGAAGTGGAAAATCAAAGCAGGTAAAACCATGATTGTTATAAAGATAACAATCGATGAAGAATTATTGGAACACATAAGGAATAAGAACACACCAAAAAAAGCATGAGATACTTTGATCGCACTATTATCAAAAAAATGCTATGAGATTGCAACTTCTAGAGCATAAGCTACTTTCAATCACTCAAGGATAACTGATAGTAATTCAATATTTTATCGAAGTAAATATCTTTTCCTGAGATTTTTGAATTAGATTTTTCGAGATAGATTTCTAAGTTTAGAATGAGAAGAATAATTATATATGAATTGAGACCCGAATTTAGAGATTTCGTTGTTGCAATATAAGGTTGGCCATAACATCAGTCATTGGTCAACCTCGAAAATTTGCTGACCGACCAAGAAACATTTACAAAGCAAATGTTAGAGATCTAAATAAAAAAAGAAGATGAATAAGCATTGTTCAACTTTAAAAAAGAGGTCAATTCCATCAATAAAATATTAAATAATTAAAGGAAGATAAAACTAGAGGACGTATTGAAAGAAACTATCACACAAGGGGAGCTCAACAAAATTGCAGCAAATATAGGTAAGAGATATCAACAACCTAATGGTTCGTACTTTGTATATGGAAAACGAGGTTATTATGCTAGATATTGTTGATTTAAAAAGGAGCCAGCAAAGGGCAATGTAACAACCTGAACTAAATAAAAGAAATATAGTAGTGAAGAAGAATGAGATGTTGAAGCAACCACAACAATCATTGAGCATATTCGAGAAAAGAAAATCAATTCAAATATAAAGGATGAATCAACAATAGTGGTGGTCCCTTTTGAACAAATGGATTGCAAAAATGATTGGATCGATGACTTAAGAGAGGACATCGTTGTTCATAAAGAATCTTCTTGATGGACTCTGCAGAGGGAGGAACTATTAAACTCATAAAAAGTGCTTGAAGAAGCATATTCAAAAGAAATGAAAGATAAATTACAAGAAGGGATCACAAAAACACAACAAAGTCCTGAAGAAACAAAAGATGTTCAAGAATTAAGTGACAAGATAAAGTCTACTAACGCAATAAAAAATCCTTGGCAGACGGGTATGCATCAGACAAAACCAAAGGAGATTTGGCCAAGTCAACGATAAGAGATTGATATATGTATAAGTTTATAACCACAAATAAGGAAGTCGGATAGACATGAGAAATTAAATACAAAGTGTGCTAATCTAAATAAGTAAAGAAGAAAGTTTGAAAGACTTAAATATAGTTGAAGTTGCAAATGCATTGAACGAATAATTGATCTTTTCAAAACTTGTTGAGTTTGAAGCAAAGTTGAACGTGACGAAAAAGAAAAAAGTCAAAATTAAAACTCGGTGCTGAAAGGAGAATTAAAAATCACAATCGCCTTAAAATAAGCTCCAAGGAAATTGGTAATGATTCCTTGCTAAGTGGAGTGAATTAGTGAGAGAAATTAATTAGATGCTGCTCTAAATTAGTGAGAAATTTTTGATGCGTTTGTCCTACAATAATTTTGTACAAAGTGTTGGTACATAATAAAATTATTTTTTGAATTTTAATCTAAAATGTGTGGCTATTACACAAACTAATATATATATTATACTTTATTTTGATATATAGTCAAGTAATCATCCGTTAGTTGAATTTTCGATCCAACAATTGAACTAGCGATCAGGTGACTTGATAATTGTGTACAAGTCACAGACATGATAACTGTGGCTGAGGTTGAAAGCCATGATCCTCAAGTTGGGAGTTGGAGGGAGACAAAACCAAAAAGTTTTGACAAACTTGAGGTCTGAGGATGAGAGATTTTGACGAGAGAGTGAAACCGAAGAGGATTGCGAGAAACGGCGAACATATATATCTATTTTTCCTTTCCTATATCATATCTATACCGTCCGTCCAACTTCTCACGAAGGATTACATACTATAATGCTCTACTTTAAAAGTTAAAGATTAACTTACAATAGAAGTCATAAATTGGGGACCAATAAATTACAAAAAGAGAGAAATTTTCCCATTTCTCCCTTGAAAATCCGCCAGTTTTCTCAATTACTGTCGCCAGACATTTGTTCGCTAATAGAAGATCCGATTCAATCCGCCATGATCAGCATTCTAGCTCAGGTACTCTCAATTATGAAATCACGTACGTATTTATGTATTTCTGTATCTATATGTGTGTATATTTATATGTTTATGTGTGCAGGAGCGTCTGCTGGGCGTGGCACTGGGGAGCATATTAACGGGAGTGGTGATTTTTGAGCAACGGAAGAGAATCTATGAATCCATTTCTGAGACTCAATCACAGGTTGAATTTTTCGTCTCCGAATTTATGTTATCCTTGTTTAGCTGATACTGGAATCCCTAAAGTTCGTATTAAAAATTCTTATTGTTATCGATTCGTCGGTAGGAAATTTCTATATTGTTGGCGTGCATTGTGTTTAGTAATTAATTGTTTAGTTGAAATTTTCATGAGAAATTTGGTGGCTATTTTAATATTGTAGTTTTGGTGTTTATGTTGTTGATGCCTGTTTTCAATCTGAAAATTGTCGTGACTGAAAATGAATGCGTAGATAAAGTAGTAGGCTGTGAACTTGCCAAATTATTCCGATTCTTGTGTTGGAGATTAGATTAGTGTATAGTTAGTGGAGACAATTGTTTAATGATTTATAATCACCTCTAAAAACCCAAGATGATTCATGTAATTATTACCAATTTTTTGCATCTAACTCTGTTCATTTCAACTGAATCTTAAGACCTTAAAATTAGTAATTATTATGAATAAAAAGGTCAGATAAATCCAAAATTTGTCACATATGGTGTAAGAACAGCAGCTAATTACTCGTGTATCCTGAATTCTGCCTCAAGCTATGTTTTCTCTATAGTATGTATAAAGGTTTAATTGTCAGTATTATGATTTTCTGAGAGTAATATTCCACAAGATCTGTAAGTTATGGATTTGTATAAAATTTGGGACGATGTGTTGCCTTTGAAATTTCAAAATCTCATGAAAGATGTTGTTTGAAGTTGTAGCTTCTTTTAATGTTTTCCTGTCAAAAATTACATTTTTAGTAGAATGAGGTTTACGATTTTATCTTGGCTCTTACCATGCCACCCTTTTCTACAAGGAAGTATGTTTCAACTCCGAAGTATGATCTTTTCATCATTCATTAACCAAAAACAACAATGTTAATCAAAGAAAAATAACATAACTAACTAAGAATGTGTGAACAACATAAATGTTAGAAGTTCCATAGTTGATCCCTACAATATACCCCTAGAATATATTTAATTATCTTGCAACACAATGATGATAGATTCAGGGGGAAAACATGTCTAGACTCAAAGTCATGCAAATTGTAGTACCATTTCACCACTCTAGTACAAGCTATAATGCACTAACACGGAACGGATACGTGAGCTAGACATCATTTGTGTTGGACACTTCGAGACGCGATTTTTAAAAAAGTACTGTACGTTGATTCAATTTTTATGAAATTCTTCATTCATACAATATAACTTTACTTTTATGCTTATTTTTAATTTTTTTTTTTTATGAAATCTTTTAAATAAGAGTACCTATTTATTATATTATAATAACTTTGATTTTAAAACTATATATAAGTTATAACTATTGCCATAGAAAAAAATTGATTATAGTTGAATATCCGAGAAGTGTCACCCTATTTACAGAATCTATGCAATAGAGATTACAAGTATATTCACCGGAATTCAAGTTTGATTATTAACTAGAATAAACTGCCATAATCATGCTCAAACTTTTCTCTGTCAAAATATAATAGATCTGAACACCTAAAAAATAGAAGGGACATAAGAGAAGGTACTTATATTTGCTGTATTGTGATTGGTTTTGAGTCTCTCGGATGGCTGTGAAATATTGCCCATGGTTGGCCCCCATTTTTTAATACTCATTTTTCCTTATTTTCATTTTCAACCGCACCTCATAGGACCTATAACTTTTATCGCCTTTTCAACCAAATATTTCATCAAAATCAACTAACAATCTGATTTTTAGCTAAACCAAACAGGGGTTAATCTTTTACACCATATTCTCTATTCCCTTTCAAAGGGTAGTACTTCTTGAGAATTGAAGTTAAGAGGGAATTGGTAGATTGAGAGATGTAAGCCCATTCTACCTTGTGTTTTAGGTTTCCCTTCTGAGTGCTTCTGATTCTAGTTTCTGTTTTCACTTTAAAATGTTGAAAGCACTAATGCAGTGTCTCCTGAATACGTGTCACATGACTTAGTTTTGGTCCATGAATGTAAGAAGGTGCCTTACAACGTATTATAACACGAAACTCCTATTGTAAGCAATTTTTGCTTTTTTAATAGATTACAACTTGGGCAAACTTGATGAGTGTATGTACGACTGTATGTTAAGCTTATTCTGCAAAACACACACACACACACACATATAGGTTAAACTTTGCTCTCCTTTTCTGAAATTGGCAAGTTTAATAAAATGTCTAATGATTAATGCGAGTAGAGAATTTAGCTACAAAATACCTTTATTAACATAACTGGTGAACTTTCAATTTCTTTTCGAAACATTTTAGAAGAAAATATTATAAAGAATAATGGGGAGAGAATAAAGCAGTGGTGGTTAATAAAAGTACCCAGAGAAAATTTTTAGGGTGTATTCCTTATTATTGAGACATTGAATCCAGCGTTATCCAGAGAGGGGTGAGAAAAGGACATGAAGTCCCATGAGCCCATGTCAAGCTACATAAACTATGTTGTTTGCCTTCTTACTGTTAAGGCCAATTTTATTCTTTCTATATGACTAGAAGTTTCTATTGGAGTCTTTGTAGCCGCACGAGCCTATCTTTGGAAGAAGGTCCCGTCAAGAGCTTGCACACATGTGGAACAAAGCAGTGGATAAGACAATGGGACCAGTTATTCAGTCTCTTAGCTCACGTGGATGGTAGAAATGTTTGAATTATTTGATCTCTCTGTGAAGATTAATTTCTTATTTAAGGCCCTTACAGTAGTCGCTCTATAGATTCCTGTAATTCCAAAACATCAAAGCTAAAGTACTTTGTCATGGACAATGGTAATATCCTGCTTCAAGAAGCAAAAATAGGACCATCTGATGTGTTGACGCTTCGTCCACTACTGTACAATGAAATATTCTTGAAATAACTGGTTTTTCCTTTTCTTCATGATAATCTAGTGCAGATTTTATTTTAATGTGACCCATTTCTATTCTCGAGCTCTTTCTTGCTTTATAATGAATCTTTTTGGCTTTTCCTCTACTGGATGAGTTTATTATTGTGCAATATCTTAATTTGCTGCTCAATTCTATTTTCGCATTGAATAATGTCATTTAGCACCAACACTAGTCTAGATGGCACTAACGTGACATTAAATCATAGGTACAATTAAATGACTTACTTAATTGTACCTCTCACTGAGCTTATCATCACGTCATCTAGACTGGTGTTGTTATACCATTGATACTAAAAAACATTATTTTGCAAATCTTTGATAACTTGTTGAGGTAGCCTACACTAGTAACAAGGTTTCTGTTTTATTGCGTGATATTATGCGTGTAAATGATTCGCAGTACTTTTTTAACCCTCATCTTCGCAATACCAAGCGTTGCGGTTGATTGAATGAAAATGAATCTATTCCAATTTTGACGGGGGTTGTTCCAATTCACAATTCAGCCTGTCATCATCTCTGTTGAACCTTTTGATTTTTCTACGAAGTCGTGCATACTGGAAACTTTGGATAATAGCTTGCATCACATTTATAGACGAAAATCTTTTGTGAGTGATAAATTGGATCCACAGGTACATCGTAGAGCATCTTCAAGAAATTTTCTGAATACAAAATGCTATTTATTTTAGAGAATTGATACTTAAAAATGAGCTTGAAGAGATTTTCTATAATGACTTTTTAAAATATATAGAGTGAGTTTGTGTCTTCAAATTTAGAGAGTCAAACTCTTTCTTTAATATCTATTTTTAATATGCAATGATTGCATTTAATAAATCACATATTTCAATATTATATTTTTTAAACTATTTAAACTACATTTAAATTTATTGGTCAATTGACAAATAAAAAATTGTGTAAAATAAAATACAAAAAGAGAAATTAATAATTGTTTCTTGAAAAAAATAAAATGAAGAGTCAAACATAGAGAGTGTGTTGGAATGTGTAAAAATTGACTCTTTAAATTTAAATATATTCTCTGTAATAGGTAAGATGTTATTAATAAAAAAAAAAGTCTTTTGAAAATGTTCTTATAATGCAGTTCAGTAAATTGGATTGATTATTTGATTATGAGCAAACGGGATTAAGAGAAAGAATTGTATCTTGTAAAGTTTGATGTACCAAATACGTCATTTCCATGGGTTTTATGTGTCACAGCTTTGTCATATCAAGCTTTTCATTAATACTACGACGTTTGTACCTTTTCAAATACTCGAAAAAAATGGTTATATTATAAATCTCCAAGTATATGGTACACACATTTTCATAATATCCAAGCAAAATTTATATAAAAATGACCATTATCTAAAGTTCTGTTGGTATGATTAAGATCTGTTTGCATTGAATTTTCTAGTAGATACGCACGTGAACTGGACAGCGATGAAAAACGAATCACGTCGATGAAATGATACAATCCCTTGCTCATTTTCATACATTCATAATCTCATCATTCTGTTGTGAAGTTTGCGTAGGTTTATTATTTAATCCAAGTAATGATACTCTCATGTTACCTTTTCTTTAATACCAAAGCCTTATCTATTTCTATTAATACCAAACACGGCAATGCCCTTGACACAATGATGTGATTGTCAATGGTGAAGTCGACTGAAACTCTTCTATTCAGACTTATTTTAGAAAGAGTAAGTTCTCTTAGTATAAAATGTAACTTCAAAAACTATATATTATATGACTGAACAAGTAACTTTTAAACACAATAAAACATAATCATTTTTACTAATAAATATCTAGGCCAAGATAACTCACAACAAACGCTGGCCATTGCCCTATATTCAGCTTCTGCCGATGATCTAGATATGGTATTTTGCTTCTTTGATTTTCAGGACACCAAAGAGTCCCCAATGAAAACACAATATCCCGTTATTGATCTTCTTGTATCCAAGCATGCCCCCCAATCTGAGTCACTGTAAGCCTTAAGTTGAAGAACGGATGCTGAAGCAAATAACAATCCTTGGCCTGGTACTCCTTTAAGGTACTTCAATACCTTGTAAGCAGCATTGAAATGAGGCATTTTAGAACTTTGGATATATTGGCTGAGCAATTGAACCGAGTACGATAGATCTGGCTTTGTGACAGTCAAATATAGCAATCTTCCTATGAGTCTCCTATAGGTAGAAGGTTCTGATAATAGTTCTCCCTGGTCCTTAGATATTTTGATGTTTTGGTCTAGCGGTACTTTTACCGGTATTGCCCCAATCATCCCTGAATCAGCCAAGATATCCAATGCATATTTTCTTTGACAAATGTGAATTCCTTTCTTTGATCTTGCTACCTCTATACCAAGAAAATATCTCAGAGCACCCAAGTCCTTGATTTTAAAACTTTCATCAAGTGAGTTTTTGAGAGAATTAATGACTTCCATATTGTTTCCCGCCACTATAACATCATCCACATATACCAGTACAGATGAGAATGAGTCATTTGTGCTCCTTGTAAACAGGCTATAATCTGATTTTGATTGTTGAAAACCTTGTTGAAGCATAAAAGATGACAACTTTGAGTACCACTGTCGAGAGGCTTGTTTTAGTCCATACAAACTCTTGTTAAGTTTGCATACCTTCCTCTGACTGTTAGTTGAATAGCCCGGTGGAAGTTCCATATAGACTTCTTCATTTAGGTCCCCATGTAAGAACGCATTGTTAACATGCCAGCCTCTGATTGCTGCTATAGCCAGGATGGTCCTAATAGTCACCATTTTTGCCACTAGTGAGAAAGTTTCATGGTAGTCAAGGCCCTCAATTTGGGTATATCCTTTAGCCACCAGCTTGGCTTTCTTCATTTCTTATGTTCCATCTGCCCTGAACTTGATCTTGTACACCCACTTGCAGCCTATAGCTACTTTTCTAGGAGGTAAGTCAGTAACAGCCCAAGTGTCATTCAACTCTAGAGCTTTTATTTCAGCATTCATGGCATCTCTCCACTCAGGATGTTTGCTAGCTTCCTGAAATGAGTTAGGTTCTGTGTGTACAGATATAGATGAGACAAAAGCTTTGTGTGATTCAGATATTTTGTGATATGATAGAGTAGCACATAGGGGAAAAGGAGAACCTGCTATGACTGGACATTTACCCTTGTCCAACTCTTGTAAATGGGGCAGTGAGGCAGCTTGCTGACATACAAAGTCCTGCAGATATGAAGGGGCTCTCCTGATTCTATTTGATATGCGGGGATGATAGGGAGTAGTGGATGTGTTTTGGGAAGGATTTTGGGTAGAACTAGTTTGTTCAGTTGAAGTGTTTGTGTTGGGGCCTTCATCAGTTTGCTGTATGTTTCCTGCAGATTCTCCCGAGGACTAAGAGTTTTGATTTTCAAGATAATTCAGGTCAGAATTTATTGGATGAAGGTAGACCAGGTTATTTAGATTAGGAAGGGCGTGCTGAATCCCAAGCATCTGATCAATCCCAGCATTCTCTGTTTTATAAGGAAAAATGTCTTCATAGAAGATGACATTTCTAGAGATGAATATCCTGTCTGATTCAAGATCTAGCAACTTGTAACCCTTGATTCCGTAGGGATAACCTAGAAAGACACACTTCTTGCCCTTGGATCAAACTTATGCTTATTATGTGTGAGAGAAGATGCAAAAGCAAGACACCCAAACACTCTAAGGTGAGAGTACTAAGGTTTGGTTTTAAACAGGAGCTCAAATGGCGTTTTATTTTCAAGGAGAGGCGTAGGTGTTCTATTAATGAGGAAGACTGCTATCAGAACACAATCATTCCAGTGTCTCATAGGAATTCCACTTTGAAATTTTAAGGCTCTAGCAACATTTAGAATGTGTTGATGTTTTCTTTCCACTATGGCGTTTTGTTGAGGTATCTCAACGCATGTCTTATGGTGTATGATTCCTCTTTTGGAATAGAACTCCTTCATATCAAACTCAGCTCCATTATCACTTGTAATCACCTTAATTTTTACCTCAAATTGAGTTTCAATCATGTTGCAGAAATTCTGCAGAACTTTTGAAGCTTCAGATTTGAGTTTGAGTGTATAAATCCAAGTACATCTACTAAAGTCATCAACAATGATAAGGAAATATTTTGATCCATCATAAGCGATTTCATTACATGGTCCCCATAGATCACAATGTACTAATTCAAAACATTTCTTTGACATATGTTGACTAACACCAAATGGCTGTCTATGCAACTTGCCTAAAGGGCAGACATGACATGGTTTGTTGGTATGTTTCAATGTGTGATCGAGGTTCAGTAGGTTCATTCTAGAATCTGAAGGATGCCCCATTCTATAATGCCATAGATCAAATTTTCTGGAATCACTAATTACGGATGCTGATGTGAGAGTTTTGTTGATGAAGATAGATAGGGAATTTGTTAATGCTGTAGTAGAGACCTCTTCTTGCAGTAAGTGGTACAACCCCAGCCTTACTTTAGCCATTCCAATCGTCTTCCAAGTTAAAAGGTCCTGCACAAAACAAGATTGTGATGAGAAAACGAGATAGCAGTTTGATGATTCTATCAATTTTCTGACTGAAATGAGGTTGAAGGAAAAAGATGGAACACACAAAACTTCATCTAGAGTTATTTGTTCTGTTCGTTTGACAGTTCTTATATGAGTAACAGGGACTATATTTCCATTTGGAAGAGTGACTGAGTGTGAGACTTTTCCCTTGATTGCAGTAAAATATGATGGGGAGTAGATCATGTGATCTGTGGCTCTGGTGTCTACTATCCAAAGAACATCAGATGTCCTTTTGGGTTTTGTAATATAGGTAGATGAGCAAAAGGAGATACCAGAAATTTTTGGCATCTCAGATTCGTTTGGAGAAGAAGATATAAGAGTTTGCACTTGGTTTGCTGAGGGGGTGTGTGGCTGAGTTCCCTGCAGTTTAAGTAATGCTATAAACTGATTATATTGTCCTTGAGTTAGAGATAATTGATTGCTATTAGATCCATGCTCCTGTCCAGTAGCTAAAAAACTTGTAACCTGATTTGCAGAGGATGCAATGCTTTTATGTTTGCCATAGAGTTTGTGACCTGGTGGGTAGCCATCAATTTTGAAGCATTTATCCATTGAATGGCCAGGCATTTGACAGTGTGAACAAACTAGTTTATCAGGATTGGCCTTGAAACATTTTTCAATGGAATGGCCTGGTATTTTGCAAAAGGTACAGAAGTATTTCCTCTGAGATCCAACGCTCTGTCTTATTGCTTCTCTCGGAGTAAATTTTCCCATCATGGCCATGGACTCAGTGCTAGGAGCCTCAGTAGATATCTGCCTCCTCTTCTCTTCTTGCTGGATAATTGAATATACTTCGTTCAGGTTTGGGAAAGGCTTACTCAGAAGTATCTATGCCTTAATTCCTTTGAATGAGTCATTTAAGCCCATGAGAAACTTCATTACCCAATCTCTCTGTTGGTTGGCTACCACAACTCTCAGACCCCCACAGGTGCAATTTGGAATGGATTCGTAATTCATCAGTTCATCAAGAAGAGTTTTCAGTTTTGAGAAGTACATACTTACACTGTCTTCAATTTGCATCAAAGCTGCAATACCATGCTTTACCTCATAGATTCTGGGAGCATTTTGTTGTGCTAATCGCTACTCAAGTTCCAACCACAATTGGTGTCCCGTCTCTACATATAAGGTACTGGCCTTGATGTCAATAGACATGGTGTTCTGTAGCCATGTGATCACAATTTCATTGCACCGGAGCCAATGATCCATTAGAGGGCTATTTGCATCAGCTGGTTCACCGATGAATCCATCAATAAAACCCAACTTATTTTTGATTCGAAGGGCCCTCTTCATCGACCTAGCCCAGGAGTGATAGTTACTTGAGTCAAGCATCCGAGTAACAAGTAAGGCATCAGAATTTTCATTGGCTCCAATGAAGAATGGGCTGTTAGGCTGAGACGGATCAGCCTGTTCAACTATGGTGTTTGGATCTTGGTTTTGGTTATTTTCATTTGAGGATTGGTTTTGATTATCATTAACATTTGAGGATTCATTTTGGGCCATCATGGCTCTGATACCATAAAACAAATAGAAAGCAAACAAGGATAATGAAGAGGAAGAATTTCTATTAATTCTGTGAAAGAAAAAGAAAAGGGGTACAAAGTAAAAATGAATTCTGAAGATATAATCCGGATTCATTCAGCTCCTCTATTTATACAATTAACTGAAGAATCTTGTAACAAATTGTAACTAATTTACATAACAAATTTGAGGCAGAAAACAGAAACCATGTGCACTTCTTCCATGTCATCATCTTCTAGAATTTTCTAATATGGTTAGCTGATTCCATGGAGTTGCTGCCATACGCTAATAATGCTAGCTGTTTCGCGCGTTTTTGCTCGCTAACAATTAAAAGGGGAATCAAACGATTATGTAAGGGACAAATCTCTTGGAACAAAGTCCCAAAAGGGAGCGTTTATTAAATATGAAGATTATAGTTTGGACACGAACAAGATGCCTCCAAGGGACGCAAGCACACAAGTACAAGGGAATTGAAGTAATTAAAAATTAATTTAAAAAAAGTAAGTTACATGTTCTCTATTTTGAGAGTGAATTTTGTCGGGGCTATCTTCATTGTCTTCTTCTTTCTTTTATAACGTTTGGGCAATTTTGATTGTTTAGCAACTGCTTGTAACTACCCATTTCTTTCATCATGGTCGGCTGGCTAATAACTACCGTGTGCAACTCCTATCACTACGCCCTCTTCATAACTGCTTGCCATCAACTTTCTCAAATCGTGGGGCGTAATTATGATGTGCTCAAACCGTCTTAGATCGTGATTTTGGATAACCACAAACTTTAGTCATTTCTGGGACTTTGGGCGACTCAACATTCTTGGGCGACAATTGATCTTCTGCTCTGGGCGATTATAGGGTGTTTCATTCGCTCAATATTTGGGCGTCCTACAGGCTTGGGCGACGTTGTACCTTTGTCTTTTTGGGCTTTCATAATATTTAATGATATTTCTGGTTGGGCTTTTGCCCTGATTTCTCTATATGGGCTTCTTTTTTTGAGCTATTTCCTTTCTTGGACCATTTGATTTGGACTACCTGTTTTGTGTGTCAACAATTATCCCCCAATATGGCGGAATTAATTTTAATTTTCGACATATTCATTTGCATGCCTTCCAGCAACGTTTGAAATTTTCAAGGTTTTTCAATCATCACTTTCTTCTAATTGTCTGAAACAGTGTGACGTTACAGCCCCTCTAAACCCAAACATCGCGCCACTTCGTTGCACCACTAAACCACGTCTTCATACTTCGCGTCTTTTCCCCCTTATTTTACTGTTCATCGTCTTGCTTCTCCTCTACGTTTCTTAAGCAAACTCAGACAAACTCGTATTTTGCGTTCAATGGCGACCTCTCAAACTCGTTCGGATTCCCCTTTTGGTTTCGAAGACTTCCAGAACCTCCTCACCAGGCCGTATGTAAACCCTTCTCGTCTTGCACCGGCCAATCCAGACCGGAATGAGTTTTATCTTGGCCCATTGTTCAAATGATGATGCATCAATGAGAAAGTGGTAGCGGGTCAAGTATTCCCTTACACGGAAAATCTCCATTTTCTGAACTCACTACCGTTAAAGCCCATCCAGGAGCGAGGTATTCGTACTTGGCCTAAAGCTGATTCTTCTTTTCATTTTTGGCATGCACGTCTGGTAAAACATGGTCCCACAAAAGCACTTTTTGATCGTGCACGGATTTCTGATTTGTTGGAGATTATCTTCCATCCTCCAATTTATGACTCAGTACTTTTTCCAATCGCGCTGAGTTTTTGGTCCTCAGAGTATAACACTTTTGTTTTTCCTCTTGGTCCGATATCTATTACCCTGAGGGACGTGGGGCTTTAGTAAACCTTCCACCTTTGGGCGATACCATATTTCCTGGCATCTTGGTCACTAGTGCTGTTCCGAAGTTTGACAAGAAAATTACTGAGTCTTATTCGAGCATGCAAAGCCTTTACACTGCTTCCATTTTTGAACCTAACCATGCTGAGCGTGTAGCTTTTCTCCACGTTTGGCTGTGTAAATATGTCCTCTGCGTCCCTAGTCTGAAGCCTTCTACGAGTTATTTGCCCATATCACACGAACTAGCACGTGGTCGACCCTTGAATTTATGTTCATTCCTTTTGGCCGCCCTTTATAGAGGCATGGCCTCCCTTCAATTTCAATTGAAGAATAATGCTTCCCCTACAGGCAGTGGACCTCTTTGGTTGGCCCAATTATGGTTGAGGGCGTATTTCCTACAACCTGGTGCTGTGCCTTCCCCTCCTAAATCAGTTGCCTGCTATGGGTTGTTTATTCATCAGTTAGACCTTGTAAATATGTCTGCCAGAGAAATTTTCACATTCTTTTATACACTGAATTCCATTCCTTCATTCTTTCCTTTTCCCGTTCATCAAATCCCCATTTTTGTTCGTCCTCCT
The DNA here is from genome assembly GCA_035079005.1 of Fraxinus americana. Taxonomy (NCBI): domain Eukaryota; kingdom Viridiplantae; phylum Streptophyta; class Magnoliopsida; order Lamiales; family Oleaceae; genus Fraxinus; species Fraxinus americana. Next base: position 16,926,940 of record CM068708.1, on the reverse strand, counting down.
TCCACTATGGATGAAGCAACTGCATCTTTGTCTATATGGGTTGAATTTTTGGTTGGGAGGGAGTTATTTCATGATATCATGACAGGAACAAATGCTAAGGCTGGTGTTGAGATATATGCTCCTCATTTCTTTGCCCGTCAGCTTGGTTTCGGCCAAACTTGGCATGTTACTCCAAAAATATCACAGAGCGTTTTCACCTTATTAGTAAGGCTGAGATTGGAGCTATTAATGCTCGCAATAAACGCTTGGTTGAAGGTTTTTCTTTTGTTCCTTTTAATCCTACTGCTGTCACGCATCCTCTTTTTGACCAACTGTGGCCATCTGTGAAGCGTAGGCTCTTTTCAGTCAACGCTAATCGTGCTTTTCATTCATTGGATCTTTCAGAGACTCTCCCTTCTTCCCCTATCCTTGCTACTCCTCTGTCCATCAAGGGCCCTTCCAAATCACCATCAGCTTCCCACAAACGTTCAAATCTTCCTTCTGCTTCCTCGACTACCCAGGTTGTTGCTACCAAAGGTGCTTCTACCCGAAAATGGCCAACTGCAGCTTTTCCGATCTTGCATGATAACACTGGTGATGATGGTGATGATGATGTTGATGTCCCCCTCATTCACAAAAGAAAGGTAATGACTTTGTTTAAACATGACCTATTAATCTTTATGGACTGATGCTTCATTTGACTATTCCATTTGATGGTTCCAGAAAAGTTCATCTTCTCGTTTAGAAGCTTTAGTCACAGACTCTCCAGCTCCAGCTCCTGCTGTTACAATTGTTTCGACAGGGTCATCTGATGAAGGGATTCCTCCCACAGAACGACCTCAAGTGTCAGAAACTTCATCACAATCCCTTGAAGCATCGCAGACTTCTCAGGACGTTCATCCCCCAATTTCTGTGCCAACAGGTTGGCTGTTTCTTGACACTTTCGCTCTATTTGTTGATTCAGCAGTCTCTGACCTATTTTCCTCTGTGTGTATTAGGTGTTCCCGCAGACTTGCCCATCGCAGCAAGTTTGTCTTATTTAGAGAAAGGGAAGTCTTCGCGAATGATAGGGCCAATTGATGATGATCCGAGACGCCCGAAAGTTGCTGATGAGATATCTCATGTTTCTCCTTCACTCTTTTGGCTTTGCTTGATTGATCTGTTGTAGTGACAATTTAACATTGGCATTCTCTTTCAGTGCACTAGTACCGTTGTGCGCTCCATTCAAGATTTGCTTTCCTCTTGGGAACAATTGGAAACATCATGCATTTCTTCCAGTCATCATTCACGCTCCTCTGAGGCAAACATGGAGGTTCTTAGACAATCAATGCTTGAGTATGTTGCCTTCATGGACATGGATGTTTGCATGGCCAGTGCTGCTGCTCAGAAGGATAAATTTGATCTCTTGAGCACAAAGTTGGTACAAGCACTTGCGCTTCCGTCACTCAATGTTTCCCCTAAATTCAAGGCGACTTTGAGGGCCATTCATTCTGAAGTCCTTTGTCTGTTGGCGAGATGTGCCGAATTGAAGGCCAAAAGTGCTCAGTATCTTCGTGCTTCTTCTGAAAAAGAATCTTTGCACCAGAAGATCAACAAAGCTAAAACTGAATTGAATGAACTCTCTTCTGAAATTAAGGTCGAAGATTCTTTAATGATGACTTTGGCTGCAGAGATGAAGGAGTTTCAAGCAAAGATGGATGATTGCAAGGCCAGGATGGCTGCAAAAAAGCGTAACACTTCCCAAAGGGTAGAACGGACCAAATCATTAGTTGAGCGTTACCAGGAGCTGAAAGTGGATGAAGAGGTGGTGACCGATATAGATACTGCTTCTCAAAGGCAAGATGATGATTGGGCGAAGTTTAGGGAACATATGCGATCTGTTTGGGGTGAATTGTAATTGAGACATTTTTATGTCATTCTCTTTGTAAATTCGTGAACTATTCATCATAGTCACTTTTAACTGTTAGAGCAGTTTTCGCCTTTAATGAACAATTGTTTTGCATGTTTGAATAGTAATTGACGTTCATCTTTTAATCGTCAACCCCCCAAGCACTTAATTACATGCTAATTGTATACTCGAATATTGATTGACGTTACTCTTTTAAATCGTCAACCCCCAAGCACTTAATTTTATGCTAAGATTCATGCATATCAATTTCCCCACCCTTCAGATTTTTGGGCCATTTAATGTATGTGGCATTTCGTATCCTGACTCTTCATATTCATTTCCTTATAAATACGTTTGTGCCTTCAACACTTATCACTCACATTCGTAATCCTTTTCCAAGAATCATCCTACTGCCATTGTCCAATATCTCGACACTCTCTCCAGTTTCAACTTTCCGTAAAAATGGATCAGTTGATCCATCCAGTGTGTTGTCCGTCTTGACACATTTGTTGGTATGGGAGATATAGGAAAAGTTTCTTGGCCGGCTGCAAAATTTTTCCCATCTATCGATGGAGGGAAGGAACGTTTCTGGGCCCTTTGCTCGCCATTGCACCAATGCTTTTGGGGATGTGGCTGGTCCCAGTCCACAATTTTCACCGTTGCTGCCAAAGGCCTACAATTGTTTATCCTCAATTGTAACTTATAGGAGATTTCAAATTCTCGCTCATAGGAAGTTTTGCACTTTTCATATTCTGTTGATGTAACCAATATTTGCTTAATAAAAAGTTTTATTTAGACGTATTTCGTCCTTTATTTTATTTGGTTATCATCGCTCATTAAAACTTTCATTTTTAAGTTTGTAGTTGTTCGTCTTCCCATAAGGAAGGAACATATTTCTTCAAGTATTTGCCATTGATGAACCTCACGTGATTAGTACCATCTAGATCCTCTAAATGATAGGTTTCGTTAGGCAAAACACTTTTCACTTTGTATGGTCCTTCCCAATTTGGTGACCATTTACCGTACTTTGGATCTTTACTATCCAAAGAGAGTATTATCTTCCAAACTAAATCGCCCAAACTGAAGGACTTGGCTATGACCTTTTGTTGTAAAACTTAGCCATTTTTTGTTTCTGGACTTGCAATCTATCCAGAACATCCAACCTTAATTCGTCCAATTCCAACAAATTTTGGACGAGCAACTCTGCGCGTTCGTTGTCGCCTAGGTCGTTTTGTGAATGTACTTTCATTGACTGCACGTTGATTTCCACAGGTAACTGGTAACACTGTGTCTTGCCCGTATGTCAGTTGAAAATGGGTAACTTTAGTGCTTGTGCGTGGCGACGTTCTATAGGCCCACAGAGCTTGACTCAAACACTTGTGCCAATCTCTGGCGTTTTCACTTATCATCTTTCTTACGATATTCTTCAGGATCTTGTTAGATGACTCGGCCGACCGTTGGATTGATCGTAATAAGGCGTGGAATTTACCAATTTGACCCAAAATTCGCTCAAAAATTCCTTCACTTGATCCCCATTCAAGGAAGTTCCATGATCTACCATCAAGGTTTGTGGGATTCCAAACCTATAGATGATATGGTCGCGAATGAATTCTATAACACTTTTTTGAGATATCTCTTTTAGAGGTATGGCCTCTACCCACTTAGTGAAGAAATCTGTTGCCACTATAATGAATGTATGTTGTTTGGACGATGGTGGATAAATCTTTCCTATTAAGTCTATCGCCCAGCCTCTAAATGGCCATGGTTTAATGATAGGTACCATTTCTCTAACCGGTGCTCTCTGAATTGGCCCATGCTGTTGACATGCCGACAACTTTTCGCATATTGGACACACATTTATCCTATTTTAGGCCAAAAATATCAATTCCTTTGACCAGTTTGGTGGGCTCCACGAAAACCTGGCTTCTTGTAAACTTACACACTTTAACAACACCCCATCTGGGCGTTTTTTAAGTAATTCACCTTCAATTAATGTATAATTCAACAATCGTAGCTTTATCTTTCTATTGTTCTTTTCACTTGGTTTTTCCAAGAACTCTTTTATCTCTACCCTCAAATCCATTGCGTCTCCTTCTTGTATACAATGCATTCCAATCTTATTTTCCCTCCTTTGTATAACAGGCAAAATTGTTCCATATTCACAAGTGTGCTCCATATCTAAGACTTTTAAGTAACCTGAGGCCATTTGGGCCAGTTCGTTTGCTATGTCGTTGTACATTCTGTTGACATATTGGAGTTCTACTTGGCCAAACTCTTCTAGTAATTCTTGGGCGACTTCATACTGGCTTATAACAGATTCACTCTGACATTTAAAATCGCCAGTGAGTTGGTAAATCACCAACTGGGAATCGCCTCTAATAATCACGTTTTTTACTTCCATTTCAATTAATAACTCTAGGCCGACAATCAATGCCTCATATTCGGCCTGGTTATTGGTACACATTCTATCCAATGTGAAGGCGAACTTATAACAAATTCCTAGAGGATTTATCAAAACTATTTCTACTCCTGCACCTTTGGAAGTTTTTGATCCATCAAAATATAGGATCCATGGTTTGAACTCGAATGAGTCTATTTCCAATTTAATTTCTTCAGGCATATCAATGCACGGGTGATCGGCCAAGAAATTAGCCAATGTTTGATTTTTTACCGCCTTTTGTGGTATATATTGTATTTCAAACTCGGACAATGTCAAAGTCCAAAGGCCTATCCTTTGGTGTAAAATAGGGCGAGAAAACATGTACTTCACTAAATTAACTTTAGAAATCAGATAAACTGTTACAGGCCGTAAATAGGCCCTTAACTTAGTACATGAGAAATACAAAGCGAGACATAGTTTCTCGATAGCAAAATAATTACATTCGCATTTCGTCAAACGTCTACTTAAATAGTATATTGCCATTTCTTCACCAAACTGGTCTTCCTGCGCGACTATTCCAGCTATCGATTCTTGTTCAGCCGATATATACACCTTCATTGGCCGTCCTTGGATAGGTGACACCAACACTGACGGATTTGCTAAATACGTCTTTAGGCTATCAAAGACCTTTTGATATTCTTCTTTCCAGATGAGTTCGTCCTGATTTTTCAATTTTAGGAGAGGCGAAAAAGCTTTTGTTCGCCCTGCACAGTTAGAGATAAATCGCCTTAAGAAATTTACTTGACCTAGAAATCTTTACAATTCTTTTTTGTTACTAGGCGGTTCGGCCTCTAAAATGACCTTTGCTTTATTCTTATCGAGTTCGATTCCTCTTTGGTGTACTAGAAAGCCAAGGAAATTACTGGCATTAACACCAAACGCACACTTCAAATGATTCAATTTCAGCTTATATTGTCTCATTCGTTCAAATGAGCGTTTCAGTTGTTCGAAATGATCTTCCTTTTTAACAGATTTAACTACGATGTCATCTACATACACTTCAACAAACTTGTCTATCATATCATGAAAGATTAGATTCATTGCTCTTTGATAAGTCGCCCCCGCATTTTTTAGGCCGAAAGGCATAACTACCCATTCGTAACATCCTAAGCCCCCTGGGCATCTAAATGCAGTTTTGTGTATGTCTTCTTCAGCTATATATATTTGGTTATACCCTGAATACCCATCCATAAAAGAATACATGACATGTCCGGCAGTGGAATCAACCAAGGAATCTACCGTGGGCATTGGATACTCATCTTTAGGTGTCGCTAAATTCAGATTTCTAAAGTCTACACACACCCTCATTTTACCAATCTTTTTTAACACTGGCACGATATTAGATAACCATTCAACATATCTAGCTGTCCTGATGAAACCTGCTTTTAGTAATTGCTCAATTTCTTTCTTAATTTCAAGCAACACGTTAGGAGCAAAACGTCTAGGAGGCTGTTTATGGGGCTTAAAGTTTGGTTTAGTTGGCAATCTATGTTCCACTAAATTTTTATCTAAACCAGGCATATGTTCATACTCCCAAGCAAAACAGTCTTTATACTCTTTTAATAAAGCGATTAATGCTGTACTAACCTTTTGACTAAGTATCTGGCTAATAAATGTTGGGCGATCCTCTCCCACACCGCCAATGTTTACTTTGATCAACGGGTCTTGTGTTTGAGCGTTTCCAGGTTTGTGGATCCTCATTACTTCATCGTCCATGTCCCTTACAGCTACTTCTTCTTTTAGGCAATCTACCTTATTAACTTCCTGATCAATGCTTTGTTCCAATTTGAATACTGTCAATTTATCTCCCAGCGTTTTCAATGCTACCTCTTTTTTTATTTTCTCCTGACATTCTTTATTGAAAGCCACTAATCTGGCTTTAAAGGCTTGGATCTCGGCCACATGCTCTTTTGGTTGCCAAGTCATTAATATTCTCTGAGCGTTCTTTTGCCAATAACTGACTCTTCTAGGGCCACTATGTTTGGCCTCATTTGACTGAACATTTCAGCGAGTGCTTCTACCGAAAATGATTCTTCACTTGTGCGACGACTTGAGTTTCTTCTCCATCTTGGATTATCCTAACAGGTCCGTAGTTCCCTTCATACATGAACCTTTCTACCGAGTTAGTTTCTGCAACAAAAGGCATATGATCTACCTGTGCCACCTCTGCCTTACCTTGGTCATTCCAAAAAACCAAGCATTGATGGAGCGATGATGGTATACAGCGACTTCCATGAATCCAATCTCGCCCTAACAGTATATTGTAACTGGTAGGACCATCAATGACAAAGAAGACAGTCGTTCTAGTAGTCGTACCCACAGTTATATCTAGTGGCATTACTCCCTTGGCTGAAGTGGCTCTCCCATTGAAGCTCGTGAGAATGACTTCTGTTGGGATCATGTCATCCTCTGTTTTTGCGAACTTCCTCATCATCCTTAGTGGGATAGTGTTTATGGCAGCCCCATTGTCAATAAACACCTTCACCACATGTAAGCCATTGACTAAGGCCTTCACATAAAGTGGCCTTAAATGCTTGGTCAATTTCATAGTGGATTTTTTGAAGACAACTTTTTCTGCTGTATCGATTTCTACTTCCTGTTTGTCTCCTGTCGACTTATCCCTTTGTGATAAATCAACTTGCAATACTTCGGGCTGAATATCCGTCTGTGGGGCATCATCTCTATCTTTTAGTATTTCTCCAGTAGCTATCCAACCTGTTGGGGGAGGCAGTATCCTTGGAGGAGATCCGTATTTCTCAGAACAAGGTACCATTTTCTTCCTTTTGGGTGCCCCATATAGTACGTAGAAATCGAAAGAATGCCCAGATGATTCTCCCAACAAATCTACTTCACGAACTCCTTCCCGATGCAATTGTTTCAGCAAGGTATTACGCGATACTCCTCTCTTTCTCCTTTCTTATTCAAGATCGATCTCTTCCTCAATATCAGTCATGCCATCATCCTCTTCGCCTTGTACTTCTTGGGACGTCTGACCACCTTCGCATTCCAACATACACGCTTCTTCTTCATCTCCTCCTTCTCCCTCCTTATTCTTGAATTCGTTGGCCAACAAATAATTATTAGCCATGACGGGAGGTAAGGTGCCGAACTGGATAGTAAGAGGTGGTTCCGTATTGTCTTCTTCTCTTTTGCTTCGATTAAACTTCGACCTCCTATAAGAACTTTCTGGCATTTCTTTCATTGATTCTCCAGTGCCAGTCTCTTCACTATCTTCGAGAGCATTTTGATTAACCATTTCCAGTATTCTTGGTGCTTTAGGACGTGGCTTTTCTGGTTGCTGACTCATAGTTCGTCCATAATTCCGTTGAAATCGTCTTTGCTGAGTCCTGGTCATTTCATTAAAAGGCACAACACGTCTTGCGTTATACTAATATGAGTGCCACACATTAGGTTGGCGAGGCTGTGGTCTGAACGATTTCTCATACCGTGTTGGCCTGAACTGCCTTTCCAAAGGCAGCCCCTTATAAAACGATGTGCCCTGCCTTCTGTTTAGAGCAAACTCAGGGCGATGGTGATTTTGCCGTACTTCTGGTTTTTCGGTATTTGCTCTCATTTCACCTTTACATCTGGCACAAGACTTCTTCATTCTTCATAGGTTCTTTTCCCCTGATACGTTCGAACACACTGGCATGTTTCTCAGGGTCTTCCTCATCATCGATGACCAACTTAAACCTTGGTAATCTATTTGTAACATTGGTCGTCACTATATTCACCTCAAGTGGTTGTGGGAAAGGATTTTCATCCATGATATTATTGATTCGTCCTGACTCGATAGCGTCCTGTAAAATATGATGGAAAACCAAGCAATAATTAGTCATATGTGACCATGCATTATGCCATTTACAATATTTTTTACCCTTAATCTGCTCAGGGCTTGGCAACTTATGTTTATCGTTAAGTTTTATCTGCTTATCCTTATATAATTTATCGAATATAAGGTCAGCTTTAGTCACATCGAACGAGAACGTTCAGCTCTTTTTGTTTTCTCCTTTTACAGGTTCATCTCTGGCTACATCCCTAGGCTTAGCCATTATGGGACAAGTATATGCATCCTCTTTGATCAATTCGGCCAAACATATTTCAGTTTGATCATAAAATTCATCGTTTACAGCATGAACGCCAAAGTGTGGGTCTTTATAATAAGTTCCTTTGCTAGAATTTTTTACTTGCTCTTCTTCTCTTATCAAACGTTCGCGCTAAGTTGGAACAGGTCAGGGAATTCCCTATCCTGGAACTTCTTCTTTAAATCAAAACTTAAACAGTTTGAGCGATTTTGACAAATTCTTTTTCAGGTAGGGGTGCAAAGCATTTACTCCTAGCTGTTTTGAACCTTTGAAGGAAACCTTCTGCCCATTCGTTTGGCATTTGACGTAAGTTTGCCAAATCGGCCAGTGTGACTTCAGATTCTGTTTTATAAAATTGAGCATGGAATAATTGTTCCATTTGTTGCCATGTCTGAACGGAATTCGCTGGCAAGTTAATGAACCACAAAAAGGCTACTCCTGTTAATGAACTAGGGAATAGTCTCGTTTTCTGGTAGTCGGTCACCTCACCACTCTGTAATGTGAATCGTCCTATATGTTCCAGAGTAGATACTTCTCCTAAACCAGTGAACAATGAGAATTCGGGCACTTTATACCCTCTAGGCCATGGGTACGCTTGATCTACCTAATCAGGATATGGTTTAGTGTAAGTCGGCCTAATAACAGGACGTACCCCAACAGCCATTTGATCTTGTACTATTTCTGCAATTTGATTCCTTAGTAAAGCATTTGGATTATATGGGACTCCTATGGGTTGATTCACTTGTTGGTTTATTTGAGGCGGCCTGATATTTGGTCCTTGATTGGCAGGGAAAGCACCATTGTTCAGACCATTATATCCATTATGTTGAGTATTTATTCCCTCATTAACACGAGGTAAATTATGTCCACCATTCAGGACATTATCCCTTATATTTGGATTACCCCCCAGGTTGGTAGTCACGTTATCGCCATTCAAATTTGGCGCTCCATTAACCCCTTGATTTGAGGTGGAAGGGCCGAAAAATGTTTCTAGACCTGGACCTGGGTTCAAACCAGAGGAATTGTGTGGTGAAGCATGTCCCACAATCGCCCTAGTCTAGAAATGACTTCCTACGGTTGGTTGACATAATTGGCCTACTAATTTGCTCATGAGATCATTTAACGCACTTAATTGTTTGGCCATGTTATCATAGTGAACATTTTCACTCTGGGTAAATTTTTCCATATTATGGACGTTTCGTAAATTTACCCTGTTCAATGATGTCTTGTGTGAGTTCTCCAAGCAATGCACGCATGATTCGAGGACTCAACTCTGTCATTGGCTCATAACGACTGTGACTGCTTGGAGTGTGTCCTTCCGTCTGAGAAGAATGTTGCTACTCCTCATATCGCTCGATCACAGATTGGACTACTCCGTGACTTGCTGGTGCTTTATCCGAACTTTTATGAGACATAATGTTTTCCTTTTGCATCTTCAAACACCAAGGGTCCCACTAGGCGTGCCAAATTGTTTCGCGCGTTTTCGCTCGCTAACAATTAAAAAGGGAATCAGACGATTGTGTAAGGGACAAACCTCTTGGAACAAAGTCCCAAAAAGGGGCGTTTATTGAATATGAAGATTACAGTTTGGACACGAACAAGATGCCTACAAGAGGCGCAAGCACACAAGTACAAGGGAATTGAAGTAATTAAAAATTAATCTAAGAAAAGTAAGTTACATGTTCTCTGTTTTGAGAGTGAATTTTGTCGGGGTTATCTTCGTTGTCTTCTTCTTTCTTTTATACGGCTTGAGCAGTTTTGATCGTTTAGCAACTGCTTGTAACTACCCATTTCTTTCATCATGGTCGGCTGGCTAATAACTACCGTGTGCAACTCCTATCACTACACCCTCTTCATAACTGCTTGTCATCAACTTTCTCAAATCGTGGGGCGTAATTATGATGTGCTCAAACCGTCTTAGATCGTGATTTTGGATAACCACAAACTTTAGTCATTTCTGGGACTTTGGGTGACTCAGCATTCTTGGGTGATAATTGATCTTCTGCTCTGGGCGATTATAAGGTGTTTCATTCGCTCAATATCTGGGCGTCCTGCAGGCTTGGGCGACGTTGTACCTTTGTCTTTTTGGGCTTTCATCATATTTAATGATATTTCTGGTTGGGCTTTTGCCCTGATTTCTCTATATGGGCTTCTTCTTTTGAGCCATTTCCTTTCTTGGGCCATTTGATTTAGGCTGCCTGTTTTGTGTGTCAACACTAGCTGATTTTCTTCTTTCATTTTGACATAGAGAGAGAGACTAAGAGAGAGGAAAGTCTCGAATTATGTACTATTGCCACTCCAATGGAGGTGTGTATTAGACCTGAGGTTGCCTATCAGGTGTAGCTTGGCACATGTTGGATTGCATTTGATCTCGGGTTAGTAAATCCCCGTCACAACGAGGCATGCAAACGCAAAAGCAAAAGGAATACCAGCAACTCCATTTGCACCTAACAGATTTCCACCAGTCGACATGCTTTCATGCGCACGAGCAGATTGCACCACTGTAGCTGCAAGGGGCAAGGATGAGCAGTCTGATGAGTCACAGGGGTTCTTAGTATTTGGCCGTTGCATGTCCGCGTTGAAAAACGCATATGCTTCCGGTGAGGTAGCCGCCGTGGGACTCTCGTTGATGAGCCCATGAGCTCGATCCTCGGCTTGGGTAATGGAGAGCAAGGAAAGAATGGTGAAGAGAAGCAGAGTGGCCATTGGGGTTTGCTAACTGAATGCTGATGGAATAGAAGGGTTTTAAGGGTGTTTACATGCCATTTAGTGTTAGCTTGGTTTTATAGGGTGCCAGACTCCAGTGGATTTGCTTGGACTTGAATCTGATTAAATAATGGACCACTTTTTAAAGCAGTTTATCTAATGGTAACTTGGTAATAAGTGGTAGTCAATTCATTTGAGCCACTCAACTTCATTTTATTCGTATCTTTTTACCAGTAGCATAGTTGATGATAAATTTTATTGAACATAATTCATATTTTATTGTCTGTTGATTAGTAAATTTTTTTTTTTTTGAATTTCAAATATTTCTTTAGTTGGTCTGGTTTTTACCATCCAGCTATTCATGAGAGGAAAAGCAATGAATGATAGCTTATTATGAAATTTTGGCCCTACAGTGGCTCAAAGAATTATGTTGTTCTACTTGAGTACCTCAGTTATTAGGGACTTGTGGTGGGGCTCATCAAAATACTGATACATGTACGTAATTTTCTCACTATATCAAGAAAACGATAAATAATGAAGCATGGTGGTGGTGATACAATATTTTCTTTAATCAATTCGTATCCTTTCATTTTCGTTTAAGTCAAGACAGTTAGAGTTGAAGACTTTACTACGAATAAAAGTTCAAATTACTCAGTATTACTCGTAAGGTGTCTTTAAAGCATCGCATCATACCCGAAAAGATTTAAAACAATTCTATCTAATCCTTTTTCGATGTTCCGTGTAATTAGTATCTAGATTTAATTAATTCAAGATGCTTGTCTTCCTTTATTAAATAGTATAAAATTAATACTATATGTAGGGGGTGGTTTAAGCCATATTATTGTTCACCGATATATGAATTAAGAAAAAAAATTCTAAGTCCGTGTTTGATAAGGGACCTTTTTCCATGGAAGTGGGAAAAAGGATTCCATTTTCCAACTTCGAAGCCGTTTGATAGACAATACTTTGCTCAGAATTCATTTTCCACTTGCCAACCTCACTCGCCAACTTTCTTGGTTTTTAAGTAATTTGCTTTCTTTAGTTTTTGGTGGGAATCTGATTTTCCATCTTTTTTTTTTTATTTGCAAGTGGAACAAATTCCAAATCCAATGGTAAAAAAATCTATTCATTTAATTGACAATTTGCATGAAAAATAAAGTCAAACGAACACAAAAAAATTTCAAATTTTTTTTTTTTTTTTTAACTTTTTGGCAATCCAAACAAATTTTAATATAGATTATAAAAAAATTTATCCCAAAAAGTAACAATTTGCATGAAAAATAAAGTCAAATTAACGGATTAGATGAAAAATTATACAAATCAAACACAATTAATTACAATTCCCAATAAAACAATTTTTAGGCAATTCAATTCCCTGAAATTCATTTTCTTTCCACCAATTTTTCACCTTTACAATCAAACGGACCTCAATTGAATTAATTTACTTGCAAGTAAATAAGAGCTAAGAATTTCAATTATAAAAAATAAATACATAATCACTTGAAAAAAAAATCATTTTTAAATGAAAAACTCATGTATAAATAAAAAAAATTAAATATAAGTAAAAAAAAATTGTATATAGGTGAAAATATACGTATGAATAAAAAAAATTCATTTATAAGTACCAAATTTGTGTATTAGTAAAATTTAAATTATAATTTATAAAATGCTTATATAAGTAAAAAAAAACTCACTTATAAGTTAAAAAAAATAACTGTATAACTAAAATATTTACTTATAAGTAAAAATCATTTATAAGAAAAAATAATAATTTTATGTAAAAAGGTTGCCTATAATTAAAAAATATTACTTATAACTAAAAAATTCAGATAAACAAATTACTTAATAACTAAAAAGTTATTTATAAGAAAAAGTCACTTACAAGACAAATTCACATACATGTAAAAATTGCTCATAAGTAAAAAGTATTATTTATAACTAAAAAAATTAGTTGTGCGAAAAAGTTTACTTTATAATTAAAAATTACTTATAAATAAAAAGTTAGTCATAAGAAAAAATCACTTGTAAGTTTAAAAAGTCTCTTATACTTTTAAAAAAAAAATTTGCTATATGAAAAATCACTTACAAGTATATAAAATTTACATATAAGTAAAAAAACTCATTTACAAAAATACATATAAGATAAAAAAGTACTTATAAGTAAAAATATGCACATATAAGTAAAAAATCACTTATAAGTTAAAAAAATTCTCTTATATGTAAACGCTTTACTCGTGCGTAAAAAAAATCACTTAAGAGTTAAAATAATAATAATAATAATAATAATAATAATAATAATAATAATAATAATAATAATAATAATAATACTAGTAGTAGTAGTAGTAGTAGACGACTAGTGGTAGAGGTTAAAAAAAACAAATGCAACCTAGTTTTAAAAAGGGGAAAATTACACAAAATCCTACTTTTCAAAATTAATATTCAAAAATTACGTAGGAAGTTTCATTTTTTTAAAATCAGATATTCATTTAATTATTATAAATTAATAACAATATAAACTAATTTATATACACACCCCTACACTATCTACCCACATCCAAACCCTAAAATCAATTTTTCTCTCGTCTCCTCTCTTGTCTCTCTACTCCAACTACCGCCGCCACCACGGTCATCGACGCTTCTTCCCCCTCTCTCTCTCTCTCTCTCGTCTTCACTCTCCCTTTCGTCTCTTTATCCCCATATCTATCCCATTCTCTCTCTCTCTCCCGATCTCTAATGCCAACCAACTGATTCCGACGTCTACAACCCAAGTCACCCTTCCCCATTCCATCATCTCACAACAACGTAGTTACAGTGTCGTCGCTCGTGGCTGCCTATGGCAAAAAAAAAACAAATTTGAGCAGCACATTCGCGATTCTTCCTTTGACGATGTCGTTCCATGAAAACCATCAACTAGGTGAGACGAGTTGGCCAATTGGTGAACGCGACCCCTTGCGGCTTAATCGTCGGGACGATCACATCTGAGCCGCTACGCCTGGTCTCGAGACGTGGTGTTGGTTGTTTTTCTAGGTTGCTGTGTTCAATGTTGGTTGTTTTTTTTCCTCTTTTATATCTGTTTCTGGTTGGTATGGTGATAGTAATGGTTTGGGGATGTTACGCACGGTGGTTGGGTTGTTTCTGTGGGTGTCGTAATATTGGAAGAAATCCCCAATTTTAGCAGGAGGTGGTTGATTGGAGTTGCAGGTGGAGGTGGAGGTGGTGGTTGTGTGTTTCTGTTGTCGACGGTGGTGGTACGTTTCTGTCGTGTTGGCGTTGTGTTGGTGGTGGCGGTGGTGGGACAACATCTGTGACCAATTATTTAGTTAGTGAACAAGTATTGGTAGTAGATCGGGATTGGGGTGTTTGGTGTATGTGACCAACTATTTGGTTTATTATGACTAACTATTAAACTGTGACCTTAAAATTCGATAATTTGTGACTAAAAAATAAATTGTCACCAACAAATGTGAAAATATGTTATCGATAAATAAATGGGTTATTGGCGCAAAACGTCTCTACATTTGCATGGTCTTGTGCAAAACGTCCATACCTTTCATTTTTTAGCGCAGAACGTCCCTACCTTTCAAATTTTTTGCGCCGAACATCCTTTTCGTCTCTTTTTGACCATTTTACCCTTATATTAAAATAAAACAAACACAAAAGAAAATAAAAATAAAGAATAAATTGTAACTATAGCCCAAACTTTTTAAAAAGTACAAATACCCCACAAAATTTCACATTCTTCCCAAACCTCACCCTTGCCCCAACTCTGCTTGCTGGCTCTCTCCACCTCCACCTCCAACCTCCACCTCCACCTCCTCCTTTTTCCATACCTTTCTGAAACCTGAAAAAGGAATTCTGGCCACCCAAATTAAGAACATTTCACCCCTAATTGAACAAAACAATTAAACCAAAACCACTGTCCATTGAAAATTCAGTCAATTTATCAATCACACACACAAAAGCCACACACTTTTTCTACTTCTTCTTCCTTGTATGCGGATTCAGTCATCCATAGTGTTTTAAACATGCTTGCACACACACACACACAGAAGAAGAGAAAAATCAATCTTTCTTTGTCCCATAAATTAAACACAGCCCCATCTAGAAATCTTGATTTTGTACATGTTTACAAGCCGATTGGGCATTCTGGGGCTCAGGGAACAGCTCCCAAGTCATCGACTTGGTCGGGATTTGATGATTTCGACAGGCCGATTGGGCATTCTTCTCCTTCGGGGAAGGGGCGGTGAAAACTGAGGACATGGGAGGATGTACTTGCTTCATCTTTCTCGAAACCCATCTGTAAAAATCAACAATTTTTGATGAATTGAAATCGAGAAGATGAGATTTTTATTTGGTTAGATTTACAATTTGTTGAAGATCGAAATTAATTTGAATGATTTTTTTCTTATTTCTGTATTTGAATGAATTCGAAGAATTGGGAGGGGAAGATTATTGGTATAGTGCTGCTGTGGTTTGAAATGATTATCAACAATGGCAAGTTGAAGGAAATATTCATGAAAGCCGAAGAAAAAGGACTTCCAGAGCTTATTTTTCTTTTAATTGGTATTGTCCATGGAATTCTAACTGGGGGAAAGAATAAGAGGGTTGAGGTTTTTCTACTGCCCAGATGTCTCTCACCCCATTACGAGCTTTCAGGGAATAGGCGGCGGCGGCGACAGACGTAGAGGAGGCGGAGGAAGATGAGAAGAGGAAGAGGGAGAGGGAGAAGGATTTTTTGTTATTTTTAATTTTTTTCATAAAATTTGGACTCACTTGCATTTTTTAAAAAAATTTAGGAGTAAGATTGTAATTTATTTTTTATTTTTCCTTTCTTTTCCTTTTTGTTTTATTTATATAGGAGGGCAAAATGGTCAAAAAGAGACGAAAAGGACGTTTTGCACCAAAAATGTGAAAGGTAGGGACGTTCTGCGCTAACAAACGAAAGGTAGGGACGTTTTGCACAAGACCATGCAAAGGTAGGGACGTTTTGCGCTAATAACCTATAAATAAATTGTGACCTATATTTTTTTGATTTGTGACCAATGGAATAAATTGTGACGTATAAAATTTTTGATTTATGACCTTAAAATAATCTGTGACAAATTAATTTAATAATATGTGACCAATAAATAAATTGTGACCAATAATTATGTACACGTGACTATTAATTGTATAGTTGTGAATTTATTAATTTAAATAATTATTATTTTTAATTAATTAACTAAATACATGAGTTTTGCATTTTTTAAACTTAATACCTCATTTTTGTAATTGTGAAACTTAATGTCTGATTTGTGAACTCTTCTCATTAAAAAAACCTAGCCCTTTCCTAACTCAAATCCAATCAATGACTTGCCCACCCACTCAACCCAAAGGTGCAAACCTCCTTTCTGATTCCTCTACTTCGTTCAACTTGGAACCTAGAAACCTAAACCTATTCATCTTTCAAATTCTAATCGGACATGGGTCAATTCTCCTAGGTTCAAACCCCACAACTCCGGATTCCGAGTTCAACATTGTCGACCAAACTTGATTGCACATCTCTCGTTATTCGAATTTCACATTCAACATTACGCGACTTTTGAGATACACTCACTTAGTAGGTACTAATTTATTTATTTTTAATTTTTATTGATAATAATTTTATTCAAATGATTTTTTTTTTGTTTGTCATTGTCTTGCCCTCATATAATTTTTAATTGTCGAATTGTTATTGCCTTTATTATTATTCTTATTATTGGACCGTTGTTGCCTTGTCAACTTATTTTTGAATAACGTGTGTTGTTGTTGCCTTACACTCTTGATGTCCCCTTTTACTACTGGACAAGAACGAGTTGTTTTAGAACTATATTACACAGAATTAGACCTAAAATGCGATGGTTATATCAGAAATATCGACGGATCGCCATCCAGAGAGGGAAACTCTATTTCTTGAGAGACTTTTGTTGCTTTATATTTCTATTATTTTATCGTTGTTGCTTTGTCTCTTTTTTTGTGGTTTTCAGAATTTATAAATTGAAGGTCAACATTCTCTTAAGAGAGGAAAGACTTTGTTTTCATTTTTAAAAAGATACGTTCAATATAGCGAAAGTACGCTTCATAATGGATTGATCAAATAACAGCATTGAATTCTTACCATTCAATATCCTCCAATTTCATCTCTAGAAACATCCATTCGTAATATTTTCTTATTTTTTAATAATATAAATTATTGTCATAATTTTTTAACACGAAGGATTAAAAAACAACATATTACAAGCAGAGGGAAAAAATAAACAATTATTTCTCCCAAGTTCATTGCAAAATGAAAAAAAAAAAAAAAACACGCACAGTTACATCGTTAGTAGAGGAGAAACCGAAATAGAGATGATAGCGGGACGGGTTCCCCCAGGCGGAGCGTGGGCCTGCCCTGTTTCCTGCCTTTTTTTTTCAAAAATTTTCAATTAAAATACAAATTCAAAATTTTAAAACCCAAAGCAAATAATACTCAAATTAACTACATCAATATCCAAAACAAACACTCAAAACAAACAATGTCCAAAACAATTTTTTTTAGTTTTTCACGGGGTGGGGCATTTCCACCCCAAGACCCAAGATGGGGCGCGATCCCCGCCCCGCTAACCCGTCGGGGCGCGGGCTTTTTTTCGTCCCATTCGGAGCGGGGCCCCGCCAGGGCAGATTTTTTTTGCCATCACTAAACCGAAATTACTTGGGAATAACAAGAGAGGATAAAATTTGATTAGCACGTAAATAAATGTTAAGGCCAATTAAATAATTATTAACGAATTTTAGTGATTAAATTATTTAATTAGTATGTACATATTAAATACATATTCATCTAATTGGCAAAATTATAACAAACATTTATCGAAATTGAAAAAGAGTCTCTTCTTAAAAAAAATTGTAAAAGATTCCATTCAATTTCTTTATCTTGATTTTTTGAATCGAGAAATTCATTAAATGCAATATTAGTTTATAACTAATAATATTTAATTAAGTATTCTTTAAATAACGTTAGATTGAAAATTTTGATCCATCATTGGATTGACCGACTGATTATTGGACAATCCGTGCATCCCTCCCTAAAACACTAGAGATTAAATTAGACTAGAGATAATTATTTTTTTTCCTAATTTTATTAATATATATCTTAGTAACGAATAGAATCATTTGCCTCGTAAGTGATTAATATCTAAATTTTAATTTAAGTTAAAGTCAACGATTAATTTTAATCACATATTTTATGAAATTCACAACTTTTTAACCACACATTTCAATAACTTTTATCAAGATTTATTAAAAATTTAATTTTAATCTTCACCGAACATATATTTAATCAAGTTCTTATTCTATCACTGTCATTTGCATTCTTATTTGTTGACGAAACTTTTATAATGCTATAATTCTTTCATCAATTAATTTTAGAAACATAAAATAAATTTTGAAGATTTTCTTTTTTTTTTTTTAATTTAAACGCCTATTTAAATACTTTTGTGCAAATTTTTTATTTTTTATATTAATTTATTTTACTTGATGACATAAAAACCAAATGTATACTACTAATTAGAAAATAAACTGTTAATGACTAATTTTATTTTACTACACTCATTTCACATTGTTACATATTTTTCCATATGTCAAGTGACAATTCACAACAAGATTCTTAATAACGGACAAAATATTATTGTTAAATGTTATTTTTCACTACCACAGATATTATTTATTGTCGTCGTTAAAACTTTCTACAACAAAACGATGTTCACCGTGGATATATTGGCACCATACATGGGCGGATCCAGCACCTGGCCAGCCGTCGCGGCCGCCCGTGTTGGATCTGCCGAGAGCTTCACCAAACAGCCGCTGACTCGCCGTCCGTCGAGAAGAATGAAATAAAGAAGAGGCTGTCATTTTTTCCCCTTATTGTTTGGGCCTTTCTTATAAAAAATAAGGCCCAATGAAATGAAGAATGAGCGCAAACCATGGCCACGGGTTTCACTTTTGCCCCTAAAATTACGAGTCCATTAGTCACCCACAACAAAACCAAATCCAATTTTTGGTCTGGCATAGGATTGAGACGAGAGACGACATGGGTGATGCGGTTGTGATTGTGAGCCGTGACGGCGACGCTGTCGATTGACGAGACCATTGGACGGTGGTGGAGGTAGACTCCTGGACTGGACAATGGTGAGTGGTGGACGCAGTTATGCAGGAAGCGTCACGCCAACCTAGCAGTGGCTGGAGCCTGGAGCTTCGTCTGCTCCTTTGCAGTCTTCCTCACGACAAAATGTATTTGCTCAAAAATCTCGCTCCTTGAAAATTTGAAATCAATATTGCTAGTTGGCTAATTGCTATGAATCTTATCTTACTGGCTGCCGGCTGCCCATGTGCTATGGCATATTGTTTTTCAATTTTTTTTTAATTTTTTTTTTATTTTTGTGAATTTGTGATTTATGAATTATGAGAAATGAGAATTTATGTAATATTATTATTTGAAACTATGAGTTATGACTTATAATTTTGATTTGTGATTTGATAATTTAGGTTTTTAGGAAACTTAGGAATTGTGATTTGGGAATTTGGTCAATGGTCAATGGTCATCGGTCACCATTCACCGGTCAACAGTCAATGGTCTCCGCCCTAGCTAAACAAAAATGCTGGATTCGCCCCTGTCGATATATGATGATTAATTGGTTTCCCAGTAAGATATGATTATTTTGATGTTAAAACTTTATAAATGCAACTTAATTTTATAGTAAAACATAAAAAATTAGTTATTTCTATTTCTTACTAAATCTATAGTGTTTTAAAGAGATGTAGAGATCGTCCCATGGTACGTCATTCAAACTGGTAATCAAATGTTTGAACTTGTTGCATGACGCGTTGTTGCATGACAAATTGTTATTTTGCATGTGCATTTGAATTTTATTTTTAAAAAAATTATAAATTGCTATGTAATTTAGAAATTTATCAATAACTATTTTAACATTACTAATTATAAAATAATCAATTTTAACAAAAAAACCCACAAAGATTTGTCCTTGAAAAGCAAACAATGGTGTCCTTGTTGAATGTTTTAAATGACAAAAAATTTGACACCAAATGCACACTTTTAACAACCATGATATCTTTGTCGCTGAACGGGTTATTGTCTTGAGAAAAATTGGCACCAAATTTTTGTATCCCCGCAAACTTGTTTGCGACAAGCAGACCAAACGCCTTCTTTGACCTCCGGGCATTGTTAAAAAGTTGATCAACTAGGAACGTTGTTTTTTTTGAATATATGTATTTCATCGTTAAAGCAGCCACATTTTGTCATAGATTATAGAAACAAGTAATCGGTTGAGATATACAAGAGATTTATATTATAAAATATATTAATGAAAAATCAAAATTATTTAAAAATTAATGAGATTCAAACAAAACCCTTTTTTTGTGGCAAGAACATAGCAAATGGCCATATTATCGTATGTAAGCGATAGGTTGAACTAGATTGTAGATATAAGGCTCGTTTGATAGTCATGATTTTTCATTTTCCAACTTTTGCACCTGTTTGATAACAAAATTTTCCCCAGAAATTTTTTTTCCACCTCTCCACATTTTCCAGCTTTTGGAGGAAAAGTTGAAATTGATTTTCCAGGTCCTTAAGCCTTTTTTTTGTTTACAATTGAAAAAAATTATAGACACAATAGTAAACAAAATTTTCACTTTTATTGACAGTTTCCATGCAAAACAAAGTCAAACAAATTGTATTAGGTATGGTAATTTTTTTTCAATTTTTTTTTTTTTGGCAATTAGAACAAATTCTAGATCCAATGATAGTAAAAATTATCACTTCAATGGATAATTTCAATAAAAAAAAAGTCAAATGACACCAAACTTTCAACGCTTTTCAGGTGAAAAATTATACCAATCAAATACAATTAATTACAATTCCCAATAAAATAATTTTTAGATAATTCAATTCCCTATAAAATATTTTCTTTCCACCCATTACCTTCACAATCAAACGGACCCTAATAACTGCTCAAATCACAATATTTTAGAGCATTTTCAAGAGACTGAAATGCTCTTTATTTTCAAGAGTTGAACTTTAAAATTAGATTCTAAAAAACTCACTATTTAAATTATTATATATATATATATCTTATTTTCTACAATATTCTTTGTTGGGATAATTAGTTTGATCGTATCACAAAAGTTCGATATGAGCGTTATGAATGTAATAACTACCTATTTGTGTGTGTGTGTGTAAGTCTCTAAAGAACTTAATGTGTCGAAACAAATGATACGTGCCCGAAAATCATGTTCTCAATTAAATTGTAAAGATGATTATATGGATTGAAACAATCCGGACGCATGTGGTATAATCGTCTTATCAAATATTTGTCGAAAGATGGTTATATAAATGACGATATTTGCCCATAAGTTCTCATAAAGAAAATAAATATTAGATTTACAATTGATATAATTTATATTGATAATTTAAATTTAATTGGAACTCCCGAAGAACTTAACAAAATTGTAGATTATTTGAAAAATGAATTTGAGATGAAAGATTTGAGAAAAATCAAATTTGTCTCAGAATACTGATTGAACATTTTACAAAATGATAATTTGTTCATTAATCTACATATACAAAAATCAAAAAATATTTTTATATGGATAATACACATCCATTGACATAATCACCTATAGTTGTTTGATCATTTTATGTGGAAAAAAAAAATCTATTTCGTCCACTTCAAGGTAAAGAAAAAGTTTTTGATCCTGAAATATCATATCTTAGTGCAATTAGATTATTAACTTATCTTACAAATTGTACTCGACCCGACATAATTTTTTCTGTAAATCTCCTTACGAGATATGACTCTACACCAACTCAAAGGCATTGTAATAGTATTAAACATATTTTTCATAAACTAAAGGGTGCTATTGATTTGAGATTATTTTAATCTCAAAAGTCGAGATCTGTTTTAGTGGGATATACAGATACATTTTATCTCTCTAACTCACATAAAGTTAAATCACAAAAGGATATGTGTTTATACGTGGAAAAACAACTATATCACGAAGATATGTTAAACAATTCTCTACAACAACATTCTCAAATCATTTTGAAATGATTACAATCCATGAAGCATGCTGAGATTGTGTATGGTTGATTAATATGACCCATCATATCCAAATATCATGTAGACTAACTTCAACAAAAAATAGTCTAACAATTTTGTATTAAGACAATACTGTTTATGTTGCACAACTCAAAGGATGTTATATTAAAAAGTGATGTGACGAAACATATTTCTTCAAAATTTTATCGTACACATGAGTTTCAGAAAAATGGCGATATCGATATTCAACAAATTCGCTCAAGAGAAAATGTGACCAATTTATTCACAAAAGCAATGTCAACATCTACATTAAAAAAATTAGTTCATGAGATTAAAATGCAACGATTCAAAGACTTTCATTGATCAACATTAAGAGAGTAAATGTACTCTTTTTCTTTCGTTTTGGTTTTATCCAACTGAATTTTCCTAACAAGATTTTAATGATGCATCATTTTTCTTTAATACTCTAAAAATAACTGTACTCTTTTTCTTTCATTAGATTTTTTGTCTCATTGAATTTTTATCAAAGAAAATTTTAATGAGACAAATATTTTGTAATTTGTCATTTAAGGGGGAGTGTTGTAAATTGTAAATTTATTAGTGAATGACGATTATACCTCTGGAACCCTAGAAATTATTACCATTATATTTATAATTATTCCCTATAGAGATGAAGCTTTGATTTTCAATAAAATACACCCAAGTTTATTGATTTCTTTAGTTTTCTCTCCAATTTATAACAATGTTTATATTTTTTATAAAAAAATATTTCGTAGGAAGTTGAAAGTAGTCCAATTTGTAACTTTGGCTCAAGAAGTTTCATGAATCTTCTTATTTAATGTTTATATTTTTTATAAAAATAATATTTCGTAGGAAGTTGAAAATAGTCCAATTTGTAACTTTGGCTCAAGAAGTTTCATGAATCTTCTTATTGCTTAAAACATAGGAAAGAGTTCTATTAATTTCAAAGTCACGTTGATTTTTAGCATCGAAATGTAAATTCAAGAGAAAATGACCACTTGACTTCGCATGAATGATGAGATGCAATGAAAATGACAATTCGTCCAATCCCGAATTTTTTGATTCATTCATCAAACGGGCTCAAGCATAACTAGATGGTTCTCATTCAGATCCTATTTGTTTCGGATTAAAATTAAATTTTAATTTAAGTCCCTGTTTGATATACATTATTTTTTTCATTCTCATTTTTCTACTCATTTTCAATCACACATTTTTCAATAAAATAATATTTTCCATCACATCAATAATTTTTCCTTCATTTTTAACCACACATTCTCCATCAATCTACTATTCAATAATACATTCTTTCAAAAGAATGTGTCCCAAACACACCCCGAAGTTAAAGTCAAACAATCAATATTCACCACATCTTTTATTAATTCCCACAACTTTTCAACCGCACATTTCAAAATTTTTTATCACAATCTATTAAAAATTTAATTTTAATACCACCAAACATCCTCTTAGTAGATGCCGAGGAAAAATCATCAACTATTGAATATCGTACGTGGAAAATACTTATTTAATAATTAATATTGCTTAAACTTATTAAACTTTTTGCAGTTGGTTACCCACCGCCCATTCTAGTTTCCATGGCCCCACTTCATCGTTCATTATTTATATCCAATCATATTGAAACACGTTTATTTGCAACCTACTTTCCTTGTCACTTTATAATAAACGTGTTAAATTTTAGGTACGTCATTGAATCCATATTGGTGCACCTCCTGTTCAATCCAAAATCATGATCATCATGTTCCTATTTTCTCTCCTAGAAATTTATTATCAATTATAATTATTACTTAATAAATTAAATTTGTGGTGAAGATAGGACTATCCGTGGGTCGGTTCGGTTCGGTTCTGAAGATAACCGAATCGATCCAAAACTTTCGGGTATTTAATAAATGGAACCGTCGGGTCCAAATATAATTATGGAATCGTTCGGGTTCGGTTCGATTCGATTCGGTTCTATACCATAATTAAATTTTTTAATATTTACAGCGACACTATGTAGTCATGAGCAAATTAAAATGGGCTAATGGGCTTTAAAATTAAAATTATGAAATAATATGATTTATTTAATTAATTTGCTAATTTGTTTAGAAAAAATAAAATAATTTAATTAATTCAATATAAAAAATAAAAAAATTATTTAATTTCAATTCTTGTTCGATTATTCGATTCTTGGTCTAGACCCGAGACCCGACCCAAACCACCAATCGGTTCTCTATTCGAGTACCCGTTCGGGTATTTAACTTATGAAGAACCGCTCGATTCGATTCGATTTAGGTTTGGTTTGGTTCGAGACTTTTGGACGTCCATAGGTGAAGATGGATTTTCTTAAGTGTAATCTTGCTTTTAATTTATTTTAATTGTCATCATTAATTCATTATTATGGAGGCGATTTAATCCTCATTTCATGGCAATTTTTTTTCCATATCTTGTCACCATTTAAACTCTAATAAGAGCTTAATGGTTTATCGATTGAACTCGGAGCTCTTTTCATCGAATCTTGATATTAAATTTTGAATCAATGATTTTTTATCGATTAAAATAAATTATTTTGTATTCTAGGGTGAACTTGGAGTCATTTCCCAAATATAGTCTATAGAATCCACACTATTTATCATTTTATAAAATTATTGCACCAAACTACATACATACACACTGCATTTTGCCCATATAAATTCAGGGCTCTAAGAAGATTACTTTACCCAAACCATAAAGGGAAAACTAGAAAATTTGATAGCATAAACCCAAGTTTTATCTTGAGTCAATAGCCATCCTTTTCACTGCCAATTATTAATTACAATTTACAAACCACTAACATTAGTTTTGCTAAAAGCATTTTTCCCGTGCAAAATTCAAGGAAATAAGATGCAATCTAACTTCTTTTCTAAATAATTTCTTTGACAACCCACATAGAAAAAGGAAGAAATTTGGATTGAACCAATCCAATCCAAAATCCTCAATCCTCATATCGTCATGCCCTTCTGCTCTGTCTTCTTTGATCGTTTCAAGTTTCGGAGATTGTGACGGTTTATGAGGAACTACTAAAGGTGATGGAGCGACCTCAAGCCAAGAATCAATAAGGATTCCTTTCGCCATTTATCTTGAACGATAATTGATTTGAAGAAATAGAATGTAATTATTTTAAATTTTACGAGAAATACTGTATGAAATAAGAGAGGAATCAAATGAAATATTTAAAAATGATTTGAATTGAGAGGAAATATTTGGAGTTTATATAGAGAACATAGGGAAAAATATCAAAAGAACGATTGATGATAGAAAATGAACGATAAAATGTAATTTAGTCATAGACGGTACGAAGCGGTACCACGTGGATTAAATACCATAAATGCTTCAAATTTGGACCGGTAAAGAATAGTCCAATTTTGACCCTCAAATGATTCTAGAAACATCTTTTCTTAAAGGACCATTTAACAGACGTTGGCTGATGCTTGGAAATTGTTACGTGCCGTGTATTATCAATATTTGTAGTTTGTGTTTTGCTATAGGTACATAAGGACCACCCCTATGGGTACACTTATGTAACCATACCGTTGTCCTTGTAGTTTCATCACGTACTATTGAGATGGTAGAAAGGGCAATTCAGGTGTAGTTTTAAGTTTGACTTAGTCAAATTCCTTAATTTTCACTTTAATTTTAAACAATGAATATCATATTTTCATAATGGTCTTTGGGTGTTGAAAGACAAAGATATCCCTAAATATGTTATGCAATTATAAAATATTGTTTTGCTTAAAAGACAATACTACCATTTAGTTTTAACAAATAAAAACTAAACACTTCCTATTTAAAATTTCAAAATCAGCCAACTTTTCTTATCTATTTATTTCAACACAGATAAAAACTATCTCATCTTCCATCTGCTTCAACCTCAAAATTTTAGAAATTTATCAAACGCTAAACAAGAAAATATGTTTTTATATATATCATTTCGAATTGGTAAGTATATTTACGTATGTTTAATTTCGTTTTCGTTAAATTAGTATACATTTTTAATCGATAAATCTTTATTTCAACATACATTAATATGTAGATAAATTTTTTTAACAAATCTATAATTTTTTAAAAGTATAAATAAGAAAAAAAATTCATCTGCATGTATATTCTTTCGGTCAAAATTCATTAGAATTAAACAAAATACACATGACTCCTCTTTGTGTAACTTTAATAAGGAAGAATATCGTCAAAAGTGAACATGAAAATTCGGATGCTGGGGATCATAATGCCAATGATTTTTGGGACATAGTAGAAATAGCTCATGAGGATGATGATGTTATTTTCGAGACAATTATTCTTCATCGTGATATCGATGTTACGCACAAAATTCTCTCGATAATTCACAATAACGAGAATGAAAATGAATTTACAATTGAAACAATTAATCGGTTGAGATATACAAGAGATTTATATTTTAAAATATATTAATTAAAAATCAAAATTATTTAAAAATTAGTGAGATTCAAACAAAACCCTTTTTTTGTGGCAAGAACATAGCAAATGACCATATTATCGTATGTAAGTGACATGTTGAACTAGGTTGTAGATATAAGGCCCCATTTTATAGCCATGATTTTGCATGGAAAATTCATTTTCCAACTTTTGCACCTGTTTGATAGCAAAAATTTTCCCGGAATTTTTTTTTCCACATTTTTCAGCTTTTGGAGGAAAACATTTTCTTGTTGTTTTGGTTGGAATTGATTTTCCAGATTCTTAGACTTTTTTTTTTTTATTTGACAATTGAAAAAAATTCTAGACACAATGGTAAAAAAAATTTCACTTTCGTGGACAATTTACATGCAAAACAAAGTCAAACGAATTGTATTCAGTATGGTAATTTTTTTTTTTTTTTGACAATTGGAACAAATTCTAAATCCAATGATAGTAATAATTATCACTTTAATTGACAATTTCCATAAAAAAACGAAGTCATATGAATACCAAACTCTCAATATTTTCTAGGTGGAAAGTTATACAAATCAAACACAATTAATTACAATTCCCTGTAAAACATTTTCTTTCCACCCATTACCTTTGCAATCAAACGGACCCTAATATCTACTCAAATCACACTAATATTTTAGAGCATTTTCAAGAGACTGAAATGCTCTTTATTTTCAAGAGTCAAACTTTAAAATACATTCTAAAAAAATCTTTATTTTAATTTTTTAAAATATAGAATAAGTTTGGCTTTCTACATTTTGAAATGCAAACACGCTCTTTATTTTATCGAGGTTGCATTTAATAATGACATAGCAAGTTTCAATACTTCATTATTTAAATTATTAATATTATATAGAATATTTTAGTAATTGACATATATATATATATATATATATATATATATATATATATATATTGAAAAATGAGGAAAAACAATAAATGAATGTTGAGAAAATAAAATAAAGAGTTTGTTGGAATGTACAAAAAAAAATTATACACGTTAAATTTAAAAATAATTTTTATTATGATCAAGATACTCTTTTAAAATAAAAAGTTTCTCAAAAATGCTCTTATCTACCCCGGAGAAGTTAGTGATTATTGTAGTAACTTAGAATTTTATTTTTGTCCAGAAGAGCTTCACCTGTAACGTTAGGAAATGTTAGGGATAACGGCTGCAATAAATCAAATGTTAAGAAAAGTCTGCTAGTGTTTCAAAAGTTTGGAGTTTTTGCTGCAACGCAATTAGAAAGCCTATGAACCAATAGATTAGGGTTCCTAGGCAGTAACTCCATTGCAATTAACATGGAGAGATAGGAAACTTTTGGTTTGTGAGTGGGTGGATTAAAGTGAAAATGAAGGTCTATCGCATAGTATTTTGGTCCTTGTTAACGCGTGTCTTATTTTCTACTATATTCTTTGTTGGGATAATTAGTTTGATCGTGTCACAAAAGCTCGATATGTGTGTTATGGGTGTAATAACTACCTATTTGTATAATTCACTTGATATATATATATATATATATATATATATATATGAAAGTCCCCAAAGGACTTAATGTGTCGAAACAAATGATATGCGCCCGAAAATCATGTTCTCAATTAAATTGTAAGATGATTATATGGATTGAAACAATCCGGACGCATGTGGGATAATCGTCTTATCAAATATTTGTTGAAAGATGGTTATAAAAATGACGATATTTCCCCATAAGTTTTCATAAAGAAAATAAATATTAGATTTACAATTGATATAATTTATGTTGATAATTTAAATTTAATTGGAACTCGTGAATAACTCAACAAATTGTAGATTATTTGAAAAATGAATTTGAGATGAAAGATTTGGGAAAAACAAAATTTGTCTCGGGATATTGATTGAACATTTTACAAAAGGATTTTTTGTTCATTAATCTACATATACAAAAATCTTAACATATTTTTATATGGATAATACTCTTCCATTGACATCATCACCTATAGTTGTTTGATCACTTTATGTGAAAAAAATCCATTTCGTCCACTCGAAGATAGAGAAAAAGTTCTTGATCTTGAAGTATCATATCTTAGTGCAATTGGAGCATTAACTTATCTTACAAATTGTACTCGACCCGACATAACTTTTTCTGTAAATCTCCTTACAAGATATGACTCTACACCAATTCAAAGGCATTGTAATAGATATTTTTCGTAAACTAAAGGGTACTATTGATTTGAGATTATTTTATTCTCAAAAGTCGGGATCTGTTTTAATGGGATATGCAGATACATGTTATCTCTCTGACTCACATAAAGTTAAATCACAAAAGGATATGTGTTTGCACGTGGAAGAACAACTATATCGTGAAGATATGTGAAGCAACCCTCTACAATAACATTCTCAAATCATTTTGAAATTATTGCAATCCATGAAACATGCCGAGAGTGTATGGTTGATGAACATGACCCATCATATCCAAATATCATGCAAGCTAACTTCAACAAAAGATAGTCCAACAATTTTGTATGAAGACAATAATGCTTGTATTGCACAAATCAAAGGATGCTATATTAAAAAGTGATGTGACGAAACATATTTTTTCAAAATTCTTTCATACACATAAGTTTCAGAAAAATAGCGATATCGATATTCAACAAATTCGCTCAAGTGACAATGTGACTGATTTATTCGCAAAAAGCAATGTCAACATTTACATTGAAGAAATTAGTTCATGAGATTAAAATGCATCGATTCAAAGACTTTCATCGATCAACATTAAGGGAGTAAATGTACTCTTTTTCTTTCGTTTTGGTTTTATTCCATTGGATTTTTCTAACAAGATTTTAATGATGCATCATTTTTCTTTAATGCTCTAAAAATAACCGTACTTTTTTTCTTTCATTTGATTTTTGTCTCATTGGATTTTTATCAAAGAAAGTTTTAACGAGATAAATATTTTGTAATGTGTCATTTAAGAGGGACTGTTGTAAATGGTAAATTTATTAGTGAATAACAATTATACATCTGCAACCCTAGAAATTATTATCATTATATTCCTAATCATTCCCTATAAAGATGAAACTTTGATTTTCAATAACATACACACAAATTTATTGATGTATTTAGTTTTCTCTCCAATTTACAACAATGTTTATATTTTTTATAAAAAATATTTCGTTTGTAGGAAGTTGAAAATAGTCCAATTTGTAACTTTGGCTCAAGAAGTTTCATGAATCTTCTTATTGCTTAAAACATATGGAAAGAGTTCGACTCTTACTATTAATTTCAAAGTCACGTTGATTTTTAGCGTCATAAAGTAAATTCAAGAGAAAATGACCACTTGACTTCACATGAATGATGAGATGCAATGAAAATGACAATTCGTCCAATCCCGAATTTTTTGATGGTTCTCATTTAGGCCATGTTTGTTTCGGATTAAAATCAGATTTTAATTTAATTCAAAATCAAACAATTAATATTATTCACATCTTTCATGGTTCCCACATATTTTCAACAACACATTTCAAAAATTTATATCACAATCTACTAAAAATCTAATTTTAATCTCCACCAAACATCCTCTTAGTATATGCTGAGGAAAAATCATCAACTATTGAATATCGTACGTGGGAAATATTTATTTAATAATTAATATTGCTTAAACTTATTAAACTTTTTGCAGATGGTTACCCACCGCCCATTCTAGTTTCCATGGCCCCACTTCATCGTTCATTATTTATATCCAATCATATTGAAACACGTTTATTTGCAACCTACTTTCCTTGTCACTTTATAATAAATGTGTTAAATTTTAGGTTACATGACTTACATCATTGAATCCATATTGGTGCACCTCCTGTTCAATCCAAAATCATGATCATCGTGTTCTTATTCTCTCTCCTAGAAATTTATTAAATCAATTATAGTTATTACTTAATATATTAAATTTGTGGTGAAGATGGATTTTCTTAAGTGTAATCTTGCTTTTAATTTATTTTAATTGTCATCATTAATTCATTATTATGGAGGCGATTTAATCCTCATTTCATGGCAATTTTTTTTTTCCATATCTTGTCACCATTTAAACTCTAATAAGAGCTTAATGGTTTATCGATTGAACTCGGAGCTCTTTTCATCGAATCTTGATATTAAATTTTGAATCAATGATTTTTTATTGATTAAAATAAATTATTTTGTATTCCAGGGTGAACTTGGAGTCATTTCCCAAATATCCCTAACAAATAAAAGAGTCACTTTTGATATTATTGTTCACAATTTCGTCCACTTAAAACGACGTCGTTTCACTAAAAAAAATTATAAAAATAAGTTGCTAAAAGAGCTAATATAGGAATGGACGAGTTTTTTTTCTCGTTTTTAGGTTTTCATTCATTCACTTCCGACGTCCACTTCCGCCTCTGTTAGGGTTTTCGATCGCAGGCGTAATTCCGTGTACCTCCGCCGGTAGCTCTCCTGCCTCTTTGATCTACTGGGTTGGTCTATGTTTTATGGTTTTTTTTTTGTACTTTGTGACGTTGTTTTTCATTTGAATGCGTATTTTCTCGTTTTTAGGTTTTCAATCACTTCCGCCGTTCACTTTCGCCTCTGTTAAGGTTTTCAATCGCAGACCGTAGTTCCGTGTACCTCCACCGCCAGCTCTCTTGCTTCTCCCGCCTCTTCGATCTACTGGGTTTGTCTACTTTTTATGGTTTTATTTATGTACTTTGTCACGTTATTTTTCATTTGAATCTTTGATTCGCTATTTTTGTGGACTTGTTGTTACGGTGGCGACGATTGTCGAGAGAAGAAGAGAGAACAAGAGCAGTTATGGTTCAGACATAGAAAATAAGAGAGATCTGGACCTTTGGTCTGCACCCCCAGTCCCGACGGCTTCTAAAACGAACTGTTCAATTGTCGATATTTTTTCTCCCTTTTGTAATTTTTTTTTGTTTTATTATAATTAGCTTTTAGTTAATTAGCGTATTTGGGGCTGTTTCGTCATCTTTCTACTTTTCTTCCTTTCTGTGTTTTTTATGGGCTTTCATTATAGTTGATTTTTAGTTTATAACGTATATGGGATTATTTATGTAAATTAAATTCTTGTTCTTCTGTATTCTTCGCCCTTTTTTGTTCTTTTTCGCCATTTTTTAACTTCATGGTATTATTTGGAGTTATTTTTTACTCGAGGAGAATAGCATAGAAGTAATAATGTTGAAACATTGGTTGTTACAGTAAAGAGGAGAAGGTGGAAGAGTTTGATCTGCCGAAAGACAGAGAGCGAGCAAAAGAGAGGAAAGAGGATCAGACTCCATATTATGAAATTTCTGAATTGACATCTTTCCATGTTGCTCCACTGGGAACTGTGGATCTTGGGTGAGATGTCAGTGCTGTGTCTTCATTTCACATTCTTGTTTTTTAAATTCTCCATGCATTCTAATTTTGAATAATCATTGTATTTAATTGCTATTTTGGACGATAGTCTGCTGATGCTCACAAGCTATCTATAGAGAAGAGTAAATATCTCGTAGGTAACTGGTTTGGGATTAATTATTTATTATTCATCTAATATAGAATGGGTGTGCATGTACTGGGTCTTTAAAAATTTGAATTGGTGTTTTTCTGTTTTAGTTGATCATACTATTTTGCTTTGTTTGTTGTGCCAGTGGGTTTTTGATGGCTCCAATTTTCTACGAAGTTTTAATGGTAAAAAAAATTGAGAGAGGTCGCTCTCTTTTTTTAGGGCTTCTCTCTTTTGCCTCCATGACAATCTCTTTTAACCTACCTGGTTTCTACTTTACATTGTGCTAGCTACATGAGTCTTTTGTAGATTTTGTTATTTTCAACATTCATCTCTTGAACTTACAAAAATCAATTTTTTGGTTTTATTTCTGGGTAGGATTGCAATTTGAGAACAACTGCGAAGTGGGTGTTTTTTCCAAGTTGACCAATGCATATTGCTTCGTCACAATTGGGGGTTATGAGAGCTTTTATAGATGTTAGCTTTATTGTGCCCGCATTATCTTTATTATTATTATTATTAAAAGAAAAAGAATTGTAGATACAAAATATTGAAGTTATTTTTTTGGTGGCATCAACTCTGAGGCTGTATTGGCGGACTCAATTGGTGGCACTAGAATTATAGGGCGCATATATGCTGGTGAGAAGCTTCTAATGGATAATATTTTCATTTTTCATTTGTCTGCTTTGGATTATTGCAAACCTATTAATTTTCTTTTTTGTTTAATAATATCTTCTTCAGGAAATAAGAATGGGCTACTCTTGCCTCACACAACCACCGATCAAGGTAATTTGATTCTTACTATGTTCTGTTTTGTCTTCAATGATGTTATTGTGGATTTAAGGTCATTATTGTTGTGTTATTGTTTGTTGTTATTATTAATATTATTGTTGTTTTAATGTACATCAGGAACCTTGAGTGAACCTGTCCATCCAAATAATGGATGGAGTCTGGTGGCAAGATACCCATGTCAGTTACAAAAAAGGGGTATATTGTATATTGATTTGAGTTTTAAGAGTTCATTTGTTTTTGATTTCATTAATTCAATTTTCTAATAGGTGAAGTTAAATTGTATTTTTTTTGTCTGTACATTGTAACCTCTTGCTTTGTTATTTGTTGAGAATCCAATATTGCACGAGTTTTTTAAACTGTCCGATGGTTGTACTTTTTGAGCTTGACTTGGCTTGTGTTTGTCTTGCTATAAATGACCCATCTATGGACAACTACAAAATGCACCTTAGTATCTTTATGGTCTTACTCCTTCCCAGATGGATATGTTCATGACAGAAGATAATCCCGTCAGCCGACGACAGAAAAAGTCACTAAGGTTTGCCTCTCTGTACATGCTTATTTTAACTGTTCACAACTTATCTAAGCTTTGAGCCCCATTTTTTAGGAAATAGATTTTGCAATAGTGATTTATTTTTTGTAGAATATGGTTAAAAAGTAAGAAAAAGTTTTGAGTTTACGTGTAATATTATTTTTATTGGGAGAATGTGTGATTGAAAATGAGTTTGAGAAAAAAATAATTTTTTTTGAATGAGACTCAAACAGGGGCCTAAGTTCCCGTTGATTATAGTTTTGAAATGTTTTGTCTTCTATCCTGATTTTGTTCCTTTTTAGTGCAATACAAATGTAAGTACCATCATGATAGTGATGGTTTATCACAAAGAAATAAAGAAAAAAAAATAAACAAACTAAAATAGGAAAAAATGACGAAGGATTTTCATGTCCTACTTCTGCGTGCTTCATTTCGGTGAGTTGAATTAACGTATACTATTGGTGATACTTTTAGCTCAAAGTCATTATACTATTCACTACCATGTCAGGAAAGCATCTCATCATCCTGTAATTATTTAAATAACGGTGGAATGTGGAGCCTATCCGGCATGAATGAAAGAGGCCCCTCAAAGTATAGCATGAGCGTCAGTATGTACCATGGAAGAGTTAGAGGATATGCAAGTCCGAGAACCGCTCCTCTTGATTTGCCATCTTTGCTTCTAGACGCTCGAATTGTCTATCTTGGAATGCCAGTATTGCATTGCTTTCTATCTCTTGCTTGGTAGACTTCTATTTATTTATTTAATATCTTTAATGTTAGTGGCTACTCATGTTTTCATTTCTACTGTCATGTTGATTAATTGTCGTAAATATTCGCAGATTGTACCAGCTGTAACTGAGCTTCTTGTCGCTCAATTTATGTGGTTGGATTATGACAGCCCATCAAAGTCCATATATCTATACATAAACTCATATGGCACCCAGGTGAATCATATAACATAATGTAGCTTTTATTTTTCTGTCTTTTCCTGTCTATTGTGTACTTATTTGTTCTTTCATATTTTTCCATTCATGCTTATGTTTAACAGTAATTTCAATAGAATATGAAAATTATGTTCTATTGTAAAATGTATGATTTCCTGGAGAAAAGGAACAAAGATGTGGGAAGTTTGTTAGTTTTGCCAGACTTGGGTATAGTATGGGTACTCGAAATTGACTAGGAGAGAGTGGAAAGTTTAGGGACTATTAGGGGTTGCCTTCATATTTGAACATTAAAGCACTCGAGGATTTGGGCAGTGAGCATAGCAGGGAGTTGGGAGGTTAAATATAGCATGTAAGAAATGATAAATGAAGAGACTAAGGGCCTGTTTGCAATAGCTTCTGCTTCTGGTAGAAGAGCTCCTCCAAAAGTTCTAATTAGATAAAAAAAACTTCAACATAATTAGTTAGTACCTTCTTTTTCTGACCCTTTCATGTATTTAATTGTTATATTCAGCATTGGCGCTGAGATCTTGAACAATTTATGCCTTCTTCAGATCTTGAACGATTTCCTTGAGATGGTTTTTTGTTGTTTTAATTTGTTGCAACTTCATGAATAAACTGACTGGTGTATTAATGTGCTGTTTGTAAAGCTTCTTTCATTATGATACTGTTGCTTTCTACATTTGGAAAAATATTGTATAGTTGAAATGTTCAGAAACCAATATTATGGATTGCATTAGAATAGATTAAAATAGTTTAGATGAATTTGCATCGATGTTCTTTTGACTGAAAGGGAAAACTTGATGACATTTTTATTTTGTACTTCAGCACTAGAATCAAACTGAAAACTTGAAAATGGAATGTAATCTTGATATTAAAATTATAGAAGTTTTGTTGTTTTTGAAATCGATTAGTCTCAAATTTAAAAACTCGCTACCGGTGAATATTTGGATTCAATCCCCCCCTCTCTCTCTTTCCCTTCTTGCCCTTTGAATCTTGAGTTGACACACCTGAAAATGTTTGAGTGCCTGAAGATGGTTTCATTTCCAGCAAGGACAAACTTAAGGTTAGTTTTTAAATTTTTATTCTGTCTTTGAGATGCTTTTATTAATAGAAAACAACATTTTGTGCCGGTGAATTTTAAGAATTAAAATCACTCCATACTATTAAATACCCAACTAAACTGTAGCACGTGCATCACACGTGCGTACACTAGTAGTCTATAGAATCCACACTATTTATCATTTTATAACTTTATTGCACCAAACTACATACATACACACTGCATTTTGCCCATATAAATTCAGGGCTCTAAGAAGATTACTTTACCCAAACCATAAAGGGAAAACTAGAAAATTTGATAGCACAAACCCAAGTTAAAAATCTCGAGTCAATAGCCATCCTTTTCACTACCTATTATTAATTACAATTTACAAACCACTAACATTAGTTTTGCTAAAAGCATTTTCCCATGCAAAATTCAAGGCAATAAGATGCAATCAAACTTCTTTTCTAAATAATTTCTTTGATAACCCACATAGAAAAAGGAAGAAATTTGGATTGAACCAATCCAATCCAAAATCCTCAATCCTCATCATCATGCCCTTCTGCTTTGTCTTCTTTGATCGTTTCAAGTTTCGGAGAATGTGACGGTTTCTGAGGAACTACTAAAGGTGATGGAGCGACCTCAAGCCAAGAATCAATAAGGATTCCTTTCGCCATTTATCTTGAACGATAATTGATTCGAAGAAATAGAATGTAATTACTTTGAATTTTAAGAGAAATACTGTATGAAATAAGAGAGGAACCAAATGAAATATCTAAAAATGATTTGAATTGAGAGGAAATATTTGGAGTTTATATAGAGAACATAGGGGAAAATATCAAAAGAATGATGGATGATAGAAAATGAACGATAAAATGTAATTTAGTCATAGACGGTACGAAGCGGTACCACGTGGATTAAATACCATAAATGCTTCAAATTTGGACAGGTAAAGAATAGTCCAATTTTGACCCTCAAATGATTCTAGAAACGTCTTTTCTTAAAGGACCATTAAACAGACATTGGCTGATGCTTGGAAATTGTTACGTGCCGTGTATTATCAATATCTGTAGTTTGTGTTTTGCTATAGGTACATAAGGACCACCCCTATGGGTACACTTATGTAACCATACCGTTTTCCTTGTAGTTTCATCATGTACTATTGAGATGGTAGAAAGGGCAATTCCGCCAATTCAGGTGTAGTTTTAAGTTTGACTTAGTCAAATTCCTTAATTTTCACTTTAATTTTAAACAATGAATAGCATATTTTCATAATGGTCTTTGGGTGTTGAAGAGTAATGCTATGAGTACAGATTTTTTCCACAGAATACATACAGAATTTTGAAATGGATGAATTGGATTTAAACATTGGAGGAGGGAAAACACAAACCGACGCACAGGATTTGGCAATTCAAAAATCTGTAAAAAAATCTGGCATGTTTTCCTGTACTTAAGGAATTTTTCGGTGTTGAAAGACAAAGATATCCCTAAATATGTTATGCAATTATAAAATATTGTTTTACTTAAAAGACAATACTACCATTTAGTTTTAACAAATAAAAACTAAACACTTCCTATTTAAAATTTCAAAATCAGCTAACTTTTCTTATCTATTTATTTCAATACAGATAAAAACTCTCTCATCTTGCATATGCTTCAACCTCAAAATTTTAGAAATTTATCAAATGCTAAACAAGAAAATATGTTTTTATATATATCATTTCGAATTGGTAAGTATATTTACATATGTTTAATTTCGTTTTCGTTAAATTAGTATACATTTTTAATCGATAAATCTTATTTCAACATACATTAATATGTAGATAAATTTTTTTAACAAATCTATAATTTTTTAAAAGTATAAATAAGAAAAAAATTCATCTGCATGTATATTCTTTTGGTCAAAATTCATTAGAATTAAACAAAATACACATGACTCCTCTTTGAG
The DNA here is from genome assembly GCA_035079005.1 of Fraxinus americana. Lineage (NCBI taxonomy): Eukaryota > Viridiplantae > Streptophyta > Magnoliopsida > Lamiales > Oleaceae > Fraxinus > Fraxinus americana. The sequence continues at coordinate 16,889,490 of CM068708.1, read as the reverse complement.
TAACTTTAATAAGGAAGAATATCGTCGAAAGTGAACATGAAAATTCGGATGCTGGGGATCATAATGTCAATGATTTTTGGGACATAGTAGAAATAGCTCATGAGGATGATGATGTTATTTTCGAGACAATTATTCTTCATCGTGATATCGATGTTACGAACAAAATTCTCTCGATAATTCACAATAACGAGAATGAAAATGAATTTACAATTGAAGATTTGATTGCTTTATCCCGTCAGATACTTGAGCAAGGTGAGAGCTCAGGGGTTGGATCGAGTGGACCGTCCTCTAATTCTTTGCTTGTGGTTCTCGACGATGAGGATTTGTATGTCGAGCAACTGTTTGAAATAAATAAAAATTTGCAAGAAGCTATGCACCAGATTACATTGAAATACAAATTTGAGTTCAAACTAAAGAGATCAAACAAGTCATTGTTGACAATTTTCTGCGTTGACGATAGTTATCGTTGGCATTTGCGAACGAAGGAGATGGACACGAATGAATTATTTATATTTTGCAAGTATACACTGGAATATACTTGCGAAGTGAGAATTCGATGAAACGATCACATGCAAACTTGAGTATGGTTTATTGGTCGATAGATAGTGCACAAGTATCAATAAAGACAAGATTTTTGTCTTTGGATTAAAAAATCAATGGAGTTGTTGAATTGATTATTTTCCATTGTCTACATTCAATAAGTTTTAAGATTGCAATATCAAAATCAATCAAAAATATATTAAAATAAGAGAAAATTGCAGTCATGGTACCAAACCTTTCATTTAGTAGCAAATTGTGTCCAAATCTTTCATTTGTGTCACCTCACGATACGAAACCTTTCAAAATATTGCAACTGAAGTCCAAGTTGAAGGAAATTATTAGTTTGACCGTTAGTTGACCAAATAATTAACATTAACCATAATTTTGACTAATTTTAAAATAATAAAATTGCAACTTTACATTTTTTTCATCAAAAATCGCAATTATAATATATTAATAATGAAATTTAAAAGCCAAGTTGTACAACGACGTGTCTACTCAATCGACAACCCCATTGGCCATTTGGACGGTACAATATCCACCATCACTAGAAACACGACCAAAGAAGGAAACAATGATAAGCAACATAGACGCTCATTGCATAATTGATATCTTTCTCGGCAACAAATTCAACCGGTCCTACACGCTTACTTCCTCAATCCTTTGACTATCACTTGCACTTTCTGTGAAGATATTAATGTTGTGTCCTGATGTATGCAAGAGGGTCAGCAGCATATTTTCTTTCAATTCTTGACGTGTCTGTAAGACCTTTCTTGTCGTAAGTTCTACTTTCTTACCTATACCAATCGATTCAGATGTTATGGTCGACTGTGCTAGGTCTATTTGCAACAACCTCTGATTCCTTTTTTTTTTTTTTTTAATCTTAACACTCTCCACACAGCACCTCATTAAAACATACAGATCACCGTTGACGACTTCCGACCTCGATATGTGGGGAACTTCATTGTTTTGGTGCTTTGTGGAGATAATCACGATGATCGCGTTCAACAAGGGATGACCAGAAATCGTGTTGTATATCATAGGAGTACGCACAATCAATAAAGGAATGACCATTAACATTCTTTCTGGGTATTTTCCCAATGCAACCGGGAGGTCAATCAGCCCTTTGGGGATGACTTTTGACCTGTTGAACTAATGTAAAGCGTGTTTAGCGGCCACAACTTTTTGGTTAACTCCTTCAATCCTTTAAAGGCTTCTTAGCTTAGAACGTTAGTGCCACTTCACGTATCGATCAACACTTACTGGAATTATTTATATCCCCTAAAACGATAAGGCATTGAACCTTGCTACAAAGGCCATGTTCAAGCAGGGGGCCAAGTGGCGCCCACTATTGATGGGGTGTCTGTGGGAGAATCACTAAAATTATTTATTTCCCCTACAACGATCAGGCATCGAACCTTGCTACATGGGCCCTGTTCAAACAGGGGGGCCAAGTGGCGTCCCCCTGCTTGAACAAGGCACATGTGGCCCTGTTCAAGCAGTATAATTCATAATGCATCATCATTTGGGTAGGAGACTTCGACGAGATCCTCATTATCAAAACTTATATTTTGCTCAAATCAACTCATTACCTCTATAGAATTTATCTGTAGTGTATTGGCATACCTCTTCCTCGCAGTTGAACCGTCAATGATCATATTAATGACACTTGCCTCTGGGGTTCGCTCACTACTTACTTGTTTACTGTTATTTAATACTTTCACAAATTATTTTACTCACCTTTGGGCTATCAAACTCTCGACCTCTTGTCTAAGAGTTCTACACTTATCCTGTTATTCATCGAGTGACAGCGGTCCTTGTGGAAGTTACAAAAGTGGTTTTGATCCCCACTCACGGGTGGACTCTTACCTCTGTATAGTTTTTTTATTTTTATTTTTAGAATTTGATTCATCTTAATCGTTAGTATAGTATGTTCGCTAGGAGGTCGTGGTAGAGCACTGATTGCACTCTCCTTCGAGTATGTTGATAGTCATATAGGGGATACCTTTTCTCCTACCATTAAGAGAGCGAGTCTCACAAATTTTCTATTCATGCTCATCACTTTTCTTCCCTTGTGAAACTCTATTGTTCGCATTCATCACCTCATCGCAATCTATGTATTCCACACCTCGCCTTAGTAACTTGAACGTTGACTCTGGAGGCTGTTTTGATAGTGATGTCATAAACTGTGGTTTCTAAGATCATAGACAAGATTACGATCGAGGATATTTGAAATTTTGAATGTTGTTTATTCCCAATGTCATCCTATTGAATCGCGCGATGTATTTCTCCAAAGGCTTGTTTTACCTTGGATCATCTACATAAGCTCAAGTATAGTCTCCTTCGTCCGAGCAATACTCTAGAAACACGTAGCAAACTTGTTTGCAAAATCAGTGAAGAAGGTAATGTACTGTGTGGGCAATGCATCGTACCAATCCTTGGCATCAATTCTCAGCTTCATCGGGAAGTTTCTACATACTATCATTTCATGCATCCCATGCAGTCTTATCAGGTCTTGGAAGAGTGAGATGATTGGTTGGGTCTTACGGTCTATTGTACATTAAATTCAGTGAAAATTACATCAAACCAGATTTTTTAACATCCAACTTAAAAAATCAGATCTAAAATTTATTTATACAAAAATCAAATATTATAAATCTACATTTTAATATTAATAATAATATTATAAATTAATTTATATACACATACCCTACCACACTCACCCCATTCAAACCTAAATCACCTTATCCCTTCTCCATTCTCTCTTCACCTCCCGTCTCTCTCTACTCTCTCCATCAAATCTCCGTCACCATTGGGGAGCACCCGTCATCGGAGACCACCTCTGAGCGTCGCTGCGCAGCCCCGCTTAATGTGAGCTCCGCGCAGTGGCATCGTAGCTGCTACGACGCTGCACGCACTGCTACTTCAATTCGGTAAGGGCTCTATGGTATAGTTCAGTAATTTATAGCAGTTAGAGGCGGCGTTAACAGAGTGAAGCTAGGGACCTTGGTGGTGTGAAGACCCTTTGACTGACTATTGGTGCTGTGATGCGGTGGTGGGTTTTAGTGGTGGTGGTGGTATAGGGGGTGGTGGTGGTTGCGGTGAGATGCTGGTTTTGATTGTTGGACTGGCGGTGATGGTTTCCATATTTTGGTGGTGTTAAGTGTTTGGGGTGGTTTTGTTGGTGGTGTAGTGGAGGTGCGGCGGTGGTGGTGGATCTAGCGGTGGCGATGGCGATGGCGTTGAGGGGATGATGATGGTCAGCGATGGTGACGGTGGTGGTGGTGGTGCGGTGGTTGTGGGTGAGATGGCGTTGTGTGGGGGTGTTTGTGACCAATTATGAGATTGTAAATATTTTGTGACCAATAAAATTTTTAAATAATAAATATGTGACTTAAAAATTTGAATCATGACTTATAAAATTTGTGATTTGATATCGATATATAAATTGTGATCTATAAATTTTTTGATTTGTGATCGATGAATAAATTATGACCTATAAAAATTTTAATTTATGATCGTGAAATAATTTGTGACTTACAAAATTTCAGGTTCGTGACCGAGAAATAATTTGAGACCAATTAATTCGATAATTTGCGACCAAATAGTGTAGAATTGTGACCTTAATATATTTAATTAATAAAATATATTTTTAATTAATTATTTCATAAATAAAATTTAATTAATATCTGATTTTTTTAGTTTTAAACCTTGTTTTCTTAATTTTGAAGTGGCTATACTTAATCTCTTGCATATGAAATTTTCCCTTAAATTTAACGATTTCTGGCTCTTTGACTTTGGAGGGAGTGAAACTGCCACAGTTTCTAAACTCAATGGGTCCGCCCTCTGATCTTCCCTCCTTGTGATGGCCTCATCAAATTTTTGACTCGATAACTCCACGAGCGGTTGTAGAAAATGAGCATTTGGTATCACATGCAAAGGTTGCGCCACTGGCGATAGGACATTTCCTGACAGCGAAATCGACTCTTGCTGTGCGAACTTGCTATCTGAGAGCAGGGCCATTGAGCTGAAGATGAAGTCTTTTGATTCTGCTTCAAAACTCAAGGTAATTAAGGAGAAGCAGCCTTATACTTTTAATTTCATATCTAAATCTAGAAATAGAGATCTCATAACAGGTATTGGATCCTCCAAATTTTGGTATAGGTACTTGAACTTGCTACTCTCTGTTGTTCGTTTAATGGATTTTGTGCTGGCAAGCTTAGAATATACTTGAGGAAGCCTTTATAGAAATCTGGAAATTATTATACCCAGATTTTCAGCAAATCGAACTAGGGCTTTAAGTACACATTGTTGGGAATTTACTTAACATGCACAGCGGAAATAAAACAATTTTCAATTCCCAAACGAGGATCTGCAATGTGTTTAGATAGAAACTATGATGAGAATGATACATTTGATGAATTCCACAAACTCTTTTGCTTTTTCTTGAACTCCAATGATCACGATCTGCAATCCAAGCTGTCCAATTGTCCAGCCTCCAATGGTGATCCACACAGAGAACAAGAATGACGGCTAGGGTTTTCTTTTCTTGTGCTAGCAAGAATAATAAAAATTCTCTACAGTTTTTCAAACCCTAGTAGTCTATTAATATAAGTCCAGATGGGCTCGGCCCATCTATTAAACTTAACCTGGTCCAAGATTTAATTAATCAAATTAATTAAATCTGGTCCATGAATTAATTAATCCAATTAATTAATTCGAGCATATTAATAAACAACCCAATTAATTAATTATCCAACACTTGTCAATTAATTAATTGGTAAATCTCATTCTTCTGATTCTGTGTGTGACCCATTAGGTTCCCGATCACGATACCGAACGACGTGAATTATTATTTTGATTTAATCAAAATCGATAAATTAAAACGCCCCTTTTAATTTATCACTAATTCATTTTCGTTGTCCCAGATTGACATCTAGCAATGTATCAGAGCAATACATGTGACGGGAAATATCACGTAGCATGACAAAACCAAACTTGTTCGTTTACCGTGAAACTATAATCCTTTCGTCAATATGATCCGATCAATTATGAGATATGGATATGTGTCAATCTCAATTATCGATCATATCTTTTATCCCACTGTTAAGTCAATGTACGTCGAAAACTCTTTTCCGACTTATGAGTTCACCTTGGCCAAGGATTTCATTATCAACTTAACTGGATAAAATGTAGATCATAATCTCTTACTATCTAAGAGTGACGAGTCCTCTATTGATCATTCACAACCTTCATATGATTCTTGACATACCCGAACGATCTTTGTATTAGCGACCCTTGTGAGCAACATCCAACATCACCAAAGTATGACTGCCCTCATATAAGGTACTATGATGACCTCAAGTCAAAGGACCAATTCCACTACCGAACGTTAGAGATTAACCACTAACACTTAGATAGTTATCCATGTGGAATCTCTCAGCGGGTCTCCATTGTTTTGTTCTATAACAAAACACCCACGTGTTCATTCAAGTGTCACCACACTTTAGCTTGTGAGATCAGCTACTTACTTCACAAGTAAGAATGCCACACGCGATAGTCTATCCGTAATAACGATATCCGTATCTCGTTATTACCTCGACCACGAACGATTTAAGATTCAGTCATATGTAATTTGTATCTCACAATCACAACTCCTTGTGATTAACAAATCACCAAGACTTGAATCTACGGATTCTATTATTTAATTTATTAGAATATTAATTCAATTAAATAATAGATATTGCCATACATATGCATTGATTATATATATTCAAAGTGTTTATGTCCAAAGTTGATTGGACCTAGGGCATAACACTTACAAACTCCCACTTGCACTAGATCCAATCACTTATGTATCTTATACCATAAGAGTCTACATGACGATCATGTTTATGCTGTGACAACTCTTTGTCAGTGGATCTGCAATTTAATAACTTGTGGGAATTAGTTCTTTATTTACGTCATTTCATTGTATTATCTTTCCAATGAGATAATACTGCCTTAACATATGTTTGGATCATTGATGAGACCTTAGTTCCTTCGCTTGCACGATAGCTCTATTGTTATCACAATGCATAAGCGTGTGATCAACAATGTTAGGAACTACTCTAAGTTCAGTAATGAACTTCCTGATCCAGACCACAACTTTTGTTGCTTTGTAAAGCAATGATGTATAAGGCTTCCATTATTGAATCAACGGTTATTTGGAACATTTCCAACACACCGCTTAAGAGTAAACCAATATCCTATTTGAGATGTGCTATTATTCCAGTCTGACTAGAAGTTAGCACCATTCTATCCATGAACTCTCAGTTCATTTTCTCCATATAAAATCTTCTCGAGATTTTATCTGTATAGATTGGGATGAGTTAAGCAATCTTCTAGATCTATCTCTATAGATCAACTTGCTTCTCCCACATCCATCACAGAGAAATTATTTGACAACCATAATTTCAACAATTGAAATATAGAGACGTCGTTTCCTATAATATGTCTCATACATATAATATCAGGAATGCGACAATGCTCCCACTATCTTCTTGTAAACGCACATTTCGTCTTTATTTTTGATAAAATCAAACATTTTGACCTTTGTGTATCAAATCGAAGATTCCAGCTCCAAGAGGCTTGTTTCAATCCATATTGACATTTTCTTGTAAACTCATTTACAACCTATGGGTTCTAATCCATTAGGCAAGTCGACCAAGGTCAAACCTCGGTTACATACAACAAGTCCATCTCTTTAAGTCAACACTTGACTTTATTTTTATGTAATTAGTAGGTTCATTATCCTTGATTAGTAATCATGGATTCATACCTTCTAGGAGGTCAAATGATCCTACAAAACTTACATTGAGCTAACGTGTCCTCAGAAGTCACCACTTCCTGATCAAGAGTATGTCCCTCAGCTGGTGTGGGATAAGACTCAGGTTCATCTATTCGGTCAATTATATCCATGGACTCTTGAACTCTTTCAAGATTTATTCTACTCCCACTGTCTCTCTTAGAGTAAACACTTTCTCTAAGAGTACGACATGTCTTGAGATGAACATCTTCTTCTCAACGGGATTATAGAATTGATATTCAATTATCTCTTGAATATCCACAAATATCTATTTATCGGATTTAGTCTCAAACTTATCCGATTCAGTGCGCTTCACATAAGCGTCACAGCCCAAACTTTCACATGAGATAAGTTGGGCATTTCCATAACTCTTATGAAGTTTTGTCAACCAATTTAGATGAGACACGATTTAGTGCACAGCACGTATCAATCAGTGCATGGCTTCAAAACGACTTTTGAATGTTTGCATGGCTATTCTTAATTGCACTATATCTAATAGTGTACAATTCCTCATTTCAAATGCACCATTATGTTGCAATGTATGTGGAGGAATCCATTGCGTAAGAATCTCATTCTCTTTTAGATAATCTAAAATTCTTCCTTTTAGATATTCTCCACATCGATCAAATCTTAGTGTGAGAATATATTTACCTATTTGTTTATCAACTTTTAGTTTGAATCCCTTGAACATTTCAAGAGATTCATGTTTGAATTTCATCAAATATATATGATCATTTCTGAAATGATCATTAGTAAATGTGATGAGATAAGATAAACTTCACCTGACATTAATTGATATGGATCTACATACATCACTATGTATTAGACCTAATAATTGTGCAGATCAATTTCCTTTTCAAGTAAAAGGAGATTTGGTTACTGTGTCTTACTGACATGATTCGCATTTGTCAAATGATTCAAAATTATTTGACCCAAATATACATCTCCATGTAAGTTTGGAATTGCATTCTCATTTATGTGACCAAATCTGCAATGTCAGATATAGGTGTTATTCAAATTATCATTTTTATGCCTTTCAATTTCTATACTCATTATAGAACACTCAACATTTAGAATATAAATGTCATTTTGTAATTTACCATAACCATTAAAATCTTATCAAGATGAGAGGGAACAACAATTGTTCTTAACATTAAAATAATTCATGTCAAAACATGAAATTTATTTAATGCCCTTGGTAATGGTAAGAACAAAATTAACATTTCTCTAATTCTAATATCGAGCCTAAAGGCAATGGCAAGAAATATGCTTCTACAGGCAATGCAACAACTTTTGCTCATTTTCAACGTGTAGGTCAACTTCTCCCTTTTGCAGCGATCTACTTTTATTTAGTTTCTGCATATTTATACAAATATGAGATCCATATCTAGTATCTAATACTCATGAAACTAAGGAAGTAGATATAAGCCTTGCAATTTCATTTCCAATGATCTACCAGTCCAAAATGATAATAAGGATCATCAGATTTGGTATTGTCCTTATGCGCTTTAACTGTCTTAGTCATCTTGGTTGCTTTCCTAAAGCATCTTTTAGACTTCCTTATAGGAATTTATGACTAAGATTTGTCCACTACAATCACAGATGTTAGACTTAACAGTTTTAAGCATGTTCAGCAACTCAATGAGCGTGCTTCGAGTTTATTCATGTTAAATTCATAATTAGTTATGAATAACTCTCTGACAGAGATTGCAGAACCAAGTCTATACTTAGTTCATTGTTCATGACTGAACGCAATCAAGACAACTTCTCAAAGTAGTCTGCATCTTTAGTACACAAGCACCGACTGAAGATTCTTCTGCCATTAAGCACTGGTATAGTTGCTGGGAAATATCATATATTTTCTCGTATGATTGTTCATCATTCAATATATTGAGATGAAAAATCATGTGTTAGCATCTATACTCTGTTGCTTTGTAACTCAGGTGACATAGTCACAAAATCACATATGTTGTAGTACTATCGTCATCACTGTGTTTATTATAGCAGCCACCTCTTCTTTTATCGAATCATCAACACGTGTCTCTAGAAAGGGCTACTCAAGGACACAACCAATTTTTCATGCCTGAGAACAATTCTCAGATTGCGGCGTCAATCAAGAAAATTTGTTTTGGTTGTTGGCATACAATATGCCTCTTAAATACATATGGTTACTCATGATTCAATAAATGTAAACGACGAAAAGTAAAAAAAAATAATATATATATAATGCATGAATTAATTTAACATGACCTTTTATTAAATTAATTTCGCTCCCACTGTTTAACTCAAAATTTATGACCCTCTCACATAAATTTATGGAATCCGTACTTGATTCCCAATGGGCTGGGATCCCATTTGTTATATTAAAACCTTGAGTGTACTCAACAAGCCCTAATAAAACATTTGGGTAGATACTATTATCAATTGTATCTCCATACAACTCCCAGATCATTAAGCCGACAACTCTTTGTCTTCACACATCTTATGTGTTAGCTTAACATGCCTCTAAGATTTATCTCCTTGAGTGTACTCAACAAGAGATAAATATTAGTTAAGTCAAACCCATCATTCAGAAATATCTAATATTTCATAGTGTCAAACATATCCCTAATAGACCAGCCTTGAGTGTACTCAACAAGCTAAGATCGATTTAGGACTCTCGTTTTTCACTATAATGAAGGAAGGCGAATATAAATATGACTTAATATTTTAACATGCCTCTAAAATTTATCTTCTTGAGTGTACTCAACAAAAAGATAAATATTAGTTAAGTCAAACCCATCATTCAGAATTATCTAATATTTCATAGTGTCAAACATATCCCTAATGGACCAGCCTTGAGTGTACTCAACAAGCTAAGATCGATTTAGGACTCTCGTTTTTCACTATAATGATGGAAGGCAAATAACAAACTGACTTAATATTTTTAACGAGGATTTTCCATGCAAAAGGTCTCATCGTAATAATTATATATATTTTATTATACATCTAACATGCAAATAAATATACATATAATAGTGTGGACGATTATGGACTTATACTATCTAGTCTTCCCGAGCCATAAGGAAGACTAGTCGGTCAGTTCCTAGGGGGTATAGCATTGATTCATACAATGCTCCATCTCTATGATCTCCTCCTCTTCTTGTATCTCCAATTAGTCCAGCTGCAACTTGTATCCTATACTAGTTGGCACGCAGGCCTAAATAATATTGGACACGCAGACCCATAATAATAACAACGGACTCGCAGGTCCAAAATAAATAAGAGCTCGCAGGCCCATAAAACAACAAGAATAAAACTAACCATTCAACACATCCACATGGTCGAGTCCATAATCATCCACTAATAAAACATTCATTATATAAATGCATTCCTATAATATCTAATATTATATGCAAACATGTTTCAAGTTTCTAGCAATTAAAGTCGTCTAAACTAATTTAGACAAATAGATCGGAACAATTAAATAATTAATTAATCAAATTAATTAATTAATTTAATTAGCGGACTTATTTAATTAAAATCAAATTTCAATTAAATATCAAATTAGAGTCCAACTCTAATTCTACAAATATAAGGCGGGACTATTTAATTAAAATCAAATTTCAATTAAATACCAAATTAGAGTCCAACTCTAATTCCAATAAAATTTTAGGGCAAAACAATTTAATTAAAATCAAATTTTAATTAAACGTTAAATTAAAGTTCAACTCTAATTATAATCAAATAAATACGGTTGAATTTAATTAAAATCAAATTTTAATTAAATACAAAATAAGAGTCAAACTCTAATTCCAAAATATTAGGGCGAACATATTTAATTAAAATCAAATCTTAATTAAATACTAAATTAGAGTCCAACTCTAATTTTAAGAAACATTTAGGGCGAGACAATTTAATTAAAATCAAATTTCAATTAAATGTCAAATTAGAGTCCAACTCTAATTTCAACAATATACTAGAGTGGATAATTTAATTAAAATCAAATTTTAATTAAATATTAAATTAAAGTCCAACTCTAATTTAAAATGAATTAACATTTTAATTTAGGATAAAACTCCTAAATAAAATAAAATTCAATTTAGGGTCAAAGATTAATATTTAAGTTAAAATCCAAGTTTAACGAAAATATAAAATTCGATAATTTTTAAATAAAATTTTAAACGGGTCAATTTTGAAATTTTAGATCAAACCCATTTGAAATACAAGTTTAAAACCATTTTAATATTTAAATTCAAAAACCATTTCAAATTTAAATTCAAAACTCATTTTTGAAAATCGCAAAGTTGATCCCGGTTTAAAATTACAAACAGAGCCTCCAAATTTCATAAATACCAGAATAGGCCCTTTTCAAATAATTGCAAACTTGACCCCTTTTTTCATTATTGCAGGCGGGGGCCTGAAATTTCGAAAATTGCACAAGAGGCCCCCGCCTCCAACCACTTCCACCCGTTTGAAAAACCTAAAACCTTACCCCCTTTCCGCCGGCGTTTCGTCACCCGGCGACTCCCGATCCGTCGCTGCTGCGGCGGGTTCTTCAATAACCCGCCACCGCGGCGGCGGCTCGTTGGAGGCTGCTGTGTAGGCTGCCGCTGCGATTTCAAGCAGCGGCGCTCGCCGCTGCAACTTGCAGAGACGCGAGCGCCGTTGCAGCCGCAGCGACGATCGGCTGTGCGACCCCTTCCCCCGTGGCGCGCCTCTTTGCCGTGTGTGGCGAGTTTGCCGCCATGGCTGGCGGCGGCGGCTTTTTCCAAATTTTTTTTTTTTTTTTTGGACGAAAAAATTATTTGCATTTTCAAAACAAATTTTTGAAGATGAAAAATAATTTTCTAAATTGCTAGATTCAAGAAACAAAAATAAACAATTAACTTTTAATTGTTTAATCATGCAAAACAATTTCTAACAAACACAAAGTAGGCTCTGATACCACTGTTGGGAATTTACTTAACATGCACAGCGGAAATAAAACAATTTTCAATTCCCAAACGAGGATCTGCAATGTGTTTAGATAGAAACTGTGATGAGAATGATACCTTTGATAAATTACACAAACTCTTTTACTTTTTCTTGAACTCCAATGATCACGATCTGCAATCCAAGCTGTCCAATTGTCCAGCCTCCAATGGTGATCCACACAGAGAACAAGAATGACGGCTAGGGTTTTCTTTTCTTGTGCTAGCAAGAATAATAAAAATTCTCTACAGTTTTTCAAACCCTAGTAGTCTATTAATATAAGTCCAGATGGGCTCGGCCCATCTATTAAACTTAACCCGGTCCAAGATTTAATTAATCAAATTAATTAAATCTGGTCCATGAATTAATTAATCCAATTAATTAATTCGAGCATATTAATAAACAACCCAATTAATTAATTATCCAACACTTGTCAATTAATTAATTGGTAAATCTCATTCTTCTGATTCTCTTTTGTGTGTGACCCATTAGGTTCCCGATCACGATGCCGAACGACGTGAATTATTATTTTGATCTAATCAAAATCGATAAATTAAAACGCCCCTTTTAATTTATCACTAATTCATTTTCGCTGTCCCAGATTGACATCTAGCAATGTATCAGAGCAATACATGTGACGGGAAATATCACGTAGCATGATAAAATCAAATTTGTTCGTTTACCGTGAAACTATAATCCTTTCGTCAATATGATCCGATCAATTATGAGATATGGATGTGTCAATCTCAATTATCGATCATATCTTTTATCCCACTGTTAAGTCAATGTACGTCGAAAACTCTTTTCCGACTTATGAGTTCACCTTGGCCAAGGATTTCATTATCAACTTAACTGGATAAAATGTAGATCATAATCTCTTACTATCTAAGAGTGACGAGTCCTCTATTGATCATTCACAACCTTCATATGATTCTTGACATACCCGAACGATGCTGTATTAGCGACCCTTGACAGAGCAACATCCAACATCACCAAAGTATGACTGCCCTCATATAAGGTACTATGATGACCTCAAGTCAAAGGACCAATTCCACTACCGAACGTTAGAGATTAGCCACTAACACTTAGATAGTTATCCATGTGGAATCTCTCAGCGGGTCTCCATTGTTTTGTTCTATAACAAAACACCCACGTGTTCATTCAAGTGTCACCACACTTTAGCTTGTGAGATCAGCTACTTACTTCACAAGTAAGAATGCCACACGCGATAGTCTATCCGTAATAACGATATCCGTATCTCGTTATTACCTCGACCACGGACGATTTAAGATTCAGTCATATGTAATTTGTATCTCACAATCACAACTCCTTGTGATTAACAAATCACCAAGACTTGAATCTACGGATTCTATTATTTAATTTATTAGAATATTAATTCAATTAAATAATAGATATTGCCATACATATGCATTGATTATATATATTCAAAGTGTTTATGTCCAAAGTTGATTGGACCTAGGGCATAACACTTACACACATCTCATCCGATCTAATTAAAAAACCTTCTCCCAGAAATAATCAACATCACCAGAAAATGTATGTACCCGAATCCGCCTTCACGTAACAATTAGTTTTACTTGTTTAACGTTTAGCAAAGTTTCCATCCAACAAATAGACATTTCCACTATGTCTACACAACCAAAGTGCAATTCTACACACCAGTGCACAAGATCAAAAACAATATATATTACGAAACACCAACAAGTATGTTTCTAAATATATAAAACCAAGTGAAAATAAATGTATACTTACGTGCCATTTTCAATAGTTATTTCTATACGTTGTGATCAATCAGCACACATAGGAATGCCACGATTAGGACCCATGCTAGCTAATCCTGTTGCTGGCTCTGGGCACAACATCTGCATGCTCACCTCCCAACTCATCATTGGGAGTATTAGGCTTGTGGTGTTCATTATTATCCAATATAGATCTTTTACTACCACCACATGTTGATTTTTGCTTACTGGCTTGACCGGATGTATTTCCTCCTCCAGTCGGCAACATTTTGCATGCCAAGAAAATTGATTTAAATTCGTATTTTCAAGTAATTATCAATTAACAAGACAAATTAAAGATTGCTTGACTAAATTTGATGGCCAATGATAAATATAATGCATGCAAGAGAGCAAAGAATACATTTAAACTGAGTTTGGCCTATAATTCATTCATCATCTGCAACAATGTACACGCTCATGAATCGTGATCTATGTTAGTATTGTCAAATTTCATTTGAATTTTTGCATTACGCTGCAGTAGCATGGACAAAAAATACTCATGCTTGCCAAGTATAAACACAAAATGACACGGATTTATAATTTCTGTTGTTGTTACAGGAACCAGATGCAATAGACGAGCTGTGATTCAATCGAAAATGAATCAAGCAATGGTTTTAGTTATTTGTGTATTTATGTATTGATTATAATAGAATGAAAACAAAATGTGTTATAGAACTGAATATTGGATTTATATTCACATTTCTGTACTGAATGTACATGTAGGAATGTTTTACAGAGTTATGTTTATTATTTTATCGTAAAAAACAACCTTCATTTCAGCAAATCACTGAGAACTGCAGATGAAATAAAGAACGGATATAATCTATCTAGAATTAACACCAGACTCGAAGAAAACGTGAGTTTGAAAAGGAATTACAAGACTTTGCCAAGCATTGAAGAGGCTTGCTCGATACAGGAATAAGTTTTACTATGTAATAAGAACTGGGTTGGTTTATCAAAATAAAGCTGCAGACTTTTTTACCCCAGCTTGACAACTTGGTTGGTAATGCTGAGAATGATACTGCCGAAGAAGAATCTGATGAATAAGAAATTGAAATGGTTGATGACTGCTATGATTCAGAAGCAGAAATTGGTTCTTATGATGATTAACATGCTAAAGAATCCAAAATTTACAATTCCTTGTTTTATTAATCAATAAGGAATGATGATGGGGAAGAGCCATACAACAATTGAGAGACTATTAAGGTTGTCTGGTTGTAATTAACCTATCATTCTCATGTTAAATTTCCACTCACTGTTCCCCTCATATTTTTCAATGATAATTTCATTTGCAGTTAGTACAAAGTTTCAATCTCAGTACATCTAGAGGCAGATTACATTACTAAGTATTTTCTGAAATACGCTAATGGTTTGATAATTACTCATCTACGTGTATAAATCAATTGTGGATAATCTTCTTGGTCATCTTAACTACAGATATTTTTGATTTTTTTTAATTATGCTGTATAAATATTGATAAATCAGTACGAGATTTTAGTTTTATAGGGTGTTTGGTGGGGATTAAAATTAAATTTTTAATAGATTGTGATAGAAGTTTATGAAATGTGTGGTTGAAAAGATGTGGGAACCATGAAAAATGTGATTAATATTGATTGTTTGACTTTGATTTAAATTAAAATCAAATTTTAATCTGGTCCAAACAGGCCCTAATCTTTCAAGCAGCTTCATTGGACCAATTGAAAGTGTGGTTAGGCCATTAGGCCATCTCCAAACCTGCACCAACATTCTATGTAAGTTTTTCACTATTTTACATCAAATTAAAAATTATCTCCAACTATTATACCAAAACTTATATTAAATGAACGGCGTTTAATCTTTTTTTTTTTAATTCTTAACAATTTATTTATTTGAAAAATTATTTATTTATTTATTTTACAACTACATAAATTAATAAATAAATAATTACATTAAATTAACGAAAATATTAAATTCATTAATAAATATAAAATATATAGTACAATTAATATGAAAACTACAAAAAAAGAAAATATTAAATAATCATGTTTGTTATATTTTAATTTTTTTGTATTCTTATTTTAATTAATTCGTTAACTATTATTTTTTACATTATAATAATAATAATAATAATAATAATAATAATAATAATAATAATAATAATAATAATAATTTATTGTATTAAAAAATATATAACACAAATGACACAAATACCCTTAATCATTTTGTTTAAAAAAGGAAAATAATGGGTAAAATTAACTTTGTCTCCCGCTCCGTTACCCGTTTAAGGCGGGGCGAGGGTGGGGGTAGGCCCTTTCTCCGTTTATTTCCTGTTTAAATTTTTTTTTTTTGATAATTTATTTTTATTGCCCACATTCATTAGATTTAGACAAATAATTTTAGTTGCTATTTTTTATTAAAACTAATGAAAATTTTCATTTAAAGTATTGAATTCTAAAAATAAATTTAACGGGGCTGGGCGGGGACCCCGTTACCCCATATCCTCATCTTCCACATTGTTCCACATTGTCATTGGAAATATTAGCCTCACGATATACATAACCATCGCATGTAGATATCCTACCACCATCCTTTGTGGATCTTTCGTGACTTGATTGACTAGATTTATAGCTTCCTATGCTATGTGGCATCTTACTTGCAAAACCAATTCAAAATAAAAATAATCAAAATATGAAGGAACATAAATTAATTACAATAATGCTAAATAAATCAAATATCTTCGTGAAGTAAAGGAATATAAGAAACATAAAAATATTGATAGTTATTGGCGTACATGCTCATCATTGTCATTTTCACTGGGATTCTATGTACAACTATTATTGTCATCGTCTACCTCAAGTATATCATCTTCTTCTTGTGAACTTTTTTTTTGTGTTAAGCATGTGATAGTTCATAACGTTACTAGGTTCCTCTCTTTTTGCTTCTTCAAGAAAACATTATCTTGAACTAGATTTTCATGAATTAACTCTGGAACTATCGAAAGTGGTTGTATATTAGGTGGTTGATCCTCTTAGGATGGAAGTTCAATCAATGTATTGCAATCTTCATTTTCTGATACGACTCCATGAATATCAATGACATGTTGGGCTTTATTTTCACAAGTGCCCACCAATCACATCTATATCTAGAATTTGAAGGGAACTTTGAGTAGTATACTTATTGAGCTTGTTGGGCAAAAAACTTCATTTCTCACTACTATTTTTTTATAACTAATCTCACAAGGTTAAATCATGGATATACACGAATCCCATTCTCATTGTCAAACCAATCACATTTAAATATGACAGTCGTATTTTGAGGTCCAAAATATTCAATTTCCCAAATTTCAAGTAACATACCATAGTAGTCGCACTCATGGTCATTATAACAACTTCCCATAATGCGTACTCCACTATTCATAGATGTTCTATACAAGCCATATTCGAATTGTGGAATTTGAAACAATTCACAAAGTATCTATTGTAACAATTCACTTTACGAGAAGGTCTAAAGCAATGTTCTTTACTTGAGAGTCAACCATGTTCCTATATCCAAAATCTAATAAAAATAAAATGTGTTTACTAATTAGCTTTTGTAGGTTATATGTTTAGTATTAAGAGCCTTACATATTTTTTTAGCTAATGGGAAAAGCCATTGTCACGTAATTGATCAAGTTGTGCATTAGATGGTTGAGGAAAATCCATTCTCATATGTTCATCAAACTTCAGATAAATAAGATCACGATGTAAAAGTTAATGTAACTAATTGTGATTCGGGAGTGGATATATAATGCTTTTTATTATAACTTACCTTACAAAAGGGATAATTTCTTCATTGTTCAAGAGCACATATAATGACGCTTCTTGTAGTTCTTCATCTTTCAAGAACTTTATAATTGGAGCCTAATTACCAAGGAATGGACCAAACTTGGTAAAAATTGATAGCCTTCATTGTGGACTAACAGACCCTCCACCATCATTCTTCGGTGGACGATTCAATATAATTACTCTTTTACCCATGGTTTTTCGGTAGGTGAATGATTGAGACTTTTATTGGTTTTTATATTAAATATCATCAACAGATTTTTCGTTTATAATATCAATTACTTCAAAAAAAAACTTATTATACGGTAGGTGAATTTTTAAAAAAAATTTAAAGTTTTTAAAATTGATTAATATCAACAACGAATTTTTCGTAGTTAATATGAATTATTCTTCACCTACAGAGTATCCGTCGGGGAAAAGATTGAACTATTTTCAAAAAATAAAAATTGACTATATTCAAATACGAATTGTCAGTAGGTGATTTTTTTTAAAAAAAATTTAGTTTTAAAAATAGATCAATATCAGGAATGAATATTTCATAGGTAATATAAATTATTCTTCGCCTACGAAATATCCGTTGGTGAAGAGATTTACATTTTTTTTGAAAGAATTGATTACCCTTCAACTATAGATTTCGGTTGTTGAACGGTTGAAATTTTTTAATTATTAAAATTGATTAATATCAACAATGAATTTTTCATATGTAATATAAATTAATCTTCACCTACAGAATATCTACTGGTAAAGATGCTGAAACTTTTTTATTTTAAAAAATTGATTACCTTCAACTACGATATTCAGTAGTGAATGGTTGAATTTTTTTAATTATTAAAATTGATTAATATCAGCAATTGAATTTTAGTAGGTAATATTAATTAATCTTCACCTATGAAATTTTCGTTTGTGAAGTGGTTGCAAGTTTTTATAAAAAGTGATTACTCTTCTACTCCGAATATTCGTTAGGTGAATGGTTGAATTTTTTTAATTATTAAAATTGATTATATTAGCAATGGATTTTCCTTATGTAATATGAATTAATCTTTACCTACGGAATATCCGTTGGTGAAGATGTTAAATTTTTTTTTTTTTTGGGAAAAAAATTGATTACCCTTCAACTACAAATTTGCATTTGGTGAGTTTTTTATTTTTTAAAAAATAGTTTTTAAAATTGATTAATATCAGCGACGTATTTCCTATAGGTAATATGAGTTAATTTTCACCCACGAAATATTCGTTGGTGAAGAGATTGAATCTTTTTTGACAAAATTTGATTACCCTTCAACTAACGATTTTCATTAGGTGAATGGTTCAATCCTTAATTATGTGATTGAAAAATAATTTAGAGAAAAATGAGTTATTAGAAAATGGGGATCAAGCATGGGCTAAATTAGCTTTGGTTGTTTTTCAAGGGTTAGATAACTTTATATATATTCTTTTATTTTTTATAAATAATTTATTTTTTTATTAAACTTTGTAGATATGTGGTGTTTACATGAATGGAGTTAATAAGAGTAACGTTGAAATACAATGAAGATGAAAGATGTGTGGATATATGGAGTTTAAATGAATGAATTTAATAAGGATAATATTGGAATGCAACGTTAATAAATATAGTAATTTTTTAAAATTTTAAAGTTTTAATATGAATAGATTTATAGTAAGTAAATATATAAAAATTATGGATGGAAGTAACGATTTTCAATACTAATTGATGTACTTGTGGTGGTGGAGAATAGGTATAGGGTAGGGCTAGGGCTAGGGGTTGTCAATGGATATGATTTTGATCGGTAGGGCTATGGTTGTCAATGGATAGGATTTTGATTCGAATTTGATCTGAATCCAATGAAATTAATGTAAGATAAATTTATGATCTCAATCCGATAACCCAATCAAAATGTAAATTCAATAATCCGTTAACAAAATAGAGCAAATATAAATATAGGTCAATCCAATTCGATAACAACCTGATCTGATTTATTATTGTTGTTGATCCTTCTTTCATTAATGATTTTACCATTTTCTAATAGTTGTAGTTCGTGCAACTCGC
The DNA here is from genome assembly GCA_035079005.1 of Fraxinus americana. NCBI lineage: Eukaryota > Viridiplantae > Streptophyta > Magnoliopsida > Lamiales > Oleaceae > Fraxinus > Fraxinus americana. The sequence goes on along the minus strand of CM068708.1, from coordinate 16,869,504 downwards.
GAGGGACTATTATTTCTATTGCTTGCCCCCGCCTTTCACTCTTGAAGGGTTTCTCTCTTCTATAAAGCGGAGCTTTGCGCGTGGTGCTGAAGTGAAGAAAGCTTTCCCTGCTGAAAGGAAGGCTCGGGAGAAGGTAATGTGGAACTTTTGACATCCCAGGTCGGAAGAGGTGGAACCGACTTACTGCAAATACCCAGTTGATCAGCGTGTTCCAAATTGACACGTTGGATTGTAGACCATCAAGACCCAATTTCATGTCTGTCAAGTGGGTTGGAAATTCTAGTTCATTATATATTACCGCATAATTTTTTATCCATAATTTATTTTTATTTTTTTAAACTTGCATTATACTTTATGACTTTTAATGAATAATGTCAAAAATATGAAATTTCAATAAAAAATTAATATATATTTAATAAATTTTGTAGTGTGATTGAAAATCCTCTATTTCCCATAAAAAAAAAAAAGGAAGAGAAAATTAGACACAGTACAATAAAAAGAAAATGAAATTGATTAATGCACTTGAAAGAAATTAAAGTTTTAATAACCGTAATTACTACGTCCACTAACAATATAAAACGCTTGAAAGTCAGCCAAATCATTCCAAAGACAAACGGTGGCACTTCCATGTGATATTTTTCACTTTTTAAATTTTTTATTATTAAAAAGTTTTCGTTTGATATTGTATTTTTTGCTACGATTATCCATTTTTAACAATTTAAAATCCGTTAGAAAGCTTGCAATGTAGTCATGATAAATATGTTATGGACGAAATTTAAATATCGAAAATTATTTTGCATGAATTATTGAACGCAAAATAAACCGTGATTATTAACTTCATTTCTTAAGACATTTTTGACTTGTTATTATGAACTCATCGTTTATCGATTTTTAAATTCGAAAGATGTATTTCAAAATTTGTCGTGAATACTTTGAAATGATAACAAAAACCTCACTCGACGAGCGAATAAAATAGCCCGTAAATAGGCCAAAATTTGTAACGCCAAAATAGATATTAAAAAAGAAAAATATATAATTTTTCCACTTTTCACATTTTCATTTTTGCAAAAACCTTAGATGTATCAATTGAAAGAAAAATGCTATTCATCCCCACTGGGACCTATCATTTAACGCCACATTAACGCCACATAGACTGACGATGTATCCCTAGTGGGGATGAATAGTATTTCTCCAATTTAATTGATTCAAACAAATATGAATTGAATGCAAGATTAAAATAAGGTTTGAATTCGTATATTTAAATTTTCAAAAACATACATATGCAATTAATTAATTGCTCCACTAAGATATTGTGACTTTTTCAGAGAATGTCACTTTTTCACACTCTCATTTTCGCAACAACGTGGATGCATCAATTGAATTGATTCAAATAAATATGAATTGAATGCAAAATTAAAAAAAGATTTCAATTAGTATATTTAAATTTCCAAAACACGTGTGTATGAATCTAGTTAATTGTTTCAATGAAATATTGTGACTTTTTCATAGAAAAGTGACAAAATGTTAAATTTTCAAAAATGCACACATATGCATCTAGTTCATTACTCCAATGAGATACTGTAATCTTTTTTAGAGAAAAGTGACAGAATGTGATTTTTTCATAGAAAAGTTAAAAAAAAAAAGTCACATTTTCACATTCTCATTTTCTTAACCACCTTGCATGCATATCTTAAATTGATTCAAAATTTATTTTTCATATGTATTAACATAAAACAAAGTTTGAATTTGTTTAGTTAAATTTCCAAAAATGTACACATGCATTTAATTAATTGCTCCAATAAGATATTGTGACTTTTTTCAGAGTAAAATGACAGAATATTACTTTTTCACGTTCTTTTCGCAAACACCTTTCATGCATCTAATGAATTGATTCAAAGTTAATTTTTCCTATGTATTAACATAAAATAATGTTTAAATTCGTTTATTTGAATTTTCAAAAATGCAAATATATACATCTAATTAATTGTTCCAATGAATTACTGTAACTTTTTCTAAAAAATATCACTTTTTCACATTCTACTTTTGAGCAAACACCTCCATGTATCAATTTAATTAATTCAAAGCTAAATTTTCATATATATTAACACAAAACAATGTTTTGATTTTGAATATTAAAATTTCTAAAAACACACACGTATTGTTGTAATTAAAAGTGACAAAACGTCTCTTTTTCATAGAAAAGTGACAGAACATTTCATTTTCATATTCTCATTTTGTCAAACACCTTGCTTATACCATTTTAATTGATTCAAAGCTAATTTTTCATATGTTTTAACACAATCAATTTTCTCTCAAGTTCAAGAACATTATTTTCAAACATGCTTTCAATCACACTGAAATACCTATCGTGCTTTAGATGTTAATTTCAAACACATTGGCTTTTTTGAGATCGGAGACTAATTTTTTACAAATAGTGTACCTCTTAGATTGAACATATTGAATAAAAAAATCAAACAAATTGTAAACCTCAACATATTGAACACAAAAACCTAAACAACATCAAAATCAACCAAAATATAAACACATTGAATAAAAAAATCAGAAATAATATAAACCTGGACATTTAGATTGATTATTTATAGAATTGGTGAATAATACTTTAAAGAAGGTGTAATTGAAACAACTCTAAATCTTGTATGTCCTTAGATTTTGCTTGATTTGGAGCTTGAATGAGTTGGAATCTTGGAGCTACTGGAATTGATTCTTCATTTTGAAAGTACCGTTATCTTTACGGTTTATTGGTTGAAATTTACATTATTTGCTTTTTAATACATATTTATCATGATTTTTCAAAATGATCCTAAAAATAAGGGTATTTGTGTAAGTTCCCCAAAAAGGAATATGTGTAAAATATTTTGGATCGAATTATTGAATTAGATATCTGCTAACATAGCAAATCGACTATGAATTTAACAATCAAATATCCGTTAAATTATCAAATCGAATAGAATCCAAGAATTATTCTTATTGGATCGGATCGAATATGGACAGATCTGATCCATATTCGATTTATTTACAGCCCTAAGTAGGGCCCACCCCTTATAGGCGGAGAATGGGGATGTGATGGCAGGATAGTTTTCTTGTCCCATGAATATGTCAGTGCCCCGATTTGTCTAATTACTTAAAAATAAAAAAATTCAAAATTTGCTAGTTCATCTTTCTGCCCAACTTTTTATATGTACAAATTGAAACGACGCAACCTCGTTAGTCCAATTTTCAAATTATCCAATTTGTAAGGGAAAAAAAAAATTAACAAGAGGGGCACGAGGTGTTGCCTCACCCCGCCACTGCCTTAAATAGTGATCAAGTCGAGGACGGACGGTCCCCATCCCGTAACCATACCTTGTGAAGAGAAGGAGAAAATAAACTAAATTTCTCCGTGATTTATTTATTTAAATTATTATTTTTTCCCCCATGATAGTATTTTTGGTGAATTGTGCCATGTCCAAACAGACAAAATGGATACAAATAGTATTGTGATCTCATATTCTAATAAAATTAAATAATATTATTTATAAGGGGAACCGCTATTTACATCTATATATATCCACTTATAAAAAGAAAATTATATTATATTTCTAAACTTATATAAATTAAATTAAATAAACTTTCAATCAAATATATCATTCTAAATTTATCCACAGATATTTATTTTTATTAAATTCTTTTCGACCTTTTTATAAAACCCAAATATCCATAAAATATTCTTTTCAACTAAAATCAAAACAATAGAACTGGAAGAAACATCATTAGAGCAAATACATACAGACATAGTAATATATTTAGAAGAGTTTAAAAAAAAGGAAGGATTACATTTTATTGTGGATTTCATGAATTTAGTATATGAATGATTCTTAATTTATGTTTGGGTTATTTGATAATGTGTTTTTTGAATTCTATCAATAAAAAATTTCATTTCGAATTATTTGAGTTTTCTGTTGGGAGTATCTTTTCTTTTCTTGATTTTCTTTAATTAAAAGCATTGCTGCCTATTCTTTGTGTTAGGATTATCAAAAATAATTTGATTTTTCTGATGAGATCATTTTTTTCTCCTTGATTTTCTTAAATTCTAAACAATGGTGACTAATCTGTTAGGATTATCAAAACAAGTAAAGAAATTTAACCGTGTGTATTGATGACAATGATTGAAAACATGAAAGGATTATGAATGAATTATGATATGGTAGATATATAAAAATGATGAGATAAATATATAAAAATTGTGTGTATGTATAGATATATGAAAAATGTGTAAATAAATATATGAAAAGATTAAAGGAATTATAATGTGATAGATATATAAAAAGGGTATCGAGTATAGTGTGAAATGAATGAATTTAATTAGGCGTGGACAAAATAACAAAACTAAACTATACCATGATAGAAAAAACATAATAGGATTCATGATAGAAAAAACATAATATGATTATCAACTAATATAATAATCAAATCCTTAATTCTCAATAATAACTATAAATCTTACTCCCTGTTGAAATCCGGAAAAATAACAAAGCATAAAAAAAAAAAAAAAACATACATTGATCCTAATCTGATTCTTTTCGTGGATATGTTAGGATCTTCCAAATGATTGGTTATCTTCCCTTAGCTTTTACTCTCTATTGATGAAGATGTAGAGAAATTTGAAAAACACCAACAAATGGAAACCATAACCATATAAAATAATAGTAGTAAGTCAATAGTCATTATCTTTTAGTTGCTTCAAATTGGCCCCTCGTCAATTTAAAACAATATTCCAGTCTCTACACTATAATTTCATGAATTCTAATATCAATTAGTCACAATACATCTTTATCGGATCACTTTAATTGACTAATATTTTTTAAATAATAGTACCACACATTTTAATATACAACATGTGGCCCCATATATGTTGAAATTATCCAACATACCAAACCAAGCAGTTTGGTCTGGCTCTACAAAAAAATTAGATGGTTCTAGTTCTTAGAACTGATTACCATTTGATTCTGATTTTGGTTCGATTCTAGAACCGACCATGAATCAAACCAAAAATCAAACTCAATATTTAAATTTTATTTTATTATATATATTTACAAATTAGTGAATCACAATTCATACACAAAAATTCAAAAATCATTTGAAAATCAAGACAAAAAAGTCGTATATCTTCTATTTCTCATTTTTTAATGTAGAGATTGGAAACTCTAATTCGTTTTGGAAACTCAAACCCTAATTTATTTCTCATTTTCTCTCACTTTTAATTTATACACCGACTCTTGAATGGAGATCATCAACTACCATTTGTCATCTATCGTCGCTATCAACTACCATCGTTGCATGGATTTCTGAAATTGAAGCATTAATCTTCGATTCTTCTTTTTCAATTGTTATTTTCCTTTATTTCTCAATCAGTAATAAAATTAGAACCAAATCAAACAAAACAAAACCAAACAAAACCAGAACCGAAGATTAAAAAACTTTTAGAATTGAGACTCCAAACTCCCAAGTGCTATTTTCCCTTTGCACAAGCATTTAAATTTGAAATTAAAAAACTATAGACCAACAGCAAAACCCATCGCAAAGCGTAGAGGTCAAAGTAAACTTGTTTAGAGTCAAAATTGGCGAATTGTCATGGGATTGGCCTGCTCAGTCAATTTGACGTCTTCAAACATGTTTGAAAGACTTCAAGAATTCTTTTTTTTTTTTAAAAGATTAGTTAAGGGCTTGTTCGGTACGACTTAAAATCTAATTAAAAGTGAAAATATGGCCGTTATTGGGTCCCATCCGTCTAATAAAAGTCAACAATAATGACTAATTTTTCAATTTTAATCTCTACCGAACACACCCTAAATATTATCAATTATTAAAAATAACTAAATTAAACATCATAATGCCGACATCTAGAATATGTTTCATAAACGAATTAAATGCCATCGGACAATATTTAAACAGGGAATTTTTTATTTTTTTGGTTGATATTATTTAGCTTTATACTGCACTCCCAACACCAAAATACTCATTCATGTCAAAAGCATGATATTCCGTTCAAATTTGAACTAATTCCCAGAATTTCTTCCCACCCAGAATAATAATAATAATTACACTAATTTCTCCACAGTACGATACGTTCAGATAATAGGACGAAAACGAAACGATAAATTGGAACAACAATTTATCATCCATTAGATTGATGAGCACATAATAGTAATAGTAACCAGCTGGCAGAAGCCAATCACTAATATCCACAACCCTACAATGGACCCCACTTCACGTGATCATCATCACGACCCCTTATCTGACGCAACGTGGCATCAGTACAAAAGATGATGACACGTGTTGCTTTTCGTGGGACGCCACAACTCGGGACCTGAACCAGCGACAAAATTTTGAAAGCCACTAGTGAGACTATAAATACTATTTTTCTCAAAATGACCCTTCCTCTCAGTCCCTACTTCGTCGTCATCTTAAGGGTAAAATGGTAAAAACACATGGAACGGTTTACGGTCAAAACAGATAACCTGAGTTCGTTTGAGATAATTTAATTGCTTTTAATTCTTAACCAATTTCAAGTTATTTGCGTGGATAACATTATTTATTTATGGGAGATTTATCCAATCCAATGTAGCTGTAGTTAAAAGTTTATTATTATATCAAAAATATTTTATTCGTAAACTGGATAAACTTAAATATGACGTGGCAGTCTACTATTTGTCGAATTATTCAGTCCCGTAAATAATTAGAGAGAGAAATCCTTATCCGCTTCAACGCTTTATAAAAGCAGACCAAAACCCCCATTTCAAAAGTATCACAAACTGCACAAATACATACATAAAGAGAGATTTTTAAGCAAAAATCAGTGAATATAATCAATGGCGGCATCAAAAACCTACAGATTCCTCCCGACGGAGCAGAAATCCACCAAAGATTCGGTGATCTTGGAGCTCGACGAGTCCGATATCTGGAACACGGATGCTAGATCGGCTTCGCCGGAGTTCCGGAAAGCCAGTTCGAGATTCTCCCGAAAGCCGTCTACGGTGGCGAGGGGAGTCGCCGTCACTGGACCGGCATCCCTGCCGGTGAATATACCGGACTGGTCGAAGATACTGAAGGGAGAGTACAGGGAGAATCACCGGAGGGACGTCGATGAGAATGACTTTTCAGATGACGATGAGGATTCGGAAAATCGCGTTCCCCCGCACGAGATTTTGGCGAAGCAAATGGCGAGAACAAGGATCGCTTCCTTCTCACTGCACGAAGGGATTGGGAGAACCTTAAAAGGAAGAGATCTTAGTAGGGTTCGTAATGCAATTTGGGAAAAAATTGGATTCGAAGATTGACTTTTAACATTGATAATACTTTTATTTTATTTTACCATGAATTTCTCATATTATTGGCTTTATTTTTCCACTTTATGCTTTTTTTTCTTTTTTTTTGAAAAGCCTAGTGGATTGCCAAGGAATTAGTGCTTTGTATTTTTCCTTTTGAAGAGAAATTAAAGAAATTTTGGATCTAGTTAATTTTCAAAAATGCAATTCAATTTTAAATATTTCCCTTTAAAAGAGAATTCTTGAAATGACTGAATGTAAAGTCGTATTATCTTCTCTATGGAAGAGGTGGCTTAGAGACATTAGAATTTAAAATGTATAGAATATGACCTCGTGAAGTCTAATTTGGTGCAAGGACCCTTTTATTAATTAAATTTCACGAGATCAACATTAGTGTGTAACCTTATTTTTGAGTAGGTAATGAATCGTTATGGGGATAAATGGCTTGCGTTTGGGCTCTTTTTTGAAAAATAATATTAATAAATAAACAAGTAAACGAGACTAAAAATGAGGATACGATAATCCCTGTTCGATCACGTTCTCTATCTGCCTCTAAAAAATTAGACCCGAAAGAGACGGGAAGGCTAATCCCTACTTGTTGTCATCCCTACATAGGACCCACCTATAAATTCATTACATATAAAAAAAGATATTGAATAGGTTTGGTGTGTACAATAATTTCATAGCTGTGGAGAAATAAAAACGGTGGTGTCAATCATTATTAGTCCATCAAAGAAAAGTGCATTTCTTTTTTAATCTAAGTGAAGTGCCGGTCTTGTAGGAAATGCCAGAAAGTCGTATCATCATTTTGAATAAGAATAAGGGTAATTATTTAATCGAGCGTAAGGCAATGGCGTTTTATAAAAGGTGGCATGTCGTTTTCGTCATTATCTCCCTATCTTCCCTTTATGGCGACATGGAATATGAGTGTCGACATTGGTTACGTTACCTTTAGCTGATATGAAATTGTGGTCCAGCTACATTAATATGCATTAATAAATACACGCCAATGTGTTTCTTTTTGGATATATTTCACGCATCATTGCTGAACTTTATCCTTACTTACAATTAGATCATTGAACTTAAATTTCAAGATTTTAAAAAAAGAAATTTATTTTTTTAATTTTTTTATAGTATTTTAAGATCATTAAATAAATAAAATAATAATTGTTCAACAATTAAAATCATAAATGCTATAATTTCTACAACTAGACAATTTTCAAATTTTAAAAATTTGACAATTCCAAAGTTTTCGAGTAGACGCTTCTTACTTCATAAAACTGGGTCGAACCACTAAAATAAATAAAATAATAAATACATAAATATACCAAAAATATGTTATTCTTCAAAATTTATTATATATAGACAAAAATCACTTACTAAACTTGATTGCAATTAATTTTTATTATGTCCACTCTACTATCAAAATGAAATGAGACAAAAAAATAAAATAAAAATGATGTGCATAATAGTTTTATGAATTTAACATAATGAAAGTTCATTGAAAACATTGAAATTGTGTAGTTGTAAAAACTAGTAAGTAATTATAGTATTTATAATTTTGGTTGTTTGATATGAATTATTCTATTTAATGGTCTTAAAATCTTTAAAATAATATTTTCTAGAACATTGGAGTTAAAGTTTAGTGGTGTGATAGCCTCGAATTAAAAGTTCAATGACCTAATTTCAAGTAACGTTAAAGTTCAATAATCGTTGATGAAACTTACTTTGTTGGTTTAGCATTATGCATGGAGATTTTTTTGCTTCTAACCACCACATCACCAATTCTATGAAGTTGTTGACCTAATTGCTCGCAAATTAAAGTGCATTGATGTGATTGCTCCGAATTAAAGTTAAGTACTTGATTATGAGTAAGAGTAAACTTCACTACATCTTTTTTCTTGCTTTCACCTTCCTCATTGTTTTTCATCCTCTAGCCACATTAAATTTACATATAGGCCACTCGAGAAATTGTAGGACTTGAGTAGGTACTTGAGAGTACTTGAGTGACAAAGAAAAAAGATCGAGAAACCTTTTCTCAAATCAACGTTCAATTTTAAAGCAGACAATTCTTTTCCCCATTTTCATTGTTTAGGGTGGATCGTGCATATCCATTTCCCACGAGGAGTTTTAGCCATTCAAAAGGTCATTTTCTTCTCGAGGAGAGAGAACTACATAAATAACAATAGATGTTATATTTAATTTTACATTGTATATTTTCCGAGTTTGGTGATGTGAAATAATGAGTCAGTTGTTAGATTATAACGGTAGAAGTACTTTATATTCAAACAAGACACTATAATTGTAGCAGTACTTTATATTCAAACAAGACTTGAACATTCAAATATAAGAAATGAGGAAATAGTGGAAAATGGCTTGTTGACAATACCATATTTCCACTTTAACCTTTGACCAGTAAATAGAATTAAAAATAAAAATGCCAAAAACATAATTTAACACAACAAAAAGGCAAACATACCCCTCCTTGTATCAAACCACACTCTCACATCCAAAAGAAGAAAACCGAATTTTCAGTAGGTGAATTTTTTAAATTTTTTTAGTTTTAAAAATAGATCAATATCAGCAATGGATATTTCTTAGGTAATATAAATTATTCTTCGCCTACGAAATATCCGTTGGTGAAGAGATTAAAATTTTTTTTCAAAGAATTGATTACCCTTCAACTACGGATTTCAGTTCTTGAACGGTTGAAATTTTTTAATTATTAAAATTGATTAATATCAACAATGATTTTTTCATATGTAATATAAATTAATCTTCACCTACAGAATATCTGATGGTGAAGATGTTGAAACTTTATTATTTTAAAAAAATTGATTACCTTCAACTACGATATTCAGTAGTGAATGGTTGAATTTTTTTAATTATTAAAATTGATTAATATCAACAATTGAATTTTAGTAGGTGATATTAATTAATCTTCACCTATGAAATTTTCGTTTGTGAAGTGGTTGCAAGTTTTTATAAAAAGTGATTACTCTTCTACTACGAATATTCGTTCGGTGAATGGTTGAATTTTTGTAATTATTAAAATTGATTTATATTGGCAATGGGTTTTCCTTATTTAATATGAATTAATCTTTACCTACGGAATATCCGTTGGTGAAGACGTTAACATTTTTTTTTTTTTTGAAAAAATATTAATTACCCTTCAACTACAAATTTTCATTTGGTGAGTTTTTCATTTAAAAAAACAGCTTTTAAAATTGATTAATATCAGTGACGTATTTCCTATAGGAGTTAATTTTCACCCACGAAATATTCGTTGGTGAAGAGATTGAAACTTTTCTGACAAAATTTGATTACCCTTCAACTAACGATTTTCGTTAGGTGAATGGTTGAATTCTTAATTATGTGATTGAAAAATAATTTAGAGAAAAATGAGTTATTAGAAAATGGGGATCAAGCATGGGCTAAATTAGACTTGGTTGTCTTTCAAGGGTTAGATAACTTTATATATGTTCTTTCATTTTTTTTTTTATTAAACTTTGTAGATATATGGTGTTTACATGAATGAAGTTAATAAGAGTAATGTTGAAATGCAATGAGGATGAAAGAAGTGTGGATATATGGAGTTTAAATGAATGAATTTAATAAGGATAATATTGGAATACAATGTTAATAAATATAATAATTTTTTAAAAATTTTAAGGTTTTAATATGAATAGATTTAGAGTAAGTAAATATATAAAAATTATGGATGGAAATAACGATTTTCAATACTAATTGATGTACTTGTGGTGGTGGAGAATAGGTATGGGGTAGGGCTAGGGGTTGTCAATGTATATGATTTTGATCGGTAGGGCTAGAGTTGTCAATGGATAGGATTTTGATTCGAGTTCGATCTGAATCCAATGAAATTAATGTAAGATAAATTTATGGTCTCAATCCGATAACTCAATCAAGATGTAAATTCGATAATATGTTAACAAAATAGAGCAAATATTAATATAGGTCAATCCAATTCGATAACAACCTGATCCGATTTGTTATTGTTGTTGATCCTTCTTTCATTTATGATTTCAGCATTTTCTAATAGTTGTAGTTCGTGCAACTCACGAGGGACTATTATTTCTATTGCTTGCCCCTGCCTTTCGCTCTTGAAGGGTTTCTCTCTTCTATAAAGCGGAGCTTTGCGCATGGTGCTGAAGTGAAGAAAGCTTTCCTTGCTAAAGAGAAGGCTCGGAGAAGGTAGTGTGGAACTTTTGACATCCCACATCGAAAGAGGTGGAACCGGCTCACTGCAAAGACCCAGTTGATCATCATGTTCCAAATTGACACGTTGGATTGTAGACCACGAAGACCCAATTTCATGTCTGTCAAGTGGGTTGGAAATTCTAGTTCATCATATATTACCGCATAATTTATTATCAATGATTTATTTTTTATTTTTATTTTTAACTTGCATTATACTTTATGACTTTTAATGAATAATATCAAAAATATGAAATTTCAATTAAAAAATTTATATATATATATGAATCCTCTATTTCCCATAAAAAAGGAATATGTGTAAAATATTTCGAATCGAATTATTGAATTAAATATCTGCTAACATAGCAAATCGAATATGGATTTAACAATCAAATATCCACTAAATTACCAAATCGAATCGAATCCATAAATTATTCTTATTGGATTGGATCGAATATGGACAGGTTTGGCCCATATTCGATTTATTTACAGCCCTAAGTAGGGCCTACCCCTTATAGGCAGAGAATGGGGATGTGATAGGAAAGTTTTTTTGTCCATGTATATGTCAGTGCCCCGATTTGTCTAATTACTTTAAAATAAAAAAAATTCAAAATTTGCTAGTTCATGTTTCTGCCCAGCTTTTTATATGTACAAATTGAAACGACGCAACCTCGTTAGTCCAATTTTCAAATTATCCAATTTGTAAGGGAAAAAAATAATTTAATAAGAGGTGTTGCCTCACCCCGCCACTGCCTTAAATAGTGATCAAGTCGAGGACGGACGGTCCCCATCCCGTAACCATACCTTGTGAAGAGAAAGGAGAAAATAAACTAAATTTCTCCATGATTTATTTATTTAAATTATTATTCTTTCCCCATGATAGTATTTCTGGTGAATTGTGCCATGTCCAAATAGACAAAATGGATAAAAATAGTATTGTGATCTCATATTCCAATAAAATTAAATAATATTATTTATAAGGGGAATCACCATTTACATCTATATCCACTTATAAAAAGAAAATTATATTATATTTCTAAACTTATATAAATTAAATAAACTTTCAATCAAATATATCATTCTAAATTTATCCACAAATATTTATTGTTATTAAATTTTTTTCGACCTTTTTATAAGGTTTACCGTCTTTTAGACGGAATTTGATTTCAATTTCTGATTTGGATAAATCTGGTTATTCTTGTTCATTTGGGAATTGAAAACTTAGTTTGTTTCGTGGTTCAAAATTGGTTGGTTCTCATTCTTTGTTAGGTTACGATAATATTTATTTAATTGATACGATTGTTTCTTTTAATGAATCCTTGCATATAAGCACTCGAAGTGTAAAGCGAAAATTAATCGGTGAGAATCCTGCCTCGTTGTGATACGAGAAATTATGTCATATTTCAAAGAGGAGAATTGAGAGACTTGTGTCTGACAAAATTCTCGATCTTCTTAATTTTACAAATTGTGACATATGTGTTAACTGTATAAAGGGAAAACAAACCAATAAAAGGAGATTTCAAACCAACAGGACTTTGGACATCTTAGAACTTATACATACGGACATTTGTGGATAATTCACTACGGCTTCTTGGAATGATCAACAATATTTTATAACGTTCATAAATGAATTTTTAAGATATATATATATCATTCATGAAAAATCACAGTTGTTGGATTTATTCAAAAACTATAAAGTTGAAGTTGAGAACCAACTCGGTAAAATGATTAAAAGCATCAGATCCGACCGTGGTGGTGAATACTATGGCAGATATGACGGTTTAGGCGAACAACGCCAATATCATTTCCTAAATTCCTAGAGGAATGTGGTATCGTCCCATGGTACAATATGCCGGGTTCACCTACTATGAATGGTGTTACTGAAAGATGAAATAGTACACTTAAGGACATGGTGATGAGCATGATTACTCATTCTACCTTGCCACAATCACTCTGGGATGAAGTATTAAAGACCGCAACGTATATACTCAATAGAGTTCCAACTAAGGCCACTGATAAAACCCCTTATGAGCTTTGGACGGGCAAGATGCCTGTTTGAAGCACGTACACATTTGGGGATGTCCAGCTGAAGTAAGGCCTCATAGGCCAAATGAAAAGAACTGGACGTAAGAACTATCAGTTGCTATTTTATTGGATATTTTGAAAGGTCTAGGGCTTACAAGTTTTATGATCTCACAACTAAGACAATTTTTAAGATAGGAAATGTCCAGTTCTTTGAGAATGTTGAGTTTGCGGGGGGAGAAAGTGTTACAGACTTTGTCTTTGAGAAGGAATACGTTGAAATTCCTCCAATTGCTATTAACAATAATCAGGATCGGGGTTCTATCCCTGACATTGTTCAAGAAGCAACTTCCGATCAAGACAATGTCGTTGTACCTTTCTCTGAAGGTCAACAACTTGTTCCGAAAGGACAAACTGTACAGCCTCAAGAACCAATGCCATTTAAAATATCTACTAGAGAGATGAGAAGTGCGATTTCAAATGATTGCATCGTATTTCTTCAAGAATATAAAGTTGACATTGGAGTGGTGGAAGATTATCTAAAGCCATTGAAAGTTCTGATTCTCAAAAGTGACTCGATACCATGAATGAAGAGATAAAGTCCATGAAGGACGACATGTGGGACCCCATTCCATTGCTGACGGTGCGAAACTCATTGCTTGCAAATTGATATTTAAGACTAAGAGGGATTCGAAGGGTGATGTAGAGAGGTATAGGCTTGTCTTGTCGCAAAAGGTTGTACACAGAAAGAAGACATCGATTATAAAGAGATTTTTCCGATTTTTTCGAAAGACTCTTTCAGAATTATAATGGCATTGGTAGCGCATTTCGATCTTGAGTTACATCAGATAGATGTTAAGATAGTGTTTCTCAATGGTGACATTGATGAAATAATTTATATGGTACAACCAAAAAACTTTGTGTCGGATGATGCAAAGCAAATTGTTTGTAAACTAAAGAAATCCATCTATGAACTCAAACAAGCCCATCGTCAATGGTATTACAAGTTTCATCAAGTGATCATCTCATATGGTTTTGAGATAAATTTGGTCGATACTTGTATATATCACAAGTTCAGTGGAAGTAAGTATATTTTTTCAATTTTATATGTAGATGACATATTGCTTGCCAACAACGATATGGGCTTATTGCATGAAACCAAGAGATTTCTAGTAAGGAATTTTGAGATGAAAGATCTTGGTTACACCTCTTTTGTATTAGGAATTCAGATGCATCGGAATCGTTCTCAGGGTATTCTTAGATTATCACAAAAAGTTATGTCGAAAAGGTGCTTAAAAGATTTGACATGCAAGATTGTAAACCATGTGATACCCCTGTAGCTAAAGGAGACAAGTTCAGTTAAAGTCGGTGCCCCAAAAATGACTTGAAAATTAAAGAAATGTAGAAGATTCCTTATTCTTCAACTATAGGGAGTCTGATGTATGCTCAGATTTGTACGCATTCGGATATAACATACATTGTTAGAATGTTAGGGAGATATTTAAGTAACTTGGGAATAGAACATTGGAAAATAGCCAAAGATGTCATGCAGTATTAACAGAGAACAAAAAACTACATGCTCACATACAGGAGATCGAATCAGTTGAAGATCATCGATTATTCTGATTTCGATTTTGTAAGATGCCAAGATAATAGGAGACCCATTTCAAGCTATATCTAATTGCTTGCTGGAGGTGCTATTTCCTGGAAGAGAACTAATCATACACTCATAGATACTTCCACCTTAGCAGCAGAGTTTATAGTGTGTTATAAGGCATCAAACCATGGAATATGGCTGCGAAATTTTGTCACTGACTGCGCATTATGGACAATATAGAAAGACCACTCAAGTTTTTTTTTGGACAAAAAAAAGCAGTATTTTATTCCAATAACAACAAGAGTTCGACGAAGTCAAAATATATAGAGATCAAGTTCTGACTGTTAAAGAAAGAGTTCAAAGTGGACAGGTGTCAATAGAGCATATCGGGACAAACTCCATGGTTACGAATCCTCCTAAGGTCTTTCATTAGCGCAATGCTCATATGGGTGTAATGTCTCTTGAGGATATCTAGTTTCAGTGAGAGTTTGTATTTTCTATGCTTTTCATTTTAGACACACTGTCATTTTGGATATAGTTTATGATTAAATTTACTTTTGTTTATAAAGTTTTTGGTTTGTTATCTCTGAACTTGTTTGAAAATGATCTGACTAAGGTATTAAAGTAGAATAGTTGGAAATAGGCATGTTAAGGTCATATCATATGTAATTTCCATACTATACATCCATACTTGATTCATGTCATTCAGTTATGTCGATATACGTGATCATTGATGGGTTTAGTTATGATATAAGTAGCGAAAGCCGCTTTGATTATATGTTGATATGATTGATGAACCTAATTGTTTGGAGATGCAATCAGTAATGATAGCAAAATTCTGAGTACTCATAAAGTTATGTTTAATGCATAATTATAAGACAACACACATAGTCTAAGTAGGAGATTTTAAGGATTTTAATCGATCATGTAGACTTATATGTAAATTATTGTGTATTAAATTAAAAGTTTTCAATTTTGGTTAAGCTCGTTTAAAATGATCTAATAATGTTTCAGTATTTTGAGTTTTGAAGCTTCTAATTAAAGTATATGTTTTATGTGTAGAGACTCTTAATTTCATAATGGACCGAATTAGGCTAACAGGTCATTAGTGTATATATATATATATATATATATATATATATATATATATATATATATATATATATATATACAGAAATGATCTAATGAGCACCGGTACTCATGTTATCCTAAACACCGATGAGTTGGCACATTAATTCATTTGTGGATAAAGATTTTGTGAGTTCCAATCCACCAATGAATTAATGTGCCAACTCATTGGTGCTTAGGATAAGATGAGTACCGGTGCTCATTAGATCATTTCTGTATATATATATATACGATTATGGCCCCCCGAATCACATGGTGATTGTTCATTCTGTTCCAACTCCCATCATCAGAGAGAAATAAAGGAATAACGTGTTGATCTGTAAGACTAAAAACCGTATGATTCATTCTTAGCATTAATAATGTCTGATTCATGTACGCTTCTGTTTTGGTTCATGAATTCTTGATGATCCAACATGAAAGATCATTATGATGGTAAAATTTTCCCAACAATTACAACTTCGGTTAATCAAGTACACGAAGTGCCAAACTGTTGACCAATTTCGAATCTTCCTAGAAAAGATGAAAGACTTGAATCTTTCAAGAACAAATCATATCCATGCTGGCCGAACTTCATATCTTCAAAAAACTTGAAATCTTCAAAGATAGACTTTGGATTTGGACATATTTAACATAATCTATATAGCAGGATTAGAAATTACCCATTGATGAAGGTAATAATCGAACAAAATTTGTTTTCCCAGTTGGAGTATGTTGGGCAACATTATGTGAAGATGAATCTTCAAATTGCTTACCTTGTAAATAGGCAGCACACTTTGCATTTTTAGTATCAAGAGCCAAATCCACATCAATGCTTGAAAACCAAAATCTACTTCATTTGATGTTGAACGTTGTCGGCCGAATTTCTTCATCTCTATTGAGCAGTGGAGATAAAACCAAGCTTGAAAAATCTGGAATGGCCGACAGAAAGTTAAAACTTTGAAAATAAACAAAGCAGTTGGACAAGCAGGCTACTTGCTAGTAAGATCAAAAATATAGTGCAAGCAGTTCAAACTTAGAACATAAACTAAGCAGCTGGATATGGCGCTGTCTGCTAACAAGAACCAAAATATGGAATGGCCTACAGGTTCAAACTTTGAACAAAAAACAAAGCAACATGATCGGCAGGCTGCTCACTTACAAGAACGAATTCTGTAATAGAAACTTACACCGTATTCTTAACAGATCTGGTCCTTCAAAATCTTATGTTTCTTCTTTTCCATTGTTAAAAATGGAGGGGATTGATGCTTCAAAACATACCACTTATCATTGAGAATTCATTCCTTTATACAACAGTAATGCATCTAAGAATATTCTAGAACATAGCAAAAAATTATTCATAACTAATTCTGCCAGCTGCCAACAATATTTGATTCCATTCCTAGAAATCAGGAGATGCAATTCCACTAAGGTCTGTTGCTTAATGTCCTGAAGTGGCAGCTAATGAATTCTAACTCCTCCCCTCAAGGTGGAGTGTATTTGAGCACTCCAAGATTGTCCCTAAGCAGTTGAAACCTTGAATGAGACATTGGTTTAGTCAACAAATCAGCTCTCTGATCTGTAGAAGGAATATAATGGATTTTGAGCTGGTTATCAAGTACTTTATCTCTCACAAAATGTACATCTAATTCTATATGTTTTGTACAAATGTGGTATAGAGGATTTGAGGTAAGAGCACTTGCACTTAGACTGTTATCCCAAATAATTGGAATTTGTTGCTGTGATATTCCCAACTCTTCAAACAGGGACCGAATCCAAGTCATCTCTACAGCATAATGAGCTAAGGCTCTATATTCAGCTTCTGTGCTGGACCCAGCAACCACATGTTGCTTCTTAGAGCACCATGACACCAAGTTAACTCCAATATATACATAATACCCCACAGTAGAACGCCTATCATCTGGACAAGAGGCCCAGTCAGAGTCAGCAAATGCAGTGATATCAAGACTATCATTCCTTTGAATGGTTAGTCCATAAGTTAAGGTGTCTTTTATGTATCCGAATGCCCTCTTAAGTACCTTCCAGTGAGCATCAATTGGTGTATAAAGGAACTGACTTAGTCTATTCACAACATAGGTTATATCAGGTCTTGTATGAACAAGATATTCGAGACCACTTATTGCAATTCTGTATAGAGTAGGATCCTTCATTGATTGCCCTTCATCTTTGGAGATTGGTTTACCTACAGCCATAGGTGTTAGACTAGGCTTCAGATGTTCGTAGCCCAATTTCTTCAGTGACTCCATAGCATATCTAGTTTACCTCAGGTACAACCCAGCCTCATCTCTTTTAACTTCAATTCCTAGATACTGTCTCAGGTTCCCCATGTCCTTAAGTGCAAACCTGGAGTTTAGCTTATCTATAAAGTCCTGCAACTACTGATTGTCATTCCCAATAATCACTATGTGATCCACGTATATTAGAGCAAATAGAATATCTTTTTCCCTTGCCAAGAAAAATAATGAGTTGTCAGCCTTGGACTGCCTAAAGTTCCGCGGCAGTAGAGTGTGTTTTAGCTTGTCATTTCAGGCTCGAGGTGCTTATCTTAAACCATATAGTGCCTTCTTAAGTTTGCATACATAAATTGGATGTTTTTCACTAATAAAACGTTGTGGTTGGTTCATGTAGACAACTTCATTCAAGCTGCCATTCAAAAATGTATTGTATATATCTATTTATCTGATCTGCCAATCTCTTAATACAACCATAGTAAGGATAATCTTCAGGGTTGCAGCCTTAACCGCAGGGCTAAAACTTTCACTAAAGTCAATCCCAGGAGTTTAGAGAAACCCTTTGGCCACAAGTCTGGCTTTATGCCTTGAAACATTTCCGCTTGAATCAAATTTCAATTTGAATATTCACTTATTTCCAATTACCTTCATCCCAATTTTAGGTGGAACCAAGGTCCACGTTTCATTCTTCATAAGGGTGTTGTATTCTTCTCGCATAGCATTCTTCCAACTACTGCTTGTTAAAGCTTCATCAGCACTTATTGGCTTAACTGCAGCTAGTTCATCAATTGACAGACTAGTGTAGATTTTAGGCTTGAACATTCTAGCCTTACTCCTCGTAATCATTTTGTGTCCAAAGCTCCAAGGCATGTTAATGCCTGGTAAATTCCCTTCTTCTGATGCATTCTGATTATTAGTTCTGGCTTGCTGAACTTTTACAGTCTCATTGTCTGCTACCTGATTTAGCTAATCACCATTATATTCCACCACCACTTCTTCAACCCCAGTACTTACTTCTTCATTACTAAGGACTGTTGCAGAGGGGACTTCAAGTTATATTGCAGGAGCTGCTATTGCACTTAGAGGTGTGGTGTTACGGCTTAGTTCAACAAAGGGGAGATAGCTTATTTCTGATCTATTACAGACTTGAGGTTGAGATTGTTTGTTTAGAAATCCTGTTTTGAATGAAAACTCTTGTTCATTAAAGACAACATGTCTGGAAATGTCAATCCTACCATTAGGACTTAGACATTTGTAACCTTTGTGTAAATCACCATAGCCAAGATAAATACATTTTTTAGAGTGAAAACTGAGTTTATGCTTCTGATAAGGCCTGAGACATGGAAAACAAGCACACCCAAATGTTTTGAGTTGATTGTAGTCAAAAGTTTTGTCAAATAGAGCTTGGTAGGGTGTTTTATGATGTAGGACAGAGGTAAGTAACCTGTTGATCAAATAGGTGGCAGCCTTGAAGGACTCCCACCATTAAAGAGTTGCATTTGAGCCCGAGCTAAGAGAGTTAATCCAGTCTCAGTAATGTGTCCGTGCTTGCGCTCAGCCCTTCCATTATGTAATGAAGTATAAGGGGAAGAATGCCTAAGTTCTATGCCAGATTCTAAGGCCAGTTTGGTGAAATTTCTAAATTCACCACCCCAATCTGATTGCACAGATTTGATCTTCCTATCCAAATTGTTTTCTACAAGGTTTTTGAAGTGAATGAAGTTGGTTAGAGCTTCTGAATTTTGTTTCATTGGGTAAATCCATGTATATCTGCTATGGTCATCAACAAAAATTATGTAATATTTGAATTTACAGGGGCTGGTCCCCAAACATTAGTATGGATAATGTCTAATGGATTTGCAGCATGAGAAGTTGAAGTGTTAAACGGTAGAGCATGTGATTTTCCAAATTTACAAGATTCGCAGAAGGCAAGGATTTCATTTGCCTTAACAACTTTATTGACTTAAAAACTTGACTCATAACATGATTTGAAGGGTGACCTAGCTTTCTATGCTAATGTCAAGATCTGACTCTGAAATTTGACTGACTGAGGACATCTAATCACTAGAAGATTTAGCTGAAAAACATTGATAATTATTTTGATGGTTTGGCTGGAAGAGGGTGCTTTCTGGTTTGAAGTGTGGCAACTGCAGCTGGTATAATCGATCCTTAAGTACCACTTGCAACATGATCATCTTCGTTTTGAGATCCTTGACAACATAATAGTTAGAAAAAAAACTCCATGAATACTCTGTTGTCATCAGTAGGTTTAGAGACACTAATCAAATTTCTTTTGATTGAAGGAACATGTAGCTGTCTATTAGATTAAGTGCCTTATCATTAACTGTAAAAAAATTTCCATTTCCAATGTGAACAATAGTTAGAATAAAACTCCATGAATACTTGTTGTCATTAGTAAGTTTAGAGACACTAATCAAATTTCTTTTGATTGAGAGAACATGTAGCAGTCTATTAGATTAAGTGCCTTATCATTCACTGTAAAAATTTTACCATTTCTAATATGAGCAATATGCAGCATATCTCCATTTCCAACAAATAATTTTCCTTACCTTCATATCTTTCCACAATAGTCATATTACCTTTATCAATTGTTACATGATTGCTACATAGGCAGATGGTGCTGAATTGATACTTTGCTGTCCATGATTGGGTGGTTTGCTTCCTATATTACCGTTCATCAAATATATTATAGCACCAGTTTGCAGAATGATTACTCAGTCCGCAGATTTGACATGGTCCTCTGGCTTCATTTTGCCTGCTATTGGGAAATCTATCTCTTTCCCTTGTTCTGCCTTTATAACTTGGAGATCTACTACTGATGTTTCGTCTAAAACATCTGCCAAAGCCTAAACCAGTTCTATATGCTAGATGCACACTCGACTGGTTAACATTGAGTGAAGTGAAATTGTTTTTGACTTGATTTATATGTTCTAGTCGACTTTCAAAAGGCATTAGTACCTAGGACATCTCATACCAGAAGATAGTTTCCCCGCTACTTATTTGAAATACTATAGGTGTATACTCCTCGTCTAAACCTGATAGAACTTGCATAATCAAGTCATTGTGATCAATGACTTTCTCTGCTATTGCAAGATTGTCAGCCAATTGTTTAATAGTGGATAGGTACTGATCCATTGTCATGGATCTTTTCCTAGTTCTTTGCAGTTCACCAGTGAGGAACAACACTCGAGATTTATTCAGTATCCCAAAGCTTTCCTCTACAGTTATCCAGAGTTTGTTTGAGCTAGTGTAGCCCATGACCTTCATGGCAATTTCTGGAGTCATGGATGAGTACAATCATCCCATAAGTAGTTGATCAGCTGAAATCCACTTCAGAAACTCTGGATTTTGTATCATTTCGAATGCTTCTCCATGGCCAACAATTGTTTCAATGGCTAGAAATTCCGGTGGACACACCTTTGTCCCCAATAGGTATCCCTTAAGATTATGCCCTTTGATTACAGGCACAATCATGTTCTTCCACAACAGGAAGTTGTTCCTGTCAAGTTTAACTGAAGGTGTTTGAGCGATATTCATTCCATATGCTAAGTTCTGGTTAGCTGTCATTTGGGTCACTGGGGTTGTATTAATTCTGAAGGATTGGACTGATTACCGAATCTGGTGTTAGCCATGGATGGCTCTGATACCAAGTTAAAAATGGAGGGGATTGATGCTTCAAAACACACCACTTATCATTGAGAATTCATTCCTTTATACAAGAGTAATGCATCTAAGAATATTCTAGAACAGAGCAAAATACGACTCCTAACTAATTCTGCCAGCTGCCAACAATATTTGATTCCATTCCTAGAAATCAGGAGATCCAATTCCACTAAGGTCTGTTGTTGAATGTTGTGAGGTAGCAGCTAATGAATTCTAACTTCCGTTGCTAATAGAAAGTTGAAAATACCAAAACTGATCCAAAAATCTAAGATAATCACAATTGAAAACTAGGTAGATATCATACAACCAGGTCGCTGGGTAGTAGCTAACCAGGTTGCTAGATAGCAAAGATACCCCCAGTCTTTTGGAAGGATCTCATTGCTGCTCCTTCAAATATTCTTTTGGAAGGCTTTGTTGGGGTTGTGAGTTTAGGCTGTTTGTGGACATCATATTTTGCCAACATTTCACTAACAACTCTGATTTCTTCAGATAAGGGTTAACTCCTTTACAGAAAGGTTCAATTTGTTGGATCCTTTAGCTATGGTTGCTTTTGCAATTGCTAATGGTATTGCCAAGTGTAGCACAAAGAGGATCTATATTTTAAACTACGTATGTTCTATATTTAGTGCTATTGTTGGGTATTTGGAATTTTATGAGGGAAAGAGAGGGTGGCGGTGGTAGTGGTGGAGGAAGGTGGTTGAGTATGGAAAATTATTTTAATTGAGACTCGTTTACACTTTTAATAAGTCCATGTTTGATCTTCATTAAATTTTAATTCATTTTTCACTCCCCTTTTATCAACTACACATTCTCTCAATAAAATAATATTACACATATATCCAAAAAAATTTCGTACTTTTTAATTACACATTCTTCAAAAAATACTATTCTAAAATTAATTGTTTTTTTAAATAATGGAGATCAAACAAAGGTTAATTTGAGACTCACTACAATTATTTTTTTAGTTTTTTATTTTCTCTTTCTTTATTTTTTGTTTATTTAAGGAAGATGGTAAATTCGTCATTTTACTAAACTTTAATGTAGAAAATAGTTCAAAAGTACTATTTGAATAATGTTGGATTGATTTAAGTGTGAAGCAAAGTTGAAAGAATATGGACCATTGTGCAAAACAGGCAAAGGATACAAAATGTTTAGTGCCAATTATCCATATTTTAAGTAAGAGTGATTCAGAAGTGTTTATAAATAATTTAAATATAAATATGTGAAAATGATTAGTGAATAAGTGAGTATTAATTGTGAGAACTTTAACTGTATGAATAAAAAATGGATGGAGTATTTATGAACTGTTTATAAACATAAGCCCAAAATAGGTTGTCGAACGTCTTTGTGCAAATAGTTTAAGATAGTACATTTACATCTAAAACGTTTATTAACTTCACCATATTTTAATTATAATTAAGAGTTTTAAATCTTTACTCATTATAACACTTATATCCTTAACATTTTACATAATATTATCATCTTTATTCTTTCTTCAATTAATACATCTAACCTCTAAGAACAAGATCCTTAAAAACTTATTTGATCATTAAATTTTTAAATACTAAAAAACAATAATGAATATAGAGGTGAGAGACACTTAAGATATTTTGACGTCATTTGCTAATTAATTTGAAAAAAAGTTAAAAATATGAACGTCACAACGAATAAAAATTGGAAACTTTAAATACAACTAAATCTACCATACCAAATAAAAATTTGGCAGTATAGCTAATAGGCCTGGGCTTGCTTCAGGTTTGATTAATTTTGAGCCAAACTTGAAATTGATTTAATCAGTTTGGATAAATTCTAATCCAAATCAACACAATCCAAAATTTGGAGTTTGTAAAAAAAAATTAGGGTCTATTTTCTTTACCATTTTCAAGCCGTTTTCTGTTTTCTATTTTCCAAAATAGTGAAAACGAGTTCTCTTTCCTATTTTCGAAAACACATTTTTTAAAATAAGTTAAAAGTTTACAAAAAAAAAAACTTCGGGTATTTTCAATTGTAATCAAACCAAAATTTTCAAAATACATTTAGATGTTTTCAAAATGTCAAAAAAAACACATTTTGAAAAATTTCAAAATAAACACTCAAAACACAATATCCAAAATGAATTCAAAACACAAAATTGAAATACAAAGAGAACAACTCCTTAATTCTTCTCCTTGTTGTTTTCTTCTTTTGAAATTTTGGTAGAAGAAGCGTAGATAGTAATCAAATTATTTGAGAAAGAATATATTTATATTATTATTATTTTATTTTCTAAGTCTAAAAATATGAATTTTAAAATGAAAAAAATATGTATTGGTGGGTTGCGTTGGTTAAGTGACGAGTTGAGTGCTTAAACCATCCGATTTTTTAATGGTTAGAATTTATGAAAACAAATCGAATTTTTGATTCAAACCGATCCAACTCGAATTAGTTTGGTCAATTTGATCGGTTCTCGATTTTTTTTCCACCCCTAATAGCTATCAAAAGGACCGTGCTGCTTGCACAGATCGGTACAAGATTTGTGCAAGCCAATGGGTTTTGGGATGGGTGGGTTTATTAACATTTGGGTGACGAATTAATGAGGTGGGTCCTCGAGACTCAACTCATGTGAGAGGTTTTGTTCAAGATCGGTGCAAACCGATCCGTTCAAATGACATTTTCCCTATCAAAAGTCAGGGTTTAGGAAGACACAATTGTCCTTCAACAAAAATTCATCGAACATTGCCCTAGGGGGCGCATCCCAACTGGCAAAAAATGTGGCTCTTAGTTACTGACAGTTCAGAGGTCGCGGGTTCGATTTGTGGGGTTCTTGGAAGGCATGCTCTCTCTTTGAAGACATGAGTTTTTCTGGAAGGCAATGTGTAATATGTGTTGACTCGCTTGACACTTTGACAGATCAGTGGAGTAGGCTCTTGGACCCTGGACAATTCGTAGCACATCCCGTGATTTATCTGGTCTGCGTCTTGAGGGACCAATGCATAAACCCGAGGATTAGTAGTGTGGA
Source organism: Fraxinus americana (assembly GCA_035079005.1). Taxonomy (NCBI): domain Eukaryota; kingdom Viridiplantae; phylum Streptophyta; class Magnoliopsida; order Lamiales; family Oleaceae; genus Fraxinus; species Fraxinus americana. The sequence goes on along the minus strand of CM068708.1, from coordinate 16,844,307 downwards.
CGTATGGGTATAAAAAAAAAATAAATAAATAAATTCATCGGACATTCTAGAATCGTCGAGGCCCACTCACGATTCCTCCCCATTCTCGAAGACGTGGGAATAGAATATACATAGCATCCACAAAACCCGATCGTTGGAATACAGGAAAAAGGATTTGAGGATTAGGATTTGGAATCGATAGCGGGAAGAGAAGATGATTGAGGTTGTGCTGAACGACAGGCTGGGGAAGAAAGTCCGCGTGAAGTGCAATGAGGACGACACGATCGGGGACCTGAAGAAGCTGGTGGCGGCGCAGACCGGGACGCGCTCCGACAAGATAAGAATCCAAGTGGTACACCATTTACAAGGACCATATTACTCTAAAGGACTATGAGATCCATGACGGCATGGGTCTCGAGCTCTACTACAACTAATTAATCCGCACCTTCAAGTAATCTTCTCTCTTTCTTTGTACATAGATGTTTTTGTTGGGATGGAATTGACTGAACTTCTGGCATTGTTATAGGGGATTTGATATGTGTTGCTTAAAAGGACTTGTTGGTCTTTCGTATGTTGATTATTTGCGTTTCAAGTTTAAAATAGGGCGGAAAGTCAAACTTATTGGTAGTTGCTTCTGATTCTACTACTAACTGGTCTTCAAACATGTATTATATATTATAACTGTTTTTAGAGATTTTGAGGTTGATTTTATTTAATCTTTGATGTTGCAATTAAGGCTATAATGGAATATTTGATGATTAAGTAATCAATAAGTCACGAGATTTTGATTGCAGAATTTTTGTTTGCTGCAAATAGAGGGGAGTTCTTCCTTTTCTTCTTCGTGGAGTATATATTGAGATTGGTTTAGCATTTATAGTCGCCAAAAGGAAGGATCGACTTTTGTTCTACTCCTATTTTCTCGTGATAGCCTGTTCCAGAACTTGTGTTAGGGAGAAGGGTCACGTAATGTGTCCTTCCACTTATGTTTTCTTTTCTTTGTATTTGAGTTGTGTCAAGTAATTGAGAAAGAAGTTGTTACCCGATGATGCTGCCAATAGTTAAGTTTCGTGGGGAAAACTATGTAGCCATCTTTGGAACTTGTTAAACGAGGTCTATTTTTTTGGGAACTTGTCAATCTAATCTATTTTACTCATAGTGAGATAGATGGATGTCATGTGGATTGCTGGACGCATTAGTTCATTGTGAGGTTAGGAAGTTGAGCTGACATAGTGCAACATAGCTTTGGTTGTTTTGGCTTTAGGGCGGTTGGCTTTCTTTGATCTACCTTGTTTTAAGCGATTATGTGCGACTCTTTTGGCCATCTATTGAGATGGATTATTTAATTTGGGTTGATAAGGGGCTTCATCCATAGCGATAAGCCAATCCATCATTTCTCCTATAGGCTGTCCTTTAGGCCACATTACCATTTCCATGTTATTTTTCTTTTAAGGTGTCATAGTAGTTACCAGAGGTCTGAGCTAAACATTTGTAATTGGTTGAGAATTTTGATCTTGATGTGTGAGAAGTGTCATTGTAATGCCGCAAATATTATAACTTAAGGTGTTACAATAAGCACGTATTCATACCAAGAATTTAAAAAATAAAATCGACATATGCAAATGAACACTTGAATTTTAGACATAGCAATTGACTAGAAAAATAGACACTTGAACATTAAATACCTAAGAGGTTTCAAATTGGGATGAAGGGATCATAATAGCTTAACAAAATAAAATTGAAAATTTTGAAAAGTTCATTAAAGCAGCGTGTAGGACTGTGTAAACATCCATCACAGTTATCTCGGGATGATCATCTACAATCAATGAAGTACTTGGACAATGACGAACGAGATTATATCCTTAGACCTCACAATGTCTCTATAGTCTTTGCTATTGATTATCCAATTGCCCCAAACAAAAGATCATACTCTAGGGACATTTGATAGTTGAGCATCTCATCCATGCCAAACTTTTGGCTGAATAATGTTCTTTTAAGGGATTCCTTCCATTATATAGGAATAAGCATCAATTTAAATATGGTAAGTGTAATTACAATTATATAATTATATACATAATTATGTTAAACGGTCTATATTTGTTAAGTCGTAATATTCGTCAATTTCCGTGATCTCATTGACAATCCATATGCTTTGTGAATTGCTTTCATTATGGGTTGAAGGTCTTAAGGAAGTGTAGCACAACCTCATCCCATTGAAATTCGTGCTCGTTTTGCCCAGTCCCTCTGTAAATTGCTTTAATAGTTTCTAGATGTTGTATAATGTTATGTGTTAGTTTCTCCATAAGTCCTATATAGATGTAGAACAAATTCCGTCTCTCGATCCTGTTTCTATCAGGTATACTACGTCTTTCAATTGAACATGATCGGCTAGAAACTCGTTGAGCTAGAACCTAGTCTTGTCTGGTTTACCAAAGCCCATCACCCAGCCCTCCATCGCTTATGGCATCCACCTTTTACACTTCTATTTTTGGTAATATTCATGTAGGAGCCTTTGCAAAACAAGATACAACTATGTATGTTTTATCTTCCACAAATAGGGATGAGAATTGATTACAATCCAATGCTTGATGGTTGTGGGGCTTTCATAAGCGAATAGAATGATATGAGAAGGTCATACACTGAGTTTTGGATGTGTCTGTTGGACAAGACGTACTTGATTTTGTCATTTAGAACTCGTTGGACAAATAAACAAATTTATAACCGTATCATTGTCTTTGCATTAAATGATTTAGGGTGTGTTTGAATCTAATTTTGAGGAGAATAGAAATTTTAGAATAGTGATTGATGTGAGAATGTGTGGTGGAAAAGTGATGAAAAGTTTTTGATTTGTGTGTAATATTATTTTATTTGGAGAATGTGTGGTTGAAATGAAGAATGAGAATGAGAATGGAAATGAGAAAGAGAAATTAATGGGTGCCAAACGAGGGCTTAATGTGTTGCAAGGATAATAAGTGATCCATCATTTGTGTGCGAAGAGTAATGATTTTATGAGAGCGAGGATAACGACATGAGATCATAAGGAGATAGAGAAGACTTCGTCGATATTTATATTGGTTCTAGTTGTTGCAAAGCTAACTCAGCTACATAGGTGCACTAAAGTGTAGGATCCATAAGCAAAAAATCTACCAATTGCATGATTGGGGTAGCTTATTTTATAAAATGAGCACCAAACGTATGACTTATTTTAAATGTGGGTACACCTAGTCCTACATTAAATAAGTTACACAATTGATGCTTATTGTTTAGAATAAGTCAACCCCAAACATGTACAAATTCATCTTGCTCGGTTTGTCTTCAATCTTTTCACTAGCTCTCACTTTAGTTAAGCTAATTAACTTGTCAATCTTGCAAAATGTATTTAGTGAAAAGAATATGTTCATTTAATGTAAAGGCAATGATATGCTTGTGTTAGGAATGAGAGACAACGACTACTCCAATTGACACCTCTTTATGCTTAGTACATAAGGTACCATCAAATTCCACTTCATTTAGCTATATAAACATGACGTTCACAATCCGGTTATGCAAACAATGAACTTATGAAAAAAAAATTTGTCAATTAGAATTCTCGAACAAGATTCATAATCCAACTTAAGCATATGTAGTTGACACTCCACCTTATTTCCATGTAAGGCCTGACTAAATAAAACCTCTTAACATTTTGTTACTAGCCATTACATTTGAATTTAGGTCCAAATAGCAAATGCTTGAAATTTTAGGGACCTAGTTGTATGCAACCCAATGTTTCGAGAGACCAAACTACAATTTCCAAAAGTGCAGTATCTAGGCCCCATGAATAGTAATCGAGAGTATTGTCTCCTTTGAAGGAGAAAGATATTTTAAAGGTTCTTGAAGAAAAGAGGTAAATTGAAAAAGTGGGGGGAATCTTGTGATACATATATGTTTGCATATTAAAGATATGTCTCAGTCTAATAAAAATGGTTGTTTATACTTAATTTTTCTATTTCCTCTAAGTACATTTACAAAATACTCATTAATCATAAGATGTTCTATATTTTAAAGAGTCAATCCTTAAAAATATACTTCAAGTGACTCTTTAAATTAATATTTCATTTTAGATACCCACTCTCTATAATTAAATTCAAAGTATTTTTAACTTTCAATGGAAGAAAATAATATAATAATTTGGAGGAAAGCTAGTGAAAATAAAAGATAGGAAAAAATAATAAATATTTTTTGGGAGTAGTAAAACTAAGTGTTAAATATAAAAAATTCTGTTGGAGTACTTAAAAATTTTTACTTTCTAAATTTATAGACGTTCTCTAAATGGTAAAATATGCTCTTTAAAAATGGAGTCTCTTGGATATGTTTTAAGCCTTTATTTTGTTCATAAGGATAATTTCTATTGGGATCAAATCCGGTGATTATTTCTCTAATAAATACATATGTTGTTTTTCCTAAGTAGGCTTCTATGTAATCCTACATTTCTTACATATAGGTACACTATTAGGCTCTAATTATAAAAATTTTCCATTTAGTTATTGTGGTAAGTCTGTATTGAGGTTCTCAATTATTTATTTCTAAAATTAGCCCTTTATTGCTAGCTAATGGTAGATTACACCCTTCTTCCATTTGTATTTTCCTGTACTTTTAAACTATGAGCTTGTTTGAGCCCCATTTCCTTTTTGGCCGAAAATGCATTTTGGAATAGTGATTTGACGGAGAATGTGTGATTAAAAAATAAGAAAAAGTTTTGGGTTTGCGATATTATTTTATTGGAGAATGAGTAGGTGAAAATAAGAGAGAAAAATGCATTTTGAAAATAATGGAGACCAAACGAGGGCTATATATGTTATGTGTATTTTAAGAAAAAATGTGTCTAGACATGCAAAGAAAAGTGAAGCAAAAAAGTTTCTAAAACAAGTAACAAAATCCTAGTGGTCTCCTATGCATACACACTAAATCACGCCATCCCCTCTCCTTTACCTTACAGTTACACGCCAATGTTTTGAGAGAAATTAGAGAGGAAACATAAAATAAAAGTTTTGGTTTTTTGGAATATTTTCGAAGCTTTCTCGAGGGTTTTCAAGAAAGTTCAAGGCCTCTTTTTGTACGTTTTCTTGTGTCAAATTTAAAGCTCTCTACAAAGCTGAACATGTTACACATAATTTAGTTACAATTTTTTTTTGAAACAATTGGGGTGTTTGTGCGCGCTTCAGGTGGCGGTGTGTGATTTATTGTATGTATATAAGGATCACTAGTTTTTTCGCTTTTTGTTTTGGAAACTTTCTTTTGTTTTATTTTTCTTTACATACAAGACACAATATTTCTTTAAAACGCATATATAATATATCTATATGTTTTCTAGTATATAATACTTGTCATAAAATAGATATCACTTCCCTGTATATATATATATATATATATATATATTTTTTTTTTTTTGGAAAAAAAGGTTAAATATAAAGCAACACAAAGAATCTTAAGCTCCCTAATTTCCTTGTCTTCTTTCTCCAAATAAAACACAGTTCACAGGGCCTTGAAACTTTACTTTTTTGAAAATTATAGTTTGGTTGCTCAACTATGGACAGATATACGATTGAGTCTTTAAACTTCCTGACATTTATTCGGGGGTGTTATAGACCCAGTTATGTCCTATTTTGTAGGCAATACAAGGAGAACCGTTTTCGACATTTGGCGTTGTATCAGTTTTTGGCATGAAGAGATATGATTGAATTAGCACAGTGAATTTCTAATGAGAATGAGCATAAGAACTACCCAACTACATATCTTTCTTGTTGACTAAGTGACTGGCTTGGTTTAATTTTGCATTATACCCCAACAGCGGTAAGATAACTGTGGAAGTAAAATCTGTCCTTAATCTAGGACGAGTATGAATTTTCTTGATTATGTTTGGATGCACTATGAATAGAAGTAGGAATTGTGCAAGTAAACATTATAAATAATTTTTCACCTGAGGACATTTAGCGTTGAGTAGTGCTATTTTCAGTTTCTAAGAGCATTAAATTGTTATCTTTAAAATCACTTTTGCATCCTCATTTATATTTCGGTGAATCTAAATTCAAATTATGCTCCAATAGGAAGATCAAATTCACTTTTGCGTCCTCCTTTAGATGTAAAAAAATATGTAAATTTACGACTTTTTTTTTTACATTTTCTGTTGGAAAATGCAATTTGCATCTCTCCATTGGAGAGGTTTCCGGCTATTTTGGAGATATAAATCTCTATTTTATACAACCATTGGAGACGCTCTAATGTGATTAATACATCATATTTATTGGTGTTCAACACCCACTCGTGGTTTTCACTAGTAGATCTAAGCCTATATTGCATCACATGTGAATGTCACCAGCACTCTTCATTATGAAAACTTACCATATGCTTTTATGTGAGATAGAAGTTGGGATATAATTTGTTGAAACCACCTATTAGATCGTCAATTGGTGGGACACACGGATATCTAGCACTATTCAGTGTGCACAATTTATTTAAGCCATCACTTGTGTCACTTAGAGATTAATGCTAGCATTCCCTTGTCACAAGATTGACCAATGCAATACAGGTTTGACTGAACATGCTGTCATTAACTAGGCAACGTTTTTTTCAATCAAAATGGAGATAGATTCTATGTTTTCCTGTAGTATACTCCCTTCAACATGGGTTCATCGACCAGTATAATAATTGCATTGGATGTCCTCAACTACATGTTTGGTCGAAAAGTAATTTTTCATCATTCAACTAGTTGTTAACCTTAACTTCATTATATAACAGCGGTACACCTGCAATCTTTCCATTTATCACGTTCTTCCCAAGTAAATTCAATGGCAAACATCATATAGTCATTTCTACCTGCCACTTTACTGTAGATTTTTATGCTGTGGATGGGTGTGATGCCAAGCAAAGGAATTTTATTTTTTTTTTTCCCGCTGAATTAGTAAATGGAGGAATTAGTGAGAAGGAAGGTGATAGTTGCCATAAAATAAAAGATTTGATTACATATTTATAGTTTTGTCAGTAAATTGTCTGTCATGAGAAAAAAATAAGGCCCTGTTCTCTTTGCCCTTTTCGGGCCATTTTCTGTTTTCGATTTTTCAAAACGGAAAAAACGCGTTCTCTTTACTATTTTCGAAAACGAGTTTTTGAAAATGGATAATTTTTTTTCAAAGGAAATGGAAAACGTGGTTTTCCACGTTTTCAGAATTTAAAACCAAAACAAGGGTAAAAACTCAAAAACACGCTACTGTTCCAAAAACTCGGAAACACGCTGGGCCAAAACACTCGAAAACACGCTGAAGCGCAGGAAGCCCTACTCCTCTTTCCTCCTCTTCCCTATCTCATCCTCTTCGCCCTTTCTTCTCTCGCCGTTTCCATCATCGACCAGCGCCCACCGCGGAGTCTCCGGTTTCAGCAGCTAAATCAGGTTTCCCATCTACTTCTTTGCTGGCTATATTTGTGTTGTATGATGTTCAAGTATATTTTCCTTGGGTCGATTTCGCACCGCGTGTTCGATCCCATCTCTTCCTCTGCGTGTTCTCGTTTCGGTTCGTGGATATGGGGGGCGATTTTGATTTAATTGGATGGTATATCTTTGTGTGTTTGGATAAGAAACAGAATTTTGGTCGGTACGTGATTTGTGTGCAATTGCAGTCTACAATGGGGATTTTACGGTTTCTCTGGCGACAAAGAAACTGATATCACCTCTAATGAAGCTCACCAAATTGTTTTCATTCTCTATTATTTATTTAATTGGCAACTGCATACTTTGCTTGCACCGTTTTGAATTTCGTTTGATGTTTGAGGGCTATGAAAATGCAGCCAATGGTTGATAAGTTCTGAAATTACATGAATGATCTTCTTCTTCATTATGACTGCTCCATTTGTGACCTGCTCCATATGTTCATGTGAAACTTGGGAAAATCTGCTGCATATGTTTGTGGGCTTTTACTGTGTGTTAGGAGAGGGGGTTGGGTCCGTCCATTCATAGCTCTGTAAAGTGCCCTCCAATTCTTAAAGAATATAGACATGGATGTAATATTATGAAGTTGCAAATCAATTTTGATAAAAAAATTGTTAAAGAGCTCATATACTTATCTGATTACACTTTTTTAGCGAGATAAACCCTGAAGGTCGAATGAGGTATACATGCAATCAGTTACACTTCTTTGTGTTCAAAATGATTCATCAACCAACATTCTGGCCACTAGATAGTGTAAATTAACATTTTGTTGACAGACTTCTTAAATGTTGTTGTTGGGGAAGTTCTTTAATGTGCTTTCGTTTCAAACTAGGATCTATATGGTATATGATCATTAGTATCTCTTAGACATTAGCTTCTACTGTTCTTGAAATAGTATGCCACTTAGAGCAGTTAGCCTATGTTTTGAGATGCTCTTCTCTCTGTCCTTCACTGTAATGCTTTCTTTTTTTAATGGTTTTCAATGGGGGCAATGATTTTGTAGGAGCGCACCTTCTTGGGCATATAAGGATGGATTATTCACTGTCAAATTAGATTCTATTAGCTTAATACATATGAACTATTTGATGTTTAAACTGCATTGTAGATCAACAAGAAGCAACAGCCCAAATGCTTTTCATAAAAAGATAGGAATAATTTATAGTGAAATATAACTATTTTGCAGTCCACTTAAAAATAATAATTTGCTTAGAGATGTTTTGTTCAATAATTGCATTGATAATTCTTAGTGCTTTCCAACCTCCTCCTGACTCGATGGGCCTTCCCTTTGGTTCAATAATTGAATTTTGCTCTTAATTTATGTCCTCAAACTCCTTTCGGCGAAAGGTTCTTGACAATTCACATGCCAACTCCCTACAACTTTCTCCTACTTCATAACTCTTCTTTGCTCTTTGCCCTGTTTATTTTGAAATATCCAGATTGTTTGATTCAAGGTAAATATATTATCGTTATTTACCTCATTCATATTATTATTATTATTATATGATCGTTAAATGTTTTATTGATTAAATTATTATTATTTTTTCTTATTTGAGATGATCATAATGCTCCTCTAATGCCCTCTTCATGTCTATTGAAATAGTAACCCGAATGATTGAGAAACAAGACGCTTTTTTGACTTATATACATGTTTTTGCTTTTATGACTGCTAGCTTATCCCTTTAGAAACCTTGTTTTTTGGCTGGTCAAACTAAACCTTCTTTGGCATAATAATTTAGCAGTTAACCACAATTTTGTCCTCTCAAATTAATATATTAACTTAATAATTTACTTTTGGCATTGAAATAGAACATGGGTGGTCACAGAGGTAGGAATAACTTTCCAATGTCATGGTCGGATGAGAACGAACACACTTTTATTGAAATTCTGTACGAGAAAGTGAAATCAAACGTATTGCAATGTTCTACATTCACGAAAGACGAATGGGGCAGAATTAATGAAACCATGGTAGCTTCAACAAATATGAATTACGGCATAGATAGATTGAAGGGAAAGTGGAACCGCTTACGTAAGATTCACCGCATGTTCTCCGAACTTTTGGCACATACAGGTGTTACATGGGACCCAAATACCAACCAAGTTAATGCTGCAGAGGAAGTTTGGCAACACTTTTATACGGTATATATATTTCATTCAGAATATTTTCGTCTTTACTTTTTTATCTTATCAATTGTACACATTCTCTAATGTGGCTTCTTCTTGTAATGTAGATTAACAAATCGGATTACAAACTGTTCAAAAAAGAAGGATGTAAGCACTACCACGTTTTGGGGGAGATATTTAGCGGGACTACAGCTACTGGGGGATTAGCTAATGCCTCCACTCAGCTTCCAAACACATCAGAGGATGAAAGGCAGCTCGAAGATGACTTCTTGAATAAGGGAGTGCATGTACGTGTTGAAAATGATGATGAAATCGATGGGGTTTCAAATACTCGTCGGCGTGATGAAATTGGTACGTCGGGTGAACGCCGACGTAAGGAACCGAAGATCAGTAGAAATGACAAACTCGAGGCCTGCATGACACAGTGGTCATCGTCAATGAGTATGAGGAATGAGGAAACAGAAATTCGAACACTTTACTTCAAAGAAAAGCTTGCAAAGATCCAAGGAAAATCATGTCATCAATCAGATCCCGAAATTACTAGTCAGGAGCCTTATTCAAGCGTGATATGTATGGACATCTTAAACAATATGGAAGGGGTGTCAGATGAAATTTATATGAAAGCAATAAAGGCGTTTAAGGATCCGGATTTCAGGGTGTCATTTGTGAAGATGCCAGAAGCAAGGAGGGGACCTATCTTGGACCTACTTTGATATGATTGATGTTTTCATTTATCTAGTGTGTTGTTTTCATTTGTGAAGTGCAAGACCATGGTGACGTAATGTTGTGTACTTTATTGGACCTACTGTTGTTATTTTCAAATCTGCTAGAACTTTTGTTGACTTTCTTGGTGGTGTAAGGTTTTAATGTATGAACTTCTGTATGAACTTATTGATGATGTTTTATTTGAATGAATGATGGTTGTTATGACTTGGCATAATTAATGTGGGTATATTTTGTTTACAGTATGGATGATAATGTGAATACTGATGATTCGATTGTTGAAGATTCGAGTGATGATGATTTGTCATTGATGGATGAGTTCGAAACAAATGTTGATGATTTAATGATGCTTAGTATGATTGGTCTTCACGGACCAAGTACTGTTAACAGGATACCTTGCAGGACATCGCTGCTAACAGGGAAAATGTACATGTTAGAAATTCTAAATGGACATCCGGACGTATGCTATCGTAATTTTCGTATGCAGAAGCACGTTTTCATGAACTTTTGTGATATTTTGAAAGAGAGAGAGTTGTTGAAAGATGGAAATAAAGTCAGTGTCGAGGAGGGTGTTGCTATGTTTCTGATGATTGTAGGGCACACTACACGATTTAGTATTATTGGTGATAGGTTCCAGCATTCCAACAGTACGATACATAAATGGTTTAAACGAGTGCTGAGGGCTGTTTGTTCATTTGGCATCGAGATAATCAGATTAAGAAATCAAGATGTTGTGCATGAGCGTATTTTGCGCAAATATCCGTTCTTTAAAGATTGTATAGGCGCTATAGATGGTACACATGTTGCAGCTTGGGCACCTACATTGCGACAAACGTCGTTTCGTGGAAGGAAAACTAATGTCACACAAAACGTGATGTTGACATGTGATTTCGATATGAAATTCACGTTCGTGTACTCTGGCTGGGAAGGCACTGCGAATGATTCACGAGTATTCGTTGATGCAGTCACAAGAAGATCTAACAACTTCCCAATGCCAAGGGGAGGTATATTCTTATACTTCAACTTATTATTATTATTATTATTATTATTATTATTATTATTATTATTATTATTATTATTATTATATTTACATTTTGCAGATCAATTTTACCTTGTTGATTTTGGCTATCCAAACATGCCTGGATTCCTTGCCCCATATCGAGGTCATAGATATCATCTTCGTGACTATGTCGAACGAGGAAGACTACGTGGGAAGGAAGAATTGTTCAACTATCGTCACTCCTCGTGCCGTAACATTATTGAACGTAGCATTGGAGTTTTAAAGGCCAGATTTCCTATTTTGAAATTGATTACCAATTATCCTCTGAGCAGACAAAGAAAAATCCCTATTGCATGTTGCGCAATACACAACTTTATTCGCCAAGAGCACGCTTTAGATAGATTGTTTGCTGAATATTCAGAGGAGAATATGGTGTTTCAAGATATACCGGAGTCTAGTCAACATCAAGAAGCCATACATTTTGATGCTAGTCAAACAGCTCAAATGGGACAAGTCAGGGATCAAATTGCTACAGACATGTGGAATGACTACTCAAGACGTCGTACATGACTCCGTAGATGTATTTTATATTTTGTTCAGTACACATGTATTTTGTTATGACATGTAAACTTTTAATCATATCTATTGAAATGTGTTGACAAGTTTAATTAAAGTTGTGTTTTTTATATTTGGCAAAAAAAAAAAAAAAAACACTTTCAAATAATATATTAACATTAGACTAGTACAATTTTATAATTTATTGAATAATCAGATTTTTTGAATAAAATATTATTCAAAATTATTTTAAGAATTTTAAAGTGTTTCATTGTGCATTTTTATGTTTTCAGAAAAAAAAAAAACATTTTCAAATTCATCAACTTCAAAATGTATATGCTATGTAATAATATATTAATATTAGACCAATACAATTTCATAATTTATTGAATAATCAGATTTTTTGAATAAAATATTATTCAAAATTATTTTCAAAATTTCAAAGGAAACGCATTTTCCATTTTTATGTTTTCAGAAACTGTTTTCCAGAATTACAAAAAGAACGCGTTTTCAGAAATCTCAAAACAAATACTCAAAATACAAAACACAAAACGTTTTCAAAACACAAAACACAAAACTGAAACACAAAGAGAACAGCACCTAAGGCTTCCTATCAAAAAATTATTTAAATGAGATTTATGTCTAACGTGATGCTCTTTATACACTGAAAGGCATTAATGATGGTGTTGTTGGAAATATTGAATGAAATCCATTTGAAACTCCTCATTCATTTTCATTAATATTGTAACTCCTCATTCATATCACTCTCCATTCATGGCATTAAAGGGCTATCACTCTCCATTCATGGCATTAAAGGGCTGGCTCTTCCTCTATGGCTATAAATAGTGGAGCTCTCGAATGGAAGAATACACAACAAAACAACAACAAGTGATTACAACCACAGACACAACCCTACTGTTTTTTTTTCATTTCCTATGACTTGGTTGTTTCCTTCTTCCTTTGTTAAATTCTTTGAGAGATAGACACGGTGAGTTCGTAGATCGGTAACGTAGTGCAACGTGGACCGATAACCGATTGTATCCTGGGAATCGAACACCGAACAAAAACCTCGTGCACCCCGGTGAGGCGGCGAATTCGATTTAAGGAAACCGTGTGAACACGGGCCTTCGGTTTGATTATATACTTTGATCCACCTCTATTTCATCCAACAAGCTTAAATCGAATTCTTGTTTGGTGGATCAAACTCTTTGTTTCTGAAAAAAAAAAAGTTACTGTCAATGTGTTTTAACAAAAGTTTCTGTCATTTACCGGTTTTTTTTTTTTCCTTTTTGTTCATCAATTCATGTTTACTATTTACATAAATGTATTAAGATAGTTTTGAATTGATCAAAGATTTGGGAAAAAAAAAAAAAAAAGAGGAAAAAACGTTCACTGCATGTTTTTTTTTAAAAGTGGTTTTGCATGTATTTGAGGTGGTTTTTTGCATGTTTATATGATTGCCAATGATTATATGATGATTATGTGATTATTTTATAATATGATTATTTAATTATTAGCATATGATTGATAATGATTGGATTATGGTTATATGATTATTTATGATTGGTTTATTTTTCCTAATGATTAATTTTAATCATTGAATAATGATTTTCTAATTCATGTTAAATAATTGATAAGTTGTTGATAATTTGACTAAAGATATTTGCTCTCATTTCAATTCCGAAGTTTTCCGAATTGATAACATAGATTTTGAATCTATTTCTAGTTTACAAACTCACTATTTTGTTGTCGTTCTTTAAGGTTAAATGGCGTCACATGGAAATGATGATGTGAACAACAACACTGTTGGTACCGGTGTACCAAATCCTGCGATGACTGTTGTCAACCCTGTGGGGACCTCGACTGGCATTCCTTCTGTTGATGGGACTATTGGTGGCGGAATTCCTCATGTTGGAGTGAACCCCACTTTGCCTACGGCTGCGGCCTCGGCAATCCAATTTGGCACAATACCTTTGCCAGTACCTAGGGCTGCGGCCTCGGTACCTTTGCCACCGTTTCCGGCTCAATTTCCGGTGAATCATGCAATTCGACCGGATAAATTTGCTGGCACTGATTTTAAGACATGGCAGAATAAGATGATTTTTTATCTTACTACTTTGGGCCTTGCACGTTTCCTCACTGAGGATGCCCCTGTCGTGGCTGAAAACGACACTGATATGCATAGGCGTGCGGCTTGGGATGCATGGAAAAGTGCTGATTTTTTGTGCCGCAACTATGTCTTGGATGGACTACAGAATTCTCTGTATCACGTGTATGTGGTAAAGAAATCTGCTAAGGAGCTTTGGGAATCCTTAGAAAAGAAGTACAAGTCCGAGGATGCTGGGTCTAAGAAGTTCTTGGCCAGTCGGTGCATGGACTTCGAAATGGTTGATTCACGTTCAGTGGTGAGCCAAGTGCAGGAGTATCAAGTGCTCTTGCAAGAAATGCATGCTGAAGGTCTGATTATGTCAGAATCTCTACAGGTGGCTACTGCTATTCATAAGCTACCTCCTCAGTGGAAGGCTTTCAAAAGCTATTTGCAGCATAAGAGGAAAGAGATGTCTTTCGAGGATTTAATTATCAAGCTGCGCATTGAGGAGGATAACAAAAAGGCTGAACGTAAGTCAGGGAATTCTTACTCTGAGAAAGCTAATGTATTGGAACATGGTCAAAGTTCTGGTACGAAGAAAGGTCTATCCTTTAAAGCCAAACATGGTAACGGGAATTGGAAAGATAAAAAGCAGACCATGAAAGGGTCTCAGTTGAAGCCTACCGGTGCAGTAGGGAAGAAGCCTAAGTTCCAATTCAATGGAAAGTGCTTCAATTGTGATAAAGTTGGGCATCGATCAGCAGACTGCCGTCAGCCGCGAAGGGATAACAAACAGCGCCCTCAGGCTAATATGGTTGGAAATGAGAGAGATCATCTCTCAGATGACATGTCTGACCTAAATCTCACGGCTGTGATTAGTGAGGTTAATCTGGTAGGGTCTAACCCTAAGGAGTGGTGGCTAGACACTGGGGCCACTTGCCATGTCTGCTCCAACAGGAGTATGTTCACTACTTTTACACCAGTTACAAATGGTGAAAAGTTGTTTATGGGAAATTCTGCAACTTCTGAAGTGTTTGGTAAAGGCAAGGTGATCCTGAAGATGACCTCTGGCAGAGAGCTTACTCTGACTAATGTGTTGTACGTGCCAGAGATTCGCAAGAATCTGGTTTCTGGGTCTCTTCTGAGCAAGAATGGTTTCCGCATGGTAATTGAAGCGGATAAGCTAGTGATCACAAAAATAGGAGTTTATGTTGGGAAAGGCTATATGACTGATGGCTTGTTTAAATTGAATGTAATTGCTGTAACCCCAACTATTATGAATAATGAGAAAACTCCTTCTGTTTACTTGCTTGAGTCCTCTAATCTATGGCATGGTAGATTAGGTCACGTAAATTACAATGCATTACGTAGACTAAGCAAATTAAACTACTTGCCTAGGTTTCAAATTGATTCAAATCATAAATGTGAAACCTGTGTTGAGGCTAAGCTTACTAGGTCTTCGTTTCATAGTATTGAAAGAAGTACCGAGCCTTTGGGACTAGTCCACAGTGATGTGTGTGACTTGAAATTTGTCCAAACACGAGGCGGCAATAAGTACTTTATTACTTTTGTCGACGATAGCACGAGATATTGTTATGTGTACTTGTTGAAAAGTAAAGACGAAGCTATCGATAAATTCATTCTTTATAAGAATGAAGTTGAAAATCAACTTAGCAAGAAAATAAAGGTGCTACGAAGTGATCGTGGTGGTGAATATGAATCGCCATTTGGTGAATTTTGTGCTAAACATGGAATAATTCACCAAACTACCGCACCTTATTCACCTCAGCAGAACGGAATTGCTGAGCGTAAGAATCGAACGTTAAAAGAAATGATGAATGCTATGTTGATTAGTTCTGGATTGTCACAGAACATGTGGGGAGAAGCTATTCTTTCAGCGAATTACATTTTGAATAAAGTATTAAGAAAGAATATGGATAAGACTCCGTATGAACTTTGGACAAGTCGAACACCTTCATATAAATACCTACGAATGTGGGGGTGTCTTGCTAAAGTTGTGGTGCCTCCACCTAAGAAGGTCAAGATTGGACCTAAGACAGTTGACTGTGTGTTCATTGGTTATGCACAAAATAGTAGTGCATATAGATTCCTAGTACATCATTCGAATGTACCTGATATTCATCCGAACACGATTATGAAGTCTAGGAATGCACAATTCTTTGAGAATATATTTCCTTGTAAATCTCCTAAACAAGCTTAACTCTGTTAAACGAACTATGGAATCTTCTCTGCGCGCGATAAAGATCCAGTTGAAGAAGGAGATGATGAGCCTAGACGGAGCAAAAGGACCAAAACTACTAAGACGTTTGGTCCTGATTTCCTCACATATTTGATGGAGAATGATCCTCAAAGCTATAAAGAAGCTATATCATCTCCAGATGGTCATTTGTGGAAAGAAGCCATCAAGAGTGAAATCGATTCTATCCTACAGAATCATACCTGGGAATTAGTAGATCTTCCACCGGGGTAAGCCTTTGGGCTACAAGTGGATCTTCAAGAAGAAGATGAAAGCTGATGGCTCTATTGATAAATATAAAGCTCGGTTAGTAATCAAAGGTTATAAGCAAAAAGAAGGCTTAGATTACTTTGATACTTATTCTCCTGTGTCGAGAATAACTTCTATCCGGATGATAATTGCTATTGCAGCCTTGCGAAATGCGGAAATACATCGAGATGGATGTAAAAACGACTTTCCTGAATGGAGATTTGAATGAAGAAATCTACATGGAGCAACCAGGGGGGTTTTCGGCTCCAGGTCAAGAAAGGAAAGTCTGTAAACTGGTTAAATCGCTTTATGGTTTAAAGCAAGCACCGAAGCAATGGCATGAGAAGTTCGATAATGCTATGATTTCTAGTGGTTTTAGAATCAATGAGTGCGACAAGTGTGTATATGTGAAGGACACTAATGATGGATATGTCATATTGTGTCTGTATGTCGATGACATGCTCATTGTCGGCAGCTCTGATAAGATTATCAAAGCCACTAAGAATATGTTAAACTCAAAATTTGACATGAAAGACATGGGTCTTGCGGATGTCATTTTGGGAGTAAAAATCACTCGAACACCAAATGGACTTGCGTTATCTCAATCTCATTACATTGATAAGATACTAGACAAGTTCAACAAGTCAGATACGGCTGTGGCCAGGACTCCAGTTGATTTGAGTCTCCACTTATCCAAGAACACTGGTGATGGTGTGTCACAGTTGGAGTATTCTCGGATAATTGGGAGTTTAATGTATCTAATGACTTGTACGAGACCGGATATAGCATACTCAGTTAGCAGATTGAGTCGCTACACGAGTAACCCAGGTGCTATCCACTGGAGAGCCATTTTCAGGGTGTTACATTATTTGAGGTACACTCGTGATTTTGGGTTACATTATTCTAAATACCCTGCAGTAATCGAAGGGTATGCTGATGCAAATTGGATATCTGATATGTCAGATTCAAAATCTACTAGTGGATATGTCTTCACTCTTGGTGGTGCGGCAATTTCTTGGAAATCGTCCAAACAAACTTGTATTGCAAGATCTACAATGGAATCAGAATTCATTGCTTTGGACAAAGCAACTGAAGAAGCAGAGTGGCTTCGCCAGTTTGTTGAAGATATTCCAAGATGGTCAAAGCCTGTGCCTGCAATTTGTGTTTATTGCGATAATCAATCAGCAATTGGCAGGGCACAGAGCAATATGTATAATGGTAAGTCTCGACATATTCGAAGACGACATAATACCATTCGACAACTGCTCTCACAAGGTATTGTCACTCTGGACTACGTGAAGTCAAAGGATAATATCGCAGATCCGTTAACAAAAGGGTTAACTCGAGAGCTAGTTGAAAAAGCATCGAGGGGAATGGGCTTGCAGCCTATGACGTTGAAAGGTATCATGGTGGAAACCCAACCTAGTTGAATGGAGATCCCAAGATCTAGGTTCAAAGGGACAACTAAACCATGTATATCTGTGTAAATCACTGAGAAGGTTCTCCTTCTACTCATTCCTATGGTGCTCACAGTGATTGGAAGATACAGGTTAAGCTATGCTTTTAATGACCCTTAAGCGTTGTTGGGAAACGTTGAGTTAGGAGGTCACCTATGTGAGTGTGAAGTGGGGCCGCTTCTATAAGGATTGGGAAGGCTACATCCTTGAACAAACACTTGCAGAACCAGGCGACGTGTTCATGGCCAAAACGAACACAACATTGAGAACTACGCTGTGTCTAGAATGGTCCTGTGTGAGGTCTATTGTCTTGGTTTACACAAATGGCGAAACAGTTCAAGGCATCAGATCCACTGGTTTGCTAGTAATACTCGATAGATTTTCACAAGGGAAGGTTCAAAGTTAGATGCTACCTATCCTATGCAGGATTGATTCGTTCTACTCTCTCATTAGTCTTCGTTTCCAAATTTTCATTCATGTGGGGGATTGTTGGAAATATTGAATGAAATCCATTTGAAACTCCTCATTCATTTTCATTAATATTGTAACTCCTCATTCATATCACTCTCCATTCATGGCATTAAAGGGCTATCACTCTCCATTCATGGCATTAAAGGGCTGGCTCTTCCTCTATGGCTATAAATAGTGGAGCTCTCGAATGGAAGAATACACAACAAAACAACAACAAGTGATTACAACCACAGACACAACCCTACTGTTTTTTTTTTTTCCATTTCCGGCAGCTTGGTTGTTTCTTTCTTCCTTTGTTAAATTCTTTGAGAGATAGACACGGTGAGTTCGTAGATCGGTAACGTAGTGCAACGTGGACCGATAACCGATTGTATCCTGGGAATCGAACACCGAACAAAAACCTCGTATTTCATCCAACAAGCTTAAATCGAATTCGCCGCCTCACCGGGGTGCACGAGGTTTTTGTTCGGTGTTCGATTCCCAGGATACAATCGGTTATCGGTCCACGTTGCACTACGTTACCGATCTACGAACTCACCGTGTCTATCTCTCAAAGAATTTAACAAAGGAAGAAGGAAACAACCAAGCTGCCGGAAATGGAAAAAAAAAAAAAACAGTAGGGTTGTGTCTGTGGTTGTAATCACTTGTTGTTGTTTTGTTGTATATTCTTCCATTTGAGAGCTCCACTATTTATAGCCATAGAGGAAGAGCCAGCCCTTTAATGCCATGAATGGAGAGTGATAGCCCTTTAATGCCATGAATGGAGAGTGATATGAATGAGGAGTTACAATATTAATGAAAATGAATGAGGAGTTGATAACCGATTGTATCCTGGGAATCGAACACCGAACAAAAACCTCGTGCACCCCGGTGAGGCGGCGAATTCGATTTAAGGAAACCGTGTGAACACGGGCCTTCGGTTTGATTATATACTTTGATCCACCTCTATTTCATCCAACAGGTGTTTATATACCAATGATATTTATATTTTTAGTTGCCACCTTTTATTTATAAATAAATAAACGGTCTGTACGGTCAACTGATTCTTACCCTTGTACTTCTATTTCTTGTATCTTTTTGTGATTTATTACAATTTTTTCCTCCTTTCTCCTTTTACTTGTGTGGCCTGGGGGAGGTATGTTAGTTGGCAATTTTTTAGAATATCTATTAACGTGTAGGGGAGATTATATGCACATTCATCTTTCAATTAAGTTTATGTTTGATGGGGATTAAAATCAGATTTTTAGTAGATTTTGATAGAAATTGATGAAATGTGTGGTTAAAAAGTTGGGGGCCCATAAAACATGTGGTTAGAAGTAATTGTTGACTTTAACATAGATTAAAATCTAGATTTTAATTTCTACGAAACAGGGGCTAAAGTTCGGCTGCTGCTTATTTATTTATTTATTTTTGTTTTGGTGACTGCAGGTTCACTTCTGTTATGGAAGGAAATGGGAATATGTAGCCTAACGTGTTTGCTTGAAAAATGAAGTGGAAATAAAAGGTTCATCAAATGCTTATGACATGAAAACTATTTGTGTGAAAATATTGTGACTGATTGTCCATCACTCGTGGTTCATGGTTGTTTTCCCTTCAAATCCAGCTTACATACTCATCTATGCTGTCTTGGGATAATATTTGATTAGGCAGTAGTCTGAACTCTTTCAAAATTAATTGTCTACATACCAACAACAAAAAAATCGACTAAATAGAAAAATACAAACGTTCAAAGGGACTTATATTTCATTAGCCCCGTCTTGTTTAATTTTTTTAATTTTGTAGATGGTTTGCTGAATCGCCTTTGTGCCTTTTTGGCATTTTTCTTTTATTTTATTGGTAATTTGTTAGAACTTCATTACAAATCTATAGTCCCTTCTTCGCTGATGAACCCTTGGTCGGATATGAATGTGTTACTAACATATGTGGGGTTTACCTTTGATTGGAGTAGAGATTGGTAAAAATGCCAATTTAGGGATTGGGAGAAGCTGGCTGATGAAAACCACCAAGTTACGTGGTGATTGTCTTCATTCAACAAAATACATTGGATTCTTTTAGAGAAAATGTACGGATTTGGTTTTATTTCGGAAACTTGTGATGCTATTAGCATGGTATTACGATATGAAATGAGATAGCAATACTCTATCGTTGATCGTCATCAGCCCACTTCCTCGCTTGTCATTATCGCTTGATTTTGATCGTCACCTCGACTCGGATTCTATCTTCATCACCACTAGAACCGCAACAACGGTATGAAAAATCATTTACATTCACATTTGAAATTTCACATTGGAGGCAGCAAGTGGGGTTGTGTTTTAGTCCAGAGCGGTTGGTCTTTCGAATGTTTTCGCAATAGTAGATTTGAGGCTGTAGATCTAGAGGAGTTTGGAGAGTGGCAAAGAGGGGCGACTCTGGTGAATTTTGTGAGGGTTAGGGGTCTATAAGGTGGTTGATGTCGACAGTGGAGGTGGAGGGAGGTTCAAATGACTGGGAGTGAAGGTGGTGGGAGAGGAAGGTTCATGTGTCGCTGGTAGTGGGATCAGGTGTGATGTGGTGGTGACTTCGATGGTAATGGTGGAGGTGGTGGAGGGCGTGGTTCAGATGACTGTGAGTGAAGGTGGTGGTGGATGAAGGTTCAGACGCATTGTTTGTGGTGGGAGTGGGAGTGGGAGTTGATTGTGACTGGTTTATTTGGACAATTTGTGACCTGTAATTTATAAGTTTACGATTTACGATTAAATTTGTATTTGTGACTTACAAATTGTATCTTAGTGATTGTGACGTGTGATTTGTGACTAGTATGTGATCGTTATCATATATATTGTTTGTTATTGTAACTTTGATTTGTGATTTTTGAAACTTTTCCAGTAGTTTTATCCAAAAATTTAAATGAGATAAAAAGTTCATAATATTCCCTTGTTTAACTCGTCTTGACATTACTTAAGTGATTTGATTTCTTTTTTGAAGTCGTTGGTTTCGGTCCACATGGATCCGTCAATGTTTTGGTTTTGGTTTCAATTTTTGCAAATCGTTTCAAACCGTCAAACTGTTTTAAAAAATTAAAAATAAATTGAAAATAAATTATTTTAAATTTTATCCAACCCAATTAAAACTAAATGCATTTAAGTTAAAAAGATACATTCGTATTAGACATAATTCAATTAAATTAAATACTTAAATAGGTAATTATATATCTTCATTTATTAATTAAATATTATCCAAATATCCATCGGTTATTACAGCTGTCAATGTAAAACCCTCAAATTGGGTAAAGTGTTGAACAACTAATACTAAATCATAATTATCTATTGCTCATTTCAATTGAATAGACAATTAAATTCATATTTTAATTCAAACTCACATTTATTTTTCTTCTAAAACTATTGAATTTTGTCTAAATTTTTAGGTGAGTTTATCTAAATTTTCTTATTTTTTATAATTATTTGCTATATTTTTATTGATAGTTATGTTGTTTTGTCCTAATTATTGTCGGGCTCTTTTGAGTTTTTAGCTGAAAGTAATTTTTTGTTTATTTGTGTCTTAATTTTTTTGTTAGGTCAATTAATTATTTACATTTTAACTTAGTTTTTAAATTTTATTGTTAATTGCTATAATGATTTGAAGATACTTAAATGGTCGTTTTAAATATTTGACCATGAACCTTTCAATATATTATTTTAGTGAAAGTTGAACGCAAATAAATAAAAGATTGCCCCCTCAAATTGCTAAAGATGTGTTAACTATTTAAATATTAACAATTATTTCTCAGTCTACATTCCCTATTAGTGCTTGGATTCTTGATTCCTTTAGGAATTCGTTGAGTGCAAATATGATTGAGGCGATGATTTGTGCTGAAAATTGGTTGCCTAGTAACAAGGAACATAAAATAATTCGTCAATATTTAAATGAAGTAAAAACATTGGATAATTCACAAAAAGTTATAGTAGATATTATCGTATTTGATCTTCCTATTTATTTTATTTATTGGTTATTTTATATCATTTAACTATAATTAATAAATTTATGTGCTGTATTCTTATCTTTATTGAGAGAATGAATCGTGTGTTACAATTGTAAATGTTACGCCAATTAGTCTAGTGTTTTAAATAATATTTGTAATGATATTATTTATGTTTAAACATTAAATTCTAGTCTAATATTTATTGTTTAACTTATTTGATATATATATATTTTTTTATTAAATCATATTTTAAAATCGAATCAAATCAAAAAAAGTGGTTTGATTTGAAAAAAATTCAAACCCTTTTGAAGTCGATTAGTTTGAAAATTTGTCACAAACAGTCTATTCAAGCCATGTTCACTCTTAATATTCGTATGATCGGACTATACGTCATATTAATTGTTTAAATATTAAATATAGAATTAGTTCTAAAATTGCTTTTTATATAATTTCATCAATCCCCATGCACTTGGAGGAGCATGGTCCATGATACACGGGTTTGGTGCTGAAAACTGAGGTTGAAAATATTGGGATGACAAAAGTTTGTTGTAAAATCGTGCTTTTGTCATCGCAATTTCTTCTAGTTTTTAGTCCACAAATTAATAATAATTGCAATTTTTGACTTTTTTTACTTTTTGGACTTTTAGGACAATGCTAATGGAATTCGGCGATTTTCAAAGCGGTTGCTGGATTTCTAAATTGATTATATGTGTGTTCGGAGATTCGGCGATTTTCAAAGCGGTTGCTGGATTTCTAAATTGATTATATGTGTGTTCGGAGTGCACGCGCGTCGTTGAAAATTTGCAATTATCATGTTTTCATGAAATAGTAATTCGTTTTAAAATATTAATTTCAAATTTTAACTATAGGTTTAAGATTTAAAGAGATTGAATTGTTCGTTGGAACTTTTTATACTCTGGTATTATATTGTCTTAAAATTGCAATTTAAAAGATGAAAGTAAAGATCCAAATCCTTATATATTTAAAAATATGAAATTCTACTCTTAATGCATAGTTATAAGCAAAATGACATTATGGTGGCAAGTGATGCCATTGTTTGGTGCAATCACAAGATGGGTCTTTAGATTAATTATGGGATATATGAAATTATTTCGTGCCTTGATACATTTTTGGTACATTGTATTCGAGAAGAAGAGGAAAGAGAGTAAAACTTCGTACTTTACACGTGTATGATACAAATATAATTTTTTACACAATCACATAATATATTAATTAAAAAATTATGAAACTTTACACACTACGCGTGCATGAGATATTCCAAGTCTTGAGGTTAATCGTGAAAATTTTGACAATAAATTACATTGGTTGTTACACTTTTGACTCACTTTATGAATTTTTAAAATATTTTATTACATTAAAGGATGTTATATTTTCTTCACGAGTCGTATAGAGTTTAAGAAATTCATCAGTTCAAATTAATTATTGGATATACTCGACGTGAACCGATTAATATTTTAAACATCGACTTAGGCATTAATTCGAAAATAATAAAGGGTAAAATCGATCGTTAAAAAGTAAAAAAATAATTTTCTGGTTCTGAAGTTATTTTATTTTTTATTTTTTGACATATGTCTATACTCAATTTTATACCAATTTCTCGACTTTTCCGGTCAAACGTATTGCTATACTCGATCACTTTATTACATTATACCTATGATTAAGAATCGCATTAATTAAGAAGTAATTGTGTCAAAGATGGCATTAATCTTGTCTTAATCAACCTTGATTGATTAAGAAGTATCTTAGGTCAAGAATAATGATATTAATACCATATTTTTTTATTTGTTGCACCAATTTTAATTACCTTAAAGGTTCCCAATCTTTAACCATTATTATATATATGTTCTAACTTCTTTTTTTCGTCGTATTCTTATTGTCAACCTTTCATTAATTAACCAATCATGTCATTAAAAAAGATCTCTATCCAAATATTGCGGGCTTCGAAATGAGGGCCAAATTTACTTCGTATTTTTTGTATTTATTTATTTATCACTTATTTAAAAAATAAAGAATAAATAAGTTTATTGATGTCTTTTTAACGAATTTTGGACGGAAACCGTCTCTAAATAATAGAAGGTTGAGGATAATAACACAAAATAAATTAAGGATACAAGTGTGATAATAATAATAATAATAATAATAATAATAATAATAATAATAATAATAATAATAATAATAATAATAATTGATGACCTCTAATGCAATTAAAAAGAGATGCAATAAATAAAAATTAATGTGTTAATATATTAACCTCGGGTCAAAGATGGCATTAATGTTAAGCCCAATTGATTTTACATGGAGAGTGGAAGCACACGTGACCTCACATTACTCCACACCTCACGTGTGTGTGTGTGTGTAAATTATTGTTGTTTTTTAGACTTTTTACACAATTTATTAATGGGTTTTTGTCACTTTTAGGTTGTGGGGATTGTCAAAATGTTTTCAATTTCGTTCAAGACCAGCCTGTCCATTTGTTCATGTTTATGTTTGGGGAAGTTTCAACATTTGCCATCCCATAATGTCGGTACTCCAATCGAATTAATTTTGACAGTATAATAAAAGCTTATTTGGGAGGGATTTTTGGAGGAAGAATTGATTTTGAATAGTGATATAATAGGAAATGTGTGGTTGAAAAAGAAGAAAAATTTATTGATATGAGGGAAAATATTATTTTATTGAAAAATATGTGGTTGAAAATGAGAATTGATTTACTGTAGAAAAATTTAAATCCCTCACAAACAGGACCTAAATAACATTTTTATAAAAGTACAATCCACTTTACTGAATAAGGGGTTAATACCCTAAATAGTCACTAAACTTTACTAAAAGTTCTCAGGAGGTCACTGAACTTTAAAACTTCCCTAATTAGTCACTGAATTTCACAAAAAGTTCTTAGAAGTTCACTGAATTTCGAAACTACCTTAAATAGTCACTGAACTTTTCCAAACTACCCTAATTAGCCACTCAACTTTGCAAAAAATTCCTAGGGGGTCACTAAATCATTGATGTATGGGGTCACAATTTGCAAAATTTGGTGACCTTCTAGGAAGTTTTAGCAAAGTTCAGTAACTATTTAGGGTAGTTTTGAAGTTCAGTGACCTCCTAGGAACTTTTTGCAAAGTTCAGTGACTAATTAGGGAAGTTTTGAAGTTCGATGACCTCCTGAAAACTTTTGACAAAGTTCGGTGGCTATTTAGGGTATTAACTCTTGAATAAGTCACGAATCTTTCTGAAACAAAATAATGAAATTTTAAAAAAAATAGAGTGCTCGATATGGATATATACTTGTTATTTATTAGCTCGACATCCAATTGAAATGTCGTAACTTGCTATATATATATATATATTTCCTTACCTTATTCTTAGGCTAGGAACTATGTAGAATCAATATTTGGCTGATTGCACTATCAAAACTAGGAGTATTTCTTTGACAAAAGAAAGAAATTAAATAATTCGAGTATAACGTGTATGGTCACACGTTACTTATTAGTTCGTTGTGTCAAGTTTGCGTTGGGGGATGCATTATTTTAGTCAAGGAAATTTTGACTAAACTTTGAGCGATGATCTTCTTATTATTGCACGCGTCTCTGATTTACTTCTATATACCACACAAAAATGTCTAAAGTGCTTATGCAGGTATTGCCTAACTATCGTTGACTATAATTTCATTATATTATTTCTCCTCATTGCTATCATTATATTCTTTCTCCTCATTGCTACAGTACTATTTAGTGCTTATTACATGAAGAATTAATCTAATTGTACAGTTTTTACAACGACAATTATTGAGTTGTCAGATCCGTGTCATTTATCTGTCAAGTATGAAGTTGTAAAGAAAATTGTATAAATAACATGATTGTTATGTAAAATATGGTAGACTCAATGAAGTGAGCGCCTTGATCATACTTACCATTAGTACAAATAACCAAAGCACTTTGAAGAAACAGAAGACTAGCAACAAACCCACAAACCACAAATTCACATCATAGGGGAACAATATCATTTACTTTTTGGCTACAAATTAGGCATCAATTTTCTCTAGGGCATACAAATTCATCGGATCCTTTGGGCAGAAATTTGGATCGAACTTAGTAAATCCAAAGAATTCGACGGTTACACAAAGATCATTTAAGCATCCATACATTTTTCAAAGTTGAGTTCTTAAAGATAAAGAAGAAAACCAGAAATTCGTCAATACTTTAGTACATCAATTTAAATGCTCGTACTAAGCAAATATGCCCAAGGTGGACCTGTCTGGTTTGATGAATCTAGCCCTCGTTCGGCAGTTGGCAAACCAGTAATCAATTTCCTGAAATACAAAATTAGTAAGCTTTTAGTAAAGTGAAGTACTCCCTCACTAAAAGGACGTTTAACTCTTTCCAAAATGAGCAATTCGAGAAAATTTCTAGCAGAGATCATCTTCTAAACCATCAGTTTTGAAGAGGTTACACGATATAATCTTGAAAAACAAACAAATTTGCACGCATACCTTTCTACATCGATAGTTCCTGTCTTCATTAGAATTGTCAATCTTTTTGCTTTCTTTGTAAACTCGCTGCAAAATAAGAAAATGAGACATTATGGTAAATGAAAAGCAATTCATGAAGTTCCAAAATGCAATTTTTGGACGTTGCTAAACCATGGAAAGTAAAAGGTAACAAAATGAAAAGCTTCACCTGAATGGTTCTTCTCCAACTTGTTTAACAGCACCAGTTGCATCATGATAGAACACGTGGCTCAGCATCTCTAATCCTTCAATCTCGAACATGTTTCCAAGTAATTTGTATAGATCTTCATATGATCCAAGAGCAGATAATTGGAGAATCCGACCCTCATCATCCGACTCCAAGAATACTTTGCAGTGCCCTGGGCCCAACCCAACCTCAGCTGCATGAATGCCCTGTTTCGACAAAACCTGTGTACTAGACAAACTTTTTGGAAGACTTGAAGAATTCTTTCCTGATAATACTTCAGAAACGTCACTTGAGCAGTCAAGAGACATTTGTTGCTCGGTCAGTATCGGCTGACCAAACAGGACAAATCGGGGCGTCATTACAGTATCAGTTTTCTTGGACTTCTGACTAGAATTCCCCATGCTTAACCAGCAAGAAATATCTTCATTACCATGGTGGCTTCTGAAAATACCATCAGAAATTTTAGTATGGAGGTCAAGCCGAGGGAAATTCGGGCGTAAAAGTCCCTGCTGCAGTTTATTACTAAGGTGATCTGAGAACGGAGCTCGAATCTGAGCATGCCTGGTTCCTTGTATGCCTGCATTGATGTCATTGGATAGAGAACTTAAGGGACTGCTTGGCCCAAGAGGATTGCCTGTAAATGATGGCATTGGAAGCTGGCCATCAAGCGGAAAGTTGGGATAATGCGGTAAACGCAACTTCTTTCGTGGGGGTGAGAAGGGTGAGAGATGAATGGCAGGTACATTTGAGATCATTTCGACTAGCCAAGGGCTAACACGATTTACATTTTGTAGCATATCTGGTTCATCCCACGTCACCTGCAAAAAAGGCGAGATATATGTAAGAGCAAATGGAAAGTAAAAATAAGCTGAGACGAAGTTTCCTAAATTCAAAATATCTTCTTGTTTGCTGCTTAGGCTGTAGCAATGCAATATACTGGGAACAAATGCAGAAGTAGATACTGAGAAATGGCCATATAATGTTACTGTAGGTCAAAATATTTCTTGTTTTCATGTAAGGGAAAAAACGAGTAAGAGTTCGACTCTAATTATTATGGAGTCATAAATTATTATATACCACTCTCATACCTTTAAATCAGTTTTCTTATTAGATCGAACAAATTGGATTCGCTAATGAATCGGAGAGGCAAAAAGAATGTGAACTCCAACATTTTAAAGATGGAACCAGAACAAAAAAGGAACCCTTAACACTAGTTTCAACAAACATTAAACCGTCAAGGTTCCAAGGTTTTGGCAATAGACAGATTGCACGAAATTTTAACGTCAGAGGTTTGAGTCTTTCGTTAAATACCTGAAGGAGTCGCCACAATGAATTAGGCCAGTGAACGGGATCAGCAACCTTAACGCAAGCTATAGTACCCATAAACCAGCTAATTCGGGAAGAATCCTCGGTTTCAAAAGCCATCTTGAACCTCATCCCGGACAACCACTGGATCTTCAGTGCAGCACCTATGGAGGAAGCCTTTACACAAAACTCTGGCGTGCTTGCTCGAGGGTAATAAGCCACCTCAAAAGGCTGGCCAATGTTGGCAAGAAATATAGCCTCCATAACTGATTGAGGCTTCACTTTGCTCCTCTCCGCCCTTAGGCTCCCATTATTGCCGCTTCTGTGCAACAGCTTGCTATCATCTTCCTTCAGAAATGCAGAAAAGTACCTATAATTTCCAGCACCACCACTAGAATTCCACCCAGATGAAGATTCATGGTCACCGATGTCGTCATCCCTCTTGGCCCTCCGAATCCCAACACAGAGATCCCCATTTTTTGCCCTCAAAAACACGACCGAATCTCCTGCAACCAGCTTCTTTTGATTAACAAAAGAACTCCACCCAGTGGTCAATAAATGC
Organism: Fraxinus americana; assembly: GCA_035079005.1. NCBI lineage: Eukaryota > Viridiplantae > Streptophyta > Magnoliopsida > Lamiales > Oleaceae > Fraxinus > Fraxinus americana. The sequence goes on along the minus strand of CM068708.1, from coordinate 16,815,410 downwards.
CTCCTCGGAGTCCCCCTATAGATATGCCTAAACTTCCAAGTCTTCCCATGAACATCCTTAGCAATCACAGTCTGGACAGGCGGATCAGCCGAATAATCCAACCGAGGAAATATAGTCTCTGCACAGTACCTCGGAACAGAGAAACCCCCACCATTGTTCGCATCAGATTGAGTCAATGTCTTTGCAAAAGAAATGGGCTTTTCATTCGATTCAAATCCATTTCCTTCCAACCCCACATCATCATCAAAACTGTAATCACTATTCACAACTGGGATCAACCTAATTTTGGCATAAACTTCATCTGTTTCAGGGTCCGCCAAAAATTTCACTTCCGCAACCCTGCAGAGTATCATAGGCTGAATTCTCGGCAAGGCTGGGAATTCCATGTTAGTGAGTGTGTGCTCTGCATGGCCTTGTGGGAAATAGAATACCTTAGAGTTCACTAACGGCATTTGAACAATTCCTCCTGCGCAAGCATGCCAAAATTCAGAGTTCAAACTTGTCTCCAACACCCCCTCCATTTTCCAAACACAATTCTTGTACTCCACCTTTTATTTCTTCAATTAATGCTGAAAATCATAAGGAGACAAAAATTTCAGGAATCTCGTTAACGTAAATAAAAGAACATCCCTAATACTCAAAACTCACCAAATATTCTGATACAAATGAGTCAGCGGACAAGCCACTACACTTGTTCCTGAATTATATGGATAATAATTTTAGGAGTGTGAATACATGCAAAACAGACGAAGAGCTTAAAAGGCCAGAATTTTACGAATCTGAGATTCAAGAAAACGAATACTTAAAATGAGATTCAGATTATACAGTAACACAACTGCTAACATGCGAAAACATCGCCTCACAATGGTCGCCAGACTCGCTACAGTTATTATTGATTCACGAAAAATGCTCATTCACTCTTTTCTCTCACTAAATAAGTCAAAAATTTCTACTCCACTCACTCTTGTCTCACTATAACAGTCAAAATTTTCTACTCCACTCTTTCTATGTATATGCGAGCAACTGTTAAAACGACAACGTTCCAGAAGCTCCAGAGCAACAGAGGAGTCTCTCTTGGTTCTGTCTCTCTTCAGATCTGTGAACATTAAACACAAACCATTATTTATTTATAACCGTTACAATTTTCAGTAATTTAATGTGGGTCTTGTGCTCAACCTTAAAAAACCAATTTTATCATCTAAATAAATTTAAAATTAATTCGAATTTATCTCTAAAGGTCTTGTGTCTGACTTCAATACCATATTTACTTTTGACTTATCGCTAAATAACTTTTTATGCGTGCTTTGACTTCGTTAGAGAGTACACTGTTTATTTAAATAAATTTTATTTAATTCGCTAAATAATGTTATTATATTCTCGTTAGAGCATTCATTGCTGATGGTTTCAGTACCCACGGGGTTATTAATCGTACCCTTTTTAGAGAATGTTATACGACTAATCGCTAAAATTGAATCCTGACTTACCAGTAAATAATTTTTTATACTCTGTTTGTGATTTATGCTTCGACTTCATTACAGAGGTCATTGTTAATTTAGATGATTGTTGAAATCGTCTATATTTAATTCGAACTTACCGTTAAATAATATTATTATACTCTTATCAGAGAGTTCATTGCCAATTAAGAATAATCATTTTGAAATTTACGTAGCTTTAATAACTTTTTATAGTCTACTTATAGCTTATATTTGACTTCCTTAGAGAGTTCGCTAGTAATTCATAATGATAGTTGAAAATTGATTATATTTAATTTAGATTTATACTAAATAATGTTTTTTTCTCTCTGTTTATAATTGGTGCTTTGACTTCGTTGGAGAGTTTATTGCATATTCAAATTAATCATTGACAGTCTATCTAAACAACATTTTCTTGTATATGCTAGTCATGGCTCTTGCTTTTACTTCGTTTAAGAGCTCATTGTTAATTTAGATCGATTATTAAAATATTTGAGTCGAATTTAACGTTAAATAATGTTGTTATACTGTATTTATGACTCGAGCTTTGACTTCATTGATAAGTTCACAACCATTTCAGATTAGTCCTTGAACTATATTTGATTCGACTTTGTTGCTAAATAACTTTCTTTATATATGGGCAGTGCTTTGATTTCGTTAGAGAGTTTATTGCCACGTCACCGTAATCATTGAAATTCATTATATTTAATTTTGATTTATCGTAAAATAACTTTTTCATACTCTTTTTACGGCTCGTGGATTGATTTCATTGTCAATTCATATTAGTCTTCGATACTGACTATATTTAACTTGGACTTAATCTCTAAATAGCTTTTTATTCTCTATTTATGATTCCTGCTTTGACTTCGTTAGAGACTTCTTTACTAATTCAAACTGATACTTGAAATTGACATATATAATTTAAATTTATCGTTAAACATGTTTTTACACTCTATTTATGACTTGTGCTTTGACGTCATTAGAGAGTTTGTCGGTAATTCAAATGTACCGTTAATATTGAATTGAAATCAACTCATTATAATCTGTGTGATTAAAAAATTATGAAAAAAAATTTGGTTTGCGCGTAATATCATTTTATTGAAGAAAAACGTATTTTAAAAATAACGAGATCAAACAAGTAATACATTGGTACCTTTTGGTTTTAATAAATGTCTTATATTTACTTAATTATGCAGAGAAGGATGTACTAATAATTTAAGGAGATTAAAAAGTTGTTGTATAATGGGACATCTTCTACTGACGACTGTTCTGGTTCTGAAACTTCAGTAAAAAGTTATTTGATTTGACAGATTTAACCCTGCTAACGAGTAAAAGGTCCTTTTTGTCAGTTCTTTTATTCTGCTTAATTCGGATTTCTCGATTTTCGTGTTTTTGGCAGCAATGTTTTGTTGGCTAGTTAGTTTTATGCCTTAAAAAATTGCAATGTTGGCCCCTCAAGTATAGTTCAAGTAGTACATTGATCTTTGGGTTCTCACAAATGAGCAAGTTAGATCTAAAATGGCATGCTTTGGCGGCGCCTTAGCATGAAACGTGGTAATAACGCTACCTTTAGGACCTATGCGCTAATTTAACAATCAACGAAAGCGTTGATCGCTTTAAGACATGTTTGGCTAGCATAGGTGCGCCTTTGTACTATGGATGACAACGAGACGGGTATGTGACGAATCGATTATTCTCAACCCCTGTTCTGTAAATTATTTTTGTTATCTTATCTCATCCTCATACCTGTTTAAAACGAAACGGAGCGGGCTTAGTATGGGGCGGGGCAGGTACCCTACCCTATTTATTTTTTTATGTCTTTAATTAGTTAATATTAATATATTTTTTACTAATTTGTTGGAAACAACTTATGTTCTTTTTTTTTAAAAATGATGATAAATATATTGTTTTTGTTTGATAAAAAACTTAAATTTGAAATTAACTTTAAATGAGATGGATAGCGGGACGGAGACTATGTTTTTTGTACCTGATTCGAGATAATGATCCTCGCCCCATCTCCGCCTCGTTTACCCGGTTAGGCGAGTAATCACCGCCCCATTCGAAGCAGGTCCCACGGGCATCGAGTTGAACTGATTTATTTGTCATCCCTACTTTGCACACATTATTATTATTATTATTATTATTATTATTATTATTATTATTATTATTATTATTATTATTATTATTTACAATATATAAGTTTTTCAATTTTTAGGTCAATTGAATTGAAAGACCCAAAAGTTAATAATTATAAAATTTTCAACTTTTACACCAATAGATTGAAAGGTCCAAAAAAATACTTACCCACTTATTAGTCTACTAATTTATTGAAGACATCTCCAAAAATTTTGCTGTAAACTTTCGATGCATGATAAGAATCCATTTGGTTGGGTTGTAATACATTGAACCTTTGGTTTTGTTGCAGTGTATTGTATCTTTTGTTTGGTAGTAACGTATTGTCGTACTATTGTATAAAAAAATATTTATATTTTATTAAATTAATTAATCATTTTTCTATCTTTTACTAATTAATAAAATTTTAAAACTCTCTAAATATTTCAATTCGCACTATTATAATATATCTTGTTTGTTGTTCAAGAATATATTTATTTTGTTAAACTCTTAAAAATGCATTTGGTACTATAATTTATATGTATTATAAAAAAAATTAAATTAATTTAAAATTTAAAATAATATTAAAATAAGAATACGTCTTTTTATGCCTAAGTCTTGCCTAAGCGTGCATCGACTGAAACTTGATCTCCACACATTATGTTATGTTTTTTAGAACACTATTTGTTTTTTTAGAACACTATTTGTAACACTTTGTATATAGACACTAAGACACATCAGGAAAAAGGAGGTCAACTCATTCTTTTCACCTACTGGTGCAGGCTTATACGCCAAAAGGCGAGTGCTTTTTTTAAGAATTCTTTTCTAAAATTTTATGTTTTTGATGGAAAAAATAAGTAACTATCAATCTTTAAAGATACAATTTTAAACTTGTAGAATTCTTTCAAAAAATAAAGTTGTATTAATTAGTTAGGTAATTAAATAAGTTAATATCACAATAACATATAATTTATGATCACAATTACATACTATTTACAAATCACAAAACGTCATAATCATAAAGACATAAGCAGCTGTAGGTTACAATTGCAAATTTATTCAAAAATCACATAGGTATAACTTATTTATAAATCATAAATTATCAAATTAATTGATCACAACACGTCAACACTGTCTTCCACCGCCAGCCACCATCTTCCACCATCGTCTCTGCTACTATTGTCACCATTACAACATCAACCTCCCACTACAAGATTTTAGAATTGAAATATTCAATACTCGAACTGGAATAGCTCTTGGCGACTTGTAATCGATGGGTGAACTCTATGACTTTGAGTCTATAATTTATCTGTTTCTAATAGGTGTTGTTTCTGTTACCCCTACGTTGATGGGCAAACCATGAGATCTCCCCTCAATATTGCAGGCAAAGTTCCAACAGATCTTTAGAGACGGTTTGTTGTACAAAAATTCGTAGGTTGAGAAATTTCAGCAAATTTCATAAAATCCAAAATTTGTGGGTTGAAAAATTGAGAATTGGAGTTCCAAGATATGGTGTCGATTGAAAAATTGTTGGTTTTATAAGTCTCAGGATTTTGGAGAATTGGAATTGGGTTTGAGTTATTGAGGGAGTTCCAAGTTGTATAACTTAGAAAATTCACAATTTCTCATGCAAAATTTGGAATTGGAATTGGGTTTTTATTCCAAGTTGTATAACGCGGAAAGTAGGTAGTTTTCTTGGTTTGATTTTCGGATATGTAATGGCGTGGAAGGTGGCTATGGAGTTGTGGTTGTGGCGGCTGTTTCTGGGCGGAGAAGGTAATGTTTCTGGCCAGTCGTGGTTGTTTCTAGGGGTGGGGGTTATACATTTTTTCCTAGTTTTTTGATTAATTTATTTAATGTAATAATTCTGAAGTTGCCATTTTGCCCTCACTAAATTTGGTTAAAATCATTTTTCTTGATCAGCTAATGGTCAAATGGATGGAAAGGACTCCAAGTGCATATTTTTGAAAAGTTTGGGATTGTGGGTAGCACAAAATGAAGGTTAGTGTAAATTCTGTAAAAAAAAAAAAAAGTGAAAGATTAGGGATCGCTACTGCAATTTTTCCTTTTATTTATTTCTATCTTAGAGCCTGTTTGGTAACAATTCTCCTTTTCTACAGTAAATCACTTCTCATTTTCAACCACACATTCTTCAATAAAATAATATTTTCCATCACATCAATACTTTTTTCTTCTTTTTCAACCACACATTTCCCATCATATCACTATTCAAAAATCAATTTTTCTCCTTAAAATCCCTACCAAACACACTCTTACTATATTTCTCTCACGGTCTTTTTGAAATTTTGAGATTGAGAAAAGAAATTACAAGAGTAATATTATTCATAGTGAAGATTATTGATAGTCTCTCTATGTAGTATACACATATCAGTTTATTATTTGATACGTTAATGTGATAATTTTTTATTGTCTCATACATTAAATTAGAAACTGTCACGTGTATGCCACGTAGAGCGGCTGTCGGTAGTTTCACTATGAATAACATTATTCAAATTATAATTATAGTCACAATCCATTAAATTATCTAACTAATTGTGATTAATTACTCTAATTTATTTTTCATTAAAATTGTTCAAATTATGGCCAATTCCATGATTTTCCAATTATCAACATTGGACCTGATTCTTCATTTTTCAATTCCGTGACCTTGTAATATCAATCTTCTTTTGAAATTTGAAAATTGTCTAGATTTGAAAATTATAAATTAATTATAATATTTATGATTTTATTTTTCGTCATTTTATCCATTTAATGGTCATGTAATCATAAATTTAAAACTAAAAACAATGTAAACACCATATACATCTTAAACTTTTAAAAAACTGTCTAATTCTACTTACCAAGCATTTCACTTAATAGTAAAATAACAATTGCTATCATATAATTTGGGTTAATAAGTAAATATAATTATTTAGATGTTTGAATGTGTGGTTAAATATGAAGTTTGCTCATTTTCGAAAATATCAGAACGACACAAGTTTCAAATTGAGAAAAGTTTCGATGAATGTCATATGCAGATATCATCAACATGAAGTCAAATTTGTGATAAATTCATTTGACATATTTCAAGCTTAGCACCCCAAATAAAATTAACATTTGTCCAAGTCAATTAATGTGACAAATCAAAAATTAATTATAAGTGGTTGGTGAAGGGATTGATACGGACATGCCCCATAAGTCAATTACAAAATTAATCTAAAAGGCAATTATAATTAATGATCCAACATATATATAGGTGGCTTTTTGTAGGTAATCTTGTCTTTACTCGCAAGTAGTTACATACATAGATAGATAGATACAATAAGGAGACTATATTTTGCAGTAGCATGCATGCCATGGCTTATGCATGGGGCACTGCCTTAATTACAAGTGGTCCTTTGAAAATGGACTCACTATGATGGAAATAGTACCACGACACATGCCACTTGTACTCTTTCCATGGGGACAAAAATTTTATATGACTGGTTAAGGTAAAATCAACGTTGTTGATTCGAGTTATATATCAGATTAAACATCAGGTCATTGGATCATCACTAGTTCAATAATCAAGTTAACCGTTCAATCGGTGACACTTTAGTACTTGATATAAATTTACAAGAAAATAATTTTAAAATAAAAAAATATTACCTGGGGTTGGAAGATTATTATTATTATTATTATTATTATTATTATTATTATTATTATTATTATTATTAGGTGTTTTTTTATATCGTTTAATTATTATTCCCAATTAAGTCTTAATTACCATTAGGTTTACGTTTGTCACGCTTGATGGACAGGCATTTGGCTGGTACTACAATTAAGAAATTGGGACCAACTTCAATAAATCAAATAAGGCAAGGGAATTATAATCTCCTGCTTCTGTTCATTCCTTTATCAACTTGCAACCTTTTATTAAAGGGCAAGTTTTCAATCGATTCACACTTCAATCTATAATTCATGCAAACTTCTTGTCCCTTCAATTATAATTTCTCATATACAAGGGAGCTTTTTGTTATTTTACATAAAATAATAGGAATTTTATTTGATTAAATTATTTTCTGAGAATTGTTTTGGTTTAGAAGATTAACTACATTTTCCTTGTTTAGATACAAATTAGGATTTCAAAGTATTAAAGTTCGAATTGATTAGCTTGTTTCAATTAATTCAAAGTAATCAGTTAAAAATCAACGAATATATATATATATATATATATATATATCTCTTTATCATTGTAAATTTTTCAATATTTTAGAGGGTGTTTGGTGGGATTAAAATTAAATATTTAGTAGAACGTGATAGAAGTTTTTGAAATGTATGGTTGAAAAGTTGTGGGACCCATAAAAATGTGGTTAATATTGATTGTTTGACTTTGACTTGAATTAAAATCAGATTTTAATTCGAACCAAACATGGACTTGTTAAAAAGGTTGCACAAAAGGAATATGAAAAAACTAGCCTTTGCCATAAAAGGGCAACTGCTCGAAAGGATGAGACGTGTAAGAAAACTTGGGTCATATTGATCCATCAATGGAGGTGTAGCATAGTCGAGATGAAATTTAAGTGAACTAGATTACATAAGAAATATTTCAAAGTGAGAACGAGTCCAAGTAAAGATTTAGATGATCAAACTCAAGCATGCACTATAGTGGAAAGTCATCTCAAGTGGGGCTATAGGTGTAAAGGCGTGTCAAGTCGACCAGACTCGGTATACCTGTCTAAGCAATCTGTATCGAGCTGTCCCAAGTCCCAGGAGCAGCCCATAATGAGCCACTCTGGGGGCGTGGGGTCAGTGGAGAGAAGAATTATTCTGTAAGATGAAGTTTCACGTTGAGCAAAAGAATGGAAGAAAATAAAATATGCGAAGTGATGGGGGAGAGAGGCCCACAAGGGTAGGGATGACCATGGAGACGATGTTGGGAGTGGAGGAACCAGATGAGAAGAACTAGGGGTCCAGCTTTCAGGGCGAGGGACCGCACAAGCGGAAAATAGGGATGCAGAGGTGGGAACTCAGAATTTATGAAAGAACATCAATTTTCATCAACATATAAATCACGTCAAAAATTACAGTTTGAACAACAAATAAAAAGAACTCATAAAAAGAACTGTTACCTACACCAATAGGCATCATCTAAACTGTGTAGGAGTCAAGACCCGAGCCATCCAATCACCTTAGTATTGTTGAACATCTCTACAAAAAATCTCAGCACTATTCATCATAGCTTGGTAACCTTTTTTTGAATGATTTTGCATTTGTTTCTATCTGTTAGTTCTGAACTTTGTGTTTATATCACTTAATTGTAGTTAATATTACATTTACAGTTTGATTTTCGACGTTCTTCTTCTTGACAGAAAAATGAAAAGAAACAATAAGAGACCGGCAGTGCCTAAGGAAAGAACTTTCCAAGAGGGGGATCCGTATGAAATAATGTATGCGCTCTCAATAAGTGCTGTTTCTTGCCTCTTCTGCAGTTAAAAAGCACAATGAATCAGTCATGAGATAATAGCTCCAGTTTTTAAAGGAATGCAATAAGAGAAATTACATTAGAGGCTTCGATATGTGCATATTAGGGCCCGTTTGGCAGGGATTTTCAAAATCCCAAAGCTACTTCCGAGGCTAAGAAGATGATTTGAAAACTATTTGGATAATTTTCTTGGAGAACTTTGTCGGGTCAAAAGAGAGTTTAGAAGAAGCTGGCCAAGTTGGTTTTCTTGGAAAGCTCTTTTAAAAAATGCAAAGCAGAAATCCTATCAAACTGGCCCTTAGTAACTTGTATCAATGCCATGTGTGTTTGATTTTATACTTTTCTTTACGTAAAATGATTCTAAATAATAATCTTACTCTTACTCCAAAATGAAAGAAATTAGTATACATGAATGGTGAAATTTATTTTCCTTCCTATTTTGTATAAAGAGGAGAGATGCATAACAAATTTTGTCAATTTTCCTTGTCTAATGTTTTTCAGTCCAGCGTGCCAAACATGCCATAGGAAATTCTCCTCCTCGTAATCTACCAGTAATATAAAGCACCAAAGATCTATGGGAACAAAACATATGCACATCACACGGTAACCACAAATTTTGTAAGGTTGCAACTTACTGTATCAACCATGTTCTGCATCACACGTGCCTGTTGCTGCAAGAAGATGCTCCGGCCATAATTATAAAGCTCCATATCTAGGCTGTTTAGTGATGTAATCTTCTGGATAAGTACCTTGGGAACATGACGACGAGCCTGAAAATCGGAAAGCTAGCAACATCGGTGGCAGGCGAGATAGTAAATATGACGAGTGCAATTAAAAAAAAAAGGGAAAAAATTCAATGTTCCATGGCTTCTCCATTCAAGCTATTATACCTCTTTTGTAAAGTTTGCAGGAGAAATATGCTGCATAGATTTTGCGCGCCTCTCTTTTTGGCTGTTCCATACGTTTGAAATACAAGACTCATATTCTTCCAAAAGTTCCCTGACATTCATCTAATATGGCGATGGAGAGACCTTAGTCATGTGAAAAGGAAAGGAAAGTTCCAATCTAAACACTAAGGAAATTTAAAGGAAAGTCACGGCTCACGTTCTTATTTTCTGCTTCGTCCATGTCGATTGATGAAACTTTCTTTACCTTTTTAGAAGTGTCATTTATCTGTACTCGAACAAAATGAGGCATTTAAGTAAAAGTACCCGGTAATCAAAACATAATCGGAAGAAAAAATGTTGCACCTCTTACTTGATAATTAGCAACCTTTCGGGAATCCAGAAGCAAGGAGCTCTGTTCTGCAGAAGAAGTAGAACATGGTTAATGAAAGCCAATATTTGTATCATGTAGGTCAGCTCCACATTATGGGAATAAGAAATGCATAACAGTTAAAAATTCAGTCAACTATGGAGTCATCTAATGTTTAGCAAAGCTTACAAGTGCTTATAAGCTAGTAAAATTCTATTTTTTCCATAGAACCCACAACTTTTACCCACTTATTATCCACGCAATTCATAGGACCCACAATTTATAAGCACTAAAAATCACTAACAGACAAGATTTAACATCCAGAACTCAAATCTTCCCTTCCAAGATCCACAGATAAAATCTCTTTATTTTTTTATCAGTAGCAACAGAGAGACACATAGTTGATTGGGTGCATAAATTGTTTCTGATTGCTAACCTGAATCGCTGTTATTTGCAACATCTCTGTTAGAACTCAACGTTGATAACTGAGAAATCACCTGTGCACCGACCACATTTGCAAACATCGAGGCTGATTCGTTGTGGTTCTCGGTAAATCCAACAAACAGCATATCGTCCAACCTCTTCTGCAATATTTACAACAATATATCATGGATGGGACAATCAAATGAATAAATAACATCCAAAAAGCAATATAATATTTGAAGTCATGCATGACGACAAGAACCTTCCATAATTACCTTCGCAACTTCAAGCACAGATTTTCCAAGGGTCGGATACTTGAGTACACAATGGCGCACTTCATGTGATTCCATTAAATAGGAGTTGTTTGTGAGTCCAGCAATCTGAGAATTAGGAAACGGTTAAGAAACAAGATGCATTTAAACTCTGAACCATCGAGACGAGGGTGAGAAAACCATTAAAGATCACAAATGCCCTTTATAACTCAAAAAGGCTAAAATGGTGGGATCAGGCATGAGAGAAGTAAAGGAAAACTCAGATTTTAGATATAAATTAATTAATCAATATAACAACATGCACAGTGTACCAGCTCAATCTTTCTGTTACATATTTTCGATAGTTTATTGGTAAAACTTAAATCAAACAGGAAAAACGTAGAATTTGACAACTGAAAGTTCTTCACAATGAGCTGGATGCTGCCAAGATTCGGAATAAATAGCAATTATCATCTACTGAGTGGTTTATTATATTATTAAAAATTAGCTACATCAATTTTCCGATCCTAAACCACATCTTCGAGATACAAAATGTATTAGTAGGCAATCATGGATACATTAAAAACATATAGGGCTAACTAAGACTACATTACCTGGAAAGTGGCTCCATTGTGGACAATGTCCTGAACAATAGGTTCATTTATGTATTCATGTAGAGGCATTAAAATTTCTTCCATATTGTAGGAGTTATTGGTTATTGTATACAATTGTCCTCTATGTTTTCTAGCATCCCTCTGCCACAAATATGTAGAGAAGACTTTAAACATATGATATTTGATGCACTAAAATAATGAAGTAACCTCAAAGAGATACCACTATAAAATCTAAAATGAAATAATGCAAAAGAAATAAATTGGTGCCAAAAAATGTTTGCAATCCAACCGTGTAAAAATTACAGGTTAAACTTAACAATATGAGAGACCAATCCAAAAAGGCAGGCAATAAATGATCAATATTAACATTTCACGATTCATTATTAATCATGAAGATTTTGTATAACCATGATCGAAAAATTGGTGGATCGCTAGTATTCACTACGGTCAAGAAATAGAAGTTCAGATAAAAGCAAATTGATTTACTATTTCCAAATACAACAATCAGTACGAAAACATGCTAATAAAATCGACAGAACATCCAAGAATTTCATGAATAAACTCTCAATTTTAACCATGACCTTCACTGCATGATGGTGATAGAACTATTTAGAGATCATGAAGTCAAAGCATGTCAATCATCAACTACCAAATTCTACTTTTGGATTGCAAAATAATCTTTTCAATTGGAATAGATTGATTTAGCATATAGATATGGAACGCAAAGAACAATATATGTTACTAAAAGGTGATTAAAAAATCTGAATTGTTATAACTTCTCTTAAAGATTTTCATGGTTAAATTCAAAAGTGCATCTGAACAAACATTTTGTGCTATCACAAAGTATACAGCACGCTGCAAGAAGACTTGGCATGACTTAATTAAATGATGTGTTAAAACAGCAAGGAATGTTAAAACAAGACTATTTTAACAAGAAACTGTGTATCAGTTCAATTAGTTGGTTTGAGAAAAATAAGTCAGAAGTATGATAACTAACAGTCAGAATAAGGGACCAGTATCCTAACCAGTATGAATTTGTTTCAAGCACAGCAGCAATACTTCATGTAGCATTTGCAGAGAAAAAAATCATAATATAGGACGCCCAAAGAAAATATGCGTGAAAGGAAGCGATCAAACTCTAGTTGAAGGACGTACTCGGGCAAATAAATCTTCTATCATCCAAGGAACCAGATATTTCCATGGCCAGATTTCCAAAGTGCTTACTCCAGGCCCCTTAGGGCTCGGCTGTCTAAACATTTTTTCCACATAAGTTAAGTTAGGATGTTTCAGATATCTAGCTGCTACCTCCACAGAAAATTCATAAGCGCTTAAGACACGTTCAACAGGGTTTCTAAGTATTGTCACTGCTGAAGTTTTCTCCTTGGGAAGTTTGTACGTCATGCTAAAGTCATCATGACTACTTAATAACCGACAGTTTGGTTTTCTGTGAATTGCAACAAAATTCATATCTCAGACATATGGATAAACAAACTGCAGAAGTAGAATACAATATATTACACGATATGAATACAAGAATAATCACAATGATCCTAAAAGGTTAGCAACATTTTTCCATTTTTCCAACTGTAGCATGTTCTTAAGATAGTCTGGTTAAAGCAAAGGACATCGGCAAATGTTAATAATTTTCACCATTACGCAAGAACAAAAAGCAAACATGTCTCAGAAAATGTTTATATTAAAAGGTTACAGCTTGGACCAGCAATAACAATCAAATCATAGAGAGACAATCATTCTAACTTATCTTTCTTAACTTCAAAGAGGTAAAGTCTCACAGCATCTTTATGCAACAAATATTCCATCCCACGCATCACCATTTTCTAAACAAGTTGTCAAACACTCATTCCGTCCTCACAAGCACAATTCATATAACTTGAGAACAAATTTGCAATAGATGATCAAGTTGTATTAGATTAATTGTTTTCGATTCTCTAACATGTGATAATGCCCATCTATATTCAGCTTCGCAAGCTCTTCATTCTCAAGACATCAAGCAGTGGTGAATTCTGAGTTTATATGACTAGTTCATAATAATTGATCTTGGCTACCAATACTCACAATTGCAAAGGTGGTCTCAATTTTTTTCAAAGGAGTGCTTGCGTAAGAACAAAGTGACCTACCGATTGAAGATTTCATCAAACTGAAAAAAAAATAATAATTCACATGCTAGAACAATGATGTCCAGAATTACCTTGGATCCACCCTTAACTTATCATAAGAGCGTGGACATTGCTGAGAGTGTGAGTAAAGCTTCATCAAGAAACTACATACAAAGATTCTAAGCATGAGAATAAAGCGTCTTCATTTATCATTTAATAAATTAATTTTGAGAATGATAACCATCTTTTCTTCTTTCTTTTATGAGGTGGGCCCAAGGTGGCCTAGGAGTTCTGTACCAATATCGATAGAAAGTTACCATTGGAAATATGCACGTCCTCCCGTTCGAGGTATGTGAAGGAAAAAGAGCAAGTCCCGCAACAAATGTTTGTCTTCTTTAATTTCAGAATCAAGAGATGATGTTGATGCCCAATGCTTGACGGTATGTTCGCACTGCTTAAAGCCATCCTCGGCGAAAGAAGTCTTTATGATGATAGGAACTGGTAAAAGTAAAAATAGATCAACTATTACTGCAAAAATCCAAACGCTATCCTTACATAAAAATGTCAATCCAAAATACTGCTCGTTCCTTGTAGAAGAAATACATTATACAAACAAAATACGTAGTCACTGGAAAAAGTGTGCTAAAAGGTAACTGATTACTGATTATTTCCGAGCAAGAACGCTTTCCTCATTTAACCACAAACAAAAACAAAACAAATTTCTTACAGAAAAAAACATAAAGGAACTATCTTTCAACGGAGACAAAGAAAATACTTGATAGAAGAAACACCAGAACCAGGCCTAAGTTCAAATCAATATTCAAGCACCTCATTTTGACCTCTCAATGAGCCACGAAACAACTGGACGAAAAAGACGAATAATTCTATTATCATTTAGTTCCATTAAAATCAATAAACTGTAAAACATTCAATATTTGAATTACTGCAAAGAAAAAATAAAAGGTAGAAGAAACCTTAAAACAGAAAATCCAGTAAACAAAAAGCAAACATAAACGCATTACACATTGATGTTGTATTTATATCAAAAGAAGAAAAAGTAACGTACATATGTTTATAGAGCATCGGGATGTCGTGTTCATAAATTCAGTTCCCACAAACAGTGTTGGTCTACAGGTAGACAAACCTCACGATCAGACAAGGGAGGCCCACTTTCTCCCCCCATCCGATCGATGACGTTTTTTGTACAAATCCTTGAAAATTAAGGATTTCAATTACATTTATTCTCACAAAGAAACCGAAATTCTCGCACTCTTTCTCTCTCTAGATACCATTTGACAAGCATAACGGCGGGGAATCAATTAATGGGGGAAATTGTAGCAGCGGTCCCCGAACCTTTGATTTTTTTTAGACTTTCTCCTAACCTTCTGTTTGTGAAAATTAAGGTCCCAAATCTTTGAGAAATTAGCAAATGGAGTCCAAATTGATGGAAATCCGTTCGTTGACCCAAAAAATTGACTTTGACCAATTTAAATAGAGGCATTTACGTCAATCACATATTTTCCCTTTTAAAAATCAAGGGTATGTTTGACCTCCATTTTTAGCGTAGAATGTATTTTGAAATAGTAAATTAATGGAGAATATATGGTTAAAACGAAAGAAAAGTTTTTAGATTACATGTGATATTATTTTATTGAAAAATGTGTAGTTGAAAAGAAGGGAGAAAAAAATATATTTTGAGAAAAATGAAGATCAAACAGGCCTAAAAAAAAATCTTGCTCCCAACCAAGACCCCACCCTAAATCTTCATCTCCTTCACCCCACCCACCTCTTCTTCATCTAAATTTCCAAAACCAACTGAATATCAAAACCCTAAACCTCAAACAAAAAAAAAAAAGAGGATCAATGCACTGCCAACTTGGAGAAGGGGGCAAATTTTTCATCGCCTAAATATAATATAAATAATACAAGGAGAAGAGTAGGCACCGGGGTCCTGACACCGTGTGATGTGACACCGGTAAGAAATCTACATGTAGCCTTTTGCCTTGTCTGTGTCACTCAAACACACAACTTGCCTTCAATATAAAATACACTATTAAAAATCCAATTAAGAAAATAACCTAATAAACGCATATGAAGGGGAAGGAAAAATATGCAATAATTATGTATTTGGTGGAGATGTAGAGAGTGCCAGGGGAAATAGGGAGGCGGTTGTCAAGCACGATGGAGACATCGAGCGAGATGTGCATGAGTTCCTCATCGTCATTGACGTCGATTTGTCCAAATGTCCATTAAAAGGGTGTAAAAGACTTATTTGTTCGTAGTATTTAAAAAAAAAAAAACAATAATTACGAAAATGCGACAAGGACGTGGTGTGCTAATTAATAAAAGGTTGAATATGAGAATTTGATGAGAAATACTTTAGGGACTAAGTGATACACTGAGCAAAGGTTGATGGACTTGAGTGCAATTTAAATTTGTCGGAGCAAATAAATTTGTGATGTAACTATTGTTATCCATTATGTTTTTATATTCAGGCCCCGTTCGAGAGTGATTAAAATTCAATTAAAATTGAAAATATGGCCGTTATTGGGTCCTACCCGTCTAATAAAAATCAACAATAACGGCTATATTTTCAATTTTAATCCGATTTTAATCCCTCCCATACAATGCCTCAATTTGACTAGACGATGTCTATATAACTATTAATCGCTAAAATTATGAAAGAGATACTGTATCTTCATCCACCATTCTTATATATTCATCTCATTTTAAAATTTAATCCTATTAAAATTTTTAAAAAGTGATAATATATCCACGTTATATTCCTACATTATCCTTATTGAATTCATTTATTTAAATAATGCATATCCACACCATTTTTATATATTCATCACACTCTAAATTTATACTTATTACAATTCTTAAATTTTTAAAAATTTATCCCCATTACATTCAACATTACTCTTATTAAATTCATTCGATTAAACGCTATATATTATGGTAGCAATTTTTTATTATATTGACAAAGACAAACTTGCACAGTTTGATTCTCATTATTATAGAATGAGAATGAAAAATATAATCGTCATTGAACCTCATACAAGAAATAGAAATTCAAAATTGATAGTTTGATGTGATGGATAATGATCATATTTTTTATTTTTATGGATGAAAAATGAGAAACAAACGGGGCTTAGAAAATGAAAGACATGTAATTTAAAATACAGTATAATATTCAATTTAGAATGTTTGATTAGAAGATCTTTGATTGCCCTTCATATGCAATTGTATTAATCTTTTTATGTGCTTGTTTGGGAGGGATTTTTGAGGGAAGAATTGATTTTGAATAGTGATATGATGGAAAATGTGTGGTTGAAAAAGAAAAAAAAATTATTGATATGATGGAAAATATTATTTTATTGAAAAATGTGTGGTTGAAAATGAGAATTGATTTACTGTAAAATTTTGAGAATCCCTCCCAAACAGGGCGTGTATGTTATTCCTGCATATACACACATTTCTTTCTTTTTTTTTTTATTTTATTTTACCAGCTAATGATTACTTGTCTGCTACAGTATAGATTAGAAGAGAAAATTGAACAATTGCAGAAGGACAAGGGTGCTTATTTATTTTCAAAAAGAAGCAATTCCAACTTAATTTTACCATTTTTTATGATAGAAGGCTATGCCGCTGCTGCCAGGGGCGGACCTGGGGGTCCCGTGACCCCCAACTTTTATTTTTTAAATAAAGTCATATTTGGTATTGACTGAAATCTAAATTTTAATCCAAATCAAAATTAACAATTAATTTTATAACATATTTCATGGAATCCATAACTAGTTAATTTTTATCAAAATTTACTAAAAATTTGATTTTAATCTCCACCAAATAGAGACAAAATCAAAATAAATTTGATTTTTTTTTTCTTTTCTCTTGCTCTCTTTTACTATTTTCTTCACGCATTTTAACAAAATCTTAATCCTTCTAATTTTTTAAAATCTATATATAATTTCTTTAGAAATTATCATATTTACTACAAATCTTCACTTTCCAATCAAAATTTCAAGTAATTAGAACTTAAATTTGCATTTTCTCCTATCAAACTGTGTATATAGAATGTGTCTAAACTCATTATATCCAATTTGACTTATATTTAACGAATTGTGTTTATTTGATCGATTATTAGTATTACTAGGTCTAAGTAACGTGCAATGCACGTTTGCTTAGTTGATATATAATTTTTTTGGTTAAAAATTAAATTTTTATTAATAAAGATATAATTTTTTCGGTTAATTAAATAACTAATGATGTAATGTTTATATAATTGATAAATAATTATACATTGTGATATATTAAAAAAAGGGTATTAATAGAATTTATAGCATGGTCCTATAAATAAACGTCGCTCGTAGTTTTATGAAAGTCGTTTGAGATAATTTTGATTCTAAGATGACAATTCAGCATTTTTCTCATCTTGCACTGTTTCAATAGATAGGACATTAAACTGCCTATATTTTTTCTCCTTTAGTTTCTCTGGATGTACATAAACTTGAATCTTCCAATTTCTTTTTGATAATTTTTCTACAACACTTTTAACATAAGGTCGATTTTCCTACAAAATAAATTTTGAATAAGTTTACATAATTAATAAAAAACTCAATTATTTTTTAAATAACTCATTATAATAAAAATCGAGTTTTGAAGAAAAATTTAAGAGATACCTCTCCAGCATGTTCCATCAATTCAACTGTTGAACAATGAAGTGCCTGTTATGCTACTTCACCAAACATAGTAGCAACTAGCTTTTCAATATTATCGTCCAGTTCAACATATCTCCTAGCACTTTAAGAGAAATATTGTAAAAAAAATCTAATGTATAAATTCAAATTTCATTCTCAATGATTCCGTTTATAGCTCAAATTGCATCTATAATGTATACATCCGTTAACAATTTTTTATCTCGTTCATAAATAAACTAACTTCTATCAATCAAAATTCTCAAGCTAATCTGGGTGACAAATTGCTCAGAGTGCAGAAATAATTCAATCTACAATGATTTGCCTTAGTCCATCTCTTATTAATCATCATTTAAATTTAAAACCAGATAAATTAAATAGTAACATCAATCCCTAAATGAATTTAGTTTTATTTTGCAAATTAAAGCATCCCGCATCTACCAATAATTCATTAAACCAATTACCCGGATTTCATCAAAAAAATTACACCTTGAAACTGAATCGCTTAGCATATTTCCTAGAATTCGACAAATGCGAAACATTAATATGCAAATATCAGAATGAAAGGAATAGTAACCTTGGGCTCCTCATCAATGGCGAAGACGAGATCGGATAAGAGGTCGAAGCGGAGAAGTGGGTCTAGTGGCTTGTGGGCTACTGAAGCCACTGTAGATTCCAACTGTGCCACGAGTACGCCAAATCTGGACAAGGGCACGTTGTCTCTCACGTAGTTCCTCGCCATATTCAAGCGAGGTGGCCTGTGATCTGGGATGAAGAATTAACAAACGAAAAGGTGTTCCTGGGCAATGACAGTTTTGGTTGATGGATTTGTTTCACTGTGATCTCGCAGGGTGTTGGAGGAGAAAAGCTTTAGGCAATTTTCAGTTTTCGGAATAATGGTTTTCAGGGTTTGAAGAAAAAGAAAGTGTTCTTGTGTTTCTCTGTGAGGGAAGCAATCAAAAAGAAATTGTGTGAGGGAAAGCTAGAACGTGCTGTGAATAAAAAACTCAGTGTCATGCATCCCACATCGGAACTTCATAACTGAAGCATTAGAACTGATGGCTATAAAAAAATTGGCCAACAAATGCTTTAGAATCTTTCTGGACCTATCAATTATTTGGTTGAAAAATGAATAGTTCAAAATTTGTATTATATTTATATTTATTAATTATTAATAAACAATAAAAAATCGGTGGAACCGAATAAACCGGTTTTAGGTCAAAAAAATTGTAAAAAAAATTAAAATATGTAGTAGTACAGAGTCTTTTGCATTTTTCATTCATTTATTATTAGATAATGGAATTTTAACAGACATAATATCAATGACCACAAATGGTGGCTTAATTGTTATTCAATGGAAACAATAAAACTAACGGTGAAAAAAGATTCTCCGTTAAAACAAGAAATTCCGTTAGATTTTCCGTTAAAACAAGAAATTCCGTTTCATATGCACTTTATATATATAGAAGAAATATTGGTTTTATGTTTTTCCTTTGGATTACTTGAATTAATTGTTTGTATCAAATACATTATAACGTAAATAAGCATTTCTTGTGATGAACAAAATATCAAATGGATGAAAATGATTAGCAAAATATTAATGAAGAAATGTTTTTTTAAATATAAATTTGCATTATTTCAAATCAAGTATGAATCATTCAAAAATCAAGAACAAAATATTCGATTTTTGTAAATGGTTTGATTGTGCCCCTAACCTAAAATGTGCGTCCGCCCCTGGCTGCTGCCAATCCAGTGGACATGTTCTACAGGGAACTTTTTTTTTTTTTTTTTTCATTTGCTATTATTACACTTCTTGGGTTTCTTATAATTTCAGTCTTCATAATATGACTGATATGCAAAATTTTCAGGCCGATCTGGAAAAGAAAATCCTACTACTGGAACTGGATAGTGAGAAAGATATGTGGCCCAAGAAAGAGGTGACTAATTGAATTATCTTTTTTTTTTTAATCTTAGAAGTCTATATTTCCAATAGCAATTTTATGTTTCCAGCTTTATTGGAGATATTTGGGATTGCAGTATTCTTTGATTAGTTGTATAATTTTTCAACAAAAGATATTTTCTCCAAATCAAATACGGTATGTTGTACTTCTCCCAAAACTTCAGTATCATTGTTCGTTTTGACTTTAATTGAAGAAGATATTTTATGAATGTTAGGGTTTTAATTAAACGTAAAGTCTAAAAGAATATTGTTTTTTTTTGAAGCGTAAATATATAAAAATGGTAGATGAAATAGTGGCTCCCATTATGAAATCTTGACCTAGTCCATGAAATTTAGGACATGACTAAATGAATAGGCCAAATATTTATAGAACATAAATGTCATTTGACAGCGAAAACTACTTTATTATAACATAAAAACTTGAAATTTGTAACAAATACAACAATTGTTGCAAAAAAGATACAACTAAGATCATGGATTCCGTCAATTTTGATAATAGTTGTAGATATAGCCCTACTTGGTGGAGATTTTTTAAAATTTATTTTCTTCCAAACCCACTTTTAAATAAAAAAAAATTCAATAAAATATTTTTACACGTGGGTACATAATTTGTTTTAATTCTTTAACCATACATTCTCAAAAAAATAATTATTTTTCACAAAATATATTCTCAAAAATTCTACGTCAAACAGCTCAGAATAATTAAATTAAATTAAAATAAATTTTAGTGACCAATATAGAATAAACTTGTAAATTGGATGACGTCCATGTAAAAAAATTGTCCGATAAAGAAAACGCCCAAGCTTTTTATAAACTAAGGTAATTATATTGAAATCACAGTTTTTTGTTTGTTGATCTACATTATAATCACGATTAAGATTTTTAATTATTGCTCATAGTCTCTTTTCAACTTTTTTCTTTACATTCTTATCCTCGATATTTAATTAACTCGTCATGTCCTGATAACAATTTCAACCCAAATATTTGTGTGCGTGTTTAGAAACGAGATATAAATATCTTTAAGATGATTTTTGATTGATTTTGGTATATGTTTGGGTAGTGGTTTGTGTGGTTATTGAAGAAGGGATTGAGGGCTTCACAATGGTATGCAAATCCAGTGGTGGTGGAGGAAGATGGTCGGAGTTTAGAAGGTTGGAAGTGACTGCTTCATTGTTTTGGCAGAAAAGGGTTGGAAAGTGGAAAGTGACTGTTTCCCGTGTTTTCAAGTTTAGCTTGAAAACGTCCAAAACAACGTTTTTTTCGTTTTTTGTTTTGTGTACAAATTTTTTTTCGTTTTCAAAAACGCGTTTTTGAAAATAAGAAAGAGAACGCGTTTTCACTGTTTTGGAAAATCGAAAACAGAAAACGATCCAAAACGGCTAAAGAGAACGGCCCCAAAGTCTTTTTATGACTTCATAATGAATTTTTTGAATGAAAATCGTCATGGAGATAAGATGTGCTAATAAATACAAAGTTGAAGACAAGAATGTAATAAAAAAACGTTGAAAATATAAATGCAATTATTAACCAAAATTGAAGACTTTAATGAAATTAAAATGCAGAATAGAAAGCAAAAACCATTTTATAAATTATTCCTACCAAGATTTTTATAAAAGAAAATTTATCAAACACACCATGTATTTAAGGTATATTTACAACTTGCATACCATATTTTACAAACTTATACTTAGCATAATGATTTTAGTTAATGGTAACAAAAAAAGAAAAGAAAAAAACATTTTGTGAGAAATTATAAATATGTAAAAAAATTGTTATTGTAAATAACTAAATAGACTAGAATACCCCTAATGACAAAAAATAAATCGCACCTTATATATATTACGATATATAACAATTTGCAAACCGCTCGTGATCTTCATTTTCTTACCCTAAAACTTGAAAAATTGAAAATAAATTTTAATAAACCAATAATACGTTGAAAAGTATAGAAAGATAGAAATTAAAATGTTGAAGAATAATAAAATGGTATGTAAAGTGTTATATAATATAACATATATGATTTGATTTGTTATTTTCAATTGGGAATATTTTGACCTCTTTAGATGCATAATAAATATTTGTAAAATATAGTATGGAATTTATAAGTGCACCACATTTTAATTACATTCATAACTTTTAATTATTATCACACTTTGTCCCTAACTTTTCATCACCGCATTCTTATGATTTTCGCATCAACTTTCCATTGATTAGCACATATTTTTGTGTAAAAAATCTATTAACATGATTTAAAATATAGGGCAAATGTTTAGTCCGACTTTTTGTATTGATAACTATTTTTGTTTATTTAAAAATATTATGGGCGTGTAAGTCTTTCTATGCCCTCTTAATGGAATTTTTGAACGAGAATTTCATCAAGGACAAGATATGCTAATAAATGAAAAGTTCAAGATGGCACTATGGCATGTCCCATTTAATTATTTTCCATTTTTAAAATACGATTTAAGTTAGAGGTGTTCGGGAATTCAGGACGGAGCAATGTGAGGCAAGTTGGGGATGGCAAATTGTGTCATCTCTAATAAGGTTGAGAATATGGGATGCGATTATAAAAGATGGGGACATGATTATGGCAATAAGTAAACATTAAGACCATTAATACAACGTGATGCACTTGTGAGAAATTAAGGTGTCTATATAGCTACTCATGAATTAAGAATACTTACATTTACATCACAATTTTGTTAGTTCAGTTCAATTTGTACCAAGATTCAGTTTAAATTTCTCATAGGACAAATATTTTAGGTTTGAATATTGGGGAGCGCAACAAAAAATCATAAGGGATAAGAGATGTTCTCCCAAAGCGTACAATTATATATCGACTTGGTCACAGAGATTTAGATCGTTATAATATTGGATACTAATATCTGTGTACATTCCACGATAATACTATTGAAGTATACTGGAGAAGTTGACCTTACTAATATCTCATCCCATATTGGTGTTCCAAACATGTTGGTTTCATACATTTCGAACTTAGAAAAACTTCAATGTATGTAGTTTGAACCAGAGTACATATAACAGAATTCTATAATTCGATCTCGTAGCGTTGCATATTTGTTTTGAAGATAAAACTTAAGTTATTTTGAAGTAAATGAAACCAATGTTCATCCATGCAATTTGAGACGAGGATTGAACATGGCAATTAGAATAAAGATAATTGGTATACGACAAAAAAATAATTTTGATTGTGCCCTCCATCACAACACATACATAAATCTTTGTGCAAGGGCAAGAAACAATATAGGGAGCTGACAAAAAATAATTTTGATGGATATTATTGAGGAAATAATATATTTTATATAGTGATATGATGAAAAATATGTGGTTAAAAAGTAAAGAAATGTTATTGATGTGATTAAAAATATTATTTTATTAAAAAATATATTGTTGAAAATGAATTATAAAATAATGTACTTTGAAAAAACGTGGGTCAAACAGGAGCATAGATACATAAAATCTCCACCCATGCAGTGTTAGGAAAAAATCCTTCCTTTAGGTCAGGAGTATAAAACTTGCATGGACACTGGTTTGATTGGACATAACCCGCGATTTACCTCCGCTCAGAGTTGAGGCACCGGTTCTGAGTGGTTCAGGATATAGTCTGGTGTAAGTTGGAAAACCTGGGTATCAAAAAAAAAAACAAAAAAGAAAAATTTAACGATGGGGTATAAAATAATTTAATTTGGGGAAGCGTGATTCACATTGCATAGCACAGCACACAAAAACATATTTAACAAATTATAAAACAAAGGGCATGTATTCTATTCATCATTGGTCAAAATAACTTAATTTTTAAAATGTCTAGACTACTATAATTTGGCTCAAATCTATGTGAAAAATATTTTAGCCCCATTTTTTTCCTTCAAAATGTATTCCTGAATAGTGATTTGACCACATTTCAATAGCATATTTTTTAATAAAATAATATTATATGCAAATTCAATTTTTTTATATTTTTTAACCACACATTCTCTATCATAATACTATTACAAAATGCATTTTTTGAAAAGAAAAATGAGGGTCAAACAAGCCCTAAATTGAATTCCATTTATACTGTTTCGAGAATTATGAGATGAGAAGGACTCGATATACAGAAAAAAGCACACAGAACTTCACCGAAATACACACATTTGTGGGTCTTGTGCATTTTTTTTAAATACATGGCGGGGTCCCCGTGCATTTGTGTGTATTCTGGCCAAATTCTGGTGGGCTTCTTTCTGTACATGGGGAGATAAATTTTGATGGAATTGACATTTATGACTCCAAATTTCTTATTTATATTTCTCAATTTACGTAAAGTACCTTCCAACATATGAGCATCATATTGCATAATTGACTAATAAAACTTAAACATAATAATTATATTCAAGCACCCTAATAGAACGGAAAGAAAAACTAACTATTGTAGATGTTGTAAAATAGTATGATTAACTATGTATGTGTAAGTGTTATGCCCTAAATCCAATCAATTTTGAACATAAACACTTTGAATATATATATAATCAATGCATATGTATGGCAATATCTGTTATTTAATTGAATTAATAATCTAATAAATTAAATAATAGAATCCGTAAATTCAAGTCTTGGTATTTGTTAATCACAAGTAGTTGTGATTGTGAGATACAAATTACATATGATTGAATCTTAAATCGTCCGTGGTCGAAGTAATAACGAGATACGGATATCGTTATTACGGATAGACTATCGCGTGTGGCATTTTTACTTGTGAAGTAAGTAGCTAATCTCACAAATTAAAGTGTGGTGACACTTGAATAAACACGTGGATGTTTTGTTATAGAACAAAACATTGGAGACCCGCTGAGAGATTCTACGTGGATAACTATTTGAGTGTTAGTAGTTAATCTCTAACGTTCGGTAGTGGAATTGGTTCTTTGACTTGAGGTCATCATGGTACCTTATATGAGGACAGTCATACTTTGGTGGTGTTGGATGTTGCTCTGCCAAGGGTCGCTAATACAACATCGTTCGGGTATGTCAAGAATCATATGAATGTTGTGAATGACCAATAGAGGATTCGTCACTCTTAGATAGTAAGAGATTATGATCTACATTTTATCCAGTTAAGTTGATAATGAAATCTTTGGCCAAGGTGAACTCATAAGTCGGAAAAGAATTTTCGACGTACATTGACTTAACAGTGAGATAAAAGATATGATCGATAATTGAGATTAACACATATCCATATCTCATAATTGATCGGATCATATTGACGAAAGGATTACAGTTTCACGGTAAACGAACAAGTTTGGTTTGTCATACTACGTGATATTTCCCGTCACATGTATTGCCCTAACACATTGTTAGATGTCAATCTGAGACAACGAAAGTGAATTAGTGATAAATTAAAAGGGGCGTTTTAATTTATCGATTTTGATTAGATCAAAATAATAATTCACGTTGTTAGGTATCGTGATCGGGAACCTAATGGGTCACACACAAAAGAGAATCAGAAGAATGAGATTTACTAATTAATTAATTGACAAGTGTTGGATAATTAATTAATTGAGTTGTTTATTAATAGGCTCGAATTAATTAATTGGATTAATTAATTCATGGACCAGATTTAATTAATTTAATTAATTAAATATTTGACCGGGTTAAGTTCAACAGATGGGCCGAACCCATTTGGACTTATATTAATAGGCTACTATTAATAGGCTATTAGGGTTTGAAAACAGTATGGAATTTTTCATTACTCTTGCTAGCACAAGAAAAGAAAACTCTAGCCGTCATTCTTGTTCTCTGTGTTGATCACCATTGGAGGCTGGACAATTGGACAGCTTGGATTGCAGATCGTGATCATTGGAATTCAAGAAAAAGTAAAAGAGTTAGTGAAATTCATCAAATGTATCATTCTCATCATAGTTTCTATCTAAATACATTGCAGATCCTCGTTTGGGAATTAAAAATTGTTTTATTTCCGCTGTGTATGTTAAGTAAATTCCCAACAGTGGTATCAGAGCCTACTTTGTGTTTGTTAGAAATTGTTTCGTATTATATAACAATCAAAAGTTGACTATTGATATTTTTCATGTTTCTAGCAATGAAAAAAATTTAATTTTCTTATTTCAAATCTGTTTAAAAAAAAAAATCGATTCGGAGTGGCCGCGGCTCGCCGGCGGCATCACTGCTGCTGGACCCTGCAGCGGCACGAACTGCGACGCTCCGCCGCAGGGAAGCAAGGCAGCAGCACGACGTGAGCGTGCTGCTACCAAATGCAGCGGCGATTATCGCCGCTGCGACACAGCGAACTGCAGCGTTCGCGCTGCAGTCATGCAGCAGCGCGAACGCTACTGAAGCGGAGGATGCCGTCGCTGTATGACAGCGGCGACGATTCGCCGCATTGTATCTCATCGGCGCCGCTAACAAGGGGAAAAAAAGGAATGAATTTTAGGGTTTTACTGTTTTTAATCGGGTGTAGAAGAGGTGGAGGCGGGGGCTTTTGATGCAATTTTCGAAATTGCAGGCCCCCGCTTGCAATTATGAGAAAATGGTCTATTTGCAAATTTTTAAATGAAGGACCTGTCATGCAATTAAATTAATTGAAGGGCTTTCTTTTAATTTTAAATTTGGGTCAAGTTGCAATTTTCAAAAAGGAGTTTGTGAATATTAAAATGGTTTTAGATTTTATTTACAAATGGGTTTGACCTAAAATATCAATTTTGACCCATTTAAAATTAACGACTTTTATATTTTGTTAAAATTGGATTTTAGCTTAAATATAAAATTTTGACCCTAAATTGAATTTTATTTTATTTGGGAGTATTATCCTAAATTAAAATTTTAAATTCAATTAAATTAGAGTTGGACTCTAATATAATATTTAATTAAAATTTGATTTTAATTAAATCATCCACCCTAATATATTGTTGAAATTAGAGTTGGACTCTAATTTGACATTAATTAAAATTTGATTTTAATTAAATTATCCACCATAATATATTCTTGAAATTAGAGTTGGACTCTAATTTGAAATTTAATTGAAATTTGATTTTAATTAAATTGTCTCACCCTAAAATTTTTCTTAAAATCAGTGTTTGACTCTAATTTGGTATTTAATTAAAATTTGATTTTAATTAAATAGTCCCGCCCTATAATTGTAGAATTAGAGTTAGACTCTAATTTGATATTTAATTGAAATTTGATTTTAATTAAATAAATCCGCTAATTAAATTAATTAATTAATTTGATTAATTAATTGTTTAATTGTTCCGATCCATTTGTCTAAATTAGTTTAGACGACTTTAATTGCTAGAAACTTGAAACATGTTTGCATATAATATTAGATATTATATAGGAAAGCATTTATTTGATGAATGTTTAATTAGTGGATGATTATGGATTCGACCATATGGATAAGTTGAATGTTTAGTTTTATTCTTATTATTTAATGGGCTTGCGAGCTTTTATTTATTTTGGACCTGCGAGTCCGTTGTTATTATTATGGGCCTGCGCGTCCAATATTATTTAGGTCTGCGTGCCAACTAATATAGGATACAAGTTGCAGTTGGACTAATTGAAGATAGAAGAAGATGATGAGACCATAGAGATTGAGCATTATATGAATCAATGCTATACCTCCTAGGAATTGACCGATTAGTCTTTCTTATGGCTCAGAAAGACTAGATAGTATAAGTTTATAATCGTCCATACTATTATATGTATGTTTATTTGCATGTTAGATGTATAATAAAATATATATAATTATTACGATGAGACCTTTTGCATGCAAAACCCCTTGTTAAAAATATTAAGTCAATTTGTTATTTGCCTTCCATCATTATAGTGAAAAACGAGAGTCCTAAATCGATCTTAACTTGTTGAGTACACTCAAGGCTGGTCTATTAGGGATATGCTCGACACTATGAAATATTAGATATTTCTGAATGATGGGTTTGACTTAACTAAAATTTATCTTTTGTTGAGCATATTCAAGAAGATAAATTGTAGAGGCATATTAAAATATTAAGTCATATTTATATTCGTCTTCCACCATTATAGTGAAAAACGAGAGTCCTAAATCGATATTAGCTAGTTGAGTACACTCAAGGCTGATCTATTAGTGATATGTTTGACACTATGAAATATTAGATATTTCTGAATGATGGGTTTGACTTAATTAATATTTATCTCTTGTTGAGTACACTCAAGGAGATAAATCTTAGAGGTATGTTAAGCTAACACATAAGATGTGTGAAGATAAAGAGTTGTTAGCTTAATGATTTGGGAGTTGTATGGAGATAGAATTGATAATAGTATCTACCCAAATGTTTTATTAGGGCTTGTTGAGTACACTCAAGGTTTTAATATAACAAATGGGATCCCAGCCCACTGGGAATCAAGTACGGATTCCATAAATTTATGTAAGATGGTCATAAATTTGAGTTAAACAGTGGGAGCGAAATTAATTTAATAAAATGCCATGTTAAATTAATTCATGCATTATATATATTATTTCTTTACTTTTCGTCGTTTACATTTATTGAATCATAAGTAACCACATATATTTGAGAGGCATATTGTATGCCAACAACCAAAGCAAATTTTATTGATTGACGCTGCAATCTGAGAATTGTTCTCAGGCATGAAAAATTGGTTGTGTCCTTGAGTAGCCCTTTCTCGAGACATTTGTTGATGACTCGATATAATAAACACAGTGATGACGATAGTATTACAACATATGTGATGTTTGTGACTATGTGATGTTGAATGATGAACAATCATACGAAGAAATATAGATATTTCCCAGCAACTATACCGGTGCATAATGGCAGAAGAATCTTTAGTCGGTGCTCGTGTGCCGAAGATGCAGACTACTTTGAGAAGTTGTCTTGATTGCATTCAGTCATAAACAATGAACTAAGTATAGACTTGGTTCTGCAATCTCTGTCAGAGAGTTATTCATAACTAATTATGAATTTAACATGAATAAACTCGAAGCACGCTCATTGAGATGCTGAACATGCTTAAAACTGTTAAGTCCAACATCTGTGTTTGTAGTGGACAAATCTTAGTCATAAATTCCTATATGGAAGTCTAAAGGATGCTTTAGGAAAACAATCAAGATGGCTAAGACGGTTAAAGAAAATAAGGACAATACCAAATCTGATGATCCTTATTATCATTTTGGAATGGTAGATCATTGGAAATGAAATTGCAAGGCTTATATCTACTTCCTTAGTTTCATGGGTATTAGATACTAGATATGGATATCATATTTGTATAAATATGCAGAAACTAAATAAAAGTAGATCGCTGCAGAATGGAGAAGTTGACCTACACGTTGAAAATGAGCAAAAGTCGTTGCATTGCCTGTAGAAGCATATTTCTTGCCATTGCCTTTAGGCTCGATATTAGAATTAGAGAAATGTTAATTTTGTTCTCACCATTACTAAGGGCATTAAATAAATTTTATGTTTTGACATGAATTATTTTAATGTTAAGGACAATTGTTGTTCCTTTTTATTTTGATAAGATCTTAATGGTTATGGTAAATTACAAAATGATATTTATATTCTAAATATTGAGTATTCTATAATGAGTATAGAAATTGAAAGGCATAAAAATGATAATCTAAAGAACACCTATATCTGGTATTGTGGATTTGGTCACATAAATAAGCCCCCGTTTGACATCCATTTTCTTTCCATTTTCTTTCTCATTTTTTTCTCTTTCTTCATTTCAACCACACATCTTATCAATAAAATAATATTACACATAAACCCAAAAATTTTTCTTACTTTTCATCCACACATTCTTCCCATCAATCACTATTCCAGAATTTATTCTTCACCAAAATGGGTGTCAAACACACCCTAAAAATGCGATTCCAAACTTACATGGAGATGTATATTTGGGTCAAATGATTTTGAATCATTTGACAAATGCGAATCATGTCTGTAAGACACAGTGATCAAATCTCCTTTTATTTGAAAAGAAAAATGATCTGCACAATTATTAGGTCTAATACATAGTGATGTATGTAGATCCATATCAATTAATGTCAGGTGAAGTTTATCTTATCTCATTACATTTACTAATAACTATTTCAGAAATGTTCATGTATATTTGATGAAATTCAAGAATGAAACTCTTGAAATGTTCAGGGGATTCAAACTAGAAATAGAGAAACAAATAGGTAAATATATTCTTACACTAAAACTTGTTCAAGGTAAAGAATATCTAAAATGGAGAATTTTATATTATCTAAAAGAGAATTAGATTCTCACGCAGTGGATTCCTCCACATACATTGCAACATAATGGTGTATCTGAAATGAGGAATCGTACACTATTAGATATAGTGCAATTGAGAACAAGTCATGCAAGCATTCAAAAATCGTTTTGATGTCATGCACTAATTGCCACATGATGCGCACTTAATCGTGTCCTATCTAAATCGATTGACAAAAAGTCCATACGAGTTATGGAATGACCCAACTTATCTCATATGAAAGTTTGGACTGTGGCGCTTATGTGAAGTGCACTGAATCGTATATCAATTCTATAATCCCGTTGAGAAGAAAATGTTCGTCTCAATACGTGCCATACTCCTAGAGAAAGTATTTATTCTAGGAGAGACAGTGGGAGCAGAATAAATCTTGAAAGAGTTCAAGAGTCCACAGATATAACTGATATAATAGATTAACCCGAGTCTTATCCCACACCAATTGAGGGACATACTCTTGATCAAGAAGTGGAGACTTCTGAGGACACGTTAGCTTCATGTAAATCTTGTAGAATCATTCGACCTCCTAGAAGATACAAATCCATGATTACTAATCATGTATTACTGATCAAGGATAATGAACATACTAATTACGCAGAGTAAAGTCAAGTGTTGACTTAAAGAGATGGACTTGATGTATGTAACCAAGGTTTGATCTTGGTCGACTTGCCTAATGGATTAGAACCCATAGGTTGTAAATGAGTTTGCAAGAAAATGTCAATATAGATTGAAACAAGCCTTTTGGAGCCGGAATCTTCGATTTGATGCAAAAGGTCAAAATGTTTGATTTTATCAAAAATGAAGACGAATTGTGCGTTTAAAAGAAGATAGTGGGAGTATTGTCGCATTCCTGATATTATATGTATGAGACATATTATAGGAAACGACGTCTCTATATTTCAATTGTTGAAATTATGGTTGCCAAATAATTTCTCTGTGATAGATATGATAGAAGCAAGTTGATCTATAAAGATAGATATAGAAGATTGCTTAACTCATCCCAATCTATACAGATAAAATCTCGAGAAGATTTTATATGGAGAAAATGAACCGATAGTTCATGAATACACTAATGCTAACTTCTAGTCAAACTAGAATAATAATATATCTCAAATAAGACATTGGTTTACTCTTAAGGGGTGTGTTGGAAATGTTCCAAATCTAATATAACCGTTGATTTAATAATAGAAGTCTTATACATCATTGCTTTAGAAAGCAACAAAAGTTGTGATCTGGATCAGGAAGTTCATTAATGAACTTGGAGTAGTTCCTAACATTGTTGATCATACGCTTATGCATTGTGATAACAATGGAGCCATCGTGCAAGTGAAGGAACTAAAGTCTAATCAATGATCTAAACATATGTTAAGACGGTGTTATCTTATTGGAAAGATAATACAATGAAATGACGCAAATAAAGAACGAATTTCCAAAAGTTATTAAATTGCAGATCCACTGACAAAGAGTTGTCGCAGCATAAACATGATCATCATGTAGACTCTTATGGTATAAGATACATAAGTGATTGGATCTAGTGCAAGTGAGAGTTTGTAAGTGTTATGCCCTAAGTCCAATCAACTTTGGACATAAACACTTTAAATATATATATAATCAATGCATATGTATGGTAATATCTGTTATTTAATTGAATTAATATTCTAATAAATTAAATAATAGAATCCGTAGATTCACGTCTTGGCGATTTGTTAATCACAAGAAGTTGTGATTGTGAGGTACAAATTACATATGACTGAATCTTAAATATACGGATATCGTTATTACGGATAGACTATCGCGTGTGGCATTCTTACTTGTGAAGTAAGTAGCTGATCTCACAAGCTAAAGTGTGGTGACACTTGAATGAACACATGGATGTTTTGTTATAGAACAAAACATTGGAGACCCGCTGAGAGATTCCACGTGGATAACTATCTGAGTGTTAGTGGTTAATCTCTAACGTTCGGTAGTGGAATTGGTCCTTTGACTTGAGGTCATCATGATACCTTATATGAGGACAGTCATACTTTGGTGGTGTTGGATGTTGCTCTGCCAAGAGTCGCTAATACAACATCGTTCGGGTATGTCAAGAATCATATGAAGGTTGTGAATGACCAATAGAGGATTCGTCACTCTTAGATAGTAAGAGATTATGATCTACATTTTATCCAATTAAGTTGATAATGAAATCTTTGGCCAAGGTGAGCTCATAAGTCGGAAAAGAGTTTTCGACGTACATTGACTTAACAGTGGGATAAAAGATATGATCGATAATTGAGATTAACACATAACCATATCTCATAATTGATCGGATCATATTGACGAAAGGATTACAGTTCCACGGTAAACGAATAAGTTTGGTTTGTCATACTACGTGATATTTCCCGTCACATGTATTGTCCTGACACATTGTTAGATGTCAATTTGGGACAACGAAAGTGAATTAGTGATAAATTAAAAGGGGCGTTTTAATTTATCGATTTTGAGTAGATCAAAATAATAATTCACGTCGTTAGGCATCGTGATCGGGAACCTAATGGGTCACACACAAAAGAGAATCAGAAGAATGAGATTTATCAATTAATTAATTGACAAGTGTTGGATAATTAATTAATTGGGTTGTTTATTAATAGGCCCGAATTAATTAACTGGATTAATTAATTCATGGACCAGATTTAATTAATTTGATTAATTAAATATTGGACTGGGTTAAATTTAACAGATGGGTCGAGCCCATTTGGACTTATATTAATAGGCTACTAGGGTTTGAAAACAGTATGTAATTTTTCATTATTATTGCTAGCACAAGAAAAGAAAACTCTAGCCGTCATTCTTGTTCTCTGTGTGGATCACAATTGGAGGCTGAACAATTGGATAGCTTGGATTGCAGATCGTGATCATTGGAGTTCAAGAAAAAACAAAAGAGTTTGTGGAATTTATCAAAGGTATCATTTTCATCACAATTTATATCTAAACACATTGCAAATCCTCGTTGGGGAATTGAAAATTGTTTTATTTCCACTGTGCATGTTAAGTAAATTCTCAATAGTATGTATACAAGATACATAAATATTTTATTTATCAAGTTAAAATCTTGTAAAGATTGTGCAATAAATTGTGCAACGTGAATAGTATGTTCATCGGATGCTATGTATTCAACAACAAATAATTTCTTCACAAGAATCAAATTGTTTTCATCAAGATACAATGCTATTAAATAAACGTAACAATTACTGTCCACATAAAACATAATATCAAATGCAAAAGAAATATTATCTCTGTATTTTTGGAAGAATAACTTTAATTCTTCTTTAATCTTATCGAGGGCCATAATAAAACTGATCTTTTAGTCGGATCTTTGAAAATTGAATAAATCGTTTTCATTCCAAGAAGAAGATGATGAGCTAGCCATTATGTAAATTAAGTATAACTCAACGAGCAAACCAGAAATGTAGATTATGAAATTAGAAGAGCGAGAAGATAACAACTCCGAACGAATTATGAAATCAAAAGAGTTGAGAGTTGCAAAATTATACTACTGAAGAGCTCGGAACAATATATTAGAAAGATTATAAAGAATCAATTTTGGTTTCCTACGCGCCACGCGCAGGGCTATCCTGCACGCAGGAGACCAAAACGTTGGTTTTGGCTTTGTGTGTCAAGCCAACTTTTAATTAAATTTTTTTTTTTTTTGAAGAGTGCATCAACGCGAGACCCTTGTTTAATTTTTTTTTTTTTTAATCTCAATTTTTGAAATTATTATGGGGATATCAACCGAAGTCGAAATATTGCATTTTTAATATTTTATCGAAGTGCTAATGACCTAATTTTCACCATCTATAATGGCGTACGAAACGGCCAACCGTAGCAAAGTAAGCACTCGTCGAAGTAAGACGTTCCAAAAAATATAAAAGATTTTTCTTATTTTGTCTCAGTTTTCGAGTTCATTACGGGATATCAAACGAAGTCGAAATATTGCATTTTTAATATTATATCGAAGTGCTCACGACTTAATTTTCCCTATCTGTAACGGCGTACGAAACGGCCAACCGTAGCAAAAGTTAGCACTCGTTGAAGTAAGACGTTCCAAAATATATAAAAGATTTTTCTTATTTTGTCTTAATTTTCGAGTTTATTACGGGATATCAAGCGAAGTCGAAATATTGCATTTTTAATATTATATTGAAGTACTCAAGACCTAGTTTCCCCCATCTGTTACGGCATACGAAACGGCTAACCGTAGTAAAAGTTAGCACTCGTTGAAGTAAGATGTTCCAAAATATTAACGTTGAAGTAACATTTTTTTTTTTGCACTTTTGGAACGTCTTACTTCGTCGAGTGCTAACTTTTGTTACAGTTGGCCGTTTCGTACGCCGTTAGATATGGGGGAAACTAGGTCGTGAGCACTTCGATATAATATTAAAAATGCAATATTTCGACTTCGTTTGATATCCCGTAATACCTCGAAAATTGAGACAAAATAAAAAAAAATCATTTATATATTTAGAAACATCTTACTTCGACGAGTGCTAACTTTTGCTACGGTTGACCGTTTCGTACACCGTTACAGATGGGGGAAACTAGGTCGTGAGCACTTCGATATAATATTAAAAATGCAATATTTTGACTTCGTTTGATATCCCGTAATGAACTCGAAAATTGAGACAAAATAAGAAAAATCTTTTATATATTTTGGAACGTCTTACTACGACAAGTGCTAACTTTTGCTACGATGGGCCATTTCATACGCCATTAGAGATAGTGGAAATTAGGTCGTGAGCACTTCGATATAATATTAAAAATACAATATTTCGATTTCGTTTGATATCCCCATAATAATTTCAAAAATTGAGATTAAAAAAAAAACTTTAAACAAGGGTCATGCACGTTGTACTCTTCAAAAAAATTAAAAAAAATTTAATTAAAAGTTGGCTTTGTGTGTTAGCCAAAAGCCAAAACCAACGTTTTGGTCTCCTGCGCCTAGGGTAGCCTCGCGCGAGGCGCGCAGGAGACCAAAACTGTGAAAGTAAAATATGAAAAATTTTGATTTCTAAACCCTCACTTTATAGACCCAACATTTGAAAAAAATTCAAATTTTGAATTCAAATTTCTATTTGATTGCAATAGCAGACATGCAGACTGCCCACCTAGGCAAGCCTGTAAGTCGACTTGTGAAAAACTAGCTGGTTGGCACAAGTAAATTGCTGCGCAACTCTCGTCCAGAGCTTGTCTCAGAACATGAGCTAAGTTAGCTTGACTTGCTAGTGGGATGAGCGAGCCGCCCAACTTAACCCCCTACCAAAAACCTACCTTACTATCGAGAGATGCTCAAATTTAGCCATTTTTAAACAAAAAAGGCAATTTCTTCAGTAGAAAAAAGGTAACTCGTCTACACTTTCACAGAAATCCCACAAGGCTCACATTTTTTCACAAGCCATGCAAGTCCATCAGAAAGAAGAGACCCAGCAAAGGTTGGCACCCGGCCCCTGCCCAAAATTTTAAAAGTAATTTCCTGAAGAAACACAATCCCACATGCCTAGAGAGTGAGGCCCCGGCACAGCCCGCTAGTCCAGGTGTCACGGACTGCAACTTTTCTTAAACCCCGTGATCCTATCGTAGCCGCAGTTTGCCCAACTTCGACAGCACATTGTAAATATTTCATTTAATTGTAAAATAGTTGGAAATTAGAAAAGTTTTGTATGATTCCTCGACTTTTTAACGTCTACTCCCGTCATTCGGGTTTTTGTTGCTAAGTCTATTATAGGGAGTATTAGTCTTTCAAACTTTCTAGTATTCGCCCCCTGCACTAGCCATTGTAATTTTCTGCTTTCAATCAATTGTAATTTCAAGTTTTCTAGCAATCAATGATCAAGTCATGTCAATGTATTTCCATTTTATGTTGCAAGCTTTCTTTAAATTGTAATCAAATTTCTTTTTGTCCCAAAACGACCGAGAGAAGGCGGAAGGTAGTCTAGCGGAGTAGACTACTGTCGCACGGTATCCCTTTCTGTGCTAAGAAGAAAGGTAACCCGTGAAAGTTGGTATCAGAGCTGCGGCTCAAGACCCTCGATAAGAAAGCTATGGATCCAGATTCATTGAACGTCATAAAGGTGGCAGATGTTCAAAAGAGGAATATGAAACAGCACGTGGATGCGCTTGAAGTAACAACTACTAGGTTGTGCTATGTCGTGGATAGTTTCGATGAAAGGGTCGAGGCGGCACAGGCGGAGATTTGTGAATTAAACGCCCAACTGGGTGAAAGCCGAACAGCTTGCACAACAATGATTGAAGCTGTTGCTATTATTCCTGATCTGCAGGATGAGATGGGACCTTTGAGAGTTCAATTACTAGTGCTTCAACGCGAGGTTGGCAATGGGCAAGCCACCGCACCAGAGTATGTGCATGGGCTCAGAATTCTAGAACCGTGTACCTACGGAGAGGCACGCGATGCTAAAGAAGTTGAGAACTTCTTGTTCGATATGGAACAATACTTTCTTGTGGCTTCGATTCAAGACGAAGCGAGAAAGGTCACAACAGCTACCATGTATCTTGGTGGGGATGCAAAACTATGGTGGCGAACAAAGTTTGCTGATATTCAGGCCAACATGGTCCGAATAGATTCATGGGATCTTCTCAAAGAAGCTATCAGATCTCAGTTTTTCCCAAAAAATGTGGAATATGAGGCACGACGGGCTCTACGAGAACTGAAACATACGAGTTCCATTCGGGAGTATATGAAAGCCTTTTCAGGACATATCTTGAATATCCGAGATATGTCAGAGAAGGACAAGCTCTTCACCTTCATAGAAGGATTGAAACCGTAGACACGCATGGAGCTTCAAAGGCAGAAGGTTATTGATTTGAGTGCAACTATGGGAGCTGCCGAATGTCTAAGTGACTATCATCCAGAATCGAGGAAAGATCAACCTTCGAGAAATAGTCAATCTGTTGGAGGTGGAAACAGACCTTACAGAACTAGCTCGAACTCAAATGGGAGAGAGCGTTACTCTCAGAACAAGGGAGGAGCCTATCAAGGCACCCGTCAAAGTAACTTCAAAGGGAACTGCAACGGTAGCAACAGTAACAACTGGAATAAAGGAAAGGCAATGGAGGGCAGATCTCATGCTATTCCTAAGTTGATGTGTTTTTTATGCGAAGGACCTCATCGGGTGGCGGAGTGTCCTCGGAAACGGATAGTGAATGCATATTGTCAACTAGCAAGTGGTGGATCGAATTCAAAGCAAGATGCCCCACAAACTAGCTGTCATGGCGAGACTGACTCCGAAAAAGATGAGGATGTAGTGGGCACATTCTCACATCGGTGTAATACAATATCGCACCGAGCTGCTAAAAGGGACGATTTTCCCTCGAAGGAGCCAAAGATGGAAGAATCGAAGGCTCTCATTTGCAGGGCAAAATGCCTAATGTACATTGATGTGAAGATCAATGGAAAGCCAATCAAGGCAATGGTGGATACTGGCGCTACTCATAACTACCTTGCAAGTACCGAAGTAGAGCGGCTCGGACTTGTCCTGGAGAAAGGTAGTGGTAAAGTCAAGACAATCAACTCTGTTGCACAACCAATAGTTGGAATTACGAAATTAGTGTCAATCAAGGCAGGTCCATTCGAAGGAAGGACAAATTTATCGACAGTTCAAATGGA
The DNA here is from genome assembly GCA_035079005.1 of Fraxinus americana. Taxonomy (NCBI): domain Eukaryota; kingdom Viridiplantae; phylum Streptophyta; class Magnoliopsida; order Lamiales; family Oleaceae; genus Fraxinus; species Fraxinus americana. The sequence continues at coordinate 16,777,114 of CM068708.1, read as the reverse complement.
TGATTTCAAGCTCATTTTAGGATTGGAATTTCTTCAGGATACTAAGACAGCCGTGTTGCCGTATGCTGATTCATTGATGATGATGGGTAGTAAGCCGTACATCATCACTACCCAAAGTGGGAAGATGGGCGAGAAGAGTATCTCGGCCATGTAATTTAGCAAGGGTTTTAAGAGAAGTGAACCCTCATTTCTGTGCACTATTCGTCTAGAAGAGATCGAAGAAGCAACTGGTCCTATTCCGAAACCTGTAAGAAGACTTGTTAAGGAATTTGAGGACATCATGCCAAAGGAGTTACCAAAGAAATTGCCACCAAGAAGAGCAATTGATCATGAGATTGAACTCATTCCAGGTGCTAAGCCTCCGCCAGGGCATCGTATCATATGTCTCAGCTGGAGCTTGAAGAGCTTCGGAAACAGTTGGGAGAAATGTTGGAAAGCAGGATTATCTTGCCTGCAAAATCACCGTATGGAGCTCCCGTGTTATTTTAGAAAAAGGGTGATGGTTCCCTAGAATGTGCTGCGACTATCGAGCCCTAAACAAGATCACTGTAAAGAATAGTTATCCTATTCCACTAGTTGCTGATTGCTTCGATCGACTAAGTCGGGCTAGGTACTATACAAAAATTGATTTCAGATCCGGATACTGGCAAGTTCGGATCAAGGAAGGAGATGAAGCTAAGACTACGGTGGTAATCAGATATGGAGCATTTGAATTCAAAGTGATGCCTTTTGGCTTGACAAACGCTCTAGCAACATTTTGTACGATGATGAATCAGGTACTTCACGGGTTTTGGATGATTTTGTGGTGGTGTACCTGGATGATATAGTCATCTATAATGAGACATTGGAGGAACATATGCAACATGTGAGACTGGTTCTTAATTGACTACGAGAGAATGAACTCTACGCCAAACCGTCAAAGTGCTCATTCGCTCAGACGTCAATCGGCTTCTTGGGATAACATCATCGAGTAAAGCAAAATACGCATGGATGTGAAGAAAGTTACAGCTATCAAAGATTGGCAACCACCAAAGAAATGTACACGATGTGCGGTCATTTCTCGGGCTATGCAATTGCTATCGTCGATTTGTGAAGGGATGTTCAGAAATCGCATTGCCCCTCACAGAATTGACAAAGAAGGATAAGGATTGGGACTGGTCGTCCCAATGCCAAAATGCTTTCGAAAGGGTGAAAAAATCTATGTGGACGAACCCGGTGTTAGCCTTGCCGGATATGACTAAACCTTTCGAAGTGCATACCGATGCCTCAGACTTTGCACTTAGTGAAGTCCTTATGCAAGAAGGACATCCGGTAGCATATGAGAGTCGGAAGCTGAATCCGGCAAAACGTCGTTAATCGGCACACGAAAAGGAGTTGTTGGCGGTAGTTTACTGCCTTAGGGGATGGCGTCACTATCTGCTTAGGTCTCCATTTATTGTGAAGACAGATAACACCGCAGTGAGTCACTTCATGTCCCAACCAAAATTATCAAGTAAACAGGCATGTTGGCAGGAACTTCTTTCAGAATTCGTCCTGAATCTAGCAATCATGTTGCTGATGCTCTTAGTCGTCGGGCCGACTTGACCACCATTTGCTCTATGGCTGCTCTTTCAGGGAGCACAGTTACTACAAATACAAGGGACCAAATTCGGGCACTTTTGAATAAGGACCCGGCTACTCAGTATTTGGTCAACCTCATCAAGCAGGGGAAAACTCGTTAGTTCTGGCTCGATGAGGGCCTAGTAAAGACTAAAGGAGACCGCCTTTATGTTCCTAAAGGTGGAGATTTGAGAAAGTCATTAATCACGGCACTTTTGCACTACTACAGCGTGCATACTACTGGTCTCAGATGCGGGACAACATTACAACTTATGTGAAAACTTGTCTTGTGTGTCAACAAGATAAGTCAGATCATCAGAAAAAGGCAGGCTTGCTGGAGCCCCTTGCCGTCCCAACTTGACCATTCGAGACTGCATCGATGGACTACATTACTATTTTGCCAAAGGTTGGAGATTTTAGCACCATCATCGTCGTGGTAGACCGTCTATCGAAGTATGCAACTTTTATCGCAGCACCCAAGTATGTATCAGCCGAAGAGATAGCTCAACTCTTTTTCAAACATATTGTCAAATACTGGGGTCTGGCTAAAGACATCGTCAGTGATCGGGATTCTCGATTCACTGACATATTTTGGACCGAGTTGTTCAAACTCCTTGGTTCAACTTTGAGCATGAGCTCTAGCTTTCACCCACAATCTGATGGACAGACGGAGCGCTTCAATTCTATGCTGGAAGAATATCTTCGACACTTTATCTCTACTTCACAGAAAAATTGGGTGAAGCTTTTGGATGCGGCTCGGATGTATTTCAATGCCCAAAAGAGCTCTTCCACCAAGAAGAGTCCTTTTGAGATTGCTACTGGCCAGCAACCGCTACTCCCTCATACCTTGGACATCGATCAAAGTACCAAGTCACCTCAAGCAAAAAGCTTCTCTCAAGAGTGGAAACGAAACATTGAAATTGCTCAGAGTTATCTTGAGAAAGCTCAGAAACGGTACAAGAAGTCTGCAGATCTAAAGCGCCGTTTCATTGAATTTAATATTGGAGATCTGGTAATGGTGAAACTCCCTGAAAGAAACTGCTATAAACTGACAAGAGGGAAGGATTCAAGATTGGTGCTGAAATATATTGGCCCATTACCCATCGTGAAGAGGGTTGGCAAGGTTGCATACAGAGTTGCACTCCTTCATGGTGTAAAATCCACAAAATCCTTCATGTTGGCGTCCTCAAGCCATACTTTGCCGATAAGGAGGATGCATCCAGAAATGAACCAAAACGACCTGTGTTTGAACTGAAAAGAGCTGGAAAGAAGGTCGCTGAAGAGATTCTTGACCACCGAACTACTCGACCTTCTAGAAAATATCATCAAGAATACTTGGTCAAATGGAGAGGATGCAGCAGCGAGGAGAATACTTGAGAAAGCAAAAAAGACATTGACGCCTTCAAACCATTAATTGAAGTGTATCATTCATTGATGGCTTTGAGAACGTCGCCAAAACAAGTGGGGGAGAATGTCAAGGACTACAGCTTTTCTTAAGCCCCGTAACCCTATCGCAGCCGCAGTTTGCCCAACTTCCACAGCACATTCTAAATATTTCATTTAATTGTAAAATAGTTGAAAATTAGAAAAGTTTTGTATGATTCCTCGACTTTTTAAGGCCTACTCCCGTCATTCGGGTTTTTGTTGCTAACTCTATTATAGAGGGTATTAATCTTTCAAACAACTTTCAAACTTTCTAGTGTTCGCCCCCTGCACTAGCCATTGTAATTTCCTTCTTTCAATCAATTGTAATTTCAAACTTTCTAGCAATCAATGATCAAGTCATGTTCAATGTATTTCCATTTTATGTTGCAAGTTTTCTTAAAATTGTAATCAAATTTCTTTTCGTCCCAAAACGACCGAGAGAAGACGAAGGTAGTCTAACGGAGCAAATTACTGCCGCACGATGTCTCTTTCTATGCTAAGAAAAAAGGTAACCCGTGAAACCAGGAGTAACACCTGTACACGGTACACACATACTCTAGCTTGCTGGTACATGAAAGCATTTCCATGCGGGGAAGTAAAAAAGAGAACCAAACGCAACATAGATTACGTTAGAGTAATTCCCCTATAGTCAACTGCAGGACAGAATATATGTGCACAACTCAAAAGTGATGGTTAAAACAGTAGGGCAAAAGAAAAATCAATATACCCTAAACCTTACTTATGCACAAATACAGTAAGTACTCCTCCAACATCAGACCGTATTTGTTACAGTGCTCGTAAAGTTGCTAGCCTACAGCTAAAAAGAGGTAAATAATTCACGTAAAAGAATAGGACTATGAAATGTTTCTCGAGAAGGAAAAGGAAAACACAATATACAAGAAAGATCAGGAGCATATAGTAGTTAATTATTATCAAGCTGTGCAAAATATTTCTTGTCTGCATTAGCAAGGCGATCCTGAAACATTGCCCACTCATTTCTGCATCTGTCTTTTACCTGAGAGAAAAGGAAAATTTCAGCTAGTTTAATGCAATCACGGGGGAAACCAAGAATACAGCCCCTGTTAGACAATATAGAGAAATTGTAAATACATACCCCTTGCCATGGAGCATTCCCATTCTCAGATTGACCCTGAATGTTCAGATTTTGGAATTAGAGACGAGGTAAAAACTTACCAGAAAAAGAGAAACAAGCAAAAACAGGTAAAAAAAAAACTAAAAACAAAAGCACGTCTGAAAAGGAAGGAATAAAGACAGCATGGACATCCAATAGGGGACAAGGCCAGAAAAGAGGGTAGATGCATCTGTCAACTATATGATAACAGGGCAACAAGTGGATGTTGTACACGTCCAACACAAGTTTTCAAGTGTCTGGCCAATGTTGCCGTAGATTTTAATCTGATAGCCAAGTGCAGAACATCTCACATTTTCACATATTATGGATACACACAAAGTTAAAGGCAAAAAGCAGTCACATTTTCATATATTATGGATACGCACTGTGTGAAATTATTACAACCAAACATGAAACACAACATCTCGATATAATCATTGAAATTGATTTTTTATACAACAGAAGCACTTATAACCTAAGGAAAACAAATTTGAAGTAAATAAACTTTGTTAATCTAATGGCATATGCAAAAGAAACAAAAACCAGGGAGATACTGCAACGAAGATGTTTGAGAGACCATAGAGGGCTAGCACTGTTCTTACTGAAGTAAACCTAGGAAAAAGGGGGTAAGAGTCATGGTTGCATTTGAACAACTATTGTAAGATGAGAAAAATATAAAAGAAATGGGAAATCCCTAAGCCCCACTTTTCCTCATCCCGTATTAGAGTTCCTTATTCTCTCTTCAACTCCCACTGGAGATAATTACATCTTCGACATAAATTATTCTAAACTGGTAAAGTGTTTTTTCAACAGCAATTGACACTAAAACGAACAGTAATCCTATCTGTTTATTTAGCACATATTCTGCAGTGTGAAAGACTAAATTAATGCTCTTACCAACATGAAACCGTGTTTAAAATAAGATGCATTGACACCAAAACCATGTATCTCTAGATCACGTCCCTATTTTCAGTAGCACCCTAGAATTTGGAAATATCCTAGCCTAGGCACTTATTCACAATAAGAACAGTGGTAACTGCCATTCTGAATTATTGTCCTTTACACGTATTTCCTTGGAGCAATAGAAAAGCCTAGCGGCTGCACTGAAAATCTGCTCAAGAATACACTTATGCAAACCAGGATAAAACTCTTCAATGGCCTCAATGGAATGAATTTGAAAGGACTCCAACCAGAAGTACTTTTAACGTCTGCTCTTCAGATCCTCTCATTTAAAAAAAGGATCAATTTATGGGCTGTATTGTATTAATATTCAATCATCCCAAAAATGCAGAGCAGGTGGATGGACTTTTAAGCTGACATGAGCAATATGCATACTCCTTGCATACAGGATTTTCTTTCTTAAATAATGGAGAGACCAGATCAAGAAATTGTCACGTGAATAAATTTCAATATTGTGTCTGAATGCTAAAAAATAAGAAAAATATGGAAATATGATTATGAAGAGATTAACAAGTTGACGATGACAGACCTGACTTCCAAGAGATGGAATTACTTGATGCACAATCCACTGAGAATCAACAACACCAATTTTTTCGTGCGCAGGCTGCAGGGGCAAAACAAAAGTGGTTGTGAACTTTTACAAAAACACAAATATATGTTTTATTCCAGAACATAACAAATATGGTGTGGCTGGCTGTCAATATGCAACACAGCATGAAGACTTTGGAACTCCTCAAACGGTGGAATGGAACATCTTTTTCTCTACGATTTCCTTATTATCTACTACTATTTCATGAATGCATTATTTGTTTTCTTCCTTCTCTATTTTTTCCTTTATAGGGAGGGGGGCACATTATCTACATGCATGCACAAGTACACACACACCCCAACAGAAATAGAGAGATAGAGAGAAGACTAACATCGACACATCTTCTGAGTGCAAAATCTAAACCCCATCCATGTACCAAATCATTCTGCAAGCACATAATTAGAGAAGTTAGTGTTGACTGTTACAGGCTGAAAGAGACTTGTAAGAAAAGAAGTTGATTTAAAGCACTGGAATGAAGATATTCAATATATATAGAAAAAGAGAACATATAAAGCAAAGTTATGTGACCCCAAAACTGGATATGTACCTGGATCATATGCCAAACACATCTCCAAGCTTCACGAGAAAACACTGGAGCCATAATTTCCACAAAGCTGAATGCAAGCAAAAAGATATTTTCATACTTGGCATTTCCAATTCAGTCAATGTGTACATTGTGAGTCCATATCAAGATCCTTTCGTGTGTGTGTGTGTGTGATGTATTCGATCAATTTTCAGAGGAAATCAACTCATCTCAACAAACTTTGTAGGTATCTGGGATTGTGCTATTGTTCTTTCTTTGTGTAACTCTACATAAGGCAATAATCTTCAATAAACTACATGGTTTTATGTCTCTGCTCTTACAACGTCTTATGTCATTTTCATTTTCTTTTGGAGATTAACTGATATATTAATATCACCCTGCCTAACACATAAATTTATTGCACTCATTTTGATTTTATCCAAAACTATATCAGTAGTTATTAGTTTCTTCTATGTCCACTATCCAAAAGCGTGATAGAATCCTATTTCCTCATCTTTGCACAATCAATTAACAGGTGTCCATCATACTATTCCGATTTCACCTATTTCAATTTGGTGTATTTTGACAACGCATCATACTAGATTTATTTAATCAACATATCTATGTAAATACCAGATGAGCAAATAAACTTTTATCATATATCCATCACATTTTATGGAGAAACGCACAAATAAGGTCTATACAAACTCGTCTAATCATTCATAAAACGTGTCAAAAAGTTCATCCAGTAATCAGAACCTAAAGGGATGGACAGCAAGGACCCAAAAATAAGAAAATCAAAATGGTACTCCTGATTTCCAAATAGGGTTCTCAATTTGACAGATGAATAGATAGAGAAAAGAGAGTACGCTGCACATGGAGGCAAATGTGGATCACTGCACCAGCCTGGTTTTTCTTCCGTATCCCTGTTTATCACCATCCAAATATACAAATATTAAAAACTTGCATGGACCCAAGCAACTTAAATAAGTACTGTGTTCACAAAAGAAATCTTTGATTCTTCCCCTATAGATCTATGAATGTGTGTGTTCTGTTTAATTTCCTTTTTGAAGGGGTTTTGTTTATTAAACCTACTTGTGCACTTCTCTGTCACCTCTCCTCTTTGTCATTTGCCATGTCAGTCCATTGTTAGGTTCAAGACCAGGCTGGGAAATCTCTAAACCGTGTTTCTTAACCAATTGAATATATCTACCAAATAGAGAAAGACCAGAATCAGTTGAAAGCAGAAAGACATAATACAATAAAAAAAATATGAAACCAGAAATTACTGGGGACTGCAAGAAACAACAATTACTTCTCAGCGTTGAAGTGTTCAACTCCAAGATCTTCATCCCAAATGAAAATATAATCATAAGCAGCTACAACATCAGGGTGCAGAAATCTCTTTGCATACCACCTAAAAGGGAAAAAAATGAAGGATAAAGATAAGTCATTAAATCTGGAAAAGAAAATCTATATTCTGCAAATATAAGATCACTTGTCAGTCAAAATCTTAACAGTTCAGATTTAGTCGCAAAACTTTGAATAACATCCAGAGAAATTTATTTCTCAAAAACAGCCTCATTACTTTCTAAGAGTACTCAATGGAGGCCTAGGCACAATGCCAGAATATCAAGAAAATCATTACTAAAATTGATAAAAATGCACACAATTTTAATCTCTTCAAAAGAGGTCTCATAATGTCTCTACTTCACAAGATTATGCATAGAACAACTAAAAGAGATCTTAAGCTAGAATTGATGAATCTTACCATTTTGTTTGCTTCCTAGCACTAACATGTACTGCACGCCGTGACCACTCAAACTGATCCCATTCACTGGTCCGCCCATCATAGTGAAAAAGCATAATTTGAAAATCCTCAGAGAACTACAATAACATATCAAAAGAAATCCTAGTATTAGGAAACCCTATGATACTCATATTAAGAAGTACTACAATAAAATTCAAACAGGTATAACCTTCTTTACTGCTGCATCAATATTGTTCTTTTGCTCCAAACCAACTGTAAAAGTTACTAGGTACTTGGGCTTCCGTTTCAGATCCTGCAAGTTAAAAAGCAATCTTATGAGCATACTCCAGTGTTACGTGCACATATTTGAAAAGTGGTTACATGGTTGGTTTAATGAATGGTTTTCTAATTCCATTTCACGAGTTTTATTATAGCACTTAGCAAATAGTCCTGCTGGTGCAGGTGGTTATATAGGCAGCAGTTCCTGGTGTTTGAGCATTTTGTCCTTATTTATAGGGAGAGTCTTAGTGGCTGTAACTCCTTTTCTTAGTTGTTAGTGTTTCAAACGTTGTATTGTTCTTTATTTAATGGGTGCAAATTCTGATATAAAGGCATGTAGAAAATTATCCAAGCAATTACATATAATTTCTTTCGTGCTACTGAATATACACTATGCTTCCTAATGTCATCATTCTTATTGTCAATCATGCATCAGAAAATGGGGGAGCAGAAAAGATAGCAAGACTGCGAGCAGACACCATATGCATAACCAATAAAAAATAACATTTGAATGGGCAATTATAAGTTTGAGTCTGATCACTCATCAAAGTATTGCAGTAGAATTGTAGAAGTGAAATCGCCATTAGAATGAGGATTACGTGACAAATAGAAACTATGGAAATTCCATCGCTAATACCAGTTCCACTTTTTTTAATCCTTACCTCACTAGGTTCACCCCATAATCTTCGTAAATAAAAATCCGACTCTGAAACTACAATTCCTGGTGGCAAAGACTCTGCACCACGAGGGTTTGAAGGAACATAGATCTGAGAAACCAAAAATCATGAATATATCACCAGGACAAGTTAAATGAATCATAACCTTGCTATGGATATTAAGCCAAGCATAGAAAAGAATGCATCAATTATAGTTATCCATTGTACTTCTATCCATTATAATTATTTAACTATTTGATGAGTAAAGAAAAGATGAAGGGCACTCATCATCTTCACTAATTTTGAAACCAGCCACATAAATAAACAAATGGAATAATCATTACTGGTCTTCAAGGTAAAAGAAAGCCTCAAAGTTCCAAAGAAAGCAACATAACAATTCAAAGGAAGCAAAAGAAGTACCTTAGGTGTCGAAGGAGTACTGCCAGAACCAAGATTTTCAGGAAAACTACGACTAGCAGAACTATGGCGATCATCATTGAAGGTGAAATCAAAAGATGACATCAGGCTTGAAGGTAAACTAATCTGCCAAAAAGGAAATAATAAAATGAGCTAAACGGGTGCTACATGACCTCTCAAGTAAGTTTAACTCACTTTCTGAGTCAATGTACCTTGGTTAAAGAAACTGACGGAAACGAAACACCTATAAAATATCCAAGCAGCATTCCCATAAAAGTTGTTATAACGAGTCGGGCACTATCATTCGACTTCCTAAACACCCCACTGCATTAAGAAGCAAACGAAAAAATAAGCACGCAAGAGTTTGGATTTATTTCTACACTGTAAATCAGAATGCACAGTTCTACATACCTGCGGTGCAAGTTTCCCATTGTGATAAAAAGTTGCTCAACTCAAAGGTCACGCACTACGCAGAAACCAATTTCATGAGCAACAGAAATGCAACCACCACTTTCGCAGAAGTGAATTTGCTCCTCACCAAGTAGAATTCCTGTCGACACATTTTTGGGGAATAAATTAATGCCACATATTCAACCTCTTATTCTAATTGATCTCTAATGACTATTCTCAACGAACCTTTTATATAGCCACGTAAATTAAATAAGCGATGCATTCCAAATTCTTTACGTAATTCAAAATATTTCTTTTTTCTTATTTTACTACTAGGCAGAGCCGAAGATGTCAGATTGGAGAGGGAATAAATGAACCTAAATATAAAAAAGTTTCAATATTTCCAAATAGAAAACAAGATAATTCAATTGTCGATCTGAGAGACACGACACCTAAAGCACAAGGTACAAGGAACGAGCGACATTAACAACAAGCGAAAAATAAATTCAAGCGAAAATAAACAAATAATAAACCCAAAGGGAAAAGAAAATAAGAAACACGAAATCAAAGCGCTAAAATTCATAGGGAAATATCTATTACAGTTTCGTTTCTGAAAGATCGATCAATACAAACAAATAAAAAATTAAAAAAATTAAGATGATATTAAAAATTTTAAATTGAAATTGATAGATACGGTAGATGGGAGGAATCTAGATTTTGAGGCTTACAAAATTGACCCGGCGATTGCTCGATAGAGGTAGAAAAGGAGAAGAGAGGACCGTCTTCGTGTGTGTGTTCCTGAGAGATCGGTATGAATGTTTTGCTGCTATTTGGGCCAAAATTGAATTGAAATAAGAGCAAATGTGCTTGTCAGTTTTTCAATTTACCATTTTATCCATATATCAGCATTTTTTTATTTTTTTTTCATTAGTCAAATGTAGATGTATATAGCACACCTATTTGGTTTGGATTAAAATCAAATTTTTTAATAAATTTTGAAAAAAATTGATGAAATGTTTGCTTGAAAAGTTACGTGTCTGATGAAATGTGTGGTTAAAAAGTTGTTGATCTCATAAAATGTGTAGCTAAAATTAATTGTTGATTTTAATTTAAATTAAAATCTAGATTTTAAATTGGTACCAAACAAGAGCTTAATATTCTTCATGTCTAATTTTATACCATTCAACTGATATTTAATTTTTTTCCGGATATCATAAATTGACATTATTATAAATAGAACGATGAAGTTGAAATTTGCCAAAGTCAGGTTGAGCAATTTTGGAGAAGCATCCTAACTAAATCAAAGGTAAACAAACTAGGCTAATTCAATTCGGTTTCACATAAACTTCTTATTGATTCAAATTCTTGTAATAAAATTAGGCCACTGTTTAGTTTAGATTAAAATCAAATTTTTAGTAGATTTTTATAAAATTTAAGAAAATATAAGACTCAAAAATTATGAATCTCGTGAAATGTATGGAGAAAACTAACCGTTAATTATAATTTAGAGTTTAATTCATTTTTTTTTTTTACATGAACCAACTAGAGGCTAGATTTATATGATCCTCGATACTCAAATATCTTCTTATGCATTCTCAATTAAAGAATATATTGAAAATAATTAACACTTCGTAGCTTGAAAGAAAGGACATAAAAGTGAAGCCCATGTTTGAACCACATTAAAATTTTTATTCTCATTATTTTACTCATTTTCAACTACATATTTTTCAATAAAATAATATTTTTCATCACATTAATAACGTTTCCTTATTTTTCAACCACAGATTCTCCATTAATCTACTATTTCAAAATACATTCTTCCAAAATAATGTGACTCAAACATACCCTAAATCAAAAAGTTTACACAATCGTTCACACTTAAAAAGAAATGAACGAGTACTAATTGATTTTGATTTCGTTCAACTCCATCATTACATGCGTGATTTCTATTAGTACCGATTTTAATTGTCCATCCCGAACGTTAGAACTTGCATATGAAGTTTAGCTTCACGTGTAAGACATATAACATTTTAAGGATAGTTATGGAAACACGGGAATCGAGGGATGCAAATTTTGTAGGATGTTACTCAAAAGTCGCTATTGTTGGAAAATTATTTAATTTGTCATCTGAACCGACATATGTAATTAATTGTATATAAATATTGTTTAAGATTAAGTCCAAAATTAAAGCGATCTAATAACGAAATAAGTAATTGGATTTTTGACATCTAAACAAAATGTTGACGGAACTATATGTGTAGAGACATAATCAATTAAGATTGTATTTGACAATAAACCAAATATATATGGAAACTATAAATAAAGTTATGATCTCTAATTCATGTATAACTTCTCATTATTTGTATCATCATATCAACTCAAGAATTAATAGAGAAAGTATATTGAAAAGAAAGATCCAAAATTCACAATAAAAAATAGGCATTCTACTATCAAGAATCAAGAAGTATGAATCCTGTAATCAAAACTATGGATCAAGAAGTCAAAATCAAAAACTCAAAAATTAAAAGAGTTAATATTCAAGATTTAAGATCCGGAATCAATATTCGATATTAAAGAATAATTCTCAATGAATTAAGGATTGCTCCACATTTAATAATTATCTTGGTGATGTGATATGGAGGATCATGACAATTAAGTAATTAGGTTTACAATTTCATGAGGTTTAAAGTTTCACAAAATTCTAACAAATGGTATCAGATTCAATCCGTGTTAAACCATTGAGATTAAATGAAGTTTTGTTAGTACAAATTCTTAATTTGATTTTATAAAATTTTGGGATATACATTTCAAAGCTTAAATATCAAAATTTTGGATTTAAGGTAATTTTGGCAGCATTATAGCAGCACTGAAGCGGTGTGGCGCCCAAAAGAGGCTTCACAACTCTGCGTCAAATAGGGGTGGGCGCGGGTCGGTTCGGTTCGGTTCGGTTCGGTTTTTTTCGGTTCCAGAAATTTTCGGTTTTTTAGTAAATGGAATCGTCGGTTCCAAATATAATTTTGGAACCGTTCGGGTTCTGTTCGGTTCCGTTCGGTTCCGTACTATAATTAAATTTTTTAATATTTAAAATAATACTACATAAATACACCTGAAAGTAGATACTAATATTAGCCCCTGTTTGGAGGGCATTTTTTTCCCATTTCTAGAAATTTTCTTACCGTTAGACATGGGGTCAGCCGAAATATTTGACCAACTTGTGAGAGGGAGGGGCCCACTAATTTGAAAAAAATGGTCCAATTCTTCATTTTTTCTTCACAAGAATGCTGGCCAAACAGGGGCTTAATAACAAGAGTAGATACAAATACGAAATTCGATCTTAGCAACTAAACCCTAAACCCAACCATGAATGGCTAAAATATCAACTAAAGCCTAGCCCAAGACTGAAATCAAACACAATCTAAACTAAGTCCAATAGGAAATAAAAACAAAACTACAAACTAGCCCAAAATTAAACCCGTGTTAGGTTAAGGAATATATATAGTTAAAACAAAAAATTGTTAATTTGTTTAGAAAAAATAAAATAAATTGATTTATCAAAAAAAATTCGGTTCTTATTCGGTTCTTCGGTTCTAGGTCTAGAACCGAGAATCGAACCAAAATTTTTCGGTTCTTCGGTTCTCGGTTCTTCGGGTTTTTAAGTTAAGAAAACCCACTCGATTCGGTTCGGTTCGGTTCGGACATTTTGCCCAGCCCTAACGTCAAATAAAGTCGCAATTGCACGGTGCCTAGGCGCTGTTGGGCAATGCCCAAGTATTGTTGACAACTCCGTAGCGCCCAGAACGTCTCTGTCCAGAAGTTTTGTTTATTTATTTGTTTATTTATTTTAGAAACAAAAGAGAAAAATAAAAATAAAATATAAGGCGACGATCAATATAAAGTCTTGGTATTAAAGTTTCTTTTAAATTGTAATAGCATGTTATCAAAGTCATCTCGCTTGTCTAAATTGATTTATTTGGAATATTAAGAAAGTTGTGTATACATAATTAATGTGGGTATTAACCAGCTCAAATGAATGTTAATATTTGACCGGATTATTTACACACGTGTTATAATAAATATGTGATAACTGTAAAATTTTCCATTATATGAACATTGAGTAAGTTCAAAGATAGACTCGATATTTGATCAAATTTATTATTAATATTTGATTATTACACCAAGGATTCCAATTACACATTGATATTTTTTCCAAAGATTAAATATTAATGGTGTGCTCGATCTCATGTGATGGTGCGCACTATTATTTGAAATTATTAATTGTCCAATATGAATTTTCATGTAAACATATTATTTATGTTTAAGTTTTCTATTTAGTTAATTCATCAACTTCTGCAATATCTGCCAACATCAATTCAAATTGTAGATCGGGAGATCTAGCATGTTGGCTAAATAGTATTTACGATAGTAGATCGTGAGTTCGAAGGAACAACAGATCTTGGAGATTACATAAATTATAACAGCGGGAACTAGTGGAATTTGTTAGGTTGGAAACGGACTGTAATCCATATTGTCTATAGTAGTGGTAATTGGTTTGGTCTCGGAGTTTTTATCCAGTTGGGTTTCTCTGTCATCATTTTGGTGTTCATTTTTTATTGTTTTCCATATTATAAACTGTGGTATTCAAATATAGGATAATTGAATTGTATGCTTAATCATTTAAAAACTGTTAAAAAGTGACTTGTTACTTTTAATAGAATAATTTCGCACATAAGGTCGAACTTAGTAAACTACATATTTTCAACTTCAAAAGTCTACATTGAATATTCCTAAACTTTTTAAATCCCAAAAAGTTATTAAAAGTCTCAATTGAATACACATTCACTTCTTCGCGTTGTCTAGTCTCAAAGACAGTTGTTCGATGGAGAAACAACGAACATACTATGTGGTAACTGAACAATAGTAGACAATATAGTTTGGCCTCCATTATTTGCCATTTTAATTTTCGGAATAATATATAATTTTTTAAGAATGTGTGATTAAAAAAGAAGAAATTTTTTTAAGTTTACGTGTAATATTATTTTAATGGAGAATGTGTCATTGATAAAAAGAGATAGAAAATAAATTATAATTTTAATGGAAGCCAAACAAGAGGTTACAAAAGAAAAAGAAGTTAAAATCTTGTCAACTATATAGCCTCGCGATTGTGAAGTTGGAGTGCAAAGTATACCACAAGTGGCTCGAGAATTTTGATCTTTAATCAACTGATGCACATGTATACTACTTCTGTAGGTGGACTAACAATTCACCAGCCACATACAAGCAACTTATGAACTGCTTATTAATTTTTCCTTCGCGTTTTCAGCTCCAGTTTCTCTCGTAAATTCATAAACCTTCGAAAATTTAACAACGAACTAGAAAATTAATAATGGACAAGATAATTCACTACGAAAATAGAGCTATATTTTACCAGAAAATAAAATAGGCTCATTCAGAGAATCAAATGAGTAATTCAGTATATTTTATCGAAAATTACTACGGTAGCCCCAACAATTACTAGACTAAACCTATATCAATATAACACACTCAAACTTGTAAATCTAACTTCCCAACTTGTTCTTTTTCACCTTATTTTATTTTCACACACGTCTATAGTTGAATTAATTTTGACCATCCAACCATGCCCGTCCGGAGCCAAGAAAAATGGAATTGAAATATTATGACAAGTAAACAAATTGAGGCATTCAGCTGGAATCTTGGAGGAGATTTTTCGCAATAGATGTCACCTTGGTCGTGGCTGTGCAGGGAAAGATCGCGATGGCCTGAGAGAAGGTTTAGGAGATGACCTCTCAAAGACCATAGTCTGTGATCGGTTAACCATTTCGACCATGGAAGGGGTCTGGTAAGCGTGCAGCAGGCTCGTACTATCCATTGAATCACCTCGTGCAGTTGCTCTCTGCAATGAATGTGAGCTCAATCCAGACAAAACATAAGCCCTTCCAGTTGTTTCATAAACACGACGGTTAGCCATTCTCTCTTGCATTTCTTGTAATTCAGCATCTAATGCAAGACACAAACTGTCTCCGGCTCGTGCTGAAATAGTTTCTGATAATTGTTTACGACAATTCTCCAGGACAGTCACGGCAGAAGCTAAATCACCTCGTTCAGCAGCAACCCTAGCTTCTTCCATGGCTTCAGCAGATCGGAGCCTGTTCCATTGCTTGTCCACTTCTAAAGAAACCACGCCTTGTCCAGTTACCACTGGCCTTTGAATTTTTACATCAGTTGCAGAATTCCGAGTTACTAAATGAGTGGAAACAGGGTCTTTGAAAATGCAACGAACCTTTAGTAGTGATATCTCATCATGGGATCCGTCAATTGGAATATCAGTTGTTACCAGAAAATCTCTTTCTTCTTCAGCATATAGGTCTCCAACTTCTATGGTGCCATTTCTTCTATCGGATGTATAACTGGTTCTGTAATTTCCCGATTTTATTGAAATGAGTTGTAGCACAGGATCAATGCACTCGATTTCCACCCGTAATTCCTGAACAACAACACTCAAAATCCCACCAATGCACTGAGCAAAAGCATCTTGAATCGAACTTTCGGTCTCTATGAAAGAAAACGTTCCCCCAGAAGTTTCTGAGATTGAATGCATTGAGACTGAATCATGATCTGTACCAAATCCAAATGCATGTACAGGAATGTGGAAATCAGAAGCACTATTGTGATTCATGAAATTCGGGAGTAATGATTGGTAATCAGTATGGGGGTTATTGGGGGCGTTGGAACCACTTGGGCTGCTAACAGCATACGTGTCTTGTCCATCCGACAACAGTATAATACTACAAACCGGATTTTTCCACTTGCGGTCAGTCATCACCTTGGCACCCTTCTTAAGAGCCTCGACAATGTTTGTCCCACCATTTGATCTTAGAGAATTAACAGCTTGTAAAGCTTCACGCTTTCCAGTATCGGTCATCCTACGAAGAGCAAAAAGACGATGAGCTGTGGATGAGAAGGCAATCACTGAAAGCCTATCAGAAGGGCTGAGGTTTTGGATCACGAATCCCATTGCCCGTTTCAGCAAGGCGAGCTTGCTACCTGCCATGCTACCACTAACATCAATCACAGAGACGAGATCAACTGGAGCACGAGAAGTTTGATCTATTCCAGAAAGTTGGGAGCTGGTAGTAGCGGGAGCTTTGAGATGAATCAGAATAGCAAAATTATTGTGGAATGTCGACTTTGGAACAGCAGAAACCTCTGGGTATATTTTAACCTCCACGATTCCGACAGAATGGTCATCAGCCACATCATTACAGGAAGAGAGGGTGACATCAGGTGGGTGACTAATAAGTTCATCATCATCGAACACCCTAGGTTCCACCGAATGAAAAAATGAAGAAGCATGTTGATTGGCACCCACTCGGGAATGGGGCAATCGTCTTATAACGGTCAACCAGGCATCATCTCGAGGCAAAGACATATTGTTTAAGCTCGGTTTTCCATGTGGTTTATTAGTAACAGGACTCTGGAGGGGTATTTCTTTCCATTTCGCTCTGCAAACCGGACAACTTCGTTTTCCATGTGTTACATTAGTTGTGATACAATGGAAATGAAAGGAGTGTGAGCATTCTG
The DNA here is from genome assembly GCA_035079005.1 of Fraxinus americana. Classification (NCBI taxonomy): domain Eukaryota; kingdom Viridiplantae; phylum Streptophyta; class Magnoliopsida; order Lamiales; family Oleaceae; genus Fraxinus; species Fraxinus americana. Next base: position 16,759,795 of record CM068708.1, on the reverse strand, counting down.
CCGTGAAAATGGCATGGCCATGGCCAGGTTTCATGGATGTCAAACATATTGTACAGGCCCTCTGCAATCAAAGATAAAGTTCAAAATCAAATTACATAAATGATTCAGAGTTCAAAATCAAAGTACACAGACAAATATATGATTTAACATTCTTATGATAATATAATAACCATTACAGATTTTGAGAAAAGTAAAATCGATGTTACCTAAGACTTTTATTGTCAAACATCTTATCATTAATTCAATTTTGCAAGCTAGATGGAACTTTTAATGAAAATCTACAATTCCGAATCAATAACTTGTCAAAATCAATAAAAGAACTCTCAAGCCATCAGATAGGGATAAATAAGAAGGGAAAATTGCAAAGGACCCCAACCTTTTTCTGGTAAATCGGTTTTAAGGACATGTCCGCCTACTCGACAGTTAAAAAGTAATATTTTTTATGAAAAGGACACTATACCCTTATTTATTAATTAAAAGAGTAGACATGGTTCTTTACTACAAGACTTCCATTCTCTTCAACCTTGTCCTTAGCTTGATGACACTTGTTGCCTGAAAACTCTGAACCAATACTTTACTTCATAATTCTTATAGTTTTTGTTCAATCTGAAGACTACTATTTTGATGAAAATGGTCGAGAAAATGTCCAAATGAGTAGTGACATGTCCTTGAAACAGTCAAGTTGTTCACTAAGCAAAGCACTTGGATTATGTTGATGTCGTTGTGCGGATGCTTCAAAAAGGGGTTTAGGCAAAACATTAAAGAGAAAAAGAATAATTGGTCCTTCAGCAGTCGGTCTACATCCACGGTCGAAAAGAAGAACTTCACCAAGAACTAAAAGGGTAGATTACAAACAAAAGAGCACAAAATACTCAAACCCGCCCCGCCTAAGAATTAAGTCAATACCAGAATAATCCTCAAAAGGGAATCCAACCACTTTATCCCTACCACATCACAGTGAGCTGAAAACTACATTATAATACAAGCCCATCTAGACAGCTCATATGCATATTTCTATACACCCATTAACATCACCCTTCTACCCCACATGACAGCACCCTCTTCAAACATATTCGAACACCAATCCATTCAGGAAATAACCATTAACTGGAAAACAAAACCCTTTTTTACAGAAAAAAAGAAAGAAAGAAAAAGAGACAAAATCAAATCCAGAAGTTCTTTGCAGCACAGGAAAAATCCCATCAAGATTCTTGAAAATCCCATTAGAAAGAAAATTCAAGATCCATGACAAATGGAAAGAACAAAAATAAGAAAGTATCAGACTAGTATCTTTCCAGTAAATAGAAAAAATTTAGGACGCACCAATCCTGAAATTCAATTGTTCGTTTGAGCTTTAAACCTATCGAATTGCTCGTTTCAGCTTGTTGGACTCGTGCTATATTCAATCTTGGTTCTATCTCAAAAGTCCAAATTATTTTCCGATTTTGAGCTTAACAAACCTAACGACTTTTCAGTAAAACGAGAAATCAACATTAATCCTTAAAAAATAAGCACAAATATTACTATGGGAGTGATTATGCATTTAAAGAGGAAAAATACACATATATGATATATTCATATATATTAAGGTGTAATATTTCTGTAAATTTTGCACCTCGAAAGATTTGGAGGAGTGTTTCGACAAGCGGAGTCCGGAGGACGACGGCGTAGGCGTGGTGGAATTTCGCCGCGGCGGTGGCGAGGACAACGAGGCGGCGTCAGTGAACCTCCCGGCGGACAACGGCAGCGCGTCCTCGATGGTTTTTGGTTCGTGAAGACACGTGTTGATCTTCAACCCAAGAGCTAGATTAACTTTCCTCCATTTACTCCCACCCATTTTTCCCAACACTTCAAGAACTACACAACAAACCTACACATATACAGATACAGATACAGATATAGATATAAATGCATGTATGTGTAATAAAAATTCTCTCTCTCTCTCTCTCTCTCTCTACATATCTATCAGTTATTGGTTTATGGGCGGTGTCCAATGGCTTTACGTTTCTGACAAACCATATTTCTTGCTGCTTATGTATAACACTTAACAACCATATACGGTATATCTAGAGAGAGAGAGCGCGTGTGCGCGCGCGCGGAAGTGGTTGAAAAGAAAAGTTTTGACTTTTCTGTAGATTTGACTTTTTATTTTATTTTATAATAAAAAGACTGGAGACAAGTCTCAGTAAAAATTGTTCGGTGAAAATTGAGATGGAGCTTGGTTCAAGTCGAGTTATGAAATTTAAAGAGGTCCATCGTATTTTGTCCATTTTTTACTTTTATTACTATTCAAAAAAAATGTTGAATTTACTGATTCGTTGATCAACTCGATTTAAAACAAGTCATGCCTATAGACATTATTGTAATCATGCGTCATGCCATTTAAAAAGTAACTGTTTCGCGTGGTTACTCACTAACAATTAAAAGAGGATCAGACGATTGTGTAAGGAACAAACCTCTTGAAACAAAGTTCCAAAAATGAGTGTTTATTGAATATGAAGATTACAGTTTGAATACGAATAAAATGCCTCCAAGGGGCGCAAGCACACAAGTACAAGGAGATGAATTAATTAAAATTAATTTAAGAAAAAGTAAATTACATATTCTCTATTTGAGAGTGAATTTTTGTCGGGGTTTCTTCATTACTTTCCTCTTCCTTTTATACTCTTTGAGCAGTTCTTAACCGTTTGAACTCTGTTTGTAACTACACATTTCTTTCATAGTAGCTGACTGACCAATAATTACCATTTGTAACTCCTACCACCACGTTTTCTTCATAAACGTTTGTCACTAATTTTCTCAAATTGTGGGGTGTAATCGTGATGTGCTCAAACCGCCTCAAATCGTGACTTTAGATAACAACAGAGTTCAGTTATCGCTAGGATTCTGGGCGACTCAACAATTTGGGCGACGACTCTTTCGCTCTGGGCGTCCATAAGGTACTTTATTCGCTCAACATCTGGACGTTCTGCAAGTTTAGGCGACAACGTTCCTTTGCTTGTTGGCTTTTACATTCTTCAATAATATCCTTTGATTGGGCTTTCATCTTGAATTTCCAATTGGGTTTCGCTCTTTGGGCCATTTAAGTTGGGCTGTACTTTTAGTGTGTCAACAATTACCCCCCAATATGGCAGAATTAATATTCAATAATTAATTTTTGCCATATTCACTTCGTATTGTCCAGCAACATTTGAAATTCCCAAAAATTTCAATCATCACTTTCTTCTATACTTGAAAATGTGTAACTTTACAAACCCTTATAAATCCGAAGGACACGCCATCTCATAGTACCATTAACCCACGTTTTAGTATTTCGCGCTTCGTCCTCGCTATATTTACTGTTCACCTTCTTGCTTCTTTGCTACGCTTCTGAGGCAAACTCCAGCGAACTTGTTTTTCTCATCCAATGGCCACTTCACAAACTTAGCCTGATGCTCTCTTCAATATTGAGGACTTCCAAAACCTCCTCACTAGACCATACGTAAATCCATCCTATCTTTCTCAAGCCAATCCAGGCTTAAATGAGTTCTATCTGGGTCCATTGTTTAAAGATGCCGAATCGGTGGAGAAAACGGCGGTTGGTCAACTGTTCCCCTGCACTGAGGACCTTCCCTTACTAAACTCGCTGCCATTGAAATCAATCTAAGAACGAGATATTCGCACTTGGCCTAAAGCTGATTCTACTTTCCGTTTTTGGCATGCACGTTTAATGAAACATGGCCCCACTAAATCTCTTTTTGATCGTGCAAGAATTTCGGACTTATTAGAAATTACGCTCCACTCCCCAATTTATGATTCAACGCTTTTCCCCATCGCGCTGAGCTTTTGGTCCTCTGAGTACAATACTTTTGTTTTCCCCCTTGGTCCAATGTCTGTCACTCTGAGGGATGTAGGGGTTTTAGTAAACCTTTCCCCTTTGGGCAATACTATGAGTGTGTTTGGTAGAGATTAAAATCGGATTAAAATTGAAAAATTAGCTGTTATTGTTGACTTTTATTAGACAGGTGGGACCCAATAATGGCTATATTTTCAATTTTAATTGGATTTTTAGTGTTACCAAACAAGCCCTATATCCCCTTGCCTCTTAATCACTGGTACTGCCCCAAAGTTAGATAAGAAGATCACTGAATCTTATTCGAGCTTGCAACATCCTTACGCTACCTCCGCTTCTGAACCCAGCCATGCTGAACGTGTAGATTTCCTCCAGGTCTGGCTTTGTAAATATGTCTTTTGTGTCCCCAGCTTGAAACCTTCTATGAGCTATCTGCCTATAGCACATGGTCGATCCTTGAATTTATGTTCATTCTTTTTGGCTGCCTTTTATAGAGGCATAACTTCCCTCCAATTCCAACTAAAGAGTGGTGCCTCTCCTACAAGCAGTGGGCCTCTTTGGTTAGCCCAATTATGGTTGAGGGCGTATTTCCCACAACTTGGTGCTGTACCCTCTCCTCCTAGGTCGGTACCTGCTATGCGTTATTCATCCATCAATTGAGTTCTGTAAATATGTCTGCCAAAGATGTTTTCATTTTCTTTTATACCTTGAATTCAATCATTTCATTCTTTCCTTTTTCTACTCATCAGATTCCCATTTTTGTTCGTCCACCTTCTACCATGGATGAAGTAGGTTCGTCTTTGCCCATCTGGGTTCAATTTCTGGTTGGAAGGGAATTGTTCCATGATATTTTGACCGGGACGAACGCGAAGGCTGGGGTTGAAATATATGCCCCCCAATTCTTTGCCCGTTAGTTTGGATTCGGCCAAACATGGCTTGTTCCTTCCTGCTATTCCAAGAACTCGACAGAGCGTTTCCATCTTATAAATAAAACTGAGGCTGAAAGCATCGATGCTCGTAATAAACTCTTAGCCTACAACTTTTCTTTTGCTCCTTTCAATTCTATGATTGTTACACATCCACTTTTTGATCAACTCTGGCCATCTGTAAAACGTAGGCTATTTGCTATTGATGCCAATCATGTACTTCACCTATTAGATCGGTCAGAGACCTTTTCCACTTATCCCATTCTTGTCACCCCTTTGTCTATTAGGAATCCCTCTCCGTCGTCCTCAATTCGTGTAAAGCGTTCAAGCTTTCCCCCTACTTCTTCACATGCCCAGGCAGCTGCAACCAAAGGTACCTCCAGCCGTAAATGACCAGCTACTGCTTTCCCAGTTTTGCAAGACGTTGCTGAGGGCAATAATGATGATGATGTGCCTCTTATCCACAAGAAAAAGGTAACTGGATTCGTTTATTCCATGAAATGCTGTCTTTCATGTATTAACATTTCTCTTGAATTTTCAGAGGAGTTTGGCTTCTCCTTCAAAGACTTTAACCTCAGCATCTCCTGCTCCAGTTCCCGCTATTGTAACCGTTTCAACCGGATCATCCGAGGAAGGGGTTTCACTCAAAGAGAAACCTTCAATTCCAGAGTCTTCATCCCAACCTATTGAGACACTGCAGACTTCCCAGGGCATCCATTCCCCAAGTACTGAACCAGCAAGTAGGGCATGTTTTGGCACTTTCACTCTATTTATTGATTTAGCAGTCTTTGACTTACTGTTCCCTAGGTGCATCAGGCGTTTCCGTGGACCTGCCCGTTATGGTAAGGTCGACTTATCTCTACCTTCCAATCCATTGCGTCTCCTTCTTTTATGCAATGAATTCCAATCCTATTTGCCCTCCTTTGTACAACGGGCAATATTGTTCCATATTCACAAGTGGGTTCTATATCTAAAATTTTTAAGTAGCCTGAGGCCGTTTGTGCTAGTTCGTTCGCTATGTCGTTGTACATTCTATTGACATATTGAAGTTCCATTTGGTCGAACTCTTTTAGCAATTCTTGGGCGATTTCATACTGACAACTTGAGTTTCTTCTCCATCTTGGATTATCCTGACAGGTCCATAATTTCCTTCGTACATGAACCTTTCTACCGAGTTAGCTTCTGCAACAAAAGGTCTATGATCTGCCTGCACCACTTCTGCTTTACCTTGGTCATTTCAGAAAACCAAGCATTGATGGAGCGATGATGGTATACAACGACTTCCGTGGATCCGTCTCATCCTAATAGTATATTGTAACTAGTAGGACCATCAATGGACAAAGAAAACTGTGGTCCTAGTAGTTGTTCCCACAGTTATATCTAGTGGCATTACTCATTTGGCCGAGGTTGCTCCTCCATTAAAGCTTGTGAGAATGACTTCTGTTGGGATCATGTCATCCTCTGTTTTCGCGAATTTCCTCATCATCCTTAATAGGATGGTATTTATGGTTGCCCCATTATCAATAAGCACCTTCACCACGGGTATGCCATTGACCAAGATCTTCACATAAAGTGGCCTTAAATGTTTGGTCAGTTTCATGGTGGGTCTTTTGAAAACGACTTTTTCTGCTGCATCAATTTCTACTTCCTGTTTATCCCCTGTTGACTTGTCCCTTTGTGATAAATCAACATGCAATACTTCAGGCTGAGTACTTATCCTAGGGCACTTTCTTCATCCTCCAGTATTTTTTCAGCAGTTACCCAGCCTGTTGGGGGAGGCAGAATCCTTGGAGGAGATCTGTATTTCTCAGAGCGAGGTACCCTTTTCTTCCTCTTGGGTGTTCCGTATAGTACGTAGAAATCGAAAGAACGCCCAGATGGTTCTCCCAATAAATCTACTTCATGAACCTTTTCCCGATGCAATTGTTTCAGCAAAGTATTGCGCAATACTCATTTCTTTCTCTTCTCTTCTTCTAGATCAATTTCTTCTTCAATATCAGTCATACCATCATCCTCTTCGTCTTGTATTTCTTGAGACGTCTGACCACCTTCACATTCCAGCACACATGCTTCTTCCTCATCTCCTCCTTCTTCCTCCCTTTCATTTTCCTTATTCTTGAATTGATTGGCTAATAGATAATTATTAGCCATGACGGGAGGTAGGGTACCGAACTCGATAGTAAGTGGTGGTTCTGTATCTTCTTCGTCTCTTTTGCTTCTCTCAAACTTCGATCTCCTAGAAGAACATTCTGGTATTTTGTCCATTGATTCCCCTGTGCGAGTCTCTTCACTATCTTCGAGAGCATTTTGATTAACTATTTCCAGTACTCTTGGCGCTTTAGGATATGGCATTTCTTGTTGCTGCCTCATCATTCATCCATAATTTCGTTGAAATCGCCTTTGCTGAGTCCTGGTCATTTCCTGGTCATTTCATTAAAAGGTACAACACGTCCTGCATTATACTGATATGAGTGTCACAAATTAGGTTGGCGAGGCTGTGGCCTAAACGATCTCTCATGCTTTGCTGACCTGAACTGTCTTTCCAGAGGCGATTTTCTATAGAACGATGTGTCTTGCCTCATGTTTGGAACAAACTCAGGGTGATAGTGATTCTGCCATATTTCTAGTTTCTCAGTATTTGCTCTCATTTCTCCTTTACACCTAGCACACAAAACATCTTTGTTTTTCATGGGTTCATTTTCTTTAATACGTTCAAATGTGCTGGTATGTGTCTCAGGGTCTTCCTCATCATCGATAAACAACTTAAATCTTGGCAACTTATTTTTAAAACTGGTCATCACCATATTCACTTCAAGTGGCTGTGGGAAAGGATTTTCATCCACTGCCATTTTCTTTTTATCTTCGAATGTGATTCGTCCTGACTCAATAGCGTCCTGTAAAACATGATGGAAAACCAAGCAATAATTAGTCATACGTGACAATGCGTTATGCCATTTACAATATTTTTTACCCTTAATTTACTCAGGGCTTGGCAATTTGTGTTTATCGCTCAACTTTATCTGCTTATCCTTATACAGTTTATCGAATATAAGGTCAGCTTTAGTTACATCGAACGAGAACGTTCTGGCCTTTTTGTTTTCTCCTTTTATAGGCTCATCTCTGGCGAACTCCTTAGGCTTAACCATTATTGGACAAGTATATGCATCCCCTTTGATTAGTTCAGCCAAACATATTTCAATTTGATCGTAAAATTCATCACTTATGGTATGAACGCCAAAGTTTGGGTCTTTGTAATAAGTCCTTTTACTAGAATTCTTTACTTGCTCTTCTTCTCTTATCAAACTTTCGTACTTAATTACATTCGCACTAAGTTGGAATAGGTCAGGGAATTCCCTATCCTAGAACTTTTTCTTTAAATCAAAACTTAAGCAGTTTTGAGCAATTTTGACAAATTCCTTCTCAGGCAGGGGCACAAAACATGTACTCCTGGCTGTTTTGAACATTTGAAGAAAACCTTCTACCCATTCATTTGGCATTTGACGTACGTTCGCCAAATCAGCCAATGTAATTTCAGATTTTGTTTTATAAAATTGAGTATGGAACAACTGCTCCATTTGTTGCCATATCTGAACGGAATTTGCTGATAAGTTAATAAACCAAGAAAATGCTACTCCTGTTAATGAACTAGGGAATAGTCTCATTTATGGTAATCGGTCACTTCACCACTCTGTAGCGTGAATCGTCCTATATGCTCTAGAGTAGACACTTCTCCTAAACCGGTGAACAACTAGAATTTGGGCACCTTATACCCTCTAGGCCATGGATATGCTTGATCTACCCAATCAGGATATGGTTTAGTGTAAGTCGGCCTGATGATCTTGTAGGTTTGTCTTGTACTATTTGATCTTGTACTATTTCCGTAATTTGAATCCTCAACAAAACGTTTGGATCATATGGGATTCCTATGGGTTGGTTTACTTATTGGTTCACTTGAGGCGTCCTGACGTTTGGTCCTTGATTGGTAGGAAATGTGCCATTGTTCAGACTATTGTACCCATTATATTGAGTATTTACTCCCTCATTAACACGAGGTAAGTTATGTCCACCATTCATGATATTATCTCTTACGTTTGAATTACCCCCCAGGTTGGTAGTCACATTATCACCATTCAAATTTAGCGCTCCATTAACCCCCTGATTTAAGGCAGAAGGACCGAAAAATGCTTCTAAACCTGGATCTGGGTTCAAACCAGGGGAATTATGTGGTGAAATATATCCCACAATCGTCCTAGTTTGGAAATGACTTCCTATGGATATTGCTGGTTGACATACTTGACCTACTAACTTGTTCATAAGATCATTCAAAGTACTTAGTTGTTTGGCCATGTTATCATAATAAATATTTCCATTCTAGGTAAATTTTTCCATATTATGGACGTTTCGTAAATTTACCTGTTCGACGACATCCTGTGTGAGTTCTCCAAGCAATACACGCATGGTTTAAGGACTCAACTCTGTCATTGGTTCATAACGGCTGTGACTGCTTGGACTCTGTCCTTCCGTCTGAGGAGAATGTTGCTGTTCCTCATATCGCTCAATCACGGATTGGACTACTCCGTGACTTTATCAGAAATTTTATGAGGCATAATGCTTTCATTTTGCATCTTCGAACACCAGTTGTCCCATTGGACGTGCCAAATTGTTTCGCATGGTTACTCGCTAACAATTAAAAGATGATCAAACGATTGTGTAAGAAACAAACCTCTTGGAACAAAGTCCCAAAAAGGGGTATTTATTGAATATGAAGATTACAGTTTGGATACGAACAAGATGCCTCCAAGGGGCGCAAGCACACAAGTACAAGGAGATGAATTAATTAAAATTAATCTAAGAAAAAGTAAATTACATATTTTCTGTTTGAGAGTGAATTTTTGTCGGGGTTTCTTCATTGCTTTCATCTTTCTTTTATACTCATTTGGCAGTTTTTAACCGTTTGGACTCTGTTTGTAACTACTTATTTCTTTCATAGTGGCTGATTGACCAATAACTACCATTTGTAACTCCTACCACCACGTTTTCTTCATAACCGCTTGTCACTAATTTTCTCAAATCGTGGGGTGTAATCGTGATGTACTCAAACCGCCTCAAATCGTAACTTTAGATAACAACAGGGTTCAGTTATCGCTAGGATTCTGGGCGACCCAACAATTTGGGCGACAACTCCTTCGCTCTGGGCGACCATATGGTACTTTATTCGCTCAACATCTGGGCGTTCTGCAAGATTGGGCGACGTCGTTCCTTTGTTTGTGGCTTTTACATTTTTCAATAATACCCTTTGCTTGGGCTTTCATTTTGGATTTCCAATTGGGCTTCTCTCTTTGGACCATTTAATTTGGGCTGCACTTTTAGTGTGTTAACAGTAACGTCATTTCAGTTAATTTACTTTACCCTTACAAAATTTGGTTTTCCAAATTTAGGGTAAAATTGTTTAGTTAGAAACTAGTGAGAAAAGTAAATAATTTTAGAATTCATACCACCAAAGCTGTTTTCTTTTATTAAACTCCAATTTTTTCACGTGTTTTTGAAGGAAACTGGTCGTGTATTGACAAAATATCTTTTAAAACATGAACTACATCCAACGCTCCTTTTATAGGTTCATCTCCTATGCATTTCCATCATCTCAAGGGGCTAACGAATCACCTTCACACAGAATCAGATGCCCTTGTCTGTTCCTCTATGAATTTTGAGAAAATGTCACACCCCATAATCGACTCCACTCAAATGGCTTTTCCGTCAAGGCATTCGGGCTAGGACCACGAAAGCACCCTTGAAAAGGGTCTTGATACCCAAAAAAAAAAAAAAAATTATGAGCAATTGGGATATTTTACGTATTTTCTTTCGAGGATCATTATCGAGTAAATTTTACAAAAACTAAGCCCATGTCTGATTTTTCTAAAAATTAGGTTTTTAATAGATTTTGATAAAAAATGACAAAATGTATACTTGAAAAGGTTGATAAAATATATGAATTTCATAAAATGTGTGATTTAAATTAATTATTGATTTTAATTTGAATTTTTATTGAGTTTTTTGCTAAATCAAACATGGAGTAAATTTCTTGAGATAACCCATATCAAGCTGCAACTCAATATTCCTTGCCCCCACCACGACGCTTGAGGGTTCATGGAGTGTTTTTCTTAAATCTTTTGAGCTTGTGTTTTCCTTGTTTTATAAGAGCTTAAAAATTGGTTTTGAGTGCAGTTCTACCTTTTAATTGATATTTTTTCAATCACATAAATTATAAAAATTGTTTGAATATTCAAGAAGGATTGTCGAAATAACAATTATATCTTGACGTGTTTATTTTAAGATATTTTGATCTGACTGTGACATATAATTTAGTGCTAACTAATTTTGACCAGATATTTTAATATGACCATGACATATACGTAAGTACTAGCTGACTCGACCATCAAAATATTGCCTGATTTGTCCAAAGCTTAATTATTTGGATTCTTGGTTGATCCAAGATGAATTTGAGTTTCAAGTTCCATCAATGTGGACCTAGAAGATATTTTTTAAGGTTGAAGACAACACGCTAGCCTCGGATATGAATTACACCAATCAATGGATTGAAAGGGCAGCAAATGAGAATTTTCTTTTTAGGTCAAATTCATTTGTCACAATTGAAGAAAAAATAATCGGGCTTCGTTACATACATAAATGGATTAATCCTCTTGTACCGAGGATGGACTACCGAATGGTGTCTCTCCTCTCATATGAGGCGCGGCCCCCACATGTATTAAATAATGTCGATTCGTGGCCCCCACCTCCTATTGTGAGTGGAGCGTAAAAAATTTGGTAAAATATTCGATCCATGTAGCATGACCCTACATAACTACATAATACATATAAAGTTGGGTGTTTAGCACCAATTTACATCGTTCATAAAAATTTAGGTTATTCATCTTTTAACGTGACATGAAAAAAAAAAAAACAAATAATTTTCAAGTATTTTTAAAAAAGTGGATTCATCATAATTAAGCACCCTTTAAATAATTTATTTTTTATATTCATTTTTAACCACGTATTCGCACAATAAAATATCTGCACATAAATCTAAATTTTTTTCCCACTTTTAAATTTTTAATTACATATTTTTCAAAAAATTGTTATTAAAAATATCATTTTTACATCCATCAAAGGCTAAATAGCACATTTAAAGGGTTATTAGAACAAAATGTCTATACCTTTGAAGTTTATTGTGGAAAATGTCTCAACTTGATTTTTTTTTTTTTTTTTTGCATTTTCACCCCTATTTACATTTTTCATTGCGAAAATCATCATTTTTATTTTTTAATAAAAAATAAATAGATAATTATTTTTTAATTTTTAATAATTTATTTGGAACTTGTTTGGACATTTTTTAAAAAATTGGGTATGATTGCAATTATTTCTTTATTTTTCTTTTTTATTTTATTTAAATATGAATGTATATTTGTTATTTCACATATTTTTATTGAGAAATTGAATGAAAATAGATGAAAATGATGATTTGCGTAATGAAATGTGTAAATATAGGTGAAATGTAGAAAAAAGCAAGATTGAAATATTTTGCAGGATGAATTTCAAACGTAGGGACGTTCTATGTCACTAACCTCATTTTCAAAGAAAAAACGTAGGGACGTTCTATGTCACTAACCTCATTTTCAAAGAAAAAAATGAATACAATTTAGGTCCCGCAGACATCCCACGGCCTGTCATTATGGATTTGCTGACTTTTAGCAAGACCACGTTGTACTTTCACGGGGCCTGATTTGTCTTTCGAATTATGGCTGTACATCACTATGTCACATACATACTCTATTCGTACCACGTTACATGATTTATTAATATACAATTATAAAGTATTTAACATTCTTTTAAGAAATAGTATTATATAATATAAACTTTAACAAAAAGTTTGGTTGATATTCACTCTGAAATAAAAATAATAATTATTCGTACGGAAAAATTATATGTTTGAATATCTTTACTATTTGAACATATAAAATGTTAGTCTTGCTCAGTTACTACATTAAATAAACAAAAAAAAAATCCCATCGTTACATCTTTAGGTGAAACTCTAGCATATTTTGGGATAAAAATGAAAATAAGTCCAAATCTCACAAAAAATAATCATTTAGTATCGATGTTGTAAAAAAAAAAAAAATTGAGCATTACCTAAAATGGTAATTTCAGAATTCAAATAGTCTAACCGATAGTAAAATGACTGAAGTAAATAATAAAATACATTTTGGAGTGAATCGGCCATTTTAAAGTTAAATCGATTGATTGGGTGTGAATCAAACGAGGCAGGTTTTGGACTTTTACAGGTTCCTAAATTTTTTATGGGGTCTAAATTTTTTATTTTTTTACACATAATCAGATCGTTTCTCGATTGATTCTTGATTATCCTGGTCGAATTGTTCAATATAATCGTGTTAGTTTAACATTAATAAATATATATATTTGGTAAGTATTACTAAACAACATAGTAGTTTTTTTTTTTAATAATATTATTATGCTATCCGTATCATAAAGGACTTTTACTCGTTATATTTCCACTAGAGTTTATAGATCCAATCTAAAGTTCGCAGCATTTGTGGCCTTAAAAGGAGTTAAAAGGAGACATTTTCTTGGGTCCCTTGATTGTACCTGTTGTTTTCATTCTTCACGTGAATATTCAACCTCCATTTGAAATTGAAGACCCCTTATTGGTGGGAAACACTTGGTTGAAATTAAGGTAAATGTCATAACTTGTCCCTATGCTCTAGTGGGTTGTTGACATTTATAATGAACTGTCTAGTGTGTGCCTTGGCTGGAAAATTCTTGGAGTAACACAAATTCACAAAGGGAAATAAAAGTTTCATTGCTTTAAAACCTTAAAAGATCATTGAATTTGAAGTTTTCGATCGTATTTGGCACGTTGACACGGAAAAGATAAGTGACCAATGGTCAAATAGGGCTACCTAAGTACTAAACCTATTAGTTTTGATTGTGAATTGGTCGGATTTAATGTTGAACTAAGCAGTTGTTAAGTTATTTTACATGGTACTGATTTTTTTAATTCTGTAATCAGACTAGTTCTTGATTTTTCTAGTTGAATTAATTGACCGGTCCTATCCGATAATGCTCATGGCATCCACTTTGTGTGCTCGAAGTGTGAAACTGTTGAGGAGAAAGCAGCATATCATAATGGAATTATTCTACTTGTACAAAAGTAGCATAATTCATCATAGTATGAGTGAAGTGGGTAAATGATTGGTGGAAACTGCTTAGGTCAATTCCCATTTGGATGTGTTGATAAAATTGATTGTTTCAAACCCAACAATGAGTATCTAAGTATACAAAAAAAGGGATCAAAATGGCACTACTTGTTGTGGCGATGGAATTCTTCCAGTTGACACTCATGAAGATCATGCTTTTAGGTTCCAAATACGAAGAATAGAAGTTTACGTGTTATTATTTTTTATCGAATAAAATATTTAAGTTTGTTTCAATTTTGATATCACTTCATAAAAATCGCGAAGCAGTTGACATGACCGCAAAGATTTCATTATACATCTTAAAACTACTTTTAGACATGACGATAAAAGAATGAAGAATTAGTCTACTTGTACATCAAGACATGTACATAAGGGGTTATACCCCATCACATGGGGGGTGGGACCCACTTGAATAATATTTTTTATTTGAGTGGGTCCCACCCCCATGTGAGGGGGGTGTAACCCCCTATGTACATTTTGATATACAAGTAGCATTATCGAAGAATGAAAGAGTCCATATGTCAGTTGTTAGATCAAACATAATTGTGTAGATTTTAAAAATAAATAAAAGGAAAATTCTTTGAGAATATATTGATTCAACTCCAAATCATTTATTGTCGCTACCATAGCTATGCGATCAATCAAATATTGCAGGGATTCATTATCGACTAGAATTGGATAATTATGAAATTCAGGTCAACATCAAAATCATAATATAATATTGATGAATGCACATAGTATATAATATAACATCTATGAAGAAAAATAATTTATGATCAAATACATTTGTAAAAGATTAAAGCGAATAAGAAATTTGGACCCATAAACAAAAAAGGTTAGGGGCCGTTCTCTTTGTGTTTCAGTTTTGTGTTTTGAATTCATTTTGTGTTTTGTGTTTTGAATGTCTGTTTTGAAATTTCTGAAAATGCGTTCTTTTTGTCATTTTGAAAAACTGTTTTGAGAAATATGAAAATGGAAAACGCGTTTACTTTGAAATTTTGAGAATATTTTTTTAATAATATTTTATTCAAGAAATATGATTATTCAATAAATTTTAATAGTTTAATATTAATATAATATTAAATAACATATAAAATTGAAAGTTAGTGAATCTTGAAGTATTTGTTTTCAGATATAAAAAACACATTAAATTAAATTTGACAAATCCTTATTTTTATCCTTGTACATTACTTGTGACAATAATTAACTAACATCGAATAAAAACCAATACTTCCTTGCTTTAGTAATGAGCTAAAATAACAATGATCTAACCTAAGTTTTGAAAAATCATTATCTCATATATTTTGGGAGCCATGTTAAGCATGAAATACAGTGAGGCACATGAAGAGAACTTCGTCATGATTGGGTCAAGCACACTTCTAACACTATCAACATTATTTTATTCATATTTCTATTTTCTTGTCCATCTTACTCTTTTTTAATCAAAAAAGTAATTTATTGTTAATAAAAAGAATTGCATTGTCAAACACATTGAGCCTATGTTTGATCCCCATTACATCATACGCATGTGTAATTTTCGAATAAAAAGTCTGCCATGTAAATACTAAATACACCCATAAAGTATGCCAAAGATAGCAGCTACAGGGAGGAGGTGAGAGAAAAGGACAATTACAAGAAAGGTCTTTAAAGAAATTCCAAGTTCAATCCATTATTTTATCACATTCGTAATTGAGCAAAGAAAAATAAAAAGAAAGGTCTTCAATGACAAATCACATAGGAGTAGTCGTCACAAATACGTCATCAAGCATCAGCAGCTTTCTCCACAAGGGCACTTCTTCACCGGCATTTTGATTTTGCACGCTTTGACTCGTAATCTTTCACAATGCTTTATTGCATCTTCAAACAGCATGCTACAATGCGCCACTGGTGGAAGTGAAAGATGCTTTGCAATTTCCCTACAACATCAATATAATTGAGTAAAACATTTATTGGGCATAGAGGAGCTTTCAAACTAAAAAGAGATTTATGAGCCCTTTAGGAAATTGAGCATTTTAAGCATAGACCGCACCAATCACCAAAAACACACAGTTTTGTGAAATAGAAAATACACCCACCAAAAACACACAGTTTTATGATTATGGCTATCTAGTTTTCATTGGATTTTAATCTTAGCCAAACATGCTCTAAATAGACAAGAAATAGTCAGAGACAAAATCAATTCTTCAAGGGAAAGTCCCTTAAAAATTATAACAACAGTATTTAATACTCAAGCAACTAGACAGCCATAATCATATTATAGTTTTTTTTACAATTTCATGCAAAACAATCATTAACCGAGAAGGAAATATATATATATATATATTAAAGATAAAGGCAATTAAATTTGAAAGAAAAATTGGGAAATGAGGTCCATAATGACAGTTTGAATTTATTTTTATGTTTGGTGAAGGGAGCAATGATAGACCTTTTAAATCCATATCTTCACACAGCCTTATACAAATCTTCTTAGTTGGATTACACGTAAATGACTAATAAACAATTAATGCCCTGTGAGGCAAAAGAATTTATGTCACTAGAAAAATTCTGAAATTTATTGCTTTTGGAGAGAATAATACAAGTGTTTTGAGTGTTTACCTGCATAACTCTCTCCGGATACATAGAAATCTCAACATTGTACTTGCGGAAATCTTGACATCCATTTTAAGAGGAAAACTAGGGCATCCTGAGCTGTGGCATGATAGGGCAAATGTTATTGGTGATGGACAATTGATAACATACTCACAAAGTGGATGTAATATAAATAGAAAAATAAGGGAGAGCGGGAAATAAGAGAATATTTCTCACTATATACAAAATTGGCAATGCTAAGACCACCATCTTGTATCCTTTTACATCTTTAAAATTATCCAATGAAGGAAAAACATCTATATTTGAAATACACATTGCATTTATATATTTAGGTTTATTCATGTGATTTTTGGTGTTTTTTTCTTGAGGTTACATTTGAGTTTTGTGATCTAGGTTGCGATTTGGTTCTTGCAAATAGATGATGGAGGGCTGATGAGGTGTTCACTGCCCGTATGAATAAATAAAAAGAGCAAAACGAAACTCTCCCCCCAAATCTTCATCTTCTTGACCACTCTCACCCATTAACCTCACCTACCCTATCATAGCCCACTTTATCTTCTTCTCCATTCATATTGGAAATCACCTTCCTACCAAAATCAAAACTTCATTTCCATCCTCTTTGGCAACACAGTGATAAACTTTCAAGTCTTCTCTCCTTTCAACACTCCAAAATCAATCACAAAGATGTGGAAAACACATGAAAACAAAGTTCTCAATGCAGGTAAGGATATTCAACCTAACTGAAATGTATATTGCAAAAAAACTGCAATATTAACAAGCAAAAAAACTGCAATGTTCTGTCTGCCATTCTAATCCGGATGAAACCGTTCAAACAACCAACAACCTCCACCTAATCAATAGTTCTAACAATTCCACCTCAAACAATTCCATTCTAATCTTTACAAACCGTTCAAACAATCTGAATATGAACAATTCCACCTCCAGAAACCGTGAACAGCACAATTCCAGAACCCTTCAAACCATTCCACCTCCAGCACCACCTCCACCTCCACCTCCACCTACCCTTCCCCCTAAGAAATCAACCTGCAATCCCGTTTAACCCATTTTCGCACCAATCAAAAAAAAAAAAAAAACAGAGGGCAAATCGACCCAATCACGCAGAAATTTACCAGGAAGAGCAACCATATAACTAAAGATTAGCACGAGTTCGTAAAATACCTTGACTTGAAGATGCGAATTGATTCACACTGCCCTTCGTTTCAGCTTTCGATTCGGCTACACCAGATCGAACAACCCCAATATTCGAAGATCCCGTGACTACCCTTCCTCCCCGGCCAACGACATCTGGTTTTCGGTTTCTGATTGCGAGTTTGGGGCTGGAGATTGAGCTGGGAAGTGGGTGAGCGAGAGAGTTCAGAGACAGGGAGAGGGAGTGTGAGAGCGAGACAGAGTGAGAGCGAGACAGAGTGACCGTGTTTTCTTCATTTCGCGTGTTTTCTAAATCTTGGCCTGAGTTGGGTTTTATTTTACAAAATGATGTTTTGGTTGTTTTGTGTTTTTAGTTATAAATTTTTTTTCATTTTGCAAAACGTATTTTCGAAAATAAGATAGAGAACGCGTTTTCGCTGTTTTGAGAAATTAAAAACAGAAAATGGTTGGAAAACGACAAAGAGAACAGGGCCTTATATTTTATAAAGAAAACTTATCAACTAATAAGTTTAACTCGGCATCTCATATTGTTCGTGTGAAACTCGTAAACGTACGAAATCATTAACAATTAATAGAATTGAAGAGTTAAGAGTATCGTCTCACGATGAATAAATTCAATTCAAGCTTATTAGTTTCATATGTAAACAAAAGAGATTTTGATTTTGTAATTATTTTAAATTAATCTTAAGAAAGTGATAAAATTGAGATTTTATCAAATTATGGATTATTGTTGGATTTTGAATCCTCCTATTGCTATCTATTTCAATTCTTGATTGATAATTTAATTTCGTTAATGTGTTATTGATAATTGATAAAGCTATTATATGCAATTTTCTTTTTCAAAACAAATTAAATATATCCTAACCATGACTCGAATCTATTCCCAACCCGAATTCGAATAATTAGAATGCATTAAAATTTAGATTATCTAAACGAATGCACACATGATAAATATTATTTTCAACATTTATTGCACATTTGTTAATTTTACGCTTTCTAAATTTATTATGAATCTTCCAACACTACAACAAGCAACTAATTATCTAATTGATGGCCAACCAATTAAATAATATAATGTTTATGCAAAATTAATAAAAAAAAAAACACAAGAATCAAACTAAAATACTAGTCTTCAATTAAAACAAATGAACAGTACATGGTTCGTCTTCATCCAATATAAAAAGGGATCTAGTCTAACATATTAATATATAAATTATAAGAAAAATATCACTCAAATCATGAAATAATTCAAAAAGTTGTTGATCTTCAAGTCCAATGTTGATTTCTTCAAATTTTTTTTTATGTAATTGACATTCAATACCTTGTTGGGGTTTAATCTCCTCTCTCAAAATATAGTGATTGGCCCATTGTTCTTGATGAATTTGATGATACTATTGTGTATGAAGAAGCATAGAGGTTTTCTCTCAATGTATAGCACTTGTTCTCTATTTATAAGAGTCAGAAAATATGTCAAAATCGCATCCAATTGAAGTTCCAAAAGGGTTTGAATTGTAAAAGGAAATTGTTGATTCATCTGCGGTAATGGCCCGTGCACTCCCCGGCATAACCATGGGCATGCAGGTTCGCTTTGGTTCGTCCCTGAGTATCTTTTACTTTTTTGACCATAACTTTCTTTACAGATATCCGATTTAGATAATTAAAAATACGTTGAAAAAATAATTTCAAGGGCCAAAATTCTTCTAGGAATACAAATTTTCCAATTCAAACATTTGCTATCTGAAAATTGAGTCTCAAGTTGAGGCTAAAAATTTGGAGCATAACTTCATCGGCTAAAAATTGATTTGTGAAAAATATTTCCACTATATTTCACTCATTTGACCTCCAATTGTATCCAATTGATCGTATATGATCTCCAATCATCGTCTGGTGGTTCGAATCAACTATTGAATGTTTACGCTTTGGTCCTCAAACTTTTGATTCAACCTAATAAACAAAATTAACACATAATTAAGATATAATCATTCAAATCACTATCAAATACTCTAATTTAATGATCTAAATAAGTGTACAAAATACAGTTATCACGTATACATTAGAGTATAGGGAATTATTCACAAGCACCATAGGTGCTGCCTGTATTATGTATATTGTGTCTGCTTTGATGAAAACCAATCAAAAATTGAATTGACAATTGTCCAATCTGTAAAAATTCCGTCAAACTCTCATTGTACATGTAGCATCACTCTAGAGTATAAGTAATATTATAAGTAGTCAAATGCACTTTTTTTTTTTTTGTCATAAATTTTTTTGCTTGCCCACTCAACGGCAAAATTCGATTTTCTGGAAAATCACAATTGTTATGACAGTAATAACTTTGGAATAAAGTAGTTGTCGACCTAAAAATTTAGCTTCTTAGTCATACGCTCTACCTGCAATAAAATGAAATACATTAACGTGTAAAACGTATTACATTGTTTTTAAGCAAATGTCTTATTCTGCTCTTATTCAATATTATTCAATCGAGATCAAGTGTTACAAAATTAACACATCGAAGAATTAAATGTCAATAAAAATCGGTTGAAAAATCAAATTCTACAATTTGTAATTAATGCATCCACATGCTACTTCGAAAGCTGCCTCCATTGTTTTTTGCGTGTAGATAATTAATTCCTAACAACTCACGTATGGAAAGCCAAAAAAAAAAAAAAAAAAGAGTAAAATAAATTAAAGGAGACGAAAAGGATCTTGAAGAATTTACAATATAAGTCCATAAGTTTGACAGAATTAGACAACCGATAATGAATTACATAATATCACACTATCATTTGTCAATTTAAAACATAATCAATTTTTTCATCCAATTTTTTCCTTCCACATCATATTATGTAATCCATCATGTAGATTTTTTATGTACAAGTAGCAAAATTCTTTTTTATTGTAGTACATCTTTAAGGATGACAATGGAATAGAACATAAATAAGGGCGACATGGATTTTTACAGCCCCATACACATCAAATGCACGACAAGAAGTTTGCTTTCGCGATTGTAGTACGTTGTTGCACGTGAAGCAACGTACGGCCATGCAACACACATCGATGATGCGCATCGCAACGACATCGTCATAGCTAAGCATTTGCAACTCTCGCTGTCCTTCTCATCGTTCGAATCAGAGGCGGATCGAAATTTCCTCTATGTCTTCTTCTTGTCACTCATTAGAGGCTTCTAGCTGCCGGACTTTGTTTATCTTTTCTTTTGATTATATGGTTGGCGAGAGTTTTTGAGTGTATTTTGCAGTGTAGGTGGTGATGGCAGTGGCTTGTTTAGGAATTTTATTGTTGGTAGTGGCGGTGGCTTGTTTGGGAATTTTGTTGTTGGTGGTTGTGGTGTGGTAGAGGTGGATGACATAATGGATATGAGGAGTTGGTGGTGGGGTTGGTACAATCAGTGGCAGTGGTGGTTGGTACGGCATTGTTGATGCAGTTGGTGGTTGTGGTGGTCACAATGGTACGAGCGATGGTGGTGGTGCAACCTCGTGGTGGTATTTGGTGGCGTGTTGGTTGTCATCATCGTCATTATGATGGTTCTATTGGAGGCAATGTGAAGTGGTGGTCACAAATTGTTCGGTTGGTTGTTACCAATAAATTGGTTAATGTGTGACCAAATATATAATTTGTGATTAATAAATAATGCGCAACCTAAAAAATTGTTAAGTTGTGACCAATAATTTAGAAATAAGTTGTGATGTATAAAATTTATAATTTGTGATTAATAATTAATATATGACCTATTAATTTAATGAATTTGTGATCGAGAAATAAGTTGTGACCTATAAAATTTGTAATTTGTGACTATGACGTCAGTAATTATAACTAATACATAACTGTGAA
Organism: Fraxinus americana; assembly: GCA_035079005.1. Classification (NCBI taxonomy): domain Eukaryota; kingdom Viridiplantae; phylum Streptophyta; class Magnoliopsida; order Lamiales; family Oleaceae; genus Fraxinus; species Fraxinus americana. Next base: position 16,738,160 of record CM068708.1, on the reverse strand, counting down.
CATAAATTATATAATTTTGTGACCTTAATATATTTAATTAATAAAAAATATTTAATAAATAAAATTTAATTAATTTCTAATTTTTGAAACAATAAATCTTATTTCTTAAATATGAAATGAATAATACTTATGAAATTTTCCCTTTTATTTTTCCTGTAAATTCTTAGAGCAATAGGTAATTGGGTAGGTAATTTGGAAATTGGGCCGGTGGATTTGAACGTGATATTCAATTTTGGGATAACATCAAAACTATCCTACTTTTGACTAAAAAAAAAGGATAAAAATACAGCTTTATTTTATTTTATTTTTAAAAATATATCTTTTAGATTAAAAATAATATTTTACATTTACACCCTTCTATTTTTTTTTTTTCAAAACATACCTCCTTTTCATTTAAAACACATTATATCAATTTTTCATTAAAAATCAGCATTTTTTTAATTATTTTTTTTAACGAATTGCATGTTAGAGTAACATGTTTTATTTTATTAGCATTAAATTATTTTAGTTCAACATATATGTTACTATATTTTACTCTTATTTTTTTCATTAAAATCAACATTTTATATGGGTAATATCGTACGAACATAATGAACTCCACTTGCCATCATTATATTACGAATAAGGATAACACATTACGTTGTTGTATGAAACAACTTTACATCACCTTCTGCCAACACCACAACTATAAAATACGATTAACACATTGTGTTACCCATTAAATACCGTTCCTGCTCCCACAATCACAACCACAAAACACGAGCAACATATACGTTATTCACCCGAAACACCACCACCACCAAAAAACACAAGCAACATATATGTCACCCATCTAAAAAAGCTTCACATCTCTACATACAAACACCATCATCACAAAATACAAGTAACACATTATGTTACTCGTCTAAAATCAATCCAAACCATGGGAACAAGGTATTTGTCGAATATTTGTGTTTGTTATATATTTTGCTTATGTAAAAATATGAGGGGCTAATTATATTTTTACTCTCTCCGATTTCTTATTATTATTAGGGACAAGATGTGGTAATTAATAAAATATAAAAGACAAAAATATAATGAAAAAGTTGGAAACATAAGTGCGAACATGGGCAAAACTTGGGAACATTCATTGAAATTGAAATATGGCGTTTAACCAAACAATTGTGGCGTAAATATAATTGTACTAAGAAAAAACAATTTTTGCTAAATAAATTAAAATTTTCCCATTAAAAATAGTCAAATAGACCAAATTACCCATAATCGAAAGTAACAAATCACAACTTTTCTATTACATTATATAACACTTTACATGCCAAACATTTTAATTGTTTTTAATCTCCAAATGGTCAATTATTATTTCATTTTCATCTAAAAAAATAAATTTTCTCATTCATCCAACCCCTAAATAAATTAAAATTTAATCGAATACATCATTTTCAATTTTTATACATAATTATAGATTTTTGCTAATTATATTTATATATTATTCTCTTCTATTAAGCATGTTTCCCCGGGGGGGGGGGGGGAGCAAAAATCATCCGCAATATATTTCATTAACATCATGCATGCATTATTAACCTTCTTGTTAAGTTGCAAAATTTTTCCAATTTAAAATGAATAAGAAATTGATTTTTCGCTACAAAGTAACAACTATGACCAAACATTATTTTAATTGATTGTTTAAATTTTTTTATTTATTAAACAAAATTTATTAGTTAGAATATTGCAATCAAGTGTTTTAATTTATTTTTACAGCGTTGAAGTCAAAATAGTATTTTATATATTTTTCAGTATTTTGTAACTTACTAAAAAGTATTTATTAATTTGATATTATTTTAGGAAAATAAAATAATAAATTTTATTAATCACAAACACAAAAAATCATCCTTTAAAGAAAATATACTTAATGTATGTACAATCAATATTAGAAAATAATATGAAAACATTATAAGGTAAAATATTGGGATTGGTTTGTTATGTCAATTAAGGGTAATTTTATCAGTTCCAAGTATTTATAGTGCCATATTTGTTAATTTCAGCAAATGATGCTTAATATAGGCAATAAGCAAAATGTAGGCATTGTTTGTTTCTCATTATTTCTAATATATATATTTTTCTCTTATTTTCAATTACACATTTTTCAATAAAATAATATTATACGAATACTCATAAATTTTCCTTAGTTTTTAACCATGCATTCTCTATCACTATTCTAAAATACATTTTTGGTTAAAAAGGGGACTCAAACAAACTCCTAGTATGTAAAATATAATTTTATAAAGCTCGGTATGCAAGGTACACTTACACCCATTAACATGGTGTATTTTGTAAAGGCTCGTGCGTGGCCCTGTTAAAACTGGGGCGCCATTTAAGTGGGAGGAGATCAAATTAATGAAAAGGTATAGTATTTTACACTTTGTGATCATTTTTCATGTGATTTTTCAAACGGCATCCATCAGACTAAGCCCAGATCATGTTGGACCCAAAACGCACAGAAGACTTAGGCCCAGCTTGGTTACCGCAACCCAACAGTTTTTATTTCTTTTCAATTTTTTGGCTATTTTCCTAAAAAGAACAAAAAAAAATTAATGTTTGTCCAATCCTGTCGTAGGACTGACATCCTCATAAATAGTTTCGTACATAATGGCCCAAACAAATAGTCGAATTCCCTAATACGTCTCTTGACATTTAGCATAAGTAATAACTTACTCGAAATTTTGTTGTTAGGACAGTAAATAATTGCCACATAGCCCATGTTTAGTCCGGATTAAAATTTGATTTTAATCCAAGTTAAAGTCAAACAATCAATATTAACCACATCTTTCAAGGTCTCACAACTTTTCAACCACACATCAATTTAATTTTAGTCTCCACCAAATACCCTCATAATATGCTACATTATTCTCTAGTGAAGGTATATCTTACTCGTAAATCCTTCATCCTACATTTTTAGGTTTATCTAGATCCCACCAACAAGTCAGATGTAACTACATTAATCAACTTTTGGAATCACAAACCATATGATCCCAAAATGTTGTTAATAATGATGCTAGTGCTGCAATTGTGGCTGTTGCACACTCTCGACAGTTCACCTTAGTCCCAACGCGAGTGATACATAACCTATCTCCCTGATCTCAATTCCACTTTGATGATATGGGGAAAAACCTATCAAAGATCCATCAATAGTAGTAGGAATGCGATAGTCAATTCTCGAATGATTGTCCTGATTCTGTATATCAGGTTGCACGCATTCAGATTAACTAATCCTCGAGAACTCCACTTGCTTAACAAATGCTGCATTAGTGTTGAGCTTATTCATCGACTGGCTGTCATTTCATAGGACAGTACCTTCATTTGGTCTTCCTATTTTGGATGTTCCTTTTGTTTCTAGTATGTGTATTTATTCAACCATTGGTTTCCACTCACGAACCTGAGCATTGATAAACCAGTTAAATACCTAAATTAACAACAAAATTATCGTTATCGATATAGCGTCACAACTCCCCAACATGTATAATATTGGTAAGATAAAACCGAACATACTTAAAAGGAGAGTGTGTGGAACATTTCATGTTTAGCAACGAGCTGCCAGGGATTAATGTTCAAGACAAAATAATATTAGTACAAATAAGAAAGTATGCACATTCACGACACCTAATAATAGAGGTGTAAAGCTAGTGAGGGGTGTGAATGTGACTGTTGAGTTGTTTGTTGGAAAAATGAGATGAATGACTGACTTTGTCAAAAATTTTGAGTGGGACCCGTTTGCTTATTTTAGAAGAGAACATCGAAATTATGTATTTACTTGCCAAAAATGTAGTTCAGATGAATGAGAAATTAGAGTTCAAAGTGGACCATTGAAATATGATTTATGTTGGTGGGAAAGCTAAATTTAAGTTTATCCTATATAGGAAGTATATGAAAGCAAGAATCACTTTATATATGGCTACACTTTAGAAGTGTGTAATCATGTATAGTATAGAGCCTCTCTTCACATGTGCGCGCAGGGGATGCAAATCATGGACCGAAATAGGCTTCGGACCTTGAATTTGTGTGTAGGTTCGACCTGTGTACATGAACGTCGGATCGAATTGATAAAAAAGTTGGCACCTTAGGAAGGCTTACGTTTTTTTCAATTTTTTTGCTTTTAACTACTGACTTTTGGCAACTGAAATTACTAAAACTCCAATGATTATTGCCATTAACGTTTGAAACTGTTGAAACTCCAATGGTTATTTCCATGGAGTTAATGGTCATATTTAACCCGTTATTACTGGAGTTAAAGTCTATATGAAGCCTTGTTTTTCCACTGTTCTATGCATGAAGAATACATTGTCTGCATTACAGTTCCAAAACACACAAAAATCTTTGTCTGCATGCGAAATTGTTCTCTGTCTGCATTCATAATATACCGTCTGTCAAGGTCTTGATGGTGATATTGTTCCGATACTAAGTAAGTTCGTCAGACTAGAATCTGCAGTGCTCAAACTCTACTGGTTTACCGTTTTATCCTGAAAAACAGACGCTCAAATTAAATAACATATCCGGTATGTTAGTTGCATATACAGTAAGTTGCATATACGGTAAGTTGTATATCCGGTATGTGTTGTAAATTCGAAATTTGTTAAATCGGTATTCATTTACGGATATTTTATCTAACATTATTTAAAGCAAACAATTCGGCATAGTGGAATAAAATAACCCATACAATGAATGATAATACATGGTTTGGGCTAAGCCGGTTTAGTCGCTAGCATATGCTTGTCTGTGTCCATAGGATAACTGTACAAAATAAATTTATGTAAGCAATTATTTGAGTGACCATGTGCACGGCTGCATATGTGGCTCCAAGTGCATTCTTTCCATGAGAATGTGACATGCACATGAATGCACTCCCATGGAGAGAGAGCTCGACTTACGGGTGAAGGAAATGTTTGAAAAGCTAGGCTCTAAGAATGGACATTACATGTTCTGGCAGGCCTCTTTAGGGCCTCCAGACCCGTTGGGTTTCAAGAAACTTGAGATTTTCTTGACCTTTCTGCCTTTGAAAGCAGTTGTCGATGTACGCCTCTTTAGGGCCTCCAGACCCGTTGGGTTTCAAGAAACTTGAGATTTTCTTGACCTTTCTGCCTTTGAAAGCAGTTGTCGATGTACTTCAAACTTGTAGTATTTGTATTCGCTTTACTATTGCTCGCATCATTAGTTGGGGTCGATAAGTCTTCTTGGAAGGTGTTGCCTATGCATCGGAGATGGTTAACTATGGCATTTTTCAGACACCAAAAATGTTTGAAACTGTCTTCAAAGCTAAAGAAATACAAGGAATAACAGTATTAAGACCTGCCACTGATTCGAAGGATGAAATAACCATTTGCATCTGCTGATGATATCGCTTGTACTTTTTGCAAACCTTTAAAAACACAATACACTTCCACAGGGTTATTTGGGGACCTTATAGAAGAAAAAAATTGCATTCTTAGAGCACCATTAACATTCATGAAGGTAATTGATGAGTTAATTTTTTATAATGGACAACCAATATCAAACTCTTCTCTTCGTTGAATGTGTAAAAGTAATGAATAAATAACATTAGGCTTGCGTTTGGGCATCATTTTTTACTCATTATTAGAAGAAATATTGTCGTTGCAAAATGAAAGCTGTGAGCTAAAAGTTTTTTTTTTAAAAAAAGGAAAGGCTAAGTGGAGCCCGGAAAAAATAACATTTCTTGTAAAAGTGAGGTGAAAAATGACAAAACAAACAAACACTATGTATAAATTTTTTTCTTTATAAAATGCCAACAACTTGAGGAATATGTTGGCACAAGTTTCCAATAATTACTATGAGGTATTACTTGTCACTAAAATCTAAATTATGTAATTAAAGCATTTGTAAACATAGTACTATATGCTATTCATACAAATCAGAGCATGCTCACTAGATACATAACTAAGGTCAATAATGCTGTTTGTACAAAGTTCCTTGACAAAGATGGTTGACAAAGTGACGTGTAAGGTGGAGTTGAAATGGCTTTGGACGGTTGTGATTATAAATTGTATGCACACCAAAAAATGGGCACCAAAATGGAAGGGATGGCTGGGAAAAAATTCAGAATATCCACAAACATTTTCTCTCTCCACATTTTCCCCAAATCAATTCTCCAAACCGCAAACTTCATCACTAATTGAAATTACACAAAATCATAACCCATTCTGGCGGATTAGGCGACATATTCTCCATATACAGAGGCTGAAATTGGACCGCCCATTTTGGGAAATTAGGCTGCATATTGTCCATATACAGAGGCTGAAATTGGACGGCAAGTGGCGTGTTTCTTCCACTCCAACCATGTTCTCCATCTCCGGAATCGGGTCATTACAAATGACGGTAAGAATGTCTGCTTTTAGGTCGAACTCTACCTCCGTCCCAGATTAGAGTTGGTAATTTGTGGAATTTGTGTTTTTATTTAACAGTATCATCACATTACAATTGGGAGGTCATACTCATATTTTCTTGCTTTGTTTCTTGATACCTGATATGGGGTCAGGGAAAATCTTGGAAAATGGTTTCGAATTATTGAAATTGAGAGAGAAGCTCAATTTGGAAAATCTTTGAAAATGGTTTCGACATTTCAATATTGTTTAAACCAAAGAAGTTTCGACATTGAGGTATTGTTGCACGAATACAAGCATTGTTCTGTACAATGCATCGCTTGACAAATTTTACATATTGGACCTCCAATCAAATTTCCATAGTCAATAAAAAGATTAGACATTGCAAACACTTTCTTAGTTTACCAATATTAGAATAATGTAACTATAGCTGAAAAGTACAATGAGAGAATACCAGTATAAGATAAATTAAAAATACGAGGGTTTATCCAAATAAAAACAAACAAGTAACTAAATAAAAAATATTGTTAAAACTAAAATTAATTAAAATGGTAATCAAAGTGAAAACATTTCCCAACAACAGCGCCAAAAATTTGTTCGTTTGAAATAATATACCGCAAGTGCAAGGGTCGCGTTCAAGTAATAAAGTGAACTTTTTGAGTCTGGGTTGTCGATCTCTTGAGGAATGTTACTTAAGATTACACGACTTTAATCAATTGAATTCTAACAATCAAATGAAACACAAACAATTAAACATGAGATTTGAAAAGTGGTAAATAAACTAAAAATCTATAAAGTAAGAAAAATACAAATACTTAGAAATTTTGGAGGAAGAACTTGGTTGGGATTCGTGATTTCATTTAACCATTGCCTAATTAATTTTTCTATAAGCCAATTAACGAATTACTTAATTTCGATGTTAGACCCTATCTTCTAATTTTAGTTAATTACGTCTCTCGAGTGAAATTAACCATAATTGATTGGTTTAATCTACTTTATCTCTATATTGATTACAACCAAATAATAGCATTCAATCATTGTGAAAATAGCTCATTGGATCGCATAGGCCTAATGGTATATCTCTATCCATTACACATAAAGATGGCAATTTTTCCCGCCCCGCCCCGTCCCCGCGGGGCCCCGCCCCGAATGGGGCAAAAAAACCCGCCCCAAACGGGTTGGCGGGGTGGGGCGGGGCGAGGTTCGCCGCCCCGTCACGGGTCGTGGGGCGGGGCGGGGTGGAGATGCCCCGCCCCGTGAAGAATTAAAAAAGAAAAAAATTTGTTTTGGACATTATTTGTTTTGGACATTTTTTGTTTCAAGTGTTTGCTTTGAATATTGATATAATTAGTTTGAACATTATTTACTTTGGATTTTAAAATTTAAAATTTGTATTTTAAATAAAAAAAAAAAACAAATGGGGCAAGAAACGGGGCAAGTCCCCACCCCGCCCCGAGCCCCACCCCGAGCCCCACCCCGCCCCATCTAAGGCGGGGTGGGACGCGGGGCAGGGAGGGGGAGTGGCGTGGTGGGGCGGAGAGGGGTGAGGGTGCCCCGCCCCGAACCCGCCCCATTGCCATCACTAATTACACAAACATATGGTTTCTACTATTTGGTCTAAAATGTACAATCTTCTCTCGAATTATACACAAAGCATTAAACGTATTCATTCATTGGCCACATAAATGAAAATACATGAAATATAATAATAAAAACACATGAGAATAAGCAATTTAATATCAAATAGCAAATATAGAAATTAATCAAGACTTGGTTAAACTAATTCCACAAATCTCAACACAATTAATTAGCCCATTTTATACACTTGATAACAAAGGAGTATATGCATAACATTCATTACAAAAATGGAAAAATAAATGAAAAAAATCAAAGGTGTAGATAAAATCCTATTTGAAGTTTGAAATTGATTTTTTCCCAAATCTTTGCCAAATCCTTAGTAGAAACTCCTTGTGCTCTTTGATTTAATCTCCAAAATACCCAACAAAAATGAAAAGAAAAAGAAAAGAAGAGAAAATGAAAGAAAAACCAACAAGAGAGAAAAACTCTAAAACTCTAAGGTTTGAGTCACGAGATTTGGTCCTTAAATATTTCGAAAACTGAGCATAAAAAAAAGCTCAAAATGCCCTCAAAATTTTTGATTTTCGACAATTTTCAACGCACAGGTGCACGGGTGCGCACCATTCCAGAAGTAAAGTGCGTGGGTGAAATCACAAATTGCACAGGAGGTCCTCATGATAATTTGCATAGTTAGTCCCTCAACTATGATGTTATACAATTTGGTCCTCGAATTTTGTTCTCTTTCAATTTTGACCTTCATAAATTACATCCAAGATCATTCAACTTCTTGACTTGTTCACTTTTGTCTCCAACTTCACAATTTTTGTTCAATTTTAGTCCCCTTTCCCCATTTTGCCTTGTTTTCTTTCATTGGGTGATTTTTGACATATAAAAGCAAATATTACGTAATTGTAAATAGAACTTCATTCATTTTATCAATAAAAAATATATTTAGATATTAAATAAGTGTGGAAAGCACACTAATCAGTTTTTATGCAAGATATGCTTATGCCATAGGTTTTCCAATTAGGAAGAGGAGTTCAGGAAAGGATGATGACGGTGTTTTGAGATTTTTCATGTTGACGTACAGTAAGAAGGGACGAAAAATTCGTACTACAAGCACTTATTTGAAGCCACAACCAACAATTCAAACGTGGATGTAAAGCTAGGATCTCTGCATCTTTAGATATCCATGGTTACTGGAAAATTAACACGGTCCACCTTGACCACAATCATAAGATAAGTCTTACTAAGTTCAGGTTGTATCGATGCAACCGAGATTTGAGTGCATACGTGAAATGAAAGCTCAAAGTGAATGATGTAGCAGGAATATCATTGTATAAAAGTTTTAACTCCGCAGTTGTTGAGGTCGGTGGCTACGAGAAAATGACTTGCATCGAAAAGGATTGTCGGAACTATATCGAACAAATGAGATGAATAAGACTTGGCAAGGGTGATGCGGCTGCAATACAATCTTACTTTTCTGAACTGCAATCCCGTTACTTCAGATTTTACTTTACTATTGACTTGGATGATGATTCGTGACTGAAAAATGTCTTATGGGCTGACAATCGGTGCAGGCAAGTATATAAGAAGTTCGGGGACATTGTAACATTTGATACAACCTACCTTACTAATAAGTATGACACGTCCTTCGCCCTTTTTGTTGGCGTGAATCATGGTTTGCTATCAAATGAGAACACATATACATTTGTATGGTTGTTCAAGACATGGTTGAAGTGCATGTATGATCAAGCTCTGCATGGAATAATTACTGATCAAGACAGAGCGATGCAAAATGCAATTGAGATAGTTTTTCCGAACACAAAACATAGATGGTGTTTATGGCACATATTGAAAAAATTGCCAGAAAAGTTTGGATATCACCCGGATAAGGCTTCGATATTTTTGGCTATACATGTATTGGTTTATGATTAGCAATTTGTCGAAGAATTTGAGGAAGGTTGGACAGTGATGATCGATACGTATGACTTACACAATAACACTTGGTTGTCTGGATTGTATGAAAATAGAGCTCGTTGGTGCCATGTTTGTTGAAAACAACTTTTTGGACTGGTATGTCAACAACGCAAAGAAGTAAAAGTATGAACGCCTTCTTCGACGGTTATGTGTATCCGAAGACATCGTTGAAGCAGTTGGTCAAACAGCACGAACGAGCATTACAGAATAAGGTAGAGAAGGAATATCAGGTCGATTTCAAGTCTTTACCTCAAATGTTACTGTGTGCGACAATGTACGAAATGGAAAAGTAATATCAGGAATTGTACACCATTTCAAAGTTCAGGGAAGTTCACGCTGAGTTTATAGGGAAGGTTTACTGTGACCTCATGTTTGCTTCAGAAGGACATCTGGGGATGACGTGTAAGGCACGTGAGGACATTGTTTATGCTGGGAACGACGAGGTAGAAAAAACTTGCAGGTGTTATTTAATAGAGAGAACTGTGAAATCATCTGTAGTTGTCACATGTTCGATTTTTGGGGTATAGTATGTAGGCATGAAATCGTAGTGTTGATACATAATGAGGTTGCTGTGATGCCGTATTAGTATATACTGCGCAGATGGAAGAGGGATGTTAGCAGAGCACACACGCGGGTCGCTGTGAATTATGTTGGTATGGTTAGTACTCCTGAACAACTGAGGCATCACGAGATATGTCAGGCAATTGCCACGGTGGCAGACCTTGCAGCAGATGATGAAGGGAGGCATCGTGCAATTATGGATTGGATACAGCTTCAAAATAAAGAGCTTAGGTGACAAAGTCGAGTTCCGGTAGTAATAACAATTTACAGTGTGTTGCATCTCAACTTCAAAGCAACGGCACTGTGAGGGATCCGATATCGTCGAAGAAAAAGAGAGCCCCGAAGACAAAAAGGAGGAAAGGCCCATTGGAGGCGAGCACTAAGAAATCTAAGGTATATTCGTATGAATCAACGTTGTTTTCACTTCATTTCGTTCAATAATACCAATTTCATTCTGCTCTACATGCAAGTACGATCGAATAAAATAACAGGAAAGGTTCTGCCACATCATCAACAGCAATATTCAATGCCAAAGCCACAGCAACATTCAAGACCAATTCCAACGCTACAGCAATATTTAATGCCAATGCCATACTTGTTTTTACAACTCTTATTAGTTAGTATATTAATTGCACGATTTTTTAATGCCCTTTTTGTGTAATTAATGAAAAGCAACATGTGTAGGGTGATAATATGAGCCCAGTGTTAACACAACAAGTGTCGTTGTCTACGTTCAACCCTACTACGACGGCAAATGTGGGTTTGAATTCACAAGGTACGTATATATTTTATTTTCAACGCTTAAAATTTACAAGTAATCGACTCTTATTAATTTCAATTGACATATCGGTACTGAGAACCCATACAACGATCTACATTTGCCACATCATAGTGGCTCCATTTAAAGTGAGCCAAACAGTTAAGCAAAGCGTCATCTGATGAAGCAAAATGCAATCGAGCTTTGTTAACAGTGTCCTTTTCAACCTCGAAAAACTTCTAAAATCCATGCACACAACGTGGACATCGACGTTTTATCGGGCAATCACTGAAAAAGTGTCCAACACTCCTACAACCGTGACAAACTCCGGAGTTCTTTCCATTATTTTATGTTCCTGAATCAAACCAATTTACATTTATGTCCACTAAATGTCAAATTAATAAAATCAACATCTAAATTATATGCTAAACTGAAAAACCAGCATCTAAGTTAAATTGAAAAACCGAAAACTTCAGCATCTAAGTTGAATGTTAAACTGAAAAATCAGCATGTAAGTTAAATGTTAAACTGCAAAATCAGCATCTAAGTTAAACTAAAAAATCGAAAACATCTAAGTTAAACGTTAAAACTGAAAAATCAGCATCAAAGTTCAACTGAACAACCGAAAACTTCAGCCTCTAAGTTAAATGTGCATAGCTCAGAGGAGGAGATGATATTAATTTTACCAAGTCAAGCAAATAAGCTGGAAGGATCAGAAACAGAGACTAGAAGAATGCCTTATACATGCCAAAAGAATTAACTAATATAGCCTACCGCAAACTGAAAAATCAGCATCTAAGTTAAACTTAAAAATCAAAAACTTCAGCATCCTAATTTAAATGTGCATGGTTCAGAGGAGGAGACTGGCCTCCAGCCCACCGCAAAGTTAGTGCAAATTTATGAAATTTTTACTTTAAATTTGGCTAAAACAATTTACCTCACCATGTAAGTCCATGTCTAGTCACCCATCCTTAAATACATTTTCAGTTCCACCCAACAAGACAAAAAAATCGATTTCCACCCAAACAAGAAAATGGTTAGGAGGAAAAAAGGTATCCTAGTTTATATTGAACAATCGTACATATGAGTTGTGTTTGATATGACTCGATCAATTTTAGGTAAGATTGAACAAACATATGATCCTTACAAAAGTGCGGAGCAGGGCTAGACACTGCTAGAATTCCCCGGAGGTGCGGATAGTGCTGAACTTCAATTGCTGCCGGAGGTTTGTGATTTAGGAATGAGAATTTTGGTTTCACCTTGGATATGGAGGAAATGGGGAGAGAGAGAACGAGGAAATGGGGAGAGAGAACGTTGGGTTTTAAAAATTTTATGTTTTTTTTAATGTAAGCCACGTCACTTTGTCAACCGGCTTTGTACATGTAGCGCGGCCGAACTTGTCCTTCATAGATCACATCCAATTCTCCCGCCAAATTAGGGTGGTAGTAGACAAATGAATAAAGCGGTGGATAGACAATAGTATAATTTACTCAAAATTTTAAACAACAGAAGGGAATTCCTAAAACCTACGTGAAGAATAACTTTCTCACATGCTTTTTTTCTCTAGTTCTAGTCCACCTTTGCCAAACTTTTTTTTTAGCAGAAGTACATGTTAAAAAGACGTAGTGCCATGATCCTACCATGGACTAAAACACAGGCTAAAAGATTTAGCCCTTGTTTGATCCTTATTATTTTCAAAATACATGTTTCTTTCTCTTTTATTTCAACAACACATTCTTCAATAAAATAATATTACACGCAAATATAAAATTTTTCCTTATTTTTTAATCGCACACTCCATTAATTTACTATTTCAAAATGCATTCTTAGCCAAAAATGGGGCTCAAATATTCCCTTCTGTGTATTAACATAATCTGATACCCGTCCACTAATCCACACCCACAGGTTAAATTTGCATATAAAGATTATAGTCATTAAATGTTATAGTGCTAAGTTTATGTTGTAACCAGATCTAATTCAAACATTAACCAGAAAGAAGCCAATCCTTAACCAAATCTTACCAATTTATTACAAGATACAGACAAGCACATCATATCATATGAGATAATGATATATCATGACACAAAGTCCCCCCCACACTATTGACCAAGTCACATCTTGATGTTCTTGCTTTACTCAATATTAATGGTGAAGTTAATAACATAAACTACTGTCCAATGAAACAAATCACAACATATCAGTATCTGGAGATCAGCAATGTTTGAAAATAAAATTGAAGCAAGGGAAACTTCAAACTATGACAGCGTAGTAACTAAAAAAAAAAAAATTATAAAAGAAAGTTCGCAATATGCATGAATTATTGATATGAGATAGAATAGTATGGTGTAATTCATTAATCTAGATCATCAAAGCAATATTGGAAATGCCAACAGAAGTAACAGTATACCCTTCATTTGTAGATATTCAAGCGAACGTGAATTAGTCGAGCTACTTGCACCACCAAGATTGCAACCCATCTCGTTTGACCTATGAAATGATAAGTACGATCCACACTGAAAGTTTAAATTAACCGATTTATTTAGACTCAACATGTAGAATTACACAATTAAAAGTAACAAATTACTTTTTAATTGTTTCTAAATGATTAGATCAACAAGTCAATTTATCATAAATTTGAATACCACGATCAATAATTAAAGCAGTAAAGAACACAAAAAATGATCACGGAGAAATCCCAACTGAGTAAAAACTCTTGACACTTTTCCGGTTAGTAATCCACTATAAATCAAAGCAAACTTATAGTACGGTCCACACCCGTCTATCCCCTAGAACTTCTGATCTCAATTCCTACGATCTCCCTTAATCCTAATGGAGGTGTACTCCTTCGAAACAAATCCCGACTCTTCTTCATTAAGCTTTCTACATAGTCCTTATAATGAGTTTTAGGTCAATGACTCCAAAGTCAAATGATTTATAGGGAATCGGGTATAAGATACCCTGCAGGCAGGCTTAATCAATCAAATCATATAGGCTACGAAGAAAAATATAAGATTGTTTCACAATATTTTATGTAATTCAAAAAATTTCTTTGAAACTCAATAATAATCTTTCTTTTAAAGGGAATATATAAAATTTTAGGTCAACTAATTTAAATGTCATTCCATATTTAAAGTCAATTCACCACACAGATGACCATCACCCCAAATCTCAAACACCTAGTTAAAATTCACTAAGAGGAGTCTAATGTGTGTAGTGCATAAAATACATGTTATAACATATATCAAGTACTTCAAACAAGTTCTAAACAAATTAATGAAAATTTAATTTACCAATTATGAACCTAACTAATAATTAATAGCAAAATAACATGTCCAAAAAAATAGAAAATCTTTTCCCCCCTTTTTTATTTTAATTTTTCAAGATAATAAATAAAATGCAAAAACAAACAAGAAAAAACTTGAGAGTGCATGCATGAATATATAGATACCATGAATAATACAGATGCATGCACCTAATTATCTACTCAATGAGACACAGAAACACTCTTACCATGAAGAGCAATGCGAACAACACCGCAATCAACAACATCACTTTGACTTACGACATCATTCTTTTGAACCAAATATTCTTAGACAAAGATGTAATCTTAGTAAACTGAGTCATCGAATCAGTCAAGTGACTCACTTGGTTAGTCAAGAAACTCACACAAGTAGTTAGATCTTGGTTGTTGTTCCTAACCAAAGATTTACGACAATTACGTCTAATATGACTTAAAACACTACAATTATGACATGTGAAATGAATTTATGAACAATCCTATATTTCAAATTTTGAACCTTAAGTGGAGAAAACTTATGTTGTACCGATAATTTCAGTTCTCGAACACCTGCATTCTTGGTCATGTTCCTATTCAAGAGCTCGGACACTTAAGTCTATGTGTCCTACCGTACTACAATGTTGACACGTGGGAATGAACCTAGGAGTAACTCTAAGTTTCAAATTTTGAACATTAGGCTTTGAGGTAGGTACAAATTTATTGTTAGAAGATGAAGCATATAAGAATTTGTTTCATTAAACCCTACACCCCTTCTATTCCAATTGTTTTATTCTGACATATTATGTTATTAATTTTCTTAGATCTTGTAGAAAAAAATAGAAGTTGGGCATTTGATTTTTCAATATCACTTATAAGAGATTTAACCTTAATTTCTAAAAACTCTTTCGCAACCCTTAATTCATTCAATCATTTGGTAGACTTTTCAAGTTTAATTATAAGGTTCTTTTCTTCTAATTCAAGGTTGTTCAGTTTCTTAAAAACTGATCTATTGACCTTATATAACTTGAGACTCTCCTTATACAGCTGGCCATAAGCCTCATGAATATGCATATCATCCTTAAATCACACATCAGAATGTGATTGACTAATCTAGACAATTTTTGGGTTAAGGATCGCGATTAACCTCTGATACCACTTGAAAGTTTTAAATTAGCTAATTTATTTAGACCCAACAATGGAAATTATACAAGTAAAAGCAGCAAATCACTTTTAAATTATTTGTACATGATTAGATCAAACAAGTCAATTTATCCTAAATTTGAATACCACAATCAATAATTAAAGTAGTAAAGAACACCAAAAATGATTACAAAGAAATCCAAACTGGGTAAAATTCTGGACACTTTGCCAGACAGTAATCCACAATAAATCGAAGTAAATTTACAGTACGACCCATACCTATTTACCCCGTAGAACTCCTAACCTCAATTTCTACAGTAGCCCTTGATCCTACTGAAGGTGTGTTCATTCAAAACAAATCCCAACTCCTGATGTATACATTAGCCCTCCTGGACTACATGTTTTTTATGTCAGATCCTGACTCCTGGTACCTTACCTTAGTCCTCCTGAATTTATGCATCTGCTACAGCTCTCAATCCCCAATATCAATTTATCTATGGTAGATTAAGTGGTTTGGTGTTTAATCAAAATATTTTATATGTTTTGATATGTGGTTTAATATGAAATAATATGGCTTGATCAACAAAATATGTTGTCGAAGAATTTATGGATCAAGTAATACATGGTGATTGGATTATAGAATCAATAAATGTTTTGGATCATCAAAGAATTATCTTTATGAAATAAATCTAATTCAACACACTTTTGAACGTCTCAAAAGGTGTATATTTATAATGTGTAGTGTTTAGGATGAAAACGAACTCAAAATCAGCTTGAAAATTAGATATTATTGTTCCCCGGATAACCATGTTGCTCGAGCTCAAGGATAGTGACGGACTAGGGCAGTTGAGCAGTTAACAATATTTTCATCATAACTTTCTCTCCTAATATCTAATTGTGGTAATTCAAAATGCGTTGAAAATTTAACTCAATGGGCTACAATTCTTTTAGAAATGATCATGTTCTAATTCCAATGTTTTCTATGTGGAAAATGTGTTGCAAATTGCGACTGAGAATTTGGAGCATAATTTTGTACGATTTTTTGACACTCTTTAGACTTCTAATTGCATTCAAATGATCATATGTGATCTTCTTCGATATTTTAGACTTCTTCAAGATTTATACTACGAATTACAACTATTTTGCTATAATTAGGAACAAATAACTCATATTTTGACTTTAATTACAACTTGATAAACTCCATATACAATTAAATCAAGACATGATTTTGATTAAAGAAATTCACTACACCAAAAAATAGCTTTTGCAACACATAAAAGCAACATTCGGTAGTTAAGTATTGTTAAAGGGGTCTATCGTAATATTTCAATACGTGAATGTTGTCATTGCTTAACAAAATTGAGCTTTGACAATATTTTTTAAGTGAATATTGTTAATGTTACTCTTTTACAACTTTTTTTAGTGTTGCGAAAAGAGTCTTTTGCAATTTTTTTTTCCTCGTAGTTTCGCAACTTTAAAAAAACGTTACAAAAACTCTCGAGGAAATAGGAGGAAATGACCTTCTTATTCACGTGTAATTCCAAAATGACCTTTGACCGGTAAATATGTTAAAAAAAAAAGAAAAATTTAAAAGTAGAACTTTAGAGAAGTAAAAAATCAAAAATACCCCCACTTTATCTTCACAAGAAAATTGACGATTTTTTTTTTTTTATTAATCAAGTCATTCTATTAACAGACCATTTTTGGTCCGTTAAGGTCTGTTAACAGACCATTTGCACCAAATGGTCTGTTAATAGACCATTTAATATGGTCTGTTAACAGGCCATATTAAATGGCCTGTTAACAGACCAAATATGGCCTGTTAACAAGCCATATTAAATATGGCCTGTTAACAGACCATATTAAATGGTCTGTTAAGGCCTGTTAACAGGCCACGTTAAATAGGCTTATTTAATATGGTCTGTTAACAGGCCTTAACAGTCTATTTAATATGGTCTGTTAACAAACCATTTGCATTTGGTCTGTTAATAGCTATTGGTCTGTTAACATATCAAAATATTATTTTTTAACGTGTTAAAAAATTCTTATTGTTTTTCCTTTTAATACATTAATTAGTTTAAAATTTTTTAATTAAATATAATTTGTAAATTAATCTTTCATTTTTCAAATGTAATTAAATAAATATATATTGTTTGTTAAACTTAAAAAAAAAATCATTTTGTTTTAATTTTTAAATATAAAATGAAATAAATAATTTTAAATTGATAATTACGAAAATTAAATATTGTTTTTTTAACAAATTAGCAAATTCTAATTTTTTCCTTTTAATATTTTAATTAATTTAAAATTCTTTAATTAAATATTATTTGTAAACTAATCTTTAATTTTTCAGGTGTAATTAAATAATATTTTATTCTTTTTTATTTTAATTTTTAAATATCAAATGAAATAAACAATTTTAAATTGATAATTATGAAAATGAAATGTTATTTTTTAACAAATTAGCAAAATTCTTATTTTTCTCCTTTTAATATTTTAATTAATTTAAAATTCTTTAATTAAATATTATTAATAAATTAATCTTATATTTTTTCAAATGTAATTAAATAATATTTGTATTCTTTTTTATTTTAATATTTTCTTTTGTTTTATTTTTTAAAAATAAAATGAAATAAAATATTTAAATTGATAATTATGAAAATGAAATATTATTTTTTAACAAATTAGCAAATTCTTATTTTTTTTCCTATTTTTTAATTAATTTAAAAAAATTAATTAAATATTCTTTGTAAATTAATTTTTAATTTTTTTATATCGTTTATTTAACTTTCATATTTTCCTGTTGTTTTAATTTTTAATATGTATAATTAAATAATTAATTTCAATTTATAATTACGAAAATTAAATATTTATTTCTTTTAATTTTAAATTCTTTAATTAAATGTTCATTGTAAACAAATATTAATTTTTCAAATTTAATTAAATAATATCTATATTCTTTATTTAACTTTAATATAATTTCAAACACGTTAAATATAATTTGTAAGCTAATCTTTAATTTTTCAAATACAATTAAATAAATATATATTGTTTACTTAATTTAAAATTTTCCTTTCGTTTTAATTTTTTTATAAAAAATGAAATAAATAATTTTAAATTGATAATTACGAAAATAAAATATTATTTTTTAACGTGTTAACAAATTCTTATTTTTTGCCTTTTAATATTTTCATTAATATAAAATTCTTTAATTAAATATAATTTGTAAACTAATCTTTCATTTCTCAAATATAATTAAATAAATATATATTGTTTACTTCATTTAAAAATTTCCTTTTGTTCTAATTTTTATATAAAAAATGAAATAAACAATTTAAAATTGATAATTTAAAATTATTTTACGTAATCGAATTTTTTTATATAATTAAATAATTAATTTCAAATATTAAATATTATCTTTTAACATATTAGCAACTTCTTATTCGTTCCTTTAAATGTTATTAATAATTAAATAAATCGAATATGAAATAAATATTTTACGTAATCGAAAAAAATTTGTATAATTAAATAATTAATTTTAATTTCATAATTAGTAAAATAATGAAATTAATAATTTTAATTATTAAATATTATGTTTTAACATATTAGCAACTTCTTATTTTTTCCTTTTAGTTTTATTAATAATTGAATAAATCGAATATGAAATACGTATTTATAGATTTAAATATTTTACGTAATCGAAAAAAATTATATAATTATCAATTAATATTATTAGATTTAAATATTTTACATTAAAAAATAATATTTCATTTTCATAATTATCATTTTAAAATGATATATTTCACTTTTTATATCAAATTAAAAGAAAAGAATTTTTTTAAATTAATTAAAAAATATATATTTATTTAATTACATTTGAAAATGAAAGATTAGTTTACAAATTATATTTAATTAAAGAATTTTATATTAATGAAAATATTAAAAGGAAAAAAATAAGAATCTACTAACCCGTTAAAAAATAATATTTCATTTTCGTAATTATCAATTTAAAATTATTTATTTCAATTTTGTAAAAAAATTAAAACAAAAGGAAAATTTTAAATTATGTAAACAATATATATTTATTTAATTACATTTGAAAAATGAAAGATTAGTTTACAAATTATATTAAAAGGAAAAAAAAAATAAAAATTTGCTAACACGTTAAAAAATAATATTTTATTTTCATAATTATCAATTTAAAATTATTTATTTCATTTTTTATACAAAAATTAAAACGAAATGAAAATTTTAAATTAAGTAAACAATATATATTATTTTTTAACGTGTTAGCAAATTCTTATTCTTATTCTTTTTAATATTTTTATTAGCAAATTTCTATCTTACGCGTTGTCCATCCTCACTAAAGTGACGCAAATCAGTGTCATTTACGTTTTGTTCAACTTAAACAAATAATTCACTTTAATATAAGACGTAACGTTCATACGTTGAATTGAAAATGGCAAATGATCTTTGAATTGAATTTTTAGTACCATATCTTATCGAGATGAATCAACGTTTAGTTTGTTCTATATATCAAGGTACTCAAAAGTTGTGTCGAAACTCACAATGAAGATTCGAGCATGTTAATGGTCAAATAGATATAACTAAAGATCAAAAGGAGTGAAAACAAATCAATTTTCCACCGTAAAAGGATGTCCTAATTTTTAGTTGGAGATTGAAATCCATTTTTGGCATAGTAAACGTTCGAATTGAAAAAGAGCTATTTCTAGCAAAGTTGTAGCCTTTTGAATTATCTTTCCAACGCCTTTTAAATCGGCTTAATTGGATATCGGAAACAAAAGTTATGATAAAAATACTCAAATCAAACTTAACAAATTTTTTTTTAGTCATTAACAGCCGAGATTTTATCGTTAACAGCCAAAATCTCGGCTGTTAACAGCTGAAAAAGTCGGCTGTTAACAGTCGAAATTTCGACTGTTAACAGCTGATTTTTTTCGGCCATTAACATCCGAATTTTCAGCTGTTTTTGCTGATTATTTTTTCGTAATAGTAGTTTTATTTGTTAACTAAAAGGGTAGTATTGTCTTTTTAACACAAACATGTTTTGTAATTGTTTTAGTCACTTAAGGGTGTTTTTGTCTTTTTATAGCAAATGGGTCATTTTGGAATTATTGTCAATTGGAAAAGTCAAAATGGAATTAGGGACCTTTGACTAGGTCATTTTGACAAGTAGTTTTCCCTAACTTTTCCTCATCACATCTCTCATCTCTGCTTTTCCTTTCTTCTTCCCCCTGCTCTCTAAATCAAATCAGTTTAACAGCAGCCTCAAGAAACACTCCACCCGTCCTCTCTCCCACGGTTGACACCTTGAAGGCAGTTACTGGCCACACCCACGGCACTGGCTCCAACTTTCAAGCTCCGCGCGACCGCACCTCCCTCCGTTCCAACTTCCAAGCTCCGTAGCTCCGGCTCCAGCCATCCTCACTCCTCTCTGAGCTCTCTCGGTCTCCCGGCACTCAGCACTCTGCCTCATGGTAAGTTTCGGCACTCAGACAGTCAGACAAAATTCCCTATTCCCGTTCTGTATATGCAGACTTTTGATTTTGTGTACAATTGAAATTTGAAATTAGGGGTTGAATTCTTGATGATAGACAATGTCAAGTGGGCTTCATCGATCTTCGAGCCTTGTACCTTTATGGAAAAATTGGTGGGAAAAGTAGTAACAATGGTGTTTTGCAGAGTACTCAGACTAATTGTAATATTTTTAAATATAAAATCGAGATCAGAAAATCTTTGCATTCTTTAACCCCTTTTGGGTTCTATTACCAGCTCTCTGGAGTGTCTCATAACCCTGTTAATACTCACAGAAAAGTTCCCAGATCCCCTTATAAGGTAGGAACTTTTTAATGTTATTTTCTGATTTATGATTTACTATTTTTGGATTTATGGAGTTCTTAAGTGGAATTTTTGTTTTGTTGAGTTAAGACATGAGTTCCTAGAAGTGTTTTGATTTTTGTCTTTCTTGTTAATGTTTGGTGTGAATGTATTCTGGGTTTTGTATGTCCCTTATTGTTCTGTCCTTGAATTTAAGTACTATGTTTGGTTTATTGTGAAGTGACAGTATTGCTGTTTTTATTTGCTGACCTAGTTATTAGGGTTTTTTGAGATCATGGTGTGTAGTTGGTTCTTGATAGATTTAACCTCCTTGAATTTAATAGTTGTTGATTGTGTTTATTGCTTTAATTTGGGAATTTGGGTTCCCAGCCATGGTGTGAAATTTCTAAGGTTCACCATGAAATTTGTGATTATGCCACTGTGGATCGTAATTTGGGCCATTTTTGTAAGTTTTTTTTGTTATTTGGACAGTTTGAACTCATGGATCTGCTGGTGTTTTTCAATAAGTTTTGGATGTACCTGCACTGCAAGATGATTTCTACTTAAATCTTGTCGAGTGGTCTTCGCATAATGTATTAGCTGTAGGGTTGAGCCATTGTGTTTATTTATGGCATGCTTCCAGTAGCAAGGTGAGACTTTGTTTTCTGAAATCCTACTATCAAATTATACAGGTTTGCTATTCTTTACATTTACTTAAATGTGTTTTGAGATTGTGAGTAAACATACTCCATACTCGACCTCATGTTTTAACGGCATGCTATATGTAGGTTGTGAAGTTGTGTGACTTGGGTACCGATGACACTGTCTGTTCAGTTGGAACTGTCCCATTTGGAGTGGTATGCAATATTCTTGGTAGAAGATTAAGTTACACGGGCTTGTTAAAATGGGCTGAGAGGTTTTAGTTCTTACTTAATGTTGTTGCTCACGTGATTCTCTACGTAGATATTATCAATTATGGCGTGTCTATATATAAACAAACTGGATCAAAAGCTATTGAAATGAAATTTTTTGGGATTTGTCATTCTATTCTCAGTATACGAACTTGTATGGGATCCAAATTAACTGCAAATTATTGTCACAAAGAATTCTTTGGGGAAAGTTCTTCTGAATTATACTTACTACATTGAAAATTGAAAATTGCAGTTACCATGACAATGCTTTTGTTTCCTCCCGTGCATTGCATGTAGTCAACAAGTTAAATTTTGGAATTTGATCTATTGTACATTAGTTTCTCATGTTGAGTTCAATTAATTTGTGATTTTAGAGTTCTATTCTATTTTCATTTTTTATGCATCAATGACTGTGTGCTTCCGTCATCAAGTGAAGAAGCTTGAGGTGTTTGTGCTAGTCCTAGGTCAGAATAAATCCTCCCCATTACTCAATTTGTGAGTTCTTATTTGGGTTTTACAATAAATCTATTTTCTAGTTCCTATTTTGTTGATTTCCATAATGATTTATTTTAGTGAGTTATGCAATTTTGGCAGCCTTTGCCTGAAGAGCAGCACGGAGGAATTTATAGAACAGTGCATAAATGTGTTGGATTGCTTGACAATTGGAGTAAGGAAGCAAAGCAAAGGAGTTTGTGGGTACCTTATCAGCACCAGATGGCATAAGAATTACTGGCTTTTGGCTTGAATTACTACTTAATTTAGAGGAGTATTATATTGGGAAATAATTACTTATTGTAGTAAATATGTGAGTTGTTCACTGGCTCTGTCTAATTCCAAAAAACATTAGTATGTAATTTTACCCTTACTCCACCACTTGTTTATGGAAATTGTTGCACATTTTAGACATTTGATGACAAAGTTATCCTATGTATATTTAGAATAGAAAGACTAAATTTTATTAGCTCAGGAAATCCAAATGTTGTATTGATTCAAAAATTTGAAATGAAATGATCAATTTTTATACAATTTCAAAATTTGTTCATAAAGTGCCATTTTCAATTTTGTCAGTCAATTACCATATATAACCTTAATAATAATAATTAAAAAAAGGTCCACTGCAACGTTCAAAAAAGCTACAAAATGGTCTATCACAACGTTTAAAAAATGCTGCAAAAGGGTCTACCGCAACGTTGAAAAAACCTTGCAAAAGAATTTTTCGCAACGGTAAATAAATATTGCAAAAAGTCTTCCCTCAACGACAACACCGACCCCCGTAACATTTACAAAAAAGCTGTAAAAAGTCTTTTGCAGCGTTTTTTGGCCTCTGCAAAGGCTCTTTTTTGATGTAGTGGTTGTCAATTATAAATTTAGAAATTACCATTATAATTTGAACTTAACACACACAAATCCCCAGTCGTTTCTTCTGCCACAGATTCAGCAGCACTAACATCACTGGAAACCCTAACTTCCCCAAAAAGATTAGACGTCCCAGGTATTTCAATTGGCTTAGGACTTGCATAACTGGATAATTCTTCAAATAACTACATTGCTGGCTTCAAAAATTTTTAACTAAGAATGGTTGCATAGCCGGTGAAAGGACCAAGTAGAGAATAAGAATGAAATTGAAGGTTGAAGAAAAGGATACTTTCCTGCTGCATTTACACTGATATATATACAAGTTAAGGGATGGATATTGTTACACAGTACAAAGGGAATATACTATCTAATCCTATAGAGTAATGCCAGCTGTCTAACAACTATATTCCATTCCATGGATTAAGGGATCTGTTCCTCTCACTGATTATGGCACAATTCCAACACCCCCTTTCAAGATGGAGTGTCTTTCCAACACTCCTAGCTTGTCTCTAAGGAACAAAAATCTGGAATGACTAAGAGGTTTTGTTAATAGGTCTGCCGTCTGATCAGAAGAGGGAACGTAATGAATTTCTAATTCTTTATTCAGCACTTTATCTCTTACGAAATAAACATCCAACTCTATGTGTTTCGTCCTTGCATGATATACCGGATTCGATGCCTATGCTCCTGCACTTAAATTGTCACACCATATTTTGGTGGACTGCCTCCTGTGATATATTTACTTCTTTCAACAAAGACAGGATCCAAGTGATCTTAGATGCACAGTGAGCTAGAGATCGGTATTCGGCTTCTGTCCTAGACCTTGCAACAACATGCTGCTTTTTTGAGCACCATGATATCAGGCAATCACCAAGGTAAACACAGTATCCAGCAGTGGAGTGTCTGTCGTCTGGGCATGAGGCCCAATCAGCATCAGCAAAGGCAGTTAAGTTTAGATCTTCACTTTTCTGAATTACTAAACCATAGTTGCAAGAACTCTGTAAGTACCGAAAGACTTTCTTAAGCGCCTTCCAGTGAGCTTCTGTGGGAGATTGAAGAAACATGCTTAACTTATTCACAGAGAAAGCAATGTCTGGTCGTGTGTGTATCAAGTACTGAAGTCCACCCAATGCACTTATAAGATGTAGGATCACTCATAAGATTTCCTTCATTCTTAGAAATCTGTTTTCCCACTACTATAGGAGTTATGCTTGATTTCAGATTTTCAAATTTGAACTTCTTGAGTAGATCGGTTAGATACCTCTTCTGAGTGAGGTATAGACCAGTTTTATCTCTGTACACTTCAATCCCCAGAAATTGGCTAAGGCTTCCCATATCTTGGAGGGAAAAACGTTCATTCAGGCTGTTAATGAACACCTGCAACTGCTGCTTGTCACTCCCTGTAACTATGATGTCGTCTACATAAACTAAGACAAACAGAATCTGCTTCCTATCAATTGAGAAATACAGAGAGTTATCTGCCCTGCATTGTTTGAACTTCCATTGCAAAAAGTATATCCCTCAATTTGTCATACCAGGCTCTTGGGGCTTGCCTCAGTCCATATAGAGCTTTTTCCAGCTTACAAACAAAGTGTGGAGTGTTTTGTTGCACAAATCCTTGAGGTTGTTCTATGTAGACTGCCTCTTCCAACTTGCCATTTAGAAAGGTATTATTAACATCAACTTGTCTAATATCCCAATCTTTAGACACGGTGATGGAAAGTATGATTTTTAGAGTTGATGACTTGACGACAGGACTAAAAGTTTCTCTGAAATCCACTCCAGGTGTTTGCAAAAATCCCTTGGCCATCGCCTCGCTTTATACCTCTGTACTTTGCCTTCTGCATCACATTTGATTTTGAAAACCCATTTGCTGCCAATTACCTTCCTTCCGGGCTCTGGAAGTACTAGCTTCCATGTTTCATTCTTTAGTAGGGCATCATATTCATCTTGCATTGCATTTTTCCAATTAGAACTCATCAGGGCATCATTGACACTTTGTGGTTCAACCAACTCTTCTGAATTCTGAGCAAAGTATAGCTTTGGTTTGAAAATTCCTGCCTTACTTCGGGTGACCATAGGATGACCAACATTGTGTAAGCAATCCTGACTACTAGAGTTCACATCACCATAGATAGCAACTGTGTTATTTCCATCTGATTCACTAGGTTCATCTGGCACTGTTTGATCAGCCAGGATCAGCCCCAGTATTGCTAGCATTGCTTTCACTTACATCAGCTTCAAGACTCAGGTCCCTGCTAAAGGAACCTGTAACAAGAGAAGACCTTGGTTGAACTATATCAGCTACAGGTGGTGAAGAAGATATGTGACTTAGCTTATTCTCAAAAGGAAGAGGACACAGGCTGATGGTGGTAGTGTCAGGTTGTGCATATTTGTTAAGAAACCCAGACTGAAAGGGAAATTCTTCTTCATTAAACATAACATGACGTGAGATATATATTCTACCTGAGGAGTATAGACATTTATATCCTTTGTGTGAGACACTATAGCCAAGGAAGACACATCGTTGGGAATGGAAATCAAACTTGTGTTCCTGATATGGTCTAAGGCAGGGATAGCAGGTGCAGCCGAAGGGTTTTAGTATGGTGTAATCAAAAGTTTTCTTGTGTTGGAGTATGGGAGTACGTAAATGGTTAATTAGGTAAGAAGTGGCTACTGTGAAGGCTTCACACCAGTAGTGAAGTGGCATATGGGCTTGAGCTAGCAGTGTTAACCCCATTTCAGACACCTGCCTATGCTTCCTTTCTGCTCTCCCATTCTGTGCAGACGTATAGGGGCAAGAGTACCTTAGTTGAATACCTGATTGTAAGGCTATTTGGTTAAAATTCCTATACTCACCACCCCAGTCCGATTGTAATGTTTTTATCTTTCTCTCAAATTTGGTTTCTACCATTTGTTTGAATTGAATGAAGGCACTTAAGGCTTCTGACTTTTGCTTCATAGGATAAATCCAGATGTGTCTACTATAGTCATCCACAAACAAGATGTAGTATCTAAACCCTGAGGTAGATTTCTTGGGTGAAGGTCCCCAGACGTCGCTATGTATTAAGTCTAGAGGATTTTGTGCATGTGAAGTAGAATTATTAATAGGTAAGGCATGGGATTTCCCTAACTGACAAGCTTCACAGAAACTTGGAATTTCATTTACTTTGACATATTTATTACACGACTTCAATACTCGACTCAACACAGAATTAGATGGATGGCCTAGTTTCCTATGCTAAGAATTTAACTGTGACAACTTGACACTTGGTGGGGACTGACTGCAACTTGAGACCACTGAGAGGGCTGCAAGATTGCACTTATTTTGGTGGCTTGACTCTTTGATTGCAGGGTTAGACTTCAAGACAGGTACCTGCAACTGATATAGTCCATCTTTAAGGTTCCCTTGTAGCAGTGTTTTCTTCGATTGCAGGTCCTTAACAGCACAATAATGAGGATAAAACTCCATCAATACATTATTGTCAAATGTTAATTGTAAAACACTAACCAAGTTCTTTTTAATGGCAGGTACATGCAGCAAATTGTTAAGTGCAAGAGTTTTATTACTTACTGTGGGAATATCAGCTGCACCAATATGAGCAATATTCAAACAATTTCCATTTCCTACAAATAATTTTTGCTTACCTCCATACTCTTGGGCAGTTACTACATTACTCTTGTCGACAGTTACGTGGTTGCTAGCTCCTGAGTCTGCAAACCAGGTAGAATCTTCAAAGGTGCTAGGTGAGGTAATATAAGGTGAAGGAGATGAGGTTCTCGTCTGAGTGTTTGGCCTGCTTCCCATGAAGCGATCATCATACCGATTATAACACCAGCTAGCTAAGTGATTGCTGAGGCCACATATTTGACATGGACCTAGATTTTCAGCTGGTCTGCCTAATCTTCCTCTTATGGCTCTGCCTCTGGTATTAGAGAACCTCTCAGTTCTGCTAAAACGACCACCTCTTAGTCCACTTCTTTGAGCTAATTGCACACTAGACTGATTGATGTTTGTTGAAGCCATTTCATTTCTTACTTGATTAAGATACTCAAGAATACTCTCAAAAGTCATAAGCACAGATGAGAGTTCATGCCAAGAAATAGCATCTCTGCTGTTGATTTGGACCACGATGGGCGTATATTCTTCATCTAGCCCAGCAAGGACTTGTGTTACCAGATCTTCATGATCAACTGTCTTCCCAGCAATTTGCAAATTCTCAGCCAGTTGCTTGACGTTTGCCAGGTACTGATCCATTGACATAGGCCCCTTTTTGGCCTTCTGTGACTCACCAGTGAGAAAAGTCACTCGTGACCTGTTCATTATCCGTAGCTTTCTTTGATGGCACTCCATAATTTGCTGGAGTTGGTGCTGCCCATGACTCTCATGGCAATTTCAGGAGTCATAAAAGAGTATAGCCACCCCATTAGCAATTGATCAGTTGAGATCCATTTGCTATACTCAAAGTTCTGGGACATCTCTACAGAACCTCCTTCACCTGTGGCGGTTTGAGTAGCAACAAATTCTGGGGGACACAGCTTTGTTCCCGTAGATATTCTTCCAGGTGATGACCTTTGATTATAGGCATTACCATATTTTGCCATAATAGAAAGTTGTTCTTATCCAGCTTCACGGAGGGAGTTTGAGTGAGGTTCATTCCAAATGGAGAAGTTTGAAGTATACTGGTTTGTGTGGTAGCTGTGGTGTTTAGCTCAGTGGAAATGGTTGGATTTGCTGAACCGGCATTGGCCATGGCTCTGATACCAAGTAGAGAATAAGAATGAAATTGAAGGTTGAAGAAAAGGATACTTTCTTGCTGCATTTACACTGATATATATACAAGTTAAGGGATGGATATTGTTACATAGTACAAAGGGAATATACTATCTAATCCTATAGAGTAATGCCAGCTGTCTAACAACTATATTCCATTCCATGGATTAAGGGATCTGTTCCTCTCACTGATTATGGCACAATTCCAACAGACCAAGATTATATTCAGAAAAACTTGATTTTCTCAATATAACATGAGAAGGAACTCCAAAACTACCATTATTGATAATTGTCAGGTTTCGATTGGAAGACAAATATTCAGAATTCAAGGTCTCAGAATCTTGGACTGCCCTGAGGTTAATATTTCCCGTGTTCAAATTGTGGGAATGATCATTCTCAAATAACTGACCTCCATCTACCTTGCCAGATGGAACTGATGAAAGTGACAGACAAAGGCCTTGGAGCGTTTGAATTGTCATTTGCAACTACCCTGGAGTAGTCTCCATCAGCATTTTTATTTACTGAATAATCCAGTACACTACTCCATTGATGACATAGAACCAGATGGACTCTCGCTAACAAGCATCAGGTTTAGATTACCACTAATGTAACTAGCCGACCAATCACTGCTCGACTGTGAAACATTGCTCATGATAATTCCCCGAATGAAGCATATCGCCAACGCGATTATCAGATTCTGCTGCACTTGGCTCTTGATGCACCATTTCACCATCCTTATAAGTCAAAGGTTGTCTAGGAAAATTAATCATTTTGAGTTAAACTCTGATGGGTTATTACATATATTTTCATCTCTACAACTTTGAAACTGAACTAGACCTGAGGTTAGATCATGGTGAACAGATGATTGTCCGATATTGTTGGCATAGACTCCCAAATGATGGGGCTGGTAGGAATCATGCTGAACTCTTTTAACTTATCGCGCCGGCTCTTTTGAGCAACATGCAATTCAGGTCTAAAATTGACAAATAGTTAGTCTAGTTACTCGGCGATCAATTGATTAGCTTTTTCGTAGAAGAAAACCTCACACTAGCGATTCAATCCTTCAAGAGAAGATACATCAAACAACGAAACATTCCCCTGCTTGAAATCACATGCCATTAAAAGGTTTGTCTTGAACTATATGGATAGAAGATAATGGGAAGAATAAAGTTCATCAAAAATAACTACAGAAGAAAACCTCATGGAATAATTCACACACCACAAAGAGAGAGAGTAATACATGGAAATTAATTAGAATTCATGTGATGATACACATATTAAGATTCAGTTCCATCTTAAGACTTTAGTTCCATCTTAAAATGTCTTATAGTACACTAACGATCTGTAAGTTGGTTTATAGTTTCGGTAATTATTCATTGGGTTATGCTACATGTACATTATGGTACACATAATGGTGTCCATAATGTACATGTGATGCCCCCTATTGGGAGGAGCACCTGGCCCACATGCACTGTTGATAATTTGTTGTTCAAAATCAAAAGGAACGAGTGTGGAATGAAATAGAGGAACAACCGGAGAAGGCCAAGTTTGGCCCATGCGATCGCATGGCCATGATCAGGGACCAAAAATCCCTGGTCTCGGTAACTCCATGCGACCGCATGGAGTTGTTCCTTGCGGTCGCATGGGGATAAAAACTATCCGTTGGGCAGTTTTTCGGTTTGATTTTTGGCGGCTTTTCACTTCCTTTTTGGCATCACTTCGTAGTGCAATGTTTGATGGCTATAAATAAGTGATTATTGATCATTGGAAATGGTTGGAAAACATATAGAATCACTAAGCCAATTGAGATCAAATATTCATTCCATAAAGAAAGAAATCTATTCTTTCTTCATCCATATTCAAATCTCCATTTGTGTTCTTGAAGTTTTGGAGAATCACACAAGTGCTTAAGTGTTGAATTCTTTACAAGGCTTGATCAATCCTACAAACCATTTGCTGAAAAACCCTTTAAGCACCAATTTATATAGGAGAGGGGGCAAATATCGTTTGAGGACAGCGATTCATTATTCGTGTTTGAGCCTTTCATTTCACTTCATTGGAGTTCCTGATTTCGGTTCGTGGTATGTTGCTACAATCTTGTTGTGGAAGATCTATGTTCGCAATGATAGAGACTTCGATATGAGGAAACAAAAAAATAATTTTATCTTCTTCGTTTGTTTGTTTTTCGTTGTTGAATTGACATTTGGACTTAGTTTTGTTCATCATGTTGCTAATCATAATCTTGGTTTCTTCTCCATTCCCCTCTTAGGGAAAATATTCCCAACATGCACTCTCCCCAATAGGGGCGCCACATGTACATTATGGACACCATTATGTGTACCATAATGTACATGTAGCATTATTCTTATTCCTCAAGAAACAGTGTTGAAAACTAGAGAGTGATAGATTTTTGGATTATGTTATGGGTACGTAACCCATAACATTATGGTGTCCATAATGCAGGCACAATAGAGAGCCCCTATGTGTTCATTATGGAAAATGATTTCCTTAGACTTTTTGCAGTCATGGACCCAGACCGCCATACCCACCTCAAAAAAGTTCCATGAAACTACAGTGTGTTAAACATACCGTCAATCACTGTTCAACACATGTATCCTACAAAGAAATTAAGGGGGTGTTTGTTTTTTATTTGAGAAAATCAATTCTCATTTTCAACCACACATCTTTCAATAAAATAATATTTTCCATTAAATCAATAATTTTTTCTTCTTTTTCAACCACACATTTCCCATCATATCACTATTCAAAAATCAATTCTTTCCCAAAAAATCCCTACCAAACAAGCTCTAAACATAGCTTTTCACTGAAGGGGAAAAAATTTGTCCAAAACTGGAAAACTTACCAAAGAACGCGAAATTGCTATAGTAAATAGCAACACTGTAGCTAGCAGTATGCAGATTTTACAAGTAAAAAACAAACGGACCATGCTACAAGTACATAATATATTACATAATTGACATGTGACACGTATCCATCGTTAGTCTACAATTTTTGACTTTTCCACACTTCACATCCACAGCCGGATTTCTCTACATGGGCCTATGTAATCCATTATATACAATAATCAGGGACGAACCCAAACCATTTATCTTGTGGGGTCAAAAATGAGAATTCAAAAATATTTAAAACTACATGTTATGTACACGAAATGCAAGCCCTTGTTGTAGAAGCAATCGAACGCAATCAATTGACACGTTCAGACGAATTCGATATTCATCTTTCGCTCTTTTCGACTTCTTAAAGAGAACACAATCAATATTTTGTTTCTGATTCAAGTACCTCAAAATATATTAGTGATCACACATTGAGCAAAATATATAACACGGTTTAATATTGTTCTAGAATCTAGATCCTTTCAATGTGCATTTCAAAAGCTGAAGCCTGAAGGTGATAAAGGCCAAAGGTGAAAGGCAGAAAGGGCAAAAAGTTTGACATGCAAATCGCTACTAGCCTACTACCATAAATTTAGACGCTGCCCAATAAATTGTTGGAGCTCAACAATTAACTAAACCATGGAATAAAGCAACAGACACAGGCCACAGCTGACTCAAGCAAGTGGAAATGTGGAATTAAATTGCAGTCATAAATGGCGGAATTAAATTGCAGTCATAACTCATAAGGGGAAACTGTGGAATTAAATTGGCTACATAATAACATAAATGAAGCAGAGTAACTTCAAACAAGTTGTTATCAAAACAATTTGATGAAATTGACATAGAGAATTGATAACACACCTATAAGGGTAAATGTCGGACTTCGGCTGATGGCGCTGGATGGTGAATTGCTTGAAGAAGAACAGGGCAGGCGGGCTTCGATCCTTCGAAGGATGGCAGACGCTGTCGACAGTAAATGGTTTCGGCAGGGACTCACTCAGGGGCAGGGGCGAATTCAAATGGGAATAAATTCAGAAATTTAGAAACTGTGCAGGTATAGGGTTGTGTGAATTGGGTTTAATTTTATTAAATTGGGTTTGGGCCTCAGCAAATGAGCTACTGGGTATTTTCAAATGGGCTACTTGGTATTTTTCAAATATTGCCTAAGTGTTAGGTTAAAAAAAAAACTCAAAATTTTTTTTTGTGGGGTCATTTGACCCCACGTGGGTCTGCCCCTGACAATAATTATGTACATATAGATTTATCTAAAACAAAAAGGCTTTACTTTTCAATTTTCACAGTGCACACAGAAACCCAAAATTTTAGGCCAATAGTTTTACTATTACAGTGACCGAAAGATCTAAACGACTTTGAAACGCACAAGCGGATCCACTTCATGGACTTCAAGAAACATCATAAACAAACATATAAGCTAGTGTCATATATATATATTGAGCTGATTGAACTTAGTAAAAAGACTTATTGTTTTGATGTTGTGAACTTCGAAAGTAAAGGAAATCTTAGAATTTGCAGGACAGCAAATTTGAAGTCAGTTCTTCAGATCAAAACCAAGAAAGAAAATCCAAAACATCGAGAAAAATAACAGGAAAATAGTAGTACAGAATTTACAATGTTTGATTATCAATTACCTTCCCATCAAGAGATCTTGATACTCAACAAAAAGAAAAACCCTTTTGATCCTCCGAGTTTTCGATGAGCTTTCAGGTAAAGATTCAACCGTTTAGCTTAAACATGTATACAAGAATTTGAAGTTTTTTTCTGAAGAACAATTGGAAATGTCATTTCACCGTTTAAACGACGCAAATATAATCACCATTGATTAACCTTTCATTTCTCATGAATCTTCAAGAAGATGAATGACATTCTGTT
Source organism: Fraxinus americana (assembly GCA_035079005.1). Classification (NCBI taxonomy): domain Eukaryota; kingdom Viridiplantae; phylum Streptophyta; class Magnoliopsida; order Lamiales; family Oleaceae; genus Fraxinus; species Fraxinus americana. The sequence continues at coordinate 16,704,818 of CM068708.1, read as the reverse complement.
CCCCATTTTGATTGTTAAAGGTCGAAACACATTCGCTCTCCTCTTTATCTCTCTATAAATATTATGCTTTTTCAATGTGTCGAACATAAAGGCGGACCATTGTTAGCTGTCTGCTAATAGCAAGTTATCAACCCATGAACTGGAATATCGTACGAGTTTAAAATTTTACTTATGAGCATGATAATTAGGAGTAAATAAATAGTTTTGATTCAGTAAAAAAATTTAATTAAAATTTAAGGTAAAATTAATAATTAATTTTAATTATATATTTAGTCGATCCACAATTTTTTAAACACACGTTCCATCAATTATTATTAAAATTTATTAAAAATATATATATATTTTTTTTAATCTTGAAAGAGTGGATAAAATAAATAAAATTATGAAATTCATTTGTTATAGGCATTTTTAATTTATTTTTATTTAACGATTGTTCAATTCGAAACATTGTTGTAAAAAAACAAAGTTAGGTCCCGTTTGTTTGTGATTAAAATCATATTTTAATTGAAGTCAAAGTCAAACAATCAATATTAATGACATTTTTCATGGGTCCCACAACTTTTCAACCACACATTTCAAAAATTTCAATCACAATCTATTAAAAATCTAATTTAATCCACGTCAAACACCCCCTTAATATGTACCCCCACTGTAAAAAAAGCTTCTTTTTTTATTCGTTTTACTGTATTATGTTTTAATCTTTTTATTATTAATATTTTGTAAGATGATAATAAGGGTGTGTTTGAACCATATTATTTTAAAATAATGTATTTTGGAATAGTAGATTGATAAAAAATGTGTGGTTGAAAAAGAAAGAAAATTTATTGATGTGATGTAAAATATTATTTTATTGAAGAATGTGTGGTTGAAAATGAGTAGAAGAATGAGAATGAAATAAGATAGGGTACAATTGCATATAATTTTGTCACCTGAGGTTCGAAGCGCAGCGCCAGATCTTTTGCTACGTTACCGATAAATATCCGGCCACTGAGACTGTACGATAAAGCCTGTTTTTATTCCCATCCCGAGCTCTAGATATCCTACTTTTAGCACTCAGAGAAATGTCATTCGTTGGATCGAAACAAATATTTGGGCCAAGATTTGCTATACATGTCATACTTGTGTTTGAATCTAATTTTGAGAAGAATAGAAATTTTGAAATAGTAATTGATGTGAGAATGTGTGGTGAAAAAGTGATGAAATTTTTTTGCTTTGTGTGTAATATTATTTTATTTGGAGAATGTGTAGTTGAAATGAAGAATGAGAAATTAACGTGTGTCAAACGGGGGCTAAATTGCACTAATGGTTAACTTTAGATAAATTTCAAAGGGCAATGCTACATTACATAATTTTTTTTACCTAATTTTTTACATATACTCACAATAAGGTGTGGGGATCACATTTTTTAGACTTTTTATTCGCGCGGCCTCGTGCACATGTGAGATGGCGTAACATTTTCGGTGAGGAGAATTCAGTAAAAATAGTTTTATTCAATTTCAAATAGGTCATTATAATAGTATATGGTGCCGGTGCTGTACTCTCACTTTTATTGACATTTTTGTTTAACCGTGATAAACAATCTAACCATTGATTTTAATAACAATTATTCAAATGAATTGACAGTTTTTTACATATCACACAACGTCAACAACAATGTACAACTGAAATTTATAAATAACATTACCCTTGTGACATTCACTCATTGAAGTTAATTTGCCATTGTACAGCGTAGTAGCTATTCAACTTTCACGTGTACTAATGACCGTTAGAGAGATCGACTCATACAAACTGACATCATTTTTTATCTTTGCCGTCACCTTTTTAATGTTTATTAAAAATGAAAAATAAAGTTATCATTATAGGGAGGAATCTGAGAAATTTATGCATGAGCATTAGGCTCCTTCTATAAGAAATTGCATTTTATTTTGGAAATCTATAATTTCGCGACATGGTCATTAGGATCGCTAGTTGATGTCAAGATTTAACATATCGATGATGGAATTTTGAGAAACGGGATCACAACCACCTGGACGAGATTGGTGATGATCCTCCAAGTTTGATTGGTTAGAGGTACGATTTGATTAGATGTTTTCGACAATTTGACCATTTGTAGACGAATATACGTATCTTAGACTTAGTCAAGTCTAGTGTGGTATGATCATTTAAATGGAGTTTTGGTGGTACTAGATAGACTCGTCAGACCAAAATTGGTGTCTCACCAAATGGCCCAATTTGTGGCCTTATCGATTATAAATGTTTAAAAATCAAGTGGTCACGTTTGTGGCCTCTAATACATGTGACCTATAATGAAAACTTGACAAGTCACTGTCACATACCACATAATTTATTGGTCACTGTTATATATTAAGTCATAATTCACAAAAGGTCACATTCACATATCATACAATTTATGAATCTCAATCACATTAAGTTGTAAATCACACAATTAATTAAATCATAAATCATTTCTTAATCACGAATCATATAATGAATTGATTACAATCATTCTTGTTACGTGTTTTATGTAATGTAAATATACAGCAAATGTACAATGTCAAGTTTTGTAATCTAATAATGGAGTCAGGACGTCGAACCCACAAATATTGATATTTAATTTTTACCAAGTACTATAATTATTTTAACCTCTATTTTATTTAGACAAATGAATGTTTTATAATCAATGGTTTTAACTAATCTAATAAGATGAATGTGAGGACAATTCAACAATATTATGCAAATTTGAAGGAATAAATCAATATGGAAAACCCTATGGCATTATCTCACGTCACTATCAATAATGTTGATCAAATATATAGTTACTTCTAATCAATCTATCCAAGTTTATAAGCAAGAAACACATTTTAATTCTACTCCCTATCTCGAGTTTCGAGTAAAAAATATTCTTATATTTCAACTCCAATATCTATATTTCGAATTAAAATCTATAAATTATTGAGTACGTGGTTTCTTTAGAGGAGCAAGCTTCAAAGATTTAATACTTATAAATTGACTATAAATAAAATCTAGATTGTGTTATTTTTAGATAGCCCCTAGCTATCCCTCTCTTGATTGTCAAAATTGACTAGAATCGAATCATTTAATTATTGATCAGTTAATCGAAAGCATTGAACCAATAACAAAAATAAACTTTAATGGAAAAACAAAAAAGAAATAACTACTATAAAATCAGAATATGATCTCAAGTTTGGCTATATCAAACCCTAGATTAGAAGTTTAGAACATAATTAATGTAGTAAACATAATCAAATTCAATATCCAAAGCATGGAGAAGAAAATAAATAAAAACTGGTTTGATGCTTGAGTTGTTCTTCTCATTGTTGCCTCCCTTTCTCTTATTGATCTCTTGCCTCTTGTTTTTGGAGTTGTTGAATTCTCTTCTAAAAGTCGTCTCTAGAGATATATTTTGAAGTCTTGAAAGAGTTAGGGTCGGATGGGGCCAAGAAAAGAATTTTAAAAAAAAACTAAAATTCCTATTCTCGTCGGTGGTGCTTTGCCACTGGCTTGGCAGCGTCGCGATGTTGCTTCTCCTAGTGCTGCGGTGCCAGATTCCTATTTCATTTGCTTCCATGGGTGTGCGCCGCAACTCCCAATTGCTATTTTCTTTTCCTCCTTTTTTTTATTGTCTTATTCCACACATTCTTTTTAACTCACTCTACACCTCTTTTTACTATTTTGCTACACCTACGAAAAACATCAAAACATACATTAATATGTTCTAAAACACTCTCAATAACAACTAAATAACAAGCTAAAATGGTATTAAAAACAATGAATGAAATACACTCATCAACTCTTGGACAAAATCTTCTCACCCGCCTCATACAAACCTACCACCTCACCTCTGCCATCACAGCAAAACTCCATATATGTAGTGCAATACAACAACGGCCAACTCCGTCAACCAATTCAACCTTCCACCAACTCCTTTGTCTTGCCCTAAATCCCTTCCATCTAGGGTTGTCCGTGGTTCGGTTCGGTTCGATTCTAAAGAGACCCGAACCGACCCAAAACTTTCGTATATTTAATAAATGGAACCATCGGGTCCAAATATAATTAGGGTACCGTTCGAGTTCGATTCCGTTCGGTTCGTTTCGGTTCTGTTCGGTTCCGTACCATAATTAAATTTTTTAATATTTACAGCAACACTACATAAATACAACTAATGACATTTCATTCGTAACTTTTACAAATTAACGTAACCCGATTCAAAAACATATAAGGGGGTGTTTGGGAGAGATTCTCAAATTGTACAGTAAATCAATTCTCATTTTCAACTACGCATTTTTCAATAAAATAATATTTTTCATCACATCAATAATTTTTTCTTCTTTTTCAACCACACATTTCTCATCATATCACTATTCAAAAATCAATTATTCTCCCAAAAATTCCTCCCAAACAAGCTATAAATAAATAACCGTCCAATAAGATTAATTCAATGCATAAAAATACCAAAAAGTAAATATTAATATTACAATAATACTACACAAAGTATATTCATTTGTTTCAAATTAAAATGGGCTAATGAGCTTTAAAAATGATTTGGGCTTTAAAATTAAAATTATGAAATAATTTGATTTGTTTAATTAATTTGCTAATTTGTTTCGAAAAAAATAAAATAATTTAATTAATTCAATATAAAAAATAAAAAAATTATTTAGTTTCGGTTCTTATTCGATTTTTCGGTTCTTGGTCTAGACTCGAGACCCTACCCAAACCCAAACCCATCGGTTCTCGATTTGGGTACCCGTTCGTATTTAATTTATGAAGAACCGCTCGATTCGGTTCGGTCCGAGAATTTTGGACACCCCTACTTCCACCATTGCCTCCTCGTCGTTGTTCATCACCATCTACATTCAATTTGTTCTTTTTCTTCCCTTCCATTCTCATCATTTTGCACCTTTTTGCACCAAAAAATGTGCGCACTCTCTCCAACTTAGCACCATACTCTACACTATTTTGAACCAAAATGGTACAAAATAGTTTTTTACCATTTTGCCCTTCTTTTTGGTATTGAACAAATTTTCTTTCCTTTATGTTCCTTTTTAGTTTTTAGCTTCACAACAAATTATTATTATTATTATTATTATTATTATTATTATTATTATTAAATTTTAGTCATGCAATCAATAATAAGTGAGGAATGAATTAAAATAAGCACCTGTTTGATATATATTAAAATCAGATTTTAGTGGATTTTTATAAAAGTTAATGAAATGTCTGGTTGAATAGTTGTGGGTCCTTATCAACTTTTTAATGTACCAAACATGGCTAAAAGTACTCAATAAATTGAAAAATGTAACAAATACGATTATATAAAATTAAAACGAATTATTTTCGTTAACTAAACGTAATGTAATCAATAATAATTAAGGAATTAATTAAAATAAAGTATTTAATAAATTTAAAAATTTAATAAGCACGATTATTTAATATTAAGACGAATTTTTCGATAATTAAATTTAATTATTTATTTTAATAAATTATGTAATAATAAAATTAATAAATAAATAATTTTCAAGATAAATAAGTTGTGAAGAATTAAATAAATGAAAAATATGATGAAATATTGTTTATTTCACGTAATTTTGATGTTTTGGGTTGGAAATGATTTTCATTTTAATACAAAACTTACCTCAAATTTCCACGCATGCATTGGAGTTGATCTAACAAATCATTTCTAGACTCAATTTCTTTTTCCACATTTTCAAAGTGATAGTTCTCTCTTCTTTCTCCACCACCACACCCCACCCTTCTATCACAGCAAAGCTTTAGATCTACGTCTGTCAGACGACCCTCGCCACTCCAATGACTCATTTCACCCTTCCACTACCGCTCCTCACCATCGTTCATCGCCTTTCCACTCCATCCTCCAGTGCCCTTGCCACCTCCCCCTTATCACCTTCAATTGACCATATGTATACATATCTAAATTTGGGGAGAAATAGAAAAGCAGGTAGGTGGGGATGGTGTGTAGTGTAAAGTCCTTTATTGGAGTGCATTGATTGCGACGATGTCGTGGATGGATACTGGCGGGTGGTCGAAATTGGTATCGTCTATAAACAAATGGACCACATGTCTATAGATATGATTTTGGGGGAGAAATGGAGAATGAGACATGTGAGGGTGGTAAGGGGGTGGGAAGAGTATGGTGGATGTTGACCTTAAAAAAATGCGTCAACGGAATCCCTTTCACCTTCCATTCACGTAGACATCACATGTACACTGGAACACCTCGTTAGGAGGCAAAAGCCACCGGTCAAGAAAAAAGTCCGATGACTGTTTGCACTCCGAAACTCAAGTCAATTGCCGAACGAGAGAAAAAGAAAGTGCAAGAAAGGGAGAGGGAATTTGAATAGGGTTAGAAATTATTCTTTATTGTGAATGAAACTCACATATATAAATAAAAAATCTTTATAGTGATTGAAAATCATTTTTAAATAAAAATGCCTAATTTGTGTGCGTATATATATCCTACTACATTAAAAGAGCCAATCCGTCAAGTACTATTCATTTTGAAGCATTTCCCTTTTCCCATTTTACCCTTAACTCTTTGGCAATTAATTCGTACATTAAGGATGTAATGGTCTTGTCCTACGTATATACAAAATATATCTTATCCTTTTACCAATAAAAAATATCTCTGGCAAATGCAGTGCCACAATTGTTGACTATCCTACTATTTTACTGTTTATTTGCGCAGTATTTTATCGTCCCATTTCATCCCAACTAATTAATGTTTTTTTCCATTCTATCCCCATTTTTTAACTTTATTAAACACACAACCATTAAAATTCTTAAACTATAAAAAAATAGTTTCTAAAGAATTCACTCTCCATCTATCCAATTTCACGTTGCCAAAATATAATATTTTTACTTCAAATGCTTGATAAAAGAATATGTTAAAGTTCATTTAAAAAGTTTTTTTCAGAGGCAATTGATAAAAATATGTATTTGTAAATTTATTTCATATTGATTCTAAATATGGTGTACACTTTTAAAATATACAACATATAAATAATTTTATTTTATTATATATTATTCTTAGTACCCAAAAAAAAAAAATTCACGTATCCACACTCTATGGAGCAAGTTGCTCTGTAGAGTGCGGAGCTTTCAACTGATTTTATTTCTTCTTTTTTTTCCCGCCAAGTACTGTACATTTTGTGACTTTCTCTTTCATTTCTTCTTCATTTCTTACTCGTGAAAGATTTCCCACTGATGCGCCCTCCAAAAGCCCCCTTCATTTCCCACTCCTTCATTTCCGAGACATTTCCCACTGCTTCGCCTGAGAAGCCCTGTGTTTCACTCTCAGCAAAAGCAAAAATTCTTGCTGGGCTTGTGTTTTACTGTCTGCAAAAGCAAGACTACCAAACCAAATTTGAAGGTTCGTTTATTTTCTTTCAGTTTGGGTGTAAGATGTTTTCAATGTTATTGTGTTTTTCGTGAATTGAGTGGGTAATTTCCGGTTAGGGTTGTGGGAAATTTGAATTGTTGATGAAGGGGTTTGAATTTTTATGAGATTGAGAATTTTAGGGCAAAGTATTCCTTTTCATACATTACTTTCTTTTGTAGCTTATGTGGAAGGTCGTGAAGATGGTGAAAGAGGAGGCCCTCATCAGCCTAAAACACAGGTGATTATTATTTATGGTACAGGTTGACATTTATTCCTATTCACTACAAGGAGAACTTTAGTGCTTGTACGTTGTTAGGATTTATTAGGGCTTCCCGTGTTCACAAAGCATTATTGTTTTGAAAGTTATGTGATGAGTCAGTACATTTCTATTTCGTTGCCTTTTTCTTCTAATAAAATTTTAGAAAATTAGATGTATCAAACATGTATAAAGATTAATGGAGAAAGGACATAGAAAATAGGAATAAATTTGCAAAGATGATTAAGATAAATGATGTTTGATCTCCTAACTTCAACACTACCTTATTTTCTGTATTAACTAATTGTAAACTCTGCAATCACTCCCAGTTAGAGAAGTGAAAAACAAAACATCCAAATGCAAATTTTCATTATTTTCAGAAGGAAAAAGTGAATTTTTTTCTTAAAATTAATGTGGTGAGACCCAAATTGCAGAAGGAACTGATGCTATTCAATGCCATATCCTGTAGTCAAGCAAAATTTGAATGCTGAACGCACTTTTTATGGTAAATATGTCCAAAGTTATTTAAATTCAAGCAAAATTGTAAAGATAAAAAATTCCTTGGGAGTTTTGTTGGGAAATTATTTAATTTGCCATGTGGGCCGACATATATAATTAATTGTGTATAAATGTTATCTTAAAGTTAAACCCAAAATTAAAGTGATCTAATAAGGAATTACGTAATTGGGCTTTAAACATCTAAATAAAGTGTGGGCCGGACTATATGTGTTGAGACCGGATCTATTAGGGTTTGTATTTGATGATGGGTCGAATACATATGGAACTATATAAAGAGTTATGATCCTCAATTCATATGTGATTTTCTCATTCTATATGTCATCCCATCAACACTAGAATATAAGAGAAAGCATATGAAGAGGAAGATTCATAATCCCATGATCAGGAATTAAGAAGGATGTTTGAAGCAACCAAATTGAAGATTTACAGATCAAGATTCATTATTCATTATTCAAGTCAGAAATCAATGGATTAAGGTATGTTCCGCGTTAATTCAGTTTATTAATGATTTGACATAAAGATCTTGGCAAGTTTATAAAGTTTAAGTTTCAATAAAGTTCTAACAAGTGGTATCAGAGCCTAATCAAAAATTTTAATTTGGTTCTTGTATAATTTCATGGTTTTCAAATTTAATTACTTCGGATTTAGTTTTGTTAAATTTGAAAATAATTCAATTAGTTTTCAAGATTTTCAGAAGTTCAGTTTTAAAAAAAAATATATATATATATATATATATATATATATGCGACGGCGCTGCATGGCGGATGCGCGTGATGCTTCCCGAGGAACGGGCACCACACGGTGATGCGTGCGAGTCTTTGTCTTTGCGAAGTAGCACGGCCATCGCACGGCGAACGCTGCTTATTTTTGGGGGTAGCGCCGATGAGCGCACCCCCGGCTTCTTACACCTGTAAAAAAAATTAGGGTTTACAGGTTTTGGGGGCGGGGGTATGGACTGTAAATTTGAAGATTTCAGGCCCTAGTTTGCAATTTCAGATTAGGGTTAAGTATTTGAAGTTTCAGCCCATTAAGTTTAAAGTTTTGGTGTTTCAGCCCTCTAAGGTTAAAAATTCATTCAATTGGGCTTTTAAAGTTTCGGGATTAATAATTCAGTTCCTCAAGTTTCAAAATTAATTAATTTTGGGCCCTTAAATTTTTAATATTAATGTTTGCCCCTACAGTTTACAACTCTGGTTATTTAGCTCCTAAAGTTTAAAGTTCATTCAAGTTGGGCCTTACGGTTATGAGTTTTTAACAATTTAGCTCCTGGAGTTTTAAAATTAATTATTTTTGGGCCATTTATAGTTCCGATTCTGTAATTGAAGTCTCAAAGTTTCTGATTTGTTCTAATTGGCCCCAAAGGTTTTAAATTTTTAAATTTTGGACCCTAAAGTTTTGAATAATTAATTTTTGACTCCTAAAGTTTTTCAATAATTAATTTTTGGATTTTGAAGCCTCAAAGTTTCTGATTTGTTCTAATTGGCCACAAAGTTTTTCAATAATTAATTTTTGGATTCTTAAAGTTTTAAATAATTAATTTTTGACTCCTAAAGTTTTTCAATAATTAATTTTTGGATTCTTAAAGTTTTAAATAATTAATTTTTGACTCCTCAAGTTTTTCAATAATTAATTTTTGGATCCTTAAAGTTTTGAATAATTAATTTTTGACTCATAAAGTTCAGGTTAATTATTTTGGGTCCCTAAAGTTCTGAATTATTAACCCTAGGCCCCTAAAGTTTCAAAATAAAATAAAAGAATTAACAATTAACAATTAGAATTCAAATTTTGGTATTTCTTTTGGATTACTAATTTTTCTAAATGAATTGATCGAAACAACATGTCACCAAAGTGACCTCTCTTTCTTAGATTAATTTATTTGGAATATTAGAAAGGTTGTGTGTAAGTAATTCATGCGGGTATTGACCGGCCCAAATGAATGTTAATATTTGGTTGAATTATTTACATACCTGTGGTAATAAATATGTGACAATTATAAGGTTTTATTTTATGTGAAAAATAAATCAGTCCAAAGATAGATTTATTGTTTGACATGGTTTATTGTCAATATTTGATTAATACACCAAGAGTACCACTTACAAGTTAGTATTTCTGTCCAAAAACTAAATATCAATGTTGTACCGGTCTCTTGTGATGGGATTTATCATTATTTGAATTAATTAATTTTTTAATATGGAATCCTATATGAACATGTAGATTAAGTATTAGTTTTTTATTCAGTTAATCCATCAACTTCCACAATATCTGCCAACATCAAACTCCATTCCTGCACTAAATGGAACCAACTTTAAGGACTGGAAAGAGAACGTTTTGATCGTTATTGGCTACATGGACTTAGACCTTACGTTAAGAACTGAACAACCCATTGCACTTAAGGATAAAAGTTCTGTTGATGAAAACATGAACTTTGATAAGTGGGATTGTTCAAACCGCATGAGTCTTATGATCACGAAGCATGGTATTCCAGAATCATTCAGGAACGCTGTGTCTGATAAGGTAATTACTGCCAAGAAATTTCTTGCTGAAATTGAAAAACGCTTTACTAAGAGCGATAAGGTTGAAACTAGTGCGCTTTTAACATACTTAGTTTCACTAAGGTATAAAAGTAAAGGAAATATTTGGGAGTACATTATGCAGATGTCTCATATTACTTCAAAAATTAAAGGCTCTAAATCTTGAGCTATCTGATAATTTGCTCATGCATCTGGTTTTAATTTATCTTCCTGCACAATTTAAGGTCAGTTATAAATCTAAAAGAGAGAAATTGACTCTAAATGAGCTCATATCATACTATGTGCAAGAAGAAGAAAGGTTGAAGCAAGAAATGACTAAAAGTGCTCACTTGGCTAATACCTCTAAAGACAAGTTCAAGAAAAGAAAGAAAAAGAAAGCTACATCCGGTTCGATTCAAAATTAACAACGAAATAAATTTAGTTGTAACTTTTGTGAAAATTTGGGATATATAAAGAACGATTGTGCTAAATATCATGCTTGACATGTAAAGAAAAGTACATTTCTCGCTTTGGTTTGTTTTTTAGGTAAATTTAGTGTCAATACATAAACACAGTTGGTGGATAAATTGCGGTACCACCACTCACATAAGTGAGTCTATGCGGGGTTGTTTGAACTGCCAAACCAATTGATGCTGAAAGATTTATCTATCTGGGGTAATGGCAAATCAATTAAGGTTGAGGCTATATGGAATTTAGGTTATCATTAAAGTGATTATTATTTGAATTTGAAATAGACATTTGCGGTACCGTCATTTTGGATGGAATTTGGTTTCTATTTCTACATTGGACAAATTAGGTTACTCTTGTTCAATATTTTACAGTCAGTTTGATCTTTTTCTTAATTCAAATATTGTAGGTGTCAATTCTTTATCCGATTACGATAACCTATATTTGTTTAATATGGTTGCCTCTTATAAAGAAACCTTGTATATGGATTCACGTGGTATTGAACATAAATTAATCAATGAGAATTCTGTTTTGTTATGGCACAAACGATAAGGTCACATCTCTCAAAAGAGAATGAAAAGATTTGTGTCAAAAAGAATTCTTGATTCCCTTAATTTTTTTTAAACTTAAGTGTTTATATTAATTATATTAAGGGAAAACAAACAAACATAAGGAGATTAGGTGCCAATAGGATTTCGGACGTCTTAGAACTAATTTATACGGATATCTGTGGATCATTCCCTTGGCTTTTTAGAATGATCAACAGTCATTTATTACGTTCATAGACGAATTTTTCTCAATATGGTTACCTATATTTCATCTATGAAAATTCCCAAATATTGGACATGTTCAAGGCATACAAGAATGAGTTCGAAAATCGACTCAGCAAAAGAAGTTAACAAGTCAAATCTTACCATAGTGGTAAATACTATGACAAATATGACGAATTAGGAGAACAATGTCCAGGGCCTTTCGGAATATTCCTAGAGGGATGTGGAATCCACCCACAGTACATCAGCTTCTAGGTATAAGCATTAAAGACAGCAGTTTAAGTTCTCAACAAAGTTCCAAGTAAAGTAATTGTTAAGAGGTTACAAATTTTTAAAGGTCCCACTGTCAGGTCAATTTTCGAAACGGAAAATATTCGAGTTCTTGAGGATATAGAGTTTGCAAGGGGAAATAAAGTTATAAGGTTAATGATTTTGTCTTGAATTAAGAATATGTATATATTTCTTTTGTTGCAATTGACAATGATTTGGTTCAGGAACAAATTCTTGTTCGAGATCTTGTTCAAGAAGCAATTTCGGATCAAAATAATATTACAAAATCCCCCATACACAATCAAGAGATTATTCCAGAAAAACAAACTCAACAACTTTAAAAACAAATGTCATTAAGGAAATTCACTATAAAAGAAGAAAGATAATTTTGGATAACTTTATAGTCCTTTTCCAAGAAAATAAGGATGACATAGATTGACGAAAGAAGAACTCATCAATCAACTTTCATCAAGCCATGCAAAGGAATAATTCTAAAGAGTGGATTGATGCCATGCATAAAGAGATTTTTCTCCGATTTCTATGAAAACTCTTTTAGAACTATTATGGCATCTGTGACATATTTTGATCTTAAGTTACATTAGATGGTTTACAAATTAAAGAAATCCATCTATGGGCTTAAGCTAGTTTCCCGAAATGGTATCACAATTTTATCAAATAATTATCTCATTTGGTTTCGAAATGCATTCAGTTGATGATTGTGGATATTACAAGTTCAGTGGGAGTAAGCAAATCTTGGTGATACATCTTTTGTATTAAGGATATAGATACACAAAAATTGTTCTTGGTGTATTTTTGAATTCTCACAAATGAGTTGTATCGATAAGGTTCTTAAAAGATTTGAAATGCAGATTAAGTAATACCCCTACAATTAAGGGAGACAACTTTAGTCTCAATTAATGCCCCAAGGATAAATTTAAAGGTGAAGAATATACATCAAATTCTCTATACTTTAGCATTTGAGAATTTAATGTATACTTGTGTTTGTACACATCAGGATATAGTATTCATTGTTGGAATGTTAGGCAGATATTTAATTAACTTTGCGATGTAAATTTGGAAAGCAGCCATTAGGTTATTCGGTATCTATAGAGAACAATGAATTACATGATCATATTCAGGAAAATCAGACCAATTGGATATCGTTGGATATTCTGATTTTGATTATAAAATTTGACTGTAAAATATTGTCACTGGGTTGTATATTTTGGATGGAAATGAAAGACCACTTAAGTTAATTTGCGACAATAGCAGTCTTGTATTCCAATAGGAAGATGATGATATCAAAGTTTATAGACATTAAGTTCCTAATTGTCAAGGAAAGAATTTAGAGTGGTTAGGTTTTTATAAAACATATAAGGACAAACTCTATAATTATGGATCCATTTACTAAATGGCTACCACCCAAGGTCTTTTATGAGCATAATGCTTACATGGGTGTTGCATCTTTTGATGATGTACCAATTTAGTGGGAATTTGTATTTTGGATGTTGTCTTTTGACACATAATTTTAGTTGTGCACATTTAGTTCATTTCAGAAATAAAGTATTCAGTTCAGTTCCACTCTGATTAAAGTTTATGGTTAATCTCATAAGGTATTAAGGAATAAGGTAGGACCAGTTGGAAATAAGCATGTTTAGATCATATTACATGTAATTTCCATGCTACACATCCCCACTTGATCTATGTCATTTGGCCCTCGTTTGAGCCCCATTAAATTAAATTTCATTATATTAATTTTTTCCCTCTCTTCATTTCAACCACACATTCATCAAATAAAATAATATTACACACAAATCTAAAACTTTTCAACTACACATTTCTCTATCAATCACTATTCTAAAAATTTTCAACCCCCAAAAATGGGGGCCAAACAGGGGCTTGATTATATTGATGTACGTGATCATTGATGAGTTTAGTTATGTTACTTATAACGAAGACCGCTTTGATCTTATATTGATATAATCAATGGACGAGATTGTTTGGAGATACTTTTGGTTATGATAGCAAAAGTTTTGAGCTCATAAAGTTATACACATTTATAAGGTAACATATGTGGCCCAAGTAGGAGATTGTTGGGAAATTATTTAATTTGTCATGTGGGCCGACATATGTAATTAATTGTATATAAATGCTATCTTAAAGTTAAACCCAAAATTAAAGTGATCTAATAAGGAATTGAGCTTTGAGCTTTGAGTATCTAAATAAAGTGTGGGGCGAACTATATGTGTAGAGACCAGATCCATTAAGGTTTGTATTTGATGATGGGCCGAATACATATGGAACTATATAAAGGGTTATGGTTCCCAATTCGTATGTGATTTTCTCATTCTATGTGTCATCTCATCAATACTAGAATATAAAAGAAAGCATATGAAGAGGAAAATTCATAAACCCACAATCAAGAATTAAGAAGGATGTTTGAAGCAACCAAATTCAAGATTTACAGATCAAGATTCATTATTCAAGTCAGAAATCAATGGATTACGGTATGCTCCGCGTTAATTCAGTTTCTTGATGATTTAACATGAAGATCTTGGCAAGTTTATAAAGTTTAATTTTCAATAAAGTTCTAACAAGTTTAACTTGCCAAAGGCCTCACGATCTGCATGTTTATAAACTGTCGTGTTGCAATAAAGAAGATGTTTGATCATTTTACTGATCATAAAGGAGATCGTGGATGTTCTCTAATTTTGCTTTCCAATCACTGACCTGGCCATAATACAAACAACATTGACATATTTTGATCAAATGTTTATCTCGATGTGCTTTCCAAAAGAAAACAAACAGATAATTTAGGTGAGAAATTGAGAGCATGTAAATGGCATACTTGTATTACTACTTGACTAGCACTTCATCACTACGCTATAATTATATAAATTCTATGTATGTGGACTCAGAAGATTTAGATTTGGAAGAAGGCATAGGAATGAGATATCGAACGCCAACCTAATTGAAAGAGATTGAGACAAATGGTCTTCCTAAGTCCTGCTAGTTTTTATACTTGAACCAGTAGTCAATTATCTTAGGCACCATTGGAGATGAAGTGATGTAGGACTACATTAGAGCTATTTGTTAATGTTGAAACAAAGGAATATATGTTTGAATTTTGTCCCTGAAATTCTGGAATTACTTTAGGATCATAGAAAAAGAAAGAGAGAACATCATTAGAGGAGGAGAAAGAGATTGCTTTAACATGTTGTCACTACTTCTGTTGTACACATTGTTAAGCCCTTCCGTTTGCCTCGAATTTGGTACCAAAAAGTTAAAAAAATATATTTCTAAGAACATCATTTTTTCATCAAAATTTAGTGTTCGTTTGACTTTATTTTACATAGAAATTGTCCATCAAAATGAATTTCGTTTTACAATTGGTTATAAAATTTGTTCCAATTGCAAAAAAAAAAAAAGTTAGAAAATCTTTTACCACCAAAAGAGCAAGAAAACAAGTTCAACAATTTTCTAGAAAAGAGGAGCGTGAGGAGGCAAATTGGAAAACCAATTCCCTAGAAAATTTCACCTATCAAACACTACTTTTATTGAAAAAATGAAAAAAGTTTCCGACGACCTCAGAAAATAATGCATTTCAAACACTACCTTATTGCACTCAATTTTTTTATTAAAGACATTTGTTTAGATTCACGTGCTTATGAAACAACAAATAATTTAATTATTGTATAAAGGAAATATTTAAAGAGTTATGTTATATGTGCAGGAGATTACACCGATAATGTGCATATTATATTTATCAAGAACATGCCGTCAATATGCTTAAAATCGAAATATCATTCAACTTACCGAAATATAATTTGAGAAGATAAATTAGTGAATTACCGACTACGAATATATGAATATGGATTCATCGCTTTTCAATCTTGAACGCATGTCATTCTTTAATTCAAACCTTAGCATGAAATTAAATGAATATTAGTTATTTTTCGAAATCAAAAATATTAAATTAGAATGAAATCGGAAAAAGAAAGATGAGATGCAAGTGATGCGATCAGCCGAGGCAAGTGTTTGACACTTTGTCCTTAAGATGAATTTGCCCCGCATCGGTACTAACGATTTTTCGGCAATCATCTCTTAAGATACAATGACCACGTCAAGCCTAGGAGCACTTCAAATGACTTAAACCAACGAACTCGAACGGAGTTCCCTCTCTACCATAACCATGATTTTGATACAAGAAATAATCACTTCTACAAAGTGTTTTATGCAAAACTAAATTGTAAACATGAAATGGAATGATATGAAACTATCAATTGAATTGTTTGTTGTTTTTTAATATAATCCAAACACATAGGGATCTATATATATAGTAGTTGGAAACCACACCAAGAGACACATCTCTTGAAATTAAGAATCATAATTATTGGAAGTTACTCACACCAAAAGTCATGATCTTCAAAAGTCATGATCTTCCATATAAAAAGATTCAACTTTTTATCTACTAATTCTCTAAAATATTCCACAATATTCTATATAATTTCAAGTATTTAAACATTTTAAGTTTGATTTAATTTCTCATTCACCAAACAAAAAATTTCACTTAAACAATCGCTTAAATTGGTCATAACCAATTTCGAATTTTTCAACAATCCCCCACATGAATGAAAATTAATATAAATGACCATGCAGACACTAGTAGAGAGGGGGCAGAAAATACTGCATCAGAGAATGTAGCTTTTGGATTTGAACCTCCCCTAGTGAAATACAATCGAACTTATTGGCTAATTGGTGAACGTGATGTCTTGAACCATTCAGCCGTTGGTGTAAGTCAAGACAACAGTACTTACACAATGTCTTTCCTAAACTGTCACTGTTCTCATGATTGTGTCCATTTTGGCTCGGGACCACTCTTGATTTCATAAGTGTTTAGAAAATTTTAGCATCGAACAATTCTCATTGAAGTGGCACCACTTCACATTTACATAGGTGATCTCCTATTAAGAGTACTCTACTTGACTTAATCAAGATATAAGAATCAAGATATAGGAATCATTAAAAGTATAGCTTAACCTCACACTTTGTAGAAAGCACTGTAATTATCATAGGAATGAGTTGGGAAGTATTTCCCTGAGTGCTTTATTCAATCTTCATAACTTAGTTATCCCTTTGAACCAAGATCTTGGATTTCCAGTCAACAAAGTAGGGTTACCATTACAAAGACTTTTATGTAGTAGGCTTTAATCTCATTACCCTCGATATACAATATTCTTGATCTCTCGGTAAAGATCTTAAAGGTACCACGAGTTTACACCATTGAGATCGACTTCTTAACAGTATTATGTCTATGACTTATACGTCTAGACTTACCATTACATGTGACTTAATATCTCATCAAATATAGCTAGCCAACGATCGATTGATTTAATAGATACAACATGTCACCACCAAGAAATCCTCTCATGACGCTACATGCTTCTAATTAGCTTTATCTAAAGCTTCATAAATTTCAAACAACAATGTTAGAGGATTTCTATCACGCACTACACTAATCAATCACTTTTCATTAGTGGATTTGAGAAACATGGGTATTCAATACCATTATTGAAATACTACAATGAATTTCAAATTTTTTGAATAGTTTTCAAATATTCTAATTGATCTTGTATATCCAAACAAACGTCGTAATAGTCTTTTATCCAATTTCATCCACTTTAGACTTAGTGCATATCATCTTTATAATTAATATAAGGGTTTTCTATCTTTTCACTTTCATAGATATATTTTTATGATTATAAGGTATAAAAAATTGTAACTTTTAAACATAAGTTACTCCCACAATTTCTCAATTAGGAATGCATGTGCAACTAATAATGTTGCATCCACAAATCTTGAACTTTTCATATAAGTTCGCAAGCATTGATGTTAACCCCTACATTTTTAGGTTACACTTGAACTTAGAGTTTATCAACTCTTTCGTAGTTCAACTCATTTATCAAAAAGATAATGTCCATATCGAATGTTTCGTGAAAGTTTAAGTACTTTCAAAATAGTGGTTGTCAACCCACAATTTATAAATTATACTTTACTTTAACTTTCTTTTAATTTGATCATCCAAATTAAATTAAGGTCATCACATAGACCAACAATACTCTCAAACAAATACCAATGTAATTGGTTCCATGATTGAAATCGAATTCAACAATGAAGAAGACTAAACATCTTGATTCACAAGAATTGCAACTTCTCCCAACATATCACATTTGTGACATTTCACAAGATAGCATTATATGTTAAATTATACTTATTCACCATATTCAAATTTAATGAACGAATCATCCATCGATTCGATAATTGTGTTCTCAAAAAACACAACCCAACGAGAGGACACGCTTTTTCGAATAAATCTCTATGAAGAGATACACCAATTGGAAATTAATCATACACTAAAGAAAAAAAAAAGCATTTTGCAACATGCAAAATGCAACATTCATCAATTTCACGTTGCTAAAAAGGGTCGATGGCAACATTCAGCAAGTGAATGTTGCTATTGGTTGACAAAATTGAGTTTTGGCAATGTTTGTTTAATGAATGTTGCTAATATACCCTTTTTGCAAAGTTCGCGGTCCTTTTGCAACGTGCAATGCGCGTTGCCGTAGATTAGTTTTAGCCGTGCATTGCACGTTGCCATTAGATGTTTTTGCAACGTTCATATGAACGTTGTCATTAAGTTTTTAGCAACGTTCATTGCACGTTGTTATTAACAGTTTTAGCAACGTACATATAACCGTTGTCATTAACCTTTTAGCAACGTTCATGGCACGTTGTTATTAATAGTTTTAGCAACGGGCGTTCATTGCACGTTGCCATTAATAGTTTTAGCAACGTTCATATGAACATTGTCATTAACCTTTTAGCAACGTTCATTGCACGTTATTATTAATAGTTTTAGCAACCCGCGCTCATTGCACGTTGCCATTAATAGTTTTAACAACGTCCATTTGAACGTTTTCATTAATATTCACCCATTAACCTGTGAACTACCCAACCCAATCCCAAAAGGCCAAATCTTAAACCTCATTCCCAAATCAGAAATCTCCACTCGACGACTCCAGCGTCTCCAGCCATCCCTTCGTACCCAAAGCCTCGTCTGAATCGCCTCCACAGACCACAACTCCAGTTCGCAGCCTGAAGACCTTAGCCCTCCAGTTCGCAGCCTGAAGACCTCCACTTCGCACGCAGCCTCCACTTCGCACGCAGCCTCCATTGGACCACTTCGCATCCCCCACCTGCCAGCCTCCAGGCTCCATCCTCTGCCTGAAGACCTTGACCGCCTCTGTACAGTGTAGACTGCAGTGACTTCTCTCTGTCGACCGCCGAAATCAATGGTTCGGGTATTAAGTAATTTCTTAATTTCTTTAGGCTTTATCAATTAGATATTTCATATTTGGGTATTGTTTATTTGTTTAGGCAGACTTGAGACTGCAGTGACTTTTTTTGTTCTTTTTTTTAATACTATATTTTAGGTATTGTTGTGTGATGTATGCAGTAGAGATTCATTGTTGGCTGTTAATTGTTATGGAATTGAACTTGGGTATTGCCGTATTGTTGAAATTTGGGTATTAATGAATCATGAATGCTTGCTGTTGTGGCTGAAATGTGGGTATTGTTGAGTCGAAACTAGTGAAGTTTGGGTATTTATGAGTTGAAATTGGTGAAGTTTGGGCATTGTTGAATTGAAATTGGTGAAGTTTGGGTATTGTTGAATTGAAATTGATGAAATTTTAGTGATTTTGATGTTCACAACCCAGAAAACAAATAAGATTGATCTTGTTATGCAAAGTGATAATGTAACCAAGTCAGTATCTTGGTTGTTAAATAAATATAACCATTCAAAACAATTGATCTCTCTCAAGTTTCTGTACCAAAGCATATGCAATCACATGGGAATTCAATGGAAGTCGGGGTTCCATCACACTCTAATTTCATGGTGAATCGTGGTTCGAGTGGCCTCTACAGGGCAGATAGAGAGTGGATAGAATATTTTGATTCACAAAAGTTGGAGAAACTACCTATGAATCTAAAGAAAATATCTGGCCTCAATGGGGGCCTAAGATTGAGACATAATATATATTAAGCCAACCCTCCCAAACAAGCCACAAGCTTTCACCCTTCTTCAAGAAAATGTAGAAGAATGTTCCTAAATTTAATACACAATATACGCCATAGACTATATTCCAATTTCATCTTTCTCGACTTACTTTACAACCCAAATATGTTCATCCGTGTTTGGTTGCATGCATCTAACTTGTATAATATCTTCAGAGAAAGTTAGGAACCATCAAATTTTCAAAGGCCTTCTCTGCAATTAAGTGAGACTTTTCAATTATGTTCATCCGTGTTTGGTTGCTATATATATCTCTGCAACTCATTCTCTGTTTGCATATTAATTGGTTTTTAGTTTCGTGCAGCAACTGCTCTGATAAATGTAAGAAATGCCTTATTTTTCGTGTCTCTATTGAAGAACGCTTACCTGTATAACTGTAATGCCCTCATTTTTCATTCCTTTGTAAATATGAGGGAGAAAGCTGTATATCTAATTCCGGTTCCAATTTTGGTATTTCTGGTATTGAGAGCTTAGGGGTAAAGAATGCTCATCAAGGCTCTACATCTTGTGTTTTGAGTGTGCTTTGAAGTTATGCATTTTTTTCTTTCAGAAAATCTATTTTGTCCACTATGTGGTAGTTGAATATTATGAAATATTTTTTTCCCCATCCATTTGTAGCACAGTGTTGAACATGAGGCAGTAGATCTTCTAATGGAGGTACTTCTAATCCTTGATAACTTTAACTTTAATTTCTTCTTTAGATTTTTGGAATACGGGAAAATTATCATATTCATGACTGCTAGTGATTGGATTCAGTTCATAGAGATAGTGTTCCTCTCACATTGCCTTAAATCTACAATTTATGAGGTTTTCTATTTTGCTATGTTTGGCATGATATCTTGCACCTAAACTCCATATTTGCCAAGTGAAATTTCATGTTTGGCATTATTATTTCTCACCTTGCGTATTCTCTAAATTTCATCATCATTTAAGCATAAAATAATTTATATTTCCCTTTTTCCCTTTGCCTCTTATTTATTTTATTTCTTTGTTAATTACGTTTATATTTATGTTTTCTACTTGCCTTTAAATTAAATCAGATTTTTCTCATTGTGTGCCTTTTATTTCTGTAATTAGTGATATGGCTCCATTGACTTTGGTATAGATTTGTGGGCTCTATTAATTTGATAAGAAGCAAGAAGAGGAAGCAGAGGAAAAGAAAGAAGAGAAAGCAGAGGAGATGAAAGAAAAAAAGGCCAACAAAAATAAAGAGAATTGAATTTTACTTCATTTGAAAGTAGAGATGAATCTTGTTTTACTTCATTATTGATAAAAGTTGGTATATGCTGGAACATGATTTGTATATTTTTTATCTGAATTTCGTATGGATATTATTATATTTTGGAATTCAATTAATGATGATTATTGAAATTATTTGATATTATTATCTTCTATCTTGTTTTGTGGTTGATTTATGTAAATTATTGTAAAAATAAAAGAATTAAAAATTTTTTTAAAAAAATGGAAAATGATCTACGGCAACGGTCAAAAACTGTTGCCAAAACCCTTTCGCAGCGTTCGGGCGTCCGTTGCGATGTTCAGTGTTGCCATAGAGGTGTCGACTTTTGGCAACGTGCACTGCGCGTTGCAAAAGAGACTTTTGGCAACGTTCACCGTTGCCGTATGTTTTTTTTGTTGTAGTGATACCAAGGTCATGATTTTTCATATGAAAAGACATATCTTTCCATTTAAATCGATTCTAGAATATTTCATAATATTCTACCAATTCCAAGTAATTAAGTGGCTTAAATCTCATTATCAAATAATGATTTCCACTTAACAACATTACACCAAATCGCATTTTTTTTATATTCTCATGCACATATAGTTTTGCGTAAATCATCTCATTGCGTAAATCATCTCATATAATTTCATAAATTTAATTGAGGCTATCACCATTAAAAATTTAGCATAATTTCAACAAGATATGAAATTTCAACCAACTAATTTTACCATATTCCAATCAAAAGAATAGTTATGAAAGTTCGTATACTTTCTTCACATAAATCTAACACTTTAGATTTATCATATACATATATGCTTAGCAATTCATGTTATAGAGAATAATTTGAATAAACACAATTTTCCACACTAGAAATTGGTCACTGGTATCTTTCCATCATGATAATTCAGTCAGAAATTCTTGCAAGAATTTTACTGCACCAAATTTGATTTCACACCAAGCAACTACATGTACTTGTAGCCATACATATGTGACTACTTAATCATAAAACCATTAATTATGAATTTCTCAAAAGTCATGCACATACTTTATTCAAATGAACCGACAAAGAAACTTGTCCTATAATCATTCATAAAATCATTATAATAACAGAGTTATTGTATTTCCATCTTTATATAAATAGATTTAATGGTTAGAGTAATAAAGAAAGAACCCGTTTATGTAACATTTTCTTATCTTTCATTATTCCATTGAAAATGACATAATGATTACATCAATATATGCATTTAATTATATTTCATCAGCAACCACTATTTGTCATTACAAATTCTTCATTTCAATTGCTGAATAGACTGAAATTAACTGCCTCAATGCACAATTATTTTATGTTATGGAAATATGCAATTGAAAAAAATTTAAAAGGCCATGTTCTGTCATTTTACATTGTCAACTACGTAGCCTTTTATGCATATAATTATATACTTGCATAAAGCAACCAAAACCTCAGATTAATTTCACTTATAATACACACATTAAAGTTCATCTTAAGATTGTATGAGATATTACATCGATAATGTGCATATTATATTTATCAAGAACATGCCGTTAATATGCTTAAAATCGAAATATCATTCAACTTACCAAAATATAATTTGAGAAGACAAATTAGTGAATTACCGACTACGAATATATGAATATGGATTCATCATTTTTCAATTTTGAACGCATGTCATTCTTTAATTCAAACCTTAGCATGAAATCAAATGAATGTTAGTTATTTTCCGAAATCAAAAATACTAAATTAGAATGAAATCGAAAAAAGAAAGATGAGATGCAAGTGATGCGATCGGGCGATGCAAGTGTTTGACACTTTGTCCTTAAGATGAATTTGCCCCGTATCGGTGCTAACGGTTTTCCAACAATCATCTTCTAAGATACACGTCAAGCCATAGGAGTACTCCAAATGACTTAGATCAACGAACTCGAACGAAGTTCCCTCTCTACCATAACCATAATTTTGATACAAGAAATAATCACTTCTACAAAGTGTTTTATGCAAAACTAAATTGTAAACATGGAATAGAATGATATGAAACTATCAATTGAATTGTTTGCTGTTTTTCATAAAATCCAAACACATAGGGATCTATATATATAGTAGTTAGAAACCACACCAAGAGACACATCTCTTGAAATCAAGAATCATAATTATTGGAAGTTACTCACACAAAAAGTCATGATCTTCCATGTGAAAAGACTCATCTTTTCATCTACTAATTCTCTAAAATATTTCACAATATTCTATACAATTTCAAGCATTTAAACATTTTAAGTTTGGTTTAATTTCTCATTTACTAAACAAAAAAATTCACTTAAACAATCACTTAAATTGGTCACAATCAATTTCGAATTTTCCAACAATATGTACAAAGTTGGATTACAAAATTAATTGACAAAAAAATATTTACACCATTCATTTTAAAAATAGAGTTTTAAATCATTTGAAATCAACGTTTGAATTTTGCCAACACACTTTGTAGCCTAACTTTTTGTAACTCAATTTTGTACAAATAACTTTATTGATATTTAAATTACCACGTACATGCAATTTCGCTACTCGTAATACATATAACTTGTAAGCGGCAGCTTCTAATTCTCCGTGGTCTCAGATTTGTCAATTTAGCTTCACTGAAAGTCATTTAAAGATTTTCAAAATTGTTGATTGGCGCAATTTCCTGAGCTTTGGACCGATTTCTTAATTGAGGTTTGATTATAGAACTATAATAAAACCAACTCCAAGACACTATTTATGAAAAAAAATATTATATATAATATAGAATATCTGTAAATTTAGAGATGAATTGTTTTTTAATACATTTTAACAATACTATTTATTTTGACTTTACATTTTGCATTTTAAGTAATATTTATTACTTTTTTTTTATATATTTTATTTAATAAAGTTTTTATATTTCAATTGTCTATCAATTAAGAGTAATGCTATTTAGTTCCATTTGAGTTACAACTTCAGTGTAGGTGGTGTTAATGTGACATTATATGATATGTGTAATTAAATAAGTCATTTAATATCACATTTCATTTAACATATCATCTAGCGTCACTTAGATTAGGGGTTACAACCACAGTGAGACTACATAACATTATTCATTAATTAAATACAATCATTATAAATTAAAATCGAGACATTTTGTACTTAAAGAGTCCCTTATATATGTTTATATTTAAGAACCAAAATGAAGAACCAAAATGAAGAACCAAAATATAGATCATTGTCGGAGTGCATAAAAAAATTACTCTTTAAATTTAGAGATGTTATTTGTTATAAACAATATGCTCTTTAAAAATAAAGAATTGCTTGGAGACGCTCTAAAGTAAGAGTATCTCCAAGAGACTCTATTTTTAAAGAGTATATTCTATCATTTGAAAAATATTTATAAATTTAGAGAGCTAAAATTTTAAAATACTCAAACAACCTCTTTATATTTAACACTTAATTTTACTACTCCAAAAAAATATTTATTATTTTTCTTTATCTTTTATTTTAACTAGCTTTTCTTTAAATTATTTTATTATTTTCATACATTGAAAATTGAAACACTTTGAATGCATTTAATCATAGAAAGTGAGTTTGGCTCTCCAAATTTGAAGAGTCAAACTCACTCTCTAAATTAAAATGTTAATTTGAAGAGTTTCATGGAACATAATTTTAAGTGTTAACTCTTTAAGATAAAGAGTATCTCATATTTAAATAGTCTCTTAGAGATGCTCTAAGAATGGAAGTGTGTTTGCAAACCCACCCTCTATATTAAAAAGTCAAAATAGAGAATCTTTTAGAGTTTTTTTTTTTTAAGTATCGATCTTCTAAAATAAAGATCATCTTGTATTTATGGAGTCTTGAAGATGCTTTAATATAATAATTATTACTCTTTTTAGATAGTAATGATTAATTTAGTGCTACAACCATGCTATAATAACCAAAAATGGTTGACGTGCAACTTGACAGAACACTCACAATAGGGGAGATGGCCCACTTTTTTGGAATTTTTTATTCACGCGGGACGCGCAGGCATGTGAGAGGCTGTCAACACCTCTGTCACCCATTTTCGAGTAGGAAAGCGTAATTCTTAGTGCTAAAATAACACGTGGGATAGAGGTGTCAATCCGGGTGGTTTGGGCAGGGTCGGCCCGCCAACATGAGCCCGGTAACGGCCCGCGCGAAAAAAAGCCCGCCCGTTGGGGGTTCCGGACCGGTTACGGGTCGACCCACAATTTTGGACTACATCCCAGGCCCGCCCGCTGACCCATCCGGGTCGAGCCCGCGCGGGTCAAGGGTCGCGCGGGTCGCGGTTCGTTCCAGTTTGGCCCATATGATTGTATAAATAAAATTATAAAAATATAGAATTTTTCATATTTATAGCAAAAAATATTTTTTTTTTGTTAAATGTAAACTAAGAATTGAACAAAATGATAAATTCATAATTATATCAAGAAATTTTTACATAGAATTCAAATTTAATGTTACATGAATTATTTATAACTTTGCAAACTTAAATTTAATTTAAACAAATAACAACTACATCAAAATGCATGTCTAATTATTATTATCAAATATTTATAGTATAAGTACATCACAACTAGGTTGACACCTACTTAACTATAATTTAGTTGTTCAAAAATTATATTTTTGTTTTCCAATCAATCTTCAGGAATTGCAAGATTTTTGAAGTCTTCAGCAATATCATCAATAAGTTTATCTTGTATCATTCGATCCGTGAATATCCAATCTTTCATGCATATGAGAGCTTCCAAAATATCTTCTTTAAATCTAGATCTTCTTTCGTCCAATACTGAGAAGAAAGAAATATAATCAAGATAATGATGATATTTGCAATTGAATAATTGTAATTGTAGTAAAGTAATAACAAGTATGAACTATGAAGTATAAATGTATAATAACTAATGAAAGGCAGAGAGGGTATTGTAAAAATAATTGTAAGAATAAATTAGAATTTATAGATGAAATGGATGATATTACCGCTAGAAAATTTATATTACCATTAGTTAAAATTTAAAAAAAAAATTAAAAAATTAAAAAATAATTGAATTTTTTTATTTTTATTTTTTCAATTTTTTTTGTTTGGCTCTCTTCCCCCCCCCCCCCCCCCTCCCTCCCCCTTTTAATTTTTGTTTTATTTTTTTTTTCAATTTTTTTACGGGCCGCGGGTTAACCGCGGCCCGTGGGGGTGCAACCCGCGAAGCCTCCTTGGCCCGTGAACCGCCTGCACGGGTCGGCCCGCAGTTCCGATTTTCACGGGTCATGGCCGACCCGTCCGTCTTGACACCTCTAACGTGGGAGACACTAGTATAATTGTTCATTTCAAAAGAATAATGATACATAACACTATTGATTTTATAACATCAATTTAGGTAACATGACCATTTTTGAGTTTCATTATCTAAAAATTTATTTTTAATCACACAATTTCTCAATAAAATAATTATGCACGTAAATTTAAAATATTCTCTACTTTTTAGCAAAGCTTTTTCGGAAAAAATTATTATTTCAAAATCTTTTATATCAAAAAAATAATCAAACAATGCCCAACTGTCATTAAAGACCCTAATTAAGAGTGTGTTTGGTAGGGATTTTTAGGAGAAAAATTGATTTTTGAATAGTGATATGATGGGAAATGTGTGGTTGAAAAAGAAGAAAAAAGTATTGATGTGATGGAAAATATTATTTTATTGAAGAATGTGTGGTTGAAAATGAGAAGTGATTTACTGTAGAAAAGGAGAATTGTTACCAAACAGGCTCTAAAACTGTATTATGAAACATTTTGACTTTCTGGAATCCTTCAAAATTTGACCGATAAGAAAATTAAAAGTGACATCTGAAGTCTGACTTTCAAAAATTGAACCAGAACCCCATCCCATCTCCCCCCCAAGAGTTGACTTTTAATAGTGACATAAATCACACGTTTTGTAATTAATTCAAGACAGATGCAAAGAGAATGCCTATTCAGATGCGAAAAATGCTATTCATCCTCAGTGGGGATACATCCTCAATCTATATGGATGTAAATAATTGGTTAAATGATAGGTGAAATTAAATGACTTATTTAATTTCACCTATCATTTAATACCACATTAACGCCACATAGACTGGGGATGCATCCCCAATGAGGATGAATAGCATTTCTCATTCAGATGCTGGTGTAAACTTAAAAAATGAAAATAAGAAATGACAACACAACAGCATAGGGTCGAAGTGATACCATGTCCCTCACAAACGAAATTTTTGAAAAAAAGTGGGGACCAATAAGGACCATATTCTTTGTTTTGGACTCAATTTCCTAATAAATCATATTATATGTAAAGTACCCTTGACAATTTGGTTAACATGCAACCTTACGTGAAGAAAATCTGTACAGTGATGTGATAGATGAATTCGAAATCAAGACTATAGATGTTATCATGTGAAAAAGTTTAAAGGAAAGTATAAAAGAGAGTATACATGTAACATGATTGTTTCCTAATTAACCTAAAAAAAGAACACGATATCTCATGATGAATCGTCGAGATATTTTGTCATTTCCATAAAATCCAATGCACGTGTCATAATTTCCAACAAAATTTTAAAAAGGTATAACGATGACTAATGAGCTACTCTACCGTCTACCGAGGTCCCAGAGAGACTGAAATTTCTGTCGGAACCTTAAATTTCTCAGACCACTTCCTAGACGCCAAATATAGCTTTGATATTTTCCCCGCCACCGATTTCATGTCGGGCCTATTGCTGGGATCCACGTGGACGCATTGCAGTGCCACACGTGTCACTTTATCAGCCACCTCAACCGGAAATGAGTCCTTTAACCTCTTATCCACCCACTTCCTCAACCTCATCTCCACCCCTTCTTCTCCGTCGCCGCTGCCCTCCACCGTCTCCCTCGCCGTCTCAATTATTGATTGTCGCTTATAATTCTTACTGTCCTTGTCGAACTTGTAAGTCACCGGCTCCTTCCCTGTCAGCAATTCAAGAATCACAACCCCAAATGCATAAACATCAGATTTCTGGGTAGCGATCCCGTTGGCTTTGAACTCCGGCGACATGTACCCTCTTACACCCTCAAACTGCCTCTCCGGCATCAACTCCCGTGGTCTCGGCCTGTCCTCCTCCCTCGTCTCGCCGCAAAGTTCAGCCGCGCCAAAATGGCAAATCTTCGCATTATAAGACGGCTCCGTCACAATTATACCGCTGCTTTTCACATGCTTGTGCACCATATCGATGCTTAATCCAGCTGTATTGTGTATATAATCGAGCCCATGGGCAACATCTGTGGCAATTTGCATACGCGACATCCACGTCGAAAGCACGGTAAAATCAGGGTTTCTAGGGTTCCTCAAGCACAAGCTCAAATCAGATCCCGATACAAAATCATAGACTAGGTAAATATGCTCACCGGAAATTGAAACACCGAGGAGTTTGATTATGCTCATGTAGTGGCTCTTGCTAATCACCGACAGCTTCTGTTTAACGTCGGAAAAGTCCATGGATTTCCGGAGTTTACGTTGGAAAATAATGACGTCCTTGCCATTGAGAACCGACCGCCATGATTGAGAGGAGGAGGAGGTGGAAGAGTAGCGTTTGGCGAGGAAATTGTTAGTGGCGGTGCGGATTTCAGAGAAGTCGTAAATCTGTGTGTTTTCTGGCAGCGTTTCGCGGAGGCTGGACAAGGAGGTGCGGCTGGAGACGGAGGTGGTGGCTACGGAGGTGTCAAGGTGGTAACTGGAACGAGAACCGGAGGCGGAGCCGCTGGTTGTAGGATCAAAAAGCAAATTTGGGGATTTTGGAACCGGATTTCGTGGGGAATTTAATGAGGGTTTTTCCTTTTCCGATTTTGATGATTTTCTTTGAATTCTTGGAGATGAAATGGATGGTCTTGGGGTGGTTGGTTCTGAGGCTTTAATCGCCATTTTCGATCTACACATATGAGAAGATATCTAAAAATTTACAGTAGAAATTCGGCCAAAATTGAATGAATTGAGGATTGGTCGATTGATAAAAACTTCGAATCGATTTGAAATGTAAGAAGAATTAAAGAACAGGAATTTGGTTATGATATGCAATAATAGATGGGCCCGGGAATTGGAAGGCAAGTGGAGAATAAGCTGCTTGGTAACTGGAAAGTTAGAAGTGTAGTTATTTTAATTGTTCTCGGCTGCTTAAGATAAGGACAGGAGTCGTCTACAAATATGGGTAAAGTGCATTCAGTCCCCCAAACATTTCAAAAAAAAAAAAAGGGGTGGTTCAAACTTTTCATTTTTGCTTAAAGTCCCAAACCCTAAGTAGAGAAAATGAGTAAACATGAAAATAATTTCTTAGAATATTTGGTTAAAAATGAGTGTGTAGAAAATTGATTTTCAAAAAATTAGTTTCACACAAGCATTGAAAGTAGATGAAAATTTTCTTTTTCTATTAGTCAAACATTAATTTCAATAACATTCATAATTACCACAATTTTACTATCGATATATTTCATAAACCAATACTATTTCAATATTTCACGTGAAAAGTTGCTAATAATTTTACATGAACATAGCTGATAAAATTTTAGTTATTTTATTTTATTTAATATTGTGTTTTTACTCTACATCATCGTTTTTTTTATTTATTTAATGAATTGACCCCTTTTTTTTTTATTGAATTTCAAGGATAATTCCAAAATTATTTCTCCCTTAGTTAACTTCATAGGACCCAAGTCAAACATTAATTTGAACTCCAATTTGACAATTACTACTTATTTATTGATTACACATTTCGTGAAGTCCAATGCTATACATTTTAAAAAGTGAAAATAATTTTATCTGAACATTCATGTAGACAATTGTCCCTTAGTTCGATATATTGTATTTCCATAGACAATAAAAAAAATTGATTTGTATTATTACGTTGTACATTTAAAATAAATGTATACAGCGTGGAGGAGCAACATTGACAATTGATAACGTTATTTATATTTAATTTAGCGTAAGAAAGCTGTGATTTCATTGATGACGACAGCATGTGGAAAGGCCAAAAGATTTTCGTTGACACGAACAAACTTTTGACTAATGGGAACCTATCCTAACCGCTGCTCCTACTTTTTGTTTATTTGAGAAATTTGTTCTCATTCGTTACCATCTGAATAGAATTAAGGCCCCGTTTGATTGGCTTCTTTTTCCATGGAATTAGGAAATTTTTTTCCGTTTTTCATCTTTTGCGCTGTTTGATAGTCTAAATTTTCCACGGAAAATATTTTCCTCCCCAACCCGCCACGTCAGCATTTTCCATGTTTTTGAGGAAAAAATTTTCCCACCTTTTTGGTGAGAAAATTTTTTCCAGCCGGCTGCTAAAAAAAATTTTTTTTTTTTTTTGGCAATGGAAACAAATATAATAACTAATTGTAAAAAAAAATTTCACTTAAATGGACAATTTTCATGTAAAACAAAGTCAAACGGACACTAAACTTTGATGAAAAAAATGATTTTTTAGGAAACAATTTTTTTTTTTTTTTTTTTTTTACTTTTTGGTAATGGAAACAAATTTTATAACCAATTGTGGAAAAAAAATCACTTTCATGGGCAATTTCCATGTAAAATAAAGTCAAACGAATAGAAAATTTAAAAATTTTCCGGGTGGAAAATTATACCAATCAAACACACTTGAAATCATTTTCTTTGCAAAATTTTTCCCTGTAAAACATTTTCTTTCCACCCATTTTCCACCCTTACAATCAAACGCACCCTAAGGGAAAATTTCATAACTCAGAGAGTAAGTTTCACCCATTTCAAATTTAGGAAGAAAGTTTAAAATTTCAAATCTCAAATTTTTTAAAAATTAATTAATTAAACATATATATTTATTAATTAAATATATTAAGGTACAATTCCATATAATTTGGTCATAAATCACAAATTTTACATGCCACAAATTATTTTACGGTCACAATTCAAAAATTTTATAGGTCACAATTTGTTTATCGGTCACAAATAAAAAATTGAAAAGTCACAAATCATTTTACGGTAACAATTCAAAAATTTTATATGTCATAATTTGTTTGTCGGTCACAAATCAGAAATTTTGTAGGTCACAAATTATTTTACGGTCACAATTCATGAATTTTATAAGTCACAATTTATTCATCGTTCACAAATAAAAAAATTTATACGTCACAAATTGGTTATATTTTTATACAATTTGGTTACAAATTCATTTATTGATCACAAATCAAAATTTTTATAAATCACATTTCATTTATCGGTCATAAATCACAAATTTCATAAGTCACAATTCAAATTTTTTGGTCAAATATTATTAATTGTCATAATTTATCAGTCACATGTTATTTTTTAGGCGCAGAATACCCAAATTAACGGTCACAATCTCAAATAATTTGTTACAAACCTCTTAATTCCACTACATATCCCAATCCACCGGCACCACCACTTCCAACAACTACAATTTTCCACTTCAAAATCACCATCACCACCTCATCACCACAATTACCACCAAAACCATCACCACCAACAATATCTAACAAAATTGTTGCCACTGTCACCCAAAAAACCAAACAAATCAAATTCACAACAACAGCTGCACCACCACCACCGACATTGACACCACCACCAACAAAAAACGCAACAAACAAAAATCACAAAAAAAAAAAAAGCAGCACCGCCACAAAACTCATGAAAATCGCCACCACCTCAGAGCACCGCCATACCACCACCACAGCCGCCACCACCACCAACTGCACACAACCAAAAAAACTCACCCCAAATTTTTTGGCAGCAGATCGTAACCAAATTTTTCCCATATCGTAACCAATAAAACTCACAACCAAAAAAACTCCGACACCAAATTGTAGCCAAAATGTTCTCAGATCCCTCATCATTCACGGCAGTGGTAGCGTTCACGCCACTCACAACGGCGATGCAGGTTCTTGATCTGTAACACTTTGCTTTGTCCTTGATCTGAATATGACTCGCCATCACAACCACTTCACCACCTGTGCCATCAGAATCCCACACATACACCAAAGATATTATCGAAATCTCACACAACCGCCTAACAATCAACAACCACAGCCAAAACTACAATCACAACCTGCGAATAGAGAAAAAATGGTGGAAACTCGATCTACATCGCTGCGACAAAGACAACCTGTACTTCTCTGCTAGCAGTCGCATCTCTTGATCCATAGCCGATCTGTGCCGGACTGTTGATAGGTGATCGTTTGATTTCCCGCAAGTGAACGGGATCGTGAACAAGTAATAAAGTAGTGAATAGAGTGTTGAACCCACGAGGACTACGTGTTTGATTGAGTTAAAGTTAAAATGACTTTAATCGAATAGCAATAATAATTTGTAATAAATGTAAATCTAATTAATCACATAATAAAAATCAAAGTAAAAGTTTATCAAATTTTTGAGATGCATTGCTAAGATGTAGAATCCCCCTTGTTAATCAACTTTTAGTACAACAATTAAAATGACAATTTATTATCATGCGAGTTGGTCAATGTTCCAAATTTATTTAAAAGCCTCTCTCGATAGCAATTAAACATATTCCCCTCATGCGACCTTCTTATCTCTCGATGAAAAATACGAACATGATAAACGCATTAAAGAACTAGAACATCTTTATGAACCATGCAAAGCATAGAAGTATATCTCTATCTTCTATCGAATCTCACAATATTTATTACTATGTGCTAAAATCCTATTGTCTCTTTCGATAACAATAAAATTCACAAACAATTCAACTATTGGCCAATTAATTGAAAAACAAATTAAATCATAATAAATATCAACGCATTCAAACAAATTAACGTCAAAATAATTAATTAATACTAAAAGTTTCAAAACAAGGGTTCATCTATATCTTTAGCAATGTAAAAATCTAGCCTAACATATTGAAATTACAAGAAATCATATATAAGTGAAAAGACATAACCCGGATTATTGATAAATTGAGAACGTAAAGACAAATCTTGAAATCTTAAATCTCTTCAATGGTTTCTTGATGAATCTCCAGTTGCGCCTTCTCTTCTTTGCTCAAAAATTAGGTTTGAACCTCCACTTGAATGAATTCTTGCAAATTTCCATCAATTCTCTCACAAAAACTATGAATTCTCCTCATTTGATGAAAATAATTGATGAATAATGGCCTATAATATGTGCATCCCCTCCCCCTATATATATTCTGCTGTCCTCTATTTGTAGTATTCGAAAATTGGTAGAAAATCACGTTCAAATTGACTTCCAAAAGAGTTCTAATCGGATAAGGAAAGTTGCATTCGCGCGCAGATTTTTTGTCTCTGCACAGCGGTCAGTATTTTGGCCATAACTTTCTCGTCTGATATCCGATTGAAGCGATTCAAAGTGCCGTAGAAAGATAACTTAAAGGGCTACAACTTTGGTAGAAATATAAATTTCTCAATTCGGATGTTTACGGTACCAAAAATGGGTCTCAATCTTCGACTAAAAATCTGGAATATAACTTGTGCAATTGGATCTTGATTGTGATAAATTCCATTCCTTTTTGAGTTCTAATTCCACCCAATTGTCTCCTAAACATCTTCAAAGTATCATCTTGTGGTCCAAATCAACTATTGAATTTGCAATTTGATCCTCAAACTTTAAATTGTGCAATTTTCACCATTTTTTTGCTTCTTTCTTTCCATTCCTCGTCCAACCATTGAGTTTTTCCTATATAAATTAAAATGCAAAAATTTAGAATATATTTTGTCAAAAGAACTAACAAATGTAGTTATTTTAGGTCCCAAATAAGTGTAAAAATTACACTTATCAACAGGCACCAATCCTTTCCAAAAATCCTACGCTGCGCCACATGCGACCCCTCATAGCTGGCGAGATGATAGAGAAAGGGCGATGGCAGGCAGGTTAGAGAGAGAGAGAGGGGTTTGAAATTGTGTAGAGTTATTTAAATAATTTTTGAATTGTTATATTTAGTAAAAATATTTATTTATATATTAATTAATTAAAAAAATCTCTGATTTTTGAATTAGTAAAGATAACCTTTAATTTATGAATTGAGATTTTTAAATATCTGGATTCCTGTAATTTTCACAAGAATTAAGCCCATGTTTGAGCCCATTCTATAAATATATTTTTTTTTAAAAATCATTTTCAATTATACTTATTTTTCAATAAAATAATTTTACACGTAAATTTAAAATTTTACAAACTTTTAAACATATATTCTTCGAAAAATAATATTACAAAGCCTATTCTCTCAAATAATGGGGCTCAAACACGCCATAAGCTGATCAAATTTTACTTTTTCGTACGTAATTTGTGCAATTGGGACTTTAGTGTATTAGACAATTTGTGGTATTAAAATGCACCATGTAATTTGATTTTTTATGAAATTATTTTGTTGTAAAGGGTTGTATGACACTTTTTATCGAACGAGAACTTGTTAAGAAGATTGATATAGATTTTATTGTAGATGATTTTATATTTCAATACCGCACCAGGAACTTCAAATTATATGAAAATTTCTTTTAATATTATCTATAAATTTATTATATTGATTTTTTTAAATTTCTGGATCGACCCATGCCCACACAACACCAAAATAAGCATTCTGTGGTTATCAAAAATTGAGCACAATTAAACTCATCATCAAAACAATATTTTTATGCTAATGATCATATACATAATTGAGTACTTCAATAAAGCGCGAAGCAGATAATAAAAAGATAACTTGTTGAATTCTGAAGTAGGTAACCTGTAATAAGGATGTAAATATGCACTGGATGTTTGTTTGAGAATAAAGAACAATTGTATTTCCACCCCACATCAATACAGAATTTTGTGTACAATATATATAGACCTTCCAAGTATTGATTCTAAAAGGTAATACTGAGAATGAGGATAAGAATCCTATCAGTTACAAGTTTAAAATTAGAATGGAAATTTCAAAAATCTTTGATTTGCTGGTTGTCACCCATGATTGTTGCTGCTAGTTTCAAACTTGATGCATCTTCCTTTATACGCCCTCGCAAGATAGAGGTGCCATCAACAACTCCAATCTTGTTTCTGAGAATTTCCGTATGCTACCGTGTCAAAGATTTTTTTTAAGAGGTCATCAAGTTGATCTTGAGTGTTGACATGATGAACATTGAGACTACCTTTTTGCACAATATCACGAACAAAATGTAAATCAATCTGAATATGCTTCATTCGTGAATGCTGGACAGGATTCAAACTCAGTTGGGTAGCTCCTAAATTATCACATAACAGTTTTGGAGAGCCTGGGATAGTGAAGCCGAGTTCAGCAAATAAAGAGAGGAGCTATAGTGTTTCAGAGGCAGCATTTGCAAGTGCTCGATATTCAGCTTCAATCAATGATAGCTCCTGTCTTTTATTTTTTTGAACTCCAAGATATAGGATTGGGGCCAAGAAAACTGATATAAGTAGAAGTGAGTTTACAATCATCAAAATTACCAGCCCAATCAGCATCGGAGTATGTGGTGAGATTTGAAGATGAGCTCTTCCGAATGTGAATCCCATGAAAGCTAGTATTCTTCAAGTATCGAAGCAATCTTTTGGCAGCTGTCCAGTGAGTTGCTGTAGGTTTGTGCATAAATTGAGACAACTTGTTCATGACACATGAGATGTCCGGGTGTGTAAGAGATAAATATTGCGGGGCTCCAATCACACTTCTAAATTATGTGCTATCAACTGAAGCTGTGCCATCAATTAATGTGAATGCAGTGCTGGTGGACAACGGGTTGGTAACATCTCTTGCACCATGTATATTGGTCTTTGTCAATAAATCTCTGATGTATTTATGTAGAGACAAGAAAAGCACTTGTTTTGTGGGAATAACCTCCATACCCAAGAAGAAGTCGAGCTGGCCCAAATCTTTTAAGGAAAACCAATTACCGAGTTGGGTAATAATGGATGAAATAAAGGTAGAGTCATTGCCTGTGATAACCAAATCATCCACATACACCAAAAAATAGCAAATAACAGATTGAGATTTGTAAATGAACAAAGAAGAATCAGCCTTGGAATTTTGAAAGCCAAAATCCAGAATTGCTCCCTTTAGAGCTGAATACCAAGCTCATGGGGCCTGTTTAAAGCCATAGATTGCTTTCTTTAACCTGCAAACATGATTAGGTTTTGATGCATCATTAAAGCCCGAAGGTTAAACCATGTATATATCCTCAATCAAACTCTCATGCAAAAATGCATTATTGACATCAAGTTGTCTCAAGAGCCACCCTTGTGTCATTGCGATTGTTAAAGCAGTCCCGATAGTGGCTGGTTTCACAACGGGACTAAAGGTTTCCTTGTAGTCTAGGCCCAGTCGTCGATTGTAACCCTTTGCCACAAGTCTCGCTTTAAAGCGATCAATCGATCCATCCACTTTTCTCTTAAACCGAAACACCTATTTACAGCCTATAGGATTACGCTGCTTAGGTGGTAAGACTAAATCCCATGTGCCGTGCTTCATAAGAGTTGTAAGCTTGTCAAACATAGCTAGTCTCCAATGAGGCTCACGGAACGCATGACTCACACAAGTGGGTTCTATAGTAAGATGAATTGGGTGTTTTGAGACAGTGTGAAACTATTTAGGTTTATAAATTTGATTCATTGAACGAGTGACCATGGGATGAGTTTGTAATGGCTGAGTGACATTCGGAGTAGAGAACACAGGATTTTGAGAAGTTGGAGGAACATAGACATCCATGTGTGGTAGGGATAGTGGAATTTCATGGTGCATAGGTAAGGAAGAACCCTCAAAGTGCTGTGAGGAATTAGCGAAGGGAGATCTGAGGAAATACCTGAAGATGACGCGGAAGTGATGCCACTATTCGAGTTCACTGGTAAAGGTTGCGGTGGAGACAGCATGCTCGTGGGTGGTGTTGCGATCTGAGACGAAAGGGATGCAATGAGTTGTTGTCCAGGAAGAGAAGTCGAGAATGCGTTTTTGGATTCATCAAATGTAACGTGGAGAGATATGTAGATTTTGTCTGCGGTTAAGTCGAGACACTTATATGCATTTTGGGTTTGAGAATAACCTTCAAACAGATACGGAATAGCTTTAGGTTGAAGTTTGTTTGTGTTATATGGTTGAATAAATGGAAAGCAAAGACAACTAAAATTTCTTAATTTAAGATAATTTGGTGTTTGGTTAAATAAGACTTCAAATGGAGTTTTATTTTGTAACAAGGAGGTGGGTTGCCGGTTAATGAGATAAGCGGTTGTGGAAAAAGCACGAGGCAAGTAGGACAAGGAAAGAGATGCATCATGTAAAAGAGTGACACCTGTTTCCACTAAATGACGATGGCGACGCTCGAAAACACCATTTTGTTGTAGTGTATGAGGAGCAGTAGTATAGTGGCTTATTCCAAGAATAGAGAGATATTGTTTAAGTGCAATAAATTGCCACTATTGTCGGAATAAAGGCTTTTTATTTTTGTTGCAAATTTTGTTTCAACAAGATGTTTGAATTGAGGAAAAATACTACTTACACTGGATCTTGCCGCCATAGGATAAAACCAAATGTACTTAGTAAAATGATCAACCAGGATTAAATAAAAACGATACCCATCAAGACTAACGGTGTTGGAGGGTCCCCAAACATCTGTGTAAATGAGATCAAGCGGTGCACAACTTTGGAGACGTTTGTGCACTTTATTGATTGAACAAGAAGTACAAAGATGAGACACTTGCTCTTTTTTTATTGGAAGAGAAAAAGAATTAACAAGATGCTGAACAATTTTTTGAGACGCATGTGCTACCCATCGAGTGACGGACGTTCCTGGACATTTGCAACCATTTTAGAGGAGGAGACCAGTGAGGTCGAAAGCGTGTAAACACCATTTTTGCATTCACCTTTGGGAAGAACCGCCCCCGTGATCTGATCTTTCGCAAGAAAAAATTGGGATGAAATTCAATAAAAACTTTATTTTGAGTAGTGAAATGATGAACGTAGACAAGATTTTTACGTATACTAGGAACACAAAGGGTATCATTTAAATGAAAAGTGCAAGTGGGTGAATGGAATACCAAAGAACCTATGTATGAGACATGCAAACATGATCCATCATTGAAAACTTCATCGATTCCATCATATTCGGAGTGAACTGATAATTTTGCAAGATCGCCAGTGATATTGTGAGAGGCAGCTGAGTCAATGAGCCACTTGGTGTCCGAAGCGGGTGTGGTAGAAACACAATTTGCTGATGCCTCATGGGGGTTTATGTGAGGACAATGTTTAGCAATATGGCCCAGTTGATCACAAAGTTGACACTTGGGTTGATATCGATGCTGGCCATTGAGCTTATTAAATTTCATGTTGTCTAGTGGACTGCTATTAAAGTGATTGTAGGCCGAGTATCCATCAGTTTTGGGCTGGTCAGATTTATTGGCTTTGGTGAAGCCCCTGAAATTATTGGTGCTGCCTGAAGAGTTGGGAAAAGTCCGTCTATTGGAGAAGTTAGCTGTGGCGACAAGATGCTGCATGGAGGAATCAAGTCGACGTAGATAACTCTCATGACTCATAAGAAGATCATGAAGTTCTTCAAAAGAAATCGGGCGTTCCGTAGCACGAATAGGAACAACAATTTTCCTAAAGTCTGGTCCCAGACCATGGAGGATATATAGAGTAAGGTTATCCTCAGAAATAGGATGATCGATGAGTGCAATCTCATCGGCAAGGCCTTGATGGTGTGCATATAGTCTTGAATCGAACGATTGTCCTTTCGGATTAAGGTGAGTTCATCCTTCAATTGCATTGCACGACTTTGTGATTTGCTTGCATACATCATGTTTAATTTTTATCATGCTTGTTGGGATGTGGTAGCAGCGGAGATGAATGGGGTTATGGTGGATGAAGTTGGGGCAGGAATGACACTGAGAATTAATTTATCCTGCCTTACCCAATGGGTTTTCTGAAGGGCAGAAACAGAGGAGTTGCCGATGGGAGGGCACAAGTTATCGCTGGTAACATAATCAATCAAATTGTATCCAATAAGGAGAGCTTCAAATTGGGGGCGCCATTGAGAGAATGTGGAGGGAGTGAGTTTTTCATTAATCTAGGATGTAATGTTTAAGGCAATCAAAGGAGCATCTGTGGTGGGTGGTGGATTATTTGTGGACGCTAAAGACATTTCTGGAGTAGGGATCGAAGTCCCGTTGGAGTTTTGCCGCTCTAATACCATGATAAGGATGTAAATATGCGCTGGATGTTTGTTTGAGAATAAAGAACAATTGTATTTCCACACCACATCAATACAGAATTTTGTAGGGATGGCAACGGGGCGGGTATATGGCGGGTTAGCCATTCCCACCCCCGTTCCATCGGATATTTTTATTACATTACCCCATCCCCATACTCGTTTAAAGCGGGACGGGGCGGGGCAAGTCATTTGCCCCATTAATCGCCCCATTTATTTTATTTTTTACTTTTATTTATTTTATGTTTTTACTCAGTAAATATTATTACTTTTTTACCAATTTATTATAAACAACTTATGTTCTCTTTAAAATTATGATAAATCTATTATTTTTGTTTGATAAAAAACTTAAATTTTGAAATTAACTTTAAACGAAACGGGTAGTGGGGTGGGGATTATGATTCCCGTACCCGCCCCATACCCGATTCGGGACAATGACCCTCGCCCCGTTCCCGCCCCATTTACCCGATTAGATGGATAATCCTCGCCCCGTTCGGGGCGGGCCCCATTGATTTCGGGTTGCACGAATTTTTTTGTCATCCCTAGAATTTTGTGTACAATATATATAGACCTTTCAAGTACTGATTCTAAAAGGTAATGCTGAGAATGAGGCTAAGAATCCTATCAGTTACAAGTTTAAAATGAAAATTTCAAAAATCTTTGATTTGCTGGTTGTCACCCATGATTGTTGCTGCTGGTTTCAGATTTGATGCATCTTCCTTTATAACCTGCTCTCCAGAGGTTAGTTCACAATTTGACTAGCAGTTGAAATTTCTTCGAATATAAGTACAAAGAGAAACAGAAGAATTACCAGAAATTGCAGATGGAGATAAATGGAACAGTTGCCGGCGAGGAAGGGCGACGGCGAGAGAGTGGAAAAAGGAAGTGATTCAGTCAAGTGAGATTTCAGAGGAATTGGTTGCGATCCAGTGGCAACTCTATGTGCTTGGACTATATGAAAATGATAATTGGAACAAATAAATTTTATTATTCTGGAAAATAAATTTTTAGGACAATTATAATTTGTACATGGTAGTATTTTAGGACGTGTCGAGATGAGTGAATCCAAAGTAGTGGTGTCAAATGAGCCGAGCGGCTCGTCGGTTCGCCCGCTCGGCTCATACTGTTCACGACCACGAGCCGCTCGGGCTCGTCAAAAAACGAGCCCGAGCACGGCCGAGTGGTCTGGTGGGCTAGACAAGCCGAGCCCGCTCGGCTCGTCACTATTCACGAGCGGCTCGCCGAACCGCTCGTGGGCTCGTCTAAACGAGCCTGCAGGCTCGTCTAAGACGAGCCAGACGAGCCCATCATTTAAAAAATAAAAAATAAAAAAAAATAAAAATGTTTGGTGACCGTTTGGTCACTTATTTTTAAAAAATTTTTTTTTTCTATTTTTCTTCAATTCTTCTCCTATAAATACCCAACACATTACAACATTTTTTTCCCACCAAACTTTCATTCTATACTCTCTACTCTACAATTTACAAATCATTATCAACAATATCATTCATTTATTATATAATTCTCTTCTACATTTTTTTACATTATTATCTTCATTTTACAACTCATTTTATACACTAGCCACTAGTACATAATCTTCATTCACTTCTCATTTCTACATTTCTACATTCTATTTCAACAATTCACAAATGGATCCACGAGCATTTGTTGAAAACTTGTTCGGTATGGAAGGCGAAACACCTGCCCAAAATCAATTTGGGAATGAATTTGCTAGTCTCAACGAACTACCAATTCCAGAAGACATTGAACATTTCGACGTTCGTGAAGCCGATCCAATTGATTTGGATGACGTTGATGTTGATCCTAGTGTTCCTATTGATTTGGAACAAGATGAAGAACCTGCATTAAATATTCCCGATGCAAGATGGAAGAGAAAGGGGAAGAAGCAGGCAAAATGTGGGACCATTTCAAATTGGTTAACACTGGTCGTGTGATCGATGGACTTCCAGAAACGAAAGTAGTATGTAAATACTGTCAACAACGACTGGCATGGCAAAAAGGCATTGGAATCACTCACCTCAACCGTCATTACAAAGCATGTGCGGCCAAACATGGGCTTCTTGAACGTGGACAAACGCAACTACAGTTTGGTACTAGTAGAGCCGGTGCTACTACTGCGCCACTTTCTACGTGGATGTATTCGGAGGAAGCACGAAAGGGAATGGTGAAGTTCGTTGCCGCGGCGGAGCTGCCACTAGCAATAGTGGACAACGAACATTTCGTAAACTACGTCAAACAATATCTTCAACTAAGGTACGTTGGGGTAAGTCGCAATACTCTTCGTTCTAATACAATTGAAT
The DNA here is from genome assembly GCA_035079005.1 of Fraxinus americana. Taxonomy (NCBI): domain Eukaryota; kingdom Viridiplantae; phylum Streptophyta; class Magnoliopsida; order Lamiales; family Oleaceae; genus Fraxinus; species Fraxinus americana. The sequence continues at coordinate 16,662,692 of CM068708.1, read as the reverse complement.
ATTTTCTTAATGCAAAGTAATTATTGATTGGGGATTTAGAAAAATACGGGGGTGTCATATCTTTAACTTCGGATTTATGGGAAGTGATTAATAAGAGAGGTTATATAACACACACTATATAGACCCACTTTGGGTTATGCATAAAAAAATTATTACTTTTAAAATTGTTGAGTATCCTCATAATGCTAACACTATATTTAATGCAATTATGTTAATAATTAAAGAATATAAATGCGAGAGTAAAATTCGTTCTTTTACTTTTGACAATGCTTCTGTAAATAAAGTAGTTATCGATAAATTGCATAGAGTACTTTAACCCGATTTTGGTGGTTATTTATTCCATATTCGATGTGTGTGCCATATTTTTAATTTAATTGTACAAGACGGTTTAAAACATGTGAATGACGAAATTAGTCGAATTAGGAATGCACTTACGTATATCACGATTTCACCTAATAGAAAACAAGCATTTGAAGAATTTTGTTAACAAGTTGGGAACTCTAATATAAAAACTTTTATTACTGACGTAGATCATAGGTAGAATTCAACTTACTTATTATTAAAATCCTGTGAAAGTTTTGAACCGTTTATCACTGAATTTTATAACAGTAGGCATATTAGAGACGAAGACGATGATATCTTAAATGAATCCGATTGGAATATAGTTTTTAAAATTAAGAAAATTTTGGAAAGTTTTTATACGTCTACGAATATATTGTTTAGTGTTTATTATCCAACTAATTGCATGGTTCTTGAACGTCTTTATATAACTGCTAGGGCTTTTAATAGATATCAAAATGACCATAATTTTCATGCGGTTATATATGCTATGGAATTAAAATTTAGAAAATATTGGAAAGAATTACATATGTTATTTCCTTTAGCATGCGTCATGGACCCCCAATATAATTTATCGGGTACTAAATTTATAATTGACCAAATTTCAAATGTTTTAACTTTTAATATGCCTATTACTTATAGGAATTTGGAACAAACGTTAATTGAAATGTATGAATTATATGCTTCAAGAATAGGTACACAAGTTACTCGTGTACCTACTCCTCCTCCCACTAATATAAACGATGACGACACTGAAGTAATTAATTTATTAGAAAACATAGACTCAATTAGATATGATTCAACTGCATATGCATATGGTTCCTCTAGTAGCAGTAGTATGTGTTCCACTGCATGTACTCAAACTTCGAGTAGTAGTCTAAATGCGTTGTCATCTGAATTGATTGATTACTTTCGTTATACTATGCCTAATAACAAATCAGTTAAGAAAAGTTCAGAAAATGTAATCGAATTCTGGCGAAATAATGAACGTCGATGGCCAATTGCTTCTGCAATTGCAAAAGATCTACTAACACCTCCGGTTAGCACTATAGTTTCGGAGTCTGCTTTTAGTGCAGGGAAGAGGGTTCTCTCTGATATTCGAAGTCGACTAAAAGAAGATATTTTGGAAGCGTTAATGTGCGTGAAGGATTGGGAAGACGCTAATTATTGAATTCAACATAAATATGCCGAAATTGCATGTAATCAAGTAAGTGATATTTAATTTCAATACATTCATCACAAAATTTTATTTTCATACATTTATAATTTTTAAAAAAAATTGTACACGTAAAAAGTTTTTCGTGTACAATTTTAACTCATACAATGCCCAAGTAAGCGGGTCCCAAACCCGGATAAAGGAGGAGGGTTTATCTTTTTTTTTTAAATAAATGTATATTTACTATTTTAAAAATTATAAATGTTTTGACGAGCCCCGATAAATGTTTTGAAAAATATATATTTAAAAAAAATAGACTTGTAGTACTAGTAGCGTTATTTAAAAAAAAAAAAGGCTAGCCGAGCTTAAGCTCGGCTCGCCGAGCCGCTCGCTTTGGGCGAGCTCGGGCACGAGCCGAGCTCGCCCAAAAGGCAACGAGCCGAGCTTGAGTTGCCAACGAGCCACGAGCTCGGCTCGTGCGAGTGCGACAATGGGCTTAGTCTGATCGACTCGGTCCATTGACACCACTAATCCAAAGCCAAGGAAATATCGATTTATTTTTATTATATTACAGGATTTGTGTCATTAATTATACCTTTAAAGTCAAAATTTTCGCTCCTTGCTAAGTTGGAGGGTATTGGGTTGGGACATGCTAAACGAAAGTTTCTTGCTAAGTTGAGAATGGATTTGAGCAAGATGATTAATGTTGTTTTCTAAGAACCAATTCACAATTACAACATTGCCTTTGTTTGGGCATTGTGACAAAAGCTGCGGGGTAGTTTTGAGATTTTACGAATTTGCATTCAAAAAAAATTTCAATTGTTCCACATGGTAGCCCAATGATAAGACTGCACATAATCACATAATGATCCACTTTCACAGTACAAAAATTATTTTTCAACAAAAAAAATACCACTAGACGAGCCAAATCTGATCGGACCGACCAAAGAATCAACAAACTCGTTAGTCGATCCGAGTGATATTAATTGGTATATTAGAATCAATCAAAAATCGCTGAGATAAATACATAACCCTTTGAACTGAACGTGTTTAGAGAACATCAGAATCCTATAAAACAAAACTTATATCATATTTGCACCGGGAGAAATTTGAACATGCACTCCTACATAAAACATCAAAACCTTGACCTGTATAACATTTGTAAAACCTCTTGCAATAATGTGAGAGAAATATATACTCACTTTTAGCAAAATGACATAAAATAAAATATATATTATTTTAAAAAAAATTGTGAGTATTCCGTGTAGTTTCAGGAGTTCTTTCGCTTCCAGGATAAATTCTCCTGTTTGTGGTAATTAAATTATGATCTAGTAATGATCAACTTGTTAAACCAGTGATTCAAAGATTAAATGATTTATTTGGATCGATGATCGAGTCTAATATGATAACAATGACAAAGATCAAGTCTAGTTCGACTCGATCCTAAGCCACTGTTTGAAACCTGTAAATTAAAGAGTCATTTTTGTTCAATCTCATTTTTAATTACAATTTTCTCAATAAAATAATTTTACACTTGAATTTAAAAATTTTCTCAACTTTTCATCATGCATTATCAAAAAATCACTTCTGCAAACGTGAAAAAGTAGGAACTTAGAAATTCGAAGAATATTAGGTACGTGAGGTCTTCCCAACCGGTCACAAAAATTTACGGGATAATTGCAGCAAAGGTCCCAAACCTTTCAGATTTTTGCGCATTTTACCCTAATCTTTGATTTGTGCCAACGGAGGTCCCAAACCTTTCAAAAATATGCGCCGAAAGTCCAAATGGACGGATTCCATCCAGTTGACCGTTAGTCAACTTGAAAAGTCAAAATTTGCCCAATTTTGACCCAATTAGAAAGGGCAAAATGGTCGTTTGTATTTTTCTCCTATTAAATAAGTTTAAAAAATAAATTAAAAATCCCAAAAATAAAAATAAATAAACCCAGCCCCCTCACCCCACGCCTCCTTCTTCCTCCCCAACCACACTCTCTCTCCACCTCCAACTAAAGCCGTCGTCGTCGCCGGCCGCCAGAGTGAAACCTCCATCCCTCGCTTCAACCACCTTAATACAAAACAAACAACAAAAAATCATCGACACTTCATCTGCAACTACCGACCCGAATCAAAACCAAAATCACATCTTCAACTACCGCCGGCGCCACCCTTCTGCACCCAATCAAAACCAAAATCCTCGACACCCACATCTGCAATTGAGGACGGCCGTCAAAGGAAGCTCAAATGGGATGTACTAAAACCAAACCTGAAATTCCCCCCCAAAACCAGAAGACTCAGCAGATCCAAAAATCCACCAGCTTCAACCGGCCGGCCGCTGCTGCAATTTTCCCAACAAAATAAACGGTGTTCCCAACATTGAATTTCAGGCTTGAAATCTGCAGTGGAATCTGGGTTTTTGCCAAATTGACGCATCCATGTTTTCCCCCAAATTCATAATACAAAACCAAAATTGATTTCTTAAAAAAACACCAGAATTGATTTCAAATCCCAAATGGGTCCGTCAATTTGAGCGCTCTAATGCAAAATTTCCTGTAATTGTTTGCTCCAAACAAGATTATTATCCATCTGGTCATACTTTACTGCGTTGATGAATTGGGGAAATGGGGCAGTTGTTGAACTCGAGAGTGTTGAGAGTGGAGAGGGATTTGAGGGCAGTGAGAGATAAAGCTACATCATCTGAACAGTTGGAGAGTGTGAGAGAGGAGGTGGCGGAAGGGCTTGGAGGAGTTACAGGCGGCGGTTGTGGAGGTGAGATTTGGGGGTTCCAGGTTGAAGAAGAAAGGATTTTTTGTGGCTGAAGGTTGAAGAAGAAGGGTAGGGTGGGGTGGGTCTGGGGGAGAGGGAGAGGGAGGACGGTTTTTGTTTTTTTCTAATTTTTTGTTTATTTATTTAATGTGTTAATTGTATAGTCACCATTTTACCCTTTTTAATTGGGTCAAAATTGGGCAAATTTTGACTTTTCAGGTTGACTAACGGTCAACTGGATGGAATCCATCCATTTGGACCATCGGCGCATATTTTTAAAAGGTTTGGGACCTCCGCTGGCACAAATCAAAGGTTAGGGTAAAATGTGCAAAAATTTGAAAGGTTTGGGACCTTTGCTGCAATTATCCCAAAATTTACAATCTCTCAACTGTTCTCGAACTACACGATTCTTCTAGAAGCCCACTCGCACTTTATTTAGCCCTAAACTATTCATATCCGGATACTGTACTCACCAAACGCCTTTTAGCCTCGCATTTATTTACATTGCACACTTCCTTTCTTTCTTATCCATTCGCCGGCGTGAGAAACCCTCCTACGGATCCTATCGAAGAAAACCCAGAAAATGGCATCTGCAAATGCTATTTCAACTGCCTCTATCCTGCCCTCCCTTTCTAAACAAGTACTGCTTTCTGTTTGGCTCTTTTTTTTCTTTTCCCGTTTGTGGAAATGGGTTACTGATTGTGTTTGATTTCTGGATTTTGTTGGTGCAGGGGGGATTGAAGAATAGGAGAGCGAACCAATTGCAGCAGGGGCACAAGTTCAATTCCAAGCAAGCTAAGAACCGGTTTGTGGTGAGGGCTGCAGCTAAGGAAATTGCATTTGACCAGAAATCAAGGTCCGCCCTTCAGGCCGGAATCGATAAGCTCGCCGATGCTGTTGGTCTCACTCTCGGTCCCCGGGGTAATTGCTGAATTATGGCTGATTCTTACCGCTAGTAGTTATATTTTTCAATATAAGCTCATATTTTCTGCATCCTTCACTCTATCTTTAGACTATTATTAACTTCTATTTCCTTTTTCGGTATGATAATATTTAGGGATATACATTTCAGTTACTCTGAGAACTACGTGAAAAGGTTGTGATAAAATTTGATAATTGTCAAGCGTTTTACGAGTAGGCTAGTAACATCTTGCAGTGTTAAGTGGTTTTAGTTTCTTTCTTGTTGCATACAAAGATAATGTAAAAAAGTTTACACGAGCTCTTGGTCGTCGGTGGAACACCCTCACCAGTATTACGTTACCATTACTCCACCTTGATCCAGGACAATATCCTCATCAAGTTTGTACAATTTGCAGGAAGAAATGTTGTCTTGGATGAGTTTGGTGCCCCAAAGGTGGTTAATGATGGAGTGACAATTGCTCGGGCAATAGAGCTGCCTGATGCCATGGAAAATGCTGGTGCTGCTTTGATTAGGGAGGTCAGTTCTTAATATTTTCTCTGGTCCACTCCCACTCCCACTCCCTTAAATTGTTTTGCTGTTGTGTTGAATTGTACATGTCTGTATATGTACTTTCTGGTTGATTTTTAGTTTGATATATCGAGTTGCATGTGAAGGTTGCTAGCAAGACCAATGATTCTGCCGGTGATGGTACTACAACTGCATCAGTTCTGGCCCGTGAAATCATTAAACTTGGTCTATTGAGTGTTACATCAGGTGCAAATCCTGTTTCTGTTAAGAAGGGTATTGATAAAACCGTGCAAGATTTAGTTGAAGAGCTTGAAAAGAAAGCTAGGCCCATCAAGGGCCGTGATGATATCAAAGGTAATGTTTTGATCAGGTTCCGATTTATATGATTTTCCAATTTATTATTGAACATCGTCTAGTAATTTGTTGTACTGATTTTCTTCATCATATTGTAGCCATTGCTACTATCTCTGCTGGAAATGATGAGATCATTGGAACAATGATTGCTGATGCAGTCGACAAGGTTGGACCTGATGGTGTCCTATCAATTGAGTCATCATCTTCCTTTGAAACTACTGTTGATGTAGAAGAAGGAATGGAGGTCAGTCTGCTTTTAAAGTCGTTTTTCTTATCTTCCCTTTTTTCTAATACTCGGGCCAATTCACTTCGGCCCTCTTCCACCATTTTGGCATGGTTGGTTTTGGGGATTGCATTTTCCCCCTGTGCTCATGTAGCACTCTTGACTTGCAGATTGATAGAGGATATATCTCTCCACAATTTGTTACCAACCCCGAAAAATTGATAGTAGAATTTGAAAATGCAAGGGTGTTAGTAACTGACCAGAAAATTTCAGCAATCAAGGACATCATTCCATTGCTTGAGAAAACCACTCAGTTACGTGCACCTCTACTCATTATTGCTGAAGATGTCACTGGAGAGGCATTGGCGACTCTTGTTGTAAACAAGCTGCGAGGAATCCTGAATGTTGCTGCCATCAAAGCACCCAGTTTTGGAGAAAGAAGAAAGGCTGTTCTTCAAGATATTGCCATTTTGACTGGTATTTTCATTCTTCACTGGTTTCTCGCATGCTATACATTCTGAGAGATTGCCACTTCATGAATTTGCCTTCCATCTATCTAAATAATTTAGGGAAATTTGCTGCTGTGGTCCTCAAGCTTTCACAAATATAGCACATGGGTCTGCAATCAATTACCCTTTTTAACTTGATGTTACCAAACTTCAATTCTTTCTGTGCAATTGCACGTTGGTTCCCATTGGATGGGAGCTGTCAATTTCTGTCATACAATCACGTGCTTGCACGTGATGGCTTATGTGAGAATTATATTAGTCCAACCCACTCCATTTTCCTCAAAAACCCTTGGAAAGGGAGAAAGGAAAAGACTCAGAGGCCTAAAGGTTAGCATTCCATTTTCCTTTGCTAAACTTTTTTTTAGGGAATTGGAGTGCGTTGGTGATGATAACATCAAAAAAGTTATCGCATGCAATGCGTGTGACTGCTTTACGGAAAAATTGGCAGTTCCATCCAACGAGGATCAATGTTCAACAAAAAATGAAAGTTTAGATCCCTAATGGATCAAAATAGTTGGTTGGGAACCCATGTGTGTTGCTTGTGAAACTTTGGGTAATTGCGAATTTCTCTTAATCTATAATATATTAAATATTTGAGAATTTTGTTTTTTTTACCGTATTACAATTCAATTATTTCAATAATATCTTTTTTTTTTTTCGTTTTTCAACGTGTAATAAATTCTACAAAATTCTTGTCATGTGTGAATTTCGTCTTATTAATTCTTAATTAATTAACGTTCACATTATTCTAAACTCAATTAATCTTAACTAGATGAATCTTGATTTACATGAATTTAGAGTTATTATAAATGCATTTAGCCCCCGTTTGTTTCTCATTTTTCATCCATAAAAATGAAAAATATGATCGTTATCCATCACATCAAGCCATCAATTTTGAATTTCTATCTCTTGTGTGGGGCTCAATAACGGCTATATTTTTCATTCTCATTCTACAATAATGAGAATCAAACGGGCTCTTATTAATATTCATGTATCTAGGAATTTTAATGGAGGTTTAAATTCATGTATTAGCAATTAATTCTTATGTATCAAATATAGTGTAAAAATGTTGCTTATTTGTAGTATTTCACCATTTTTAAAAATTTAAATCAAAGAAGTTGAGTCTTGAGATTACAATTTTCTTCTCTTAAATTTTTATCTTAAAATTTACTTTAATTCGTTTGAGACTCATCAAATCCTCCTAACAAATTGGTATCAAATATTACTTTTACAGTACTTATAAAATATTTTAGAATAGCGTGCAACGCACGTTCAACTTTGACTAGTTATCACGATAGGGAGCAAAGAGAAAGATTTCGGCATGGGCACGTTTCTATGTGTTGGCATTTATCATTTTATGCCTTCTTCGAGCAGTGTGTTGTGTCAAATAGCAATATATTCTGCTTGTTAATATACTTGCTATCTTTCAGGGGCCGAGTTTCAAGCTAGTGAACTAGGTCTGCTTGTTGAAAACACTGATATTGATCAATTGGGTATTGCAAGAAAGATAACCATCACGAAGGATTCCACAACCATCATTGCTGATGCCGCATCAAAAGATGAAATACAGTCTCGGATCGCCCAACTGAAAAAGGAGCTAGCTGAAACTGATTCGGTTTACGACTCTGAGAAACTGGCTGAGAGAATTGCCAAATTATCCGGTGGAGTTGCAGTTATTAAAGTTGGTGCTGCAACAGAGACAGAACTTGAGGACCGTAAACTTCGTATCGAGGATGCCAAGAATGCTACATTTGCTGCTATTGAGGAAGGCATTGTGCCTGGAGGTGGTGCTGCTTTAGTTCATTTGTCGGCTTATGTTCCTGCCATCAAGGACAAACTTGAAGATGCAGATGAGCGGCTAGGTGCTGATATCATACAGAAGGTACATCATGCATATTTCTGAAAATTACACTTATTATTTCAGTTTCAGTTTTTATTCTGAAATGCTGGTTTAACTATAATACAAAAACCTGGGGGGTTATTAACTTGTCAATACAAGTGCCTGCTACTGTGTTGGCTGTTTAATTTTACTTTTGATTCTACTTTTACGCTGTAATTTATACACCTGAATCTGAACTCTGTAATTTGGGATTCAAAATAGCTTGAGACTTGAGGAATGCTGGTTCCTTGCATTGAGAATCACTGATTCTTTTTTTTTTTTTAGGCTTCCAAAAATTATATTCTGAATAGAGTGAATATGTTTTATGGCATGGAAATGAGTGGCAATAATAGTGTGAAATCTAAAATTACTAAGGACTTGATAACTAAACAATTTAGATGTTCCAGTAACATGCAAATCTTTTGTGGGCTTGAGATCATGTGAATAGTAGTGAGATATCATATATGAAAATATACTTGAGAACTTGGATATCTACGAGTTAACTCCAGAGAAGTTTGAATTGATTTTGACCTTGCAAAGATTTAAGTGATATAGATCTGTGAAATTGCTCAACTATTGATTCCTGAAAGTTTTTGACTTCGTTATGATGTTGTTATCATTCATACTAAGTTTACCATATACGATATATATTGCTGTGAACGTGATTTTGTTTTCAGAAAGCTTGATGTTCATTCAATTACTTGATTTTCTTGCAGGCACTCGTGGCACCCGCATCTTTGATTGCTCAGAATGCCGGGATTGAAGGTGAGGTAGTGGTAGAGAAAGTGAAGGATAGCGAGTGGGAGATTGGTTACAATGCAATGATTGACAAGTATGAGAACCTAGTCGAAGCAGGAGTTATAGATCCTGCAAAGGTGACAAGATGTGCATTGCAGAATGCAGCTTCAGTTGCTGGAATGGTTCTTACCACACAAGCCATTGTTGTGGAGAAGGCAAAACCTAAAACTCCAGCTGCTGCTCCTGCCCAAGGCCTTGCAGTGTAATCGAACAATTATGTGGTTCATCTAGGAAATTTTGGAGCACATGTAATGTCATTGAGCAACTAAGTTTATTTTGGCTCTGTATTTTACTCGATTAAGTTTCTAATTGGGGTTGTACAAGTGCACGAAAAACTGAGTGTTGTAATCGGATAAAGAACGTTACTGGCTTTTGTTTCAATCTGATTTCTGAGCTGACTTAATAATACATTAGGTTTATTGTCACTCTTAAGTCTGCTCATTTTCTGTTTGGATTATATTTTATGCTTGTGCTCGCTCACATATGCATGAAGATTTAACCCTCTTAGAGACTTGAAAATATAATGGGCTTAAAATCAGTCGAATGCAATATTCTACAGAGTGCAAAACTGAAGAGAGAGAGACAGGTAGATCTGTTAAAGTGGCCTGGCTCTGTTCATATAGATTCAGCCCGTAAGGCTAACCATATAAAAATGTGGTGGTCCGGGCACAGAATCCGGGCTGCCCCGGGTCCCATAAATGTCCGGATGAAATTTCTCTAGAATTCCCATTGATATTACATATATATATCTCATATAACATTTATTCTTTTACTAAAAAGGAAAAAAAAAAAAGTAAGTCATGAAATAAAATAAACGTGTTTAAAATAAAAAGGTTACTTATTTGAAAGTCCAGATCATATGATCCACACGAGGAAGAATGTTGCAATAATGTTGGTGCGCAGTGGACATTAAAGAGGAACAATTATTTCCCCAACTAACCTCAAGGGAATGGACCAAAATTTCATTTGTGTGTTTGATATTTCAACAAGAGTTCAGTTTGCATTTCCCCATATTCACGTTTTACTTGTCAATTATTCTCAAGAAAATTTTTATTTTTATTTTTCTTTTAATTTTTAATTTTTATATGTTTAGCGTTTATGAACTTTTAGAGTACGTGATCAATTAATATAAACAAACCATTCTATGTATTAATTTTAGAATAATGTTATCTAGCACTAACGATGCTAGATAATGGATTGTATCAAGAAGAAAAAAAAAGTTTTATCTATTATATATATATATATATATATATATATATATATATATATATATATATATATATTTTTTTTTTTTTTTTTTTCTATTATACTACAGTATGTTATTACGGACATATAACCCTGAGGGGTTGCTCAATTGGTCAGGTCTTGGGTTTGCTCCCCAATGGTCACCAGTTCGAGTCCCCTCAGGCCACTGAGGTGAGTACCCGGCTGTAAACTTCAGGGCCCCGTGGAATTAGTCGAGGTGCGCGCAAATTGGCCCGAACATCCACGGTTATAAAAAAAAAATGTTATTATGGACATACTTCTATGCCCTTGCTGTGAGGTACGTACTCGTTACTTTCTCTCTCATTTTTAAAAATTTCGATGTTTCTAACATCTTAAGACAAATATCAAATACGATAAATATGTGTATCTTATACGGAGTGAGAATTGGATAAAAAAAGTTCCAAAATTAATTTCTCAAGTTCTTATCATTAGCTTGTACTTTTATTTGACATAATGGAAGTTCTTTTCTTAATGACATGTCTAAAAGTTAGAATTATTATTTAAGAGCCACCATGTTCATATCTTTCAACACAAACATAACGTTTCCATATTAATCCAATCTTTATTTTTGTTCTATTTGGAATTAATTAAAAATTGAGTGGTGGGATTTTGATCCCATACTTTTGCTTGGTATATTGCTGTTTTTTCACTATCAATTTCAAATAAATTAGGCCAATACTTGAAAGATTTTAAGAGCTATGGCCCTATTCCCATTTTTTAAGAATGTTTTCTCCCATCTGGATTTTATTTTGATAATCATAAATTATCTAAAGTATCATAAATTATCTAAAGTAAATAAATCTCATTTAATAAATTGAAAGAGACCCTTATCTTCTAAGAAACCGTGTCATTTTCTTGCATTAATTTTTGAGAAGCAAATGTATTTTTCATTCTAACACAACTTTCAAGAAAGAGAGCTGCTTGGGGTACAGGGTGGGGGTTCATAGAACCCCTACCGATACCCCACAATAGGGGGTGGGTGGGTGAGTGGGAATTTTTGGGCAATTTTTTATTTCCTTGGGTTTTGCATGGGTCCACCAATGTGAGGGTAGGTAAAACTTAATATTATTTGAGTTGTGCTACTTGTACATTATGACATCCATAATGGATGACATAATGTACAAGTGGCAGTACATTATTGGAGGGTGTGCTGCCACTTGTACATGGCCAGCACACCCTCCAATAATGTACTGCCACCTGTACATTATGTCATCCATTATGGATGTCATAATGTACAAGTAGAATTATTCATATTATTTTCTGTACATTTCATTTTTTCCTTCAAGAAAAGGCACTAAAATTTTTTTACACTTCATTTTGTTTACACTTACGAGATCTCAAGCTGACAAAGTAAGCATCATGATGCATCGATCGTTTTTTTTTTCTTTTTGAGAAACAGAAACGTATATCACACCAAAGAATAGAGGTTTCAAATTGTGCCATTTTTTATGTCATTTTTAGGTATCTTTGCCAATTTTGGAGGACATTGCCTGAAGGCCTTTCTCAAAGTTTGAGATACTACTGGAAAATACGATTTCAATATTTTCTGTGTGCAATCCTTTATATAGACGTGATGGCGTACAAAATCTAAATGGAAAACCTATTCAATAGAAATTTCTTATAAAATAAGATGAGTCTTTAAATTACTTTTATAACCAGTCGTAACTTTATGATTAGATTTGCAAAAATATCAAAATTTGAGAAAATTTTCATAAATCAGGTCATGTTTCCCGAAATTTTAAAAAATAATATTGATATTAATTAATTTATTAAAAAATATGACCTCGAATGCACTTGATCAACATTATTTCATTGTTAACTATATTTGTGATTTTAGTTATATGAAACATCATATGATGTGACATTCTTGTCTTTGTAACTTTTTTTTTTTTGATAATCGTGGATGTCCGGACCAGTTTGCGAGCACCTCGACTAACTCAACGGTATCCTAAAATTTACGGTCGGGTACTCACCTCAGTGACCTTGAAGGGAGTAACATTTTTTTTTTCAATCGATGGTGTGACGAATATGGTCTTATGACTTCCTTTGCCCTATATTTCGTAATGAAGAAGGAGAGTATGGATGTAATTCTTAGCATTAAGGATAAAATTTCTCTCATCAAATGAGAGCAAATATTGTAAAGACGGAAGGTCTCTCTCTATAAGACTGTAAAGAAACTATAAATACAATGAAAATCAATATAAAATTATCGATTCACACAGCAATATAAAATACTAAATTGTAACAATTGAAATTATAAATACAACTTGAAGCCATGGGTGAATGAATAAATCCCTACGAGTTTTTAGGCAATCTTGAATCAAATCCCCAAATGACATGCACATCAAAATTTGATCTTCCTCTTCCTTCTTAATTTTAGAAGACAACTTTCAGTAACAAAAAACCAAACCTAGCCTTATAGTTGTCTTTTAAATGGAGTTGTCTTTTAAATGGTTCTTTCTATCCACAATAAAGAGTGCACAAATGACAAAATCCTCATAATAAAAACATAAAGGGTGCACAATTATACGCCATATCTGGTGCAAAAAACCCAATCACAGTCACAATCACAAATACAAATCATGTGATGAACTAGGGCTGTCCGTGGGTCGGTTCGGTTCGGTTCTGAAGATACCCGAACCGACCCAAAACTTTCGGGTATTTAATAAATGGACCCGTCGGGTCCAAATATAATTATGGAACCGTTCGGGTTCGGTTCCGTTCGGTTCGGGTCGGTTCGGTTCCGTACCATAATCAAATTTTTTAATATTTACAGCAACACTACATAAATACAACTAATGACATTTCATTCGTAACTTTTACAAATTAACATAGCCCAATTCAAAAACATATAAATAACTAGCCGTCCAATAAGATTAATTCAATGCATACAAATACCAAAAAATAGATATTAATATTACAACAAAACTACGTAAAGTATATTCATTTGCTTCAAATTAAAATGGGCTAATAGGTTTTAAAAATGATTTGAGTTTTAAAATTAAAATTATGAAATAATCTGATTTATTTAATTAATTTGCTAATTTGTATAAAAAAAATAAAATAATTTAATTAATTCAATATAAAAAATAAAAAAATTATTTAGTTTCGGTTCTTATTCGGTTCTTCGGTTCTTGGTCTAGACCCAAGACCCGACCCAAACCCATCGGTTCTCGATTCGGGTACCCGTTCGGGTATTTAATTTATGAAGAACCGCTCGGTTCGGTTCGGTTCGGGTTCGGTTCGGGACTTTTGGACACCCCTATGATGAACTCTTCAATGATTTATGTGTTGAAAATTTACTTTAATCGTGCTCAGTGGAAAATAAAATAATTTCAATTCTCACCAAGAATCTTCTTTGTGTTTAGAAAGAAAATGTGATAGGAATTATACGTTTTGTAGATTCTGTAAACTCTTTTACTAATTTTGCAATACGAACAATTACGATCTGCAATCCCAACTGTCCAATTATACAGTCTCTAATGGAAATTCACACAGGAAACAAGAATGAGATAATTATGATTTCTCTTTTCTTGTGCTGGTAAGATAATGAATTTTATTCCATTTTTCTGAAACCGTAATAGTTTATTACTATAAGTTCAAGTGGGTTGGTCTGTCTCTTAAACTTAATCTGATTCAATAGTTAATTAATCTAATTAATTAATTCGGGCATATTAACAAACAACACAATTAATTAATTGTTCAACACTTGTTAATTAATTAATTGGAGAATCTCATTCTTCTAGTTCTCATTTTATGTGTGACTCATTAGGTTTTCGATCACGATGTCGAACGACGTAAATTATTATTTTTGATATAATCAAAATCGATAAATTAAAATACCCAATTTTAATTTATCATCAATTCACATCAATCGTCCTAAATTGAAATCTAGCAATGTGTCATGACAATACATGTGACGAAAAAATGTCACATAGTATGAAAAAATCAAACTTTTTCGTTTACCGTGAAACTATAATCATTTCATCAATAAGATCCGAGCAATATGAGATATGGATATGTGTCAGTCTCAATCATCAATCATGTTTTTTCATCCCACTATTAAGTCAATGTAACTCGAAATCTCTTTTTCAACTTATGAGTACATCTTGGCCAAGAATTTCGATATCAACTTAATTGAATGAAATTTAGATCATAATCTATTACTATCTAAGAACGACGAATTCTCTATCACAACCTTCATATGATTCTTGATGCCCGAATGGCAGTATTAGTTTTGATAGAGCAACATCCAACATCACCAAAGTATGACTGTCCTCATATTAGACACTATGACAACTTCAAGTCGAATGGCCAATTCTACTACCGAACAATAAAAATTAACCACTGACATTCAAATAGTTTGTGGAATCTCCCCAACAAGTCTTCAATATTTTATTCTATAACAAAGTATTCATGTGTTCATTTAAGTGTCACCACACTTTAACTTATGAGATCAGTTACTTACTTCATAAGTAAGAAATGTCACATGTGATAGTCTATCTATAATAACAATATATGTATCTCGTTATTATTTGCGTCCATGGATGATTTAAGATTCAGCCATATGTAATTTGTATCTCACAATCACAATTCCTTATGATTAACAAATTATCAAAACTTGAATTTACGGATTCTGTTATTTAGCATCTGTTTGATGGTTATTAATTGACAAAAACAAAGTTTTGAATAGTAAATTTTTGGAAAATATATTGTTAAAATATAGAGAGAAGTTTTGGGTTTACGTGCAAAATATTTTATTATGTGAATATGTGATTAAAAATTAGTATATAGAAAAAAGAATTTTAAAATAAATGATGTCAAACATGAGCTTAATTTAAATAAATAGTAGATTTGTCATAAATGAAATGTATCGATTATATATTAAAAGTGTTTATATTCAAAATTGATTGGATTTAGTGTATAATACTTACATTCTGACGATGTTGAATAGCACAAAATTCACGGGAAAAAGGTAAAGTAGAAATTTTATTTTCCTCAGCATGGCATGCATATTCTTTTTGACCGAATCCATTCGATTTCTGAAAAAGATTACTAATCCTTAACTTTTCGAGGAATCTTTCATCAATGATTGTGAATGATTGATTTTTTCAATCTTCTCGACCTCAGTTGCGTATGAACAAGTCAGATTTCATTTCATATCGATTAACTCAATATGCAATGGAATTCGCTTTGCTCTTAGAATATGTAGAATAAGATACCATAAGACCAATAAATTGATTCGAGATCTCACTATCAACTTCTTGGCATAAAAAAAGTAATCTTTCTCGATAAAATCGTGCTTTATATTTTGTTCAAATAAAATTAATAGTCTGCTACGTGTTTATTCCATATATTTTGTGAATTTTAATTGCAATCTAAGAATTTAATTATAAGTTTATTTGCCACTGTCATGAATTTCTTTTCAGACAAGTCATATGCTTTCTTGTTGGGTTTATTGTACATATATTAATTAAAATTAGGAGAAATATTGAATTAATATTTAATCATACTTATATACATACTAATCTTATCTTTAGCACGTTTATAATATTGAATAAGATTGGACGTTTTAATTAATGAAACACGTCAATTTTCAATTGGTGCAAAGTGCACTATCAAATATCTAAATCTCATGCAAAACACGAAGATTTTAACAATTTATGAATTGAAATCCTTTTTAGAAAAAACTTAGGGCCTCAATTGACTCGAAAGATTATGTGGGGCCCTAAGTATTTATTTGTGTAGGCAAGAACCTTAAGGTCCTTAGATGTCATGACATGGTATCTAGCATTTCAGTGGGAATGTAACAAATCTACGCAAACTCTTATTAATAATTAAAGTAATGCTATTCATCTTTACTGGGGATGAAAACACAGTCTACGTAGCGTTAATGTGGTATTAAATGATATGTGAAATTAAATCAGTCATTTAATTTCATCTTTAATTTAACCTATCATTTAAGGTCACATAAATTGTTTTTTCATCCCCACTGAGGATGAATAACATTACTCTTATTAATAATTTACCATATTTTCATTTTGACAAATTCTATAATTTTTTTTTCTGTGTAATCGATTTTGGGACGTTGAAATTCTTAACCAATTATTAAGAAAAAAGCTGCAAGTACAGGGAAATATTTACAGATTTTCTACAGAATTTAAATTCCACTCACGTGTAGAGGCGGGTCCACATGAATTAAATATTGCTAAAAAAACCAAGAACCACCTATTATGTGTATTCTGTTCATTTTCTGTATAAAATTCCCTGTACCTATAGCATTGCTCAATTATTAAATAAGGGAATGTGGTGCTTTGGAATTGATTCACAATATTTTGATGTTGGGAAAGAACAAATGCAATCTTTACAATTTAATAAAATGTCTGCCCCTAATTTTGTTGACCAAATAAATCTATGCAATCTGGACGAATAAAATGTTGGAGAGATGAAAAGAAATTTCAAATTTGGATCGACATGGGTTATATAGGACGATTTCTAAATACAATTATTATGTGTTAAAAATTATTTATCAATAAAAAAATATACTAAATATTACGCGTCTTCATCAAGTTTCAAACGTGAATATCGTTGTGTTTACGTCTCGACTAGACTCTATCTATTCTCAACTTTTCTAATACAATTTTTATGGAACAAAATTGAAGAATAAAGTATGTTTTGTTTCTACTTCTCTCTCTAATTTCCACACTTATACACGTTTTAGAACATGTTTGATTCTTGTACTAAAAGTCTCCAGCAGAAATTTCCTTCGTCCAAATTTTACTAAAAATGTACGGCGTTGGCATCGCTTTTATATTTTTGAAACCTTTTCTGCTTTCGAATTGATTTCCTAGCCAAGGGAAAATATTAATTATCTAGCATTTTTGTTCTTATTCTTTCTATCCCACCGCTTTAAAAATTACATATCATTTTTTTTTTTTTGATATCCAGGTATCCTAACTTACACCAGACTATGTCCTGGACCATCCATCCCCGGCCCCTCGATGAGGGGTGGAGGTTAACCGAGGGATATGCCCAAATTGACCAACGTCTGTGCACCCTTTATACTCCTGACTCAAAGGGAGTCTTCCTCCATAGATATTACATCACCAAACTGCTCCACCCAAATTAAGTATTACAACATTCAGTTGCTCCGTCCAGGAATCGAACTCCCAACCCTGAGGTTGCAAGCCCAGCATTGCCCATCCTTTGCCAACTTGGACGTGCCCCAGGGGACGAGGAAAAAAAAAATAAAATTACATATCTTGTTATGGGGTAAAGATGTTACTATATTTCTCGATCATTTTTTTTATTAAAGATTCATAATGCTTCTTTATCTTATAAGTTTCACGTTAGTTTAACTTATAAGTAAAATTCAGGATGTCGTTTATGAATCCTCGATTATTTGGGACAACTCAGAATGAAGAAAACGCTTTCATGGCAAAAGAAATGTTAAAACAAACGCCTTCTATTTGTGTCTTCTTCTACTACTTTTGTTTGAGCTTTTGCATTGAACTTCATGTTTTGGTACGGAACATTGCACAACACTATGGTTACATTTTGCACACCCGATTAGACCATATAAGAAACCGTACAGAAATTTAGAAAGATTAAGGTTGATAGTATATACAAATCTTTCATTCAAATGAATAATAATTTGTAATATCTTTCGAGTCCAAACATAAATACACCTTCTTACTCTGTATTGAGCTATCCGACTAGTTTAAGAAAGATAGTGCGAAATTACATTGTTTTCAATAAAAAACTAAGACATACTATGTACCTTAATTCATCCTAATGCTATCCACATAGTATATCTATTATAGTTTTATACTAAAATATTCCATACAGAATCTAATTTAGTGTATCAAACACGACTTAGATTACATGTTTATTATTTTTAAAGAAGAAAGATTGATAGAATAGAAAACATAAATTAAGCATACGACTCTAATGCAAGGTTCCCATGATATATATATATATATATATATATATATATATATATATATATATATATATATATATCTTTCTATATATAAAAAGTGCCTATTTAACGGAATTTGTTGGTTTAACGGAAAAACTAACGGAATTTGTTGTTTTAACGGATTATGTAACAGAATTTCTTATTTTAAACAGGTAGCTGCACTTTCCTTCAGTGTTTTTATTATAACTTTGTATTCCGATATTCGATTGAGGCGATTCAAAATGCGTTGGAAAGCTAACCCATCTGACTACAATTTTGATTCAGACATCATTCTCCAATTCGATAATTTCCTATGCCAAAAATATGTCTCAATATAACGGACTATGTAACAGAATGTTTTGTTTTAAACAGGCAGCCGCACACTCTTTCAATGTTTTTATCATAACTTTGTATTTCGATATCCGATTGAGGCGATTCAAAATGCGTTGGAAAGCTAAAACATCTGGCTATAACTTTGATTCAGACATCATTCTCCAATTGAATCACTTTCTATGCCAAAAATAGGTCTCAATATAACAGACTATGTAACGAAATTTCTTGTTTTAATCAGGCAGCTGCACCTTCTTTCAGTGTTTTTATTATAACTTTGTATTCTGATATCCGATTGAGGCGATTCAAAATAAGTTAGAAAGCTAACTCATCTAGCTACAACTTTGATTCAGACATTATTCTCCAATTTGATCACTTTCTATGCCAAAAATATGTCTTAATATAATGGACTATGTAACAGAATTTCTTGTTTTAAACAGGTAGCTGCACCTTCCTTCATTGTTTTTATCATAACTTTGTATTCCAATATCCGATTGAGGCAATTCAAAATGCGTTGGAAATCTAACTCATTTGGTTACAACTTTGGTTCAGACATCATTCTCCAATTCGACTGCTTTATATGCCAAAAATAGGTCTCAATATAACTGACTATGTAACGAAATTTCTTGTTTTAAACAGGTAGCTGCACCTTCTTTCAGTGTTTTTATCATAACTTTGTATTTCGATATCCTATTTAGACGATGCAAAATGCGTTGGAAAACTAACTCATCTGGCTACAACTTTAATTCAGAAATCATTCTCCAGTTCGATCACTTCCTATGCCAAAAATAGGTCTCAATATGAGACTAAAACATCGGAGCATAACTTTTCGGTTGGAAATTGATTTGTGATCATCTTTTGACTAAATTTGATCCCCTTGACATCTTACTTTATCCAATTGACTCCAAGCACTCTCAAATCTTCATCATAAGTTTCGGCACAACTTTTAAATATTTACATTTTAGCCCCTGAACTTTGGATCCCTTACAATTTAACCATTTCTCCAACTTTGTCTACTTTTGCTTATTTTCTTCAATCTCACCAACTTACATCACAATATCAAAATCACACATCTAATTATTTATCAATTACATAAACATTACATCATTAATTATTTATAGGGTGTCTGTTTTTGCTTTTCAGCAGAAATAAAGTCGTTGGCAACACAATTCATGCCATTGGGAGCCGCAATTTTGGACCAATTCTCTCACTGTAGGGCTGTAGGTTTGAAAAAAAAAAATGGTAACAGAATCAATATTCCTTCCTCCTTGCAGCGTGCCCAGACACGTCCTTAATTAACCAAAAAAATTACATTTTTATTAATAATAAATTAATTATTAAACAAAAATATTAAATATAAACTAAGATCAAGTCTCCCATATATCTTACCTAAGTTTACAATACGAAATATAGTATACAAATCTAAGTGGGAATATAACACATATACATCTCTAATTATATAATAGTTATTTATTAAATATATCTTTTTGCAAGACTCATCGAGACGATTCCAATGAATTTCTTTTTGTTTGTCTATTCAATTTTCGGATATTGAAATTCTTAATTAATTAAAAGGAGGGAATCTGGTGCTTTGGAATTGATTCACAATATTTTGAAATTTGGAAAGAACAAATGCAATCTTTTAATATTTTTTTAAAAATTATCTCCCACAATTTTTTTGCTCATAAAGAGATTTTGTTGAAAAAAAATAAGAGCACCGGAATTCGATACCAAAAAAAAAAAAATAGTAACAGGGTAATTATATTTACAACACAATTTTTATTTCTTACACCACATTGTAATTACAATTAAGGTTCTCAATATTTACTCATTGTATCATTTGTCTCTAACGATTTTTCATGGCATTCTTATACTCAAACTTTTCATCACATTCTATATTTGAAAATAGCTTATATCCCAAAAAGTCCGTTGAAATAGCATATACCAAATTATTTTCCTATCATATTTATAAAAAAAATGTGTGAAAAAATATTTT
Organism: Fraxinus americana; assembly: GCA_035079005.1. Classification (NCBI taxonomy): domain Eukaryota; kingdom Viridiplantae; phylum Streptophyta; class Magnoliopsida; order Lamiales; family Oleaceae; genus Fraxinus; species Fraxinus americana. The sequence continues at coordinate 16,641,690 of CM068708.1, read as the reverse complement.
TTCCCCTCATTTCATAGCATGAAAACAAAATATTTTAACATAAATTATCATAACGACGAGACGTACTAATTAATGGAAAGTTTAAAATAAGAATTTGATGAAAAAATTAAGAAAATAATTGCTACAACAAATAAAGATTAAGGAGATTAACTACAATTAAAATATGGTGTATCAAATAAAAATTATGGTGATAATATAACCACCCTTAGTAATATAATTGAAAAATAACATCTTTTAGAATCGAGAAATACAATGATTGCGTACCAAAAATTACTATATCAATGAAATATGTAGTAAGGAATATATATCTCTTTTTATAGTTTCAAGCATGGAAAGAATATTGTTATTTTCTTGATTCTCAACTATCTATTTGATCCACGCCCTTTCGATTTGAATAGAACAAATTTATAGAATAAAGTGTGTTATTTTAATTTTGACTTTGATTTTCTTTCCATTTTTTCTTGACCTTAGGTTTTAAAGTAAGAACTAAATTTTCAAGCCAATAGAAAGTATTGATTTGGCGATAGAGACGCGTACGATAAACATGAACTCGTTATTCAAACGTACGTTTATACCATGTTTGTCAACTTGATAAAAAAAAAAAATGAGTTTGTGTTCAAATTAAATGAAGTTACTCATTCCGTTTTATAAAGATAGGTTTATTTATATTTAACACATATTGAGAAACTTAATTAATTTATGTTGGAATTATAAATTTTATATATATTTTTCTTAAGGGTAATTAGCATATAACGTCTTTACTTTTCACTATTATTATGGAAATACTCATACCTTTTATTTTTTTGACATTTCCACCCTTATTTCCATATTTCATTAAGCAAAATGTCATCTTTATCCATCTTCTCAATTAAAAGCTGTAAAATAATGAATATACTCTTTTATTTAAATAAAACAAAAATAATAAAAAATAACTATAATTGCAACCCTAGCTCCAAATATTTTTAAAAAGTGTAAACGAGTCCCGAATAAATTATTAAAAAGGTAATTAGCACGTAATATACATTTCACTATTATTATGAAAAACGTTTATACCTTTTTTTTTGTTGCATTTTCACCCTTAGTTACACATTTGATTGCGTAAACCATCATTCATATCCATTTTCATCCAATTTCTCAATAAAAAGTTATGAAATGACTAATATACCCTCTTATTTAAATAAAAATAATAATATATTTTTTTAATTTTTAAGTTTTTAAATAATTTATTTGGGACTCTTTCGCACTTTTTAAGTTTTTTTTATTTATAATTTTTTAATAATTTATTTGTTAATTGTTTGTACTTTTTTTAAAAAAAACTAATTTTTATTTCTTAATAATTTATTTGAGGCTCTTTTGCACTTTCTTTTAAAAAAATTAATTTCTAATTTTTTAATAATTTATTTGGGACTATGGTTGCAATTAGTTTTTTTTTTTATTTAAATATGATAGTATATTCGTCATTTCATAATTTTTTAGTGAGAAATTAGATGAAAATTGATTGAAATGATGGTTTGCGCAATTAAATGTATAATTAATGGTGAAAATGTCAAAAAAAGAAAAAAGAAAAAAGAAAGATAATGACATTTTTCACGATAATAGTAAAAGATAGGGAAATTAATGACATTTTGGAAAGTGGCTTATAATTTGAAACAAATAAAAAAAGAAGCAAGCATGTCGTTGTTGGACGGAGGGAGTATATTTTTCTAATTCATTTTCAAAATAAAAAATAAAAGTGGTTTGGCTCGTCCAATTTTTTTGAGCTCGACTTGCACTCAAACTCGTCTTTAGACAAGCTCGAGCAATTCATGGGCCGAGCCGAACGAGGAAGCCGCTCGATCCCATTGACACTCCTACCTGTAATGCATGACGAAAATATGGATACACTTGTCATACAAAAATAATAAGTGCTGAATTTATTCTGTTTACTTTAAGTATGAACTTGAGATAAAGACTACTCAAGGGCACATAGTTTTTTGTTTTTTTTTAAAACACGGTAGAGAAGTTGAGAATATAGGACCAATTATGAACGGATATTAATTAATATGATGGCAAAATACATTTTTAGAATCTTTAGAAAATAACATATTATTTGTGAATATATAATTTTGGAAAATAGAGAATATATTTGTTCGTCCGACACTCAATGATATTTCAATTGTTAGATAAAATTATGTTCGTGTTCAAAAATTGATTAGACTCACGAAATTTGTTGAATTAGATTTTTTACTTCAATTCTTGTCATGAATATTTAGATGTTATTGTTGAGCTCAACATTCTCCATGGATTACAAATGTTCTATCGAGTTTTCTTCTTGATATTATACTTTGTCGAATATGTTTTTATCTTGAACTCGACCTTTGTTTGATCCCAAATTCTTTACTTCACAATTTGAAATCGACTTGACCTTTCACCTCTCAAGATTTATCATGTCTGGACTGAACTGTTTTTCTCTATCAAACGTGAGTTTTGTCATTTTGTTAAAAGAAATTTAACAAATGCAGTGATATAATTCAAGGTAAGTACAAATAATTTGATGAAAAATTGACCGTATCTAAAACAATCTAATAATAAAACATCTTGTAATATTATATCAAGAATTATGCCACTACATCAAACATACGAACAATCAAACAATAGCGGAAGAAATCAAAATCAAGATGGGGACAACATTAAACTTAGTGCCGGTGGTGATTAATGGTCAATTTTTACTCATCTTTTATAATTTTTTAAATTATAATTGGATGGTCTGTCTCTTTCAGTTGACTACCTAAGTTTCGAAAAATGACCCATTTCAATATCCTCTCCCCATTCCCTAGGAAAATTGTTTCATTGGTCAAGGATAATATTAAAAAAACAATTAATTATTAAATTCCATATTTATAGTAACTTTGAATTTATTTTTATTTTTCTACGTTATACCGCGATCTAATTAACTAAAAGTAAATCATGTTTTACTTTGTTAAAGCCCGTAAAATTAGGTCGAGTGATCTTTGACTATATTTTTTTTTTTTTTTGATATCCAGGTATCCTAACTTACACTAGACTATATCCTGGACCACCCATCCCCGGCCCCTCAGTGATGGGTGGAGGTTAATCGCGGGATATGCCCAAATTGACCAGGGTCTGTGCACCCTTTATACTCTCACAGGGAGCCTTCCTCCATGGATATTACATCACCAAGTTGCTCCATCCAGGAATCGAACTCCCCACCCTGAGGTTGCAAGCCCAGCAGTGCCCATCCTTTGCCAACTTGGATGTGCCCCGGGGGGCATCTTTGACTATATTTTAATATTGCTATAGGTGTAATCTATAAACAAAGTGAAATTTAAAAAAGAAAAGTAATTCCCTTTATATTTTGTGACACGAGGCTCAAGCAAAAAAAATCAAACTACTAGTTGCAACGAATATAAACAGGAATCGGGACTCTAAATTTTGCAAAAATTGGAGGTCGAGCACTTGATGTGAAAACACAATCAACGGTAATTAAAAAAATTCCTATTTTTTTCTACTAAAATCATAATGCCCGTTTCATTTTTTATTAAAAGTAACTTTTTCAATAAATAATGGATATATGGACAATATTTGTAATTTTACCAGTGTTCTAAAATGTGTAATGCGTTGCGATGTGTCGAGATCGAGAATCAAGAATTACAAGTTCAAGCGTGTCAATGCGCAAAATAGGCGTCATAATGCGTTTCGTACTTTTAATATTATTTTAATATAATAAATAGATTTTTATATTTAAAAAATAATAATTTTTTATATCATATCAAAAAAAAAAAAAAATTCACAATGGGACGTCTCAATGCGCGCCTAGGCGCATAGGCTCTCCTGATGCACGCCTAGGGGCGCATTGTCGCGCATTGAAAGGCATAGGCCCGCCTAGGCGGTCAAAAAAAATCGTTGACCTCATTTTTACGCGCATTGCCCAATTTGAAGCGTTTTTTACGCGCGTCGTGCCTAGGCGCGCCTAGGCGGCGCATTTGCGCGAATTTTAGAACATTGAATTTTACTAAGATGTTTCGTTAAAATTAACTTTGATTTTGAGCGATATTATTTTTGAAGAATGTAGTTTGAAATAGCAGATCAATTGAGAATATGTGGTTAAAAAAAAGATTTTTTTTATTTATGTGTAATATTATTTTAATGAAGAATATGTAGTTGAAGAGAAGAGACAAAAATATATTTTGAAAAAAGTGGAAATCAAATATCCCTTTAGTAAAAAAAAAAAATCCATAAAGGCAATAATTAAATTTCTAAATTATCTCCTGCTACACCTATAAATAATGAATATCCCCATCCATGGTTATGTTTATGTAGTTTTTTCCCCTCGCCAGATCCAAATCCGTCATTTACTTGTCTTGTCTGTAGAGAGAGGCGATTGACTCGTGGAGGCATAGAAGCTGTGATGCGTGGAACCAGGCGGCATACCAAATTGCCAGATCGCCTTCAAAAATGCCCCCTTCTTCAGTTTTTCATCATCTTCACTCCAATTTGAACTCCATCCAGTTGTAGAATCATAACCGCACTCGTCTCGAATTTCCGTGTTTAGGTATGATTCTATTGTTAATAACCTGCATTGCTACTTTGAATTTGAATATTGGATGATTTTTGTGTGTACTGCATGTGAAGGTGGAGGAATGGCGGTTGCGGAGGGGGTGGCGAAGTTGCTGTACATAGTGGTGGTGGAAGATGATGCGGCGGCGGAGGATTCCTCGTCGTTTCGGTACACGCGTTCTGTTTTGCAGAGCACTCTGCAACTCATGGGTTGCAAAGCTCGTCATGCGTTTAAGGTCTCTTATTTTCTCTCATTTTGCTTCAAGGATATCTCGTCAACTTTGTTTAAAAATTTATCGAAATTGCAGTGTTGCATGAGTGTTTGTGTATATATGCATGGCCTACACTCAGAAACACCAAGTAATTGTAGGTGTTTTTGCCTCTGTGTATTCGAGTGGATGAGATGATGAATTTTAAGAATTAACTAAAATTAAGAACAGCCGAACAGGATGTTGAGATCTAATAAACAGAGAGAAATTTGGTTTTACTGCCTATTTGCTTATCTATTATTACTTTTTTCATTATTCGTTGAGAACGAAAGCTCTACAAGCATGGATCAGACCTCTGCACGCAAGTGTTTGTAAATTTCTATTTATTAAATATCTTTGAGATTTTCTGGCAAAATTTCAGCAATTAAAAGAGGGAAACGCCTAATTAAAAGAAAACTAATGAAGTCACAATTTTCACGATTTGCTAACAGGTTAATTACAAGATACACTGTATTACCCATTCGGTCTGCAATGTTGGATCTTCTATTGTTCTTGATTTGGTTAGAAAATTTTCCATAATTGATACCGTATTCAGTTCAGTAATAGGTATTTTAGTAATGTGAATTCTGCAACTGATGTTGATCTGTTTAGGCTTCTTTAGACATTTAAATGAATAACTAAATACTCATATAACAATTATATGCTATGAATAGCATGGATCTTTTCTCTCTGGCCTTTTGGGCCCTTAGAGGTCTGCAATACTGAAATCCATCTGATTTGCATTTACACGTGTCATCCAATTGATCTAACTGTGACATTTGCATGGAAATCTCGTACGTCAAAGTAATATCTGTTTTGGTTGACATGAAACTTTCGTGTCAATGGATGCATTGTTTGCAAGTTGGATTTCGGCATCTTGTTTTGTTTTTTCTTTTGGCGCACATCTTTGTCCTCTACCACTGTTGTCTTTTTGACTTCATGCCTTGTAATTCTTATTTTGTCCAGATCAGCCAAAGGGTATTTGAAGTGATGAGGAGTGGATGCTTCGTGGATAAGCTTATTTCATCTTGTCTAGACGCGTTACAACAGAATGCTAAAGTATATCCTCAAAGGGAGACCGATTTTATAGGTGATTCCTGTGTGGATAAAATGGATGCTAATGAACATTTGTCTTCAGAGGTAGATAAAAGCAAGAGTAAACCCTTTGAATTGTACAAAAGACGCACAACCGTGGTGGTTAGAAGAAAAACTTTTCTAGACGTTGTTTGCGAAGCTCTTGCTGATTACAAGTATGTTGGCCCGAATCAGAGGGCTGATTTGGTTTTAGCTTGCAGGTACAATTAGCATCTCATGTCCAACAACGGCATCTTTCTAACTCCTTTTTTAAGTGCAACTTAAAGATTCTGTTATTTCATCTTCATTTTTCTTTACATTATGTATGGTAAAATTTTTGTTGTGAGTTATTACTTCTTCTTTCACCTTTATTGTCTAATTTTAGATATTTTACTGGAAATCAGCAGTGAAATCTAGGCTTCACATCCCATGAGTGTGCAAGACGATTCACTAATATATCTTTGAATCTTTCCTTGTTAAATTGCATAATTGAATGAACATATGATTTACCTAGCAAGTCTATGGTAAAATATAATGAAGTCATTCAACTGACCTTGATTTATTTTGTTGAATGATCCTTATGAAAACAAACTCCAGTTGATACTTTTGACGAAGAAAATTTATGATGAAACATAAAACAAGATCCGTTTTGCATCATATCTAAGGGATTCCTCAGTGAAAGCCGAAGAAGCAGTGTCACTTTACCATTATTATGCTGACTGCTGATGACGTGCTGAATGTATAATCATCTATAGAATTACCATTGGTCAAATCCCGTATTATCTGTACTTGGTTTCACTTCTCAATGCAATAAACATGGGTATAGGAACTATTGGTTTAATAGGCTTATAACTAAGATTTCCCTTTCTAGCTGCAGTTTTGTCTGACTCCAGAATCAAAGTTCAAAAATGTGACATTCAACTGCTGATGGATCGTTGATAACATGATTATATTTCATTATTTATACACTTTTATGTTTCCCGTAGATCAATCCTATAAGTACTTTTGTGGACGGTTTTGAGTTCATCACGAATTGAAAGACAAATTTACGTAAAAAATGTGGGATCATGTGTTTCCTTAAGAAATGCTGGAGTAACATGAGGTGGGATCACCTGTTCCTTCACAGGCCATATTGTTGGATTACCTTCCAGATATTATTAAATTTAAGGTTCCAGTTCCTTTTACTTGTGAACTAATTGTTGAAGAGTATTCTGAATGCCTTTGCTAATAATGTTTTTTGCCCTTAACTTTGTTAAGCCAGTGTTGCTTAGTAGTATTTATGATTTGGAGGTAAAACTAGTTCTTTGTCTTTTTCTTTTACGTCAACCTTTTAATGAACTTGTTTTTTTCTCTAAGTCCTTATTTGGTTATCTCAGAATCCGAGAAAGAAAGGAATCTGTTACAGTGCTATTGTGTGGTACTAGCGGCTGTGGTAAATCTACCTTGTCTGCTTTACTGGTATGGTGTTTTTGTTTTAATATGTCATGGTTTCCTATTTTCTTTAATAAATGGATTCTAGAGTTTGTGTTCATTAGACTTCTTTCATTTTTTTATTTATTTTTATTCTTTTGCTGATGTTTGGTTTAAGTAATTATTGTCATTTTGCATTGTATATTGTAAATGCATTGTGTTGAGTTACCGGTTACCATCTTTTTCTGTTTATAAATTTTAGCTACATTTCGCATTTGATTCGATATTCATTTTTTAGCTCTTATATTGCTAGCATGTGACTAGGTTCCTCTGTAAAATTGAACTTAACGAATCCGGACAAGATAATATTTATTAATTTTGCATTTCATCTCAATTGTAAGATTGACTTGTCAAAATTTGGTAAAACTGTTCTTGTTTGCCACAAAATTTCTTCTTGTTACAAAAATTAAAATTCGCTAAAGTTTCTACACCTTAATCTATTTGTAAGTTAACAGTGTCATCCACTGCCAGGCATACAAAAAAATTCGGGAACTTGGTTTACAACCTAACATGGTATTCACACGTTTCTGATTTTGAAGGTCTCAATTAGTTAATTTTTGCTAAATCGCTAATATCGAACACTGATCATTTACTTAGTTTGTACACTTTTGCACCTGAGTTTGTTGAAAGTTTGACTGAAAGCAATAAATTTTCCATAAATACTTCCACTAACGGGTTATGTCAATTGTCGAAAAATTATGAAGTGTTAACATTGTCTTTATAACATTTTCTAAATTCCCATGCAAAATCAAACAAGAAGTTCAAGGTGATCATGCATCATTCCGTTGTGCATATTTTACCATGTTCCTATTTGTACGAGTATTTTGTAACATATGTGAGTAGCGCTTGTCATTTCCAATGATATGTTAATATCCTTGTCAAATTAACCTCAAGAAAATTAATATTGGCTATTCTTTATATTTGCAGGGTAGCAGGTTGGGCATTACAACTGTTATATCTACGGATTCAATTCGGCACATGATGAGAAGCTTTGTAGATGAAAAACAGAATCCTCTACTATGGTCCTCGACATACCATGCTGGGGAATATTTGGATCCTGTAGCTGTTGCAGAAGCCAAGGCCAAAAGGAAAGCAAAGAAACTAGCTGGCGTTTCGCACCCCTCACTAGCTAAGGATGATGCATCAATTGGTTCCACAGTCGGAAAACCAGCATTTGATGGAAGTTCCATGACAAGTGATTTGATCAGTCCCAAACAGATGGCAGTTGAAGGATTTAAGGCACAAAGTGAGATGGTAATCGACAGTCTCGATCGGTTAATTACTGCATGGGAGAAAAGGAAAGAGTCAGTGGTGGTTGAGGGCGTTCACTTAAGTCTCAATTTTGTGGTAAAAATCCGTGCATATTTTTAATTCTTATGAACTTCTGAAGTGTTATGTCTTTCGTCTCTTGTCCTATGCTTTGGTCACAATTTGGTTTCCCATGCAGATGGGACTCATGAAGAAACATCCTTCAATTATACCTTTCATGATTTACATTTCAAATGAGGAGAAACACTTGGAAAGATTCGCAGTCCGTGCAAAGTACATGACACTAGATCCTGCTAAAAACAAATACGTTAAATATATACGGAACATTCGAACAATCCAAGAATATCTTTGCAACCGTGCCGATAAGCATTTGGTGCCAAAGATAAACAACACAAATGTTGACAAAAGTGTGGCAGCCATTCATGCAACAGTTTTTAGTTGCCTAAGAAGGCGTGAAGCTGGAGAGCAGCTTTATGATCCAACCACAAACACAGTTTCTGTTGTTGACGAGGAGTACAGGAATCAGTGCACTGCCAATTCCTTGAGCTCCAAGGGAATGTTTCAGTTGATCCAAAGGCAAGGTTCTTCTAGGCATTTGATGGCACTTTTGAATAATGACGGATCTGTGGCTAAGGCATGGCCAGTTGACATGATAGATGATAATGGCAAGCCTATTGTGGGCCGTTCAATTGAGAATGGAATAGGAACACCTATGTATGGACCATTGTTGATAGGTAAAGCCGAACCTGTCAACCTGCAGTTTGGTCATTTTGGGATCAGTGCTTGGCCTAGTGATACCGGGGGCACTAGTCATGCCAGTAGTGTTGATGAATCACGGGGTGACCTCGCTGACAATGGTAGCAGATACTATTCTTCCTGCTGCAGCTCACCAAGGACGGATGGCCCTGCCAAGGAGGTATGCTCAAGTGATGATTATCTTGATATATTACAGCTGAAGCAAAAGATCATGGCATTGTAATGTTGGCTTTTAGTTTGGATGATATTATGGCATGTTTGGGCCACGGTATTAGGCATTAGTGGAAGGGAAACATTCAAGATTTTGATTTCCTTCTCTTCCTTGATCTTGTCCAGCACTGTCCCACCAAGCTTACTGAACATGCTCTTATATTCTAAGCCAACTCCCAGGATAACAAATTTTAAGAGTCTCGTCAATAATTCTCATGTTTTGTGCATATGGCTGTGTTTTCTGATTGCTCTGCCTCTTGTCTATTGCTTTGTGGTCTTCTTTTTGTTTTGCAGCTTAAGGAGGAATTGTCCTTCCATGGTAGTGATGAAGAGGTTGATGAGCCACCAGAGATAGACAGTGATGAGGATCTTAGCGATGGACAAAAACAAAATGAAGACGAGGTAGGAACACATTGTCTGGTCACTGAATGATTTCACTTACAAACACTTCATTATGGTTACTTATAATATCTAAGTGGATCTTCTAGTAATGTAAATATATATACTTGATTGATTAAGTTTTGTAGCTTCTCCTTGTGTTTGATTATGGGCATGTTTAATAAAAGATTTACTTGTTTTGAAACAGCTGGAAGGCTCTGTGGACGAAGAATCCACGAAGTCGGACGAGGAGTATGATGACCTTGCCATGCAGGATGGCGCAGAAAGTGGTTACCTGTCTGATGATGATAAATCCATCTATAAAATGGAGTTCAGTAGTGCAAGGTTACCTCTCTTAGGAGACCAATCTGCTCACAACGGCAATGATGGAGCGAAGCATGGTCAAAATCTCGACATCGTCACGAGAACAAAAACAGAACCTGTATCAGAATTGCCAGCAGTGGACTTTGCATCTCGCCTTAGAGAAAAATCTGAAAGGAGAGTACCCCTTTCTTGCAATATAAAATTAAGAAAACAGTCTCAGAGTATTCCACCCTCTGGGAAGCATTCATCGATAATTAATTTCCTGGCCGTCGAAGAACCACTGCCGAGGTAGAGTCTCAAATCTGTTTAACATATCCTCTTTTTCATGTTCAGGATGCCTTTTTCCTTTGTTTTCTTGTATCTTTATATTAGTAAATGGGCTTGTAGCCTGGTACCTCTTTGCTTCGTATAGAAATGACTTAGATAAGTTTTTGAATATATTGAGTCTGAGTTTCGTATTCCAGATGCCCAATGAGTAGGCCGTTCTGAATTATTAATTTTCTCAAATTATGTTTTCTTGGTTAAAAATATGGTTCGCCTGTATTATACATGGTCGTGAATGGTTTCTAAATTTTAAAATGTCAATATTAAGGGTGTGTTCGATAGAGATTAAAATTCGATTAAAATTGAAAAAGTAGCCGTTATTGTTCTCACTTTTATTAGACGAGTGTGACTCAATAACGACTATATTTTCAATTTTAATTGGATTTTAAACTGTACCGAATAGGTCCTAAGTCACTAAACTTTACAAATTGAATTAGTAACTCCGAGACATTAAAATATAAGTTGACCTTTCAAAAATTACTTGAATACATAGTTGCTATTTGTTGCAGAAGATTAAATGTTGAAATCAATAATCAAATTAGATCTATAATTTCCAACAACAACAAATATAGAAAAGGAACTGATTGAGCAGTAATAATTAATTTCCATGGAAATTTGTGTATTTTACATTAACCATATTTAGATAATTCTCTTTATTCTTATAACGCCAAATCAAGTTTGTAGTTTATAATGTGTTGTTCCCATGCCCAACACAAACTAAATTGAAATAAGGGTGTTAAATAGGAGAGACTCGAGCCGCTCAGCTCACCTACTGAGGGTTCAGCTCTGCTAGGCTATGGGGCTAGTCAGCTTGTCCCACCAGATCTCTCCGTGGTGGGGCTCGTGAGCCGATCGCAGTTCGTCATATTTAATATTTTTTACACCAAATCGCAGTTCGTCATATTTAATTTTTTTACACCAAAATTGTATATTTTTCCATATTTGGTGAGCCAACAAGCTCGCGGGCTCGTGAGTCGACAAACAGCTTGCATGGCCAAATCGCTGCTCAACTAGTTAGTGGGACGAGTTGAGCCAAAAGAGCGGCTCGCTACACGTAACACCTCTAAATGAAATGCATGTAGTTTAGGATATTATGACTGTAACGTCGGGCAACATAGGTGGTGGAATTTATTAAATGGATGACAGAAAATACCCATGTATCTCTTATACGGAGAAATATATTTGTTGAAGAAGAGAGATATTTGGTGATTTGAAGAATATTTGCTAATATTGAAGAAAATATTATGGCATAATTTGGAGAATATTGGTAGATAATAATTAAAATGTTTTCATAATTTGTTATATTCTTTCCGTGATTATCTCATCTTTAATAAAGCAACCTTGTTGTAATATGACTATATATATGTGTCATTGTAACATTTCGGATATAAGTGAATATAGTTTTCTCTTCTCCCGTGGATGTAGGTTTGCCACACGGGCGCCGAACCACGTAATTCTTTGTGTTCTTTCTTATATATTGAATTCTTCATGGTATCAGAGCGGATGTATTGTTCCGGCCAACAGTTCGAAAAAAAGGAAACCAGAAACGAATTTTTCTTCAGATTTTCTTTTTCAGTTTTGTGCGACCACCACGAAAGCGGCTATATCTTTCAAACCGTAACTCGGAATTGCGCAAGGTCGGTGCTGTTGGATTCGTATCGTCTGCAGTTGTTTGGTTACCTTTCGGGCTATTTTCGACAATGTCTAGTGGGTCAAAACCGTCCTCAAAGTCAGTTTTTTGTGTTTTTTCAATTTTTTTGCAGTTCGAAGTAGGGTGGGCCTGGGTTGGGTCAGTTTGGTTTTTTCCCCAACCCAAACCCAACCCGACATTGTCGATTTGTTCGAAATCCAACCCAATCAATATAAATGTTGAAACCCAACCCAATTATGTGTCGGGTTGGTCGGTTTGAGATAAACTCATTACATAAAAATTAAAATCATCCAATTTTTTGATGTAAAATAACATTAATGTAACATATTCTTAGTTTATTTTGGAAATTAAGTCTAACATGGACATTAGTTCAATTTCGCCTGTTAGTATTTCTCTTTCACCAATCAACACTTAAATTTACTTAAATTAACCTTATTAGTTAAAATAATCAAAATACATAATCATATATATATATATATATATATATATATATATATATATATATATATATATATATATATATATAATTGAAATCAATCTTGTAAAATGGATGAATGACTTACATTGGGCCCGTGGTCATCTTTAGTTGATTTTGAATTCATTGTATCTAAAAGTTCATCCATTTAGTTGTAATGCTCAGCATCTTCAATGCAAAAATCATCCAAGATTGGAGAAGCTTTCAATCAATTTTTAGTGCATACTAAGAACTCGACCATCCTAGGACTTAAGGAACTATGAAAAGGATCAAGTATCCTTCCTCCAGTACTAAATACACTTTCTGAAGCAATAATTGACATTTGAATTGCCAACACATCTTTGGCCAAATTGGATAAGACACCATATTTATTTCTGTTAACCTTCCACTCATCTACAATTTCAAAATCTTTTTTCTCTATGCTTTCACGAGCATCCAATAAGTATCATTCTACGTTATTTTTTATCTCAACCAAATCCTTCAGCGCTTGTTTTTCCATAAATCTACTAAGCCGAGCATCCCTTGTAGAAGAAGAATATCCTTTAGATGTATTTGTAGAACTTATAGTCTCTTCGGTTGACACTTTACTACTTCCGTCAATATTTTCAAGACGCACGTACCAATCATAAATATCCATCAAATTGGCTTTTAAAGACTTCATCATGTTACTATTGACTTTCCCATCCATATATAGATCATTCAAACAATACTCAACATAATCCATTTTGTATCTTGGATCGAAGATACTAGCAAAAAGCAACAACTGATTCACATTTTCCATTTTACCCAAATACTTATCAAACTTCTTCTTCATGCTAGTCGCCATTTCACCCAACAAAAAGTTTTCACTTAATCTCCATTCATCCAATTCGATTACAAGATTACAAATTTCATGAAGATAAGCACAAGCACTAACATGCAATGAAGCACTAAAAGTTAAAGTCACATTACAGAAATTTTGAAGAAATTTAACAAACACAGATGCACTTTCCCAATCTAAACATGACGGAGATCCACCCCTCCTTCTACTATCATCATCTTCGCGAAAGTAATGCAAATACGGAACATCCTCCTCTTCTAACTTATCGAAAGCTTTTTCAAATTTCAATGCCGTTTCCAACATCAAATAGGTAGAGTTCCACCTAGTTGGAACATCCAAAAATACAATAGACTTGCAATCAATCTTCTCTTTCCTATCACACTCCTCCAATTTTTCATACCTAGCTGGAGAAGATTTCACATATTTGATTCATTGCGAATAGTCATAATGGAGTCATGTGCTTCCCTCAACCTTCACCAACGATCAAATTGATAATGTGTGCACAACATCTCAAGTACAAATACCTCTCTTCTAGAACACATCCATCACTACCCCAAGCAACTACCTTTCGCCTAAGATAAGACATGCCTGTATCATTGGAGCTTGCATTATCAACAGTGACTGCAAAATTTTTCTAAATCCCCCAATCATGCAAACGAGTCTCAATCATTTTTTTTTCAATAGTTTCTCCCATATGATTTGGAACGACACAAAAATTCAAAATACGCTTTTAAGCGTCCATTCAGAATCAATGTAATGTGCTGTAAGAGACATGTAATTAACATTCTGAATAGAAGTCCAAGTGACAGTTGTAAGGGAACCCAGTTGTAAGGGAACCCCTTTGGCGGTGAAATTGAAAGGCATCTCTCAATTTCAGTTTTTCATAATGCAACTGATAAATGTCTCTAACGAGAGTCCTACGAGATGGAAGCTGAAAGTGAGGACATGCTACACTACAAAAATGCCTAAAACCACGAGCTTCGACAAACCTAAAAGGTAATTCATCCACAACTATCATTTTAGCACATGCAACTCTACACTCTTCCTTGGTTCGACCAACAATAATAAGATTGCTCCCTCTACCCTCATTGTTATCAAAAGATAAGGTTTTCTGCTTCTTATCCACCAATCTACCTGGATACTTCTTACATTTATTTATCAAATGATTACTCAATGTACTAGTACTACACTTCTTAGTGCCACAAGCATAATCTACTCTACAGTAATTACACTTACACCTAACATCTAGATCATACTTTGAGCCTAGTAGAGTGAAGTGATCCCAAACATAAGAAGCAAGTCTATGAGATTTTGGTTTACCCAATGTTGACGGTGCACGCGGAGGTAGACCAGATTGAAAATCTATAGCATTTGAGTCTGATTAAGCTTGTGTCCCAGTGTCACTTTCTTCCCATACATCCATATCTACCAACAAAGCAGAATTATTAGAAAACTTCAACACATTAGAAAGCAGAATTATTAGAAAAGTTCAATGCAAACCTATTTATCTAAAATTGAAGGAAAATTGCAAAGGAAAAGTTCAACACAAACCAAAGTATTCTTAGCAAAGAAAGCAGTCATGATGAACTTGCAAAGGAAAATTGAAACTATTTTTCTAAGTAAAGACACTGAAGTGCAGTCATGATGAACTCGCACAAACCTCAATTGATTTCACAAACCAGAATAAATCCATTGAAGTGCAAACCCAACACGATCAAATTCACGAAATATAACATAAATCAATGTCGATTACTCACTGGCGTCACTGCCATTGATCCAAACTCTTCAAGAAAAATTAATCATAAGCAAAACCCAACACACTCAATCCCTAATAACACAAACCCACAAAAAAAAAAGAGACCGAAGTTGAGAAAAATGATTCAAAAATTGGATATGAGAGAAAATAGAAATTA
Organism: Fraxinus americana; assembly: GCA_035079005.1. Lineage (NCBI taxonomy): Eukaryota > Viridiplantae > Streptophyta > Magnoliopsida > Lamiales > Oleaceae > Fraxinus > Fraxinus americana. Next base: position 16,626,221 of record CM068708.1, on the reverse strand, counting down.
CATTTCCCACCAATAACAAGCTTTAGTTACTTCGGGAAGTCTCAATCGATAGTCGAGGTTCGTTGGTGGATTTGGGATGGTCGGAGAAGAGAGATGGTTGGGTCGCCTGACTTGGGAGCGATTTAAGAGAGAGAGAGAGAGAGAGAGAGAGAGACCGAGAGACTGAGAGAACAATGGGGGTGGAAATGTGGAGTCAGGGCTGCTGGACTTGCCTTTAGCTTCAGGGTTTTCTTTTGAAATCGTTTTTTTTTTTTTGGTTTCGGGTCGAGTTGGGTCGGTTTCTATCGGGTTTGGGTTGTTAACCCACAACCCCACCCAACCCGACCCAATTACCCACCTAGAAACCCGAAATCCACCCAAATAATGTAAAAAACTGACCCAAACCGGTCGGTTTGGGTCGAGTCGATCGGTTTGGTTTCGGTTTTGCCCATTCCTAGTTCGAAGTTTCTTTTCGATTTGTCTCTGCATTTACAGTGATTGACTAAGCCATTAATCCATCTACAATAATGGAGAATGATGTTAATCCTGAATGGAAGTTATCTACCATTCTCTTGAATGGTATAAATTACATACAGTTGTCAGAGCCGTGACGTCATCTTTTGGTGGAAAGAAAAAGTTGAGTTTTATCAATGGCACTTCTGCTTGTCCAGATTCTGCAGATCCAAAGTACGAAAGGTAGATTTTGAATGATCAACTCGTTAGATCTTGGCTTCTAAATTCAATGGAAGCACATATTGCTAAAATCTTTGCCTTTTCAAATTCGGCAGAAGAATTGTGGATTTCGGTTGAAGAGCTTTACGGAAATCAAAACAACGCTGCTAGAATCTTTGAGTTGAAACGGGAAATTACTACTGCTGAGCAAGGGGATAAGACATTTATTGAGCATCTTGGTTATCTTAAGAAGAAGTGGACGAATTGAGCATGTATCGTCCGCATACAACCGATGCAAAAATCTTGTTGAAAAGAGCCGAAGAAGATAAGATATTTTCTTTACTGAGCAGTTTGAAGCCGGAGAATGAGAATCTTAAGAGTCAAATCCTTATGAGTTCTACCCTACCAACATTCTCTAGTGTGTGTGCAACTGTGCAGCGAAAAGAAAAAGACTATGAATTTTGAACCGAAGCATATATTTGGCCGACTGCTCTTATTGTAAAAAGAGATGAGAAAAGGAAAAACTTTCAGAACAAGGGAAGACGTGAAGCTCAAAAATGTGATCACTATCACATGCTAGGACACTCTAAGAATCGTTATTGGGACCTTCATCCTCATCTTAAGCCATCCACCATGAAAGGAGGAAACATGGAAGTTGCTGCTATTGCTGACACTACCATCTCACTGAATCAATTGGCTCAAATGCTCCAACAACTTGGTCATCCTAGCCATCTTAGTCCGAAAGAATCTACTCCTTCTACCAGTACTCATGTCTCTAGTAACCTTGAAGCTTACTTCTCTTTGTGTACATCTAAACATTTGAATATTTGGATTACTGACTCGGGTGCCACTGATCATATGGCAAATGATGCACCATCTTTAAGTGATTTATCAAAAACTTCACCAAAACATGTTGTTTTAGTTGCTAATGGTACCTTAGTTCCTATTTGTGGGGTCTGGAAAAATTAATCTTTTTCCTGGTTTTCTTAGTACAGGTGCACTTGTTATTCCTTCGTTTCCAACTCAACTACTTTCTGTCGGAAAATAACTAACTCCTTCAATTGCAATGTTATTTTTTTCCTAATGATGTGTTTCAGGATCGAATTTCAGGAAAGAAGATTGGTGAATGTGTCTACTCACATGGACTTTATCTCTTCAAACCATTCAGTGTCACTTCTTTTAGTAGTACTATGCTAGAAAATCATATCGTACATCAAAGATTTGGGCATCGTTCTAGTCGTGTATTATCTTTTTTATTTCCATCTGTGTCTTTTGAGACACACGTTTGTGATGTTTGTCAATTTTCCAAACAAATTCGTCTACCATTTAATAATTTTTCATCTATGTCTATTTGAGTTAATCAATTCTGATTTATGGGGTCCATGTCGAATTGATTCATATGATGGTTTTAAATATTTTGTGTTGTTCATTGATGATTATTCTCATGCTACTTGGATCTATTTATTGAAATCTAAGAATGAACCCTGTTTTCAAGGATTTTCATAGCATGGTGGTCACTCAATTTGATAGCAAAATAAAGATTTTTTGTTCGGATAATGGGGTTGAATTTGCCAAGGGTCCCTTCCTGCCTTTCTTCGCAATGAAGACATTAGATATCAGACTAGTTGTGTTGGTACGCTCCAACAAAATGGAGTAGTCAAAAGGAAAAATCGACATATTTTGGAGACTACAAGAGCTCTCATGCTTCAAATGAATATTCCGAAGAAATTTTAGTCACATAGAGTTTTAACAGCTGCGTACTTGATAAATAGGCTTCCAAATCGGGTAATCCATTTTCAGTCACCACTGGAAGTCTTAAAAGGGAGAAAGCATGACGTGTCTCACCTTCGAGTATTTGGTTATGTTTGTTATATGCACCACCAGAGCTTGCATCATGATAAATTTGATCCTCCTTCCATCCGGTGCATCTTCTTAGGATATTTTTCGACAAAAAAGGGATATACATGCTATGATCCTCAGTCCCGGAAGCTATTTGTATCACGAGATGTAAGATTTACTGATAATGAACCATATTTTTTGGCTCAGAGTTCGAACAAGATTTTATTTCAGGGGGAGAATATGACCTATCTGTTTTCACTTCCCACTATATGGACATCTTCTTCTGATATTGCAAGTACAGGTGAAATTGAAACCACAGTACAGATTGAAGGTACATGAGAAACTGAACAGGATGAAGACAACGGGGACAATGGAAGACCTTTATCGCCAATTGCTCATGATATTCCAGAATATGTCAGTGTTGTACCGATACTTCCGAAAAGATTCTTAGAAGGTCAAATCGAACATCCAAGGCTCCAGAAAAATTAAAGGACTTTGTTACATATGAAGCTGTCAGTCATCCTATATAGTCGCATTTATCATACTCTAATGTATCTTTGTCTCATTCAGGCTTTTTAACTTTATTGTCTTCAACTCAAGAGCCGAATAATTTTAGAAAAGCAAATTCCGGTCCTATTTGAAGACGGGCAATGCAGGAAGAGTTACAAGCTCTTCATGACAACAAAACTTGATCCATTGTAAAACTTCCTCCAGGGAAGAAGACAGTTGGGTGTCGTTGGGTTTTAAAACCAAGTTTGGAAGTGATGGATCTGTTGAACGACATAGAGACATTTGTCCCTGTAGCCAAAATGAACACATTTCGTGTTCTTTTATCTCTAGCCGTCAATCAAGGTTGGAAATTATTTCAGATGAATGTGACGAATGCTTTTTTACATGGTGATCTTGATGAAGAAATTTATATGAGTATACCTTCAGGTCATCGGCTGGAGGGTCGTAGTGATCTAACATGTAGATTAAGAAAATCCATATATGGTCTTAAACAATCACCTCGTGTATGGTATGCCAAACTCAGTCATGTTTTTGTCAAGAATGGTTTAAAGATGAGTAATGCTGATTCTTCCTTGTTCGTGAAAAGAGCTATGAAAGGTACTGTTATTGTTTTGATTTATGTTGATGACATCGTTATTACTGGTGATGATCTTTCTGAAATATCAAAGCTCAAAATTATTCTTCATACATAGTTTTCTATTAAAGATTTGGGGATTTTGAAATATTTTCTCGAATTAGGAATTGCGTATTCAAAAAATGGCATATTTCTAAACCAAAGAAAATACGTATTGGATTTGTTAAAAGACACTGGAAAATTAGGTGCTAAGCCAGTTCAAACGCCTATAGAGCGTAATTCCAAATTAACACTTGATGGCGATCTATTATATGATGTGGGTCAATTCCAAAGATTGGTGGGTAGACTAATTTACCTCACAATTACTCGACCTGATATCTCATATGCTGTCGGTCTTGTTAGCTGCTTTATCATTTTCCACGAGTTGCACATATGGATACCGTTAATCGAATTTTGCACTATCTCAAGGGGTCATCTGGAAGAAGTATATAGATGCGTAAAAATGGTCATTCTCTTATTTTTGCTTATGCAGACACAAATTGGGCTGATAGTGCCGTTGATAGAAGATCTATCACTGGATATTGCATTTTTATTGGCGAAAATTTGGTAACATGGAGGATGAAGAAGCAGAACGTTGTTGCACGCTCTAGTGCTGAAGCTGAATATCGGGCAATGACTTCTACTGCTTGTGAAATTATTTGGCTTCGCTCCTTGCTGAAGGATTTGAGATTTGGTTTGTCATAATCCTCCCAAATGTTTTGTGATAATCAATTTGTTATACATATTGCTTCCAATCTAGTTTTTCACGAGCGGACAAACACACATTGAAGTTGACTGTCAATTTATACGAGAACAAGTCCAAGCTAAGGTTATTAGCACTCCCTTCATTCGTAGTGGTGAGCAATTGACTGATATTTTCACCAAATGCTTATCAGCTATCAAATTTCATGAGATATTGTCCAAGTTAGGCTCTATCGATATTTTCGCACCAACTTGAGGAGAAGTGTTGGAGAAGAGAGATATTTGGTGATTTGAAAAATATTTGCTAATTATGAAGAAAATATTATGGCATGATTTAGAGAATATTGGTTGATGATAATTGGAATGTCTCCATAATTTGTTATATTCTTTCCGTGATTATCTCGTCTTTAATAAGGCAACCTTATTGTAATATGACTATATATATGTGTCATTGTAACACTTTGGATATAAGTGAATATAATTTTCTCTCTTCTCCCGTAGATGTAGGTTTGCCACACTGGCACCGAACCACTTAATTTTTTGTGTTCCTTCTTATATATTGAATTCTTTAATATTATTAGATTAAACTAAAAATCAATTTATTGTTTATCGAAATTGCAACGGAAGAATACGATATGTATCATTTTCACGAGGATTGCCTATGACATAACGGGTATCATGACTTTTTGTCATTCTCAAATTTCTCCAACTTAATTTCAAACTCAATGATGACAACTAAATATGAGGATTTGCATTTTTTGTAGGACTTAACCCAACACTTAATGACATGATCGTACGAAATCCTGCAAGTTTACGGTATATAACAAGTAATAAAATAATGAATAATATATCCTCCCTTGGAGACTATGTATTTAACCTATGATCAATTAATTCATTGGGTGATTGCTAAGAATTTGAATTCCCTTTATTAATTCAATTTAATACAATTCAATATCAAGATAATATGTATACTTTCTTATTGATCAATACTCCTAAATTATTTAATAATTTCTCTTGAGTAGAACTAAATCTATCTTTTCATATAATATTTATATGTCGCTATAAAAGATGCGAATATAAAAGCAACCAATAAAACACTGGAACATCTATTGAAATCGTATAAGGTATATGGGTATATTTCTATTATATATTTGACATCATAACAATTGTTATAATATGTTATCTATCCTATTATCTCTCCCAATAACAATAAAATTCACACATCAATCCAATTAGTGATCAAGTAATTGAAAATATTAAACACTATAACAATCATCCAAGAAATGACATATATTGGATGTCAAAACATTGAAATCTTATTAAAACTTCATAATAAAGGTTCAGACCATAGAATTACATAAAATCTTATACTTATTTTCAATCACATTCATATAATAAAATATTATGCACGTAAATCCAAAAATTTTTCCTACTTTTTAGCACACATTTTTAAAAAAAATTACTATTCTAAATATCATTTTTCATAATTTTTCTTTATAATGACCACAAAACAGGGGCTTAGTAAATGAAAATTGAGCCTAACATTACAAAATCACAAGAAATTATCTTTTGTTTTATAGATTATTATCCGATTTTTGATTAATGAAAAAAAAAAGAGGAGAAATCTTGAATCTTTTCAATGGTTCCTTGAATGTCTCCAGTTGCATCTTTATCTTCTTAGCCCAAAAACCAAGGTTGGATCGTCAATTGATTGAAAATTTGAAATCTTGTATTTTGCCTCTTGATTTTCCCATGATGAAACTCTCTTTGAATGTAAGATTTTATGTAATTCTATGGTATGAGGTGCGTTTGAAGTCTTGCCCACATTCTGTGCTTATAGTCATCGAAATTAGGTCAAGAAACGCGTCCAAAGTCCATTCCATATAGCATTTCAGTCGAAAAAGGAAACTGATCGTGTCTGGCTAGAATCAGCCCATTCGTGCACATGGGCATATCTGTGGGGTAAAATAATGGAGAATCAAAGAATATCAAACCAAACCGAAGGCTCGTGTTCACACGATTTCCTTAAATCGAATTCGCCGCCTCACCGGGGTGCACGAGGTTTTTGATCGGTGTTCGATTCCCAGGATACAATCGGTTATCGGTCCACGTTGCACTACGTTACCGACCTACAAATTAGTTGTGTCTATCTCTCGAAGGAATAAGCAAAGGAAGAAGAGGAAACCAAAAACGGGCTGCTGGAAGACAAAGAAGAATGTAGTGTTTCTGTTCGTTGTTTGCTGGTTTGTTTTGGTTGTGTGTTCTTCCTCACTGAGTGCTCCTCTATTTATCCACATAGATGAGGAGCCAACCAATTAAAGCATTGAATGGAGAGGAGTTATAGCATTGATGAAAATCAGACGGTTAGAAACTGAAAAATTGATTTCCATGAAACTGCTGAAAACGAAGGAGTTAAGGGGCTGATAGAAACTGAAACTGATATGATAGAAACTGAAACTGATATTATTTTCATTCATTTCCAACAATATCCATTGAGTGCGCGTGGTTTGATCAATTAGGCCTTGGGTTTATGCAAAATGTGCATTGTGCATGCATGGTATATGGTGGTGCGTATGCACCACCTAGAATGCAATTTGGTCCTTGAATGTTGCTTCATTGTTCAATTAAGTCATTTTCTCGTGCAAATTCCATCATTTAACTTCTAATTTCATCAAATTGACTACGTATGATCTTCAATCCTCATTTTGTGATCAGAATAAACTATTAGATATTTGTACTTTGATTTTCGAACTTTGAAAATCCTCCTTTTTTCGTCGATTTCGTTCATTTCTTTCAGTTTCACTTAAAATAATTAAGTTCACCTAACAAACAAAATATATAAGAGATTAAGCTATAATTCATCAAAAGTACACCCAAATATTCATATTTAACGGTTTAGATAAGTGTACAAGTTACACTTTACCACAACACAAGCTAATTAGAACCATATAATAGATGAGTCCGTGTAATGAAACAGCACCCCCCCCCACCCCCCCGCATCCCAAGAGGATAAGAAAATCCTAGTCTCCCAATCCATGCATCTGAGAGTAGTTTTTTAAGCAATGTAACATGTGCAAGTCGATCCTTCGTAACAAATAAGAAACTTCAAGGTTTCTTTCTTAACAAATATGGAGACGTTTTGTTTGTTCTTTCCAAATTGTTTTCTGTTTTCAGCCTAGCAAAACACCCCAAATTTGTTTGGTCTCGTGTTTTTGAAAGTGTACTTTTTAAAATAAGGTTAAATCTAAAATATAAAAATTCAAAACATAATTTGATGTTTTTAGTGAAACGCTGAAAGTACTCAAAACATGAGAAATAAGCGTTTAAATAAAATTTTATTAAGATAGGAATCTAAAAATTATAAATTATAAAAACAAAAATTTAAAATTTTAAAAATAAAATTCTAAATTTTATAAAATAGAGAGAAAATAATAAAAGGGTATAGAAGTCAAAATTCCATATTTATTGGAAAGCATTAGGGTCATAAGGGATACAATAGTCGTAATAACTAAGGTTGTAAGGGTATAATGGTCATTCACTAATAAACATAATTTATAACATTCTCCTTGAATGACTCATTACACAATATATGTCTTGTTAAATTTTTTTTTGATAAAAATTCATTGAGACAAAATATCATACGAAGGAAAAAGAGAAATTATTTTTGGAGTATTAAAAATAAATGTTGACTCATTAAAATGTTGCCAAGAAAACTCGGTGAGATAAAACCTAAGTGAATGAAAAATAGTACACATACCTCCCGATGTTGATCACCGAAAATCTTTGAATTGATGCATTCATATCTCGTATACCAATTTCTTGAATGTGAACATCAATACTGCTTTTATGAATAAGTCAGTCATATTTTAACTTGAGCAAATGTGTTGAATAACAATATCACAAGTCTTCTAAAGGTCATGGGTATGGAAGAATTTTGGAGAAATGTGTTTTGTCATGTATCATTTGATATATCCTCATTTAAGTTGTACAATAAAAGATAGATTATTTGCATATAATATTGTTGGGCTATCTTTTATTGAAGCTAATCATCACATGATGCTTGATATGATGGGTTATATTCTTCAGTCATTCTTGACTTGCCTCGTTGATTGTAATATTTTCATAATGATTGGAAAATGTTGCTATCAATATTTGCTTCACGAATCATCATGATATAACTATTTCACCACATGTAAACATATATCATATTGGCAATTTAACTTTATATGGATTAGAGAGATAACCTACATCTACATATCCCACTAAAAAAATTTCAATTTTTTAGATTAAAATAATCTCATATAAATAGTACTTCTAAGGTAACGAAAAAATATGTTTAAAACAATTTCAATGTCTTTAAGTTGGAGTAGAGCTAACTATATCTTGTAAAGGGATTTACAGAAAAAAGTTTTTTTCTAGTGAAGTACAATTTGCAAAATATGTTATGCCACAATTGCGCTAAGATCTGGTACTTTATGACTAAGAATATTTTCTCTATCTTCCATTAGACGACATTGATCTTTTTCATATCAAATGATTCAAACAACCGTAGGAGATTTCAATAGATGTGATTTATCTATGTAAAAATGTTTTAAGACTTTTTTTTATATACGAAGATTGATAAAAAAATATATATATTTATTGAAAATGTTCAATCTACAATATAAGACAAGATTTGATTTTTTTTCAAATCTTTAGTATAAATTTTATTTTTCAAATAATCAACAGTTTTGTTGAGTTTTTCAAGAGTTCCAATTAGATTTAAATCATCAACATAAATCATCAACATAATATGTCACAATTACAACTTCAATATTTGTTTTCTTTATGAAAACACACGAACAAATGTTGTCATTTGTATAACCTTTTTAAATAAATATTCACTAAAGTGATTATACCACGCGTATGGATTGTTTCAATTCATATAATGATTTTTGCTATTTAATTGAAAATATAGTTCTTGGACATGTAACATTTATTTGGGCATTTTAAGTCTTTAAGGGACTAATATATATATATATATATCAAATTAATTAAAAATCTAAATGTGATGGCATCTATTCTATTATGGAAGAATATGTTTCCTAATAATTAATTCCAATTGATCGGCCACTTTGATGTACTTACGATTCATTTGCGACGATATAAGGACATTAATTTTTGTTGGAGTTTTTTTGCGGCTACATATGACTTTTGTCATTTTTAATTTGATCGTGAAAAAGTGTGAACATTTTTGGGTCAACGAACTTCAAGTTTTTAACAATGTTTTATTTTATCATTTTTATTAATGTATAGTACATGTTAGAGAGGACTCGTGAATTTTTCTTTTATCAACTTTTAGTCAAACACAAAAGAAGTTATGTAAATATATTCAATATAATTTTCTTGCATCGCCTTAATGTTATATTCATTGCAGCAAATATCTTTAAAATTAAGCAAATTCTTTCTATATTTGTTGTAATAAAGTGCGTTGTCAATATATACTTTTATATTATTTGATAAAATAATGTTATCTTTTTCGAAACTTTCAACAATATATATATATACACACACACACACACATACTGGATAGCGTGTTAACATTATTTTTTTCTAATTTTAATTTCAAGAAGTACTTAGACAATTATGTGCATAGTTGCATTATCTGCTAAGCAAACATCCTCATGATCCATCTTTGATTTTATTTTAGTATCAAGGTTTATGCTCCTTCAAGAGTAATAATATAATATTATTCGAGAATTGGAATACAGGATGTTATGCTCTTCAGGAACAATGATTAATATTCTTCTTGAATATTAAAAAACGAGAAAGTTATTTTTGTTTAAAAATTACAATCCAATGTTGAATTGTTTAATTCGTACTTCTTAAGTAAAATCGATAATTTTTTATTAACCATATAACATTTGCTCTTTATAAGCAATAGCATAATTTTGGATAATTCTTCTTATACATTAGGGGTGCCATAATGGTGTCCATAATTTTACTGTCAAATAATAGATCTTGTAAAATTATACTACTCGAAATCAAGTACTATTCTATTGGAATATCATGTAATATAAAATTATGTTATGAGTAACAATAAGATAAATCTTCTAGAATATTTATAAATTTGTGAAGTTATGATTCTTCTAAGATAAGCAACTTATTTTCATAAAGTTTTCGTATAGATCATATTTCTCCATGAGATCCGATCATATAATTTTTTCCGAGACATGTGCTACTTTGAGAGCACGATAAAATATTATTATTATCAGTATATTTTACTATTACTTTTTCAAAAGTAATAAGTCAATATTTTTATTTTTTTGAAATATTAAAATTGTAAGTCATGCTCTTCGGGGCAACAACAAATTATTATCTATAAATATTAATTCTTCAGGAATATGTTTTCTAGCAGAATGTTAATATTTTGTAGAGTTGTGCTTCTTCAAAAGTAACAATTTGATACATTATTACTTTAAGACTACAAAAGAACATCTAAAAATATTCTATTCAATTAAAGACACAAAAATTATTCAATAATCATTATAAAAGTATATATTTTGTAAATATAAAGAAAAATAAAGCAAATAACACGAACTTTAAAGATTATTATAATATATAAATGATAAAGAGAGCTTAGTTTAGAATATACATATGTACCATCTGCTTCACATCAAAAAGAGAATAAATAATAAAGACAATTGAGCAACCTACCAAGTGCAACCAAACTTCGAAAAATAAAAAGAATTTGCCGTTATTATTGAGCAAAAATATTTCAGCAATTGAGCAATACCGAGTACGCCGAGCCAAGTAATTATTGAGCAATTGAGCATTTTATTTTTATTTTTATAATGAATAGAAAATGGATTCCGTAATGACTTTGTCATTATACTGTAACGTGACCATGCATACGTATATTTAAAAAAATAGTACATTCGGGTTCGTCTGTAATAAAAAAATAACTTAAAATTAGAATTTCTTTTGAAACACATATGAAGTAATACTGTCCTTTTCTTTCTTTCTTTCTTTTTTTCTTTTTTTTTTTCTTGAAAGAATACTAAACTTTGAATCATTTAAAAAATAAAGTTAATGCGTTATAAAATAGATAGAAAAAGAAAAGATGGTATAAAAAATCAAAATTCCATATGACCATATTTATAAAGGAATACAATAGTGAGAATAACTAAGTTGCATAGATATAATAATCATCCACTAATAGACATATAATTTATAACACTAAAATGTTTAAAAAATAAATTCCAAAGTTTGGAAAATGAAATTTTTTTGAAAAAATAAAATCTTAAATTCTAAAAAAAAATCTGAAAAAATAAAATTCTAAAAAAAAATAAAATATTTCAAGATCTTATTAATTATTTTAAATAAAAATCTTAAAAATATATTTAAATGGAGACAGATAAGAATTCTCAGTTCGTGTCATTAATTTTTAGTTTTTTTTTTAATTTTATTTTCTATGTTTTGTCAACTTAATTTATTATTTGTTTTTATTTTACTTTTGTAGTAAAAAAATATTTTGTAAGATATACCAATTTTAAAATTTATATATTACTTGATAGTATATTAATATGAAAAATTTCTAGTTTACTAAATAATCAAATTTCATGGGATAAAATGTCATATAACAATTTCTCAAAATTTCAAACCAAACATATTTTTCAGTTTTTTTATTTTGAGAAACAGTTTTTCAGAATGATAAAAGATTTTTTTTTTCAGCAATTTTGAAACATACCATCAAAATAGAAAACTGAAACGCAAATGAAACATGCCCTAATAGTTCGGTAGAATCCATTTGAAAAATTATAATGTTCTACTAAAAGTTTAAACAACACATATAAGAGGATACACAAGGGATCTCTACTACATAAATAAAACATCACTCATAAAAACGTAAACCAGGAAAAGGCATATTGCTATCTCGATTCTTCCCCCACAATATATATCAATTGGTGCAATTTGATTTTGTTTGTACTAGAAGATCTAATATGACCCATAAATGGTCCTTCTCCTGCATGCAAAGTCATGGATACTTAACATTGTGCATGGACCACTACCTCAATTAGGACCAGTACTTTGCACTTTTCACTTAGCTTTTTTTTCCCCTGAAATTGAGAGCTCATTAGGAAAAAAAAAAAAAGCACGACAAATATTAGGACCCTAAGTGGCTGATTCTTGATGTTAGACAATTTATACTAGTTTACATGTGTGAGATATTTTTTCGTCATTGATAAGAATCACTTTAAGATGACATATACTTGACATAGTTTGTGTCTATATAAAGTCCGTTATATACTAGATACAAATTAATTCTTGTGGACGAGAGAGTTCATGAAAATATGAACAACATTGGACTGCGTGGCACACTTAGGGCCGGAGCTCCTAGCTTTTTCACCATTGACTGTCGACAATCTATTGAATTCTGGAATTAAACTCGGATGGATGACAAATATTGTTAGTAGGAGAAAAAAAATATCTTATATGATGCATGACGGCAAGGAACGTGATAAAATCACGAAGCATTCGCGCGCGCGCAAATGGAATAATTAAAATAGCAACAAAAAAATTAACACGATAATTTTAGGTGGCTTAAGTATTATTTGCCAACAAGAAGAGATCGCCAAACTACTAAATTGCAGCAAAGGATAGACCAAGTGCTGTCCGACGGAAGATATGTGCTTTTCATCTGGTTGGCAAGTCAAGAACGTTCTTTGTGGAAGGTACGTGAAAACATTCGAGCAAGAGCCCAATTTCATAGAAATTTGGACCTAAATTGTCAAAAACTCCGTTACCCATACATGCAAGACAACCACGTGGCATAAGTGAACTTAAGAAAGGTGACATGGCATTAAGAAAAGTCAAAACTTCAAGTCAAAGTCTTGCGCTAACCATGTGAATTGCTATCAGAGCCGACCAGTTAGGCGTTCAAGCCATTACGCTTAGCCAGTCCCAAAATTAACTCCCAGCTGAAGATGACCTCATTCATAAAAAATTACATGTAAATTAAAACATCGTTACACGTACATGCACGACAGCCACATGGCGTAAGTGAATTTACGAAAGGTGACATGTCATTAAGAAAAGTCAAACTTCAGGTCAAAGTATTGCCGATGAGTTAACCATGTGAAGTCCTATCAAAGCCGATTAGGGGTTCAATATATTCAGCCATTACACTTAGCCCGTCTCAAAATTATTTCCCAAATCTTTAGAACAGTGACTCCTCCAAGCTCGTACAACCAGCACTTGTTCGTGCCTAACACGACACCTACGAAAACTACGTTGTCCAACCGACAGTCATCACACTTAAGCTACGCATACATTCGTATTCAAGCCTTAACTTTCTTACCCAAGAGACTTCAATTTGACTTTAGCATTGGAGTTTTCTCGGCCATCCACCTATAGTCTATGGGTACTTCTTTCGACTACTAATGATGTAAAAATGATTCCAGAAACCATATTTTAGGTCTAGCAAACCTCTCTAGCTTAGGGCTAGCAGTTGTCGCTTGCAATGACCAAAGAAAGAGAAGTATCACAGTTTTATAGGAAACACTGTGTGAATGTTATGTATGCTGCTTGGCATAATTAGACAAGATTAAAGGAAAGATATACGTTGAAAATGTAAGTAATTATGCTACAAAATGATAGACATCTATTTAAAGGGAACTGTAAAAGATTTAACTCCTTCATAGCCAAAATTTGAAGGGAAAAAAAGGTTTGACAAACATTTTTATTTGGATTAATAGCAGAAAACCTTCCTAAAAATGTTTGCATTTGCGATATATGTTGGGAAATTATTTAATTTCCCGTGATGGGCCGACATATGTAATTAATTGTGTATAAATGCTATCTTAAAGTTAAGCCCAAAATTAAAGTGATCTAATAAGGAATTAAGTAATTGGGCTTTAAGCATCTAATTAAAGTGTGGGCCGGACTATATGTGTAGAGACCGGATCCATTAGGGTTTGTATTTGACGATGGGCCGAATACATATGGAAATATATAAAAGGTTATGGTCCCCAATTCATGTGTGATTTTCTCATTTCTATGTGGCATCCCATCAACACAAGAATACAAGAGAAAACATATGAAGAGGAAGATCCATAAAACCCACAATCAGGAATTATGATGGAGATTTGAAGCAACCAAACTGAAGATTTACAGATCCAGATTCAAGATTCATTAATCAAGTCAGAAATCAATTGATTAAGGTATGTTCCGCGTTAATTCAGTTTCTTGATGATTTAACCTTCCTAAAAATGTTTGCATTTGCGATATACCCCTACCTATTAGAAATCGCAGAAAACCCCTTTATTTGAAACCTTTTTGTGCCAAATTTAACTCCCCAACCATCATATTTTCTGTTAAAAACAGTAAAAATGTCAAAATTAAAAAGTAATAATTATAATTTTAGTATCCAAGCTTTTTATTCTTTTATAAATTATACTCAAATTTTTTTATGTACCACCCACAATCTCAAACTTTTAAAACTTTATTTTTCACTCCACCCCAACCCACTTCATTTTCTTCCCCAAAACTTTATCATTTTATTTAATCCCTTTCAAAATCCATCTAAATCTCTCACCCCAAATTCATCATTTCTTCTTCTCATTAACAATGAAAATCATAATCAGTATACGAATATACAGAATTCAATAGAGACAATATTTTTCAAATAAGTGCAATTTAACTATTTTATATTGAAATTAAAATAAATTTAGAATACATACATAGTGAATGAACGCATACCTGAAAGTGGTAAAATTGAAAGAATACTGATGGTCACCAATTGATTTCTAAATTAAACTTTAATTAAATTGCTGTACAAGGAACTGAAAAGAAAGACAAAAAAAGATATATATTATAACTATTTCTATGTCGAATGTAAATACAAGTAGAAAAAATAACACTCAGATTAAATAATATCTTTATAAGAAACTTTAAAAGCGCTTTTCTTAACTCCTAAATTTCTCACCCCAAAGATTCCTATTGGAATGAGAAGAATAAATGATGAATTTGGGGTAAGGGATTTAGGAGGATTTTGAAAGGGATTAAATAAAATGATAAAGTTTTGGGGAAAGAAGATGAAGTGGGGTGGGTGAAAAATAAAGTTTTAATGGTTTGGGATTGTGGGTGGTATATAAAAAAAAAATTGGGTATAATTTGTAAAAGAACAAAAATTTTAGATATTAAAATTGCAATTATTACTTTTTAATTTTGACATTTTTACTATTTTTATAGCAAATTTGACGATAGGGGGTTTTCGCACAAATATGGGGATTTTCTACGATTTTCCTAAAGGGAAATGTTTCAAGAGGGGTTTTCTGGTATTAATCCTTTTTATTTCATTGGTCGAATGCAGCACGCTAGGTTAATACTATTGGCTTTATTTATGGTCCTTTAGTCATCCAAAATGTGAACAATTCCTTTCAGATTGCAACAGAAGTGCTCGGAAATACAGACGCATGTCTGTGTGTGGGTGGTTTGTCAATGTAATAAATGATAAACCCAAAATGAGAAAAATCTTGGGAAGCTTATATTCGTGTTTGGGTACACAGTCCTCGATTGAATTGAACATTATAACTATTGAAAGATGAGAAACTGGTGCACTCAGCATTGCTTCGAAGAAGAGTACATGTCAAGGGTCCAAGTTGCAAGATGTTTCTAAGCAGTGAATATAATGCCGATTGGCGCTACGTACGTAGTATTAGACATAGACAAGATTTTAACTTTCTTTCATTTCTTAACCCTAATTAATCTTGTTCAGATCAACATGCCAAACACACTCTTGAGTTTCTACGTTGATTTGCACTCAAACTTCCAACAGCATTTTCAATTTTCGAAGAACTACATTAAATAAACAAAAAATCACGTAGAAGAATGCCAATCCCATATTTATATATTTGAATCTTCTCTAAAAAAAGACAAGGAAACATAGAATCAAACTCCTTTTTCAATTATAATCATAACCTATGAACCATTAGAACTTTTAATAAATTAATAGTTTATTTTCTCTCCTATATTTCTCCACTTCTGACACAGCAAATTCCTTTGGTGAGCTTCCTATGAACAACTAGAACTTTTAATAAATTAATAGCTTATTTCTCACCTCTTCTTCTCCACTTCTGACACTGAAAATTCCTTTACCTCCAGCCAAAGTGATCTTGAAATTTGTGCTGAAAAAACAGATATAAGATAAGCAAAATCTTGCAATTAAGTTTCCAATGATGAGTATTAAAGTTGTATAAAACAAAGAAAAATGAAAAAAATAAACTAAAATACCCATTGTGTAAATCCCAATAATTTTTTACTGCTCATATATAACACATCATTTTTTGTGTGTAATAATTATATATGTATATATTCCACCATACTTTTCCAGTTTATCTGAACAGAAGAGTAATCACAGATCTATGCAGTTTATCAGCAGAGTGAAGTCCCTCAGTAGTCATCTATCTCTTGAAGAGCTGGCAGAAAACAAATAAAAATAGTTCAGTATTTCCACAAAATCCCACCTAACA
Source organism: Fraxinus americana (assembly GCA_035079005.1). Taxonomy (NCBI): domain Eukaryota; kingdom Viridiplantae; phylum Streptophyta; class Magnoliopsida; order Lamiales; family Oleaceae; genus Fraxinus; species Fraxinus americana. The sequence continues at coordinate 16,609,394 of CM068708.1, read as the reverse complement.
GAATCATTTCAAACAACCGGGAAACTGTGAGTTTGTTGCAAGCACTTCGACTAGAACTCACCATCAAAATCGTCTTCTTGTAAAGAGAGGTTGAATGTGAATACAAATATATGAGGCAGGCTTTCACAAGCGAGATGAGATTCAGAAGTAGACTAGAACTCACCCTTAAAATTGTTTTGTTTGTAAGAAGAGGCGTTGAATGTGATCACAAATCCGGAGGAAGACCTTCCACCAGCGACATGAGATTTAGAAGTAGTCTAGTTTTGCCTAGACACGGTGGTGACTGGACATTTCCCTAACTTGGCTAGTAGTTTATTGCCGATGCAGCATCATCAAGATTCTCATCACCAAAAGGGTTAGGCCGAAAAAGGAACAAACAAAAAGAGAGAGTATATATATCAGCTAACCACCTTGCCTTTGCATGTGAATCTTGATGGTGCTGCACCAGCAAAAAACAACTGTATAAACGTAGATCCAAAGAATAAATCACCAAGAACTGAAGGGTGAAACCTTCTAATCAATCTTGATTCTTTAAAATGGTATAGATGAAGGTAAAAATTTGAGTGTGTCTCTGCGTGTTTGTGGAGTTGAATTCAAGACTGAAATTTATGTATTTCTTGGAATAAACAAATCAACAAATCCACGAGCATCAGCCTGATGTGGCCTTCTATCAATGGCTTAAATGTAAAGCAATGACGTGACGCTGTGTGAAACCAAACAGGAATCTCCTGTATCGAAACTCATTTTCATAGAACAGAAGAGAACAAATCAATACAGACAACGAAAAAATAACAGTAATAAAAAAAAATCAACTAGAATTTTCTTGATTTTATGTATAAAAAATCAAGATTCCATCATCCTGATCTTATCTCTTGTTAAGGGATCGGCTAAATGAATCCACTTCCAAAAAAGATAAAAATATTCAATTATATTTTTTTAAAAATAAGGGATTGATATTCTTATAGAGGTACTGCCAAATTATCAAGAATATACCTATAAATGATCCACAAAGAAAAATAATATAGTTAATAATATATAAATTCAACTTAAACTAGTGAAAGGAACAAGAACTCACCGCCGCCGGAGGTCTAACTTTCCGGCCGTAAATTCTGTTCTCCGTGTGTGAGAGATAGATGAAGGAAAAAAAGGGTAAGGAACTCACACTGCGCACATATATGTACATGTATATATGTGTAATTTATATACACATAAAAATGAAGCCCACATCCATGTTAATGAGATTTTTTTTTAATGAAAATGAGTCTGATTTTTCGGAGAATGTGCGATTAAAAAAAGAAGAAAAAATTTCTAAATTTATATACAAAATATTTTATTTTATGAACAAGTTTAATTGGAGATTGTTGAGGTATTTATTATATTTCATTTCCCGTAATTTTCTTGTGGCAGTCCTATGGTGGTTGCACTCTCGTGGGCTTATCATGAACCTTCATAATTGGTGTGGCCCTTTGCCTCAAAAGTTAACATCATCAATCAAACTGATCGAATATACTTTAAAATTAGTTTGAAAAATGGTTCACTCTAATCTAATGTCATTTCTTAATAGGCGTATTTAGAGATAAGTTATGACTGTTCTATCACAAAAGCCAAAACATTAGTAACATAAATTTAGGTTTTAAAAAAAATGTCTATAATTACTATTGATTAACAACACGATATGCGAATGAACATTTTGGATTTTTTATGATTCTATAGATGCCAATATAGTTATATTTTAATTTATTTTCACAAAGTTAGATGATTAAGTACAATATTTAGTTAGTGTTTGGTGATGATTAAAATTAGATTTTTAGTGGATTGTGATAGAAGTTTTTGAAATGTGTGGTTGAAAAGATGTGGGACTCATGAAAGATGTGGTTAATATTGATTGTTTGACTTTGACTTGAATTAAAATCAAATTTTAATCCGGTTCAAACAGACCATAAGTTGTTTAAAAAAGTTTTTGGTTCTTAGGCTAATTATCACATAATGTCCTTACATTTCACTATTATTATGAAAAGAGTTCTTAACTTTGATTTTTTGACATTTTTACTCTTATTTCTATTTTTTATTGCGCAAAGGTCCGTTTCATTCATTTTTTTCAATTAAAGGCGGTAAAAAATGAATATACTCTTCTATTTAAATAAAACAAAAAGAAAAAGAAAGAACTAACTGCAACCATAGTCCCTTTTTAAAAAAATGTGTAAACAAATTCAAAATAAATTATTAAAAGTGTAATTAATACAGAATGTCCCTACATTCCATTATTATTGTGAAAAAATTCATACGTTTTATTTTTTGGCATTTTCACCATTAATTACACATTTGATTGCTCAAAGCATCATTTTTATTCAGTTTCATCCAATTTCTCAATAAAAGATGTGAAATGACGATTATACCCTCATATTTTAATAAAAAAAGAAAATTAAAGAAAAATATATTTTTTTAATAATTTATTTGGGACTCGTCAGCACTTTTTAATTTTTTTTATTTCTAATTTTTTTTCATAATTTATTTGGGACTAGTTTGCAATTTTTTTTAAAAAAAGATAATTTTTAATTTTTTAATAATTTATTTGGGACTCGTTTTCACTCTTTTTTAAAAAAAATTTGGGATTATATCTGCAATTAATTCTTTATTTTTTATTTAAATATGATGATATATTCGTCATTTCACAGTTATTACTGAGAAATTAGATGAAAATGGATATGAATAATGATTTTTGCAATCAAATGTACAATTAAATGTCAAAATGTAAAAGAAAAAAGTAATTACGTTTTTCACAATGATAATGAAAGTTATGGGCATTATGTGCTAATTATCATTTTAATAATTTATTTGGAATTCGTTTGTACTTTTTAAAAAAATATGGGACTATAATTGCAATTTAATTCTTTATTTTTCTTTTTTTATATTTAAACAGAAATGTATATTCGTCATTTCACAACTTTTGATTGAGAAAATTGATGAAAGTGACTTTTTGAGCAATGAATGGTGAAAATAAGAGTAAAAATGTGAAAAATGAAAGATATGGACGTTTTCCACAATAATAGTGAAAAATAAAGACGTTATGTTTTAATTACCCTAGTTAAGTTTTCTACAAAATTTTATCCATTTAATGAGCAGAACTCTTATTGCTTTATGAGAAAGCCTAACTAATTATTGGACACATTAGCACATAGTCTATTTTTAGCATATGAGAAAACGTTAACATATTTTTGGACACTTTTAACATATTACACATTGGTGTCTTCTCATTTGCAAAGAAAATGTGATGTTTCGAGGTTCAAAAATGTAATAGGGAGATAGCCAATATGGTAGCACATCACAACTCATAATACTACATCAAAATATTTTCATCGTTGAAAGTACAAAAATCCAACTACTTTGTTAGATTTTGTCATTAAAATTATTCCTCCATGAGCCAAGGATGAAGTTGATTTTATCATCGAATATAATCAAAGAGTTTCTACTATGATCCTTTTCAACATGAAAAGTAAAATATCTCGGAATGTGTTCAATGCGTTAAATTTTAAATTAAACACTTGAACACGTATACTTTACTTTTTCATAAATCAAAGTTGGATTCGATATTATGATTCATCTTTCGAGTACTCAAGTGCAATTATTATCAAATTCTTGTAGTGTACATGGATAAAATATTGAATTGGAAAATAATATAGATAAAAAGGGAAGAAAAAAAAAAGAATTATACAAATTACAAGTGGCCCTAGAATTTGGAATTAAAAGTTGTTTCCTACATATTTTTTTTCTTGATTAACAAGTGTAGTACAATATTTAATCATTATGTCCGCAGGCAACACAAAGAATGAAGCTTTATTGGTTTATGACTAATTGCTGAGTGGTACCTTTATTTATGAGCACTGTCAAGGTTGGTGCCTCAAGTGTGTGTATAAAAATTTCAGTATGAATCGAGGAATAATAATAAGGACCGAGCTATGGTGACAGGGAGGGTGTAACACCCTCCCTGACAGACCACACACATTGGGGGGAGGGAGGGTTTTTTTTCCATTTTTTATTTCGCACGGGTCCCACATCGGGTCCACACCCTTGTAAGGGTCGGTCACCCAAGTGGGCAACCATTTTCTGGCACTTCAGTTTTATTCTAATAATAATAATGTTGCGGAGTACCCGTTACACATTGTTGCCGCAACATGTGGCGAGATAACTCCATTTTTGGAACTTGAAATTGGTTCATAAATTTTTACGTGCTCGAAACATTTCTATCTTGTTCATAAATTTCAATGTCTGTGGAGCGTTTTAATGTCAAGAACATTGAGAATACGAATCAGGGTCGGTCCGGCCCAAAGCAACCTAGACCATTGCCTTGGGCATTAATTCTTGAGGGGCTCAATAAATTAAAAGGGAAAAGTTTATGATTCAGAGGTTTACTTTCATGAAATTAAAAATCAGGTCCCAAAATTTTAATTTACAAAACTCAGGTTTTTCTTAAATTAATTAATTACATTTCATAATTATTATATTAAATTAAATATTTAACTGTAATATAATAAAATTAACCCACCCTACCCCATCCCATCCCACCCCACCCCACCTCACCTCCACCACCCCCATTACTCCGGCTACTACTCCGGTGATCGGCGACTACTCCTGTAACCGGCGACTGCTCCGATCCGACGACTTTTTCGAGGTCACAGATCAAAAAATTTGTAGGTTACGGGTTATTTCGATGTCACATAAAATTTTTTGTAGATCACAGATTATTTCGAGGTCACAGATTTAAAATTTTATAGGTCACAGATTATTTCGAGGTCACAGATCAAAAAAATTAAGGTCACAGATTCTTTTTTTAAGTTACAAATTATCAATTTCAAAGTCACAGCTCAATAGTAAGGTCACAGACACCAAAAAGAACCACAATAGCTAGGTCACAGTCACCCAAACACCCTTCCCCCATCCCAGTACATCACCACACTTTGTCACAGGTCACAGATCGACCAAATAAATAGTCACAGACACTTCGACCCATCCGCCGTACCCGTCTCCCAATCACAGTACACCAACAATACTTGGTCACAGGTCACGGAACGACCAAATAGTTAACAATACCTGGTCACAGAACGACCAAATAATTGGTCACACACTTCGTCCGATCCGCCGCCAACCCTAATCCCTAAACCACCCACCAACAATATCAGCCCAAACCACCACCAGATCCGCCACACACAGAGATCTGCCCCCGCACCCATAGATGCATCGCTGAGCCACACACCCACCTGCAACAGATCCACCACTCATAGATGCATCGCTGAGCCACACACTCACTGCACTGCTATTTTACCACTCAAAAATAAAATAAAATAAATAAAAATCTACCGTTCAGCAGCGTGGACCTGGCTGAATCGCAGCGTCGTCGCTGTTCAGCAGCGTCGCAGCGATGATGCTACCTGCTGCGATTTAGCAGCGTCTTCGCTGCCGCGATTCAGCAGCGTCGTCGCTGTTGAATTGTAGTTGCCAAAAATAGGGGGGAGGGGAGATGGAAGCAAGAGAGAAGGAGGGGAAGGGGAAGGGGAAGGGGGAGGGGGATGAGGAGGGGGAGAGGTGGCGGGTGGTGGAGGCGGCGGTGAGAGATGGGAGAGATGAAATGAGATGAATTAGGGTTTTATATTTAAATAAAGTTGGTGGAGGTAAGTATATATTTAATTTAATTTAAAAATATTATTATTAATATTAATTGTGAAATTAAAACCTGATTTTTGATTAAATAAAGTAAAAACTTGATTTTTTAAAAGTCAAAACTAAACAGCTGGTTTAGCGTAATTTCCTCAAATTAAAAGTCCAAAATTTCAACAAAAAAATTTCATTATTTTTAGTTGGATCCTTCATTCCATTTAAAAGACATGATTAAATAAAATGATTGGTTAAATAAAAGGTCCAAAACACTTGGACACTTACATTCTTAATGAGCTTAATTTTTTTTATTTTAAAAAGCTCCCATAATTTTTTAGTAAGCTTATAATTTCTTTTTAAAAAAATTATTTTTACGAAAGTTAAAAATAAGTTATTTATTTTAAAAGTGCCCATTTAATTTTTCAAAAATAATATAAATAAATCAATTTGAATATAACATGATACTAAAGAAATCAATACGCTTATAGAAAATTATATTTAAAAGTTTCGTAATAATTTGTTGTCTAAGACCTCGAATATTTTAGGGTCAGCCTTGATACGAATGCTTGAGCTAAACCATCTTCGATGGTGTAGTGTTTTTCGTTGAAGTGCTTGAGTATTTTGGTTTATATTTTCAATTAGACTAAGCTGTTTGATTCGACTTTATGCATAATAGCGTATTATAATCAAAATTGAGCATTCTCGGTCTATGTTGCATATGACCAAAAAATGAATGAGCCTAATCATGTAGTCCATGTTTGACATTCATTATTTGAAAACTTTTTTTTTATACTCATTTCCAACCACATGTTCACACAAAAAAATATTCAAAATTTTTTCCTACTTTTTAATTATGTATTTTTTCCTAAAAAATCACTATTCCAACTATTGTTTTTCCCAAATAATGATTAAGACATGATATTTATCTCGATTTTAACTAGTATAGCTTGGTGACTCATCATGTCAATTTAATTATTTTTAAATCAATTTCACCTTGCACTAGACATATTTGATAAGAAACTTTTGTCTAAAAAAGTAATTATAAGTTGCGTATTAAAGGTTCTAATTATGTTAAGTAGAAAAGAGTCAAAAGACACGTCTGACCAAATTAACCATTTAAAATGACAAATATAATAAAATAATAATAATAGGAGAACCTTTGGAAATAGGTGGATGAAGGGTATTTTATCAGGTGGTGACGGTGCACGAAGAGAGATTTGAAGACCAAAGCTGAAAGTAACGTGAAAAGGGGCCCCGTGTCCGTACAATCTGATGTGGCCTTTAACGATTCTGGTACCATTTCGTGGGGTCGGTGTGGGGCTCAGTGCCCTTTACTTTTACTTAATTAAAACATAAAAATATTATTTTCGTAAACAAAGTGATTTGAAATTGAATTTGTGAAGTGATTAAAAGATGAGAGATTGTGAGTCTAATCTAATGTCGCGATGAAAATAGAGAGGCTTATCAGGCTGATTTAAGGTTGTGTTGATTGGACACGACCAATCAACTCAGTTGATAAAGTAAAATATTTCAGATGAAAAAAAAAAAATCGATTCTATAAATCAATTTTTTTAAAAAAAAATTTAATGTGTAGTTTTACTGTCATCATATCTTAAACGTTTCTCTCAACAACATAAAACTAAACCAACGTTTGAGTATGAATTATAAATTGATTTATAAATTAAGTCATAATCAAACATTAATATCAACCATACATTTATAATTACTATTTATTATTATTCTTATATTTTGTGGGATCAACTCTTTTTCGTGCTATTTCCTATTTATAAATCATTAAAAATTTGCCAAACGAGACTATAAATTATTTCTAGTTAAAGAACACCTATACAAATTATAAATTTATTATACATATATTTTATAGAACGTCACTACTATTTCTCTTTATAAATTTGTCAAAAGAAGACTAAGTCTCTGTTTGGTGGAGACTAAAATCAGATTTTTAGTAGATTTTGATAAACGATGAAATGTGTGGTTGAAATATTGTGGGTCTCATAAAATATGTGTTTAAAATTCATTTTTGACTTTGACTTGAAATTTTAATCCAAACCAAACAAGGGCTAAGCTTTCCCACTCCACCTTCGTTAAACAACCCAATGTTATTCCACTTAAAACCCATGAGTAATGTCGATATCAGTATCGATATCTTATAGGAGAGTCATGTATAGGCAGTATAGCAAGTGGGGTTGAACCATTTTTATATCCACACACTCAAAATTTAGTGTTTATGTTGTAGGAAACAATTAAACATAAAACTTTCAACTCAAAATTTAATGATGGTGTATAAGGTGTAAAGCTCGATGTCATTTATGGTTGGACAGGCGTTTCGAGATGTGCCAATTGCTTGGATAGTCGATCATAATCTACGAACTGAGGGCGTCTTGTTTCTCCATATTTGGAGAAGATGTGTCACATGCAAAATCTACATCATGACATTAATGGAGTGCGCCTTGTGGCAAATCTTAAACGAGTCAATGCCAACTTGGTCTTTCCTTAGACCATGACTAGGCTTTTGTCTTAGTTGGATACTGCAACATCGTGTTTACTTTGTCTATCTATCTATACAATTTGATTGTTGGACAAGTCAGTTATGACACTGTACACCTCAAATGAGTGGATCTTAGGTTTTTTGTTATTTGCATTATACTATTGACTCTTTCACCAATTTTTCTTCCTTCAGATGAATCTCATTACACTACATGGATAGTTATTTTTTTATCGAAATGAAATTATAAATGTCCACTTAAATTAGAAGTTCTCCCTCTTGCTCGGCCACTTTTACCGATAAAAATAATGGGCTCTCATTCCATGCACGTGTTATTCTAATGAATTTTTAGATCTTTCTGCTTAGGGGTGGGCATTGGGTCGGGTCGGGCCGGGTTTGGTCCAAAATCGACCCGACCTGACATACTCGATTTTGGGCTCTTTCACGACCCCACCCGACCCGGTTAGAATCAGTTCGGGTCGGAACCAAGGTTTTTTTTTTCAACACTGATTGATTTAAATATAAATCATACTTTTGCCATTTTAATAAGAAATTTTCAACAAAATAATATTTGTCATTCATACAATACAATCAACTAAAATTGAGTAAAAGGGCAATGACAATGCTGGGAGGTGAAAGCGAGCAGCAAGGCTTGCACTAGAGGGGTAATGTGAATCTGAACTCGAAATGGAACGTGAACTTTCTGCCCCCTTCGTTGGACTCCGATGCTATTGCGGATACTAATTTAGCTATGTCAACGAGCCGAGCAAAGATCGGCCAAAAAAAATGAGGCTAGGACCGAGCTTTCTGCACGAGCCGAGCCCGGACCGAGCCGTTCGATTTTTTTTTTTAATGTCAAATCTACATTTTTACTTAAAAAATTTAAAATTTGTACGGTTTATACGTACTATAAATTAAATAAAAAAACTCGAACTCGACTCGAGCTTTTTTGGGCCCAAGTCGAGCCGAGTAAAGAACGGCCAAAAAAATGAAGCTCGGCTGGCTCGAGCTTTTTCCGAGCCGAGCTCGAGCCGCTCGAGCCGACGAGTTTTTTTGCCATCCCTAGATACTATCAAATCTTTCTTCCCGATGGGTGCTTCAGCCAGTCCAGTTCCTCAACTATGCAGTTTCAGAACTTTGGAACTAATGATTTGTTGTCAAGAACCAATATCCCGAGCCAAGATCTAAGGCCCTCTTTGTAATCATTTCAAGATCCAATTTGGCTCCGCCACCATAACCAACAACAGCCTTAGCAACATCAAAATCTCATTTACCACAATGAACAAACACATGTTCAATCACAAGTACAAGTCCTACTAAGTTATTGCAAAGTCGAGAAAAGCCATGACTATCTCCCTACTTCTTCCGGCAGTATCACAAACATTAGCTACCCATTTCGACTTAGAGGCGACCCCGAAAATTGTGGCAGCTATGAACCTGCTTGGGAGAACAATCACACTATCCCCTATCTAATTTCCAGCAGATTCTTTGTGCAAATCAAAGAAACTGCTCAATCATAGATACTGACTTTTGGTTCTCGAGCTCGCTTAAGTTAACGTCCAAGAGCATCCATTGATTTCTCAGGAAGAATCGCCGGAGAGGAAGGCTAGGGGTGGGCGCGGGTCGGTTCGGTTCGATTTTTTTCGGTTCCAGAAATTTTCGGGTATTTAGTAAATGGAACCGTCGGTTCCAAATATAATTTTGGAACCGTTCGGTTCCGTTCTGTTCCGTACTATAATTAAATTTTTTTAACATTTAAAATAATACTACATAAATATACCTGAAAGTGGATACTAATATTAATAACAAAAAGTAGATACAAATACCAAGTTCAATTTTAATTTTTACAAATTAACGTAATCTAATTTAATAACATATAAATAATAAGTTGTCAAATACAAATACCAAAAAGTAAATATTACTAATAAAATCTCGATATTCATATCAATAATTCATTTGCTTCAAACTTTCAAGTCTACATAAAAGTGAAATATAAATTAGAAATCACAAAGATAAAATATTTTATCACAAAGATAAAATATTTTAAAATTAACTTACCAACTATTTAATGTAATTATCAGTTGGTTGACATTCCATACTAACTACTAAGAAACTATACAAGAAAAAATTGAAAAAAAGACAACTAACAAACATAAATAAACTCTAAATTGTTCAACTAATAAGATTTAATAAGAAAAAAATTATTAATTTGTTTAGAAAAAATAAAAGAAATTGATTTATCCAATATAAAAAAAAATTCGGTTCTTATTCGATTCTTGGTCGAGAACCGAGAATCGAACCAAACCATTCGGTTCTCGATTCGGATACCCGTTCGGGTATTTCATTTTAAAAAACCCGCTCGGTTCGGTTCGGACATTTTGCCCAGCCCTAAGGAAGGCTTGGTTTTGAAGCTGGGAGAATTTGATGGGTTGGAACTTGGAAATAGGGTTATAGATAATGGGTTGGGTTGGTTTGAAAATATTTAAACCGGGAACCGACCCGACCCATTTTAAAATCAAAATCGACTCGAACCAACCCGAGATCCACGGTTTTTGGGTTCTTGGGCCCAGCCCTATTTCTGCTGTTGAGTTTAGTTATACAACTAGGGGTGAGCATGGGTTGAGTTGAGTCGGTTTTTGCCTCAACTCAAACCCAATACAACATGATCGGTTTGATCAAAATTTAACCCAACCCAACCCGTGTAAAAGTTGAAACCCAACCCAACCCAATCAAGTATCGGTCGGGTTGGGTCGGTCGGTCGGTTTGGGACGACTTGTCAACAAAAATTAAAGTCATCCAATTTTCTATTATACTAAATTCGAATAGACAAGATTAAATAGTAAGTAAATAAATAAATAAATAAAATTATATATTATCTTGTTCAATCATCATTAGCCGAGTATACAAAGAATAAAGTGCATTTAACATAACATGCTATATTTCTTGTGCATTTAACATAACATGTTATATTTCTTGTGGGAAGAACAGTAAGCTCCTCCTCTAAAATACATCAAGGTAATTACAGTTACGCTATATACTCATACTTTTTACGTTTCTTTTACTTTTCGAAGCCTTTTATTTTATTTATTATTATTATTATTTTTTTTAAAGTGGTGGATTGGATTGGGCGGGTTTATTCGATTTTCTTGAATTAACCCATAACCCGACCCAACCCGATCCAACCCGCCTACACAATCAACCCATCCAACCCCATGTAAAAACAATAAAAAAAACCAACCCAACCCGGTCGAATTGGTTCGGTTTGAATGAATTCGATCGGGTTTTGCTCACCCCTATATACAACTATGATATAAGGTTGAAACATAAATTATCTTACTGCTGCAACAAAAAGTTGGTAACCCTCGTCGACAGTGGATAGCTAAGGTACAAACTTTTGTAAACCTGTCAAAGCAACTTTCTTGTTTGGTCCCAAAACAGGCAAATGCAATCATTTCTTGCTTTATTAAGGGAAGGTGGTGGTGCACCGTTCGCGGCGGGATGACGTGGAAACTTGTGGGGTAAACTTCACATGGCATTCACATGACTAGAGAGAAGAGAACAAGAACAGGTCCCACGTGAATTGAAGTATTACGTGGACAATGGACATAATGTTTAGCCCTCTTTAATGGATTCAAATCAGATTTTCAGTAAATTTTGATAAAATTAAATAAAATATGGGTTGAAAAGTTGTAAGTTCAATGTCATGTGTGATTAAAATTAAGTATTGACTTTGATTTTAATACCAAATAGAGACTTAATAATAAAAAAATCGACCAATCAAGTCACGTGGTGAGCACGTGAGAATGATAATAGAGTGGAGAAAATCCGGCGTATGTTTGTCTAGTCATAATGTTTGGGTTTGGTGGAGGTGTTTTCATACCTCCCATTCTATATATGCATATCATATGGAGTGGGACATCTTTTTATTATAAGGTCAAAAATAACTTATAATTTTTTTGAAACGAAGTAATATAGATATTGGGTTGAAATTTAAGAGATGAGAAAAGAAGTTGGTTTGTTGACTAAATATTTGTGGTACCAATGGAAGTCGACAAGTTGAGAAGTGGTGGAAGTTAATTTTGATGGAATTAATAAACATATTATAAAGGAATGAGAACTTAATAAGTGATTTCAAATTTGGACCTTTAATAAGAAAGTCGTGCACATTGCTCAAAGTAAAGAAAAATATTATAAAAATAGAAATTTCAAAATTTTGTGGGATTGACATCATATGGCTCCGCCATTGTATGCAATATACGTGCATACACATGATCAGCCCTTACTATAGACTCGTCCCATTAGGTGATTAGGAGTCCATATAAAGTTGGTCTAAAGCTCCCAAATCTTCAAGATTGGCCCACGCATACATGCATCATCGTTAAAGCTTCATTATTACTATCGACAAATATCTTTCAATCATGTATGACTAGTGTATTTTTACTCACGAGTTTTATACAAATTTAACTTAATTGCTAGCCAAATCTTATGATTATAGTAACGTTTTTAATGTGTTTACTACTGTTGTTTTAAAGGTATGGTGATGTGGTGTAAAAAGGGTGTTGAAGTGTACAAACAAGCCAGAGTCGGGAAACAATAAAATAGCGCCTAAGCGTCATACTCGGAGCACTTAAGTGCATGGAAAAGAGAAAAAAATACAGTAACTCAGCGCTCAAGCGTTGTGCTTACCCAAAAGAAATTTTTTTTTTTATACAGATGTAGCGCCTCACTTAGTTGCTGCTTGGATCTACATCGCGGCACCTAGGTGTTGCGCCCAAATTTTAGGCTCATGCTATTTTTGGGTTGCGAAAAGCTCAGAAAAACTTCAAATTTGGAGAGAACGTGTAGGGGAGTATAAATAGAAGAAATAAGACACTTTTAACGGGTTCCTGACATTGAGAAAATAAAGATACAACTATAGATTGAAAAGCACAATTCAAAGGAGGAAAATATCAAGGAATTCAAGTTTTGAACCATTGATTGGAAGATGAAGAAGAACTTGGAGCAAAATTAATTTCTTTTTCTACATCTTTATTCAAAATCCGATGATGTATTCAATAAGAACTTCTTGTTTTTCTTCTTCATTTATTATGAGTATCTAAACGTTATATGAGGGCGAACAATGTAATCTACTTGAGATCCTTTATTTTTTTATTCAAGATTCGTGTTATTTTATCATACATGTGTTGATTTTCTTATGAATTTAATGCATTAAATTACTTGATCACTAATTTGATGACTTTGTGAATCTTTTATAAATCGAGATGTGAGTTAGAGATTTAGGGCTTGTCTGTTGCTGATTATTTGTTCCAAAAAATCAATTTTGTAGCCGTTTCTTTTTAGCAAATGGGACCCATTTATGAGATAGGAAGTCAAATAAGGTGCTCTGCCTCCCGTTCCAACGATCACAAAAGCAATGAAAATTTTGCAAGGAATTAGAAACAGAACCATATAGCAAAATTAGGTACATTACTATAATGTGTAGAGATACCTATACTAAATATTGCGATCATCACATGAATTCTTAGAACTAATATTTCGTTTAATTAAAATAGATTCGCACAGAGATATGTGATTCAATTAATTAAACAGGTTCAATGAGAACTCGAGATGGGTATGTTGAATACCACAGAAGAATTCGATTGAATATTATATTAGGCTCTGCATCTTGAATTAAGACTTAAAAATGATCAATAGGTAAAATTGTTCGTCCCTAATTTCCATCTAAAATTTGAATTCTCAACCAATCTTTGTGTGCATTTTAATTAATTTCAACTGTTTAAATCAAACTTCATATCAACGCATAATTCTTTGTTTACTTTCATTAAATAAAGTTAGAAAAATCTAATTAAGTTATAAAGTATAGTCCTTGTGAGAACGATAATGCAGACTCAAATGTCCACTATATTAATTGTTACGATATCGTACACTTGCGATAGAAAAAAAACAAGAATGTTACATGAACATCAAGGTTGACATAAACTTGATATAATGTCACATGACATTCTATTATTGGACAGTTAAAACACAATTAGCTTTATCATCCAATCATCTACTGCCACATGCAATTATATCAAGTTTTCTGCCAAATCCTTATAGTAAATTAGCTTTATCCAATATCTTTTCCTCTGGGCCCCATCTTAATTAATCTAGACGAAGTTTAATTACAGAATAATTCAAGTTTGATTGCTAAATAATGTATCGACACATTTATCACATTGAACTTGTAATTGTTATTAAACAAATGATTTTTTCAGAAAAAGAAGTTTAGGTGCTCAAATTGGCATTATAAAAGAAAAAGAAAAAAACTCGAATCAAGCAAGCACCCAAATGATACATCAGCCTTCCCTTGGAAGTCAATGCACATCCCACTGAGGAAGGTGCAGTTTCAGTTTCAGTTTCAGTTTCAGTTTCAGTTTCATGCACTAGGTGACGAAATCAATGAGAACTCAATGGATAACAAATTTGACTAAGTTCTTTGTCCCCTTTGTTTTATTACGGTGTAATGGCTCTCGAGTAGGGGTGTCAATGGCATGTCCGTGTTTTAAGTTGTCGTTGGAATCAACACGAGTTATAATTTACAACGCACCTCGTACTCGGTCAGATTATTTAGGTCTTCTATTTTTCAATTTTTTTTTTTTTGCTTGATGAATGAGTAAACCTCTATTCATCACACAATGTAATGTGTTAGATTTTTAAATTTAATTTTTTTTTTATCAGTGTTTCAAAATGCGTAATGCATGGCGATGCGATAAGACCAATCTATAAGTTAGGCGAGTTTAGGCGGGCATAGACGTAAAAAAAAAACGTAAAAGACGTTTCTTATTTTAATATTATCAGGGGCGGACGCAGAACTTTAACGTTGGGGGCACAATCGAACTTGCAAAAAAATTGGTAGAAATTTTTACAATCGAAAATTTACGTCCAAAAAAATCATACTCCATGTAATTTTACATCCAAAAATTTAAATGGGATATGACTTTTTCGGATATAAAATTTCGAAATTTTTTGAAAATTTCCTAATAAAATGATGAAAATTACATTGAGAAATTTGTATCGCAAAAATAATAAATTTTAATGAAATAATTGATTTTTTTTTTTAAAATGCGAATCGGACGTCTTTTTAAATGTTCACATTTAACGTATTTTTAACTATTTTCTATATATATTTGAACTATTCGATATGTTTATAATGTAATTCTTGAAATAAGCTTCGAAATGATACAAACAATTTGTATATTCGATTAGCGTACGATCGTCGGAGAATTTTTAAAATTTGTATCTTTCGAAATTCAAATTTATTTTTATTTTACCCCTGTTTGGTGGAGATTAAAATCAAATTTTTAGTAAGTTTTGGTACAAATTAAATAGTTATGAATTCCATGAAAATATGTTATTAAAATTAATTGTTAACTTTGATTTCGATTAAAATTTAAATTTCAATCGATAACAAACGTGATTTAAAAAAAAAAAAAGGGGGAATCTCAAAAGTTGGGGGGCACCTGCCCCCCATGACCCCCCTTAGGTCCGCCCATGAATATTATTTTAATTTTTAATCAATCAAAAAATTATTTAATAATTAAAAATAATACATATCAAATATCTAAAACAGATTTATAATAACTTTATATATTTTTTTCAAAAGTTTCAAACAAAAAATTAAGTTTCAAATGTAAATCAACATTTAAATTTTAACTTAAAAGAATTGTAAAAAAATAAAAATAAAATTTAAAAATAAAGATAATAAGCGCTCATTAACGGTCAACAGCAATCTGTTGACAGCTAAATACGATGCCAAGCCACTTGGCTTGGCCTTTTTGCCGTGCATCACGCCTAAATTCGACTCCTAGACGTACTTTTTAGAACATTGATTTTTATAGTGTATAAATTAAAAATAAATAAATGAAACAATTAAATGGACTATGTCAATCTTAAATAATTAGTCTATTAAAATCTTAAAGTCTACCAAGGCCCACTAAATATAAATAAAGGGAACAATACATAAATCAGGGTTTTAATAAACACTATTTCAAAATTAAGGATATATGTTTTAAATTTCAAAAATCAGGTTTCATTAAAATTTATTTATGATTTAATTAATTAATTATATATTTAATTAATAAATATATAAAGGTCACATATATATGAAATTTAGTCGCAATTCAAAAGTTTTAAGGTCACAATTCAAAAATTTTATATATCACAATTAATTTATCGGTCACAAATTAAAAATTTAAAAGTCACAATTTGTTCATCAGTCTCAAATCACGAAATTTTTAAGTCACGCGACTTATTTTATGGTCACAAAATATTAAATTATAGGTCATAGATTACTTTTATTGGTATGTCACATAGTATTTATTGATCACAATTTATTCTTTATTAGTCACATACAATCAATTTATTGGTCACAATCAACAAATCATTTGTGACGACCATCGACACAAAACCACCGTCGGTGCCGCCGCCATCACCTCGACCAACCATCCATCACAAGATCAGCATCACCACCACCAACACCAACTAGGCACCACCACCACCACCACCAACACCAATCCACTGCCACCAAACCACCCCAACGTCATTGCCACCTTATCGCCACTTGACCATCGCCTTACCAACAACCACCACCTCCACCTCCACAGCCAACACACCACCACCACCTTTACCTCCACATCCAACACACCACACCTCACCACCATCGCACAACCAGAAATGTAATGTCACCACCATGACCACTTGCACCACCACATCACCACCATCACTACCACGTAGATTCGCGACCACGCACATCGCGCTACCTGCACCAGCACTATCGTACCACTAGCATTGGACCACCACTCCTACGCAGATCTGCAACACACCACCACACAAACATCGCACTATAATCAATTTCTTGTCTCCACCACCACAGTGGCGGAAGAAGATTTCAGCCACATATGCCACCTGCACCAGTACTATCGTACCACTAGCATTGGACCACTACCTATACAGATCTTACACTACCACCACCACTGCTACGCAGATCTGCAACACACCACCACATAAACATCGCACTATAATCGATTTCTTGTCTCCACAACCGCAGTGGCGGAAGATGATTTCAACCACATCCGCACTCTCCCTTCTACCACCAGCCACCATTGATTGTGGCTAAAGTTGGGTGGGTAACAAAACTTATTGAGAGAGAACAGAGAGAGTAAATGAGTGAGTGAGAGAAAATAGGTGATTTAGGGATTTCAAAATCAGGGGTATGTGGGTAGAATGGGGTGGAGCGGTAGAGAGAATGAAATTAGGGTTACTTAAAAATTAATTTAATTTTATAAAAGTATTATTAATATTAAAATTTTATTTGATTTTTGTATAAACAAACTTAAGATCTGATTTTTGAAAATGAAACTTAAAAAATAGGGTTGGGTGTAATTTCCTCATAAATAAATTGAATTAAAAGTGGGTGGATACAATTTTTTCTATAAATAGAACTTAGAGCCCAAGAAAAATATTAAATGAACTGCAAGGAAAAAAAACACTAAAGTTCTAAAGAAATTTCGAAATTCGAAGGAATGAGAGAATATAATATTTCAAGAAGATCAAAATCTTAAGTTCAAGTCAAATCCAAAAAATTAAAATCTTCTTCATATTTCAAAAGATTCAAACTAACTCTCAAATATTCAAGTCAACACCATTGATTCCACTATTATTAGTAACTTATAATAGTGGAATCAATAGTGTTTAGTCATAATCTCTTGTTGACTCTGCACTAATTCCTTACTAATAATAGTGGAACCAATGCGGAGGAGGCAGCGACAATTCAAATTTGAGCCACTTTGGCTATGTGAGACGGGTTGCATAGACGTTATACATGAAGGATGGAGTGTCAGATGCAATTCTCATGTGGGCAGTGTTGGAAGTGAAGGACGGCGGGAATCAATAATCATGCATGGGACTAGAGACGAAAGTGGAGATAATGGAAGAATTGTTGGCAGTAACTACATTGACAATTTTGTTGGCAAAACAGAGGCATGTAGGGACATGCTCGTCCAGTGGGGTGGAAAAATTAGGGAGCTCCCGGCTAAAATTAAGGTGATCCGTTCAAAGTTGAAACGACTCAAGGAGGAAACCTTTTCGATACAGACATTCGAGAAGATTCGGTCAGTGGAGGAGGAATTGGAACTCTTGTTAAATAAGGAAGAAATTTATTGGAAACAAAGATCACGCGTGGATTGGTTACATCATGGCGACCACAATTCTAAGTTCTTCCACGGGAAAGCATCAGCTCGGAAGGCTAATAACACTATGCATGGCTTATTTGATGACAATGGCAACTGGAGAACTAATAATGAGGGTATTGGAGATGTGGTGATTAACTACTTTAATATTTTATTCCAATCTTCCCAACCATCCCCCGATGACATTAAGTATGTTACCCAGTCCGTGAACCCAGTAGTCTCAGATCAAATGAATGGAATAATTGGGAAAGCTTTTACTAACAAAGAGGTGCGAGATGCCCTCTTTATGATAGGCCCTTACAAGGCACCCAGGCCTAATGGTTTTCATGTAATTTTCTATCAGAAGGCCTGGGAGGTGGTGTGTAAGGATGTGGTGAAGGCTTGTCTCGCAGTTTTGAATGGAGGAGAATCGGTGGAAAGATTGAATCATACGAATATAGTTCTTATTTCGAAAATCCAAAATTCGACCAATATACAGGAGTTCAGGCCTATTAGCCTATGCAATGTGATATATAAAGTCATTACAAAAACCATTGCGAATCGATTGAAGATTATTTTAGGAGATGTGATTTCTGAAAATCAAAGTGCTTTCGTCCTGGGGAGACTCATTACTGATAATGTGATTGTTGGTTTCGAGATTATGCACTCCATATCCCACATAACCAAAGGGCGTAATGGTATGATGGCGATGAAATTGGGTATGTCAAAAGCTTATGATAGAGTCGAGTGGGGTTTTCTTTCTGCCATATTGCTAAAAATGGGCTTTAATGAAGATTGGGTGGGGTTGATCTTGAGATGCGTAACGTCTGCTACCTTCTCTTTCACGATTAATGGAGAATCTAGGGGATTTGTGCGTCCAAGCAGGGGCCTACGACAGGGGTGCCCTCTGTCTCTCTATCTTTTCTTGCTATACGTTGAAGGGCTATCCTGCTTAATCTCCAAAGCAGCACTTATAGGTGATATTAAAGGAGTCGTATGCTCAAGGTATGGTCCTCGAATTAGCCATTTATTCTTTGCTGATGATTCTCTGGTTTGTTGTAGAGCCACCATTCATGATAGTCAGCATATACTAAACCTGTTACATTCATATGAAATGGCTTCGGGACAAAAAATAAATCTGATGAAGTCAGGAATCACCTTTAGCCCAAATGTCCCTGACCATCAAAAGCATAGCATTCTGGAGCTTTTTCAGTTGGAAACAGCCAGGCCACATGATAAATATCTGGGGTTGCCATCTCTCATTGGACGCAGGAAAGTTGAAATTTTTCAGTTCCTAAAAGATAGAGTGTGGAAGAAATTGCAAAATTGGAAGCGCAATCAGTTCTCCTATAGCGGACGGGAAGTAATCCTTAAAGCAGTGATTCAGGCTATTCCAACCTACGTTATGGGTGTATTTCGAGTTCCCGCATCTTGTATGGAAGGGATCCAGAAAATGATGGCTTCATTTTGGTGGGGTGGTTCAGATACGAGACGAAGTTTACATTGGTTTAAATGGTCTCACGAATGCAAAAACAAGGCCGATGGTGGGATGAGCTTCAGAGACCTTGAATGTTTCAATCAAGCACTGTTGGCAAAACAAGTTTGGCGCATTCTTCAGAATCCTAACTCATTGGTGAGCCGGGTTATTAAATGCAAATATTTCTATTATGATCACCTGCTATCAGATAATGTTCGAAGACATGGGTCGTTCCTATGGACAAGCTTCACGTGGGGCCGTGAACTTCTTTTGAAAGGGGTTATCTGGAGGGTGGGCGATGGGAGGTCAATCTCTGCTTTCCATGACCTTTGGATCCCTAGGGCAGTATCTTTCAAGACCATGTCCCAGGCAGGGTCACAAATTGGTGCGGTCTCCGACCTCATAATTGAAAGGAAATGGAACCAAAGTTTACTTGAAGCGTGTTTCAACCCGGTAGACAGGGAGGCTATCCGAAGTATCCCTCTTGGAAAAACCCAGACCCCTGATCGCCTGATATGGAAACACTCCAAGCATGGCGAATATTATGTTAAATCTGGCTACTAGTTGGCATTTTCAATGAAGAACCCTGCTTCGGAGGTGAGCAGCAGCTACAAGTCTGATGATAAATGGTGGAAATTTTTATGGGCCTTGAATATCCCACCAAAAGTCAAGGCATTCATGTATCGAGCTTTTAACGACATTATTCCTACCTTGATCAACTTAACGCGGCGCCATGTGCCTAGTTCCACTGTCTGTACTATATGTCACCAGGACAATGAAACTACTTTCCATGCTTTAATCCGTTGTGATCGAGCGTTTGCCATGTGGTGCCAAGTCGGTATGGGAAAATTGATTCATGATTTCAAAGGTACAGAATTTTCGGAATTCACACTGTTTGCATTTTATAAGTTCAAAATGAATGAGTTCGAGAAAATGTGTATGACGGCATGGCAAATCTGGAATGATCGGAATGCTTTATATCATGGTAGAAGAATCCCTTCAGTGCAAAGTCAAGGTGAAAAAATGGAAGAATATCTGGAAGAGTTTCAGGCAATACAGCTATCTCTTAAGGTGCCAAGTTCGGAAATGACAAACCAGTTTGGAGTATCTCGCAGAAGGTTCTGGAAGTCCCCACCGACGGATGAACTGATTCTCAACACTGATGCAGCAGTGAACATTGAGGAAGGGAGGCAATGGGATCGATGGGCAAAGTCATAAATGGAAACTACTCCCCACTCACAGCGGAAATGCTAGCCATCAGAGAGGGACTGGAGTTTGCAGTAGAGAGTGGGTTGGGTGTCAACATTGCAGAAACGGACTCCTTGCTTTCGGTCCAAACCATCAACCTTCATTTTCCGTTCTCCCCTGTGCTGAATATAGCTGAGGACTGCAGAGTCCTTTTGGCTCGGATGGGGAACTGCCTGGTCCGACACGCTCCAAGACGAACTAATCAGGTGGCTCATGAACTAGCACTTCTGGCAAAATTTTCTAGGACTGATTTTATGTGTTGTGAAGATGTACCAGAATCCATTGTGAATCTGGTAAACTACGATGTTGCGCATTTGAATGATTAATGAAATTTGCTTGTTCCCTAAAAAAAAAAAAAAAGTAATGTTTGGTCAGAAACCCTTTTAGATTTTGCACCATTAAGAAATAATGGAATAATTGATTCCACTATTATTAAAAAGGAATTATTCCATTATTCCCTTACCAATAACAGTGGAATCAATAGTTATTGATTCCATTCCATTATTCCCTTACATTAGAATCAATAGTGTTCTTACAAATAATAGTGGAATCAATCAACATGCAAGTCAAAAAAGGATTCTGACCGAACAGTACACTATTGATTCCACTATTATTTAGTAAGGAATTAAGTCTTGAAGATTCAAGTCCAAATCTCAAAATCAAGTTTCCAACAAGTATTGAAGTTTGGGTTCAAACACCAGGATCGTTAATGAGAGGATTGTGCATTTCGCACCATCAATAAGATCAATCTACTTTGTACTTTTCAAAAATACAATTTATGTGTTTTAAATACACAAATTTTGTTTTAGTTTTTTAATTAATAGAAAAACAGAAGAAATTGCACTTGTATTTCTATGCTTCTTGGTGAATGAATAAACAAACCTCGAACGCACAATGTAAATTGAAAAAGGCTTGTTGTACAGCCTTGGTACACAGTGAATTACACAGCCCACACACATGGGGTGGGGCCCACAAGGGTTTGGGCCCCACCCCCATGTGTGTGGGCTGTGTAAATTGCTGTGTACCAAGGTTGTACACATAGCAAAGTTCATGTAAATTATGTAATTTGTATAGTGTGAGAGAGTAGATTGCGCAGAAGTGAGTCACGAGTATACCAATATGATTTCCGTAAACATTTGATGATTCCAAAATAGCTGTGTGGGGGCTCCACATCTTCAATAAAGTGCACAATCAATGAAAAATAATGTGTGCAGTGACTAGATTTAAACAATATTTTATTATAAACACATAAACTAAAAATATGTGAAATCACAATGACAATAGAATTACTTCATTCTGAATCTATACACTTTATATCATGTCAAGACAAAAAAAAATATATATTCAAGGGGTATCTAAATCGATAGGCTTTGATCTTGACTTTTTTTAATACGTTAATAACATCCTCATCTCTAGTAAGAAAATGCATGCATTCATTATGACTAATGCATGCTTTTCTTGTCATTGTATTAATTGTAAATATGTATCCTATTTGGCACGTCTCCATGCACCAACTTAGCTTATTTGTCACCACAAATAAAAAAATAATTTAAATAAACAAGTTTGTTTCTTATTTAGCGGTTTACATTTTTAAATAAAATAGTACAATACGACATAAGAGCAAACAAATTGTTATGTTTTTGGACTGCCTCAAATTCTTGGTATAGTTTGCTGTAATTGGGCCCGTGTTATTTTCGGGTTTGTAGCTCATGCTGACTGCCTTGTGTTAAATCGTGTTTTACATTTGCACGCCTCTTCTAACTATTGATCTTGTGATCTGGCCTTACACTTGGCCAGCCCTCCACCGTCTGTTTTAGTGGCGTTGGATCTACATGCCTTAAAGTTTCTCTGGACGTTTCATTTGGTGTTTACTGTTTGGTTTTGGTGTGAGATGGTTCTCTGTGTAATTAACGTTCATCTTTTCTCTCTGTCGATTTGTAGATCGTAGCGGCTATTCTTTCAATCTTTGTAAATCTGAGTGATAAGACAGATATTATACTTGGTGTATAAACTGTGAGAGATTATGTATGTAATCTGTGTGATTTGAGGCGAGAGAAAAATTGTGAAGAATTTCTTCATACATTTGTAACGGTTCTTGGTGATTTTAGTGGAATTAGAGCAATATCTAAATTTGTGGATGCTCAATGGGTGAGTAGGCCATTTGGCTGAACATCCGGACCTTTGGGGGAAAAAATATTTGTGTTCTTTTATTTTTCGCGATGTACATTTTTTATTCATGTTCTTTGCGAACTCTGGGACCAACACAAATATTATGAGTTGAAGGCTCATCTTCATCGATTTATCTCTGTGCATGTCAATCCTTTAATGTAAAACTCCACACATTCCGCATGTGATGGAGCGTCTTAAAGATTTAATCTAAATAAATAAGTTTACTCTCTAGACCTAGCTTGGGTCTAGAGTGACATTATAAAAAAATTCGGTCCAACAACTAATTGAAAATGATTTAAACAATATGTGACTGAATAAGAATGTGCTAATAAAGTAGTTAATTCACAGCCCGCACTAAAGGTAGCAAGTGCAAGTGAGGTGAAAGAGGAAGCCCCACCTTTTTTAATTGAGCACAAGGGAATATATTTTGAATGGTGGACACTTAATTTTAGATATATTCATGAAAACTAAGATGAAGCAATTGACCTCTTGAACTTGGAACACAATAATAAATTTACAAAATTTCCTTCAAGTTGTGAGTCCAAATTTGATAAGGAGTCGGAGAGATTACACCAGACGTATAATAAAGTGTAATTTTCAGACCTTCGAATTATACTCACCATCTTCAGACTAGAAAAGTTTACTTCTTGTTTTTTTGCACCTTTAACGGAAGGTGAGGACAAGACCATGTACTATATATGTTTTATTTTCAAATCATACTACTCATACAGGGTTCGGGGTTTTTTCATTTTTTTATTTTGGTGGATCCCACACATTGTGAGAGTTGGTAAAATTTATGTCAACCATTTCATTGTACAAATGGTTTAACTCTTTATTTTCACTATTAGGCCATGTTTGATTACCACATTTTCCATGGAAAATGTGACATTCAAAGAAAACGAATTCAACTTTGGCCGTTTGATTGTAACGTGAAAATGAAAATCGAATTTCAAGGTACAACTACTTTCATTTTCTTTGTTTTCATGAAAAACGAATTTCTATGAGTTTGGTGGGTTTTTATTTTCCAACTAATATGGAATTGAAATTATTTTCCACATTTGCCTATCAAATAGACCCTAGTATAACATGCCATATATAAGTGGATAAAAAGTTTACACGGGATGCAAGTTCAACCCCAAAAGGTCTGAAGATGCATTGCTGGAATGATGAATTGCAGAAGGGTTTTTTCATTTGTACCGAAAATGGATGACAACGAGTTTGACAACCTCTTACATGTGTGCGGACCTCGCGTGAATAAAAAATTCCAAAAAAATATGGGTCCTCCCCCTATTATGAGTGTTCAGTCAAAGCGTTTGTCAATCATTTTCGATAATTGTAGCATGGTTGATAGCAGAATAAGTTGCATGCCCATGGCCATGATTGGACCTCTTGATAGATTGTGAGCCTAACTAATAAAACTTTAATCAAATTTAAAGTTGATATTACAATTGTCAGTCCGATTTTTTAAGGCCGATTATTTTGACAAGATATTTACTTTTTATATCTACCACTTTTTGGCTTTGCTTTAAGCATGAAATGTCGTGGTTTTATTTGCTTTTCAAACTTTAGCAAAGTTGGGGTTGGAGGATATATATAATGTCGATTTTTAAAGTTGAACTGATCAAAATGTAATTTGGTCAAGAATAGGGACGGTTTTTATGGGATCAATAATTTATCAATAATTCTACGAAGTTGTTGCGTGAAAAGATCCATTCGTTTGACGAAATGATTAATGGTTATTTTAGTTGTGATGCAATACGTGAAAGAATTGAATAACACGATCAAAATCAGCAAGAATTTCAAAGTTAAAAGTCAAGACTTGTTGATGGTACGAAGGACTAGAGAGAAAATCGATATTGATCAACAAATTTTTTTATTCTAATTTGTAAAAAATAAGGTTTTGCATAGTTTCAGTCCACGAGGGTAATTTACACATTAAAAGGTTGATGAGCTAAATTATGATAAAGAAAAGCTTGAGGACCAATTTGTAATCGACTCTAAATATTGAAGACCATGCATGCAATTAATTACTCAATAATTTAAAAATAATAATAAACTATTTTTTGGTTAATCATGTTTTGATTCACCATTAAAACGTGTAACTTTTGGCTTATTAATTTTCTCTAAGAATATTTACTATTTAGGAGTCTCATAATGTTTTACTATAAACTTAGCGCTTTAGACTTAGATTTCGTTCGATAACACAAATCTAATATTGAACAAAATTAAAAAATTAAAAAACAAGATAAATATTAAACTGAACAATACAACAGATAAGATTTTTATTAGGTATGACTAAGCAATAAAATAAATAAAATGTTAAATTTATTTATTTTGATGTCTAATCGTCTTTTCACAAACATTTTGCAAAAATTCAGTCCTTATTTGGTATTGATTTAAATCAAATTTTAATTTAAGTTAAAGTCAAATAATTAATATTATCCACATATTTTATGGGTCCCACAACTTTTAACCATATATTTTAATTTTATTTATTTTTATCAAAATCTACTAAAAAATTAATTTTAATTCCCGCTAAACAGAGCTTAATGTCATTCCCATTTTGTCATCTTCGTGCTTGGTTTGGGCCTCTAGAGAGCATGCACAGTTCAATTGAAGTCAAACATTGTGTTGGGCTTATACAATAGTACGGGTTTGTCGTCTAGAGAAATCGCATGGTACCCTTCTTTGTTATCGGGATTTGGGAGAAGACTGGTGATACTTAAGTCCCTATTCGATGAAAATTAAAATTTAGATTTTAATATAAATCAAAATTAACAATTAATTTTAATCACATATTTTATGAATTTCACAACTTTTCAACTACACATTTCGTTAACTTCTATCAAAATCTACTAAAAATCTGATTTTAATCTCCACCAAACAGGGAATAAAACTTCGTGAAAAATATGGAATGGAATCAAAATATTCAATCGCAAAATTTTTACACAATCATAAGTAATAATAGCTAACAACCCACGGTAACACACGCTTAGCACACTTCGAGACATCACGATTTTCTCACAAATACAAGATTTCTTCCGGCAAGGATGTAATTAGTGTATTTGTTCATTACCGCGGCAATTGTAATTTTCTAGTTAAATGTTGTTACATCGCTAGTAATGAACTGATTTGATATTGTCACATTGGTTTATATAGATGTGATTTTTCATTAATTTATATGAATGAAATATTACATTGAATTGGATGGAACATGACACTTTAAAGATATAAATCTTTTTACCTAAGTCAAAATGGTACAAGATGCATAAAAGCGATCTTGAAAATCAAAATATTTGCTCTTGTGCCACAATCTACTATTTGCTAGCTAAATACAAAGCGATCCAACTTCTGATATTGGAATCTGTTTAAATTTTACTTATATTGCAACAACACGTCATGTTGACCATGTAAACACGAGGATTATATGCCATATAATGTATTTTCCATATTGAAATAATTGGAGCTAAATTAGGACATAAATTTTTGAAATGAATTCTGCAAATATGTGTTTATGGGTTCAATTGGGTGGTTTTGTGTTTCTTGCTTGATTCAAAAGATCAAGATATAAATCATGTAGAAAATTAAGGGATTTGATATTAATTTGGAAAAATAGTGATGGAATTATATTGGTATCTCAATCCTGGAAATAAAGCCGAAAAATTGATTATCGTATATGATATAAATAAGAGAGCAGTTATGTTAGATGACAACATTGATTGATAATATTAATGTGTTAAAAAATTGTTGGTTGAAAAAATCGACAATTTTTCAAATTATTCAATGATAACATATCACGTGACATGCTGTCAACGAACATTGTACTGGTTCAAGAAAAGAGATACAAAATGTTTCAAATGGGTGTGTAATTAATGAGTTTTCCTTTTTTGGGTTGAACAATTGTTGGCCTAATTGTTCCTTTCATTACGTGCCCACTAATGGGGTCTAATCATAAGTAATAAAATTGGGCCTTAATTTATTTGGGCCCTAAGCAGTAGTCTATACCGCCTAAATCCAAGGTTGGCAATGAACATATCTTAGGAGAGTGTTTAGTATGCTGAACTTAAATTTAACGAAAAATACAATACAAAACATTTTCTTTTTATTACCTTATTGTGGAAACTTTCTTATAATAACGAATCTTATATGTATTAGTAGGAAAAGAACTTTATCATTTTTCAGGATCTCAAATGTATAAATGGAAATAGAAAGAGATGTATCGGCACTGTCCTCAATTGGAAATTTAGTGAATTTTAAAAGTCCTTGTACTTGTGTCTCCAATAGAAATTTTAATGAATTCTATGAAAGTTCATTAAAATCTAGTGTCATCAATAATTTGTGAATTTATAAAGATTTTATTAATAAAAGAATTTTAAGATATTTGGATGGATTTCTATACATAACAAACTCTTTTAGAATTTATCATTTTTAATATGATTTTTACAGAAATCTATTCGCGGGGTCTCCAAGATTGAGATTTGGATGGATTTTAAAAATCCTTTTAAATTCATGTGTTTCCATAGTTAATACCCTAAATAGTCACTAAACTTTTCTAAAAGTTTTCAGGAGGTCACTGAATTTTAAAACTTCCCTAATTAGTCACTGAACTTCGCAAAAAGTTCCCAGGAGGTCACTGAACTTTCAAACTAACCTAAATAGTCACTAAACTTTTTCAAAACTACCCTAATTAGTCACTCAACTCTGCAAAAAATTCATAAAGGGTCACTAAATCATTGATATATGGGGTCACAATTTGCAAAGTTCAGTGACCTCCTAGGAAGTTTTAACAAAGTTCAGTGACTATTTAGGGTATTTTTGAAGTTCAGTGACATCCTAGGAACTTTTTGCAAAGTTCAGTGATTAATTAGGAAAGTTTTAAAGGTCGATGACCTCTGGAAACTTTTGGCAAAGTTCGGTGACTATTTAGGGTATTAACTCTGTGTTTCCAATTAAAATTTTAATGGATTTTAAAGAAATCTATTAAAATCTAGGTGTAATGAAATTCATTAAACTTTAGGTGTCGTCGATAACTCGTGGATTTATATAGATTTCATTAATAGATAAATTTTAAGATATTTGAATGAATTTCAACTTAAAAATACATATAACAACCTCTTTCAGTTTTCACAATTTTAATAAGATTCTTATAGATTTTGTGAAAATCTATTTAAATCCACAAAATTCATTAAAATCTCAATTGACGACAATCAATAACCCTCTAAATCACGAAATTCATTGGAATTTATAATCTTTTAAAATTCTAATGGAGGACACCACTCTTAACTATAATTCCTTCAAATTTGTTAGCAAATCTTTTTCCAATATGACATAGTTGAAAATTAAATTCGATTGAGACAACTTGTAATAGTGATTAAATTCGATTAAGACAACTTGTAATAGCGTACAAAAATTATTCAACCATGTTTAACAAAACGGCATTAAATTTCTTGACTCTCTCATACAATTCTGTTCTTCTTGTTTGCTAAAGTAAACGATAAATAAATAAATAAATAATAACTCGACGTTCTTGAATCAACGAAACTTTAATGTCAATATAGAACTCGCTTTGACTTGGAATGAACAAAATTTAACTTGTTCCAACTCCATAAATTTATTTCCAAACTTTTTAAAAGTTTTTTAAAAAATTACTATTCAATTCGAACCACTCACAGTACATCAAATGGCGTAAACACGCATGAATCATATGATTCATTTGGCGGAATCCACTAGGTAAAATTTATGTATCTCTTTTATGCTATAAGTGAAAATTTTCTTTACATTTTTAATCTCTTTTATTGCTTTTACTCTTCATTATATTCTGACGAGTTCATAGTTGTCTCATTCTTGTTCATCCATTCTTCAGGTAAAATTTCTTGTCAATTTTGCTTCTTTCTTGGTTTAAATTCTTGATGGATTTTACAGATTCACTGTTTTATTTTTCTTTCTTCATTTTTCGGATTTGCCGAATATTAAAGCGTAGACTTGGATTTTGAATTTTGTTTCCTCTTATTTCTTGAATTTCGTATTTTTAGATATTTTTTGCTTACTGGGTATCTCATTTTTCAAACAGACGATGGGTTGAAATTGTGATTGAAAGAGATATTCTTGGAAATAAATTTTAATTTTGCAGTGCTAGCTTGTAATTATAGGAGTTCGAAATTTAAAAAAATTATGTCATAATTTATGGACTGGTAAGAAATCAAAAAGCTCCATACTGAGAGAAATAACCATTAGCCATGTGGTTTCAGTAGTTGCTCGGGTTTCCTCTCTCTCTCTCTCTCCCCCTCTATTTTTTTTGGGTGGAGATGGGGGTTGAATTGTTAGTATAATACATAAACCTATGTAGATCCTCCATTTCAATTTGTTGTTAGTTATTGAATCAGGTGAAGTTTTGCGCATTAATCTTTGCAAGGTTAAGTTCATAGGGTTGAATGTTGGTTATTTAAAGATGTATTCAGATTGTTAAGGGCTGAATACGCAAACTACCTTTGCAAAATTCCTTGCAGACCCTCAATGTATTGCCTAATAAGAGAACAAGCGAATTGAGCATGAATTCAATTCAAACAACTATGGTTCATGGCTTGTCCATTGAATGCGGTCATGATAATATTACTCACGACAACACCATTGTAGTTACCTTGTTATTATCTTTGTACATGAACAACTAAGATTAAGTGTCTAATTAGTTGTTGAGTGTGGAAACGACTCTAATGTCGGCTTCTAGACTCACGGTGCTCTGCATGAGAGAGAAGTCAATGCAAAGAGAATGAGAACATTGTTGATCTTGAGGTCATGATTTCGTTTTGTACTTTAGAAGATCTACGTTGTGCTGTTACTGCAATAGATCTGGAAATTGTCTGGACTAGACCTTGAGGATTTTGTTGGGTTCATATACCGAAGGATTTCTGCCTATATGCCCACTTTTCATATAAATATGTTGTGGGGGTGTTATTGGCCCTTTTGTACATTGATACCAAGCCAAAATCAAGTCATTAAATAAACTGATCAGGTGGGAAAATTTTGGAAAGTAGTAAAATATTCGCTGGCAACTGTGTTGAGGGAATGCATACTTCACGACAGGTTTAGTTTCAGGATTATTTAAGAGGTTGGGGCTCATATAGGTTTCGTATGAATATCATTTTGTATCAGAACTAAGAGTTGATCGATAATTTGGTCTATGTGTGATCTATGAAGAAGAATGCCTTGTTGTATACATATGAACTGGTCCTTTTTAACATAATTAGAATTCGTGCAGAACCAATTAGTTACTGCTCAGGTTGGCTTGTATGGTGAATGGTTTCAGTTGTCTTAGTGAACCAATGACTCTTCTATTTATCTTGGTTTTAAGATGTGCACTTATTTTTCCCAGTCCTAGCTTGAAATAATACTCTCTCCTGGGGCTAAGCACTGGTGTTTGATGTACACTTCACTCAACCTGCTGCAGACATGGTGTACACATAGAGATGTATTTGAAGTCAGTTTATAGTTTTCTAAATTTAGATTTGCCAAAGACAAGAAGATGCATGCTTGACTGGCACAAACACTTCTCAAGTCAATATGTTGACCAATATAAAAAATCATAACATACGTGGGTTCGAAAACAGAAATCCAAATTTGATAGCCAAATCAATAAAGGGAGAAGTCGCACAGCATTTAAAGTATATCCGGTGGTCATAGTTCAGCTACCTAAGTAAATTTCGTAGAACTTCAAGAAAGATGAAATTTGATTTCTTAAGTTTTTAAATGTTAATTTTTCCATGATCCTAAGATCCACAATATGCTTCATATTTAGTAAAGACTCTAGATGGCTATTTTGGGCCTTTAAATGTCTTCGAAGGATCTTGGATTTACTCCCAAAAAAGAATTCTATCTTTATGGATTATATGCTTTTCTTTGAGCTTCTTGTACACACCATTTCTCAAAGCTAAGTCTCCGCCTCATTTCTGCTGACACCACAATTGGTCTGAATAAGGAGGATAAAGTAAAAGGCAAATCGTGCAATGCACCAGGCAATAGTTTGAATCGCATGAGGTGCTTATATTAGTCACCTTGGTTAGATATGGCCACTGTAAATCTCTGTAGAGATAAAATATAAAGATATGAAGTGCCCATTATTCTAGTCGTGTGGCTTGTAACTTTACGATTTCACACTTTTCATCTTTTATTTTACCGAACTGTTAATCCCTCTGTCCTTAATTGTATATGATATTTTGAGTTGGCACTGGATTTTACGTGGAAGTTGAAAAGGTGAGAATTTGTTGTACCTTCTCCTTTTCACCCTTGAACTAATTGCCAAGAAGTTTTGTCAATCATGTCGTGGAATGAAGTACGAAGATTTAGTCATACATAGAGGAAACTTTTTTAAGGAAATATGATCCATCCTGTGAGTTTTGTTCTCCCCCATTCCACTTTAATTGTCATTGTTTTGCATCCCCACTTCATAGTCTAGTAACAATATTCTATATCAAGCCTCCGTTTGGATACAAATTTAAAAATTTTCCAAACATAGGCTAAATAATCAGCCTCCTTTTCTTTGGAAGTTATGTAATTTGGATACCCTATAAGGGTATGAAGTGAGGTACTCTTTTCTTTCTTCTTTTATACTGTTTAGTTTATGTAATAGAATAATTATTTTAATTGGAATTTAAAAGTGAGTATTTTGATAATAACTACTCGTTTGAATTCCTTTTCGTGTCATATAATTTAATTATTTTGTCAGAATACAATCTATAATCTATATAGAGGCATTTAACACTTCATTATCTGGACTTCGATTTTTATTTGCTGCCATCTTTGTTGCTGGAGTGTACTTGTTGTTAGAGAAAGGGCTGTGATTCTGGTATTTTTCTTTTTAGTTTCCTCTTTTCAATTTTTTTGATAATATTAATCACTTCTACGCATTGTATTAGTATGAGTGTGAGACTGACATCTTAAATGAGGCTTTCATTGAACGCCTTAAAGCATACAACTTACTACCATTTATCAAGGTTTATGACACAATTTGGAGAAGAAAAAAAAATAGAGCTAATCTTAATTTTAAAAAATTACTTTATTGATTGGCCACCAGCTCTTGCAAGTTTTCTTATTGTTTAAAACAAGAATGACTATGCTTCCTCTGCATTATTCTCATTTCTTTGGTTATATATCCGAGTCTCTTTTTGTTGGATTCTTCTGTGCACGTTGTGCTTATCTCGCTGAAGAAACTGATTCATCGACTCATCATCCGTCTCAGGCAATCCTGATGAGACAATATGGTGTTGTAGGAGATAAGGATTATAAATGCTTGTACATTATTCAGTTTTGAATTGTTTATCTTTTAGCTTCTCTTGCAAGACATCTCTATTTAAGCTTGTTAAACTAATGATACATTCAACTTAGATTTGGCATCTATTTAGCCTTTTTTTCTTTCTTTACGTAGTTTTTTGAATCTTTTTCTGTGACCATCAACCCTGAACTTGATGCAACCTACAAAAACTAGACATATATGGCCTTTAGGGACCATCCTAAAGCCTAAAGTAAATTCCCTTCTCGGTCATACTCTGTTATTAGTTTCTTTCTTTTTTTTATTGTTATTACTTATTAATTATTGTGAGTATTCTTTTGCTACTTTTAAATTTCTCTCTAGCACTAGGATTAAGTTGTGTTAACATAGGTGGTGTACTGAAAAAACAATCAAGTCTCCTTGATTGAGTACAAGTTCTTTGTATTCTTTGAGAATCAAGTTTTTTATGACTATTCGTACGTTGCTCGTGAATTCAGAGCATTGATGATTTCCTACGCGCTTCACTGCATATCTAAACTATGAAATCACACTTTCTTAATTACCATATGAATGCTTAAAATTTATTTTATTCAAGTTCTACTGGATATTTTTTATACTTACTGATCTCCTTGTGCTGCTGCGGAGTTTATTGTTACAGCACACATTCATATTACTTCCAGGCAGTTCAGATCTGCTAAGCTTCATCTGCCATAAAATAGAGTTGTACAAAATCACATTTAGAAAATGAACCAACCTTCCGGTGAACAACAAGTAAGCTGACACACTATCAATTCCCCAGCTCCGATTAAACTGCTTCTAAAGGTAAAATTTCAATGCAGGATCAAGTTACTGTTGCAGGGTTCGACGTTGTGACGTCACCTGATTCAAGTTACAGCAATGTGTACCCGGGAAACGAAGACGAAGAGCGAGAACCACCTTCACTACCCCCTCACTTGCAGCATACCGTGCTAAACCACCCGACAAATGAAGATCCTCATGCACCACTCCCGGACCCACAAAATGTCACTCTAAATCATGTTTATATTGAGGACAGAGAAACTCCTCGATCAGTGGTGGCGCTCGGGGTTACTCATCGCTTCCGTTCGAAATTTGTTACTGTGGTGCTCTATAAACCAGTACCAAGAAGAGGAAACAGCAGTAGGTGATTTGATTTGCATGAAGCACAAACTCGTCAGGTTGTGTTGAATCTATGTTTTGACTGTAATAGGAGCAGTGATTACTCAAAATCCAAATTAGCAGAAAATGAGGGTTATTACCTTAAAACCCCTGTAGTGAATCTTATGTGTTTCATATACATCAGTTTTTAAGGATAGAGATGCTCTATTAGGAGTTATAAAAAGTATCCTATTTAGCGTGTTCTTTATTCTTCTCTACAATAGTAGCTGTTAAGAATTTCAAATATTTATGTTTTCTTGAAGCAGTAGAGCTATCATTTTGAAATTTGACGAAGACCCAAAATGTAGTTTATTGTTGTTTTCGTTTCTTTTTCTTTTTCTCCTCAATCTACAGAGACTAAAAGTACGACGGGTGCCAAGAATTATGCAGAAATGAATAAACCAAACGACTAGAGAAGATTTTAGTAACCGAATAGTATGGCAAAATTTTGCAAGTTTCGACAGGTCTAATCATGATTATCAATGCATATACAGACTGACATTTCACGTCTATAACCTCGGATACTCCCCGTTCATAGCTGCAAATCCACGAGCATCAAAATAGATTTAGAATTACAGCTATGGGAGGTTAAGTCTAGCTGCTTATCTTCCAACTGCCTCCACATAAACTACAGGATCGAGCTGAAGAACATTTTGTGCAGTAGCTCCACTTTTTGGGAAGCCTGTCAAAATATAATAGGAAGCCTGTATATTTACGGTAGAGGAAGAGAGGAATATTAAAAATATTTACCCTGCCGTGTATCTAGTTGCCATATTCTTTGCCATCATTTTTGCTTTTTCGGCGCTGTCATCTGATAATCTCTTTAGAACAAATCATTCACCATTGCATTCAGAACAAATACCCGATTTTTCACGGTCTTCCCAGGCTTTTTTGGGAACCTGCCAATCATTGAGTCTGAGTCGAAAGCAAAACAGCACAGACTGTTCTTGAATTTCCAGAAGTTCACAGTGAAGATCTACACCTTCAGTTTTTGTCTCTCACAACACAAACTCCTTAACATAGCACAGAAATCTAGGACGGCTTAATACAAAGATATGAATGCTTAATCTCAATATACTCCTATAATTAAAAAGTTTGCAGTTGAAGAGATAAATGAACAAGATAACTAGGCTCTAGACAGTCCAACGTGAAAAGGTGATTACAAAATTAAGTCTGTTAGATAAAAATGATGACATGCAAAGTTCTTATATTCCAGTATCAATTGTCCTTTCATTAATCGATATCTTTTATTGATCTTGAATTTACAACGCTAAACATTGTTTCTCAAAAAAAAAAAAAAAGTACAGATTTCTTTGAGCCTCTACACTGTGAAGGGGTAATCATTGCTTGTGCTAGAAATTTAGGAATCAATTGTTCTATTTGAAGTGTTGGTTTTAACTGCAAGTTGATATTTGTTTCTGTGTTGCATTGTGTGGAAATTTGAATTTTTTGTTGATATATCTTAGTGTTGCATTGGCTATTCCGTTAGAACACAGAACATTCCCTTGATCTAAGATCGTGGATGTGCATTTTGGTTATTTTGTTTTTCAAAATGTCTTCACATTTTGAAATTGAAATTTTCAATGGGAAAGTGAACTTTTCAATTTGGCAACAAAAGATGAAAAGCATTTTGGTTCAACAAAAAGTTTCAAAGGTCAAAGCGGCAAATTTCCTATAGATTTAACAGAAGCTCAAAAAGAAGAATATGACAAACTTGCTTACACTTCAATCATTTTACACATATCCGACACTGTTTTGAGAAAAGTTGAAAAACTTATATTTGTTTAAGTTTACTCCGAATAAGCTGTACTTGCTCGAAAATTTTTTGGCTTTGAAATGGATCCTTCAAAGGATCTTGATAACAATTTGGATGTTTTTAACAAGTTGGTTCAAGACATCGTTAACTGTGATGAGAAGGTGTCTGAAACTTATAAAGCCATCATTTTGCTGAATTCTATGCCTGATTCATATAGAGAGGTTAAGAATGCAATTAAGTATGGTAGGGACACTTTAACACCGAGATTATCATAGATTTCCTTAGGAGTAAAGAGATGGAGATTAAAGTTGAAAAAGAAGATAAGAGAAATGGTGAGTTGCATATGATGAGGAGTAGAGTGAAGTTTAGGCAGATGAGTTTGGGTAGAGCTCAAGACAGTAATGATTCGAGTAGTGACTCGAGTGATGAGGATGGTAAGAAGAAGGGCAAAAGATTGGACAAGGCTAGTGGTAGACGCGTTACAGTTGTGGTAAGACTAGACATTTTATTAGAGACTGTCCTCAGAAGAACAAGGATAATCAGAATGGCAAGTTGAGAGACGAGACGAATTTAGCATTAGGGTCGAGTGATGACCCTAGTGATGCTTATTGAGTGTTACCCTAGTTACTACATTTGTATGATTGCTCAATTTCGTTGCATGATTATATGCTGCATTTCAATGTGTTTAATATGTGCATTGACATGAATTGGAGTAATCTTATTACTTGGTTTAATTGTTTGTATGCATAGTGTGTTGTATGTCTTTTTGTAAGGTGGAGTATAGATGCCTAGGGGTACATTGATGGTTTTGTACCGGGGATGTGGAGTGTGACATTTGGATCACGAGTGAAGATGTGATTAAATGTTGGAATCATTTATCTGTGAAGAGACCCCGATCAGGTGGAGTGTGAGAGAGACACTTCTATCAGTTCTGTTAGGTGGAGACTCATTATCCACGTAGGTTGGGAGAAGTGATATGGTGATAGAGGATTATCCCAAGAACTTAGGATCTATAGAGACTTACCAGTTAGACATGTGTTTTGAGTGATTAGTCTAGTGAGCATGGTGGAAGATGATGTGAGATATGTGTTCTCGAGGTGCGAGCAACACACATTGTGATAGGATAAGTGTGGTGAGATCTTCTTTGGGGGTCATTTATGCATTAAGGCATATGTGTTGGCATGTTGATTAACTTGGTGTTAATATGTTGTTCTGTGTGAACATGTTTAGAAAAAGATCTATGTGTTACCATAGATACGATATCTCCATCGCATGTTTATTTGCTCTTGATTGATTACTGTAAT
This sequence comes from Fraxinus americana, assembly GCA_035079005.1. Classification (NCBI taxonomy): domain Eukaryota; kingdom Viridiplantae; phylum Streptophyta; class Magnoliopsida; order Lamiales; family Oleaceae; genus Fraxinus; species Fraxinus americana. The sequence goes on along the minus strand of CM068708.1, from coordinate 16,572,645 downwards.
TATCTGCTTCTACTTCGGTGTTCTTGATCTTAGCCCCGATGAGTATATGGAGCAGGTATGTTATGTGTTTCGGGTTCGAAATACGAGGTAAGGTCTGTGACACCAATGTTATTGGTTACCTTGATTGTGCAAGTATAAACTGTGTATTTTGGTTGCTTGCAGATTTATTGTGAATCAAGGTGGAGATTTGTTGGGTTTTGATACTCAATAAATCCGGGCGGTGATGTTAAACTGGTTTATTGAATTATACTTCATAGGCCTCGACCGATGAGTGAAGTGAAATGTCGACACCACAATCGAACAAACTATTCCTACAACTTCTTTGGGCCATTGAAGTAACCTAATTGTGCTAGTGTTACTTATGGCCCGACCCATCACCCTTGGACGGCTTTAGGGTTGACAGCTCATTTATTGTTACCTACTTGGGCCTTACTTACCTTAACCTAAAGCCCACCCCTTTGGCTTATATAAGCTACCCGTTACTATTTGTGTTGGTTTAGTGTGAATGTGTGGACAGCCGTGTGTTTTAGAGAGAAAAGAGTGTTCCTTTGGCTTTGTGCCGTCTTCTTCTTTACTTCACTTAGCCTTTGTGGCTATTTTTGGGATTACCAATAACATTCACACTCAGCTCTTTGTGGGCCCCTTGGAGCAACCGGGTTTGGTTTTAGTTTAGGACTTGGTTTGTGATTGTGGTGTCGATTGAAAGTTAACTGAGCTCGGTATTTGGGTGTGATTGGAGCCCAATATTTAACAATAACATATAAACAAGTAAAGCATGAGTCAAATTAGAGTAATGAATTGGATGGGTAGAAGTTCAATCGCAGAGCCGGCCCTAAAAATGTAGAGGCCCTAGGCGATTAATTATTACGAGGCCCTTAAATTTTGTACATGTTCGGTCACCCCCAACAGTTGGCCTTTTTTTCTAATGCATAAATACATGCCCTTTTCTTTAGCCCAGTAAAAAGGAAAGAAAGAATTTTCGTGAAGCTAAATTATTGATCAGTAACTATGATGAGTTTTCTCCCTTCCCAAATTTTACAGTAATCAATCTCTCTTCATCTATACTGCTACTACTCTACTGTCTTTACTAATAAGTTAAATTATGCATAAGAATTCTTAATCCAAAGAAACAAAAAATCAAAAGATCCATTTTTCCTTTGCTAAATGGTGAGAAAATTGAAGGGAGAAAAGAATCATCAATCATTTCATTAGAGATTTTACATTAAATTTGACCACTTAAGTATGCAACAGGATAATAAATTTGCTTCAACTTTATAAATCCATAGATTCTGGAGTTAGTAAGAAATCTATTATAAATTAAGGGAAACAAGCTGCACGGAAATATTCTAAAATTTACAATATACAAACCCAATTTGTGCCTAATTAATTATGCCAAAATGGATTTAGCTTCAATCTTCAGCCAACATTGTAAGAGCAAGTAATGTACTTTCACGTGATTCAAACTTACAAAAAGAAATAAAAAATGAACCAAAGTAGATTGTAGAAAACAAGCTCTTACTTGCATAAATATTGTGCCATAGATAACAGAGCAATTCATTATCATAAACACAATGGTAGTTTCTGAACTTTTGAATTCCCTCAAAATAGTAAGCTCTTAGACCTAGAACTCGATTGAATAGTTACTTTAAAATGGAAGGAATATTTTAAACGGATTCTTTTCTTACTACTTGCCCTTGTTCTTCTTCGGTGGCGGTTCTCTTCCTTCTTGGGCTCCTCTGACAGTGGTGGTCTGACAGAATTGATGATTTGAATTCAATAAATCAAAGTTTCACCCTCTTCCAATCTTCCTTTAACCCTAAAAAAACAATGTTTTTATAAAATATTGGGTGGGTTTTTGATGGGTTTCATTTTGGGCCAAAAAAAATTTATGAGGCCCCTTAAAATCTTGAGGCCCTAGGCCACTGCCTTGTCTGCCTTGGGCCAGGGCCGGGCCTGTTCAATCGTGTTGTCAAGCCCGAGCTAGAAAGCGCAAGGTTATAATCTTAGCAATTCTGAAAGCTTATATCCTTGTAAGGTAAATGCCATTCAAAAAACCAAATGGTGGATCGACATAAAAAGGTATAGACATAATTTTGTTCGTGATAAAGTATTAACAGTACAAACGAAGAAGGAAACATAAAGGTAACTGCATGTTCTTTGAAGGCGTGGATGTCAAATTCTGCACTGTACAGTAGGACCTTTTGGATCAAGTCCATTCGTTAGACGCTAATGATACTAACTTAAGATTAAAATATCTAAATTTGGCACGTTCTCCACGTTTATACGAGTAAACACTTAATATTTTTAACAACAACAACCAGAACTTGCATACTCAATTCAATGCTAATCAATTACGTGCTAGTTTGTATCCGTGGAAATACATAGTATCTTTTTTCGATCAACCGACTCTTTTCCTCTAGTAAAATTCACTAAAACATGGCCATCAACTCCCAATATAGAGTTGCTAATTGGCTTCATATTTAAACATTTCATCATGCAGTAATGTGTGAAGCCTATGATTATTTTCTTCACTTTTTTCACTCGATCGCAGGTCGACCTAGACCCTCTTCTATAGAAAGAATTTTAGGGATGCCATTTTTCATATGCTAGACATAAGAGAGGTATGAGAAAATCCTCATAATCTCCACCTTCATTATGGTGAAAAATCTATAACAGCTAGTGGACATAGTTCTCATATTGAGTGTGAACCACTATAAATCCACGAGTTACTTTACGTTTTCAGTTTCCTTTTTGTTTATTATTGCTCTCGAAATTAGATATTAGGTGACATCGAGGGTCCATAACTTGATATCCTAATTGAAAGACAGCAACTGTGTGTACATGCCTCTCCACCAGCATACTCAAGCCCCATTAAGTACTCTCCTTAAATGGAACTTAATCCCGGTAAGTTTTGCTTTCTCAATGCTTCCCTTTTCCCAACAACTCCGAGTAATATTCATGGCCTAGTACTGGCCAAGAACTAACTTCAACTACTATTCAAATTAAAACCAACCTCATCAAATCTTCCCTAACCACCAAATTTAGTGTCCCCTTTCTTAAAAGACAATAAATTTCAAGAATTAACTCTATGTAGAGCCGTTTTCTTGAAATCCCAACCACTTGATGTAATTTCTTCTTTAAATCATTGGACACCCAACTTTAAATTACCAGTTAAATTCCCACTCCATGAAAAAAAAAACCCATCAAGAAATCCACAACTATATTCTTTAATATTCATAAATGACTTAGAAAATGTCATTAATAATAAATCCCTTCTAATCAACTACCTTTGGTAAAAGTTATTGCAATAAACAAAGAATTTATCACACCATCTTCTACACAGGTAAAAAGATTTATATTTATGCTACTTTCAACTACTAAAACTACCACCATTCATAATATATCCATAAATAATAGAGCACAAAATAAAAGATTTAAAAAAACTGAAGGGCATTTTTGAAAAGAGAAAGATATGAATTTTGGGTTTTAATAAAGGAAGCAACCTGTAGAGTTGGAGTCTGCAACCCGAGCTCCATTTGCATTTATGAATGAATTAAATTTCAAATTTTCCATTCTCTTTTTCAATTTTTTTTTTCTTTGGGAAATTGTTTGTTCTTTTTCCATGTTAATAAATTTTGGTCGAAGTCTTCAATTGAAATCATCTTTTAAATTTAATCACAAATTTTGGTCATGTACTCAAATCATCTCCATTTAATTACATCAATCTTACTTCTTGAACGATGAGCAACTAATAGAATATTATGATTCTGCGTGTCTAACTTGAACACTTTTTAAGTAAGATTGTACCACAGAATATAAGCTAAATAAGAAAATAAGTTAAAATCTTGTTCTTTTGCAATGTTTGAACACGAATGAAAAATTTGTGACGATAGTAGAATTCTCTAAAATTGAAGTGACCAACCAAAATTTTATAAAAAGTGTACCTTAGTGCTCAAACATTGGTCCCTCTTACCTGGCACTCCACAAAGTATCACCAGTTGATGTAAATGCTGCGTCGCTTAAATTAAAAGCACATATAAAGGGAAATTTTGAAAGTGCACCCACAAAACCATTTGGCAGAAATTCACGGGCATTCTTACCTCCCCATCACGCACTAAACTGTCAAAAGTGCACCCACAAAACTAACTCATGCCCATCTCCCGTGCACTCTCCATAGTAACTTGAATTAGACACCCTAGACAAAGATTAACGGAATTATAGCCACCGGACCACAGTTGTGTAAATTTTGGTTCAGACAATTCGTAGATTCCTAACTTACAAGATATCAATATTTTTTTCTTGGACATGTTCAATGAAAGAAATACCTTATCCAACTTATTAAAATTGACACGTAGTATCTAGGTTGTACTTTTCAACGTTGTTTTTCAATAGTCGTTGAACGTTGTTTCCCAACCGTCAATAAAAGTTAAAATTTTCTCAAATAGTTATTACACTTTCAAGTTTATTTCCCAAGATTATTATAGTTTCAACATTGCTCCATCCATCACTCTTGATTGTTCGAAAAATTAAAATTTTGTTTGTCATGTCATCAAGATCGTTAATTTTTAAATAGAAAGAGATGAACCAACGGATGGAAAACAATGTTGCAACAACGACTACTAACTAAGAATTTTTTTAAAAAATTTAGGACATGATTGAAAAACAACGTTCAAACTGTCGTAACAATTGAAAAGTTTTGAACTCATGCGTATCGTATCATATACTAGCATTAATACAAAAATAAATACAAGAGTGTATGTGTAATAATTTCAAATATCCATGTATTCTTTGCCTTCAATTAGCTGTGCTACTCACGAGTCTATTTAAGTCCCCAATTCGCCTCTTCTTTCCCTATTCCATATAAACCTCTCTTTCCACACAACACAAACATCACAAACAAAGCAACCTAAATATGTTTCGAACAACATTTATTTGTCTTTTTCTTTTATTGTCTCCAATATATGAAACAATGGCTAGGCATCATCCAATATTGCCTAGTGCACCCTCTACTGCTTTGCCATTAGGGTCCAAGGCTAGTGACTTTGTCACCTTAAAGCCATTGTTGAATCACAAGCAAAGAGTTTTCCATAAGAAGGAAGTGAAGAATTGCAAGCCAAAAGGGTCCGGCCACTCGTCCGCCCCTAGTCGTTATGTGAATTATCACACTCTTGGCTCGATGAGGTGCTTTTCGGGCAAGGATTCTCAGCAACCTTAGAAACGTATTTGGGATGAAGGATTAATGTAACATGGCCAAGCCAGCTTGTGAGAGAACTAGCTGATTTTGAGTGTGTGGTAAGAATACATGGTTTTTGGCTTGAAAACTGTAATTCATTTGTTCTAGCTATGAGTGTTCTTGCGGAGTGTACAAGGAAATGAAGATTGTATTTTTTATCAAGTTTCACAATTTTGGTTGTAATATCAGTTGTCGTCAATCCGTGTGTAGACTACATTATCACGATGTTGACGATTAAAATTAAATATTTATATATCGTCTCTTTGAACATATTGAACTTTTAACCACCGCTTATTTGTAAAAGTTAACACCTCCAGTTTGTCGAAACTATAGAGGATTTTGAAAATTCATTCCGACTCCAAAATTTGGTGGAGGAATTGATCAACTTCAGACAAATTTTAACTTGTAATGGAGAAAAAATCACTATATTAGTAGTAACTGTTGAACGGTGCCATAAATCAAGTATGTACTATGTATAACTCCAGTTATATTACCGATGTTCATCTTTTCAACACGATAAAATATGTCAAAATACAAAACAAGAGATTGGACTAGAAATGGTATACCATCGAGGACACAAAGGCAGCATTTATTGACACTAGCAAGGTATCGACGTATGTCATGCCAATGACACAAAAGGAGTGTAATGGACACTAGTATATCCAATTTGAAAATGTGCATAAACGCAATTGAAAAGGTGCTACGTGAATGATAGAAAAGGTGTCCAGATCGACTAGTTCCAATCTAATATCCTCACCTCCTTATTTTTCTGAACCAATTTTGACACAATAAATTGTTTTAAAGTGTCAAAATTTGAGCGGCATACAATTCAGCTTTTTTAAAAAATAAGAAAACTATATTCCCCTAAAATTTCGATACGTCATTCTAAAATTATAATGATGTGTCAAAATTTGATTTGAATCGACAGTTAAGGAGATAGATAGGTGAAGTAACAAAAAAGGAAAAGTTATTTCACAGCGACAATGGAACCCTTATTTATTTAAATGCATCGGACAATGAAAGAGGGACCCACTGTCACCTAGACAAAAACACCATATCAACACTAGTTTTGTATAGACAAGTTTCATAATAAATGCAATAAATAGATAGGGTGTAACATATCAAACTCATTTAACAATTCAACTATCCAAGAATCGCTAGGAGGGAGGATGTTTCAAATAAACGAGCAATAATGAGAAATCGAAGTTGTGCAGATTTAATACAACACACACAAGTTCACAGATCCATCATGATATATTATTATCATGAATGTACATAATGACTGGAAAGAAATTGGTAGTCCGTGAATATTTAGATTCATAATTAATAACAGTAAAGCAATACGCGTGTATACGTTCTTCCATCTCAAAAGTTACTTGGAAAATTAACTCTTACGTTTCAAAATGGAAAAATACAAAATCCCCTTGTTAGGCAAAATCGATGACTTAGAAAATAACTTTTAAGCTTACCCAAGCATGTCACTTGCAAGCCGTTCCCCGATGATTGCTAGAATAGGATAATATTTCAGTTCATGTTTCTGAAAAGAAAAAAGGCACTACATGCACACAATAAAAAAGCACTTGAACACCATATTGTACGGCCAGGAAGAAGTAATAAGTCAATCGAGTAATCATACAAATTCCAGAATCTCGGAAGCAAGATAACTTCAAGGTACATAAGCAAGCAAACGATCACCCATTCCTGTTTACTACAAATGTATGAAGGATAGATTACAGAAAAGTAGTACTGGAAATCTAACTATATAAATCATCTTCATCAGCTCCACCAGCAGAAGCTGCAAAGGGATCAGCTGCAGAAGAAGCCCCAGTTCCTGACTCTGCAAACCGGAATTCAGTTCCAAATCCCCTAGATTGCTGCAAGGTCTGAGCAAAAGCTTGGTATTTGCGTATATCAGCATCACTCACACTTCTACGTGCATACTTCATGGACTCCTCAAAATGTGCAGGCTTTATCTCCGCCACTTCATCATCAACATCCTCGTCCATTGAATCAGGATTATCGTTTCTCCTCCTCTCCCTTTCTATATCCTGAAATAAGGAGAATTTGTTGTCAATTGTCAATGACCTCTAGCACCCATAATATTAACACAGACCAATTTTATTTCAAATTTGCATATTCAAATAAAAGAATCAACAGCGTCGAAGATAACGAGGCTGACAAGATTACAGATCATGGGTAAGCTTTGAGATCTTTAAGTATGCAATCTGGATATAACTTGCCTAATCATACTAGGTATCATGATGGTTAAGTAAAAGGCTAACCCCTCATTTGGTAAGAATTAAAATCCAGATTTTAATCTAAATCAAAGTCAACAATTAATTTTAACCATTTCATTGAACACACGACTTTTCAACCACACATTTCATCAACTTTTACCAAAATCTACTAAAAATCTAATTTTAATCTCCACCAAACATAGGCTAAATATAATCTGGTGTCTAGAGAACATCTGAAGTTCCAACAAGCAGAAACCAGAAATACTAGTATATGTTAGCTGTTAAAATCAATAGAAACTTGCAAAATATTAATGGTTTGTTTGGGAGCTTAATCGAAATCTGTTTCTGTTACCTAATACAAAGGCTAGTTGCCAAAAAAGAAAATGTGGTCATCTGTCTGAGTCATCTTCTAGAAACAAGAATGTGAATATGTACAAAAACAGAGAAAACATACATATAATTGAAGATAATGAGAGATTTTTCGTCAAATGTGACGGAAACTAACAGAAGAAACACACTGCAAGAAAACAACACAGGATAGCCTAGAATTCTGGATTCCAACCAAGTTGAAATATCCAGAGAAGCAAGGGGCATAGAAGAATAACAAAATGTACATACATATGAGAGTGCACACTGAGAAAAGAAAACATAATTAGTACATGTAATATCTTCATGTTACCAGCAATTTTTATGATAAATCATTATTATTATCAAATTTTACGGTGTCATGTTATATGGAGATGGATAATCTCATGCATTCGCAGAAAATGAAAGAAAGGGTAAGCTAAGAAGTGAGCAGAAGCTTACTTTCTCAATGTTCTCTCTTATTGCATATTTACAAGCCCGTTGGCATATCTCTGTGATATCTGCCCCACTAAATCCTTGAGTATATTTAGCAAGAGCTCTCAGATCAACGTCCTTTGAAAGCGGTGATTTTCTGAGACAGGCCTTGAAAATCTGATGACGTGAGTCTTCATCTGGGAGAGGAATATAAATTAACTGATCAAGACGACCCGGACGTAGAAGTGCGGGGTCAATTATATCAGGTCTGTTAGTAGCCCCAATAATGAAAACGGTCTTTTTTGCATTCATGCCATCCATTTCAGTTAGAAGTTGGTTGAGAACCCGGTCAGCAGCACCACCAGCATCTCCAACACTGCCTCCCCTCTGCAATAATACCAAAGTGGGTTGAACAGAAGTTTCATTTTCTTTGGCACTAGTATAGGCAAATAAAATTGCAGTTCTCTACAGTTTACCTTATTTTGTCACAAACACAATATTAGGTACATAGTCCTAAACTAAATGATTTTTCCTCTTATAAGCTTCAAAGTTATAAGATTATGAGCATTTTCAGGTGGGCTTACAGAAAAAGATAAGCTTTTTAAGTTAAAAAAGTGAAGTTATGGAATAGAATTCATTTTTGAACCAAGCTTTGTTAATAAGTATATTAATCACATTTAAATTTGGGAACCTAGTTACTTTTAAGTTGAACAAGTACGACGAATTACTGAAATGCCTTTATGTATGGGAATCTAGTTTTAAGGGAAAATTGTTTTTTTTTCTGAGGCCAAAGCAAAAAATAAGCACTTGCTCGAAAAATAAATATCACTCCATCTGCTCATTTTTTATTTAGCTCATTTTCCATCATTTGCTAAGAAAAAAGAAGCTTTTATTTAAGCATATACATGCTTGGCAATAAAAGGTGCTTGTAAGAATGTTTGACGCTCAAAAAATAAATATCACTCCATCTGCTCATTTTTTATTTAGCTCATTTTCCATCATTTGCTAAGAAAAAAGAAGCTTTTATTTAAGCATATACATGCTTGGCAATAAAAGGTGCTTGTAAGAATGTTTGACCAACTTATAAACCCATAAACATGCTACGCAACAATTCACACTAGCTGACTAACAACTGAGGTCAAGGGTTCAAGGATTGGTACCTCCCTCCCCTTCACTCCCCACTGAAAAAAAAATATTCACACTAAACAGAGATAACATGCAGAAGGCCAACCTGAGTAGCAATAGAGTCAAGCTCATCAAAGAAGAGAACACATGGTGCAGATTGTCTAGCCTTGTCAAAGATTTCACGAACATTTGCTTCACTCTCTCCAAACCACATGGTAAGCAATTCAGGTCCTTTAACACTAATGAAATTTGCTTGACATTCATTTGCAATTGCCTTGGCCAGTAGGGTTTTGCCACATCCAGGAGGACCATAGAAAAGAACACCTTTTGAAGGGGACATACCAAATTTCTCAAACTTCTCTGGATGTTCCACCGGATATTGAACGGTCTATAAGAAAACAAAAGGTTAACAATGTTCAACTCCTAAAAATGCACAAAAAACAAAAAAAATGGTACATCTCAAATCTAACTTGATGGTTTCAATTACCTCTTGAAGCTCCCTCTTGACATTTTCAAGCCCTCCAATATCCTCCCAGGAGACATTGGGCACTTCAACAACCTGCTCATCAAGTAAGAAAAATAGAGAACATTAATCACAAAATTAAGATTCATTTCCCATAACGGCAAGTAGATATGTTACAGCGGAAAGTCACTCACAGTTTCACGCAACGCAGAAGGATTGCTTATTCCAAGAGCAGTCTGGAAGTGCTCATTTGTAACAGCCATAGAGTTTAGTATCTCAGCATCAATCGAATCATCTTCTAAATCAATGACATCCATTTTCTCTCTAATGCACTGGAGCGCAGCTTCAGTGCAGAGAGCTGCAAGGTCAGCACCAACATAGCCATGGGTATCTTTTGCAACTCTTTCTAAATCAACCTGCATCGTCATAATAATTATAGTTGTAAATTTTTCATTTTGTTCCCATGAAAACAAAGTTTGATTTTAAAACTAAAATGACAGCCTTACATCATCAGAAAGCTTCATGTTCTTAGTGTGTATACGTAGAACTTCAAGGCGTCCAACTTCATCAGGAACACCAATGTCTATTTCCCTGTCAAACCTACCAAACCTTCTAAGAGCCGGATCAATGCTGTTTGGACGATTAGTTGCCCCCATAACAATGACATGTGCACGAGATTTCAGTCCATCCATGAGAGTCAAGAGTTGAGAAACAATCCTCCTTTCAACTTCGCCGTGTGTCTTCTCTCGCTTAGGTGCTATTGAATCAATTTCATCAATAAAAATAATTGATGGTGCATTCTTCTCAGCCTCCTCAAATGCCTTTCTAAGATTGCTTTCACTCTCTCCGGCCAATTTGGACATAATTTCAGGCCCATTAATCAAGAAGAAAAAAGCACCCGTTTCATTTGCAACAGCTCTAGCAATTAAGGTCTTTCCAGAACCAGGAGGTCCGTAAAGCAAAATTCCTTTTGGTGGTTTCACACCAATGGATTTGAAAAGCTGAGGATGCCTCAGGGGCAACTCCACCAATTCACGAATCTGAGCCATTTGTTTCCTGACGCCACCCACATCATCATAGCCAACCTCATCTAACCTATCCTCATCCTCTCTCCTCACAGGCTCCCCTTCACAGAAGATCTCAGTATCAGGAGCAACAACACAATACTCCCCAGGATCAGTTTCAATGACTTTAAATTCCACGCTTCTCATCCCACCTCTCACAAGAAAATGGTCACCTTTCCTCAAAGGGCGATATGCCTCCAGAAAGTAAGCTGCAGATGGAATATTATTGGTTAAGCAAGACTGTGCAAAGCATAAACTACAGAGAAGAAACAACATTGAATCAGCAAACAGATACAAATTTTCAACTCATCGAAAAGAGCAATCCATGCATTAAATGGCAGTAAACAAGCACTAGATAATATTGAATCAACCAACTCCCATCTATTAGAGCCAATCATCACAGGTGAAACCAAACAATTTAATCGTGTTCAAGGGCTTACGTTTCAAGTACACGTCAAACAGATCCCCCGTGAGACCTTCTATTGTGTCATCCAGGGGCAGGACATGGACACGCTTTCCGTATTTGACGTCTGGGCACTGGTGCACAGATACTACGTCTCCAAGCCGAACCCTCAAGTTCGTCCTGACAACCTTGTTCATTCTAATCTTTGGCTCCTCGCAGGTCTCATCAGCAAGGGCAATGCACACTGTATCCTTCCTTTTCTTCCCCTGGAAAACAGTGTTGCAGAATACCAAGAATGTGAGTTCACCAAAATATGAGCGTGCCGTGTTAATAGGTAAAGCTGAACATGTCACATAACTGTAACTATTTATTAGTCGATATAATATGCCCAGAAACCATAAACACGTATTCTGAAGGGAAACCCTGTTAACTTCTTCATACAGTTAATCCCTACATAACCACAAGATGATTTATTTACGCATCCTACATATGATTGAATAAAAGTAAGAGGTAAATATGACCATAACTGGAACACGTAAAACTGATCTTGAAACCTCAGTAACCTTGATACGCAAGTAGTGTCTCACAGAAATAACATAGGGTTTAACAAAACCTAAATTAAGTGCCAAAAGGACAAATATCTAGCTGGCAATAATCCTAAAGCAAGGTCAAGTATTTTCATTCTCTACATAATAACGCATATAAGGGCTTAGATAGTCTTAATCATAGAAATTCAGATTCCCTAAAACACAACTCACAATTTATAAATCCTTTCTGTCAAGACATATTTCAAATAGTATTAACTAAATTGAAGTACCACAGTAAGTTAATTCAAGCCTATCCAATTTTAAGTTGACCTAAGACAACACCTAATAGACAAGTATATTTCCAAAAGCTGATCAATCATACGATAACCAATAACCAAGCAACAATTCTTAACTAATACCTTCGAATATTTTCCAGAAACCCTAAAAATCTCCCCCTAAAAAATTTAAAAATCCGGCAATAGAAATAAAACCTTAATCAAAATGGTGTCACCGCGGAAAAGCTGGAGCTTCTCCATGGTAGCGGGGTGGAGCGAGATGACGGAGTTGTCATCGTTGACAGCCTCATCAACGACCAGCCGATTCGCAGCCTTTTTCCTCTCCAAAATAGCCGTCGAGAAGTCCTTCTTCCCAGCATTCCTGTTAAAGAAGGAAAAAACGTCAAAATTCCGGCGATTATTTCAATAACACAAAATTATCTGCGACTCATTGTAGAACATTTAATCGAGTCTTCGATGAGTTCAAAAAATAATACTTACGAGTCGGAAGACTCAGCTTGGTGACTCATCTTGAGGATAATTGCAGAGGTGAAATTGGATTGTACGAAGAGCTTTCCTTTGTTGCGAGGAGAAGCGGACAATTATAGATCTAGGTTGGATGTATTTCCGTATTTACACGGCGATGATAATCATAACTTGATTGAAATTACCCCCAACATTACTGCCTGTTTGGCTCGACTTATAAAACTTATTTTTATATAGACTTCAAAATAAATAAATTTTTTTGTTGCTAGTTAACATGATAACGTATGATTTTAATTAAATAAAACACCATCAAAGTAATATATTTAAATATGTAAATTGAAAATAAATATTGTTTTCCTTCATCTAAATTGAAATAAGTAAAATACTAATTACAAAATATACTTAAAAGATATTTGAAAATAAAAATTTACGTATAAGTAATTTTAAGCTACTTAACCAAACGCGTTATTATCTGTTTTAAGTGTGATAGTATTCCTATTCTTGTTGGACTTGGGAATTAATTTTTCAAAATAAATTTAAATCCAACTTCGTTAATACTAAAATTCTCATGTTTGAAATTCGTATCACTTACGAAAAAATTACACTTTTCATTAAAATTTTTTTTTTTTTTAAAATACGATGAGCCCAAAGTTTATGTCACTTGTTTCTCAATAAAACTTTATAATCAATAAAGGTTCTACGTTTATTCACTTCAAAAATTATAGAAGTTTGATTATCTATCATGAAAACCATAGGAAATAATGGAAAATTCGTCTGAAATTTTTTATTTAATTTTCTATCTATATTTTTTACCCGATTAACGATAAAAAATTATTATTTAGCAATTGTCAGAAAATAATTTATCCAATTCTGCTATTTAGTCCCTGTTTGACAACAATTAAAATAATTATTATTATTTTTAAATAAATTTTTGAATATTGATTTTTTGGAGGATGTGTGGTTGAAAAATCTAAAAAAAAAAAATTGAATTTATGTACAAAATATTTTCTTGGAAGAATATATCGTTGAAAATGAGTTGGATAAAAAAAGAGTTTTATTTTAATGATGTTAAAAAAGGGCTTAAAATGTCTACAGTAATTATTGATTAATATTTTAAATTATTAAAAAATATCAAATGACTATTTTCGTTAGTAATTTTTTATTTTCGTATATAATTACCAAAATAGACGCTTATCTCTTTTAGAACCTTGTTACATATACATCAAACCTTACATAATGGATTACATAATGTCACATGATAATCTATTATTGGGCAATTTAAAATACGATCAACTTTTTCATCCAATCCTTCGCTACACATCATTTTCTGGCACACTACATATCAAATATTATTTTCTTCTTCACAATATTATTTATCAAAATCACATATTTTAACATCCCATAATGATTTATTCACTCTTAAAATACCAATGATTTACCCAATTCAAATATGTATATGGAATTTTTAAAGACGTCTTACAATATTATCATATCATTAATTTATTTTCAAATCCAAAGGTAAATACAATACGATGCGTAGAAAATTTTGGTAAGCATTTTACATGTTTTTTTCATTGGTATAGTGGAAAAGTGCTAGATAGCATTATTCTCAATAAAAATTACCGAGTTCAAGGTCTGGTATCAAGTATTTGTGCATAAAGTTTTTACCTAAAAAATGGTTAGGTCACTGACCCGTTCGGGTTTGTCCATTCTGGCCAAGTTTTGATAGGTTTTAAGTTGGCCTTGACCAGTTCAATGGTACACCAATCCAATAAGGAAACAATACATAAATCCTGTATATAAGAATTACATTTCAAAAATAACAAATCTCAAAAATCTTTTCAAAAATCAGGTATTAAATCAATTAATTAAATATTTTTAATTATAATATAATACAATTACCTCAATTTATTAAAGTTCAAATCCAAATCAATTTCTCTCTCTAGTCTCTAGTCTCTATCCTCTTCCTACCCATTCTCTCCATCATAGGCGACCATCTACTCCGGCGGCTACTCCGGCGGCAGTTCCGACGGTCGCTCCGACGACCGTTACGGTGATCTCTCCGGCGACCGCTCCAGTGACATTTTCAGCGGCCACTCCGACAACTATTCCGACAATCACCCTGACGCTCTCTTCGGCAACTATTCACGATCCCTCTGACAAACTGCTCCAATGACCATTCTAACGCATGCTCCGATCAACCTACCCACCCCATCAACCCATTTCCAACTTCCAAAAAATTTTCAGAATTTCAAGCTACAATCGGTCATAATTGATCACAATTGGTCACAACAAGTCACAATTAACTAGTCACAAACGGTCACAATTGGTCACAAATGGTCACAAAAAACTGCCTGGTAGTCAAATTGCGATCTGATCATAGAACAAAAAGGTTCGTGTGACACCACCAACTCCGATTGCAGCCTTCTTACTCTGCAGCTGCGCTGACTATGCTGCTTGTGGAATTCAAACACTTAGTTTTTAGTTCATAAAGGTTAATTAATAGACGAGGAAGCAGTTACTAAACCGTTAAAAAAAAAAAAGGAACAAGAAGAAGAGCACAGGTAGCCAATTGAAAAAGTCAAAAACATCTCTTTCAAACATTATAATTTTCACTTTTTCCAATATCTTTTCTCCTTTATATAGACTATTCAAATTTGCCAAACCAACTGGCAACTACGACTTCAAATATAAATCAATAAGCTTCCCCTAAACCACCAACTCGCCACCATAACCACCACCACAACCTATAAACCACACCACAACACAAATTTACAGATTCTCACAACCCCCGCTACTACCAAAACAATGAAACCACAGCCACCACCAATAGAAACACAAAAAAATCAACGGCCATCCCTAAAAAAAGATCCAATAAAAAAACACCCATAGCTAAAAATTGATAAGCATTAAAACAAATGGGTGAAGCAAGTAGCGACGCTGCCCCGCAGCAACTCTCCGTTGCAGTAACGAAGCCAGGCACTGCTTCTCCGTTCATCAACGTCGCAAATGGGGTTTGCACAGTCGTCATCGGGGCATTTCCAAATCGTTATCCGCTCCTGCTCTGTTAATTAATCAGTGTTGGCTGCCGGTGGAAAATAAGGAGAGTAAGAAGACGATGGATGGGGAGAGAGAGAGAGAGAGAGAGACACACACACACACACACACACACACACAGAGAAGATACAGAGAATGCAATATGTTTGGGATAAATAGGTGGGTAGGGTTGGAGGTGGGGGTGGGTCATGGGTTGATAAGTATGCAGATTTAAATTTTTAATAATTATAATTAATAATTTTATTAACCACCTGAAATTTGAATTTTAAACTTAGAGCCTATTTGGTATGGATTTTGATTTTCTACAGTATATTAATTCTCATTTTCAACCACACATTCTTCAATAAAATAATATTTTCCATCACATCAATAATTTTTTCTTCTTTTTCAACCACACATTTCCCATCATATTACTATTCAAAAATCAATTCTTCCCCCAAACATCCTTACCAAACAGGCTCTTAATCCCCTTATTTATGAAAAGTGATCTTTAATGGGAAATTATAAAAACTCAGGTGCTTAAAGTTTGGAATTCAAAAATTAGGGACCAAATTTCAATCTTCAAAAATCAGGTACTATATAAAACCTCCAACCCTAATTTTTCACTCAATACCCACTCCCATCTCTTTCTCCCCTCCCCTCCCCTCCCCTCACTCTTCCCGTCTCCTCCTTCACCTCTCCCTCTCCCTCTCCCCCTCCCCATCCCCCCATCCCCATCCCCCCTCTGCCAGCAGCTGCGGCGAATCATCCAACCGCGGTGCTGCGAAGTAGCTTCTGATTTTTTTGTGGTTGTGATTTTTTTGTGGTTTGTGGTTGGTGATTTTTTTGGCTGTGATTTTGCGGTGGAGGCGTGGTAGTGGGTGTGTTGGCTGATTGCTGTTGTTGGCCATTGGCTGGTGGTGGTGGTTGTGGTTGGCGAGTTGGTGGATCTATTGTTGTTGGCTAGCGGTGATGGTTGTGGTTGACTGTTGGTGGTGGTGGATCTATTGTTGGCTGGTGGTTGTGGTGTTGTTAGCTGGAGGTTGTGGTTGGCTGGAAGTGGTGGTTGTGGTTGGGGTTCAATCGTGTGTTCTGTGGCTGGGTAGTCTGTGTTGGTCGATCTATGATCTGTGATCAAGTATCGGTGGTAGACTGTAGTATGTGACCAAATTTTTGTTAATCCGTGACCAAAAGGTTGTAGTATGTGACCAAATTTTTGTCAATCTGTGACCAAAGTTTTGTTAATCTGTGACCAATTACTCAAATGTGACCTAAAAATTTAATAATCTGTGACCTCGAAATAATATGTGACCAACTAATTTAAAAATTTGTGACCTCGAAATAATTTGTGATGTACTAATTTTTTGATATGTGACCTCGAAATAATTTGAGATTAAAAAATTTGACGATATGTGACCAGTAAATAAATCTGTAACTTAAAATTATGAATATGTGACCATTAATCACAAAATGTGACTTTATTATCTTTATTTAATAAATATTTTAATTAATTAAATAAATACCTGATTTTTGAATTTTTAAACTATTTACCTTATTTTTGAATTGAGGTAAAGAATACACCTTAAATATGATTTTTTTTCCCATTGCAGGGTTCTAGGTAATTTTCCCATCCAATAATGCCAACTGGCCCGTTCCATAGCCTTGGTCGTCGAGTTTTCAAACGAAAAGCGTGTGTTTGAGAAGTATACATTTAGGCCTATTTATTGAGGCCCATACATTAGCTCAGGCCACACCACATTACGCAATAAGAAAATTAGGCCCCATACTCTCAAAAGTGGCCCAATTAGAAAAATACTCTAAATTCATTAGGGAAGTAAATTAAACATCACAAAACCGTATTAATTACGTCCTAACTTATTAGTTATAACAAACCCGAAATCCCCAAACCCCACATTTCGGGCCATCGTCTGCAGTCGCCCAAAATGAAACCCACATCTCTCAAACCCAAAATCTCTCAAATCCCACAGTCGACCTATTCATTCCGACGCGGATGCCGACGCCGACGCCGATACCAAAATCCTATTCCTATTTCTACAATGGCCGGAGAAAGTGTGTTGAAGAGGAAAAGACACATCGATGAAGAACCATCTTCAAAGAAGAAGAAATCTTATAAGCCCAAGGTTCATTTTTCGGTCATTGTTGCTCTACAATTGTTTTGCTGGTTTTCTGCTTGAAAATATTGTACTGTTCATTTTCTGACGATTATTGCGTTGTTCGTTTTCTTGAACTGGTTTGTGAAGTCATTTTCTTGATGGCTATGGAAATGGTGTGCTTGTGTAAGAGTATGTGCTGGAATAATGTGCGATTTTTTTGAGTATGTGCTGGAGTAATGTGCTTGTTCTTGTATGTGCTATAGATCCTGTATAGCTACAACAGTATGTGCTGGAGTAATGTGCATTTTTTTTGGAGTAATGTACTCGTTCTTGTATGTGCTATAAATCCTGTATAGCTACAAGAGTATGTGCTGGAGTAATGTGCAGTTTTTTTGGAGTGATGTGCGGTTTTTTTTGGAGTAATGTGCTTGTGTAAGAGTACGTTTAAATGAAGTTAATTAGTGGTTCTTTTGAAGTGTTTGTCACTTTTTTTTAGTGTACGTCACTTTTTGATTGTTGTATGTTACAAATATGATTTTAATCATTATCATATCTTTTTGTAGGATTGAGATTTTATAATCCCCCAAAATTGTTGGTTCAAGGGGAAAGTTATGTTATATTCGCCTCACGAGGTTATAACGGACTTGAATAAAAAATTTAGTCCACATCAAAGGAGTTTATTCAAAAATACGTGCCTTGGTGCGTTTATAGATTTGAATGTAATAGAGTTGCAGCCACAACTGATACATCAACTGCTACTCAGGGAGGTGAAGCAGTCGAATACAAATGAAATGTATTTCAACATTCATGATCATCTTGTGAGATTTTCAATTGAGGAGTTCTATTTAATCTCAGGGCTGAGATGCTTTGGAAATAGTGATTTTACTAGATTTAGAATGAAGAAGAGCCATTTGAAAAGGCACTACTTCAAAGAGTACCAAAGCATCTCAACAAAAGTTGTTCAAAAAGTGTTCCTTAATCTCCCAATCAACACTGTAGATAAAGATGTAGTTGATATAGGCCTAGTTTATCTTATTACATTCTTCCTGTTTGGTACCTCTTATCATAAGGGTGTTGATGATTCCATTTTTTGTCTTGTGGAGTCTGAAGAGATGAATGATTTTCCTTGGGGTAAAGAAATTTTTAGTGTTACTCTATCATCATTGAAGAATGCCTTTAACAAAAGAATGAAGAATATTTTTACCGGAAAGAAATTTTTGGAGTATAGGCTGAGTGGATTCCTACTTGCTTTTCAAGTATGGATTTATGAAACCATTCCTGCTATTTCTCAAAAGAGGTTTTGCATCAAGCATAAATCTTAATTTCCTCGGATGTTGAGTTGGAGTTGCAAAGAGCACGTGACATCTGTGAGTTTAAGGAAGAGCATTTTTGATTTGTTTAAAATAAGTTTTCTAC
This sequence comes from Fraxinus americana, assembly GCA_035079005.1. NCBI lineage: Eukaryota > Viridiplantae > Streptophyta > Magnoliopsida > Lamiales > Oleaceae > Fraxinus > Fraxinus americana. Next base: position 16,553,486 of record CM068708.1, on the reverse strand, counting down.
ATTTCTGTTATTTATTTTATATCTTTAGTATTTTGTGTTCTTGTAAATTATATGATTTTGTATTTTTCAACTGGAAGTAAATCGAGTGGTGCCTCTTGAGGTAGAGAAGAAAGAAAACTCTGCAGTTGGCTTAAAATAAGTTTTCTACATTTCTGTTATTTATTTTATATCTTTAGTATTTTGTGTTCTTGTAAATTATATGATTTTGTATTTTTCAGCTGGAAGTAAATCGAGTGGTGCCTCTTGAGGTAGAGAAGAAAGAAAACTATGCAGTTGGCTTGTTTGTTGAAAAGAATTGTGAAAGTTTGGGCAGTGACGAGGACGATGACGACTTTGAGCATCCAACAGGTCAGCAGAAGAAGTTACTGGATGCACCATCTGTTGGCCGTTCTGGTAAGTCTTTAGAAAAAAGGGAAAAAGGGAAGAATGATGAGGTTTGTGTATTTGTTATTTTATTATCATATTGTGCAACTTTTTTTGTGAAAAAGTGAAGTTACTGGATGCAATCTGTATCGCTTTTTTGATGCAGTGTCACTTTTTTATCACAAAAATATGTTTAAAAAGTGACTATGTTTAAAAAGTGACTGTGTCACTTTTTGTTACAGTGAGTCACTTTTTGGATGCAGTGTCACTTTTTATATTTTTGGTGCATTGAATTACAAGTGGAAAATAAGTTTGTCTTCACTAATGTTTTTTAGGGAGCCTCAAAGACTAATGAAGAACTTTGGAAAAGGTTGGCTGAGGTTGAAATGAAAGTTGTGCAGTCGGATGTCATCATTTCTAAACACATTTCTGACCTCGAAACTAAAATTCAGTCAAACAAATTTGAGAACCGTCTAAGAGAGGTTGAAAAGAGGGTTAAAATGAATGATGAAGTTATGGAGCGTCTACAAAATTTGGAAAGAAAAATGGACAGTATACTGATGGCTAGTAATGAAAAAGTAACGAAGGTATTCAAGTGTTTTCGAGTTAAAATTTAATACATGCAAATTTTTGTTTAGTTTTTGTCACTTTTTTAGTCTCTGACTTTTTTGATTTTCTGAAATTAAGTTTTTTTTGTAGGGTTATGTGGAGAGTTTACCAAATGAAACGGAGATGACAAACCACGTGTTTTATGACTTTCCTAGTTTTTCTTTAGGTGTTGAGTTTGAAATGAGTAACGATGAAAAATATGTTGAGGTGCCACTTAGTAAAACAGATACGGCAGTTCATGAAAGTGACAAGATAGTGGAAAAAAGTGGCAAGGAATTTGAAAATAGTGACAAGAAAGTTGAAGGAAGTAAAAAACCACTTGAAATGAATTTGAATGAAGAAGTTGAATTTATTGAAGATGATTGGTTAAGCGTTGACCATGATGTTGCTCGTAGTTTAGCAAAAAATAAAGAAGTATTTGTATTTTCATTTGATTATCTTTTTCTTTATAATTTATGTTTGTTTTTAAATTATTTTTTTTGTTTTAATGATTATGTTTTAGCGTGTTGCATCTTTATCTTTTGAACCCGAATTTCAAGTGCTGGACAATGAGGTTGAATTAAAGGATGAAGTTTAGCAAAAAGTTATGGAAATAACAGATGCAATTCAAGCTGAGGCTGAAATTGAAATTGAAGAGAAAAATGTTGATGCTATTCTAATTGATGATGAAGTTACACCAAATGTACCGTTGAAGAGAGAAAAGAAACCTGCAGCATTACTTCAGTCCCATGGGTGAATGAGTATGATTCTACATCAAGGACTATAAAACGTGTTGTAAAAGGCACCTATGCATTTCCTGTCGGTTTGGGCCCTCCTTTTGCATATGACGTTGATGCTTTCGAGCTTTGGTACAACAAAGGGTTAGTAAAAAAAATAAGTAAGTTATTAATATTCGTTGTTTATAACTTTTATCTAGTAAAGTGATGATTCAATTGTTTATTATCTCAATGTCACTTTTCTGTTTAAAAAGTGACACAGTGTGACTTTTTTGTTTAAAAAGTGTTAAAAAGTGACGCAATGTGACTTTTCTGTTCAAAAAGTGACACAATCTTCTTTTACATTATGTGATGTAGGTTTAAGCATTTCAATTATGAAAATTCAATTATCAATCATAGTTTCTACTTTGGTGATATTGCTGTTTCTACCAAACAGTGGTGGTATGAGTTGTATACTTCGAATGAATGTCTAGAAGATACAGTAAGCTATTTTGTTTGTTGGTGTTTTTAGATTCTTTTATATAATTTTTAGTACTATCGTTGATTTTGTCATTTTACCTTTTTTGTAGTATATCGATGTCTATTTCTATTACTTAAGAAAGATGTTAAGACATGGACAAGGTATAAGCGTAAAGGCTACAACCATCGACTTTGCATTTGATAGCCAAATGAGAGGTATATATACTGATTTTTGTCAAGATAAGTTGGCTTTAACAAGACAGACTTCACTCCTTTCATATTTTATCGGGTTGTATATGTCTGTAATACAAGTTGGAGCCTTGTTGACCATGTGCTTATGCCAATGAGAATGTCCAATTCAGCACACTGGATTCTGTGTCAATTTAACATTCAACATATGTGCCTTCATGTGTATAATTCATACCACAAGGTTGTTAGGAAGGCTTTGGTACTTGAGGCCGTTAAACCATTTTCTGATATCATTCCTCGTATTCTTTTTCACACTGGCTTCTTTGAGGGAAAATGCATTTCAGAAGAAGATGTTTTGAAGCCATTGGTTGTAAAAATGGTTCCAAAACTTCCACAACAGAATAACGGGTTAGATTATTTTTTTAAGGGTTTTTTTTTTCATTTGATATTCATGTATTTAATTGTCTAAATTACCTTTCTTTTTTGCATACAGTGGAGATTGTAAAATTTATGTAATTAAGTATGTTGAGTACTTCATTAATGGAATGTTAAATGAATTGCCAAAGACATTTAACATTCCACATGTTAGAAGAAACATTGCTGCTCAATTATATGCCTATGTGAAGAAGAAGCAAGATGAGGAATATGATACAGATAATGAATGGCTGTTAAAAGAGATTGATTAGTGATATGTTGTTGTCAAAGGAGATGGATTAGTGATAGAGAAGAAGAAGATTTTGAAGAAGTGGATACATGTCTTGTAAAGAAATGACTGATTTTAGTTAGAATATTTTTGTGGTGCATGTAAGGTGATTGATGTCTTGTATATAATGACTGATTTAACGAACATGTTTTCTTTACAATATCAATGGAACATGGATATTGGTGATGTAGCTGATCAATATTAGTACTAGTACCTAACAATTGTCACTTTTTGCTAATACTTCGAAACATGAATATTGGTGAAAAAAGTGATACACTGTCACTTTTTTGGTAAAAAAGCAACACACTGTCACTTTTTGTTAAAATGGATGTTGATCCTAGTTTCAGATTCTAAATTTTGGTAGTTATAGAGCAGGACATTCCCCACCCCTCAAACCAGAGACAGAGAGATGAAGCTGAACAAAGCTCTATTGACTATATTTATTTATTACTGTCACTTTGTTTACTCACTTTTTGTTAAAAAAGTGACACTGTCACTTTGTTTACTGTGACTTTTTTAACAAAAATGTGACACACTGTCACTTTTTGCGAAAAAAGTAAGAAAAAGTGACAATGACATCATGTCACTAATTGTAGTAGTTTTATATTTTGAAATCATGTTGAAAGTCTCAGTGGACGGTGTTGACACCTAATCGATTTATTAAGTAACTATGGATCCAATGTCAATGGAATATGATATCCATTGTCACATACACATACACATGACAAAACATTTTTTAACAAAGTTGTATCCATCAAAATATATCGTCACTTTTTTTAACCAAATCACATACATGATAAACTTCTGAATTAAAAAAAAAATGCATTCTAAAACTAAAAAATGTCAAGTAATCTAGTTTCATATGATGTCATCCAACTTCCTTTTCTTTTATGGTTTCTTTTTCCCATTTGCTCGATTTTGACATGATCTACGATCGTGGCCACTAATTCTACATCTCCCACATTTTGCACTTTGGATTTTCTCTCGTTTTGATGGTATTCTTTTTTCTTTAGGTCGTCCGGATTTTCTTTTTTGATCAGGAGCCAAGACTACTCTTACTTTTACCTCTTCCGGTACATTCCAGTCATTATGATCTCCAAGTGGAAAAATTGTTCCAGTATATGTTCGAATATACATATCTGTTGTATAATATACCGAACAATATGAATATGAGTCTCCCTTTATTTTTGCAATAACTGCAAGTGCATGTGCACACGGAATTTTGTCCACTTGAAATTGGTTGCATGTGCATATTCTTTCTTCCATGTTCAACAAATATGAGGCACAACCATCATTAATTTGATACAATATCGAATTTGAAATTGATACCTGTTTGCAAAAAATTGTCACTATTTTATATTAAAGGAAGATTTAAAGTGAAAACTCAATAGTATAGAGGCTACAAACCATGTTATATAAAAAATCCTGACATACAATAACAAAACTGCAGGTTTAAAGTAATTTACCTTCATTTTTTTTTTACTCCACGGACTTTTCTCTCAGTTTTTTCTCTTGTTTGGTGGAAAGTGTTGTGAAGGTTGCCCGTGCATCATTTATATGCTTCACAAACCATTCTTGCAACAAGTATCTTAACGATTCCAATAAAGGTTCTATCGGACAACCTTTTGTTGCTTTCGTTACTGAATTTACTGATTCAACTATATTTGAAGTCATTGTAGAAAATCTGTTGTTTGTCATGTAAGCCCTTGACCATTTCTCATAACCAATATTTTTCTGCACAAAGAAGATTCAAAATATTAGTATTCATTTAATCGAAAACAAAAAAAGTAACATTCTGTCATTTTTTTAACAAAAAAGTATCAACACTACAAAAAATGACATTTTGTCACTCTTTGTTAAAAAAGTGACAGAGTGTCACTTTTTGTGAGGTTATTATAGGACATACCATATGTGATCGAATCCCTATATTGATTTCATCAAGTTGTTTCATATGGAACTCAAAATCATTCTTAGAATATGCTCTCACAGCCCTGTTGAAATGTTCTGCAATATTCTTTCCCTTTTTCTTCCCACCAAAAGACGACTTCAAGTTCTTTAACAAGTGATAGGAACATAGACCATACATTGCATTCTCATACACTTTGTGAATTGCATTTTTTGTGCTTGCATGTCCATCTGAGATTATACACAATCCTTCTCGCTCACCATAAACTTCTTTTAACATAGTTAAAAACCACTCCCATGAATCATTAGTTTCTAAATCATCAACTCCAAACGTTAATATGAAAATATTGTTGTTAGCATCTTGTGTACATGCAGTAAAAAACGTTCCGTCATAGTTGCCTTTTAAGAATGTAGCATCTATTACTATAACTGGTATACAATACTTCCACCCTTGAATAGATGCTCCTAATGCCATGAAGAGGTACTTGAATTTGTTGTCCTGATATGTCTCAATTTTTGTAACTGATCCTGGATTTGTTTGTTCTATCATGTACAAGTATTCTGGAAGCTTACCATATGACTCAGTGGGATCTCCTCTCACCAATTCCAATGCTTTCTCCTTAGATCTCCAAGCTTTTTCATAACTCATCGACACTCCATACGTATTCATCATGTCATTCATAATGTCTGCAGGAGTGTATGTTGTTTTTGTCGAGATATACTTGTACATGATGAATTCTCCTATTGTTGAGCTGGTTACTTGATGATGATCTCCCAAAATGATGTTATTTGAGCATATATGATCATTTTTAGTATACCTTACCTTAAACATATCTGTTCCACCAAGTCTTGAAGTTCTAAAAGTCCATTTACACTTATTATTAATGCACTTCAACACATATTCTCTCTTATCCGACTTACTTACCTTGAATTGAAAGTTATTGTGTATTGCATATATCGAAATACTTCTCTTAATCAATGTCTTGTTCTTGAACACTTTATCTTTTGAAATTCCATCCATAGTAACTACTGAAATGATATCACTGTCTCATTCATTCGTCGTTTCTTCAACTCCCGATATACTATTATATACATCAACAACAATTTCTTCCATACTAGGTAATTTCTGAACTGATGTCATAGAATTATCAGTTACGGCATCACTAAACTGCAATTGCATCATATCATTTTTTTCGAAATCAACAGCCTCCAAACATTGTATATCATTGACAAATTCAGTTTCGTCACTTTTTGATACCGTTGTCACATCTACGCACAATGGAAAGCTTGCAAGATCTTTATCCTTCCTCTTGAGCTCCAAATAAAATGTTAGAGAAATATCGTCTGAAATCTCCATCAAAGGCAGGTTTTTCTTCACTCTATATTGTACTTTTATTCTATGTGTTGATGAACTTAGTTTCATCATAGAAAATATCATGCTTTCAAGGATGTTGTACGTGCAATCCATTGGGACAACAATTCCGGCCATTTTGTCACTTATATATTCATTATCTTGTGTCCATTTGCCTCCATAACAAATGAAGATATTAATTTTATTCATACCTATAAAAAGATTACAAAGAAATTGTATGAAACTTTTTTTAAAGAAAGTGACAATCTGTCACTTTTTCACCCATTATCTTGGGTGATTACCGTGACTTTTTTGACAGAAGTGACAATCTGTCACTTTTTCACATTCTCCTTTTGTCATACACATTGCATGCATCAAAGTAATTGTAATTGATTCAAAAGTAATTTTCCATATGCAGTAATCCTCATATCACTTTCACGAAACATCTTATCATTCAAATGAAGCTTACATAATTTATAGAAGAATTGGAAGAAATCCAAACAAATACAACTTAGATTTCAAATTTTCACCAATTAAATTAGAAGATTACCTTACATAATATAGAAGAATTGTTGGTAAAGATTTGAATTGCAGAGATAGAATGAAAATAAGACGTCAAATTAAGAATTAGAAGATCACCAACTTGCTGTTTGTTGACACTGTTTTTTTTTTTTTTTTTGTAAAATGCAATTTCTTCTTCTTCTTCTTCTTCCTTTCTTGCTGTTTGTGAACGCCAAGTACCGAATCTCCCTCCCGGAATTGCGGAGCCGACAGTATCCGTGGAAGATTTCTTCTTCTTCTTCTTCTTCTTCTTCTTCTTCCTTTCTTGCTGTTTCTTGCTGGGCCGTATTTTTTACGTGAAATTCTATATAATTACTACTTACTTCAAGTTTGTCATGATTTTTCAAAAGTGCCCCAAAATATAGGATATTTCTGTAATTGCCCCTTATGCAATTTTTTTTTTTTTTTTAAATTTTGAAGATTTTTTTCTAATTCCTTTGCCACTTGAAACTTCTCGAGACTACGAGGGAATAGAATCAGAACGGAAGACACAGACCTCTATATGAGCAATTTTCTTGACTAGTGGGATGCTTGACTTGCCTTTTTCAGTTATCTCGTCAATTTGGTTTGGCAAATCCACTTGTGTAGGAGAACATTTTTCTTTGCACATGAATTGTCGAGAATTGGTCTCCGCAATCCATGTAGTGATGTTGCCAGACGTAATAAATCCAACCATTCCCTGGCAATATCCCTCAAAGTGTGGAAAAAAGCTTCATCATGATTGCCTCTTTATTCAAGCTCGATATTTGAAGTTAATGCAGATCTACATGAAGCTGGAGATATGAGCATGTGGATTTCATCCGTCTTTCTAAAAAAATGGCATGATAGAGAATTAATTGACGACATTCGACCTCAGTTGAAACTTTGTGATCCCATAAAGCGTATACATGATACTCGATTGATTTTTCACAATAAGGAGATTCATAAACTTCCCATTAGGCAAGTGTTCCTCATCGATTTCGATTATTGGAACCACATGTAGGAGATATTACACCGATAATGTGCATATTGTATTAATCAAGAACATACCGTGAAATCGAAATATTATTCGATTTACCGAAATCTGATTTGAGAAGACAAAATAGTGATTACCGACTTCCAATATATGAATATGGATTCATCACTTTCCAACCTTGAACGCGTGTCATTCTTTAATTCAAACCTTGCATAAAATCAAAAGAATATTAGTTACTTTCCGAAATCAAAATACTAAATTAGAATGAAATCGAAAAGAAAAGATGAGATGCAAGTGATGCGATCGGTCGAGGCAAGTGTTTGACACTTTGTCCTTAAGATGAATTTGCCCCGCATCGGTGCTAACGGTTTCTTGGCAATCATCTCCCAAGATACAACGACCACGTCTAGCCATAGGAGCACTCCAAATGACTTAGACCCACGAACTCGAACGGAGCTCCCTCTCTACCATAACCATGATTTTGATGCAAGGAAAAATCACTTCTACAAAGTGTTTTATGCAAAACTAAAGTAACCATGGAATGAAATTATCAAATAAATTATTTGTTGTGTAGTTGTAGTGTAGTTGTTGTAAATTCAAACACATAGGGAATCCATATATATAGTAGTTGGAACATCCATATCAAGAGACACATCTCTTGAATAATCATAATTATTGGAAGTTACTCATACCAAAAGTCATACTCTTTAAGCATCTCTTGAATAATCATAAATATTGGAAGTTACTCATACCAAAAGTCATGCTCTTTAAGAGACATGATCCATATGAAAAGACACATCTTTTCATCTACATTCTCTAGAATATTCCACAATATTCTACACAATTCCAATAATTTCAAATATTAAGTGGTTTAAGTTTGGCTTAATTTCTCATTCACCAAACAAGGAATTTCCACTTAAATCATTTCAATTGGTCACAACCAATTTCCAACACAAAATTCCAACAATCCCCCACATGAATGAAAATTAATGCAAATGACTATGCGATTAACTAGTAGAGAGAGGACGGAAAACACTGCATCAGAGAAGGTAGCTTTTGGCTTTGAACCTCCCTTAGTGAAATACTATCGGACTTACTGGCTAATTGGTGAACGTGATGTCTTGAACCATTCAGCCATTGGTGTAAGCCAAGACAACAGTACTCACACAATGTCTTTCCTAAACCGTTCATGGTTCTCACGGTTGTGTCCATTTTGGCCCTGGACCACTCTTGGTTTCATAAGTGTTTAGAGAATTTTAGCCTCGAATAATTCTCATTGAAGCGGCCCCACTTCACACTTATATAGGTGATCTCCTATTAAGAGTATTCTCTCTTACTCTACTTGACTTAATCAAGATATAGGAATCATTAAAAGCATAGCTTAACCTCACACTTTGCAAAAAGCACTGTAATTATCATAGGAATGAGTAGGAATAATTTCCTAAGTGCTTCATGGAATCTTCATAATTTAGTTGTCCCTTTGAACCAAGATCTTGGGATCTCCAGTCAACAAGGTAGGGTTACCATTACAAAGACTCTTACGTCGTAGGCTTTAATCTCATTCCCCTCGATATGCAGTATTCTTGATCTCTCGGTAAATCTCTAAAGGTACCACGAGTTTACACCATTGAGATCGACTGCTTAACGGTATTATGTCTACGTCTAGACTTACCATTACATGTGACTTAGTATCTCATCAAATATAGCTAACCAACGATCAATTGATTTAATAGATACAACATGTCACCACCAAGAAATCCTCTCATGAAGCTACATGCTTCTAACTAGCTTTATCTAAAGCTTTACAAATTCCAAACAGCAATGTTGGAGGATTTCTATCACACACTACACTAGTCAATCACTTTTACTAGTGGATTTCAGAAACATGGGTATTCAATATCATTATTGAAATATTACAATGCATTTCAATTTTATGAATATTCTTCACATATTCCAATTGATCTTGCATATCCAAACAAACGCCGTAATTGGATTTTATCCCATTTCATCCACTTTAGACTTAGTGTATATCATCCTTATAATTAATATAAGGATTTTCTACCTTTTCCACATTCATAGACATATTTCTATGATTATAAAGTATAGAAAATTGTAACTTTTAAACATAAGTTACCCCCACAAGTCCTCAATTAGGAATGCATGTGCAACTAGTAATGTTGCATCCACAAATCTTGAACTTTTCATATAAGTTCATAAGCATTGATGTTAACCCCCACATTTTTGGGTTACACTTGAACTTAGAGTTCATCAACTCTTTCGTAGTTCAACTCATTATCGAATAGATAATGTCCATATTGAATGCTTCGTGAAAGTTTAAGTACTTTCAAAATAGTGGTCGCCAATCCACAATTTATTTCAATTGTGTACTTCAATCCAATTATCTTCAATTTGATCATGCAAATCAAATTAAGGTCATCACATAGACCAACAATGCTCTCAAAAACATATACCAATTTACTTGGTTCCACTATTGAAACCGAATTCAACAATGAAGAAGACTAAGCATCTTGATTCACAAGAATTGCAACTTCTCCAACATATGCAACATATCACATTTGTGACATTTCACAAGATAGTATTATTTCATGTTAAATAATACTTATTCACCATGTTCAAATTATCCATCAGTTGTGTTTTCAAAAGATAACCCAACGAGAGAACACACCTCTTCGAATCAATCTCTATGAAGAGATACTTCCTTAGGAAAATAATCATTTTCGAGAGTCTTGATTTTTCCACCACGTGATTAGGCGACTCTTAATATCCATTATGACGAGATCATATATTGTCATGCTAGAATACAACCATAATTTGCATAAGCCATCTCAATTAATTTCATCAAATTATTGAGGCTTTCCATATTCCAATAAAAGTAATAATCATGAAAGTTCATATACTTTCAACATTTTTACAATCATTGTATAAGTTTATTCCATTTTAGTCAACACATGTCGTGACTAGGAATATCAATATCTTGAGGAACTCCACACACATTTAGAAATATAGTCATTGATCTCAATCTCGATCAATTAAATTAACCAAGACCAAATGATCAACCATTGATATGGTACAAAAGACCAAAACGTATATTCATTATTTTATGTAATAAACATCAACAATAATGTTTCCATGACAGTTATGAAATGAATGGTCATCGAAATCATAAATTAAACAACTTCCCATACTCATCGAATACCAAGAGACTCACCACCTGCACAGATCTAAATTTGTATGTTACATGGCAGCACTTGAAAAATTAGACAACATCCTAATGGAAAAGTGGCCTCGTATTCCATAATTGGAAATCCACGTGTAAGAAATATTTTAATTCTCTTACCCATAAATCACTAATTATTTTAATCTCTCATCAGTGGACATCCTTTGCAATTATAAATATATTTAGCAATAATCAGCACATGCATGATTCAGACAACATACATATGTAGAAATGCACCAAACTGCTCAAATGTCTCTTATCATTTCCGTGCGTATTCTTATTATTTTAATCACATACTTTATTGCACAAAAATCGGCAGTTACTCAAGCAAGTCAGGATAAATCACCGAGCAGTCATTATGGCCCAAATAGATCTCGTTGTCACCATAATTAAACTAAAAGAAAATGGCCGAATCCTTCTCTTCATGTACACTTCACAGAAGCACATATTCACATGCTATTCATCATATTTTAAGGAAAGGAATAGACATAATGCTTAATTAAAGCTGCCTGGAATGAAGACAAAGAATTGGTGCCCTTTCATGATTAAGTCTTTTAGACAAACTGAATTCTTGGAATTTAATCGACACGAGAACGAATAAGACTTAATTAAAATGGCACCCAATTGAGCATAACCGCTAAAGGGACATTTCTGAAATGTAATCCATATTTTTAATTCAATACAAGCAGTACCCCGAAATCAAATTAACAGAATGCACAACATTGAAAATTTGATTTTATATATGTACTTGAATGCCTATTCAAACTTCACGGATTCCAAATAATAGATGGATTAATCATTTGTATTAGACTACAAAATGCACAATGAACTGCAAAAATTCATCTTAAGATTGTAGGAGATATTACACCGATAATGTGCATATTGTATTAATCAAGAACATACCGTGAAATCGAAATATTATTCGATTTACCGAAATCTGATTTGAGAAGACAAAATAGTGATTACCGACTTCCAATATATGAATATGGATTCATCACTTTCCAACCTTGAACGCGTGTCATTCTTTAATTCAAACCTTGCATAAAATCAAAAGAATATTAGTTACTTTCCGAAATCAAAATACTAAATTAGAATGAAATCGAAAAGAAAAGATGAGATGCAAGTGATGCGATCGGTCGAGGCAAGTGTTTGACACTTTGTCCTTAAATGAATTTGCCCCCGCATCGGTGCTAACGGTTTCATGGCAATCATCTCCCAAGATACAACGATCACGTCAAGCCATAGGAGCACTCCAAATGACTTAGACCAACGAACTCGAACGGAGTTCCCTCTCTACCATAACCATGATTTTGATGTAAGGAAAAATCACTTCTACAAAGTGTTTTATGCAAAACTAAAGTAACCATGGAATGAAATTATCAAATAAATTATTTGTTGTGTAGTTGTAGTGTAGTTGTTGTAAATTCAAACACATAGGGAATCCATATATATAGTAGTTGGAACATCCATATCAAGAGACACATCTCTTGAATAATCATAATTATTGGAAGTTACTCATACCAAAAGTCATACTCTTTAAGCATCTCTTGAATAATCATAAATATTGGAAGTTACTCATACCAAAAGTCATGCTCTTTAAGAGACATGATCCATATGAAAAGACACATCTTTTCATCTACATTCTCTAGAATATTCCACAATATTCTACACAATTCCAATAATTTCAAATATTAAGTGGTTTAAGTTTGGCTTAATTTCTCATTCACCAAACAAGGAATTTCCACTTAAATCATTTCAATTGGTCACAACCAATTTCCAACACAAAATTCCAACACCACACACACTACAAAGTACAAACACACCACAATTTTAACCACAACAAGTAACGTGATTTAAGGATAAAATAACACAGAACGTAAGTTACAATCATTGCAAGTAATTAAATATATAGATTTTATAAATTACAGTCCAATTTTTTGGTTTTTTAGAAAACGAAGATAGAGAGAATTAAATAAACGTGAAAAACTACATACATTGTAGCAAAAATTACCTATTTGAAGTCACACCTAATTTTTGAAGTACTTTTTAAGGGGCATTCCAGATTGAGATTTAAATGGATTACGTTAAAATTAATGTAATTAGAATCGATCTGGCCAAACTTGCTCGTTCGATCGGTGAAAATGGAAACTGTTGTCAAAGTCGGTCATGTTAGACAAAAGAAACTCATATTTCATAAAATCTCCCAAAACCCTCTAACTCATTCGATTTTATGAAAATCGTTGATCCATTTCTATTTAAATCATAGTTAAGGACATCATACATAACCAAACTCTACATTTTAATTTTCAATTTAAAAATAAGGTACTAATAAAATTTTATTAGATATCGTGTATATCTAATGCACCACCACCCACCCCACTAGCGACTTAATCATTTTACTCCCAAAACTCCTCTATCTTTCTACAACCATCTCTTAGTAGAAATCCAATATACATAAATGGCGACACTGGCTTGAGCACCTTGTCAACTCCTCCATGGACCTCTCTCCACTCATGTAATCAATCAATCTTTTTCAGTAGAACTTGTAATTTCAGACTCGTTGGATCGAGTTAAACTAGACGATTGGGGACAAATAAAGTTCATTTCATTTGACCCGTGGGTTTCCAAGGTAGCCATCGACACTTGCATGGTGCCCAATTTGATTTTAACCGGTCAGGTGATGGTCGACAACTTCACATCTGTTTGGAATGGGGTCGTATTGCATGGTGATCCAAATAAAATTATTGCTACTCTAGTTGTGGGAGTGGTGATGGTGGTGGTGCATTAGAAGTGGTTAATGATTTGAGGTATAGCTGATCGGTGGTTGTGGATGAGGTATTGGTGGTGCGATAGAGGTGGAGATGGTAGATTTGAGGTGGCAAGGGAGTTTGGGTGGTGCCGACGATAGTGGGATATGGAGAGAGAGAGTAATTGTGATCAGTTAATTGGCTAATTGTAACTAGTTAATTTTTTATTTTGGGAGTAATAAATAATTTATGAATATTAAATGTGTGATTTGTGACTCATAAATTATGTTTCCGTGACTGTGACTTTTTTTTGTGTTTTGTGATTAGTATGTGACCGTGATCATAAATTTTGTGTTATTATGGCAATGACCTGTTTAATTAAATTATAGGTTACAATTTGAGGTGAACATTTTTTTTTCGGGGATCAGTGGAATCGGATATAATCGATCGATTTGGCTCTGATACGTCTATTAAATGGTTCAATTTTCGGACCATGAATCAAGAATCAATCGATTTCTGTTCGATTCTCGATACTCTCTTGAGAACCAATAGTGAATTCAATTCTCCAATTTTTTTTTTCTTTTTCCTGGTGCATTACACCAAAACACATGGACCTTGTCTGGAGCCGATTATTTGGGTAAAAAAACTGATTATTTGACCGTTGGAAGGCAGTCTGAGTCTCACCAATGTGAGGAAGAAGTCAAAAAGTGCGGCTAGGCTGTGCTTCCAACGGTTTTAAAAAAAAAATCAATTTTAATTTGAAGCAAAAACTCTCCCAGGCAGGGGCTAGATCTTTGAACACCAAGCCCTGAAATTATCTCATGCCAAAATTATATTTTCCGTAGGATTCTTCTTATTTCCTTTGTAGCAAAATCTAATAGGTAATCAAAATCTAAATAATTTATATAAATTAATAATTTAATGCAACCCCAAAAATATATTTTTAGCCTATGTTTGGTGCACATTTTTTTTCTCAAAGAATGCATTTTTTATGTGACGGGGAGTATGTCGTTGAAAAAGAAGAAAAATTATTGATATGATGGAAAATATTATTTTATTAAAAAATGAGTCGTTCAAAATGAGTAGAATAACGAGAATGAAAAAAATAATGTGTTTCAAACAGAGACTTAGTTTAATCTTTTGTAAGAACTCAAATTCGTAGGTCATCATGAATCAAGATCTTCTCCTTGAAGATTGCAGAAGATAATCAGGTAATACATACTACATATATTTTTTACGACCGTACTACATGTACATAACAATTTACACAATGATTTACCAATAAATATGTGACGAGATTTAATTGGATCAAAATCTCATCAATCAAATAACTTTCTCACTTATATTTTGTCACCATATCATTATGTAAAATATTATATAAATAGTTATGTACAATAAATATTTTCCTATTTTTTTAATATATATTGTAGTATGGGTTTTCTAAAGATTTAATTTTGATTCAGATTTTACAATTATGTTGTGTTTTATAATTTATCCCCTTTTTCTCTTTCATTAGTTGATATTGAGTCTTGGAGTTGATTTTTTTATTGCCTTATTTAATTATTTTTATGTATTGTAGGATTACAAGAATGATTAGTTGTTTATAATCTAATTTTATTAGTCACTATTTGTCTATCATTATTTTAAAACCTTTTTTTTTTTCTTAAACTCATTTTTCAACCACACCTTACAATAAAATATTTTACACGAAATCCTAAATTTTTTCCTACTTTTTAATCACATATACTAAAAAAATTTACTATACCAAAACTCATTTTCCAATTTAATGGTAAACAAATAGGGGCTTAATTTTCAATCTAATAAATAATTTAATACTTTATTTATATAAATTTTGAATATAAAAAACCAAATTGGAACGAATTGGAACCAATTGATTTGGTTCTATAATTGGATATGGAATCAATGGTTCCATATCTAAGATTCCCATTGATACTCTTCGAAATTGAGTTGAAAAAAATCGCGCCCATTCCTAGTTACAATGTTTTATCAGAGGTCACAAAATGTAACCACCTAATTTTTGAATAAATTTCACAAGTTTGTTATTTTTGAAAATATTAAACATCAAAATGAGAACACGAACAAAAACATGAAAAATAAATAAACCAATTACCTGGGATGTAAAGATGCAAAACCGAATTTGTCGTCAACATGAGGAAAGCTACAAACTCGATTGAGTCGAATGTTTCGTCATGAGCAATTAAATGCAACTTTCATAAACAAAATACCAAACAGTTAGTGAGCATATACTTAAAAAGTATATTAAAATGTAAAAACAAATAGTGATAAAATGATTACCTAGTGAATTTGAGGGTTGGAGGAGATGAAAAAGATGTAGAAGAAAGTGATGAAGATATAACCTGAAGTGAGATGCTATGTGAAATTTAAACATGGAAACTGAGGTAGTTGAAATAATCAGGCTAAACAAAAATTCAAATTACATCAACGCTGAGTAAAATGTTGAGCAGAATGAGTAAACAATCGAATTATGCACTCTAGTGAAATGATATAACCATTACAATTACAATAAATATGAACCTTTCCCGATGGAGATTGTTTTGCAACTTCATTGGTGAGAGAGAAAGAGTGAGAAGTCAGAAGATTTGAGATGAAGAATGAATTAGAAGATATACCAAAAATTAGTTTGCTTCTCCAGTACGTGATATTTCTAAAATATCAACTGCAATTCTGAGTCGGTTTGTAGGATTTGTTTTATTTTTTATAAATACTGGCATCAATTAAGTCAATAAAGACGGTCAAATTTTTTATTTTATTTTCTTTGTCCACATATGGAACAATAATCTTTGAGTAGAAAATCCAAATGAATAGTGAATCTCCAACCCTCTCTTTTAAGAGAGTAGGGATAATTTGAAACTTAGGTTCCGTTTGGGAGCTATTCTTTTTTCAAATAATACATTTTTTCTTTCATATCAAGTGGGGTTCATGGCTGGAAAGAGACACAAAAAAGGTGTGATTTGACCCAAAGAATGCATTTTTTTTGTAGAAAAATGGTTACCAAACGGAGGCTTATATATTTTCTCTACTTAAAATTGAGCCCCGGGATGTTTTGTAACCCATAAAGAAACCTATTCCGCAGTACCGACAATAGGGACACACACAGGCTCCGTTTAGCCCATAACATTGATCTTACCAGCCCAAACCCACAAGATCAAAAAACCCGTACCCACCTAACCCGACCCAAATCTTGATCTGCTCCCAACTCTGATCGACTCCGCAACGCTAACCAATTATCACCGGCCGGCGCTACAATCACCGCGAGCCAGTCACCATCGTGATCTCGTTACTTGATCCACGCCCCCACCGTCGTCTGACCTCACCACCATCCTATCAGATTCTCATCGTCCCTGCCACCATGACTCGCCGCTGTCACTTTTCAGATCTCCGCTGCCTCCATTCCTCACCCAGGTTCCAGATTTCGCAGATTCGTACTGTTGTACTACATCAGGGACCTATCGTACGTTGCGTCATCCGCCGGTGAGTTTTTCCAGTTCGTCCGCCGCTGCCTCCATCAATACCAGCGGCGTCTACTTAAATCTTCCCTCGCTTCGTGACATCCAGCATCTACCCAGCATAGCAGTTGTCTCCTTAGCCACCACCGCCGGAACACTTCCATTCTTGAGCACAGCAACCTCCACCCATCCTCGCCGCCACCGCCACCGGATAAGCAGGCTTAATTGTGTCTTGGTAAGCTTTTTAATTATTCCATTTGATAGCTTTTTAACATTCTATATGACCATTGTTCAGTCTGACTTAGCTGTGCGTAACCTCAGCCATTCTGAACTCGGCAAGTCTTCAATGTCATATCTACTACGATCTCCATAAGTATATCTTCATGATTGTGCTTTTCAATGCTACATATTTTGTTATTTTCAAATTGGAAAGGGGGTTACAAGAAGAAGTAAACGTCAGAAGGGAAAAACAGAAGGAAAGGAAAATTAGAAGAAGGGATATAGTGGATATTGTTAACCGTGTTTGAATTTGGAAGTTCAACAAATCATTCAAATAGCAATTCTCCATTGGATATTAATTCAAATATTTAATTGTTTTATGCTAGAGTAAATTTAATCAATCATCATTGAACTTCAAAATTGTTATTACTTACTCACTCATCTTTAACGGGTTACCAAATAATCACTCATCTTTACATTTAATTACCCATCCATCACTCATTTAACTCCCATCTCTCCAAACAAACGGAAAATCACACGTGGAAAATAAAATTTCTACGTGGCACACTTTCTAGACGACCTGGAATTAAACTTGGATTCAGTGCCTGGCCTTAGCCTCTAATCTTTCATCCCTGCCTTCTCAAGTATGTTCCTTTTCTTTCCTCTAACTAACCTTTCATCCCTGCCTTCTCAACTATCAGCCACCAACAAGAAACAGAAACACCCAACTATCAGCCACCAAGTTACGACTATCACAACCAACTACAAATACGAACAACAATCCCTATAAATTGCTCATGCACCACCACTCCAGAAGATGAACATTTCGTCAGGTATAGAGGATCGGGGATCGGGGGTTCTGATTTGGGGGTTTTGATTTTAAGATTTAAAAATCCCATCCAATTCCACAACACCCAGAGCACATCTCAGGAAACTCGAACCCCCACCAAACAAATCAATATCAATAAAATCAAAGCTATCCCTCCTCAAATAACACTGAATCTGCAGCTGCACATTGCATCTAGCACTCGGAAATGGCAGCTGCTGCAAGCATATCGAGGCCTCGACCGGTGGCGCTCTCATGGCGGAAGACGGTGTTGCCAATGTCGAAGCAGGGGCAGGCCCCTTTCAAATATGATTTGGGTTAATAATATAAAAGGGCGTTTGTTTGTTGCTTTTTGGTGACTTGGATATAATTTCTGCTGATTTTTTGCCACGTAGGAATTCTGTTATCCACGTGTGATTTTCCGTTTGTTTGGAGAGATGGGAATTAAATGAGTGATGGATGGGTAATTAAATGTAAAGATGAGTGATTATTTGGTAACCCGTTAAAAATGAGTGAGTAAGTAGTAACAATTTTGAAGTTCAATGATGATTGATTAAATTTACTCTTTTATGCTATATATTTGAAGTAGCATGTAGTTTTGACGTCTTATGACATTCCTCTTTATATGTTTGATGTTTCTATCTTTATAATTTGTGTAGATATTTTTAGTTTTGAAAGTATGCGTGACTAATTAATTTGGATACAGTTCAAAACATCAAAGCAAGATTATCAAGACCATGAAACTGTTATATATTTATACAATAAATATAATATTTGAAAGAAATAATTAATTAAGATAAAGTGCCCAACTGGTGAAAAGTGTGGAATTTGTGTGGGAGGTCAGGTGTTCGAGCCACGCCTCACGCACTATATTAAAAAGTCTTTGATTGGGCCTTGGGGCCTTGGGCTCTTGGGCTTTATTGATTCTAATAAAATAATTATTATTTTTTAATTATTTTCGGAATTATTTAATGGGTCAACTAGCCAGTAAAATATGACAGTTTTAACTGCCCAGTATTAATACCCATTACCATTGGTCATTACATCTGCAACTTAATACTAAATCATGGTGGAAGAAGTTACATCTCTTTTTGCCTATATAAACAGACTTTTGGGTATTAGAAAACTACAAGAAAAACGAGATTATATATTTTTATACAGAAAAATAATTGTTCTTAGTTTACATATTTTTGGAGTACACTTGAGAGTTCTGGAAACCTTTTGTGATTGCTGCACAATTGGTTTATTTGATCGTTGTATCCTGGAGGTGATTGTCCACAGAGGTCGCAGCAGTTATCGACGGGCAATTTCGCTTTAGGACATCGTGCTGTCACGAGACTCGATCTTTTGATAAGTTTTTCTGCACTTTACTGTTATTTTTTCCAACAATCTAAAGCGAAAATTCCGTTTTTAATGGCTGCAGTAGATATATCTGTTCCTAAGTATTCTGAAAAGCCTGAATTATTTGATGGAAAGAATTTTAAGAGATGGCAAATGAAATTGCGATTTTATTTGACAACTCTTAAAGTTGTAGATGCTATTGAATCGATAAACCCGTTTTTACGCAATTGTTGATGAGCCTACCGATAAGGAAACATCGAGATTTAGCTAATTGGGAACGTAATGATTATATGTGCTGAGAAATTATATTACGAATTGTTTGACGTTGGATTTATATGATGTTTTACCGGTCGTGTAAATCTGCTAAAGAAT
Source organism: Fraxinus americana (assembly GCA_035079005.1). Taxonomy (NCBI): domain Eukaryota; kingdom Viridiplantae; phylum Streptophyta; class Magnoliopsida; order Lamiales; family Oleaceae; genus Fraxinus; species Fraxinus americana. The sequence continues at coordinate 16,533,444 of CM068708.1, read as the reverse complement.
TATGGAAGTCATTAGAAAAGAAATATGCTGCAAGATCTTGGAACTAAGAAATTTGTTGTGGGAAAATTTTTAGATTTTAAAATGGATGATATTAGAACGGTGGTAAGTCAAGTTGAAGAATTACAGATTATAATTCACGAAATTATTGCTTGAGGGATATAAAATATGTGAAGGTTTTCAAGTGTACGCACTATAATTGAAAAACTACCACCTTCTTGGAAAGAGTATAAAAACGATTTGAAGCATAAAAGAAAAGAAATGTCACTTTGGAGGATTTGATTATCGAGAATTAGGATTGAAGAGGACAATAGAATGGCGAACGTAGGGAGAGACCGGACTTGGGTACAAAGGCCAATCTTATTGAAGGAGGTTACGATAGTAAAAAATTTGTTGGAAATTATACTAAAAGTCGAATTTTAAAAGGCGATTCAGGAAACCATTCATAGGAAAGAACAATCGGTCTAAGCCTCAATTTAAAAAATAAAGCTGTTGGTGATTGTTTTGTTTGTGGTAAACCAGGTCACTTTGCAAAGGATTGTCGAAATAGGAAAGGAAAAAGCTGTGAAGCATCGAGCGCAATATAGTAGAAGATGGGAATTTTTGCTATGGTGACAGGTTAATCTAGTAGAGCAACATGTTTGGTGGGTAGGGTAGATTCTGAGCTACCAAACACATTTGCTTTGAGAGGTGCATTTTCTTCATTCACTCCTAATAGTGATGGAGAATGTCATTAAATGGGAAATGCTTCTTCCTCCAAAATCGAGGGGAAAGGAACTGTGACACTTAGATTTACTTCTGGAAATATCCTTAGTTTGAAGGATGTCCTTTATGTACCTGATATAAGGAAAAATCTAGTGTCTGGATCTATTTTAGTCAAAAAGGGATTTAAAATTGTATTTAAGAGTGGTCAAGTTGTAATGTCTAAGGGTGGTACTTTTGTTGGGAAAGGGTATGCAGATGAGGGTCTATTTAAATTAAATGTTTCTGTGATCAATAATAAAGCTTCTACTTCTTCTGTTTACTTGCTGGACTCTTATGATTTATGGCATGCTAGACTTGGACACGTTAACATGAATTCTATTAAAAAATTAATGAGATTGGGAAACATTCCTAAAACTGATAAGTTCCCAAACTCAAAATGTGAAACGTGTATTGAATCTAAGTATGCTAGAAAACCATTCTCATATGTTGATAGAACTACTTCAGTTTTAAGTTTAATACATTCTGATTTATGTGATTTAAAAGGATATGTTACCCGTGGTGGAAATAAATATTTTTTAACTTTCATTGACGATTACTCCCGTTATTGTTACATTTATCTTCTCAAGAGTAAGGATGAAAGTTATTCAAAATTTGTTTCTTATAAAACTGAAGTAGAAAATCCGTTAGATAAAACCATTAAAATTTTAAGATTTGATAGGGGAGGAGAATATTCAGGTGAGTTTGATAAATTTTGTGCTGATAATGGTATTATTCATGAGACTACTCCACCATATTCTCCCCAATCTAATGGTGTAGCTGAAAGGAAAAATAGAACTCTAAAGGATATGGTCGGTCTGATGCTAAACTCTTACGGATTACCTTTTAACATGTGGGGAAAGCACTTCTTCGCATGTTATATTCTTATGAGAATTCGAGTAAGAAAAATGATAAATCCCCTTATGAATTGTGGAAAGGTAGAATACCTTCATATAAATATCTTAAAGTGTGGGGGTGTTTGGCTAAGGCATCTATTCCAGCACCTAAGAGAACTAAATTTGGTCCAAAAACTGTTGATTGTGTATTCATAGGTTATGCTTTTCATAGTAATGCCTACAGATTTTTAGTAATTGACTCTAAAAATATTTTGATTGAAAAGAACACAATTTTTGAAACTAGAGATGCAGAATTTTTTGAAAATAGATTCCCTTTTAAAGAAAAATCTGCAAGACCAAGTAGTTCTCTTAGTGTTCTTCCTAGTGTTAGAGAAGAGCCTATTGAATTAGAAGAAGCTGAAGTTAGGAGAAGCAAAAGACCTAGGACTGCTACTTCTTTTGGTCCTGACTTTCTAACATACTTAGTAGAGGATGATCCTAGTACATTTGTTGAAGTTATGTCTTCACCAGATTCTATATTTTGGAAGGAAGCTATTAATAGTGAATATGATTCCATTATGTCTAATAACACTTGGGAATTAGTAGACTTGCTAGAGGATGTAAAACCATTGGGTGTAGATGGATTTTTAAGAAAAAATTGAAACCTGATGGTTCAATTGATAAATTTAAAGCAAGACTTGTAGCTAAAGGCTATAAACAAAAAGAAGGAGTTGATTTCTTTGATACATATTCACCTGTTACTAGAATTACCTCTATTAGGATGTTAGTTGCAATAGCTTCATTGCATAATCTTATTATACATCAAATGGATGTCAAGACTGTCTTTTTATATGGAGATTTAGAAGAAGAGATTTATATGGATCAACCTGAGGGATTTGTGGTAGAAGGCCTTGATGATAAAGTATGTAGACTTCGAAAATCTCTTTATGGCCTTAAACAAGCTCCTAAGCAATGGCATGAGAAATTTGATCTTTGCACTTGACATCTAATGGTTATGTGATAAATGAAGCAGATAAATGCATATATAGCAAATTTGTGGGGGATTGTGGTGTTATAATTTGCTTATATGTGGATGATATGCTAATAATGGGAACTAGTTTAGATGTGATTAATAAGACTAAACAGTTTCTGAAAAAGCACTTCGAAATGAAAGATTTGGGTGTTGCTGATGTTATTCTAGGGATTAAAATAGTAACACATTCCGAAGGAGTTACTTTAACCCAATCACATTATGTAGAAAAAATCCTTAAGAAATTTAACCAATATAATTGTATTCCTGCTAAAACACCTTATGATGCAAGTCATCATTTGAGAAAACATTCAGGTCCTAGTGTTTCTGCTTTAGAATATGATAGGGTGATCGGCAGTCTCATGTATCTCATGAACTGTACTAGACCTGATATAGCATATGCCGTCGGTAGACTTAGCAGGTATACTAGTAATCCTAATAGTGAACATTGGGATGCTCTCATTCGAGTCTTGAGGTCCTAATAGTGAACATTGGGATACTAGTAATCCTAATAGAGAGCTAGTTCAGAAAACATCGAGGGGGATGGGGCTAAAGCCTATTACAAATTAGATCACCTATAATGGAAACCCAACCTTGCGATTGGAGATCCCATGGATAAGGTTCAATGGGATAACAAAGTTATTGGAGTAATCTGTGGGGGTACTACATTGAATTTATTTCAAACCCCTCCCTATGATGAGTAGTACAAACTGTATTGATTAGAGGATGAGCTAATGCTCTTAATGCTTTCTATAGCTGATATTCAGTGGGGTGTTTAAATACAGTGCATCCTTGATAGAAGCACCTATTTGAGTGTGGAAGTGGGGCCGCTTCCTATGAGAATTAAGGCTAATTCTCTAGAGCACTCAAAGAAACCGGGAAAGTTCACGGCCGAAATGAACACAACCGTGAGAACTCAATGATTGTTTTAGAAGTCATGTGTGTGTTCTATTGTCTCAGTTTGCAAATCATAATTGTGGAGTTCAAGACATAGTTCACTCTACAGTTAGCAAACTCGATAGAATATACGAAGCTAAGGTTCAAGTCGATAGACACCTAAGCCTGCGTGATTTCTACCGTACTCCAGAATAGTATTTTTATTTATCTTATTTCTTTCATGTGGGGGATTGTTATATATTTATACAATAAATATAATATTTGAAAGAAATAATTAATTAAGATAAAGTGCCCAACTGGTGAAAAGTGTGGAATTTGTGTGGGAGGTCAGGTGTTCGAGCCACGCCTCACGCACTATATTAAAAAGTCTTTGATTGGGCCTTGGGGCCTTGGGCTCTTGGGCTTTATTGATTCTAATAAAATAATTATTATTTTTTAATTATTTTTGGAATTATTTAATGGGTCAACTAGCCAGTAAAATATGACAGTTTTAACTGCCCAGTATTAATACCCATTACCATTGATCATTACATCTGCAACTTAATACTAGATCATGGTGGAAGAAGTTACATCTCTTTTTGCCTATATAAACAGACTTTTGGGTATTAGAAAACTACAAGAAAAACGAGATTATATATTTTTATACAGAAAAATAATTGTTCTTAGTTTACATATTTTTGGAGTACACTTGAGAGTTCTGGAAACCTTTTGTGATTGCTGCACAATTGGTTTATTTGATCGTTGTATCCTGGAGGTGATTGTCCACAGAGGTCGCAGCAGTTATCGACGGGCAATTTCGCTTTAGGACATCGTGCTGTCACGAGACTCGATCTTTTGATAAGTTTTTCTGCACTTTACTGTTATTTTTTCCAACAGAAACTCTTTTTCCACGATCCATATATAAAGAAGAGATATAGACGTTGGCTCATCATCTTTGAATTCTTGTCTTTCAAGCTCAACAAGCACGAATCTTTTGAGTTCTTGTCTTTCGAACTCAACAAGCATAAGAAGATAATATAGAAGTTAGCTCCTCATCTTTGAATTATTGTCTTTCAAACTCAACAAGCATGAATCCTTTGCAATGTATGGAACTCCTGAAGTTTTGAGATCCCTCTTCTTGAATACTTCAAGCCAGTACTGCGCCTCTTGCTACTTTCGTTATCTCTTTATTCTTTCTGTTTCCTTCCGAACACTTGTTTACAAACATTGGAATTAGTAGCTATGTACTTATGTTTCATTTGCTTTCTGCATGTGTTAATTTAGTCTGCTCCTTATGACATTTTAATGCAAGTTCTGTTTCTTGTTTTGAGCTTGAAATCTAGTTTTTAACTGCATGTTTGTTATGCCAACGGAGGGATTACCGAACGGCCGAACCGGGAGATTGAAGGCCATATTTCAGGTCTTTGCTTTTGATTTGGACAACGACTAATTACCTTTCTTCAGTTTGGTAAAACATCTGTACATACTTGTTGCTTGTTTGCTGAAATAGCCCCGTGGAAAACGTAGTATGCAAGCAGCTACCTGAAGTGGGATAGAATTTCTAAAGCTAAAGGTAAAGGAATGAAAAAGAACATCAATAAGTAGATTATATTGTCTACATGGTTTTTTAACTAGATGAAAATGACATTAAATGCACAAGATTTCTTCCTTGGAAGGAATTATTCAATGGATTAACAGGATAAAGTTGATGGTTTTGATGTTGTCTTTGAGCTTGGGATGTGTAAATTACTTCATCTAGGTGGCATTTGATTAATAATTACTTGCTATCTTTTTAACAGACTGAATTTTCACGGATGACACTGCTGAAGAGATATGTGCTGAGATTGTTCTTATCGTTGAAATATATTACTGCAAATGTCATAGACAGGAACAATGGACGGATAGTTGCAACCGCATCAACGGTTGAACATTCTCTAAAAAATTCATTTGAATGTGGTCGGTCTTGCAACGCGAAAGCAGCAGCAGTTGTGGGAGAAGTATTGGCGATGAGACTTAAAGTGGAGGGTCTTGAACAGGGCCAGGGGCGAGGTATCCATGTTGATGTGAAAAAAGAGATGGAGAAGAAAGGTCTAGGGATGGCAAAAAAACCCGACAAACCCGATACCCGCGGGGACCCGCCCCGAACGGGGAGGGAAAAACCCGCTTAAACGGGTAACGGGGCGGGGACGGGGCGGGGAGTTTTTCCCCGAGGCGGGGACGGGGCGGGGACGGGTATTGGGGTCCCCGCCCCGCCCCGCCCCGTTTAAAAAAAAAAAATTTTTTTTTTTTTTTTTTTTTGGAATTCAATACTTTGAATGAAAATTTTCAATACTTTGAATGAAAATTTTCATTAGTTCTAATAGAAAAATAGCAACTAAAATTATTTGTCTAAATATAATGAATATGGACGATAAAAAAAAAATTATCAAAAACTTTAAAAAAAAAAAAAATTAAACGGGGAATAAACGGGGAAATCTCCCGCCCCCGCCCCGACCCCGCCCCGCCCCGCCTTAAACGGGGAATGGGGCGGGGATGGGGATGAAATTTCTTAACGGGGCGGGGGACGGGGAGGGCCTCCCCGCCCCCGCCCCGCCCCGTTGCCATCCCTAGAAAGGTCTAAAGAACAGCACAAAGATTTGGTCCATAGTAAACGCCCTTAAGAACAATGGTGTAAAACTTATTCTCGAGGATGATGAGAAAGAGACTTCTTGCTCAAGCTACATAGTGCACGGAGCGTATGATTTTGGAAATCGTAGATATTGATTTGTTTTCTCTTTTCGAATATCATGGTTTGCACTAGCCTACTGTGTAATATCTTTCTACATGAAGTAGAAACTTGTTTGCTTATATAGTAGTGATATATAAACTGAAATTTGAGAAATTTGTGTTGTTCCAATGTCAATGTGGTCAATGAGTGTTATTCGTGTACATTTCTCTTGAATTTTTTTTAAAAGTTTGGCCCATTAAAGAAAGACATGGCCCGAACACTGAAAGCCCGACCCGTTGATGATAGTTCACACTAAGAGCCTGTTTGTCTATCATTATTGGTAGAAAAATGGAGTAAGGAATAGTATTTTTTGGAGAATGTGTGGTTGGAATTTAAAGTAACTTTATTGGTATGTGTGTGGAACATTTTATTGAGTGAATATGTGGTTGAGATTGTTTACTGTAGAAAACAATGTTTGTAAAAATGGTAGACAAATCGGGGCTAAAATTCAAAACCAAACAAAAAATCCACAAACCCGATCTGACTAACCCATCAAGAAAATGGATTGATTTTGATGTGATTGATTTGATTTATGAAGTATCATCATAGCCTCTGGTAAATTGATCAGACGGTCAATGTATGCCAAATGAGGACAGCCTTTGAACACCAGAATTGATAAAAGCATTAGAATAAAAATGATTAAAAGACACCTTGTCGAGAGCTTATCGATAGTGATTTAATGGATAATGTGTACTTAAAAAATAAAGAAAAATTTTGAATTTGCGCATAATATTATTTTATTGAAAAATGTATAATTACAAATAACAAAAAAAATATACTTTAAAAATAATGAGGATCAAATAAGGGTTCGTTTTCTTCGTACAATTTAGAATAGAAATATGATATGTTGATTTGTTTGTAGTCCATAGGACCATAACGAGATTATACTAAAAATTAAAAATATGTCATAGATCACATATTATAGTTTTTTTCTTTTTTTTCTTTCTGGTACTCATACTAAGCCCCTATTTGGGCTTCATTCTCAAAAAAAAAAATAAAAAAATAAAAAAATAAAAAAAAATAATAATAATACATTTTTCTTCTAATTTTCAACAATATATTTTTCAATAAAATAATATTACACGTAAATAAAAAAATTCTTATGTTTTTATTCACACATTTTTTAAAATATTACTATTGAAAAATATTTTTTTTCCCGCAAAATGCATTTTTAATGTAGCCCAAACAAGGGCTAAATGCTTGAAATACTATATATAAAATCATTTGAAACTATTGTGGCCTTTATATGATTAATTGTAACTTTTAGAATTTTTTGTCTTCAGGCTTCAACTCTTGTGGTACTGATCTTGTTAAGACATTGAATCTACAGCTGTAGCATCTAATGGGATGATGCATAGGGCCTCGATAAAGATCATCTGATACTCAGATCAGAAAGTGTTGATAGAAAAGATAAATATCAAAGAGATACATGAGACATACATTTAGACACAAAAAGTTTATAATTTTCTTCCTAATTTTAAAGTTTATAATGACTTATGAGCAATTAATTTTAAAGAATGAATAAGTAAAAAGTAGGTCAAATATGTGGATAGATTCTAGTTGGATAAAAATAGAATAGTAATTATGAAATTTTGACAAACATGCATATTCGCCCCTTGTATTGTCTCGTAGTCTTCCCGGCTGTAGGAAGACGGTCCCGGCGGAGACTGGGTGTCACAACAATTGAAAAGTTTAAGTGGTGGCGACACAAGAGATGAGACGTCTCAACCGCCCAACGACGGTGGGGCAGAGACATTGACAGTGGTTAATTCATGCGCATGAGGCGGAGGATACTTAACGTACAACATGCAACTTATGACATCACCTTGTCTATCAAATCCCTGTCTTATTGACTTTTTATAAGGTGAGGCAAAATTTTTGTCTTCTTCCTTTAGGAAAGTTGTTGAAAACATTAAAAAAAAAAAAAAAAAAAAGAATAAGTCTTAATATACACTTTTGTGTATATTAAGACTTACACTTCTCTCACAATGGATGGTGGGACTCGTGATTTTTTAAATTGAGGATCCCCCACCATTGTAAGAGGAGTGTAATGCATGATGTACACCTAATAGGGTACATCAAGCATTGCTCAAAAATAAGAGCATTGCTAGGGGTACATCACCCCATACATAAGGGTCTACACCCCTCTCACATGGGGGGTGAGACCCGCTCAAATAAAAAATATTATTTTAATGGGTCTCACCCCTCATGTGAGGGGGGTGTAGACCCTTATGTACAATTCTTGATGTACAACTAGAATAATTCCAAAAATAAACTATGTCCCCCTTCGACACATTTATTTCGAAACACATTATTTCATAACTTATTTTCAATCACACATTTTTTATCGCATCAATAGTTTTTCCTTACTTTTTAATCACATATTTTTCATCGTATCACTATTTAAAATACATTATTTCTTCAATAATATTCATCAAACACACCCTATATTCGGCCCGACATCAAAAAATAATATTATTAATTTAAAATGTAGATGGTTATGATATATGTGTAATGTGTCCGTGAAGCTATCGTCACGTAGCAGGAACAGATCCAAGACCAGATTACATGCTAGGCTAATACATAAAAAAAAAAAAAAAAAAATTACACATGAATTTTTTTTTTTTTCATAAATTTTTTGTCTACCTAAAAAAATTAAGTCCACCCCCCCCCCCCATCCGCCCCTGTCACGTAGTGCATCGTATAAAATTTTCATATTTGTTGAACTATATTGCAGTAATCATATTATCATATAGATTAATAATATTTAGAGACTGGAAAAATATCATTATTTAAATAGTCAAATTAGAAGCTAACTCATGGTAAAAATAAATGAATAAATTTCTTTTATTTTTATATATGGAATGGCGATAATATCGTAATGGGTACGAGTTTTTGAAATTCTTTTTTTCACTATTTCCACGACGTTGTCATTTGAGAGATGATATCAAATTCATTAATAGACATACATACTCGAATATCTTCGAATCTTACATACAAAAAACAGTGCAATTTTATATTTATTTTATCTTTTTATCAGAAAGCTAAGCAAAGAAGCAAGAGGATTTACAGAATAGTAGGTAAGATTAGGACAAGCATGGATTATAAATTTACATAGACAAATCATCTCAAAATAGTTAATTAACGAGTGATTAAATTAATCAAACGACTTTAATTCCACAAAATTTTTCTACCGTAGTTTGCCTACCGTTGATAATGTTCGAAGCTAGCTAGCGAAATACAAATCTGCTTCTATGCTGTCACAAAAGTCAATGGGGACTAGGACACTTGTCCAATTTTAATCAATAATTAATCACATGAAAATGATCCACAATAATTAATTTTATTACTAATTTTCAAGGCACCTTTCAATTTTTTAAACGAAAGATTCGATGTTGCAGAAGAAAAGACAGAAAAAATAAATTTATTTATGGATGACAAAATTATTTTTGTATAATTATTGAGTTTTTTAAAAAGTACTCAATTCAAGATTTTATAATTCACCTCGTCCGTCTACGCGTTCGAACAGTAATGTATTTTCATGTTGCTGATAAGATTTAAAGAAACAAAAAATCTATAATAATGAGATATTCAATAAAATAGATCAAGACGAGTACGCTTAATATTTCAAGAACAGAACGAGACTAAAAATTATATTAGTATTAGAGTCACACATTAACTGGTGATATTTATACGATCTACTTAATAAGGTGATGGTAATTCTCACTTAACAAGCCGATTTTGTTAGGTTGAGTTAGATTCAATATCCTTTTTAATATGGTATCAGAGCAGGTCTAGTTTTGCAATCTTGGGTGCACCCAATATCGATTTGTTCACAGTTGATTGACATGGTCCACGCTGTGCGTGAGGGAGCGTATTAGAGTCCTACATTGGCTGGTGATATGTACACGATCCACTTAATAAGGTGAGGATAATCCTCCCTTAACAAACCGATTTTGTTAAGTTAAGTTAGGTCCAATATCCTTTCTAATAATTAGTAAATATTAAAAGAACTAGTCTTTCCACGCATATGCATATAAAATGTAACAATTATTTTTAATATTTATACTAAATAAATAATGAATTGTTATAATATTTCCAAATTCATATCCATATTTTTGTTATAATATTTGAGAATCTTAGAGTGTGTTTGGTAGTGATTTTTTGGGGAAGAATTGATTTTTGAATAGTGATATGATGGGAAATGTGTGGTTGAAAAAGAAGAAAAAAATATTGATGTGATGGAAAATATTATTTTATTGAAGAATGTGTGGTTAAAAATGAGAATTGATTTACTGTAGAAAATGATAATTTTTACCAAACAGGCTCTTAGTGTGGTGTTCCAATACAGTGAAGAAAACGTTAATGCAGACAATTATTTTGGCAATAAAGAAAGCGTGTTTTGTATCTTCAAGACACGAGGTCAGCGACAATATTTGCATATTACGCCCTTCTCCGGGACTATTAAAATTTTAATTTTAATTTTAATTTAAGTTAAAATCAACAATTAATCTTAATCACATATTTCATGGTATCCATAACTCTTCAACCGTACATTTCATCATTTTTTTAATCAAAATCTACAAAAAAAAAAAAATGTGATTTTAATGCATTATAAAAAAGGATGTTTCTAGAATTCCTTCGGAATGAAAATTTTGCAATCTCTTAAATTTTTTTAATTAAATATAAAATGATATCGTTAAAATTTTAATCTTATAAGACCTTAAGAGAAATTTGTCATGTCTTTCCTGTTACGCTAATGTAATGTTAATTACCTCATTTAAAAGTTGAGGACGTTTAAAAGAAATATATATACTTATTTTTAAATGTTATTTTATCACACTCGACAAGGTTTCACACGTACTAGTTTCTTATAAATGAGTGACGATGGCACGAAGAGATTAAAACACTTGCATGGTCTAATTAGAGCATGAAAAATTCGTATGCTCAAGTTTTGTTGTTATTAATCATTTATAAAATTGTACATGTACTATCTTTCATAAAAGGGAGTCTGGCTAATTTTTGAAAATAATATATTTTATATTTAAATATGCAATATTTTTAATAATTCAAGTCTCGCTCTCTAGTGTTATATTCAAACTAAGTCACTAAATGAAGTTTCATTAAGTTTGTAACAACAGGCTCTAAGATCCTGTTTGATTATCACATTTTTCATGGAAAATATCACATTCGAGAAAAACGAATTTTTCTTTGACCATTTGATTACAACGTGAAAATGGAAATCGAATTTCAAGATACAACCACTATAAACTGCATTTTCTTTGTTTTTATGGAAATTGAATTCCTATGGATTTGATGAGTTTTTATTTTCCAACAACATGGAATTGAAATTCTTTTCCTCGTTTGCATGTCAAACGGACCCTAATATTTGTATGAAATTAATTTTTTCCACATTGATAATTAATGATTCTGTATGAAAAAAACTAAGTATATTTAGTTGTGTGTCTTATGAAATGTAAATAAAAAGTGGGTAGGAGTCACATTCGATCCCTTTGACAATATATAAAATTAAACAAGAAAACTGTTTAAAAAAAAAAATTCGTTAGTTGCCTCATAATGCCACCTTTTGCTTTTCGTTTCCTATTTTACTTTTCAATGTTGATTATTAATTTTAATCACATAATTCGTAAGACTCATAACCTTGAGAGGTTACTCAATTGGTCAGGCCTTGGATTTGCTCCCCAATAGTCACCAGTTCGAGTCTTCTCAGGGCCACTGAGGTACCCGGATGTAAACTTTAGGACCCCGTGGAATTTGTCGAGGTGCGTGCAAGCTAGCTCGAACATCCACGGTTATAAAAAAAAAAAAAAATCGTAAGACTCATAAGTATTATTCACTTATCAATCACCAATTTCTTGACATGTAAAATTTTAGCAAAATAAAATGAAACCCAAACAAAGTCAATTCATGTGATCTAACAAGCAAGACCTACGTGTTGATTAAGATATAAATTTTTGCTTGACGCTCATATCTAATGGCATATGCAATAATGTTATTCTAATTAAATTATTTTACAAAACTAATAAGGATTAATTGCGTTGAAGTTCATGACCAAACTTTCGGCATACATGCAAGTAGGTCACTTGACTTCAATTTGATGCAATCAAGTCACTAAATATCAAAACGATCCAACTATGTTGGGTGGATGGATGTACCATTACCATATGCAACAATCCAATTCATTGAGTGAATATATGGGGGAAAACAAATGCAACATGAAATAGAAGAACATTATTTAAATGATTGTCGCTGCCAAAAACTACTTCAAAAGAGCTTCCAATACTAACGCCCATGGTCTTCGACCAAATGTGTCGAAAACCAACTTTTCTTTTCCTTCTCCACAGCTTCACGTGCTATAGAATAGGTACAATCATTTGCATCTATCCCTAGCTAATCTATCCAATAACTTTTACTCGTATACATTGCTGTTGCAAATGAATTGGATTGTCGTGTGAATGTACATATTCATCTGGTCATCATAGTTGAATCCTTAATGTGCAAGTATGATGAAAGTTTAATGAACTCTTTTGTGATTAATCCCAATTTTAAATGGACTGATATGGTACGTTGTTATTTTTGACTGACATGTTAAATAATTTTGGTTGGCTCATTGACGGAATCCAAACAGGGCGACCTAATTGCATGTAAATTAAAGTTGAGTAGTGTAATTGCATTAAATTAAAGTTCAATGGTGAAAGTTTAGTGACCTTTAGTAGAATTAACCCAAAATAATAAAATCCACTTAATGTATATAGTTTGTGTCTTCAACCATCTAGTAAGGAAGACTGGTTATACACAGCATTTACTGAATAATTATAGGATGGAAACTTCCAACGGCTACCTGTTTGGCTGCGAAGTTTGAAATTAATCTAATAACCCTATCCCTTTAAGTAACTCTTCAAAAAATATCCTAATAACTTGTTTACTGTTTTTTAACCACAGTTTTCCTCAATAAAAACCCCAAAGCCATCACATACCAAGTCATTTTAGAGAGAGAGGGAGAAGTTTCTCAAACAGCCAACGACATGGGCTTATAGCAAGTGAGACAGAGAGAGAGAGAGAGAGAGAGAGAGAGAGAGAGAGAGAGAGAGAGAGAGAGAGAGATGGGTAGGGCTCCTTGTTGTGACAAAGCAAATGTCAAGAAGGGACCATGGTCACCTGAAGAAGATGCACAGCTTAAAGTGTTCATCGAGAAATATGGGACTTGTGGGAATTGGATTGCTCTCCCTCAGAAAGCTGGTATGTGTTCAAAATTCTTCTCTCTCTCTATCTAGTATCTAATGTTGTGTTTTACATTTATGTTGATGGGTTGGTGTTGAGTCCAGGTCTAAAGAGATGCGGGAAAAGCTGCAGATTGCGTTGGCTTAATTATTTGAGGCCTAACATTAAACATGGTGAATTTTCTGATGAAGAAGATAGAATAATCTGCAACCTATATGCAAACATTGGAAGCAGGCAAGCAACAGTACTACTTACATTTTCATTTCCTGGCTTTTATTTACCAGTTTTTAAGAGAAAAATGACAAGAATTTGAAACTGTTGCTGAAACATATAGCCTGTTTAATGAATAGCTCAAAAGCTTCTTCTTTTCGAAATTTTTTTATGTGAGAACTGAGGGGACTAGTCGAAGACAAGTGCCTAATTCTTTAGTTCTTTAAGCTTTTAGACGATGAAATTTAATGGTTTCTTCTAAAACTGTTTCCGAAAAATGCAGGTGGTCAATCATAGCTGCACGGTTACCTGGAAGGACCGATAACGATATCAAGAACTACTGGAATACCAAGTTGAAGAAGAAGCTCATTAGCAAATTTACCCCAAATTACCAAGGGGAAACATCACCATTTTATCCAACCATTTCTCACTCGGTACTCCCAAATCTGTCATCGTTATATAAAGATCATTTCAACTCATTTTACACCCCAACAAAATCCCTCGCAGGAATTGAATCCTCTTCGCTCCCACAAAATTTTCTGTACTATAATACCACTATTCCTTCATTTACCAATCAATATTCCTATTGCCTTCAGAACCAAGAGGGTTTGATGGATTCACACTATTATTTTCCAGTGAAAGATCAGAATATGCTGATATTTAATGGAAATGAAGCAAGTTGTTCTTCATCTGATGGAAGTTGCAGTCAGATCAGCTACAGAAAGGATGTAAAACAAGAAGAAATGGGCTGTTTTCAAGGTTTCATGCTTGATTATGGAAATATCAACGGTGATGATCCACTCAATTCGTTTTCTGATGATCATCAAAAGGGAAATGGGATTCTTGGGAACTGTCAATTACAATATGATCTCGAGGAAGTTAACGAACTAATTAGTATTGGACACGGATGTAGTAACAACATGTTCTTCTTGAATTATGAAAACTGACTATAAGTACAATCAGAAAGATTTCAGTTTCTGGAAATTTGTGTATGTTATGATGAGAAAAGCCAAATGGACAGGGCTCCGTGACAGGGTTTGGTGACCGACCCCTCACTGTGCTGTGGGACCCGCATGAATAAAATATTTCCAAAATGTGTGGGCCATCCCCCCTATATGAGTTATCGGTCCCCGACCCCTGTCAATTGCCCCTGTCACTGTAGTGCAATTCATGTTATGATATTGAATGAAATCTACTTTTTTTTCCCCCCTTTCTTCTTTCAAGATCTGACTCTCTGACTGTATGCTTGTTTGCACATTTCTTCTAGGAAAGTGATGATGTTACTGTCCTTGTACAAATAACTTATTTTTCAAATTTTTTTTTTTCTTTTCAAATTTATCAATAAAAAAAGTTAAAAACTTGTTTATTAAATATTGTGATTGTTTCAGTCATTTTTGGTTCTTGCTTAGCCACCATGCAAAATCAGGAACTTCCAGCATTTATTATTTTATTTTCTTAAATTAATGGAAGTTTTGATGTTAGCAATATTTACTTTGGCAGTCTAAAGTCTTCTTAAAACCCACAAATTAATCAAAACATTATCACAATCTAAAACTTTGCATGCCAATGTCTAGTATTCAACGCGACTGAATAATATAATAAATTATAATTTAATTTTTTTCTTCTTTATTATTTATAAGATACTCAAACGTGAAAATGACACTATAACCCCCTTAAGCACAATTGATATTTAAGAATAGATACAAATTAAAATGATTTAAAAAAGCAAATAAAATTTTAATCCATTTATTATAGTGTACCACGTTATTCAATTATATTTTGTAAAGTAGGATAGACAATACTAAATTAATAAGGAAGAAAAATAAGTCATATTATCACGCATGTAAAGTTTTAAATTGTGATTGTTTAAATTTATTTACTAAAGACTATCAAAGTAAATATAGTAATGTAGAATATTGACCAAAAGATATAGTTTATGACACATACAATCCATTCTATACCACCCAAAATAAGTATGTGAATCCACCACGAGCCCACTCCCATTAGGCTCACCTTTATTTTAAGCATGCTCCTACATTATCTACACAAGATTGCTTCAGAGTAGACTCGAATACGAGATCTCGAACTTCGATACCCACGTGATGTAAGGTATTGCAATTATTTTGCCCAAATACTATAACTTACGATACAAATACAATTTAGGGAATAATACATAAATAATGTATTTAAGTATCACTGTTTCAAAATTAAGGATATATGTTTTAAATTTCAAAAATCAGGTTTTTATTTAAATTTATTTATGATTTAATTAATTAAATATATTGAGGTCACAGATTTATACAATTTGATCACAAATTAACCATTTAATTAGTCACATATTATTTTTCGGTCACAAATAAGAATTTTTATTTCACGAATTATTTTACGATCATAATTCAAAAAAATTATAGGTTACAGTTTGTTTATCGGTCACAAATTAAAAATTTAAAAGTCATAATTTATTTATCGATCACAAATCTATCAAATTAATAAGTCATTTATTATTTTTTAGGTCGCATATTATTTATTAGTCACAAAATATCCAATTTATTGGCCACAATATCAATTTGTCGATCACAAATCACAAATGTTAAATTCACAATTCAAATTTTTATGTAACATTATTTATTGGTCACAATTTCAAATAATTGGTCACAAACACCCCCACCCATGCGCATCCCACTTACAACCAACGCACCACCGCCATGACCACCACTATCATCACTAACCCTCACCGCCACCGCCAACAACTCCACCTATACCATCAACAAAAATCAACCCAAAACCACCAATACCACCAAAATATGGAAACCACCACCACCACTCCAACAACAAAAATCAAAACCAACATCTCACCATCACAACCAGATCTACCACCACCTGTAATACCACCATCACAACTTGTACCACCACCCCCGCGACACATCACCGCACAAACATCACAGCAGCACCAATAACCAGCAAAATGTCTCCCCACCGCCAAGGTCCCTGGAGACCCTACCACCACCATCTTCATCGTCGCCGTCGCAGCCAAACCTTTCGTCGCCATATCCTATACCAAAACCACAAGCACCACCGATCTACTCACCCCACCACCACCGTCCAATCACCTCCACCACCCAAGCGGGATAGTTACCACGATCGAAGCTAACACTGCCAATGCTGTGCCGGTTCCATTTTCGTCGTCCAACTCGACACCAAAACCACAAACACCAGCTATCTACTCACCCTGCCACCAGTTTTCTCTCCACCACCACTTGTCCAGTCATCTCCACCACAGAGAAATCGTCGAAGAAAATCGCCGCAAGAGTGAGAATAGAGAGCGGGATAGAGAGAGAAGTGATGGAGAAATAAATTAGGGCTTGAGATTAAAATTGACATGGGTGGGTGGCAGGGGCGGAGGTGGGGGGGGGGGTCCTGGACCCTCCTCAATTTTTGACAAAATTTTTTTTTAAATTTTTTTTGTGTATAAATAGTTTAATTAGAATAAGGATATATTTTATTTGATAAGGCATATTTTAGTTTAGTCTAAAATTACTTCAATAGCTTTTCGTACTCCATTAGTTATTATACATTATGTTGTATGAAGTTGAGTAATATGATTACTTCACTTGAAAATGTTTCATATTTTAATTGCAGTATTTACGTTCTTGCACTGATCTTCCTGTATTCGTCCATGATAATAATTTGTATCGTAGTATACAAGTACCATTAATGTAGAATTTTGACCATGAAAATTAAATTGGGTCTTCTACATGTTTTAATTTGGGGTTTTATTGAGTTTATATGTCGTCTTATTGTTTGAGTGCAAGTTTGATGAGTTCAAGGCTATTGAGGAAGATCCGATCTACGTGAGCTTGAGCTCAAATTCGAATATGTAACTTCTGATAATTTATATGTTTCTTGATTTTTTTGTTAATAATGTACATTAATTTATGTTCTTTGGTTTCCTTTCTCGATCACAAAGTATTAACTTCTCTCATTTTAATAGATAATGTTTCAAAAAAAAATTTTCGGGGGCACTGCCCCCGAACCCTCGTGAGCCCCCACCCCTTCAACTCTTGGACCCCCCTACTTTAATGAGCTGGCTCCGCCCCTGGTGGGTGGGATTGTGCTAGGTGAATATGTAGGTTATTTAAATTTATATTATTTTAATTATACTTGATTTATGAAAAATTAAACTTAAAATGATTAATGAAGTTTAAACTTTAAAAACAGGGCTAGGTGTAATTTCCTCTACAATTTATCATATGCCCGAAAAATTGACCTCAAGTCCACTCCACTTGAATCCACCTCCCATTTCAAATATGCTCATGCAGTATGTTGCTTGCTTGCAATTATTATAAAATGATAGTTGATGCAAATTAAAGAATCTTTACTATTTGAATGAGTGCCCAAGTCCTAGCACTAGACCTTGCATGAATTTAAGAAAATAAAATGATAAATAATGCAAGCAGTTCTTGATTTTCCGTGGTGGATAATTAAGTAGAAAATCACAATACTCTAATTAAAAAACCTATTTTCTTATAAGTTTAGTCCCTGTCTGGTATAGTTAAAGAAATCATATTTTTATTAAATTTTAATAAAAATTAATGAAATATATAATCGAAAATTGGATCTCATAAAACATGTGGTTTAAAATTAATTGTTAACTTTTATTTAAATTTTAATTCACATACAAATAGGAACCAAGCAAGTTTTAAAATAATCACAATCTTACTTTGTTTTCGACACCCATTTTTATAATGAACTTGGGATCCTTGTGATATGCAGAACAGACATCCACTAATTTTTTTATGTGCATGAGTATTGAACTTTATTTAATTGAATAACAAAATATATATTGCAGACTCCAATCACAAATAATGGTATCTTGGATTGATTGGTTAATCATTGACCAATGGTTAATTTTATTTTATCAATTTTCAAATGGGTCCCATTAGAGTTGACCCTTTTTTAACGATCAGCTTAGATAAGTTAAATTCTAGTCTTACATTGACAAAATTGATTCCAATTGGAAATAGTCTTGGAAACTAGAAGAAGTATATAGACCCTTCATTTTGAGGTTAAAAATATCATTTCACGAGGTCGGGTTTCAATTTGAATAATGTTATTATACATAGACGATAGTGATGGACAACAATTTATGTGACAATAAAATGACCGTCACATTATCTGATGAATAATAATAGATTTGAATTTTACTGGACAATGAGACAATAATTCCGGTGTGAAATGCACTTCTCTCCGTTGAATAATCTATTATGCTAGTATATTGTTATAATCACACCTAATCAAAGACCTAAATGCAAAGAAATAAACGTTAATAATTCGTGCACAAATTTAATAGGTCGTTTCTACGAATGACTTTTCTAATGAAATATAAAAGTCAAAACGTGTGGAAAATTATGAAAAGAAAGAAGCACAAAATTTTGTTCTAACCTTGCTTCAGCTTTGAATTGCTAATATAAAAAAACATATGAGTTTGTCTAGGTTGCAGAAGCGGAAAGGCAGAAATTTCAACTCAAATAATGTATTTATTTGATGTGGAAACGATATTTCCACAAATTTTATGGTTAGATTATGAACTTGATGGGCTGAATTTTTCATTTTTTATTAAACCGACATTTCTTATGTTCGAAATGATGAATTATATTGGAGTTGAGAAAGTTGGAAACTCGAAAAACCAAAAATTATACTGGCTTATGGATTTTTAGGGTTAACAACAACAACGTTTTCAACCTTTCATGTCTTCTGCAAATTTTAGGACAGTGAAACGTAAGGTTGGAAACTGTTATGTACCCATTTCTATTAACTGTATCAAACAGGCCAGCCTGACTATAGGCTTGAAACATCCCTTTTTATGTTAGGCTGTATTGGGCTCGGGTCGTGGTGAAGTTTTTCATCCATCTTAGCCTAGAGATTGGCCCAAAGCCCAATTTTTTTGTTAAATTAAAATAAGAGGAAATTACACCAAACCCTACTTTTAAATTATTATTTTCATAAATCCTGAATAAAATTTCATATTGCAAAAATCAGGTTTTAATTAATAATTTAATAACAAATTTTTATTTTTATTTTTATATCTATTTACAATAAATTAATTTATATATACTCCCCCTACCCTATCTACCCCAAACCATAAAATCAATTAACTCGTTTCCTCTCTACTCTCAATTCCTCCTCCCGTTTCTCTGCCCCCCGCTGCCAGGGCAGTCGATTCGTCTTCCTTCATCTCCCCCTCTCTTTGTCAGACTTCTCTCAACCCCGTCGCCGAAATGACCTCCGACGCTGCATCCCCTCGCCACGGCCGCCGTCTTCACCCCTTTGCTATTTTCTGTCTGGATCCATGGTATGCCCGTCGTCTCCACCGCATTTCACTTCACAAACTCTAATCACACACCATCTCTCTTACTTCTCTCTATTTAGCACACAGTATGCCCACTGCCTCCACCATCTCTCTCACTTCTCTCTATTTCGCCGTCTCTTGCAGCATCCAGTTCGAATCTGTTCTGGCATTGCAGATCTAGTGCTCTCGGTGCGGTTGGCGTTGGGTACGGTGGTGGGTTTTGCTGTGAGGTTGTGGTGTTGGTTGTTGGTTTCGGTGTTTGCGATGGTTGGGTGTGTGTGTTTGTGCGGCGGTGGTGATCGTGCGATTTGGGTTTGTTTCTGGTTGCATGTGGTGGTTGAGGTTCTGTGTGATGGACGATGATTGTGGTGTTTCTATGCGATCGTTGCGATGTTGCTGTGTGATGGTTGGATGTGTGTGCGTGTGGCGGGTGTGGTTGTGCTACGCGCGATGGTGGTGAAGATGCGGCGACAATGGTGGTGCCACTGGTGGAGGCAGTGGTGAAATGGTGGTCACAAATGATTTGGTGATGGTCATAAATGATTTAATTTTTTGTGACCAATAATTTGGTTGGTTTGTCACCAATAAACAATATATGACCTATGAATTAGATAAACTGTGACCAGTACAAGCTGTATGACCTAAAAATTATTAATTTGTGAACAATAAATTGATAAATTTTGACTTGAATATAATTTTTATTCAATTAATGTGATATTTGTGACCATAAAATAAATAATGTGACTTTCAAATTTTGTGATTGTGACCGATGAACAAATTGTGACTTTTAAATTTTTAAGTTGTGACCGATGAACGAATTGTAACCTATGAAAATTTTGAATTGTGACCTAAAAATTATCGCCGGAGTTGGAACATTTACTGGAATCGGAGCAGTCACCGGAACAAAGTGGTTACGGAATGGTCGTCGGAATAGTAGCCGAAATCAAAACAGTCGTCGAAACAGTCGTTCGAGATGACTTGTTACCGGAACGGTAGCCGAAATAGTCCCTGGATCGGTAGGGGTGGTGGAGGTGAGGTGGGGTAATTATATTATATTAGAATTAAATATTTAATAATAAATTGATTTAATAATTCATTATTTCATAAATAAAAAACTAAAAAATCCGATTTGTGAAATTTGAAACTTGTTTTTGTATTTTTGAAATGGTGTAAAGTAAATACCTTAAAAATGTATTGTTCCCTTAAAATAATAATAATAAGGGAACAATACACAACTACTAAACCACATTTCGTAACTAACAATCTTACAAAATACTTTCATAAATTAGGTGATAATTCAAATTAATAAATATATGATAATATATAGTATATAATATACAATAGTGGCTCCTTACTATTGCATATTCTCTTATAATCCTCATCCCGCCCCCAACACATCCTTAACCCCGCAATTGTAAGTATAATTTCTATCACAACGCGCTCTCTCAAAAACATACACTCTCTTTCCAAATACAAATTTTCTCTTTCTATAAATAAAAATTCGCTCTCCCCCTCTCTCTATATTTATCATCTCTTTCTCTCTTTCTGTTCATGTATCCCCTCTTCTCTCTCAAAATTAAACACGAGATATTTGAGAGAGAGATGATGTTGTGGCATACTCTCATTTTCATTCTCAACCTCATCTCACCATTTTCACCATCGTCGGCAGACTCTCTGTCTCAGCCTCATCTCGTGCTTTACACGCGTTGATATTTGACTGTGATTGAGTGATTTTAGAGTATGAACATCTTCATCGTTATGCATATAATGATGCATTTACTCGCTTCAACGTTCGCTGTCCCTTTGTTTTCCTCTCAAATCTAATCACACGCAATCATAATGAAGACAAACTTAGTTACGATCGGTTTCAATTAGCACAAACTTGGTCACAGTTAACATATAATCTCCACCTCCTATCCATCACACCACCATTTGCACCTGCACCTAACACTTGCAAGCGTTATAGGTAATGATAGTACATTGAAGTTGATTTGTGTGGTGGTAGTGGTAAGGTGGTAGCAACGTTTTGGGTACTGTGTGGTGACAGTAGTGATGCGTTGTTTGTGATTAAATTTGTTATCTGTGAATAACTATGACTAAATTTTTCTGAAATGCGACTGCCCATGATCAGGTGAGTCTAAACTGTGATTGTATATGACTTATTATTAATTTGGTCACATATAATCACAATTAAGGTAGATTTAGTCACAAATAGTCACAATGAAGGTAGATTTGATCACAATCGATCGCAATTAACACAAAAACTCGACCACCACTCAATTCCACCTCAAATTAAAGTGACATGACTAAACACTGGGACCACTACACATCGCAGCCATCAACCACCTCTTCCCACTAGATTCTAGCACTGTCTAATGAAGAAAGCAATGTACATCTGGCATCAGCTGGCCGTCACCCACTCCGATTACTGTTGCTTCCTCACCCACCTTCTATCCATCCCCTTCTCCTTCCTAACAACTATTATTTTCAACAGCAAAACAACCACTACCAACAAAAACAACCTCGCACACACAACACACCACCACCGCGCCATCATCGTTGCCTGCTTTGTGTACCAACAACTATGAGCAACGCCATCGGCTACCAACAACCATACCCATCGCTGTTGCGTGAAACACCCAAACCTTCTCAAAAAGGACAAAAAAATATATATATTTAATATAATATTAAATTAATAGTTCATAATTAGTACCTGATTTTTAAATTTAAAACCAATCTCCCTTGTTTTTTGATTGTATACTTGAGTGTTGACTTTTAGGTAATTTTCCCAAAAAATAAATCGACTTCTAAATTAGATGTTAAATATTTATTATTAATATAGATAATTGCAGTCATAGTCCTAAGTTTTTCACTTTTTGAAAACTATATCCAAATATTTCATTTGTGTCAATCACAATCCTAAACTTTTCTTTCTCGTGCAATTGAAGGACATGTGGATGGAAACAGTCAATATGTCTAGTTAACCATAAAAATTGAATTTGGCCTTATTTTAATCAATTTAAAAAGGGCAAAATAGTAATTTTAAAATTTCCAATAAAATAATTAAATAAAGAAACCACAAAAATGAGAAAGAATATTAAAAAAAATGTTATCTTCTTCCTCCCACCAATCAATGTTCGGAACAAAAAAATTAGCCAGTACTCTTAAAATCATTTGCATAAAAAATGAAATTTCTAGACTATTTCAAAGATTTAAAAAAATTAAGAAGTTGGGCATTACGATTTTTCAATGGAAAAATTACCTCAAAACCTTCTTTTAAACTTTTTATTTCGTAAATCAGGTATTAAGAATTCGTTTTCAAAAATCAACCACAATTATTGTCAATACAATGCCATGAATTTTGGAAAAGACCTTGAAATCTTTTGGTAAGCTTCCTTCTCCTTTTCATATATTAATCTTTTATTTTTACACTTTGTTGTCGAACACAAATTCTATTTTGCCTTTCATAATAGAATTGTTTTATTTATCAGATTATGATCAAATAAACAAAAAAAAAATACATTTTTTTTTAATCAAACAGGACTAAATCATTGAAGGATTCATCGAGGCAAATTTACAATGGACAAGGACCATTAAAATGGCAAACCTAGTCTATTAGTGTATGTGACAATTCAAAAGAAAGCATTGATAAGTCATTCCAAAAAGCACCTGATCAAATGAAAGATTATCATTCACAATACTTACTGTACAAATTATCACATAAACTGCAGAAAACCAGGATTTTTCAATAATGATTACCGACCAATCTATATGCTAATTTTACGTACACAGTAAAACCTTCAAAAATTCCATGACGGCTAAAAGAAAAATTGCAATCGAAAAAAGAGTAAAGGAGTGTTTGATTGCATTTATTTTTCATGGAAAATTTCAGTTTTTCATCCAAATTCCTACTTTGAAGTGTTTGATTGCTATTTTATTCCATGAAAAATATTTTCCAACTTTTAAAAATATGTCTAATTTTTCTTGTTTTTAAGTAAAACATTTTTTTTTTTTGGGGAGAGTATCTTTTTGTTTTCCTCAAAATAAGGAAAATATTTTCTTTCCTATAATATATTATTCATGCTAATCAAACACATTATAAAACTCTTGCTTGTTTTAAAATACATGTCTACCTATTTTGATTCCACCTTTTGCTTTTCGTTTCCTATTTTACTTTTCAAAGTTAATTATTAATTTTAATCACATAATTTGTAGGACTCATAAGTGTTGTTCACTTATCAATCACCAGTTTCTTGACAAGTAAAATTTTAGCAAAATAAAATGAAACCCAAACAAAGTCAATTCATGTGATCTAACAAGCAAGACGTTTGTGTTGATTAAGATATAAATTTGTGCTTGATGCTCATATCTAATGGCATATGCAATAATGTTATTCTAATTAAATTATTTTACAAAACTAATAAGGATTAATTGCGTTGAAGTTCATGACCAAACTTTCAGCATACATGCAAGTAGGTCACTTGACTTCAATTTGATGCAATCAAGTCACTAAATATCGAAACGATCCAACTATGTTGAGTGGATGGATGTACCATTACCATATGCAACAATCCAATTCAGTTGAGTGAATATATGGGGGAAAACAAATGCAACATGAAATAGAAAAACATCATTTAAATAATTGTCGTTGCCAAAAACTACTTAAAAAGAGCTTCCAATTCTAACGCCCATGGTCTTCGGCCAAATGTGTCGAAAACCAACTTCATAAATAGTTCTTTTCCTTCTCCACAACTTCACGTGCTATAGAATAGGTACAATCATTTGCATCATTTTTGTATGTATTTATTGCATCCGATTCGACCCCGATTGAACCTTTTGACCATTGACCCTTTACCTTTTTCGGGTCGATTTTCAAAACATTGCTAATTCCACAGTTTTCCTCAATAAAAACCCCAAAGCCATCACATACCAAGTCATTTGAGAGAGAGAGGGAGAAGTTTCTCAAACAGCCAAAGAGAGAGAGAGAGAGAGAGAGAGAGAGAGAGAGAGAGAGAGAGATGGGTAGGGCTCCTTGTTGTGACAAAGCAAATGTCAAGAAGGGACCATGGTCACCTGAAGAAGATGCACAGCTTAAAGTGTTCATCGAGAAATATGGGACTTGTGGGAATTGGATTGCTCTCCCTCAGAAAGCTGGTATGTGTTCAAAATTCTTCTCTCTCTCTATCTAGTATCTAATGTTGTGTTTTACATTTATGTTGATGGGTTGGTGTTGAGTCCAGGTCTAAAGAGATGTGGGAAAAGCTGCAGATTGCGTTGGCTTAATTATTTGAGGCCTAACATTAAACATGGTGAATTTTCTGATGAAGAAGATAGAATAATCTGCAACCTATATGCAAACATTGGAAGCAGGCAAGCAAGCAACAGTACTACTTACATTTTCATTTCCTGGCTTTTATTTACCAGTTTTTAAGAGAAAAATGGCAAGAATTTGAAACTGTTGAAGAAACATATAGCCTGTTTAATGAATAGCTCAAAAGCTTCTTCTTTTCGAAATTTTTTTATGTGAGAACTGAGGGGACTAGTCGAAGACAAGTGCCTAATTCTTTAGTTATTTAAGCTTTTAGACTTTGAAATTTAATGGTTTCTTCTAAAACTGTTTCCGAAAAATGCAGGTGGTCAATCATAGCTGCACGGTTACCGGGAAGGACCGATAATGATATCAAGAACTACTGGAATACCAAGTTGAAGAAGAAGCTCATTAGCAAATTTACCCCAAATTACCAAGCAAAAACATCACCATTTTATCCAACCCTTTCTCACTCGGTACTCCCAAATCTGTCATCGTTATATAAAGATCATTTCAACTCATTTTACACCCCAACAAAATCCCTCGCAGGAATTGAATCCTCTTCACCCCCACAAAATTTTCTGTACTATAATACCACTTTTCCTTCATTTACCAATCAATATTCCTATTACCTTCAGAACCAAGAGGGTTTGATGGATTCACAGTATTATTTTCCAGTGAAAGATCAGAATATGCTGATATTTAATGGAAATGAAGCAAGTTGTTCTTCATCTGATGGAAGTTGCAGTCAGATCAGCTACAGAAAGGATGTAAAACAAGAAGAAATGGGCTGTTTTCAAGGTTTCTTGCTTGATTATGGAAATATCAACGGTGATGAACCACTCAATTCATTTTCTGATGATCATCAAAAGGGAAATGGGATTCTTGGGAACTGTCAATTACAATATGATCTCGAGGAAGTTAACGAACTAATTAGTATTGGACACGGATGTAGTGACAACAACATGTTCTTCTTGAATTATGAAAACTGACTATAAGTACAATCAGAAAGATTTCAGTTTCTGGAAATTTGTGTATGTTATGATATTGAATGAAATCTACTTTTTTTCCCCCTTTCTTCTTTCAAGGTCTGACTCACCGACTGTACGCTTGTTTGTGCATTTCTTCTAGGAAAGTGATGATGTTACTGTCCTTGTACGGTACAAGTTAAAATAAATTATTTTTCAAATTTCTTTTTTTTTTTCTTTTCAAATTTATCAATAAAAAAAGTTAAAAACTTGTTTATTAAGTATTTTAAGTAATGGGTTTTGAAATTAGAGTAATATTGTGATTGTTTCAGTCATTTTTGATTATTGCTTAGCCACCATGCAAAATCAGGAACTTCCTGCATTTATTATTTTATTTTCTTAAATTAATGGAAGTTTTGATGTTAGCAATATTTACTTTGGGAGTCTAAAGTCTTCTTAAAACCCACAAATTAATCAAAACATTTTCACAGGCCCTGTTTGTTTCTGATTCTCAAATCAATTCTCAAATCAATTCTCATTTTCAACCACACATTCTTCAATAAAATAATATTTTCTATCACATCAATACTTTTTTCTTCTTTTTCAACCACACATTTCCCATCATATCACTATTCAAAATTAATTCTTCCCCCAAAAATCCCTACCAAACAGGCTCACAATCTAAAACTTTGCATGCCAATGTCTAGTATTCAACGCGACTGAATAATATAATAAATTATAATTTAACTTTTATCTTCTTTATTATTTATAAGATACTCAAACGCGAAAATGACACTATAACCCCCTTAAACACAATTGATATTGTAGAATAGATACCAATTCAAATGATTAAAAAAAGCAAATAAAATTTTAATCCATTTATTATAATGTACCATGTTTTCAATTATATTTTGTAAAGTAGGATAGAAAATACTACATTATTAAGGAAGAAAAATAAGTCATTATCATGCATGTAAAGTTTTAAATTGTGATTTTTTAAATTTATTTACTGAAGACTATCAAAGTAAATATAGTGAATATTGACCAAAATATATAGTTTATGGCACATACAATCCACTCTATACCACCCAAAATAAGTCACTCTTATTTTAGACATGCTCCTGCATTATGCACACAAGATTGCTTCATCATCGACTCTAACACGAGATCTTCAACTTCGATAACAACATGATGTAGGGTATTGCAATTATTTTGCCCAAATACTATAACTTACAATACAAATACAATTTATCATACATCATCCAATATCAAGCCCGAAAAATTGACCTCAAGTTCACTCCACTCGAATCCACCTCCCATTTCAAATATGCTCATACAATATATCGCTTACTTGCAACTATTATAATATGAGAGTTGATGTAAATTAAAGAATCTTTACTATTTGAATGAGTGCCCAAGTCCTAGCACTAGACCTTGCATGAATTTAAGAAAATAAAACGATAAATAATGCAAGCAGTTCTTGATTTTCCATGGTGGCTAATTAAGTAGAAAATCGCAATACTCTAATTATAAAACCTATTTACTTATAAGTTTAGTCCCTGTTTAGTATAGTTAAAAAATCATAGTTTTATTAAATTTTAATAAAAAATTAATAAAATGTATAATTGAAAACTGGATCTCATAAAATATGTTTTAAAATTAATTGTTGACTTTTTTCTAAATTTTAATTCACATCAAACAGGAACCAAGCAAATTTTAAAATAATCACAATCTTAATTTATTTTCAACACCCATTTTTATAATAAACTTGGGATCCTTGTGATATGCAGAAGAACAGACATCCACTAATTTATTTATGTGCATGAGTATTAAACTTTATTTAATTGAATAACAAAATATATACTGCAGATTCCAATCGAGGCACATCACAAATAATGGTATCTTGGATTGATTGGTTAATCATTGACCAATGGTTAATTTTATTTTATCAATTTTCAAATGGGACCCATTAGAGTTGACCCTTTTTTAACAATCAGCTAGGTAAGTTAAATTTTGGGTAGTGCTGGACGTACAGAAAAATTCCTGCCAGAAAGTTGCCAGATGAGTTGGCAGCAACTATTCTTACCTTAGAATGTCTATATTGCCCTTAATGAAATATTTTGCAGGTTAAGTCCTATATCTTTTAATTCTCTTTGATTTGAGACCACAATAATTATTTTATTTATTTTTCTTTTAATTTTTCTACCTGATCTAAATATTCTCTATATTTTATTAGCTTTTCATAAGCTCTTGGTTGATCTTTTCTAGTTATATATCCAAAAACGATTCCTTCTGAAACTTCTTCTTGTATGTTTTCGTATTTGTCCATAACATCTTCAACTCTTTTTATTTTTTTACTTGTTTCTACAGGATCAAATCCTATATTATGTCTACAAGCATAATTTATATCAAAATATATCTCTTTAAGTTTTTATTGTCCAACAGGAACTATATCTTCAGACTTCTCAACTATACTTAGTAAAAACGAAATATCTTTTTCATCTAAATATAATTTAAAACAATCATCAGTGAAAGTGGATGCTTGTGAAGTGTTCATGAAGATTAAAGCATAAACATATAAAGCATGTAAATAACTTACAGTAATTGATGGAAATAAACAGGCTTTCCCTCCAGCATGTTCTTATAGTAGCTTTGCATGTATTCAATCATTCTTCTGAATCAGATGAATATTTTAAAATATTTTTTGAAATCATTTGGGTCCACAACTGCTTCCGCAAAAGGTTTTTTCAATTAAGGTTGCATTTCTCACTCTTAGAGAGCTAGCCGTGTTACCACAGACGCTACCTCACAGTATTCAGAGTCTCTGTTTTCACCTCTATTCAAACTCTTTTCAGAACAAGTTCTTACTTATAACAAGATTTTAAAAGATAACTCACACACAAGGTGCTACAATTTTTTGTTAGAAAACTGCATTTTTCCCCTAAAACATTTATCAAAGACGGGTACTTTGGCATGGCTAACATCCATTCAAAAACCATGTTTTGAAAATCTTTCTAAAATCTCTATTTGTACTGCCGAGGAATCATGAGAAATTTAATGAAATCATTTCATAGAAACTTAGTTAAACCATAAAAACTTCATCTTTATATTTATAAGATTGAAATAATACATGCTGACTCACTATATTTACATACCTTTGGTACTCACCTTATGAAGTTTAGAACTCCATAAGGGATTATCTTATTACAAGCTTTCCTATCTTCAAAGCTATCTAAATTCTTTTCTGAATACAAGTGGTGTATACAGATATGATATTTCTATTTGAGATGGAGAATTCGAGATGTCCCAAATCCTAGATTATCTCTCCTTGTATAGAGGTTTTTTTTTCGAGTGGTTAGGAACCTTATCTTCACAGCTGTCCTCCATTATTTCTTGTCTGCCATCTTCTTTTGTTTGGTAACAAAGCTGTCCTTCTTTTGAGCTGGTAAGTTGGTGAAGAGTTCTTGTCATTTCAAATTTTCTTATCTTCAACAGCTACTTTGTGTCTTTTTTCTTCAGTAGTTGGTAGGGAGTAAAATCTCAACTACTTTCTTGTACTATCTTTTATTTTTTAGTGACCACAATTTTTCTTTAATAGAGAGACTTTATTAAAGTAGTGATAAAGGGTCACTGTCCTTACTCAATTATTTTTTCATCCTTGACTCAAAGAATTCTGCAGGAAATTCTTCATCATCGAGTGAAACTTGACTCATATCTTCAACTACACAATGTTCACAATGATGATCACTGTAATCCCAAAGTAATTTGCATAGTTCTTTCTCCATTTTTTCTAATCCACAAACTTGATTGGAGATTATTTTGGATAATAAATGATCAAGATAACATATATCTTCTCCTTTTGTCTCTTTCCTGGCATTGGAATAGATTATATGTTCTTCAGATGGATAAACCCATATTTTTTCTTTCTCAGTAATTATCTGAGTTATGTGTTCAAATATTTCTTTATATCCCTTGACTCTTTTGTATGGCATCATATTAATGATATCTTGATAACAATTTTTTAACAACCTTTTGACTGGTTGGTAAAAAATGTTGATTTGTGAGTCCTAACTTGATAACATGAAAAGCTGGCTGGATATATTGAAGATCTGGATCCCATTCCATTGTTGTTGAGTAGAATCTGATATATATATTTGTAGTTTTGACAACTTCAGTATATCTTTTTATTGCCTTCCTGACATCAGTTGAAAGTTGAGCTATCTCCTTGAGGTCTTTTCTAGGATATATACATAGTATATTTCCTAGTTCAAAACAGTTTTTTACCCAGTTGGCTGGTGCTTCTGGATAAAAGTTTATCTTGTTGTATCTTTCACAGTGGAGAGTCTTCATCCACTTTCCCACTTCTAAATACCAATCGGATAAGATATTAAAAACAACAATAAAGAAATGATTTCTTCATAGTTATCTTTTTTGGATATTTTTGCCGAATGACATATCTTGACGATTTCTTTTGGATCAATTTTTTCAATATTTAGCTCAGGTAAAATATGGCTCTGTGAAGAGCTACCTTTGCCATTTTTGATATTTTGAATATCTTCTTTACTAGTAATAGGTTCGAATTTTCCCTGTGAAGGGGTTCCTATTACTTTCATTTCTTTCCCTTTATCCTCGGGTAGAGCGCTAGTATACACAAGTCCTTCACATGGACTTGGTACAATTATCTTTTGCCATAAGGGCTATATTCATTTGGTCTCGAAGACTGTCTTGTATATTTTGAATTTGAGTTTCCAAACAGGAAACTTTAATTTCAAGTATTTGGACTTTCGTCCTCGATTACTCTAGCTCCATCCCTGTTAAGATAATCACGAAAAAAGTTAGCTTTTCCTTTTATATGCTCAATGTCAAATTTGAAGTAGGAGAACCAAATTTGGATTCTGATAATGTATCTATTAGCAATAGATGGATCAACATTATTTTTTAAAAATGCTTTGACTTGAGTATTATCAGTTCTAATCAAGAACTTTTTTGGTAGTAAATAATCTTCATATTTCTGTACTCCTCGCTTTACAGCAATGAGTTCTTTTCTGTTCATCTCATACCTTGTTTCAACTTCTTTGTATGATCCTGATGTATATCCTGAAAGTATTTCCGGACAAGAACAATTCTTTTCACATTT
This sequence comes from Fraxinus americana, assembly GCA_035079005.1. NCBI lineage: Eukaryota > Viridiplantae > Streptophyta > Magnoliopsida > Lamiales > Oleaceae > Fraxinus > Fraxinus americana. Next base: position 16,501,983 of record CM068708.1, on the reverse strand, counting down.
ATATTCTTTATGATTCTTTTTAACCTTTAATACTGCACCCCAGTAATTGTCTGATGCATCAGTTTCAAGGATAAAGCAATTTTCTTCTTGTGGAATTATAAGTTTAGGCAAAACTTTTAATTCCTCTTTTACCTTTCTTATATTTTCGCAATCTTGTTCTTTCCAAGACCACATTACATTTTTTTTCTTAATTTAGGGAGAAAATAATATTTTTAATTTGGCACAATTTTCAATAAATCTTTCAGCATAATTTAATATATCAAGGAAGTTTTGTAAATGTTTCTTATCTCTGATTTTTTCAGGAAATTCTTGAAAATTTTCACCAATATGAGATTGCAATTGCAATTCTCCTTCTTTTATAAATAATCCCAAAAATTCTATCTCTATTTTGGCTATTTCTGCTTTCTTTTGAGAAAGTGTAATACCATATTTTTTCATAATATAACAGAATTTCTCAAGATATTCTATATATTCATCTATATTATTTGAATGAATCAGTAAATCATCAATATAAGTAATACAGAAGTGAGTAATTGGTTTGATTACCTCATCCATTCTTTTTTGAAATATTTGTGGTGCGTTTTTCAACCCAAATGACATTACATTCCATTCATATTGTCCTAAAGGACTGGGAGTACTAAATGCAGTTAATGGAAGCATGATTTGCCAAAATCCTAACTTACAGTCAAATTTCGAAAATATTTTCTTGTTTTGTACTTGTTTAATAAGGGTGTCCTTATTAGGCAAGTAATATCCATCAAATTTAGTTACTTCATTTAACTTCTTATAATTTATCACCATTCTGGTTTTTCCTCTTTTTATCTCGCTATATTTTCTTACCATAAAGGCTGGACTACTATGTGGATTTTTACTAGGCCTAACCAACTTTGATTCTAGTAATTCCTTTATTTGATTCTTGAATTCTTTTTGATCTTCCACACTATATTTCATTGGTTTGACTCTTACAATAGTGTCTGGATTGATAAGTTCTATTTTTGCCTTTACTTTATCTGTGTTCCATTTTTCTAATGGATTTTCAGAATATGTTTCAAAAATTTCTTTTTTCAATTTTTCTAATTTATTTTCTGTTGTCATTTTTTAAATTGTAACTGGTTCAGTTTTTTCTGTATTTCAACATCCACCACGCTGGGTTGAGGAATTCTGATGATTAATTTGTGTATGTGCTATGCTAACAGCTTTAGTTATCTTAGGTGTAAATATCTTATGTGCACAAGGAGTTGTGAACATATATCTATCTACATATTGTGTGAATGGTGCATATTTTAATAGGAAATTTTGTCCTAATAGAATATCACATCCAATTGTAGATGACATGTATATCGTATCAATAAATACTTCTCTAATGGATATTAGAAAAGGTACTTGTGTAGCATATTTACTATATATTACTTTGTTTCCACCTGCTGTTATAGCAGTGACTATCTTTTTTGAATCATACTTCCAGTATTCGTTTGGTAATACATTTGGCAAACACAAACTTATTGTACTTCCTATATCTAAATAAGCATGAAACTTAATTCTGCAATAATTTTTTATATTGAGTATTATTTCAATATATGGGCTTATAGGATTAGTATTAATTACTCTTTCCATGATAACAATGTTTTCATATTTTCATCTATTCTTGATTTGGATTATCATCAACTGTTATTTTTAAATATCCTTGACAGATTTTACAGGGACTAAATTTTTCAAGGAAGTTCATTCCTAATAGTATAGGTGAACGTTTGATTCCATATGATTCATCTTTATATAGAATTATTTCTTTATTATGTTCTTTTTGATTCTAGTAATATAAGGGGGGAAATTAACATATTTCTTTATTTCAAAATTATTTTCCAAATAATCTTTGAAAGTATATGGTTCTGGTAGCTCAAAATCTAGTAAATGACTAACAAATTTAGCATTTACATGGCTTTTTTCTGCTCCAGCATCTATAAGGACGAGAAGATTCTTCTTGTATCCTTCTTGATTAACATATCTTGTTTTGATATAGTATTGTGAATTTGTTGGTTCAGCAATACTAAGTTTTTTAACTTGGCTTATCTTAAGATCTTGTCTGGGGGGAAATCTTGCAATAAGATTATCTCCTTCTAGACTGACACTATTTTTTCTTATCAACTTTCCTTCAGAATTAATTTCTCTTGCTTGTTTATGAAAATCAAGCATTATTTGTTGAGGTATTGTTACTTCATGTTCTTGGTATTTTCTAGGGGGTATATATTGAGCTAATTCCTCAAAATCTTTATGTATGATAATGTTATCAATTATTTTCCTTAAATTGTTGTGATGGCTAGTACTAAAAGCAAAAATTGATTTTATGCTTATACTAATAGCTTTACTTTTCCTTAACATTTTCAAATTTCCAATTCTATAATATAGATTGAAACTTTGATCAATATTTTCATCAATCAGTGAAATCGCATAATTTGGTTTGACTGTAAATATTATCTTTTGATAGACTAGATTTCCTACAATAGTTCCTAATAGAGCATCTACAGGGTCTTGTAAGATTCTATTGTCCATACAATATATTTCTATTGATATATTCATTCATTCCCTAAAGAATCCTTTTACCATAATTTGGATTCCTCCTATTTCAATACATTTTAGTTTGCTTCTTACATTTTCTGAGATTTTGGATAACTTTTGTCTTACCCATTCTTTTGTAATTATAGGAATTCTTGCTTTTCCCATTGTATCTTCTATGTTAATGGATATCTCTTTGTAATTCATAGTTACAATTGTTTTATTTACTCTTGGTAGTATTCCTAAGAATCCTTGGTGGAATATGTCTTTTTTTTGTAAGTCTAATATTTTCTTTGTTATTCCTTTATATTTTCTAGCATCAAAAGTAATTTCTTGATTTATACCTTCTAGTGAATCTTCAACTTCCTCAATTGTTTCTATTTCTACTTCTTGGTCTATTTGTTGTATTTCTTGATTCATATATACTATTTCCTCAGAATCTTCTTCTGAAGATGATGTATCTAATTCATAAATGCTACTGCATTCACTACTTAAATCTCCGAAGTTCTCAATTGGTTCTATATCACTATCATTTTGAAATTCTTCATATATTTTAAGGTTTTTACATTTTGTTTATCTTTTCTTTTAGGACATTGATGAGCTATATGTCATTTTTCATTGCAGATAAAACATCTGCATTTTTTGATATATTTAGGCTTGGACTTCTTAGTCCAGTCTTTTCTTTTAAAATATTTTTTATGAGGTTTAAAAAATCTTTTCTTAAACTTTTTATAGTTTTTAAACTTTCTTTTGTATTTCTTATATAGTTTATATTTTCTTTTATGATAATCAAATTGTTCAATTTGTCCTATATCTTTGTAGCAACATAGAAAATCTTTTCTCATTTTATATGCTTTCTTATTTTCTAAGGTTTCTCTACACCATATGCCTATCATTCTTTTCGTAAATTCAATTCTACATCCCAAACTGTCTTTATTTATTCCATCTTCTTCTCCAAAAGGTAATAGTTTTTCATATTCTTTTAGTAATTTTATTCCCCATGGAAATGGTAATTTTGTAAAATAAGATCTTAATATAGGTTTATTTTCTTGATAATTTCCTTGATTTAATATATAATATATTTCTTCAAACTTACATGTGTATCTCTCAAGTTCACACATATCACATATCTTTAGATTTTCCATTGCTATCATTCCTTCATTATATTCCTCTTGTTTTCTAGTTTCTTCATCTATTGTGAATCTATTTCCTAAGAATTCTGTTCTCAGGGCTCTTTCTATCCTTCATAGTATTTCTTGTATATTTTGTTCATTTAAGGTATTTCTGTTATCTATTATTTCAATTGGATTTTCTCCGTATTTTATACTTCTTTTTATATTTTCTGGAGTTTTCTCCACCAGTCTGATACAATTCCTCTAAAAGTATGTTCTATAAATCCAAAGGCAGTGTATATTTCCCATTTATTAAATTGTAGAGCTAAATCTGTACTTTTTATCCATGTTTCTATAACTTTATTTTTATCTACACAATCTAAATCTAACCATATTCCTGTTGTATGGATTGGATCATTATAAGATTTCATTGAGTTTATTTCTTTAATGGACTGTTTCCTTATATTCCCTGTGTATCTTTTCTGTGTCTTCCTATATTGGTTAATACCTTCTTTGTTTGGTATGGGTGTACCATAAGGATAATTTTCATATTCTTCATCACTACTGAATTCTGTTTTTATATTTCGACTAGATGATGGATTAATATTCATTTTTGTATTTTTCAATTTTTCAGTTAATTCTTCTAACTGTTTTTTATATTCTTCATATTCTTCACCAATAGATTCTAAGAATTTTTGTTCTAATTCTTCTACTTCCGTTATCATATATTGTTTTATTTCATGATTTTTTCCTTTATCTTTTCCTATTATTTTAAAATCTTGTGGTGGATTAATTATAATCCTATCTTTTCCTTCAAGTTTTTTGTCCAATAGGACATTTCCTATTTGTAAATTATATTCTAGATTTTCTAATCTTTTATGTATATCCTCAAAACTTTCATTTGTACTATTTTTAGGTAAATAAGGATAACTGGGTTTCTTATGTTTTTCAATTTTTCTCAAAAATTCTTTAATTATGTTTTCTTCATCTACTATATTCATCATGACTTTTGATCCATAATAGTTGGTTTCGTAATATACTTCAGGCTCATACATTTCTTTACAATAAAATTCTACTTCTTCTTTTTCAAATTATATCATTATTTTTTGATATAAATATTCATCTCTTATACATCCTAATATTAATTTATTTAATATTTGTTTTCTTATTTTTATTGGTAATTTTTTAATTATCATTAATGTTAATATTTTTAATCTCCTAGAGACGGGATCTGTAAATATATAACTTAAACCATCTTTTTCTCTTATTATATAGTACCAATTATTTTTTATTATTTCAATTTCCATGATCTAACATGGCTGTGATACCATTTATACCAGAGTGCGCAGAGTTAGCGGAAATAAATTTTGCACTCATAAATTTTTAGGATCTAATTTGAAGTTTTTATATTCTTGAGGGCTTTGATTGTGGAAATAAGTATATAATGGTATTTTTGGAAACTATGTTCTCTGTAAGTCTTCTGTAAGTGAATAGTTCTGGAAGGATAGGATTTTCCTTAAATTTTAGTCTTACATTGACAAAATTGATTCCAATTGGAAATAGTCTTGGAAACTAGAAGAAGTATATAGACTTAGGGTGAAAGCGGTTTGGTTTGGACGGTTTGTTCCAAATTTTCAACTCAAATCATTTCATGCAATTTGAAATTTTTTCAAATCAAATCAAACCAAATCATTTTATTTTTCGAACCAAACCAAACTATAATTTGCGGGTTGGTTCGGTTTTAATCCACAGTTTACCTATCAATATTATAATAATATATTTAAAATAAGTTAACATATAAGTTTAAATAAGAACTAATAATATTAAATGTTAAGTTACATTCATTTTTCCCACGAAATCCATGAATAAATTATTTTCAAAGTTGGTTGCTAAATGATGTTAATAGAACAAATATATCTTTCTTCACTTTTATTTACATTTTCTTGTTTGCCTTCTTTCATATTATCATATAGTGGTTGGTAAAGATAGAGTCATATTTCGGTGTAATAGTTTGGTTAAAACTCCTTTCGTCCTACCAATGATAAAAAATAAGGACTGAACTTGATATATTTAAATATACAAAAAATGACAGAGTTCAGGTTTATTGGGAATTGACAAATATTATTCTCTAACGATTTTAAGAAAGTAGAATGTAGTAGTACTAGTTAGAAAACTTTAACATTTTCAAACAATCAATATGCTCTATCTTTCGTTCTTTCTAAACCACAAACAAGTTCCTTAATCACCTAGGCACACGAACAATCATTTTTTTTATCCAAATCACAACTCAAAAGTGTATAATAAATTTAAAAACAACAAATAAAAGAAAGAACAATGAAAAAATAACTTGAAAGAGAATTTAAGACTTATCAAGAGAGAATAGAGAAAGAGGTGATTCGGGTAGAAATTAGCAATCTAAAAAACAAAAGGCGACTATCGATTTGCGATTGGGAATCAAATTTTGTTCAGCACTGGCAAGCAAGCATCAAATGTTTGAGAAACGAGAGTTTAGATTAGGGCTTCTAAAGTTGTAGGCGTGATTTGCTGTCGTAGTTTTGATGAATTATGATTTGGATTGTTGAAAATAAGTACTTTTTTCCATATGATTTGGGATTAATTTTAGTTTATATTAGATAACGGGTAAGGATGTGTGTTGTGGGCTTATAAAACCATCTGCCAATAATGATTAACTTAATTTATTTTGTATGATTATTTCAATGAGTTAGTTGTAATTTGTATTGGTAAATTGATATTTTTATAAAAAGAGAAAACTTTAAAACTTTTAAGTTAATAAAATTAATTTTCAAATTTGTATTGCTAAATTGGTAGTTTTTTCTAAAAAGTGAAAACTTTAAAACTTGTAAGTTAATAAAATTAATTTTTTAATTAAAAGACGGTTAGATTCAATTTTATGCGGTTTTTGAAAATTGAAACCTAAACCAAACCATTTTGAAATAGTTTGGTTCGGTTTGAGGGAAAATAAATCACGTGGACCCAAACCAACGGTTTCAAACTAACGGTTTTGATTCGATTTGCGGTTTCGCGATTTTTTTTGTGCAGCCCTATATAAACCCTTCATTTTGAGGTTAAAATTTTAGTTGTCATTTCACTTAGGGCTGGGCAAAATGTCCGAACCGAACCGAATCGAACCGGAACCGAACCGAACCGAACCGAACCGAGCGGGTTTTTTAAAATGAAATACCCGAACGGGTATCCGAATCGAGAACCGAATGGTTTGGTTCGGTTCTCGGTTCTCGACCAAGAACCGAAGAACCGAATAAGAACCGAATTTTTTTTTTTATATTGGATAAATCAATTTCTTTTATTTTTTTTAAACAAATTAATAATTTTTTTCTTATTAAATCTTATTAGTTGAACAATTTAGAGTTTATTTATGTTTGTTAGTTGTGTTTTTTTCAATTTTTTCTTGTATAGTTTCTTAGTAGTTAGTATGGAAAGTCAACCAACTGATGATTACATTAAATAGTTGGTAAGTATTATCAATACTTTAAAATATTTTATCTTTGTGACTTCTAATTTATATTTCACTTTTATGTAGACTTGAAGGTTTGAAACAAATGAATTATTGATATGAATATCGAAGTTTTATTAGTAATATTTACTTTTTGGTATTTGTATTTGACAACTTATTATTTATATGTTATTAAATTAGATTACGTTAATTTGTAAAAGTTAAGATTGAACTTGGTATTTGTATCTACTTTTTGTTATTAATATTGGTATCCACTTTCAGGTGTATTTATGTAGTATTATTTTAAATGTTAAAAAATTTAATTATAGTACGGAACGACGGAACGAACGAGAACGGAACGGAACCGAACCGAACCGAACGGTTCCAAAATTATATTTGGAACCGACGGTTCCATTTACTAAATACCCGAAAATTTCTGGAACCGAAAAAAATCGAACCGAACCGAACCGAACCGACCCGCGCCCACCCCTAATTTCACTTGGTCGGGTTTCAATTTGAATAATGTTACTATACATAGACAATAGTGATGGACAACAATTTATGTGACAATAAAATGACTGTCCCATTATCTGATGAATAATAATATATTTGAATTTTACTGGACAATGAGAAAATAATTCCAGTGTGAAATGCACTTCTCTCCATTGAATAATCTATTATGCTAGTATATTGTTATAATCACACCTAATCGAAGACATAAATGCAAAGAAATAAATGTTAAGAATTCGTGTACACAAATTTAATAGGTCGTTTCTACTAATGACTTTTCTAATGAAATATAAAAGTCAAAACGTGGAAAATTATGAAAAGAAAGAAGCACAAAATTTTGTTCTAACCTTGCTTTTGCTTTGAACTGCTAATATAAAAAAAAAACATATATGAGTTTGTCTAGATTCATCTTTCCATTAAAATTAAAGTCCGTTTGACCCTATTAAAATTAAAATTTATTTTTCTCTCTTTTTATCAACCACATATTCTCTAATAAAATAATACTACACATAAACACGAAATTCTTTCTTCTTTTTTATCCACACATTTTTCAACGACCATTAAAATTACGAATAATGGGAGCCCTTGGGCTAAGTTAGCACACATGGAGCATATATGTAAATTAATTTTTAATACATATTGGATATCATAGAAAATAAATAATTTTATTTACTCTAAACATCAAAAAGCGAAGTTAAAATAATTTAAATTGACCATTGTACAGTTGACACTAGATTTATTCTCGGTTGCAGAAGCGGAAAGGCAGAAATTTCAACTCAAATAATGTATTTATTTGATGTGGAAACGATATTTCCACAAATTTTATGGTTAGCTTATGAACTTGATGGGCTGAATTTTTCATTTTTTTATTAAACCGACATTTTTTATGTTCGAAATGATGAATTATATTGGAGTTGAGAAAGTTGGAAACTCGAAAAACCAAAAATTATACTGGCTTATGGATTTTTAGGGTTAACAACAACAATGTTTTCAACCTTTCATGTCTTCTGCAAATTTTAGGACAGTGAAACGTAAGGTTGGAAACTGTTATGTACCCATTTCTATTAACTGTATCAAACAGGCTAGCCTGACTATAGGCCTGAAACATCCCTTTTTATGTTAGGCCGTATTGGGCTCAGGTCGTGGTGAAGTTTTTCATCCATCTTAGCCCAGAGACTGGCCCAAAGCCCAAATTGTTTTTTAAATTAATAATAAAGTTAAAATAACTGAAATTGAAGAATGAAGGCTCAAATTATAAGCTGGAGAAGAAGACTGTGTTACTCAATTGATGGTACAAGTGAGGTGATACATATATACAAGGAATTGAGTGGAGAGCAAGCTAGCAAGGGGTGCCAATCACGTGAGGAATAAAATCAGTTACAACAATAAGTGTGGTCCCTAACAGTGCACAATAGCAGCTCATGATATCAACAACAGCCTACATGTTTGCTTGATTAAGTCACAATTGGAAATAATCTTCACATCTTCCCTCAAGCTGGAGTTCATTCCTTTACTCCAAGCTTGTCTTTGAGAAACAAAAACCTGGTTTGAGACAGAGGTTTAGTCGTGAAATCTGCGGTTTGATCTGAAGATGGAATATATTGTATCTTGAGCTTTCCTTCAAGGACTTTATCTCTAACAAAGTATATATCTAGTTCGATATGTTTTGTTCTGGCATGATAGAAGGGGTTGGAAGCTAAGGCACTCGCACTGAGATTATCGTACCACAAGATAGGAGATGAAGCAGGTTGCAAATTGATTTCTTTAAGTAGTGGCTCAATCCAAGTGATTTCAGCTTAGACATGTGCCGGGCCCTATATTCTGATTTCGTGCTAGATCTTGCCACCACCTGTTGTTTCTTCGAGGACCATGACACCAAGGTGTCTCCTAAATAAACACAATATCCAGTCGTCGACCTCCTGTCATCCGGGCAAGACGCCCAGTCAGCATCGGCAAAACCTGTGACATCAGTTTTGTCAACCCTTTGTATCCAAATACCTTGCTTAATAGTGCTTTTTAGATACTTAAAGATCCTCTTAACTGCCTTCCAATGTATATCTGAAGGAGCTTGCAGAAACTGGCTTAATTTATTCACTGCAAATGAAATATCAGGTCGCGTATGACTGAGATATTGCAATCCACCTATGGCACTCCGATACAAAGAGAAGTCTAGCATTTTCTCACCATCATCTTTGGAGATATACTTACCCACTGTCATAGGTGTAGCACACGATTTCAGATGCTCAAGATTAAACCTTTCTAGTAAATCCCTTATGTATTTAGTTTGAGTGAGATGCAATCCCGATTCATTCCTTTTTACCTCAACTAGAAATTGATGTAATTTACCTATATCCTTCAGTGCAAACTGAGCATTAAGTTTGTCAATGAAACTTTGCAACAGGTTGTGATCATTTCCAGTGACTATAATATCATCGATGTATACCAAGCAAAAGATGACCTGCTTATGGTTCATAAAGAAAAACAGAGAACTGTCTGCCCTGGAGTTAGTGAATTTCCAGTCCAAGAGTGTCCTCTTTAGCCTCTCATACCACGCTCTAGGTGCTTGCTTGAGTCCATAAAGGGCCTTTTCAATCCTGCAAACAAAAGTAGGATTTCTCTTGTCAACAAAACCTTCCGACTGATTCATGAATACAACTTCTTTTAGTTTTCCATTCAAGAATTCGTTGTTGATATCCACTTATCTAACACTCTATCCTCTTGAGACAGCAATAGTAAGGATTATTCGTAAGGTAGATACCTTTATCACAGGGCTGAACGTCTCATGGTAGTCCACACATGAGGTTTATAGGAAGCCTTTGGCAACAAGCCTGGCTTTGTGCTTCAGTACTCTTCCTTCAATGTCACGTTTAATCCCGAAAACCCACTTGTTTCCTATCACTTTTTGATTTGCCAATGATGGTACAAGTTTCCAGGTCTTGTTCCTGATTAAAGATTTATATTTTTCTTCCATGGCTTCTCTCCAATTGTTATTTGACATGGCTTCGAGTACATCATTTGGTTCAGTTCTGATTGGGTCCATTCTGTATTGTTGACATTGTGTTGAGTAAAGCTTTGGTTTGAAAATGCCAGCTTTACTCCTTGTAGTCATAGGATGTTCAGCAACCTGTCTGTTCAATTCTGTGGCCTCAATTTGATTACTCTCATTATGCTCATCAAGTTTCTCAACCTCAACACTCTTAGTTGTCACATCCTTTGAGTTTTCACTGTGAGCATGTTCATTGTTGGTATCTGAACTTTCATTAACTTCAGGTATCTGATTTTCAGGCAATAGTTGTTGATCTGAATTTTGAACTGCTGCAGGAAGAGTTTCACCAGAATGACTTGTATCATTTGAGCATATCTGATCAGATTTAAGAGAGATTTGATAGGGAAGATACTAAAATATGATTTCAGAATTTTGAGAGTTATTGCTTTTGTTTAGAAAACTTGATTGGAAAGGAAATTCATTTTCATTAAAAACAACATGCCTGGATAACTAGATTTTTCCTGTGAGACTGAGGCACTTATAACCTTGTGAGAATTGCTTAATCCAAGAAAGACACATTTGGTTGAGTGAAAGCTGAATTTGTGAGATTGATAAGGCCTTAGACATGGAAAGCAAGCACAACTAAAGACTCTTAGGGACTTGTAATCAGTTTGCTCACTAGTTAGGACTTGACTGGGTGATCTCATTTTTAGAGTGGGAGTAGGTAATTTGTTAATGAGATAGACAGCTGTGTGAAAAGCTTCCCACCAATAGTGCAATGACATATTTGCTTGAGCAAGGAGAGTTAGGCCGGTTTCGGTGATATGTCTATGTTTTCTTTCAGCTCTTCCATTTTGAACTGAGGTATGAGGATAGGAAAGTCTCATTTCAATACCAGATTGTTGAGCTAGGTTGGTAAATGCCCTGAATTCTCCTCCCCAATCTGACTGGAGAGTTTTTATTTTCCTGTCAAACTTGTTTTCTACTAAATTTTTAAATTGAGTGAAAGAGTTTAAGGCTTCAGACTTTCTTTTCAAAGGGTATATCCATGTGTACCTACCATAGTCATCTATGAAGAGAATATAATATCGAAAACCAGATGTTGATTGAATGGGTGCAGGACCCCAGAGATCTGTATGGATGAGATCAAGAGGTGCTGATGCGTGTGAGGTAGATAGTTTGAATGGTAGGGAATGAGATTTACCCAGTTGACAAGCATCATAAAATTGACTAATTTCATTTTCATTGAGCTTTTCATTACAGATTTTGAGAACTTGTGACATCACAGGACCAATGGGATGTCCAAGCCTCCTGTGCTACAATTTTGATTTTGACTCATACTTAGTGACTCTTTTCGACTCAACAACACAGATAGATGACCTTGATTTATTTGGATAAACTGGATTTTGACAGGATGATCTCTTAACTTAATCTGGGAGCTCAATCTGATATAAGCCGTCTTTAAGTTTCCCTTCCAACAACACTTTCTTAGTCTGTTGATCCTTAATAACACAAGAGTTAGAATGGAATTCCATAAAAACACCATTATCAGAAGTCAATTGTGAGACACTCAACAAGTTTTTCTTAATTGAAGGCACTAATAATATATTACTGAGCACTAAGGATTTATTATTTTGTGTATTCAAGCGATTAGTACCAATGTGAGAAATTTGAAGTTCATTTCCATTACCAACAACAAGTCTTTCCTTACCACCATATTCACGAGCTTCAACTAGATTTTCTTTCTCAGTAGTGACATGGTTGCTGGCACCTGAATCTGCAAACCATGCTGGATCTGAAATGGTCTTTGATGAGGCTATGAGAGCAGCATGTTCTGAAGAGTAGTTTTGATAGTTGTTATCAGGCTTGGTACCCATGTACCCCTTATCATACCGGTTAGAACATTTGGCTGCTGAGTGATTATTCATTCCACAAATTTGACATGGCCCTTTGATAGCAATTTGCCTACCTTTTCCACCTCTGATTCTTCCTCCCTTATAGTGATAGCTTCTTCCACCATAATCGGACTTTCCTCATCTGTTAATGCTTGCTCTGTGACTGAAGTTTGCTGAGGAGTGGCTTAGGAGTGGCTTAGGTTGATTGAGGCTGGGCTATTTTTCACAGCACTTAGATGTTCAATCCGGCTTTCATAAGTCATAAGAACTAACTGCCGCTCGTGCCATGAGATTGACTCTCTGCTATTAATTTGAACAACAATAGAGGTGTACTCTTCATCTAAGCCAGCTAACACTTGAGTGACAAGATCTCCATGAGTGATTGCTTTTCCAACTATTTCAAGGTTGTCTGCTAGATGTTTAATCATGTTGAGGTATTGATCAATAGTCATTGATCCTTTTCTAGCCCTCCACTGGTTAGGAAGATAATCCTGGATTTATTCATAACTCCAAAGCTCTCTTAAACAGCTTTCCAGAGATTGTAGGCAGTTGATGATCCCGTTATTTTCATGGCGATCTCAGCTGTCATCGATGAATACAGCCAACCCATCAACAATTGGTCAGTTGACATCCATTTGCCATATTCATCATTGGGTATCATTTTCACTGTGGCTCCAGCAGATCCAATTGTTTGAGTTGCAAGAAATTATGCTGGACAGCTTTTGGTTCCATCAATGAACCCTTCAAGATTATGTCCTCTAATGATTGACATAATCATGTTCTTCCACAGGAGGAAGTTGTTCTTTTTTCCTGTCTAGCTTAATCGGTGGCACTTGGGTGAGAGTGATTCCAACTGACGTCACTTGGTGTCCTCCCAGCAATGGAAGCATCAGTGTACTGGAGCTAGGCAGTGCAGATTGTGCATTATCATCTGATCCGGTATTAGCCATTTATGGCTCTGATACCAAGTTAAAATAACTGAAATTGAAGAATGAAGACTCAAATTATAAGCTGGAGAAAAAGACTATGTTACTTAATTGATGGTACAAGTGAGGTGATACATATATACAAGGAATTGAGTGGAGAGCAAGCCAGCAAGGGTGCCAATCACGTGAGGAATAAAATCAGTTACAACAATAAGTGTGGTCCCTAACAATGCACAATAGCAGCTCATGATATCAGCAATAGCCCACATGTTTGCTTGATTAAGTCACAATTGGAAATAATCTTCACAAATAATAATAATAATAATAATAATAATAATAATAATAATAATAAGGGAACAATACACAAATAAGAACAACATTTCACAATTAACAATCTTACAAAATACTTTCATAAATTAGATGATAATTCAAATTAATAAATATATAATAATATATAGTATATAATATACAAATTTGGCTCCTTACTGCCGCATATTCTCTCCTAACACCCTCCCCCACAGCCCCATCCATGACCCCCCAATTGTAAGGATATTTTATACCACAACACGCTCTCTAAAAAAAAAAAAAAAAACACACACACACACACACACTCCCTCTCTCTTTCTCAAAATACAAAATCTATCTCTATAATTAAAAATTCTCTATCTCTCGCTCCCCCTTCCTATATTTATCTACTCTTTATGTTCATGCACCCCTCTTCTCTCTAAAAATTAAATAGGGGATATTTGAGAGAGAGATGATGTTGTGGCATACTCTCATTCTCAACCTTATCTCGCCATTTTCACCATGTCGGCAGACTCTCAGTCTTGACCTCTTCTCATGCTTTACACACACTGATATTTGATTGTGATTGAGTAATTTTAGAATTCGAACATCTTCATCATTAATCATATAATGATGCATTTACTCATTTCAATGTTCGCTGTCCCTTTGTTTTCCTCTCAAATCTAATCACACGCAATCATAATGAAGACATATTTAGTTACAATCGGTCACAATTAACATATAATCTCCACCTCCAACTCGTCACACCACCATTTGCACCTGTACCTAACACCTGAAAGCGTTATAGGTAATGATAGTACATTGAAGTTGATTTGTGTGGTGGTGGTAGTGAGGTGGTTGCAACGTTTTGGGTATTGTGTGGTGACAGTAGTGATGTGTTGTTTGTGATCAAACTTGTGTTATCTGTGACTAACAATGACTAAATTTTTCTTAAATGCGACTGCATGTGAGTAAGTCAGTCTAAACTGTGATTGTATGTGACTCACTGTTAATTTGGTCACATATAATCACAATTAAAGTATATCTAGTTACAAACAGTCACAATGAAGGTAGCTTTGATCACAATTGATCGTAATTAACACAAAAACTCCATTGCCATCGATACCACCTACGTCGACAACCACTCAAATCCACCTCAAATTAAAGAGACATGACTAAACACTGGGACCACTACACATCGCTGGCCATCAACCACCTCTTCCTTCTAGATTCCATCACTGTCTAATGAAGAAAGTAGTGTACATCTGGCACTAGCTGGCCATGACCTACTCCGATTACTGTTGCTTCCTCCACCTACCTTCTATCCATCCCCTTCTCCTTCCCAACAACTTATTTTCAACTGCAAAACAACCACTACCAACAAAAACAACCTCGTACACACAACATACCACCACCGTGCCATCGTTGCTGCCTGCTTCGTGTACCAACAACTACGCGCAACGCCTATCGGCCACCAACAACCACACCTATCGCTGTTGCGGGAAACACCCAAACCTTCGCAAAAAGGACAAAAATATATATTTATTTAATACAATATTAAATTCATAATTCATAATTAGTACGTGATTTTTAAATTTAAAACCAATCCCCTTTGTTTTTGGATTGTATATTTGAGATATTGACTTTTGGGTAATTTTCCCAATAAACCGACTTCTAAATTAGATGTTAGATATTAAACATTTATTATTAATAGGGATAATTTCAGTCATAGTCCTAAATTTTTCACTTTTTGCAAACTATATTCAAATCTTTTATTTGTGTCAACCACAGTCCTAAACTTTTCATTTTCGCGCAATAGAAGGACTCAAGGACATGTGGATGGAAATTATCAATATGTCTATTAGTCGACCAAAAAAATTGAATTTGGCCTTATTTTAATCAATTTAAAAAGGGCAAAATAGTAATTTTTAAATTTCCAATAAAATTATTAAATAACTAAATAAAAAAACCACAAAAATGAGAGAGGAAATTTAAAAAAATGTTATCTTCTTCCTCCCACCAATCAATGTTTGGAACAAAAAAAATAGCGATTACTCTTAAAATCATTTGCATAAAAAAATAAATTTCTAGACTATTACAAAGATAAAAAAAATAAAGAAGATGGGCTTTACGATTTTTCAATGGCTTAATAGCACAAAACGTCCCTACGTTTGACCTTTATTGTAGAAAACGTCCCTACGTTCCATTTTTTTGCATTTTCGCCCTTATTTCAATGTTTCCTTGCGCTGAACGTCCTTTTTACTGATTTTCAAGGTAAAATGACTAAAATACCCTTCTTTTTAAATAAAAGAGAAAAATAAATTGCAACTATATGCCCTAACGTTTTAAAAAGTGCCAAATAACCCAACCACTTCACCTTCTTCCCACATCTCATCCCCACTGCCGCCGGCGACTTCAAAGCCAAATTCGACCACCATACCACCGCCCAAACAACCGGATTTTTACACCACCAACACCTTCTCATCCCACTCTACAATCCTATACCAACAAAACTCTCCAACATCTCGAGATTTGGTAGAAATTGCAAGCCAAAAGACCCATCCCGAGAAGCCAAAAACACTGTGAATTCGGCCACTTCAAAGCCAAATTCCGGCGCCGTCGTCAATCCCCATGATAGCAGACCATCCACCCTAGTACCGCCTCTTCATGGTACATCTAATGCACCTATGGGTCATGGTCAATTTTGCCCAAAAATGGATGAACCAGCCTCGACAATTCGCGCACACAACGATTCCCTGTCAATTGAAGATTCTACAAGGCTTCAATCCACCAATTCGACCTTGATACCTTCAATTCAGGTTGTTAACACACTGTGTCATGAATTAATTGTACCAATTAATCATCCAATTGATCCAATTTGTGGGTTGAAAATCAAGATTTGCAGCTGTTTTCTTCTACAGCAAATTCGGCCCCTCCAAAGCCAAATTTCGACGCCGTCGTCAATCCCCATGATAGCGGACCACCCACCCTAGCACCAACTCTTCACGGCGCATCTAATGCACCTATGGGTCATGGTCAATTTTGCTCAAAAATGGATGAACCAACCTCGACAGTTTACGGTATTTTTGGCTTCGCGAGATGGGTCTTTTAGCTTGTATAGTTAAAGGATCTGTATGTGTAATTGCTTGATGGGGAAGTGGTTGTAGGTTGAAATCGCAGATAAGGGAAGCATTTTCCGGTGACGTAGGCGACAGTGTGTGGTAGGTTGAGGAGGACCATCGGCGAAGATGGTGGTTTTTTTTTTTTTTTTTGCCTGAGATCCTTTCATTTTTGGACAGTTGGAGCGCTTTGTTGGTATAGGATTGTAGAGTGGGATGAGGAGGTGTTGGTGGTGTAAAAATCCGGTTGTTTGGGCGGTGGTATGGTGGTCGAATTTGGCTTTGAAGTCGCCGGCGGCAGTGGGGATGAGATGTGGGAAGAAGGTGAAGTGGTTGGGTTATTTGGCACTTTTTAAAACGTTTGGGCATATAGTTGCAATTTATTTTTCTCTTTTATTTAAAAAGAAGGGTATTTTAGTCATTTTACCTTGAAAATCAGTGAAAAGGACGTACAACGCAAGGAAACGTTGAAATAAGGGCGAAAATGCAAAAAAATGGAACGTAGGGACGTTTTGCGCTATTAAGCCATTTTTCAATTGGAAAATTACCTCAAAACCTTCTTTTATTAGAACATGTGTAGACTTTAGTATCAATGTGTAAACTTTGTATAGTTGGAAGTTAGTTTACAAGTTAGGTAGTTAGTTTTGCAAGCTGGATAATTTGTTATGGCAGTTGGTTTGGCGCCTATTTATGCTGTATATATGTATACTCACGTGGAACAATTTTGGTAATAAGAAAAGTTTTAGTTTTCATTTGCTTTTAGTTCTAATATGGTATCAGAGCAAATTACTTCCAGTTTACGTCTTCTTCCTCTGCTTATTGTTTCTTTTTGAGTTCATATACATCAATGGATTCAACACAGCTTGAAATTGATTATGATATGTGATCATCCATGAGCAAGTCTGCCATTGGTGAGCCATCTAGTCCCTATTTCCTATATCATTCCGATAGTCCTAGACTAGTGCTTGTATCTCAGCCACTCACAGGAGATAACTATGCCTCTTGAAGCTGTGCAATGGTGATTGCACTTTCGATGAAGAACAAACTTTCTTTCATTGGTGGATCTATGAAGAAACTAAAAGATGCTAGTCCTGACTTGATCAACTCATGGATTCGTAAAAATAATATGGTTATATCATGGATACTTAATTCAGTTTCAAAAGAGATTTCATCAAGCATCATCTATGCCTCTACAACATAGGAGATATGGAATGATATCATAGAACGATTTCAACAAAGTAATGGGCCACAAATCTTTCAACCGAGAAGGGATCTGACTGAAGATCAGAACAACATAAGTGTGTATTTTACGAAATTGAAGACTATATGGGAATACTTAAGTAATTTTGGCCCTAGCTGCAGCTGTGGAAAGTGTACCTGTGGTCAGGGGCGGATCCAGGATTGGATCTAAGACCGGGCTACAAAATTTCAAACCGGGCTAATACGCGAAAAAAATTTTTTTTATACATGAAAAACTATTTTAAGGGAAAAAAAAACCTTATAAAAAATCTTTTTTTGGGCATTGAGGGGGGGGGGGGGAGGGGGGGAGGGGGCTATAGCCCAGCCATGCCCCCCCTTATATCCGCCCCTGCTTGTGTTAAGGAAATGAACAAATACTATCAAATGGAATATATCATGTTATTCATCATGGGACTAAATGATTCATTTTCTCAGGCCATAGGTCATATTCTTCTTATGGATCCTATGCCGCCTATTAATAAAGTTTTTGCTCTAATCTCACAGGAGAAAAATAAGATGAAGTTGAGTGCACAATCATTTGGAAATGATGCTAATTGTACGACTGCATTTGCATTGAGATCTGATAATGCAAAATCAACACACAATCCCGCTTTTCATAATAATTTCTCTGAGTTTGGTAAACGTGGAAATGTCAAAAGGAAGAAGAGGCATTATTGGACTCATTGCAAGTTCCATGGTCATTCAGTAGACAAGTATTATAAAATTCATGGATATCCACCAGGATACAAACCAAAATTAAAATATAATTTCCAAAATCAATATGTTTCTAATCTTGTTAATCAGTTGTTAGCTCTTCATCAGATTGATCAGCAACCAGGCATGAAGAGTTTTATGCAAAATCTGAATACCATTCAATATCTGCAGTTGATGAATATGTTGTCCAACCACTTAGCTTTAAGCTTGAAGGTTGATTCAACTACTCAGGACAAACATAACACTTCAGGTGCTTCAAGTACATGTAATTCGATATCAGTTAATCCTGTTTTTACTACTAAAGAATTGTAGATAGTAGACTCATGAGCCACTAGACATGTATGCTCCATTGTGATGCTTTTATGAAATTGAGAACGGTTGATAATGCAAGAATAACTTTGCCAAACCACACACGAATATCAGTCAGTTTCTGTGGTGATATCAGACCGAGTCCTCTCTGGTGTTACATGATGTATTATTTGTACCACAGTTCAAATTCAATTTATTGTCAGTAAGTGCATTAACTATTGGATCACAGCTTACCTTAAGCTTCTTTCACGATCATTTCATCATTCAGGAAGTTACAACTAAGAGGATGATTGGCAAGGGTGAAAAAGTTCAAAAGTTATATGTACTTAACGTCAGAGACCTTAATTCATTTTCAAATGTTTTTGTTGGCAGTGTTTCTGCTCATGTATGACATAATAGACTTGGTCATCTATCTTTCAAAAGATATGTGTTAAAAGACCAAGTGAGGTGTGATATTTCAAAACTAAATAAACATTTTCCTCGTTATATTTGTCCCATTGCTAAACAAATGAGATTATCATTTGACTCAAGTAACAAACTATCCAGTAAGCCATTTGATCTCTTGCGTTGTGACATATGGGGGCCATATCATGTTCTTTCTTATTCAGGACATAAATACTTCTTAACTTTGATTAATGATTGTTCCAGAATCACCCGTATCTATATGCTATGACAAAAATCTGATGCCTGAGTGCAGTACATCGATTTTTTAACATGGTTACTACACAATTTAATGTCACAATCAAGAAATTCAAATCAGATAATGCTCATGATTTATCCTTCAAAGAGTTTTTTTTTGCTGAGAAATGGGTGTTACATCAATTTAGTTGTGTTAAAAGACGACAATAAAACTCTATTGTAGAACGTAAACATCAACATATTTTGAACGTTGCACGAGCTCTATTTTTTCAGTCTAGAATCTTTGTAAATTACTGGTCTAAATGTGTATTGACTGTAGCTTACCTCATCAATAGAATCCCATCTCCTCTCTTACAACATAAAACACCTTCTGAAGTCTACATGGCAGCCCTGCTGATTATTCCATTCTACGTGATGTTTGGTTTTTACGTCTACACTCACTACACACAGAGATAAGTTTCAGCCAAGAGCCAAGTTATGTGTGTTCTTAGGCTATCCATCAGGAGTGAAAGGCTACAAGTTGCTTGACATTGCATCAAAACAGATTTTTATATCCAAGGATGTTGTCTTTCATTAGGAAATATTCTGATTTCATACTATTGTTGAGGCTGATTAGATGCTGGACCCCTTTCCTGATCTAGTACTGCCATCTTCTTCTTTGTTCCCCCATGACATTACTGTCCATTCAGAACAAATACATCATAATCATCCTTCACTTGCTATTGATCACATCATTTCTTCTACCTCTTAATCCACCGTCACCTGCTGATGATCACAACATTTCTTCATCTGAGGCATCTCACTCTTCACCTCTAATCACTTCTAATTCACTTGATAATTCCCACTTTTCTAGACCTCATGTTCACAATGTTCGAAACACTCAAAGAGCTTCTAGACCTCCTAAGTATCTTCTTGACTATCATCGCTTTGATATCTCAATCTGATAATCCTATTGTTCATTCACCACATCACATTAGTCATTTTGTCTCTTACAAAAATCTATATTCACCTCACAAGTATTTAGTACTGAATATCTAAGCTCATTTTGAGCCTCAATTCTTTCGTCAAGCCGTCAAATTTCCCCAATGGCGTGTTGCAATGAAACTTGAATTGGAAGCTATGGAACTCAATCACACCTGGTCCATTGTACTTTACCTCATGGGAAACATTCTATAGCTATAAAAATAAATACAACCCAGCTGGATCACTTGAAAGGCATAAGGCATGCCTTGTTGCAAAAGGTTACACACAACATAAACGTTTGGATTATTTTGACACCTTCTCCTAAGCAGTAAAGAATGTGACTATCAAGTTTTCACTCACTCTCGCAGTTTATCATAATTGACACTTATTCCAGTTAGATATAAACAATGCATTCTTGAATAACGACTTGTTTGAGGAGGTTTAAATGGATCTTCCTCTTAGCTATGGGTTCCTTAAGTCCTTCAAACAGGGAGAGAAAATGGTATGCAAAATACACAAGTCCATCCATGGACTTAAACAAGTTTCTAGACAATAGAATGAAAAATTTACTCATGCCTTCATTCATTTTGGCTTCAATCAATCTAAGGCAGATTATTCACTCTTCACAAAGGGGTTTGGAGACGACTTTGTAGCTTTGATAGTATACGTAGATGACATTGTTATAATTGGACCTAATGTTCATGCTATTGATTCCTTAAAAACTTTCTTGCAATCCCAATTCAAGCTCAAGGATTTGGGATATTTGAAGTACTTCCTGGGGATTGAAATTACACGTTCCTCATCAGGAATTGTTATCTCATAAAGGTAATATACATTGCAATTACTAGAGGATGTGGGTTATCTAGATTGCAAACCATTGAACAGTCATGTGGAGGCAAAATCAGCTCTCAGCATTCATGAAGAAGATTTATTACCAGACCCTTCTCATTATAGAAGATTGATTGGAAGACTTATATATTTGACCTTATCACGACCTGTCATTACTTTTGCGGTACATAAACTGAGCCCATATGTTGCTCAACCGAGAATGACACACCTCAAAGCAGTTCATAATCTTTGAGGTATTTAAAGGCCAATCCTGGACATAGCATTTTATTCTCTTCACAAATGCCCCTAGTACCCCCATCAATGTACGACCCTTTTCTAATGCAGATTGTGGGTTGTGTATTGACAAAGAAAGTCGACTACTAGTTTTTGCATCTTTGTTGGTAATTCAATGGTATCATGGAAATCAAAGAGATGACAAACCATCTCTCATTCTTCAGCTGAAGTAGGATATAGAGCCATTGCATATACTGTGAGTGAGATCATTTGGATTCACTAGTTACTAAGGATTTTCACGTTCCTAATACATCACTAGCTATCCTCTATTGTGACAACCATGCTGCAATTCAGATAGCCACCAATAACTTTTTCACGAACGAACAAAACATATTGAAATCGAATGCCATTTTATCCGTGATAAAATCACTGTGGGAATAGTGAGCTTCTTCCTATTCAATCAAAGCATCAACTTGCAGATGCTTTCACCAAACCTCTACCAGTCTTCATACTAAAGCCTTTGTTATCCAAGATGTGTGTAAAAGACATTTAGGACACATCTTGAGGGGGAGTATTAGAACATGTGTAGACTTTAGTATCAATGTGTAAACTTTGTATAGTTGGAAGTTAGTTCACAAGTTAGGTAGCTAGTTTTGCCAGCTAGATAATTTGTTATGGCAATTGGTTTGGCGCCTATTTATGCTGTATATATGTACACTCATGTGAAACAATTTTGGTAATAAGAAAAGTTTCAGTTTCAGTTTCACATTTCCTTTTAATTCTAATATCTTTTAAACTTTATATTTCATAAATCAGGTATTAAGAATTTGTTTCCAAAAATCAAGTTTCTTCATAACCCACCCCATCCACGCCACCATCCCCCACCCATTCCCGAAAAAGCTGATTTCTTTTGATCAATTTCAACTCCACTCCATTCCACTTTCCTCTTTTCACGTTTTCTTTTAAAAATCACCCTTTCCCCAACCTCTTCCCAAGCATCCACTTACGCCCACCCATGAAGCCCATATTTATTCCAATCAATTTTTCCTTTCATTCACTTTCTCCTTTCAGGTTCTCTCCAAAAAATCACCATATTCCATCGCTAGTGGCACAGATGGGTCACCTCTACCGTCATCGAAGGTGGAGGTTTTGGTGTGCGGTGGTGCAAAGGATGGCACTTATGTTAAGGTTTTGAAGGGAATATACGTGGCAGCTTCAAAATCTTGTGGGCGTTTGCGGGTCACAAATCCAGATCCTTATTCTAAATTTTGATGAAAAAGGGATTATACTGAGCTTTTGTTGTTGTTGCTGATGCAATGTGTGTTTAGGAGGAGCCAAACTGCGGCCCTTTACAGTAGACGTATGGTAATCCGTGTTGTTGGTGATTATTCCCTAATGAATGAAGTGAACAGTCGATTTGCTAGTCATTCTAGAAGCAATTTTGAAGACTGAAAATGGCATGAATATTAGAACAAATTGAGGTGTTGCACATGCCTTAAGTTAGATACAATCCTCAAGCTTGTTGAGGTCAAAGGGGTCGATGGAAAAATCAAACTTTTGTTGTTCTGGAAACAATAAGAAGTGAAGGTGCTCGTTTTTCTAGTAGGAACAACAATGACAAGTCATCCACAAATGATGATGCCTAGTGCAGAAAGCTTGGCCTTAAAATTGTGTCAAATCTTAGCTTAGAGTTCTCAAATGCAACTGCTTAGTAGTAATGTGTCTAAGCTTTCATAAAGAACTGGTGGTGGATTATGGTGTTAGTCCGCTGTGTGCATATATGTTTGTGATAATCATCTATGACTAAGTATGTATTTATTGTGATTGTTTGTGACCAATTTCATGTTAATTGTGATCCTGTGACTTGATCACATACCGTCACAATTAAGATTAATATGGTCACAAACAGTTACACTGAAAATAAAGTTGGTCACAGTTTGTCAGAGATAATACATGTCAGTGATTTGGTTACATGCATTTATAAATTTACTGATTTGATCACAGAGATCACACTGAAGATAAATTTGATCATAATTAATCACAAATAACACATGTATGATTACAAACAATAAATTCGATGACAGATAACATAGTCACAAATTTGGTCACCTACAATGCAATACTATTACCACCACACAGTACCCAAAACATTGCTACCACCTCCAACACCCCCCTCACCACCACCACCAAACAAATCAACTTAAATGCACTTTCATCACCTACGATGCACCATCACCATCACCACTTAGATCTATTTTCTAAACATAGTCTCACCTTATCACCTCCACCACCTGCAAAGTTATTGTGTCGGTAAATGTATATATAGAGAGAAAGCTCCATAGAAAGAAGACATTTTTGCTTTTTGGAGTTTTCCACATTGAGGCGGAGACGGGGTGGGGGTGTAGAAATATTTGAATTTTTGGAGATTTCTACAGTGGGGTAGAATGGGGATATAATGTCAGTAGGTCAATTGATATAGAGAAAGAATTAATGTAAATTATATTGTAATTATATATTTAATAATTTGATTTATCACTTGATTTATAAAAGTTTTTATGGAGTTTGTTAGTTGTGAACTATGATTCTCATAGCGTAATAGTTATGTATTGTTCCCCTTTTCAATTATCCATGAAAAATGAAACTCATTTAATGAAGCCTATGTTTGGCGCATATTTTTTCAAAATTCATTTATAACTCCACATTCTTTTATAAGTCGTTTATTTTATTTTATTTTTTAACCATGCATTTTTCAAAAAATTACTAAAAATTAAAATGGAGCCCAAAGAAAACCAACTCTGCGTTACTTCACTTCACTATTTCATTTCCCCATTTTTCACTGATTTTCAACTCTGTGAAATTTTCTGAGCATGAAAAATAGAAACCATTTAAGGCAGTGGGTGGTGGTTGGCTAGCGGTGGGGTGAAACGAGGTTGGAGGAAGAAGAATTGAAGATTACATTTTTTTTAATTTCCTTTCCCATTTTTTGTATTTTTTTAATTTAGTTATTTAATTATTTTATTGGGAAATTTAAAATTAGTGTCATGCCTTAAAATAAGGCCGAATTCAATTTTTATGCTCCACTAATGGGCATATAGACGGTCCCTTTTCATTGCAGGAGAATAAAAAGTTTGAGATTGTGGATGATATAAACAAAAAGTTTGGGTAAAGCCTACGAAAAAGTAAAAGATACAAGACCATGAATGTAATTATCCCTTATTCATATTTGTAAAATTAAAAATGATAAAAAAAAAAAAAAAAAGGTTATGAAATTGATGCAGAATGGACGCATGAGTTTTCAGATGTCACAGTGTAGCTATTCCAAAATCCTCACTCGTCGAGTAAGCACTGGCACCGCGGGCAGGCAGACTCCAAAACTAATGTATCATCATGCTGTACTCTGCTGTACAACACTAATCTTCAACAACTTGCTTTTTCCTCAGGTAAGTACCTTGCACTGTTTGTCTCTATCGTTTTATTTTTCCAATAAATACGATATTTTTTTTGCATTCATCCCTTCTTTAGATCCTGTTATTGTTTATTTGCATATTTGGAAAACAGTGGTGCGGTGTGGTGTACAATATTAAGGTAGAAAGTTGAACTAAATTCCTTTTTGTAATAGTTTGTTTATGTTTCAAGTGCATAATTTCTTATATTCGTTATAAGTTTTTGGTTGAGTAATTAATAATGTAGAGATTGAGAAATTCAAGAAAAGAGTTACTGTTTTTAAATCGATGTTGAAGAAAATAATTTCAGAATCCTATTGCTGATGTAAATTGAAGTACCTGATAGATGTATAAAACATTATACAAACGAAATTGATATGGTATATTTGGTGCATTAGATCTCATCAACTTTTGTCTAATTTAATATAAACAACCACACACACCCCCATTTCCAGAAAAAAAAGATCAATACGCCAATCACTACACTTAGATTTATTGGATTTGTTGCTAAGAAATTGGTATTAAATCCGAAACTCCCGAAAGATGGCCAGTGGCCCAAAGAAACGGAAGAATCAGTTACATTTTTCATAGGATCTCCTCTTATAGATAGGCAGTCTTTTAGTCCATGCTATGTCACATGATTTTATTTTATTTTAAAGCTGTTCAATTCACTTTATTAGGCCATTAGTGTAGCATACTGGAGTTGATTGAGATCTGTTTGATTTTATGTCTGTGAAAAAAAATTCAGCTATGGATACTTTCCTCTTCACCTCGGAATCTGTTACTGAAGGTCACCCCGATAAGCTTTGTGATCAAATATCTGATGCGATTTTAGATGCGTGCTTGGAACAAGATCCCGAAAGTAAAGTCGATTGTGAGACATGTACAAAATCCAACATGGTTACAGTCATAGGCGAAATCACAACCAAGGCTAATGTGGATTACGAGAAAATTGTTCGCGACACGTGCAGTGAAATTGGATATTCGTCGCCTGAAGTTGGACTTGATGCTTATAATTGCAAGGTTCTGATAAATGTCGAACAGCAGAGCCCTGAGATTGCAGAGGTTGTCCACGGTCACCTAATGAAAAAACCTGAAGAGGTTGGAGCTGGAGATCAGGGGCACATGTTCGGCTATGCCACGGACGAAACCCCTGAGCTGATGCCGTTGACGCATGTCCTTGCTAGTAAGCTCGCGGCCAAATTAACCGAGGTGAGAAAGAACAGAACTTGTCTCTGGCTAAGGCCTGATGGCAAGACTCAAGTCACTGTCGAATACCAGAAAGAAGGTGGAGCAATGGTGCCTATTAGGGTCCATACTGTTCTCATCTCGACTCAACACGACGAGACTGTCACAAATGAGCAGATAACGAAAGACTTAAAAGAGCATGTAATCAAGCCTGTCATTCAGTCAAAATATCTCGATGACAAGACGATATTGCATTTCAACCCGTTGAGTTGATTTGTACATGGAGGCCCTCATGAGGATGCGGGATTGACTGGCAGGAAGATTATTGTTGACACTTATGGTGGCTGGGATGCGCATGGAGGTGGTGCATTTTCTGGAAAGGATCCAACCATGGTTCATCGAAGTGGTGCCTATATTGCCAGGCAAGCAGCAAAGAGCGTGGTGGCCTCTGGGCTTGCACGACGTTGTACCGTGCAGTTGTCATATGCAATAGGGATGCCAGCACCGTTGTCTGTATTTGTGGACACATATGGAACAGGGAAATTGCCGGATAAGAATATACAGGAGCTTATTAAGGAGAAGTTCGACTTCAGGCCGGGAATGATTGCTATCAATCTGGACCTGAAGAGGGGCGGCAACTTCAGGTATCAGAAGACTGCTGCCTACGGTCATTTTGGACGAGATGATCCAGATTTCACCTGGGAAAATGTTAATGTGCTCAATCCTAAGTGAACTTTTAGTCTACTTTCCTTTCTGTAGTATGCTTCTGTTGTTTATCTTGGATTTTGTACATTTCATATTGAAACACTAGAGATCAAGCGATATATTATAAGCTTTAAGGTTAAGAATAAATAATAGAATAGTTCATCATGTGATTAATCAAAACTTTTTCAATGATAAGCGGCTTATATAAGAGGTCATGAATTCCGGTTATACAGAGGATTAACCCATTAGTGATCACTGTCACGATTCGATAATTAGAACAAGCGATCGTTCTAGACCAATCCCTTTGCCTAAACATGAATAGATGAAACTTTAATTTAGACAATCCAGATTAAAAAATCGATACATGTAAATCAGAAGAGTGTTAAATCATTACAAATTTCGGGGTTCTGCTGCTGTTCTTCACAGAGATATACCTTGCAATCACCTCTTTAGCATTTCTAGTGATGCTTTAGGGGGTTCCACTGCTGTTCTTCACAGAGATATACCTTGCATCCACCTCTTTAGCATTTCTAGTGATGCTTTAGGTTGATCCATAGGAACCATGTGACCGGCATTATGGACCTTAAGGAAAGTGAGTTGTCCGTGGCTTTTCTGTAATCCTGCCTCCACTCCATCCACGCTAAATGGAAAGGAAGGAGTCGATACAAAGTCTTTCTGTCCAGACCATACCATGGCATCGACCCATCTTGAGTTTCCTGATAATATTAAAACTCAGTTATAGCAGTTACATTACAAACCCTGCCTACGTTTTTTTTTTCATAGTCTATCTCAAGTAAATCTTACCAAGCCAGTTGCAAATAAGATCATACTCCCCAGCATATATAAGTAACTTGACTCCATTCTCTAGTAGAGCAGGAACACCGACTTCGAAATTTTTCATCCAGTCCATTGTCATTGCATCAGACACAACAGTACTACATGAAACAAATTTTATATTTCCAACGCCAAGTGCTTGTCTAACTGAGTTCTGGTTCAAAAAATTTTCCATGTTCGAGAAGTCGTAGCACAGAGAACCCACACAAGTTTTTCTAATATCATAGTACTACAGATAAAAATATAAGGTTAAAAACTTTTTATTTTCAGTCAAACTAGATGATTGAGTGACGTGTTATCTTACATTTATATCACCAGCTATGTTAAGTATATTATTGAAAATGTCGTTGCACTCAACATAAGCCTGGGAACACGCTGATGATGAACCATTACTCCTTCCTGCCAAGAAACTTTTTATCAGAATCCAAGTGAGAATGAGAGTTGGGGGCAGAGGGTAAGACTTGTGGGTTTCTGAGCACATTATAAGTTGCCTTCCTGAGGTTGTCTTGTCAATAACGTGGGTACCACAAGAAGGGGTGCCACCGGAAGGGTGTCCAATGTGCTTCTAAGTTAGGCAGACCTTGCACGAGGGACTTGGATTCAGAAGTAGATGTTAGAAGATATGAGTTTAGGGATAAGAATTACCACAGATTTTTATTGCCTCTACACATTCAGAAACTGACTCATTCATGCTGTCATAATCAGATTGGGTGATCAATTTCATGTTTAAAGCATAATCAGTATATGCTTTGTACTGGATCTGTGGATCTGTCATTCCATTACCAATAGCTAATCCCTGTTTAAGCATTGGTAAGGTGATTAATCAAACAGAGAAAACTATGAGATTAATTAACAATGGAGATAAAATTCAAGGCTTACTTTCATGTTAATATGAATCCCTTCTTTATTATTGTTTCCCTGTTGTATCCGAGCAGCAAAAGCAGGAATGTAGTGCCCGGCGTATGATTCTCCAGTGATGTAAAAGTCATTCTTTGCATACTGAGGGTGGGCTTGGAAAAATGCCTGACATTTTATGAACATTTTAGTTCAGTCTAATCTAGTTTATGATTGTGGTGGACTGTACAGTATCGTGTAAGATAAAAAATAAACTAATATATTGTGTAATGGATTGTCTAGTTGTGTCCTTGAGCTGACAGGACTAGCGAACGTACCTGCAGGAAGTCATAGAAATCCCCAGCAGCTCCCTCAGAAGTCGCTCGTATGTCATTCTCGTCTGAAGTATAACTGAAACCTGTTCCAGTCGGTTGGTCGACATATATAATGTTTGAGACCTGTCATATCACGTCATTCATGAGAAGAGCTTTGGTTTCTCCTTATCGGTTATGGGTAACACGAGAAATTTTTTGTCCAATAAAACCCTGTCCCATTGAGTCGAGGCAAGACATTGACTCATCTTCAGGAATTATCTGTTGGGAGTCTGAGAGGAAAATCTATTAATGAGAATTGATGAAAATGAGATTACCTTATCCCAACCAAAATCATTCCATACAAGAGATAAGTCGTCTGTTATGTGGAAAGGGCCGTTTTCGTAAAACAGGGCCAACGATCCGCTGCATCCTGGTCCTCCCGTTAACCAAACAACAACCGGGTCAGTGCTCATCGTGTTTCTTGATTCAAAGAAAAAGTAGAACATCCTGCAACAATATTTCAAGCAGTTTGACATGATATAACCAGGGAAATGATATTGCATTGCTAGTTTTTAATTCAGTTTTTGTGGCTTTTCACAGCGCTTTTGAACTGATAAGTTTCATTTGTTGATGCTTGTCAAGCTTGAAGTGACGTATAATGAAACCTATTAGTCTGAAATCGCAATATATTTTATTGCGGCAATCTGTCAAAAATTCTTGTATTAAACATACAGTGGTTCTAATTAGGTAAACTGCAAGAAAAAGGCCCCACAACCTGAAGAACAGATACATCAATCAATTTTGTAATATGGAAAATTTGATGTTTATTATACCTTGCACCTTTGGTGTGAGGAAGTCTATAATATCCAGCCCTGTGACCCAAATCTTGAACACTGGGTGCGGGATTACTTAAACCGGGGAATCTAAAACTTTTTTCGACCATTTTTGGTGCTGTCAAAGCAGGATCATCTTCAACAATGTTCACATCAAGTTCAGGGAACAAGTTCATCTCTCTAATGATCTTTTCTGCTTGTGTTTTTGGGAATTCCATAGCTTCTGAAACTGAAACTATGGAGAGGAAAGGGAGAAAGAAAAGTAGAGGAAAAAAGAAATGAAAGACTGCTAGTTCCATTGCTGTAGGAATGATTCTGAAGATGGAACTGGTTTTTTTTCTTTGTAATCTTGGATTTTCTATATATTTCTGATGCTTACAGACCTTAAGAAAGATTTGAGGAATAAATATAGGAATTGAAGTGAGAACATGAATGACATTTGTTGGATATATACTTGTTGAATTCTTGAATATGGAGAAGATAAAGCAATAAAGATTATTCTACAAATGTAGATATTTTAAATTTTTAAAAAGACAAACAAAATTTCTGAGATTATTATGGGAGGAAATCATGGCTAAACATTGATAAACGCATGAACGATCAAGATTCTCAAAGGTCAAATGAGTGGGTGGAATCGATGGCTTGAATGAGCGGTGTGAATATTTGAATTTTGTAAAAAGATGGAATGATTGCCAATGGCTATTAATTGCATTCTTATCTTGTGTAATACGATAAATAATCAATTATGTCAATCTGTGTCCTTAACAACCACAACAAATTATGTCATCTCTCTCCTAATCAGGGTCATTTAGAAAACTGATTGAAATTGACATATGTGGAGAATCTATAAAAGTATGTAATTGTGAACCAAGATCCACTTTTCATATTCATAATAGAGTTTGAAATTTGAATAATACAAAACAGTTTAATTTTATATAATCAAAGCCAAACAACACTCTGGAGAAGTTTGTTTGCGTCTATCTCTTCGGTATTTCTGCACTAAGGATCCATTCGGCACGATTATTGTATGACTTTGATGAGTGAATTTTTTACGAAAAATGATGTTATCAACAGTTTCATCAACATAAACGGGAAAGTATTCTTCTCGAACGAACTAGCTTAAGCTGTCATGTTAGTTTTTCAAGATCTACCACTAAACTTTTTACGAACAACGGACTTAAGAAAGCCAACTCTCGTTCCTTTAACCTGAAAGAGAGAAAATCATGTGGAACCAATAACTAGGAGAGATCAAATGAAAAAAAAATAGAAGTAAAGAATTTATGGTTATTACGTTTTGGCCAAACAAAATGGACAAAAGGAACCATGCGAAATGGATTTGGCTTTTAAATATTGGTATTTATAAGTTTATATATTCTATTGTGTGTGTGTGTTTATAATATTGAAATTAATATGGACTTCAAAAATATTATGATTAATATTTTAAATTTGGCAACCATGAAAAATGGATAATCAACTTGACAATTAAATTGTCACAAAGAGATACGAGTATACAATGAATTTAAAATTTGATCATAATTTTAATTAATTAATAATAATTATCTTGTTTACATGCCTTTGCCTTGAGGCTTTCTTAACATGCACATATCAATAAATGAGAATATTTTGAGTAATGAAAAAAAAATAAAAAAATTCCTTCTTGTTATATTATATTTGGAAAATTGAAGAGTTCACAATTTAGCCCTTGTTTGGGCTCTATTAAAATTAACTTTTATGGGAAAATATATTTTGAAATAATATTTTTTAAAGAATGTGTAGTTAAAAAAGAAAGAAAAATTTTAGGTTTTGTATAATATTATTTTATTAAAAAATGTGTGATTGAAACGGAAAAAGATAAAGATGTATTAAAATTTTAATAGAGCCCAAACAGGTAACGTTGGCAGATTCTCAATCTTTTTTTGAGTAATGTCATATAGAGATCGCATGATAAATCCAATTAAATGAGTACATGTACATTATCCTCTACATCTTTTTTTACATTGTGCCACATAACAACACAAAATTGAACAATTTAATTTTTTGACAATTTTTTATCCAATCAACACTTGCCAACACACACATTGTCAACCATCATGTGAAGAAAGAGTGTACAAATGACATTTCCCTAAGTAATAGCATCACAATTACTATAAATCCAATTAAATGTGTATATATACATTATCCTCTACATATTTCTTTACATTGTGCTACATAACTACACACAATTGGACATTTTAATTTTTTGACAATTTTTTTATCCAATTAACATTTGCCAACACACAATGTAAACCATCACGTCAAAAAAAGAGTGTACAAATGACATTTCCCTAAGTAATAGCATTACAATTAATTAAACTTATCATTTAATGCAACTTATATGCCACATAGGGTGGAGTTTTAGTAGGCTCCCGTTTGGTACACATTTTGAAAGTAAGAATGCATTTTTACTGTTGATGTGATGAGAAATATGTGGTTGAAAAAGAAAGAAAAATTATTGATGTGATGGAAAATATTATTTTATTGAAAAATGTGTGGTTGAAAAAGAGTAGAAGAATGAGAATGAAAAAAATAATGTGGACCAAACAGGTTAAGTTTGCAGTCTATACTCCATCCGTCCCATTTATATAGGTTGATTTTGTTTTTCATGCATATTAAGAAATCTTATTTAATGTTATTGAAAAAATAATTTTTGTCAAAAACTTTTCTAGTTTACCCATATTTAATTATCAACAATTAGTAATAAATTATGAAAAATTGGTTATAACTAAACAAAATAAATAATGATATATTAGTAAATGAACAAAACAAAATATTTTCAATAAAGAAATATGACTATATAATTTAGACAAGAAATAAGGATTATCAACATATATAAATGAGACAAAATGAGTAGTATTATTCATCTTTTTGGTCCTATCGGGATCCGAGTCCCTAACCTTTCATTTTTTAGAAGTCACACGCATTGATATAATTTTCAGATTTTTTTTTTCCTTTTGCAAGTGAGATAATTAGGATAATCTATTTTTCTTTCATTAAATAAAAGAATTATCAAGATTATTGAAGCACATAAATAATTGTTACCGTATATGGCAAAAATAAGAAAAACTTGATATTGCATTATATTATAGGAAGGTTTTTTATTACACATTATAGAGTTGGCTGCTTCACTAAATACAGGATAAATTCACATTCTGTGGTTCAAATAGAGATAGATTAAGACGTAGTGTGTAACACAACAATTTGATGTGCCAATTAACTTATCTTTCACAATTTTAATGCCACGGCTTACGATCGAACTCGGGCTAGACGTGCTCTTATTTCTTCTAACTCCTCTTCATCATCAACATGTTTTGTTGTATCTGCGACTCATATAGAGTGGAATACAAATTTATCGGATCAAAATGGGCAATGTTGGAGCGGAGCCTTGATACCACTTGTTAAGAAATAAACACGATATCTGAATTTCTCTGATACCACTTGTTATGAAATTTGGGTCGCAAGATAATGATGATAATGAAATAAATAAGAAGAAAATAAATACCAGAATTTACGTGGAAATCCAATATGGAAAAAAACCACGAACAGAGGAGGAGAAATCTACTATAATTAATAGCAATTGTGTTTATAATATCTCAATACGCTCAATTGAAATCTAAAACTCTCAACATGTTGTATGAATCTCTGTTAATTTTCTATACAAGTCACGCCATATATATATAAACCCTAGAGAATAAGTTGTAGAAAAATAATAATCCAAAATCGCGTCAAAAAGGAAAAAGGGCCTGAGCCGGATAAGCCCGTTGTTCGAGCAACAAGAAAGCGAAATGCGAGCAACAAAGTCTCGGGTTGTTTTCTACCGGGCTCGCTCGAGCATCCAGCTAGCGCAGGCTAGCGAAAATGCGGCAACTTTTTCCGTCGATCCATAATTTTGATCTTTTCAAGACCACTCGAATTTAAACTCCAATATCCACTATAATTTGGGCCAAACCACAATAGAAAGTTTATATTACAACTCTATCAACATTTTTCCCTTGAATCCACTCAAATAAGGCAAATAATAATTACGTGGAATAAATAAATAAAACTACCACCTCTGATTTGGTGTTCGATGTTGCGGCACTTTTGGCGGAGTTTACGTTGCCAATCTCTTAGTAGCTGCAGGTTTGGTTTCGCCTACAAAACACTCGTCATTTTCTCCATAGTGGATTTCGATTTTGTGTATGATTAAGTTATTACTTATATATCATAAGATTTGTGTTAACATGGATTTGGAATCTGATTATTTGTTTTTTACAAAATAAATGTGATAAAATCACAGAAAAGCAAAATTGTCATCTTCGGTCCCCGAAATATATCACTTGGAGCACTTTGTCCCGTGCAATTAGTTTTACATTCAAATCCCTAAAACTATTAATTATAGTGCAAGCCAATCTGAACAGATATAAACCATCAAAATATTTTGGAAGAACTATATAGGGTGTGTTTAATTAACTTTATTTTTAATAGAAAGTGTCATTTTTCCATTCAAGTTCCAACTTTTTGGATGTTTAGTTGATTTTATTCTATGAAAAATATTTTCTAAAAGTTGGTCACGTGACCATATTTTTCTCAAAAATAAGGAATTTTTTTTTAGGGTTATTGGCGTAAAACGTCCCTACCTTTGAAGGATTGTGTGGAAAACATCCCTACGTTTGATTTTTTGGTGCGCAACGTCCCTACCTATCAAGTTTATTGTAGAAAACATCCCTACCTTTCATTTTTTGGCACAAAACGTCCCTACCTTCTGCATTTCTTTGCACTGAACATCCTTTGCACATTTTTTTTAATTCAAAATGACCAATATACCCTCCTATGTAAATTGAACAAGAAAAGAAAAATAAAAAAAGAAAGGGTAATTGGCGCAAAACGTCCTTACCTTTGAAGGTGTTTGTGGAAAACACCCTACCTTTCATTTTTTGGTGTAGAACATCCCTACCTTTCACATTCTTTGCGCTGAAGGTCCTTTTCACCAATTTTTAATATAAAATGACCCTTATACCCTCCTATATAAATAAAACAAAAAATAGAAAAATAAAGAACTAATTACAATCAAAGTCCTAAACGTTTTTAAAAAATACAAGTGAGTTCAAAATTTATGAAAATATTAAAAATAAAAAAAATAAAAGGGATTATTGACCTAGTAATATAAAAGGGACCCGTCCAAAATTTATGAAAATATTAAAAATAAAAAAAAATAAAAGGGATTATTGACCCAGTAATATAAAAGGGACCCCACTCAAAGAGAGGCAGAGGAGAAGATAGGGGGTTTTATTTTTTATTTTTTTTATTTTTAATATTTTCATAAATTTTGGACTCACTTGTATGTTTTAAAAACGTTTAGGACTTTGATTGTAATTAGTTCTTTTCTATTTTTTGTTTTATTTATATAGGAGGGTATAAGGGTCATTTTATATTAAAAATTGGTGAAAAGGACCTTCAGTGCAAAGAATGTGAAAGGTAGGGATGTTCTATACCAAAAAATGAAAGGTATGATGTTTTCCACAAACACCTTCAAAGGTAAGGACGTTTTGCGCCAATTATCCTTTCTTTTTTTATTTTTCTTTTCTTGTTCAATTTACATAGGAGGGTATATTGGTCATTTTGAATTAAAAAAAAATGTGCAAAGGACGTTCAGTGCAAAGAAATGCAGAAGGTATGGACGTTTTGTGCCAAAAAATGAAAGGTATGGATGTTTTCTACAATAAACTTGATAGGTAGGGACGTTGCGCACTAAAAAAATCAAACGTAGGGATGTTTTCCACACAACCCTTCAAAGGTAGGGACGTTTTGAGCCAATAACCCTTTTTTTTATGAATTAAACTACTTGTACAATGAATTTGTACAATGATTTTGACAATGTGTGATGTGTGTAGATCATTACCATTGAATTCAAAAACAATATTTCAAATCAATGGATATAATGTCTGCCAACTCAGACATTGTCAAACTTATTGTCAAATATATTGTACAAGTAGCATGGTTCTTTTTTTATATAGATTTTTATTTCCTAGGCAATTTACACATTCAAAAAATTCAAATTTATAAAAAAATATAATATTTTATAAGTTGAAAATTAAGTTAATCAAACATATTTGATTGACAATTTTTATGTTGCCAATAACTTATTTGTTTTTTCTTGCAAGAATCATGCTTGTAATCAAACACACCCGTAGTGTCCATTGCTACTCTTACTAATTAATCCGTAACCCTAAGAAACTCACATGAGGATCCCTAAAGTAGCTTATGTTGCGCAATTGGTCATTTTTTACCATTAAAAATTTTGCGATGGAAGTTTTTACCTTTCAAAATAGTATAAATATAGGGATATTATCTGATTGGTCATTGAATTTTGTGAAAGATTTCCAGAAGGCCACTGAATTTCAATTTTTTTCTAGGTAATCACTGAACTTTACAAAATAGAATCACATTCATCATTGAGAATTTCAAAAGTTTTCAAGTTAGTCACTACATTTTAGAAAATATAATCTCATACATCACTCAGTAAGTGATGAGATTTTAATTTATAAAGTTCAGTAACAAGCGGGAAGTTTTTGAAGTTCAGCAACCCCTAAAAATCTTATGCGAAGTTCAGTGACCAATCAGACAATTAACTAATATTTATGTCTTTTTAGTTTTTTCCTTTCTTTCTGTCTTTTTTTGTACTCCTTCCCCACAATTTTATTCTCTCTACTATCGCTAAGCTTTAAGAAAATAATAGCCTTTTACCCCGAGGGTAACCGACAAAGTTGTCTACTAACATCTCCAAGATCATAGAGACAACAGAAAAAAAAAATAAAAAACTTAAAAAAAAACATAAAGATTGATAAATTATCTGATTGCCACAATACTTTGCGAAAAGTTTTCAGAATGTCGTTGAATTTCAGAAGTTTCTCTGTTAATCACTAGTCTTTACAAAATGTAATATCATTCATCATTGTGAACTTCAAAAGTTCTTCCTTCAGTCTCTGAATTTTATAAAATGTAATCTCATTCATCACTCGGAAACTTTTAAAATTCAATAACCCCTAAAAATCTTACGTAAAGTTCAATGACCAATCAAGTAATTATCCCTATAAATATATAACAAACCTTTAAATTGTAGAATATTCGTTCCAAATCTTTCAAAAATATACAGTAGAAGGAACTCTGGACGATTTCAAACAAAAAAATTGTTAGTTTACTTGAAGTCAAGCATTTGACCAAAATTTAATCAATTCTAAAATGAGTAAAATGAGATCCCAAACATTTTTAAAATGTGCGACTCAGTCTCGTATCTTTAATAAATGTGCTGTGAAAGGACTTCTAACGATTTTTAACATTTAATTAATTAAAATATTTAAAAAAAGCGCAAAATAAATAAGAGAAAACTTATCAAACAATTATTGATTCAACAAATTCTAACACTAGTCACAAAAGAGGGCATTAATCGCGGAAAACAAAGAATTAACACAAAGTACTCAACAAAACATTTTTACCTTCGGCAAGGTAGCTATCATCAAAATAATAATCTCAACCAAAACACAGTTTGCTACCGACAAGGTAACTATCATGAAAAAAGTAAAAGTTTTAGTTATAGATGGATTTTACCAAGTGAACAAATCTGTGCTCTTGTAATTATGGGAGATATGCAAAACATTTGGTTTACATTTTTCACCGCAGTGTTTGCAAGTTGTCTTACCAAAAAGGATTAACAGTAGGCAATCTGCCTCCGACCACCATGTGCCTCACACGCCGATGGCGAGTGTTCTCCTTAAACTAACACTCTGGCTGTGGTCACGCGCCTCCACGTTGACTGAAAGGAGGTGAATCGTTTGGGTTGAATTCAAATTTTCTCATCTTTCAAAATCGATTTCAACAAATCTTTTGCATGAGATCAATCGATTTCTTCAATTTCCAATTCTTAGAATTTCCAATTTTGTAGATACATCGTTGATGTCAATTTGGTGGAATCTTCAGAGTGCGGGTAATTTATTGAAAAATATGTTGTTAAATATAGGAAAAAGTTTTGAAATTCTCTGAAAAATATTTTATTGTGAGAATGTGATTAAAAATTAGTTTTTAGAAAAAAAAAAAAAGAGTTTTGCTTTAAATGTTGTCAAACAAGGGCTAAATATTCTTTTCATGACTTTGAATAGTTTATTGTCAAATTAGGTATTTTATTTAATGCATATTTGACTAAAATTATGATTATATAAGTAAATTTTATAATAAATAATTTATATTGATCACAACTATAGATTAATTACTTATTTTAGTAGTAAGAGACACTATGTGCAGGGGCGGACGCAGACTTTTTATGTTGGGGGGTACAATCAAATTTTCAAAAAGTGACGAAAAAATTAAAGTAAGAGATATTTTATTACAATTGTTCTCTACGTGTTCTCATATTTTGATAACGTTCCATAATTAAAGTGAGAAATAGAGAAAAATTTAATGTTGTTTCGTAATTCAAATCAACAAAGAAATTGAGTATACAATCTTGGTCATCAAGAGCTACACAAACTTTGATAGAATTCAAGTCACAGATTTATATATACATTTC
This sequence comes from Fraxinus americana, assembly GCA_035079005.1. Classification (NCBI taxonomy): domain Eukaryota; kingdom Viridiplantae; phylum Streptophyta; class Magnoliopsida; order Lamiales; family Oleaceae; genus Fraxinus; species Fraxinus americana. The sequence goes on along the minus strand of CM068708.1, from coordinate 16,463,473 downwards.
TTAAATTCTGAAACTTATATAACATATGCAACGAGTAAATCAATAAGGGATAAGAAAATGGTAAGAGCAAGACTTATTTTCGATGCATCAAATACTCGAGAAACAATCATTGCTCATTCAAGTTCAATCATATTGCACAACTCTTTCTTCTGATTACATTCAGTCGGACCAGATTCTCATAGGCTAAAAGGCTCTCGAAATTTCCTTAAAAATGTCACTTCAACTGAGAATTTTACTCGTGAATCTCATGCACTACAAGAACGTAACTAAATTCAACTAAGAATTCTTCTATTCCTATTCATTGATCTAATCCAAGTATATGATCATTTTACATTGATTACTTCGTTTAGTACTTGTTTCAGCACTATAGCTCACGAAAGCCTTGCATACTAGCTTTTTCCTTGGGTCAGATCTTAGAATTCTTTGTCGCGATTGAACTTGAAATGGCTATAGAGTAGAGACAGACTTTTCACTGTTTTCATTTGGCAATGCAATTTCCACTCTTTGAGAGTAACTATAAATCATTTAAACAAAGATAAATGAGATTTGAAGTTTTGAACTATTCTTGTTCAGTTATTCAGTATTATCACAACCATTTTCGTATCCATTTAACAATATACAACCTTAATTTTACCATGAAGAAGAAGAGAGAAAAGGAGAAGAGGCGACTCAGGCGAGAGAAAAGGTTTGAAATGAATGTTAATTCCTTTTCCTTTCATATTAAAAAAAAAATTAAAAATTAAAAAAAAAAATTTTTTTGGGGTGGGAGGGGGGCACCTGCACCCCAAGCCACCCCCCAGGTCCGCCCCCGACTACGTGCTTTGCTAAGCTTAAAAGTTTGTTTTTATTTTCTTTTATTTTTACGTATATTTTCATATATTACTTATTTATACTTACAAGAAAAAATTGACTTATTTTGAACATGAAATGGATGCTATGATTAAAATAAATAATTTGCTCTAGATTTAATCTTCAATAAAAAATTTTGTTAAAACTTATTTATTTATAAATTAATCTAATTATAAGTATTTTTATGAAGCTACGCCTAACATGGATGTGAATCGAATTCAATTCTTTGGACCCTCAGAATTTTAGTCGGTTTTCTCACTTTGGATGGGATTCCTTACTCATTATGGAATGTGGTGTTATAGAAGATTGATGCCCGTACCACTAATATTTTAAGAACAATAACATATAGTGATGTATTTTTTATTTCGTGTTTCGGCCAAAGCTTTTCGGCATTTGGAAAGACAGAACGTCAAAATTCTTTTGAACAATACTCATTAGGTAATTTCTTAGTTTTTTATTCAATATGTATCATTTACTTATTCTGATTACTATTTTGTCAGTTTATATTTTTTAAGGTAAGCATCGATTTTCTATTTGGTAAGAAATGATACAATGATCTAGTGTGACATTTTAGGGTGTGGCATCTACGTTTCTTTTATTTCATTGAGTGTCGCACACTCTTTGTCATGAATGTCACGAATTGTTTTAGTCTAAACTCGATCTCTTGTAACTTGTGTTCATTCATAATTTTATAAATTCATTATATAACATCATTTTTTGGCTATGCCCTGAAAATACTCATTTTCCAAGAACACGAAAATCCCCAACAATGGAGAAGCACAAGCTGCACAACAGTAAGCAATGTGAAGCAAGGAAAGAAAAGTTACAAAGACTTGGAGAGAGAGAGAGAGAGATTAGTATGAAATTATGATTTCACACACACACGTGTGTGTAGAGAGAGAGATTAGTATGAAATTATGATTTCACACACGCACACGTGTGTATTTATATATATATGATAAATCTCAACGGCATGATCTTATCACGATTCAATGGTAATGATCCTTTCACTTAAGTAAAGTGATCATGAGCAATAAAGTTTTAAGCCTAAAATGACACTTTCTATCTATCCAACCAAGTCAATAGATATTTCAGTGTATGATATTCGTATCTACAATTTTCTTCGATAAGTGAAGAATATTTTCGATTCATGACTACCCCAAAATTGTTTGACAACACTTATCAATTTACAATGCCCAAACAAGTTTGAAAATCGTGTATTTTGTTGGGTTGCGTTTGTGATTATTCTCCCGGACCCGTTACCCTCCTCTGTACTGCATCTGTCGAACTCACTGCATCTTCACTATTACACACAGTGAACTGCCAGGCTGTAGCACCTCTTTGTCCTGTACCACCACCTCCTACAATTATATGTTCTCTGCCTCGTGACTCTATTCCTTTAGATTCCATATCGCAATCAACGCCCAAATAATAGAGAGAGAACAAAATGGGAAACCTTTATTCTAATGGCCACTAACGCCTAACAATTTTCATCTATGTAGTAGTGCGATGAGACGTTTTGAATAGAACCAAGCTTCTATCCGTAGTTGTCCAACACTAATTGGACATTGACTCGGTCAAAATATCGAATTAATGGATCATAAATTTAATCAAAATATTATTAATTCAACGTGCGAGTCTTTGTTTGATAGTTCATTTATTCAATTAAGTCCTATTGGCGAAAATTTAAACAATACAAAGGTACAATGTGGTACACATCAATTTAAATGTACGACACTTGCTCAAGTTGTTGCTCAAGTTGGATGAGTTTGATTACTATGGGCCATATTAAATCATCAAACTTTGATTCCACCATGCTATTATTTGCTAAAGATTATTAAATCTCTAAGGCCCTGTTTGATTTGACATTTTTTTTTCATGGAAGATATAAATAAAATTATATTTCCACCTTTTTGCATGTTTGATTTACTAAATTTTCTATGGAATTGATTTTCCACATTTTCTTGGTTTTTGTGGAAAAGTTTTTCTCATGGGTCTGGTTGGAAAAACTTTTCTAGGCAACATTTTTTTTTTAAATTTAATTTTTTTTTTTTGACAATGGAAACAAATTATATTCCTTTAATGGACAACTTTCATGGATAACAAAGTCAAACGAACACTAAAAGATCCAAAATTTTAAAAATTTTCAGGCGAAAAATTATATCAATCAAACACAATTAATTGACAATTTTCAATAAAACAAGTTATAGGCAATTCAATTCCCTGAAATTCATTTTCTTTTCACTCAATTCCATTCTTGCAATCAAATAGACCCTAATTTATTTAAAAGATCAAACATTTCGAGTATATCTAGTGTAGTACATCATATTGAACTAACTAAATAGTGGAAGAAATTATATTACATACTTAGAGCCCGTTTAGTTCACATTAAAATGAGAAAATGCATTTTTTTGAAGTGATGTGATGGGGAATATGTGGTTGAAAATGAAGGAAATGTTATTGATGTAATGAAAAATATTATTTTATTGAAAAATGTGTGGTTGAAAATGAGTAGAAGAATGAAAATGAAAAAAATGATGTGGGTCAAACAGAGGCTTAACAAATTATTACAAATTGAAATTGAAAGTGTATTCATAATATTCAATCTCAACTCTTCAACAAAAGAATATTCACCTTCTTATCATCATATTTACACACTAATAAGGAAAGGTCAAAAATAATATTTTTTGAAAATGAGGGTAGAAGAGAAATGATTCTCAAAAATAAAAATGAAAGGAGGATGTTTCATTCTTATCATCATATTTACATAGTAATATATTTTTTCAATTAGGCCTTACCTGTCTTTTGTAGGAGGGATTTGTCTTGAAAAACATTTTTTAGTTATGGGCACCTACTTATTCTCTACCATTTTAGAATGTTTAAAGAAGCTTCTTGATCGTATACAACGGAATACTAAAATTCGATGAATTATGATTTAAATAGAAGGCGAACATGTAGAGACAATGAGTTTACCGTGCATGTTTCGTGTAAAATATTACATACATCAGGCCGGCCCATACTTATGAATATAATAATTAAATTAAAGAAGCAAAAAAGTGAAGTGCAAAAATTAACAACAAAGAACATACCGTCGAAGATTTGCACTATTTAATAAAGAGAAAATTACCTAGAAATCTACTTTTAAAGTTTCATTTTCAAGAAATAGGTGGATTAATTTTTTTTTAACAAATCAGGTGGTAATTAAGTTTTAATAATTATAATTAATAAAAATTTAATTACAATATATAATTTCTCCCAACCCACCACTCTCTCTCCAGAACCATCCCAAACCGTTGCCTCTCTCACTCTCTCTCTACATTTCTACTGCCCGTCGTCGTCTTGAGAATCACCGGCGAATCGCCCGTCGCCGTTCCGTTGCATAGCTCTGCCTCTTTGTTCGCCGTCGTCTCCCTGCCCCATCACCCCAGCCGTCTGTGTTGGTACTGTTCGGAGATGGCGACTCTGTGAATGGTGGCGGTGGTTGGTGTTACATGTGGTGGTGGATCTGCAGCAAAGTCGATCCAATCATCGATGAGCTCCACTAACCACCGGCAATCGCGAGATTCGTCTGCAGGCACGAAGTGAATGTTGTCGCCAGTGCGATCTGAACGTCGATGTTCTTTTTAACGCGTTGCAGCAGCTGCGCATCATCATCGCTGTGGGTGGTTTGCTGGTGGTTGGTGGTGTCGTTTGCGATGGTTTTTGGGTGTTGGTGGTGTCGTTTGCAATGGTTTTTGGGCGGTGGTGGTGGAAAATGAGGTATACTGTGGGTGGTTTGCTGGTGGTTGGTTTTCTGATCAAATCTACTGCTTAGCCGGAGTTTTGGGGGGTGGTCGTGTAGGTGCAGATGGTGATGGCGGTGGTGGTGTAGGTGCAGATGGTTGTGGTGTGGCGAACCTTTTCTGATCTATGACCGATCCCAATTTGATTAAATGAAGTTTTTGTTCAGCTAGTTAGTATTGGATATAGGAGACTACAATTTTAACAACTTTTAGCTTCAATTTGATGTGGTTTTTTTATCCTATTCGATGTGCAGATTGTTTTGTTTTTTGCCCATGTTTTGTTTGTTTAAACAAGCTCATCAACTTCCTGAAAACAGCATCCAGTGACCGTTTGTGACTGGTTAATTGTGACTCGTTGTGACCAATTATGACTGATTGTGACTTGAAATTCTAGAAATTTTTTGGAAGTTGGGAATGGGTGGGTAGGTTGACTGAAGCATGCGTTGGAGTGGTCATTGGAGCAGTTTGCCAGAGGGATCATGAATAGCCACCAGAGAGAGCGTCAAGGTGATCTTCGGAATAGTCGTCGGAGTGGCAGCTGGAGAGATTGCCTGAACTGTCGCCGGAGCGACCGCCGGAACTGTCGTCGGAGCGGCTGCCGGAGTAGATGGCTCCTCCAATGGAGAGAAGGGGTAGGAAAAGGATGGAGAGTAGAGAGAGAGAGAGATAGAGAATGATTTGGATTTGAAATTTAATAAATTGGGATAATTGTATTATATTATAATTAAAAATATTTAATTAATTGATTTAACACCTGATTTTTGAAAAGATTTTTGAAGTTTGTTATTTTTGAAATGTAATCCTTATATATAGGATTTAAGTATTGTTCCCTTTAATAAAGGGGAAATTAGGCTCTTTACTTCCTTTCCCCCAAAAAGTTGAAAAATGCACTTTAGTTTCAAATTTAAGATTAACAGTTAAGAAATACGTTCCATTGCATTAGAAAATCAAGAATTTAAATATACCTTCTCTCTCTCTAAGTATGATATTTGGGATCATTCTTTTCCCTCTGACGGTCCTACTCTAAACTAAAGGAGGGTTTTCGCCTAAATTTTTTTGCAATTTTGTATTCTTATTATCCACATACTCCTTAATTGTTCTATCCAATTTTTTTTTCCTTCAATTTTGACCTTCCTTCTTTCGCTTGTTGTGTCATCATGTTTAATCCGTACCAATATTGATTTTCGAAAACTATGGATTGAAAAAAAAAAAAACGAACACAACAAATTAGTAAAAGACCCTAAATATTAGATAAAAGATTACTATAAGCATGTAGTAAATTTAGCCAAACATTTCTATGAAGAAAAATCACTAATTTCACAAGCAATAAATTTTCTTTTTCCATGAAAAGTATTACATCACACAAAGTCTGTGACCTTTAATAAAAAAAGTGATATAGCTTGTCACTTCTTAATGTAGACTTTAACGATCACTTTTTTGAATTTTTTGAATTTTTTATTATTTGTTACTTTTTAAAAATTTCTATCTCTTTTTTGAATAACAAGCATAGGTTTTGATTAGTGTTTTGTCACTTTTTTAAGTATTTGTAACTTTTTTGAGTGTGTGTCACTTTTTTTTAGTTTATGTCACTTTTTTGAAAAAGTAAAAAAGTGACAATTTTTATAAAAAAAGTGACATTGTGTCACTTTTCTCATTTTACACAGTATTTTTTATTTCCTAAAAACATTTCACACGATTTTTCAAAACACCCATAATTTTAAAGGTATTTTTGTAAGTACCCATTTAATAAATCCAAGGGTGTTATGGAGATTGGGTTGCTGAAATTTGTGAGTCCAAATAATTTGGCCCAAAATCTGTCGATTTTGAGTTTGGTGATCTAGCCCAATTGATGATCCAATTGAAGCTTCAGAACTGATTTAAACGTGTTTGGTAGAAGTGCTTCTTATACAAAAGACATGATATTATTTATTATTTTCAACAAGGTCCAATTTGGCTAAGCCTCCTCCAAGAAACACGGGGGTTAGAACATCCTTGGTATTCAATGATGCCTTCAACATCTTCCGAGCCTGAGAGGAAATTTAAATTTTTCTTATAAAAAAAAAAAATGAATAGTTCAGAAATGATCAATTTCGTAATATATTCGATTGTGTTTGCATATACAAGTGAAATATTTTATTAAAAATATTATTTGGAATTAATATTACCTCATTCAACTCCAAGTTTGCCTCCTTTTCTTCTATATAAGTTGATTCTTATCACGTTATACTTGTTGAACAAATCAAAGGTACTTGTAACAAATGGCACATGTTTCCCAACAAAATCACTTGTTATCGTGTAAGGCATACTATATGCATTCGATCCTGGTTTATTAAGGTAGTGTTTGATTTGCATCTTTTTCCATGTAACTTGGAAATTGATTTCCATATTCTTGATTTTGACTTGTTTGATTAACATTATTTTCTAGGCAAAATGATTTCCAAATATTCAGTTCACGCGCCCAAGTTGCCACTTTTTGATGAATTGGTTTTTCCACACTTTTGGTGTGAAAATTGAATTCCTATTTTTTTAAATTTTTAAATTTTTTTTTTTGGCAATAGAAACAAATTTCATATCCAATTGCAAAAAAAAAATTCACTTTAATTGACATTTTTCAAGTAAAATAAAGTCAAGCGAATACTAAACTTTGATTAACAAAATGATTTTTTAGGAAAAAATTCATTTTTTTTTTTAACTTTTTGGCAATGGAAACAAATTTTATAACCAATTGTGAAAAAATTTATCACTTTAATGGATAATTTTCATATAAAATAAAGTCAAACGAATACAAAAAATCCAAAATTTTAAAATTTTCTGGGTGAAAATTTATACCAATCAAACACACTTAATTAACAATTCTCTACAAAATAATTTTTAGGCAATTATTTTCTCTAAAATTCATTTTCTTTTCATCAATTTTCTGTCCTTGCAATCAAATGGACCATAAAGGTATTTTTCAAATTCTCAATACTTTCAGAAAGGTTGCCTAAACAGCCCACTGTTTCTTGCTTTCCTTGTAACCAAATATCATACGCTAACAGCTTAGAAAGAATGTGAATTATGAAATTGACAAAGTCTTTTCCAGCCATAGCAAATAAAACCTTTTTCCTTTTTGTATCGACCAGAAACTTTATTGTCACTTAGGATTCTGCCATGATTGTTTATGAAAAACTCAGTAATGTTCGACTAGTAAGTTGGAAGCGTTATTCAAAATCTATTTATAGTCTTTGTGCGTGCTTGTTTGATTGCCAAAGATTTTAGCATCAAATGGTAATTGTTATTGGGTTAATTTTACAAACGGTCACTGAACTTACCTAAAAATCACAAAACAGTCGCTAAAATTTAAAACTTGCAGAAACGATAACTGAAGTTTCATGCGCTTTCACAAACGGTTACTGAAAGACCGTTATGATTTTAGTTCAAATTTAAAGGGCCAAAACACGTGAACATAAAACCTTGAAGACCTGAAGTGCACATTTCATCTAAACCCCCACCCCAAAAAAACCCAAGGCCCCGTTCGGGAGGGCTTAAAATCCAATTAAAATTGAAAAAATGACCGTTATTGGGTCCCACCCGTCTAATAAAAGTCAACAATAACGGCTATATTTTCAATTTTAATCCCTCCCAAACAAGCTCCAAATTTCATTTAAAAACCTCCCAAATTCTCTCAACACGTAGAAACGGGCTGTATATACGCCAATCGGCTGATTTGAGGAAAATTGATGATGACCCATATTTTCTTCTTGTTCGCCTTGATGAGTAGAAGCTAATGGTGGTGGTGCTCAACTGTGACTCGTAGTGTCGGCGCTGAAAAATGGGTTTGAAAGTAGTGAGTTCGTTGTTTTGGCTGTTTCGAAAATCTGCTGCAGATTTTGATTTTCAACTAGTTTTGATGTTATGAACACATCTGTAGGGGCGCAATGTGGTGCTTGATCGACCTGGAGGATGGGTATGCCATGGGTGCCGCCGAAAATTCCAAAATTCGACCGTTTCATTAGCTTGGGTAGCCTATTTTGGCGAGATTTTTCGGCCAATTCGGACCGATTTACGGCCAGTGGTTGGGTGGGTTGTGAAGAGGGCATTGATAGCTTCAAGACGTATGTTGGTCCGATGGCCAAGGTGGCCGGAGGTTGGAGTTATGGTGGTCCAAAGGTGGCGGCTCCAAATCTCCAAAATTCGGCCGTTCATTGTGCGTGGGCAGCCTACTTTGGCGCGATTTTCCGGCCAATTCTAATAGGATTACTGCCAGTGGTTGGGTGGGTTGTAAAGAGGGCATTAAGGGCTTCAAGACGGTATGTGGTTCGGTGGTTAAGGTGGCTGGAGGTTGGAGTTATGGTGGTCCAAATGTGGTGGTTCCAAATTCTCCAAAATCCGGTCGTTTCATTGTGCGTGGGTAGCCCACTTTGGCGGAGATTTTCCGGCCAACTCGGACGGGATTACGGCCAGTGGTTGGATGGGTTGTGAAGAGGGCATTGAGGGCTTCAAGAGGATATGTTGGTCCGGTGGCCGATGTTGGAGTTATGGTTTAACATGATATCGCATCGGAGTTGCAATATTTATGAAAAATTCTGCAACTGAAGCAAACTGACCTGTAAATCTCTGCAAACCTTTCTCATTTGACCATAAAAGAAACTGCCATATGGGAAATTCAGCATTTCACTTTGCAAATTTGGAGACTGAAAAGGATTATCAAATCGGGGCTGAAACAGAAAATTTGATTTATTTTTGAAAGTATTGCTGCTATAACTCCTCTGCAAGAACTTCACTGCAGATTCAGCAGCACCATCCATATTCCGAAAAACAGTCAAAAGGGAATTGATCTTCCTTTGTTTTAACTTCTAAAACAAAATCCACAGCATTTGTTGAATGGGATAAGGACAGATTCTCAAACTAGGAAGAGGAAATTTGGTCCAAAGAATTGATTTCATCAAATGGGTTTTTATCTTGAATCAAATTCAAACTATTTTTGCCGTGTTCTTGAATTTCTCGGAAAATATCATGAAAAGAGGATTTGATTATTTGGGTTCTTGATTGGAAGCTCAAGCTAAGGATTGAGGAGAATTAATTGGATGATATTAGCATGATTTTCACCATAATTTCCCTCCCAAAATTGGCTTCCATTCTCCTGTGGTGTTTCACGCAAAAAAGAAATGGTTTTTGGGGGAAATTTGCGATTTAGGTCCTCAAAGTTCAAACTTCAACTATTTTGGTCCGTTAAGTTCCAATTAAAATGAAAAAGGTCATTCAGTGACCATTACTGAAATTGGATGATACTTCAGTGACCGTTAGTGCAAGTTTTAAAATTTAGTGACCGTTTTTTGATTTAGACGTAATTTCAGTGAACGTTTGTGAAATTAACCCATTATTATTTGATATTATTGTCACAATTTAAGACAAATCACGCAAAGTGATTATCCGATGAAGAATGGTATTTTTTGTTTGAATATGCTTTTTCAAGAGCTCTTAGAAAGACAAATAATTCTATGTTCTCGCAATATTGCGATATTTTGCTTGATATTAATTCCATAATTATTTGGAGGTGTAATTAGTATAAATCTTTTCATTTTAGGAGATGTGTTTAATTGAGACTTTTATAGATTTTTTTAAGTGGGTGACTTCGGTGGAATTTGTGGACTTTTTATGTGACTTTTATAGATTATAAAAAATTAATTAAACTCTTAGAGGGTGTTTGGTAGATATTAAAATTAGATTTTTAGTAGATTTTGATAGAAGTTTTTGAAATGTGTGTTTGAAAAGTTGTGGGACCCATTAAAGATGTGGTTAATATTGATTGTTTGTCTTTGATTTGGATTAAAATCAGATTTTAATTCGGACTAAATAGGGGCTAAATCAATATAAATAATATTTTGAATTGTGTGAGCTCATATTTGTCACTGGTGATTAACACACAAATATAAAATCGAATTCTCTAGAACAAGAATATGGCATGAGTTGGCTAATACATCATTCCCATCAAATATTAAAAAAAATTTAAGTCACGTCAATTAAATTAACAAATAACATAAATGTGGGAAATAATTTTTTCCCCATCTCAAGCCCAATTGATAAAGGTGAGTTCGATAAAAGTGATAAATGTGTGTTCCTTAAAATCAATCAATTGATAAAGATGTCTTGTACTCCTAAATGCTTGATCGAAATCCCAAAAGTGAATAGTTCCTTCATAAGAATTGTTTATAAAATCACAATTCAAGTATTTTTTTCCTATCTAACCATTTTATCTTTACATTATATAAATCCAAATAATTTTCATTCTTATTTCCCCTTAAAACCACTACAACAAAAATGAGTTTTTGCAACATTTAAAATGCAACATTCATTGATTGAACATTCATTGATTGAATGTTGCTAAAATGGTCAATTGCAACGTTCATATGAGTGAATGTTGCTAAAATAGCAAATGACCTATTACAACGTTTTTCAAATGAACGTTGCGAAAAATGACCTTTCGCAACGTTCGCGGACCGTTGCTAAAAGTGACACTTTTCGCAACGTTCATTGAACGTTGTGAAAGGTCTCACTTTTAGCAACGGTCAGAGAACGTTGCGAAAGGTCACTTTTCGCAATGTTCAGCTGAAAGTTGCGAAATGTCACTTTTAGCAACGTTCATTGAACGTTGCGAAACGTGAACTTTCGCAACGTTCACTGACCGTTGCGAAAAGTGATCTTTTGCAACGTTCAATGAACGTTGCGAAAAGTAACGTTTTGGCAACGTTCAGTTAATGTTGCGAAAAGGTGTCCGTTGCGAAAAATGATGTTTTTTGCAACGTTCAACGAAATTGACGCGGCCAAAAGTCCCAAACCTCCTCAAAATCAAACTATTTATCATTAGCCCTAATTTTTGCATTTCTCGTCTCCACCTCTCACTTTTCCCTCTTCTCTTCTCCCGTTTCCGCCTTCGTCTCTGCCTCCACCTCCTCTTATATCGTTGTTTCCCCTCACTCACTGCTCCGCCTGCAACTTCGACCAGACCAGCAACCAGGCGACTTCTTCTCCTTGGAAGAAGAAAATGATGGAGACGAAGATGATGACTCCGAGACTGAAAAAGTTCATAACCACTTCGAAAACCTGCAAATCGAAGAGCCCGAGGAGGGAGCTGAGGCTGAGCACTCGAAGCTTGCTGATGGGTATTGATACTGGTGGGTTTGCGAATTTCTTCCTTTTTAGCTGATTTTGTGTCTGTTTGATGATTTTGGGGTTTTCTGGACTGCGAAAATTGAAGGGCCAAGTGCAGTATTTTTTAATCAGTTAAATTTTCTAGATGATTTCTGTTGTATTTTCATTTCTGTTATGCTACTTTTGAAGGAGATTCTCTTGGTTGGCATTTTCATCCGAATTTTTAAGAGGACATTATTAGACATTGGGTAATGAATTGAAAATCGATTAATGAAAATTGCAAGCTCTTGTTCTATTGTTGGTTCCTCTGTATTCTGTTCAATTTCTTAATTTTCCCCTTCAAAGAGATGTGTGCTTATAACAATTATCAATTGTTTTCACACTTATTTAATGAACTGTCCGATTGGGAAATGCTGTTTATTCTTCTCTTCAATTCGATTTTGTTATGGAACTTGCATTTGACTCTTGGGATTTTATGTAGATGTCGAGTGGATAGTGAATATGTTATGTAGTAGTATGCAATAGTGGATATGAAGGTAATGCTTTTTGAAGTGATATGTTCAATAGTGGGTTTGGTGACAAAGCTCTCTCACTAGTTAAGGTATCTTGTGTTTTTGGCTCGTGGAGCATCTCTACTGTAATTCAGACCTGGATAGAGCTGCTGAGGGCTGCTATATATCTTCATATTATTATCTTCTGGAAGCCTGCAATGTGGACAATATAACCAGAATATTTGGAATGAGGGCTGTTAACTTATCTTCAAGTCTCTTTTTTACATTCGCTTACGTCTTGCATATTTGCTTTATTTGATTTGAAGAAATTCTGATCTATAAGCATAACCAGAATATTTACTTAATTTTATGAAATCCCCCAAGTCTTCATGCTGTACTTGTAGATTTCTAAGGTCCTACCGAACTGGGGATGATGAATTTCACAACAAATTTTCACTATTCCAGATTTCATAGATCTAACTTTTGTCGGGGTAAATTGGAAATATTTATGTCTTGAGCCTTTCATATGAAGTGTTTATTAGTAGCTGCTTTTGTGTCCAGGAGCGTGATCCAGTTGAAAGAATTAGGAAGCTTGTTCTATCTCATGATCTAGCCACTGAAAAGGAGCTTAAGGTAATGTTAAAATATGTTTTCCTAATATCCCAATTGGCTTTTTTTAGAATATTTTCGAATAAAGTTGATATAACCCTGATTAGAACGAACCAAGAGTGCGATGTGAGCTTCCTCCTTTCATATATCAAATATATTAAGAGATATTTGGCTGTTCTTACTTTTTCTGTCAGGATATTGAGAAAGAAGTGAGAAAAGAAGTAGATGAAGCAATTGCACAAGCTAAGGTGAGAAGTTTAGCCTTCTTTTTCGCTTGGTTTTGGAGAAGTTCTGGTTTCACTTCTTTTTGATTTCTTTCTACTTTTGAGTGATAAGGTGACTGCAGATGCTTCTTGATTACATCATGCCTGGGCCCTGAATGTCTTTGTTAACTCTTAATTTTGGACTAAAAGTCCTTTATGAATTCTTAAAATTTGCATATGATTGTATGTGAAAGGATGTTTGGCAATTTTAGGATCGTTTAGGAGTGAAGCAACTGAACCAGTTTTCCTTTACAATGGTTTATTAATGTTTAATATGGAGAAGGAAATTACGCTCAGATAATTGACTGAATATGGAGTAAATGTCTGTTGCTTACCTGGATTCTACAATACCGCTGGAAGGTTGAATCATATCATTGTAGATGATTGTGGCTCTCTGTCAGTGTTATTGAACATGAACTACAAAGAACCAATACTTTTTTAGCTGATCTGTCCAGATAGTCATGTAATGCTGTGTTTCATACGGGAAGGTTAAAATTAGAACTTGGAGTATGTACAATATCAATTTATGCTGACATTTTTGTTGGTGTTGTGTTGGAAACTCATTTAAAACAAGTTCTTTGTATGTGTAATTATGCTTGACAATGTATGTAATGAGTGTTCTCCTGTGTTCCAAGCTGGTCTATTGACTTTTGAGAGTCCAACTTAACCCAATCGGCGATGGCAATGTCTAACAATGTTTGTAATAACTATTTTCTTATTACTCTATCCCTGTGTGGTTATATATTTTTTTTTATCTCAATTTGAAAACCATCCTGGATCAGTAGTGAGATGGCATAGCTAAACCTTGTATATTGATGCTGGCATCTGCCATTTTTAACAAAGTATAATGTCCACTTTTACTTGTTTACTACTACTTGATTTTCTACTTGACAGATAACTCAGCACAAATGGGCATGACCATTTATGCAACCTGTGGATGTGGTAGGTCTTGGTTTGCACGATGACTATGAGGTAAAACCATTAACTTTGTTTTAGTTTCCTTAATGCACCATTAATTTCATTTTTTCTCCGGTATTCCTTGCCAAGGGTACATACTAAAATTATTTGATAATTTATTTTAGCACCACTGCCTGATTTTTAAAACTATGTACTTGTAGGAGAAAAGACGGAAAGAGGAAGAAGCAGAGATGTAGCTAGAAATGCAGCTCACTCAAGATGTTGCTCATGCCAAAATGACCAAAGATTTAAGTGGAGAGGTAGTTAAATGAAGAAGCTGATGAAGGAAATAGTGCGGAATAAACAAAACTTAGACAACTTCGTGATCTTTTTTGTATTTGAGTGTTTTATTGTGTATTGAGAATAAATAGTATGTATTCTATGTTTATTGTGAACGGATTAAATGTTTCATAATGAAGTTATAATTTTAATTTCATAGTCTTAAAATACTTGTGCGTAAGATAGATGATATTTGTTCCTAATTTGGTGGTTAATGTTAAAAAGAGAGAGAGAAAAAAAATAGGGACATGAATGACTACGGTCTACGGTAAAAGGCAACGTTTAAAAAAAAAAAAGTTTTTCGCAACGGATGTTGAACGTTGCAAGTGAGGTCTTTTGCAATGGTAAAAAAATGTTGCAAATGAGGTCTTTTGCAACGGGCATTGAACGTTGCAAATGAGGTCGTTTGTAACGGGCATTGAACGTTGCAAAAAAGGTCATTTGCAACGTTTTTTGGATGTTGCAAATGACCCTTTCTGCAACGTTTAACGACAGTTGCAAAAGACCCTTTTTGCAATGGTCAGCGACCGTTGCAAATGACTGAGACCCTACGGCAACATCGCATCCTACAACAGACGAGCGACCGTTGCAAAAGGGCATTGCAACGTTTTTTGCCCGTTGCGAAAGACCTTTTTTGGTGTAGTGAACCTATATTATTATCAGTTCACTTTAAAAACATATATGAATACATACTATTATCACAAATGAATGAGGGAAGAAAACGGACTAAAACCAAACTCAATCAAAAAGTATTGTGCAAATTCAATTGAATTCATATAAAAAATTGAATATGAATAAATTAAAAAACATATATGAATACATACTATTATCATATATGAATGGATGAAGAAAACAGTCAATTGGAAAATTCATATCAAGTGATGCTGCAAATTACATGAATGAAAGAGGTACAAGAAAACCCTAGGAGGAGATGAAGGGGTAATTCTTTTTGGGGTCTAGAGTTTTTCACAAATCTCTCATCAAAGAAAATATCTATAGTAACTAAATTCTTTATCCACGCTTAATCATGTCTAGACAAAGAAAATAAGTCATTGTGTTCATAAGAGTTGCTTGTTTACTTTTGAAATTTAAATTTAGTTCGATTGCACTTCTATTTTTTCTTAATACATTAGCGCCATATAAATGGAGATTATTGTCCAAGTGTGACTAAATAGCATTATTCTTAATATTTTGGTTGAATGTACGTGAAATGAATCATAAACACACTATAAAATTAATTTATCGGTAAATTAATAACTCCTTGATTTTGCATTTGTCCCAACATTTATAAATATCTAATTTACACACTTGCCATTTTATTGTCGGGCGGAACAAATGCATTTTGAGTAGATCAGAATTTAAAGAGTTCAAATTGCTAGAACTTCAATGGACATTCAAAATAAACAAAAGAACACAGTACTTTCCAAACAAATTAAACTAAAAGATAAGACAAAAAAATTAGAATTGAAAGGGAACATAAAAGGAAGTTGAATTAGTACGTAGTGCTGTAAAACAAGCACAATTACTGTTGTTCAAGGTACGTTTATTTGTGGCTACATCAAGTTGTAAAGGTGGTATCGATTGAGTGTAAACTTAAAGTTCGATGACTTAAGTGGTTGAGATGTGTTTTGAATACTTTATAAGCACAAGCTTAGCGTTGGCCGCTACTAGGGCTTAAATGGATCGGATATGGACTGTATTTGTCCATATTCGATCCGATCCGATCCGATCTGATAATCCAACGGAAAATTGTTTGAAATTTGGAAAGATTATGGGGGTAGAGTAGAGCTACAAAGATGATGGGAAGCGCAAGAGGTGTTGAAATGCCAAGGAAAATGTTTCTTCAATACTTGATTACTCTTTTCAATCATCTCTGACTTTCTCCAACCCGAAAAATTGTTTCTCAAGCTTTGAAGCTGTAAAAGACATCTTTGCATTCTAACAATGTTGTAAGTTCTGTCTTTCCAATGATGCCTGTGAAATCAAGAGTACTACTAGTTCATAAAGAAAATAGGGCTGTCCGTGGGTCGGTTCGGTTTGGTTCGGTTCTGAAGAGTCCCGAACCGACCCAAAACTTTCGGGTATTTAATAAATGGACCCGTCGGCTCCAAATATAATTATGGAACCGTTCGGGTTCGGTTCCGTTCGGTTCGGTTCGGGTCGGTTCCGTACCATAATTAAAATTTTTAATATTTACAGCAACACTACGTAAATACAACTAATGGCATTTCATTCATAACTTTTACAAATTAATGTAGCTCAATTCAAAAACATATAAATAACTAGCCGTCCAATAAGATTAATTCAATGCATACAAATACCAAAAAGTAGATATTAATATTACAACAAAACTATATAAAGTATATTCATTTGCTTCAAATTAAAATGGGCTAATGGGTTTTAAAAATGATTTGGGCTTTAAAATTAAAATTATGAAATAATCTGATTTATTTAATTAATTTGCTAATTTGTATAAAAAAAATAAAATAATTTAATTAATTCAATATAAAAAAATAAAAAGATTATTTAGTTTCGGTTCTTATTCGATTATTCGGTTCTTGGTCTAGACCCGAGACCCGATCCAAACCCATCGGTTCTCGATTCGGGTACCCATTCGGGGTATTTAATTAATGAATAACCGCTCGATTCGGTTCGGTCCGGTTCGGTTCGGGACTTTTGGACACCCCGAAAAGAAAGTCCGAAAATTATGAAAATAACGGTCTTCGAGCAAGGATCAAATTAATAATTTGTAGACTTCAAATGTATTTTTCTCCTACAAAAATGTATGCCACAAACTCAATTTTCACTTTTCTATTTCCTTGTGGTTGTGAACTTATAAAGAATGTAGTTTTGGTCGACTTTATTATGCAAGCGGCCCGCCGTTTGTTTTATTGTTTAGCTGTCTTTCTTGTTTGACAACACCTATAATTGATTTTAATTTTGTTTTGGTGATTATTGGATCAGTTTTGGAATTTTCTCAATTGTGGTCATTTTTTTTCTCATTCTTCTTGAATCAATGAATATACAATTTATGCAGAGCGAAAATCTTAACAATACGAAATTGAAATCCACCAAATTATGAAAAACAAAAAAAGATTTACGAATTTTATTAATTGAAAGATGACAAAAACAACAATGAATTAATCCTTTATTTATAAGGGTTTACGTGAAAACCTAGTTATAAAATTGCAAAAAATTCGAAATAAAGTACATGACAAAAATAGCATTGTAACATAAAAAGGAGTTTTTGAGTTCGGATGGCCAAAATCCATTGCATGTCACGGCATAGTTGTGAGTTCTACTTGTGTCGCCGTTTTCTTTTCAAAATTGTATTATGAGCCCAAATCGGAGTTCAACCGCGCCACACCTGCACTTGCCAAATTTTCTTTTCGGTCAAATTCTTCTTCATTCTATTCAGCCATTTGTTCTACATTATTTATGGTGAACTTAATTGAAGAAATGTCCTTCATACATTCAACATTCAATTGTCATACTGTTCTATAAAACTCAGACCGGTTGAATTGGCTTGGAAATCGCTGACCCGATATTTACATCATTTAAGAAACTCATCGAAACACTGGCTGACCTTATTGTTATTAGTAGAATAATTAGTTGGGTAAATTAGGTCCAATGCCCTCTTAAACTAACTAAATTGAATAATACTCTTTTAAAACTAATTAAACCATTCAACCCGTAATTAATACGTCATAAATCTAAAATCCAAACTTCATTGAGTAAAAACCTACTCCTTAACGTAAAAAAGCTCTCCTCTTCTCAAAATCACGATTTTCATCTCCGTCCATTTTCCTTCACTTTCATCTCTGTCCATTTACGCCGCTTTCGTCTGTCCAAGGTCATTTTTATCTTTTCATTCTCCTATTCATGGATACCATAAACACCAGCCACAAACAATTCCGAATCACAATAGTAGAAGCCCTAATCTGTTTAGATCCGAAATCAAAAACTATGACTCCAATTCCGATATATTCACTCCGACGCCGATTTATATTGTTGCAATAGCTGTTGAAAGTGGGTTGAAAAGGAAAAGAAACATTGATGAGGAATCATCTTCAAAGAAGAAGAACATAATTCCTTCAACGTATTATAAATCCAATGTATAATTTGGAAAGGAGTTGAGTAGGATTTGTGGTGGGCAACTGCCATTCTCGGTCCATTCACGTTATTCTGCATTGTAGTTTAATATATTTGTTTATGTTTGTTGTTGAATGTCATTCTGTATTCTCCATTATTGAGATTGGTCACTGAGTTCCCTCGTGTGCTTGTGTGTCTGATTTGTATGAAGGGATGCCTCTTGACATGATAGTTGGGAACTTCTAACCTTGCTTCCTTAGTTTGAATAGGAAGGAGGAAATGCTCAACACTCTCTTTATACCAAGACTTTTGCATTATCTTTAGCTGACTAACTATGTTTTAAAGCATCCAATTTTCGACCTGCTGTCACAAGCTTTGCTCATGTCCTTAGTTTGGCTGCAAAAATATGTCATGGTGCCAATGATACCTTGACATATGAAATTGTTGGATGTTAAACCCTTTTATGTTTCTAATTCTTTTAGAATGTCGATTACCATAACAAAAATGAATTAGTTTCATGTACTGCATTCTCTATGCCCCTATCTCTTCTTATGAACATGTAATTGTAATGAAGTTTATGTATTATGAAGATTGTAGGCTGGTATTTACTATTATTTTTTTGTATAATGATAGCTTTATATGATATAACACCATTGTGTGACCTTGTTTTTCTGCACACTATATGAGTAACATGTTTATGTCACTTTTTTTTTATTGTAAGGCACTTTTTGATTGTTGTATATTACAAACATGGTTTCAATCATTATCACATGTTTAATGGATATTGGGGAATTTCAAATCCGCTCAACTTTAGACGCTAAGCATTGAAAAAACCAAAAGTTTGTTTGGAATTATTAAAATCTCATGTTAGCAGTGTACGCACTTCAGATTATAAAAGCCAGGATTGGCAGTGCTTTGAGCATCATTTGGATTTTTGAAACTGACAACTTTATAGCTCTTTGTCAATGGTCACAATACACCTTGCTCGAATCTGATTATAGACGGATTTTACAAAGCTTAGTTCTTGAATTCCTATTTGAGTAACTAGATACCTTTGTTCTTCAAAACAAATCAAGTGTAGGTACACGTTGCTGTCATTTTGCTTACTCTCATGTAAAAGATAACATGTGGACCAAATTGCAAAAATCTCCCTGATTGTCCATTACATTTCGGTTTATGTTACTTTTCTAAAGTTTACATCACTTTTTTTAGTGTAAGCCACTTTTTGATTGTTGTATGTTACAAACATGTTTTTAATCATTATCACATGTTACAAATGGGTATGTTACAGAATTTACCAAAGCATGTATTTGATGTTGAATTTTATTTTATCCATGTCCTTTTATTTTTCCCAAGGCTCTTGTTCTTGAGGTTGTTCAATTGTTTTCAGTTATAATTCCTCATTTTTTTTTTCACGCTGGGTTCTTTGAGGGCTAAGGCATTGCAGAAGAAGATGTTGTTAAACCATTAGTTGTAAAGAAGGTTCCAAAATTGTCACAGCAAAAGAATGGGTTAGAGTTCTTTCTAAATATATGTTTTTCTTTTCATTTGATGTTTAGTTCTTTATTTGTCTAAATTCTTCTTAGTTTTGCATGTAGTGGAGATCGTGGAATATATGTCATTAGGTATGCATGGTATTTCATCAATGAACAGTTAAATGAAATGTCAAAGATGTTTAACATTCCACATAATCGAAGAAAGTTGTGTGCTCAGTTGTATGCTTATGCTAAGAAGAAGCAAGATGAGGACTATGACACGAACAATGAATGGTTTGTCAAAGGAAATAGATTCGTGATATGTTGATGAGATAGAGATGAATGTACAGGACTAACAAAAAAACAGTGATGGTGCTTAAATTTTGACATTTTGCACTTTTAGTTACGTACAAACAAGTTGTACATCACTTGTTTGTATTTAGTGGGTTGATATATTAGTTTTTAACTTATGTGGCCATGGTGCGTATAATTAATGATACTATATGACATTTTGAAATGTGAACAATGATGAGAATTGTGAATATTTGGCTATTTCAGGACTAACAATATCACTTTTGGGGGGTATTTGTCACATTTCGGAGTGTCACTTTTTTGAGTTTTTGTCACTTTTTTAATTTTTGTCACTTTATTACATTGATTCCAAGGTTTTGATCGGTGTTTCGTCACTTTTTTTAGTGTTGTCACTTTATTGAATTGATTTCAAAGTTTTGATTGGTGTTTTGTCACTTTTTTTTAGTCGTCACTTTAAACATTTCTATCACTTTATTAAACTGATTCTAAAGTTTTGATTAGTGTTTTCCCACTTTTTGAATGTTTATCACTTTTTGGAATTTTTGTGCCTTGTTATAATGTTTGTCACCTTTTTTAATCACTTTCTTAAAAATTGTCACTTTTTTTAGTAACAAACATCAATTTTTAATAAAAGCGAGATTATATGTCATTTTTTAATAAAAAAAATAATACTTAACTTGCAAAAGCGACAGTGTTGGTATTTTTTACTTTTAAAATACTATTCATATGATTTTTCAAAAGGCCCCTAATTTTAGGGGTATTTTTGTAAGTTGCTCATTTATTTAGGCTTTGTGTAATTGTTCTTTCTTTTCCATGGAAGATGGAAACTAAAATTCATTTACACATTTTTGCATGTTTGATTGACTAAATTTTTCATGGAATTAATTTTCCACATTTTTTTTTATTTTTTAGGAAAAGTTTTTCCCATGGGTTTGGTGGGAAAAGCTTTTCTAGGTATTTTTTTTTTTTTTTTTGGCAATTGAAATAAATTCTGTCTCCAATTGTAACAAATTTTTTCCCTTTAATGGAGCTGAAAATTGTGGGTTACGATTGTTTGTAAGATTTTGTGAGAAAAGAGTGGTGAATGAATGATTTGTCACTTTTTCGATTGGTGTTTTGTTACTTTTTCGAATGTTTTCGATTGATGTTTTGTCACTTTTTCGCATGTTTGCAGTTTTTTAAAATTTTTTGTCACTTTTCTGAACTTTTGTCACTTTTTTTGAATTCATGTCATTTTTTTAGTGTTTGCCACTTTTTTCTATCACATTTTTTTATTGTTTGTCATTTTTTTACTAACAAAATCATTTTTTTTAAAATTGAGATTGTGTCACTTACTTATTTTATGCAGTGCCATCCATGGATGTCAAAGTTGCTCTTCAATTTTATAAAAGTGACATTGTGTCACTTTTTTAAATTTTGTCACCTTTTAAGCTTTTATCACTTTTTAATAAGATAAAAAAATGAAATAAAGGTTGCCTAAACAGCTCGTCGTCTCTTGCTTTCCTTGCCTAAACGGCTTAGAAAGAATGTGAATTATGAAATCAACAAAGTCTTTTCCAACTATAGCAAATAAAACCTTTTTCCTTTTTGTATCGACCATAAACTTTTTTGTCACTTGGGATTCTGTTATGGATCGTAGAATGGAGGCTCCACGTGGCATCACATTGGGCAGGTGGGACTAGCCCATCTGGGCCAGGGAATATTTTTCTAGCCTTTGATGTGTATTCCGAGGCCCCAGTAGATTCCGAGGCCCAAGCGTAAGCACATTCCGAGGCCTTTATTCATTCACAGGCTCTATTCATTCCGAGGACAGCATTCTCAACCGATGCTCTCCAGCAGCCCTCGAAGACCCACGTGGAAAGCAACCAATGATGAAAATTTTTAGTTGAATGATTGATGTGACCTTGGTGTAAAGTATCTTGTGTCTTGTCTTGTCAATGTAAGAGTATTAAATGCTTTGATAGGCTAGAGAAGTCAACTAGATAACTAGGATGTGATGCTTTGGTCGAGGAGATGAGGCCACGTGTAAATAGATCCAAAGGTCACAATCTCATTTGTAACACTATAAATACCCCCACCAGGTAACCCAAAAGGGGTAATGAAAACATTCTCTAAACAAAGGAGTGGAAGGCAATGCAAAGAACAATATCTAAATATTTGGAAACACTTTGTTCTCGATTTTCAGCCTTGTACAAACACGAATCGTGTTATTTATCGATTGGTTTCTTATATAATAAACTCAGAGGAGAGGATGGAACCTTAAAAGAAGGCCACCTCGTTTGAACTCCGAGGTTTGCCTCACATGCCTCCCTTTGATGAAGCTGAACGTTAAAGGGAGAAGCCTCTGCTTGGATGAACCATCCACTAAGCTGGGAAGCGTGGGCGCCTCGGAGGAGAGGATGAAACCTTAAAAGAAGGCCACCTCGTTTGAACTCCGAGGCGTACGCCACAAGCCTCCCCTTGGATGAAGCTGAACGTCAAAGGGAGAAGCCTCTGCTTGGATGAACCATCCACCAAGCTGGGAAGCGTGGGCGCCTCAGAGGAGATGATGGAACCTTAAAAGAAGGCTACCTCGTTTGAACTCTGAAGCTTACATCACATGCCTCCCTTTGATGAAATTGAACGTCAAAGATAGAAGCCTCTGCTTGGATGAACCATCCATCAAGCTGGGAAGCGTGGACGCCTAGGAGGAGAGGATGGAACCTTAAAAGAAGGCCACCTCCTTTGAACTCCGAGGCGTACGCCACAAGCCTCCCCTTGGATGAAGCTGAACGTCAAAGGGAGAAGCCTCTGCCTAGATAAACTATCCATCAAGCTAGGAAGCGTGGACGCCTCAGAGAAGAGGATGTAACCTTAAAAGAAGGTCACCTCGTTTGAACTCCGAGGCGTACGCCACAAGCCTCCCATTGGATGAAGCTGAACGTCAAAGGGAGAAGCCTCTGCTTAGATGAACCATCCACTAAGCTAGGAAGCGTGGACGCCTCGGAGAAGAGGATGAAACCTTAAAAGAAGGCTACCTCGTTTGAACTTCGAGGCATACCACAAGCCTCCCCTTGGACGAAGTTGAACGTTAAGGAGAGAAGCTTTTTGAAACATAAGTAAAATAGATCCAGAATAGGAAGCATTTCAGAGCCTTCGTTCGAGAGTTATCAAGTCTTGGCCAAATTTTAGTTGATAAAGGTTAATACTCAGTTTCACTTCAATTGATTATTAAATTGGTCGAGTCATTCAGTTAGACGAAGCGTAAACAGTTGTGACGATGCGTAAAAGATAACACGAATAAGGCAAAATGAAGTCAATCTTTATTCATTCAAATAAGGAAAATTACAAGTTATGATTAGGCCACGGGCCTTACAAAAGTTAAGATTCAGAAGGGGGTGGGGGAACTGGAGCATCAGAGGTCGGCGCCTCAGCAGGCACTTAAGGTGCTTCCACAGTCTGAGGGGCTCCGATTGGCGTATTATCATATTCAAGCTCAATTACTTCGCCTTCCTCAGCTCGGGTTTGAGGAACCTCCTCCTCAATGAATTCAGCCTTCAGCTCGGAGATGTCCAGCCCCGGATGCAACTCCTCCATCCTTTCGAAGACCTCCTGGTAGGCCACCCCGCTCTAATACATTCCGAAGCGGCGGTACTCTTCAGTGAGAAGAAAATTGACTATGTAGTTCTTCACTACAATAGCACCTGCCTCGACAATATCCGCTTCGTACTTCTTCACCTTAGAGGCATACCATTGGAGCTCCTTCTCCATAAACTTATTGGCATCCCGTGCCCCAGTAAGCTCAAGGTTTGCCTTCTCCAACGCCTCGACAGTGAGCCTTTGGTGGTTATCAGATAACTCCACCTTCTTTGTAAGGGCGGCCACCTCGCACTGAGACTCATGCACCTCCTTCTTCAAAGCTTCAATCTCAGCTAGGAGGATGTCTCAATTGGTATCATCTTCATCTTTTTGGACCCTCAGCTGAATGTTCAACTCCTTTTTCTCTTAGAGTTCGCCTGATCTGCAGCCAGTTCATCGCGCGAGGCCCGATTCCTTGATTGAATATCTGCTAGGACCGTTTGGCACTCCAACGCCACGCCAAAGGCCCTGGCCGTTTGGCTCACTAGTGTGGCAGTGAGATCCACTACATCATATGTGGCTACATAATTTTGCCACCTCTCAGTCCAAAATTTGTTAAACCTCTCGGTGGCACCCCTCACCTCGGATGGGAGCATCTCGATAAGTGCGGGACGATCTTGTCGTCCCTGCCCCCAGGAAGTTCCTAGATTTCCCTGGGGTCTTTTCAACTTTCTTTGAGGTCTCAGATGCCTCCTTCGCCTCTTAATGATTTTACGGGACTGAGCCACCAGTGCCGCGTCAATGGAAGATTGGAGGAGCTTTGGCTGTTGGGGCCATCCTTTGGCAAAATGGGACACTGTGGTCCCAAAACTTGACCCATCCCCATGGACCAACTTTCTCTTCTTCTGAGGCTCCTCCGCCACACCTTTGCCCTTGGCAACAGGCGGTTTCCCTCCTTTGGGAGCCTCATCGACCGCCTCCTTTGGGGCCTTGCCCTCAACCTCCTTTTCATTCTTATTCTTGCCGAGGCGGTCCAGCTTGGCCTTGGTTTGTTTGGCCCCCGAAGACCCAGGCTTCAGAGTCTTGGCCCCCGTAGTGGATGTGGCCCTTATGATACTGGTCATGTCAAGTAGGGCGTAATCCTTCTTCAAAAATTTATCTACAATCATTCAGAAAAGAAGTTATTTCGCCTGTGAAACTGAAGTGCCTACCTATTCATTCAAAGAAGAAGCTAAGTGCAATAGCCTTTTACCTTCTGGGGCCATCAGTCCAAAATCTACAAAGTATTTGTTCCTGTCGATGAGGTGGGCAAAACTTCGGAGCCTCGGAGGTCGTTGGTATATGTCTTCGATAATACCCCACTCAGCTTCTGAGAGTTCGTACCTCAAACTGCCGTCTACAAAGTAAATACAAGTGTTAGTACACGAGGCTATAAATGAATTACAAGCAATCAAGACGAGGCACTCACAGGCTTCATAGTACTGGGTCGGCATGGTACAGGCTGGGACAGCATCTCCCTCAACTATCTGCCACCTCCCCGTTACCTAGAACCAGGACTCCTTCCATCCCTTTATGGAGGAGGGGAGCCCAACTACGAAGGGGGCATGGGAACCGTAAGGGGTGATGTAGTACCACCCCTTAGAATCATCCTTCCCCACGACCCTGGCATGAAAGAGGGTTTCAAAGACGTGAAGGGGCAAGTCCTCGCCTAGGGACACCTCCTTCCACAGAAGGTAAGTCCCAATGACTTGGCTCCACCTGTTTGGAAGGATTTGGGTAGGGGACAACATGAATGTCCTCAGCACCGCCCTGAAGAAGGGGTGCAAAGGCAGACGTACACCTGCCTTAAGCAAGTATTCACTGAAGGCCAGACAGTTTGGTCTCGGAAAGCAGGCTCGTTCGTGAGGCTCCGGGACTATCAACTTTACATAATGAGGGATACAGTATAACTCCCTAAACTCAGCTAATTTGGTAGAGGTGATGTTGGATGGTATTTTGGCTACCCCCCAACCCGCCTTGTAATCTATTGCCTCCTCGGTCATACTGTACCACTCCCCCGAAGCCCCTGACACTGACTCCTCACTAGCCATTGTGATGGCCAAAGACACCTCCGAAGACATTATGAACTAAAAGGAGTGGCAAAAATAGTGCAGAAATGGTGTTGGAAGAAGGAGAAACGACTGTAACAAGGAAATACCTAGAATGCAAGGAAGACTCGCCGGAAGATCACCGGAAAACTCTGGAAAGCAAGAAAACTTGAGAGATTTTGAAAAGTGATTCGCGAAAGCAAAGTGTGAAAATGGCAAAGCCTTGCCTTTTATACTTGTGATGGGCCTAACCCTGGCCGTTGGATCAAAAACCCAGTTAATCTGAAGCGTCCACGATTGCATCAATCTGAGCCATAGATTTCAAACGGTTCACACGCCAACGCCTCAGATTGATGCGTGCTCTTCACCGGCATGGCTTGGCGCATGTGTGCACTCCCCAACAACACTTTCAAATAATTAGCCATGATGACGCTTTGAATGCGAACGGTTGTATGGTTATCGAACGTCGTTTTGATGCAGCCACCTACCTTGGAAACACGCGAAACCGTCATGTCAAGCGTGGATCTCCATATGGGACCACCTCATCTTCAAGGAAATTAAAAACAATCTGACAGAGGTGCCTCGTCTCAAAGAAATTCAGCAGAGGTCAGTTCCTTCAAGGAACCGCCTCGCCTCAAAGAAATTCAGCCTTGGCCAGTTCCTTCAGGGAACCGCCTCGCTTCAAGGAAGACTAGCTCAGCATGGACCTACAACGTCCAAAAGGCAGCCTTCTCAACTTTACGCATTGCACCACTTCTTGAACTCCATGCCAGTATGAATAACTTCGCCTGGACTTGCGGGACTGATGTGAGTTGTGAAAAATTTAAAATTTTTCCTAACTTTATTATCGAAGTCCACACATGACATAAATAATCACACATGGACTTAGTGGACTATTGTTACGGATCGTAGAATGGAGGCTCCATGTGGCATCGCATTAGGCGGTGGGACCAGCCCATCTGGGCAGGGGAATATTTTCCTAGCCTCTGACGTATATTCCGAGGCCCCAGTATATTCCGAGGCCCAAGCGTAAGCACATTCCTAGGCCTTTATTCATTCCCAGGCTCTATTCATTCCGAGGACAGCATTCTCAACCGAGGCTCTCCAGCAGCCCCCGAAGACCCACGTGGAAAGCAACCAATGATGGAAATTTTTAGTTGAATGATTGATGTGACCTTGGTGTAAAGTATCTTGTGTCTTCTTTTGTCAATGTAAGAGTATTAAATACTTTGATAGGCTAGAGAAGTCAACTAGATAACTAGGATGTGATGTTTTGGCCAAGGAGATGAGGTCACGTGTAAATAGATCCAAAGGTCACAATCTCATTTGTAACACTATAAATACCCCCACCATGTAACAAAAGGGGTAATGAAAACATTCTCTAAACAAAGGAGTGGAATGCAATGCAAAGAACAATATCTAAATATTTGGAAACACTTTGTTCTCGATTTTCAGCCTTTTACAAACACGAATCTTGTTATTTATCGATTGGTTCCTTATATAATCGTGTTACATTTATCTTGTCGGAAGCCCGAACGGTGACGTCTAGTGTCGTTGAGCTCCTCCCACGTCTAGATTTTAGAGTTATCATGACCGTCGATCGGCATTAACGTGTTGGATTAAGCTTACGTATACACAAGTGGGCCCGACATCTGTTGGCAACATTTTTTGGGGTCAACATATTCTACCATGATTGTTTATGAAAAACTCAATAAGTTGGAAGCATTATTCAAAATCTTTTTATAGTCTTTGTGCGTGTTTGTTTGATTGCCAAATATTTTAGCATCAAATGGTCATTGTTATTTTTTGATATTATTAGTTGTAAGCAACGTGCAATGCATGTTTGCTTGTTGATGTTATGTTTATTTGGTTGAGAAGAATTGTCTTATGAATAAAGATGTTTCTAACTGTTGATGTAATTGATAAATAATTGCACGTGATATATTAAAAGAAGAGCATTAATAGAATGTACGGAATGATTGTATCAATAAACATAGCTCAAAAGTTTTTTGAATGGTGTTTGAGATAATTTTGTTTCTAAGATGATGATCCAGCATTTTCCTCATCTTGCACTTTTTCAATAGAGAGGACATTGAAGTGCTTGTATGTTTTCTCTTTCAGTTTTTCTGGATGTACAAAAAGTTGAAGGTTCCAGAATTTTTCGGCTAATTTCTCTGCAACGCTTTTAACATATGGTTGATTTTCCTGCAAAATAAAATTTGTATAGGTTCACATAATTAATATAAAACCAATTTAAAGATATTTTAAATAATTGTTTGTAATGTAATTGAAATTCTGAAGAAAAATTAAAGAGTTACCTCTCCAGCATGTTCCATCAATTCTACTGCTGAACAACCAAGTGTCTGTTCTGCTACTTCACCAAACAAAGTAGCAGCAATCTTTCCAGTATTATCGTTCAGTTCATCATACGCTCTAGCACTTTAAATGCGTCGAATATATTAATTGGAATTTGAATGTCGTTAAATTATAAATGAAATAAAACATCAATTTTGAACGTAAATTGTGAGGTACACACCGTGGTTTGCTGATCCCTTGGCTCTTGCAATATATACAAGCGAAGGTTTTATTGTATTTATATCCAGTTCCTCTATTACAGGCAACACATGTAATAAAATACTTGGACAAACTCAATCACATTTATCTTCGCATTTATCCAGATTCTTGCTTTCTATATTAAATCATAATTAATTTTTAGAATGAATATTTGCGTAAATATTATGATGAATTACCAATGAAATAATATTTACCCGTGTGGATTGTAAACTCTTAATAAAATCTTCAATATCGCAAAGTTTCACAATTTCCCGAATTCCAACAGATGAATGTGGTGTAGATGTGTATGTGAAGGATCTTGCAATGATAGTTTTGATTATCGAATCATTGTTCTCCGCCCTTAAAATTCAGAAAAGAATAATAATGCAAGGAAATGAAATATACATGTAAATTACATACATCACATAATTATGTCTAATATTAATGCATTAATATGTAATTTTTAATTGACGAGAATTACCATTGCTTCATTGCAGATGCTTGAGGAAGAAGAGGATTGATTATAAAGGTACTTGTCGGACGTGATGAAAGAGACAATCCTTTGTTGAAATTGAGATCGATTTTAGTGCAAGTATATGCAGTATGGAAAAATATGTAACATTTGTTATTATTATAAACACCGTTATATGAGCCAACAGATATTTTTGTTCCAAGTATTATTGGCTTGTCTTCAATAATATCTGATATTTTCTGACATTCGTCTTCGACAAATCGACCCCACATGGTCAAACATATGGGGTTCAAGCTACGAAATTGAAATTATTAAAAGAATTAATAAAGTATTCCTGAATTAATATAGGAATTAGAATTTGAAGGGAATGAGAAGTTATAAGAATTTTTTACCTTTCATCGATAACATTTATCTCTTGAATTGTTGTTGTTCCAAATGTTGTCGTTACCTCTTTAGTTGGCTTAATTTTTATTGCAACAGCTAAAATAGTTGAATATTTAAATATGAAATGTTAATTTATATTGATAATAAATTGGTAAAAAAATTTAAATTAAATTACCTGTTTCTTCAATCGACCCTCTATGAGTCTCTAAATCCTTGAATGGGACAATCTCGTATTTCGGTGCATCTATTTGCTGGTCGTTCTGTGGAACATCTTCTATTATTGT
Organism: Fraxinus americana; assembly: GCA_035079005.1. Classification (NCBI taxonomy): domain Eukaryota; kingdom Viridiplantae; phylum Streptophyta; class Magnoliopsida; order Lamiales; family Oleaceae; genus Fraxinus; species Fraxinus americana. The sequence goes on along the minus strand of CM068708.1, from coordinate 16,433,895 downwards.
TTTTGAGTTCAGAGTCCACTGATATTTATATTCTCCAATTTTGTACTTTAGATCCACTGGTTTGACATATGCATTGATGATATAATATGAGTGTAAAACTTTTAAAGTGTCGGTCCGGGGGTCAATATCAGAGCCAAACATTGCCGCCTGCACTCGATTTCCCTGTACGAAGAATAAAAGTAATTGTGATTAATAGTGTATTCTATAAAGTTATGTGGATTGTTTTTTTGTACTATTTTTTTAAATAATTTATGTATGATTTATTTATTTTTACACAAAATATGTTGTAAAAAGAGAGTTAAATTAATACAACGTAATTAATATTTTTTATATGATATGATATAATTTAAGAACCGATATAATTTAAGAACCTCTAATTTGAAAGGATATTGATTATTGTAAACAAAATATAGGCTAACGAATATCATACCTGTTGATCAATTAATGTCAAATTTTGGTACTTCACCGTTGTGCATGGGCTTGTTCGCTTATGTGACTTCTCCGCAACGATCATCTTAATCTTCCAGTTTTTTGTATTCGGAGTGATATCCTTCATTGATATGTGCACCGTCCACATTTTTTCTCTTTTCTGATAAAGAAATATCAGATGTGTAAGTGTAACAGATCTTAGTTTAAATTCATAAACTACTAAAACAATTGATGAAGACTCTGAATTAAATTACTGAATATTAGACATATGGAGAAAAATATTATAATACACAATAAATCGAAAGTATACAATTAAATGTAGTTACCTGAATAACATTAATTGAAACATGATAATGTAAGCAATTCTATGAACACAATATTTTTTGTGGTGTTGTTTTCACGTTGTTCAGTGGACAGTGGTCGTATTAGAATCCTTACCGTAGATGCTGTCTTTGCCCTCTATAAAGCCACATATAATTGACCATGTGAAAAAACTGGTTGAGGTAAATAAATCCCAACATAATCCAATGTCTGCCCTTGTGACTTATTTATAGTCATTGCAAAACTTAATCTTATGGAGAACTGAGTTCGTTTGAATGGGAAACCATTATTTTCTTCAACATTTGGTAGGAATGGTATCCTTGGAATGAACATTTTATTTCCAATATGGTGTCCAACTGCAATTTCTGCATCTATGACATTTCGATCAAACGGGTTCCATTGCATAGTCCTTCTGAAGGATTAATGTTTCTAAATAGCATGATGTGACAGTTTTTCTTTAGTAATAATTCATGTGACGGAAGTCCGTTTGAGGTTAGAGTATTTAAGAAATCTTCCATAACTGATTGTTCAGATGCATCTATTGTCTCATCGACACTGTAATATCGATGTATTTCTCCTGGGAACCTATGAATCAGCAATGCATTTATTTCATCAACATAACCGTTCTTCGGTGTTAATATGGCCCGATTCATCATAGATGAAATATTTATTGAATATTCATGAACATCGTGGAAAACATCTTCTATCAAATGATCTAAAGAAGTGCTATCATCATCATAGGGAATAAGCATCCTGTTCGGTATTTTAATGGTTTCATCGATTGTGTTTGGCGGCATTCCGTTTCCTGTTTGTAATACATAATCTGAAAAATCTGGATCTAGTCTTGCTCGCATATTTTGTTTTAATCGGAACTTAATCAATGTAGGCCACAAATACGAATAAACCGAACTGGAATTTACCTGTTCTTGTCTTGTTCCTTTACGAACGACGGGCAAAACCTGTCGAAATTCTCCACCGAAAACAACAACCTTGCTACCGAATGTTAGATCTGAATCGTTGATGTCTCGTAGCATTTTATCTAATGCTTCTATGTGTTGTTTTCTCGTCATTGGAGTCTCATCCCAAATTATTAATTTTGCTGCATGTAGTAGGTTTGCCAGTGCACTTTGTTTGCTGACACAGCATGTGCTTCTTTCGTCAGTATCAAGTGGAAGCTTAAAGCGTGAGTGTGCCGTTCGACCTCCCGGAAGAATTGATGCAGCAACACCTGATGAAGCAGTTGCAAGTGCTACTAATTTTCTTGATAGTACTGTTGCGAGAAGTGCTTTGTACAGGAATGTTTTCCCCATCCCACCTGGGCCATCTACAAAGAATGCAGCATTTTGGTTTGCAAATACTTTTTCCAGTACTGCATTATAGGCATGTTGTTGTTCACTATTAAGAGATTGTGATGCAGCGATATCCGTTTCTGGAATTTCAACAGCCAATTCGTCATCGATTTCTCTAGATCTATATTCCTCTTCATCGAAACAAATGTCGTCATCAAGAAGATGATAGGAATTAATGTCTTTCCCCTATTGATTCAATTGTAAATGAGATTGACCTCAATACTTTGGTTCTTACATTTGATATAGAATCTTCTGTTGATTTGAAATCAGCTGACATATCTTGCTCAAAACGTTCCCAAAGCTCCCTCGGATTGGTTGGATTACAATAAACCAATATTGTTGCAAATAACTGTCTCAAAGTTGAAGGCATCTGATATAGAGTCGCTTCGTTTAAACAATCTTCTAAGCTGCTGTCTCTTTGTAGCAACCCATGCAATGTTGCTGCCTCGCGAAATGTTGGGGCCACAACACCATCAACTGTCCTAAGGTTTTCAAACGACAAAGGGCCTCTTACATGGTTTAGCAATATCCGTAGAAAATACCTCTCGCCTTCAAATGGATTTGCGGTAACAATACAGCCTATAACTGTTTTTTTTTCTGAGGAGTCCAATTCCTGTTTTGTTGGTTCCAAACATAATATTCCAGAAAATCTTTATACAATAATGTTTTTGCGTTCTCGTCTACTCGATTTAATGCAAAGAACTCTGTTAACATCGATTTTCTAGAACGATCTAAGTTAACAACATTGTTTAGATCGTCATTTGCTCGGAAAGTCACTGGGTGTTGATCTTGTAGATGTAAATGTAAACTATACATTGCTGGGTACATTTCATTAATAGTAAAGCCAAATATCCTCCACATAGCTTCAGGGGGAGCAATCCATCGGGCTAATTGGAATTGTTGGATTTCATCAACTTGTTCATTGCGTTGTTCAGAAATCAAGTTGAAAGCAACACGATCATTTCCTTTATAAACGTATTTACAAAGATATTTTACTGCTTTTATCGTAGAACAAATCTCGACATTAATGTGACAGTCAAATGTTGCAAGCAGATATGGATTATATGGAACAACCTAAGGATTATCTAAATTTTTGCCTCTGACTTTAACAACTATTCCATTATTTGAACGCCTATATATTGGGAAAGCAATCATTTCCAACGGTTGTAGCAAATGCGTAATTCTTTAGATAATTACTTTTGCAACAACCATTTTTTTTCATGCAAACATTTGATGGGTTGAAAACTCCACATGGTCCATGTATCATATGCTTTACAACAGCGTTATGCAAGTGCAAGTTTGCATTTTTATCAGGTATCTCTGCTGATACGATCTCGTCAAAAGATTCAGGCGCAAAGACCTTCCAATCCTTTTGTAAGATAATTAAGAAATGCGCATGTGGAAGACCTCTCTTTTGATGCTCAATGACGTAGACATATGCTGAGACTTTACCAAATATTTTCCTCTTGAATAATTGATCCTTTAATTCTTCTAATTTTGCACGAAAGACTCAAGCAACCAAATCTGATCGATTCTGACCCTCCTCTTGTGGATTTAGTTCATTTGTAATTTCTTTCCAGTTTGGATTGCACGTCATCGTTAAGAAAATGTCCGGTTTTCTGAAGCGTTGAACTAAAGCCCTTGCTTCCATATATCTTTTTCTCATGTCTCTTGGACCTCCAATAAATGATGAAGGCAGTATAATCCGTTTTCCAACATTAGAAGCGTTTCTTTCCCCAAGCATAATTGTATCAACAATACCTTGATATAACTCTGATCGAATATGTTGTTGCTGCTTCCTAAAATAATCCAATCTTGACGTCTCGATCTTAACATACATATCTACTACAAATTGTTGCAATAGTCGACCAGAAAGTAGCAGAATTGATCTGGCATTTTCTCTGATTTGCAATTTGTAGCAATAATATTCACGGCATGAAACAACTAGGTCCTTCCTTCTTCTGTTTAATGCTACAAAAGTTGAATGTAAATGAAAGGTTACTGAGTTGGACGTACATACTAAATGAAATTTTTGAGTATTAATAATGCAATCTAACCTAGTTGTTCTCTTGCAAGTAATTCTTCTGCGGTCTCTGATTGTTCAGGATTTATTGATTGGTTTGTTTCGTTATATGTAGATCTCCTTCCTCTACTGACCCTTTGAATCCCTTGATGGAAACCAACATCACCACATGGAAATAAAAATGGATATTGCAATGGATCGTAACACCCGAAATAGTACTGAACTATATGACTTCCACCAGAATGGTTAAAGACAAAAATGTCACGTCCTCTTAGTTGAACTTCACCATCATTTTCTACCCATATTGCTGCAACTTGTGAACACGTGGGAGCATTGAATACACGTTGATCTAGGCCAGCATCTGATCTTATATGAATTATTCTATTTTCCAAATTTGGAAAATCACCAAGAGAGCGAAAAAAAATAGAATATGGATTGATGCGAAGAATATCGATGAGTTGAGTTACAATTGATGGATCCATTCTGTTTGAATCATAAATGCGATTTTCTAATTCATGTTCTGTATCATAGAAATACAACTGGAGATAAGAAGGACGGCCATTTGAAGGAATCAAATCATTGATATAGTGATAGATCTGTCCCTGAGTTCTGAAAGTGTAGATTCCTCTATTTCTCCTACAAAGATCTTTATCAAATTTCACTCCGAAGGATGTGAAAGTGAACTTGTTATTATAAGTTCGAATGTATGTCCTGAAATGTGCAGATTCATCTGTGTTGCAGGTGAACAACGAATAAAGCTTATCATGAACATCATTTGTGGCTAAAGAAATTGTTCCATCAGCACAGCAGAAGCCAGTTGTTTCAAGGTGGAATCGCTTTGCTTTACAATGTATGCAGCTGGGTACTAATGGCAGAGAATATATTTCAGATGGCACTACCTTCATCAATTGTCTAAATCCGATAGAAACGTGATGCAATCCACCTATTTGGTTGAAAAATGAAAATAACGCAACATAAGCAAGCTTGTCACGTTGTTTGAATTATCTGAGTAAGGACATTACTGGTACAGTACCAATATTTGATTACTGAATTGAAAGAACCAACTAATTTTACATTTGTTTCTTACCCCTAGAAGGTGTCGGCATATTTGTATCATAGCTCGACTCCTCTCGAACGACATATGGATCCTATTTGTATAATACATTCCAAAATCTCAGAGGAAAAGAATAGAATGATGGTTGAATAAGAAATATAGAAAAATGATTGGAGGAACTTGCTGGATAAAGAGTTGATTAGAAGATTTGGAGACATTGTTTGAGGATGAATTTGTCTCTAAATTAATGACACAGTCTTTGACACCAGGAAGAATACATACTTCACGACACGAATCCTTTTCAACGATATCAATATGAACACTAGTGTTCCGCTGTCTCTTTGATGCCTTTTCAATAACACTAAAGTTTTCAATGTTGTCTGTATATTGGACATCATTATTTGAATATCGAGCAATCGAAGTAGTCGTTTGTTCGCCACCGGATGTATCGAAATCATTTATATGAATGGAGTTCATTTTCGATGCTTTTTGTTCAGCATATCTTTCTCTTCGTTTTCTACGAATCTCCTCCTTTTTCTCTCCTGGAAAATCTCTAAACGAGATTCTCTTTGTAGGTTGTTTACCATGATCTTCAAATAATAGTTCACACGCTTAAATTTGACATAACTTTATATTTTGTTTGTAATTTTTTTTAAAATTATTTATAAAATCTTACCACTTCTCATTATGTTAATGAAGGAAATGATTGTTTCAATTGTTACATACTTTTCTACAGAAGCAAAGATAAAATAAATAAGTCATAGGTATTTCATATGCTCAATTAAATAAATAATCACATGATAAAATACTATGAAATTGGAAACTAAAACAAAAGCATATTTCAATTTCACATTCAAAAAATGTTTTAGAAACTATTTGTCAAACTAAATTCCCTATTATAAGCAACTATCAACTATTTCTCAACTAATTATTTTAAAATATTTCTCTACTAATTTTTAATTTGGATGTTATGATATTTTTCTATTTTTTTATTGTTAATTTGTAGGCGGGTCATCAAATTCCTTATGCCACGTCATCGATTCGTGTTATCATAATTCATTGGTTAAGATTCCATTCCCAAAGAGTTTTACCTCCCCTTTCCAGACTTTGTGTTTCTCTGTTTCTGTTGAGGGGCCCTTCGGATCGTTTGATATGCCTAATGGCGGAACGGTGAAGACACATGTCAGAATAGATGGCTTTGAGGGTTTTGAGTTAGGGTAATTCTATTACCATTACAAATTTTATTAAGTACACCATAATATTCTCATTTACTTGCATTTTCCATTTATTAGAATTTTTAGTCCCATTGATTGATGGGTTTTACAGTTTTACGTAGGTATTCTTCAAGGCGAGTGGAAGTGAATAACGATTAATTCAAAAGGCTTCATAATTATAAATTAATATTTATCCCCCACTTATTTCTTCTTTATACTGTAATCATCAAATTCATTTTACTTCGGCTGTTGAATTCAAGATTTTGGTTATTCATTTTCCTCAAGTTTTTGATGAAAACAGATTTCAATTACAAAAACATTAAATCATTAATTATTTAATTAACAAAAAATTAATTCTTAAACAAAACTATTAAATATAAGTCATTTCAAGCATATAAGTCATGCCAAGCATAACAATATCATATATCTCATATGACATATTCTAATCTCATGCATTAAAGTATATAAATGACGTAAATTCACATAAAACATGCAATTATAATTTAAACTAATTAATGGTGGTGAGTTTACCTCAATTTTCGCGAGACCCGTGAAAAGTGAAGCGAACAGAAAATCTCAATCTCCTATTTGTCCATACGTTTCGTCTACCCAAAACAGAAAATAAGTTTCAATTAGTATTTCAAAATTTTAAAGTTTTAAAATGATTGAATAAGATTTAGGGACTTAATTGAAAATTTATTCAAACCGGAAATTGAAAAGTGTAATGTCTGAAATACACTTTTTGAAAATTTGTGGATTAACAGTGAGAAATAACAACTTCAGGAACTGTTTTGTCTAAAACATAAACTTTCTGACTGAAATAAATACTTCAAATAATAAAAATTAAGTTCAGGGGCTTAATTGAAAATTTATGAAGCTGAAATTGAAAATTTAAGCACTAAAAGTAAAATGTTCTAAATTAGGGGACTGACTTCAGAAAAACAGAAACTCCAGGGATAGTTTCACAAATAACAGAAACCTTTAGGACTGAAATCAAACATCTTTTAAAAATTGGGCTTCAGGGGCAATTGTACAATAAAAATCAAAACAAAAAAAAAGATATAACTCTCTCTCTCTCTCTCTCTCTCTCTCTCTAATATTCGAAACAGAGACAAAAGGAGAGGGTAAAGCAGGGCGCTCCACTGGGTCCGGGTTCCGGCCTTTCCGACGGTATTCCGGCTGGAAAACGGTCGGGAAAGCTGGGTAAGTTCATTCGCTGGATGTGGATTGCAGTTCGGTTTTCTGCGTGATGGGTGTGGCTGTCGATTTTTGGGTTGGAAATGGTGGTTTCGTGGTTCGGTTGAGGATGAATGGTGGTGGTTGCGATTTTGGCTACTTGGCCGGACGTGGAATACAGGTCGGTTTCTTGCAAATTGTGTTTCTCAGCTTTACAATTTGGTGGAATCATCACCTTCTTATTACGCCGAATATCCGTTCTTGGAAATGTGAATTGCTGAAATCTCTGGAATGGAATCACAGGCAATTGTCAACTATGAAATCTCTGGAATGGAATTATAGGCAATTGTCAATTATATTACATATACTTCCATTCAACAGCCTCAAGTCTCTTCGGTTCCTAACCTGATAGAAGGTAAATGGCTGCCTTAATTGCTACTGTTTTGTTTCATAGCCACTGTTACTGTTCCATTTGACACCGTTAGGCACTTACTGTTCCGTTTGACATAGGCATGCACTTGGAAGAACAATTTCTGTTACTGTTGCGTTTGACACCGTTTCATAGGCACTTATAATATAGAAAGATTGCCACAATTTAAGACAAATCACGTGAACTGATTATTCGATTAAGAATAATATTTTATTCGAATATGCTTTTTCAAACTCTTACAAAGACAAATAGTTCTATATTCTCGCAATATTGTATTTGTGATATTATCGTGATTGCTTGATATTATTTCCATAATTATTTGGAGGTGTAATTAGTATAAATCTTTTCGTTTTAGTGTTTTTGTCTCAGTTTTTGTTTAAGTTAATAGTTGTTAACTATAGTATTAGAGCAAAATGTCTATAGTAACTAAATTCCTTATCCATGCTTAATCGTGTCTATTTTTTCTTAATACATTAACGCCATACAAACGGGGTTATAATTCCAATGAGGCTAAATACATTATTCTTAATATTTTGGTCGAATGTAGGTGAAATGAATCATAAATGCACTATAAAATTAATTTATCAGTAAATTAATAACTCCTTGATTTTGCATTTGTCCCAACATTAATAATTTATAAAGTTTATAAACATCTAATTTACACACTTGCCATTTTATTGTCGGGTGGAACAAATGCATTTTGAGTAGTCAATTCAATTGATGCAGCTCAGCATTTAAAGAGTTCAAATTGCTAGATTTTCAATAAATATACAAAAGAATACAGTACTTTCCAAACAAATTAAATTAGAAGATAACACAAAAAAACTAGAATTGAAAGGGAACATAAAAGGAAGTTGAATTAGTACGTAGTGCTCTAAAACAAGCACAATTATTGTTGTGTCAATGTACGTTTATTTGTGACTGAATCAAGTTGTAAAGGTGGTATCGGTTCAACCTAAACTTAAAGTTTGACGACTTAAGTGATTGAGATATGTTTTTAATACCTTTCCCCTTGTGGCGAGGGTAAGGGGTAGGATGGGGTTGGGAGAGGGAGAGGATATATATTTTGTGCTAATAAGCCCTTTTTTAAGCAATTACCTAAGAATGATCTTTGTCTCATGTCTCTTAACATTTTGAGTTTTAGAAAATTTGATTTAACATGATAATGGATTGTACAAAGATTATTTGTTTAAGTCTTGTTGCAATGGTGAATGCATTGTGTTTTAATTTATTTTCAATCCAATTCTTCTTTTATTTTTTAAGGCTTTGAAACTGTTGAAAGCTTCTTTACATACAAACAATGTCTTTACTACCGTCTTCTTCAACGATCTATGGAAGACTAACAATGTTACTAGCTGAAGCTGGGGTTTCGTTGCAAATTTTTCGTAGGTCCTTGGCTTTAGAAAGTTTTGGATCCTGTTATCACACGTCTCAAATGTTTGATCTGGTTTCTTCAAACCATATCATGTCTTAAACTAATAGTATGTAATTTTATTGAAGATTCTCATTTGAAAAATGACTTGATTTTATATAATTTACTAAGTTCGAATTTATTTAGGATTTTATTGCTTAAACCTTGAAATTCTTGTTCTTTTAGTAATTACAAATATACAACTATTATTACACATTCATACCATTTATCGCAGATCACAATGTTTTGTGAAAAACGTAACAATAAACTCATTTTCGAAATCAAACAATCAATTTTCGAATTTCACCAGTTTTTAATGTAAGTTATGTTATTTTTCAATAATACTATAATTAAGTCATTGACTAGTTTGAGGGGAGAACAATATAGCAAGACAACAAAATTGATAGTTTTGTAATTACTGACGAATATATATGTGGTAAGGTCGTAATTGAGTATTTTGTAATTACTGACGAATGTATATGTGACTTGACCCTTGGAATTTCTCAAACTTCAGATTAATCAATCGCCAAAAACATATTTTCTGGATTTTCTAGCATGCATAACGAGGCCGTATTGCTTCAAAGAGGTCATAATGAAAAGAATTTTGCTAAAGGTACCCGGGCGTTTACACGCCCGGGTACCCGACCCCACAGCCCCCCTCACAATGAGGGGGGCCCGCCCATGAATAAAAAAATGCTGGGCCCCCCTTTGTGAGGGGGGGCTGTGGGGTCAGGTACACGGGGGTGCCCGTGTACCTATAGCACGACCCTAATGAAAAAGTCTTGTCATGTTGTATCCTCTGGAAGTACCACAGAGATTTTTGAAAAATAAATAAATAAATCACATCTTCTTATTCAGTGGATAAATGTTATTGTTAGCTATTTTTTTCTTAATAATTGATTAATTAATTGTTTCGCGCGTTTACTCGCTAACAATTAAAAAGGGATCAGACGATTGTGTAAGGGACAAACCTATTGGAACAAAGTCCCAAAAAGTGGTGTTTATTGAATATGAAGATTACAATTTGGACGCGAACAAGATGTCTTCAAGGGGCGCAAGCATACAAGTACAAGGGAATTGAAATAATTAAAGTTAATCTAAAAAAAAGTAAATTACATATTCTCTATTTGAGAGTGAATTTTGTAGGGGCTTATCTTCGTTGTCTTCTTCTTTCTTTTATATGGCTTGGGCAGTTTTTTAATCGTTTAGAAACTGCCTAAAACCACCCATTTTCTTTATTATGGCCAACATGTCAAAAACTACCGTTTATAACTGTCACTACACGACTCCATACCATTGAGATTCTTAGATCGTGGATGTGGCATGAACTGCTTGAAACCGCTGCCTTGGATAATGAGAGGACGTTGTCTTCACTGGGACTTTGGGCGACTTGATCGTTTGGGCGATGATGGACTCATAGCTCTGGGCGACTACAGCGTATTCTATTCGCTCAGGCTCTGGGCGTTCTGCAAGTTTGGGCGATAGCGTTACTTTGCTTGTGGGCTTCCATGTCATTTGTCCACACTCTTATCTGGGCTTTTGCACTGGACCTTCAATTGGGCTTCACTCTTTGGCCCTTTTAATTGAACTGCACTTTTTATGTGTCAACAATTACCCCCCAATATAGCAGAATTAATACTGATTATTAATCTTTGCCATATTTACTTTCGTGTTTCTCTAGCAATATTTGAAATTCCCAAGAATTCCAATCATCACTTCCTTTTGTTGTTTGAAAAGGTGCGACTTCATATTGACTTATGACGGATTCACTTTGACATTTAAAATCGCCAATGAGTTGGTAAATCACTAACTGGGAATCGCTCCTAACAATCACGTTTTTTACTCCCATTTCAAGCAATAACTTCAGGCCGACAATCAATGCTTCGTACTTGGCCTGATTATTGGTACACATTCTGTCCAACGTGAAGGCGAATTTATAACAAACTCTTAAAGGATTTATCAAGGTTATTCCTACCCCTACACCTTTGGAAGTTTTTGATCCATCGAAATATAAGATCCATGGTTTTAACTCGAATGAGTCTATTTCCAATTTAATTTCTTCAGGCATATCATGGCACGGGTGATCGGCCAAGAAATTAACCAATGCTTGATTTTTTATTGCCTTTTGTGGTACATATTGTATTTCAAACTCGAATAATGCCAAAATCCAAAGGTCTCTCATTTGGTGTAAAACAGGGAGAGAAAACATGTACTTTACTAGATTCACTTTAGAAATTAGATAAACTGTTACAGGCCGTAAATAATCCCTTAACTTAGTACATGTGAAATATAAAGCGAGACATAGTTTCTCGATGATAGAATAATTACATTCGCATTTTGTCAAACGTCTACTTAAATAACATATTGCCCTTTCTTCACCAAATTGGTCTTCTTGCACGACCATTCCGCCTATCGATTCTTGTTCAGTCGATATATACACCTTCATTGGCCGTCCTTGGATAGGTGACACCAACACTGGCGGATTTGACAACTACGTCTTTAAGCTATCAAAGGCCTTTTGATGTTCTTCTTTCCAGACGAGTTCGTCCTGGTTTTTCAACTTTAGGAGAGGCGAAAAAGCTTTTGTTCGTCCTGCACAATTAGAGATAAAACGCCTTAAGAAATTTACTTGACCTAGAAATCGTTGCAATTCTTTTTTTTTTTGTTAGGCGGTTTGGCCTCTAAAATGGTCTTTGCTTTAATCTTATCGAGTTTGATTCCTCTTCGGTGTACTAGAAAGCCAAGAAAATTATCGGCATTGACACCAAACGCACACTTCAAAGGATTCAATTTCAACTTATATTGTCTCATTCGCTCAAATGAGCGTTTCAGTTGTTCGAAATGATCTTCCTCTTTAACAGATTTGACCACAATATCATCCACACATACCTCAACAAACTTGCCTATCATATCATGAAAGATTAGATTCATTTCCCTTTGATAAGTCGCCCCCGCATTTTCAGACCGAAAGGCATAACTACCCATTCGTAACACCCTAAGGCCCCTGGACATCTAAAGGTAATTTTGTGTATGTCTTCTTCAACTATATATATTTGGTTAGATCCTGAATACCCATCCATAAAGGACTACATGACATGTCCGACAGTGGAATCAACTAAAGAATCTACCGTGGGCATTGGATACTCATCTTTAGGTGTCGTTAAATTCAGATTTCTAAAGTCTATGCACACCCTTAATTTACCATTCTTTTTTAACACTGGCACAATATTAGATAATCATTCAACATATCTAGCTGACCTGATGAAGCCTACTCTTAATAATTGCTCAATTTCTTTATTAGTTTCAGGTAACACGTTAGGAGCAAAACGTTTAGGAGGCTGTTTATGGGGCTTAAAATTTAATTTAGTTGCCAGTCTATATTCTACTAAATTTTTATCTAAACCAGGCATATGTTCATACTCCCACGCAAAGCAGTCTTTATATTCTTTTAATAAATCTATTAATGTTGTACTAACCTCTTGACTAAGCATCTGACTGATAAATGTTGGGCTATCTTCTCCCACGTCGCCAACGTCTACTTTGACCAAAGGGTCTTGTGCTTGAGCGTTCCCAGGCTTCTTGATCCTCATTACTTCATCATCCATGTCCTTTGTAGGCACTTCTTTTTCTAGGCAATCCACCTTATTGACTTCTTGGTCAACACTTTGCTCCAATTTGAATACTGCCAATTTGTCTCCCAATATTTTCAATGCTACTTCTTTTTTGATTTTCTCTTGACATTCTTTATTAAAAGCCACTAGTCTGGCTTTGAAGGCCTGGATCTTGGCCACATGCTCTTTTGGTTGCCAAGTCATCAATATTCTTTGATTGTCCTTTTGCCAATCACTGGCTCTTCTAGGGCCACTATATTTGGCCTCATTTGATTGAACATTTCAGCGAGTGCTTCTACCGAAAATGGTTCTTCACTCTATGCAACAACTTGAGTTTCTTCTCCATCTTTGATTATCCTGACAGGTCCATAGTTTCCTTCGTACATGAACCTTTCCACCGAGTTAGCTTCTGCAACGAAAGGCCTATGATCTGCCTGTACCACTTCTGCTTTACCTTGGTCATTCCAGAAAACTAAGCACTGGTGGAGTGATGATGGTATACAGCGACTTCCGTGGATCCAGTCTCGCCCTAATAGTATGTTGTAACTAGTAGGACCATCAATGACAAAGAAGACCGTGGTCCTAGTAGTTGTTCCCACAGTATATCTAGTGGCATTACTCCCTTGGCCGAAGTTGCTCCCCCATTAAAGCTTGTGAGAATGACTTCCGTTGGGATCATGTCATCCTCTGTCTTTGCGAATTTCCTTATCATCCTTAATGGGATAGTGTTTATGGCTGTCTCATTATCAATAAGCACCTTCACCACGGGTATGCCATTGACCAAGGCCTTCACATAAAGTGGTCTTAAATGCTTGGTCAGTTTCATGGTGGGTTTTTTGAAGACGACCTTTTCTGATGCATCAATTTCTACTTCCTGTTTGTCTCATGTATAAATTAACTTGCAATACCTCGGGCTGAATACTTGTCTGTGGGGGCACACTATCTTTATCCTCTAGTATTTCTCCAGTAGCTACCCATCTTGTTGGGGGAGGCAGTATCCTTGGAGGAGATCCGTATTTCTCAGAACGAGGTATCCCTTTCTTCCTCTTGGGTGTTCTATATAGTACATAGAAATCGAAAGAACGCCCAGATGGTTCTCCCAACAAATCTACTTCACGAACTCCTTCCCGATGCAATTGTTTTAGCAAAGTGTTACACGACACTCCTCTCTTTCTCCTTTCTTTTTCTAAATCAATTTCTTCCTCAATATCAGTCATACCATCATCCTCTTCACCTTGTATTTCTTGAGACATGTGACCACCTTCACATTCCAACACACACGCTTCTTCTTTATCTCCTCATTTTTCCTCTTTATTTTTGAATTCATTGGCCAACAGATAATTATTAGCCATGACGGGAGGTAAGGTGCCGAACTGGATAGTAAGGGGTGGTTCTATATCTTCTTCATCTCTTTTGCTTCGATCAAACTTCGACCTCCCCGAAGAATTTTTCGGCATTTCTCTCATTGATTTCCCAATGCCAGTCTCTTCACTATCTTCGAGAGCATTTTGATTAACCATTTTCAGTACTCTTGGTGCTTTAGAACGTGGCATTTCTTGTTGCTGCCTCATCATTCGTCTGTAATTCCGTTGAAATCATCTTTGCTGAGTCCTGGTCATTTCATTAAACGGCACAACACGTCTTGCATTATACTGATATGAGTGCCATACATTAGGTGGCGAGGCTGTGGTCTGAACGATCTCTTGTGCTTTGCTGGCCTGAACTGCCTTTTCAGAAGCGGTCCTTTATAGAATGATGTGCCCTACCTTCTGTTTGGAACGAACTCAGGGTGATCGTGATTCTACCATACTTCTGGTTTCCCAGTATTTGCTTTCATTTCTCCTTTATATCTGGCACACAAGACTTCTTCGTTCTTCATGGATTCTTTTCCTTTAATACGTTCAAACACGCTAGCATGTTTCTTAGGGTCTTCTTCATCATCGATGACCAACTTGAACCTTGGCAACTTATTTTGGAGATTGGTCGTTAACATATTTACTTCAAGTGGTTGTGGGAAAGGATTTTCATCCACTGCCATCTTCTTTTTGTCTTCGAACGTGATTCGTCCTGACTCAATAGCGTCTTGTAAAACATGAAGGAAAACTAGGCAATAATTAGTCATATGTGACCATGCATTATGCCATTTACAATATTTTTTACCCTTAATTTGCTCAGGGCTTGGCAATTTATGTTTATTACTCAACTTTATCTTCTTATCCTTATACAGTTTGTCGAATATAAGGTCAGCCTTAGTTACATCGAATGAGAACGTTATGCTCTTTTTGTTTTCTCCTTTCATAGGCTCATCTCTGGCTAAATCCCTAGGCTTAGCCATTATGGGACAAGTATATGCATCCCCCTTGGTTAGTTCGGCCAAACATATTTCAGTTTGATCGTAAAATTCATCAGTTATAGTATGAACGCCAAAGTTTGGGTCTTTGTAATAAGTCCCTTTACTAGAATTTTTTACTTTCTCTTCTTCCCTTATCAAACGTTCGTACCTAATCACGTTCGCACTAAGTTGGAACTTTTTCTTTAAGTCAAAACTTAAATAGTTTTGAGCAATTTTGACAAATTCTTTTTCAGGCAGGGACACAAAACATTTACTCCTGGCTGTTTTGAACCTTTGAAGAAAACTTTCTGCCCATTCATTCGGCATTTGGCATAAGTTCGCCAAATCGGCCAATGTAACCTCAGATTCTGTTTTATAAAATTGAGCATGGAATAACTGTTCCATTTGTTGCCATGTCTGAATGGAATTTGCTGGCAAGTTAATGAACCAATAAAAGGCTACTCCTGTTAATGAACTAGGGAATAGTTTCATTTTATGGTAATCGGTCACTTCACCACTCTGTAATGTGAACCGTCATATATGTTCCAAAATAGATACTTCTCCTAAACCAGTGAACAACGAGAATTCGGGCACTTTATACCCTCTAGGCCATGGATATGCTTGATCTACCCAATCAGGATATGGTTTAGTGTAAGTCGGCCTGATAACAGGACGTACCCCTACAGCTATTTGATCTTGTACTATTTCTGCAATTTGATTTCTCAGTAAAACATTTGGATCATATGGGACTCCTATGAGTTGGTTCACTTGTTGGTTCACTTAAGGCGGTCTGATATTTGGTCCTTGATTGGCAGGGAAAGTGCCATTGTTCAGACCATTATGCCCATTATATTGAGTGTTTACTCCCTCATTAACACGGGGTAAATTATGTCCGTTATTCAGAACATTAACTCTTATGTTTAGATTACCCCCCAGGTTGGTAGTCACATTATCACCATTCAAATTTGGCGCTTCATTAACCCCTTGATTTGAGGTGGAAGGGCCGAAAAATGTTTCTAGACCTGGACCTGGGTTCAAACCAGGGGAATTGTGTGGTGAAGTATGTCCCACAATCGCCCTGGTCTGGAAATGACTTCCTATGGGCATGGTTGGTTGACATACTTGGCCTACTAATTTGCTCATAAGATCATTCAAAGCACTTAATTGTTTGGCCATGTTATCATAGTGAACATTTCCACTTTGGGTAAATTTTTCCATATTATGGACGTTTCGTAAATTTACCTGTTCGACGACATCTTGTGTGAGTTCTCCAAGCAATGCACGCATGGTTTGAGGACTCAACTCTGTCATTGGTTCATAACGACTGTGACTGCTTGAAGTCTGTCCTTCTGTCTGAGAAGAATGGTGCTGCTCCTCGTATCGTTCGATCACAGACTTGACTATTCCGTGACTTGCTGGTGCTTTATCAGAACTTTTATGAGGCATAATGTTTTCCTTTTGCATCTTCAAACACCAAGGGTCCCACCGGGCGTGCCAAATTGTTTCGCGCGTTTACTCGCTAACAATTAAAAAGGGATCGGACGATTGTGTAAGGGACAAACCTCTCGGAACAAAGTCCCAAAAAGGGGTGTTTATTGAATATGAAGATTACAGTTTTGATGCGAACAAGATGCCTCCAAGGGGCGCAAGCACACGAGTACAAGGGAATTGAAATAATTAAAGTTAATCTAAGAAAAAGTAAATTACATATTCTCTGTTTGAGAGTGAATTTTGTCGGGGCTTATCTTCGTTGTCTTCTTCTATCTTTTATACGGCTTGGGCAGTTTTTTAATCGTTTAGAAACTGACTGAAACCACCCATTTTCTTTATCATGGCCAACATGTCAAAAACTGCCGTTTATAACTGTCACCACACGACTCCATACCATTGAGATTCTTAGATCGTGGATGTGGCATGAACTGCTTGAAACCGCTGCCTTGGATAATGAGAGGACGTTGTCTTCACTGGGACTTTGGGCAACTTGATCGTTTGGGCGATGATGGACTCATAGCTCTGGGCAACTATAGGGTATTCTATTCGCTCAGGCTCTGGGCGTTCTGCAAGTTTGGGCGATAGCGTTACTTTGCTTGTGGGCTTCCATGTCATTTGTCCACACTCTTATCTGGGCTTTCGCACTGGACCTTCAATTGGGCTTCGCTCTTTGGCCCTTTTAATTGAACTGTACTTTTTGTGTGGCAACACTAATAATACATGATTATTATAACTAATTAAATGGAGGAAATGTGTAGCCAATGAAGAAAAGGGGGAAAATGCTGGGCAACGACTTGACGAAGCTGGGGTTCCGTTGCAAATTTTTCGTAGGTCAGGGGCTCTAGAAAGTTTTGGATCCTGTTATCACACGTCTCAAATGATTGATCTGGTTTCTTCAAACCATATCATGTCTTAAACTAATAGTATGTAATTTTATTGAAG
Organism: Fraxinus americana; assembly: GCA_035079005.1. Lineage (NCBI taxonomy): Eukaryota > Viridiplantae > Streptophyta > Magnoliopsida > Lamiales > Oleaceae > Fraxinus > Fraxinus americana. Next base: position 16,416,112 of record CM068708.1, on the reverse strand, counting down.
ATTCTCATTTGAAAAATGACTTGATTTTATATAATTTACTAAGTTTGAATTTTGCTTCTAAGATATATCTTTTTTTCCTTAGATTAAAATTGATGAATTTTAAATGGAACGTTTTTCTTTGATAACAGATTGCAGGTTTCTGACCTAATTATTTAGGATTTTATTGTTTAAACCCTGAAATCCTTGGTCTTTTAGTAATTACAAATAGGACCGCACTATTCGTATCAGGGGGTGTACAACCCCTCTACCGGCCATCTCACATGAGGGGGGGGGGGGGGGGCACAAAAAAGGGCCGGTAGGGGGGGTTGTACACCCCCCCTGGTACAAGGAGATTTTTCCTTACAAATATACAACTGTTATTACAATTCATACCATGTATCGTTTAAGGGGAGAACAATATTTCAAGACAACAAAATTGATAATTTTGTAATTAGTAACGAATGTATGCGTGTAGGGATGGCAAAAAAGCTCGGGCGGCTCGGAAAAAGCTCGAGTCGGGCCCGGCTAGGGCCGAGCCTCATTTTTTTGGTCGGGCTTTGCTTGGCTCCGCTCGGGCTCAAAAAAGCTCGAGTCGAGCCCGAACTTTTTTATTTAATTTATAGCACGTATAAACTGTACAAATTTTAAATTTTTTAATATAAAAATGTAGATTTGACATTAAAAAAAAAACTTAAACAGCGCGGTCCGGGTTCGGCTCGGACCGAGCCTTATTTTTTTTGACCGAGCTTTGCCCAAAAAAGCTCGGCCTAAAAAAGCTCGAGCCGAGCCCGATCTTTTTTTTCCGGCTCGGCTCGGTTCGTTGACATAGCTATATGCATGGTAAGGTCGTAATTGAGTATGTAGTAGTGCAGAAAGAATTTAGTATTTAGAATTGGGAAAGAACGTCATTATACACAAGAAATACCCTTTAATCAATGGCTTGACCCTCGTAATTTCTCAAACATCAGATTAATCAATCGCCAAAAACAGATTTTCTGGATTTTCTAGCATGCTTAACGAGGCCGTATTGCTTCAGAGAGGTCATAATAGAAAAGTCTTGTGATGTTGTATCCTCTGGAAGTTCCATGGAGATTTTTGAAAAATAAATAAATAAATCACATCTTATTTTTCAGTGGATAAATGTTATTTTAGCTATTTTATCTTAATAATTGATAAACTAATTATACATGATTATTAACTAATTAAATGGAGGAAATGTGTAGCCAATGAAGAAAAGGAGGAAAATGCCGGGCAACGACTTGACGAAGACTAAAGCATAAGGTTTCAAATCCGTACAATCTCTTTTTCTTTAATCTCCTTTATGATTCATATCACCATAAATTCTGTTCCCCTTTTTGTTTTAATATACATATTCATTCTTGGAATTATGGCTATGTTCCGTAATTTGCTCCAATTTTGAGATTTTCATGATCTTTAATTGACTTAATGTTTTGTACAATCACCATAGTATGTCAAACCAAGAATTTAAGTGAAAGCTCTTTAGGATGTGATCGAGTTGGTGGAGCAAGTGGACGCGGAGACTAAAGATCACGAATTCGAATCCCCTGCCACACTTCCTCAGTCGAGCCCGTCACAGCGGGTTTACCTAGTGCAGTTTATCTCTTCTGTGTGGTTTGCGAGCTACTGCACATGAAGCGGGGTTTATTTCTCCTGTGTAGTTTGCGGGCTACTGCACATGAAGTGGGATTTACCTAGTGTGCACTCATAGTGGTCAGGCCTTTGCCTCTTTGGGGTGGTCGGGGCTCCGTGGCGGGTAGCGGTTACGTGTTTCTACGTCAACAAAAAAAAAAAAAAAAGAAGAATTTAAGTGCCATGTATTTTTATCATTTCACGATTTGTCACATTAGCTGGTGACTTTCAAATTTATTTCACAATCATATTATAATATCGACGGTGAGCAACATATTTTCTGTTCATTGTAAACAGGATATCAGTTCCATATAGCCTATCATGTCACATTGATCATCCTTGGATAAAAAATCTTATTAAAAAAAAAAAAAGGAATATCAACTCATTTGAACAACTGAAAATAATGTGACTGACACTTTTTTTAATGGGAGACCATCAACTTTAGTGCTTTTGACTGTCGCACCACATAAACTTCTTTTTTTTACTTTACTGCACCAAAACACTCTCATCCTCCTCATCTTCTTCAACCTATTTCAGGTCTATAAGTAGTTTTAATTCTGGTCTTACAAAGTGGAAGAATAGAAACTCTAAACCTAAATACCCAGGTAAGTTCTTTCATGATGTTATATTCTTATATCCGAAAATTAGAAACATTTTAGGATTATTTTTAACATTTTAAACTTTGAAAATAGTCTAGCTAGGAAAAAGTTGCAATCACGCTAATATTGAAGAGAAGGCCAAGAATTCTTGTTGTTTTTCATTTTTTTCTAAAAGCGAATATGTTCACCCTATAACACTTGGTTCAGTTCACCCAGTTGTTGGTTGAATCGGCCAATGACCCGATTTCTCGAGATGGGTTCCTAGTTTTTCTGGTGGAACCAAATAATATTGCTTACTATATAGTTGAGTATCGTTTAGTCCAATTACGACATGTTGAAAGCGTAAATTGGTAATGTTGGAAAAAATAAATAAATTGAAGGGTTGACTTTAGCATCAATTTTGAGTGGACCCGTTTGTTTATTTTGAAAGATTTTTCACACACGCTTAATTGCACAAATTATTTCGCACATGCTTAATTGCACCATACTTTTGAGAATCTTTTTGCAATTTGATTTTCTTGCGACTAATCTTTATATAAATAGACTCTAAATTTCTCTTCAGCAACGGGTACTAACACAGATAGATTTTCATGAGCAGCATGGCAGAATCCGAGGTGCACTTGAAGCTATTGATTGATACAAAAAACAAAAGGGTTTTATTTGCTGAAGCTGGAAAAGACTTTATTGATTTCATATTTCACATTCTTGCTATGCCGTTAGGTACTGCTATTACGTTACTCGGCAAACAAGAAATGGTGGGCTGCTTGGGAAAGCTCTATGAAAGCGTTGAGAATTTGAACGATACCTATATATTACAGGGCAAGAACAAGGAGATATTCTTGAAGCCAAGGGCACCGAATCCATTTTATTCTGTGCCTTTAGCACTGCTCACTGATAAACCAACTGACAAAACCTGCTATATATGTGATCACTGCAATGCCGATTATCAATCCATTTTTTCAGATGATCCAAATAAACCTTGCCAAAGATGCTCCAGAGCAATGACCAGAGCTCTTAGTTATGTTGCTCCTCCAGAAAAGAAAGATGGGCCAAATGAAGGTTTTGTGAAAGATGCAGTGACTTACATGGTAATGGATGATCTGGTTGTAAAGCCTTTGTCGACTGTATCCAGCGTTGCTTTGCTTAACGAATATAATGTTAAGGAATTGGCTACACTCCAAGAAAAGGATGTACAGTTTGGGATGAATGAGGTACGTCGAACCACCCCATCTAAAAAATTGGGGTGTTAGGTAAGTTCCAAATTTTAATTATTAGCTTGTGTCTCAGTTTGCTCCCACATGTGCAAGCCGAGTTAATTTTTCGTAATGCCTAACACTTGCACTGTACTTTCTGAATGATTGACCACAAGAAACTAATACCCCACTAACCACCTATCTAAAAGCTTCACATATTAGAGAGGGGTTCACTTCGTCTATTTTACATTCTATTTTCAATTAACAAAGATGGTTAGATCAATACTCACATGGCCAGTCTGTTATAATTGCTAAGGATCACTTGTTTTAGATCCTTCAATAGATCTAGCAACAGAGAGAATGACCAAAAAAAAAAAGATTCATGTAATTGTCCCTGAAGTTATTGAGATAAATGCTTAATTTGGAGCTGTTGTAGTTCAACAAGGTTACAGTGTCAATGTTCTTGATTTTGAGTCATTTTCTTGCAGAAATCGCAATTTCGTTTTCCCCTGTTTTTGGGTGCACAATTGATTTTGAATCTTATTTTTCTTTAGGCTGTGAAGCTTTTGAAGGCATCTCTACATGCAAGCAATGTTCTAACCATTGTTTTCCTGAATGATGAATGTGACTACCAGAATGTTCCTATTTCCACAAAAGTTGAAGATTGATGAAAGGGTTGGGTCCAGTGCTCGGCTTGCTCAATATCGTGCTGTGCTTGGCTCGGCTCATCATGCGGGTCGGCATGAGTCACCTACGTGGCCAGTCGAGCTCGACCTGGCTCACTTCATCAAAGGTGGCTTGGCTCGTCCCTTGGTGGGGCGAATCGAGTAAGCTTGTGAGTCGCTTTTATGTTATGATTCATTAATTAAAATGTTAATTGTACTCTCTCGTTTCATGGTATAATGAAGACGTGAGGAAACTATATTTTTGTCAAAATAATTATTTAAGTGAGAAGGATATGAGAAACGTAAAAAATAATATTTGACGAAGTATTATAATGTTGTAAAAAATCCTCTATTCGAGGTTGAGATCAGCTATAATACGTGTGAAGTTGAAACTATACACGAATGAATATTATTAGCTTGTTCTGTTTGTATTTTAATCCAATTAAAATTGAAAATATAGCCGTTATTGGGTCCCACTCGTCTAATAAAAGTCAACAATAACGGCTACTTTTTCAATTTTAATCCGATTTTAATCCTTATCAAACAAGCTCTATATGTACAAATTTTTAAAATAATTAAATAAATAAAATAATAACGATTATAGAAACAAAATATACTTACAATTTTACGTTATTAGTATAAATTACACTTTGAAAAGATGTTGAAAGGCCATCTTCATCGTCTTGAAACCATTGATGCATACAAACATATGTTTCTATTCAAGTTGTAATATTGTCCAATCACGTGATACATCTCAATCTAATATATGATCTCCTACAGATCTTATGTCTACTGATAAAATCATGGTACTTGGAACATGTCTCGAACTATACTGAACAATATGGTGGGAGATAATGGTTAGACACAAAATTGATTACACAACATATGCTAGTGTGCCACTTCATTTGGTGCTCAGGAAATTAATTACACAACATATTTTTTTAGATGCATTTACTGATCAAAGAGATTAACAATCTAACAAACTATCTTTAAATGCTCTAACTCGAAGAAAAATTCGTCAATATTATATTTGATAAATTTATGACACACCTGAAGCATGATGATATTTGATTCTAATATAAAAAATTTCAAACGAAAATGAAGTGAATACGCGTTGTACTTAGGGATAGCAACGCCGCCGGGAAACTCCCCCTCCCGTTTACTACCACGTTTAATTTTATTTTAAATTTTTGATAATTCATTTTATTACCCACATTTATTAGATTGAGATAATAATATACTTTTTAATCTTTACTTATTTTTAAAAGTTAAATTATTCAAATATATTTGGTAAACTACGGCTTTTATTGTTTTTCACATTTTTTAAAGATAATTTTAGTTGCCATTTTCTATTAGAATTAATGAAATTTCGTGAAATTTTACATTTAAAGTATTGAATTCTAAAAAAAATTAAAACGGGGGGCACCCGTTACCTATCCCCGGCTCGAATACCTGATTAAGCGGGTAATCCCCGCCCTGTTCGGGGCGGTGCCTCCCGAGTATTGAGTTTATCAAATTTTTTTGCCATCCCTAGTTGTACTCTTTTTTCCTTGCAAGGTTTTTAACCAAACAACTTTAGCGTACTCAAAAGAATTAATGTACTCTTTTTTCTCTCATTAGATTTTTTCTAATAAGGTTTTAACGAGGCATACTCTTTGTGTAATGAATGTCTATAACCTAAAAGATATCTACCCTCAAAATAATACTCTGATATGTATCAATTTTCGAAGAGATCAACAAAGAGCTACTTTCTGAATCATCATGTTATTACAATCAACAAGTTTTGTCCCATTTCTCGATGACATTGACGTACAAGACATCAATATTGAAGACATTGACATACAAGACATTGCTCGCTTAATACAAGAATTGAAATCAGGAGAATAGTTGTACTATTTTTCCTTCAACCAAGTCTTGTCCCATTGGATTTTCTTGACAAGATTTTAACGAGGCAACATTTTATTACTCCAAATTATTTGTACTTTTATTTTCATTTGTTGGCATTTTTTTCCATTGATTTTTTGCCGAACAATGTTTCAATGAGATAATTATTATGTAAATAATCATTCAGGGGGGAGTGTTGTAAATATAGTAGTACTTATAAATGGCTTTTATACCCGCGTAGCCGTAATCATTATAACCACTATATCCCTACTTTTTTCCTATATATATATGGGACTGTGGTTCTCAATACAACACAAAATTCTATTAACTTCTCTCATTCTTTTTTCTCTAATTTATAACAAAAAGACTAAAATTAGCCACAAAAAATTTGCTTTTGTACACATCTTTACAAACAAAAGTTTGCCCCGTTTACTACCACGTTTAATTTTATTTTAAATTTTTGATAATTCATTTTATTACCCACATTCATTAGATTGAGATAATAATATACTTTTTAATCTTTACTTATTTTTAAAAGTTAAATTATTCAAATATATTTGGTAAACTACGGCTTTTATTGTTTTTCACATTTTTTTTAGATAATTTTAGTTGCCATTTTCTATTAGAATTAATGAAATTTCGTGAAATTTTACATTTAAAGTATTGAATTCTAAAAAAAATTAAAACGGGGGGCACCCGTTACCTATCCCCGGCTCGAATACCTGATTAAGCGGGTAATCCCCGCCCTGTTCGGGGCGGTGCCTCCCGGGTATTGAGTTTATCAAATTTTTTTGCCATCCCTAGTTGTACTCTTTTTTCCTTGCAAGGTTTTTAACCAAACAACTTTAGCGTACTCAAAAGAATTAATGTACTCTTTTTTCTCTCATTAGATTTTTTCTAATAAGGTTTTAACGAGGCATACTCTTTGTGTAATGAATGTCTATAACCTAAAAGATATCTACCCTCAAAATAATACTCTGATATGTATCAATTTTCGAAGAGATCAACAAAGAGCTACTTTCTGAATCATCATGTTATTACAATCAACAAGTTTTGTCCCATTTCTCGATGACATTGACGTACAAGACATTGATTTAAAACCCTAATGCTCTCCATTCTCTCTAGAATTGCCCAAAAGTGCACCAAAATTCCGACATTGATCAACCTTACAAACCACCAGATTTTTGTACCATAGGAAAGCTCATTACATCAGCTTCCATTACCACCAAACTTCAAGAAATTCCGTCTACAAAATTGCAAGAAATTGAGCCTGGAAAAAAACTGCCTGAAAAAATGAAAATCCCTGAAAATCAAGATTCCGGCCACCCCCATGGCCGGAACCCACCACTGGACGACTGCCCATCACTGGTCGATCCTACCCATGCCATCAATTCACTATAAAATACTCCACAGCAACTCAATTTTGCAGCAAGTTTTTCGCTAGTCGCGATTTCGCTTGAGAAGAACGTGAATTCCGACGCTGGTGTTCACACCTATGGCAGCGGACCACCCCTGACCTCTTTCCCACATCCAGACAAACCTATACATGATGGTAATTCATCCCAATCATCTCTCAAACAGGCTGAATTTAATTCTGAAAACTGCACAGTTGCGAAATTCGCGATTCTGCCAGCGAAGAACTCAATTTCCGGCACCGGTTGGAGCTCCCATGGAGGCGGACCACTTGGGCTAGGTTTTCCTTCACCTAGCGCACCTAGGCCAGTAATGGGTCTTTGCCAATTGCATCCAAACCATAGTCAATTGATGGCTGCCATTAGCGATTTATGCAAAAAATTCGGTTTTCAAAATTTTGATGATCATTCACTGCTCTAAATGATTAATTTGATGGGGAGACTTCAATTGATGATGAAATTGCTATGGGTCGACAGCCAATTGATCCAATTAGTGCTCAAATTGCTGAAATCAATTTTTCACAAATGCATGAACGTGAAATTGCCTTTAATTCTTCAGTTGGTACTGAAGTTGAGGTTATGGCACCAAATTTGACTTGCACAAATGCTATTGAAGGGCCTACGATTATGGGTAATGTGTCCATTGGTAGTATTGATGGTCAATTGAATTCCAATCACATTCCTACACTTATGGCGGTTGAATTTTGTTCACTTTCAAAGGTACCACTAACACTTACTTCTACTCCTACCACTACACCTTCGATGCCTATGCCACCAGCCAATAGCTCGATGAAAATCTCCTCTAATTATGATCCTCCTCCTCGGGTTTTACCCAAAACTGATCGAACTGCATCCAAATTGGTCAATGGTATTTAGGAGCTAATTCAGCAGACCAGTAAAGTGCAAAATAGACCTGGCCCTCCTTTGCCGGCTCAGAACTTAGTTAAGACACCTGGTCCTTCTCCTGGAGTTGCGGGAGCCTCCCAAGCCCCTCGATCTTATGTCGCTGTACTCAATTGCAAACCCTCGATCACACAGGCTGAGAGGAGCCAGAAGAAATCATTTGCACACGTCCTTCGTGCTCCAGAGGATTCCAGATATCGGAGCTTGGTCTCGAAGGAACCATATATTCACCATGGAGAGCCTGCAGTATTCTTTGATGAATCATATGAGCTATTTCTAGTCGAGGCATACAGGTTTACCCTTGTTGGTAAATTTGTGCATCGCAAACAATCTATGAATAAGGTACACGAAAAATTTATGCGCTTTGAATATATTGGTGATTATGGGATTGGCCTCATTGATGATGCACACATTATTATTCATATGATGCACGAGGATGATTACTCACGATTATTCATCAAACCTACTTGGTACATTGATGGTTGTCCTATGCGTGTCTTTAAATGGACTCCTAACTTTAGCCAATAGTATGAGGTTTCTATTACTCCTGTTTGGGTCTCATTCACATTGCTTCATATTCATTTTTGGGATAAGAGTGCCCTTTTTACCATAGCTAAGGCTATTGGGCTCCCCCTTTGTATTGACGAAGCAACCTCTGATCTTCATCGACCTAGTGAAGCTAGGGTTTGTATTGAGGTTGATTTTGAATGTAGACTCCCTGATAGAGTCTGGATTGAGCGAAAGAAATGGGGTGGATATTGGAAGCCCATGGTGTATGATAAGGTGCCAGACTTTTGCTTTCTATACAGATACTTTGGTTATCTGGACGCGAAGTGTTTTAGTTGTTCCCATTCTGCTCCACCTCCTGCGGTCCCAGGTATTGGTGACCTTAACCATAGGGTTACTCCTGTTCCGACCAAAGAAAAGGGTTAGGATAAGGAAGTTGTAACCGTCCCTCCCATGAGGTGGACACCTGTTAAGAGAAACCAGAGGAGACATGATGGTACATCAGAAATGATTTATCATTCTACTGCTCAAACTGTTACAACTATTGCTCATATTTTTCCCGTCACTACAGTTACTATATCACAGTTAGCAGCTCATCATACGACTCCTAGTCTTTACATTGCTCCACCTGTTATAATTCATATTGCTCCGCACATTACTAGCTCTCCACCATCAAATCATTCTACAGTTGCTCCCATTAGGATGGATATTCAGATTTCGCCTGTTATTACATCAGCTCATCAGTTAGCAGTTCAGTCTCTAGACCCCATCAGCAGTGCACCTATGATGGTCAGTCCTACATATTTTGATCCTCTCTTGGTAGATATGTTAGAGAGGCCGTAGGGTTTTATGGAGACAGATGCTCGTGTTATCTCTGCACATTGTTAGCAGAATATGGAGGTTTTCTTATCCACGGATTAGTCCGATTCTGGTTTTTTCTCATATTGAAGTTCATCGATAAGGTCCATATCATCGATCTTCGGCTGATGACTTGGCAGGCATGACTACTAGGACAGAGGAGGATGGTTTTGTTCAAGTCGGTCGAAAATGAAATGCGAAAGCCACCAATACTTCAATTCCTAGGATGGTGACCAGGAGTCGGTCACAGGATACCTCTTTACGCACATCCAGATGAGTACCATCATATGGAATGCGAGAGGTGTAGCTAATGTACCTACTTGTCGGCGCCTGAAGAGACTTATTCAGGTTTATCTCTTGGTTATTTTGGAGCCTTTTGTTTTTCAGCATAGATTTACTTATATTCGACGATATCTGCGCTTTGACACGGGAATTCAGAATGAGTCGAACAAGATTTGGTTTTTTTTGGAATGCGGGTACTACTGTTACTGTTATTGTTGATCATCTCCAGTTCCTTCACGTAAGAGTTGAGGATCCCAGATTAGCGCGTCCTATCTATCTAACTCATGTCTATGCTTCATGTAATGTAACTATCATGAGGGATTTGTGGGAGGGTCTTCACCACATTTCTCTCGATATGGACGACCCTTAGTTAGTTGAGGGAGACTTTAACGTTATTTCTCATGATGGGGAGCGCACTGGTCATAATACTCGTGATCGAGGCACTACTACTTTCTCTGATATGATGTTAAATTATGGTTTAGAGGATGCTGGTTTCCTAGGGAATCGAATCGGTATACTTGGTCCAACGGTCGAGTCAGAAAGAGACTGGATATGGTACTCATTAATTCTACAGCTGCTGCTCTCTGTCGATAGCTTACAGTGAGGCACTTGAATCGGACTTCATCTGATCATTCGCCTTTATTACTTCAGTAGGTTTCTGATGATGATTTGGGTCCTAGACCTTTCAGATTCCTCAACTTTTGGACCAAGCATCATGATTTTTCATCCTTTGTCACTCAAAAGTGGTCACTCCCTACTCATCTTACAGGGATGGCTGCTCTTTGGGAGAAGTTCTTTAGGCTGAAACAGGGACCGCATTGGTGGAATAGACAAGTGTTTGGAGATATTTTCCAACGGGTGCGTGATGCTGAGGATATGGTGGATGTTGCTGAGACAGTTTATGATAGAGACCCTATACCGGAGCATCGTAACCTATTACATCAGGAATATGCAGTTTTGAATCGGACCTTATCTATTGAGGAGGGTTTTTGGAAGCAAAAGGCCGGTTCACGTTGGGTATTTGAAAGAGATCACAATACTCGTTATTTCCATACGATGGTTTAAGGACGTAGAATCAAATCTTGTATTAGGTCCATCAGGAAGTAGGTAGGGGTAGTCTTAACAACTCCTCCGACATTCAAACTTCAGATATTGCATTCTACCAGGATCTTCTATCTGCTCCTACACAGTCGTTGGACCCCATTTGCCCTAATATCATCCCCAGGCTTTTGACGGAGGATGACAATTTGGCACTAAATCGCAACCTTTTGATTCATGAGGTTCGAGAGGCAGTGTTTAGTATAGACGCTGACAGTGCTGTCGGACCGGATGGATTCTCATCCTAATTCTTCCAACGTTGTTGGGACATTATTCAGGATGATGTATATAAGACAGTCTTGGATTTCTTTAAAGGCTGCCATCTCCCACGGGGTTTTGCTGCTACTACTATATTTTTGCTCCCTAAGAGGGACGGTGCTTGTAGATGGACCGACTTCAGACTATCAGTCTTTGTACTGTGTTTAATAAGCTTATTACTAAGCTTTTGAATACTAGATTGAGTACATTATTACCGAGCATTATCTCTCCACAACAAAGTGGGTTCATTCTTGGTCGCCTAATTGGAGACAATGTTCTTTTGGTTCAGGAGCTCCTCCATACGTTGGATAATAGAACGCGAAGGGGTAACGCGATGCTGAAACTAGATATGACTAAACCATATGATCGCATAGATTGGAGCTTCATTTATTCTGTATTAGAGGCATTTGGATTTGATTGGATCTGGATCGATAGGATTAGGCGATGCATCTCGGAGTGTCATTTTTCTGTACTCCTAAATGGCCTCCCATGTGGTTTTTTTCCATCTTCACGAGAGTTCAGATAGGGAGATTCTATCTCACCATCCTTGTTCATCATAGCTGCAGATTACTTCTCGCGCCTGCTCACTCAGAGGTTTCAGGATTATCCCAGTATGTGTTATCGGCATGGAGGTAGTACTTTTGTATCATACCTTTCATTTGCGGATGATATGATCATATTTGCCAACGGTCAGAAATAGTCTATCATGAGGATTCTTGGTTGTCTGGAGCATTATGAGGGGGTCTCTGGTCAGTTGGTGAACAGGGACAAGAGCAGACTCATACTACCCAAAAGGGCATCTATTAGTCAGATCAGATGATTGGAGATTTTGACTGGTTTTCGACACCAGCAGCAGCCGTTCACTTATCTGGGAGTCTCCATATTCAAGGGGGCTAAGAGGAGCTTTATTTATTATGACCTTATCCAGAAGGTCAAGAACAGGATCTCAGGTTGAGCTTCACGACTTCTTTCATATGGTGGCCGTATTACTTTGCTGAGGTCAGTTCTCTCCTCCATGCCATTACACCTTCTTCAGATCATGCAGCCCCCTAAAACTATCTTGAAGAAACTTGAGAGCATCTTGCGCGATTCCTGTACGATTCCAAAGAAGAAGCGCGACGTTTACATTAGCGGAGCTAGAAAAGAGATTTGCCTTCCTACTGATGAAGGTGGTCTTGGCCTTAGGAGATTACAAGATGTGGTGGACATCTTCTCCATGAAGCTCTGGTGGTTGTTCCATTCTCAGAGATCTCTTTGGGCCCAATTCTTACGGGATAAGTTTTGTACGGGGACACACCATTTATTTGCAGCAGTTCCTTACTCAGCTTCTTCTATCTGGAAGAGGCTGAAATTGGTTGGACCCTGGACAGAGCCATACATTGCATGGCACCTTGGTGTAGGTCAGATTTTCTTTTGGCATGATTACTGGATGGGTGAGACCACATTGGCATCTCTATTCCCACACCAACAGCATACTACGAGGGTGCAGGATTTTTTTGATGATACTGGGTGGAACATTGGACATTTATTACTGGTTCTCCTTTCTCTTATGGCGGAGCAGATAGGGGCTATACCTTTATGTGTGATGCCCTAGATCGAATTGTTTGGCGAAATACATCAGATGGTACCTTCACTACCAAGTCCGCATGGCAGCTCGTTCGTTCAGGACACCAGTATCAGGATTCATACCGATTACTATGGAACTCCATTTTGCCCGTCAATGTCTCATACCGACTATGGCAGGACCTCATTCCAGTAGATGTGATTATTCAGGGGAGGATTGGATGCCAGTTGGCTTCTCGCCGTCAGACTGAGACTATCAATCATATTTTCACTGGCAGTAGCATCTCCAATCAGGTATGGCAGCATTTTGGGGATATTTTTCAGATACCTATGAGTTCAGGAGAGGGAGTCAAATAGAGATTCCAGTGATGGAGATATTTTAGACATTATGTTCGTTGTGGACACATTCGCATTATCATTCCTCTACTGATATTTTGGTACCTATGGACCGCAAGGAATGATGCGAATCATAGAGGGATTCGTATTGTTGCTAAACGTATCATTTGGAAGGTTTATCGGATGATCTCCTTCTTTCTTTTGGGAGGACTGCTTCGTGTGATCCATTGGCGAAGGGATTTGACACTTGCACCCATATTTAGTATTTTTATGGACCCCCTTCCCCATTTCTCCCTATTCTAGTTTGGTGGCGTACTCTACCAATAGGATATGTCAAAATCAATACTGATGGATGCGTTAAGGATGGTTTTGCGAGTGGGGGAGGCATCATCAGAGACTATGCAGGACACTGTATTAGGGCTTTCTCAACTTCGTATGGACCATGCTTGATTTTAGAGACAGAGCTCCGGGCTATTCTTGATGGGATTTTACTAGCTCATGGACTTGTGTTTTCTGCGATTTGGGTGGAGTCTGATTCTACAGTAGCTATTCACTGCATCACTAGAGGAGGATGACCATGGGCTATTCAGGGTATACTCAGACGTATCACAGATATCATATCCTTGGACAGAGACACGGTTTCTTACATTTACAGAGAAGAAAACTAGGTTGCAGATGCTCTTGTTGCAGAGGGTTGGGATCATCGACGATATCAGATATACGGACTACATGTCCTACCACGACATATAAGGGCACTAGTACAAACTGACAGACATGGATTGCCCAGTGCCAGATTTTAATTTTGATTTTTATTTCCAATTCTTATTTTTGCCTCAATTTGCATTAGTTCTTTTTGTAAAGAAAGTAGTACTTCCTCGTTTACTGCTTAAATTTTCGTCATTTATTTTCATTGTAAGGGAAGTAGTACTTCCTCATTTATTGCTTTCAATTCTTTCATGTAACCACGGTATTCCTCCGCCACAAGTGAGGGTAAATTAATAAAATCTCGGAGGTACCGCCCTCCTTTAAAAAAAAAAAGTCTAAGTAAAATGTACCTAAGTCCAATTTTCCTACCAAGCTTAAATTTTCCACCCACAATATGATCCATGATACTTAATTCAGTACAATTGGATAGCCACCACTCCTCAATGAAGACTTCACAATTTCTATAATACCCACATCTCTTAGGAGCTTAATTTCCAATTTCAAAAGCAACCCAGCAAAAATTAAAACCCAAAAAGAAAAAAAAAATACGATTTAGTACTCAGAGAGAGAGTCATGAGTAGAAGGGAGATTTCGAACTTGGAAGATCCTGTTAAGTTGCTCACAAATCTGAAATCATGTTTTGTTTTCCATCAATAAAACATAATAAATCAGAAAAGATGGTAATATTTTTTTCTGCACTCTGCTTCTTTCTCTAGAAATACTTTCATCATCAGCTCTTGGAGGAGAACGGACTCTTGGAGGAGAAGGGAAATGGAAAGAGAAATGGAAATGGAAATGGAAATGGCGTATGAGGAAATGGAAAGGAAGGGGAGGAGGGGGGGGTAATGTGAATAATTGAAATGTGAAACTCCGAGCTGCGAGGATAGAAAAGGGAAAATCGTGAATTGAAGTGTAAAACTCTGGGCTGCGCGGAGAGAAGTCTTCGCATAGCTGCATTTTATTTTTTAGTTTTTTGTACTTTTTTTAAAACGACGACGTCTTCACACAATACGTTGTCATCGTTTTTATAGCCAGCCTGGAAAAAAAAAAGGAAAACCCAATACTTGTACAGTAAAATCTCATTGGACTCACTGCCTTTGTAGGTAGGAAAGGGAAAAAAAAAAAGTTTGCGATGCACGAACATGGAGGACACGGTGTCCGTCCATGTCCGCGCACGTGGACAAGGTGTCCATCCGTGTCCGCGATGATCGAAGACACTGACACGGTGTCTCTGCATTGCGCGGAGAACTTTTTTTTAAAAAAACAAAAAAAAACATAATTAAGATGTCTGTAACAAATTTTCAAGATAAAATCAAATTCTTCAAAATAGAAAGACAAATCAATTTATTCAAACTCCAATACGTCGTTGTTTTTTTATAATAGACCGAGAAAAAAAATATAGAAATTGATATATATAACGTGTATAAAATGGATATAAGTTGTAAGAAATGATAAAATTGGAGGACTGGAGCAGTGAAAGATGGGAAAACGAACAGTAACATCTCATTGGGCTACTATTGCATCTACAGTAACTGAAAAGTGCCATTTTTAATGTAGTAGGAAATCACACGAGCACCATGTTTCTTTCTTTGAATAGTGTTATTCTTTCTATAATAATATTTTAAAATAATACACCATGACTCCATTGACGATGTGGAAAGAACGTGGATTCTATCAGAAGATGCAATTATGATCGTGAATATCATTGGGTGAAAAGTCGATGTATGATTGTATTACTCGTGCAAATTCTAATTCTATATTTACGAAATGATTCGCTTATGTTAATCGTTATAACGCTCGAAATACGTCATTTACTACGGCATTAACATAAATATTCTAATCTTACGAGTACAAGTACCCTAATAACATCAACTTCACTTTAAACTCTGTAGCAATAGATGGTACTTTCACAAATATATATCTTATACAAAGACCAACTCATCAAATACAAGAATATTTTTTGGCTATGTAAGAATTTCCTTACTTCTTTCCTTTGTTGCTCTTTCCAGTAAATACATATTTTTTTTTTATTAATAATAGACATGATATTATTTAATATTTTAAATCAATTATTTTATTATTTTCAACAAGGTCCCCTTGGAGTTTTTGCTAGTGACTTCAATTTGGTTAAGCCACCTCCAAGAAACACGGGGGGTTAGAACATCCTTGGTATCCAAGGATGCCTTCAACATCTTCCGAGCCTGAGACGAAATTTAAAATTTTCTTATCATTAAAAAAAAAAAGTAAATTGAATAATTGAGAAATGATCAATTTCTTAATATATTCGATTGTGTTCTCATATACAAGTGAAATAATATATTAAAAAAATATTATTTGGAATTAATATTACCTCATTCAACCCCAAGTTTGCCTCATTTTCTTCTAAATATGAGTCGATTCTATGATGTTATGCTTGTTGAACAAATCAAAGGTGCTTGTAACAAAGGACACGGGTTTCACTACAAAATCACTTGTTATCGTGTAAATCATACTATCTGCATTCGATCCTGGTTTATTAAAGGTATTTTTCAAATTCTCAATGCTTTCATAAAGGTTGCCTAAACAGCCCGTCGTCTCTTGCTTTCCTTGGCTAAACGGCTTAGAGAGAATGTGAATTATGAAATCAACAAAGTCTTTTCCAGCTATAGCAAATAAAACATTTTTTCCTTTTTGTATCGACCATAAACTTTTTTGTCACTTGGGATTCTACCATGATTGTTTATGAAAAACTCGGTAATGTTCGACTAGTAAGTTGGAAGCGTTATTCAAAATCTATTTATAGTATTTGTGCGTCTTTGTTTGATTGCCAAAGATTTTAGCAACAAATGGTAGAATGGGGTTGGGAGAGGGAGAGGAGAAAAGAACAAGACGATTTTTTTATTTTTTAATTTAATTTATTTGTGATTTATTTGTACTTTTTTGAAAAAATTGAGAGTATGATTGCAATTTGTTCATTATTTTTCTTTTCTTTTTGTTTTATTTAAATGGAGAGTATATTTGTCATTTTAGAATTTTTTTAATTGAGAAATTGGATAAAAATTGATAAGAAATACGTTTTCCACAAAGAAACGTGAAAATATGGATGAAAATGCAAAAAATTGAAACATATAGATGTTTTGCACACTAAAAGCCAAACATAGACATTTTGTGCTAATAAGCCTAAGAATGATCTTTGTCTCATGTCTCTTAACATGTTGAGTTTTAGAAAATTTGATTTAACATGCTAATATTCGAAACAGAGACAAAAGGAGAGGGTAAAGTAGGGCGCTCCACCGGGTCCGGGTTCCGGCCTTTCCGACGGTATTCCGGCTGGAAAACGGTCGGGAAAGCTGGGTAAGTTCATTCGCTGGACGTGGATTGCAGTTCGGTTTTCTGCGTGATGGGTGTGGCTGTCGATTTTTGGGTTGGAAATGGTGGTTTCGTGGTTCGGTTGAGGATGAATGGTGGTGGTTGCGATTTTGGCTACTTGGCCGGACGTGGAATACAGGTCGGTTTCCTGCAAATTGTGTTTCTCAGCTTTACAATTTGGTGGAATCATCACCTTCTTATTACGCCGAATATCCGTTCCTGGAAATGTGAATTGCTGAAATCTCTGGAATGGAATCACAGGCAATTGTCAACTATGAAATCTCTGGAATGGAATTACAGGCAATTGTCAGTTATATTACATATACTTCCATTCAACAGCCTCAAGTCTCTTCGGTTCCTAACCTGATAGAAGGTAAATGGCTGCCTTAATTGCTACTGTTTTGTTTCATAGCCACTGTTACTGTTCCGTTTGACACCGTTAGGCACTTACTGTTCCGTTTGACATAGGCAGGCACTTGGAAGAACAATTTCTGTTACTGTTCCGTTTGACACCGTTTCATAGGCACTTATAATATAGAAAGATTGCCACAATTTAAGACAAATCACGTGAACTGATTATTCGATTAAGAATAATATTTTATTCGAATATGCTTTTTCAAACTCTTACAAAGACAAATAGTTCTATATTCTCGCAATATTGTATTTGTGATATTATCGTGATTGCTTGATATTATTTCCATAATTATTTGGAGGTGTAATTAGTATAAATCTTTTCGTTTTAGTGTTTTTGTCTCAGTTTTTGTTTAAGTTAATAGTTGTTAAATATAGTATTAGAGCAAAATGTCTATAGTAACTAAATTCCTTATCCATGCTTAATCGTGTCTATTTTTTCTTAATACATTAACGCCATACAAACGGCGTTATAATTCCAATGAGACTAAATACATTATTCTTAATATTTTGGTCGAATGTAGGTGAAATGAATCATAAATGTACTATAAAATTAATTTATCAGTAAATTAATAACTCCTTGATTTTGCATTTGTCCCAACATTAATAATTTATAAAGTTTATAAACATCTAATTTACACACTTGCCATTTTATTGTCGGGTGGAACAAATGCATTTTGAGTAGTCAATTCAATTGATGCAGCTCAGCATTTGAAGAGTTCAAATTGCTAGAACTTCATTGGACATTCAAAATATACAAAAGAATACAGTACTTTCCAAACAAATTAAATTAGAAGATAACACAAAAAAACTAGAATTGAAAGGGAACATAAAAGGAAGTTGAATTAGTACGTAGTGCTCTAAAACAAGCACAATTATTGTTGTGTCAATGTACGTTTATTTGTGACTGAATCAAGTTGTAAAGGTGGTATCGATTCAACCTAAACTTAAAGTTCGACGACTTAAGTGATTGAGATATGTTTTTAATACCTTTCCCCTTGTGGCGAGGGTAAGGGGTAAGATATATATATATCTCAATGACTATATAGTTTAATTAATTTATTTGTGATTTATTTGTACTTTTTTGAAAAAATTGAGTATGATTGTAATTTGTTCATTATTTTTCTTTTCTTTTCGTCTTATTTAAATGGGGAGTGTATTTGTCAATTTAGAATTTTTAATTGAGAAATTGTATAAAAATTGATTAGAAATATGTTTTCCACAAAGAAACGTGAAAATATAGATGAAAATGCAAAAAATTGAAACGTATGAATGTTTTGCACACTAAAAACCAAACATAAATATTTTGTGCTAATAAGCCCTTTTTTAAGCAATTACCTAAGAATGATCTTTGTCTCATGTCTCTTAACATTTTGAGTTTTAGAAAATTTGATTTAACATGATAATAGATTGTACAAAGATCATTTGTTTAAGTCTTGTTGCAATGCTGAATGCATTGTGTTTTAATTTATTTTCAATCCAATTCTTCTTCTTTTTTTTTTTTTAAGGCTTTGAAACTGTTGAAAGCTTCTTTACATACAAACAATGTCTTTACTACCGTCTTCTTCAACGATCTATGGAAGACTAACAATGTTGCTAGCTGAAGCTGGGGTTTCGTTGCAAATTTTTCGTAGGTCCTTGGCTCTAGAAAGTTTTGGATCCTGTTATCACACGTCTCAAATGTTTGATCTGGTTTCTTCAAACCATATCATGTCTTAAACTAATAGTATGTAATTTCATTGAAGATTCTCATTTGAAAAATGACTTGATTTTATATAATTTACTAAGTTTGAATTTTGCTTCTAAGATATATCTTTTTTTCCTTAGATTAAAATTGATGAATTTTAAATGGAACGTTTTTCTTTGATAACAGATTGCAGGTTTCTGACCTAATTATTTAGGATTTTATTGTTTAAACGCTGAAATCCTTGGTCTTTTAGTAATTACAAATATACAACTGTTATTACAATTCATACCATGTATCGTAGATCGTTTTGTGAAAACGTAACAATAAACTCAATTTTGAAATCAAATAATCAATTTCGTATATCACCAATTTTTAATGTAAGTTAGGTCATTTTTCAGTAATACTATAATTGAGTCATTGACTAGTTTAAGGGGAGAACAATATTTCAAGACAACAAAATTGATAATTTTGTAATTAGTAACGAATGTATGTGTGTAGGGATGGCAAAAAAGCTCGGGCGGCTCGGAAAAAGCTCGAGTCGGGCCCGGCTAGGGCCGAGCCTCATTCTTTTGGCCGGGCTTTGCTTGGCTCCGCTCGGGCTCAAAAAAGCTCGAGTCGAGTCCGAACTTTTTTATTTAATTTATAGTACGTATAAACTGTACAAATTTTAAATTTTTTAATATAAAAATGTAGATTTGACATTAAAAAAAAAACTTAAACAGCGCGGTCCGGTTTCGGCTCGCCTTATTTTTTTTGACCGAGCTTTGCCCAAAAAAGCTCGGCCTAAAAAAGCTCGAGCCGAGCCCGATCTTTTTTTTGGGGCTCGGCTCGGTTCGTTGACATAGCTATATGCATGGCAAGGTCGTAATTGAGTATGTAGTAGTGCAGAAAGAATTTAGTATTTAGAATTGGGAAAGAACGTCATTATACACAAGAAATACCCTTTAATCAATGGCTTGACCCTCGTAATTTCTCAAACATCAGATTAATCAATCGCCAAAAACAGATTTTCTGGATTTTCTAGCATGCTTAACGAGGCCGTATTGCTTTAGAGAGGTCATAATAGAAAAGTCTTGTGATGTTGTATCCTCTGGAAGTTCCATGGAGATTTTTGAAAAATAAATAAATAAATCACATCTTATTTTTCAGTGGATAAATGTTATTTTAGCTATTTTATCTTAATAATTGATAAACTAATTATACATGATTATTAACTAATTAAATGGAGGAAATGTGTAGCCAATGAAGAAAAGGAGGAAAATGCCGGGCAACGACTTGACGAAGACTAAAGCATAAGGTTTCAAATCCGTACAATCTCTTTTTCTTTAATCTCCTTTATGATTCATATCACCATAAATTCTGTTCCCCTTTTTGTTTTTTCGCGCAACTTTGTCGCTCTTTCTTAGTCCCCAAGTTTCTCATGCCAGGCTTGATTCAGGAAAAAAAATATTGGGTTTGATTGAACGCAACAAAGGTATTTTAATATACATATTCATTCTTGGAATTATGGCTATGTTCCGTAATTTGCTCCAATTTTGAGATTTTCATGATCTTTAATTGACTTAGGGTCCGTTTGATTGCAAGGGTAGAAAATTGGTGGAAAGAAAATGTTTTACAGGGAATTGATTTTCTTAGAAAATGTTTTACCAGGAATTGTAATTAATTGTGTTTGATTTGTATAATTTTCCATGGAAAATGTTGAAGATCATTTGATTTAACATGCTAATAGATTGTACGAAGATCATTTGTTTAAGTCTTGTTGCAATGCTGAATGCATTGTGTTTTAATTTATTTTCAATCCAATTCTTTTTCTTTTTTTCAGGCTTTGAAACTGTTGAAAACTTCTTTACATACAAACAATGTCTTTACTACAGTCTTCTTCAACGATCTATGAAAAACTAACAATGTTACTAGCTGAAGCTGGGGTTCCGTTGCAAATTTTTCGTAGGTCAGGGGCTCTTGAAAGTTTTGGATCCTGTTATCACACGTCTCAAATGTTTGATCTGGTTTCTTCAAACCATATCATGTCTTAAACTAATAGTATGTAATTTTATTGAAGATTCTCAGATGAAAAATGTCTTGATTTTATATAATTTACTAAGTTTGAATTTTGCTTCTAAGATATATCTTTTTGTCTTAGGGTGTGTTTGATTGCAAGGGTGGAAAATTGGTGGAAAGAAAATGTTTTACAGGGAAAAGATTTGCCTAGAAAATGTTTTGTAGGGAAAATGATTTTAAGTGTGTTTGATTGGTATAATATTCCACCTAGAAAATTTTTAAATTTTACGTTCGTTTGGCTTTGTTTTACATGAAAATTGTCCATTAAAGTGATAATTTTTTCCACAATTGGTTATAAAATTTGTTTCCATTGCCAAAAAGTAAAAAAAAAAACCAAAAAAAAATTGTTTCTTAAAAAATCATTTTTTTTATCAAATTTTAGTGTTCGTTTGGCCTTCGTTTGCATCAAAATTTTCCATGAAAGTGAAATTTTTTTTTACACTTGGTTATGAAATTTGTTTCCATTATCAAAAAAAAAAAAAAAAAAAAAAAAAGCCAGAAACCAGAATTAATTTTCCCACCTAAAAGGTGGGAATATTCTTTCCTTACACGCACAGAAATTGGCGCGTAGAGGGAAAACCATTGTCAAATTTTCCAAGGCAAATGATGGTCATCAAACACTACAAAAAGGGAAAAGTTGGAAAATGTTTTCTTTTTCCACCCATTTTCCATGCTATCAAACACACCCTTAGATTAAAATTGATGCATTTTAAATGGAATGTTTTTTCTTGGATAACAGATTGTAGGTTTTTGACCTAATTATTTAGGATTTTATTGCTTAAACCTTGAAATTCTTGTTCTTTTAGTAATTACAAATATACAACTATTATTACACATTCATACAATTTATCGCAGATCACAATGTTTTGTGAAAAACGTAACAATAAACTCATTTTCGAAATCAAACAATCAATTTTCGAATTTCACCAGTTTTTAATGTAAGTTATGTTATTTTTCAATAATACTATAATTAAGTCATTGACTAGTTTGAGAAGAGAACAATATAGCAAGACAACAAAATTGATAGTTTTGTAATTACTGACGAATTTATATGTGGTAAGGTCGTAATTGAGTATTTTGTAATTACTGACGAATGTATATGTGACTTGACCCTTGGAATTTCTCAAACTTCAGATTAATCAATCGCCAAAAACGTATTTTCTGGATTTTCTAGCATGCATAACGAGGCCGTATTGCTTCAAAGAGGTCATAATGAAAAAGTCTTGTCATGTTGTATCCTCTGGAAGTTCCACGGAGATTTTTGAAAAATAAATAAATAAATCACATCTTATTATTCAGTGGATAAATGTTATTGTTAGCTATTTTTTCTTCATAATTGATTAACTAATAATAAATGATTATTATAACTAATTAAATAGAGGAAATGTGTAGCCAATGAAGAAAGAATTTGTCTACTTGTACATTATGGATACCATAATGGTATCCATAATACACAGGTCGCGTCAGCCGACCCCTCAATGGGGGGCTGCCACTTGTGCATTATGGTATCCAAAATGTACAAGTAGCACACTTGACGTAGACTAAAAGCCGTTGCATAAGGTTCCTTATCCGTACAATCGCTGTTTCTTTAATCTCCTTTATGACTCATATCACTATAAATTCTGTTCCCCCTTTTTGTTTCTTCACGCAACTTTGTCGCACTTCCTTAGTCCCCAAGTTTCTAATGCCAGGCTTGATTGAACGCAACAAAGGTATTTTAATATACATATTCATTTTTGGAATTATGGCTATGTTCCGTAATTTGCTCCAATTTTTGAGATTTTCATGATCTTTAATTGACTTAGGCCCTGTTTGATTGTAACGAATTCCATAAAAAATGTTACATTCGAGGAACACGAATTCTACTTTGACCGTTTGATTGCAACGTGGAAATAAAAATCGAATTTCAAAGTACAACACATTTAAACTGCATTTTCTTTGTTTTCATGGAAAACGTATTCCTATGGGTTTGATGGTTTTTTATTTTCCAACTAACATGGAATTAGCATTTCTTTCCACCTGTGCCGATCCATCCAACGGACCCTTATTGAATGTTTTGTACAATTACCACAGTATGTCAAACCAAGAATTTAAGTGCACATCAGCTGTTGATTTTCAAATTTATTTCACAATCATATTATAATATCGACGGTGAGCAACATATTTTATGTTCATTGGCAACAGAAGATCAATTCTATGTACCCTATCACTTTATATTGATCATCCTTGGATAAACAATCTTATTAAAAAAGAAAAAAAAAGTAAAAGAATATCAATTCATTTGAACAACTGAAAATCATGTGACTGACACTTTCTTTAATGGGAGACCATCAACTTTAGCGCTTTTGACTGTCGCACCACATAAACTTCTTTTCTTTACTTCAAATGTGACGCTTTTGCATTATTTCACTCACTTTTACTGCACAAAAACACTCTCATCCTCCTCATCTTCTTCAACCTATTTCAGGTCTATAAGTAGTTTTAATTCTGGTGCTTACAAAGTGGAAGAATAGAAACTCTAAACCTAAATACCCAGGTAAGTTCTTTCATGATTTCGTTGATGTTTTTTTCCCTCTTCGGAGAATTTAATGATGTTATATTCTTACTAGGTGCAAGCAACGTGCAATGCACGTTTGCCTAGTTTATATTTAATAGTTTTGTTTAAGAATTAATTTGTTATTAATAAAGATGTAATTTTTTTGGTTAATTAAATAATTAATGATGTAATGTTTATTTAATTGATAAATAATTAGATGTGTGATTTTGATGTTGTGATGTAAGTTGGTGAGATCGAAGAAAACAAGCAAAAGTTGATAAATTTGGAGAAATGGCTAAATTGTAAGGAATCCAAAGTTCGGGGACTAAAACGTAAATACTTAAAAGTTGTGCCGAACCTCACGATGAAGATTTGAGAGTGTTCGGAGTTAATTGGATAAAGGAAGACGTCGATGGAATCAAATTTAGTTAAAAGATGATCACAAATCAATTTCCAACTTAAAAGATATGCTCCAATGTTTTAGTCTCATATTGAGACCTATTTTTGGCATAGAAAGTGATCGAATTGGAGAATGATGTCTGAATCAAAGTTGTAGCCAGATGAGTTAGCTTTCCAATGCACTTTGAATCGCCTCAATCGGATATCGGAATACAAAGTTATAATAAAAACACTGAAAGAAAGTGTAGCTGCCTGTTTAAAACAAGAAATTCCGTTACATAATCCGTTAAAACAACAAATTTCGTTAGTTTTTCCGTTAAAAACAAGAAATTCCGTTACATAGCCACTTTTAATATATAGAAGATATCCGAAAATTAGAAACATTTTAGGATTATTTTTAACATTTTAAACTTTGAAAATAGTCTAGCTAGGAAAAAGTTGCAATCACACTAATATTGAAGAGAAGGCTAAGAATTCTTGTTGTTTTTCATTTTTTTCTAAAAGCGAATCTGTTCACCCTATAACACTTGGTTCAGTTCACCCAGTTGTTGGTTGAATCGGCCAATGACCCGATTTCTCGAGATAGGTTCCTAGTTTTTCTGGCGGAACGGAATAATATTGCTTACTATATAGTTGAGTATTGTTCAGTCCAATTACGACATGTCGAAAGCGTAAATTGGTAATGTTGGAAAAAATAAATAAATCGAAGGGTTGACTTTAGCATCAATTTTGAGTGGACCCGTTTGTTTATTTTGAAAGATCTTTCAGACACGCTTAATTGCACAAATTATTTCGCACATGCTTAATTGCACCATACTTTTGAGAATCTTTTTGCAATTTGATTTTCTTGCGACTAATCTTTATATAAATAGACTCTAAATTTCTCTTCAGCAACGGATACTAACACAGATAGATTTTCATGAGCAGCATGGCAGAATCCGAGGTGCACTTGAAGCTATTGATTGATACAAAAAACAAAAGGGTTTTATTTGCTGAAGCTGGAAAAGACTTTATTGATTTCATATTTCACATTCTTGCTATGCCATTAGGTACTGCTATTACGTTACTCGGCAAACAAGAAATGGTGGGCTGCTTGGGAAAGCTCTATGAAAGCGTTGAGAATTTGAACGATACGTATTTATTACAGGGCAAGAACAAGGAGATATTCTTGAAACCAAAGGCACCGAATCCATTTTATTCTGGGCCTTTAGCACTGCTCACTGATAAACCAACTGACAAAACCTGCTATATATGTGATCACTGCAATGCCGATTATCAATCCATTTTTTCAGATGATCCAAATAAACCTTGCCAAAGATGCTCCAGAGCAATGACCAGAGCTCTTAGTTATGTTGCTCCTCCAGAAAAGAAAGATGGGCCAAATGAAGGTTTTGTGAAAGATGCAGTGACTTACATGGTAATGGATGATCTGGTTGTAAAGCCTTTGTCGACTGTATCCAGCGTTGCTTTGCTTAACGAATATAATGTTAAGGAATTGGCTACACTCCAAGAAAAGGATGTACAGTTTGGGATGAATGAGGTACGTCGAACCACCCCATCTAAAAAATTGGGGTGTTAGGTAAGTTCCAAATTTTAATTATTAGATTGTGTCTCAGTTTGCTCCCACATGTGCAAGCCGAGTTAATTTTTCGTAATCCCTAAAACTTGCACTGTACTTTTTGGATGATTGTCCACAAGAAACTAATACCTCACTGAACTACCTATCTAAAAGCTTAACATATTAGAGGGGTCCACTTCGTCTATTTTACATTCTATTTTCAATTAACAAAGATGGTTAGATCAATACTCACATGGCCAGTCTGTTATAATTGCTAAGGATCACTTGTTTTATATCCTTCAATAGATCTAGCAACAGAGAGAATGACCAAAAAAAAAAAAGATTCATGTAATTGTCCCTGAAGTTATTGAGATAAATGCTTAATTTGGAGCTGTTGTAGTTCAACAAGGTTACAGTGTCAATGTTCTTGATTTTGAGTCATTTTCTTGCAGAAATCGCAATTTCGTTTTCCCCTGTTTTCGGGTACACAATTGATTTTGAATCTTATTTTTCTTTAGGCTGTGAAGCTTTTGAAGGCATCTCTACATGCAAGCAATGTTCTAACCATTGTTTTCCTGAATGATGAATGTGACTACCAGAATGTTCCTATTTCCACAAAAGTTGAAGATTGATGAAAGGGTTGGGTCCAGTGCTCGGCTTGCTCAATATCGTGCTGTGCTTGGCTCGGCTCATCATGCGGGTCGGCACGAGTCACCTACGTGGCCAGTCGAGCTCGACCTGGATCACTTCATCAAAGGTGGCTTGGCTCGTCCCTTGGTGGGGCGAATCGAGTAAGCTTGTGAGTCGCTTTTATGTTATGATTCATTAATTAAAATGTTAATTGTACTCTCTCATTTCATGGTATAATGAAGACGTGAGGAAACTATATTTTTGTCAAAATAATTATTTAAGTGAGAGGGATATGAGAAACGTAAAAAATAATATTTGACGAAGTATTATAATGTTGTAAAAAATCCTCTATTCGAGGTTGAGATCAGCTATAATACGTGTGAAGTTGAAACTATACACGAATGAATATTATATGTACAAATTTTTAAAATAATCAAATAAATAAAATAATAACGATTAAAGAAACAAAATAAACTTACAATTTTACGTTATTAATATAAATTACACTTTGAAAAGATGTTGAAAGGCCATCTTCATCGTCTTGAAACCATTGATGCATACAAACATATGTTTCTATTCAAGTTGTAATATTGTCCAATCACGTGATACATCTCAATCTAATATATGATCTCCTACAGATCTTATGTCTACTGATAAAATCATGGTACTTGGAACATGTCTCGAACTATACTGAACAATATGGTGGGAGATAATGGTTAGACACAAAATTGATTACACCAACATATGCTAGCGTGCCACTTCATTTGGTGCTTAGGAAATTAATTTCGCTCGTGTGTGTATATATATATTGTGACACTACGTATTGAATCTAGACATTGTATTTGAAGATTTTCTCTTCTTATCAAGTAAATTTTATACATTTTAATGTTAAATAAGGTAATCAGATATTTTCCCTTCTTATTAAGTAAATTTTATACGTATGTGAATTCACATACGTATAAAATATTTATAGTCAATAAAATATTTAGTCAATTATGTTAACTTCTATATATAAAGATTCTTTTTCCTAATACATGTTTGGTAATTAATTTTTATATCACATCATGTCTGTATGATAATTAATGTTTTTAACCAAATTAAATATATTTAGATGTTCCTTTATAAATTTTAAATTGATAATACATCATGTTGTTGCTTCCGAAGTAGCGCAATACTATAATTAATATCCTAGAAAAAATATTATTTGCTCCTGAAGAATATGAATTATAATTTTCAATATTCTAGAGGAATATTGATATATTGCGCTTAAGAAGTAATAATAAAATATAATTTTCTCTCAAAGTAGTACATTATAATTCTCGTTAATATTTTAGTTAGATTTTACTTGCTTTCGAAATGCATAATCATGTAAAATATAACATAACTTATGTTTTTACTCCTAAAGAATAAATTCTTAAATAATTTATTACTCTAAACAATAATATGCTATTACTCCTGAAGAGTATGATATTATTGTTATTCTGAAACAAAATACGAGCCGACATTTATATATTCCAGAAAAGCATTGTAGAATTATTTGAATCAATTAATACAAATCAATATTCTTGAACAATATTGTGTTGCTATGAAAGAAGCACACGTTTATATTTATTAATATTCTTCAAGAATATTATGTTGTTATTTTTGAAAAATCGCAATTTAGACATTTCAATGTAAATATTGTATTGATCCTAAAGAATTACAATTTTAATTAAGTTGTTGCTAAATAAGCAATAGTTTATTTATATCAATATTCCTGAAAAAAATATTGTTCTATTACTTGAAAATAATCATAACTAAGTATATATTAATATTGAAGATGAACATTGTTTTGATACTGTAGAAGAGTTAATACTGCATTATGTGGGAGGATAAAAGTTTACCATTGATAGTAATTTATTCTCTATCAAATTAAACAAAAAAAATATTAAGTTTCCAAATGTGTGGTACAATTGAAACAAATATTATATTGAACTAGAAAGTTCAATTATTAAATGCATTATTATTTGGCATGATCAGTTGGACATTCACTAGATCAATAATGACGGGAAATTTAAAATTCAAATGGACATTCAACGAAAAACCTGAAGATTCTTCAATCCAATGAACTCTGTATGTTATTTGTTCTTTTTATCGAAAATTAATCATCACTAACTAAAATATGGATCAAATTTCTTATATTTTTGAAAATTAATTAGGGTGACAAATGGGGTCCCTATCATCCTCCACGCTGACCATCTAGATATTTTTTGTATCTAATAGATTTGATACAAATACTCGATGATTGCATGTTGTTCACAACCCGAAGTTTGTGAAATTATTGTTCACATTTTAAATTGTGAACATAATTTTCATATTATACAATAAGATGGTGTGTCTTATTAATACTGGTGAGTATCAATCTCAACATTTTAATAAATGTTAGCTGGGATGTTAAAAAATTGTTTAATAATATTGCATGTTAAAGACATCCAATTAATATAATTGAGAACAAATACTTCTCATTCCTGTTTAAAGAATGTTATTATGCATCATGTCAATATCACAGTTCTCCCTGTTATAATGACTTATAGTCAGAGTCTAATTTTTCATCTACTTATTTTGATAGTTCAGTATATATAAAATTGATCGACTGCAATGCACTGAGATGAAAAGTAAAGAATGCTGAGAATAAATGAATAGTTTGAGTCGTTATATAATATCTTAAGCCCTAATGGGTGATATTTTATAACGCGGTTTGTTGAATATCAATTTGAGTGAACAACTCTCTTATCATTAGAGGGAAGAATTTAGAAATTGGAAGTAATGTACAAATGCATCATTATCTACATCATCGTAAAAGACAATTCGAACTAGAAGTTCGAAAGATAATTCTTTTAGATGCATTTACTGACCAAAGAGATTAACAATCTCACACACTAGCTTTAAATGCTCCAACTCGAAGAAAAGTTCGTTAATATTATATTTGATAAATTTGTGACACACCTGAAGCATGATGATATTTGATTTTTAATATAAAAAATTTCAAACGAAAATGAAGTGAATATGCGTTGTACTTAGGGATGGCAATGCTGCCGAGAAACTCCCCCTCATGTCCCGCTACTTGTTTAAGTGGGGGGCGGGCCCTTGCCCCGTTTACCACCACGTTTAATTTTATTTAAGTTTTTGATAATATAATTCGAACCAGAAGTTCGAAAGATAATTCTTTTAGATGCATTTACTGACTAAAGAGATTAACAATCTAACAAACTATCTTTAAATGCTTCAACTCGAAGAAAAATTCGTCAATATTATATTTGATAAATTTATGACACATATGAAGCATGATGATATTTGATTCTAACATAAAAAATTTCAAACGAAAATGAAGTGAATACGCGTTGTACTTAGGGATAGCAACGCCGCCGGGAAACTCCCCCTCCCATCCCCGCTACTTGTTTGGGGGGGGGGGGGCTTGCCCCGTTTACTACCACGTTTAATTTTATTTTAAATTTTTGATAATTCATTTTATTACCCACATTCATTAGATTTAGATAATAATATATTTTTTAATCTTTACTTATTTTTAAAAGTTAAATTATTCAAATATATTTGGTAAACTACGGCTTTTATTGTTTTTCATTTTTTTTTTAGATAATTTTAGTTGCCATTTTCTATTAGAATTAATGAAATTTCGTGAAATTTTACATTTAAAGTGTTGAATTCTAAAAAAAATTAAAACGGGGGGCACCCGTTACCTGTCCCCGACTCGAATACCTGATTAAGCGGGTAATCTCCGCCCTGTTCGGGGCGGTGCCTCGCGGGTATCGAGTTTATCAGATTTTTTTGCCATCCCTAGTTGTACTCTTTTTTCCTTGCAAGGTTTTTAACCAAACAACTTTAGTTTACTCAAAAGAATTAATGTACTCCTTTTTCTCTCATTAGAATTTTTCCCATATGATTTTTTCTAATAAGGTTTTAACGAGGCATATTCTTTCTGTAATGAATGTATATAACCTAAAAAATATCTACCCTCAAAATAATACTCTGATATGTATCAATTTTCGAAGAGATCAACAAAGAGCTACTTTCTGAATCATCATGTTATTACAATCATCAAGTTTTGTCCCATTTCTCGATGACATTGACGTACAAGACATCAATATTGAAGACATTGACATACAAGACATTGATCACTTAATACAAGAATTGAAATCAGGAGAATAGTTGTACTATTTTTCCTTCAACCAATCTTGTCCCATTGGATTTTCTTGACAAGATTTTAACGAGGCAACATTTTATTACTCCAAATTATTTGTACTTTTATTTTCATTTGTTGGCATTTTTATTCCATCGATTTTTTGCCGAACAATGTTTCAATGAGATAATTATTATGTAAATAATCATTCAAGGGGGAGTGTTGTAAATATAGTAGTACTTATAAATGGCTTTTATACCTGCGTAGCCGTAATCATTATAACCACTGTATCCCTACTTTTTTCCTATATATATATATGGGATTGTGGTTCTCAATACAACACAAAATTGTATTGACTTCTCTCATTCTTTTCTCTCTAATTTATAACAAAAAGATTAAAATTAGCCATAAAAAATTTGCCTTTGTACACATCTTTACAAACAAAGCTAGGATTAGAGGCATCAAGACGGACGGGCCGACCAGACCCGTGAAAATCGGCCCGGATCGACCCGGGACCGCGGGCCGACCCGTGACCCCAGCGGGCGGTTCACGGGTCAAGGAGGTGTGACCCGCGGGTTTCGCGGGTTGCACCTTCACGGGCCGCGGTTAACCAGCGGCCCGTGAAATTTTTTTTTTTTTTTTTAAATTTGAAAAAAATTGGGGGAGAGTTAAGACTAAATTATAGTTAAGAGTTAAGATTTAAGTAGGTGCCAACCTAGTTAGGATGTACTTAAACTATAAATTATAATAAAAGTAGATGTCAACCTAATTGGGATGTACTTATACTATAAATATTTGATAATAGTAATTAGAAATGTTGTTATTTGTTTAAGTTAAATTTAACTTTACAAAGTTATAAATAATTCATGTAACATTAAATTTGAATTCTATATAAACATTTCTTGGTATAAATATAAATTTATCATTTTGTTCAATTCTTAGTTTACATTTAACAAAAAAAATATTTTTTGCTATAAATATAAAAAATTCTATATTTTTATAATTTTATTTATACAATAATACGGGCCAAATTGGAACAAATCGCGACCCGCGCGACCCGTGACCCGCATGGGCTCGACCTGGATGGGTCAGTGGACGGGTCTGGGTTGTAGTCCAAAATTTGTGGGCCGACCCGAAACTGGCCCGGAACCCATAGTGGGCAGGCTTTTTTCACGCAGACCGTTACCGGGCTCATATGTTGGCCGGCCGACCCGGTCCAGACCACCCGGATTGACACCTCTAGCTAGGATTTCATTCTAAAACATATGCATGTCCAACCCCAAAGTACTCATATTCATCATATGCTTCATCTTCTAGAATTAGGGTCTTTCATACCTAGATAAGTATATTTGGCACGTTAACTTCGTAAACGACTTGAGACATTTTCACTTGCTTTTCAAAATGTAATTTCTAAGGATTTCAGTTAAGTAAATATCCCTTTATACATTCGTATGATACACTATTAAATGTATAAATGTGCTACATATAATTTTGTTAGTACGTGAACTTACTTAAATGTCTTTTATATGAACAAATGTTATATGCATAAATGTAAATTTTGCTAATTTTCTATGGTCTTACATAATACGATTAATGGTCATGTTAAACACATAAATATAATCATATTGATACATTCATGAGCGCGAATGAGATATAGGTGATGATAAAGTTAGAAAGACTATTTTTAAAATATTTGTATCCCGTTAATTTTTAAAGAAATGTATGTTTATGTCATGAAATGTGTGACTGTAAAATGGGATGTGGGGATCAACTCACCCGACTAACTTTGAATATTTAACGTTAATCGTCTTGCGATACTATCGATAAATTTAACGGGTTTCAAATAACAGTGGTTCATTGTATTCTGATGGGCTAAACGATACTCATTTTGTGAATGTTAAAGTTTTTAAGGAAATGAAAGAAAAATTATACATATTTCGGGAAGCAATTTATTTGAAAGTAATTCACGTGCATCACAATCATGCATCATGTGCATGAGGTTTGCTTACTGAGCATTCGTTTATTCCATGTCCCCCATTTTCAGATGGTGAAAGTTAGATGATTCGAGACGACTGCTTGGGGCGAGGTCGACTCAATAGTAATAATGTTAATGACTTACATTTATTTAGGAATAAAGTTAATATTTAATTTAACTGTATTATAGTTATGTTAAATATATAATTTTGTACAAGTTAATATTTATAATGGTTCATATTAGTAGTTTTATTGTAGTATAATGATCCAAACGTGCTTAACTAAAGTCGATATAAATTATGTTAATTCTTAAAAAATGCGTCGATCAAAATAACATGATTAGCGTTTCGCTCCCATTAATTTTGTTTTTAATTTTTTCGTTTTCTTAATTTTAAGTGCACATTTTTCGTAAAATAATATTACACTCAAATCTAAAATTTTTCACTATTTTTCAACAACACATTCTCCCATCAATCACTATTTCAAAATTCATAATTTCTTCAAAATGGGGGTCAAATAACCTCTACAACGTGGCATCTCCTAAAAAGGAAAATATCCTACCTAAATCCTACTCAGGCTTATTTTTGGTACTATTTGATTAATTTGGTAATTTGTATTGCATGTCACGGCATTGCTTAGAAGATTCCCATGATTAAGCACTAATAAATCAAGCTTATATAAAGTCGCATCTAAAATGTTAAAACAGTCAAATTAGTCAACCATTTGGTTAAAAGAGAAATAAATGCTAAACATTTCTTTTTGACTAATTCACACCTCGAAAGGGTATATAAATAATAAATTATGTTGAATTACGTGTTTATTTATATTACATTATACTTGTTGTAGTGCGACAATTATCGTGAGTTTTTTTGTTTTTTGAAATCAATTATCGTGAATTTGATGGTGAAATATTTGCAATGAAAAGGACAAAAGTAGATGAAGTTGGAGAAAATTTCGTTGAACTCTAGGTTGATGAAAAAAGTTGGAGAAAGTGCAACAAACCTATGTAGAAGATCAAATCAAACTCATTGATGAAAATGTATTACAAAGACTTGAAATAATAATATCGCGGTGGATTTTAAGGCAAGTGTTTGTGTTAACCTTAAAACAATATTTGTCCACACTCTGATAAAGTATACAGATAAGTAAAGACGTCTTCAGAATACAAATGAACATAGTAAAAAAACCTTAGTAGAAACCATGTCATTTCTTTTAGCAGCTTCTTTGATCGCTTTCTGCACACTTTTCTCTTCTCTCCGTATATCTAGCTCTTGTTTGAGTCCATTTTAAGGGAAGAATGCATTTTAGAATAGTAGATTAATGTCGAATGCGTGGTTAAAAATTAAGAAAAAAATTTGGATTTGCGTATAATATTGTTTTATTGAAAAATTTTGTGGTTGAAAATAATTTTTTAAAAAAATGGGGCTTAAACAAGCTTCTAGTACAAACAACCAGGAAAATAAATTAGAATTTCATAAAATAGAAAAGTCAACAATTCATTGTTATTTAAAAAGAAATCAAAAACCTCAAAAAGTAATTTTGAAAAAAAAAACAAAAAAAAAAAAACTTTCAATGCTGTTGTACTTTTGGCGGGGCTTACGTTGCCAATCTCTTAGTAGCTGAATGTTTGGTTTCGACTTTAAAACACTCATCATATTCTCCTTAGTAGATTTCGATTTTTCTGTATGATTAAGTTATTACTTGTATATCATAAGATTTGTGTTTACATGGATTTGGAATCTAATTATTTGATTTCTACAAAATAAATGTATTAAAATCTAGGAAAAGTAAAATTGTTATCTTTGGTCCCCAAAATATATCACTTGGAACACTTTGTCCAGTTCAATTAGTTTTACGTTCAAATACCCCAAAACTATTCATTATAGTGCAAACTAGTCCGAACACATATGAAGATGGCAAAGAGAGAATTACAGAGAAGATGGCAAAGAAAAACGAATTCTGACACTTAACAAATTCAGCTCTTTTCTCTTCTGGTTTAAGTAATGTAAAAAACGTGTTTTGGTAACCTATAAAACGTAATGAGCTAAAACAATTAAATGAAAGGCTAAGCAGCGTCGTTTTGAATTTTGAATTTGAAGTACGGTCGTTGAGTCTTCTTCTTCCTACTTCCCCATGAGCTTCCTTCTGGTTCTTTGTTATAACAAATTATTTGTTTAGTCCGCATTATTTGGAACTCTCACATGAAACAACAGATGGCACTTTGCCTTCAAACCCTATCTTTCAGCATTATGGATAAAAGAATGAATTGGTAAGCATTGCAGATCCACGGAAGCATATCAAGAAAATCGTAAAAATAAGTAAACCTTCCCAGATCATACAAGACCGTGACAATACCAAGCAAAGGGTTTGGTTAAAATAGACAGGTTCCACCAAGTATACAAATGGAACATAACCAAACATGTCCTCTGATTATGTCTTCTAAATTGTCCACACTAACAATCCATCATTCTCCTCCAAAGGATGATTTTAGTAATTAACCAAATAATATTAAAGTCTATTAAATATAAAATAGTCCATCAATTAATCAAAGAATTACAGCCACAACTTCATATAACAAAAGAATAAAAAAACAAAAGTAAAGACATGCATACCATCTTGATCGGAACTTCTTCTCCATTTTCAATATTAACACCTACATTAATAAGGTCAACAGATTTTTTCAGGATAATATGAACAAAATTCACCTCCAAGGATATCCACAAGAAAGAACACATAAAAGGGAAAAAAAGGGGTTGATTACAAAAGGACTGATTACAAAGTCTAAATAGAGATTCACGTCTTGGAAAAGGCTGACATTGATTAAAACCCTAATGCTCTCCATTCTCTCTAGAATTGCCCAAAAGTGCACCAAAATTCCGACATTGATCAACCTTACAAACCACCAGATTTTTGTACCATAGGAAAGCCCCTTACATCAGCTTCCATTACCACCAAACTTCAAGAAATTCCGTCCACAAAATTGCAAGAAATTGAGCCTTGAAAAAAACTGCCTGAAAAAATGAAAATCGCTGAAAAACAAGATTCCGGCCACCCCCATGGCCGGAACCCACCACTGGACGACTGCCCATTACTGGTCGATCCTACCCATGCCATCAATTCACTACAAAAAACTCCACAGTAACTCAATTTTGCAGCAAGTTTTTCGCCAGTCGCGATTTCGCTTGAGAAGAACGTGAATTCCGACGCTCGTGTTCACACCCATGGCAGCGGACCACCGCTGGCCTCTTCCCCACATCCAGACAAGCCTATACATGATGGTAATTCATCCTAATCATCTCTTAAATAGGCTGAATTTAATTCTGAAAACTGCCCAGTCGCGAAATTCACGATTCTGCCAGCGAAGAACTTAATTTCTGGCACT
The DNA here is from genome assembly GCA_035079005.1 of Fraxinus americana. Taxonomy (NCBI): domain Eukaryota; kingdom Viridiplantae; phylum Streptophyta; class Magnoliopsida; order Lamiales; family Oleaceae; genus Fraxinus; species Fraxinus americana. Next base: position 16,380,060 of record CM068708.1, on the reverse strand, counting down.
GGCTGGAGCTCCCATGGAGGCGGACCACTTGGGCTAGGTTCACCTTCACCTAGCGCACCTAGCCCAGTAATAGGTCTTTGCCAATTACATCCAAGCCATGGTCAATTGATGGCTGCCATTAGCGATTTATGCAAAAAATTTGGTTTTCAAAATTTTGATGATCCTTCACTGCTCTGAATGATTAATTTGATGGGGGGGACTTCAATTGATGATGAAATTGCTATGGGTCGACAGCCAATTGATCCAATTAGTGCTCAAATTGCTGAAATCAATTCTTCACAAATGCATGAACGTGAAATTGCCTTTAATTCTTCAATTGGTACTGAAGTTGAGGTTATGGCACCAAATTTGACTTGCACAAATGCTATTGAAGGGCCTACGATTATGGGTAATGAGTCAATTGGTAGTATTGATGGTCAATTGAATTCCAATCACATTCCTGCACACATGGCGGTTGAATTTTGTTCACTTTCAAATGTACCACCAACACTTACTTCTGCTCCTACCACTACACCTTCGATGTCTATGCCACCAGCCAATAGCTCGATGAAAATCTCCTCTAATTATGATCCTCCTCCTCGGGTTTTACCTAAAACTGATCGAGCTGCATCCAAATTGGTCAATGGTATTCAGGAGCTAATTCAGCAGACCAGTAAAGTAAAAAATAGACCTGGCCTTCCTTTGCCAGCTCAGAACTTAGTTAAGATACTTGGTCCTTTTCCTGGAGTTACGGGAGCCTCCCAAGCCCCTCGATCGTATGCCGCTGTACTCAATTGCAAACCCTCGATCACACAGGCTGAGAGGAGCCAGAAGAAATCATTTGCACATGTCCTTCGTGCTCCAGAGGATTCCAGATATCGGAGCTTGGTCTCGAAGGAACCATATATTCACCATGGAGAGCCTGCAGTATTCTTTGATGAATCAGATGAGCTATTTCTAGCCGAGGCATACAGGTTTACCCTTGTTGGTAAATTTGTGCATCGCAAACCATCTATGAATAAGGTACAAGAAAAATTTATGCGCTTTGGATTTATTGATGATTATGAGATTGGCCTCATTGATGATGCACACATTATTATTCATATGGTGCACGATGATGATTACTCACGATTATTCATCAAACCTACTTGGTACATTGATGGTTGTCAAATGCATGTCTTTAAATGGACTCCTAACTTTAGCCAATAGTATGAGGTTCCTATTACTCCTGTTTGGGTGTCATTTCCATTGCTTCCTATTCATTTTCGAGATAAGAGTGCCCTTTTTACCATAGCTAAGGCTATTGGGCTCCCCCTTCATATTGACAAAGCAACCTCTGATCTTCATCGACCTAGTGAAGCTAGGGTTTGTATTGAGGTTGATTTGGAATGTAGACTCCCTGATAGAGTCTGGATTGAGTGAGAGAAATGGGGTGGATATTGGCAGCCCATGGTGTATGATAAGGTGCCAGACTTTTGCTTTCTATACAGACACGTTGGTCATCTGGACGCGAAGTGTTTTAGTTGTTCCCATTCTGCTCCACCTCCTGCGGCCCCAGGTATTGGTGACCTTAACCATAGGGCTACTCCTGTTCCGACCAAAGAAAAGGGTTAGGATAAGGAAGTTGTATCCGTCCCTCCCATGAGGTGGACACCTGTTAAGAGAAACCGCAGGAGACATGATGGTACATCGTAAATGATTTATCATTCTACCGCTCAAACCGTTACAACTATTGCTCATATTTTTCCCGTCACTACGCTACTATATCACAGTTAGCAGCTACCCATACGACTCCTAGTCTTTACATTGCTCCACCTATTATAATTCATATTGCTCCGCACATTACTAGCTCTCCACCATCAGATCATTCTACAGTTGCTCCCATTAGGATGGATACTCAGATTTCGCCTGTTATTACATCATTTCATCAGTTAGCAGTTCAGTCTCTAGACCCTATCAGCAGTACACTTATGATGGTCAGTCCTACATATTTTGACCCTCTCTTGGTAGATAAGAGGCCATAGGGTTTTATGGAGACGGATGCTCGTGTTATCTATGCACATTGTTAGCAGAATATGGAGGTTTTCTTATCCATAGATTAGTCCGATTCTGGTTTTTTCTCATATTGAAGTTCATCAACAAGGTCCATATCGTCAATCTTCGGCTCATGACTTGGCAGGCATGACTACTAGGACAGAGGAGGATGGTTTTGTTCAAGTCGGTCGAAAACGAAATGCGAAAGCCACCAATACTTCAATTCCTAGGATGGTAACCGGGAGACAGTCACAAGATACCTCTTTATGCACATCCAGATGAGTACCATCAAATGGAATGCGAGAGGTGTAGCTAATGTACCTACTTGTCGGCGCCTGAAGAGACTTATTCAGCTTCATCAAGTTTATCTCTTGGTTATTTTGGAGCCTTTTGTTTTTCAGCATAGATTTGCTTATATTCGACGATATCTGCGCTTTAACACGGGAATTCAGAATGAGGCGAACAAGATTTGGTTTTTTTTGGAATGCGAGTACTACTGTTACTGTTATTGTTGATCATCCCTAGTTCCTTCACGTAAGAGTTGAGGATCCCAGATTAGCACGTCCTATCTATCTAACTCATGTCTATGCTTCATGTAATGTAACTATCATGAGGGATTTATGGGAGGGTCTTCATCACATTTCTCTCGATATGGACAACCCTTGGTTAGTTGAGGAAGACTTTAACGTTATTTCTCATGATGGGGAGCGCACTGGTCATAATACTCGTGATCGAGGCACTACTACTTTCTCTGATATGATGTTAGATTATGGTTTAGAGGATGCAATTTCCTAGGGAATCGGTATACTTGGTCCAACGGTCGAGTCAGAAAGAGACTAGATAGGGTACTCATTAATTCTACAGCTGCTGCTTTCTGTCGATAGCTTACAGTGAGGCACTTGAATCGGACTTCATCTGATCATTCGCCTTTATTACTTCAGTGGGTTTCTGATGATGATTTGGGTCCTAGACCTTTCAGATTCCTCAACTTTTAGACCAAGCATCATGATTTTTCATCCTTTGTCACTCAAAAGTGGTCACTCCCTACTCGTCTTACAGGGATGGCTGCTCTTTAGAAGAAATTCTTTAGGCTGAAACAGGGACCTCATTGGTGGAATAGACAAGTGTTTGGAGATATTTTCCAACGGGTGCGTGATGCTAAGGATATGGTGGATGTTGCTGAGACAGTTTATGATAGAGACCTTATACTGGAGCATCGTGACCTATTACATCAGGAATATGCAGTTTTGAATCGGATCTTATCTATTGAGGAGGGTTTTTGGAAGCAAAAGGCCGATTCACGTTGGGTATGTGAAAGAGATCACAATACTCGTTATTTCCATACGATGGTTCAAGGACGTAGAATCAAATCTTGTATTAGGTCCATCAGGAAGTAGGCAGGGGTAATCTTAACAACTCCTGACATTCAAACTTCAGCTATTGCATTCTACCAGGATCTTCTATCTGCTCCTACACAGTCGTTGGACCTCCTTCGCCCTAATATCATCCTCAGGCTTTTGATGGAGGATGACAATTTGGCACTAAATCGCAACCTTTTGATTCATGAGGTTCGAGAGGCAGTGTTTAGTATAGACGCTGACAGTGCTGTCGGACTGAATGGATTCTCATCCTAATTCTTCCAACACTGTTGGGACATTATTCAGGATGATGTATACAAGGCAGTCTTGGATTTCTTTAAAGGCGGCCATCTCCCACGAGGTTTTGCTGCTACTACTATAGTTTTGCTCCCTAAGAGGGACGGTGCTTGTAGATGGACCGACTTCAGAATATCAGTCTTTGTATTATGTTCAATAAGCTTATTACTAAGCTTTTGAATACTAGATTGAGTACATTATTACCAAGCATTATCTCTCTACAACAGAGTGGGTTCATTCCTGGTCGCCTAGTTGGGGACAATGTTCTTTTGGTTCATGAGCTCCTCCATACGTTGGATAATAGAACGCGAAGGGATAACGCGATGTTGAAGCTAGATATGACTAAAGCATATGATTGCATGGATTGAAGCTTCATTTATTCTGTATTAGAGGCATTTGGATTTGATCGGATCTGGATCGATAGGATTAGGCGATACATCTCGGAGTGTCATTTTTCTGTACTCCTAAATGGCCTCCCATGTGGTTTTTTTCCATCTTCATGAGGGTTCAGACAGGGAGATCCTATCTCACCATCCTTGTTCATCATAGCTGAAGATTACTTCTCATGCCTGCTCACTCAGAGGTTTCAGGATTATCCCAGTATGTGTTATCGACATAGAGGTAATACTCTTGTCTCACACCTTTCATTTGCTGATAATATGATCATATTTGCCAACGATCAGAAATAGTCTATCAAGAGGATTCTTGGTTACTGGAGCATTATGAGGGGGTCTCTAGTAAGTTGGTGAACAAGGGACAAGAGCTGACTCATACTACCCAAACGGGAATCTATTAGTCAGATCATACGATTGGAGATTTTGACTGGTTTTTGACACCAGCAGCAGCCGTTCACTTATCTGTTCAAGGGGGCTAAGAGGAGCTTCATTTATGATGACTTTATCCAGAAGGTCAGGAACCAGGATCTCAGGTTGGGCTTCACGACTTCTTTCATATGGGGGTCGTATTACTTTGCTGAAGTCAGTTCTCTCCTCCATGCCATTACACCTTCTTCAGATCATGCAGCCCCCTAAAACTATCTTGAAGAAACTTGAGAGCATCTTTGCACGATTCTTGTGGGATTCCAAAGAACAAGCGTGACGCTTACATTGGCGGAGCTGGAAAGAGATTTGCCTTCCTACTTATGAAGGTGGTCTTGGCCTCAGGATATTACAGGATGTGGTGGACATCTTCTCCATGAAGCTCTGGTGGTTGTTCCATTCTCAGAGATCTCTTTGGGCCCAATTCTTATGGGACAAGTATTGTACGGGGACACTTTATTTGTAACAGTTCCTTACTCAGCTTCTTTTATCTGGAAGAGGCTGAAATTGGTTGGACCCTGGACAGAGCCATAAATTGCATGGCACCTTGGTGTATGTCAGATTTTCTTTTGGCATGATTGCTGGATGGGTGAGACCATACATCTACGAGGGTGCAGGATTTTTTTGATGATACTGGGTGGAACATTGGACATTTATTACTGGTTTTCCCTTCTCTTATGGATGAGCATATAGGGGCTATACTTTTACGTGCGATGCCCCAGATCGAATTGTTTGGCGAAATACATCAGATGGTACCTTCGCTATCAAGTCCGCATGGCAGCTCGTTCGTTCAGGACACTAGTATCAGGATTCATACCGATTACTATGGAACTCCATTTTGCCCGTTAATGTCTCATACCGACTATGGCAGGACCTCATTCCAGACCCAGTAGATGTGGTTATTCAGGGGAGGATTGGATGCCAGTTGGCTTCTCGCTGTCAGACTGAGACTATCAATCATATTTTCGCTGGCAGTAGCATCTCCAATCAGGTATGGCAACATTTTAGGGATATTTTTCAGATACCTATGAGTTTAGGAGAGGGAGTCAGACAAGATTCCAGAGATGGAGATATTTTGGACATTATGTTCGTTGTGGACACATTCGCATTATCATTCCTCTACTGATATTTTGGTACCTATGGACCACAAGAATGATGCGAATCATAGGGGGATTCGCATTGTTGCTAAACATATCATTTTGAAGGTTTATCGCATGATCTCTTTCTTTCATATGGGAGGACTGCTTCGTGTGATCCATTGGCAAAGGGATTTGACACTTGCACCCATATTTAGTATTTTTATAGACCCTCCTTCTCCATTTCTCCCTATTCTAGTTTGGTAGCGTACTCCACCAATAGGATCTGTCAAAATCAATACTGATGGGTGCGTTAAGGATGGTTTTGCGAGTGGGGAAGGCATCATCAGAGACTATGCAGGACACTATATTAGGGCTTTCTCAACTTCGTATAGACCATGCTTGATTTTAGAGGCAGATCTCTGGGCTATTCTTGATGGGATTTTACTAGCTCAGGACTTGTGTTTTCTGCAATTTGGGTAGAGTCTAATTCTGCAGTAGCTATTCACTGCATCACTAGAGGAGGATGACCATGGGCTATTCAGCGTATACTCAGATGTATCACAGATATCATATCCTTGGACAGAGACACGGTTTCTTACATTTACGGAGAAGGAAACTAGGTTGCAGATGCTCTTACTGCAAAGGGTTGGGATCATCGACGATATCAGATATACGGACTACATGTCCTACCACGACATATAAGGGTGCTAGTACAAACTAACAGACATGGATTGCCCAGTACCAGATTTTAATTTTGATTTTTATTTCCAATTCCTATTTTTGCCTTAATTTGCATTAGTTCTTATTGTAAAGGAAGTAGTATTTCCTCTTTTACTGCTTAAATCTTCGTCATTTATTTTCATTGTAAGGGAAGTAGTACTTCCTCATTTATTGATTTCAATTCTTTCATGTAACTACGGTATTCCTCCGCCACAAGTGAGGGCAGATTAATAAAATCTCGGAGGTACCGCCCTCCTTTAAAAAAAGTCTAAGTAAAATGTACCTAAATCCAATTTTCCTACCAAGCTTAAATTTTCCACCCACAATATGATCTATGATACTTAATTCAGTACAATTGGATAGCCACACTCCTCAATGAAGACTTCACAATTTCGATAATACCCACATCTCTCAGGAGCTTAATTTCCAATTTCAAAAGCAACCCAGCAAAAATTAAAACCTAAAAAGAAAAAAAAAATACGATTTAGTACTCAGAGAGAGAGAAAGTCATGAGTAGAAGGGAGATTTCGAGCTTGGAAGATCCTGTTAAGTTGCTCACAAATCTGAAATCATGTTTTGTTTTCCATCAATAAAACATAATAAATCAAAAAAGATGGCAATATTTTTTTTCTGCACTCTGCTTCTTTCTCTAGAAATACTTTCATCATCGGCTCTTGGAGGAGAACGGACTCTTGGAGGAGAAGGGAAATGGAAAGAGAAAGAGAAAGAGAAATGGAAATGGAAATGGCGTATGAGGAAATGGAAAGGAAATGGAGGAGGGGAGGGGAGGGGAGGGGAGGGGGGGGGGGTAACGTGAATAATTGAAATGTGAAACTCTGGGTTGCGAGGATAGAAAAGGGAAAATCGTGAATTAAAGTGTAAAACTCTGGGCTGCATAGAGAGAAGTCTTCGCACAGCTGCATTTTATTTTTTAGTTTTTTGTACTTTTTTTAAAACGACGACTTCTTCACACGATACGCTGTCATCGTTTTTATAGCCAGCTTGGAAAAAAAAAAAGGAAAACCCAATACTTGTACAGTAAAATCTCATTGGACTCACTGCCCTTGTAGGTAGGAAAGGGAAAAAAAAAAGTTTGCGATGCACGAACACGGAGGACACGGTGTCCGTCCATGTCCGCGCACGTGGACACGGTGTCCATCCGTGTCCGCGATGCGCGGAGACACTGACACGGTGTCTCTGCATTGCGTGGAGAACTTTTTTTTCAAAAAAAAAAAAAACATAATTAAGATGTCTGTAACCAGTTTCCAAGATAAAATCAAATTCTTCAAAATAGAAAGACAACCCAATTTATTCAAACTCCAATACGTCGTTGTTTTTTTATAATAGACCGAGGAAAAAAAAAAAAATATATATATATATATATATATATACAGAAATGATCTAATGAGCACCGGTGCTCATCTTATTCTAAGCACCGATGAGTTGACACATTAATTCATTGGTGGATAAAGATTTTGTGAGTTCCAATCCACCAATAAATTAATGTGCCAACTCATCGGTGTTTAGGATAAGATGAGCACCGGTGCTCATTAGATCATTTCTGTATATATATATATATATATACAGAAATGATCTAATGAGCACCGGTGCTCATCTTATCCTAAACACCAATGAGTTGGCACATTAATTCATTGGTGGATAAAGATTTTGTGAGTTCCAATCCACCAATGAATTAATGTGCCAACTCATTGGTGTTTAGGATAAGATGAGCACCGGTGCTCATTAGATCATTTCTGATATATATATATATATATAACGTGTATAAAATGGATATAAGTCGTAAGAAATGATAAAATTGGAGGACTGGAGCAGTGAAAGATGGGAAAACGAACAGTAACATCTCATTGGGCTACTATTGCATCTACAGTAACTGAAAAGTGCCATTTTTAATGTAGTAGGAAATCACACGAGCACCATGTTTCTTTCTTTGAATAGTGTTATTCTTTCTATAATAATATTTTAAAATAATACACCATGACTCTATTGACGATGTGGAAAGAACGTGGATTCTATCAGAAGATGCAATTATGATCGTGAATATCATTGGGTGAAAAGTCGATGTATGATTGTATTACTCGTGCAAATTCTAACTCCATATTTACGAAATGATTCACTTATGTTAATCGTTATAACGCTCAAAATACGTCATTTACTAAGGCATTAACATAAATATTCTAATCTTACGAGTACAAGTACCCTAATAACATCAACTTCACTTTAAACTCTGTAGCAATAGATGGTACTTTCACAAATATATGTCTTATACAAAGACCAACTCATCAAATACAAGAATATTTTTTTGCTGTGTAAGAATTTCGTTACTTCTTTCCTTTGTTGCTCTTTCTAGTAAATACATATTTTTTTATTAATAATAGACATGATATTATTTAATATTTGAAATCAAATCTTTTATTATTTTCAACAAGGTCCCCTTGGAGTTTTTGCTAGTGACTTCAATTTGGTTAAGCCACCTCCAAGAAACACGGGGGGTTAGAACATCCTTGGTATCCAAGGATGCCTTCAACATCTTCCGAGCCTGAGACGAAATTTAAATTTTTCTTATCATCATTAAAAAAAATGTAAATTGAATAATTGAGAAATGATCAATTTCTTAATATATTCGATTGTGTTCTCATATACAAGTGAAATAATATATATAAAAAATATTATTTGGAATTAATATTACCTCATTCAACCCCAAGTTTGCCTCATTTTCTTCTAAATATCAGTCGATTCTATGATGTTATGCTTGTTGAACAAATCAAAGGTGCTTGTAACAAAGGACACGGGTTTCACTACAAAATCACTTGTTATTGTGTAAGTCATACTATCTGCATTCGATCCTGGTTTATTAAAGGTATTTTCAAATTCTCAATGCTTCCATAAAGGTTGCCTAAACAGCCCATCGTCTCTTGCTTTCCTTGCCTAAACGGCTTAGAAAGAATGTGAATTATAAAATCAACAAAGTCTTTTCCAGCTATAGCAAATAAAACTTTTTTTCCTTTTTGTATCGACCATAAACTTTTTTGTCACTTGGGATTCTACCATGATTGTTTATGAAAAACTCGGTAATGTTCGACTAGTAAGTTGGAAGCGTTATTCAAAATCTATTTATAGTCTTTGTGCGTCTTTGTTTGATTGCCAAAGATTTTAGCAACAAATGGTAGAATGGGGTTGGGAGAGGGAGAGGAGAAAAGAATAATACGATTTTTTTTATTTTTTAATTTAATTTATTTGTGATTTATTTGTACTTTTTTGAAAAAAATTGAGAGTATGATTGCAATTTGTTCATTATTTTTCTTTTCTTTTTGTTTTATTTAAATGGGGAGTATATTTGTCATTTTAGAATTTTTTTTAATTGAGAAATTGGATAAAAATTGATAAGAAATACGTTTTCCACAAAGAAACGTGAAAATATGGATGAAAATGCAAAAAACTGAAACGTATAGATGTTTTGCACACTAAAAGCCAAACATAGACATTTTGTGCTAATAAGCCTAAGAATGATCTTTGTCTCATGTCTCTTAACATGTTGAGTTTTAGAAAATTTGATTTAACATGCTAATAGATTGTACAAAGATCATTTGTTTAAGTCTTGTTGCAATGCTGAATGCATTGTGTTTTAATTTATTTTCAATCCAATTCTTTTTTTTTTTCAGGCTTTGAAACTGTTGAAAACTTCTTTACATACAAACAATGTCTTTACTACAGTCTTCTTCAACGATCTATGGAAAACTAACAATGTTACTAGCTGAAGCTGGGGTTCCGTTGCACATTTTTCGTAGGTCAGGGGCTCTAGAAAGTTTTGGATCATGTTATCACACGTCCTCAAATGTTTGACCTGGTTTCTTCAAACCAAATCATGTCTTAAACTAATAGTATATAATTTTATTGAAGATTCTCATTTGAAAAATGACTTGATTTTATATAATTTACTAAATTTGAATTTTGCTTCTAAGATATATCTTTTTTTCCTTAGATTAAAATTGATGAATTTTAAATGGAATGTTTTTCTTTGATAACTAACCTAGAGCTTGTTTGAGAGAGATTTTTGGGGGAAGAATTGATTTTAAATAGTGATATGATGGGAAATGTGTGGTTGAAAAAGAGATGAAAAATATTATTTTATTAAAGAATGTGTAGTTGAAAATGAGAATTGATTTAATGTAGAAAAATCTAATCCCTCCCAAATAGGGCCCTAATTATTTAGGATTTTATTGTTTAAACCCTGAAATCCTTGGTCTTTTAGTAATTACAAATATACAACTGTTATTACAATTCATACCATGTATCGTAGATCGTTTTGTGAAAACGTAACAATAAACTCAATTTTGAAATCAAATAATCAATTTCGTATATTCCAATTTTTAATGTAAGTTAGGTCATTTTTCAGTAATACTATATTGAGTCATTGACTAGTTTAAGGGGAGAACAATATTTCAAGACAACAAAATTGATAATTTTGTAATTAGTAACGAATGTATGCGTGTAGGGATGTCAAAAAAGCTCGGGCGGCTCGGAAAAAGCTCGAGTCGGGCCCGGCTAGGGCCGAGCCTCATTTTTTTGGCCGGGCTTTGCTTGGCTCCGCTCAGGCTCAAAAAAGCTCGAGTCGAGTCCGAACTTTTTTATTTAATTTATAGCACGTATAAACTGTACAAATTTTAAATTTTTTAATATAAAAATGTAGATTTGACATTAAAAAAAAAAAACTCGAACGTCGCGGTCCGGGCTTGGCTCGGGCCGAGCCTTTTTTTTTTTTTTTGGCCGAGCAAGGCCCAAAAAAGCTCGGCCTAAAAAAGCTTGAGCCGAGCCTGATCTTTTTTTTCCGGCTCGGATCGATTCGTTGACATAGCTATATGCATGGCAAGGTCGTAATTGAGTATGTAGTAGTGTAGAAAGAATTTAGTATTTAGAATTGGGAAAGAACGTCATTATACACAAGAAATGCCCTTTAATCAATGGCTTGACCCTCGTAATTTCTCAAACATCAGATTAATCAATCGCCAAAAACAGATTTTCTGGATTTTCTAGCATGCTTAACGAGGCCGTATTGCTTCAGAGAGGTCATAATAGAAAAGTCTTATTATGTTGTATCCTCTGGAAGTTCCATGGAGATTTTTGAAAAATAAATAAATAAATCACATCTTATTTTTCAGTGGATAAATGTCATTTTAGCTATTTTATCTTAATAATTGATAAACTAATTATACATGATTATTAACTAATTAAATGGAGGAAATGTGTAGCCAATGAAGAAAAGGAGGAAAATGCCGGGCAACGACTTGACGAAGACTAAAGCATAAGGTTTCAAATCCGTACAATCTCTTTTTCTTTAATCTCCTTTATGATTCATATCACCATAAATTCTGTTCCCCTTTTTGTTTTTTCGCGCAACTTTGTCGCTCTTCCTTAGTCCCCAAATTTCTCATGCCAGGCTTGATTCAGGAAAAATAAATATTGGGTTTGATTGAACGCAACAAAGGTATTTTAATATACATATTCATTCTTGGAATTATGGCTATGTTCCGTAATTTACTCCAATTTTGAGATTTTCATGATCTTTAATTGACTTATTGTTTTGTACAATCACCATAGTATGTCAAACCAAGAATTTAAGTGCAAGCCCTTTCGGGTGTGATCGAGTTGGTGGAGCAAGTGAACGCGGAGACTAAAAATCACGAATTCGAATCTCCTGCCACACTTCCTCAGTCGAGCCCGTCACAGCGGACTTGCCTAATGCAATTTACCTCTTCTGTGTGGTTTACGGGCTACTGCACATGAAACGGAGTTTACTTCTCCTGTGTAATTTGCGGGCTACTGCACATGAAGTGGGGTTTACCTAGTGTGCACTCATAGTGGTCGGACCTTCGCCCCTTTGGGGTGGTCGGGGCTCCGTGGCGGGTAGCGGCTACGTGTTTCTACGTCAACAAAAAAAAAAAAAGAATTTAAGTGCCATGTATTTTTATCATTTCACGATTTGTCACAGCAGTTGGTGACTTTCAAATTTATTTCACAATCATATTATAATATCGACGGTGAGCAACATATTTTCTGTTCATTGTAAACAGGATATCAGTTCCATATAGCCTATCACGTCACATTGATAATCCTTGGATAAAAAATCTTATGAAAAAAAAAAAGGGAATATCAACTCATTTGAACAACTGAAAATAATGTGACTGACACTTTTATTAATGGGAGACCATCAACTTTAGTGCTTTTGACTGTCGCACCACATAAACTTCTTTTTTTTACTTTACTGCACCAAAACACTTTTACTGCACCAAAACACTCTCATCCTCCTCATCTTCTTCAACCTATTTCAGATCTATAAGTAGTTTTAATTCTGGTCTTACAAAGTGGAAGAATAGAAACTCTAAACCTAAATACCCAGGTAAGTTCTTTCATGATTTCGTTGATGTTTTTTTCCCTCTTTGGAGAATTTAATGATGTTATATTCTTATATCCGAAAATTAGAAACATTTTAGGATTATTTTTAATATTTTAAACTTTGAAAATGGTCTAGCTAGGAAAAAGTTGCAATCACACTAATATTGAAGAGAAGGCTAAGAATTCTTGTTGTTTTTCATTTTTTCTAAAAGCGAATCTGTTCACCCTATAACACTTGGTTCAGTTCACGCAGTTGCTGGTTGAATCGGCCAATGACCCGATTTCTCGAGATGGGTTCCCAGTTTTTCTGGTGGAACGGAATAATATTGCTTACTATATAGTTGAGTATTGTTTAGTCCAATTACGACATGTCGAAAGCGTAAATTGGTAATGTTGGAAAAAATAAATAAATTGAAGGGTTGACTTTAGCATCAATTTTGAGTGGACCCGTTTGTTTATTTTGAAAGATCTTTCACACACGCTTAATTGCGCAAATTTGATTTTCTTGTGACTAATCTTTATATAAATAGACTCTAAATTTCTCTTCAACAACGGGTACTAACACAGATAGATTTTCATGAGCAGCATGGCAGAATCCGAGGTGCACTTGAAGCTGTTGATTGATACGAAAACCAAAAGGGTTTTATTTGCTGAAGTTGGAAAAGACTTTGTTGATTTCATATTTCACATTCTTGCTATGCCATTAGGTACTGCTATTAATTTACTCGGCAAACAAGAAATGGTGGGCTGCTTGGGGAAGCTCTATGAAAGCGTTGAGAATTTGAACCATACGTATATATTACAGGGCAAGAACAAGGAGATATTCTTGAAACCAAAGGCACCGGTTCCATTTACTTCTGTGCCTTTAGTACTGCTCACTGATAAACCAACTGACAAAACCTACTATATATGTGATTACTGCAGTCGTCAATCCAGTTTTTCAGATGATCCAAAAACAACTTGCCGAACTTGCTCCAGAGCAATGACCAGAGCTCTTAGTTATGGTGCTCCTCCACAAAAGAAAGATGAGCCGAATGAAAGCGGATTTGTGAAAGATGCAGTGACTTACATGGTAATGGATGATCTGGTTTTAAAGCCTTTGTCGATTGTATCCAGCATTGTTTTGCTTAACAAATATAATGTTAAGGAATTGGCTGCAGTGCAAGAAAAGGATGTACATTTTGGGATGAATGAGGTACGTCGAACCACCCATCTAAAAAATTGGGGTGTGAGGTTCGTTGCAAATTTTAATGATTAGATTGTGTCTCAGTTTGCTCCCACATGTGCAAGCCGAGTTAATTTTTCGTAATCCCTAAAACTTGCATTGTACTTTTTGGATGCTTGTCCACAAGAAACTAATACCACACTGAACTACCTATCTAAAAGCTTAACATATTAGAGAGGGGTCCACTTTATCTATTTTACATTCTATTTTCAATTGACAAAGATGGTTAGACCAATGCTCACATGGCCAGTCTGTTATAATTGCTAAGGATCACTTGTTTTAGATCCTTCAATAGATCTAGCAACAGAGAGAATGGCCAAAAAGATTCATGTAATTGACCCTGAACTTATTGAGATCAATGCTTAATTTGGAGCTGTTGTAGTTCAACAAGGTTACAGTGTCAATGTTCTTAATTTTGAGTCATTTTCTTGCAGAAATCGCAATTTCGTTTTCCCCCGTTTTGGGTACACAATTGATTTAGAATCTTATTTTTCTTTAGGCTTTGAAGCTTTTGAAGGCATCTCTACATTCAAGCAATGTTCTGACCACTGTTTTCCTGAATGATGAATGTGACTACTAGAATGTTCCTATTTCCACAAAAGTTGAAGATTGATGATTTTGTGACGTAATGAGATTCTTGGACATATTTTGATGAAGACTGTAAATTGGAACTCAAAGAAGGATTCTATCGTATCTGTTTTCTTTGTTAGTAGTAAAATGACTAGTTTTTCGCAATTCCTAGGTGATATTATGTTGATGAAATGCATGAGGATGAATTTTCAGATGAAATATTATCAGAATTGCTGGATTTGTCCTAGTTTAATTTGCTTGTTATGCTGCAACTTTGTATCTATTGGCGTACAAATAATACTGCATATTGAATGCAATTCTAAATCTGGTTATCGTCATGTCAGAAATTCATGAGAAGGTACAGAATAGTCAAATTCAACAATATGTCAAACGTTTGACATAAAAAACCAGTCATCCTTTATTTCTTGTTGTACTTGTGCAATATTTCTTTAATTGAATTTGGTTCGATTTGTATCCATGGATCATGGGGATTTACGACTTTAAGTCGTTGAAATATAATTAATGTAAACTTAAAGAAACTTTTTGTCCACAAGAGTGACCAAAAATCTTAGGGGTGATGAAAGGGTTGGGTCCAGTCACTACAACAAAATTGTGATTTCGCGGCAACAAAATGTTATCACAAAAATTGAGATTTTGTTGCAAAAGTAATTTAGCGACGACACTATGTTTGTTTCAAGTATTGTCGCGCTATACGAGTAGTAGAATGTGTTCTGTGACGACTTTCGGCCATTTATCGTATTAACAAAATCGCGACACTATTTGTTTGACGCGGAAAATACGGAATATTAATACAATATTTGTAGCCATAATATCGTAGCAATATATATATATATATATATATATATATATATATATATATATATATATATATATATATATATGTCGCGAAAAATTAGAAGGGCGACAAGTCAGTTTGTTGCAACGAATATTCAAATAAAGTTTTTACGAGAAATATGTTTATTGCGAATGTTGAGTCACATAATGTATTCTGCGATAACTTTCGGTCATTTATTGCATGAACAATATTGCAACACTATTTGTTTGACGCAAAAAATACGAAATAACGACACGATATTTGTAGCCATATTGTCGATCATACATGTCGCGAAAAAATAAAAGCGTTACAAGAAAGTTTGTCGTAACGATTATTCCAATAACCTTTTTGCGAGAAAAAATGTTTGTTGCGAATAATCTTTTAAAGGTGTAATTTTTGCTGCCTATTTTATTTTGCGACAATACATGCTCGTTGTAATATATCTTCAATAATAGGTAATGTTTGTCATGAAATATGTTTTACAATGTTTTTGATATGCCGCATAATATATTTTAATATATTCAACATTTGTAGTACAATTTATTATGTAACAAGTGGTGTTTGTAATTAAATTTATTTTGCAACATAAAGAGTTTATCGCATCATCATTTGTGCAACAATGTATTGTTGTTGCCTAATTTATTTCGTGTTTATTTATATGTCGCATATTGCATTCTACAATATATAAAATTATTACGCAAATTATTTTGCGACGACTATTTATTTGTGTGCTCGTGATTAAATTTATTTCGAAACAAAAAAAGCTTGTCGCTTCAACGATGTACAATCGTCGCCTAATTTATTATATTTTTATTTATGTATGTCGGAGATTCTATTTCAAACATTTGATTTTCAATTTCTTTCGTCGCAATAAAATTGTTACTATAGTACACATTTATTTGAAAACGTAACTTAATTAAAATTAAATCGTGGCTTTATGAAAACAACGCTTCAATATAGAAGTAGAAATATCACATAACAACTATAGAAGAGAAAAAATGCCATGTCATGAGAAGAAATTAGGTTTTTCTTTTCTATTAAACAATAAAAGAATGACTTAACATTTCTGAAAACTTAAACCAATCCACAAACTAGTAAAATTTTCACATGAATTATGCTTATGAACTAAACTAAATTAACTGCCAGAAGGGAAAAAAAGTAATCCATAACAAACTATCAAATCAAAAACTAGAAAAAGGAAACTAAAAATTATCTCAAATTGTGCATATCCACACGGGAGCACATAGAAAGCGAGAAAAAAAAATGTCAATAAAAATTCTTATCAACCAATAACCAATCAAATATATCTCATTAGTCAGTTATTCTAACATTAAATGTCAATAGAAATTCTTTTCAACTCTCGGTAGACGCATCGTCAGTACTTGAATCTACATAGGAAAGGAAAAAATGTAGATAGTCATTAAAAAATAAAATCGTAAAACATTACGAAAAAAAAACAAATAAGTACGTATAAAGTATGTTTTACTTATCGATATCACTATTAGCGTTATTATCTTTGCCATTTAGAGATTTCTCATATTCACTGTAATATTCATTCAATGTATCATATTCCTCTTCCGAAAAATCATATATGAAATTATTCATATTTTTATTCATCGATTTCACATCTATTTGTAGTGCTTTATTTTCAATAATTTCTGGATCAACGTCTCATCTATGGCATACTTGAGTGTCAAGAACTTTCTCTTGTATTGGCAAGACAATATCTGATGATTCATTTTCCTAAAATAATACTTGTTCACTACCATCATCTTCTTTTTCAGGAATGTCCCGTATGCCTCTATGGTGCACCTTTTCAACTATCTTCCACTGTGGACCCAATACTAGATCATCAATATAAAATACTTGTTGTGCTTGGATGCCAAGCATATAAGAATCATCCATGTACCATTTGCAATTCACATTGATAGAAGTAAGATGGTAATCTACAACAGATCTTTTTTGTTTTGGATTATTATCGTACCAATTACACTGGAACAAAGTGACACGGTAGTCAAAAACATATATCAACTCAATAACATCACACAGTACACCAAAAAAGTTGATGTTCTCATCTCCTGGCACCATCATTCCACTATTTTGTGTTGTACGACAATTATCTCGATCTTTGACAAAGAATCGTACCCCATTAGCAATACAACCTGAATAGGAAAATATTCTAAAATCCGGTTTACATGCTAATGCATACAATTCTTTGCTTACAAGAGAATATTTTTTATTATATAATCTCGTTTTCTGTGCCAATAAAAACATAATCAATATGCCTTCGAATATGAATGCTATGTTGCATTAATAAATAAATAAAAAGTGCATTATAACTTACGTGTGAAGCAAACCATCCAGGAAACGATTCTTCTTGTTTTTGTTCCAAGTTGTTATGATTTTATTGTTGCAATAGCTCCATGTGCTCACTAAAAAAGAAACATGCAATTAAATACTATAACACATTAGTAATTAATTGCAAAAAAATTTAAATGTTGAATAAGAACTTACTCTAAATATTGTCGAACTTCATCACAATTATTTAAGACATACCAATGAGCTCTATCCATTTCCTTTTTCGAAAGTAACTTCGATTCTGCATGACCTAATAGTCTAGTATTTTGAGAGAAGACTGACAAGCTTGTAGTTGGAGTCCCACCATCGTCATTGCGATCAGGTCGATTAATTCTTGTTTCAATGTCATTGAGATACATTGAGCAAAAATTCAAAGACTCATTAACAATATATGCTTCACCAATGGATCCTTCGGGTCAGGCCTTATTGTTAACATAACTCTTATATCAACCCAATATTCTGTCATCAAACATTACGCAAAAAGTTATTGAAAATAACAAGTCGATGAACAAGATTAATGTTAAAGTTTATTTGTTTACAATATTAGCAATTACCTTTCAATTGGATACATCCATCTATATGCAACGGGACCTCCAAGTTTTGCTTCTTCAGGTAGGTAAACAGCTAAATGAACCATTATATCAAAAAATGCTGGTGGGAAAATTCGTTCTAGTTTACATAAAATTATAACAATCCCTTCTTCCAATTTCTCTAAATCATTTATATTCAATGTTCTGGAACATAATTGTTTAAAAAAGCAACAAAGCTCTACAATTGCACTACACACCTCCTTTCGCAAAAATTTTCGAACTCCAACGGGGAAGAAGTTGTTGTAACCACACATGACAATCATGAGTTTTCAAACCTGATATTTTCCTTCATTTTCTCGAACACATTTAGAAATATTTGATGCATATCCATCAGGAAATTTCACAGATTTCAAGAACTGGCCAAAGATTTTTTTTCCTCCAATGTTAATGTGTAAGAAGTTGGAGGTTTCAAAAACCAATTACCATGCGACTTTAAATGCAATTCTTTTCTAATCTTCATATCTTGCAAATCCAATCTAGCTTTAACAGTATCTTTTGTCTTCCCTTCAACATTCAACAATGTCCTAACAATATTATCATACACGTTCTTCTCAATATGTATCACATCCAAATTATGCCTTAATTCCAACTTAGACCAATACTCCAACTCAAAGAAAATGCTTTTTATTGTCCAGTTTAGCTCATCTGGAGTTCGTTTCCTTTTTCTATCTTTATTAGTTGGGTGCTTTCCAGGCTTCCCACACCTCACAGCTTGTAATTGCTTTAACATATCGTCTCCTGATAACTTTTTTGGTGGTCGTCGTAATTCCCATTTACCATCGTGTAATTTACTTTTTCTCTGAGGATGATTAAGTGGCAAATAATGTCGATGACCCATAAAGCATATTTTACTACGTAACCTATGCGAAGAAGTATTCTCATTGCATATTGAACAAGCTTTGTATCCCTTAGTGCTCCATCCTGATAGATTTTCATAAGCAGGAAAATCATTAATGGTCCACATTATAGCTGCATGCATAGAAAACATTTGACCACTATGAGCATCAAACGTGTCAACACCAACTTCCCATAATTCTTTTAACTCAGCTACTAATGGTCTCAAATAAACATCTGTATCTCTTCCTGGTGCATGCGGCCCTAGAATTAGCAATGACATCATAATAAACGGTTCTTTCATGCACTTTCATGGTGGCATATTGTATTGCACAAGAACAACATGCCACATGCTGTAGGAATTATGCATGTTTCCAAACAGATTGAAGCCATCTGTTGGAAGACCCAACCTAACATTGTGAGGATCTTGCATAAATTCTAGGTATAACTTATCAAATTCTTTCCATGCCTCACTGATAAGTGCATTTTGTGCACTTAATTATGCGACAAAACATGATTAATTGTTGATATAAATGCTTGAATAAGGCTTAATTCAATATGAATTGTGTTTGTAGGTTTACTTTGATGGAAATAATGAAATATGCGCGAAAAAAGGTGAAAATGACCAAAATGGAAGGAAATGAAAGTTCGGGGACTAAATCGCAATTATTCATAAGTTGACCCAAACGACGAACCGAGCATGGAACCTCGCTAAAGATCTAATTGTCAATATTATGGATGACTAGAAGAAGATGGAAGAGGAAGAAATTCCAAAAGTGAAATGAAAAGAAGATTGAGGACCAATTTGCACTAGAACCGAAAATTCTTCCATGCTATAGCATGAGATTTTACCTTGCTATAGCCCAGACCTCAACAGAGATTTTTAGGAAGGATTTACTTTGCCCATGCTACAGCATGAAAATATACCTTGCTATAGCAAAGGGTATTCTGGGCGAGAAATTCTTAAGTTTCCTTATCCAACTACAACTCTTATGGTAATGATTCTAGGGCAACTATAAAAGCCTAAACTCGTCCTAGACTAGGTTTTATGCATTTTTAGGGAGAAAAAGTCGAATTTCAAGAGCAAGAAGAAGAGTTTGAGTTAGGGTTTCACATCAAGATTCAAGATTCAAGCTCTAAACTTCTACTTTTTGGTGATATCTTCTTTCTATCATTTTTATTGTTGTTTTAATTTCATTATGTTAGGCTAGACTTTTTATGTACTAGGTGAACGATGAACCTCGCATTGTGAACTCTTTAGTTCTATTTTGCAATTTGATAATTGAACACTTTGATGGTTTTGAATGATTTATATACGCTTATTGTCTCCGTGATTATAGTCGACGATAATTATGTAAGTTTAGGTGATTTATTTCATGCATTCGAAAGAAGGGAAATAAATTCAACAAGGTGTAAATCGTCGTTTTGTTCATAGAGGATAGAAATATACCGATATGCATTACGTGAATCTCTAAATGTTTACATAACTACATGCATCCTTATATATTGCATTTGTCATAGAAATATAGTCAAATGGTATACTAGGATATGTTTAATTCTACTCCAAAGAGATTGTTGGATAGGTTAGAAACATTGATTCTTCAAACGATTCATTGTGTTGTCAAATTGTGATGTAGGGTTTAAGAGTGAACTTGCTTGGTGATTCGGGATCCTAGTGCGCTTTTCCATATATTAATTTTCTCAAACTTTGCATTCAATCATTGTTTTACAATTACATCGCAATTTTAGTTTAATTTGCATGCTATTTACAATTTCATAATAAAATCACAAAAATTACCAATTTGAGTTTTATAGTTTCGGTTAAGATTACAATAATAGAAATTAGATTAGATCAATCCTCGTGGGAACAATACTCGAAATTTTACAATTTTCACTTTATTACTTGTCAACGAACCGTACACTTGCGGTGATTTAAATTCGAAACATATTTTCGTGAACACTCACCATCAGCTAGATGTCTTAGAACACCTTCTACTTCAACTCGTTCTTCTGCATGCCATCTCATATCTTTAGCAGTATGTCTGGATATGAATAATTTTTGTAATCTTTTTTTTAACGGAAAATATCGCAATACTTTTTGAGGCACCTTCTTTCCCTTACCAAAATTGGGTTTGTATCGTGGTTCATCGTATTCTGGGCACCTAGTGGCAAATTCGTGCACTTTCCAAAATAATACACAATCATGCTTGCATGCACGAATAGTCTCATAACCCAATCTCAATTCACTTAGCATTTTTTTGACATCATATGTTGATTTTGGTAAACCAGTATCTTCTGGAAAAACATCTTTCAGTAATTCCAACAACATGTTAAAAGATTTGTTACTCCACTGATTAATAACTTTTATGTGCATCAATTTCACCATAAAATTGAATAATGACATCTTAGAACCAGGAAACAATGTTCGTTGGGCCTCAGTCATCATCTCCACGAACTGGTTGCTCTCTTGATTAGGCATTTGAGGTGAGAAATTATGATGTCTGCCATGTTCATCCCTCTCTCGAGTTTAGTTAGCTTCAGATGACATGGGAGCACATAGATCTTCGTACATATCATTCATCTTATGTAACACACACACACACACCCCCACACACACACTCTTAGGGCCTGTTCTCTTTATTGTTTTTAGGTTATTTTCAATTTTCGAAAGCACATTTACTTTCCTATTTTTAGAAACTAATTTTCAAAAATGAGTTTAAAATTTACAAAGAAAACGAAAAACGAAAAAAAAAGTTGTTTTGGCTGTTTTCAATTAAAACCAAGCGAAAACTTCATTTTTTTTATTTTTGTGAACTATTTTTCAAAATGACAAAAAGATCGCGTTTTCAGCAATCTCAAAATATATACTCAAAATACAAAATCAAAATGAATTCAAAACTCAAAATTCAAAAGTGAAACGAGAAGAGAACATCCCATTAATGTTTAATTGGTTCGACCAAGTGTGCATATTTGCCCTAAAAAGCTAGCCCTCTTTATTATACTTATGAATAGTAATATTTTTTCAGTATTTATGTCCTATAAATTATAGTCATAGATAGTTTTATATTCCAATAATATACTATTTTATATTTTATTTTCACATTTGAGGCAATAGAAAAATGTTAAAATTTAGAAATTGTCAATGTGGAAGCCTATATTTTCCAATCAAATTAGACTTCGCGTTTGCGAGGGGTCCACTACCGATTTTTGTGTGAAAATCTGTAAATAGTATGAAGACTCCAAAAAAAAAAAGGAAAATATAACTTGAAAGAGAGAAAAAAACATGAAAAATGCATAAGCACGCACTCATCTATGGTTCATATTAGTAGTTTTATTGTAGTATAATGATCCAAACTTGCTTAACTAAAGTCAATATAAATTATGTTAATTCTTAAAAAATGCGTCGATCAAAATAACATGATTAGTGTTTCGCTCCCATTAATTTTTTTTTTTTTATTTTAAACTTTTCTTAATTTTAAGTGCACATTTTTTGTAAAATAATATTACACTCAAATCTAAAAATTTTCACTATTTTTCAACAACACATTCTCCCATCAATCACTGTTTCAAAATTCATAATTTCTTCAAAATTGGGGGTCAAATAACCTCTACAACGTGGCATCTCCTAAAAAGGAAAATATCCTACCTAAATCCTACTCAGGCTTATTTTTGGTATTTGATTAATTTGGTAATTTGTATTGCATGTCACGGCATTGCTTAGAAGATTCCCATGATTAAGCACTAATAAATCAAGCTTATATAAAGTCGCATCTAAAATGTTAAAACAGTCAATTAGTCAACCATTTAGTTAAAAGAGAAATAAATGTTAAAACATTTCTTTCTGGCTGACCTCGAAATGCTATATAAATAGTAAATTATGTTGAATTACTTGTTTATTTATATCACAGCGTGTAAATTAGGCACAGAATTATAGCCAAAGAACCTTAGCAGAACCCATGTCATTTCTTTTAGCTGCTTCTTTGATCGCTTTCTGCACACTTTGTAAGTGTTATGTCCTACGTCCAATCAACTTTAGACATAAACACTTTAAATATATATAATTGATGCATGTATGACAATATCTATTATTTAATTGAATTAATATTCTAATAAATTAAATAATAGAATCCTTAGATTCAAGTCTTGATTTGTTAATCATAAGGAGTTGTGATTATGAGATACAAATTACAAATGATCGAATCTTAAATCGTCCGTGGTCGAAGTAATAACGAGATACGGATATCGTTATTATGGATAGATTATCGCGTGTGGCATTCTTACTTGTGAAGTAAGTAGCTGATCTCACAAGCTAACGTGTAGTGACACTTGAATGAACACGTGGATATTTTGTTATAGAACAAAACATTGGAGACTCGCTGGGAGATTCCACATGGATAACTATCTGAGTATTAGTGGTTAATCTCTAACGTTCGGTAGTGGAATTGGTCCTTTGACTTGAGGTTGTCATAGTACCTTATATGAGGACGGTCATACTTTGATGGTATTGGATGTTACTCTGCCAAGGGTTGCTAATACAGCATCGTTCGGGTATGTTAAGAATTATATGAAGGTTGTGAATGATCAATAGAGGATTCGTCGCTCTTAGATAGTAAGAGATTATGATCTACATTTTATCCAATTAAGTTAATAATGAAATCATTGGCCAAGATGAACTCATAAGTCGAACAAGAGTTTTCGACTTACATTGACTTAACATTAGGATAAAAGATATGATCGATAATTGAGTTGACACATATCCATATCTCATTTTGATTGGATCATATTGATGAAATGATTATAATTTCACGGTAAACGAACAAATTTGGTTTGTCACATCACTTGACATTTCTTATCACATGTATTGTCCTGACACATTGCTAGATGTCAATCTGGGACGACGAATGTGAATTAGTGATAAATTGAAAGGGTGTTTTAATTTATTGATTTTGATTAGATCAAAATAATAATTCACTTCGTTAGGTATCGTGATCGGGAACCTAATGGGTCATACAAAAAAGAGAACCAGAAGAGCAATTAATTAATTGACAAGTGTTTGACAATTAATTAATTTAGTTGCTTATTAATAGACCTGAATTAATTAATTGGATTAATTAATTCATGGACCGGATTTAATTAATTTGATTAATTAAATATCGGACCGGGTAAAGTTTAGAGATGGGCCAGCCCACTTTGTGCTTATATTACTAGGCTGCTAGGGTTTGTAAACTGTAGAGATTTTCATAATTCTTGCTAGTACGAGAAAAGTAAACCCTAGCCGTCATTCTTGTTCTCTGTGTCGATCACCATTGGAGACGGGACAATTGGAGAGCTTAGATTTCAGATTGTGATCATTGGAGTTCGAGAATCAGCAAAGGAGTTCGCAAAATTCATCAAATGTATTGTTCTCAATACAGTTTCTATCTAAACACAAAGCAGATCCGTGGTGGGAATTGAAAAATTATTAATTTTCTACTGTGCATGTTAAGTAAATTCCCAACAGTGGTATCAGAGCCTACTTTGTATTTGTTAGAAGCCGTTTTGTATTATGGAACAATCAAAAAGTTGATTGTTGATATTTTTCATGTTTCTAACAATTAAGAAAATTTGACTTTTCATATTTAAAAATCTGTTTAAAAAAAAAATTGGATTTGGAAAGCCGCCGTCGCCGCCAGCCGTGGCGGCAAAACCTGCTGCAACTCACGATAGCAGGCTGCGCGCCGCCACGGGGGCGTTGCAGCAACGACAGTCACTGCTACGCGTTGCAGCGGCGCTCGTCGTCACTGCAAGTTGCAACGACGAGCGCCGCTGCTTGAAATCGCATGCAGCCTGTCGATGATGTCGTAGCTACACAGCAGCTGTACTGCTGGAGTCGTGTGGTGGGTTACAAGAGAATCACGCAACCGCGAATGTATGAGGGACTTTTCCCTGGGATTTATCTCACGGTGGGAAGATTTGGAGACGAGGGCTTGTCATGCAATTTGTGAAATTGCGAGCCCCTGTCTCCAATTATGATTAGGGGTCAAGTTTGCAAATTTTTAATGAAGGATCTGTCGTGCAATTAAGTTAATTGAAGGGCTTGCTTTTAATTTTAAACTTGGGTCAAGTTGCAATTTTCAAAAAGGGGTTTTTGAATTTATATATTAAAATGGTTTCAAATTAGATTTTAAAATGGTTTGATTTTAAAATTTCAAATTTGACCCGTTTAAAATTTTATTTAGTGTGTGTTTGATAGGGATTTTTTGAGGGAAGAATTGATTTTGAATAGTGATATGATGGGAAATGTATGGTTGAAAAAGAAAATAAGATTATTGATGTGATAGAAAATATTATTTTATTGAAGAATGTGTGGTTGAAAATGAGAATTGATTTACTGTTGAAAATGAGAATTGGTACCAAATATAGCCTTAAGATTGACAACTTTTTATATTTTCGTTAAAATTGGATTTTAACTTAAATATTAGAGTTTGACCCTAAATTGAATTTTATTTTATTTAGGTGTTTTATCCTAAATTAAAATGTTAATTTATTTTTAAATTAGAGTTGGACTTTAATTTAATATTTAATTAAAATTTGATTTTAATTAAATTATCCACCCTAGTATGTTGTTGAAATTATAGTTGGACTCTAATTTGTCATTTAATTTAAATTTGATTTTAATTAAGTCTCACCCTAAAATCTTTCTTGAAATTAGAGTTGGACTCTAATTTGGTATTTAATTAAAATTTGATTTTAATTAAATAGTCCCGCCCTATAATTGTAGAATTAGAGGTGGACTCTAATTTGATATTTAATTGAAATTTGATTTTAATTAAATAAGTCCGCTAATTAAATTAATTAGATTAATTAATTATTTAATTGTTCCGATTCAGTTGTCTAAATTATTTTAGACGACTTTAATTGTTAGAAACTTGAAACATGTTTGCGTATAATATATATATATATATATATATATATATATATATATATATATATATATATATATATATATATATATATATATATATATATATATATATAGGAATGCATTTATATGATGAATATTTTATTAGTGGATGATTATGGACTCGACCATGTGGATGTGTTGAATGGTTAGTTTTATTCTTGTTGTTTTATGGGGCATGCGAGCTCTAATTTATTTTGGACCTGCGAATCCGTTACTATTATTATTATTATTGGCATGTGCGTCCAATATTATTATTTAGGCCCACGTGTCAACTAGTATAGGATACAAGTTGCAGCTTGACTAATTGAAGATACAAGAAGAGGAGGAGACCATAGAGATAGAGCATTGTATGAATCAATGCTGTACCCCATTGAAACTGACCGACTAGTCTTCCTTATGGCTCGGGAAGACTAGACAGTATAAGTCCATAATCGTCCACACTATTATATGTATATTTATTTTCATGTTAGATGTATAATAAAATATATATAATTATTACGATGAGACTTTTTGCATGCAAAGCCCCTCGTTAAAAATATTAAGTCAATTTGTTATTCGCCTTCCATCATTATAGTGAAAAACGAGAGTCCTAAATCGATCTTAGCTTGTTGAGTACACTCAAGGCTGGTCTGTTAGGGATGTGTTTGACACTATGAAATATTAGATATTTCTGAATGATGGGTTTGACTTAACTAAAATTTATCTTTTGTTGAACACACTCAAGAAGATAAATTGTAGAGGCATGTTAAAATATTAAGTCAAAATTATATGCCTTCCACAATGAAAAATGAGAGTCTTAAATCGATCTCAACTTATTGAATACACTCAAGACTGATCTATTAGGGATATGTTTGACAATATGAAATATTAGATATTTCTGATTAATGATTTGACTTAACCAAAATTTATCTTTTGATGAGTACATTCAATGAGATAAATTTTATAAGCATATTAAGCTAGCAAATGAGATGTATGAAGATAAAGAGTTGTCACTTAATGATCTGGGAGTTGTATGGAGGTACAATTGATAATAGTATCTACCCAAATGTTTTATTAGGGCTTGTTGAGTACACTCAAGATTTTAATATAACAAATGGGATTCCAGCCCACTGGGAATCAAGTACGGATTCCATAAATTTATGTGAGAGTGTCATAAATTCAAGTTAAACAGTGGGAGTGAAATTAGTTTAATAAAAAACCATATTAAATTAATAGATACTTTATATATATTATTTCTTTTACTTTTCGTCGTTTACGTTTATTGAATCATGAGTAACCACATATATATTTGAGAGGCATATTGGATGCCAACAACCAAAACAAATTTTCTTGATTGGCGCCGCAATCTGAGAACTATTCTCAGGCATGAAAAATTGGATGTGTCCTTGAGTAGCCCTTTCCAGAGACACTTGCTGATGACTCGACAAAGGAAGAGGTGACTACTATAATAAACAAAGTGATGACGATAGTACTACAACATATGTGATGTTTGTGACTATGTCACCTGAGTTATAAAGTAACATAAGAGTGTAGATGCTAACACATGATTTTTCATCTCAAGGCGTTGAATGATGAACAGTCACGTATGGAAAGATATGAGATTTCCTAGCAACTATATCGGTGCATAATGGCAGAAGAATCTTCAGTCAGTGCTCGTGTGCTGAAAATGCTGACTACTTTGAGAAGTTATCTTGATTGCATTCAGTCATGAACAATGAACTAAGTATAGACTTGGTTCTGCAATCTCTGTCAGAGAGTTATTCATAACTAATTATGAATTTAACATGAATAAACTCGGAGCACGCTCATTGAGTTGCTGAACATGCTTAAAACTGTTAAGTCCAACATCTGTGTTTGTAGTGGACAAATCTTAGTCATAGATTCCTATATGGAGGTCTAAAGGATGCTTTAGGAAAGCAACGAAGATGACTAAGACAGTTAAAGCGAATAAGGATAATACCAAATCTGATTATCCTTATTATCATTTTGGAATGATGGATCATTGGAAATGAAATTGTAAGGCTTATATCTACTTCATTAGTTTCATGGGTAATAGATACTAGATATAGATCTCATTTTGAATAAATATGCAGAAACTAAATAAAAGTAAATCGCTGCAAAAGGGAGAAGTTGACCTACATGTTGAACATGAGCAAAAGTTGTTGCATTGTCTGTAGAAGCATATTTCTTGCCATTGCCTTTATGTTTGATATTAGAATTAGAGAAATGTTAATTTTGTTTTCACCATTACCAAGAGCATTAAATAAATTTCATGTTTTGACATGAATTATTTTAATGTTAAGGACAATTGTTGTTCATTTTTATCTTGATAAGATTTTAATGGTTATGGTAAATTACAAAATGACATTTATATTCTAAATATTGAGTATTCTATAATGAGTATAGAAATTGAAAGGTATAAAAATGATAATATGAATAACACCTATATCTGGCATTACGAATTTGGTCACATAAATGAGAATGCAATTCCAAACTTACATAGAGATGTATATTTGGGTCAAACGATTTTCAATCATTCGACAAATACGAATCACGTCTGTAAGACACAGTGATCAAATCTTCTTTTACTTGAAAAGGAAAAAGATCTGCACAATTATTAGATCTAATACATAGTGATGTATGTAGACCCATATCAATTAATGTCAGGTGAAGTTTATCTTATCTCATCACATTTACTAATGACTATTTCAGAAATGATCATGTATATTTGATGAAATTCAAGCATGAAACTCTTGAAATGTTCACGGGATTCAAGCTAAAAATAGAGAAACAAATAGGTAAATATATTCTTACACTAAAACTTGATCGAGGTAAAAAATATCTAAAATGGAGAATTTTAGATTATCTAAAAGAGAATGAGATTCTCACGCAGTGGATTCCTCCACATACATTGCAATATAATGGTGCATCTGAAATGAGGAATCGTACACTATCAGATATAGTGCAATTAAGAACAAGCCATGTAAGCATTCAAAAATCGTTTTGAGGTCATGCACTGATTGCAACGTGATGCGCACTAAATCGTGTCTCATCTACATCGGTTGACAAAACTTCATACGAGTTATGGAAAGGCCCAACTTATCTCATATGAAAGTTTGGGTTGTGATGCTTATGTGAAGCATATTGGATCGGATAAGTTTAAGACTAGATCCTATAAATACATATTTGTGGATATCCAAGAGACAATTGGATATCAATTATATAATCCAGTTGAGAAGAAAATGTTCATCTCAAGACATGTCATACTCCTAGAGAAAATGTTTATTTTAGGAGAGACAGTGGGAGTAGAATAAATCTTGAAGGAGTTCAAGAGTCCACGGACATAATTGACCGAATAGATGAACCCGAGTCTTATCCCACACCAGCTGAGGGACATACTCTTGATCTGGAAGTTGAGACTTCTGAGGACACGTTAGCTCCATGTAAATCTTGTAGGATCATTCGACTTCCTAGAAGGTACGAATCCATGATTACAAATAAGGTATTACTGATCAAGGATAATGAACATACTAATTAAGCAGAAATAAAGTCAAGTGTTGACTTAAAGAAATGGCAAGAGGCCATAGAAATTCGAGATGGACTTGATGTATGTAACCAATGTTTGGACCTTGGTCGACCTGCCTAATGGATTAGAAGCCATAGGTCTCATCAATGATCTAAACATATGTTAAGGCGGTATTATCTTATCAGAAAGATAATTCAATGAAATGACGTAAAGAAAGAACGAATTCCCACAAGTTATTAAATTGTAGATCCACTGACAAAGAGTTGTCGCGGGATAAACATGATCGTCATGTAGACTCTTATGGTATAAGATACGTAAGTGATTGGATCTAGTGCAAGTGGGAGTTTGTAAGTGTTATGCCATAGGTCCAATCAACTTTGAACATAAACACTTTAAATATATATAATTGATACATGTATGGAAATATCTATTATTTAATTGAATTAATACTCTAATAAATTAAATAATAGAATCCTTAAATTCAAGTCTTGATTTGTTAATCACAAGGAATTGTGATTGTGAGATACAAATTACAAATGATCGAATCTTAAATCGTCCGTGGTCGAAGTAATAACGAGATACGGATAGATCATCGCGTGTGGCATTTTTACTTGTGAAGTAAGTAGCTGATCTCACAAGCTAACGTGTGGTGACACTTGAATGAACACGTGGATGTTTTGTTATAGAAAAAACATTGGAGACCCGCTGGGAGATTCCACATGGATAATTATCTGAGTGTTAGTGGTTAATCTCTAACGTTCGGTAGTGGAATTGGTCCTTTGACTTGAGGTCGCCATAGTACCTTATATGAGGACATTCATACTTTGATGGTGTTGGATGTTACTCTGCCAATGGTCGCTAATACAGTATCGTTCGGGTATGTCAAGAATCATATGAAGGTTGTGAATGATCAATAGAGGATTCGTCCCTCTTAGATAGTAAGAGATTATGATCTACATTTTATCCAGTTAAGTTAATAATGAAATCATTGGTCAATGTGAACTCATAAGTCGAAAAAGAGTTTTTGACTTACATTGACTTAACACTAGGATAAAAGATATGATCGATAATTGAGATTGACACATATCTATATCTCATTATTGATTGGATCATATTGACGAAAGGATTATAATTTCACGGTAAACGAACAAGTTTGGTTTGTCACATCACGTGACATTTCTCATCACATGTATTGTCCTGACACATTTTTAGATGTCATTTTGGGACGACGAATGTGAATTAGTGATAAATTAAAAGTGGTGTTTTAATTTATCGATTTTGATTAAATCAAAATAATAATTCACGTCGTTAGGTATCGTGATTGGGAACCTAATGGGTCACACACAAAAGAGAACCAGAAGAATAAAATTTACCAATTAATTAATTGACAAGTGTTTGACAATTAATTAATTTAGTTGCTTATTAATATGCCCGAATTAATTAATTAGATTAATTAATTCATGGACCGGATTTAATTAATTTGATTAATTAAATATCGGACCAGGTAAAGTTTAGAGATGGGCCAGCCCATTTGGGCTTATATTAATAGGCTGCTAGGGTTTGTAAACTGTAGAGATTTTCATAATTCTTGCTAGCGCAAGAAAAGTAAACCCTAACCGTCATTCTTGTTCTCTGTGTCGATCACCATTTGAGGCTGGACAATTGGAGAGCTTGGATTGCAGATTGTGATCATTGGAGTTCGAGAATCAGTAAAGGAGTTTGCAGAATTCATCAAATGTATTATTCTCAATACAGTTTCTATCTAAACACAAAGCAGATCCGTGGTGGGAATTGAAAAATTATTAATTTTCCGATGTACATGTTAAGTAAATTCCCAACACACTTTTCTCCTCTCCGTATATCTAGCTCTTGTTTGAGAGTCCATTTTAAGGGAAAAATGCATTTTAGAATAGTAGATTAGTGTCGAATGCGTGGTTAAAAATTAAGAGAATTTTTTGGATTTGCGTATAATATTATTTTATTGGATTTAATTAATTTGATTAATTAAATATCGGATCGGGTAAAGTTTAGAGATAGGCCCGCCCACTTGGGCTTATATTAATAGGCTGCTCGGGTTTGTATATTGTAGAGATTTTCATAATTCTTGCTAGCACAAGAAAAGTGAACCCTAACCGTCATTCTTATTCTCTGTGTCGATCACCATTGGAGGTTGGACAATTGGACAGCTTGGATTGTAGATCGTGATCATTGGAGTTCGAGAATCAGCAAAGGAGCTTGCAGAATTCATCAAATGTATTATTCTCAACACAGTTTCTATCTAAACACAAAGCAGATCCGTGGTGGGAATTCAAAAATTATTAATTTTCCGCTGTGCATGTTAAGTAAATTCCCAACACACTTTTCTCCTCTCCGTATATCTAGCTCTTGTTTGAGAGTCCATTTTAAGGGAAAAATGCATTTTAGAATAGTAGATTAGTGTCGAATGCGTGGTTAAAAATTAAGAAAAATTTTGGATTTGCGTATAATATTATTTTACTGGAAGAATTTGTGGTTGAAAATAAATTTTGAAAAAAATGAATTTTTTGAAAATGAGGCTTAAACAAGATGCTAGTAAAAAAAACCAGGAAAATAAATTAAAATTTCATAAAATAGAAAATTTGAAAATTCATTGTTATTTAAAAAAAAAAATCAAAAACCTCAAAAAGTAATTTTGAAAAAATATAAAAAAATAAAACTACAACCTTTGATTTGACATTCGATGTTGTGGTACTTTTGGAGGGGCTTACGTTGCCAATCTTTTAGTAGCTGAAGGTTTGGTTTCGACTTCAAAACGCTCATCATATTCTCCATAGTGGATTTCGATTTTTCTGTACGATTAAATTATTACTTGTATATCATAAGATTTGTGTTTACATGGATTTGGAATCTAATTATTTGATTTTTACAAAATAAATGTAATAAAATCTGGGAAAAGTAAAATTGCCGTCTTCTGTCCCCAAAATATATTACTTGGAGCACTTGTCCCGTGGAATTAGTTTTACGTTCAAATACCCCAAACTATTAATTATAGTGCAAACACTGAACACATATGAAACCATCAAAATATTTTGGAAGAACTGCACATATAGAGTGTATTTGATTGACTTTATTTTCGATAGGAAATGTTATTTTTTTCCATCCAAGTTCTGACTTTTGGTAAAAAAATGTTTTTCAAAAGTTGGTCACGTAACCATATTTTTCTCAAAAATAAGGAAAATAATTTTTATAATATTTTATAGATGAAAATTAAGTCAATCAAACACATTTAATTAACAATTTTCATGTTGCCTAGAACTTATTTGCTTTTGACGTAAGTGTCATGCTTGTAATCAAATACACTCATAGTGTCCAATCTATTGCTACTCTTATTAATTAATCCTTAACCCTAAGAAACTCACATTAGGATCCCTAATGTAGCTTGTGTTGCGCAATTGGTCATCTTTTACCATTAGAAATTTTGCGATGGAGGTTCTTTACCTTTCAAAATAGTATAAATATAGGGATAATTACCTGATTGGTCACTGAACATTGCGAAAGGTTTCCAGCAGGTCACTAAACTTCAAAAACTTTACAAAATATAATCTCATCCATCATTGAGAATTTCAAAAGTTTTCTAGTTAGTCACCACATTTTAGAAAATGTAATCTCATCCATTACTCACACAACCAAACTTTATAACATATAATCTCATCACTCAGTGAGTGATGAGATTATATTTTATAAAGTTCGGTTGTGATACTGTGGTGTTGTGGTAGTTATGGTGTGTTGATTTTGCGATTGTAGTGGTTGTGTGGTTGGATACGAAGGTGGCGCGGTGATGTGGGTACGATGGTGTGTGCGGTGGTGTGTGCTATGGGGGGTGGGCTCAGTGGTGTTGAGGTATGGTGGTGGCTCTGGTTGTGGTGCCATGATTACTGTGGTGCTGATGTGGTTGTTGTGGTCGGTTATGTATGGTGGTATTGTGGTTGATGCGACGATTATGGCGACGGTGGTGGTTATTGTTGATATAGGCGGTAGCTGACGACAGAGTTGGAGATTTTTTTGGTGGGGATTGTGGTTGTGGAGTGGTAGGACCGTAGTTTTGGTAGAGATGCAGCTCCGAGTAGTAGTGAGGTGTTCGTCACAAGTGTTGGTGGTAGTCACAAATGATTTTATTGTTTGTGATCAATAAATTGGTTAATGTGTGATCAATAAATTGGTTAATGTATGATCAATAAACAGTATGTGGTCAATGAAATAAATAAATTGTGACCATAAATAATGTGATCTAAACATAATTTATGGCGAATTAATTTGATATTTTGTGACAATAATATAAGTTGTGATTTATAAATTTTGTTACTTTTGATCAAGGAATGTTATGTGATATATTAATTTGATAAATTTGTGACCGTGAGATAATTCGTGACCTATAAAATTTTAATTGTGACCAATTGATTCAAAATTTGTGACCAAATTGTATAAAATTGTGTCTTCATATTTAATTTATAAAATATTTTTTTAATTAATTATTTCAGAAATAAAATTTAATAAATATCTGATTTTTGAAATTTTAAATCTTTTATTTTAGTTTTGAAATGAGTTATAGTTAAACTCTTACTTATAAATTTTTCCCAAAAAAGATATTCAACAAACGAATATGATAATAAAAATGTTATATTTTACTTATTATACCGTTCTAGTTGGTCATGACACCCCATCCCTAATTTTTTCTTCTTATACATCTTATATCCAGCCCCTGTTTGACCATATTATTCTAAAATTCATTTTTTCAATACTTATCTTTAACTACACATTTTTCCATAAAATAATTTTACTCGTAAACTCAAAATATTTTCTTATTTTTCAACTACACATTTTTCAATTTTTTACTATTTCAAAATGTATTTTCTTGGTAAAATGAAGCCTACACGGGAGCTCATTATCCTTGGTACAGTGAGTCCAGACTGATAAAAAGAAAATGAAAAAGCAAAAGTATATTCTGGAGCAGGTGTAGGAATAGACTATAGAATGAGGTCATGGGAATTCAGTTCCGTTCTCCTGCGCATGGCGCGCAGGAGATGCTTATACGCAAAGCTGACAACCTTTACAT
Source organism: Fraxinus americana (assembly GCA_035079005.1). Lineage (NCBI taxonomy): Eukaryota > Viridiplantae > Streptophyta > Magnoliopsida > Lamiales > Oleaceae > Fraxinus > Fraxinus americana. The sequence continues at coordinate 16,345,391 of CM068708.1, read as the reverse complement.
TTTTATTTTTTTTGTCTTTTGTTAAATTTTTTTTATATAATCATGTTTGGTATCGAATCAAATCTAAATTTTAATCTAAATAAAAGTTAACAATTAATTTTAATAACATATTTCATGAAATCCATAAATATTTAACTTTTATCAAAATTTACTAAAAATTTGATTTGAATCTCCACCAAACGAGGGGAAAATCAAAATAAATTTGAATTTCGATAATATACGTAAATTTTAAAAATTCCCCGACGATCGTACTCTAATCGAATTTACAAATCACTTATATCATTTCGAAACTTATTTCAAGAACTATATTATGGGCATTTCGAATAATCCAAACAAATATCGAAAATAGTTAAGAATACGTCAAACGTGAATCTTAAAAAAGACGTCCAAGATTTGTAGATTCGATTAGAGTACGATCGTCGAGAATTTTTAAAATTCACGTATATTATTGAAATTCAAATTTATTTTGATTTTTCCTCGTTTGGTGGAGATTCAAATCAAGTTTTTAGTAAATTTTGATAAAAGTTAAATATTTATGGATTTCATGAAATATGTTATTAATATTAATTGTTAATTTTGATTTAGATTAAAATTTAAATTTCATTCGATACCAAACATGATTGTATATAAATTTTTTTTTTTTTTTTTAACAAAAAAAAAAAAATTGTAAAAGTTGTCAGCTTTCCCTTGCCAGGCAAGGCAAAGCGTTGAACGGAACTGCATGGGAATTATACACGTACGATAAGTAAGTGTCTAACGAAAAGACTGTTGAATACTAGGATAAGTGCATGTCAGTCTTTGTTTTATAAAAAAGGACCTAGAATGCACCAAAACACCTAAGTTAGAGAGTCCATGCAAGATATAAACATTAATTAAGGACCATTTCCATACAGAAGAAGAAGGATATGGACCATTTGCACCAAATTCCCGTATTTGAAGATCACTATGAAAATAAAAAAAATGTCTTTTTATACACAAAAATCACACGAGCACCATGTATCTTTCTTTGAATAGTGTTATTCTTTCTATAATAACATTTTAAAATAATACACCATGACTCCTTTGAGGATGTGGAAAGAACGTGGATTCTATCAAAAAGATGCAATTATGATCGTGAATATCATTGGATGAAAAGTCGATGTATGATTGCATTACTCGTGCAAATTCTAACTCTAAATTTAAGAAATGATTCACTTATGTTAATCGTTATGGCGCTCGAAATACATCATTTACTAAGGCATTAACATAAATATTCTAATCTTACGAGTACAAGTACCCTACTAACATCAACTTCACTTTAAACTCTGTAGCGATAAGAGGGTACTTTTACAAATATATACCTTATACAAAGACCAACTCATCAAGAATAATTTTTTGCTGTGTAAGAATTTCCATACTTCTTGCCTTTGTTGCTCTTTCTAGTAAATACATATATATTTTTTTAATTAATAATAGACATGATATTTTTTTTAATATTTTAAAACAATTCTTTTATTATTTTCAACAAGGTCCCCTTGGAGTTTTTGCTAGTGACTTCAATTTGGCTAAGCCACCTCCAAGAAACACGGGGGATTATAACATCCTCGGTATCCAAGGATGCCTTCAACATCTTCCGAGCCTGAGACGAAATTTAAATTTTTCTTATCATCATAAAAAAAAAAAAAAAAGTAAATTGAATAATTGAGAAATGATCAATTTCTTAATATATTCGATTGTGTTCTCATATACAAGTGAAATAATATATAAAAAATATTATTTGGAATTAATATTACCTCATTCAACCCCAAGTTTGCCTCCTTTTCTTCTAAATATCAGTCGATTCTATGATGTTATACTTGTTGAACAAATCAAAGGTACTCGTAACAAAGGCCACTGGTTTCACTACAAAATCACTTGTTATTGTGTAAGTCATACTATCTGCATTCAATCCTAGTTTATTAAAGGTATTTTTCAAATTCTCAATGGTTTCATAAAGGTTGCCTAAACAGGTTCTCGTCTCTTGCTTTCCTTGCCTAAACGGCTTAGAAAGAATGTGAATTATGAAATCAATAGTCTTTTCCAGCTATAGCAAATAAAACCTTTTTTTTCCTTTTTGTATCGACCAGAAACTTTTTTGTCACTTGGGATTCTACCATGATTGTTTATGAAAAACTCGGTAATGTTCGACTAGTAAGTTGGAAGAGTTATTCAAAATCTATTTATAGTCTTTGTGCGTCTTTGTTTGATTGCCAAAGATTTTAGCATCAAATGGTAATTGTTATTTGATATTATTGCCACAATTTAAGAAAAATCACGTGAACCGATTATTCGATTAAGAATAATATTTTATTTCATGAATATGCTTTTTCAAACTCTTAGAAAGACAAATAGTTCCATGTTCTCGCAATATTGTATTTGTGATATTATCGTTATTGCTTGACATAATTATTTGGAGGTGTAATTAGTATAAATCTTTTCGTTTTAGTGTTTTTGTCTCAGTTTTTGTTTAAGTTGATAGTTGTTAAATATAGTATTAGAGCAAAATGTCTATAGTAACTAAATTCCTTATACATGCTTAATCGTGTCTATTTTTTCTTAATACATTAACGACATATAAACGGGGTTATAATTCCAGTGAAACTAAATACATTATTCTTAATATTTTGGTCGAATGTACGTGAAATGAATCATAAATGCACTATAAAATTAACTTATCAGTAATTAATAACTCCTTGATTTTGCATTTGTCCAAACGTTAAAAATTTTTAAAGTTTATAAAGATTTTATTTACACACTTGCCATTGTATTGTCGGGTGGAACAAATGCATTTTGAGTAGTCAATTCAATTGATGCAACTCAGCATTTAAAGAGTTCAAATTGCTAGAACTTCAATGGACATTCAAAATAAACAAAAGAATACAGTACTTTCCAAACAAATTAAATTAGAAGATAACACGAAAAAATTAGAATTGAAAGGGAACAAATAAGGAAGTTGAATTAGTTCGTAGTGCTGTAAAACAAGCACAAATATTGTTGTGTCAATGTACGTTTATTTGTGGCCGAATCAAGTTGCAAAGGTGGTATCGATTCAGCGTAAACTTAAAGTTCGATGACTTAAGTGATTGAGACATGTTTTTAATACCTTTCCCCTTGTGGCGAGGGTGAGGGGTAGGATGGGGTTGGGAGAGGGAGAGGAGAAAAGAACAAGAACGAGAAAATTATTTATTTATTTTTTAATTTAATTTTTTGTGATTTATTTGTACTTTCTTGAAAAATTGAGAATATGATTGCAATTTGTTCATTATTTTTTCTTTTCTTTTCTTTTTGTGTTATTTAAATGGGGGAGTATATTTGTTATTTTACAAATTTTAATTGAGAAATTGGATAAAAATTGATGAGAAATACGTTTTCCACAAAGAAACGTGAAAATATGGATGGAAATGCAAATAATTGAAACGTATAAATGTTTTGCACACTAAAAGCCAAACATAGACATTTTGTGCTAATAAGCCTAAGAATGATCTTTGTCTCATGTCTCTTAACATGTTGAGTTTTAGAAAATTTGATTTAACATGATAATAGATTGTACAAACATCATTTGTTTAAGTCTTGTAGCAATGGTGAATGCATTGTGTTTTAATTTATTTTCAATCCAATTCTTTTTTTTTTTTCAGTCTTTGAAACTGTTGAAAGCTTCTTTACATACAAACAATGTATTTACTACAGTCTTCTTCAACGATCTATGGAAAACTAACAATGTTACTAGCTGAAGTTATATAATTTATTAAGTTTGAATTTTGCTTCTAAGATATATCTATTTTTCTTAGATTAAAATTGATGAATTTTAAATGGAACGTTTTTCTTTGATAACAGATTGCAGGTTTTTGACCTAATTATTTAAGATTTATTGTTTAAACCCCGAAATCCTTGGTCTTTTAGCAATTACAAATATACAACTGTTATTACACATTCATACCATGTATCGTAGATCACAATGTTTTGTGAAAACGTAACAATAAACTCATTTTTGAAATCAAATAATCAATTTCGTATAACACCAGTTTTTAATGTAAGTTAGGTCATTTTTCAGTGATACTATAATTAAGTCATTAACTAGTTTAAGGGGAGAACAATATAGCAAGACAACAAAATTGATAATTACTAACGAATGTATGCGTGGTAAGGTTGTAATCGAGTATTTACTAGTGTAGAAAGAATTTAGTGTTTAGAATTGAGAAAGAACGTCAAGAAATGCTCCTTAATCAATGGCTTGACCCTTGGAATTTCTAAAACTTCAGATAAATCAATCACCAAAAACATATTTTCAGGACTTTCTAGCATGCATAACAGGGCAGTATTGCTTCAGAGAGGTCATAACGGAAAAGTCTTGTGATGTTGTATCCTCTGGAAGTTCCACAAAGATTTTTGAAAAATAAATAAATAAATCGCATCTTATTATTCAGTGGATAAATGTTATTGTTAGCCATTTTTTCTTAATAATTGATTAACTAATAATACGTGATTATTAACTAATTAGATGGAGGAAATGTGTAGCCAATGAAGAAAAGGAGGAAAATGCTGCGCGACGACTTGACGAAGACTAAAGCGGTTGCATAAGGTTTCCAATCCGTACAATCGCTTTTTCTTTAATGTCCTTTATGATTCATATCACCATAAATTCTATTCCCCCTTTTTGTTTTTTCACGCAACTTTGTCGCACTTCCTTGGTCCCCAAGTTTCCCTGATAATACATGGTACTAGATCATGCCAGGCTTGACTCAGTAAAAAAAATATTGGGTTTGATTGAACGCAACAAAGGACATTCATTCTTGCTCCAATTTTGAGATTTTCATGATCTTTAATTGACTTATTGCTTTGTACAAGTACAATCACCAGTATTATGTCAAACCAAGAATTTAAGTGCACATGAACCTTTCGGGAGTGACCGAATTGATGGAGGAGAAGAACGCGAAAATCAAATGTCAAGAGTTCGAATTCACTGTCAACACTTCCTTGGTTGAGTCCGTCACACCAGACTTGCCGTGCGGTTTACCTTTCCTGTGTGATTTGCGGGATACTGCATATGGAGCGGGGCTTACCTAGTGCGCATTCACAGTTGTCGGGCCTTCGCTGACGGGTAACAGCGACAGATTCCTACGTCAACAAAAAAGAATTTAAGTGCACATGTATTTTTATCATTTCACAATTTGTCACAACTGTTGATTTTCAAATTTATTTCACCATCGTAAAAAAAAAAAAAAAAAAAAATCAATTCAATTGAGCAAAACAAATATTCAATGACAACCGAAAATCATGCAACTGACACTATTTTTAATGGGAGACCATCAATTTTAGTGCTTTTGACTGTCGCACCACATAAACTTCTTTTTTTACTTTATTAAATGTGTTGCTTTTGCATTATTTCACTCACTTTTACTGCACAAAAACACTCTCATCCTCCTCATCTTCTTCAACCTATTTCAGGTCTATAAGTAGTTTTAATTCTGGTGCTTACAAAGTGGAAGAATAGAAACCCTATACCTAAATACCCAGGTAAGTTCTTTCATGATTTAGTTAATGTTTTTTTTCCCCTCTTTGGAGAATTTAATGATGTTATATTCTTATATCCGAGGATTAGAAACATTTTTGTATTATTTTTAACATTTTAAACTTTGAAAATAGTCTAGCTAGGAAAAAGTTGCAATCACACTAAAATTGAAGAGAAGGCTAAGAATTCTTGTTGTTTTTCATTTTTTTCTAAAAGCGATTTGTTCACCCTGTAACACTTGGTCAAGTTCACTCAGTTGCTAGTTGAATCGGCCAATGACCCGATTTCTCGAGATGGGTTCCCAGTTTTTCTGGTGGAACGGAATAATATTCCTTACTATATAGTTGAGTATTGTTTAGTCCAATTACGACATGTCGAAAGCGTAAATTGGTAATGCTGGAAAGAATAAATAAATTGAAGGCATAAATTTTGAGTGGGATTCGTTTGTTTATTTTGGAAGATCAAGATTAATTTGTGTTCTCCTCCGTGAGAACAGCGAAATCATATATTTACTTGTCAAAAATAATGCTAGGATGAATGAAAAATTGGATATCAAAGTGATGCATTGGAAGAAGTTTTTATTGGAGAGAAATTGGTTTAAAGTTATCCCAAATATTGAATGCAATTCTAAATATGATTACACTTTAAAGGGGTGTAATCTTGTGTAGTATAGAAGCTCTCTCCACACGTGTGCGCAGGGAGTGCAGATCACAGACCGCAATAGGTTTCAGACTTTGAACTTGTGTGCAGGCGCGACTTCCGTACACGAATGTGATTACGTCTGTATTAATGGGGAGTTGGGTTAATGGTGGTTTATTGCTTAACTCCTGGCCTATTACTCTGTATAAAATTTATATCCAGTCCGCCTAGATAATTTTCACTTTCTGTCAAGGTCTTGGTGGCGATAGTGTTCAAATACTAATTTGTCTGCATACATAATTTTCACTTTCTGTCAAAATCTTAGTGGTGATAGTGTTTAGATACTAAATCAATTCGTCGGAGTAACATTTGCAGTGCTCAGACTCTACTGATTTTTTATTGTATCCTTTGAAACAAACGCTCGAATTAAACCTCAAACATCTACATTGAATGGGTGAATCTGTTTTTAGGAATTGTGTTCACACGGGCTTCGATTTCAAAGTTCATTCGTTGTTTTGATATTTCTTGCCATTCTAGTTTTTTTTTTTTAATATAATTAATAAAATTATTTAATCTATAATATTTTGTTTAATAAAATTAAAAAAGATGCATAACAGACAAGTTGTACATTTTGGTTTATTGAGAACTAATATTCTTTTGATTTTCAAAACTGCTACTAAAAATCATCCAAAACAGGCCTAATAAACATCCAAAATCGATACTTTAGGAACCGTAACCTACACAAAACTCCCAAGCAGGCGCTAGCCCTAATTACCCAGGTAAGTTCTTGCTTGATTTCATTGGTGAATTGATTATTTATTTTACCTAAAACGAGAATTAATGATGTTCTATTCTTATATACGAAGTATTTAGAATCATTTTATGATTATTTTAACACTTTAGACTTGGAAAATAGACACTAAAATTGAAGATGCCTAGTAAAACCTGGTCCAGTTCACTCAGTTACTGGTTGAACCAGCCATATGACCAGATCCCAACCCCATTTTTAACTACAGAAGTTAGCACGAACTGGATTTGTTTTTTCCTGGTCGAAATCCGGCTTGGTTTGACAATATTGCTTAGCATATGGTAGTATTGTTTTGTCCACTTACCACACGTGAAAAGAGTAATTATGGTGTTAATCGAGAAACAAATTAGAAGAGATTTGATTTGGTTGTAGAATTCAATTTTTTAAAATTTCCTGTTTTCTTAGAAAAAAAATGGACGGCATCAGTTGAGTACCCACTGCACAAATTATTTCACACATGCTTAATTGCACCATACTTTTGAGAATCTTTTTGCAATTTGATTTTCTTGTGGCTAATCTCTATATAAATAGACTCTAAATTTCTCTTCAGCAACGGGTACTAACACAGATAGATTTTCATGAGCAGCATGGCAGAATCCGAGGTGCACTTGAAGCTGTTGATTGATACGAAAAACAAAAGGGTTTTATTTGCTGAAGTTGGAAAAGACTTTGTTGATTTCATATTTCACATTCTTGCTATGCCATTAGGTGCTGCTATTAGGTTACTCGGCAAACAAGAAATGGTGGGCTGCTTGGGGAAGCTCTATGGAAGCGTTGAGAATTTGAACGATACCTATATATTACAGGGCAAGAACAAAGAGATATTCTTGAAACCAAAGGCACCGAATCCATTTACTTCTGTGCCTTTAGCACTGCTCACTGATAAACCAACTCACGAAACCTGCTATATGTGTGGTAACTGCAGTTATCAATACAGTTTTTCAGATGATCCCAATACACCTTGCCAAAATTGCTCCAGACCAATGACCAGAGCTCTTAGTTATGTTGCTCCTCCACAAAAGAAAGATGGGCCGAATGAAGGATTTGTGAAAGATGCAGTGACTTACATGGTAATGGATGATCTGGTTGTAAAGCCTTTGTCGACTGTATCCAGCGTTGCTTTGCTTAACGAATATAATATTAAGGAATTTGCTACACTCCAAGAAAAGGATGTACAGTTTGGGATGAATGAGGTAAGTCGAACCACCCCATCTAAAAGATTGAGGTGTTAGTTAAGTTCCAAATTTTAATTATTAGCTTGTGTCTCAGTTTGCTCCCACATGTGCAAGCCGAGTTAATTTTTCGTAATGCCTAACACTTGCACTGTACTTTCTGAATGATTGACCACAAGAAACTAATACCCCACTAACCACCTATCTAAAAGCTTAACATATTAGAGAGGGGTTCACTTCGTCTATTTTACATTCTATTTTCAATTAACAAAGATGGTTAGATCAATACTCACATGGCCAGTCTGTTATAATTGCTAAGGATCACTTGTTTTAGATTAAATAATTGTCTCTTTGTTTTAGATCTAGCAACAAAGAGAATGACCAAAAAAAAAAAAAAGATTCATGTAATTGTCCCTGAAGTTATTGAGATAAATGCTTAATTTGGAGCTGTTATAGTTCAACAAGGTTACAGTGTCAATGTTCTTGATTTTGAGTCATTTTCTTGCAGAAATCGCAATTTCGTTTTCCCCCGTTTTCGGGTACACAATTGATTTTGAATCTTATTTTTCTTTAGGCTGTGAAGCTTTTGAAGGCATCTCTACATTCAAGCAATGTTCTAACCACTGTTTTCCTGAATGATGAATGTGACTACCAGAATGTTCCTATTTCCACAAAAGTTCAAGATTGATGATTTTGTGCCGTAATGAGATTCTTGGACATATTTTGATGAAGACTATAAATTGGAACTCGAAGAAGGATTCTATCGTATCTGTTTTCTTTCTTAGAAGTAAAATGACTAGTTTTTCGCAATTCCTAGGTGATATTATGTTGATGAAATGCATGAGGGTGAATTTTCAGATGAATTATTATCAGAATTGCAGAATTTGTCCTAGTTTAATTTGCTTTTTATGCTGCAACTTTTTATCTATTGGCATACAAATAATACTACATATTGAATGCAATTCTAAATCTAGTTATCATCGAGTTAATTTAATCAATACTTATTCAACTTCAAACTTGTTACCACTTCCTCACTCAACTTCAACAGGTTATCAAACGGTCACTCATCTTTCCTTATGGTTACCCATCCACCACTCACTCGACTCCCGTCTCTTTAATTTGACAGAATATTACACGTGTATAACGACTTTCAGACGTGGCAAACTCCTTCAGTTAAATTGCCTATGTGTAATTAAACTCACAACACTCTCCTCTTCAAACATGCTTCTCCCCCATTTTCTCTGCTCATCAATTCAAACCCTTAATTCCCAATTCAAACCCACGACAGGCGAAAATTGGTGGAATCCGCCATCACCCAGCTCAAAAATTGAGTGAGAATGGTTGAGTGAGTGTTGATTAAATTATCTCTTTAATGAATTCAGTTCGGCTTCATCAATTTATTCTTGAAAATGCTATTTATTTGATGAGCAGTGCAGTTGGTGGGCTAAATTTGAGAGAATTAAAATGTGATTTTGCTATTGATTTGATGGGGAACGATGACAATGATCGCTTCGTATTTAACAGAACAAGTTTGTAGAATGGGTAATTGTTTTCTGCCCCTCTCAATTTTTCGACCTATATGTGTTTATGAATGAATTTGCAATTGATTCAATACTTCGATGTAATGTTCTTTGGTTTTCTAATTAATCAGATGCGTGTGTGAATGTAAATGTTGTTTGCCTTTTTGCAAAACTGATTTATAATTTGATGAACAGTATTCAATTTTGTTGGTTTTAAGGTGGGAAGAACAGAACACGAGGGATACAGATTTTTTGATAAATAAATTTTTTTGATGGAAAGGAATTGGGTCGCCAAATTTGGAAATGGAATGGTTTTCACTTGAATTCGAATTAATTTTGCATATTCGAATTTCTAGGCCTTATTCCGTGTTCCAAAAAGATGTGTTAATTGTTTCAAATTGATGTGCTCATGTTTTTGATTTATAAAGAGAATTCAAGATGAATGAATTAACTACAAATAATTTTTTTTATGTAGAACCGCAGGCGTTGACATCAATGACAAATGAGTTGCGAACATGCAATCATATTTTCCATATTTTTGATTGATATCGAGAATTTGTATATCGTTTTCTAGACTCCAAGCTTGTATGATTGATTATTCTATGCTATATTTTTAGTATCAGTACTTAGATTATGGCATTATGTTGTGCAGGGATTTGCAGTCTTACCTTTCACATCTTAGCCAATTTCTGGCCCCAAAGGCAAAAAATTCTATATCTTGGTTGACAATCAGCCATGGGTGAAAGATCTTGTGTCACGGCCTACACATTTTTGGCAACTGATGGTCACTAAGGTTGCTGGAAAACACTTCTCTCCTTGGAATGAATTGCACTGCTTTTAGAGTGTGTTTGGTAGAGATTTTTGGGGGAAGAATTGATTTTTGAATAGTGATATGATGGGAAATGTGTGGTTGAAAAAGAAGAAAAAAGTATTGATGTGATGGAAAATATTATTTTATTGAAGAATGTATGGTTGAAAATGAGAATTGATTTACTGTAGAAAATGAGAATCTGTACCAAACAGGCCCTTAAGTTAACCACCACATGCTATAAGATTAACTTTCCTGATTATACGACTGTCCAGGTTGTCCCCTTTTGCAAATTCTAAAGTGAAGAAGAGGATGGACACAGGAGAACTTCATGAGCTACAGGCTATTTCTCAATCAAACACAAGTCAGTTGGAAAATTTCAAAAAGTGGTTCTTATTGCTTGATGTTGCGACATCATCCAGGAAGAGGGCTTTGCTACCTGTGAAGAAAGCAGTTAGAATGTGGTTCTTTGGCTGTTGTTCCAGCTGTAGCTGTTGGTCATGAATGTGTTTGAAATGTCATTTAACCATCATGGATGAATGTATTTTGAATGAATGGTTACATTCCAGCAGTTTACTGGTTTATATTTATGATTTTGAGAATAAATGAATGAATGAATGGACTGTATTTTGGCCAACATCCAGCAGTTTATGTTTTACTGGTTTCTGTTTTACTGGTTTACTGGTTTATATTTATGATTTTGAGAATGAATGAATGAATAAGGTCGAGAATTGAGAGTCACTTTAGTGAAAATAAGATGGAGAATGATTTATCTGGAATTTTAGTGATGCACCTCATTCTTGGTGCTGATGCACAGGCATTTTGGTGCTGGTGCATCAGCACCTGATTCTTAGATGATGCACCTTGGCTGGTGCATTAAATTGAAGCTTCTCAATCTAGTGCATCACATTTATGCACCTCCATCAATCCAATGTTCAATAACCTCAATCAATCCAATTTTCAAACCAAGTTATAACATGATTCATTCATTCAATAGTACAAAGATCATTCAGCCAAGTTACAACAACCAACTACATATACATAATCCAACTACAAGGAAATGTATGACGTTCTACTTCAGCCCCACCAGCAAAACAACCACTATACAACAACCAACACTAGGAAATGTAAGACAATGTATCCAAAATGGAACTGGCAATACAATTTATTCTTTAAGGATTTCAAACTACAAATTTAACCAGACTATTAAACTGGAACAATCTTGTGGGAAGGAGCAGTCTGCTCTGTTATCTCATCACCATCCAATTCATTTTCACCTGATACCTCCTCCAGTGATTTTCCATCCAATTCATCCGTAAGCCAAATGAGTTTGCTGGCCTCAGTTATTTTTTCTAATTTCTCCTTTACAGCTTCGATTTCAACATTTAACACTTTGGCCATGTCTTGCACTGACAATTTTGCATTTTTGGCTACAAGGGCCGTATCTTCATAATCCAGTAGAAAGTGAGTCCAGCTGGGATGGCTCCAAACATCAGAATAATGCGCCAAATATAGTCGGCTTGTGGCACCGTCGAGAGTGCCGCACACTCCGCCGCCGTCCCACCTGCTACCTCCGCAAATGTTACGCCGCTTCTCGATTTTTCATGGCACACTGGTTAACTTGCCAACAACAACAGCAGTACACTGATTTTTCATGGCGGTATCCTTCGTGGTGTGGAGATGATGCACCGAGAGCGGACGGCTTGGGTTTTGGGAATTGAGGGGTTTCAATTTGGGAATTAAGGGTTTGAATTTAGGCAGAGATGTCATGAGAATGGGGAGAAGCGTGAGTTAAATGGAGAAGAGTCATGTGTTTAATTACACGTTGGCAATTTAACGTGGGGTGTTTTCCACGTAAGAAAATCGTCAGCCACGTGTAATTTTCTGTCAATTTTAAGAGACGAGAATGGAGTGAGTGGTGGATGGGTAACCATAAGAAAAGATAAGTGAGTGTTTGATAACGCATTAAAGTTCAATGAGTAAGTGATAACAACTTGAAAGTTCAGTGACTGCTGATTAAATTTACTCGTTATCATCAAGTCAGAAATTCATGAGAAGGTACAGAATAGTCAAATTCAACAATATGTCAAACGTTTGACATAAAAAACTAGTCATCCTTTATATCATGCTGTACTTGTGCAATATTTCTTTAATTGAATTTGGTTCAATTTGTATCTATGGATCCTTGGGATTTACGACTTGAAGTTGTTGAAATATAATTAATGTAAATTTAAAGAAACTTTTTGTCCACAAGTGACCAAAAATCTTGGGGGTGATGAAAGGGTTGGGTCCAGTGCTCGGCTTGCTCATTATCGTGTTGTGCTGGGCTCGGCTCGGCTCGACTCGGCTCATCATGCGAGTTGGCACGAGTCACCTACATGGCCAGTCGAGCTCGACCTGGATCACTTCATCAAAGATGGCTTGGCTCATCCCTTGCTGGGGCAAATCGAGTTAGCTCGTGAGTCGCTTTTATTTTATGATTCATTAATTAAAATGTTAATTGTACTCTCTCATTTCAAAGTATAATGAAGACGTGAGGAACCTATATTTTTGTCAAAATAATTATTTACGTGAGAAGGATATGAGAAACGTAAAAAATAATATTTTGACAAAGTATTATAATGTTGTAAAAAATCCTCTATTCGAGGTTGAGGTCATCTATAATAAGTGTGAAGTTGAAACTATACACAAATGAATACTATATGTACAAAATTTTTAAAATAATTAAATAAATAAAATAATAACGATTAAAGAAACAAACTATGCTTACAATTCTACGTTATTAATATAAATTACACATTTGAAAAGATGTTGAAAGGCCATCTTCGTCGTCTTGAAACCATTGATGCATACAAACATATGTTTCTATTCAAGTTGTAATATTGTCCAATCACGTGATACATCTCAATCTAATGTATGATCTCCTACGGATCTTATGTCTGTAATTACTGATAAAATCATGGTACTTGGAACAAGTTTCGAACTATACTAGACAATATGGTGGGAGATAATGGTTAGATACAAAATTGATTACACCACATATGCTAGTGTGTCACGTCACCTGGTGCTCAAGAAATTAAATTCGCGCGCGCGTGTATATATATTGTGACACTATGTATTGAATCTAGACGTTGTAGTTGAAGATTTTCTCTTCTTATCAAGTAAATTTTATACATTTTAATTAAATAAGGTAATAAGAGATTTTCTCTTCTATTAAGTAAATTTTATACATTTTAATGTTAAATAAGGTAATCAGAGACAATTAAGGGTTACATTTTTCTTAATTAAGGATTGCACATAACTAGATGCCATTAAAAATTTGGAACCCTAAAATTAGAAAAGTGTTGTAAATATAGTAGTATTTATGAATGACTTTTATATCTCTGCAGCCCTAGTCATTACAATCATTGTATCCCTACTTTTTCCCTATTTTATGGAATTTTGGTTCTTAATAAAACAAGCAAATCTATTGATTCATACATTTAATTCATGCATTTTGATATCTGGAGTTCATACCTTTAACTTTCGTGTATGTCAAATTAATTTTGAAGTGATTCATGCATTTAACTTCTACGCATGTGAATTCACATGTTTGGTATCTTTCGCATGTTGATGAAAGATTTAGTCAATAAAATATTTAATCAATTATGTTAACTTCTATATATAAAGATTCTTTTTCCTAATACATGTTTGGTGATTAATTTTTATATCACATCATGTCTGTATGATAATTAATGTTTTTGACCAAATTAAATATTTTTAGATGTTCCTTTATAAATTTTAAATTGATAATACATCATATTGTTGCTTCCAAAGTAGCACAATACTATAATTAATATTCTAGAAAAATATTATTTGCTCGTGTATTTGCTCCTGAAGAATATGAATTATAATTTTCAATATTCCAGATGAATATTGATATATTGTACTTGAAGTAGTAATGATAACATATAATTTGCTCTCAGAGTAGTACATTATAATTTTCATTAATATTTTAGTTAGATTTTACTTGATTTCGAAATGCATAATAATGTAAAATATAACATAAATGATATTTTTACTCCTAAAGAATAAATTCTTTAATAATTTGTTACTCTAAACAATAATATGGCATTACTCTTGAAGAGTTGATATTATTGTTATTCTAAAACAAAATACTATCCGACATTTATATATTCCAGAAAAGTATTGTAGATTTATTTGAATCAATTAATACAAATCAATATTCTTGAACAATATTGTTTTGCTCTGAAAGAAGCACACTTTTATATTTATTAATATTCTTGAAGAATATTATGTTTTTATTTTTGAAGAATCGTTATTTAGACATTTCAATGTAATTATTATATTGATCCTGAAGAATTGCAATTTTAATTAAGTTGTTGCTAAATAAGCAATAGTTTATTTATATCAATATTCCTGAAAAAATATTGTTCTATTACTTGTGAATAATCATAACTAAGTATATATTAATATTGAAGATGAACATTGTTTTGATACTCTAGAAGAGTTAATACTGCGTTATGTGAGAAGATAAAAGTTTACTATTGATAGTAATTTATTCTCTACCAAAATTTAAAAAAAAAAAGTATTAAGTTTCTAAAATGTGTGGTACGATTGAAACAAATATTATATTGAACTAGAAGTTCAATTATTAAATGCATTATTGTTTGACATGATCAATTGGACAATCACTAGGTCAATAATGACGCGAAATTACAAATTCAAATTGACTGTTGACGTTGAAATTTGTATCAACGATATTCAAGCCAACTTAAGGAAAGAAACGTGAAATTCTTATTGAAATAACCAAGTGTTTACAAGAATATGATATAATCCCTCTCTTTTCCTAGTAATATGAGATATTTGAAATATGAGAATATGCTAAGAGTTTGTATATTCTTGTATTCACGTCTCCCTTCCTTTTGGGCTTAAGATCCCTATTTATAGGGAAAATAAGCATGCATGCTGCACCTCCTATCTTTTCACTGGAATTTCGAGCTGAAGAAGTACAGTGGCTGGTGCGATAAGATTGGCTGTTGAGCTGGATTCTGTCAGATTACTTCAGAGCATTAATTGAAAGTGGCCCCCAACAATTAATGCATTACTTAGTGGGGGATGCTAACACTTCTGATTGGAGGATTATGTGGGCGCTAATGTAAGACCTTTCCAGCTGCATTTATGTGATTGGTGGCTCATATATCCTGTCAGAGATTCTCAATCATTACCTTCTTCATTGCCTTGAAAGACTACACAAGCTTCTCGCAGAAGGTATCCACCTCCGAGCTGACCTCACACGACCGAGCTCAACATATGTTTTACTAATGACGTGGATCAATCCGACCTTAATCACCTAGGAGGTAGCTGTCAGCAATTGCCTCCCAAGTCAGTGCCGACCTATATGAGGGACTGACCTTTAAGATTTGATTGGCACAATTTCCTATTTTTGCAATAATTACTTCAATAAATGTAGAGGACACATGGTACAGGAAAACTTGCATGCCAGCCGTGGAGCAGCTGGGTTCCTTCCATTTGAAGCTTTTAATTCTAGTCGTCTATTCATTTATTTCTTTTACTCGAACGATTTGGATTGGGATCCTTGGTATTCTACCCCTTTAAATAGCTTCTTTCTCTCTTATTTTTCTACTTTTTGCATTCTTGAATTTGAAATTTTTCTCTCTAGAGATTTTTCCTCTCGCCTTCTTTTTGAGATTGGCTTTTCTCAGGTATTCTTTTTCACCGAGAATACCTCATTATTTCTGTGTTTTATATACATTCTTTTTCTGGAGTTTTTAATATGAGTTCGAACGAATCCTAGGTACGATCCTGGGGTAATAATCAAGAAAATTCTTCTTCTTCCTCTGCCGCCCCTCTTCTGCCAGTTCGGATTGCGAGGAAGTATTAACTCCTGTCCCCATATCTTCCTTCTTTCCACCACCATATAATTCCCCTAGGAGCATGGAGCAACAGAGAAAGATAAGGGAGGAGAGGTCGCGGGTAGCCAGTGAGAGTAGTAGTCAGAAGTGGAGTGCTGATTCTTTTAGGTTGATGGCTACGGAGGGTACGTTGGCTAGTATTAGGGCCAAGTATGGCATTCCTAGTTCCGTAGAGTTAGTAATACCATCATCCTCTGACCGAGCTAGTAATCCTCCGTTGGGGTGTGTAGCACTTAACACAGCAATCCTTCATGCTGGGCTGAGGTTACCTTTCCCAAAAATTACTAGACAATTCTTTTCTTCCTGGGGAATAGCCCCCACCCAGTTGTGCCCTAACGGTTGGAGAACTCTTACTGCGACCTTAATTCTATGGAGGCAACTAGGCCACCCCGAACTCAACGTATCCCAGTTCAACTCCCTTTTTACTTTTAAAGAAGATGGGAAAAACACGGGTTGGTGGTATACCAGTGCTAGGCCTAAGACTGGGGGCCCATTAGTTTTAGACACTCTTTCATCAATTAAAGAATGGAAAAAAGAGTTTTTCTTTGTCCTTGGGAATTGGCAGTTCCATCCCTCTGAGGTGGATAGAGAGGATGTAGTCCCAACTCTCTATCATTCTTTCTGTAAGTTGTAGCTGCTTTACTTTTACTTCGGCATCTATATATTTGAACTGTCTTTCTAACTCTTGATTTCTCTTCTTATGCAGTTTACCAACCTTGTCACCTGAGCTCAGTCCTTCAAAGATAAGAAGACTCTATCCGAGCTCTTCCAAACAGGCAAAGGTCCTGTAAGTTCGTGATTTCCGACACGAAATTATTCCAGGTGGGATTACTTCAGATAGTACCGCTGACCTCATCATCGAGCCGACCTACGACTTCTGCCCCCACAGCCTCTCGTAAGTAACTTTTTTAATTTTTACTTTTTGATTTTTACTTCGAGTTTTACGGCGACATTTTATCATCTTTTTCCTTAGGTCAAAATCTAGACATGCTGAATTTCAGAGTGGTAAAGGCGGCTACAGCAGTTAAAGATGCTAAAAAGAAGGAAAAAGAGGTGCCTGCAAAAGTTCCTAAGGAGTTAGAGACCGAGGCTGAGGTTGAGGACGATCTGCCTCTGGTGAAGCGTCGTTGTACTGAAGAATCATCTTTTACACCTACTCTAGCAGCGCTTCCCAATTCTCCTCATGCTGTCCCATTTTCGATTCTTACATCCGCCTCATATTCGAGGTCACAAGATTAGTGCCCTGATCTGCAGAGGCCAAACATTGAGAGCTTGCTTGGGCGCCAACCTGACGTCATTTTGGACTATCTTCAAGCTCCTTCCCCAGCTCGGGAGTTGGTAGCCCACTCCTTTGAAGGAATTAGCCGTCCGTATGACTAGGAGTTGGAACGATAGGGAGCAACAATTTATGGAGAAGATGCCCATTGGGAAAAATATTCTTTCAGCCACCGAACAATCCTCCATATGATGTCTGTAGCTGAAAAGGTAAACTTTTAAGCTTTTAACATCTCATCCTAAGTTCTTTTTATCTTTTATCACTTTTGACGCTATATTTTTTTATAGGCTAATGCCGAGCTTGGGAAGATGCTAGAAGTTAGGGATAAGGCGAATGCCCTTTTTGAAAAGGTGGAGGCGGAGAGGGCATCCATTGCTAAAAAAGAGAAAAATTACGAGGACCGCCTAAATAAGATGGGGGAAGAACTCAATGCAAGTTTGACTAAGGAACTGAAACTGATGGACGAGGTCCAAGTGTTGAGGTCTTGGGGAGAAAATGCAAGTGCCCAAGCTAAAAGTGAAAAAGAGATGGCAGATATCGCCATAGCTAGGGCAACTGCGGCCGTGAAGAGGGTGAAGGAGGTCGAACTGAAGGCTTCTAAGGCCGTGGAGGAATGGAGGGCTTCTCCAGCTTTTGACATTCTAGCTCAAGACACTTATGTAATATCCCTAGGAGAAATCATTAAGTATGTTAATAAAGAGCGGCCAGATTGGAAGAATGAGTTCTTGGCGGAGGCATACAAGGAGCAAGAAAAGAAGTTGGAGCAAATGTCCTCGACAGCTGGAGTTCAGATTACGCTTGCTGAGGAAGAGCAGGTCATGAATATGTGTCTCCCCAAGACCCTCCAGCTCAGTAGTTTTGTTATGTATTTTAGTTTCTAGTTCCCAAACTTTTAGGATCTTTTAAGTACTATTTGTAACTTTTTGATCTTCGTTTGAATGAAATTATAATTTTGTCTCATCAAGTATTTTAATTCTATTTGATAGTTTCATATACTTCTCTGCACTGAGTGTTTATAATGCGTATGACTTTTTATTTAGGTCGTTTTATTAATAACGCATTTCTTAAGATTTGTAGTGACAAATGTGACCTTGATTTGATCTTTAATTTATAAGCAAGTTTCAAAAGATTTCCATTTTTCATAAGAAATTTTGTTGAGTATTTAATATTTTCAACCTCAGTTTGATATTCCTTTATAGGAATTTTTACTAAGTGTTGCAACACATGCAACCTCAGTTCGGCC
Source organism: Fraxinus americana (assembly GCA_035079005.1). Classification (NCBI taxonomy): domain Eukaryota; kingdom Viridiplantae; phylum Streptophyta; class Magnoliopsida; order Lamiales; family Oleaceae; genus Fraxinus; species Fraxinus americana. Next base: position 16,326,462 of record CM068708.1, on the reverse strand, counting down.
TACTCATGAGTAGGGCTTTGATATTTTTATTTACGGGTGATCGTGCAATACGTAATACAACTACATCTTTACTAGTAATATTTTTTGAGATGTTCAGCATTCCAAGGATGTAGTAGGGGTCATCCCTCCATATTTTCCAACTCATAGGCTTCTCTGAGTAATACTTTAGTTACTTTGTGAGGACCTTCCCAGTTGGATCCTAGGGATCCAGAGTTGAGCTCTCTTGTGGCCAAAAAGACCTTTCTTAATACAAAGTCGCCAACTTCAAATTCCAGTTGTAGTACCTTGCATTGCGTTGTTTGTACACCACATTTCTGATTTCTGCCATGTCCCTTTTTTCTTCTATCAAATCCAGTTTACCTCGTAGCACTAGTTCGTTCTTATCTTCCCTATATGCCAAAGTCCGAACTGAAGGGATTTCGACTTCAAGTGGGATGACAGCTTCTACCCCAAAGGCTAAGGAAAAGGGAGTTTCTCCAGTACTGTTTTTAGATGTTGTGCGGTAAGACCATAGCACGCTGGGGAGTTCTTCTGCCCATCCTCCCTTAAGTTTATCAAGCTTTGCTTTCAGCGTATGCATCACGATAATCTTATTGATAGCTTCAACTTGACCATTAGCCTGTGGGTGGTTTGGCATGGAGAAATGCTTTTGTATTCCAAGTTCTTTACAAAAAAATTGTAAAGCGGGCATTGTCGAATTGCTTCCCATTATCCGATACAATGGAATGGGGTATTTCGAACCTGCATATGATTGACTTCCATATGAATTCTGTGGTTTTGTGCTCAGTTATTTTGGCTAATGGTTCAGCTTCAGCCCATTTGGTGAAGTAATCGACTGCCATGATTGCAAAATTGGTGCCCCCTTTTCGATTGGCATTGGACAGATTAAATCGACCCCTTATTTAGCAAAAGTCTATGGTGCCATCACATAATTCAGCTCCCCAAGTAGGAGTTTGATGTTGGGAGCAAATTGCTGGAATTTGTCACATTTCCTGGTAAACTCCAACATATCCTTTTTCATGGTTGGCCAAAAGTACTCTTGACGCATGATTTTGTGAACTAATAACAGTCCTACAGCATGGTTTCCACATATTCCTCCATGTACTTCTTCCATGGCGTTGAGTGCTTCTTCTTCGTTCCAGCACCTAAGTAGGGGCACGAAATATCCTTGTTTATATAGGACGTCGTTAATCAGCATGTACCTCGCCACCCTTATTCGCAACTTCCTTGCCATGATGAGGTCTTCGGGGCATGCACCTGTTTGTAGGTACACGATGATCTCATCCATCCAAGTTGGTCTGTGGTCGGTAGTCATGTGGATAGCCTCAAATTCCTTATTAGCGGGGCAGCAAATCCTTCCTATTGGGATACTATCTGAACCTCTCAATCCCTACGCTGGTTGCCAACCGAGCTAGAGCGTCAGCATGTCCGTTTTGAGTTCGTGGGAGTCGTTCGATCTGGACGTTCTCAAAATTCTTTAACTTATTTTTCACAAGCTGAAGGTAATCGTTCATTCTTTCTTCTTTTGCTTGGTAGACTTTGTTTATCTGATTCACTATCAGTTGGGAGTCACTGTACGTAATCAGGTGATCAATTTTCATTTCTTTGGCCATCCATAGGCCAGTGATGAAGGCTTCATATTTGGCCTCATTGTTGGATGCGTTAAAATGAAGGGCCAGTGCTTCACAAAACACTTGTTGGTTTGGACTGATCAGCACAATCCAAGCTCCAGCTCATTCATCTATGGAAGATCCGTCCACAAAGGGTTTCCAAAGCATACAAGGATGCAATTCTTCTTTGGGGTTCGAGATGAATTCGGCAATAAAGTCAGCCAGGGCCTGGGCTATATCTTATGTCGAATTGACCGAGCTCAACTGACCACTTCACCATCCGTCCTGAGGTATCTAGTTTTTGCAGCACTTGCCTCAATGGATAATTGGTTAAGACCTCGATTGGATGTTCCAAGAAATAGGGCCTTAACTTCTGAGCTGCAGTAATAACTGCATAAGCCAACTTTTCCAACGGGGAATAACGGAGTTCAGCTTCATGTAAGGCTTTGATAATGTAATAGATAGGGTGTTGTACCCCCATCTCCTCCCTAGTTAGTACTGCACTAACAGCATGTTTAGACAATGCCAAGTAGAGCAGCAATATTTCTTTTGTTTTTGACTTTGATAGCACCGGTGGTTGTGCTAGGTGGGACTTGAACTGGTCGAATGCAAGTGGCACTCAGGCGTCCATTCAAATTTCTTTCCCTTTCTTAATACGTCAAAGAAGGGTCAGCATTTGTCTGTTGATTTTGACATGAAGAGGCTAAGGGCAGCTACTTGCCCAGTTAAGCTCTGAACTTCCTTAGGCATGGCTGGGGGACGCATTTCAACAATGGCCCTTATCTTTTCTGGGTTGGCTTCAATCCCTCTTCGGTTTACCATATATCCTAAAAATTTTCCCGAGCTCATGCCAAAGGCGCATTTCTGGGGATTCAGCTTCATCCCGTATGCCCTCAAAATTCTGAACATTTCAGCGAGGTGTTGTGGATGGTTTCTGGCGTCCGTGCTCTTTACCAACATGTCATCCACATATACTTCCATGGTTTTGCCAATTTGTTTGGAAAACATAGTGTTAACCAAGCGTTGGTAGGTTGCCCCAGTGTTCTTGATGCCATATGGCATCGCCTTATAACAGTAAAGACCTCGGTCGGTGATAAAGGCTGTGTGTTCTTGATCAGATTTGTACATTGGTATCTAATTGTAGACTGAATATGCATCCATGAAACTGAGTAAGTCATGCCTAGCAATGGCATCCACCATCTGATCTATCCTTAGTAGTGAAAAACTGTCTTTAGGACATGCTTTATTCAAGTCGGTGAAGTTAATGCACACCCTCCAGTCCCCATTGTTTTTCTTAACTAATACGGGGTTGGCGATCCACTTTAGATACCTTGCTTCTCGAATAAACCCATTTTGAATTAGTTTTTGTACTTTCTTATTTAGGGCCTCATACAGTTCTGGATTCAAGGGTCGATGTCGTTGTTGTTTCGGTCGAATCAAAGGGTCAATTCCCTTCATATCGTAGTGTTCCCAAGCGAAGACGTCAAGGTTTCCTTGAAGGAAACTGATGATCTGGCCTCTTAGTGGAGGTCGCAGTTCATGACCGATCTTAAGCTCTTTTGGGAGATCTTTAGTATCGACCTCAATGATGTCCAGTTCTTCCACAGGTTTTCCTTCTCACACTTTCAACCATGGGTCCAACGAGATCGTTGAGGGCTCTTTTGTGCATGCCATGCAAATCACCGAGGGTAATAAATCCTTTCTCCTTTTGAATTGACAACAATTTGACATTTTTAGCAATGTCTTTGTTTTCTTTTACCTGTCCTGCACCATGAGGAGTGGGAAATTTGATAAAATAATAGTACATTGATATTATTTCCCTGAGATCAAATAGTAGTGGTTGCCCCATGATAGCATCATAGGAAGACCATGAGTGTAGACCATAAATTCCGCACTTAACCCAGTTCGGCGAGGGGACTCCCCCTAACTCGATAGGGAGTTTAATTACTCCTTTTGCCCTAGAAAGTGTACCATCAAGCCCCATGATCATGTGTGGGTATGGTTGCAAGAAACCGAGTGGAATTCCAATTTGTTCCAATGTGTTAGCGTAAAGTATGTTGAGAGAGCTCCCCATATCTACCAAGACTTTGGGAATGTTGACTTTGGATAGAACACAGGGATTACCAAAACTCCAGGGTAAGGATTGGTATCTGCTTCTTTTTCCTCGAATATGAGAAGGTCGTCATTCGCTTTTCTGAGGTGTTTTTCTATAATGCTGATCTCAGTCAGGTCGGCTGTAATGGGTTTTTTGAACCTTGAGACCTCTGCTTGCTGAGAGTGTTGGCTTTTCAGTATCTGGACCTGGGGATTAGGTAAGTCGACGTTACAGGTTCTAACTTCTTCCTAGTTTCCACGTATCACGCCTGGGCCACTTGGTGCTGGGAACTTAAGGCAGTAGTGGTATGTTGAGGTGGTAGCTTGTAGCTCATGTAATATGGGCCTCCCTAGTATGGCATTATAGTTTGAAGGTAGATCCACAACAATGAAGTTCGCCAAAATCCTCATTTGGCAAGGATGTTTGCCTATCTCCACACTGAGTACAATTTGTCCTTGGGCTTCAATAGGATCTCCAGAGAATCCTTGCAATCTTCTGAAATATGGCCGAAGGTAACGTTCAGGTTTTGCCATTTGTTCCAAAGTTCTAGAGTTTAGAACATTTACCGAGCTCCCTTTATCTACTAAGGTTCGGCGTATTTGTACTCCCGCAACAGTCATGGCTATGACTAGCGCATCACTTTGATCTTGCAGAATCCCTTGTGCATCTCCTTCTGAAAATCCAAACCATTCTGGGTATGGTGGGGTGTAGACCTCCAGCTCTGGAGGCGCCACACTATAATTCTGTCATACCAGAGTATTGCGTGCCATTTTGCGCTGAGCTCTTCGCGATCCTTCCAGGCACTAATTTCCACTTATTAGCATCTTGATCTCAGGTCGGTGCTGGGTATCGTGAGCTTGAGGTCCTGGCCGACCTTGCGGAACTATCCTTTGTTGGTTAGGATGTTGAGTCCCCGTAGAATTTACTTCTCTAGGTTTGGCTACGAACTCTTATAAATGACATCGTCGAATGAGGGACTCCACCTCTTCTTTTAAATTCTAGCAGTTATCAATATCATTTCATGTCGTTCTGTGGTAACGACAGTACTTCCCTTGGTGTTTCCGAGTAGGTTCCTTTTTTTAGGCGGAGGTCGACGAAAGGTTTTCCTTTCTCCTACCTGTAGGAAGACCTCTTCCAATGTCGCGTTCAAAGGATAATATTCTCAAAATTTATTGGGATATGGTCTGGAACGACCTTGATCCCTTTTTTCCTTCCTTTTATCTCGCCCTGAATCTTTATCTGTTTGTTTTCCCTTGTTTCGTTGTGGGGACTGTGGAATGTGCTTAATGTCCTCCTGGTCTGGCATGGCTTCCTCCACACTTATATATTTCTCAGCTCGGCCCAAGAACTCGTGGTATGTTCGAGGTTCATCCTCATGGACAGACCACCGAACCTTATTTTTGGTCTTAACCCTGAAAGAACTGTCATCAGCGCAGCGTAATCAGAGATCTTTCCTACCTCCATGGACTGTTTGTTGAACCTATTCAAGAAGCTTTTGAGTGATTCGTTTTTTCCTTGTTTTATGCTTACGAACCTCTCATTTGGTGTGATCCTTGCTTTGGAGCCCATAAATTGAGCTAAAAATGTTGTGGCGAGGTCGTTCCAATTTTTTATCGACCTCTGGTGCAACCTTCTAAACCAACTTTGAGCTTTATCCCCCAAAGTTAAGGGAAAAGCACGGCACATTATGGGGTCTCCAGCCCCTTGTAGTTTCATCCAAGAGGCATATTTATCCAAGTGACTGAGAGGGTCTCCTTCCCCTTCATATCCAGTCAACTGTGGCATTTTTAGTTTTTCAGGCAATGGTTCTACCAAAATATCCTCGGTGAAAGAGGAATGACGCTTTGTAAGGTACTCTTTCGTGCCTCCTTTATTTTTGGCTTCCAAGTTAGCTATGCGCTTCCTGAGAGCGCTCATTTCAGATTCAGCTTGTTCCGCATGATGGTTAATGCGAGGTTTCTCATTTTTATTTGGGGGTGTCTATGAGTGTTGAGAGCTCAGTCTATTGAATATACTATTCGTTCTCGTGGCAGTTGGTTTCATCGTGGCAGGAGAGCTTCTGACCTCTTCAGTTCGGTCTTTAGAAGATTCTCCACTTGAGAACTGGAGAGTTCTTTTAGTGGGAAGTCGCCTAGTTCTTTCTTGTTGATGGGATTCCACCTCAGTGTCCTGCAGTGGATTTCGAGCTTGTTTTTGCTCTAGTCGACTGACAACATTTGTCAGTTTTTCGATGGCTTCCTTTATAGGCACCATTTGAGGATTGAGAGCTTCATTGTGGCCTCGTCTTTCAGTGTTTACTGGGTTACTGGTCTGTTCGAGATGAGTATGGGATCTATCTCCAGATGCTGAAAATTCATCCATTATACTGGTTCACAAATTTTGTGGAGAGACGGGGCTGTTTTTCCAAGTTGTGGCCCTCCTTCTAGCACCAAACGGTTGACGTTGAAATTTGTATGAACGATATTCCAGCCAACTTAAGGAAAGAAACGTGGATTTCTTATTGAAATAAACAAGTGTTTACAAGAATATGATACAATCCCCCTTTCTTCTTAGTAATATGAGATATCTGAAGTATGAGAATATGCTAAGAGTTTGTATATGCTTGTATTCACGTCCCCCTTCCTTTTGGGCTTGGGATCCCTATTTATAGGGAAAATATGCATGCATGCTGCACCTCCTGTCTTTTCAGTGAAATTCCGAGCTGAAGAAGTACAGAAGCTGGTGCGATAAGATTAGCTGCCGAGCTGAATTCTGTCAGATTACTTCAGAGCATTAATTGAACGTGGCCCCCATCAATTAATGCATTACTTAGTGGGGAATGCTAACACTTCTGATTAGAGGATTAAGTAGGCGCTGATGTAAGACCTTTCTAGCTACATTTTATGTGATTGGTGGCTCATATATCCCATTAGAGATTCTCAATCATTAAATTCTTTCTTGCCTTGAAAGACTACACAAGCTTCTCGCAGAAGGTATCCACCTCCGAGCTGACCTCACACGACCGAGCTCAACATATGTTCTACTAATGACGTGGATCAATCCGACCTTAATCACCTCGGAGGTCGGTGTCAACATTGACGTTCAACAAAAAACCTGAAAATTCTTCAATCCAGTGAATTCTGTATGTTATTTGTTCTTTTTATCGAAAATTGATCATCACTAACTAAAATATGGATTGAATTTCTTATATTACTAAAAATGAATTAGGGTGACAAATAGGGTCCCTATCATCCTCCACACTGACTATCTAGATATTATTTATATCTAATAGATTTGATACAAATACTCGATTATTGCATGTTGTTCACAACCCGAAGTTTGTGAAATTATTGCTTAAATTTTAAATTGTGAGCATAATTTTCATATTATACAATAAGATGGTGTGTCTTACTAATACTAGGAAGTATCAATCTCAACATTTTAATAAATGTTAGTTGGGATGTTAAAAAATTGTTTAATAATATTGCATGTTAAAGACATCCAATTAATATAATTGAGAACAAAATACTTCTCATTTCTGTTTAAAGAATGTTATTATATATCATGTCAATATCATAGTTCTTCCTGTTATAATGACTTGTATAATTTTTCATCTACTTATTTTAATAATGCAGTATATATAAAATTGATCAACCGCAATGCACCGAGATGAAAAGTAAAGAATGCTAAGAATAAATGAAGAGTTTGAGCCATTATATAATATCTCAAGCCCTAATGAGTGATATTTTATAATGCGATTTGTTGAATATCAATTTGAGTGAACAACTCTCTTATCATTAGAGGGAAGAACTATGAAATTGGAAGTAATGCACAAATGCATCATTATGAAAATCATCATAAAAGACAATTCGAATCAGAAGTTCGAAAGATAATTCTTTTAGATGCATTTACTGACCAAAGAGATTAACAATCTCACACACTAGCTTTAAATGCTCCAACTAGAAGAAAAATTCGTTAATATTATATTTGATAAATTTATGACACACCTAAAGTATGATGATATTTAATTATAATATAAAAATTTTCAAACGAAAATGAAGTGAATACGCGTTGTACTTAGGGATGGCAACGGGGCGGGATCGGGACAACCTCCCACGCCCAGCCAGGAAACTCCCCGTTACCCGTCCTCGACTCGAATACCTGATTAAGCGGGTAATCCCCACACCGTTCGAGGCGGTGTCCCGCGGGTATCGAGTTTATCGAATTTTTTTTTCATCCCTAGTTGTACTTTTTTTTCCTTGATCGAGGTTGTCTCATTGAGTCTTTTTGGCAAGGTTTTTAACCAAACAACTTTGTAGCGTACTCAAAAGAATTAATGTACTCTTTTTTCTTTCATTAGAATTTTTCCTATATGATTTTTTCTAATAAGGTTTTAACGAGATATATTTTTTGTGTAATGAATGTCTATAACCTAAAAAATATTTACCCTCAAAATAATACTCTAATATGTATGAATTTTTGAAGAGATCAACAAGAACTACTTTCTAAATCATCATGTTATTACAAGCATCAAGTTTTGCCCCATTTCTTGATGACATTGACGTACAAGACATCAATATTGAAGACATTGACATGCAAGACATTGATCACTTAATACAACAATTGAAATCAAGAGAATAGTTGTACTATTTTTCCTTCGATCAAGTCTTGTCCAATTGGATTTTCTTGACAAGATTTTAACGAGGCAACATTTTATTACTCCAAATTATTTGTACTTTTATTTTCATGTGTTGGCATTTTTATTCCATCGATTTTTTGCCGAATAATGTTTCAATGAGATAATTATTATGTAAATAATCATTTAAGGGAGATTGTTGTAAATATAGTAGTACTTATAAGTACTTATAAATGACTTTTATACCCCCCGCAGCCCTAATCATTATAACCATTATATCCCTACTTTTTCCATATGTGTGTGTGTGTGACTATGGTTCTCATTACAACACAAAATTCTATTGACTTTTTTCATTCTTTTCTCTCTAATTTATAACAAAAAGACTATAATTAGCCATAAAAAAATTTGCCTTTGTACACATCTTTACCAACAAAGTTAGGATTTCACCCTAAAGCATATGCACGTCCAACCCCAAAGTACTCATATTCATCATATGCTTCGCCTTCTAGAATTGGGGTCTTTCATACCTAGATAAGTATATTTGGCGCTTTAACTTCGTAAACAACTTGAGACATTTTCACTTGCTTTTCAAAATGTAATTTCTAAGGATTTCAGTTAAGTAAATATCCCTTTGTACATTCGTATGCTACACTATTAAATGTATAAATGTGTAACATATAATTTTGTTAGTACGTGAACTTACTTAAATGTCCTTTATATGAACAAATGTTATATGCATAAATGTATATTGTGCTAATTTTCTATGGTCTTACATATTACGATTAATGGTCATGTTATACTCATACATATAATCATATTGATACATCCATGAGCGCGAATGAGATATAGGTGATGATAAAGTTAGAAAATACTATTTTAAAAATATTTGTAACCCGTTAATTTTTAAAGAAACGTATGTTTATGTCATTTAAGGTGTAACTATAAAATGGGATGTGGGGATCAACTCACTCGACTAACTTTGAATATTTAATGTTAATTGTCTTGCGATACTATCAATAAATTTAACGGGGTTTCAAATAACAATGATCCATTGTATTATGATGGGCTAATCGATACTCATTTTGCGAATGTTAAATTTTTTAAGGAAATGAAAGAAAAATTATACATATTTTGGGAAGCTATTTATTTGAAAGTAATTCATGTGCATCTCACAATCATGCATCATGTGCATGAGGTTTGCTTACTAAGCATTCGTTCAATAGTAATAGTGTTAATGACTTACCTTTATTTAGAAATAAAGTTAATATTTAATTTAACTGTATTGTAGTTTTGTTAAATATATAATTTTGTACAAGTTATTTCCATAAAGAACGTTATTGTTATTTATAATGTGTTTTTTTGAAAAAAAAAAAAATTTCTCGACTATATATTTCAACATAGTTGAAGATTAGCACATCCAAGTCTGGGATTTTCCAGACTTGGGATGTTACAATTTGCCCCCAATCGGTACTGCAATGCAACTTAAGTCTTTCTTTTAAGGAATCAACACTCCTAAGGGACAGTATGTAAGATAACAGCTTGAGCACATGTCCAAGTCGTCGTACCTTATTTATTCACAAAACTGATAAATGTCATATTTTTCTTCTCCTTTATGAAGATGATATGATTATTACAAGTGATAACTTCGGGGCACTGTTGAACTCAAACAATATCTCAATAAATAGTTTGATATGGAAGAGTTTAGTTTGCTTAACTATTAAATCGGACTGAAGGTCTCTTCTGATGGTACATGATACCATTTTTTTACAAGCTAAATATGTCTCAAATTTGATATCACAGCTTAATTAAGTGATAACAAAAATACCTCTACTCCAATTAAGACTAATGTCAAATTCACTCCTAGAAAACTCTAGTCTTTATTGACAATTAGTTGTAAGTTTAGTCTATCTCACAGTTATCATCCAGATATAGCGTATGCAATTCAGGTAGTTACTCAGTTTATGCCAGCCCCTTGAACTACTCATTTTGCTGTCGTTCTTCGTATTATAAGCTATATTGAAGGAATTCTATTTTATTGACTTTACTTCTCTACCAAGTCATCGCTTGAGTTACAAGCTTACTCTAATGCTGATTGAACAGGTGATCCCATTGATAGCCGATCTACCACAAGATATTGTTTCCTTTTAGGAGATTTTCTTATGTCATGGCAAAGTAAATGGTAGAAAGTAATCATTCATTTAAGTACTAATAAAGTGGAGTATCGAGTTTTAGTAAATACTACTTTTGAACTCATCTGGTTGAGATGGTTATTACATGATATGGGAATAGTAAATTCTTATGCAACACCTTTTATTGTGACAATTAAAGTGCTACGGAGATTGTGCACAATGATGTTTTTCATGAGCGAACCATCATATTGGCTATGATCGCCACTCTATTCATCAACATATTTGTTGAATACTCTTCATCTTGTTTCGTGTTACCTAGACTGATTAGAAATTTTGTGTTCACTAAAAGTTCATCCACATGATTAACAAACTCAAGTTGACAGTATCTTCACCATCTTGAGTTTGAGGGAATGTTAGAATCAAATCAATTATATATTATAATTAATAATCTGTAAATATTGTAGTATTTTTCCTTTATTGTAGTTCTCTATAATTGTTGTAATTATCTTATAAATACGACTCTCCTTATTGTAATGAAATGCACAAGTTATACAATTTTCTTTCTCTCTACATTGCAATACATAATAGGTTTGAAGTAGTTGATTGATACGGAAAGCAAAATGGTTTTATTTGCCGAAGCTGGAAAAGACTTTTTTGATTTCATATTCACGTTCCTGCAATGCCATTGGATAATGTTATCAGGGTTCTTGGCAAACAAGAAATGGTGTGCTGTTTGGGAAACCTCTATGACAGTATTGAGAATTTGAAGTAGCACATATTGCAAGGCAAGAACAAGTTGATATTTTTGAAACCAAAGGCACTAAATTCTATTATTTCTATGCCTTTATGATGCTCACCGATAAACCAACCAACAAAACGTACTATATATGTGGTTACTGTTTTCATGAATCCAGTGTGTACAGCACTTGTAATGTATCCAGTTTTTCTGATTACCCAAATGCACATTGTCTCCAAAGCAATGACCAGAACTCTTAGATATGTTGCTTCTCCAGGAAAGAAAGATAGGTCGAATGAAGGTGAAATTTTGAAAGACATGGAAACTTACATGGTAATGGATGATTAATTGTGAAGCCTTTGTCTACCATATCCAGCAATGTTTTGCTTAACAAGTATAGTATTAAGGAATTGGCTGCCCTACAAGAAAAGGAGGTAGAGTTTGGGATGAATGTTCCCACTGAAAAACTATTCCGTCTAAAAACTTATGTGTTTCTATTCATCTTCAATATATTCCCGCTTGTGCAAGCCAATGTTTTATTTTTTATTTTTTTTTGTCAAATGCCTAACATGTGCACTATTATTCATAAAGGATTGAAAAAAATGAAACTAATACAACACTAAACCAGCCCACTGGAAAGCTTAAAATATTAGATAAACGACAAATTTATTTATTTGCTTGAATTACATTTTCCATTAGAGGAATGGTTGACCGAAACTTACATGGCTTTTTATAGTTGTTATGGATCACTTGTTTTAGATCCTTCCATAGATGGTAGATAAGATGACAAAAGAAATTCACGTAGTCAAACCCCAAAGTTATTGGGTCCAATGCTTGATTTGTTGTTGTAAATGTTTTCTTTAAAAAGGTAATGGTGTCAATGTTTTTGAATTGGAATTTTTTCATAATTTTATTTGTCATTGCATTAGGCCTCAAATCCATAATAATCACCACCACTATCCAAAATACTCCAAAATCAGAGGATACCACAGTCAACACACCATCACCACCACAAATCCACACCCCACATTCACCATCTTCACCTTAAATCCACACTCATCACTACCAGTTCCACCTCAAACCTACAACCACCACCTTCGACATTGTTAATGGAGGCCGAAATTAACACAAACAAGATCACCACCACCGGTTTCATCTACTATAGCTGTGATAGCACCAAAGAGGTGAGTGAGATCTAGCTCAACTGGCGCATTTCACTTTGGGAGCCGCGGTTAGAAAATTTTGATTTTCGTATTAGTTATTATTCAGTTCCAACGACACTTGATCTTCGCCGTCCACTACTACATGTATACAAATCTTAAATTTTGCGGTGGTTGGAGTTGTCATTGGCCGGAGTAGGAGTTGAGCGAGAGAAAGACATGTATTTGTGTTTGTATGAGCTTGTTTTGGAGGGATTTTAATCCAATTAAAATTGAAAATATAGCCGTTATTGGGTCTCACTCGTTCAATAAAAGTCAACAATAACGGCTATTTTTTCAATTTTAATCCGATTTTAATTTTTAACAAACAAGCTCTATATGTATATGTATAGAGAAAGTGAAAGTTGTTTTTATATTGAGAGAGAGAGAGAGAGAGAGAGAGAGAGAGAGAGAGAGAGAGAGAGAGAGAGAGAGAGAGAGAGAGAGAGAGAGAGAGAGAGAGAGAGAGAGAGAGAGAGAGAGAGAGAGGTAGGTGGATGTGGTGTGTAGGATGGAGTGGAGTGGGATGGGATTGGATGGGGTGATAATCATGCATATTAATTAATGAGAGAGAAAGGAACATGTGGGGGTGAATTTTTAATGAGGTCTATATATATTAAAAAGAATTATAACTTGATTATTGAAATAAAATAATTTGTACCTGATTTTTAAAATTGAATCTGAAAAATTAGGGATTGTTCTTTTTGTGTTTGAGTTTTGAATTCATTTTGAATTTTATTTTTGAGTGTCCATTTTGAGATTGTTGAAAGCGCGTTCTTTTTGTCATTTTAAAAAATTGTTTTCAAAAATAAAAAAATGAAATTTTGGCTTGTTTTAACTGAAAACGGTCAAAATGACTTTTTTTTTCGTTTTCTGTTTTCTTTATAAATTTTAAACTCGTTTTTGGAAATTCGTTTCTGAAAATAAGTAAGTAAACGTGTTTTTAATGTTTTCGAAAATTGAAAATTGAAAATGACCTGAAAACAGCAAAGAGAACACCCTTAGGGTTTAAGGTAATTTTCTCATAGGGAAAAATTCACTTTCCCTACTTTATCTTTACCTTATTTCAAAAATAACAAAACAACTTTTACATTTCAAAAATCAGATTTTTTAACCTATATATACACATATTTATAAATATTTATTTATTTATTTAAATATATAAAAAGATAATATATATATATATATATATATATATATATATATATATATATATATATATATATATATATATATTTGCTTATATATATATATATATATATACGAAATGATCTAATGAGCGCGCTCATCTTATCCTAAGCACCGATGAGTTGGCACATTAATTCATTGGTGGATTGGAACTCACAAAATCTTTATCCACCAATGAATTAATGTGCCAACTCATCGGTGCTTAGGATAAGATGAGCACCTGCTCATTAGATCATTTCGTATATATATATATATATATATATATATATATATATATATATATATATATATATATATATATATATAATATATATATAAAATTAACCCACCCCCACCACCACCACCCCACCACGCCGGCGACTGCTCCAGCGACCACTCCGACGACGTCTCCGATTCCGACGACTTCTCCGGCGATCACTCCGATTCCGGTGACTATTTCGGTGACTGTTCCGACGACTGCTCCGATTCCGACGACTATTCCGATGACATGAATTTTTTGTACGGTCACAGTCCAGGTCACAGTCCAGGTCACAGCCAAGGTCACAGGTCACAATCGACCACAAATGGTCACAAATGGTCACAATTAAACGGTCACAATCGGCCACAAACGGTCACAATTAGGTCACAACCGATCACAAAAGGTCACAACCCCCATCCCATGCGCATCCCACTTACAACCAACGCACCACCGCCATGACCACCACTATCATCACCAACCCTCACCGCCAATGCCACCACCAGCAACTCCACCTACACCATCAACAAAAATCAACCTAAATCCCCAACACCACCAAAATATGGAGTGGATGTATAATCGGAGTCCAGCGTGAGAAGAAGGTAAATTGCGAGTGCGAAAAACGAGACTGCCATTGCTAACAATATCGATATAAACCAAGTACTCTGCCATAACGGTGAGTTCAGATCAGAACGGGAAGATGAGTTTACATATCAGAACTGGACTGCGGCGCTGATTTTCTACGGGTAAGACCGTTCGATTGTTGGCCGGACGTGGCCACGATTGGAGCCCTAACACGGTGTCGTAGCTCCGATGGATCACCGCACCACCATCGTGCAAAAACCCACCATCACCGAACTCGCCACCGTCGATCTGAGAGAGAAGCCCTTCCTGCCGCCGAGAGAGATACAGAAAGGGGGGAGGATTTTTGATGGAATGTGAGAAATTAGGGATTTACCGTGTGGGGTGGGGGTATAAATTAATTTTTATAATATTATTATTAATATTTAATTAAGTATAAAAAATCTGTATCTATATAAAAAAAATATCTGATTTTTGAAAAAATAAACTTCATATCTGATTTTAGAATTTGGATTTCCAAATGTAGGGAATTGGGTAATTTTCACTTTCTCATAAGTACTAAAAATATGTGGCCCCACAGAATTGTTTCTAGACTGGCCCGTGGCCCAATAAACCTTTTATTGGACTTTGCACATCTAGAGTCACTTTAAAAATAATGGGCACATGGGATTCGCATTTCGACATTGATGTAGGATTTGACGGCCCACCTAAAGTATTTGACGTTGGAACCCACAGAAATCTTTTCTCCATCGCTTAAGCTAGCTACCACCCGGTGAAGTGGGTCCCATCTGATAATTTTGTTACTCGCTTTTCGGTCGGTTGGTAGGATGGGTGGGTATATTAGAGAAAATTTCAAGTCTTGTATATCATCTTATCGTATTCAGCACATTGCACTATGTGCTAGTTTGTAAAAAATTTATCGACTTTTTAATTGATTAAACATTAATTTTAACAATATATTTTATGGAATACATAATTTCATCCAATTTTATCAAAATTTACTAAATTTTTTAACAAAAAGCTTTATCACACAGCACCAATATATGCTTCCACATTGACAATTTCTAAATTTTAACATTTTTCTATTGCCTCAATGTGAAAATAAAATATAAAATAGTATATTAATGGAATATAAAGCTATCTATGACTATAATTTATAGGACATAAATACTTAAAAAATATTATTATTCATAAGTATAATAAATAGAGCTAGCTTTTTAGAGCTAAACTTTAAGTGTGTGTATATGTAACGCTCCAACCCACATGAATCGAAACGTTATTAGAACAATTGGACTTTAGCCATAGACTTAAAATTAATATAACAATTTAGTTTAATAAACTATATTTTTTTCTCGGAATGCATAATGATTCACTTCAAAATTTACCTATGTAACACACACACACACACTCTTAGGGTCTGTTCTCTTTATTGTTTTTATGTCATTTTCATTTTTCAATTTTCGAAAGCACGTTTACTTTCCTATTTTCAGAAACGAATTTTCAAAAAGGAGTTTAAAATTTACAAAGAAAACGAAAAACGACGAAAAAGTAGTTTTAGTTGTTTTCAGTTAAAACCAAACAAAAACTTCATTTTTTTTTTTTTTTTGTAAACAATTTTTCAAAATGACAAAAAGAATGCGTTTTCAAAATCTCAAAACACAAAATAAAAAATGAATTCAAAACTCAAAACTGAAACACAAAAAGAGCATCCTCTTAATGTTTAATTGGTTCGACTAAGTGTGGATATTTGCCTAGAGGTGTCAAGACGGACGGGCCGACTAAATTCGTGAAAATCGACAAGGATTGACTCAGGACAGCAGACCGACCCGTGACCTAAGCGGAAGGTTCACGGGTCAAAAAGTGTGATCTGCGGGTTTCACGGGTAACACGCTGGCCCGTGAAAAAAAAATTAAAAATATTTGGAAAAAAAAAAAAGAGGGAGACTAGTAATCTTGTACTTTTACAATTAGTAGAAATTAGTGGACAGTTTTCATTATTTAGAGACGATCAATTTTTCTTTCAAATTTTCACTCAATTGAGGAAAGGTTTAAAAAATATTATGAAAAATGCCACTAATTTTTCCAGTGGCAGCTGTAATGAATCCTCGCATTACGTTATTTGGAGTTCATTGTACTTTAAAATCACTTTCTGAAACATTAGTTTTTAACATAAATATTACTAATCGACAATTGGATATTTTTATTAATAAAATATATAACAATTATTTTATTAAATATGGTGACAATGAAAATATTTTTTTTTCTACAAACTCTAATACAACTTCTAAAGACAAATCTTCTTTTTTCTCCATAATAGCTAAGAAACGTAATGTTCTTGGTTCTTCATCGACAACTTCAACTGCAAATCCAAATACCACATCTGCTGAATTAGAAAGATATTATCAATTTAATCATTATAGTTTAATACCTGAAGATGAAGTGGATAATTTAGATATTTTACGATTGTGAAAATTAAATGAACGGATATACCATATATTATTTAAAATGACACGAGATATACTAACAGTTCCAGTCTCAACAGTGGCATCCGAGTCTACTTTTAGTGCAAGTAACAGGGTATTGAACAAAAGAAGATCTAGACTTAAAGAAGATATTGTGGAAGTTTTCATATGCGTGAAAGATTTGATATTTGCGAATTGAATGATGCAATATAAAATTATTGATGATGTTCCTGAAATCTTCAAAAATCTTGCAGTTCCTAAAGATTGATTCGAAAATAAATATTAAAATATATAATTTTTAAACAACTAAATTATAGTTAAGACTTAAGTTGGTGCCAACCTAGTTGGGATGTACTTAAACTATAAATTATAATAAAAGTAGGTGTCAACCTAATTGGGATATACTTATACTATAAATATTTGATAATAATAATTAGAAATACATTTAGTTGTTATTTGTTTAAATTTAATTTAATTTTGTAAAGTTATAAATAATTCATGTAATATTAAATTTGAATTTTATGTAAATATTTTTTGGTATAAATATGAATTTATCATTTTATTCAATTCTTAATTTACATTTAACAAAAAAAAATATTTTTTACTATAAAAATGAAAAATTTTATATTTTTATAATTTTATTTATACAATAGTACGGGACAAATTGGAACAAACCGCGACCCATAACCTAGATGGGTCAGCTGGCAGGCCTGGGTTGTAGTTCAAAATTTGTGTACCGATCCGGAACCGGCCCGAAACCCCTTAGCGGGCAGTCTTTTTTTCACGCGGACAGTTACTGAACTCATATGTTGGCGGGCCAACCCGACCCAAACCACCCGGATTGACACCTCTATATTTGCCCTCAAAAGCTAGCCCTATTTATTATACTTATGAATAGTAATATTTTTTTAAGTATTTATGTCCTATAAATTATTGTCATGGATAGTTTTATATTCCAATAATATACTATTTTATATTTTATTTTCACATTGAGGCAATAGAAAAAATGTTAAATTTTAGAAATTGTCAATGTGGAACCCTATTTTTTCCAATCAAATAAGACTTTGCGTTTGCGGGGGGGTCCATGACCTACAATCACTACCGATATTTGTGTGAAAATCTGTAAATAGTATGAAGACTCAAAAAAAAAAAAAAAAAAGGAAAATATAACTTGAAAGAGAGAAAAAAAAACATGAAAAATGCATAAGCACGCGCACTCATCTATGGTTCATATTAGTAGTTTTATAGTAGTATACTGATCCAAACGTACTTAACTAAAATCGATATGAATTATGTTAATTCGTAAAAAATACGTCGATCAAAATTAACATACAACGCGGCATCTCCTAGAAAGGAAAATATCCTACCTAAATCCCATTAAGGCTTATTTTGAATACAATTTGATTAATTTGGTAATTTGTATTGCATGTCACGGAAGATTCCCATGATTAAGCACTAAGAAATCAAGCTTATATAAAGTCGCATCTAAAATGTTAAAACAGTCAAATTAGTCAACCATTTAGTTAAAAGAGAAATAAATGCCAAACATTTCTTTTTGACTAATTCACACCTCGAAAGGGTATATAAATAATAAATTATGTTGAATTTATATCACGGTATGTACATTAGGTATACTTGTAGTAGTGTGACTAGTCTCTCAACTATATATAATTATCTTTTTTTTTTCTTTTTTTTTTTTTTGAAACCAATTATGCGAATTTTATTAAAAGAGAAAAGGAGATGTTGAATTTGATAGTGCTATATTGGCAATGAAAAGGACATAAGTAGATGAAGTTGGAGAAAATTTCATTGAACTCTAGGTGGACCAAGAAAGTTGGAGAAACCGCAAAAAATCTATGTAGAAGATCAAATCAAACTTGTTGATGAAAATGTATCACAAAGACTTGAAATAATAATATCGCGGTCGATTTTAAGGTAAGTGTTTGCGTTTTCCCTGAGACAATATTTGTCCCCACTCCGATAATGTACACGAATAAGTAAAGACGTATTCAAGATATGATTTATGTGTTGTGCACTAACGAAGACAACCCCAACACTATGGAGAGAAGAAGCTAATATAGTCTCTCGTTCTCTATTTTGATATTACAGAACATGACAAACTTTTGAAAGAGATGAATGCAAGTTATGCATAGAAATATAGTTCCAAGGAAGATGAAGGAGAATTCTACTATTCCATATATTTTCATGTATTGCAAACTAGAAGCAAACAATTTATTTTATAGATGGTTGAATAATTCTTCTTAGGAGGTATTATCCTTCACAAGAGTCACAATTATATGTGTTGTAATTTAAATAATTGAATTGGGGTGAAAAGACACCAAAAAATCGAAGAATAGGCGCGTGCGGGGGGGAGGAGCACACCCAAAAGCATGGGATGAGTGCCCAAGGGACCTAGACAATCGCCCCGTAACTTGAGGTGGATGCCCCATAGCCTAATCTAGCACTGGGTGATCCAACCGTATCAAACATTCTGCAAATATTTCCTCAACTCATAATCGCATTTGGCAATGTTTAAAATCGACATTATTTGAAAATTCTAACATAATTGTTTAAAAGTGAGATTGGAATTAGACATTTTTCCACTTCAATAACAAGTTAAAGCATATTTAAAAAATTAAATTATTAATAAAAGAGAGCATTTTATGTATTTATATTGTATGTTCAACTATTGGTGAGTGGACTTACACCTAACTTTATAATATTGGCAGCCCATGTGCTGAAGAATTTGGGGACAAAAATATTCTTGTTAACAAGAAGTTGACCCTTTGAGAAAGATGGGATAATATGACAAATTATCGTACCATTGCATTTGAGAATTCTAGCATAATTAGTTATTAAATTGTTCTCTCCTCTAATTACAACAAGACATGTCATTTTATATGAGACGTGTGTGACTTTTGTACACCCAAAATGGTATTTAATTTAGAGAAATGATCTATTAACTTTTTTAAAATTGTTAGACAATTGCATATTAATATTAACTCTATAAAATAGAGATGGTATTCTACTCAAGCATTAATCAGAGGCGGCGGTTGATTAGGCTTCGACAATTATATAAGATTTCGTATCGAGAATAATACAATGAACTAGATTTTGTGCAAAAATTGTCATTTGTTCTCAAATGCATTCGTTCACAATTAGTTAAA
Organism: Fraxinus americana; assembly: GCA_035079005.1. NCBI lineage: Eukaryota > Viridiplantae > Streptophyta > Magnoliopsida > Lamiales > Oleaceae > Fraxinus > Fraxinus americana. Next base: position 16,306,445 of record CM068708.1, on the reverse strand, counting down.
CAATACTAAATAGGATAACCTTAATATTGGCAAACGTTAGATTGTTTCAGTATTAGTTGTTAAAAGAACATAAATGTAAATGTAATGTAGTGATTAAATTACAAAAGAAGACTCCATAACAGCACTACTGCCTTTTCTTTTTATTTTAATTAAAAAAAAAAAAGAGTATAATATAGGTAGTTTCTCGGCCTTTTGTGCTTAAGTCCAACACTCCCAACTCCCTCTAAGAAAAAACAGCACACACTATGGTAAGGATAACACCCAAACAGTGTCTTTAAGTTGTCCTTATAAGAAGCATAATTAATAACACATTAAGCCTCAACCCTCTCACTCTCTAATCCCACCCCACCCACTCCCCATCCAAGAAGGGCATGGATGATCAAAGCTTTCTTCTTAATTTGGCACACTTGTATCAAGAAAAGGTGAGAAACCTATTAATTTCATTACTTCAAATGTAGAATTACATTTGCTGAGTTCATTAATCTTGGTTACAGCAACACAGTACACTATACATGTATCTACATTCTTCCATTTGGCATTCTCAGTCGAATCTGTTTGAACTATGATACATTAGATGGATCGAGGGAATCCAGACAATATAATAGATAAGATTTTAGTTTTACTAGATCTAAGGTGTGTGTTCCGTGTTTTGAGCAGGGTATGGATGGGCTGAGGCAATCTCTTTTATTAACTATGGAGTTAGAAGACACAAGATTGAAGGCACAAGACGAGCTCAAAATGAGAGATGAGCAAATAGTTCAACTCAAGATTATGCTTAGCAGAGCCATCAAAGAGAGGGATGAAGCACAAGACAAATGCCAAAAAATGTTCTTCGGGAAACTCTTGCTCCAAAACCAGTTCCAAAAATCGACTACAAGCATTGAAGATGAGCCCAGAAGAAGATCGGATTCCATTAATGGCTTTTCTTCCTCAGATTGTGAAGAAAGCATAGTTTCATCACCACCCCAGGTGGAGCCGCTGCCGCCGCCACCAACTTCAGCAGATTTTCCAATTATGCCTAACAGGCCATTGCCAATAAAAGGCAAGCTTTTGCAAGCAGTTATGGAAGCAGGGCCACTCCTTCAAACACTCCTCCTTGCCGGTCCTCTTCCACAGTGGCGCCACCCTCCACCACCACTTGACACCCATCAGATTCCACCACCACCACTAAAACCCATTCAGCAAGAATTATTCCACAATATCATTGCCACCAGCAACATAAACAACTGTGGCAGGATAGAGAGAAAAAGAGGCTTCTGTGCTGACTTTGATGGTTCCATTGAGTCAAAATATCAGAGAGTCGGTCTGCATTGATATGGTTACCTTTATAACAATTTTATGTTTCAAACTTTCATATTTACTAGTGCAGATTAGGAGGGTGGAAGTGGAATTGCAAGAAAATTATGTAATTGTACAGACTACAATGGTATGATTTAGGGAGGAAAAAAATGGTTGGTCATCATGTGAAACTTTTTACATATTTCCCTTTTTCAATCCTATTAACTCGACTATTTATTCAACGAATAACACCTAATATTTTATTTTAATTTTGAATCGATTATGCAAATCTTTTAGCATGAGATCACATTGTTCACATAAATGAAGAACAATGCAATACACACAAGAATTATAGTTGATTTTTGCTATATTCTTAACAATGGACCCGGAAATCTAGTGCATTTTGAAAAAATAATCATGTTCACATGTTATCTCACCTACATATTCTTCTTGGACTAAGAAAATCAAAATTACAAAAAATTATGACGAGTTTTCGGCAGAAAATGACGGATATAATTCTGAGGGGTCGGGTCCACGTCCAACCCTAAAGAAATCTCTTTAAAGACTGGTCCACACGGCATAATGAACTCTCAAATTCAATGCATGGATCATTTACCCCTTGACCCTAAAAATTCATTCGGCTAAATCAATGTATCTTAAGAAACATCATATTCCAGCCAGGCATCACATGCCCATGTGACAAATGTCCAGGTCAAGGTCAAGGTCGTCCAATTCGCATTTGATACAGCAGATTTGGAAGAACATGTAAAAACGTGTATATGTCGTCCTGTACATGTTTGATACAATAGACCTTATATAATTATAGAAGAGGCGTGCGAAAAATTTGTAAGTTGTTTATTGCCCTATCCAGTCTAGACGAATGTACCAAACATAATACTGTACTAGAAATGGATACGGTTTGTTCTTTTCCTCAATCATCGTCATTTTCATCTGGATTGTCTCGTTGATTGTGCTTCTGAGCAGTATACATCTCGGCTACCTGGTGGACCAAAACCGAAGGTGAAGTCAACATGAGACACAGAAATCGAGCCAGTGCAAAATAAACTGAAAGAAAAGACCAAGAAAGGTTAATGTTCTTCACCACATCAGACGACGAGGCCTGCTCGGGACTCTTGTCTTCTCGGATACGAAGCAAACGAGGAAATCTCAGCGAGATCCCCTTTGTAAAGATAAAATGAACATGTAAGGAATATAACAGATAAATAGGAAACGAAAAGCCACGTTCACCAACCACAAACCTAAATTCATTTCAATTTCCACAGGTTGCACATAAAAGGTAAAAAAAGCAGTAAAAATAGAGTTCATGCTTAGCACACATTATTGAATGACTCGATAATATAATGAACAAGATATGAGCTTCTTTTTCTTCAATGATACTGTCCAGTACATGCCAAGAGAAAAAAGGGGATAAAGATACAAGACAACATAATCAAAAGATAATACTCTATTGCAAAGGTCTTGAGTGTGTCAGTTCAAGGTTTCACGTTTATATGTTCCTGTACAATTTAACCAAGCTTACACATGAGATTAGTCATTAAGTTCCATAAGAGCGCAAAAATGGTACCTTATCAGAATCTACAATACCAATGGCAGCACGATGAACAGGGCTTATAGTCAGATCTGCAGCTTTCACCTCCCAAACCTTGAAGAGAACGCAACATAAAGCAAATCACGATAAATGGATATACTAATATTATTTGTCCTGTTGCCTCAAGCTTAAGGTACTATATTCACACTACTGAAAAGATATAAGAAACAAGTAAACAAGCAAAATCTTGTAGACACTAGACACATTATGTCTATCCATGCTAAGCTCATCACTTAAAAAAAAGTTTTAAATTTTTCACTTCCTCCCACACAACATTCATACAATACAAATTTTCACCATGGATTAGACGTTTAACACGACATTTCTACAGCCATGTTTGGCTATCAATTTTGCTCAAAGACTAAATGCTTTCACTTTCCATATATTTATCCTCGGGTCACTCAGTTCTCAACCTTCTCTTTGCATGCTGTTCCCGTGAAAATGTTGTCAAAGCATAGAAGTTTTATTTGACATGCATTATTCCCCTATAGCTGGAGCCATTTGCACAACTACTATCAAAATAAAATTTTCTTAATATTTATCCATCTCTCTTCAAGCCAATAAAAAGTACTAGCATGATTGGTTAGCAAGATTCAGCAATCCTATAAACAGGAACTTAGCTCCTTTTTCTTATTAATATTCCAGTCTTGTGTATTAATGTGTACAAAGATGCACTACTATCCATTCATTCATCCAAATGGCCAAGCAGAGTATCTGTGGAGCTCTCATATCACACACGGCACAGTAACAGGGGCAAAATCCGAATGTTGATGCAAAGGAACAAGGAGAGAATAGTCTCCTTTATCATAATTCATAAAGTATCATTAATAAAATAAAATACAGAAAGTTCTTGGTAAACTGTAGCATTGTGTACTATTAACAAAATAATGAAACTTGGTGCACAGAAATAACAAAAGAGATGCTTGCAATGAGCACAAAATTAAGAAAAGTAGAAATTCAATGAGTGTATGAAATACTGAAAGCCATTTAAAGTCAGAAACAAAAGATGCTCATTCCTACCTCAGTAGGCTCAAACCAGACATCTGGATTGATTGAATCTGAATACCTGTAGTATGACTGGAAATAACGTGTATGTTAGAGGAACATGAAATTCCATTGAAAATCCCATAAAAGGGCAAACCTGCCACGAAGAAATAAATACGAATTTGACTTAACCTTTGGCTTGGGAATGACTTTAGAACGAAGGCTGACAGAACGTTCTTCAAGCATTGCTTCAGAAAATCCAGTGCCTAAAATCACAAGTCTCCATAAAACTTAAGGTTGACGATATGAATAGGTAGATAAGTTTCTTTATCGCCATATATCAGCATTAATATGTTCTGTCATGCAGGTAGAAAATCTTTATACTGACACAGTAGCAAATCTTTATACTGACACAGTAGCTTAATGCAAGAGTGAAGAAGAAAAGCATACCAATTTTACAGATGCTTTGAAATTCCTCCTTGTTACTGTCATAACAAGCAAGGAGAAAGGCACCATATACACCTACAAAAATAGCACAATCATTAACAGTAGTAGGAAGTAAATTTAAGCTAACAATAGATTAGCAAAAAAAAAAGTATAATGATTGAAGGAGAGAGTATAAGCACAACCATTAAAGTGGTTACATAAAGAATGAGATCCTGAATGTAGTCCATAGTTGAACACTAATGCATATTGCATGGAAACAGAAATTTATAAATGGTTAATATCATCCTAACTGAAGAGAATTTTGTTGAAGTTACCAGTGCGTTTTCCCCTGCCATGATAAGCAGCAATGGGCACCAAATCCAGCGAGTCACCAATACTGAAAAGTATAAAAATTTGTTCACAAGTTTCCTGATATGGTTAAGCAGCATTGTTAGTTTAAAGCAGTACGACATGACACTTGCCTTTCCATGTAATCTTTTTTCAATTTTAACCAGTTGTGAGACCGTTTTGAAGGTTCATATGTAGCGTCTTTACTCAACGTTTTGATGATCAACCCCTCGCAACTGTAAAGCAGGATGAGCAAATGACACAAAACAGAAGGGAAAAAGCCATCGATTCTAGTTAACTGGTTCTGGAAAAGCTGCTAAGCGAATTATAATGCAGCACATAGTAAGAGGATTGCCAAATCATCAAATCCTGAAAATATAAGTTACTTGATTTCGGTTACTCCTGAAACTTGCCTTCATAGTGACCGGCACCGGAAAATGTGCACATCTGGTGAATGATACAGTAAGGAGATTTCTTAAAAGCTAAGAATAATATATGATGGACAGATACAAAGTGAGATTTATGCCATCAAACCCTCAAGCACCTTAAATTAACATGGCCTATGCCATGCAGTGAACTAGCATGGCCATAGCATTAGTATGACCACTAGTATCTAAACAACCAGAACAAAGTGAGCCTACTGGTAGGATAAAAGAATAACAAGGATAAGGGAAAATGAAAAATTTCAGCATAGCCTGCGTTTTAATTTCAAACTCGATAATACTGATGAAATACCATGATTAGCATTATAATCACTCTACTGTGACATAAAAGTGAAGTGAAACCATAAATTTAAACATAATCAAATGCATCGAGTACTATGCATTGTGCAAAACCAAACAAAAATATCATTATGATTTAATAGCCATGACATGGATAAATAATACCACTGACAAAGTTAGTTAATTTTCACAAGCTATCCACAATGCAACACCACAGAATAAGGGAACTTAGTATCTCCATATTTGTACTTTATACACCCAAAACAGAAACCAGATAAGGAAAAAAAAAAGCACCAGGTAGTCTCCAGTTTTCTCACCGGAACAAGCATCATATCAGCTTAGACGACAGTCATGTGCAGTGCATTCATGAAAATGTAGGTTTCAGGACTATTGCACAAACACATTAAGCATGCACAACAAACTGAACCGCAGGGAAAAAATAATTAAGACAGAAGCAATAATAGCCATAGGATGAGAGACATAGTTGGCTTTATCGGTAAATTGCTTTATATATGGGAAAAAAGGACCAGGACATTTTTGGTTCTCTCTAAAAAACAAGCATCAAATCAGCTTAGACTAAATTATGTAGTGTATTAATGATGATTTCGGTTTCAAGATTATTTAATGAGCTCATTAAGCATGCACAGCAATAAACTTAATCGCAACAATAAAAAATATAACGAAGAAATAATTGCCACTGGATGAGAGGTATAGTTGGTTTTCCGGGACACAAGTAAATCGGTAATATATATGTGGACATTAGGAATTCATAGATCAACTACATATAGATTTTTGTCATAAATGAAAAGAACTTATATGTTACCTAGAATCAACAGCACCATCAAGAAACTTTTGTATTTCCTCAAGATCATTTGATGTTATAGCAGTGGCAAACTGGAAAAGACCTTGTTCTTCCTGAAAGGACTTGTAAAGATGCTGCACAAAGACACAGGCTTGAGAGATCAATAAATATTTCATGTCAAGATGGAAGCCAATAACGTAGACAAACATTGCCTTTGTAACAGTCCAATTTTACAACCCTATTTTGCTACAACGAAAATAAATTAAATAAAAAAATACAAAATCAATAAAAATAAAAGAGTGGGTCAAGGCAAAAACTCACAAAACACAGATCTTTACTTCGTGAAAGATATCAAGCCATAGTAAAATAACTAATTCAAAGACTCATCCTCTAAATAATAGGAAAAGAGGCAATTTATGGATATCAACTTTCAAATTTTACTAAAAGGGGCAGAGGAAGAATCTTTTTGAGTCACCCAGGATAAAGATTCAGTAATTGATGCACAAGACCAAATTAAAAGGACGGAAGATTCAACAATTGATTCGAGAAGCCAAATTGAAAGAATGGAAGATACAAGTACATGATATTAGCCACTGAAACCAGTGCTATTAGCATTCATGGATTACGTGTCAATGTTCTATAAGATTGAATCCTACAATTGACATTCAAGCCCAGTTTAATTTCTAAAGTCATACTATGCTCAAGGTCTTCATTTGGATTGTCAACCCGATCCACATAGTAGGATAAACATGATAACCTAGATAGAAGGCTCAAACATGCTAAAAGATCTAAAATGTTCCTAATAAGTATAATCAATAGTTTATCAACTGCGTAACCAGAAACGCTGTTTAGAAACAAATAGAACCATTCATCAATAGCTACAAAATCTAAGATAGTTAAGGAGACGAGGATATCATACCTCTCTACGAATGTCAAGCTGCTCTTGCAGAAGCTCTTGTCCATTAAGATACAAGATATCAAAAGCAAATATACAAACATCAACTTTGATTTCACTCATGACAACATTCTTACGAGAACGTGTGCTGAGGACCTGTCAGAGACATATTTGGTAAGTGCATGGTTTCATATGATATTATCTGACATCAAAACAGACGGAACCAAAGATGTTATATTAGGCATATACAATACATATATCTGAAAAAAGTAGCCAAGAGAAAACAAAGTGAAAAATAGAAAACTTATTAGCAGATGAAACTGACAGGTAAGAAAAATAGCAGTGGGGCAGAACCCAAACAATTGGGACGATTTTTACTTTGCAGTCAAAGAGACAACCAAGATTTTACTTCTAGTAGAAAATAGAAAAAAAAAACCTTAAATAAATATCATTGACCTGGAAAGGCAGGATTTTCTGTTTCTCACGGTCGTATGCAACAAGTTCACAGTCGAGGACAAATGACATTACTGAAGGTTTCTTCAATCTGCAATCACACAGCCAATGTTCAGTAACCATTGACTAAAAATTATAATGTCAGAACTAACTTTTTAAAATTCATGAATTTGTAAAACACAGAATAAAACTTAGGGTGTGTTTGATAGCTCCAATTTTCCTTGGAAAACGGAAAATGATTTCCTTTTTCACCCAATTGGCTTGTTTGATAAGCATTTTTTCTAGGTAATTGGTTTTCCTCATTTTCCTCCCACGTGCACTATTTCCTTGAATTTGGTAAATGGTGGGAAAAGTTTTTCCAGCCTTTTTTTTTTTTTTTTTGCATTGGAAACAAATTTCATAACCAATTGTAAAAAAAAATCACTTTAATGAACAAATTCCATGTAAAACGAAGTTAAACGAACACTAAACTTTGATGAAAAAATAGTTTTCAAGCAAAAAAATAAAATTTTTTTTTTTTTTTTAACTTTTTGACAATGGTAACAAATTTCATAAGCAATTGAAAAAAAAAAAAATTTCTTTAATGGACAATTTCCATGTAAAATAAAGCCAAACGTGAACAAAAAAATCCAAAATTTTTCTGGGTTGAAAATTATACCAATCAAACATACTTAAAATCATTTTTCCTGCGAAATATTTTTTAGTCAAATATTTTGCCTGTAAAACATTTTCTTTCCACTCATTTTCCACCCTTGCAATCAAACGCACCCTTATAGATGCACGTAAATGTTATGTGGTTTTCACATGAATGACTACAATACGCTAACCGAAGTATAAAAGACCTAGGAACTCATAAAGGTAGCTTCTAAATAGTTTCCAGGCAGATTCCAGCTAGCAGTACAATTTTATCACTGGATGCAGAGTCCCACTGAAATAGACTAAATAATATGTATGTACAAGAATTTTAATACATACATTACATTACTATAAACGAGAAGAAAAAAGTATCCACTGTCACTAGTCTTGTATTTCATATCGAAAGGACAAGACATGCAATTTTGTTGAGTAAATTTTAGCGGTTTGTTAATGAGTTGCCCAGTATTTAAAGTTGCAATATATCATATTTGATCATAAAAAGGAACCCTACAAACAAAATGAAAGTAACCATCAGTTTTCTTACAAAATCCATTTCAATCAAATCACCCTTAGTCTCAGACAGAACAAATTCAATAAAGCATAGCTGTTCCCGAAATTTTTTTACATTACCGGTAGAGAAGTAATGCTGCAATTAGTTATCATATTTCATAGATCAATTAAGGTAACTTCCATAGATACATATGGAAAAGAATACCTTGTCATAGCAGCAACAACATCAGGAAACTTTCCAGTATTCCGTTCTGCATTTCGACTATATATCTCTACTGCACCATTTCCCATATAATGTATCTACATGAAGCATTTACAGTTATTGCATACGAGATTCATGTTGGGCAACCATCAATAACTTTAACATATTTCTTTTACAAAGAATCATTACCTGAGCACGTTCTCCATCATACTTGTATTCGCAGGTAAACTCCATGTCTTGAAACTTCTCCACAATTTCTGATACTCCTTTAGTCGGTTTAGCTAACATGGGTCCAACTGGAATACCCGGTGAAAACCTACAAGTCTTTGGGAGATTCCATACACCACCAGCGAGAAGAGCAGGAACGATCTTATCATAGACTGGAATTACAGAGTAAACTTGTTTCACAAGTTTCGCAGCCTGAAGGACATGAAGGGTCATATGGAAGATATTAAATACAATAAGAGACGTTCTCTCTTAAACTTGCACGTTATATGCATATACTAACATATTAAATGTTGTTTGATAGAAACAAACATAGAAAACAGAAACATAAATCTAAGGGAGTCAAAAATCTGATTCTAAAAGATTATTTTAATCTGTTATGATCATTTACCATTTTGACATAACATCAAACAAGGAGACGAGCTCAGACCAGATAAGCTTTGTCCAAGGCCTTGTGTAGCAATGCACCGAAGAGGAAAATAGACTTGCTTTGACAATCATATGTTAAACATCTTCATATAACCATGACAGCAATTTGAGTCCCTTGAAAGATTTTGAAGCTTTAGTGGTGCCTTTTCTCTTTAAACTCCACTACTCACCAGAGCTTTACCCTTGTTATCTGAGATCGGCATGTCTATTCATCTTCTTACAGCATTTTCAGACTGTCGGATTACATTCTATTGTTAATAGTTTATTTTGCAGATATTACCATTTCTTGTTTATTCTTCGTAGAGTTACCATATCTATGCATTAGAAAGCACCTTGATTTTTGTCACAGTTCTCAAACAAATCACAGATTAAAGAACTTTGTCCAGATGTAATGCACAATAATTTACCTCCTCTAAGGGATTATCAACATTTGCAGGATGGGATGACTGCTTCTCAGAATACACGGCAGCATGCCCCAGTGCTGCCAAGAGAGTTTGTTCTGCCAAACCAATGCGAAGTTTTGTCTGCATATTTTACTGAAACTATGTTTACAATGTGCAACGAGACCCAAAAGCAATATCAAACAGCAAGCTTGTAATAACCTGGAGTAGACGAATCAAAAATTGAGGTTCACAATCAGTGGCCGCAACTAGTAGTCCCTTTATGTGATTCTTTTTCTTCTCTTGACTATCCTTGCCGGATTCCTACCAAAATACAAATTAACTGAAGATAAACTTAAGGACAGAATCAAAAGGAAATAATCACTTCCAGCACTATTGACTTTAAAAGGAGGAGGAGAAAAGGAACCCCTTTCCCACACTAATGAATAGGTGACGAAGAGCAGTCAATTGGTAAAATGAAAACAGAGACATCAAAACATTTGTCATCTTATCTGTAAGATTTTAAGTTTGTCATATCACGTGAACAGGTTGACTGCTTTTAGAGCTGCTTGCACATTGTATAAAAGGAGTGGGAGAGCAGGGCGGAAAGGGATAGGGAAGCGATCAAAGTCTTTCAGAGTACACCGATTGGATCCTTTCCCTCCTAGAATCCTCCACAATTCAACTAGACAAACATATCTCTAATGATAAACTTTCTTATCAAAAACTAAATTATATGTTTCAGGCATTTGTAGGATATAGTAATCAATGACAACATTAACTTCAACTGCATATGTAGCAGTGGGGGTATGCCCATATCTTCAGAATGGGATAATTAACTCTAAAATTTTTCTCTTTGGATACACACTGACGACCATAGGAGATGGTGAATCTGAATCGGAGACTGTACATAAGGTGATGACACAAGATTAACTTTGAGCAAATCCAAAATTGAATAAGGATGACAACAGATTACCTTCGCAATGAGCCGAAATGTATCAAAAACTTTGGAGACAGTTAATGCTTCTGGTTTACGCATCAAAGGCTGTGACGAACGGCTTGCTTTCGCAACAAGGCCTAAATCTCCAAGCTCCTATTGTTAGTAATACATGGAAATGCAGGATTTTAAAGGTTAATCAAATTTGGCAAATGGAATCATTAAATATAACCGGAACCCATACAAGTTGCATTCCAAGAACTAGATGCACTTAGTTGTATGTAATAACACAAAACAGTAAAGGGGAAGCAGAAACAAGCAAATAAAATGCTACATTTCCAGAAAAATTACATGCTGTTAAATGGGAGGATACTGCAGCATACAAAGACATCAGCTAGCTGTGTGAACTATAGTAAACCATCATGTGCATATTTCTCATTTACATAGATGATTACCCAAAGTAAATATGTTAGCATAACGCTACTTATCTTAAAAGAATTTTGCAATGTTTACAGTGCTGAGAAAAATGGTGGGATAACATTAGCATCTAACAAATTTTGAAGTGAATATCATTCACCGCCTTTAGACAGCAGCATAGACAACTTCAGCCCCATCGAAATGAGAAAAGCGATCAACCATCTTATATTTAATTAATTGAATGGTGTCTTAGAGAAGCTGCTCAAACTCATCCTCTTAAGAATTCCTTTTGATGATTAGTATGACTTGAATCTTGATGGTGCAAGTGTTAAAGTTCATGATTTAGCACTTCAAGAGCGAAAAACATGATCACTAATTAGTCAAAATTTCATTAAAAAACTGATAACAAGATATCACCATCTATAAAAAATAAAACTCAAACATAAAAGACATTGTGTACTTTTTTGACTTTGCAAGATTTCCAGTTTAAAATTGACTGCCTCAGTCCTTATGCTCACAAGCACTGAAACATGTAAGATTCTGACAAGTTTTACTCACTTCCATTTGTTAATCACCTGTCCAATGAAAAAGCCATGTATATGTAATGAGTTAAAAAGGACCAGAATTAAGAAATGAATCTTTGCCATTTTTTTACACCTCCATTGTTCTTATATTTTTTTTCTCTCTAACACAAAATATGAAAATGAAAACAAAAAACTTGTTTCCATGCATGCACACTTTGACAGTCTTCCCTCTCTTATTTCTCCATCACAAAATTATTATCAATTCATGCACATTAATGAAACTGACACATCGAAGGAAGAAGTAAAACTAATACAAGAAGAGTTTTTATCAATTGAAAATCAGAGATAAACATTAAATCCTAGATCACCATATTAGACATGTTTGAGCCACATTTTTTAAACTCGTTTTCAACTACACATTCTTCTAATAAAATAATTTTGCACGTAAATTCAAAAATGTTCCTTCTTTTTAACCACACATTGTTCAAAAGAATCACTTTTTACAAAATCTATTCTCAAAAATATGGGGGCTCAAATAGGGGCTAAATATAACTTCAAAGTGAGCATGACTATGTCGGGACCAAGTTCAAGCAATCACATTTTCTGTCACACATCCCGTATTGTAAAATCACTGCAATTTCTTTTTCTCCTCAGTTTTGTCTCACGTTAAACTATATGCTCAAACAACCATGTATACATTAAAGCTTCCCCATTGCAGCAAGATCAACTCTGTAAGACTGTATCCCCTGTTTCAACAAAATAAACGATTCATCTGCAATGTTGCTAGCCATGAATACATCCACAGCCAGCATGCAGTAATTTGAATTAATAACACATTACAGGGGAGGAGCCAGCCCGATGAACTAGGGGGGTCCCAGAGTTGAAGGGGTGGGGGCCCACGGGGGTTCCCCCGAAAAATTTTTTTGAAACATTATGTGTTAAAATGAAGAAAGTTGGTACTTTATAATAGAGAAAGAAAACAACGGAATATAAATTAGTGTACGAAGACTTAACAAAAAAATCAAGAAACGTATAAAAGAAAATATAACAAAAAAATCAAGAAACGTATAAAAGAAAGTACTAATATTTAATTTAGCAAAATCATACCTTATTACAAGTGTTCATTTCCAGTTCTCATACTTTGAGAAATTAATGCCAATGTCAAAAGCTTGTATAATAACGGGAATACTTCATTTTTTTTGTCACAACCAACTTTGAACAAGTTCACAAAGTATTGTAATCCTACAAATTCTGGATTAGGTAGGAGATAACTTAAAAAAATAAAAAATAAAAAAATTTGAGCCCAAAAAATTTAAAAAAAAAAAAATTATTGTCAAAAAATTGGGGGGCCCAGGTCCCCCCCAGGACCCCCCCAACCTCCGCCCCTGATACATTACATGATGATGTAATAGTGAAACCAAACATAGTTCTCCTGAAACTTACGAAAACATGAAATTCATTCAGTTTCACCACTAATTAAGTAGATTTACTCTCAAATACACACAAGTAGTGGAAACTTCAGTTTGAATGAGAATATTTTAATTTATCACCTTGTACTGCTTCTTAATATGCGCTTCTTTAGTCCCACAAGCCTCTGCAAGCGCCTTGATAATTGAAGAATCTCCAATCCCGAACTCCAACCCCTCATGCGCAGGAGCAATCCTATTTGCCAGAAGGTACACGACTGCCACCAAATCATCTGGTGCCATTTCAATCACAGTCCTCAGCATATTACACACAATCTCTGTGATCACGATCCTCCCCGACTCCTTTGATATTGCATCAAATGTCTTCGCCACAAACATAAAAGGTAACCTCTCTCCCTTTCCCCAATATGCCGCTCTCTTCGCATCAAAACTTGTAGCCTTCTTCTTCAACTCCACAATACTCTCATCCGGACTAATCGACGCCTTTGCCTTCTTCGCCACCCCCAAGTCTTCATTCAAATCAGTATTTCTTGCTGCATTTTGCTTTAAACGTGATTCTTGAACTGAGGATGAACTAACCGTTGGTTTTTCGTCCTTTTCCGACGAGTTCTTGAAACGGGCATCTTGAATTTGAGCGGAATTTGAATCTTTGAGGCTTAATTGGTCTTGTTCTACGGTTCTTTCACTTTGAATCGGAGAAGTGTTAGGGTTTAAATCGGGGGTTTGGGAATTTTCAGCTGGGGTCTTGCGTTTCCTGGGTGATGATTGCGGCTTTTCCTTCTGAGATTGTGAAGGGTTTTGCTTTATTCTCGAAGCATTCGACATGAGAATGTCAAAGGCTGAGGGGCGAGAATTGGACATGGTTCCGAATGTAAACCTTTGCTTCGGTAACGCTAATAAGGGTTCTTGGAAGTTTAGAGAAAAAGAAATGGAGAATTTGAGTGACAGTTTTTTTGCGAAATCACATGAGCGTGTGTTGAAGGTCCATCGATGGCGACATGACAGCATTGACAACATGAACCGAAGGGGAGTGGGGGTAGAAAGAAATGGCAGGTAAGGTTTCCGCCAGGGGAATATGGAAGGGAATCGATGATGGCGGTGACGAACAAAGGATCCGATCACCGGAGTTTAAACAGCGAAACACTACCGGGATATTTTGCAGCGTCAGTGTAAAAATTCAGTTCTTACAAAACAGTTATGGAGTTAATTGTGAGTAAAATGTTTGAATCAATTTTAACATGGTCACGACTTGGTCACTGAACTTCAAATTGCCTCTTAAAGATCATTAAACTTTCTGTCGTTGCACCACTTCCATCACTCACCAAATTTCGTTACCATTGAAGCTGACGTGGCGGACTGAAAACACACGTGGCAGGTGACAGCCGTTAAAAAATGACAACTCAGCGAAAATATTATTTCATTACTCATCCAACTTACATTTTGTCACATTTCACTCATCGAACTTCAAAATGCTTCCCAATGGTCACTCATCTTTGAAATGTTGCACTCTATTCATCATCCGCATATTTTGTTCATTTCATTCCTAATGTTCGCACAAAAATTCAACAGGTAAGTTACAAATGTTAAAAAAAATTGCAACTCAACAAAACTTAACTCACCAAAATCATCATATATGAAACGTGACTTCCACAGCCTCATCAACTTCTTTAAAACTAAATAAAGCATCCCTAATGATTTTTTTCTAATTCGAACGTTTGCTATGCAAAAAAAAAAAAAAGTTTCAATATGATATTTCTAAAAAAATCATTGGGGACGTTTTATTTAAAAAAATATTTTTTCTAAAAGAATCGTTTTTTCTAAAAGAATAATTTTTTCAATAAAGTGTCCCCAATGATTTTTTTAGAAATATGAGATTGAAACCTATTTTTTTTGCATAGCAAACATTCGAATTAGAAAAATGATATTTCTAAAAGAATCATTGGGGATGCTTTATTTAGTTTTAAAGAAGTTGATGGGGTCGTGGAAGTCATGTTTCATATATGATGATTTTGGTGAGTTAAGTTTTGTTGAGTTGCAATTTTTTTTAACATTTGTAACTTACCCGTGGAATTTTTGTGCGAACATTAGGAATGAAGGGAACAAAATATGCGGATGATCAATAGAGTGCAACATTTCAAAGATGAGTGACCATTGGGAAGCATTTTGAAGTTCGATGAGTGAAATGTGACAAAATGTAAGTTGGATGAGTAATGAAACAATGTTTCCACTGAGTTGTCATTTTTTAACGGTCGTCACCTGCCACGTGTGTTTTCCGTCCGCCACGTCAGCTTCAATGGTAATGGAATTTGGTGAGTGATGGATGTGGTGCAACGGCAGAAAGTTCAGTGACCATTAAGAGACAATTTGAAGTTCAGTGAGTAAGTCGTGACCATGTTAAAGTTCAGTGACCATTCAAACATTTTACTCTTTAATTGTCCCAATAATGTCGTGTGGTTGTGTTGCTTGATACACGTGTAAGTTTAAAGTGTCGAATTTTAACTGTTAAATTTATTTAAACGTTGAACGTGACTTGCGATATCAAACTTTTAACAAAATTGGTAACGTAAACGACGGAATCAACATGTGGTGCCTGTCAAGCCGTTGTCAATTTGTCAAGTAAGAAAACGTCTTTTATTGTTTACTAAGTTTTAAGAAACTTTTTAGATTTCTCATGAAAAACGTTTCGATTGCTCACTGAACTTCGAGGTAGTCAAATTTTTGTTACTAAATTTATAAAAATGACATCAACTTGTTGTTCGCTAAAAAATATGTACCGCAAGCACGTGTCACGTACAAGTAATAAATTGAACAAACGAGTTTGAATTGTCGATTCCAAAAAGAATGATTACTCAAATATATAATAGTTAATATTAATTAAAACAACAAAACAAGCCATAAATTAAAATTTCCAAATGATGAAAGTAGATTAAAATTCTCCAAAAATAATAAAAATATCAAATAATAAAATTGAGGAAGGATTTTGTATGTGGTCTTTTTGTTATTTTTGTAGAATTTTAGACTATTTTTCATCATGTGAAAAATTCAAATGTATTGTGTGTTTCGTTGTTAAAATTAAATTTAACTATTATGTAATTAAATAATCATTCCTCGTGGAATTGATAACCTTGACTTGTTTGTCCACTTTATACTTATACGCGACTCGTACATATGTGGTACACATTTTTTAGCAAAACAATAAGCCGGCGTAATTTTTATTAATTTGGTGACGAAAAATCGATAACCTCAAAGTTTAGTGAGCAATCGAATACGTTTTTCAAAGTTTAGTGAGCAATGAAAGTTGAAGATACTTTCTTACGTGGCAATTTGATAACGTCGTGTCGAAACACCACATGTGCATTTCATCAGACATGTCATTAATTTCGTTAGAGATTTAAAATGAATGTTCTGCAAATGAGAAACGTTCAACATTTGGATAAGTTTAGTATCCAAAACTCGACATCTTATATTTCAGTGAGTAACTGAGGACACAAATATAAGTTCAGTGATTATTGGGACAATTAATTCATGATTATCTTCAGTAAAGAAATCCGTTAAAATGCAGTTAGCCGTGCAGTCAATAAGAATTTTTTTGGTAAAATAAAAAGTGTTATACTTTAAATTGTGTCATAGTAACAGTGTCAATATAATCGGATCAAACTTTATTCATCTTTAATGTCGAATAGAGTTAGGTCTATCGAAAAAAAAATAAAAAATAAAAATTGACATTGATAAGAAATACATAAACATAATAAATTGACTTCGTGTCCATCATTTATTTGTCAATAGGTGTATTTCATACACTTATTTGGACTCTAAAATATTGACATTTCGTAGTTCTTTTGATAAAATTATAGTCTAATTTATTATATAATGTGTTATTGGTGAAACTCGATGAATGAAAGTGGAATTGAAAGAAATAAGCAAAAATTGGCGAAAAGGAGCAAGATCTAATGTTTGGGACTAAAGTGTAAATAATAAAAAGTTGTGTCGGACCTCATGATGAATATTCAAGAATGTTAGGGGTCAATTGGATGCATTTAGAAGTCAAATAGGAGTGTAATATGATCAAAATATTTTCACAATTCAATTTTCAACCGCACATGTACGTTTCAGATTTTTAGCCCGAGATTGAGACCCCTTTTGACCTAATAAATGTTCGAATTGAAAAAAAAATTTATTTTTATTAAAGTTGTATCCCTTTAAATTATCTTTACAGCCAAATTTGAATCGTCTTAATCGAATATTGGGACAGAAAGTTATGATAAACATATTTAAAAAAGTGCAGTGCGAATTTTTACTTGAAATGTGGCATCATGGCGCTGAAGCACCATCAAATTGCACAATACAAAGTTGTGGGAGTGGCGTCGAGGCACCGCCGAATGTATATACGGCGCGTTTTGAAGCTCATAAAAACTTTAAATTAGGGGGAAACGTGAGGAGAAGTATAAATACAATTTGTTTGCATTTTTGAGAGGGTGGCACGCATTGAGAGGCACAAAATACAACTTGAAAATTCAAGAGAAAATCAAAATGGAGAAAAATAACATATCAAGAGCTATGATTTGTAATCAAGATTGGAGGCAAGAAAAGGAACTTGGTGTAAGATTGATTTGCTTCTCCACATATCAATTCAAAAGCTGGTGATGTACACAAATAGTGTTAATTATTTTTCTTCATATATTATGCGTAACTAAATTTTTAATTAGGGCAACAATGTAATGAGTAATCGAATTGAGACCATTTATTTCTTTTATTCAAGATTTAAGTTCTTTCATTATTTATGTGTTGATTTTAACTATGTACTTAATGTTTTGAATAACTTGATCACTAATTCGATGATTTTGTGAATTTATTATGAACTGAGAGGTGAGTTTTGGATTTAAACCATATATTAAAATTCAGTAATTTAGTAAACTTATAGAGATACATATACTAATTATTGCAAGCATTAGATGAATTCTTAGAACTAATATTTTGTTTAACTAAAATTTGATTCGCATAGAGATATGATATTAAATTAGTTAAATAGGTTAAATAAGAACTCGAGAGAGATATTTGTGGGCCCAACCGACCCTCCAATAGGGGGATGCCATTTGGCCATTATGTGAACCCTTATGGCACCCCCTATGTACCCATAGCAAAACCCTTAAAAAAAACACAACATATGTATCTTTTGTTATTTGTCGGGTGTACCAAATTATTCTTTAATTCGAGGTTCAAGTAACTCCATCACTTCATAGAAGGCATTGGTACTGAAGATAATATCAAATCATTCCAATAAAAAAAAATTTATGTCATGATAGTATGTTTAGAGTCTACTTGACAAGGCTTTTGAAAAGACAAAACAAGCTTTTGATAGTATATTTCACGCTCATTTGGCATGAGTTTTCCTTTTCCTTTTACTTCTTTTAGAAGAGTTTTTAAAAGAAGCTATTTTTTTTTGTTTGAAAATTAATTTTTAAAAGAGTTTCTATTTCAAACATGTTTTTAGAGGAAGTCACATTGAACCAACTTCTTCTAAAAACTCTTCTAATTAGAAGAAACACTTTCATAAAATTAGCTAAACAAGTCCAAAGTAGCTTTTGGATCCTAAAAGCTCCTTTTAACTTTTCTAAAGTCATTAAAATGGAATCTTAGGATAAAAAAGACAAAAGTCTTCTTTTAATTAGAATAATTTTTAAAGAAAGCTGATCCAATGTAACTTTCCTTAGAACCACTTTTAGAATATGAATTTTTTTTAAAACAAATTAGCCCATATTTGATTATCTTGAAATTAAAACTCTTTATTTCTCATACTCATTTTCAACTATATATTTACACTAATAAAATATTCAGCGTATAAATCCAAAACTATTCCTACTTTTAATCGCACATCCTCCAAAAAACCACCATTCAAAACATTATTTTTCCTCAATTTCTCTTTATAATAACCATTAAACATTGGCTTAATTTTCAAACAAAAAACACATTTTGCAGCGGCCAAAAAAGGTTGCGGTAGACTTTTTGCAGCGTTTTAGCGTGTGTTGCGGGGGTCGGTGTTGCTTTTAAGGGAAAACTTTTTGCAGCATTTTTCCACCTTTGCGGTAGACCCTTTTGTAGCATTTTTCTAACGTTGCCGTAGACCTTTTTTTTTCTTTTTACAGTTATATATGGTAATTGATCGATAAAATTGAAAATGACACTTTATGAACAAATTTTGGAATTACATAAAAATTGATAATTTCATTAAAATTTTTTGAATCAATACAACAATAGAATGTGAAACAATACAACACTGAATCAATACAACATTTGGATTTTCTGAGCATAGCTGATAAAATTTGGTCTTTTTGCTACTTCCACTTGCCTAAGAGCCCGTCCCATCTCTACTTCAAGTTGTCGCGATTTGATACAATCTCGATGAATGCAGTCTTGTGCTTTGAGATCTCATTTGAGTGTCGTCAAGCTTCATGCTTGGCAGTTTCTCTCAATTCCTCCATTAGGTTTTCAGCCTTCTTTAGTTTTTTCTCTAATTCCACTACCAATTATATCACGATACACCTTCCCTGTGATTTTAAAAATAAGGAATTGTTATTCTTTTATGCAAATTACAAGGGGAAAAAATGTGGATAAGTGAAATGAACATGAAAATATAAAATGTGAAAAACAAATTGTTTAAATTGCAAAAGTGCACACATATAAAGGACATCACAATGTAGACACACTGTGGTAAAATGGGGGGCCACACTTTTTAATTATCTTAAAAATGGAAACTACCATTTGCTTAAATGAGGAGCCAACTCTCACATAAACCTGTGGAAGAGTCCAAACACCTGGCTGGCGGAGAGAGGAAGCCAAAGCCCTAATAACTGAGGAACTAGGAACTTCCTGAAGTCGATATTAATAAATCTATTTCAGATTAATATTCAGAGGTAGCAGAAAATTCACACTTCATGAAAAAAATGAAGGTAAGATGGGGCTAGGTGCAATTAGAGGGCATTGTCTCATAATATTACACAATCAAGAAAAAATGAAATTCAAGTATTCTCAAAATTCTATAGATTCCTTTCATGCTATTCCTGAATTTTGATATTCAAATAGAAAACAAATATCTCTCCACTGACAATAACCACATAAACACATAGTTTCAACAAAAAAGTGAAGATAGAGACAAGCTAAAGAACTTTCTATAATGTAGAAAATTATGTTGATCTCCATATGATGTGAGAACCAAAATTGGTAAGAATTATCTTAATTACATGAAGTTAAAAAAAATTCTTTCACAATATGTACAACGGAGCAGTAAATTTTAAATAAGTTCTCATTTAAAACTCAATGGAACATTTGAATACTTATAAAAAGACCATACTCAGACAGAACTTGACTAATGACTGAAATACAAGTTTCAAAGAAATTTAAAGCCAAAAAACACATTCAGAAAATTAACTACGGGAAATTTCATGACCAACACAGGTACAAATACTATATTTTCTTTCATTATAAATGACCCTTCTCACAACCATCGGTTCCCAAAAACCAACTACCTTAAAGAATTATCAAAGATACAAATGAACTATTTAGAACTTCAGTCCAGACATGTACAGTCGATAGGAAAGAACCTAGTTATTACCTTTAACAATGCATCCTTGAGGGATAGAACTTCCCTAGCCGCCTCCTCCACTGAGAGCTATACCAAGCACAAAAAATATTCGCTCAGCACATGAAGATCGGTGGACACGAATGTGTCTCCTGTAGTTAACTGGTGAACAAAACTCCCGGGAACACTTCTTGCACTTCTTCATTGTAACTTTCAGAGGAGTCAGCAGGGGCCAACCAGGGAGATTTGCACAAAAGGAGTCTACAAATCAATATTCATGATTGAGCAAAAACACTAATATACTATTTCAACAATCTGCTTCCAAATTACAAAGCTCAATTTTGTTAAGTAATGGCAACATTCACGTATTAGAATGTTGCGATAGACCCTTTTAGCAACATTTAACTACCGAATATTGTCTTTTATGTGTTGCAAGAGGTGTTTTTTGGTGTAGTGTTAAAGTAACACTTCCAAAAGCTCTTCTGCAGAAAGCAAAAATAAAAGCAAAAGTCATGTCAAATATCACTTAATATTCTTGCTAATTAAAGTTTCGTTATTTGATTAGCTATACCCTTAACTATTTTTAGCCGTTCACACATCTTCAAATAACACAAATTTTGAACAAAATCTATCTTACAGAATACCCTTAATATATATTTTAATCAAATTAAAGCAGGTATAAAACGTGTTTAAAAGCAAGTTATAACTTTGAAAATAGTAAACTCATATTTTAAATTAATAAATTTTCTTAACGTAATTAAAAAAGTTACTTTTAAGTTTTAACACCCATTAAAAATGTGATCTGAATTCAAAAACAGATTTTAATGACTTTCTGGTAAAGAATAATAAAAGATTAAAAAAAGCTTAGCTGTAATTCTGAACTTCGTTTTTGGTCCCATAACTCACGAGTATATAGAAAATAGCAATTATATTTTTACCACAATTTTATTTGTTCAACATATTTTAATTGTAATAAACGTCTTCAATCTTTGTTCATGATCCTGTTTGGGTATCTAACTTCTTTTGTCACATTTTTATTTTTAACCTTCAAGAATTTAGCACATATATTCTTTTTAAAATTAATAGATGGTGTTTTTATTGATCAACTATACTTCCGTTTGGGAAGCATTTATAAATAAATAGAAACATAGATAAGTGATTCGCAGTTATGAGTTCTTGCTTGTAAATAAAGTTTAACCATTTATGAATAATTTATAAATTTATGCCAAGTGCACTGTGAATAAGACTTGCAAGAAAATGAATTGTTTTTTTTTTTCCAATTAAATAATTCCATCATGCTTGTCAGGATTAATATTCAATACATTCCCAATCGAGTAATGCCTTCACAGGGGCTGGCCTGCCTTCATAGAGGGCCCTCACAAAGGGGCGTGCCCCACAAGTATTTAAAAAAAAAAAAGGGAAGATTTCATATTTAAGAGGTTAAGTTTAGCTCATTTCAAATGTAAGAGCTGATGTTTAAAATTTTAAATTTCAGATTTTTTAAGATTTAAAATTTTAAAATCTCATATTTTTTAAAATTTTATTTATAAATTAATTAATTAAATAGATATTTTATTAATTAAATATATTAAAATCACAATTTCATATAATTTGGTCACAAATTCTATATAATTTGTCACAAATCACAAATTTCACATATCACAAATTATTTTACAATCATAATTCAAAAAATTTATAGGTCATAATTTGTCCATCGTTCACAAAAAAAAATTTTAAACGTCACAAATAATTTTACGATCACAATTCAAAAAAAATTATATGTCACAATTTGTTCATCGATCACAAATCAGAAATTTTATAAATCACAAATAAAAAATTTTATAGGTCACAATTCAGAAATTTTATAAGTCACAATTTGTTCATCGGTCACAAATCAAAAAAATTTACGTCACAACTTATTCATCAATCACAAATCACAAATATTATAAGTTACAACTTAATAGACATTCACAAATTTTCAAATTATCGGTCACAATTTAACAATTTTTTAGGTCACACATTATTTCTTGATCACAATTTATCTTTTTCATTGGTCACAAATTAACCAATTTAGTAGTCACAATCAACCAAATAGTATGTGACCATGACCAACACTTGTGACCACCACCTCACCACTCCCTCCAACAACATCTTCGCCACCTCTCGACCACCACTTTCAAAATCACTCCAACCACCAAATCTACCACCAACGTCAACAAAACAAAAACCACAGCCTCTACCAAATTTAACAAAACCACCAAAATCGCCATGCAAACACCACCAACAAATCAGATCCAATATCCCCAGCATCTTAAACCACCGTCAGCAACCTACACTACCTCCAGCATCGCACTCCACCAACACCACCACATCAAAAACCAACACAAAATCTCTGTAATACAACCACAAAAATGTCGTCAACAGCATTAGATCCACCACGTCACCAATGGCCAGAATGCACCACCATCACCCCCAACAAAAAAACCAGGATGCCGTACAACGACCACCACTACTCACTAGACCACCACATCACCACCGCCACCATAGCCAACATCATAACCATCACAAACTGCACGGAGTGGCCACCACGCTCATCACCGCTTCGATCCCGACACCTAATAGATTCCTCCAATCCACCATATCTCTCTCTTCCTCACACACCACAGGTCCACAAGTCCAGCAATCGACGATCCCTTCAAATGCCGACATTTATGTTTGCAACACAGGCCATTAGCACACCACACACTACAAGTCTTTCCTCTCTTTCTCTTATCTCTCGATTTTTTTCCTCACACACGAAAATCGCCACCAAAAATTGTCAACGCAGACGAGAACACCTCACCGAAATATGTCGCGAGCGATCGCTGCCATGCTGCTAATAATATCGTAGCGACGATCGATCGTTTCAATATTGACAACAACCCATAGTTTTCCATTTGTATTTTTGTCATGGCTGCTCCTATGGTCGTGGGTGAGAGATAGAGAGAAGAGTGAGAGGTTTAGAGAGAGAAATGAGGGAGAAATATAATTAGGGTTTGGAATTGAAAATGTAGGATAGATTATTATTAATATTAAAAGTTTGAATTAATATCTGATTTTTGTATAAATAAATTTGAAGTCTAATTTTTGAATTGTAATATCTAGAATTATGGTCAATGTAATTTCCTCAAAAAAAAAAAAAAAGTAGGGCACGTCCATCCTTTGTGAGGCCCCTGTGAAGTAACTCTTCCCAATCAGATCCTACTGCGTGTCCAAATCCATTATGAGTTTAACCTCTTCTTTTAGCGTACATTGCCCCTATTTGAAGGTTATTATTGAGAGAAATGATGTTTTGAATAATAATTTTTGGGAGAACGTGCGGTTAAGAAATTAGAAAAAATTTAGGTTAACATATAAAATATTTTATTGTGTGAATGTTTGGTTAAAAATGAATACGAGGAATAAAGTTTTAGTTTAAAGAAGTCACTTTAAACAAATGTGGCAAAATATAGGTGTTAAATCGATGGGTTATAATGGATTTAATTGATCGTTTAGAGCCCGTTTGAGCCCCATTTTTTTGTCCAAAATGTATTTTGAAATAGTATTTTAATAGAAAATGTGTAGTTAAAAAATAAGAAAAAATTTGAGTTTGCTAGTAATATTATTTTATTGAAAAATGTATGATTGAATATAAAAGAGAGAAAAATATATTTTAGAAATAACAGGGATCAAACAAGAACTTAATATTAATGAAGTATCATCGACTATATAACTCTAATAGCGTAAATTTTCAAAAATATATGTAATACTTCATTTCATTAGAAAAACTCTGATTCATTATGGATCAAAAAGGCAATGCTCCTCAAATAACACATTTTCTTTCACAAACAAATTTCTTGCCATTCCTCTAGGGATGTCGAACGAACCAAGCGGCTCGTTGGCTCGGCTCGTCAAAAAATGGCTCATGGACTACTCAGGCTAGTACTTGAGCACAAGCCTAGCGAACTGGCTCTCCTACAAGCCGGCTCGTGGCTCGCCACTACAATGATCAAAATGCTCACTGAACTTACAAAAGTAATTGTTTTGGACACTTTCTTTTCCTTCTTTTTTACTCTATAAATATCCCAACCCATTTCAAAATTCTTACTATCTTCCATATTCTACAATATACTACATTCTACCTTTAAGTTCAATTATTCGATATCAATTATCATACTATAAATTTATAATTACGATCTTATACTTTATTTTCATACTCTTTATTTACTTACTTACTATACAGTTTGTACTATACAAATTACAATACATATTCTAGACATTTCATCACAATTGACCAATGAATCCACAATCATTTGTTGAGAGTTTGTTCGATATTGGAGGTGAATCACTTATAATGCTGCAAAGTCAATTTCACAATGAATTTTCCAATCTCAACAAAGTATTCATTCCTGTAAATATTCCAAATTTGGATGCTCGCAGAAATAGTAATCCATTGATTTGGATGATGTTAACGTTCTCGAAGAGGAACATGAGGAATTAGATATTTTCAATGCAAGAGGAAGTGAAAGGGGAAAAAAATCACTTTAAATTGATTCCAAGTGGTCATATGATCGATACAGTCGCAGAGTCTAAAACAGTACTTAGATACTGTCAAACACGGTTGGCATGACAAAAGGGCATTGATACCATCCACCTCAATTATTACTAGAAAGTACGTGCGGCTAAACATGGACTTGTTGGTGTTTATCAAATGCAAATGCAATTTGGTAACCTAACCGCACTTCTACGAAACTTTGCACTAGATATATTCGGAAGAGAAAGCTCAAACGGGGAATGGTGAAGTTCATTGCAGATGTCGAATTGTTTCTAGCAATAGTAGAGAACCAACATTTCTTCTCATACGTGAAAGAATATCTTCAATTGAGATACGTTTTGGGT
This sequence comes from Fraxinus americana, assembly GCA_035079005.1. Lineage (NCBI taxonomy): Eukaryota > Viridiplantae > Streptophyta > Magnoliopsida > Lamiales > Oleaceae > Fraxinus > Fraxinus americana. The sequence goes on along the minus strand of CM068708.1, from coordinate 16,280,748 downwards.
AAGTCGAACACACTTCATTTCGATACAATAAAATATTTCCTTAATACAAAGAAACAATTGATTATTGATTTGCAAAAATATGAGAGTGTTATATCTTTAATTTCGGATTTATGGGAATGGATTAATAAAAGAAGTTATATAGCTGCAAATGCACACTGTATAGACTCACTTTGGTGCATGTATAAAAGAATTATTACTTTTAAAATAATTGAGTTCCTTCACAACGCTAACAAGATATTTAATGCTAATATGAACATTATTAGAGAATATTACTGTGAGAGTAAAATTCGTTCTTTTATATTTGACAATGCTTATGCTAATATGCCAGTTATCGATAAATTGTGTAGGGTACTGCAACCCGATTTCGGTGGTTATTTATTTCATATTTGTTGTGTGTGTCATATTTTTAATTTAATTGTACAAAATGGTTTGAAGCATATCAAGAAATATAACTCAAAGAATTAGGGATGCACTAATATATATTAATATTTCTCCTAATAGAAAACAAGCTTTCGAGGAATTTTGTGCTGAATTTGGAATGATAAATACGAAAACATTTGTTAGTAACGTAGAATATAGATGGAACTCCACTTACTTACACCCTGTTTGGGGCACATTTTAGTCTGAAAATGTAGACAAAATATGAACGTTAGAATAGTATATCCTGACATCCTAGTACATTCTTCACTGTGCAAACAGTGACACAACAAAGGAAGTGGCCGAATTTACCCTTAACCCAAAACAAATGCCGAGATTTTTCCCTTCCAAAATCAATTTTCTCTCACCTACCCATACGTAACAGTTGCAATTTGAAGCCGAAGATGATTCTATAGACCCAGCTACTACATTTCGACCACTTCTTTAAGGTTCAGCTGCACCTCGACATGAGTAGATCTTCAACTGGCAAAAGCTTGGTTGCAGATTATATGCCCTGAAACACGGAGAAGAAGTCCCACACTTCGCGATTTGGCACAGAAGCGGAATAGATGATCGGAAGTAAATTAGCTTTCCCACCATAAAATTAGGCAGTCCAACTGCAGTAGCGTCGCCACCACCACTTCAATGACTACACTGAAGACATGGACCCATTCAATTCTCAGGTGGATTTTCCATACCTCGTCTGCTACCGCATTTCCTATGTTTTATTTTTCTTTTTCTAGCATTTTTAAATCGATTTCTTCAACCTGCAGACTGGTGAAATTTGTGGTCCGAGTTGTCAATCGATGTTGAGTCGTCTAAGAAATATGCCAGATTGAGAGACGCAGAACGACGAACGTTTATAGCAACCTGTGAAGCAGCCATTGCCGAAGGCCATCGGCACAGCAAGTGTTCTATGAAACACGAGTGGGAATGTGTTCTAATGTTGTTCAACAAAACAACAGGCCACATTGGAGTAAACTCCAATTGTGCAACCACTGGGACGCAATGCGTCGGGAACACAAATGGCTAACATAATTGTTGGCCTGTATTAGGGTCGAATACAACCCGTCGGAGGGTCGAATCGTAGCATCCGACGAATGGTGGACCCAAAAATTGAAGGCAAGGTTTTTTAATAACCGTTTAACATTCACTTCGACGTGTATATTGTGGTCAATGTGTGAGGTTGTGGTTGTTGATTACATCAGGTCTCCTTAGTTCTCATTTGTTGCACTGTTATTATGATGTAACTCTGGTCACCTTCAAAGTGTGAAAAATGTGTTACACGATGCACTCACGGCTAACTATAGGGATATTGAACTTGTAACGAGCATTGGAAGTAACATTTTCGTTGTTCATTACCAAGGAGCAGAATCTAGGGGTGGCAATGAGCCGAGCCGAGCCGAGCCGAGCCCGAGCCTTTTTGGACCGAGCTTTTTTTGGCCCGAGCCGAGCAGAGTCGGGCCCGGCCAAAAAAAATGAGGCTCGGCCCGAGCTTTAGGCCCGAGCCTTAGCGGGCCGAGCCGGCTCGATTTTTTTTTTTTTTTTTTTTGTAAAATCTACATTAAAACAAAAAAATAAAAATGTACATTTTATGCGTAATACGTGTTATAAATTAAAGAGATTATGAAAGCTTCATTTTTACTTAAAGTATGTAACTATTATTTCTTGTAATGTCATGGTGAAATTTCCTTGAGGGTCGTAATTCCAATAATTCAAGGCAATAACTATTCTATTTATCATTGAAGAATAAAACCCTCCTCCTTTATCCGAGCTTGGGACCGGCTACAATTATCGTAGGCGGAGTTAAAATTGTACACGAATAAAATATTTCGTGTACAATTTTTTTTGAAACAAAAAAAAATTAAAAATTACGTATTGAATTGAAACTAAACAATTTAAAAACTTACAATATATTATGCTTTAATCTGCTGTAACTCATCGGCCATTATACTATCAACTTGTTTTTGAAGACGTAATTCCGCACATTCCCAATCCTTCAAACATATTAAAGCCTACAATATATCTTCTTTTAGTCTTGATCGTTCGTCACTTAAAACTCGACCACCTAAACTAAATGCAGCCTCCGATGCTACTGTAGACACCGGCGGTGTTAGTAGATCGCAAGCAATTTTTGATACAATTGGATACTGCCTTTCGTTACATCTCCACCATGATAAAAGACTAAAATCCTGTAATTCTTGTGGTTGTAACATACTACGAACGTCCACGCACATATACCTAGCTAACTCCGAAGGAATTTCAAGATTTGTACCACTGACATCTATTGCTCTAAATATTGACGAACTAGAACTAAATGAGGGAATACTAGTATTGGTCTCTAAATAACTCCATATATTATCTACATCTGTTGAAGTGTTCTTTGAAAAAGTATTTTGGGAAGAACTACACTGACCTTCTTTTTCAGCATAATAGTTATACATTTCGCATAACATTGATTCTATATTCGTATGTGAAAATTGTATATCCATGAAACGTGAAATCCCATTTATAATAGCTTTTGTGCCAGTTAAATTAAGTCGAGGGTCCATTACAGAAGCTAATAAAAATAATGAGGGTATCTCTTCCCAATATTTACGAAACTTTAACTCCATAGAATAAACTACATCAACAAAAATTGGGAGATTCCTATGTTTTTGAAATGTTTGTGCAAAATAGAAAACATGTTGTAAAACAAGTGAAGATGTAGGGTAATAAACACCGCTACATTCCTTTGTGGCATTGAAAAAAAGTTTTAAAAATGTTTTAACGATAAATGCAAGATTCCATTCTCAATCTTTCAAATTATGTTCGGGTCCATATGTATGCCTACCATTATAATACATTGTAATAACTTTATCATAATTTTCACACGAGTGTAACATAAGATATGTAGAATTCCATCTATGTGATACATCAGTGACAAATGATTTCTCTTCTAAGCCATACTCGTGACATAAAGCCGTTAAATGCTTGCTTTCTTGCAGGTGATATAGTAATAAAATTAATTGCTTGCCTAATTTTATCTAACGGTGTTTTTATATGTTCTAATCCAGCTTTTACAATCAAATTAATAATGTGGCATACACAACGTTGATGAAAAAATAAACCTCCAAATATAGGGTTCAAATCATCAATAAATTTATCCACAACAACTTTGTTTACACTAGCATTATCAAAAGTAAAACTTCGAATCATTTCTTGCATACCATATTCTTGTATAATATCTTTTAAAACCATGTATATGTTAGTCGCATTATGAGGATATTCTACACATCTAAATGCAATAATTTTTTTATGCATAATCCATAGGTGATCAATGTAATGAGCTGTAGCAGCAATATAACATTTTTTATTAACACCGGTCCATAAATCAGAGGTAAATGATATAACACAATTAAAAGTTTTTAAACTTTCAATATTAGTTTGTTTTCTTTTGTTATATAATTTTAAAGTATCAGAACGAAGAGTATTTCTACAATAAGAATGATACCTGGGTTGGAGATAATTCTGCACAAGACGAGTAAAGTGTATTGACTCGATCATCGTTAGCGGTATCTCTGCTGCAGCCACGTATGTAACCATTCCTTCACGAAATCTTTCCTGTGAATATACAAAAGTGGAAAGAATAGAATCAGAACCAGTAAATGTTAGTTCGGTCTGTTTCGGGTCAAGACCGACTGGTTTCGTTTTGCAACTTCTTAATATGTGTCTATTTAAATGCGATGTGCTCGAACTAGGCTTCCAACTGAGTTCTTTACCGCAATAATTGCAACATGCTTTCCAAATATCGACTCCATTTTGAACCCCAACTTTTTTCCGAGTCATATGTTGCCAACAATCTACAGACTCTTTTTTCGACTTCTTAACCTCGACTACTTCCTCATCTTCGATATCTTCCAAATCAATTGGAACATTTTGAAATGCATTGTACCCCAATGGAGTACTCGAACTACCTCTAAACTGATTAATCTCATCACTAGTGAAATCCATGTGTAAGTATTATAGTAAAAAATATTGAAAAAAAGAGTAAAAGAAATTTGAGAGTATAATACTGAATTTGAATATTGAGTAAAGAAAGTTGAGACTTGAGAGCTCAATTGGAATTTGAATATTGCGTAAAAAAAATATGAGATAGCTTGATATGAATTTGAAAAAAATTTCTCGTATTTATAGACAAAAAAATATATCAGTTTTAACTATATTTAATTTATAAATTTAAATTTTTGACAAGACATTACATTTAAAAAAAATTTCATCTGCGTGCACGCAAGAGGTTGCGTGCACGTCATCTGCATGCAGGCACTTAAAGTGCCTGCACGCAGGAAAAAGTCCAAACTGCCTGTGAGGCAGCTACACGTAGCAGCGTGAAATGTGGCTGCCACAGGCAGCTACATTTTGTAGCTGCCCGTGTGAGGCAGCTACAGTTGTAGCTGCCTCACACAGGTAGCTTCAATTTATTTGTTTTTATTTATTTTTTTATTTTTTTAAAATAACACGAGCCATTTTGGCTCGTGACACGGGCCGGCCCGTGTGGCTCGGCGAGCCACACGGGCCGGCCTCGGCTCGGCTCGGAGCCCCCACATGGGTCTCGGCCCGAGCCCGAGCCGAGCCCGAGCCGTCCGAGCCGCAGAACTTTTTTGCCACCTCTAGCAGAATCTGATTGTAGGACCTACCTTTGTGATCAAATTTTTGTTTCCATAATCTCCTCCTTACACTCACTAGTCATCTAGCATGAGAATCGTGTAAAATTTCTTGAATTAAAACGGTCACACAATGATATTCCACTTTTATCGGGATCCGACGACGACAAAAAAGTCGATGATGAGGAGTTTCTTAGCCAACTGGCTGAAGATGTCACGACATGGGTTACATATTGTCAAATTACAGTAAGCAATGCCAAGAGCTACTATCTCAAACAAAGACGTCGTATCCGACGATTCCCATCTTCAAGAAATCGACACATGTTCATGAAGAAAGCAATGGAAGATAACGGCAAGATGTGTTATCAAGAGTTCCGAATGTATCCACAACTACTTCGACACTTTGTACATATTCTGCGGGACGAATATGACTTACGCAGTAGCCAACATGTCGATATCTACGAGCAAGTTGGAATGTTCTTGTGCATATTAGCGCATGAAAAAAGATATCGCTAGGTGACTACTATTTTCAATCATTCGTTGCAAACAGTATGCCATTATTTTAAGGAAGTACTCACTATTGTCATCACCTTATTTGAATGTCTCTACAACCAAGACCGGACTACAACGAGGGTGGGGAGCCCCACAGGTCGGACCCGATGAAGCATCCTTTGTTTTAAGACTATATTGGTGCTATTGATGGAACGCAAGTGAAAGCTGTGCCACAATGTAACAAGTCGGTGAATTTTATAAGCCGCAAAGGAGTGCCATGCAAAATGTGTTGATCACATGCGATTTCAATTTATGTTTCACATTCGTGCTTGCTCGTACCACCGGGAATACCTACGATGCGCAAAAATACTAGCTTGTTCTATACACAGTCTTGAAATTCATTTTCCATTACTCGGGCGGGGTAAGTATTATTTGGTTGACTCCGAGTTTGCTCATCGATTGGGCTACATGGCCCCTTGCAAAGGATCCGTTATATTGCATCACTTTTAGGAGTTTCGCAACGATGGATTGGGTCTTCGTCGTCGGTTTCAGAATTCTCGTAAGATGTTTAATTACAGACACTTTTCCTACAAAAAGGTCATAGAACAAGCGTTTAGTGTGTGGAAAAAAAAATGACAAATACTTGATCGTATGCCTAGCTATTCGTTTCGAACACAGCTTGCTATTGTTGATGCAACGATGGGCATTCATAATTTTTTACGTTTGTGGACGAGGCATTTGATAAAGTAGAAACAGATGATGACCTGTTCCAGGTTGACCTACCTAACGCCGAAGACAAAATCCACGCCGAAATGAACACACCGAAAATGCAGCGAAGTGATTGAGATCGACTTCGCGATTATATGGCACAACAACTTTGATCTTCACATTTTGTGCGAAATGTGACTTTTTCGAAAATGTCTAATGTTGTGCGAACGTGAGAATATAATTTGATGTCTCTGTTGAATGTAATCATTTTCGGATTGTACACGCACAATCAGTGTATAATTTGAATAAAAAAATTCTTCCAAATTTGGCCTATAAAAAAAATATTCGCAATACCCGAAGGAAGCAAATAGTATTTCACGTGGAACGTACATTATGGTTGGACAATAATTCAATGAATTGGGTATTAAGTATTCTGAATCAAAGTGCACATGAGGAAGGACAAAACGGAAAAGTGGAAACATTTCAACTTGAAATGATTACAATTTTACTGTAGTAGATATACTTGACAAGACAAAATAATGCATTTTTAGTGTAAACATGGGCACCAAACGGAGGCTTATTATTAAAATCATGCGAATGATTTGAAAATTTAATAATTGAATTTTATAACAATACGTATATTAGAAACGATAATGACACTATTTCGAATGAATTCAATCGACTTTTAGTTTTTAAAATTAAAAATTTTTTGATAAATTTTTATGATACTACAAATATTTTATTTGGAATGTACTATCTCACGAGCTGTATGGTGCTTGAACATCTTTATATAATTGTAAGGACTTTTCATAAATACAAAAATGACCTCGATTTTAGTGAAATTATACATTTTATGGAATTGAAGTTTAGAAAATATTAGGAAAACCTGTCTATGTTATTTTCTTTAGCATGTCTCATGGACCTTGATACAATTGATCAGTTACCAATATGTAATTGATCAGATTTCAAAAGTTGTAACTTTTAATATACACCTATCACTTATAGAAATTTAAAACAAATTTTATGTGAAATGCATGAATTATATGTGGAACGAATGTGTGCAAATATTAGTCGGGCACCCTCTGCACATACTCATTCCACTAATATTGAAGAAGACGAACCTGAAATATTAAATTTATTTGAAGGAATTGATACGTATAGATATAATGCAATAAGTTCTTCTACTAGTAGTAGTATGTTTGCCGCATGTAATCTAACATCAGACGCAAGTCCAAATGTACTGGCTATTGAATTACTTGATTATTTTAATCATAATATGCCTAGTAATAAATCAATTAAAAAAAGTTCAAAATAAGTAATTGACTTCTGGCGAAAGTACGAACAATGACGATCGATGATTTTTTGAGATTGCAAAAGACCTACTAACATATCCGGTTATCACTGTATTTTTGGAGTCTGTTTTTAGTGCAGGTAAAAGGGTTTTGTCTGAGGTCAAGAGTCGACTGAAAAAATATATTTTGAAAGCATTAATGTGCATGAGGATTGGCGAGACACATATATCCAATTGCAAGATAAATATGCTAAAATTGCATGTCGTCAGGTAAGTGATATTTAATTTAACCATATTAATAAAATTTATTATTTTATAATACTTTTTTTATAAATTGTACATGTTACAAGTTGTTCGTGTATAATTTTCAGCTCCATCTACTCAAAATTTAAGTAGCCAATCCCAAGTCCGGATAAAGAATGTGGGTTTTATCTTAGAAAAAAATAGGAGCTCACAGGCCGAAGCTCGGTTCGTGGCAAGCACGAGTCGAGCTCGTGGGCTAGGCTCGACTTGACCCATTGCCATGATTACATTCCTCCAAAAAGAGTATTGTTATTCATAGTTAATTATTACATTAGTAATCATATGTAACATCTTATTATTTGAGACGTTTACTTATTATTTGAGGCAACAGAATTGTAGAATATTTTACATCAAATAACAAGATGTCGTATAGGATGATTATTGCAGTATTAATAGCGTTATTCTTTTTTATAATTAATTATTCTACATTCATTTTAACACAAACATATCTAAAATTACTTGTATATTAAACCGTAATATAAATAAATCACACTGCTCAATGAAAATTGACATTTCAATAGTATTATGTCCATCTACTTGAAGCCCAACAAAGAATAAATTGATAAAGTGGTTTCAGTCTTTTCAAAAAAAAATAAAAAATCAATCAACGTGTGGTTAAAAAAAAAATTATTTACGGGTAAATGTTGAAAATGAATTTTGAAAAAAATGGGGCTCGAATATATCATTATTAAGCAACTTGAGTTTTAGGTTCTTATAAAGCCTTTCTTAGCTTGATCCAAAAAAATAAAAATAATTCCTTAGCTTTTGAATGCATTTTCATTTAAATCAAATATCTTAGGGCTGGCAAGCAACTAGGGGCGGATAGTTTTGGGGTGGTGCAGTACCTATTTGAATGCTTATTTTCCTCAAGTGTGGCTAATTCTGTATTTGCATGCAATATCTTTAAGGTGCCTTTTGTTAATTAGGGGCAGCCCAAGTCCAGAAGCAAAATGAAATTGTGCAAGAAAAATTAATAATAATAATAATAATAATAATAATGTGGGAAAATTTTTATAACCAAAATTAGCCACAATTAGTTACCTAAATTAACGGGATGTGACTCCATGAAACTTTCTTTCTTTAATCCAAAACCCTACTCTCAAGAGAAAAAAACACTTCCATGTCTATCACTATAATTTTGATACTCCACAATGTCATAATCGGTTCAAATGCACTAAATAAAATCACGGGCTAATAACGGGTCACAATTATAATTCACGGATGATTACATAAAAACGCTACTTCCACAAGTTACAAAGACATATTTTTGTCTCATAACTCATTGAAGTCACAACGGGACAACAATCACAAAGCCACAACAACATCATAGCCACGCGAAGTTTATGTAATAAAATAAAATAAAAACTACTTACACAAGTTACAAAGACATATTTTTGTCTCATAACTCATTGAAGTCACAACGGGACAACAATCACAAAGCCACAACAACATCATAGCCACGCGAAGTTTATGTAATAAAATAAAATAAAATAAAAACTACTTACACGAGTTACAAAAACATGTTTTATCACAGAAATCATTGAAGTCACAATGCCACGACCAGTGGCAGATTTGGCAGTGGACTGCAATTGGCTGTAGCCCACTGCCCCCCAAGTCCAGTCCAACAAATATAAAACAAATTAATAGTGGTGTCGGCTCGGCTCGACCCATTGTCGCACGAGCTCTAGCTCGCGGCTCGAAGCTCGGCTCGCCCCTTTTTAATTTTTTTTTCACGCTACTACAACTCTACAACGAAATCTTAAATTTAAAAAATATATATATGCACATTTTCTATTTTTTTTTAAAATATACATTTTTCAAAACATTTATCGGGGCTCGTCAAAACATTAATAATTTTTAAAATAGTAAATATACATTTATTTTTTTTTAAAAAAAAGATAAACCCTCATTCTTTATCTAGGTTTGGAACCGGCTACTTCAATTTCGTGTAGGCGAAGTTAAAATTGTACACGAATAACTTTTTACGTGTACAATTTTTTTAAAAAATTATAAATGTATGAAAATAAAATTTTGTAATGAATGTAGTGAAATTAAATATCACTTACTTGATTACATGCAATTTCGACATATTTATGTTGAATTCGATAATTAGCGTCTTCCCAATCCTTCACGCACATTAACGCTTCCAAAATATCTTCTTTTAGTCAACTTCGAATATCAGAGAGAACCCTCTTCCCTGCACTAAAAGCAGACTCTGAAACTACAGTGCTAATCGGAAGTATTAATAGATCTTTTGCAATTGCAGAAACAACTGGCCATCAACGTTCGTTATTTCGCCAAAATTTAATTACATCTTCTGAACTTTTCTTAACTGATTTGTTACTAGGCATAGTATAACGAAAGTAATCAATTAATTCAGATGGCAACGCATTTGGACTACTACTCGAAGTTTGAGTATATGCAGTGGAACACATACTACTACTAGAGGAACCATATGCATATGTAGTTTGATCATATCTAATTGAATCTATATTTTCTAATAAATTAATTACTTCAACGTCGTCATCGTTTATATTAGTGGGAGGAATAGTAGGTAAACGAATAATTTGTGTACCTATTCTTGAAACATATAATTCATACATTTTAGTTAACGTTTGTTCCAAATTCCTATAAGTAATAGGAATATTAAAAGTTAAAGTATTTGAAATTCGATCAATTATAAATTTAGTATCCGATAAATTATATCGGGGTCCATGACGCATGCTAAAAGAAATAACATAGATAATTCTTCACAATATTTTCTAAATTTTAATTCAATGGCATATATAACCGCATGAAAATCAGGGTCATTTTGATATTTCTTAAAAACCCTAACAGTTATATAAAGACGTTCAAGAATCATACAACTAGTTGAATAATAAAAACCAGACAATATATTCGTAGACGTATAAAAACTTTCCAAAAATTTCTTAATTTTAAAAACTATATTCCAATCGGATTCATTTAAGATATCATCGTCTTCGTCTCTAATATGCCTACTGTTATAAAATTCAGTGATAAAAGGTTCAAAACCTTCACAGGATTTTAATAATAAATAAATTGAATTCCACCTATGACCTACGTCAGTAATAAAAGTTTTTGTATTAGAGTTCCCAACTTGTTCACAAAATTCTTCAAATTCTTGTTTTCTATTAGGTGTAATCGTGATATACGTAAGTTCATTCCTAATTCGACTAATTTCGTCTTTCACATATTTTAAACCATCTTATACAATTAAATTAAAAATATGGCACACACATCGAATATGAAATAAATAACCACCAAAATCGGGTTGAAGTACTCTATGCAGTTTATCGATAACTACTTTATTTACAGAAGTATTGTCAAAAGTAAAAGAACGAATTTTACTCTCGCATTTATATTCTTTAATTATTAACATAATTGCATTAAATATAGATTAACATTACGAGGATACTCAACAATTTTAAAAGCAATAATTTTTTTATGCATAACCCAAAGTAGGTCTATATAGTGTGCATTTACAGCTATATAACCTCTCTTATTAATCCATTCCCATAAATCCGAAATTAAAGATATCACACCCCCATATTTTTCTAAATCCGCAATCAATAATTGCTTTGCATTAAAAAAATATTCAATTGTATTAGAACGAAGAGTATTTCGACTTACCCCAATGTACCTTGGTTGAAGATATTGTTTGACGTAGTTTACGAAATGTTCGTTGTCCACTATTGCTAGTGGCAGCTCCACCGCGGCAACGAACTTCACCATTCCCTTTCGTGCTTCCTCCTCCAAATACATCCACGTAGAAAGTGGCGTAGTAGTAGCACCGACGCTACTAGTATCAAACTGTAGTTGCGTTTGACCACGTTCCGAAGCCCATGTTTGGCCGCACATGCTTTGTAATGACGGTTGAGGTGAGTGGTTCCAATGCCTTTTTGCCATACCAAACGTTGTTGACAGTATTTACATACTGCTTTGGTTTCTGGAAGTTCATCGATCACACGACCAGTGTAACCAATTTGAAATGGTCCCAACATTTTGCCTGCTTCTTCCCCTTTCTCTTCCCTCTTGCATCGGAAATATTTAATACATGTTCTTCATCTTGTTCCAAATCAATAGGAACACTAGGATCAACATCAATGTAATCCAAATCAATTGGATCGAGGATGACTACCTTCACAAACGTCGAAATCTTCAATATCTTCTGAAATTGGTAGTTCATTGAGACCGACAATTTCATTCCCAAATTGATTTTGGGCAAGTTTTTCGTCTTTCATACCGAACAAGTTTTCAACAAATGCTCGTGGATCCATTTGTGAATTGTAGAAATTGAATGTTGAAATAGAATGTAGAAATGTAGAATTGAGAAGTGAATGAAAATTATGTACTAGTGTATAAAATGTGTTGTAAAATTAAGATAATAATGTAAAAAATGTAAAATAGAATTATAGAATAAATGAATGATATTGTTGATAATGATTTGTAAATTGTGAAAAGTAGAGAGTATATAATGAAAGTTTGGTGGGAAAAAAATGTTGTAATGTGTTGGGTATTTATAAGAGAAGAAAAGTAGAAAAATAGGAAAAAAAAATTAAAAAGTGACCGAACGGTCACTGATTCAAATTGTTTTTTTTTTTATTTTTTTATTTTTTTAATATACACGAGCCCACGAGCCTCGTCTCACGAGAGGCTCGGAGAGCCGCTCGTGAATAGTTACGAGCCGAACGGGCTCGGTTCGTCTAGTCCACCTGCCCGTTAGGGCTCGTCTTTTTGACTAGCCCAAGCGACTCATGGGGGTGAACGGTACGAGCCGAGTGGGCGAGCCGACGAGCCACTCGGCTCGTTTGACACCACTACAAATTAATGGAAAATGGTTTTCATTTTAGTGTATAGCCCACCAACAATTATTATCACTTGGCAAGCCCAGCCTAATTCTTAAAACTAATTATTTGTTTTAATTTTTGGCTCAATTCTTAAAACTAACTTTGTTTGATTTTAGTCCAAATCCATCACAAGCTCATTTGATTTTGTTAAGCAACTGATGGAATATCCACATGAAGAATTTTTGGAAAGGAACTACATGTATGAATGTTTCTGCTTTGTGAAACTTCCATCTTAAATGTTGTTCTTCCATATCCCTCATGAAAAAAGTCATTTTGTGAAAATTCTCCTATTTTTACGTTATCACATAACTCATTGTTGTCTAATATAGTTGAAATAATTCTAGGTTGCCACTTCTTTTTGGAAATAAAAAAATGCAGGCAAGAAATTCTGGAACTTATTATATTTACAACCTATGCGTCATGAGTAAGCTACTGACATCAAATCTAGTTTCTTACAATATGAATGAGTTTAAGTTGGGAAGGAAAATAGAAGGATACGAATTTATGATTTGGGATATGAATTTATAATTTCTTACGATAGAGAGGTATGAATTTATGATTTTGGAAGGAAGATTTTAAGTTTTGAACTCTTACAATATGAATGAATTTATGATTATGATTTTCTCAATTTATGTTTATGGGATATTGTCATATTGTGTTTTGGTTTTTATGCTTTTAATTTTAGATTTTAACATAGAAGAAGATTGACCTTCTACCAAGAAAGAAGAACTTTGTTATCTTTCTTTTCAAAGAACAACAAATCTAAGGATACAACTGTAATATCTAATGTCAAATTACTATTTTATATATATATATGAATTTTATTCGTACATTAATTTTTTAAAAAAATTTGACCCCCGTAACGTTGATTTCTAGCTTTGCCCCTGGCCACAACAATCACAAGACCAGAATAAATCTATATATGTAACATACATTTATTTCATTAGATTTTTTACAAATACTTCAAGACATGGAGGTCACAACTACTTATTACGATTCTAATTCAATTATGTGTTCGAAATTCACATCTGCAAGTAGATATGAAAATGAATATACGTGAAATGTAGGCAAAAATATTAGTTGCAAGGAGGAAGAAAAACCGTAACGAAACAAAAATGGTAGAGGATTATGGATGGAGGTTCAGCTACTACGTGTGATTTTGTCAAATTTGGAGTCTTTTTTTTTTTGGATATGGTAAATGAAAGTAAAATTAGGGATTATGAGAGGAAACTATATTTATTTCCTTATTATTTTTTATTAATTAAAATAAGTAAACCAGGAAAAATATTTATAATTAGTTTCCACCTGCTTTTTCATTTTAAAGAGATATAAACAGCCCAGCATAATTATCTAAAATCCGTTGATTCCACAATGCAATCAGAAATTCTGAATAGCTTGTTACCAGATTAGGTATTGTATTTGATTCATGTTTGATTAATTTTAAAAAATTCACTTTTATGTAAATAAGTAAATTTTATAATTAATAATATTTTATTGATCAGAACTAAAAATAAATACTCAATTTATCATAAAAGAAGCTACAAGTTTGGCTAAGCTTAAAAGTACTAAATTTTAAGTAATTTTTTTTTCTTTCTACATATATTTTCATATATTACTAATTTGTTATAATAAATAATTTTTTTCCTTATTTTAACCATAAAGTGGGGGGGAAGAATGCATAACTCAGGTGTTAACTATACCTCAATTCAATTTTAAGAGAAAATGTTTAAAAATTCAAATTTGAGGTGATAACTAATAAATATTATATATTAAATGATGCCGACCATTACAATCTCTCTCCAATCTAAGTCATAGTCACAGTCATCCACCCACCACTGTCCCCTCTCACGATCACTAACATCTACATGATTCAAGATCTAGGAGTACAACATTTCAAGGGTAGCAACTTGTTTGGATTTTTAATTTAACAAAATATCGACGAGAATTGATGAATTATCTATTTGAACTTCAATTGACGATATTTTGATAGTGTGATTTAAACTACATGTAAACTATTATATGTGATGTTGATCCTATAGCTTGTGACTAGTTCTTTGGATCTATAACATTTGGGCATTGATCTGTTACCGTGATATTGATGCAATGGTCTGTCACCAATTATCTTGGATCTGTGACCTATAGATATTGATATGTTACAAATGCAAAATGACATGTGATTTGTTACCTGTGACCTACATATGAATCGTGACACGTGAATTTGAATATGTGAGCTGTTATTAGTGTACAAAGACATGTGACGCCTGATCTATGATCTATTGACATTATTCTGATATGTAACCTATACAATATGATATGTGATCAATGAAGTGTATCTTGTGAACACCAATCAGTGATCTATGACCAATTTTAATTGACCTGTGACATGTGGACATTAATTTGTAACCAACACACAGTTACCTGTGAACAAATTGTGAGTCACCACAACCTCACAAGCACCACCACGACCTCACCAACACCAGCACCACAATTTGCAAACTACCAACAACCACCTCCACTATCACCACAACAAAACTACAAAATAAACCGCACAAAACGTACCCCCAACACTGTTTGCTCAGTTTTTGACAACCCAATTCAAATTGCCAACTCAAGTCAATGAACCCAATTCAAAATGGGCAGCAGCAGCAGTAGTTGAGGTTCGCTGCTGTACGACGCTCTAAACGTGGCGAGATCTGAGCATCGAGCACATCAATGACCTACACGGCGCTCACATCGACGACGTCGCCGTTGTGAACTCTGTGAAGAAGAAAAAAATGGATTGGGGGTAGGTGTCAGAGAGAGAGAGAGAGAGAGTAATTTTGATTTTGATTAAACACCGAATTTATGGTTAAGTAAACCTTACATCTTATTTTTGAATTGTCATATTTAAAAAAGGCCGGTGTGTAATTTCCACTAAAATAGATGCTATTATAATGGACCGTGTTTTAGTGAAGGTTCCACAATTGATCGTCCGTCCTACTTAATTTACAGTTAAACAGTTCTCTCTACCTAATTGAAGCCCAATAAAGCCCAACCTTTTATAATCGACTTGTCCATTTGAGCTACAATGAATTGTGTTAAAAAAAAAAAAAATGGGAAAATTACCCCCAATCCCTATCCTTTTTTTAAAAAAAAAATGAAGTTATCAATAATTTTATTTTATTTTTATCAAAAATCTGGTATATCTAACCAAAATCACCCTACCAAGCCAAACCCTCTCACAACCAAACCTTAAACTACCACTACCAAGCTCTTGTAGTTACGCCATTGCACCAAAGGGAGATGACCGTCAGTTTGCGTACGAACCATAGAAACATTAGTCGGGTTCCCCATGGTTGCTGTGATCACACTGGCTATGAGTCCTGCCGTGATCTTCCTCGTCGTGTCATATTTTTGGAGTTGGAACAGTCCACTTTTGCTTCAAGATGTCGTACAGTCCCATTCTGGTGGTGGAGTACAGAGTCTGACTAAGGAAATTTGCAAAAGAGTAATCCTAACCTCAACAACAATGGATCCCACATGGTGTAGCAGTGAAGGCGGAGGGAGGTGGACATGGCCGACAGATGTTGGAAAAATTGAGAACACAATGGAGGATTGAATTAGATGCAGATGCTTGGTGGTGGTGGTTGTGGTTGTGGATTTGAAGTGATGGTGATGATGATGGTGGTGGTGACATGTGGATTTGAGGTAATGGGGACGATTTATGTGGTGTCGACGGTGGGAGAGTGTGAGAGAGGTGGAGCGAGATGGGTAATTTGCGATAAGTTAATTGGATAATTTCTGACTTATTAAAATGTATGATTTGTAAATAAATATACAATTGTGACTCATAATTTGTGCATTTATGACTATGACCTTATATGATTGTCAGTAGAATGTGACATAATCATAAATTGTGTGTTATTGTGATCGTGACATGTTTTATTAAATTCTAGGTCATAACATTTTATCAGATGCACATAACTTGACCACCTGATTTTTGAAATTTTCTTGCAAGTTTGTTATTTTTAAAATTCTACTTGTAAGTAACCTTTGTAGTTATAAATTTTTCCTATAAATTTTTGGAGCGATATAAATTCTTTTCTTATTTATTTTTTATTGATCACTTAGCATTTACTTTTTATTTTATTTTTTGCGAAGTTTCCAAGTTCTAAATTAAAGTTTTCTTAAAGTTTATGTGAAGTTTTCAAATTACATAAAAAACCTAACCTACGCAAACTTCAATAATAATCTTTTCTTGGTATGTATCCTACTTAACGTGGACCTCGCATATACAGAATTAATGCTCCGATCAAGAAGTGGATGATCGTAGTGACAATACTCTACTAATCAAAACGACAGAATTGCTTACAATTCAACAAATAAATACTTATCGACAATTATCTTTCTAAACTTGGGTATTAGGTAGGACTATTTATGTGATTGGGAATATATATATTATATATACTAACTAAGCAACTTGCCTTACAATTTGCCACCGAATCTTTCTTGGCTTTCAATTGCATTTTCAGCTAATTGTACTCCATAAGTGTCTTATGCACTAAACGGTGAATAAGTTAAAAAGCGTGCTTTTTCTAATGCACGCGTATAACGTGTGCATCTCGCACTACTTTGTACAACTCAATGTAAAAAGATCTTATAAGATAGAACTACACTTTAACACAAACTCTACTTAAGCAATTACACGTGTGTAAAGCATCCATCCCACACTGCTCTGTTTCATTCATTGTGTAAACTATCAACACGATAGAATTTAGATGCTTTTTTCTTTTTTGCCATTTGAAAAACAAGAATTAGAGAAAACGACAGTTAGATTCATATGATTAGTATCATCGAAAGATGGGTCTTTTGTTTTTGTTGAAACCTTGAACATGGTTAGGGCACATGCAAATTGCCTAACTAATGAAGCATTTATTTGAGGGCTATTACAAGGGCTTAATTAAGAATTAACAGCTCATAAGCAAAGTTTGAGAGTTGGGAAACAGTGTATGCAAGTAGTAAGAGTTGAGTAAAGGCCATAATTTAGAACCTAATATTGGGTGGGAGTTGGCATAAAGTCAGTGTCCTTGAAAGATATTTAATGAGGGCACCTCACAAAGTGGTTCTCCTAAACATCACTAATCCCACTACTTTTACTAGCACTTGACATTAAACCTCTATTTGTCATCTGTTTTATCAAACATTGTTTGCTACAGTAAACAATTTCCACTACATATTCACTCAATAAAATATTCTACACATAATCCAATAAAATTACTTTACTTTTCAACCACACATTCTCCAAAAAATACTATTCAAAACTCTATTCCTTCTCCCAAAATGGGAGACAAACAAGCACTAAGCGTGTGTGCTCTAGAGAGGGGTGACGGTAGGGGTAGGGGTAGGGGTAGGCAATGAGGACGGAATGGGGTGCACATAAATCTTCTATCATGTCACAGTCGTGTCATTTATTTCATATTTTTATTTCTATCAAGTCACTCTACTTAACTTTATAAATTTGTAAAAATGAAAAAAAAAAAAAATGGTACAGAATAATAAAATGAATTCGACTTGAGAGCGCAATTATCAATTGTAACGTTAATATTTTCCTTTGTCAAGCATTAACTTGAATGGGATAATTTAACTAAAATAAATGTATAGATTCAAATTTTCAATTACGGCAATATGGAACATAGGTTTGGCTATTCCATGATTTTTTTTTTTCCCTTTTCTTAAGAAACTAAAAGGGTAAAACAATAGATCTAAGTCTAAATCAAAGAGATAATATGAGTTAATCCAAAAAACAATACTCGTTAGGTTGAATTTCATAGAATTTGATGATAGATGTGCCTTGCACAACACCTTATTGCATTATTAGAAGAAATAATAAAGCTCTTTGAGTAAGACTAAAGATTAATAAGTACATATTTTAAGACTCAAGACAATCTTATAATGAATGGTGGTTGACTTTGGGAATGAAAGAAGAATATTAGATTTAAACAAAATAATTGAAATATTTTAATTAAAATATTAAACAAAATTGGATGCAATACAAAATTAGAATGGAGGCTCCATCAAAAGGGATCTGCTACAAGTACATGGGCCTACTTCACAAGCTCCTGCAAGTTACACACTTTTTTTTGGTGGTGGGGGTGGGGGGCACATTTTTTTTAATACAGTGGAGTGGGGCCGCCGCTACAATGAGGAGCCTGTAAGGCCCTTGTGAAAAAACTGTTTTGTACGCAGGGCATAATCCCCATCAAAATAGGATGTGTGGGGGAGGTGGGGGCATTATGCTTCCTGGATTCCTTGTGAATTTTTTTATTATATCAAAAAAAAAAAAAAATTTAATGTTAATATATTTTGTGTTTGAAAAAAAATTCCCACAATTAAATTGGGGGCCACTGATTCGAATTCTGACATCATCATTGGATGTGTGTGTCGTCAAGGTATAGCTCAAGTGATAAAAGTGATTATCAGGTCGATTTCAAAAACTATGTAAGAAGAAGTATATTAGCATAATTAAGGGTATGTATGTTAAGTTGTTTACAAGCAGTGGTAAATAAGTGATAAAGATGTGAGTAATACTTGTAAATCCTTCGAATTAAAAGGTAATTTGACCAAAATTATTTTTTGACCAATGATAAACACCTAAAAATTACGAGCCAAACATAAACTTAATCAATTTATTATCGAAGAAAAAATTATTGAAGGGAACGTGTTAGTACCTTAACCTCTTTACGGTTGACAGTACGATAATTATTAATATTTTTTTGTTTATTTTTCTGATCACATTTTATGATGAATTATAATAATAATTTAGAAAAATAGAGTACAAAATACAATCTGAACTGAGTACAAGACATCAGAGTCAGAGAACGTCACCTTACAATTCTAATATACATATATGAATTTCACGGTTTTTTACTATGGGATGGATTATAGACCAAGACTTGTTTTCGATTAATTCTATTTTTCTTATGAAAATCAAGAAAAATACCGGTAAAAATTTTTTTTGTACTATAAATATTTTATTTTATTTATTTTAAGGTATTAAATATGTAATTGTATTTATTACTAATTACTTAAAAACATGCTCGTATTAATTCCACGTAGGCACATGAGATTTATAATTGCAAATATTACGTGGTTTCTCGATACATGAAATTTTTAATGTTTAAAAATCTCATACTAAAAGTTGTTGGAATTTACGAGTTACTTCATGATTTTAATATGTGTGAATTGGAAAAGTCTCAATAGGTGCGTTGATTGGATATGACTATTCGAGTGCAAAATGTGTATAATAAAAGGCTTACATTCTTTGATAGGGTGCAATCTAAACCATCAATCATGAAATTGTGCTATCTAATGATTAAAATTAATTTGTGCTAAAAGATGCGACCATTCTAATGGATACATGAAAATCTATAAATTGGACCATCTTAATCAAATATCACGCTTCAAATCAACTTCATATAATCAATTTTAAATTCTTTCATTTCCAAATTATGCCAAAATAATTTTCAAATTATTTTTGGATTTCGTGTTCGATATTTTTCATTCTAGAAAAGTAAAGTCAAACGCTAATTTGTCTTGCAAACTTAATATTGTGCTATATTAACTTTGGAAGAAGTATTGTATCTTGGAATATAGATACCCATTTGATTATGTTAGCACCCATGCATGAGGCATAGTTTGTCTTAAGGAAATTTCCATTCGCGTATGTCGCTTCATTTCATCTCATTCTAATTTCTACATTTCATTAAATCGAGATTTCGTACGTGTATCTTGGTTTCGATAAGTCAAAATTATATTCTGTATTTTGCAAGTATGTCACAATTTTATCGTCTTTATATGCACACATTTTTGCTTCATATGATTAAAGAAAAATTGTAACAAAGGTCCCAAACTTTTCAATTTGCTGTAAAATGCACCTTAACCTTTATTTTTTGGCTGCATTCCCAATCTTTTCATTTTAATGATTGTCGGAGTTCATTGGATAGAATCTATCCAGAATTCCATTAGTCAACACTGAAATTGAAATTTTGGTCAAAGTGACAAATTAAATAAGGGATAAAATGATAAATTTACATTTTATATAATTAAATAATTAAATAAAAGCAAAAAGAATAATAATAATGAACATCATCTTCTCCAAACCACTCCACCCCCAAAATCAAAAACAAGAACTCAATAAATTCTTACCACTAACATCCAACCACCACTGCCAGAATTGCACTGTCCAACCATCGTCGTCAATATCGCACCGCCAACAGAATTACCTTAGTATAGATTCCACTTAATCAAATGAATTCTAAATTTCTCAGTCTCCTAAACCCATAACCTCATGTTAATTACAAAACAAATTAAGAATTCCCTCATTCAATTCAAACAAATACATCAATACTCATCTTTAATACACTCATAAATTTCATACACACAAACAGACTCCTATTGATTCAAAGTTTTCTCATCCTCGGGAAACTATTTAGATTAGGATGAACTGAGAAATTGTTCAGACTTTCTTGAATTGTCAAATCTTGAAAATCAAAACCTTAGGCCATCTCCAATGGAGATCCCAAAAACACCATTTTGCACCAAAACCTCCAATGTAGCACACTATGCTTTGCACAAAGTGAATAGTGTTGCTCCAAATAGTGCAAAGTCAACTTTGTCCTTCTCTTTCATTTTCCAAAGAACCGAGCTGCTGTGCCAGGTCGGTAAAAGACCTGGCACAGCCATGTGAGATGGGGTGGGTGGGTGTTTTAACATTTTTGGGGGTTTTTTTAATGAGTTAGGTCCTCGGGACCCACCTCATGTGAGATAGTCTGTACAAAATCTGTAAACCAAAATCTGGTAGAATAGAATAATTCTTTTCCAAAACATATTGGTCAAGAGTATTTACATCATTTTTTTAATATATTTTTTAATACAATAAATTATTGTTATTATTATAAACAACAACAACAACAATAATATGTGCATTTATAATAAATTTTAATAATATAATCAATAATAATTAAGGAATAAAAAGTTAGTAATTATTTTCGTTAATTTAACGTAATTATTTATAATAAATTTTAAAAATATAATCAATTATTTTCGTCAATTTAACGTAATACATAAAACAAGCAAATAATTTAGTAATCAATAATAATTCAATATTTTCGTTAATTTAATGTAATTATTTATTTAGTAATTTACATAGTTGTAAAAATAATAAATAAATAAATTTTTAATAATCGAAAAAATGAAGAAAATGATTAAAATCTATTCATTTAGTGTAAGTTTTGGTGTAATGGGTTGACGATGATTTTTAGTTGGTGCAAGTTTTAATATATAATGGTGCAAAACTTATCTCAAATTTTGATGCAGCGTTGAAAATGGCCTTAGTCTAATATCCATGGCTGAAGCAGAAGCAATTGTAGCAAATAATAGCCATGTGTATAAGTGTAGTGTTTAGTACGCTTGTTAATATTAAGAAATATGATGTTTTTGAGAGGAAAAAAAAAGAAGAAGAATTATTCTACATACATAAGATTTTACATCCCAGTATAAATAATGCTCAAGTGACATTTTATCCTGAGCATTATGTACACCGGAGTGCAAACCTTGATGAACATGTAACAAAATTCAAAAAAGAATTAAGCAGAACAAAATATATACACTTGTAGTGTTTTGTATATTTATTTGAGACTTGTATTGCAGCAAAACTTTGTGTTAAAATAGGGATAGTAATGGGTTGAGGTCGGGGTCAGGTCGAGGCAACATTCTCATATCTCATCCTATCCGATATTTTTGTTTCTTTGCCCTTCCCTCATATCTGGTTAAGACAGGAAGGGATAGGGGGTTCGATTTGAGGCGAGGTGGGGCGGGTATAACGGCTTTTGTTTTATTCCTAGCTTAAACATGAAAATTTAGGCACATTTCTTTGAGTGAATAATAAAATAGAAGAAAATAAATGGAAGATGAATGAGTTACTTACCCAGCCACCAAAAACAACAGCCAACCGTGGGCGGTTGCGCTACCCCACCTTACATGCTTCAACCATCCAACCACCACCATCACCCCCACCCACTTTGACTAATGGATAAGAAAAATAAGGGTATAATATTTCATTTATGTTAAATTATATTCGATCGGATCTAATATTATATAATTAAAAATGTATTATTATTACTTGTTGATCGAAAGATCAATTATACTTCCTTGATTATAATAAAAAAATGTTTTTTTTTTCAATGATACAAATTGACTAAACAAATAGCTTATTATTCTTCACTTGCAAACCTCTCTAAATTCCCCTTTTGGTTGAACAACTAGGGTAAGTTTCTTGCTCCATTATGCATAAATAATAGTAGTGTACTAAACTAATTCTGCATTCTTAAGCAATCATCACTTACTTTGGGACACTATTTCATTAGAGAAATAGTTCGATAATATAATATGACGTGATTAAATAATAAAATAGTTTAAAGAAAAAGGTAGAAAAATTAATATGAACCGTCGTCATTGTAAAATGTAAGATTTTGTCAAATCTCACGTTTTCAATACAATAATTTGTACGCAGTATTAACAAAGCACCTTAAGGCTCGAGCCGATAGCTCGGGCCGAACCTCATTTTTTTGGGCAAGCCTTTGCTCTGTTCGGGTCGGGTCCAAAAAAATTCGAACATGTTTTACTCGGGCTTTGAAGTTCCGCTCATAGATCGGCTCGACTCGTTGACAAAACTAATTGTACGTGGTCTTTAGATTTGGTGAACTGAGCAATTGTATTAGCCACATAACATAGTCGAGTTGGGAAGTTGATCACTATACAAGTTCGTATACTTTTAAGTCCATGTTCCATTCTTTTAAAACTAATTTTTTTTACGTACTCATTTTCAACCACAAATTTATATAATAAAATATTTTACACGTAAATTTAAATTTTTTTTTTTTTACTTTTTAATCACATATTTTTCAAAAATTCACTATTCAAAATAATTTATTTCCAAAAAAAAAAAAACAGGCTAAGCGAGAAGGTTATTTTGAAATAAATGGAGGGTTATTTTCATTTCTTTCTACCATTAATACTCTATTTTACCCTTGACCTGTTGTACCTCCATTGCCATCCAAGAAACCGAAAGGCGGTACAAGTCGGTCGAAGGATAGAAATTGTAAACTAGCATTGAAATGACTTATGCCAACGCGCCACTACAAAAGCGTGACATCACGCAACAAATAATAGGCCGTGATGACAAGTAGAAAAGCGTGCACATACTCTCCCATTATCTCATGCCCACTTGAGTGTCCATACCCAAGTTTTATTCTCCCTTCCATTCGATATAACGAGACGAATTGAATGGTATTGTTAGCGTCTCATATCACTTAGTCATACATATTAAGCATGTCATTAAGTTCGTATTCGATTCCATTTCTTAAACTTCATTTTTTTTTTCAAATTTATTTTCAAGTACATATTTCATGACATGAATAAATGTACATTGAAGATTTGTCATTTAATAGAATAGTGGATGAAAAGAGGTTATGGATTTGCTTGAAGAATTATGTTATTTTTACCATTTGAGGTACACTTTGATTTACCTGATCTCATCTCCTCCCTCACATGGGGTCGGGTCCCACATTCAATAAATGCATGAGACTGACTCCCATATAAGCGAGGAGATGAGATCGAGTAAACCAAATGGTACATGTAGCAAGATTGTTGCTTCAAAGCCAACTGATTCTTGTTTACTCTCTCTTCCACTTTCTCTCTCTAAAAATAGTATACAGTATACTTTTTCTTTTTAAGTTAGAAGGAGAGAGAGAGAGAGAGAGAGTAAATGTGGTGGACCATAGTTATAACGTGCAACGCTCTTTGCTTAAATGCTTCTGTTCATTCAGGCAAAATGTGTCAAAGATAGTTTGTGAAAAGTGAAAACATACTTCAAATCACCAAAAATAAAAATAAAAATTAGAAATATCGAACTCGCAAATTTTAAGATCTCGTACTTGTACAAATAATTTATCATCGTGATCGAAAACGTATGTATATAACCTAAAAAATTTTCGAAACATCAATACGATCATAGCATGTTAGTATATTGAATTGCAGATGTGATTATTAAGGGAATACTTGACAAAAATGAAAAACCCTACTGAAGAGATCTCATTTGGTACGCGATCGAGTCCCAGACAAGCACTTCTAATTTTAACAACCGAAATAAAGTAAAATCTCATATCAATTAAGTATAAAAATACTAGGTTGACTCTTTAAAATGAATCTCCCGTCTTAACGTTAACAACTTTTATTACAGTCTTTCTTTCTTAATTACGTCTTTAATGCACTAAACATCCTAATGGCTTAGTTCATGGTAACTGTTCACAAGGGTGGCTTTTGACTCCAAATACTTACTTAAGGTTCACAATATATATGTGTATATATGTATATAGCAACACTCACAATCCTATCACAGTTTCTCTCATCACTCTTCTTCACTTTCTTACAGTACTACTCACTACTCTGCTTTCTCTCACTCTAGTTCTTTCTAAGCCCTTAAGTTTTGGCAGTTTTTGGATCCAATATGGAAATCTTGGAAGAGTTTTTGGGGTCCAATGATCACTCAATTGTTAAAGGGAAACGTACCAAGCGGCAAAGGCCATCGTCCTCCACCTTGTCATCAAGCGGTGCCACCGCTCCCACCTGCGGAGATGGAGGAGGAGGTTTCTATTCATTGGTTACATCTCCCACAACCTCAATTTCTACAAACATTGAGGAAGACGAAGATATGGCCAATTGTCTAATTCTTTTGGCACAAAGTGTTGTTTCACTACCAAAAAACGCTACAACGACGAAAGATAGCATACATACTTATGAATGTAAAACTTGCAATAGAAGTTTTCCATCATTTCAAGCATTAGGAGGCCATAGAGCAAGCCACAAGAAGCCCAAACAACCGGAAAATGATAGAAAAGAAACTCCGGTCAATGCCCAGTCCGGCGTTCACAAAGTAGAAGAAGAAGAAGGACAATCCCACAAAAGTTTCCATGGTTATATTCATGATAAGCCTAAAATTCATGAGTGTTCAATATGTGGTTCGGAGTTTTCGTCAGGACAAGCATTGGGAGGACATATGAGAAGACATAGGAATCCTAATAGTACAAGAGTTAATGAATCATCATCCCGTGATGCTGAGAAGCCTAAAAATATTCTTGAATTGGATCTTAACCTGCCGGCTCCGGCAGAAGACGATCACGGGCCAGGGTCGGAGTCAGGGTCGGGGCCGGAGACAAAGTTTCGATTTTCTTCCAACCATCAAGGTCTAGTCTTCTCTGCCGTGGCCTTGGTGGATTGCCACTACTAGAAGAAGAAGAATGGGTTGATAATTGTTGATCAATGTGAAAAATTCACTCACAATTTTTTTTTTCCTTATTAGCAAGTGTTATTATTTCATTAATTGATCTCTCAACGCTTTATTGGTTTTTATGTTACGTTGAAATTCAATTCTTTGAGTGAGCAAGTGGTTAGTGTTCATGGTTGCCTTTCCTTCAAGAAAAGTGAGTAAGGCATCTTTGTCATTTTCCTACCCACTCACAACACGAGGAAATAGTGGGAAATGCCCGGTTGACCCGGTCACTTTTCCAAAATAGCCGTTGACTGATAAAAAAAAAAAAAAAAAAGAGGAAAACTAAAAAAAGCTTAACATTGAAAGATTTTGCCATTTTTACCCTCACGTGACTTGGAAGAGAGGTGGGAGAGGAAAACCGACCGTGTGGTGCCCGACCCAAAAACCGACCCTGTGGTGCCCAGACCGGAATCGCCATTTCTCTTGAAGAAGGTGAGCTTTTGAAAACCATTCTATGTTATTTTACAAAAAGCATGGTTGAAATCATTCAATATTATGCATGTTTGCGAATTTTTGTTGATTATTTTCGAAAAAATTGTTGTAGAATCAATTAATATCGAAGAAATAATGTTTGGGAGCCATTTTGGGGGTTGGAGATCGCCGGAAATGGAGTTTTCCGGCGATCTCCGTCGGAGAAGAAGGGGGCAGACGCCCCCTTCTGGGCACGCCTGTGTCCGGGCTTCGGGGCCCACGGGGTGCAGGCACGCCCAGAGGCCTGACCCCCGAGTCCGGGGCCCTGCACCCCGGAACTTCGGGGTCCGGGCCCAGCCCGTAATCTTTGGGCTTAGGGCCTGCACCCCGTAAGTCCGGGGGTCTCGGGCCCGCAGGGTCCGGGCCTCAGGCCCGCCTTCTGGGATCTTGGGCCCAGACCCCCAGACCCCCAGAATCTTCTGGGCTTCTGGCCCGGAAGCCCAGACTTCTGGGATTCTGGGCCCAGACAGCCCAGACGTCTGGGCCCAGAAGCAAGCCCATAATTTTTTTTTTCCTTTTATTTAAATGAAAATATGAAACGAATTAATAAATTATAAAATATTATTTAATAAATTATGAAATATTAAATAAACAAAATAAATTGTTTCTTTGAATTGTTTATTTCAATTTTATATTTCGATTGTTTATTTAATTTTTTATTTAATTTTTTATTAATTAAAAAAAATTAAATATTTATTAAAAAATTATTTTAATATTTTGTAATAAATATTTTACTTGTTCACTTAAAATAAATATTTCATTATAATATTTTAAAATTATAATATTTTAATTAATAATAATTAAATATTATATGAACAATTAAAATAATGAATTTATTTAAAAATCCTTCTTTTACAACGAAATATTAAGTGAACAAGTAAACTATTTATTATAAAATTATTTATTTTAATTACTTATTGAAATATTTTTTTTTTTTGTTGCCTTTTATTTAAATTAAAATATGAAACGAATTAATAAATTATAAAATATTATTTAATAAATTATAAAATATTAAATAAACAAAATAAATTGTTTCTTTGAATTGTTTATTTCAATTTTATATTTCGATTGTTTATTTAATTTTTTATTTAATTTTTTATTAATTAAAAAAAATTAAATATTTATTAAAAAATTATTTTAATATTTTATAATAAATATTTTACTTGTTCACTTAAAATAAATATTTAATTATAATATTTTAAAATTATAATATTTTAATTAATAATAATTAAATATTATATAAACAATTAAAATAATGAATTTATTTAAAAATTCTTCTTTTACAACGAAATATTAAGCGAGCAAGTAAAATATTTATTATAAAATTATTTATTTTAATTACTTATTGAAATTGTTCAAAAAACATTAAATATATTATTTTAAATAAATTATTTCATTTAATTGTGTAGTTATAAAATAAGAAATTTAATTATAAATTCTTCTATTAATTTGAAATGTTAAGTGAACAATTAAATGAAATAATTTATTTTAAATCATAATCAATAATTCTAAATAAATTATTTCATTTAATTGTTTAGTTATAAATAATAGAAAAACTAAATAAACAAAATAAATTGTTTATTTGAATTGTTTCTTTAATATTCTAATAATTATAATTAAATATTATATAAACAATTAAAATAAGAAATTTCATTATAAATTCTTATATTAATTT
This sequence comes from Fraxinus americana, assembly GCA_035079005.1. NCBI lineage: Eukaryota > Viridiplantae > Streptophyta > Magnoliopsida > Lamiales > Oleaceae > Fraxinus > Fraxinus americana. The sequence goes on along the minus strand of CM068708.1, from coordinate 16,252,514 downwards.
GAAATATTAAGTTAACAATTAAATGAAATAATTTGTTCCATTATTGCATTATTTGTAATTAAATTTCTTATTTAACTATTGATTCTTGCGGATAGTAATTATTCTTCCATTATTCCACTATTGATTCTTGCGGATAGTAATTAATGTCATTCAGTTAGTTTAATTTTCGTATATTATGTTTTATTTATTATATCTTGCACAGGATTCTAACATTTGAAATGTTGCAGGATGGATTACCACTTAAATGATGCGGTAAGACAGATCCCATGCAAAGTTACATCGAACTGTAACTTTGCCATCTTTACAGTGGTATTAAATTTGCTGGACGAGGAGCACGCAAACATATTGAGGCGATCCTGCTTATGGCCATTGTATTCATTGCTCGGCGTACGCTTTTACGGGGTCACCGTCGATGCGTTGCTATGTCGGCTGCTTAAACCAGTTGACGGAGATGCCCTCCATTTTGATTTTGGGGGCAAGGTAGTTAGATTTTCTATATTCGAGTTTGCCCTCATCACCGGATTGATGTGTACTGGCGAAGAAGCAGCCCGGGCCCGTATTCAAAGAAACAAGAGGTTGTTGAATGAATATTTTCACGGGCAGACGGCGGTCACTCCGGGGCAGTTGGCGGACGCATTCAGGGCATGCGAGGACATGTCCGATAAGTTGAAGCTGGGTATGGTGCTTATCCTCGAGAGTGTGCTCAGGTGTCATCACAAGAAGACGTCGATTGACCTTTTTCATTTGGAAGTTGTGGATGACATTGATACCTTCAACAGCTATCCTTGGGGGCAGAGATGTTTTGAGGATACCTTACGACACTTCAGGAGGGGATATTCGATGCCTAAGGGGGATAGAGCCGAGCGCAAGTACGATGCATATGGCCTGCCGTTGGCTTTGCAGGTAAATGTTCAACATAATGAATTATCTATTTTTAGTATTCAATTCTATATGTAATAATTGTAACTGTTGCAGATATGGGTGTACGAGACTGTCCCCATATTGGCTAGCCGGTATGCGACGAGAGTGGAGACGTGCTGCCCTCGGATTTATCAATGGCGAGCACAGGACAAGCCACTTGCAAAACAAATATCGGCTATTCTCGACGATCCTGAGGTACGTAGTATACATTTTGCGATTTATATTGTATGTCCTTTCAACATATCGATACATGGTCATGAGCTCGGTAAAATGTCAATATGATAGGTTGAAGTCCTCTCTGAGTTGACCCCGTCGATAGAGGAGGAGGGTCAGAGTTATATACGTTCCTTGTCTGTCCAGGCCGCGTCAGATGATCCGACGCCCGAGTCCATCGTTGATCGGGATAGGGTATGTTCATTGAATATAATATGTTGATTAACGTTTTGATTTTTGAATTAAATTAATAATTCGGACTTTATTTTCTCAGGAGTGCCGTCCAGTATCACCTCCGCCGCCGAGGTCACTTCCGCCGCCGAGGTCACCTCCGCCGCCGAGGTCACCTCCACCGCCGCCGAGATCACCTCCACCGCCGCTGAGGTCACCTCCGCCGCCGAGATCACCTCCCCCGCCGAGGTCACCTCCACCGCCGAGGGCCTCACCACCGCCGTCGAGGGCATCACCGTCGCTGATTAGGTCTCCTTCTCCCTCGTCCACTGATCTGTATGGCCGTCTTACTGAGTTTATACAGGGTCAGATGGGCGCGATGCGTCGAGAGTTGGGACGGCAGGGTGACGATCGGTATTCCAGATTGTCGTTCGAGATGGGCGCGATGCGCCGAGAGTTGGGACGGCAGGTCGACGAGAGCTCTGCCAGACTGTCAGAAGAGATGGGCGAACTGCGACAAGAGCTGAAGGGACATATCGACGATGTATGTAATGATGTATTCGTTCTACGTCGCGACGTGGTAGATCTACAGCGCGAGATAGGAAACCTTCGTACGTAGGTCAATATGTTACGGGCGACGTAGCGACCATACGAGGGACCGACAATCATCGAGATGGAAAGGGTGACGGTGGAGCGAGACGGATGGGGTACGACGATCCGTCATGGCGGGGAGATTACGAATCATTTTTTGATGGGGTACCGGAGGGGGGAGGACCGGCGAGGCGGAGGTGGGGGTACCGGTGGAGGTGGAGGGGGGTACCGGCGCAGCGGAGGTGGAGGTGGAGGGAGTACCGATGGAGTCCGAAGGGGGTACCGGCGCGAGGTGGAGGGGGGTACCGGAGGGGGCACCGGCGCAGTGGAGGGGGGGGTACCGGAGGGGAGGGCACATGAGGGGTGGAGGGAGCACGGCGGAGGCGGAGGTGGAGGTGGGGGTACCGGCGGAGACGCACGTCGAGGGGGTACCGGCGGAGGTGGAGGTGGAGGTGGAGGGGGTACTGACGGAGGTGGGGGCACAGGAGGGCGTGGAGGGGGTACCGGCGCAGGTGGAGGCGGATGACGTAGTATTTGTGTCGGAGGGGACTACGGAGCTGAGGAAGGGTACCAAGCGTGCTGTTGACGTGACACCGATGGTGGTTGGTAAGAGATCGAGATTGCCGTCACAGTACATCGTTTCCCCCTTCACAGCTGAGGCGAAGAGACGCACGTTCTTGGATGGGACCTTTCCCAATCTCTTCCGCGAGGTCGACCCGGTTCGGCAGAAGGCGTTCTCATTGTGGTTCACATCCCTTCAGCATGAGTAAGTATTTTATCATTTTCATAAATTATGTAAAAGATCATCTATGCTTTTTGTAACAATTCACGATTTTGATTTTTGTAGGGACAAGTATAAGATAGGGACGATGACCATCTCGAACGCGAAGAAGTGGTTCGACGATGTTCTGACGAGGGGTGCGTGGCTCGCCGATGATGTAAGGATATTCTCTTTGTTATTTGGTATTTTATTTAATTATTTTTTATTTTATTTAATTTAACGATCATTTATGTTTTATTGGTGTTAGCACATGGACTTGGCTATGGAACTGTTGCGCGATAGAGCTCGGAGACACCCGAGATCTTTTGGCATTCCTGGCCGAGTCATCCTTAGCTCCAGTTTCGCACGTGCCCTTGATATTGAGCACAGCACACTCCTACTCCAAGGCGGCGGATATGTGGTGCCCGAGTATATGTTGGAGTGGGTCATAGGGCTGGAGCCGACATACGGGCAGCCGTGGACGGATTGTACACATTTGAGATCTCTTTCGCGGATTCGACTATACATGTGTACGACTCCGACCATAGCTGTTTGACCCAAGGGCAACTGGAGCAGATATTGGAGCCGATGAGAGTGATCATTCCCATGATGGCTAGACATGCGGATATTCAAGTAAATGACAGATTAGCCATTATGCGGGACACGACGACGGCGAGACAAGAAATATCGTAAGAATTTACAAGTTTTCAATTTTTAAATTTAGTTTTTAGCTATATGTTATCGAATTAATATATTTTTATTTACTCGCAGGGGCGACTGTGGGATGTTCGCGATAAAGTATATAGAATTTTTGAGTATTGGTCGCAAGGTTGATACAATTTCCCAATCGTTTATGGACATGTGGAGGTTGAAGCTAGCTTGTGATTTGTATGAATATAATTGTGATCCTTAGTACATTGTGTAATTATGTAATTAATATACATTATTTTATTTAAATGTTTATTTCATATTCCATTAAGTAATAATGAATGTAAATAAATAATTTAAATAAATATTTGAATTAATCAATGAATTTAAATAAATAATTTAAATAAATATTTGAATTAATCAATTAACATAAATAATTTAAATAAATATTTGAATTAATCAATGAATTTAAATAAATAATTTAAATAAATATTTGAATTAATCAATTAACATAAATAATTTAAATAAATATTTGAATTAATCAATTAACATAAATAATTTAAATAAATATTTGAATTAATCAATGAATTTAAATAAATAATTTAAATAAATATTTGAATTAATCAATTAACATAAATAATTTAAATAAATATTTGAATTAATCAATGAATTTAAATAAATTATGTAAATAAATATTTGAATTAATCAATTAACATAAATAATTTAAATAAATATTTGAATTAATCAATGAATTTAAATAAATAATTTAAATAAATATTTGAATTAATCAATTAACATAAATAATTTAAATAAATATTTGAATTAATCAATGAATTTAAATAAATAATTTAAATAAATATTTGAATTAATCAATTAACATAAATAATTTAAATAAATATTTGAATTAATCAATGAATTTAAATAAATAATTTAAATAAATATTTGAATTAATCAATTAACATAAATTATGTAAATAAATATTTGAATTAATCAATTAACATAAATAATTTAAATAAATATTTGAATTAATCAATGAATTTAAATAAATAATTTAAATAAATATTTGAATTAATCAATTAACATAAATAATTTAAATAAATATTTGAATTAATCAATTAACATAAATTATGTAAATAAATAATTTCATTAATCAATTAACATAAATTAATATTTAACGACACTAAATAAATATTTGAATATTTCATATTTAACGACACTAAATAAAAACATATTATTCAGTTATACATATTATACTATTACATAATATTACACATCGGTTGAATTGTTATGTAGAGGAATCTGACTTGTACAAAATTGACGGGTATGCCCTGTTGCGCCGCATCTGCCGCACTTACGAGGTCGGGGAAATTCTCCGTGGATGGTATTCTAGACGTACGTCTACGTCCCGAGCACGTGGTCCGATTTCGGGTGGCAACAAATTATTAAGTGGGAGAATATGGTCGGGAACTTCCCACTCGGCTTCATTTGGCAGGGGAAATATCGTTTCGGCATACGCCGCTTTCCAAAAATCAGTCGTGTAATAAACACTGCATAAGGCGTGTGTCGGAATCCCTCTATGCATAGCCACTGCCACTGCATGCGTACACGGAAACCTTTCCAACTGGAACTTTCTACACGTGCATGTGTTATCATTCAAGTCCACGACGTATCCGATATTACGTCCACATCTCACGAGAAGCGAAACTGATCCAGTGGTTCCACGCATACCTTCCTCGCAACCTCTAGAGTTTTGAAGATTTTATCTTCCTGAGCCGGAGTCAGCACACTTGTGCAATTTTGTGATTCCTCACGCCGGTCATGAAACCACTGCTGCAACTTGTTACGAATTTGCTCAATCATTGCGAGAATTGGTAACTCTCGATCCTTCTTGAATAACGCATTGAGCGACTCAACATTGTTCGACGTCATCATGTTGTATCGACGTCCTGGAAAATGTGATCGTGCCCAATGTTCGTTCCCCATCTCCGTTAGATAAACCCATGCAGCAGGTGATTTACTTTCTATTTCACCCATGAACTTTTCAAACTCTTCAAAACTGTACGCCTCTGCAGCTTTCCTAAACAATGCAACGATGCCTCTTCCCCGAAACTTCGTCTTTAGATTGCCCTGTATATGGTACATACAATAACCGTGATGTGCATCAGGAAAGACTTCGGCGATACCATTTATTATTGATTGCCCCCGGTCAGTTACGAATGCAAGGTTCTCGACGTCTCCAATTACTTCCCTCAACTTCGTGAAGAACCAACGCATCGCTAAATCATTCTCTCCATCGACTATACCGAACGCAAGAGGGTAAATTTGGATGTTGGGATCTTGACACGTAACAATAATCAACTTGCCTTCGTATCTAACCTTAAGGGCTGTACCGTCGACTAGAATTACGGGTCGCATCGCTTTCCGAAATCTTGAATGCACTGTCCAAGGGTCATGAAAAAATACTTGAAGTGATTCTCGTCATCCGTATCAATATAAAATGCTGATCCGGGATTAGTTTTCTCCATGTGGCAATATCTAGCCAATTTAGCGTAATTTTCCTCGGCCGAACCCATTAAGTCCTCCAATGCGCATTCTTTGGCCTCCCAGGCTTTTTTATAGCTCATGACCACCTCGTAATCTCGACAGATATAGTTGATGATGTCCGAAGGTCTGTGATCGTTTGTGGGTCCCGAAACTTGTCCATTATTTGTCGACCAATGAACCTACTCGGGCCTGCCCGTGATCATTTCGATGAATACCCACTTCGCAATTATGTTCCCATGTATACTTACGAATTACAAAGAACTTATTCATGTCCATTTTCGCTGCTCGCAAACGCCAATGGCAACTGTCGTCAATGCAGATGATTGTGTACGTCGACTTGTCCGATTTTTTAACTTTAAACTCGAAATTGTGTTTCAAAGCAATCCGGTGCACAGCTTCTTGCAAATCTTTCTTTGTTTCGAACAGTTGCTCGACATATAAATCTTCATCATCAGGAACTGTACGAGAACAATTAGAGGTACCTGAACCCGACCCATGTCTTCGACCGGATAAAGCAATCAAATCCTCATTCGTAAATTCATTTGCATTCTCGTTGTCATCAACTATCGAGGGAATTCTGTGCGTAACGGTGAAATCATGATGATGAACAACTGTAGTGGGAATAACCACATCATCCTCACGAGCTATCTCCACCGTGTTCCAAAAATCATTCACATTATGATCCCCTCTATCGAGATCTTCGTGTTCACCATCGGGGACATTCTTTTTTACTAAAGTTACGCAAAGAGGAGTAGTCCTGCGATCTTCGTTCAATGCAATTAAAGCTTTGATGCCATTTCTAGAAGTAACCTTTGTAGGTGGAATTGGAATGGATGTATGCTCGTTGTTGAATAGAAATCTCAATTCCATGTCGTACTGAGAGGGATTGATGTCAAGCACGTCCTGTATCTCACTGTACATTTCTGCATACGATGTATTCGATGTCAATACAATTGAAATTGAGCCATGTATATCACCTGTCCATTTCCAGACCCATCCACCATTTCCATTATCTTCAAATTCACCAAAGTAAAGAACCGGGATTGCAACCATATCTGCTGCATTAAAAAAAAAAAATATTTGTTATGTTCGTGGAAAAAAAAATCGGCCATGGTGCACCGCCCCGGACGCCCGGACGGCCCGGAAGTCTGGGCCCGGACGCCCGGAAGTCCGGGCCCAGACTCCCGGAAGTCCGGGCCCGGACTCCCGGAAGTCCGGGCCCGGCCGCCCGGAAGTCCGGTGTCCGCCCGGACTTCCGAACTGTATGGGCCCGGAAGTCTGGGCCCGGACGCCCGGAAGTCCGGGCCCAGACTCCCGGAAGTCCGGGCCCGGACTCCCCGGACGTCGGGGTCGTGTTTAATTGGTTTTCTTCTTCCATCATAGAACTGAAAATCTCAATCAGATGAATTTTTTTCTCGTTTTCGTTTAAAAATGTCGATTATAGATCATAAAATTTTCATATACATAAGATTTAAAGATTAAAATAATGTACTTAACCAAAACGAAATCAAAAATACGTAAAAATATGCTTACCGAATTCACTGATGGCTGTGAAATATTTCCTTGTTGAGTGTTTGATAAGTTTTTATCTGTGTTGGTTGGAGTAAACAGATGGAGAAAGTGAATTGGTTTCGAAATTTTACGTAGGAAGTGTTTGAAATTCTTTATAACTTAAAAAGGGTATTATTGTCTTTTTGAAACTATACCATTTTTTGTAATTTATATAACATTTTAAGGGTAATTTCGTCTTTTCAGCCTTAGAAGGCTATTGTGGTGAATGGTTAAAATTTTTGGGCAAAATGGAAAAATGGTGCTTTGACTTGGGCATTTTGAAAAGTACCCCCTCACAACACACCCCTACCCTCCCCCCTTCCACACACACACACGCCACCTTTCTCCCTCCTGGGGAGGGGGGGGGGGGGTGGTTGGCATTGCTATTTGGTAAGGTTAGGCATAACCAGCACCACAACTAATTTCATGGATTATGTTGGTAGGATATTGATCTGTTTTTAATGATAAATAAAGCTAAAAAAAGACTTCCTAATTCCTTCAATCTCTGGTTCATTTAGAGGTGTCAATCCGGGTGGTCCGGGTCGGGTCGGCCCGTCAACATGTGAGCCCGGTAACGGCCCGCGTGAAAAAAAGCCCGCCCGCTGCGGGTTCCGGGCCGGTTACGGGTCGGCCCACAATTTTGGACTACAACCCAGGCCCGCCCGCTGACCCATCCGGGTCGAGCCCATGCGGGTCACGGGTCGAGCGGGTCGCGGTTCGTTCCGATTTGGCCCGTATAATTGTATAATTATAAAAATATAGAATTTTTCATATTTATAGCAAAAATATTTTTTTTTTGTTAAATGTAAACTAAGAATTGAACAAAATGATAAATTCATAATTATATCAAGAAATTTTTACATAGAATTCAAATTTAACGTTACATGAATTATTTATAACTTTACAAACTTAAATTTAATTTAAACAAATAACAACTACATCAAAATGTATGTCTAATTTATCCACTTCATCTTCTTCTCAATCCAAGATTTTTACAAATTTTTGCAAATTCTTGTTGTCTAGAATCTGAACAAGAAATATAATTAATAGATTCTCTAATTATACTTATTTATGGTGTTATTAATTTCAAACCATCTTGCACAACTAAATTCTCCCCCTTTTTTTTTTGAACTTTTTTTATTTTTATTTTTTCAATTTTTTTTGTTTGGCTCTCTCCCCCCCTTTTTTTTAATTTTTGTTTTATTTTTTTTTTCAATCTTTTTTACGGGCCGCGGGTTAACCGCGGCCCGTGGGGGTGCAACCCGCGAAACCCGCGGGTTACACCTCCTTGGCCCGTGAACCGCCCGCACGGGTCACTGGTCGGCCCGCGGTCCCGGTTTTCACGGGCCGGTTTTCACGGGTTATGGCCTGCCCGTCCGTCTTGACACCTCTAGGTTCATTAGTTGACAAATATTAATGAATGTTAAAAGAAGGTTTTTGTCACCAACAAGTATGTTAGTTTTTCAATTCAGTAACATATACCATACTAAACATGTCATTTATACTTTCATATCGTATTTACAAGGTATTAAATTTAGCGTAGATATTTTCACTCAAAAAACTATTGGGGTCTGTTTTCTTTATCATTTTCAATCTGTTTTCTGTTTTCGACTTTCCAATACAGTGAAAATGCGTTTTTTAAAACAAGTTAAAAATTTACAAAGAAAACTTGTTTTGGGTGTTTTCAGTTATAATCAAGTCAAAATTTTTAAAATGCGTTTTTGGTGTTTTCAAAACAATTTTTCAAAATGCAAAAAAAAAAAATTAATTAATTTTCAACAATCTCAAAATGGACACTCAAAACACAAAATTTAAAATGAATTCAAAACTCAAATCACAAAATTGAAATACAAAGAGAACAGTCCCTTACGGTTCCACTGGTCATCAATAAATGCCAGGTATTAAATTTAGCATAGATATTTTCACTCTAGAATCTATTAGGGTTCCACTAGTCATCAATAAATGCCAAGTATTATAATAGAATTGATTCTTACTTTCACCAAACACGCACACACACAAAAGAGGGAGTGTGGGGTTGGGTGATTTAAGTTACTTATGATGACTTAACACATAAGTGTTTGTTATTTGCACGTTTATGTGATTATTGTTAAGCCAAGCGTGTGGGCACTTGCGGAGATGTCCAAAATTCAAAAGATATTGGGAGGTTGATTGAGATAAGCACAAATGGTAAGGGACTATTGATCATTGTGATAATTTACAGCAATTTTGCACGTATTGAGTCTTTCAAGAATATTGATTCAAGGGTGGTTATTCCACCAAAATTTCTATTTGTTACACTAAATTAAACTCTTCAATCTTTGTTTATTGTAGAAATTATTTCCTTAATTTTTTTTCGTAGAATTTTTATCTTCAATCTTCCATTAATTAGAACATCTCGTCCTTGACGATTATTTGTATTAATATATTTTGTTTCCATTCTTCGAAATGAGGGAAAAAATAATTCATACTCTTTTTTTTAAATATGATGAAAAAACAAGTTGTTATACGCCATTTCAACAAATTTTTTGAATATAAACTGTTATCAAATATAAAATGTGTTAACTAACAAAAAGTTTGAATATAAAAATGCCATAAAAAATCGTTAGGGACATAAATGCTATAACGAGTAAAGATTGAGAACTTCAAGTGTAATTAAAATATGGTTCAAGAAATAAAAATTGCGGGGTTATTATAATTACCTTTGATTCTATATATATATTTATCTTTTTGATAGAGTGGTTTAAAGCTTGACGCATCATGAAACTAGTCAAATCGTATTCTTATACATAGGCATATTTATCTTTTCGATAAAACGGTTCAAAGTTTGATGCATCACGAAACTAGTTAAATCGTATTCTTATACATTGTGTACTCATGTTTTTACAATATAATCCATTTGTACATTGGGAATAATAGTAGGTCAATGAGAGTTCCTTGGGTACTTAATTCACTGGTCCACTAAAATAGTGGCTTAGTTGCTAAATGAGGTGTGCAAGGCATGTGTTGGCTATTAATTAGCTCATTTCCAATCCAATAGTATCAAGTGGACAACTCCATACAAGCAAATATTGATGTGGCTGCCTTTTCAGCTTGACAATTGGTTGGTTGAGAAATATTTAGAATATTTTCTAATTAGGAAATATTTTTTTTAAAAAAAAAATCATTCAAGAAATGTAGACACAACATGGTGTTTGAGGCCATTACTATGCTTGAGCATGTTTGAGACAAGGCATTATGTATTGATGGAAACCACAACAAACCACTACTTATTTCTTCAATAAAATTGAAGTTAAAGAAAGTAAATAAATAAAAGATTGAATTAAACACGACTGACTGATAGCGTTAACCCTTTTTTTTTTTTTTTAGTTCAACCTATCACTACTTCCAGTAACACATTCAAAACAATTAGATCATCTACAAATGTAAGTTTACTTAATTTTGATCTATACGTTTTCATTAGCTTGTTATTGATGATATTGAAATTCCTAAACAATCACTAGTATGTCTACGACATGCTTGCACACGGGTGGATCAAAAGTCCAAAATCGCACTGCCTAAATTAAATTTTAGTCCACCCCAATTTGAAATTTCTAATCCTACTCGCACGTGTAGATAGGGCACACCTCCCACAGAAACCCTCTTTGTATATATTAAGATAGTATGGTAAACCTAACATGTTACTGAACCTTGGAAACATTGAATATGTGGATAGCTTGTCTTTAGGGAACTACCCTCGCTTAATTTTTTCTTCGGCATTAATTCATTTCTTTTTCTGGTTTTTAGAACATGAGTTTTGTTTAAACTTAACTAAAAAACGTTTAAAACATTGTAGGCTAGAAGACAACTACTTCAAACGATTGAGAACAATTAGAAATAGCTTAGAACGAGCGAGAAAGTTGTATAACAAGTGAGGACAAATGGCACTCAAAGCTTAAGAGGCACCACAAAGCAAAAGAATTGCATTCGAATGATTCCCATATTGAACAAAAAATACAATAGTTAGAAGCATTTATTTTGGTGCTTGGTATCAATGGTTGATCTAATCCAAATTCTCCTTTGATCTCTATTAGATAGAGGCACAAACATGGGAAATTTTGGAAACTGGTTAAGCTTGGAAGGTAGAACACACCCATTTATTAACAGTCCATTATTTTCCTTATACCCGAAGATCTACAAAGAGATGATTATACTAGTTTCTACTTGCTCATTGCCTAAAGCAAACCATGAATTTCAGGCTGAGAAGAGATGCCGGACAAAATAGTGATTATTTTGCAGGCTAACTCTACCAACAAATTCACAAGGGAGAACACAAGATTAACGTCGAAAAACACAGAAAAAAGGTCTCTGAAGTTCAGAGAATTTGATTATATCACACAATAATCAAAATAAATCCACAGGTCGGACTTTATAGCAAAAATTCGAATTTTACCAAAAATGGAAAAATTCCAAAAATCACGCTAAACGAAAATATGAAATAAAATAAGTAATCTGCGAAAAATCTAGTCCAAATCGGGTTAAAAATTATCTTCTAGCATGCAATCGAAATATTACCAAAAATAGTAAAATTTAACTAAAAATTGTAATTCGGAAGGGAAAACGGTGGAATTTGAGGTTGAAAATAGCACACTCCGAGCAAAGCTGGGTGGCCACGACGTGCGCGCCGAAACAAGCTTTTCGAATTGTGGTCATAATCACGATTCTGATAGGCATAGCCAAAATTATGATCAAATTACCTAAACACGACTCAATTACCAAAGCAATTACGCGATCACTTGTCATCCTTGCGCCGATCTACCAACTCTTGATACCTTAGAGTCATTAACGTTTTATCCGACAACTCAGCATATGGCTCGGACCCTCCTGCATCAAGAAGTTGCATAAATAATAATTTGAGATATTAAAGTTGCTCAAATCAAATCCAAATTACAAATAAGACACAAATAATCTATAAGCAACATCATCCAATTATATGTCCCGTTAGAAGTTAAAGTTAATAATTAATTTTAACCACATATATTATGGGACCCCACAACTTTTATCAAATTTTAACTACGGATCCTATCAACTGTTTTCAAAATCTACCATTCGCGTGTATATAAATTTAATCAATTTGCATTATCAGGAACTTATGGTAAACCAGGCAAAGCATCAAGGAAGAAAAAAGATGAATGGGGAATAATCTATAAAAAAATTTAGCATACGCGTGCATTATAAACCATCAAGCATATATCCAATATCATCACAAGCTAACACTACTTGAGACATTAACATCAATAATATGGCGGAACGCCAAAAAGTTCCAAAATCTCCTCAAGGAACATTCTAATATATCCGAACATCAAATTGAAAATTCAAAAAATGTTCATAATCACCAATCGTTAACAGAATCAACACCAAAGATTATAAAAGATTCCAGCCATTGCAAGACCGGAAAATGACAAACCAGTAAAATTAATCATCTTTTCTCTTCATACTGTTCAACACAAAGCTTTGATGTGAAAAAATTCAACAGGAACCAGTACTATTGGTTACATGCTCCAACTAGAAACTTTAGACGCATAATTGCCAACATTGTCCAAATGCCCTAGTTAAAAGAGAGGGGACGTTGTTCACATCAAAAACATCGAGTACATGTTCGGGACTCATCTTTGGATGAAATTAAACAGAATATTCGACAACTAACAGAATTTTAACTTCTTTAACTACTTTAACATTGTCCAGCGTTATCCAACCATCCTTGCAAACATGCAATAGAAGATACTTTCTGACCACTTAACATCCCCTAAGAAATGGGACTGATTAAGAAAGAGGCAAGTACAAAAAATCCTTGGTCCAAAATGATAACCAAGCATCAGCAACCAAGTGACCAAAGATAATAAAATAATGATATATCAATAAAATCTGTCATAAACCCCTTGTACTTGCAAATGAATTGAAACGTTCAAGAAAGTAACTGAAGTAGTACTAACTGTTAGAATTTTATGATACTTTAAATCTTAAAAATATGAAAATTTAATTACTTTATTACCAAGATCTTTTATGTCAAATCATCAAGAGAATTATAAAACGGGAACCATACCTTAATTCATTGAAAATTATTCTTTAATACTTGATTTTGATTATTGGCTCTTTTGATTATTGAGTTTTTGATCTTGATTTTGGCTTTTTGATTCATAATATTGATTGTCTTGTTCTTCAATTTTATTCATGATTATGGGTTCTTGAATTCTTCGAGCCTTGTTCTTGATTGTGAGTTTCAGATCCTCCTATTCAGGCACCGTTTGGTAACCATTATTCTAGAAAAAAATGTATTCTTTGTGTCAAATCACACATTTTTTGCGGTTGAAAATGAAGGAAAAGTTATTGATGTGATGGAAAATATTATTTTATTGATGAATGTGTGGTTGAAAATTAGTAGAAGAATGAGAATGAAAAAAAGAATGGTTACCAAACGGTGCCTATGTTTTCTCTTATATTTTTGTGTTGATAGGATGATACAAAGAATAAGAATTACATATGAATTGTGAATCATAACTCTATATATAGTTTTCATATGTATTTGGCCAATCTCAAATACAATCCTAATAGATTCAGTTTCTCACATATAATCGGGTTCACACTTTATTTTGATGTCCAAAGCCCAATTACTTAATTCTTTATTATTACTTTAATTTTGAGTTTAATTTTAAGATAACTTTGATACACAATTAATTACATATATTGGTCCGCATGACAAATTAAATAATTTCTCAACAATCTCCCACTTGGACCACATATGTTACCTTATAAATGTGTATAATCTTATGAGTTTAATACTTTTACTATCATAAAGTATTTCCGAACAATCTTGTCCATTAATTATGTTAATAAATGATCAAAGCGATCTTCATTACGAATATCATAACTAAACCTTCAATGATATATCAACACTACCAAACGATATAAATCAAGTGTGGGTGTGTAGTATGAAAATTACATGTATTGTGATCAAAATATACCTATTTATAGTTGGTCCTCCCTTATTCTTTAATGAGATCAAGCCAAAAACTTTAATCAGAGTAAAAACTGAACTAAATACTTTATTTTTGAATTAAACTAAATATCAATGGATAAAAATTTGTGTCTAAACTAAATAACATCCGAACACAAACTCTCTTTAAAATGACATATCATCAAAAGATGCAACATCATTGTGAATATTATGCTTATGAAAGACCTTGGGTGGCAGCAAGTAAGTAAGTAAATCCATAATTATGAAGTTTGTCCTGATATACTTTATGAAAACCTCATCACTTTGAATTCTTTACTTAATAACTAGAAATTTGATGTTTATAAACTTTGACATCGTCAATCGTCAAATCCTATTAGAATACAAGATTAATACTATTACAAAATTACTTAAGTGGTCTTTCAATTTTATCCAAAATGTGCAGCTAGTGACAAAATTACGCAGTCATATTCCATAATCAAAATCATGATATCCAATTATCTCCAAATGGTCTGATTTTCTGTTTGTGATCATCTGATCCTTAGTTCTCTATAAATACCTAATAACCCGCTTGGTTGCTTTCCAAAATATTCACCCCAGAGTTACTTAAATATTTGCCTAACAATTTAGTATTGAATGCTATATTCGAATGTGTGCAACCTTGGCATACATTTAACTCCTAATTGCTGAAGTACATGAAATTTTCTGTGTTCATTTTCATTAAATTTATCCTTAAGGCATTTATTTAGACTAAAGTTGTTTCTCTTAGCAATAGGGGTATCACTTGATTTACATTCTTGTAACACAAATCTTTTAAGAATTTTATCGATATAATTCTTTTGTAATAATCCAAAAATACCCCGATAATGATTCGGTGTATCTATATCCTTAACACAAAAAATATTTTGTTTTCGTGCAATAAGCCTATATTATTACAGACATGCAGTATTTCATCGACATATAACACCAGAAAATATGCTTACTCACACTGAACTTCTAATATACACAATCATCAATTTGTGATATACTCAAAACCAAATAAGATAATTATTTGATGAAATTTTTGATACCGTTGACGGGAAACCTGCTCAAATTCATAGATGAATTTCTTTAGTTTATAAACTATCAGATGTAACTCAAGATCGAAATGTGTCACAAATGTCATAATAGTCCTAAAAGAGTCTTTCGTAGAAATCGAAGAGAATATCTTTTTAAAGTCAATGCCTTCCTTTTGAATAAAGTCATTTACAATAAGATGAGCATTATATCTCCCCCTTCAAATCTCTCTTAGTTTTCAATATCCATTTACAACCAGTGAGTTTCATACATTCGGCAATATGACGAGTTCTCAAACGTCATGGTTACTCATGAACTTTATCTCTTTATTCATAACATCAATCCACTTTTGAAAATTATTCATTTGCATTGCATGATAAAAGTTGATTGATCAAATCTTCTTCCACCAATACAGTATCATTTTTATTTTTTTGGAGAAATACTATAAAATCATTTGAATTGCTTCTCTTTTCTTTACTGGATCTTCTTAATGGCATTTATTCTTGAGATTGTTGAGTTTATTCTTCTGAAACAATCTTTTGATTGTGTATAGAGGTTTTTTGTAATATTGTCTTAATCCAAAATTGTTTCTTGAACAGAATCTAGAACAAGAATTTGTACATAGTCCTAGTCATTGTCATTGCAACAGAAGCGGTATATGCATATCATTCCTCAAAGACAAAATCGTTAACCTCAAAACATTATATCCCTTCCTAAACTCTACATCCTCAAGAAATCAGACATTTTTCGTTTCAAAAATTGACCTAATAGTGGGATCTTTTAAAAAAAAAAAAAAACCTCTTAAAGTTGCTTTAGTTGGAACTTTATTGAGAATTTAAGGTGCAGTCTTTAATGCTTCTTTCTAGAGAGATTCTAATAAGGTGAAATGACTAATCATACTTTTTACCATGTCCTTAAGTGTTTTGTTTCGTCTCTCAATAACTTCATTCATGCCAGAGGACCCTAACATAGTGTACTGTGGGACTATTCCACATTCCTCTAGGAATTTTAGCAAAAGGTCTTGAATATTGTTTTCCTAATTTATCATATTTGTCATAGTATTCACCACCACGGTCAGATTTGACGTGTTTTATTATTTTGTTGAGTTGATTTTCATCTCAACCTTGTAAGCTTTGAACATATCCAATGATTGGGACTTCTCATGAATAAGATACAGGTAGCCATAACAAGAAAAATGTGTCTATGAATATAATAAATTACTGTTGAGCATCTAAAGAAGCCTAATGAAATGGCCCATAAATATCCGTATAAATTAGTTTTAAAACATCTGAAATCCTATTGGGACATAATCTTATTGTATTTATTTGTTTCCCCTTAATGTAATTAACATAAGTACTTAAGTTTGAAAAATTAAAGTGATCAAGAATTACTTCAGATACAATTCCTTTCTCTTTTAAGAGACGTGACATAATCACTTGTGTCATAACGAAGCATAATTCTTATTGGTTAATTTATGTTTATTACCACGTGAATTCACATGAAATGTTTCTTCATAAGAGGCAACCGTATTAATGAAATATAGGTCATCATAACCAGATAAATAACTAGTACATACAATATTTGAATCAAGAAAAAACTAAACTGACTATTTCCACATGACCAAGAGTAACTGAATTTGTCCGATGTAGAAACAAAAACCAAATTTCATTTAAAAGACGTTACCACAATTATCTATCTCAAATCAAAATAATAATCAGTCTTTAATCATAATCTAAAAAGACCTTATAACTTCAACTTTAATTGATTTACCATCATCCCACATAGATGAATGTTTTAGTATCAATTGGCTTTTGCGTGTTCAAACAACCCCACATAGACACATTTATATAGTAGTGGCACCAGAATTTATCCACCAAATGTGTCTTCGTATTGAAACTAAATTAACCTTAAAACAAATCAAAGTGAGAAGTGTGCTTTTCTTTATACGTCAAGCATAGTGTTTAGAACAGTCTCTCTTTACGTGTTCCAGATTTTCACAAAAGTAACAATAAGATTATTTATCTTTTTCAAGCTTTTGTTGTTTTTTACTGAATTGGATGCAACTTCCTTATTCTTTAACTTGTCCTAGATATACTTGCCAAGTGAACACGTTCAATTGTCTCTCGCTTTAGCTTTTCTTCTTCTTGCACACAATATGAAATGAGTTCATCAAAAGTACACTTCCCTTAAATTAATCGAATTGTGCAGAAAGAGAAATTAAAACCAAATACACGATCAAGTCATTAGACAGCTCGAACTTTAATATATTTAGTTTTGAACCAAGATGACACATATTCATGGTGTACTCTCTTATGTTTTCTTTAACCTTATACTTTAGTGAAATCAAATTTGTGGAAGCATACTTGTCACGCATTTTATACAACATAAATATACCGCAAGTGTACAGTGCCAAGTTTTGTAATATAATAATAAAGTTAGGATGTTGAACCCATAGGTATTGATATTTAATTTCTACCAAGTACTATAATTGTGTAGCCTCTATTTTATCACGATAATCAAATTATAAAATCAATGGTTTTGAACTAATTAAGGCCCTGTTTGGGAGGAATTAAATTTTTCTACAGTAAATCAATTCTCATTTTCAACCACACATTCTTCAATAAAATAATATTTTTCATCACATCAATAATTTTTTCTTCTTTTTCAACCACATATTTCCCATTATATCACTATTCAAAATCAATTCTTCCCCAAAAAATCTCTCACAAACAAGCTCTAAATGTGAAAGATGTGACGAATTCAACAAGTGAATGAAAGTTACACAACTTAATCAATATGGGAGAGTTTAGGGTGTGATTTCACCTAATATTATATGATATTCAAAAACCTAATTATCTCTATATCAATATCCTATGTTTATAAGTAAGAACCCTAATGTAATTCTACCACATCTCTTGAGTACAGGGTAAAATTTAATCCTAGAAATTAATTTCAGCATTTATCTTTCGAATAAAAATAAAAATTTATTAAGATCATGATTTTTAAATGGAACAAGTTTCATAAATTCTACACTTTCTCTCAAAACCCATAAAATATTGTATAAAATATTTTATGGGTTTCTCTCAAAACCCATAAAATACGGGGAGTCAATACATGTACACAAACAATTCACAGTATAATGCATCCTTTAACAAAGCTCACAATATATATCTTCTATAAGCATATCACTATCATCGATGTCAAAATTACTTATTGCAATTGTTTCGCTCATTTGCCATTGTGAATATACTACTGATAAGTACATGAAAAAGTACCAAACAAAATAGAGATCATGATGGGTAAAAAAAATTAACAAAATAAAGAAATCTAAATTAAAACAAAAGCTAGTTAGAAATGATATTACTAAAATTTAAATAAAATAATCCCCGACAACGGCACAAAAAATTTGTCGCACGTTTTATACAATGTAAATATATCGCAAATGTACGGTGTCAAGTTTTGTAATATAATAATGGAGTTAGGATATCGAACCCGCAGTGATTGATATTTAATTTATAGCAAGTACTATAATTTTGTAGCATCTATTTCATCTAGACAATCAATTATAAAATCAATGGGTTTGAACTAATTAAATGTTGTGACGAATTCAACGAATAAATGCAAGTTATACAATTTTTTTTAATATAGGAGAGCTTAGGGTATGATTTCACATAACTATCAAATATGATTTTCAAAAATCTAGTTATCTCTAATCATTTTTTCATGTTTATAAGCAAGAATCCTAATTTAGTTCTACCCCCTCTCTCAAGTACCGGGTAAAAATTAATCATAGTGATTGATTACAATATCTCTACTCCGAATTAAAGTCAATATATATCAAGAGAATGGTTCTTAGATGGAATAAGTTTCATATATTCTACACTTTTTTTCGAAATCCATAAAATTTAGGTTGTGTTATTATTGTGATCGTGCCTAAATTCTCCTCGCTCGAGTACTAGAATTAACGAGCATCTAGTCATTTAATTAATGACCAATTAATTGAAAGTATTAAATCAACAACACAAATAAATGAAATTGAAAATTTTCATAGAAAACTAAAACAAAATCAAATTATATCATCAAGTTTTGGCTAATCAACTCTAGAAGAATTATTTAGTTCGTGATGTAAGATATGAAATGTATACAATTCATAAAGAATAACATGAAAAGAAAGATAAAACTATTTTTTGGATGATTGAATCAATCTTTTTCGCCAAGTTATCTTTGCTTCCTTCTTGATTTCTTGATTCGTCCCCTTCAATTCTTGATTCTTACACTTGATTGGATGATTGAATCAATTTTTTTCGCCAATTTATAAAATCGTGGTACTGCAATGCCGCGTTACTGTTGAAATTCAGCAACAGTAATGTTGCGACACCCACTTTCAGGTGGAAAAACAACACTGCGCATTCTTCAATATTTTTACATAATATTTTTTTCGATATTCGATTGAGATGATTCAAAATGTATTTAAAAAAAACTCAAACGATTACAACTTTACTTCAGATTGATTTTTCCAATTCGAACGTTTATTATGTGAAGAATGGGTCTCAATCTTCAGTTAAAAATCTGGAATATACTTGTGCGGTTGAAAATTAATTTGTGAAGATATTTTGATCATATTTCATTTCTTTTTAACTTCTAATTGCATTCGGTTGATTCCTAACAATCTTCAATTATCGTTTTGTGGTCTAAATCAACAATTGAAAAGTTACAATTTAATCTTCAAACTTCGAATTTCACCATTTTTCGTTGTTATTCATTTCTTTCTTTCAATTTAGCCTTCAATCATATAATTTCACCTAATCAACTTCTCCTTGATTTGTGCCAAAATCATTATTTTCTCCAACTTTTACACCATTCACACCAATTCACCTAAACTATAAAACACACATTTCCTAAAAACTCTTAAAGACAATCACAATAGCAAGTTTAAGAGGCAATAAAACAATGAATGAACCACAGTCATCAGTACTAGTTTTAGCCCCATCGCGTCTTGAAAAGCATTTTTCAATTTATTTAAAAAACTTCTTGACAATAATTACCTTATCAGGCAGAGCGCTCCTGAATGTTGCTGAAAATTTACACCTCGTGATTATAAAACTTATGCGGTTTGAACAATCCATTCATTCGAGTACCGTTTTTATTAGCAAAACTCTTATCCGTAAGAATAGTGGGT
The DNA here is from genome assembly GCA_035079005.1 of Fraxinus americana. Lineage (NCBI taxonomy): Eukaryota > Viridiplantae > Streptophyta > Magnoliopsida > Lamiales > Oleaceae > Fraxinus > Fraxinus americana. The sequence continues at coordinate 16,231,892 of CM068708.1, read as the reverse complement.
TATCCAGTTCTTAACGCAATGTCTAGATCTATGCTACCAAGAACGATACATTCTCTTTCTAGCTCTCAAACTTTGGTTTAGCACGGGATTTGAATTGATGTTATCAGATATTGCAAAAGCTGATGAATTAACTGAATAGACAACTTAAACATAATTAACATGTTCACATGAGAATCCATATTGAGCAATCAATAAATTCAAATAATGGTAGGCTCCATCACAAAAAATCGAGCACAACATTGACATTTAGTCTTTGAACAGAAATATCAACTTGTAAGTGGTGCTTTTGGTGCAATAATCAAATATTGATAATAAACCATGTTAAACAATAACTCTATCTTTGAACCAACTCAATGTTCACATTAAAAAAAAAAAAAAAAACTTTATAATTGTCACATATTATGGGTGTGCAAATAATTCTGTCAAATATTTATCTTCCTTTCGACCAGCGGATATTCATATGAATTACGTACGCACTACTTTCCTAATATTCCAAATAAATTAATTTAGATAATAGATATTACTTTGGTAATATGTTGTTTCAATTAATTTATTTTAGAAAATTGATAATCCGAAAGAAATTTTAAATATCAAGTTTTGAAATTAATTGCTTTTTTAACCTCTCAATATTTTGTAATCTTCTTTTGTTTTAAAAATATAAAAGTCGGCATGTATCGCCCATTTCTTTACTGTCCAGTAGCATCGTGCAGCGACAATTTTTGATTTTCTTTTCATAAAATACCAATTACATATGCCAATAAAAGGCCTCCATAAATATGAATGGAAATGATTGTCTACTGCCACATATTCCAAATATCAAGTAGTAATCATGCACACAAACAAAGTTGCTGCCATAGGTTTTTTTGTGCACAACTTAATTCAAAATAACAATAATCAATTATAATCGTACTAAAATTCAACAATTAATTCATAAAATTGTTAAATTTAAAAACACCCAAAAAAATCCATAATTTATATCCCAGAATTGAGAAATCCAAATAATAAATTTCAAGCATAAAATTCTTTCTTTAATCTCAATTATTTAGCATGAAGTTGATTCTGATACCATTTATTAGAATTTTATGAAATTTTAAATCTTAAAAACATGAAAATCTAATTATTTTATTGTCAAGATCCTACATGTCAAATCATCAAGAGAATTATAAAGTGCGAAACATATCTTAATCAATTGAGAATTATTCTTTAATATTTGATCTTGATTATTGGCTCTATTGATTTTTGAGTTCTTAATCTTGATTTTAACTTCTTGCTCCATAATATTAATTGTCTTGCACTTCACTTTGATTCATGATTATGGGTTCTTGAATTCTTCAATCGTTATTCTTGATTGTGAGTTTTGAATCCTCAACTTCAATATATTTTTTCTTGTATATTTGTTTTTATGAAATGACACAAAAAATGAGAATCATATATATGGATGGCAAAAAAGCTCGTCAACTCGGACTCGACCAGGAAAAAGCTCCCCTACTCAGCTCATAAAGGCCCGAACCGAAAACTCTGGTCAAACCTAAAAAATTTTATTGAGCTTTTGCTCGCTCAGCTGGGGCCCAAAAAAGGTCGAACATGTTTTGCTCGAGCTCTTTGAATTTAGACACGTGACTCGGCTCGACTCGACTCGTTGACATGACTACCTATATATAGTTTTCACAAGTGCTTGACTCATCATCAAATACAACCCTAAAGGATTCGATCTATACATATATATTCCAACTCACACTTTATTTAGATATCAGGTGCAAAATTGTTTTAATCAAAACTCAGGTATGAAATTAATAACTTCTCTCGCTACCGCCGTAGAGGAGTGCTCGCACTGCCGGAGATCCCCGCCCAGAGAACCGTTCTCCTCCGTTTTGTTTTGCTTAGCCGGAGTCGTTGATGCCACTACAACGTGTCACGCAGCATTTGACGCGTCACGGAGTAAGTCACGAAGTAAGCTTTGATTTTGGTGTTGGCAGAGTTGGATTCGTGTGTTGGATCTGTGGTTTTGATCTATGTTTTCAGATCTATAGTTTTGGATCGATGGTTGTCATTGTCGCGGCGGTGCGGTGCGGTGGTGGTGCGGTTGCGATTGTAGTGGTGTGCAGTGTTGGTGCTGGTGTTGTGGTGGTTGGTTGCGGTTCTTGTGTTGGTGGTGTTTTGGTGTTGATGGGGGGTTTTAGGTATTTTTGTTGGTTGTGCAGTTAGATGTGCTGGTGGCTGTGGCGGCGGTTTTGGTGAGGTCCTGGTGGCTGTGATGATTTCTGGCGGTCGTGTCGTTTGGTGTATGTGACCAACTATTGGTAAATCGGGACCGTGACCAACTATTTGGTTTTATAGTATTTCAGTGGTATGTGACCAAATATTTGGTCATCTGTGACCAAGTATTTAACTGTGACTTAAAAATTTGACAATATGTGACTGACAAATAATCCGTGACCAATAAATTTGAAAATATGTGACCAATAAAATTAACTATTTTTTTATTAAAAATTATATAATCTGTGACCGTAAAAAATCTGTAATCGACTAATTTGAAAATCTATGACCGTATGACCTATAAATTTTGATATGTGACTAACTAATTTTAAAATCTGTGACCAACGAATTAAATGTGACCAATAAAATTTTTGAAATATGATCATTAAATCATCAGTGATATATAAAAATTATTATTTGTGACTGAAAAATAATATGTGACTAATTAAATTATAAATCTATAATCAGAATGATTGCCCGAATAATCGTCGGAATGGTCGTCGGAGAAGAGTGGTCGTCGGAATAGTAAATGAGAAGAGTGGTCGTCGGAATAGTCCCCGAAGCAGTAGGAGTGGTGCATGTGGGGTGAGTTTATTATATTATATTATATTAGAATTGAAAAAAAAAAAAACTGATTTTTGAATTTTCTAACTATAAACATGATTTTTGAATTGGTATAAACTAAAATACCTTATTTAGGAATTTTTTCCAAATTCTTTATTAGATCGCTTTAATTTTAAGCTTAAAATAATTTTTATACACAATTAATTACCAACAAAAAAAAAAGGGCTCAAATAGAGGTGTCAATCCAAGTGGGCCAGGCCGCCACATATAAGCCCGGTAACGACCCATGTGAAAAAAGCCCACCCGCTACGAGTTCCGAGCCGATTCCGGGTCGACCCATAAATTTTGGACTACAACATAGGCCCGGTCAGCTCCAAGAATTTTTTATATTGATAGCAAATTTATTTATTTATTTTTTTGTTAAATATATATTAAAAATTGAACAAAATGATAAATTCATATTTATACCAAGAAATATTTACATAGAATTCAAATTTAATAATTGAAATTTAACAACTAAATGCATTTCTAATTACGTGAAGGTATATTTATAGCAAAGTACATCCCAACTAGGTTGACACCTACTTTTACTATAATTTATAATTTAAATACATCCCAACTAATTTGTCACCTACTTAAATCTTAACTATTTTAACTATAATTTAGTTGTTGAAAAATTATATATTTATTCCTCAATCAATCTTCATGAACTGTAAGATTTTTGAAGTCTTCAACAACATCATCATTAATTTTATCTTGCATTCTTCGATTCGGGAATATCCAATCTTTCACGCATATGAGAATTTCCAAAATATTTTCTTTAAATCTAGATCTTCGTTCGTCCAATACCATGTTATCTGCACTAAAAACAAACTCGGATACCACTGTTGAGATTGAAACTCTTAGTATATCTCGTGTCATTTTAGATAATATAAGGTATGACCGATCATTTAATTTCCACCATCGTAAAATATCTAATTTATCCACTTCATTTTCAGGTATTTTACTATAATGATCAAATTGATAATATCTTTCTAATTCAACGGGTGTTGTATGTGGATTTGCAGTTGAAGTAGTAGATGAACGGCTCTCTCACCCTTTTTTGAAAAAAAAAATTTTTTCAATTTTTTTTACAGGCGCCCGTGGGGGTGCAACCAGCGAAGCTCGCGGGTTACACCTCCTTATCTCGTGAACCGCCCGCTTGGGTCACGAGTCGATCCACGATTTCGGTTTTCACGGGTCGATTTTCACGGGTATGGTCGGCCCGTCCATCTTGACACCTTTAAGCTCACCTCTAGGCTCAAATGATACAATCCATCTGTCGTCCCAGAATGAAAGGGGTGATCTTGTAGTTTGCTCACATGAAAAATTAAATAATTTCCCAACACTAAGAGCATGTTTCAAGTACTATTTAGATCAAAGTCATTGAAACGGAAATTCAACACTTGATTCTGGGCTAGGCATATCCAAACACTCTTAACATTCACTCCGAGAACACAAATTTCATAATATTGTACTTTCTTAAAGTTCATTTCTAGCAGAAATGAGAATATCAGCAAGGAAAACCAGAGCGTTGATTCTTCAGTTGGCAAGAACTTGTGGAGCTTGATTCTCCTGCTGCTGCTGCTGATAGTTCAGTGGCCTCCTGAAGAGCATGATGTGTGGCTCCGGACGGTGAACTGCATAATGGACCCACCCACGACTCTGCTGAACCCCAATCGCACGCCATTCATTCTAAAAATAACAAAATAAAGCTTCTATATGAATGAAGAAAAGAAGACAATTATTATAAACCTTGATTTAAAAATTTTCAGATACACAAACGCAAATATTATGCAAGTGGAGATGATAATAAATCTAGTCTGCTGAAATCCTCCGTGGTTTTCCAAATTAGTTTCTGATCCATAATATCAGTCACCAAACAAAGGCCCATGAAATTCAACACACAATAAATGCACTACAAACCCTTTCCTTTTTCAATTAACTAACACAGAGTAGCGAAAACGATAAAAAAATAAATAAACAAACCTTATCCATAAGCAAGAATATGAAAAACTTACTTCAGAGAGAAGACGATTCTTGGGAAGCAGTTTAGCCACTTCTGGTGGAAGAACAACGTGCCTGGAAATTCAAAAATTGCCCAAAAAATGCAAGATTATCCTCAAAAACGAGACATTTAACAATTAAAAAAAAGGGAAATTCAAAAAATTCGAAAAACACCTGTACTCGTAGGTGTCGTCGAAGTATTTCTCAGAGTACTGGATCTGACCCATTTCGTATTCGCGTCCAAATTTCACGATTTCTTGAATCTTAAATTACCGCTCGGAAAAAACAATTAAGAAGAAAATGAAGTCAGAGAAAAGTCCAAATTCGCAGATACTGAAGACAGACATACATGTGGAATGTATCTGCGTGTGAGAGACATGGAAATATAAGGCGGAGGATTTATTTTTATTCAACGAAGGGTTATTTTTGGAATTAAATAATGTGTAAACGTTCTAATTGTGATGATTTTGAATTTCAAATTTTGAAACCTTTCCCACTCTAATGGGCACAACTACAACGTTCACGTAGGTTTTGCGAATCAATCGTGCTATGTACATTTTTTTTTGACAACAAGTTTGATATTTAATTAGTTGACATCAATCATAATTATTACTTAGATTTTGCTATGTGTACACTAAGGTTTCAACCCCGATATATAGCCCCCCTCACAATAAGAGGGGCCCACGATTTTTTTATTGGGTGTGGCCCCCTTATTGTGTACACCGATGTTACAAATGAAAGCTTGTTTGGTAGATATTAAAATCAGATTAAAATTGAAAAATTAGTCATTACTGTCGACTTTTATTAGACAAGTGGGACCCAATAACTGCTATATTTTCAATTTTAATTGAATTAAAATTCCTCCTAAACGAGCTCTCACACATTTTGTGACACTCGCAATATTCATTTTTATAAATTTGTCAAACGGAATGAAATTATACCCCAACCCCATTAATATGATTTAGAACTTATATTGAAATAATAAAAATCAAAGTTGAGATGAATCGAGTAAAAAACGTTTTTGATGATCACATTGAATCGATTAATTTAAAATTAATTTGAAAGCAATTTAATGATTGCATGAGATCTTTAGATAGAAAAATGCTATTCATCCCCAGTGGGGATGCATCCCCAGTCTATGTGGATGTAAATAATTGGTTAAATGATAGGTAAAATTAAATGACTTATTTAATTTCACATATTATTTAATGCCACATTAACGCCACCTACACTGGGGATGCATCCCCAGTGGGGATGAATAGCATTTCTCCTTTAGATAAGCCCTACGCATTTAAAAAACTTTTGTTATATTACCGTAGTCTTAGTAACAACTTTTATGGTTAATAAATTAAAAGAAATAATTTTATGAAACTCATTATCGACATTTTTTTTATTAAAGATCCGTTTGATTACAAATGTGGAAAATGAGTGGAAATAAAATATTTTACAGGGAATTAATTTGTCTAGAAATTGTTTTACTTGACATTGTAATTAATTGTATTTGATTGTTATAATTTTTCATGGAAATGTTGAAAATTTGGTGTCCGTTTGACTTCTTTTTTTATGGAAATTGTCAATTAAAATAATAATGTTTTCTACCATTGAGTCTAGAATTTGTTCCAATTGCCACAAAAAAAAAAAAACATACCGAATACCATTTGTTTGGCTTTATTTTGCATGAAAATTATCAATAAAAGTGAAAAAAAAAAAAATATTTACCATTGTGTCTAGAATTTTTTTTCAATTGCCAAAAAAAATAATAATAACAAAAAAAAAAACCTGAAAAATATTTACCCACCAAAATATTAAGAATTTATTTTCCTCAAAAAGTGAAAATTTTGGAAAGTTGGAAAATATTTTTTCGGAAAAATTTTGCTTATCAAACACTACAAAAGTTGGAAAATGAATCCATAAAAAATGTGTGCTATCAAACGAAACCTAATTAATAAAATAAAATACCTTAGGCCTTGTTTGAAACTTCAAATTTTCCCTGAAACTTTGAAAACTTTTTCCATTTTCCCATTGTATTGCTGTTTGATTGCACAAAATTGTCTTGGAATTTCTTTTCCCGCCGCAATCCCACGCGCCAGGTTTTCCTTCCAATTAATGAATATGTTTTCTTTGTGTTTTGGCGGTTTTTGATTTTCCAACTTTTGCCTCTTTTTTTTTTTTTTTAATTTTTAAATTTTTTTGGGAATTGAAAAAAATTATAAACACAATGATAAAAAAAAATTTCACTTTTGTTGACAATTTACATGCAAAATAAAGCCAAACGAACATTAAAATTTGATTAAAAAAATGATTTTTTAGAAAACAATTTTTTCCCTTATTTTTTTTAACTTTAATAGACACTTTCCATGTAAAACAAAACCAAACGAATAGAAAATTTAAAAATTTTTCGGGTGGAAAATTATACAAATCAAACACATTTGAAATCATTTTCTCTGCAAAACATTTTCTAGGCAATTATTTCCTTACAAATCATTTTCTTTCCACTCATTTTTCACCCTTGCAATCCAACGCACCCTTAGGTGAAAAAATATATTCCTAGTAGCAATTAAAATACTAACTCGAGATTAGCAAGAGAGTTTTGGGGTCGTAGTCACGTCCAAGTAGAGGAGTTACGTGGAGGCAACATAGATGAGCCGAAGCCAATGATCACTGCCATTGTTCCCTAGCCTGCATGCCTAATCCAACCCTTACACCCAAACCGACTCCATAATATGATAGATGCTGAAGATTATAACTTGAATCTAACTCCTAGAAAAATAAAATGATACGAAGTCAGCAAGCGTAGGGCTTGGGGAGACACCCAGGCCGAGGGAGAGATTTTATCGAGGCCCAGTGTAACGCCTCGGCCAATCGAACCACACCAGTCCCAGGTTGCCTAGGGAACCCATGATCAAAATCTCCAATATAAGAGGATCCGTGAGCATAAGCCAATGCTAGGAAATGGGCAAGGAAGTATATAATGATAGACACGAAGTATCAAGAAAGCTTTCAAATAAGGCATATATCACGCCATGAATCCAAAATGTAACACATCCTACCACCTCAACGTGGAAAGATGAATGACCTGTTACAGAAAAAAAAATTCTGTAAAAATAAAAGAACACACACATGGGGGTGGGCTCCATTTTTTATAATAATATTTTATTCACATGGGGCCCATCCCCATTGAGTATTCTGACATTTTTACAAATGAAATAGTTATATACAAGTGGTTTAATCGAAGAGGAAATAGGTTGGCTTCCCTTGACAATTGTTATTAGAGTTAATCAATTTGTACATAATGGATTACCCCCTCTCAGATAATGCGTGGGGCCGTGTGTATTTAAAAATTCCGACAATGTGATTTTCATCCCCATTGTGAGTAGTAGATAAAAGATTCTATAAAAAAATTCGATACATGAAGCATGATCCTTGTTATTAACCACCCTTGACAACTGTAAGTGGCTTCTGATGGAAGTGACCGCCATCAACCACCCAGTTGGGTAAGTGATGTGACAGGTCGACCAACCTTCTAGTGTCAGCACATGAGCAGGAAAGAGCCCGTCCAAGAGATAAAGTTGTTCTCATGCTTTTTAGACCTTATAAATATCCCTGCATAAATCTTCTATCAATGTATTGTTTGCATAAAATTATAAATTGATGGAATTATAATATGATATAAATGAGTTGTGAAAAAATGAGTAGTAGTTGTAGATCCTACGAAGTGCATATATAGTTGAAATTAATGTTGATTTTGACCTTTAATTTATAAGAAACATGCAAGATCATCCTAGTCAAAACTATGTCAACTTGATTTTCTCACTAATGTTTTTGTATTTGACTTGATTGTTGGATTGCATACTTTCGTTGCACCTCATTAGAGCAACAGTTGTGACAGACTTTGTCGACTTTGGGGTCGTTCAAATTTTGAGGTCAACGCTAACAATAAAATATTATTTCGATAGAAAACCAATAACAAAATTAACTTATCTATCAATTATAACATATAAAAAAAATTAAAAACATAAAAAGAGATCTTAAACAACAACAATATATTAAAAAATATAAAAATTAAAGCAATAAACCGCTTTTTTGGTTGCATTGATACTAGGGGTGAACATGGTTCGATTTGGAGGGTTTGCAACAAATTTTCAAATCAAACTACTTTTTTCTGTTTGGTTCAATTCAGAATCACGATTTAACAAAAAAAAATATCGAATATATTGAATCATAAATATTAGTCTAAAATAGTAAAATTTCACATTAAAACATATATAATATCATTAAAAATATTAAAAACCAAAGTTCTATAATCCTAATAATTATAATACAACACATGATAAAAATATTTTAACCTCCTAGTATATATTAATTGATGCAATATCTGCAATTTTAATACATGATTCATTCTCTACAAAGATAAGAATATGGTGCATGAATTCATTGATTATAGTTAAATGATACAAAATAACTAGTAAAAGAAAATGAATAAAAAAGATCAAATGCGATAATAACTTCGATAACTTTTTGTAAATCATCATGTGCTTCTACCTCATCCAAATATGGACAAATCAATATAAGTTCCTTGTAATCCAATTTTAGGGTAAATCACCGCTTCAACCATATTTGCACTCAATGAATTAGTAAAGGAATCACGTATCCAACCACTAGCAATTGTGAATATTTGAAAAGTTAATATATCTTTAGCAATTTAAGGGGACAATCGTCTATTTATTTGCATTCAATTTTCACCAAAATAATATATCAAAATATTTATTGGTCAAATCTTCAAAATAACCATTTTAAGTAATCCACCAAATCAATTGCTAGATTCTAGAAAAAAAACAGAAAAATCTAAAAATTAAGTTAAAATGAAAATAATTAATTGAATGACTTGACTAGAAAGTTAAGACACAAACAAACAAAAAATGCTTTCCGCTAAAAATTAAGATTGCCCAACACAAATTAGAACATAACAACACAACATCAATAAAATATAGCAAATAATTACCAATAAATAAGTATCTTTGGATGAAATTTGAAAAAAATATTACTAAAAGAAAAAGAAATGTGAGTTTGAATTGAAATATAGATTTAATTGTCTACTCAATTGTAATGGACGGTGATAAATATGGTTCAATACAGTTGTTCAATACGAAATTTGGGAGTTTTGCATTCACAGTTGTGATGATTGATGTGTATTTGTGTATAGGGATGACAATTCGAACTGTGAAAATCGAAAATCGCAGTTAACCGAATCGAATGAGGCGAAAAAAATCGAACCGATGGTGCAATTGGATGATTATGGTTTTGATTTTAATGACCCGATTCGTGGTAGGGCGGGTATGGTATTTAACAACGGTGCCCCGCCCCGAACCAATTACCTGCTAAAAAAAATAAATTTAATTGAACAATTTTAGTTTTTTTTTTTTTTTTTGGACAAACTCAATTAAAAAATTGAGCACAGTAACCATTACCCACAAGGCCACCACCTCAGGGCCTCGGGCCTAGAATTTTTGAGGGCCCAATTTTTATTTTTTTTTTAATAATTTTAAATTAACCTAAAACTTCTATCAACATTCAACACTTCAAAGAATCAAAATTAACCTAAAACTTCCCTCCACAACTCCACAACAGCGTTGAGCGAGGCAGTCCAGAGATGGGACATTAGAGACGGTAGAGGCCTTCAGCGGTTTGGCCGTTCAAGCCAAAACCGAAGAACTAGAAGCTGTACAACCTGTGCGCCTTCCGACCGTGACTCCGTAGTCCGCCTGTTCAGTGTACCGTGAAGGTGATTTCTTCAATTCTACTCCTCGATTAACCATTGAATTTGATGACCTCACCAAATCCAAAACAAGAACAAATAAACAAATACCCTGGGTCACTGTCTCCCTGACTAAGCATATTCAATTTCTATGATTTCTTCAATTCTTTTTCGATAATGTTATGTTTATAAGTTTATTTGCAATATTTTTTGATAATGTGTATTGTGATTCTGTGAATACTGAGCCTAATATTTTATTGTGATTGAGAATTTAAGTATGGATAATGGATCATGGATGGATGATTAGGGTTGAATTTGAACTGGATTTTATAAATCTGCAATATTGCAATTCTGCATATTTAATGAAATATATGAATTTCTGCATATTTTGTGTATTTAATTGCATTTACATGTTTAGTTTTCTGTTGAGGTGTACTGCTTATTTTGGTGTTTCTGTTTATGTAAGGATGACAAATTTACAATGCTTGAAAGACTCTACCTGCTTCAATATTGTTGTTTCAATCTGCTTATGTAAAAATTACAAATTTCTGTTTATGTAAAAATTACAAATTTTGGTGTTTCTGTTTCTGTTTCTGTTGAAGACTCTACCTGCTTCAATCTTGCTGCTGAAAGCTGCAAGTATCTCTGTTTTATGTTTATCTTTTTTGGTTCTAATATTGCTTCTTGGAAATAGTTTCCAGTTATTTGACCATCGACATGAATTGATCTAATATATGTGAGACATGAATTAATCAGATGTCTTGCCATGGGTCGCGTCTTCTGTTTCGACTCCTCTCGCTTCAGTTGGAAGTGCTTCAGTTGAAGTTGGAGACGAGGTAAATGAAAATCCTACTCATATAGATTTGGGTGATGATGAGGAGCCGACTGAGGAAATTAGAAAAAGAAAATTAACATCTAAGTGTGGCAGTATTTCAAACTACAGAGAATTAATAATGTGTCCAAAACAATTTGTAAACAATGCAAGAAATAGTTAGGTGGTGAGTCAAAAAATGGGACAAGTCATTTACGTGCTCGTTTGGATAGATGTCCCCTTCGAGGTTAGAAGGATGTCAAACAGATATTTTTGAATCAATTTAAAGAACCTAGTGGCAGGACTGTAATGGGGCATTTAATTTTGATCAAGAGAAAAGTAGGAAGGAACTTGCAAATATGATCATCCTACATGAACATCCTCTTTCAATGGTTTAGCATTCTGGATTTAGAAAATTTTGTAATACAATTCAACCATTATTTAAAGTTGTTTCTCGTAATACCATCAAGACTGATATCTTGAAAATTTATGATTACGAGAGAACAAAAGTAATGGGCTTGTTAGAAGGGACCAATAGTAGAATAACAGTCACTACTGATATGTGGGCATCCAATCAAAAGAAGGGAATTATGGGTATCACCGCACATTATATAAAAGATTCTTGGAGGCTTCAAAGTCGAATTTTGAGGTACAATAGTTTTATAAAATAAACTTTAAGCTACACTTGTATATCTTCATCAATTTTATGTTATCTCACGAACTTTTTTTCACCATCGATATAGATTTATATACATCCCTTGCCCCCATATCGCTGACTCACTGTCTACCGTGTTAATGGAATATCTATTTGACTGGAATATTGATCAGAAATTATCCACATTGACTGTTGATAATTGCACTACGAATGACGCTATGATTAACATTATGTTAGATAAGCTTTCTCTTGGTTCTTTGCTGTTGAATGGTAAATTTTTCCACTTGCGGTGTTGTGCACACATCTTGAACCTGATGGTAAAGGATGGTTTGGATATCATTAGCCCGAGTGTCGAGAGAATCCACGATAGTGTTTCATATTGATTAGCAACACCAAAAAGAGTTGAAACATTTGAGGCAGTTGCACGACAAATGAAAATCCATTGTGAAAAAAGTTAGCACTAGATTGCAAGACTCGATGGAACTCCACGTATCTAATAATTCATACTGCTTTACTTTATAAAGAACTTTTTCCTCGTCTAAGGCAAAGAAAGCCTTAATACAGAAGTGTACCCAATGAGAGTGATTGGAACTTGGCTACAGAGATTTGTGATAAGTTGGAGATATTTTATTAAGCAACTGAATTATTTTCAGGTACAAAATATCCTACCTCCAATCTGTATTTTCCAAATATTTGTGACATAAAGTTGGCAATCCGTAATTGGAGCACATCATCTTGTGATGAAGTCAAATGGATGGCGTCAAGCATGAAGGAAAAGTTTGAAAAATACTGGAGTGACATGCATGGAATTCTAGCAGTTGCAACTGTATTAGATCCGAGATACAAGATGAAACTAGTTGAATACTATTTCCCTCTGATCTTTGGAGATAAAGAGCAGGTAAAGATTGAAAAGGTTAGAGCATTTTGTCATAAGTTGCTCAAAGAGTACAAGAGACCACGTCATTCGACAGAAAATACATCTCAATCTTCATTATCTTCGCAATTAGAGTCGTCTACTACTGTTGGAAAGCATTTTCGCATAGTTGGTTTTGATACATTTGTTAGTCATTCCGTTACTGCGGATTATGTAAAAACAGAGGTTGATGTTTTTCTAGACGAGCCAGTATTGCCAAGGGTGGATGGTTTTGATTTATTGTCATGGTGGAAAGCAAGTTCAATAAAATATCCGACTTTACATAATGTTGCTAGAGATTTATTAGTCATTCCAGTATCTATTGTGGCATCTGAGTCAGCGTTTAGTACAAGTGGTAGATTTGTGAGTCCACATAGAAATAGGCTTCACCCGAAAACTTTAGAAATTTTAATGTGTGCTCAGGATTGGTTTTGGACTAATATTCATGGTATTATTTATTGTTTTATATTTGTTATTTATACACTTTCTTTTATTACTAATTTTTTCTCTATTGTATGTAGAAAATTCTGTTCTTTCATCATACTCCGGAGCTTGTGCAAGGTTTAGCGATGAGGACATTGACGACAAGGTACATTTTTTTTGTTTAAATTTTCAGTTAAGATCATTCTTGATTAGGTATTATGGTTGTATTATTACTCTAATTACATTTCTTATTTACTATATAAGAATCAACTTTGAGTCTTAACTCTTGACCTATGCTATTAAGAGTTGTGGGGAAGAATGAAGACTGACCCATGTTAGTAAGAGTCTTCACCTATGTTGATAATATTGTTTGTTAAATTCGAATTTTACATTTGGAAGTTGGGATATTGTTTGCTAAATTGGCTTTTTATTGTGTTTTTGTTTTTATTGATTTCTCTTCATAATTTTTTTTTTCAATTTAACAGTAGGAGTTTGGACTTATATAAAAAATAATTTATTTTCGTGGTTATTAATCGAACCGAACCGAAATACGAACCCAGCTGAACCGAACTGACTTTCGTGGTTATGGTGCGGTTATGGTATGACCAAAAATTTGGTGGTGCAGTTATGGTTTTGGTCGAACCGACCCCGAACCGAACCGTTGTCATTCCTATTTGTGTATGATTTAAATAATTAATTAGGATGAATAATTGTCTATTTAGTTTGAGGCGTGTTTAATTTTAATTAGGTTGGATAAAATTTAAATTAATTTCATTTCATTTTTTTAAAACGGTTCGATGTTTTGAAATAGTTTGCATAGATCTAAACCAAACCACTTTAAAGCGGTTTGGCTCGTTCAAAACAAAACATTGACAGATCAACATGGACTCAAACCAACGATTTCAAAAAAACAATTTCAGTTCGATTTTGCGGTTTGACGGTTTCGTTGTTCAACCCTGATTGATACTTTCTTTGTCGGCAATTTGTGAACAAATCATCACAAAGGACATCTTTGTGACTAAGTAATTTGGCTATTTTTCAATAAACACATTGAACTTCGAGGTCCGATTTCAATCAACACCACATATGCATGAACATTTTATTAAGCGAATAAAGCTGTTTGCACAATCTTTGTTGACAACTCATGTTATTAAGATATGAAATGTTGATTTAAAAAACACTTGTGGTTATCAACAAATTTGTCAACCATGATTCTACATGTAGCACCTCTCTAACCTAGGAGAAACCTAGGAGAGTTGGTTCAATTCATTTACAGAAGACAACCGGTCAATTCTCCGTATTCCATCAACAAGTTTCGTTCATATATTATTTAATTTTCACTTCTAAGGCAATCTCTCCAGAAAGCAAAAAATTCAGCAAATCAAGAAATGGAGCCATGAAAGTGACGCGTCAAGCCAAGCCCCAATCCAAGAGCACGTGAGAAATGAAAAGTACGGACATACTAATGACCAAATATCGAACAAATGGAAACATGAGTTGGCTTTTATTTTAGACTCTATAGAATAAGCACAGTTAACTATCTGCTTGAAAAGTGAAAACCAACTTGTCCATTCGATTCAAAGCTGTGTATGTAAATAAAGATTCACAAACCCCCAAAATGTACTTGTGAATTTCAACTAATCCATCTGAGAGATGGTAACATTACAAACCTTGCTCAAGTAATGCAATATCAGCCACGACAAAATTGCGTACATACACCAACTGCAACCCTATACATTATGCAAAATTAGGCCCTACAGTTCAGAAAGACCTTAAAAAAAAAATCCCGCATATCCTTTCAAACGGCTGATATTTCTATTTTCGAAAAAGGGGCTGATACTTTAAGACTTGGAGACCGATTTATGCAACACGGTCGTTCCTTGAAAGATCATCATTTGGTACTCCTTTTTGTACCGATCAAGCTGAAAAAGCAAACACAAATACAAGCATTGATAATAAATTCTAGTTTCCCACAGCGCACGTGAAATGAATACACAATAACAAACTGAACATACTTCTTCATCGCTGATCTTTTCAAAACCAAACTTGTTCTTCCACAAAGATTCGGCTTCATCAGCAGCAGGAAGCACCAGGCTTTTCACATTCAAAGTTGCGAGAAGATTCTCAATACAGAAAAAGAGCGACTGGAAGTACCCCTGCGAAAAAGAGATTGTATCTTTGAGGTCGATGGTATTCCAGATTCATGAAATATAGTTTTTCTATATTTGAACAAAATATGGAATAGGTTGAGTAACTGAGAGATCGGACCTTTCCTTGATAACCACTAAATGTGGCAACTAAAGGTAGCTCTGCAACTTCCTGCCCAAAAATCCGAACAATTCCGGCAGATACGACCAATGAGCTAAAAAAACACACTATATCAGAACAGATGTGATTTCAAAGCATTATCAACGCAATACATAATTAAATATTTCTCACTTGACTGTCAGTATGGCACAATACATGCCCCCCAAATCTTGGTCCTTGTATCGCTTCCTACAAATCATCAGCAACAGTTAAAATGTAGGTCTATACGAAAACAGTGCACAAAAGAAAGTTATTTGTTTCTAATTTCATGCATAAATGTAAAGGCATTATTACCCATAAACCATCTTTGGAATAAGATCAAGACGTTTGGTACTGGAATCAGCTATAGGATCAAACTGCTCCTGTAACACATTTTAAGATGGAAACTACTCATTAAGCATATTATATAACAATCAGAAAAGTAAAATGAGGGACCCAAATCAAACAGCAGATGAAAAAGAGACGCATCTCCACTCTCTGTCATACAATTCCATTTAATTGTAAATTTTCAAAAGACAAGGTAGATTAGCATAAAATCATTTCAAAGCAGAGGAGAAAAAGGAAATGGCTAGGGGAAATACATGAAAAATAGTTTCTGCCCCAGAAAGCCACACATTGGTATCTTCAGAAGCCAACTTCCCACTCAGAAGCCTCCATCTTATATCAACCTCAGGATTAACCTCTGAACTTTTTTTCTCGTGTTTCTTCTTCACAAGGTTCAAGAGAGCTTCTGGAAGCATCTGTTCACCATCTATAACCAATTCCTGGAGAGCAGAGTGGATACTTCTGCACGATGTGCAACAGAACCATTTGTCTTTTGGTAATTCCTGTAATGTGCACAACATCATCAATTTACTAAGAAAATTCTATAAGCACATAGACAGAGTCATTTCTGGAAACTGAGGAACCATAATATGTGATTACATTTTCAACGAACCTTTAAGTCATCCATTTTCTGCTCCCTCAGACAACCAACATGATAGTCCTTCTCGCACTAAAAAAATGACCCACAATTTTATCATGCATGCGAAATAGGTAAACAAAAAGCATTTTAATTTGATTTCAAAGCCTGTCTCATTGAAGAACATGACAAGAATACAGTAATACCTGATCACAGATAATAACTGTACGGTCATTAAATTCTGATGCAATGAAATCATCACCCCTGCAAGCACCGAACTGGAATCATTTATAAGGGGGAAAAAGAAGCCAAAGGCACCACAAAAAAGGCTAGAAAATAACAGAAAAGGTCAATGGCAGAGTATAGAGATCAACGGCTATAAGTTAGATTGTTTTATCAACAACTAAGAAGAATGAGTGGATCATCTTTAAAAGGATAAGAGCGCAAAATATATTATTATAGAAGTTGTACTAAGTGAAGCCTCTAACAAGTATATAGCTCAGCATTGATATGACATTAGCGGAAAAGACTTGCGTATTACAATAACCACCCAGCTGAAACAGATATGTGAACAATTTCGCAAATGCTTGAAGTAAATATTAATAGAAATTCAGTTAGAGAGAGAATGGAGAAAAAACTCAACCCGCAAACTGCACAACCCCCAGCATCAGCCTCTGTTGTTTCAACAATACGTATGCACCTTTGGGTTATTTGTTGGAGAGCATTGATTCCGGCAACTCTCCCAGCAGCAATGGCATTAGTATTGTGCTCCGCATACTGTTCCTTCAGGATCATGTTCTCGCAGTATTTACAATACCAACTTTCTTGAGGGATACTTGGAAGAGAAACACATTCTGCAAGAGGAACCAAGCATTAAAAGTAAGGCAGTGGAAAGAGGATTTATAAGATTGGTAACCATAAATTACCTATAAGCCAATAAAAAGAAGAAAATCATTCTATTACAAAATTGCAGCAGCATGAATGCGGTAAAAAAAAAA
This sequence comes from Fraxinus americana, assembly GCA_035079005.1. Lineage (NCBI taxonomy): Eukaryota > Viridiplantae > Streptophyta > Magnoliopsida > Lamiales > Oleaceae > Fraxinus > Fraxinus americana. Next base: position 16,214,263 of record CM068708.1, on the reverse strand, counting down.
TAACTCCTAACTTAAATGAAAACGAGAACACCAAGTAACATTCAAACACCAAGATTGACACAAGACATAAGTTGAAAGACGAATAAAATAGCATCTCAATTTATTTATTAATTCTCATTTCAGATTACTCCTACTTTAAAGGAGCAAAGCTGGAACGGAATCAATACATTAGGATACCATATCCTATTGAACAACTGCAACTTTTTGCAAGGTTCAAGAAAGGACAGAAAACTCATTGAACCGGCAATAATGCTAAAAAAAACCAAGACATACTTACCAATGTGAAAAGATCGTGGACAATTGTCACAGCATATAAGATCTCCATAATCAAAGCATATGGAGCAGAGATCATCATTTTCCTCTGCAGAGACTCTACGTTCTTTTGACAGGCTGAGGGATAGCTCATGCAGAGACACCCCATTGGATGTAAATATGTTATGGTAACTGTCAGACCAACAAGAACCATGTTAATGCTTACACAAACCTAAACCAATTCAAAGAGATTATACTAATTATTACTTAGGCCTCTGATCAACATATCTGGTAGTCCTTGAAGGTGCTCTTGCGAACTTTATTATGTCAAGTGTTAGCAACAATATTTAAAAAGATTGGCAATTTGTCAAATTTGTTGCCTCATAATGTGAAACAAATCACAGGACCAATTTGCCATGAAGAATAATATGACCTCTCATGGCAAAGGGTTAAACAGGAAAATGCAAGAAATACTCACGGCTTTCGGCGAGAAGCAAAACCAGCATGTGCCTCAAATTGAGAGGGGCTCACCTGTTCATAACAATAAGAATGTTAACATCACAGACAATGTGCTTTTTACTGCTATAGCAGACAAAGAGCATGTTTGAGTAAGCTTTTAAGGGGTTCACAACAACCTTATAAGCTCATCCAAACATGCACAAAATGTATAATTTAGATTTTCATACAACGCTAGGAAATGTACCACATTGTTGCAGCAAAAGCAGAATATGCCATAATCTTCCTTGTAACCCTCAAGCTTTTTCTGCTCACAGGAAGAAGTAACGAAAGGTTAAAACTCTTTCTTCAAATAAATGGATGACTTCGTTTCAGAACTACTCTATAATGCATATATCAAGCAACAACCAATAATTTAATCTAAAAAGAAGCGGAAAAAAGACGAGAATAAATGCTATAAATTGCAGTGACCTTTCCCTGAACATAATAAGCCAATGCTGTGCGCTCAGGAAGTACATCATCCTCAAATACCAATCTGTGCATTCTCTGATCCCTGCAAAATGGAAACAGAAAGAATTAGTACTATGCTTAGTAATAAATACAGGCTACAGCAAAATCATGTTACATACTCAGATTTTACATTTATGAAACTGGAAGGTATAGTAAATGCCCCACAAAAATAAAGAGTACTTACTTCTTTGTTAGCCTCCCCTGACCTTTTATTTGAGAATAACTACTCATAGGCATTTTAGTACTCCCCTGACCCCTTGTTCGAAGCTGACTAGTTGAAGATATTGGAGGAGATGGTTTTGTAGCAGTCAACGGAGACCTGAAATCATTGAATATAGGTAGTCATTCACTGTAGAGTGTCATACAATAAGCAACCACTTTATTCCAAATCATCATGTGCAAATAATTTGATTTCAAGAAATTAAGACAAGCAACAAACTTATTAATCTCAAAAACATCCTAAATGAGTAGAAAATAGGTAAAAGGACCATCATCAGAGGAAAAACCAATACACCAGAACACCAATACACAATTCATCAGTAGAAAAAGAAACAGAATTCTGTAGAATCAGTAGAGATGTTGAAACCAAATTGATATTTAAACTCATGAATATCAAATATTTGCTATCATTTATAGATAAAAAAAAATTGTCAATTATAGTAACTTGACAAATCAAGTTCAAAAACAAATTCCATCTACAAATCAACTCTTAACAATTACAGAAAATGAGAAAAATATACTTGTTTTCCACAACTACAACTGAAACTTCATCTGTTGCATCAATATGGACAGTGCCTAACATTCATCAGAAAATTATAAACAAGCAAAAACTGTACATTCGTCTGTAAAAACCAAGTTATTCAAGCCACCCCAACTAGAAATAAATTTTATCAACATTATGCACAATATATAGGCTAAATTGATATTTGACACCAGGTAAAATTCACAGTGAAAGACAAAGCCCTTGTTTGATGTGTAGATTTTTTGAGAAGTTCATTTGTTAATAGTGATTTTTTATTTTATTTATTTATTTATTTGTAGAATGTGTAGTTAAAAATGGAAAAGTTACTTGCAAAATTATTCCATTCGGAGAAAAGTGATTTTGCAAAACTCTAAATCAAACAAGGGCTAAACATAAACATCCAAGGAACGTGAAGAGCCGAAAAGGTAACATAACCAACAACCTAACAGTCAACCAAAATTTGCTTAAAATTAAACCTAAGTTTGCTCCAGTTTTCCTTATTCCTATTGACCATTGTCACAGTTAAACCCACCACCATGTCTTATCTGGGTCATAGAAGATTTTACATTTTTGTTCTTGCTTCTCTTCGTGTTGTTGACTAGAGAATTCTCGACCTAATTGTGATTTGTGCGATTAACAGGGCACGTGGTCAATTGCTTTAACTAAATTAGTATGTGGTGTGGGCTCATGGGCTGGTCATTAAAATGATAGGCGGGCCCAATTGCTTTTTTTTTTTTAGGGGTGGGGGTCGGGGGGTGAGGCCAAGGCTAACATGGCTCCATCCCTGCTGCATATGATCACTTCATTGTCGTAAATCCCACATCAAATAATAAAGAAATAAATAGACAACATATAAGAATTTGAACTACTCTAATAAACAAGATTGACTTTTTAAAATGGAACATCAATTCCCATATGAGATCAGAACTATTAAATTCAAAAGAGTAAATGGATTCCAAGACGGGTGTTGTACCCGAAACTGACACAGGTGGGTGGGTAGAGAATATCTAGGGCACCAGACAACTCTCTCTAAGGAATTCTCCAACAAATCACAGTTTTGCACGAATGTTTAAGGGATAATCCCATATCGATTAAATATCAAAGCCATAACTAACATATAAATGTTTGAACTACTCCTCTTAACGAGAGATACGTTTTAAGATAGAATCTCAATCTTAATATAGTACTAATCTACCCGAGCTCATTATGGTCAAACGAGCCATACGATTTGACTAAGACTCATACAAGTACATGAATTCCAGTATTGGTATTCTCAAACGAGCCACCATCTCGCATGGACATATTAAAAGTACATTCCACATCAATTAACCATGAAATAAATATACAACATATAATGACTTCGACTACTCCTCTAACAAGATTGAAATGGGATCCCAAATCTTAAAGCTTGTTTGGTAAAGATTAAAATTGGATTAAAATTAAAAAATTAGCCGTAACTGTTGACTTTTATTAGATGGGTGGAACCCAATAGCGGTTATATTTTCAATTTTAATTGGATTACAATCCCTATGCTCGCTTTGAAGTTTGCTATCTAACACTCCTTTTGAATTTTTTATTTTTTTTTTAATTCACGAAATCGAAGGTCTTGTATAGCATAAATATAAGAATAAAATAAACATAAGCAGTCATTACTTTGAATCTATCTACGATACCTATTCGCCGTATCACTGATCTCTGTAAGGTTGGGATGTGACTCTTTTGAAAAACAGGAATCACATATTGATCTGCCAATGCCAGACACAGGTACTGACCCTAAAAAGAGAATAACGTGTTAAAGGCTCCACATAATGCAAAGGTTATCTATCATATATTATAATAGATGGGTGCAAAAATCACCTTTGCAATTGAGACAAAACGTTGTCACCTTTGACTCAGACTGACCAATGACATTCTGAATTGCCAATTCCAACGCATCCAGGGGAGCATTCTTGCATGCATTTAGCACGTCACATAGAGTATTCCCGTTCTCCAAATAGATGTATTCTGGTGGGCGTTTGTTTGCACTTCCTGCGTGCAATTCAAATTGATTTGGGGTGACAACCTACATCAACAGTAGTTCACAATGAGCACAAGAGAATTATATAATGATTCAATTTACTCCATAAAAAGTGTTAATCTGAACCCTTACTTTTGTTCCCTTGCACTCATCACAAGAGCATAATATTCCAGAGCCCCGAATAGATCCCCGAAGTCCAGATTCCAGCCCTCTCTTCACCCAAATATATTCAAATTAACAAGAAAAATCAACCAAATACCCAAAAAAACCATATCAAAATTCATTTCAAGTGAAACAAAATAGAAAGTTTGATTATTTTACCTTTGAACGATGAATGTAACGAACAGCTAGACCCTCAAGCAACCCGGTGTCCAGTAGATCCTTTAGCTTTCTTGGAACCCTCTTCAATTCAACTTTCTTTGACATTTTCATTTCTAACTTCGATGGACTACTTGTCATAGTCATTGCACCGTCAGTCTCATCAGCTTCCGTCTTCAACTCTCCTGGCCCGGATCCCAACTCCACAGTCTCCTGCAGCTTTAAAGCTGACCGTGTAAACCTCCTTGCCTGCTTCTCCGATAATCCACATAACCTTCTCTCACGTCCTAATTCTGAGGTTTCTTCAAAAGCTTTATCTTCTTCACAGCCCAATTTTATTTCATGGCTTCCAACCCGAGGCAATGATGATTCAATGCACATTGGCTGCTCTATACCATTCAGTTCAGTAACTGTTACCTCAACCACAGTCTTCCCTCCTTCGATAGTTGGCCAATTTTCCAAATTTCTCAACTCCTCTTCTTCATTAACTACTACCTCCACCATATTACTATTTGGCCAATCCTCGTTGTCCAATATTTTCATCTTCTCTTCTTCATTAACTACTACATCGATCGTATCACTATTTTCGACTCCCTTGTTGTCCAAAACCTCAATATATTCTAATTTCTTGGCCTCTTCTCCTCCCAAATTTTCTTCTGTATCCTTTTTTCTTCTCTTCGCAGAGGGCCCCCTTCCTTCTTTTCCAGTTTTATCACCACTCTCGACAGCATCTTTGCTGCAACCACCACTTATCTGGGACCTTGTCACTCTCCTTTGTCCTGAAGAAACCATCCCTATTTCCGATTGTGCCTTCATCATCATAGCAAATTCCCTTTTCATCCCAGCCCGAATTGATGACACCACAATTTCATCTGAATCCATATCCTTTGCCATTGCAGCAAAAAATGAACAAATCCCAAAAAAAAAAAAAAAAATCAATCACAGATCTAAAATAAAAAAACCAGGAAACATATCATCACGAAGTCGAAACCCCATCAATGTTCAGATTGCGAAACCCAAAAAAAAATAACAAAAAAAGCTCGAGAATTTCTTGTAAACATTCAGATTCCCAACAGCAAAATAACCTCAATTCACGAACTTGCGCTTCTAGTTCTAGGCGAACGGATTTCAATTACAATGGCTAAATTTATACGAAGAATTAAAAAAAAGCAATTTGATGAGGTTAGGGCTTTTTTCTGGAAATCCCAAAAGCCTTACCTGTACGACTATATGTATGTATAGGTTTGATAAGAGAAGGATCCTGAGACGTAAGAAAATATAGTTGTAATGCCTAAAATGCCCCCTTAGAAAAATTTATTTCCTATGTAGCTCATAAGAAAAATTATAAGGATATTATAATTGCATCATTATGAAATCAAAAAATTTATGACGTGGGAAATTAGTGTAATTGTTGTCTAGCAGCATTTACATTTTTTAGGAATACATTAAAAAAATAATAAACAATTATTTTAAAAAATCAATTTAATAAATAAAATTATTTTATTTTATTAAATAAATATTAGAAAGAAAAAGAAAAAGAAGAAACTCTTCTCCTAATCAAGAACTAGGGGTTTGATTTGAATTTTGGGCCCACCCAACCCCAACCAAATAACTTGGTTTTTGGGGGAGTAGAAGACGGAGAGGGGGGCAGCCACCAGTGACGAAAGGAGCTAGTTACCATTGGAGCTAAGGATTCAGAAAGTTGTACTACTGTCTTCTGGGGCGAACTCCCTATCTTGATCGAAGTCCTGAAAGGCTTGCTTATGGTAATCTGTCCCATTATTACTAGACCGGCCTGTTATTTTTTTTTTTAAGGCACAATCCAATCCGAATCAAAGTTGGGCCAATATTCGAGCTAATTTAAATCAACATGATTGGGTTAGTTTGGTTGAGTTAGTAGGTTTAAGCTCCAAATTCAATCAAATCATAAAATAGGACTAGATCAAGTTTTTGACCTACTTGAAACGAATCGAAAATTCAATTTTCTTGATGGCCCTACCCAACTTCAAGCCAATACCCGAACCAACACAACCGAATGTAGACGGTTTGCTTCGGTTGAGTTAGTCGATTTATACCTCAAATACAATCAAATTGTAAACAGTGTACAAACTGTGAGATTTTGGAGTGTCAACTAGGGTATTGTATCAAATTCAATCCACAAATTGAAGAACTTTTGAAATTGGGAAATAGAGCATTTTGAGTAAACTTGTGAAAAATCAGAAGAAGAAGAAGCAAAAATAAATAGAAAAAAAAAATGTGAATAGCGGGGGACATGTGGGAGCAGGACTGGGCCTTGGAGATGGTTAGAGAAAGGGAAAGAGCTTTTATTCTGGGCTTTTAGTTTTTGACTCTTTTTCTAGTTATTAACCACGGGACAGGTTGCGTTGCGTACTCGAATATCCAAAGTCAAACCGATCCGATTGAATTTTGTGAAAAAATGAACCGAGCCATTCAAGCAAATACGGGTCGGCTTGTTGAGTTATCGGGTTCACAAAAACCCAGTTGAGAAAATTTAAGAAAACAAAAACCAATTAAAAAGAATGATAAAAAATAAAATCTGTTAAAACTATCATGAAGATCTTTGCGAAAAAGAAAAAAAGGAAATAAAGAGGACATGAAGACCGAATAATAGAGTAAGAAATCCAGCTGAAAAAATTCCAAGAAAGCAAAATAAAAATCATTCAAATTATCATAAAGAGACTTGTGATAAATAACTTGCTTTTATGTTAAAAACATTTTGATTCACTTACCTTTTTCTACCTTTTTTGTGCTAAATTCTTGACCATAAAGAGAAGATCCCTAGTGTAAATCTGTAAAAATGATTATTGCTGGGATGGATTTCATGTAACGCTAGGGGCTCACAGTTGAGGAAGTGAGCTGCCGTGGGTGTTTGACCACTGGAAGGAGAGAGAATGGAGGCGGAGAAGCAAGAGTTTGTGTGATCGCTGAGAGGAAGTATTCGGACTATGGTTTTGTGAGATTGAAAGAGGCCAGGAAATTATTCTAACGCAGGCGGAAGTTTTCAATTGGAGTCGTCAATAGGGATGAGCATGGCCATGTCAGTTAGGTTGGGTCGATTTTCGGTTCAACCTAGAATTGAAAACCAACCAAGTCAGTTTGGGTAAATATTTGCAATCCGAAACGACCTTTTTTTAGGCTTCCTTAATGCATAGAATGAAAATTTTTACAAATTCACGAATGTGGACCAGTTTGGATTTTATGAGTTTTATATGTTATAGATCCGGTGGTGGGTTGCAATTAAGGTTATGGTGCTTTGGAATGAAATGGTGGTGGTGAAGGTGGTGATGATGGTGACAAATTAAAGATGGGTAGCGGTGATGGTGGTAAGATGAAAATTGGACTAGCGTTTTGATGATGGTAATGATGATAGCGATGGCAATTACCTGTAGCTGATGGTGGTGCAAATTTGGTTATCAACCGCGATAGTGGCAGATGGTGACTTTTTTTGATGGTTGTCGTGATGGAAATAGGTAGTGAAATAATGGTGTTTTTGGGGCTACAGTGAGATGAGGTATGGACCTTCTCATTGTGTTGGAGATGATCGTCGTATCGGCGAAAAATGGCATAAAACATTGTATTACATGTGTAATATGAATGTAACACACCTATTACACGTGTTAAGAAAAAGTGTAACACCGTATTACATTTTTTTGACAAAAATCTAACACGTATTATGCACTCGTAACACGTGTAACACACATCTTACACGTGTTACGAAAAAGTGTAACACCATATTTCTTTTTTTTTTTTTTTTTTGGGCAAAAAAATACACATTAGATTTTTGTAACACGTGTTATGACAATTGTAATGAAAAGTGTAAAAAAGTATGAATAATATTTTTGTAATAAAAATAGTATTTTTGTAATAGAAAAAGTAATGCAGTAGTTTTGGAAATAGTCTGTTTCTTCAATGTAGTTATGAGAATTGCCAATAACATAATGTATTTTTAATTTATTTTTGGTTGGGTTACGTTGTGCCGGATAATATCTTAATTGGGATTTATCATAAAAACCGATTAAACACTAAAAAAAAAAAATTCTTGATGTTCATCAAATGATCGTAAAGACTGCATTTCTTAATGGAGATTTAGATGAAAAATCAACAATATAAAGTTTGGCTAACTAAAATATCTAATAAAGAATCAACAATATAAATTTAAAGTTACTTTTTTAGAAAGTACATTATTATTTTAAAAACAAAAAAAAAAAAACGTAATCCTAAAAATCATGTTTACCAAATAAGTAGAGCATTGCTGGGGGTACATCACCACATACATAAAAGTCTACACCCCTCACATGGGGGGTGAGATCCACTCGAATAAAAAAATATTATTTTAATGGGTCCCACCCCTCATGTGAGGGGGATGTAGACCCTTATATACAATTCTTGATGTACGAGTAGAATAATTCAAATAAGTAACTTAAAACTAAGCTTCACTTTCCTTTAACCACTACGAAATAAGTAAATTATGGTTTGTGCCTATTAGGTTTAAAAGATGAAAATAAGTTGGATAATTTGTTTAAACTCCTTTACACATCAAAATGAATTCGAGCTACGAAAATTTAGCAATTAAAATTTTTCCTTAGTAAGAAATAACATACAAGATTACAATTTCTTGAATTTTGACGGCACATTTTGTGCACATAATACAATAAAAGGATCTCAATTATTTTTATACACATATTTCACTTTACCAAACAAATCAAAGAATGGAATAATAGGTTAATAAACATCAAATTGAAACGTTCAGTTCAAGAATATGTCCGTTCTGCATGATAAACATTCACAAGATAAAACCCTAGAAATATTGCCAAGAAACTAGAAATCCGTCGTACTACATGAAAACCCACTGCTCTCCTATTCTGATTTTTCCATACAGCTAGCCTCTGGTATAGCACAGTCGAGATTCAGAATACATAAAATCAAAAAGGGGAACAAAATATTAGGAAACAGATCCTTGATTTTCATCATTAAATACTGAAATTTGGAATTTTGGTGATGAATCAATAAATATGCCAAGGGATTGAAGTTGCCCTCCAGAAACAAATTTGTTGGACACTTAAAAATCCTCATTCATCTCTCTCTTTATGACAGATGAAAAGCCTAACATAGCCACATCCATCTCCACCACCAACAAATTGGCCAAACGACGGTGGCGGGGTGGTGGTGGAGGTGGCCCTACCTAGTGCCTCTTAAGAGACCTAATGGAAAAAGCTTAATATATACTGGACTTGGGATTGTGGAATATGCTTGCATCTCCCACGAGTTTACAGATAATGGCATAATATTCCAAGGGATATGCTGCGACCAACTAAGTTGCTCCACCTCTTTTCCTGTTCTTTGTCAGCAATAATTATTCTACCATACAAATTAATTTGGTATTTAATCACGCTTTATTGGCTGAAATATTGTCCAATCTGTTGATTTTCGGACAAGTGTACATATAATATATGTTTGTAGCGTGTGCTATCGAGATTTTGTAGTCGACGTCAACCTGTACTTGGATATTTCACGAATGTTCAGTTGTACATCGACTATGACCCTCCAACATTTAAATTAAGAAATTAATGGATGTGCTAGAGAGTAGAATAGAAGTATTCTACCGTTGTATACCTCTATACACAATGAATTTTTTACTCAACTCAACTACTTAATCAAATATCAAATGTGACGAGTAAAACAATTCTTACGAGGTCTTTGAGTTAGATTTTTCGTCAATAGTAATGAAATCCGATGATGAATATCACTATCGTGAAAGTTAAAAGTAATTAAAACTAATAATTTAAGATTAATATCGGAAATTTTCTTCAGTAATAATTTCAATAAATTTAGTTTTTTGTAGAATTTTCGTCGTTAATTAAATTTATAAATATTACCTTAAGAAAATAACGTTCATAAAAAGGTAATTTAACTTCGGCTTTTCAGTTAATACTGTTAATAACATGAATATTTTACACATTTAAATTGTTGACAAAAATTTCATCAATAAATAAAGTTATGAAAATAACAAAATAATATAATAATGAAAAAATATATTTTAAAAAATAATTTATCATAAAGAAAAAATAAAATAATATTTAAACATAGTTGTCGATAACTTATAAAAAATTAAATTTCGTCAGTGATACAAAAACATTGTTAGTAGCAACCGACAATGCCAACAATATCATTTTTGTGGTTATCGTTAATGGTTGTGTATTGTTGATCACCAACTGTATTGTCGTCGATAATCCCATTCAAGTCATTGAGAAATAATAATTTATGTCCAAATCTCGAACAATAATTCCATGAGCAATCACCGATTAAATTCTCATTGCTCTATTTTGAAAGATAAAAAGAACTATAAAGTCTCCAGTGATACTTTTTGCAATTTCTTTCAAGTCAATACCAAAATACGTATCTCAACACTTCAAAAAAATCATGGAAGAGTTGTAAATGTACTAGGTACTACATGATGTACTTTATTGATTTTCTTTTAATTATTATTCTTGAAAACATCTATTAATTATTTTGTCTAAGATTTTTAAGTTATCTGAACTGTCTTTTAACAAAAAATTGCAAAAATTGAGAAGAGCATGTGTTGTTTTTGCCTTTCTTTCTTTCTTTACAATTTGAAAAAAAAAAAAAAAGTAATGATCTTCACTAACTAAAAACATTAAAAAGTAGAAGAAAAAATGAGTTTTGCTATTTGTACATCGGGATTGACACCCGCTCATAAGAGGGGGGTCCACGACCAATAAAAAATCGTAGGCCTCCCTCTTGTGAAGAGATCTGTACATCGAGGTGTCAAACTCAGAATGCACTAAGTAAAGCCCAGAAAAAAAAAAAGGAACCAAAATTTAAAAAAAAAAAAAAAGGACTGTAAGCAGGGTAGGAAATTTGTTGATCCTCAAACATGTTTTGTCCCATCCCGTCCCGCCTTAATCGGGTATGGGACGGGCCAAGGAGACAAAAGTATCCAATGGGACAGGGACAGAAAAACCTCCTTGACCTCTCCTCACCTTGTTCCCATCCCTAATTAGAAATCGATAAAGTTCCTTCGGTAAAAGTTTACAGCCCTTTTTTTTCCAGCTTTCAATGAATTTCCACTTAAAAAAAAAAAATAGAAATCAAGCCTGCCCTCATATGACTTTAATGTCAACTTAATCGAAACTCGTTCATAGGAATTGAGCTTACTATTAAAATAAAAGGTAAAGGATGCGAGTACCCTCGAATTAAAATCTCTTGACCTAACGTACAAACTTGAGGTCAATTTTACGTAACTATAATCCCATATATATGATGTCACGATGCAAATAGCTTCAAAGATTTTTTTTACGATATTGACCATGTGGAGGAAATTTCTTGATCTATTGCAATTGAGTTATTATAATTATGGATTTATTGTTTTAAGTCATTATGATTATGGGTTGAATGTTCGTTAAGTTTTTAAATGACTTAAACATGATGAAAAATAGGGGTAGAAAAAGGGGAAAAAAAGGACTTTGTGATGATCTGTATGAGGGAACAATACATAATTCCTACATGTAAGAGGTACATTTCAAAACTAACAAATTTGTCAAATTATTTTAAAATTTAGGTGATAATTCCAATAGTATCCCACGGACCCCCACCCCACCCAATTAATAGTATCCCCATCTCACTTACCTCCACCAAATGAATAATATATCAATTAATAATATCCCACAAACCCCCCACCCACCTGTGAAAAAATTCAAAATTTGAAAACTTTATTCAAGATTACATCAACATCCTATTCCACCCATCACAACTTGTAAGAAATCTCCAAAAATTAAAAATCTTTTATAGAGATTACACCCCCACCCCACCCCTTAAAAAAATTCAAAAAAATTTAAAACGTTTTTTCAAAGATTACACCCCACCCACAGAATCACTCCAAATTTGTGACTATGTTACCTAATGACGTCGAAAATTGTAAGATCTAAATTCAAGCCAACTTCTAATGTAAAAGAAGGATTTTTATTAATAATTGCTTATGAGTTACAAGTTTTTTTCTCAAAGGATCCCCCTTTTTTAAGAAGTTTTTGGGATCCTTTTTATAAAAAAAAATGGGCTTGAATCTTTTTCATTCATGTCTTGTCAACAACAGTGTCGAGCTGGGAATCTGTGTCAATGGCTTTAGCCCTAATTGGTTGTTATCCAATCAGCATACAGTACCGAACTGAAAAAGTATGCCAATGGAATATCCCTATTAGTTACTGAGGTTGGCTCCATCAGGAAATTATGAAGCCGGGCCTTAAATGGGGTCCCCAAAAATTATTGAATTCATTAGAGAATAAAGCTATAACATATGATTGGTAAGATTGGTGGGCGCTGATGTAATTTTTTCTAAATGTCATTAATTGATTGAATATTTCGTCAATGTGTAAGGGATTTACAATCATTATGTCCCCTTAAACCATGACAGTCGTAACTACGAACCGACTTTGCATATCCGACCTCAATTTATCATACGCCAAGTGCATATAATAAACGGTCTTAAATAAGTTATCAAGTCGGATGTCAACAGTTACCCCCGGTTGGTGCTTGTTTTAGTGACAGACTGACTTAGATCAAAATTGGCTCATTTTTCTATATACAACAATAAATGGTTTGGACAGGTGTCACAATCCAATTTGTTGAGCTGTCACTCATCTTCAGTAACTTCTTTTGGAAGCTTCCACCAAAACGACGCCATTTTGGAACGGTAAATCTAACTATTCATTTTCCCTCCATTTTTATCTAACGGTTCAGATTCTGCCTCTTCACCTCCCCTCCCCTCTCTTTAAATATGGTTTTTCATTTCATTTTCACACTTTTGCTTTCAAATTTTCTCTCATAGAAGTAAAAAAAATTTCTTCACATTTCCGTTGAGTTTTCATTTATTTTCTGAGTGGGGTCGTCCATTCCCAGGTATTTCCTTTAACAGAAAACACCTTTCTTTTATTGTATTTCCTCATTGATCATTTGCATGAGTTCGGACGAATCTAAGGTTCATTTCTGGGGTAACCAACAGGAAGAAATAGTATTCTCTACATCCACATCTTCTGCAAGTTTGGACTGTCAAGAGATATTATCTTTATTCCCAATCTCTACAATTTACCCTAAAGATTTATGTCAGCCTAGAAATATGGAACAAAACATTGAGGGGGAAGAGGTCAGGTCTCATGAAGGAGATGAGAAAAGTTTACAAGAATGGGGGGCAGATTCATATAGGTTTGTAGTGAAGGGGATATACTGATGAGCATAATAGAATTAGTGATTCCTCATCTGACCAAGCTTAGTAGAATTAGTGATTCCTCATCTGACCGAGCTAACGATCCACCAGTAAGATTTGTGGCTTTAAATTCTACCATCCTGAATGCTGGGCTAAGACTTCATTTACCTATAATTATCCGTAGGCTTCTTTCTTCTTGGCGAATAGCCCCTACGCAGTTGCGCCGCAACAGATGGAGAACATTAATTTCCACTTTAATTTTGTGGAGTAAATTAGGTCATCCCAAATTAAGCGTAACACAATTTAACTCCCCTTTGACCTTTAAGCAGGACGTGAAGAACACTGACTGGTAGTATGCCAGTGTTAGGCCTAGGACTGGTGGTCCTTTAGTTTTAGATACTCTCTCCTCAATAAAAAAACGGAAGGAAGAGTTCTTTTAAGTTTTGGGAGAATGGCAGTTCTACCCTGTCGAGGTGAATAGGGAGGATGTAGTTCCTACTCTCTATCACCCATTATGTAAGTGAGTATAACCTTTATATTTTTCTGTACTTTGTTTTATAAGCATATTCTTAACTTATTTGGCCCTATTTATAGACTACAAGAAGGTGACTTTGACCTCGGCAATCCAAGAACGAGCTGACGTTATCAAAGCTCTCCCAAAGAAACAAAGGTCCTGTAAGTTCATGATATCAGATTCTAACCTCTTTCAAGTGGGGGTTCCAGTCTCTTTCTCCTACCTCAACTTCAACTAGGGCTTCTACATTTATCCCTACTTCATCCAGTAAGTATTTTAATTAGCATTTCAATTAGTATTTGTTCTGAGTGCAGAACTAACATATACTCATTGTTTCTTCTATTTTTAGATCAAGATCAAGATCAAGAGATGTTCGGATACAAAGCAGCAAAAGCAGCAGTTGATGCCAAAGGCAAAAAGAGGGAGGCACCAACTGAAATCGTGAGTCGACCTGAAGAAGTTGAGATTGAGCAGGAGGCTCAACCTCTAAAACATCACCGATATATGGAAACACCATCAAAGCCTACTATAGTGGCCTTAGCTCCTGAGAGGTCTTCACCTGAGGTGCCTCTCCAAAAATAAACCCCAACACTACCTTCAGTCCCAACAATTGCTGGAGTTGGCTCCTTGAGGTCGCAGGAAAGGTGCCCAGATTTGCAAAGGCCAAACGTAAAAATTTGATGGGCCACCGACCTGACATCTTTCTGGATTTCCTCACAGTTCCATCCCCGTCGAAGAAATCTATTGCAGCAGTTCCCTCTTCTCTTAGAGATTCTACCAACCTCCTTACTAGGAGCTGGAACGAGAGGGAAAAATAATTCTTAGCAGAGATGCTTGTAGGTGAGACAATTATCTCAACTCAGCTCTACAGCCATATATCAATTTTGTATATGATGTCTATGGTTGATAAGGTAATTTGCTGAGTTAAGAAATTTCTTACTTTTATTTTAATTTTATTACATATATTTTTTATAATTAACACTACTTTTCTTTTCTCAGGTCAAGGCCGAGCTAGATAAAATGCTTGAGGTAAAGAATCAAACCTTAGGCTTATTTGAAAATATGGAGGCTGAAAAGGCGAAGTTCGCGGAGAAAGAGAAGGATTATGAGGATCGCGTCAATAAAATGAGAGTTGAGTTGGAAGTAAAATCAGCATCGGAATTGAGGTTTATGGATAACAACAAGGCCCTACAGATTTGGGGGGATAAGGCTACCCAATGAGCAGCTAATGAGAAAAAGAGGGCTAAAGAGGAAAAAACACGAGCTGATGAGGAGCGAGCTCGAGCTGATGAAGCTATGGAAAGGGCTGAAGAAGCCACCAAGAAGGCTGAAGAAGCTAAAGCTAAAGCTTCTAAGGCAGTGAAAATTTGGAGGGTCTCTTTTGTATTTGATGCACTAGCTCAGGACGCCTATGTCGTGGTCTTGGAAGAGCTTGTGAAGCATATGGCAGGGAAAGTCCAGATTTTGATATGGCCTTCTTGGTGGAATCTTTGGAGGAGCAAAAGAAGGAGCTCCAAAGATTGTCTAAGGCAACTGGAGTTCATATTATCCCTATTGATGAAGACCTTGAAGATGATGTACAAGCTCTACGAGACTGGCCTCTTCCTTAGGATTTACTTAGTGTTTTTTTTGTCAAATAGTGTTTTTTTTTTAATATTTAATGATGTCCAAATTTTTATTATTAATGAATTAGTTCATCTTTTATTTTGCACACAATGTAGTTTGCATGTACAATAAAAACTTTTCTAAGTGTTGCAACACACGCAACATTAGTTCAACTTGCGAATGAGCAAGCTTCGTGATTTCCTTGATAGGAAATTCGTCTAAGTATTGTAGCACATGAAACCTTAGTTTAGCTTGCCAATGAGCAAAGCTTCATGATTTTCTTGTAGAAAATTCGTCTAAGTGTTGCAACACATACAACTTTAGTTCAGCTTGCTAATGAGTGAAGTTTCGTGATTTTCTTAATAGGAAATTCGTCTAAGTATTGCAGCATATGCAATCTTAGTTTAGCTTGCGAATGAGCAAAGTTTCGTGATTTTCTTAATAGGAAATTTGTTTAAGTTTTGCAGCACATGCAACCTTAGTTCAGGTTGCGAGTGAGCGAGGCTTCATGATTTTTTTGATAGAACACACACTCTTCTTATAAATTTACAATACAAAATACATTCATTTCCTACTGGTAATACTTTTTGGGATGTTCTACATTCTAAGGGTGCAGCAGAGATTGCCATTCATATCTTCCAGCTCGTAGGCTTCCTCGAGTAGTATTCTAGTTACTTTGTAGGGGCCTTCCCAATTAGGTCCTAGAGATCCGGAGCTAGATTCTCTAGTGGCGAGGAAACTTTTCCTTAGTACCAGGGCACCAACCTCAAATACTCATTTCCTGACCTTCTGATTGTAGTATCTTGCATTGCGTTGTTTGTACATAGCATTTCTGATTCCAGCCTCATTCCGCATTTCCTCTATTAGGTCCAATTCTACATGCAAAGTTTTCTCATCCTCATCTTCTTTGTACATTGTTGTTGGAATAGAAAGAATTTCTACCTCCAATGGGATCACAGCTTCCACCCCAAAAGCCAAAAACAAAGGGGTTTCTCCAGTGCTATTCATAGGTGTAGTATGATAAAACCATAATACACTAGGGAGTTCCTTAGCCCATTCTCTCTTAAGAGCGTCAAGTTTTACTTTTAGGGTATGCTTGATGATCTTATTGATTGCTTCAACTTGCCCATTAGCTTGAGGATGGTTTGGCGTGGAGAAATGTTTTCGTATGCCAAGTCCTCACAAAAATTTGCGAAGTGAGCATTGCCAAATTGTTTTCCATTGTCTATTACTATGGAATGAAGTATTCCAAACCTACACACAATAGAATTCCATATGAAATCAGAGGTCTTTTGTTCGGTGATCTTAGCAAGTGGTTCAATTTCTACCCACTTAGTAAAATAATCGACTGCAACAATTACGAACTTCCTTCCACATTTTCCGAGGGCATGGGGTTAATCAGATCAACCCCCCATTTGGAGAGTAGACATGGAGCCATTACGAAGTTCAGCTCTTCTGGCGGGAATTTAATGTTCGAAGTGAAACGTTGGCATTATCACATCTTCTCACAAATTCTAATACATCCCGTTTCATAGTGGCAAGAAATATCTTTGATATGTGATTTTATGAGCCAACGATTGTCCTCCAGAATGATTTTCACATACTCTTTCATGTACTTCTTGTAAAGCATAAAGTGTTTCTTCTTCATTAAAGCATCTTAATAAATGTACTGAATATCCCCGCTTGTAGAGCATATTGTCATTTAAGGTGTACCTCGCTGAACTTATTCGGATTCATCTTGCTTCAATGGGATCTTCAGGACATATCTCGGTCTTTAGATAGGTATTGATTTCATTCATCCATGTAGGACCGTCATGGAGACAACTTCTAGTCTTTCAATGGCGGGATAGGGAATTCTTCCTACGAGAATGCTATCAAACTCTTCTATTCCTTTACTTGTGGCTAACTGAGCTAAAGCATCGGCATGTCCGTTCTGAGTTTTGGGAATTTGCTTGACCAAAACAGTTCAAAAAATTTCGAATTCTTGCCTAACAATTTGAAGATAGTTGTTCATCCTTTCTTTCTTAATTTGATAGTCCTCGTTAATCTGATTGACCACCAATTACGAATCACTGTGAACTACCAGATGAGGAATTTTCATTTTCTTTGCCATCTACACTCTAGCTATTAACGCTTCGTATTCAGCTTCATTGTTGGAAGCATTGCAATCAAACGATGAGGCTTCACAGAATAACTGGCGATTAGGACTTATTAGGACAACTCCTGCCCTGACCGAGTCCAGTAGATGATCCATCTACAAAGAGCTCCCACGGTGCATCATTAGGAAGTTCACCTAGTGGTTCCGACCTGAACTCAGCAACAAAATCAGCAAGTGCTTGACCTTTTATAGAGGTACGATGTTTGTATCTTATGTCGAACTATCCGAGCTCCACTACCCACTTAACCATCCACACTGAAGTATCAGGCTTCTGCAAGGTTTGCCTTAATGGATGATTAGTTAAGATCTCAATAAGATGCTCAAGAAAGTATAGTCTTAACTTCATTGTTGCCATAATGGAGGACTTTGCTAACATAGTAAACAAGATGTTGTATGCATTCTTCCTCCCTAGCTAAGACAGCACTAATAGCATGTTCAGATACTGCAAGATATAAAATCAATATTTCGCCTACTCTTGGTTTTGTTAACACAGCTGGCTGTGCCAGTTGTTGTTTTAGTTCATTAAAGAAGAGCTGGCATTCGAGAGTCCATTCAAGCTTCTTCATTCCTCGCAAGACATCGAAGAATGGTTTACACCGATCAGTTGATTTTGACATAAAGCGACCGAGGGAAGCTATCTGTTTAGTTAAGCTTTGAACCTACTTAAGCTTTATCGGGGCTCGCATTTTAATGATGGCTCGTATTTTTTCGGTTTGCCTCGATTCCTTGACGATTAATGAGATAACCCAGGAACCTTTCAGAACACACACAGAAGGGGCATTTGTGTGGATTCAGCTTCATTTTATACTTTCTCAATATTTCAAACATTTCAGCAAGGTGCCGTTGATGATCTCGGGCATCTGTACTTTTGACTAGCATATCGTCAACATATACTTCTATGGTTTTTCCAATTTGCTTGGTGAACATAGAATTGACCAAACATTGATAAGTGGCTCCGGTATTTTTGAGGCCAAAAGGTATCATCTTGCAACAATAAAAACCTCTATCAGTAATGGAAGCTATATGTTCCTGATCCGACTCATACATAGGGATTTGATTATACCCTGAGTATGCATCCATGAAATTGAGTAACTCATGTCCTACCGTCGCATTGACCATCTGGTCTATCCTTGGTAGAGGAAAGTTGTCCTTAGGATATGCTTTGTTGAGGTTAGTGAAATATATGCACATTCTCCAATCCTCATTACCTTTCTTTACAAGGACCGAGTTAGCAATCTATTTAGGATATTTTGCTTTACGGATTAACCCGTTGTGAAGCAACTTTTGTACCTTTTTATTTAGAGTATCGTACCTCTCAAGATTTAATAGTCGACGTCGTTGCCGCCTAAGTCGCACCAGAGGGTCGACACCCAACCCGTGACAAGTGACTTCGGGGTTGATCCCTATCATATCCACATGATCCCAAGCAAAAACATCAAGGTTCTATTGGAGGAATTCTACTATCTGACCTCGGATGGGAGGCCGAATTTCGTAACCTATTCTAAGCTCCCTCGGTAAATCACCGGGTCCAATCACTACTCTGTCCAGCTCTTCCACGGGCTCTTTCTCCTTAACCCATAGACGTGGCTCTAATGAGCTAAAGTCAGATTTAATGAGATAGACCATATAAACTCCTAGGGAAATATATGTATCCTTATTTGCTGGGCAGATCTTCATCTGACATTTCTGAGGGATGTCCTTCTTTCCCTTAATGTGACCTATGCCATGAAGCATGGGAAATTTGAGCAAATAATGGTACATGGACACAATTGCCCTTAGATTGAACAGCAAGGGCTGCCCCGTGTAGTGTCATAAGGTGAACTAGAATCAAATGCCACAAAATCAGTGTTCAACTTAGCTGTCGTGGTAATTCACCGATTTTGACGGAAAGTTTAATAAAGTATGTTGAGTGAACTCCCCATATCAAATAGAACCTTGGGAATGAATGCTCCTGCTATGGGTATTAAAACCACGAGGATTGCAGGATAAAGATGTGGATCGGCCTTCTTATCGTTGAACGAAAGATGGTCATCCATTACATTCCTGCGATGTTTTTCAATAATACCTATCTCAGAGAGGTTCGCTACCATTGGTCTCTTTAGCCTCGCCTCCCTTGCTTGATTATTTTGTTGGTGCCTCAACATGTGGATATGAAGACTAGGTAGATCAACGTTACAAGCTCTAGCCTCAACTTGATTTCCTCATACTATGTCAACTCCACCTAAGAGTGAAAAACTTTATGTAGTAGTGGTATATGGAAGTGACGGCTTGCAATTCATGTAATATGGGCCTCCCTAGTATAGCATTATAATTGAAAGGCAGGTCGACAATCACAAAATCCGCTAGAATTCTTTTCTAACAAGGGACCTCGCCTAGCTCTATAGTCAAAACAATTTGACCTCGGGCTTCAATAATATCCTCACAAACCCTTGCAGCATCCTGGAATATGGTTGGAGATACCGTTCTTGAATTTCCATTTGTTCTGAAGTTTGAGAATACAACACATTGACTGAACTCCCATCATCCACAAGAGTTTGATGTATTTGTATACCAACAACAGACATGGTTCTTACCAGTGCATCACTTTGGTCCTATAAAATTCCATAAGAATCTTCTTTGGAAAATCCTAACCATTCTGAGTATGGAACAATGTCAGTGTCAGACTATGATCGTCCTACATCGTAATTCTGGCAAATGTGTGCATCTCGCGCTTGTCTCCACCTTACCCTTTTGGATCCGTCGATGCATTATTACCACCTATTAACATTCTGATCTCAGATCGGGATGGGAGATCCCAAGCTTGAAGAGTTGGATGACCTCGTTGAACCGTCCCTGGCCAGTAAGGTTGTTGATTACAAGCTTTGTTCGTCTCTTTGGGTTTAGCCACAAGCTCTTGCAGATGACCTCGTCTAATTAAAGATTTCGCCTCTTTCTTGAGGTTTCTGTAATCATTTATATTGTGTCATGTCGACTGTGATATCACAGTACTTTCCTTGGTTTTTTCCTGTAAGGTCCTTTTTCTGAGGTGGAGGTCTGCGGAATGCTTATTTTTCCCCTGTTTGCAAGAAGACCTCTTCTAAGGTTGCATTTAATGGGTGATATTCATGGAATCTATTCGGATAAGGCCTAGGACGATCTTTGTCTCCCCAATCCTTTTTCTTTTTATGGTTGAATCCCTTATCCACCTTTTTCTCCTTTGTTGAGTATGGGGGTTGTGGATTTACCTTAGTTTCCTCATGGTCTGAAGTTGCTTCCTCCGCACTGATATGTTTTTTTGCTCAATTAAGGAATTCGTAATGTGTTTGAGGTCCATCTTCATGCATATACCACCAAAACCTCATTCTAGGACTTAGCCCAGAAAGAACTGCCATGAGTGCAGCGTCGTCAGAGATTTTTTCAACTTCCACAGAGTGTTTATTGATTCTATTGAGGTAACTTTTGAGCGATTTACTCTTCCCTTGCTTAATGCTCAACAGACGCTCTTTGGGCGTGGTTCTTGTTTCGGAACCCATGAACTGAGTAAAAAACATCGTGGCGAGGTTGCTCCAATTTTTTATTGACCTCTAATGTAACCTCCTGAACCATATTTGAGCTTTATCTCCCAACATTAGTGGAAATACACGACAGATAATAGTATCACCTACTTCTTGTAGCTCCATTCAGGAAGTGTACTTGTCTAGGTGACTAAGGAGATCTCATTCCCCTTAGTACCTAGTCAACTGTGGCATTTTCAATTTTTCATGCAAAGGTTTAGCAAGAATATCTTCGATAAAAGGGGAATGACGTTTATTGAGATATTCCTCCGTGGTTCCTATGTTTTTGGCTTCCAAATCAGCAATGCATTTTTTTAAGATACTCATTTTGGGTCCTATCTGTCCTAACGGGCGTTTCATATAGGGTTTAGTATATTTGCTCAGAGGTGCTAATGAGTGCTAAGATCCCAATCTATTGAACACAATGCTAGCTTTCCTAGTAACCGGCTCCGTATTTGTGGGAGAACTCCTGACTTTGTTTGTTCAACTTTTGGAAGATTCTTCTTCAGAGAAATGGATAGCCGTCCTGATGGGAGGTCGTCTGGTTCGTTCCCTATGTGGGGACTCGACCTCAATATCGAATGGAAGAACGTGAGTTTGGTTTCACTTCAATTTGTTGACTGCATTTGTCAACCTTTCAATAGCTTTTCTCATGATGGTCATTTGAGGGTCGTCAGCTTCGTTTTGACCTCGTCCCCTCCCAATATTTTATGGAATATTGGTTTGTTTAGGATGAGTATGGGATTGATTCCCTGATACTGAAATATCATTCATGACTGTATTTTTATCATGAGTTTTATGGGAGATAAGGTTGCTTATACAAGTTAGGGACCTCCTTCTAGCGCCAAACTGTTGACGTCAAAAATTGTAAGAACTAAATTCAAGCCAACTTCTAATGTAAAATAAAGATTTTTATTGATAATTGGTTATGAACTTCAAGTTTTTTTCTCAAATGACCCCCTTTTTTTATAAAGTTCTTGGGCCACTTTTTATAGGAAAAAATGGGCCTCAATCTTTCTCATTCATGTATTGTCAACAACAGTGCCGAGCTGGGAATCTGAACTAATGGCTTTAGCCCTGATTGATTGTTGTCAAATTAACATACAATACCGAACCGAGAAAGCATGCCAATGGCATATCCCTATTGGTTACTGAGGTAGCCTCTATCAGGAAATTATGAAGCCGACCTTAAATGGGTCCCCAATAATTAATGAATTGATTAGAGAACAAATCTATAACATATGATTGGTGGGCGCTGACGTAATTCATTATGAATGCCATTAATTGATTGAATATTTCGTCAATGTGTAAAGAATCTACAATCATTATGTCTCATCAAACCATGGTAGTCATAAGTACGAGTCAACATTGCAGATCCGACCTCAATTTATCATGAGCCAAGTGCATAAAATAAACGATATGAATTAAGTTGTCAGGTCGGATGTCAACATTACCTATGACCAGATTTTTTTGTAACAAAACATGTATTATATGTGACTAATTGTAATCAATTTTGTTTTTAGTATGATTGTATGTAATCAAGTCACTAACTTGAGCTCTCTGTAACTAATTGTGATCAAATTTGTCTTCAGTGTAACTATTTGTGATCATCTAATTTGCGACTGTATGTAACCAAGTCATTAACTTGTGTTATCTATGACTAGCTATGATCAAATTTATCTTCAATGTGACTAAATTTGACCAAATTTAGTTTTTAGAGTGTCTATCTGTGACCAGGTCAATCTTAACTTGACAGTATGTGATCAAGTTACAATCAATAGAGAATTTACAAATAATCACAATTTTTTTAGGTTGAAACTTTTTTATTGGTCACAAATTATTAAATTAATTGATCACGACTTTTTTGGTCACAAATCACACATTTTATAGGTCACGACTTATTTATCATCGGTCACAAATTTTTGAATTAATTGGTCGCAACTTCTTGTCAGTCACCAATTATCAAATTAACTAGTCGCGGATCGGTCACAAATTTTTGAATTAATTGGTCGCAACTTCTTGTCAGTCACCAATTATCAAATTAACTAGTCGCGGGTACTTTCTCGATCACAAATTATTAAATTAGTGAGTCATAACTTGATTTTTCGTCACAAATTATGAAATTAACTAATCACAAATTATCAAATTAACTTGATACTAGGTCACAAATTATTGAATTAATGGGTCACAAGTTATGCCTCGATCACAAATTATCAAATGAATCACAATTAACCAATTAAATTGTCACAAATTATCATTTTATCTCCCGCACCTAACACCATTCCCTTCACCATCTCCACCACTATAACCCACCACTACAACTACCACCAGTACTTCCAATAAACCCCAAACACCACCACCACACCACCACCACCACCACCACCACCACCACTCGGCACCACTACACCGCCGCCGCCACCACCACCTCATGTAGATCAACATATCTGTATACCACATACAGATTTTGTATACACCACCTACAGTCCACCACTCAGATCTGTACTACCACATGAGATCACATACCAGCGGAGAAGACACCACCGCACATACTCTCTACGCAACGGTGCAGGTCTATACAACTACCGGAGATTACATACTAGTGACGAAGACACCACCACCGCATAGACGCTCTACACAACGGCGCAGATGCCTTTACAAAGTAGAGAAGACCACTAGAGCGCCGCATATGTCGCTATTGGAAGAGGTTGAACAACGGTGAAGACATGCGAAGATATAGGCGCAGCTACACAGCGGCATCGTGTCAATCATAGTGTCGTGCTACGGTTTCGTAGAGACGTTGGTTGCTTTAGCGATGGCGATGGCGATGGTATCACGAACTACGGTTTGTAATAGAGATAAGGGAGAGAAGGAAGAGAGTATAGAGAGAAAAGATAAGGAAAGATGATTAGGGTTTGGAAATGAAATTGGGTTATGATGAATGGGGGCGGGCGGGGGTGAATATGTAGTTTAAATGTAATTTTATAATATTATTATTAATATTCAAAAGATGAATTATCACCTAATTATTGAAGAAAAATTAGTAAGATTTGATTTTTGAAATTGAAACTTTAGAGGTAAGGTTTGGGGTAATTTTCCCTATGTATTAATGGGCCTAATTCAAGTTAAATCAGATTCATTGGAAGGCCCAACACAAAATGAGGCCCATTAAAAGGCCTGCTTTGCTTGATAGACTTATTTGTTCTCTTTCTTCCAACGGTAATTGGCCGCAACAGGTGGAATGTTTAGTATAATGTAGGTATTGACGTCAAGAAATTGTTAAAACTTTCACGTTAATAATCTGTTTGGCCCCATTATTTGATATTATAATTTACAAAATAATATTTTTTGGAAAATGTGTGGTTGAAAAAGAAGGAATTTTTTTTTTTATATGTAATATTATTTTATTTGAGAATTTATGGTTAAAAAAAGAGAAAAAAAATGTATTATAAATTAATGGGAGAAAACGGGGGCTTAAATGTCAAGTTGGAGCATAAGTGGCGCCCCTGAAAGTACAAGGCCCATGTGGCCCTATACTTGTAACATGATAGAAAATTAAAAGTTTCCAACGGAAAAGGAGTGAACAACAAAACACAGAGAGATCTTAATTTGCAGATGTTGCTAAAAATTGATTAAATAAATAGTTGAAAAGTAAATAAAAATTGTGGGTTCTACAAAATTAATAGTTGAGTTTAACCTCAACTTTTTAACAAGTTATTAACCGTTTCCAAATAGGTTTTTAATTAATTAAGGAAAAGAATAGTCTTTCAATAGGGTTTAGAATATCTTGAGTATTAAGCAAAGACCAACAACGAATGAACAGAGATATATTCCAAATTTCCATGTAAAGAAGAAGGTTTCTTTGAACTCTGCAAGCTAAGCATATTCATGTACAGTTATAAATTTCTCTTTTTTCTACAAAAAATATTTCTTAATCCTCCATATATTCTTGAGTTTCATGCAAGAAACAAAAAGTGCATAAAGATGTATAGTCACAATTTCTTATATGTAACTTTGTAGCTTAAATATTCTGTCTTTTCCTTCTAGTTCATCTGTATAAAACAACTTGATTATCCACAAGAAGTCCTGCACAAAGACACGGTTGCTCCGCCATGGCTCCTCCACCAGCATCACCGCGAGCAACCCGACCCCGCCACTCACCGCTATTAAGATTCATTGCAATGGCGTTGCTAGCCCTCGTCATTATTGTCGGCCTAGCCGTGCTGATTACTTGGTTATCCGTTAAACCCAAAAAACTCCGATACTCCATTGAACAAGGCTCAATCTCAGACTTCAATTTAACCAACAATGGCCACTTCAATGCCAATTTCGATTTCGTATTGCGTGCTAACAATCCCAACAAAAGGATTTCGATATACTACGACAGGATTGAGGTTACAGTGTCGTACGAGGATCAGAAGCTTTCAATCAACGATGTTCATCCCTTTTATCAGCGACGGCATAATGTGACGTACCTCGACTTGGACCTTGCGGCGAGAGATGTGTCTCTTTACGGGGCGGTGGCAAGGGATCTGAAATTGGAGAAATATTCAGGTAATGTGGAATTGGACGTTAAAATAAGAAGCAAAATTAGGCTGAAAGTGGGAGTTTTCAAAATTCATCGCCATTTGAAGATTGAGTGTGGGCCTCTGACAGTTCCATTTTCTTCATCAAAGGGAAAGTTTGACAGGGTTTACTGTGATGTTGATTTATAAATTTGTTCAGTTTACTGTGATTCTTTAATTGTTGTATGAGGGTTTTGATTTTTATATTTTATTTTTATTTATTTTCTCAAGTTTTAAAATGTTTCTCAAAATATTGGTGTGATTTTTATTTCTCTTTCTTGTTCAGATTGTGATTGTGATTGTGATTGTGATTGTAATTTGAAAGGTATATTTTGCAATGTAATTTATTGAAGTGTCACTATTGCTTGTGATAATAAAATTTGGGTATTTATATATGTGTGTAGAAGTACAATGTTACAAAACTTTTATCTTGATCATAAATAAAATTGTTCACAATCAACATACGAGGATTAATACCTTACAATGAGATATCGAGTATTGATTGACTCGCTATTAGGATTGCAATTTGTCCTTATTGCAAAAATAATAATACATTTGAACTGTATTAAATGGATCACGTGTCGAGTTTAATTTTATAGCATAATCATGTAAAGAATTAAATTTCATTTCATCGTCGAATATATCATCTAAATCTCGGGACATAGTTGTATATATTTTCTCATGAGTTTAATAGTTTTTTTAATTTATTAAAGGTTCAGATCAATATGACTGATCAAATATCTTGTGAGTTGAGATTCTTGAGAAGGAGCAAAGTAGAGAACATTAATCCTTATCGGGAATCGTTGCCTTGAAAAAATGGGTGGAGCAAAAGTGTTTTCTTGTCGAAAGGTTGTAAGTTTGAGCTCATTATTTAACGACGACTAAATTTTGATATTTGTGATTGGTTGATGTTTAAGAAAATCAAACTTAAATTAGTGAATATAATTAGATGACCAACACGATAATTTGTGCTATATATCACTGCTATATAAAAAGGAGAGTGGAAGGTCATCGTAGATGGAACAGTAATTAGTTCCATTTTATCTCATTGTAGCCCTTTCCTCATTTTCCCTACCTCTCCTCCATAATCCTCATTTACCTTAAAAGAGGGGATCCCAAATTTACTGTTCATTTGAATCCTCCTTTTCACACTGCTGTAGTTAACTGGTGTTTCACTATTCATCCCAGACAAATTAAATTAATATAGCCGGTTATGTTGAATACAAAATATCCTAGCCACAGTTTTTGACTAAATGGGAATGAGGCGGTGGTCACTGTAGCTGCTGGTGAAATTATAATGTCTCATGCAAAAAGATAATTATAAATGGAAAGAAAGCGAGGCAGTGGTGGTGGTATGAATAAAACAAATCTTCATTTCTCTTCTTCATCTATTCATCCCAGACAAATTAAATTAATGTAGCCACTTATGTTGAATACAAAATATCCCAGCTACAGTTTTTGACTAAATGGGAATGAGGCGACGGTCACTGTATCTGCTAGTGAAATTATAATGTCTCATACAAAAAGATAATTATAAATGGAAAGAAAGTGAGGCGGTGGTGGCGGTATGAGTAAAACAAATCTTCATTTCTCTTCTTCATTCAATCCACACGACTTGGCAAGAAAATTTAATAAGAATTCATCTGGCGCTGCATCTGAAGAGGTGGTTAGATCTTGTTACAATGCAAAGTTTTTCCAGTAATTTTGTTTCAGTTTCCCATTACATTTTTATTACTTACATTTCAGAATTTTTAAATGTTCTATATACCCTTTTTGTCCCTAAACTTTGCACTCCCATTCAGTTTTATTGCTATGAGAAGAACATCTTCACTGCTTCATGGTTGAGTTTTTGCTTGATTATTGAAGTGTTCTTTATTAGATCTTCTTATTTAATTGTATGCACTTCACTAATGTAATTGCACCGTTTTCAGGTTTTTACTTTCGACGTGGTGGAAGTTATTTCAGAATTTTTCCGAGCAAAAAAAATTTCAATTCAACTTCTTTTAGATAGAGAGAGATAGAGAATTCAAGATTTTCTATTTTCCCATAAGGTTCCCTATTATTACTGCAGTTTTTTTCCCAGTTATTACTACCGTCGTGATTGTGTTCGAGATACAATTGTTATCCAAGCATTGCAATTTATATTTTGTAAAATATCTTGTTCCTCATGTATTCATATTTGGAATTTTGGTTTATGATATTTAGTTAATTCTGTTGTGATTTTATTTAATTGGAATAAGAAAATGTTGTAATTGTATGAATGTTTCGTTGGAATTTTTTTGTTTGTACATATAGAAAGGGAATCAAATTTAATTGTTTCGTGCAGCTAGAGAAGAAGAAGAAGAAAAAACAATTCTGCAAACAAAAGTGAGTTTATGTTGATATTTGAAATTTTGGTTTATGATATTTAGTTATTTCTGTTGTTTACCCCTTTGTTTTGAAGAAAATATTTCACAAATGAACAGTTAATAATTGAGATAAAATGGGAAACAAATTAATTAGTGAGGATAAAATAGGAATGTAAGATGCTTCAAAAATGAATAGTACCCGGCGAAAAGAGGAACCAAAAAAATCCATCTACTTTGAAAAAAAAAAAACTTTGCTCCTTATAGTGCGGAGCAATTGCTCCAAAGACTTTAGAGCAATTGGCTCCAAAGACTTTAGAGCAATTTGCTCCAAACAATGCGGAGCATTTGCTCCGCACTCTACAAAGACTTCAAATTTTAAAAAAAAAAAAAAAAAAATAAAAAAAAAAAAAATATATATATATATATATATATATATATATATATATATATATATATATATATATATATATATATACAGAAACACCAATGAATTGACACATTAATTCATTGGTGGATTGGAACTTACAAAATCTTTATCCACCAATGAATTAATGTGTCAACTCATCGGTGCTTAGGATAAGATGAGCACCGGTGCTCATTAGATCATTTCGTATATATATATATATATATATATATATATCTATATATATATATATATATATATATATATATATATATATATATATATATATTTGCTTTTTGTTTCTTGCAGTTAAGTTCTCGGGGTAATTGCGCGTGAAGTCCTTAAACTTTAATCTTGTACTTTTTAGTCCTTGTATTTTCCCCTTTCTATCAATTTCATCCTTTAAAAATTGCAACCATAGGTCCTTAAACTTTCGACACTTGTACAATTCAATCCCCGAAGTCATATTTTTATGCAACTTTGGTACTTTTTTTAGTATTTCGACCATAACTTTTGATACGGTTATCAGAATCGCACTCATGACCCCAATTCAGAAACGTCTACTCGGTGCGCACGTCGGGGCCACCAAGCTTAGCTGGGTAGGAGTCGTTCTCGATGCCAAAATCCGTCATTTTCCCTTCCAAATCTTCAATTTAAGTCATTTTCCCTTGCGTACCGCTGATTTAACACAATTATAATATAATAAACAATAATTTCTTACCTCAATTAGGAGATTAAAAATCACAATTAGGAGAAAAAATATACATAGTTAGCATAATTTTTTTTTTTTTGACAATTTTTTGCTTCATTTCAAACATACATAAAATCAGAATTTCTTCTTATTTCTTTTTTTACCCCTTTATCGCTCCAATGCCTCTCCACTACATTATATACATATACCTTTCATAACATTCAAAATCTTGCATGCAGTTTGTACTCTATAGGCATCTCTCGACTCTTAAGTTCGAAAATTTATTCTATTATAATACAACAATGAATTTGCCTTTGATGTCTTCCCATTCTACACAGGACAGTTGGAATCTTCAAGTAGCCATATGTACAATGTTCATTGTGAAGCAGCCAAGTTATAGAGTATGGAATAATTGAAGCAACCACATACCAAAGTCAACTGCTGAAAGGCTGTTATTTTAACATTTATCCTTTTTAATATTCAATAATTTTGTTAGCGTGTAAATTGAAATCAAATTGAGATGGTACAATGTTGTTTGAGTTTTCATCTACACCTTTATAAATTTGTTATTTGCTACTGCTGTAGCTTATTTAAAGTAGTAGATGTTGACATTAATGAAGTACAATAATCATCATTTTGAGTCCAGACTGATGTCAAACTACGGTGTGCATGAAAGAAATAATTGTTTGTGGATTGGTTGTTATGATTATCTTGGGTGTTTATTCGTCGAATTATTCTCACCTGCATAGATTAACGATGTCAATGTTAGTTCATTCATTCTTCATTTAAGTTTGATTACAAATTACATGAAAAATCTATATTTACGGTAAAATTGAAATTCAATGTTGGAGTAAAAGCAAATTATGCCCTACACCAAGGGAGCACTTAAAATATGAGATCGACAACATCCAAATTTACGTAAATGAAATTTTAATATTGTTGACATTAAAACATAATTGAAATTCAATATAATACTAATGATTCAATTGGGATGATTTAAATAGCTCATATCTAACATTTAAAATGTAATTCACGATAATTTAACATAATTTTACATATTTAAAACACTAACATAAGCAAAAACTAGTTTTTTTTTTTAAAAAAAAAAAGCAATCCAATGTCACCATTCCCTTAACAGTAAATGAACCAATTTTCAATTTCTTTTTCCATTTTTTCCCAGACATTTTTCCTTTCACTGTACAGTATAAAATGACGTCGTTTTCCCACGATTAACTCCAAAACGGCGCCGTTTTATGAATACTGTTTTCACATTAAATGCTCTGTCTCTCACAAACCATTTTCACTCATGAATTTCATTTTTAATTTTTTACCTCCTACTGCGGACAAAACGACGTTGTTCTGCCTGAACTTAAGGCAAAACGACGCTGTTTTGCTTCCCGTGAAACTGACGTAGGACTTTTTCTCCATTTTCATACGCTACTCGGCCATTCCTTCCAAATCCACCATTTTTGCTTCTTCTCATCCACACACACTTCGCACTCTTTTCCTTAGGGCTGTTTGTAATTCGGTTTTGAAGAGAACCGAACCAACCTAAAACTTTCGGATATTTAATAAATGGAACCGTCGGGTCCAAATATAATTATGAAACCGTTCGGTTTCGATTCGATTTGGTTCGATTTCGTACTATAATTAAATTTTGGATTGTGCTATGTGACACAATATTTTACATAATCCTTTACACCCCCCTCACATGGAGGGGGCCCACACACAATAAAATATTTGTGGGCCCCCCTCCAATGTGAGGAGGGTGTAAAAGATTGTGTACACTACAAGGTGTACACATAGCATTATTCTTAAATTTTTTCATATTTACAACAACACTACATAAATACAACTAATGACAGTTCATTTGTAACTTTTACAAATTAACGTAATACAATTAAAAAATATATAAATAACTAACCGTCCAATAAGATTGATTCAATGCATACAAATACCAAAAAGTAGATAATAATATTACAGCAATACTACATAAAATATATTCATTTGCTTCAAATTAAAATGGCTAATGGGCTTTAAAAATGATTTGTGCTTTAAAATTAAAATTATAAAATAATCTGATTTATTTAATTAATTTGCTAATTTATTTTAAAAAAAATAAAATAATTTAATTAATTCAATATAAAAAATAAAAAAATTTATTTAGTTTCGGTTCTTCGATTTTTGGTCTAGACTCGAGACACGACCCAAACTCATCGGTTTTCGATTCGAGTACCCATTCGGGTATTTAATTTATGAAGAACCACTCAATTCGGTTCGATCCAATTTGGTTCGAGACTTTTGAACACCCCTACTTTTCCCCCTTATCCTCAAAAAACTTTCCTTATTTGACCCTTGAAAAAAATTCTTATTTTGAGTTCAATTTTCTCGAACTAAATTCTCATTTCTTGGTTGAAAAATGTTTAAGATTTGGTCAAGTTTACACTCCTGCCTCCAATCGATAATATCTCCCAGCATTTCTTCCTTCCATTGATGTCAAAAAAATGTAGTTTGTGTTTGTTTGTACTATTTTTTTTTATATGATGGTTTATGTGGCTTCCAAGCATTTTTTTTTTTACTGGTTGGATTTATTTTTTTCTATTAGTTGACTGGTGATCTGGGTTTGAATGTGTTATTTTGTTGTCTGTGATTTTATGTTTTTTTCGTTCGACGTTAGATCTGAAGATTTTGGATTTCAGTGTCCTTTTGGCTTTTTTTTTTTTACACTTATTGTCTTTGTTCGTGGCCTTTAGATTTAGTCTTCGAAGGTGTTTTTTTACTGATCAAGTGTTGAAAGTTTGAACATTCTTTTCGGTCTTTTATATTTGAGTTGAAAATTTTGGATTTGGAGTTTTTTTCCCTTTCTTTGTTGAAGATTTACTATTCAAATCTGTTATTTGGATTGTTATTATATGGTGATGAAGAGCATGGGTTCGAATGTTTTATTTTGTTCTTTGTGGTTTGTGTTGTTTCCATTTGAAGTTTAAGTTGATGGTTTTGGATTTTAGTGTCCTTGTAGCTTCATTTTTTACCCTTACTGTTTTTGCTATTTTTGTTATTGGTGATCTCAAGATTTAGTCTTCAAATGTGTTAGTAGTTCGAAAATTCTTTTTTATCTTCCATATTTGAGCCGAAGATTTAGACATTGAAGGTTTTATTTCTCTCTTTTTTAAAAAAAAAATTACTGTTTCAATCTATTATTTGGTTTTTCATTAGTTGATGATGAAGAGTTAGTGTTAGAATACGCTATTTTGTTCTCTGTAATTTGTATTATTTTCATTTGAAGTTAAAGCTGAAGATTTAGGATTTTTGTGTCCTTGTGTCTTCATTTCTTACACGTATTGTGTCTTTGTGCATATTCATTAATTTCTTGATTGGCTGAAATTTTTTGTGCTTATGCTGATCTCTTTGCCTTCCAAGTGCATTTTATCGATAGAAACGTACATGCAACTCATTGTCTTGGTATTCATTTTCTATAGCTAAAAATTTCAATGCCATCTCATGAGTACTGTCTTCAAAGTGCCAAAATGTGCATCTTCTCGTCTCCTATTCCATATTTAAGTTCAAGATTTACCCTTTAAATATGTTATTTTCTCTGAGGTCGAGAATTAGTATTTGAAGGAAGTTGACACGGAAAAATTACTTGGTAAGTGCAACAAAAGTGAAGAATCTTGAATACTTCATCCAAACGTAAGCAAAATTTAAATTCAATTAGAAATTATTTTGACGTGTATTTTTATGTATTTTTTCTCTTTTATTTTTTTTTTCCATTTGTGCCTACGAGATTATAAGAATAAAGCATGCTTTTATAGTTTCTTTTGCGCTCAAGAATTCTGTCTTAGCTAATGGAGAATTTTTATTATTATTATTATTTTCTATTTTATTTATTTTTTTGGATTTTGGTGCAGTGTAATCATAATGTCGAATGAGAGCAATTTACCACAACGCTTTTTTCAATTTATTGGACTATCATCTGAAAATAATGTTGGATTAGTAAATTCTACAATTCTACTTTAAATATATTTAACTATATTGTAAATATGTCTAGAGTAAAAATAAAAATAAAAATGAATACGTGTAATTTTTTTATTAGAGAAACTAAATACAACTTTTGTTCGACGAGTTGGACATGAACTTGGTGATGCCGTTCGGCTAATTGATTATGATGGCATAATCTATAATATTCAATTCGAAAGAGTCGATGATAATATATTTCTCAGTAATGGATGTGAACAATTTTTCGATCATCACGACTTTGAAGATGGTTATTTTATCGTCTTTGAATATGTTGGACATTCTATGTTCAATGTATCGATCTTTGATCATTTAACTATGAAAGTAAGAAATGATTACGATATTTATGAAACTGAGTGTTCACGAAAATATATCGAATTAAAATCACTACAAGTGTACGGTTCGTTACAAGTAATAAAGTGGATTTTTTGAGTCCGAATATCGTTCCCACGAAAATTGATTAATTCTAATTCTAATTACCTTGACCTTAATCCAAACTATAAATATAAGAATTTTTGTTTTGATGCAATTATAACTAAATTAATGATCATTATGCAAGTATGAATTTATTAACTAACTAAATGCAAATTGACAACGAATGTAAATTGAAGTGTTTTCTAATGTATGATGAATGTTCTAGGATCACGAATCTCTATGTAATATTCCTTTGAAATTTAGTTCTACACCTTGACACAGTTGAAATATTGAAGAATCAATACTCCTAAATTATTTAATAATCTCTCTCGAATAGAGTTAAACATATAACTATATCTCTATGACGGATGCAAACATACAAGAATGCATGAGTAAAATGAACACTTAAAGATTCACATAAGACATAGCGGTATATTTCTATCCTCTATTGGATCCTATGATGATTTATATATGTCGAACATATTTTCCTTATTTCGAATGCATGAAATAAGCCACCAAACTCACACAATCATTCTCGCATATAATTGTGGAGAAAAATAAATTCATATAAGTCATTCAAATATCTCAAAACGTGTTTTTGGTTGTCGAGAATGTAAAACTAAGAAATAAAAATCATATTATATATTTCATATAACCCTAGTACAAAATTAATCTAGCTTAGTATGGTGGGAAGAAGAAAATCAGAAAAATAAATAGAGAACGATATCACCAATTCGATTCTTGAATTTGATCTTCGTGGTTTTGGAGTTGATCTTCGCGTTCTTGCATCTTTTCTTCTCTCAAAAGTCTTCTCCCATCTCCCTTGATATATTCTGCTGTTATGTACTTGTGGGAGTCAAAAATTGGTTGAAAATCACGTCAATTTCGGTTTCCAAAAGAATTCCAATCGAATAAAGAAAGTTTCATTTGCGCGAGGAATTTTTTCTATGCACAGTATTCAGTATTTTGGCTATAACTTTCTCTTTCGATATCTGATTGGGGCAATTCTAAGTGCATTGGAAATATGGATCAAAGGGCTACAACGTTTTTAGAAAAATATTTTTCCAATTTGGACGTTTACAGTGCCAAAAATGTGTATCAATATTCAGCTAAAAATCTGAAATATAACTTGTGCGATTGGACATTGATTGTGATAATATTTTAATCATATTCCATTCCTTTTTTAGTTCTAATTCCATCGAATTATCTCCTATCAATCTTCAAAATATCATCTCGTGGTCCGAATCAACTTTTGCATTTGCAATTTGGTCATCAAACTTTGGACTTTGCCATTTTTCCTTGATTTTCTTTTGTTTCTTCCAATTCCTCGTTCAACCATTAAGTTTAACCTATATAACATGAAATACAACAATTTAGAATATATTTTATCAAAAGAATTGCCAAATATTGATATTTTAGACCTCGAATAAGTGTGTAAAACGCACTTATCACTGAGGTTTTTCGTGTGGCAACCCCTTGCTCAAAATAACATTAGCAAGAAATCTTCATGGTCATAAAAATTTGTGAGCCTCTTTTCTAACTTGATGATTCGTTTGACCTCATGTTATCTTTAAAATAAACAATAAACTTACTAGAAATATTTTTTTTTCACGTTTGGCTAATGATTTTAAAGGAAAAGCATTCCTTAATATTATACATTGCTTTGTAGGATGTGTCGGGACCTTTGCTTCAGCACATTTGCCAAAGTTTGTGTAAAATGTTAAGCTCCATGATTCTTCACACAACACTTAATATTAGGAAAAATGGACATATATGTTGCTTCACAGTAGGTTGGTCAGAGTATGTAAGACATAAAAATATGCAAGTAGGTGGTACATGTGTTTTTGAGTTTGTTGGAATATTCAATTGATCACCAGTTTACCATCAACAAACCAGCAGTTCATCAGTAAACCAGCCTCCAGTTCACGTGGTCAGTACCAGTTCTTCAGCTTACCTCCTGCACGTGAATATTCAACAACAACACAACAGAATTCAGCTTATTCTTCCAGCTTCAGATTCTAGCTAATTCTAGTTTCTTCTAGTTCCTTCCTTTGTTTGTTATATTGTTAGTTTGTTAGATAAGTGGTTAGCTATTTCCTCTATATATAGACTAGTTGCATTGTAATTTCCTTATGCATGAATGAAAGAATTGTTCTTCATCTTCCCTGCATCATAGCAGGCCTATCATCCGGTTTCTATCCCTTTATTTTTTCTTCCTGCATTGTTTATTTTCGTTCCATTATTTTCAGCTTCAGAGTTCATCTACTTCCCTGCAACCAGCAGGCCTATCATGTTTTCATCCTCTGTTATTTTCAGTTTGTTTTCTACTTCCTTTCCTTTCTTGATTTTATCAGAGTTCCTCAATGAATATGAAGAAATACCAATATTTAAAGTGTATAAGATCTCTCCAGCAGATAGAAGCTTCATTCCTACCTAAATTATGATATTCTGCTCCTAGCTTTACTCATGCTCACATTTTTCTATTCTTTGCTCTTTTTGCATGAACAA
The DNA here is from genome assembly GCA_035079005.1 of Fraxinus americana. Lineage (NCBI taxonomy): Eukaryota > Viridiplantae > Streptophyta > Magnoliopsida > Lamiales > Oleaceae > Fraxinus > Fraxinus americana. Next base: position 16,177,980 of record CM068708.1, on the reverse strand, counting down.
GATAAAGACACATCTATAACAAATTTACTTTTGTAGACATAATGTATACACTCCCATTGATAAGTGCTTCACAAATTCTTCTATATTAGTTAGACTCCATTTAAATATACCTATTTTCAACCAAAGTCTTCTATATTAGTTACACTCCTTTAAATATACCTAATTTCAATTTTTTCTTTTTCTTTTTTCTTAATATATTCAATTGTGGATTTTCATATTTCTCTTATATTATTAAGTGAATATTTTCATTTGCAAATTCGAGCTTTTGACTCATGGATTTAATCACTGTTTCGAGATGATAAATTTGATGGAATTTTTTATCCACATTTTACTAACCAATAATATCATTCTCACCTTATACATAAATTACATAAATAACTAACTACAATATGTCAAACAATGAGTAATTAACTTTTAATTCAAATTTCTAAAACGTTTACTTGAATTTTTGAATTTTTTCTCCAAAAATCTACAATTTCTACGCTAATAAAGACACAACGAATACAAATTTCATGCAACGCACGTACCAACGACACACAACACTTATTTGATAGAATACCTTTATGCTATAGGTTGTGTTGAGCATGCTTATTTGATAGAAAACAAACTATTTTTCCATGACAACACTTTCAACCGATTTTCGAGTATCTAGGCATGGTTTGTGCCATGATCAACATAGGCGTCCTTGAATTTCTTGTTTGGGCTCATCATATGTTTACTGTGGGCTTAGACGTTGATACCCGTGCCTACTTCACCTCTTGTTGACAACAAGCAACCACTTCTTTATCTTTATTCGGTCTTATTCTCCCTCGTCGGATGGCTTGGCACTTTTAGAATTTAGCCATTATTTGACAATTATTATCTGGGAAAGCAAAATTCCGAAAAAAGTGTTTTAGGAGAATTTGTTGTTAGAAGGTAGAAAACAATTTTTGATTTATGAGTAGAATATTATATTGTGTGAATATTTGGTTGAAAATGAGTACGTAGAGAAAAGTTGTTTTTAAATAATAGTTGTCAAACGGGGCAATTTAAATGTGATTAAAGTTTAAGGATTACGTGTGTATTTAAATCAAATTTGACCTAATTTTACACACTTGGATTTGAGCTCTTTTATCTTTATATAAATATAGAGGGACCAAATTCTTGAGTGAGAAAAACGTGAGGGGCATTTTCTAGTAGAGAAAAAATAGAAAATTGTTTCTTGAATTTTTCTTGATCCGTTCAATCTAAAATTAAACATTTATTTTATTTAATTAAAAAGGTGCTCACATGTAGATGTAGTCTTGATTTTGAACAATGCTATAGAAAATTTGAAGGTTGAAAGTGCCATTTTTTTTTAAATCAAAAGTTGAAAATTATTTATCTAAAAAGTTAGAAGTCGTAATTCAGATCCAATAAAAAACTTACTTTTCAACAATAAGATATGTCTTTGATCCAACCCCTAACCTCAATCATATAACATATTGGCTCCAAAAGTGTAGCAAAACTAGTTGAGAATTCGAGTCAATGAAATATTACGATTCAAGACAGTTTATAATAATCCCGATCATTAATTTCGTTAAACAAACAAAAGTCGTGGTATCTGTAACGCGTACTACATATGTTTTGATATCCATCGCCTTCTATCATTTTAGGAATGTTCAATCCAAGAGGTATGTTTGTTATGTGTATGACTTAAACTTAATAATAAACTACAATGTTTAATTTCTTTTTTCTTTTTATATAATAATGTACAATTTGCTAATATATTAAAGTGAAAAAAATTAATTCGAAGAATACAAATTGCCACACTTAAAACGCGCAAATAAAGATAAAAAGAAAAAAAAAAGAAAAATAGAGACTATGCCTATAATGTTAACCACGATACAAGATTGAGGCACTAACACGATAAATTTCACAGATTATTAATCACGTTGAGAAAGTAATTTTATTCATTTAATGTGCATATCTTTAATGGTTAATTCTCCTTGTACTTTAGGGGTGCCATGTGTCCATTATGGAAACCATTATGGCACCCCTAATGTACTTGTAGCACTTTCCATCTTTAATATGCTCGCATTCCCTCTCCATCAAATAGACATTTGCAAGGATTTAATTAATAATATTTGCTTACTATAGTATTATACTGAAGGGTTATTCCCCTTGTACCGAAGGGGATAACCGAATGGTGTCCCCCCCACCCCCACTCACCAACATGTTGGGAATTTACTTAACATGCACAGCGAAAAATTAATAATTTTTCAATTCCCACCACGGATCTGTTTTGTGTTTAGATAGAAACTGTGTTGAGAATAATACATTTGATAAATTCTGCAAACTCCTTTACTGATTCTCGAACTCCAATGATCACGATCTGCTATCCAAGCTGTCCAATTGTCCAGCCTCCAATGGTGATCCACACAGAGAACAAGAATGACTGCTAGGGTTTACTTTTCTTGTACTAGCAAGAATAATGAAAATCTCTACAGCAAACCCTAGCAACCTATTAATATAAGCCCAAGTGGGCTGGCCCATCTCTAAACTTAACCCGATCCGATATTTAATTAATCAAATTAATTAAATACGGTCCATGAATTAATTAATCCAATTAATTAATTCGGGTCAATTAATAAGCAATCCAATTAATTATTTATTTAACACTTGCCAATTAATTAATTGGTAAATCTCATTCTTCTAGTTCTCTTTTGTGTGTGGCCCATTAGGTTCCCGATTACGATGCCTAACGACGTGAATTCTTATTTTGATCTAATCAAAATCGATAAATTAAGACACCCATTTTTATTTATCACTAATTCACATTCGTCGTCCCAAATTGATACTTAACAATGTGCCAAGCAATACATGTAATGGAAAATGTCACGTGATGTGACAAACCAAACTTGTTCGTTTACCTGAAATTATAATCTTTTCGTCAATATGATCCAATCAATAATGAGATATGGATACGTGTCAATCTCAATTATCGATCATATCTTTTATCCCAGTGTTAAGTCAATGTAAGTCGAAAACTCTTTTTAGACTTATGAGTTCACATTGGCCAAGGATTTCATTATTAACTCAACTGGATAAAATGTAGATCATAATCTCTTACTATCTAAAAGCGACGAATCATCTATTGATCATTCACAACCTTCATATGATTCTTGATATACCCGAACGATACTGTATTAGCGACCCTTGGCAGAGTAACATTCAACACCATCAAAGTATGACTGTCCTTATATAAGGTATTATGACGAGCTCAAGTCAAATGATCAATTCCACTACTGAACGTTAGAGATTAACCACTAACACTCAGATAGTTATCTATGTGGAATCTCCCAGCGGGTCTCCAATGTTTTGTTCTGTAACAAAACATCCACGTGTTCATTCAAGTGTCACCACACTTTAGCTTATGAGATCAACTACTTACTTCACTAGTAAAAATGTCATACGCGATGATCTATCCATATAACGATATCCGTATCTCGTTATTACTTCGACCACGGACGATTGAAGATTCGATCGTTTGTAATTTATATCTCACAATCACAACTCTTTGTGATTAACAAATTACTAAAACTTGAATCTATGGATTCTATTATTTAATTTATTAGAATATTAATTCAATTAAATAATAGATATTGTCATACATGCATCAATTATATATATTTAAAGTGTTTATATCCAAAATTGATTGGACATAGGGCATAACACTTACACAACCAACCACCCACATGGGGCGTGGACCCCTTGTGTTTTTAAAAATGTCAGCTCGTGGTCCTCACCTCCTAATGTGAGTGGAGTGTAAAAGATTAGGTAAAAAATTATGTACATGTAGTATAACTGTTATACTGAATCATGTTATCTATAAACATAAACTTTCAAAAATAACACAAATTTATTCATTTAAATTTTATTTTTAAACATGCTCGCAAGTTGAGATCTGTTATTCATTTATGATGTCCTATTTTTTGTCTACTCAATTGTAAATTGACAAGTCATGAAAAATTAAAATTGATGACACCTTTAATTTTTTATGATGTATCAATTTACAATTAGGTAAATATTAAAAATGAATCGCAGATCTCAACTCTGATATAGAGTATGTTAGACTTTGATGACATAAAACATTTTCCTCTCCAATACTATATTTTTCTTTTCTTCTAGAATCTTTCATTCACAGTCTTTTACTCTTTTAACACTAGAAATTCAGGGTATTTGATTGATATTATCGAGAAAAAAATATATTTTAAATAGTGATATAATAAAAAAATATGTAGTTAAAAAATAGAAAAAATTATTTATATAATATAAACTATTATATTATTGAAGAATGTGGGATTGAAAATGAATTTTCAAAGAATTCATGTCAAACGGGGCTCACTATCTAAAAATTACCTTGTAATTAGAACTCGGTCTTTTCCGTTTTAATAAAAGGTTTTGCTACAAGTAAGTACCCTTAGTGTAATTACCAGATCCCACGCCCCCCTCACTATGAGGGGGCACGTCGATTATTTAATTCGTCTCGAGGCCCACCTCATTGTGAGGGGCGATGGGATCGGGTAATTCGGAGTGTAAACCTCCAAGTACATATATCATTTTTCTTTAATAAATCGATCGTACAAATGGTTTAGAATTATATACTTCGTACATTCATTTTTATCCATTTTGCCACCCTTGTTGACACATGTTTACGTGTTTGACCATTATTTGAAAAAATATTGTTAAAATCAAGTATATAGAATTATGTCGGACTTGCACAAATGTCAAACTAGGCGTAAAGCAAGTGTACATTTAGCGTGATTCAATTATTTATGTGATAATAAATATAATAAAGCTGAATATACACCTTTAGTTCACAATTTTTTTAACAGCCCCACCCCACATAATCACTACTATATTAAAAGAGAGGATGGCCAAATCACTGTTCATTTTTGCACCCTCTGTTTCACACTTGAACTGATTGTTTGCTATTCATTATCTGGTTTTGACAATTGATATTCGGTTCTGACAATTGATATTTGAGCTGTGATTTTTAAATTTGATAGACATAATTGTTTACTGTGTTTTTTTTTCACTACTCTATTAATTATATAACCGACTTACTTTCGTTTGTAGCCGACTTACCGCAGTATTTTCTGTTGATATTTTATTACGACTAACATATTATTAGTCAATAAAAAACACACAAAATCCAAAAAAAAATAAAGTTGGCTTATTAACCGACTTTTCCTACTCTATTATAATTATATAACCGACTTACTTTCATTTGTAGCCGACTTACCGTCGTATTTTCTGTTGATATTTTATTACGACTAACATATTATTATATTATTAGTCAATAAAAAACACACAAAATCCAAAAAAAAATAAAGTTGCCTTATTAACCGACTTTTCCTACTCTATTATAATTATATAACCGACTTACTTTCATTTGTAGCCGACTTACCGCCGTATTTTCTGTTGATATTTTATTACGACTAACATATTATTAGTCAATAAAAAACACACAAAATCCAAAAAAAAATAAAGTTGCCTTATTAACCGACTTTTCATTTGTAGCCGACTTACTTTCCCGCCGTATTTTATGACCGACTAACATATTATTATATTATTAGTCAATAAAAAACACACAAAATCCAAAAAAAAATAAAGTTGCCGACTTACATTTTCTGACCTTTGCATACTAACATATTATTTTAGTCAATAAAAAATACACAAAATCCAAAAAAAAATAAAGTTGCCAACTTACATTTTCTGCCCTATACATACATGCATGCAAATACATTTTCTACACAGTTTCCTCTTTCTCAAAGAAAAGAAAAAGATTTAACAAAAAAAAAAAATCCTCCCAAAGAAAAGATTTAACAAAAAAAAAAATTTTCTCGATTACTGGTCTGTAGTTGATTTAGTTGTAGACTAACCATCTTGAGGTCCGTCGCGCCAAGAAGAAGATCTCCGCTCTACCTTTTCGGGAAAAAAACTCCGGTGTAAATGCCCGTGCATCGAAGTAAGTAGAATTACTCTCTTACCTATGTTAATTGGGATATTACTACAATCAATGTTCATTTTTCTTAATGAAAATTAGTGATTATAGTTACGTGATATATGGGATTATGTAATAGCACGTTTGTAAGTAGTAAAAAGAAATGAAGGAAATAGAATGAGTAGACATAACACAAAAATGTGGATAATAATAACTTGATTTACGTTACTTTTAAGATGTTTGCGTGAAAAATATTAGGTTCCATAATATTTAGAATACTATTAGGCAATTAGTATTATTATATATAAAAAATTAAAATATTAGTTAAATGTCCCTTCCATAATTCCTGCAGCATTTTTTCCAAATCTTTTCTTCTTAAGTTTTCATATTCCAACCAATTTAATTATTAATGCTCCTTTATAGATAGTGAAGAGATATAAGAATTCACGGTTTCTTTTCCTCTTGCTCAAATTCTTTTTAATGTTGTAAGGTTGCCTATCACTATGTTCTTATCCTTGTTACCTGTTGTCTTTGTGTTGCTGTTATATATATTTTATATGAAAAAGAAACATGGGACATCTATTACCTGTTTTGCTATTTTACTTCGTTTCATTTTATACTTTTTACTGATATAACTTGAACTTTTTTTTATTATTTTTACAGATACTTTAACCATGTCTGGAAAGCCTACTATTCGTCATCCTAAAACTACAGCTGAATCATATAATACTTTCATTCGACAACAAGAAAATCAAAGACATAAAGATCGTCGACAGTCAAGCCTTCAAACCTGGATCCGTGGATCATCGAAAAAGAATAGCTAATCCTATTTTACCTATAAATAATTATTTAGGTGCGTCGTCGAAATCTACAATAAATAATTATGAATCTTCTACTTCGAATGATTTTACTACCAACGTTTCCAATGTTGAATTACAAGGAGATTTGCCCCTATTGAATATCCCAATTACTCCGTATGTATTACCAATATGTACTTATTGTAAACATTGTGGCGCCAAAAAATTTTATAGAGAAAGTAAAGGATTTTGTTGCTCTGATGGAAAAATTAAACTTTTTATTTCTGATTCACCACCTATATTATTTAACTTGTTTACCGCTACAGAACCAACATGTTTAGAATTTAAAAAATTGGTAAGGGGATATAATAACCATTTTGCATTTACTTCATTTGGTGTAAAGTATGACAAAGAATTGTTCAAAACATATAAAGGTATATATACATTTAGAGTTCAAGGTCAAGTATATCATTATGTAAACGAACTTATACCTAAAAATAATAGACCTTGTTATATGCAATTATATTTTTATGATACAAATAATGAACTTTCAAATCGTATGAAAATTTTAGATGGTTTTGTTGAATCTACCTTGATGAGCTTAATTGAAATTCTCCAAATAAATCCATATTGTCGATTTTTTAGATCTTTGAGTGATATAACAAACTTACAAAACTACCAAATACATATAAGATGTCACCCAGGCCTTGATCAAAGAGTCTTCAATAGACCCACAACGCCTCAAGTAGGTCTTTGTATGGCTCGAGGATGATAAAAATGTCAATGCTAACGTTCGTGACATTACTATATATGGACATTCTGGTGATTCTCATAAGGTTCATTATTATTATGGTTGTTATGATCCTTTGCAATACCCTTTACTTTTTCCGTATGGAGAACCCGGTTGGCATGAAGGTATTGATCGATGCACAAATCAAAGTAGAAATTTGCCGACTTTGGCAGCTTTTGCTACCACAATTGCGTCTGCATCTGAAATTATCGAAAAAGAAGATCAAGGTTTATATATATATATATATCTCTGTTTGTATATATTCCCTAATTATGCGTATATAAATATTATAAATCTATACTAAATTTGGCTTCTCATCATATAGTACTCAATGGAGCTAAGCATCGATCCCAGGTTTCTTGTCGAGAATACTATTCATACAAGTTACAAATCAGATGTTCAGGTAAGTCTATATTGCTTCATAGTGGTAGATTGTTTCAACAATATGTTGTGGATATGTATGTTAAAATTGAAACAACTAGATTAGACTATTTTCGTAATAATCAAAACAGAGATACGTCTTGAACTTTATCAAGGTATTGTAGATGTGTTCAAAACGGAGAAACAAGAGGGTACAAAATTGGAAGAAAATTTGTTTTACCTCAATCATTTACATGTGGGCCTCGAGATATGTTGCGACGATATATGGATGCAATGGCCATTGTACAACGTTATGGAAAACCAAATATATTTTTAACTATAACATGTAACCCCAATTGGCCCGAGATTAAGCAAGAGCTAAGGCATAATGACGAAGTCCAAAATCGACCGGATTTAATCGTTCGCATATTTAGAGCAAAATTGGAAGAACTAAAAGATGATTTATACAAAAAAAATATTTTAGGTCCTGTTATTGCTCATATATCTGTTGTTGAATTTCAAAAAAGAGGCCTTCCACATGCACATCTATTATTAATTTTTAACCGTAACCATAAAGTTTCATGTGCTGAAAATGTTGATAAAATTGTGTCGTGTGAAATTCCTGACAAAACCACATTCCCGCATTTGCATTCTGTTATTGTTAAACATAATATGCATGGTCCTTGTGGAAATCTAAATCCAACCAATGTATGTATGGAGCTAAATAAAGGTTGTAAAAATAAATATCCTCGAGATTATTGTAGCACTACTATATTTGGTCATAATTCTTACCCATTGTATAGGCGTCGTGATACTGGTATTTATATTAAAGTTAGAGGTCAGATGTTAGACAACCAATGGGTTGTACCATATAATCCTTATTTAAGTGCAAAATATGACTGTCATATAAATGTTGAAGTATGTTCTTCTATCAAAGCCGTAAAATATTTGTACAAATATGTATACAAAGGACATGATCGTATTAATTTTTTAATTAACCCAAATGAACAAGAAAAAGAAATTGACGAAATCTCTGCTTATCAATCTGCCAGATGGATATCTCCACCTGAAGCTATGTGGCGAATTTTTTCTTTCAATTTGGCCGAAATTTGTCCTACTGTCTATTCTTTGCAGTTGCATCTCGAAGACCAACACCAAATAACGTACAATGGGAACGATGATTTAGCTACCATTGTTAACAATGAAAATATGAGACGAACAATGTTAACTGAATTTTTTCGAATCAATGAAATTAATGAATTTGCTCGAACATTATTATATCGAGATTTCCCTACGCATTTTGTTTGGAATACACATACAAAGATTTGGACTTTAAGAAAGAAACAAATTGTTGTAGGCCGAATTGTCACAGCAAATCCTTCTGAAGGCGAACGTTATTTTCTTCGCATTCTTCTTAATCATATTCGCGGGCCAACATCATTTCAATCCTTACGAACTTCAAATGGGGTAACTACTACAACTTATAGAGAAGCTGCATTTTTATATGGTCTATTAAGTGGAGATAATCATTGTGAACAATGTTTATCTGAAGCTATTCTTTATGAAATGCCATTTTCTTTAAGACGTTTGTTTGCCACAATCCTTCTGCTTTGCAATCCTACTAATCCAAAATTATTGTGGGATAAATTCAAAACTTACATGATTGATGATTACGTGCATGAAAATATATCCATTGACGCTGCCGAAATACGGGGGCTACATGATCTAAACTCTATTTTAGAACCATTGGGCAAAAATATTAACGACTTTGAAATTGTATCATTCAATGTAAATATAGACGAAAGTGAACGGTTAAAAAGAATGATTGCAGAAGAGACAAGTAATTTGATTGTTCAAAATGACAATGTTAATACAATAACTTTAAATGATAAACAACAATTTGCTTATGATACAATTATGAAAAGAATAAACTTGGAATCAAGTGGTGCTTTTTTTGTCGATGGTCCAGGTGGAACAGGTAAAACTTTTTATATAAAACGCTCCTTGCGAGCGTGCGTTCTAAAAATTTAATTGCTTTAGCAAGCTCGCGTCTTCCGAGTATCTGCATCTCTCTTACCTGGAGGTAGAACAGTTCATTCAAAATTTAAAATTCCTTTAGACACAACTGGTGAAATTTGTTGTTCTGTTAGTAAGCAATCTCCTTTAGGAACTTTATTTAAAATGTCTAGATTAATAATTTGGGATGAAGCAACCATGGTAAATCGTTGTGCCATTGAAGCCGTAGATAAAATGCTTAGAGATATTACAGATTCTAATTTGCCTTTTGGCGGTAAAGTTATAGTCTTTGGAGGGGATTTTCGTCAGGTTCTACCAGTTGTACAAAAAGGAAAAAAAGAAGACATAATGAGAGCTTCATTGGTATTTTCCCATCTGTGGCCTTTTTTTTTACACTTGCCATTAGTTGAGAATATGAGGGCACAATTTGATCCCGAATTTTGCGATTACTTACTTAGAATTGGAAATGGAGCAGGCCCAACATTCTTGTAAATTTATTAAACTCCCATATAATATAATTTTACCATTTGAAGATGAAATTACATCCTTAAAAATTCTAATACATCATGTTTTCCCAAATATAAAATCATATGCTGATAATTTACATCTGATGTCAAATCGAGTTATTCTTACAGTTACAAACGAATGTGTTGATCATATTAACAACATATTGCTTGAAACTATTCCTGGTGACTTTTATACTTACTATAGTTTTGATGAATCAATTGACAAATCAGAACAACCCTTGCAAGAAGATTTTCTAAATAGTTTGTCCTCAAATGGTATTCCACCACATGAATTGAAGCTTAAAGTAAAGCTCATTCCTGTAATGTTATTACGCAATATTAATCCATCTGAAGGGTTATGCAATGGAACACGTCTTATTTGTCGCAAATTTGAGAAAAACATAATTCTTGCTGAAATTGCTACTGGTGAATATTGTGGGAAGTATGTTTTTTTGCCAAGGATTCCCTTTATACCTCTTAAGAGTGATCAAAATTCAATTCCATTTAAAAGAACTCAATTCCCAATTAGACCATGTTTTGCAATGACAATTAACAAAGCACAGGGTCAAACACTTGACTTTGTTGGTTTATATCTTCCAGAATCAATTTTTTGCCATGGTCAGCTTTATGTAGCCTTATCTAGAGCAAAAACAAGTACATCTATCAAAGTCTTACTTAAACCATTCAACAGTGATACTTTGCATACCGCATGTACTAAAAATATTGTATACAAAGAAATCCTTTCATTTGTACATTCGTAAACCTACATTCTTTATGAATATTTTTTATCGTTCAACTTGTTCGTTATCGAATTGAATCAACTATCAACTACTTCATAAAGGTTTTTGCTCTGTTTTAAGAAATTTAGATTTCCATGTATATTTTTACTTAGGCTGATAATCTTTTTAATTATTTAATAATCTAATATGATTTATCTTTTTTTTTCTCAGCTCAGGGGCGGATCCAGCACTTGGCGAGCACCTGCGGCCGCCCGTGCTGGATCCACCGGGATGTTCAGTTCCCGTCGGGTACAGTGTTGGTGGCAGGTGGAGCAGCTACGCAGCGCCTGCGAAGTGGAAAGTGCGAATTTGTTGTAGTGGTTCGGTGGACCGTGTGCAAAGTCAGGGATGACTTTCCAACCCTGAGGACCGAGGCCAAGCAAGCAGCCTGCACAATGGATGCCATTAAATGCCAAAAGCACACAGCTTCTTCATCTTGGGTGCGAGCGAGCAAGAGGGAAAAAATACACTGGAGAAGGCACTGGTGAAAGTAAAAAGCATAAAAGCTGGAAGCTTTTGGGGGTAAAAAAAAGCTAAGGAAGAGTTCAAAAATGTCGCTCAAGACCTCACTGTACGTACTCCATTTCTTATGGTAAAATAATAAATCAAATGGGTTTTATTTGAACTTTACTGTCTTGATTTATTTCAGAAAATATTTGTTGGTTGTTATTTGTCTTTCCATATAGACTTTGTCTATTTTTTTGCTCATGACCCTACCAATAAAAATGAATATGTTCGAATTAGTTAATATGTTTTTGCATGCCTACTATTAGGGAAAAAAACAAATTTTGTTCACCGAATAATAAAGGAACATTTAAACATTCAAATATAAAATTCTCTACAATATCCCTATTTTTTTCATCTTATTATTATTAATAAACATTAGTTATAATTATTTTACAATTTTTTTTAATGTTTACCTTTGATATATCTTTAAACATAATATTTAACAGCTATTTCGTCTTTGCGACTTTTTCTACTCGCTTTCATCTTGTTGTACCTGTGTTCATCGTGTTTTGGATCTATGTTAATAGTACCTATGTTCATTGCTTTGTGATATTAGATTCCGCCTTTTTAATACTCTTTCCATTCAATATAATGATGGTTTATTTCTTCATTGCAGCTTGCAAGCTTTATCAAATTGTCATTACTATTCATCTTTCTCGGATTGAATTTACTAGAATTCATCTTCTCAATGATAGCGTTTTTGGCAAGATAAAGCAAATGAATTATAGCTCTTCAAAAAAAAAAATTGTTGTGAAGCATAACAAACATCCCTTGAATATCTTTGCTTTGAAGAACTGATAGTTTGCACGACACAAAACAAACCTTCTGCTTTTATATGTGAGATGGTACGAGATATTTTTCCTTATTGTGACTGCCTTCAAAATGGCTTCGCCTCCTGCAATGCTAGAGTTTTTGGCAAGATAAAGAAAGGTTCAATAAAAATAATTGATACGGCATAATACACATTCCTTAGATATCCTTCTTTTCAAGAATCGATAGTTTCATAAATCAACGAAATTGTTGCAACGTTAACAAACATCAAAATAGTTTCCAACTGATTATAGTTTAATTCAGCCAGCTTATTTAATTGTAACTAAATTGACTATCGACTTGTATCTGGATTTTTCCACAGCAGAAACAGATATTTTACAACACCTGGATGCAATTTTACAATCCTTGATACAAATTATCCAAATTTCATTGCCAAAATAGATATTTTCCAGAAATTACTCGAATTCCATTTCCCCAATAGATATTGTACCAAATCACCAATTGTTCATCATTAATTCCAATTCCCACAGTAGATATTTTCTAAATGGAATAGATATTTTACTATTCTGTTGCTATAAATATAGTCTACCTCAACAGGTTTGCCTTAGGAAAAAATACAGTACTTAAAATCTTAACATTGACCCAACCTCTACGTGATTTACTACTTCCGGTATAATTACTTTACAGGAAAACTTGTTCTTCCTGCCTTCCTTTTTTGTTTTCTTTTTTTGCTAACCTGCCTGCCTTCCTTTTTTGTTTTTTTTTTTTTTGCTAACTTTTTTTCCCCACATTTCAGTGATGGCTCAGTCTTATAAATTCATTCCACAAATCTCTGCTTCAGAGAGCAATTGGTCAGCCAAAATTATAGTTTCAGGGAAGCAACCTCCTAAAACAAATTTAAATTCAAATAGTCGTTATCAGAATCTTACTTTCATGGATTTACAAGTATAATAATCCTACTCAGTGCATAAATTTTTTTTATTATTATTATATATATTATATCTTCTATTAATAAAATAAATATATTCATATATATTTATATCTTTCTTCACAACTAAACAGGGAAATAAAGTTATAGCTACAATGTACGACGCAAATATTACTGCATTAGATGATCAGCTCAAATTGGGAAAGACATATATTGTCTCAAATGCAGCCGTCAAAGATATCAAGAGTGAATTCCAAAGTTCGCCAGGAGAAAAAATTTGGACTATATCTGGAAGAACAAAAATTGAAGAAGTGGATGAGATCCATTTAAATTTTTTGTTCTCAACCTATGAGCTCACTTCATTTAATGAGTTACAGGAACACCTAGACAAAAATACGAGCATAAGTAAGTTTCCAATTTAATATTTTCTTCTTCCACATGCACATATACATTTATATATTAAAAGTACGTAAATAACTTCGTTCCTTTTATAGATGTGATTGGTGCAGCCATAGATATACGTCAAAAACGTCTCATTCAAACGAGGTTTGGTACAGAAACTTTTTTACAAGATATTGTCTTAATTGACAATAAATTTCAGATCGTCGTACTAACCTTATGGGATACCTTCGTGGATGAAGAAGGTAATAAAATACTCCAAAATATTGCAAATAAACCTATAATATGGGCCACAAATCTTAAAGTTTCTTCCTTTAACGGTAAGTCTTATCATCCATATTTTAGTTTTTTTTATTCACTGTTAAATAAAAATTACTATCTAAATATTCAAATTCATCAATTAGGCATCACTCTTTCTACTAAAGTCAGCAGCACTTTCTTCATTGACGCAGATTTACTTGTTGTTGCTGAATATAAAAATTGGTATTGTATTATATCTAACTTTCTTTACCATAAATATATATTTCTGTAAATTTTACTAAACTGAACATGTACTTGTTTTCGCAGGGTGGAAAGGAATGCAGAACATCTAGATAAAATCATAACAAATAAACCGTTTGACCCGCCTAAATTTACACCTCCAAATAAATTTACGAAAATAGCTGATTTGTTGGGGATATATCTAGAAGTAATATTTATATATCTATATACGCATTTTATATATATATATATATTTTTATTCATAGGATTTTTTGATTTAATTATATACACTTTTACATATTGGCAGGAAAAATTTTCTTGAATTCGATTGCAACGTGGAAAATCAACACAAAAAAAGCGACATTTTGGTACATGTCCCGTAGTAATTGTAAAAAAACATCCAATGCAAATTTCGCAGAAATACACAAATGCGAGATTTTGCAAATGTGAACGGGCAAAAGCTGTACCAAGGTAATCTATTTATATTTAAATGTTTTAATTTTAATAATAATTTGAATAAATATATTTTCCTAACTAAAGTCTTCTTTTCTCGCAGAGCGAATGCTTTGATTTCTCTTGAGGACAAGACAGGATCATTGGACGCAAGCATCATAGGACATGCCGCAGAAAAGTTGCTGGAAACAAACGCTGATGTATTAATGAATTATTCTCCCGAAGTAAAACTTTCGTTCCTCAAATTTTCAAATATTATTTTCACAACAAAATTAAACCTATTTTTTATACGATATAATATATATTTCATTTGCAGACACCGCTCAGAATTGAACAACATCTTGAAGTTGGAAAGCGAAATGGAAGTATTGTTTTATCTTAAAGTGTCGGAGAAACGCCATTCCCCACCTGAATATCGATTTGAAATTGTAACATCAATCAGTGATGGCAATATTTCAACCACAGATGATCGGCTTCGTGACGAGGATGCGGAACATAGTGACCAATTCAAGCAGTCTTCAAAGGATAAAAATACATCTCCGGTTAGAACAAAAAGATCTCAAGAATCCATCACCGAGATAAATAAGAAGAAAAGAAAATGATCAGGTCAATATCGTCTGGCAACATGAATGGCAGTTTTTTGTAACGATAGGCAATCAGTTTAATCAGTTTTTTTAATCAGTTTTATGCAAAGAAAACAGATTGCCTATATATAAGAAATTGGGCAGTATCTTTTGCGCCTTCTGACCCAATGAATAAATGTTGTAAGTTGGTATATGTTAGTTTTTGTACAAGCCATTTTGTCGTAAAGCTGATGTAACGTTGGTATATAGTTTTAAAATAGCCAAGTTTAATATATGGTCGTTTTTAACATAGCCAAAGTTCAAGTATGTAGTATACATGTTAAGTTTATGTAGCTTAAAAAAAGATTCAAAAGGTAACGATTAGCATCGGAATATTTTTTCCCACAATTGTTTGTTTAAAAAAAAAAACAACTCATTTCGTTCGAGGATGGAAAAAAAGCATTTTGACGTGATTGGGACTCCCGTGGCACGGGGAGTATCTTACTCCCCGTGCGCGCACGGGGAGAGTACAACTCCCCGTGCGTGCACGGGGAGTTTCGATCTCCCCGTGCACGCACGAGGAGATGGACTCTCCGTGCGCGCACGGGGAGTATCTTACTCCCCGTGCGCGCACGGGGAGATTTACTCGTTTTTTTTTTTTTTTTTAAAACAACATTTATTACTTATTTTTTGAGAAAAAAATATATACTCGAATACATTATTTAATATCTTCATCAAATTTTTTTTTAAACTTCCGATTTTAAAACTACAATTTACTAATATATACTCCCTATTATAATAATACTTATAGTAATACCTAAATATACATTATTTAATATATTTTAAACTCTAACTTCCCGTAAAAAAATTTTTTAAAAAAAAAAACAATTATATTAATTTTACTTCCAATTTTAATTTAAAAAATATATATTCCAAACCTTCAAAATTCTTTTCAATAAATTATAAATTCTATAATCAATATACAAAAAAATTATATAATAATATTAATAATAATACCATCAACTTCCACCTACCCACTTCTCACCAAATACTTCTCACCTACCACTTCATTAAACCAACACACCTACACACAACTACCACCAATACTTCACTCATACATTCAACCACATTCAACCAAATACTCACACGGTTATAATTTCATCTTCCCCAAATACACAAATTTTAAAACTCACATCCCAACTTCCTTCAAATTCAACACTCACATTCCAACTTTCTGATACAACAAAGGTAATTTTATCTAGCAAACCAACTTACTGTAATTTTATTCACAATTTTTATTCACAATATTTGATTAGATTTTTTATTTAATTTAATTTTCTAATTTACTTAGTGATTATTTATGGAATATTTTGAATTATACAATAATAAAAAAAAAGTATACCATAATCTTAATTAGTCATGCACAAATTAAAATAAAACAGTTGAAAGTTGAAAATCGACAAAATGAGATGTTGAACTAACAATAAAGATTACTTATTTATTGATTATTACAGTTTTTACATTAGATTCCCTGTCTTAATCTTGAGCAGTACAAAGAAATTAAATAGTCTTAATGTTGAGCAGTCTTAATCTTGAGCAGTACAAAGAAATTAAATACAAAGAAATTAAATAGAGAAAAATTATAAGAGTTTTACACCAATGCAATGAAATAAGAGAGAAAAATTGTGTGAAAGCTCTCTACTTTCAAGTATAACTTGCAATATTTTTTTATAAATGCACAAAAGCCTATTGATGATTTTTTTTTTTTTTTTTGTTCGTGACGAAGTTGTCATTTATGAGTGTGCAAAGGGAGTTTATTGCCGTGTTGCTGATTTTCCTGCTGTTAAATCAATTGGTTTAAGGCATTTGTGTGAATGTATGATTAAAATGTCAAGAAATATATAAATAGCATTCATTTTAAAATACTTTTGTCAATTGTCACACTACAGACGGGCTTTTAAAAGCAGGAATACAAACGCAAGGGTCAATATTGGGATTTGTATTAATAACTGTCAAGAAAGAATTACATGAAAATTTATTATATTGGATAATTAGCTTTGGATTTATATTCTACAAAATCTGAGGAGTCTTGGTAGCTGAAATTCACTTGCATCTTGATTATCCACTTCAATACGGATTTTTTCTTTTTACAATTACTGTTTTAACTATTGAAAGTTAATTCTAATATCTTAGGTTTTGCATATTACATATGGAATTAAGATTTTTCCTTTTTTTACTCAACTTGAATTTTATATATTCCGATTTTTTATTTTTATTTTTATGATATTTAGTGATTAACGAACATTTTTCCCTTATTGTTATAACTCCTCAAAGGTGTCATGCTGTGAATACTACTGCTATAAGTTTTACTTCCATAAATTCAATTTTTCAAGTGTTAAAAAAAAAACAACAAGAAATTCAACCTTCAAAATATCTGAAATATTTGACAGTGCTCTTCCTGATTAATAACATACTTATTGATGATTTGTTTATACAGATGTCTTTGGAATATATCCTTCCTCCAAATGAATGGTATTCTGCTGGCATTACTCAATATTCCAATCATCGGTATCTCAGAATTTTTGAGTTGATCAATGAAGAACAACAAAGTGAGATAATGGGTAGTAACTTTCATGCATTTATATGCGGTGTTTTTTATAGATCTGAAGAAGAACAACGCTTTAGTGGTAAATCGGTTCATGAGTTTATATTACGCCTTGTGAATTGTGGAAAAAATTATGAAATCTGGGTTAAATTAAATGATCAATCGCCCGCTTCAAAGATGCTTGAATTTTGTCTTATAACAGATTACCATGTCATGATATACCTTTAGAACGTGAACTTACTAACAATCGACTTAGAAATCGCATTTCAATGGTATTAACAGAATCAAAATGACAATGCTATTCAAGCATTTCGCCTTTGTCAAGACGAAGATGATAAATTCAAACTTGGTCTAGTGATGTTCGTAGAATGTGTTTTAAAACATACGGGAAGATATATTGACCAAAAAACTTTATCTATGGTTGAAAACATTCATACATTCCTTGCATATCCATGGGGTCGACAAGCATATATTGTTCTACTAAGGTCTTTACAAGCATCACATGTAGAAAGAGTACAGAGAATGCATCAAAATGAACAACTCGAATCCAAATATTCATTACATGGATATCCACTTGCATTCCAGGTACTATTCTTTTATGATATTGTTTTTCCTATTTTATATATAATTTTATTCAGTGATTTATAACTTTATATATCTAATATATATTTCCATTTATGTAAGTATTGGATATATGAAGCATTTCCGAATTGGCCGAAAATTTGGACAAATTTAGAAGCGAGAGAACAATACACATACCAAGGATGTACAAATGGAAGCCGCATAGAGTATTAACAGAAAATTCAATTAAACATTTTTTGTCAACTCATGAGGTATTCTACGTAATCATTACATTCCTTATCATTTTGTTATATACATATACTTACTTTTTGCATATACAATTACTTTCTCGCACTTATGAAAAAAATCAAAATAAATTTTTTATTTATTTTTATTACACTTACAGATTCAAACAAACATAATACTACAGCCAGCACTTTAAGAATTACAAACAATTTGGTATACAACTCTTTCAATGCCGGAAGACAACCATCATATCATACTTCATGGGATTCTCACAGACGCTTAAACAATATCCCCGAAGAAGTTCATCGGCAACATACCATACCAGCTATTCACCGTACTTCCATTTCGGATACTTCAACCTCCACTCATGTTAGCTCCAACTATCTTACAAGAGGAGAGATGGAGCAAATGCTAAACGCACGAGGCGACAAATGATATCGAGATATGTCTACTTTATGTGATAACATGAGAACATCCATTGTATCGTACATATCTCATCTACACAACAACTTAGAAACAACCATGGCACAACAATCGTATAGACAACAACATCGATGCACGAAACAATTTTTCAACGACAAGATGAATTGTTTCAACGACAAGAAAAATTACAACAAGACTACAACAAAATCATACAATCTAGAATGCATCCTCAACATGATGATCCTCTTCATCAAGATGCTTCTATTCATACAAGTCCTGTTGTACAGCATACATCAATGTTTGAACCTACGTAAGACACTACACAACGAGAGAATACAATAAATACAAAAAGGGAAAAGCATACGGTCTTCAATACCATTAATGACTTATCCTTTAGAAGACTACTCAACAGACAGATACTTAGCACTTACAAATTGGATTGCAAAGAAATCCACCAAGGTAACCGCTCTAATTCTACTCCACTCTTTTACACATTGTTGAATTCATTTAATTCATCTCGAATTAAATTACAATTTTTCACAAATGCGCATTGTTGGATGATGGATCTAAAAATATGTACCCAAGAAGCATAATAGAAGCTATGATGGATATAACACAACCTATAACTACTGATGTAAGTAAACTGATTTACTATAATAAATTTAATTTTATATTTAATGCACATTATTTACATCTATTTTTTTATTAGATTCTTGATTTGGAGTTCAACTTGTTAAGGCAGTTCATAAACAACAATCCTACATCCGTTTCAGAAGAATATGCAATTCTGGATTTCAACTATGAAAACGAGTGTACTCGTCAGATGATAGTACAAATGCAAAATCTGGACACAAATACCTTAACCGATGGACCAAATTTACCTATTCTACAAGACTATGTGAATGGCAATTTACCAATAAATGGTCGTCCATGGTTAAGATGCAAGTACCTATTAATTCCATGTTCATATCCAGGAAATACATGGTATTTATAATTGTGTAAACATTGATGAATTGAAAACATACGTATATGACTGTAGCAATAACAATCATACACCGGAGCAAGTTAGAGCACATTCAAAACCGGCATTTGCTATAACTACGCACTTCCTGATACATCCGAACTTCAGGGCCCACAGATCCTTAAAGAAGAAAATTACAAAAAAAGACATAAAGTTGGAAATCATGCCGCATCAACCTTCAGCAAATAATGGGTAAGTATTTAAATTATACGCTATCTACAATACCATTTCATTCTCTATTTACTATAATTATACATTTAACATACTAATTAAATTTTATTCTCACCTATCTTTTTCATAGGCCAAATTTTGGAGTATTTCTACTTAAATACATAGAATGTTTAGTTCGAGGTTATCCAATAGAATCAATTTCTGCAGACAGAATGATTTTTTATAGGCGAAAGATTGCCTTAGATATTTGCTTCAATGATTATTTCGTTCATTCTCATTGACTCTTTCACTCGTGGGTAATCATACATGTGAAGAAGATACTATTTATGGCCAATTCTGCATGCATAAGGTTTGATAACTTTCAATGCTCCTTTTACGTTTCTCATTTTTACATTTATTTTATTTAGAAGCTTTTTCTGTCTTCTTTTTGCATTTATTTTATTCAGAAGTTTTCTCTCAATTGTTTTATTGAAAAAATTATTTTTTCATTGAAGAGGCTCTAATCATGTGCAATTTTGTTTTAATATCATCTCGGTGTCAGACAGTGCCATGCTTGGGATATCTTCAAATTAGAAAAAAACCTCTGATTAGAACTTGCTCTTTGAGAAATTGAGTAATGGAGACCGACGAGGAGAGTAAACAGAACGAAGTAGTTGCAATTGAGCTTCCGCCTCCTCTAGGCTGGATTAAGGTGTTGTTTTCCTTTTTGTAAATTTATGCTGGAATTTTTTTGATATAATTTATTTTATGAGTTCCGTGTTGATTTGAAATTCTAAGTGCATGCTGTTACATTAGCAAGTGTCGGAGATTATTGATTTAGTTATAAAATGCATTTATTGAAATTTCGAGTTGTGATTGACTGGGTAATTGTTTGTGAAGTGCTGATATAGTCATAATTGCGGTCTTCAGCTGTAGCTCCTAGACGTAGACAAATCTGAAGATTACTGTTTCGGTCCGTCATCACTGTACTTGGTCTCGACTGGCAAAAGTACGTATCGAACATTATGTACGCGTATCCTACAAGAAAATTTGTGCTTCCAGCTTCTGGATTTTTGGGGCTGCTTTTCATTAAATTCTTATACGATTTTTGCTCCTTTAGGTTAAGGTTCTGGAATTCTATCATTCTACGCAGGTTTGAGGTTGTGAGCATTTGTGTGTTCGTCAGTGACTGAGAGAATGTGCCTGTTTATATATAGGTTTACGTGTAATATGTCTTGGGATGACTGTGATTTTGAAAATTGAATCTGAGATTGAATATGGATGATTAATGATCTGGGTTTGACTTAATTTAGTGTTCTTTGAACGAGGATTTTGTAAATTTGCATCTACTCTGGTACGGGATTTTGTAAATTGAATCTTAGATTCAATATGTATTATTACGATCTGCCTTAAATAAGTGTAATTTGAACTGCGATTTTGTAAACTACATTTAAAGTGTGCTTCTATGGGATTTGTAAACTGAATATGTACAATTAATGATCTGGGTTTGACTTAATTAGACCACTTTTTAACAGTAGAATTGTAAGTTCTGTTGCTTTTGAATAGAAAATTAATTTTTAGTACTCTGTTTGTGTTCAATTCTTCCATTATTCATGCATAATTAATTAGTTCTTCCGGTTTTCTTCTTCTAGGATCCAAGATTGAGCTTTTATTGTCATCTTTTAGAATTAATTGATGATATTAGCTTTTAAAAAAAAAATAATTATCTATTGTAGTCATACGCTTTTTTCATTTCAGCTACCAACCAATGCCTATTATAGAAAATTAACTATTTTGCTGGTTCAGTAACACCTTCATTGACTTCCAAATTTCAATAACTCTGCTCTTTCTCATATTGGAATATGAGGGAAATATATTTTTTCATTCAACAGAATCACAAGGGACTTTCTGGGAGCAACACAAAATGACCAACAATTTAGAATGAGGCTACCTTGGAAAACTTTTCAGCACATTGCTTCTTATAATTTTGCATTTTCAGAATGGTTGTGGAAACAGACAACTTGAAACTATCTATTTTAAACTTATGACTCAAAATGTGTTTTTGTTACCAATTGCTTCAATTATTGAATTATTATAGAAACATATTTTTGGCTTATATTCTACTAGATTAATAGTCCTTATCCACTTGTAAACATATTTTCATATCCTAAAATAATATGACTTTGTAAACATTTTTACACACAATTCCGCCAGAGCGAACGTTATTTATATAATTCACGAAATTTCACCACAACGAGCGTTATTTATATAATTCACGAAATTCCACCACAGCGAACGTTATTTATATAATTCACAAAATTCCACCACATTTAATAATACACTAACAGTACTATCAAAAAAAATCAGCCCGTGCATTTGCACGGGCAAAGACTAGTAAATATAATAAAGCTGAATATACACCTTTAATTCACAATTTTTTTAACAGCCCCACATGGGGTGGGGCTCGCGATTTGTGAGGGGCTGTGAACCAAAGCTGTAACTCTAACATGGTTATAATAGATAATCGTCGAACCCATAAATGAATAGTATTATTTTTCTAATATGTACAAAATTTTGCCCAACTTGATAGTTAAAACAGCCTAAGAAATCTTCAAATAAAATAATAATACAGGAAAAAAAAAACTTGTATTGCTGCGATGCTTCTTCTATTACAAATAAAGGAAAAGAAAAGAAAAAAAAACAAACTGGTACTGCTGTGATGCTTCTTATTCTTCCTCTGATTGTGATTGTTCTTGAACACAAATACACTCTATTATACTTATCTGATGAATTGAAAAGTTCTACTTCATTATTCTCTTTAGTCGAGGCAGACACGATATCAAATTTCTCTTTCTGGTTGACGAAGCCGACTGCCTGTGTTTGCGTGGTTTCTTCCACCACTTAATGGCCGTAACCACCCTTTTCACCGTCATGCCAGAATGCCTCTTGTGATCCATTTTCACTTCTCAAACCGAATTTGCTTAGTTTTGGATTTTCCCTATCCCTCTATTTTATAAGTATAAGCTTTTTAAAAAGCGTAGGTAATTCATACTAAGTATTTTTATTTAGAAATCTTAAAAGAGTTTTGAGGCCAACACGTGGAGAACAAGTGTCCACAAATTTTATCTCAATAGCTACGTGGGTTAAATACAGACGTAAGAGACGTGTAAATTTGGGTTACATTCGACAAACTTTATCCCTGTCTGAGTACCGACAATCATTTTCTGGAGAACGTGTAAATTTTAGCCACGTTTGACTACCGACAATCATTATTTGTGCAAAAATGGAATTTTGAATTATAATTTTATCTCAGATTTTGAGTGGATGAATAAAAATAAGAATAATGTTCGGGAAAGTGATCCACGGACACGCGTTGGGAAAAGAAACGATGGATTTGCATGAAGGACAAGGAGACGCCAAGTGCATGGGGATTGAATTTTATAAAGATGGTGGACAGATTGTGCTGACTCACACGAAATTTATCTAACCATTATATAATGATTGATATAATATTACGTGATAATCTATTATTGAACTGTTTAAAATACAGTTAATTTTTTCAACTAATCACATTTTATCAACACTTCAACAATTACATCGCATCTTTTGGGAAAGGTAGCATTATTCTTTTACCAAATCAACTTTTGAAAATTTATGTATTGATAATATGAGTAATTTATTCATTACTCTACAAAATTTTTAAGAGAACGACACATAAATCAGGCATTTACTATACTTGATTTTATTTTTAAGAAACAAACTTTGAAAGTTCAAAACTCAGTGGTAAATAATAAATATTACATATAAAATAAACTCGAATAAATATATATCCTAAAATAATGCTTTCCATTTCCATTCTAAACAGTACTCTTCAAAATATCAAATCGTGAAGATTGAGCAAAATAGAAAAAGCCACATAGACCTTCTAGAGCAAATATAATCCATTATCTTCGTCAAAATCTAATTGTTTGAAAATCATCAGACAGACTATTGAGGTCACAAATTAAAAGCTATAAGAAAATCAAACAAAAATAGAACCTACAGAGAACTCGTCGAAACAAATAATTTCGATTCTCACCATCGAAATATGATTAATTGAAATTTGTCGAACAATTGAAGTCACAAATTTGAAGTTGTATGGATTGTGTATTAGAAGATTGAACAAAGAGAGGATCTACATAGAACTCGTCGAGCAAATAACTTCGATTCTCACCGTTGAAATTTAGTTAATTGAAACTCGCTGGACGATTGGGGTTACAAATTGAAAGTTGTCGGCATTGTGTATTAGAATATTTTAAGGCAACGATGACAAAATAAGGCCAGAGAAATCAATGGCTTGTGACCAGTTCTATTTGATATATGACATGTAGACATTTATAAATTACCTATACAATATGACATATGGTATGTAACATGTGAACTGTGACCTATGAACATGAATTTGCGACATGTTAATGTTGCACAAAGACACGTGACATGATATGTGATTATTTAATTTTGATCTATGACATATACAATATGACATGTGACATATGAAGTGTGATCTGTGACTTGTGAATTATGGCCTAGGACATGTAAACATGATCTATGTGACACGTGGACGTTTATCTGTGACTTATGTACAATATAATATGTGACATGTTAGGGATAACAAAAAAATCCGACAAACCTGATACCCACGGAACCCCGCTTCGAACGGGACGGGAATTATCCGCTTAATTGAGTATTCGGGGAGGGAATGGGTAACGGGTGCCCCGCCTCGTTTAATATTTTTTTAATTTTAATTTTAATTTTTTTTTTTAGAATTCAATACTTTAAATGAAGATTTTCACGAAATTTCATTAGTTCTAATAGAAATGGCAACTAAAATTATCTAAAAAATATGACAAATAATAAAAGTTTTAGTTTATCAAATATATTTGAATAATTAAACTTTTAAAAATAAGTAAAGATTAAAAAATATATTATTGTCTTAGTCTAATGAATGAGGTTAATAAAATGAATTGTCAAAAATTTAAAAAAATAATAATAATTAAACGGGATAGTAACGGGGCAAGGTCCCCCCTTCCTCCGTTACCATCCTTATGATATGATATGTAAACAATAATATGTTATCTATGCAATGTGAACTAAGACTTGTGAATTGTTACCTATAACGTATAACAGATGAACTGCTACTTGTGAACTGGAATATGTGACATGTTTTCAGAGTACAAAGACTCACTTATGACCAGTTAATTTTGATTTATGACCTGTTGATAGTGATTTGTGACATGTACAATATAACACGTGATTTGTAAAGTATGACATGTGACATGTAAAAATGACTTGTGACCAGTTCTATTTGATAGGTGACTTGTGAATATTTGTGACTTATGCTCGACGATCCATGGCTTGTGACCCCATATTCCAACCATAGTCAGACCTATATCCAGAAACTGAACCACTATCAGTACCAGATGCTCCTCCTCCACTATCACCGCCTCCTCCATCTCTACCACCACTACTATATTTTTATTCTTAAGAAACCGTTTTCATTCTACACAACAAACACACATTTATTTAAGAACAAGACCCTGTTTTGGAGAGATTTTCAAAATTATACAGTAAATCAATTCTCATTTTCAACCACACATTCTTCAATAAAATAATATTTTCCATCACATCAATAATTTTTTCTTCTTTTTCAAGCACACATTTCCCATCATATCACTATTAAAAATCAATTCTTCCCCCAAAATTCCCACCCAAACAAGCACCAAATATGCAAGTTCAAAAACATAACCTCTACCAACAAGTACCACCATAATCATTGATCACAATCACTATAACTGTTTCGTCAACGCTGTTTCCATCGCCACCACCAACTCTACCCCCTCCACCTTCTTGCCCTCCAATCCCTAAACATTTCCAACACCACGCACTAGTCGTCACCAAAGCAGTAGCACCACCACCGTCGAAGTCTGGAATTCCATTTCAAATCTAGTTTTGAAAACTAGGTCTGATTTCCTTGGGATTCTCGATTTTTTTTTTTATTTTAAAGTTTGATTTTTAAATTGATTTTTGTAGTAGGTGTTGATAGAGCACCGAATCAGGACATAATTAGCAAAGAATCAGCACAGAATTAGCACTCACTTATGGAAAGATTTATCATTCCCTTAACCATAATTTCCTTGTAATTCTCTCCTTATTTAGATGATTTAGTTTCCCATTGCATAGCCTACAACAGTAGGATTGTATGGTCACCGTACTGTATATATTGATACTCATCAATTGTTAATAAAGCATTCCTTCAATAAACTTGTTTATGGTATCAGAGCCTCTCTGTCAACTGAACAGAGTTTGATCCCTCTGCAAACCCCAGTCGTGCCTTCTGCAATGGAAAAATCTCAGGAATGATGTGCAGCATCAACAGCTTCAGCAACTGTCCCTGAACCAGTGGCTGCCTCAACACCTATTAACACCACGGCTCAAAGTAATCTTCTCCCTACCAATGGAAATCTGATATCTCTTAATGCCTCTTCTCAGATTCCATTCAAGCTTGCAAAGAATGGCGGAAATTATGCATCTTGGAAGTCCCAAATGACAAATCTCCTGTTTGGTTATGGACTTCTTGGTTTCGCTGATGGGACTCATCCATGTCCAACAAAAACTGACCCTGGATATTCCCTCTGGACTCGTCAGGATCGTCTTGTTCTGCTTGGCATTCAGGCAACTGTTAATAGTGCAATCTGCCCAATGATAAACAATTGCACCACATCTGCTGATGCCTGGAATAAATTAGAAACCAGTTATGCTAATCGTTCAAATACCCGGATGCTTTCTATTATGTCGTCCCTTATGTCAAACAAGAAGGAAGGAAAAACTGTTGCTACCTACATGAGCAACGTTAAAGGCCTTGTGGACGAACTAGCACTCATCAGGCACCCTCTAAATGATGCTCAAATCATATCCTACACCTTAAATGGCTTGGGTGATGAGTTTAAAGAATTGACAGCAGCAGTTCGAGTCCGCGATACTCCTATCTCTTTTGAGGACCTCTATGATAAATTACTTGATGAGGAATTGATAAGTAATCAGGGAGTGCCACATGAAGACGAAGTACAAGTTACTGCACAACTGACTCAAAAACGGTCCATTTATAGAGGTCGTGGTGGTCGAGGAGGACATAGAAGTGGCTATAATAACACTACACACCGTTTTGACAGCAACATAAGTGGACAAAATTCTCAGTCTCACCACCTGCAATTCAATCGGCAGCAGCCCTCTTATGGCAGAGGTATAAACCGTTCGAATTTTCCTTCATACTCCCAGCCATGGACCTCAAATCAGCATCAGAGAAATCGAGGCCAGCCTCACATTGTTTGTCAACTATGTGATAAACCAGGACATAGTGCAAAGACTTGTCGCTCCACTGGACAGTCATCTTCCCACTTCTCTAGACCTCAAGCAAATCTGACTGAAAGACCATCAAGCCACACCAACAACAACTGGATACTTGACTCGGGCGCTACACATCATATTACCTCTAACCTCCAGAATCTCTCCATGCACTCAGATTATGTTGGTAACGAGGATGTTGTAGTTGGTAACGGTAAAGGAATCTCTATCTCTCATGTTGGTTCCTCTTCAATTGATTCCCCTATTACCTCATTTACACTAGATAATGTTTTGTGTGCACCCTTGATAACAAAGAACCTTATATCTGTCTCCCAATTTTGCAAACAAAATAAGACTTCTATTGAATTTTTTCCTGACTACTTTCTTGTGAAGGATTTGAATACGGGGGCATCCTTGGCGAAAGGCCGGAGTAGGCACAACTTGTATGAGTGGTCATCCTCAACTTCACCTACAGAACAATCAACCCTCACTCCTTCCACTTCCGTTGCCCTCTCCTCTCAACTATGGCATCAACGTCTTGGTCATCCCTCTCCTCCAATCCAGAAGAGAGTACTTGCTAGTAATAAAATTCCCATTTCAGATTTGTCTACAAATAAAGTATGTGACTCTTGTCTTTGCAACAAAAGTCATAAACTACCATTTAACAACTCTTCTATCAGTTGTGATAAACCATTTCAAGTTGTTTATTCTGATGTTTGGGGCCCTGCCCATGTGTCCTCTTTTGGAAATTTTAGTTATTATGTGTCTTTATTGATTATTTCACAAAGTACACGTGGTTGTATCTTCTAAAGCTAAAATCTGATGTAGTTCCTGTATTTGATAAATTTAGAAAGCTAATTGAAAATTACTTTCATACTAAAATTAAAACCGTATACACAGATGGTGGTGGTGAGTACAAAGCACTTTCTCACCTTCTATCCCAACACGGTATCCAGCACCTCACATCACCACCTTATACACCTGAACATGTTGGCTCGGCTGAACGCAAACATCGCCATATCGTAGAAACCGGCTTGACACTTCTCCACAATGCTGCCATACCTCTCCGCTTTTGGTCATATGCCTTCCAAACCGCCATTTACCTTATTAATCGCATGTCCACTCCCGTTCTCCACCATGATACACCGTACCACAAGTTATTTGGCCACAAACCCAAATACACTTCCCTTCGAGTCTTTGGTTGCCTATGCTATCCATGGCTTCGACCATACAATACCCATAAACTCGAACCCCGCTCCCGACCATGCGTGTATCTCGGTTTTTCAATTCATCATCATTCATTTCTTTGTTTTGATATTCACTCTAATCGCCTCTTTATCTCTAGGCATGTGGTCTTCTTCGAGCATATCTTTCCCTACAAAACTACATCACATCCTGATGTTTGTCTTTCGCACCAAACCTTCTCCAAATTTCTCTCTGTTTTTACAGGAAAACATTTGGATAACTTCCAAGCACCAACTGATGACTCTTCTGATTCAATTGTCTCACCCTCCTCTCCACCACATTTAATTCCTACATCCTCCACTCGGTGTCCCTCTATCACTCAACAAGTTACCTCCACTCCTGTCTCTCCTCAGGCTGCCTCTCGTAGCTCTCCATCACAGGTAAAACGTTCTCTCAAACCTATTGATGAAGTGTCCCCTATACCACACCTCAGCACCACCAGTCCTACCTCACCAAACCTCTCTAACACAGTTCCCTCTACACGACGTCACGATATCAACCAATCTACCCAGTCCACCACCCATGGTCCCTCCCATTTGCCTTTACCTGTCCAACCATCTCGCGTAGTCACTCATGCCCAAAACAACATTTACAAACCTAAAATACCCTTCTCACTTCAGGCGACTACCTCTTTATCTCTCTCACAAATGGAACCTACATCATTTACCCAAGCCAACAAGCATTCTCATTGGCATGACGCCATGACAGATGAGTTTCTTGCTCTTCAAAAGAATAAAACATGGTCCCTTGTACCTTCATCCCCCACACAAAACATTATCGGCTGTAAGTGGGTTTATAAGATCAAAACAAACCCGGATGGCACTATAGCTCGTTATAAAGCTCGTCTTGTGGCTAAGGGTTTTCATCAACGACCCGGTATTGACTTCACTGAAACTTTCAGCCCGGTTGTCAAATCTGCTACCATTCGTCTTGTTCTTACAATTGCAGTGACTAATAGTTGGGTTTTGAATCAACTGGATGTTAATAATGCCTTCCTGCAGGGAACTCTATCTGATTGTGTTTACATGCAACAACCTCAAGGCTTTGTTGACTCTCAATATCCCTCTCATGTTTGTAAACTACACAAAGCTATCTACGGTCTCCGTCAAGCTCCCCGAGCATGGTATACTGAGCTTCGATCATTTCTCCTAGCCTATGGTTTTCTCAACTCTCAGAGTGATGCCTCTTTGTTCATCTATACCTCGGGAACCCACATCATGTACCTGCTTGTATATGTGGATGATATTATCCTCACCGGAAATGATCATTCCACTCTTTCCACATTCACTACCCAGCTCTCCACCAGGTTTTCTCTTAAGAATCTCGGCAAGCTCAACTATTTCTTGGGGATTGAAACCACACGGACTTCCAATGGCCTCTTCTTATCCCAAATAAAGTATATTCTGGATCTTCTTCAGCGAACTAATATGCATGAGGCAAAGGAATTTAGTACACCATTATCTCCTTCTGAGACGCTCAAGCTTGATGATGGTTCTTCTAGTCATGATCCAACTCAATATCGTCAAGTGCTTGGCTCGCTTCAATATCTCTCTCTTACAAGACCAGATGTCAGTTATGTTGTTAATAAGCTAGCTCAATTTATGCATCGACCAACCTCCACTCACTGGCTTGCTGTTAAACGTGTTCTCGTTATCTAAAGGGCACATCCCATTATGGTCTCTTCCTTTCAGCTCAATCTCCTCTTGCTCTTCATGCATTTGCAGACGCCGATTGGGCTGGGGACGCTGATACTCATCACTCTACATCTGCCTATGTTGTCTTTTTGGGCTCCAATCCTATTAGCTGGAGCTCTAAGAAACAATCTACCATTTGCTCGGTCATCCACTGAAGCTAAATACCGTGCCATTGCTACCGCTACTGTCGAAGTGAATTGGATCACCAATCTTCTCCGTGAACTCACAATCTCACTTCCCACCTCTCCAACAATTTACTGTGACAACGTTGGAGCCACTTATCTATGCTCCAATCCCGTGTTCCACTCCCGTATGAAGCACATTGCTATTGACTTTCACTTCGTCCGTGATCAAGTCTCTCACAAGTTGCTTCGCGTGTCCTATGTTCACACAAATGACCAGCTTGCGGACTCCCTTACTAAACCACTAGCTCGAACGAAGTTTCTTCTACATCGGTCCAAGCTTAGTGTCCTTCCTGGACCCCTGCGCTTGCGGGGGCATGATAGAGCACCGAATCAGGACATAATTAGCAGAGTATCAGCACAGAATTAGCACTCACTTATGGAAAGATTTATCATTCCCTTAACCATAATTTCCTTGTAATTCTCTCCTTATTTAGATGATTTAGTTTCCCATTGCATAGCCTACAACAGTAGGATTGTATGGTCATCGTACTGTATATATTGATACTCATCAATTGTTAATAAAGCATTCCTTCAATAAACTTGTTTAGGTGTGAGATTTTTGAAATTCGGTGGTGGTATGTTATAAGGAGAAAGAAGAAGGAAGGCAGAGATATAGAGAGAGAAGGGAATTGATTTTTGAAATTGATTTCTCAAACCGTGGTGTAAAGAGAAAAAAGAGGAAATGTATCCACATTTTTATTTTCATTCACATTTTTCTATTTATTTTCTATCACATATTTTTCAATAAAATAATCTTTTCGATCACGTCAATAATTTTTCCTTCTTTTTCAACCACATATTCCCCATCACATCCAAAAAAGAAATGCATTATCTCCTAAAAATGTGCATCAAACACACTCATAAGTCATAGATAGAAAAAGAGATTAAAAAAAAATAGTTTGTGTTGGGGACCTGGGGTGGAGGGAGCGAGGGAGGGTGAGTGGGTATATAGATTATTTAATTTTATAATATTATTAATAATATTAAATTGTGAAATTATCACCTTATTTTTGTATAAATAAACTTTGAACTTGATTTTTGAAAAGGAATCGCCAAAAACATGCTTCCAGAAAATAACTAAGTCCATGTTTGGAGTACTTTGGAGTACCTTTCCAAAATTCATTTAAAATTTTTTTATTTTTAATCACACATTTAATAATATTTTCAACATTTAAATCACACATTTAATTTTATTAAATAAAACAAACTGGGCTAAGTAAACTTGATATAGGGTCGGAAGCGATAGAAATATATAAAAGAAGACGTTATCGGACTTCCTTTGATTTAAAGAAATATCGCAACACGATTGTAACTCCCCAAGTTGTCATCAATTTGGAGTGTTAAGAAAATTTACTTTTCTTTTTGTTAAAAAGGGAACGAAACAAATTAAAGATATTCTTTATTTTTAATAATAAATATCATTTAAACACAATATCCGAATTTTTAAAAATTTCAAACATACTCTAATGATTAATTTACAAACGAGTCTTTGACAATTAAATTTAAAAACATAAAAAAAATATTAAATGGTTATTTGTCTTTTTCTTTGATCCGCTTGGCAGCCCGCATCACTATTCCGCCACAATTCCATTCATTCCGGACAAACCTGTAATGAGTATGGGTGAGTATATGGAAATACTCAGTAGGACACGATTAATGGTGCAATCCCGAATAAAATATTAAATCATGCGTCAAAAATAGCATACCGTCATATCATATTTTTAGAAATCGGTATGAGCTCATAATATATCATATATTTGGTACCGAATGACCATATCATATCATTTCATAACTTTCATAAGCATGAAATTCATCAACATGAAGAAATAAAATTAAACAGGACAAATCACTTACACCTCGTAATTTTACCTTGGTCGATAAAAGAATTGTTGGAAGAAAAGTAATAATTTCACGTTCTTAAAATCTTTGTTTTGATCGTGGTGCTACTGCTACTGGAACAAGTATCTATATTTTTTTCTTCTTTTTCCTCTTTAGGATTATAATGGATACTTATTTACGGTACATATAAAATAGAAAAGGAAAATACCGTGTCTTTCCTCCTTGAACATCTCAATACCATTATGTCATGACACGTTTTCCCCTAAAAGGTATAAATTCCATTATTCTATTCAATCAACAATTTCTTCTTCTCTATCTAATCGTGGCAACCTATCCGTATCATATCCCAAAATTAAAGCAGATAAATCATTTTAAAACAAAATTACCAAATCAAAACCACCACTTTTCCAACACCCCACACGTGGCCACTCCTAACAATTTAATATTTTATTTGAACCATAATCAAAATACTAACAACTAATATCTTGAATTTAACTTATCTGAATTAATATTTTTAAAAGTCTAAAATGCATAATTAATTACGAAATATCCAAAACATACTTATTTTTGCTCTACTGAAATCTAATATTTGACTCAAATAAAATTGAATTATCACTCACTTTAGTCCTTAACTTTCCAAAATGTAGCATATAGTACAACTAAAATTTTCTATAAATTTTTGGGGTGTTACAACGATCACCTTATAGTTTTTTATTGATTTTTAAGAATACAAAAAAAATCTAGGCATCAAAAACTTTTTGATTCGCCCACGAATACAGAGAATTTGAACTCGTTGATTTTAAATATAAAATATCGAAAATTTAAGAAATTGAAGATAATCTCCGCAATTAATATTTATTTTAATTTAAAAACTCATCTTATAAAATAATGTTATTTAACACCATGAGTCTAACATTAATGTGACAATAAACAATATATATAATTAAATTAATCATGTAATTATGAATAATGCTATCAAGCACCACACAAGTTTAGGTGATCATACTTGATAAATTCAATTAAATGAATCATGTGATTTTACATTTTAGTGAATCTATTATTTAATATCATGCAGTTGCCACCTAGACGGATGCTTGACACCAGTGGTGTTGAATAACATTATTCTTTAATTATAATGTTCATTGAGTTTATCACTTAGAGTCGCCTAAATTGATGTTACGGCACCCGTACCTTGACTACTCATAATGTGTTGAAGAATTCATCTACATGATTCCATTTTAGAATGCAAGGATTGTTGGAGAGGAATTATGACATGTTATTTCTCAACTGTAATCATTATTTATCATTTTAAGTTGTTATTAACTTTACTGTATAACGACAAAATATGTCATATTTATGTGTGTGAAAATATATACAAGGAATTGCATGTGTATAATTTAAACAAATAGATTTAAATAGTATATTAAAATAATGATATCAGTATAAATTAATTAAGATATCAAGTTTAATAGATTTTATAGTATATTGAAGTAAAAATATTTATGAAAGAAGATAAAATATATTAGAAATAATTAATACGTCAGTAATGGTATTCAACATCTCTGATGTCAAGCACCAGTTTAGTTGGCATTGATAGATCCATTTAAATACATTGTCACGTGATTCATTTAATTGAACGCATCAAATGTAGCCACGTAGACCGGTGCTTTAGCGTCAGCGGCTAGTGTTATATAACATTATTCTTTGGAACATGCAATCAGTTATTAAACAGTTTTTTGATAACAATTAATTTAAAATCTAATATATTTTTAAATTTTTTACTTGCATA
Source organism: Fraxinus americana (assembly GCA_035079005.1). Classification (NCBI taxonomy): domain Eukaryota; kingdom Viridiplantae; phylum Streptophyta; class Magnoliopsida; order Lamiales; family Oleaceae; genus Fraxinus; species Fraxinus americana. The sequence goes on along the minus strand of CM068708.1, from coordinate 16,143,525 downwards.
AGAAATACTTACATCTTAAAATTAGGGATGGAAGTTTTTTTCCAGAAGGTGGAACATGATAGAACCGGTCAATTCGATTTTGATTCCTCCACCAAGTAGGTTGATTTTGGGACCATGCATCGAGAATTGACAGAGTCGGATCCGATTCTAGGTGCTGCCTAATAGTAAATTTGATTCTTATAAATTTTTCTTTTTGTTGTTGCATTGCCCCAAGATGCACCAGATATTTGAACAATAAACTCCCAAAATTATCTAACGTCAAAATTTCACTTCTTATACTTCTTTTTTCCTTTGTAGTAAAACTTAATGGTTAATTAAAATCAAAATTTAAATAAATTTATAAATCCTTTACAAATTCATAACATTAATACAACCCCAACAAGAGATAATATATTTTTAGTTCAATCCTTCATGGTAACTTAAATATCTCGTTGTTTTCAAAAAGGCCGGCCATCAAGATTTAAGATATTTTCATTGAGAATTATTGAAGATAATCAGATTATAAATACTACATGTATATTTTAATATATATTGTTGTATGTATTTTTTAAAAAAAAACAATTTTGGATCGAAATTTTACAGTTTATCCTGACGTTTAATAGTTTATCCTTTTTTTCCTCCTTTATCGATTGATCTTCATACTTAGTTAAAATTTTTATTGTTGCCTGGTTTAATTTTATTTTATTTTATTGATGATTACAAGGATGACAAGTGGTTTCATACTTTATTTACTATCTATTTTCAATCTGATAAGTAGTTTCATATTTTATTTTTGTAGTTTTTCAATATAGAGTCGGTTGGTTCGATTCCATAATTGGTTATGGAACCAGTGATTTTATTTCTAACATTTGCATTGGTACCCGATTCTATTCGATTCACTTTGGAATCAGATCTAGTTGCAATCCTATCCTACTTAAAATTATATAAGTTACTTTTTGACATATATAATAAACATGTAACCACTCACAGTTCATCACTCACCAATTTTATTTTTTTAATGTACACCTAAAAAATTTATTTCATAAAACAAACATTAAGGGCAAGTTTGTGATTGTGCAGTCTAATCCAATGTACTAACACCAGCCACAAGGATTGAGAAGTAATGAAATGGTCAGTCACATAAAGAAATAGAATTGATCAATGTAACAAATATATACTAATAAATTTCAGGAAAAAATTTCCCAGCCAGAACATATCAAAAATAAAACTGTCTAAATGCGGCCTAAAATCATATACGTAATTAATTAAAAAAAAACTAAAATATATAAAATCTCCAAATTAGATTCGAAGAAAAGGAAGTGTCTACATGCACTGAATATTTCCTCTTCTTCAGGCCATCTCCAATCCTACACCAAAATTTGAGGTAAGTTTTGCATATTTTATACCAAACATTGCACTAAACTAAAAATCGTCTCAACACATTATACTAAAACTTCTACCAATTGAACAGTGTTTAGTGATTTTCTTTATTTTTTTAAAATTCTTAATAGTTTATTTATTTGAAAAGTATGTATTTATTTTACAACTACATAAATTATTAAATAAATAATTATGTTAAATTAACGAAAATATTAAATTCATTAATAAATTAAAAATATATAGTACAATTAACAGAAATACTACAAATAAGAAAATTAAATCATGTCATTAAAAAAAGTATAAGTATAATAATAATTTATTACATTAAAAAATGTATAACAAAAATGGACACAAATATTCTTAACCAATTTTTATTTTTATTTTGCAAAGTGAAAGAGAGTGTCAAAATTGTATTTAACCATTTTGGTGTATGGTGCAACATATGGTGCTAGGTTGGAGAGAGTTTACACCATTTTTTGATGCAAAATGGTGTTTTGGAAATAGCATTGGAGGTGGTTTTAGATTTGTCATTTTCTTTATCAGTTATGATAAGACAGAAGCATAAAACTGATATTCTCTATTTCGAGTTGTAGAAAATGAATATTTATAAATTAAAGAATTATTTTTTGTCAAAATTAAATCATTCTTAAAATAATTAAAGATCGTTTGGACCAAAAAGAAAACGTCTATGGTGTCCCTTTCTTGGGAGCAATGTGTAAAGAGAACTTGGAACTTCAATCTTCATCTAACTGATTTCCCTATATGTTTTTCCTAGGACTGGACACGATTCGATTCGATTCGGTTCGGTTCGGTTCGATTTTGAAGAGAACCGATTTGAACCAAAATTTTCGGGTATTTAATAAATGGAACCATCGGTAAGTGTTGGTAATACTTACGAACTATTTGATTTAATCATCAATTGTTTGACTTGTCGTACTAAGAAACTCTATGAGCATAATTGAAAATACACAATTAACAAATACAAATAAACTAAAAATTGTTTAACTAATAAAATTTAATAAGAAAAAATTGGATTGGCTGTGCTAGTTACGCATGGACTTGATTTGGGAGTTGGAGCATTAATCACTAAATTAGTTAATTTGCTAATTTGTTTAGAAAAAAAATAAAAAATGTAATTAATTCAATATAAAAAATTATTTATATTCGATTCTTATTCGATTTTTGGTCTAGAATCGAGAATCGAACCAAACACATCGATTCTCCATACAGATACTATGTTCGGATATTTAACTTATGAATAACTGCTCAGTTTGGTTCGAGTTCGATACGATCCGATTCTGTTCGAGAGTTTTGTCCCGCCTCAACTTTTCCAATCCCAACCAAGGTATTCAGCCAAAAGAAAAAAAAAACAAAAAAAAAGAAGTTGATCTAGAGTCAAATATCATCTCATGTGACTAGCCACCATCCTTTCCCACTTTTTATTCCATTATAAACAAGCACCATGGGTGTCCTGTAAGTGGTAGTACTAGGATAATATTGTATAATTATTTTCATCTTCGCTATTGTGTAGCGTGCAGAGTGCAATCCAACATACTAATCCACGTATAGTGAAAATCAATTGGACTAATGATAAATAAAATCTTTGTTAGTGAATTGGTTCACGGTAAAAGCTAATATAGAATTCTTAATTTAATTTAGCCTTGACAACAAAAAATATTATACATAATTCTTGGTTCAATTTAAACCTTGACAACAAACAATATTGATCTAAATATGAATAATATATAAATTTAATGAAATATTTACCGACTATAACATATTATGCCCCTATTTGACAATCATTATTTTAATTTTTTTTAAATTTTTATACTTATTTTCAATCACACATTTACACAATAACATATTTTGTTTGTAAGTCCAAAACTTTTTTTTTTTTTTTTACTTTTTAACTTCACATCCTTAAAAAAATCACTATTCAAAATTCAATTTTCTCGACATAATGGCCATCAAACAGGAACTATTCAGAGCTATCTTCGCTTCAATCCCAACACTACTTTTTGTTACTTTATACAGGTTTGAGCGATATAAATTTTCTTCAGTTCTACCAGCTTAACAGTTTTTGAAACAAATTCATAATAGACTTTTCTATTTTTATGGGATTATTCGTACACAATACTTCAACAAGTACACCGTTATTAAGGAATGTGGTCCTGCCCACACATTCGGGAGATGGGTATTCATGGATTTGTTTGACTTGAATGAGAGTTTTCTTGATTTGTTTGGAACATGATGTTATAGGTTTAGGAGATTGAGAAATTTAGGACCCATTTAATTAAGAAGTTGTTGAAGACATGTACTGAAGTGGCGATGGTGAACGGTACAGTAGTAACAATGGTAGTTAGGCGACACGACAATGGCTGGGTTCTGATTTTTCATTTTGGGGTGGGGCGTGGTGTGGGTAGGGGTGAGAAGGTTTGGAGAAGATGAAGTTAATTTATTTATTTTGGTTTTATATTTAATTTTTTATTATAGAAAATATAAAGTTATTATTTTACCTTTTATTTAATTTGTCAATTTGAGTCAAAATTCAAATTTCAGAGTTGACTAATAGAATTTTTGACAAAATTTGTTCAATGGACTCTAGTTGTCATTCAAGTGAAAGGTTTGAGACCATGGTTGCAAAAATTAAAGATTAAGGTGTATTCTGCACCAAAATGAAAGATTTGAGGCATTCGCTACAATTTTTTCTATGCTTAACTATCATGCTACATGAACATCAAAGCAATTGTTTGTGGGTCCAGTCAAGTCAACCTCTGGTTCAACATGTTTGGTGTTGTGTACACATGCTAGGTTTAGCTCTCAATAAAATTATAATTTATTTTTTTCTCTCTTCTTATCAACTACACATTCTCCAATAAAATAATATTACACATAATCTCAAAAAAAATTTCTTCTTTTTTAACCGCACATTATTATTATTATTATTTAAAATATTATTATAATCATTAAAATTTCAAATAATGGGGCCAAACGGGAGCATAACCATTTTAATCCCTTTTTATACCTCGACATAGGATGACATTCATAAATTGTTCACAGAGCTCATACAAGTGTTGTATGAGTGATTTTTTTATAACGTCCAATCATACATCGACACGTGTATTCTGTAAGAACAATATATGTGAATATATTCAGTACTTATAGCATGATTCTAACATTCATAATTCAATATGGTACAATATATAGAATTATTTTCCATAAAATTTGACTATTTAATTGATTAGGCTGTCCTACTTAGAGCCCATTTGGCTCCCATTATTCTATATTATAATGAGAGAAATAATAATTTTTTGAAAAATGTGTAGTTAAAAAAGAATTTTTTGGGGTTTACGTATAATATTATTTTATTGAAAAATGTGTGATTGATAACAAAAGAGAAATATATGAATTGTAATTTAATGGGGGCTTAATGCGTAACATTTTGTTTATTTATTGAGGAATAATGTTATTCATTATTGCTGGTATTAAGCACCAATCTAGTGGTAATTATATGACATTAAATTATAGATTCATTTAAATGTAAATTCATATGACTCATTTAATTAAACATATAAAAGGACCTAAATTGATTTTCTAACATCACTAGTGCTAGATAGCATTATCCTTATTTAAAATGTTGACTCTTGACTAATCCCTGTGCGTGCTAAAAATTTTGTAGTACAATAGAACATTAATATGTATATTTGCATTATAATCAGTATTCTAAAAGGTGTAAAGCCTGATTAACTAGCTAAATCAAGTTTTGTATTTGGACATGTCTTTTAGAACACTTATTATAATTATTATAAATACTATTTTCTTTTTGGTGCACAATTGGACAAAATTTATAAAATAAATACTTATTTTTTTCAATTAAAAATCTAAAAGATAATCTCGTGTTCTCAAATGAGATTTTGATCAATTTAAAATTTCTTCTAAATTTAGGTGTCCCCAATTAAAATTTTAATAAATTTTAATAAAATCTATTAAAATTTAGGTATTTCCAATTAAGATTTTAATGAATTTCAATGAAATCCTTCAAAATTTTGGCATATTCGATAACTCGTGAATTCATAAGGATTTTATTAATAGAAAGCTTTTAAAAAATTTGAATCGATTTCAAACTTAAAAGTACATATAACAAAATTTTCATAATTTTGAATGAGATTCTTATAAATATTATAAAATCTCATTCAAATTCACAAAATACATTAGAATTAAATAATTTATAAGCAGCCCTTGTATAAAAAAAAAAACACAATACTGAACATTTCTCTTCATTCTGCGAAGTGGGGATTTCATATTTTCCAGCTTTATTTATTTCAAATGGAAATTTTCCATATTCCTGGTTTTCTTCTTGTTATTTTCTTGTTTCTTGTTCCACTGTTTCATGGAGCACCTGCAGCCAAAGCTGAAAAAACAGAAGATGGATCAGAAGTTTGGGGATATGTTCAAGTCCGGCCAAGTAAGTTAAATTTTCTCAATCTAATCGAAACTTGCTCTAATGCTACGATGAACAACATCTTCTAAGAGAAGATGATGTTTACTCCTTTTCACGTTTTAGATACAAATTTCATGCAATATATATGCTGATCTTTTCTTCTGTTTGTGTCTGTAAACAGAAGCTTACATGTTCTGGTGGTATTACAGAAGTCCATACATTGTTCAAGATTCAAACAAGCCAAGGCCTGTAATTCTTTGGCTCCAGGGAGGTCCTGTAAGTATTAGTATTTATGTAGAGTTGGGATTTCAACTCCTATCATATCAGTTCGAGGCAGTCAATTGTATCTCCCTCAACACAACTTAATCCAAAAGAACAGCTCTCATTCTTCTCCTTTTTACTCTCCCTTGGTCATTCTGGTTAATCCTCGACAAGACTAAACACTATAATGAACAAAATTTTAGCTTCTTTTTATTCTTTAATACTGTTCAATTATTGTTATTTAATATTGTTCGGTATTATTCTTCAGGGTGCATCTGGAGTTGGGATTGGAAATTTTGAAGAAATAGGACCTTTAGATAATAATTTGAAGCCTAGAAACTCAACATGGCTTAAACATGCTGATCTCCTATTTGTTGTGAGTATGACATTCCAATAATTGACCGACACCGCATGTTTGGCACGAGGATTAGAAAGCAGTCGAAAATCTTGTTCATTACTTCCTTTATTTTTTGGTGTGTGTGTGTGTGTGTAGGATAATCCGGTTGGTACGGGATACAGTTACGTTGAGGATACTAAACTGTTTGTGAAAACTGATGATGAAGCAGCCACTGATTTAACTACACTGTTGATAGAAGTTTTCAACAGAAATGAGAGCCTTCAGAAGAGTTCTCTATATATTGTAGCGGAGTCTTATGGAGGAAAGCATGCTGTTACTCTTGGATTATCAGCTCTCAAGGCAATAGAGGCTGGAAAACTAAAGCTCCAACTTGGAGGTAATCATAATTTTTGATCTCAGTCGGAAATCGAATAACTTAAATAGATTTCCGTTCATAAGAGTAAATTGATCTTAGCAGAACAAGTTAGAAGAGGAATTTATGGACCAAACGAAATGACCAATTGTGGAGGTAGTTGATCTGGATCTGTGAATAGAGTGGCGTAGACGAGTTCATGTAGCTGACCACCCGGTACTTGAAATAAAACTTGGTTGTTGTTTGTTTCTAGCTGGAAAATCAAATATGGAAGTTGGGGGAAAAGATTGATTCTTTGTTGAACCAGGCCACCCTGAATTTCTTACCATATAAAGGATTTACTAGGAGGTCGTTTTGTGTAAGGTATAGACTCCTCCATGGTAGGGAAAACTTGCAACTTTGAGGGGACGTAGCTCTCACATTAAGATGAAATCACTATAAATCTATGCATTGCTTGTTGTCTAAGTGGTTTTTTATTGTTATTCCTCTAGAGAGTAGGGATTAGAGATTATACATCAAATACGAGGAGAATCCTTACATTTTTGGATCATGTTCTTGGTTTGTAGGAATTGCATTGGGAGACACTTGGATTTCACCAGAAGATTTTGTGGTATGCAGCTGATTCCACTGTAAATTAACATATTTTTCATTTAACTTTTGCTGTTTAAGACAACTGTACCATGTACTACTTCTCGATTTCACATGTACAATGTAGTTCTCATGGGGTCCTCTTCTCAAAGATGTTTCAAGAATTGGCAGCAATGGCCTGAAGGAATCAAAACGGTTAGATTTCTCAACTTTCTTCTCTTAGAATGTTTGTATTGTTTCGGATTAATCCCCGACCCTACTGCTAAAAGTAACAATATGCAAAATATAAGACGAGCAGATTTATAGGTTATAGGTCGATCTACGCTGATGATCCAACATGGATACCCATTGTTTCATGGTTTAGAGTCGAAACAATAGTGTTGGCTAACAAAAAGTGTTTCATAAAACAGTCTTGCGGAGAAAATTAAACAACAAATTGACGCCGGTAAATTTGTAGAAGCAACAGACTCTTGGAATGAACTTGAGAATGTTATTGACGCTAGCACCAATTCAGTGGTAAATTTTCATCTTTCCTCGTCTATTTTGTTTAATAAGGTGTACTTTACAGGATTATACATTATTAACGAAGACTGTCGAGTCATATGTTTGCAGGATTTCTTCAATTTTCTTCTGGATTCAAGCAGTGAACGTTTATCGTTGACAGCTTCTGAGCTATCCCGACAAATTGAGAGGAAACGATACTCTAAGTACGTGAATTCCTTGAGGTCTAATGCTGATGGTGACGGAGATCTCGATAGCCTGATGAACGGGGCTATTAAAAAGAAGTTAAAGATTCCGGATAATGTTCAGTTAGTTTCTTTTCTGACAATCAAATTACGAGCATTTTAGTGTTCGATTGACTAGAACATGCGTAATTAATGTAGTTTTTCGCAGATGGAGAGGGCAATCAGATCCTGTTTTCAGTGCACAAGAAGGGGATTTCATGAGACCTAGGATCAATGAGGTAACAAAGACAAATTCTTTTAACAATTTTCCAATTAAAATAAGGAATTGGTCTAAAAGAAACTCCCCGAGAAGGCCTCTATCTGTGATATAGGTAGAAGAAACTGCTATCGAAAAAGTTTTCGTATAAAATTCGAAATGTTGAATCTAGGAAGAATCAACAAAACCTTAATTTTCTTGAATAATATCTCTTTATCTTTTACCGGTTAATCTTAATCTTAATTCTTCTTTTCAGTCCATTAGGATTCTTTTCTTTCAAAGATAATTACTTTGGCAGCAACTTGAGGCTTGAAGACAAATGAAATTTAGAAGGAAAATGTATTCCATGATTAACTTGTACTAACTTCCCTTGAGATTCTTGACATGAAGTGACCCTTCAACTACAAATTTGGTTTTTTTTTTTTTTTTTTTATTTGATATCCAGGTATCCTAACTTACACTAGACTATGTCCTGGATCACCCATTCCCGGCCCCTCAGTGATGGGTGGAGGTTAACCGCGGGATATGTCCACGTTGACCAGAGTCTGTGTACTCTTTATACTCCTGGCCCTAAGAGAGTTTTCCTCCATGGATATACAAATTTGGTTTTTACTTGATTGAATATTAATTAGTTCTGTCCCTCTACATATAGTTGAGCAATCTAAGTCACCAAGAAAGTTTCTTTATCATTGTAATGATGACTGGCCCTCAAAAAGCCCACCCATCTAGTGTCACGAGTCTCTGATGAAAAAATGAATTTGATCTACGTGGGAAGAGACATTTTTCAATCTTGCTACATGTTGGTTTACCCGACCCCACCCCCTCCCTCACATGGGGGTCGGGTCCCACTCATTTATTGGATGTGGGACCCCGACCCCCATGTGAGGGAGGAAGTGGGGTCGGGTAAACCAAAGTGTACTCCAAAGGATACAAATAGCATAATTCATGTTCTTATTTGTTGGTGCATGATTTGCAGGTTGATGAACTGTTGGAGAAAGGAGTCAATATTACTATCTATAATGGTCAAGTAAGAACTGTTTTGTGCTCTTCTTGATCTTGTTATACACAACTATTCTTGGAAACTACATAGCAAAATTTTGTCTATTGTTCAGTTGAGTTAGTGTATATTAGTTGGCAGTAGTCAATCTTCTTCTTCAAACTAACGACTAAACGACGTGTATTGTTGTAGCTCGACCTCATTTGCTCAACCATGGGAACTGAAGCCTGGGTTGAAAAACTCAAGTAAGATCACCACAATTTTAGTTAACTATCACATTTTAATTGCTATGAATACTTCTAATTTTTGCTCATATTTTCACTTATGTCCCAACTTTTTTTTGTCAAATTCTTATCATCAACTCTCTAGTTTGCAAATCTGGTGTCTAATGATGGTTTCTCTCCAAACAAAATTGTTAGAAGGGTGTAAGTATACTATATGTCCCTCGCATTTTTAAATAAACAACTAATCCAAAAGTTCGACAGATGCTCCTCATTTCAATGCAATATCGTAGAATATTCGAACAATAATTGTAATTAGACACTAGATGTGTTAATTAATTGAAGGTTAAGGATAAAAAGACGACAAAAAATTGAGGACATAAAGTGCAAAACTGAGCAAATTTTAGGTACCTTGCTATTAAAATGTGGCGCGGATATAAAAAGTGTCGTGTGAATATATTTTCTTTTACGAAAAAAGAACAGTATCATTACGTGTGACAAATATGCATGTTAGATAAACTTGTATCACATCAAAAGCGTAATTGTGTTCATTTTTTTCTTTAATTCACGGTTACAGATGGGACGGGTTGCAAACGTTCTTGAGTATGAACCGATCACCAATCTTTTGTAATGGAGAAAAAACCACAAAGGGCTTCACCAGATCATACAAGAATTTACATTTCTATTGGATTCTTGGTGCTGGCCATTTTGTAAGTCAATTTCCCCATTACTTGATCAAACTTACTCTCTTTTAACAAATTATGAATTGTGGTTCATATGTCATTTTCATATTGAAAATACCCTTCCTAGTATTATCAAGATTCAAGATTAGACTTACACATCATAATTGTGTGGTCTAGTTATTGACTGATGTTGTTTCTTTGCTTGTTGAGATGTCCTCATCATCCAACAACAACGATAAGAGAAATAGCATGTCGGGATTTTTAACATTTACATATTTGTCTCCCAATAACGTTTTCTTGGCATTTGTCATCTTCAACTTTTTATGTTGTATCCATTGAGTCTTTGTTGACGGTTTTCGTCCACTTTGACTGCTAGAACATTTCGAGTAAGACAAGGAGAGATATTTTGATTCAAATTTTGACACATAATTTCTTCTGATTGTTCAGGTACCTGTTGATCAGCCATGTGTGGCATTGAACATGGTAGGTAGCATCACACAGTCAACAGTTACATCAAAATAGATGACCAATGTACCAATTTCGTAAATATGGCAATTTACAATGACAAATTGTTTTCAAACGGAATAACTCTCATATTTTCATTCAAAGTAATTTCTTCGATGTTTCTTGTTTCTCTTATAATTACTGCGACATGGGTTTTTCTAGTTCTAGTTTCCGGTTTATAACTCGTGCGGAAAAATGGAGAAATCATTGAATTTTTTTGTATTTTATATCTATATAATTTATGTATCGTCAGTCTCAATGCCGCTATCATCCCTGTTCTCCAACAAAGTATAGTGTTTTTATGCCAAGAGAGTAAGTTGAATGAAGTTAAAAGTTGACGTTATATTACAGTATAAAATGGAAATTCGGAGCTCAACGTTATATTCGGAGCTCAACGCTAAAATGAAAATCGAATAAACAATATAACCCCATAATTGACAATTTTTTTTTTTTTGATATTATTAGTTGGTGAGTCCCAGAATAAGTAAGTGTGGCTTTAAGAGTATAAAAATTGTAGATCTAATAAAATATGTGGTTAAAAAAAAAGTTTAACTAACTTATTTATAATACTAGCTTTGGCCCTTGCGATGCACGGATTCTGTTATTTTTAAGGTAATATTAGCATAGAATGTGAATGACTAAAGGGAGATGTGTGCATTGTACCTTCACACAAAAGTTACTAAGATGAAACACTATCTTATTTTTCAATAAATCTGAGTTCGGCTATATGAATTTTCTTTTCTACTGGGGTTTATCACTACATAATCTCATTAATCATGAAAAAATAATAATGGAGTGTATATTTTTCTTTGTTTACATATCATTATTGCACACAACATTATTTCTAGAAGTACCAAAAACTGTAAATAATATTATAATTTGAAGGCTGAGAATAAAATCAAGAAATTACCCTGTTTGGTTTATAATTGTTCTGATATTCTTCATAATTGCTTCAACATCTGAAAGAATGTCTTGTTCCTCCACGGTGAAAAGAAAAGAAGAGAAATAAAAAGAAAAGGCGCAAGTGCGGAGCGACGAAACGAATTTTGATTTTCATGTATGTACGTAATTGAATATTTTCTAATGTTTTTCAATTAAATTATTAATAAGTGAAATTCAAGTTGTAGTTTATGTAAAATGTAAATAAATAGAATTTTTGACAAAAAAATGAAATAAAAAGAAAATGCGCAAGTGCGGAGCGACGGAAGGAATTTTGATTTTCATGTATGTACGTAATTGAATATTTTCTAATGTTTTTGGACTAAATTATTAATAAGTGAAATTGAATTTATATTTTATGTAAAATGTAAATAAGTAAAATTTTTGGTAAAAAAAGGAAATAAAAAGAAAAGGCGCAAGTGTGGAGCGACGGAAGGAATTTTGATTTTTATGTATGTACGTAATTGAATATTTTTTAATGTTTTTGAATTAAATTATTAATAAGTGAAATTGAAGTTATAGTTTATGTAAAATGTAAATAAGTAGAATTTTTGACAAAAAAGGAAATAAAAAGAAAAGGCGCAAGTGCGGAGCGACGGAAGAAATTTTGATTTTCATGTATGTATGTAATTGAATATTTTCTAATGTTTTTGAATTAAATTATTAATAAGTGAAATTGAATTTATAGTTTATGTAAAATGTAAATAAGTAGAATTTTTGGGGGAAAATAAGGAAATAAAATGAAAAGGAGCAAGTGCGGAGCAACGGAAAGAATTTTGATTTTATGTGCGTAGGAAATGAAGAAAAAAATTGTAAAAAAGAAAAGGAAAAAAAAACGGAGTGTTCTCCGCGTATTGCGGACTGATCTCCACAGTGTGCTGAGCATCAACTCCGCAGTGCACTGTGCGGAGCAATCAATTTTTTTTTTCAAAGTAGATGGGGATTTTCTAGTTCCTCTATAGTATATCAATAACTACAACAAAACCCTAACTTTAAACTCATACATGTTAATGTATATACATATATACATAATGCACGTATTAGTTAATCCTACATTGATTAGAAAGTAAAACATTCCTATCAAATTAAGCTATAAATAGGATGTTTCTCTTGTAAACAAATTACACCATTCAATACAATTTTATTCTCTTTGTATTGTCTTATTTTTTCTGTTAAATTCAACTGGTATCAGAGCTACTATTCTTAATGGTTTTTGATATATCAAGAGTTGAGTATGCTCTATGATTGCAACTACTAGTGGATCCTTCACATCAGAAAAATTTCTTATATATCATTGTCATACTTATTGGGTAGTCACTATAGTCGGAGTCTTATTCTCCATCGACGTCATCTCAGCCACCACTCAATCAGTTCAGTTCGGTTCCTGTTATTATTATTTTTCTTTGTCCTCCTCTAGTTTTGTTTACATTATGGAGCATCTTGAGACTTCACAACTCATTGTCATTATCATGGAAGGACTCAACTACACCATTTGGGCTCAAGCTATGTCAAGCTTTCTTAAGGGCAAAAAGCTATGGCGCTATGTCACTGGTGATATCTCTAAACCAGAGAAAGTCGTTGGAGAAGACAACACAAAATACATAGACCGCCTCGAAGAGTGGGATAGCAAGAACCACCAAATTATCACTTGGATTCGCAACACGTGTGTACGCTCCATCAGTCTCCAGTTTGGTAGATTCAAGACTGCCAAGTCATTATGGGATTTTCTATAGAAACGCTACACCACCGCAGATCTGTCTCATCAATACCAACTTCTGGGTACTCTACATCGTATGCAACAACAACCTGGGCAATCCATCAATAGTTTCTTATCTGAAATGCACTATATTTAGGATCAACTTGCTTCCTCAGAACCAGAGTTTACAGATGCCAAAAATGCTGAGAAATTTTCTAACTATCGAGATCAACAACACTTGGTTCTCTTTCTCATGGCCCTCACTATTGAGTTTGAGCATGTTCGTGCATCTCTCCTTCACCGTAATCCCTTACCTACTTTAGATCAAACTGTTACTGAACTTCTTTCGGAGGAAACTCGTCTTGCCCCTCGCAAAACAACCTCTGTAGATGCTGTCTTCGCCACTCCCAGAGGACCTCAACCCAACAACAAAGGGCATTCATCTGGATCTTTTTAACACAAAGAGCATCCATTTGGATCTTCAAAATTCTGCAATTACTGCAAGAAACCAGGATACACTCTCTTGGAATGTCCGATTCGAGTTTGTCAATTCTGTCAGAAGCAAGCCCCAGGTCATCTTCAGTGTGATTGTTTTCAAAACCCCAACAGACACTCCCAGCAATACATGTCTCGCAGGACTCCTTCTAGGTCTGCCGCCACTACTGCTGAAAGTTCATCATTCACTACTTCCAGTGAGACGTTTTTTGCCTCTAACATAGAGAAAATTGTCAAACAAGTCCTTGCTCATTCGGGTAATATACCCTCTACTACTATGTCAGTCACGTCAGGTAATTCATCCTGGTTTTTCGACTCTGCATGATGTAATCACATGACACCCGATTCCACTATATTTGCCACCAAACATCTTGCTAATCATGCTCCGACTATTCAAACTGCTGATCGTTCTTCTATGACCGTGAGTCGTATCGGAAAAATATCTACATTAAACACTTCTCTTCCTGATACTTACTGTATTCCCCAACTCACTCTCAATCTTATATCTGTTGGTCAATTATGTGACTTCGGTCTAACTATCATCTTTTCTGCTTCTGGTTGTTGTGTGCAGGATCCAAAGATCGGACAAACTCTTGAGATAGGTAGTAAGGTTGGACGACTCTTTGAGCTCATCAATCTTCACCTTCCATCCCGTTTCTCCTCATCGGTTCAAACAGCAGCTTCAGTCTCATCTATCACATCCATCAGTCTCTGGCATTCTCGTCTGGGTCACGCTTCTGTTGGTCATCTTCAATCTTTAGCATCTAGTTGTCATTTAGGACTTGTTCCTAAAGAACAATTTGATTGTTTTCCTTGTCAACTTGTAAAACAATCGGCATTGCCATTTTACAAAAGTGATTCATTTTCTTCTGCACCATTTGATTTAATTCACTCTGATGTTTGGAGCTCGTCTCCTATTCCCATAATGGGAGGCTCTAGATATTTTGTCATTTTTGTTGATGATTACTCTCGTTACACTTGGATATTTCTTATGCGCAATCGATCTAAATTACCTCAGTTGTACTTTGATTTTGTTACCATGGTCAAAACTCAATTTTCTTGCAATATCAAAGTGTTCGTGCTGACAATGTTGCTAAATACACAGACTACAAAGTCCTTAACTTTCTTCACCAACATGGCACCCTTCCTTATCGTTCATGTCCAGGCACTTCTCAACAAAATGGGCGTGCTGAACGCAAAAATCGAGACATTCTGAATACCGTCCGTGCTCTTCTCATATCCGCTTCATGTCCTGAACGCTTTTGGGGTGAAGCTGCTCTTACAGCTGTTTATACCAAGAACCGTGTGCCTTCTCCCATCACCGGGAATCAATCACCATTTGAACGTCTTTATGGTCACCCTTCTGACTATAACAATCTTAAGGTATTTGGTTGTGCCTGTTTTGTTCTTCTTCATCCTCATGAGTGCACCAAATTGGAATCTAGATCTCGATTATGTTGTTTCTTAGGATACGGTATTAAACACAAAGGCTACAGATGTTGGGATCCTTACTCCAAATGTCTCCTAGTATCTCGTCATGTTGTTTTCTGGAACACTAAATGTTCGGCTCCATATCCAAGTTTCACCTGCCGCATGACAACACCTATCTCCTATTCACTGATCTCTCCACAGATCTTTTTCCTAACACTCCTGAGACAAACTCTTCCTCTGAGTCAACATATCCATCAACACATCATCTCTCTCTCTCAGATACGTCGTTACCAACTGATATGTCTACAGATCCCTCAATTGAGTTATCCACCTTACCCTCTTCTGAAGAACTTGTCTCTTGCGATGGATTCGCTCCAACAGCTTCTGATCTCCCTACTCGACGAAGTAACATGGTAAAAATTCCTTCTATTAATCTTCGTGACTTAGTTGTATTTTCTACTATTCTTTCTCACCATGAACCTCAGTCTTATCGTGAAACTAGTTCTGATCCTCTTTGGCAGAAAGCAATGAATGATGAACTACAGGCACTCGAAAACACTCATACCTGGGATCTAGTGGATCTACCAAAGGGAAAACATGCTATGGGATGCAAGTGGGTCTACAAGATCAAAACTCACTCTGATGGGTCCATTGATCGGTACAAAGCTCACTTGGTAGCTAAAGGGTTTACTCAGGAGTATGGGATTGACTATGAGGAGACCTTTGCCCCGGTTGCTCGCCTTACTTCAGTTCGTAGCCTAATTGCAGTTGCCGCCGTTTGTCGTTGGGAATTGTTTTAGATGGATGTGAAAAATGCCTTTCTTAATGGTGAACTCACCGAAAAAGTATATATGTGCCCTCCTCCTGGTTCTCATCATCTTCCACATCAAGTCTGCAAACTTTGTCGGGCTCTATATGGTCTCAAGCAAACTCTTCGGGCTTGGTTTGCCAAGTTCAGCACCATTGTTGGAGATTTTGGGTTCATTTCCAGCTCACATGATTCTACTCTTTTCATTCGCAAAACAGATTAGGGTACTATCCTTCTTCTCCTCTATGTTGATGATATGATCATCACTGGCGACGACACATCCGAAATTTTGGATCTTAAGATTATCTTAGCCAACATGTCGAGATGAAAGATCTTGGAAAGCTTAGTTACTTTTTGGGACTTGAGATCACTTCTAACTCTGAGGGATATTATCTTTCACAAGCAAAGTATGCTTCTGATCTTCTTACTCGAGCGAGACTCACAGATAGTAAGACATGTACTACTCCTCTAGAACTCAACTCTAAACTCACTCCTATGGATGGTACACCTTTGGATGACCCCACCTTGTTTCGCCAGTTGGTCAGTAGTCTTGTTTATCTTACAGTTACTCGCCCTGACATATCTTATGATGTCCATATTGTCAGTCAATTTCTCTCTGCTCCCGCACATCCCATTATGCCGCAATACTTTGGATTCTCAGGTACATCAAAGGGACCCTATTTTATGGTCTCCATTTCTCATCCCAATCTTCACTTGAGCTTCGCGCCTACTCAAATGCAGATTGGGCAGGTAACCCCACTGATCGTAGATCCACCACTGGTTATTGCTTCTTCCTTGGTGATTATCTTATTTCTTGGCGCAGCAAGAAGCAAACAGTAGTCGCTCGATTTAGTACAGACTCTGAGTATCGAGCCCTTGTTGATACAACTCAGGAACTTCTTTGGCTTCGCTGGTTACTAGAAGACATGGGTGTCACTCATTCTACTTCCACTATCATAAGCTACGATAATCAAAGTGTTATCCAAATTGCTCACAATGATTTATTTCATGAACGCACAAAATATATTGAGATTGATTGTCACTTTATACGTCATCATCTCACCCGTGGGACTATTGGACTATTATCAGTTTCTTCAGCTGATCAAACTGCTAATATTTTCACTAAAACACATCTTCCTAGACGCCTTCAGGATTTAGTTTCCAAACTCAAATTGGTCTCCATTTTACCTCCTTGAGTTTGAGGGGGGCTGTTAATGTATATACATATATACATAATGCACATGTTTAGTCTCACATTGATTAGAAAGTAAAACATTCCCATCAAGTTAAGATATAAATAGGATGTCTCTCTTGTAAACAAATTACACCATTCAATACAATTTTATTCTCTTTGTATTGTCTTATTTTCTCTCTTAAATTCAACTATACAAATCTCATATTTCTTGCATCTTTTTGAGCTGGGCTTGAGCTCGCAGAAGAGGGCAAAATCTTACCTTCTTTTCACTTGATTTATGGTGGGGCTAGACAGTTTGCTCAGGTATCCTAGCTTTCTTACCCGGGATCTCAGAAAAAATACACCAATTTTCACCGAAACAGGTAAGCTAATGCGTATGCAAAGACTAACTTTGTTTTTCCTTGAGCTTGCAAATCTTTGATTTACTTAATTGTGAATAGCATAAATGGGGGTTTGAATTGGGTTTACTTCATTTTTTATGCGTTCCTTTTTGCTTGGGGTTTGATTCTTTGGATTAACTAATTATTGTAAATGTCAATTATTTTTATTTTTATTTTTATTTTACTAGGTGTTTGTACTTGTTATAGTTGAGAGAGAATATGGAAGGAAATGGAAGGGAATGAGCACGGTTTGATGTTGGCGTGTGTAATTTCGGGGGGCCCTTTTTCTTTGTTATAGGTTATGCTTCTTTCTTTGTTCTGGGTTCTGTGGTTTATGCGGCGGTATGGAGGTCGATTTTGGAGTAGAAGCCACAGGCTCCATAGGGTGGAAGAAGTCGTATTTTTCGCCCCAGGTCTTGGAAAATAGTATTGTGCTGAGCAAATGCTCTGTGGTGTGCGGACATTTTTTACTCCAAACATTATGGAGTAATACTCCGCAGTGTGCGGAGTCTTTACTTCATGAATTTTTATTTTTATTTTTATTTTTGTAAAGAGGTAGGGTGTATTAGGGGAATTATTGAGTGAGTAGTGGGTTGATTAAATAAGGAGAGCTCGAGCCTCTCAAAAGCCTTCAGATTGTTCTTTTAATTCCGTGGTCAGTTTTTCATTTCATAAATAATTGTCTTACATTCAGCAATTCAATACAAATATACGATTTACAAATTATAGCTTTATTTCAATTACATAAATCAGCGTGTACTACAATTCCCATCCATCACTAATGAATCAGTCTTGTGTTGTTCTAGCATGTTGATAAACATCATCTCAACAGCAACACAGGTCCTTGCAGCAGCTTCACACGTTCAGAAACTCGGCTGCAACCCAAAAAGTCCTCTTCATATTTCTCAGCAGCTTAGTAACCGAGAACTCCAAATAATTGTACCTGCATAACCATCACAATTCTTCTACAAATTTTCTAACATTCATTTTAGTAACAAATGAATCTTTGTTATTCAGAATTTTATATCAAAACCAACAAATTATGAACCTATGTTAAAACTTCTGGCCTGTACGCTAATGTAACAAATGAAATACTCCATATATGGGTAACGAGATTGAGAATATACCTATCAATATGAGAAAAAAAATTCTTTGACGACATAATCACCACTGATATTTTCTGCAACTTTGATGAGCCCTAGTTGAGAAAAGCAAACAAGACAAACATCAATAATCCCCATTTTTCAACAACATCAATCTAGGATAGCTAAAAACTTCAACCCCTAAATTCGCATCAAACATACCTTTTTTGTCCATCCGCTTTTAGAGGATGCTGGTGCCGGAAGGTTGAGCTAATAAAAAAGAACACAACAAACCCAGTTCAGTTTTCTAACCGAGGATGTGTTTGAGCCACATTATTTTCGAAAAATGTATTCTGGAATAGTAGATTGATAGAGAATGTGTGGTTGAAAAAGAAGGAAAAATTATTGATGTGATGAAAAATATTATTTTATTGAAAAATGTGTGGTTAAAAATGAGTAGAAAAATGAGAATGAAAATTTTAATGTGTACCAAACAAGGGTTGAAAAAGAAATAATCAAACCTTAGACGAAAGAGACTTACATAGGTACAGTTTTCTTCTCCGGTGTAAAAATGTTACTGGGATTTCTTTGATGGTGGAGAAAGGAGAAAGTGATGAGATAGAACAAAAACAATTTTATAGAGGAGATATTTATGCAACAGTTCCTTCAGTCAACAATTGTGGCGTGAGAATGAGATATTTATGAACAGTGCAAAAGTGATGGAGGTGAATGATAGAAATGAAAATAAGGATATGATTGTGTGGTGGTGGAGGAGATAATGTTATAATAAATAAAGTATATATATTTTTTTAAAAAGGTAAGGTTATAATAAATAAAGTATTAAAAAAAATTTCAGTTGGGAGTGAACTGTGCGAAGCAAATGCTTCGCATTGCTCCGTACAGTGCAGAGCATTCTCTACGGAGCATTTGCTCCGCACTATACGTAAAAAAATATTTTTTAATTTTAATTTTTTTTTCTTTTGGATACGAAGAATAATATAGTAAAACAAAATTATTTATATGTTGTATATTTTAAAAGTGTACAACATATTTAAAATCAACATTAAATAAATTTACAAATACATATTTTTATCAATTGCATTTATCAAAAAAAAACTTTATAAATGAACTTTAACATATTATTTTATCAATTGCATTTGAAGTAAAATTTTCCTTCTCTTTACTTGCTTATGATCTATAATATAATCTACATAATTAATTTAACTAATATGCATTGAAGTTTGAATTGTTTAGGTAATATATTGTTGTCTAAATATATATACTATAAAATAAATTAGAAGTTTTTTTTTATAATTATGTTACAATGAATGTGATTGTTATTGTTTTATTTATTTACGTCAAAATATGTACTTAAATAAAATGTGTGATGTCATATATATAAATTGGAAAAGTAGTATTTTTTAAATTATGTATAGCGGTAATATATATATTAGACTGGTAGATGATAATGTTTTTTTTATTTCTTTTTATATCTAAACATGTACGTTATGTAGTTTAAATTTAGTTTAATTTTGTATTTAGAATGAAAATAGTGAATATTATATTTTGGCAACGTGAAATTAGGTAGACAGTGAGTGAATTCTTTCGGAATTATTTTTTATAGTAAATTTTTTTTAATGATTGTGTGTTTAATTAAGTAAAGAATTAAAAACAAAACATAAATAAAAAGCAAGTGAAATAATGAGTCGTTGAACATTATTTATCAACGGGGATATAATATAGTATAGTAGGAAGGATAAATATATATATATATATATATAGCCCCCGTTTGGTGCATATTTTTGGAAAAATAATGCATTTTTACTGTTAATGTGACGGGGAATATGTGGTTGAAAAAGAAGGAAAAGTTATTGATGTGATCGAAAATATTATTTTATTGAAAAATGTGTGGTTGAGAATGAGTAGAAGAATGAGAATGAAAAAATTAATGTGTCTCAAACAGGCCATAATAACTCTCCTTAGAGTTTGGAGGAAACTCTCAAAACTGTTTGGAGTGGTCCAAACTCTCCAAACCTGTGCGGAGAGCAAGTCTCTGTATTGCTCCGCAATGCTCCATAGTGTGCGGAGTAATCGATTTTGATTTTGTTTTTTTCTTCTTCTTCTCTATTTTTTAGTTAACAATTGTGGTAAGGAAGAAGTATATATTACCCTTTTGTTTTGAGGAAAATGTTTTACAAATTAACAGTTAATAATGGGGGATAAGATGAGAAAAAAATTAATTAGGGGGGATAAAATGAGAATGGAAAATGTTTCAAAATGAACAGCACTCAACATATTGACTTTGGAAAATCAAAATGCTTCAAAAACGAACAGTAATTGGCATGTTGGCTCTTTTAATATAGTAGGGATTGTCCAATAAATATGAATAGTAAAAAAAAAGAAGGTCCGAATGCTCCGTACAGTACCGAGCATTTGCTCCGTATAGTGTGGAGCATTCACTCTGCACTGTGCGGAGTGATGTTCCGCATTTGTGCGGAGCATTCACTCCGTATAGTGCGGAGTGCCAACACCAGGAATTTTTTTTTTTTAAGAAAGTTAACAATTGTAGGCATGTGGTAGGAAGAAATTCAAATCACGCTTGAACCTTATAAGAATAGTAGAGGATGGATATGGATGAATTGGGATAAAAAAAATATGTTATGTAGTTTAAATTTAGTTTAATTTTGTATTTAGAATGAAAATAATGAATATTATATTTTGGCAACGTGAAATTAGGTAGACGGAGAGTGAATTCTTTCGGAATTATTTTTTTTAAAGTAAAATTTTTTTTAATGATTGTGTGTTTAATTAAGTAAAGAATTAAAAACAAAACATAAATAAAAAGCAACTGAAATAATGAGTCGTTCAACATTATTTATCAACAGAGACATAATATAATATAGTAGGAAGGATTAAAAAAAAAAAAAATATATATATATATATATATATATAATAACTCTCCTGAGAGTTTGAAGGAAACTCTCCAAACTGTTTGGAGAGTTTGGAGGAATGGTGGGTTCGGTTCGGTTCGGTTCGGGGCGGAGCAAGTCTCATGCCCAATTTATTTTTCTTTTTATTTTTTATTTATTTTATTTATTGCTTTTATTTTATTTTTTATGTTTTTATCTAGTAAATATTATTACCTTTTTACCAATTTGTTAAAAATAACTTATGTTCTCTTTAAAAATGATGATAAATCTATTATTTTTGTTTGATAAAAAACTTAAATTTGAAATTAACTTTAAACGGGGCGGAGATTATGTTTCTCGTACCCGTCCCATACCCGTTTTGGGGCAATAACTCTTGTCCTGTCCTCGCCACGTTTACCCGGTTAGGCGGGTAATCTCCGTTCCATTTGAGGCGGGCCCCACGGGTATTGGATTGAACGAGTTTTTTTGACATTCCTATATCACACCTTTTAAAATTTGAAATTAACTAGAAAAATACATAAAAATAATTAGTTTGTTGAAAATGGGGAAATGTTTCTTTGCTAAAAAAGAAAGGTCGAACATCTAATTCATATATTATATTATTTTATTTGTTAGAATTGGACCCGACAACGTTTGTATTTCAAGTTTTTGTAAGAGATAGGGAACATAAAATTATTAATGCAAAATTCATTTTCTTTTATTTTATTGTCTTCTTGCAAATAAACTTTAGGGACAATTGCAGCAAAAGTCCAAACATTTGAAATACTAACAGATTTTTTTCAAACTTTTGATTTGTTATATCCGTCACCCTTAACATTTTCAAACATTGCAGGTGGAGTCCTTCTGGACATTTTTCATCCACAATTTCGTTAGTTGATCAAAAATTTAACTTTAATTAGTTTAATTATTTAATATGATAAATATAAAGTTATTTTTTTGTCTCTTTTTAAAATATTAAAAATATGATCAAAGTTAAATTTTTAGTCAACTAATGAAATTGTAGATGAAAACTGTCCAGAAGGGCTTCACATGTAATATTTCGAAAGGTTGGGAGTGACGACTGCAACAAATCAAACATTTGAAAATCTACTAATGTTTCAAAAATTTGGAGCTTTTACTGCAATTATATCTAAACTGTAGTATGTACTTTTCATAACTTTACTTTTTAGCCAGCCCTCCCCCGCCCCCAAGAAACTCCGAAAGCTTCTAAACAAATAAAAATGGAAGGCGAAACCTAATCAAAATTTCCAGCCCAACTTCTCAACAGATCTCTCTCTCTATATTTATCTTCAATCACTCAATTTCATTGACTTTAGCTACTTTTTGTACAATGTTACCGAAGCAATCAGATAATGGAATGGAAGGCGACGACGAGAGAGAAGAAGAATCAGAAGAAGAAAATTCGGAGGCTGAGGAAGAAGAGGAAGATGAACCGAGGCTTAAATACCAGAGAATGGGTGGCAGTGTTCCCACGCTACTCCAAAGCGATGCAGCTTCATGTATTGCCGTTGCTGAACGCATGATCGCGCTCGGTACCCATAGCGGCTCGGTTCACATTCTCGATTTCATTGGCAATCAAGTTAGTTTTTTTATTCTCATTTTGTTGAGTCAATTTTGTTTTTAATTAGTTGGTAATGGTGTTTTGTTTGATTCAGTTAGATATTAAGGCTGATCAATGATCATTAGTGGGATTTTGGATAGATTTTGACTTATAGTTAGCAGTTTTGTTAAGAGAATTATGGGTGATCTGGATATGTTACTACAAAGTTTCTAGTACCCCCCGGAAGTCCCTGCTAGCATTAATGTCTCTATGACAATTAAATAGTGGGTCCCAAATATTTATCACAAATGTTAATTAGGCTGGGAGTATGGAGTATCCATACTCCAGGAGTACTAGAAATTGTTCTGCTATGTTGGTACTTTTTGTCCTAGGGATATAGTTGGTTGAATAGGAAGGTGAATTGGATAACTGGGAAATGCTATAATTAGTGGTTTGACTCACCATTGAAATCCTTGATTGAGCTGACGCTGATTGAACTTTTGTCGTAGAATTTTGCTCGTCAATTCTTATGAACATAATATTTTTTTCTTATATAAAGAAAAAGAACTATTTTCAGTTTTATTGCACATATACAGACATGGAAACATACATGAGCTTGCAAGAAATTGATGCTGTCCAAGACTGTCACTAGGACATGAAAGAAATAGATAATGGTTAGCTGAAGATCTTTTGTGCTGGGAAAGTTCACAATTTCATTCGATGAAAGTGCCAGGACCCTCTCTTAGCTGAACGCACTAGGGATTGGTTTTAATTATATCGGAGAATGAGAAATGTTTCAGGAGTAATTGTGTAAGTTATATGTGGATTACCTTTGCTAACTTTAACATGTTTTTAATTTAAATATTGCATGTTCACTCGTCATTAAAAGGAAATCTATTTTGTAGGTGTTGGTTAACAAATTCCTTTATCAACTATGCCATGGCTTTGACTTTTTACTGAAATCGACAATTTTTATGTTGATAAACTTGTGCACGTTAGTTTTGAGCTTCAAGAATTCAGAGTCAAAATGGAAGCATTGGAGATTTTACTTGCATTAAATGATTGGACGGAATATTTCACTTCCAACTCAAGCACCGTCTATGTTGTTTTTCTATCCCAAAATAATTTTACCTCAGTTCAATCATGTATGGCTCAAGAGAATCAGTTAAATGACTTACTATACCTGCAGCCTGTAGGAGTCACCTCTACATTATGCTGCTGAAGCACAGAACAAATCTCCAATAGCTCAACAATTTCATAATCCGTAAAATACCTAATAATGATATTTTTCACTTATAAAATGGTAGGTTGCTTTGGTTCATATACTGTTGAATTTCCAACTCCTATTTCTATTCCTATTCCGAGTTCTGCATACATGACTTTAAAATTGGAAAACTGAGTCATGAGTACCTGAGCTAAACTAATCCAGAATATTTGGAACTCAAATTAGGACTCAGATAAACATCAATATTCTAGCTTACAAATGTGGGCCAATATTGTAGTCATACAGCTGAAAATCCTTTGCCTTCAAATTCCTTAGTATCAGATAAATGCCACTTGGCACATTTGTCCTTTATCACCCTTCATTATGCACAATCCATCGTCTGAGTTCTTAAATGGGGACTATGTTTTATTTTATGACATTATTGTCTGATTAGGCAGCCTCATGCTTGAAATTTGAAATGAATAATAAATTTCCTCTTCTACAGGTTAAAGAATTTTCTGCTCATTCTGCTGCAGTCAATGATATCTGCTTTGATGTAGAAGGTGAATACATTGGAAGCTGTTCTGATGATGGTTCTGTTGTAATAAATAGTCTTTTCACCGAGGATAAAATGCAATTTGAGTATCACCGTCCTATGAAGGCCATTGCATTAGACCCAGATTATGCAAGGAAATCATCCAGAAGATTTGTGACTGGAGGTCTAGCTGGTCATGTATATTTTAATGTCAAGAAGTGGATAGGCTATCGAGATCAGGTTTGTTTAGTTTCCCAAGCAATTCTACTTTTAGCCCATGCCAATTCAAAGGACACGGAGCTTTCTGAAATCTTGATCTCAGTGAAATAATCATCCTGTTTACAGGTTCTGCACTCTGGTGAAGGTCCAATTCACGTAGTGAAGTGGAGAAGTAGTCTCGTTGCTTGGGCTAATGATGCAGGTGTTAAAGTTTATGATGCAGCTAACGATCAACGTATAACATTCATTGAAAGACCTCGAGGAAGCCCCCGCCCTGAGCTTTTGCTCCCTCATTTAGTTTGGCAGGTTAGTAGAAAATAAACAATGTATGGAACATTATTTGAAGTTCTATGAAAAGTGGAATGGTCTGAAAGAGGGACATAACTTTATTGTTGAATGCTATGCAATTAGTAACTAAAAATATTATACGTGGTATTACTTTTGATTTAGATAATACTGTTTCTCTTAACATATTCTACATCACATTCAGGACGATACTCTGTTGGTCATTGGGTGGGGAACATCTGTTAAAATTGCATCAATTAGAACCAATCAGAATACAGGCGCCAGTGGGACATTGCCAATGTCTAGCATGAACAAGGTGGATATTGTGGCATCTTTTCAAACCACCTATTTCATTTCAGGAATTGCTCCCTTTGGTGATTCTTTGGTTGTTCTAGCCTACATCCCTGGAGAAGAAGATGGAGAAGACTTCTGTAGCACTGTTCCATCACGGCAGGTATTTGACTTCTTCTTCCCTCAGAGTGTTGGTGAATCATTTTGGATTGTCTATTTAGTTGTCTGTTATCTTTGTTACTGATTAAATCACGTTCTTATCCCATCTTTTAGTGCTATGTTTAGTGGAAATTATAGCGTGTTGTCAAACATTAGCCCACCTTTTTGGGTAAATGGTGGTGTAAATTTGTAATACGAAAGTGCTCCATCTAATCATGCTTTATTCTTTTCCTTTCAATGGAGATCACAAATTCTTTAGATTTTATGCACATGAAACATGAATTATTTCTCTCTCCTGCTTTCTACCTATTTTTGGGATTTTTTTTACATTTGTTTTGCATTTTTCCTATATTTTATCATTGTTTCCCTTTTTTTAGTTTTTCAAAGCTGGCATTTGTAGGCCCATAACATGTAAATTTGTAATAGCAGGGGAATGCACAGAGACCAGAAGTGCGAGTAGTCACTTGGAATAATGACGAGCTTGCGACAGATGCACTACCTGTACATGGCTTTGAGCATTACAAGGCTAAAGATTATTCACTTGCCCATGCTCCTTTCTCAGGTATATTTTGGTTGTCTATGAAGTTTCATCAATAATAGATGACTACAGTCCGTTGGTCATTATTTTCTGGTTCTACTTGTAATGTTGTAAATAGAGTTGCTGTGAAAGAGATGATGTTTGTGCATTTGAATGTAGGTAGCAGCTATGCAGGAGGTCAGTGGGCTGCTGGTGACGAGCCATTTTATTACATTGTGTCGCCAAAGGATGTAGTTATTGCTAAACCTAGGTTGTTGACTCTTTTCCTTCACTTCCATTAAATATTACCTTCTATTTATGTGTGATTATATTCGCGGTGCATTGATAATATGAAAATTACTTCTCGTTTCATGTGGAATTCAATCAATGCGACCTATTCTGGTCCTTCCTAGTTATCTGTTTGTATATTCATCAGATGAGAGCTTTTGAGGATCGCTTGATGTAGGCTTAATCTTGCTGGTAAATTTTCGGCATCAGTAATTACTAGATGTCATATGTCCGTGGGATTTTCCTCATTCAGAGTACCTTATATGTGGTTATTTAGTTCGAAAGGTGTCTAAAAAATATAGACGCTGAAGCAACCAATTAATGATTGTATGGAGTTTTTCACTGATCCACATCTATTCATTCTGTTGATATTTACTATAAGATTCTTCATTTTGTTATCATTCTTTATTGCTTCGTCATTGTTCTAGATGTCTGGTATGTGATTTTAAGTACAATGGCAGTATAAGTCTCTCCTTGTTCTACACAAAAACAGAAAAATAGAAGGGGAAAAAAAAAGAGAGAAACAAGAAAAAGGAGGTTATCTAGTCTGCAGTACTATGCTTGTACTTATCTATGATTTCATGCAAATAAAGGTTATGAAATATATAAGTTGTAAACTTATTTAGTTATTTTGTTGTTAGGGATGCAGAAGATCACATATCTTGGCTCCTTCAACATGGGTGGCATGAGAAAGCCTTAGAAGCAGTTGAAGCAGGGCAGGGACGCAGTGAGCTTGTTGACGAGGTAATATGTTTGATTGCGTCTTTGGCTGTCATTGTTTGACCAGTGATGCTACACTGTATTATCAGTTGTGCTTTCATTGTTCTTTGTCTTACTTTGTATTCATTCTCTGTGCACTTTTTAAGCAACAAATTGATTGCTATGAGATTTCTTCAGAGTAAGGTCTAATATTATTATCTGCTTATGTCTATACTGATTCTTGGCTGACTCATTTTTGTTTCAATTGAACAACCATGACTCGAGAAGTGTCATAAATTCAACTCTTAATTTTCTGGAAATGTAGTTCGTAAAAATGTCTGACAATCGTACATAAAAAAGTAAAAACACGTAAATGAATGGAATCCTTAATCAAGCGAGCAAGGTAATCTTTTAGGCTTACTTCATTGCATTTTTTACACAAGGAGATGCCTCATGTTGGAAATTATGTGATTTAAGAAGATCAATGAGAGGGAGTGGAAAATGAGTACAGTGAAATTGTTATTAGTTTCTAATGGCGTCAAATGGCACCCACAAATTTCCAAGATCATTTGTTTTCTGCTGATTTGGTTGCAAATGCGTAGTTATGAAGACCAATTACTGTTTGACAAACTAAGTTTAATTGTTCTTCGTAACTAAGCATTTGCAACCAAATCAGCATCTGCTTTCCTGTTTATGTTGAGCTTGAATTGCATGCTCTTTTGTCGTTAATGAATGAAGAAGCTGTCAATTAACAACTTCTATTTTAGAAAGGAATTCATAAAATTGAATTTTTTTCAAGAAATAATAAATTTTGTACAATTGTATCTTGTACGACTACTTCTGCTTCCATGAAGCTTCAATGGGCAAAACTAGAAGACAATAGTTCATAGCAGAGCTTTTGTTTGATTCTTAGATTTTTGGTATTTAGTGAAAGCTTTTTATGCTGATTAGAAAATCGTGTCTGCATTATTAATCTTGATAGAGATACTGTTGTCTTGTAAAAAGTATGACTTTTAGTTTGGTTTTTGATACGATGTCTACATGTTTATTGTGGAAAAAAGATTTTGCAGAATCTGCACGTTCATTTTAAACTCATGAATTTTCCAAGTTGTTTACTGTCATGTCAACATGACAGCTTCTTTCTGACATATTCTTGAAAATATACATTCTGAGATTGTTAACTCCAAATAGGTGGGTTCGAGATATCTTGACCATCTAATCGTGGAACGGAAATATGCCGAAGCTGCCTCATTATGTCCCAAATTGTTACGAGGATCAGCTTCTGCATGGGAAAGGTACTTGTGTGTGCGTGCTTGCTTGTAATGTTTATATGTGTATGACCTTTGCAGTTCTGTTTAGTAACTGAAGGATGGTTACTTTCAGGTGGGTTTTCCATTTTGCTCATCTTCGTCAGCTTCCTGTATTAGTTCCATACATGCCAACAGAAAATCCAAAATTACGTGACACTGCTTATGAGGTCTGTAATGCTTATGATTGTCTGCGAACTCACCTGATGCATCTTTTTCTTTTGTTGATATGTGAAACCGGAAGCTGAAGCCTGAATTGTTTGTGACTCTAGGTTGCTCTTGTCGCTTTGGCAACAAACCCATCCTTCCATAAGGATCTTCTGTCAACTATTAAATCTTGGCCGCCGGTAATTTATTCTGTTTTGCCCATTATCTCCGCGATAGAACCTCAGCATAATACATCGTCTATGACTGATGCACTCAAAGAGGTTAGCCCTGAGAAATTTTATCTATCTCATGCATTCTTGCTATACATTTACAGTGTTACATCCATGTCAGGCTCTGGCTGAGCTATATTTGATTGACGGACAATATGAGAAAGCTTTTGCCCTATATGCTGATGTAAGTCAGTTCATGACTTTTTTTATTACTATCACACCTCATCAAATGCATCCTTAAAATGCCACTTGGAATAAAATGCCACTTGCAAGGATGCTTTGCCTATATTATGGTTTTAAGGGCTTGTTACATTCTCTGTTTCATTTGTTTCTGCGTGTTTCAGCTTATGAAGCCGGATGTATTTGACTTCATTGAAAAACACAATTTACATGATGCAATTCGTGAAAAGGTACTTTCTGAATTTCATTGGATATTATCTTTTGCATATCTCAAGAATAAAGTTTTAATCTTTTGCATTTTTGAATAAGGGACCACTCATCCTCAAATTTTTTATATCCTTTATCCCATCAATAAAATCCCATATAAAAAAGAATACACATCTTCCTGTTAATTAAGTCATTATGATTGCATGAATTTTTCATTGATTCACGTGTGTTTGCAGGTTGCCCAACTTATGATGATAGACTGCAAACGTGCAATTCCACTGTTGATCCTGCATAGAGACCTAATTAGTCCACAGGATGTTGTGTCACAACTTATGGCTGCAAAGAATAAGTTTGACGTCCGACACTTTTTGCATCTGTATCTGCATTCACTGTTTGAGTCAAATCCACATGCCGGAAAGGATTTTCATGACATGCAGGTTTGTAGTAATTGGTTCACTTTTCTTTTGACTCTTTTGGAGTGGTAGCCATCTAAACTTGCTTTGGAATGGCTTATCATTAATATCTCATGTCTTATTAATCTTTAAAGACCAATTGGGGGACTGTGTTCATATGAAAATCATATGCATCCTTTTGCCTTTAGCTTTTTATTCAAATTGGAAGGCAAAAAATTACAATAACGTAGGAAACAAAAAAATTTAAGTAAAAAGCATGGTCTGTCATGACTATTTCTGCATTATAACATGTACTGCAGAAATATACGTGTCATTACATGGGTGCTTGTAGAATCTGTATTTGCTTTAAAATGTTGGGCAACATGGCGAGTCATTAGGACTATTCGTCATTATAACTTTTCTGTTCTAGTTATACCTGTGTTCGCACATTGATCTCTTGTGCTGCGCGAAAATGCTTTAGAATTTGGTCCATTAAACCATATGGAAACGCTGGACTTGTCACTGTTTCCACATTATGGCTAATCATACTCAGTTAAAGTTTCTGGTTGGGTTACCAAAATGCTACTCAACAGATGGCCAAGGAACTTAGGTGCTTGTTTTTTGTTGGACTGCATCACAAGGAGAAAAATAAGTCTCCACTAGACCAAACAATCTGACCTTCTTGCAGAGGCTGAACTGTTAATTGATGTTCTCTTTGTTCAGCCACCCGGTCTGGGGAAATTTTGAGATGCATTATCGTCATTATTCGTGGAAATGCCATGAAACTTGAAAAAAGTAAGGTTGATAATAATGGGTTCGATGGGAAATGGAAAATTAAATGGGAAGGAAGACAATTTTTGGTTAGACGAACAGAGTCAGGCCTCATATTAACCCTTTGTTTGAAGTATATGCCTTTGTAGCTCATAATCTTGAATTTTCAGAAAGATGGGTCTTGAGGATGATTTATGTATATATTTGTGGATATACGGATTTGGACGAAGTGTAACTCAAGGCTTCTAGGGGCCAGGTTGAATACGTGTTCAAGTAGTTGACTAAATTGGTCTGATTAGTTGACATTTTGAATCATGATATATTCTGCAAGTAGAACGAGTTTTCTTGGTTTCTGAGGCATTTAGGATTTTAAATTGATTAGAATCTTACAAGAGTATTTTTTGTGTATACGGCTCCTCTCTAATGCCCATTCCTTCAAATTCTCTGACTTGTATATCATATGACATTAATTTGCGCGATACTGTGCTTTTGGGTTTTATGCCAATCTACATTAGCAAATTAAAAAATTGAGTGGAAGTGTTATGGAGAGGATATATGTCCTTGATATGATGTCGTCTTCGTCATTGAGTATGCATTGCAAGTTCCTCCGGTCAGCTTCATTATTTCTATTAGTTTAAGACATATAGCACACCAACTTCATCATAACAAGTGTTAATAGTTTATCGAATGATATATTGATTTCATATTTCTTACAAAGTACAATACCCTATTTATAGGGTTATAACTAAACCAAAAAGGAAAGATTATACAATCAACTATCTTAGGAAAGTATAACCAATTACAATCTTTGACACTCCCCCTCAAGTTGGAGCATAGATATTAATCATGCCCAACTTGTTACAAAGATAATCCACCCGAACCCCATTTAAAGCTTTCGTGAAGATATCTCCTAATTGTTCTCCAGTCCGCACATACTCGGTAGAAATCAAACCTTCTTGAATTTTCTTACGAACAAAGTGACAATCGATCTCAATATGCTTAGTTCGCTCATGAAACATAGGATTAGATGCAATATGAAGGGCAGCTTGATTATCACACCATAATTTCTTTGATGCTTGAAATTTTAAGCCGATTTGATCGATAGTTGATATATCCACATTATCTCGCACAACTCTTGTACATAGCCGTAGCCTTATTACGCCTCGCACTTGATCGTGACCAACGTTACTGCTTTTACTTTTCCATGAGACCAAATTTCCTCCAACGAAAATACTGATAACACGATGTGGATCTTCTATCCACTTTGGAACATGCCAAATACGCATCGAAAAACATTCAATACGAGTGTGCCCATGATTTGCATACAAGATACCTCGTCAGGGTGCTCCTTTCAAGTAACACAAAATACGTTTCTAGCGTTGCCCAATGATGAAGCTGTTGGGGATGACATAAAGCGACTAACCACAACGTGAATGCAATATACGATATGCGGGCCAGTCGCATAGTAAGATAATTCAACTTTCCAACTAATCTTCTATATCTCTCGGGATCTTCAATTCGTTCTCCATCTCCCGTGGGTGCGTGGTTGGGGTCGTTGGAGTACTACAAGGCTTCGCCCCCAATTTTCCGTTTCGATCAATAAGTCCAGGGACATATTTTCTGCGAGATAAGAAGATCCCTTTCTTACTCCTTGAGACTTCAACACCCAAAGAAATACTTTAGCACCCCTAAATCCTTTGTGTGAAGCGAGTATGGAGAAAATACTTAAGAGATGAGATTCCGTAGTATCACTTCCGGTAATGACAATGTCATCCACATATACAACTAAAAGAATGATACCGGATACTGAGAATGCACGCAGAAACACGAGAATGGTCGGACTTGTTTTTCATCATACCAAACTTTTCAACAACTTGACTAAATTTTCCAAACCAAGCACGAGGACTACGGTTTCAAACCATACGAGAGATTTTCGAAGATGACAAACTCGCCCGAGACTCCCACGGCAACAAAACCAGGAGGTTGCTCCATATACACTTCCTCCACGAAGATCACCATGAAGAAAAGCATTCTTGATATCAAGTTGATGCAGAGCCGATGGTGAGTAGCCGCGTGGAAATAAACAACCGAGCAGAAGTCAATTTAGCTTTGGAGAAAAAAGTGTCGGGAATAGTCCACTCCATAGGTTTGAGCATACCACTTTAGCGACAAGACGAGCTTTTAGTCGAGCAACGGACCCATCTGGATTGACCTTAACGTGAACACCCATTTGCACCCTATAGCCCGTTTCCACGGGGGTAAGTCGACCCAATTCCAAGTACCATTGTCATCAAGCATTCATTTCCTCTATCATTGCATGATGCCAACCGGGATGAGATATAGCGTCGTGAACGGTTTTAGGAATAGAGATAGAATCAAGGGATGCGATAAAAGAAGAAGATGAAGACGACAAACAATTATAAGAAACAACGGACGAAATAGGATAAGTACATTGGCGTTTGCAACTGCGTAACGCGATAGGGAGATCATCGTTTGAGGCCAGGATCGATGACGAAGGGCAGGTGCGGGACATGAATCGGGGAGGGTGCGCACGGAGTAAACTTGACTAATAGGGGGCACGACGAGAGCCGGTTAAAGGGACGGTGCGAGAGGATGTGATAGAATATACCAACAAATCATCGTCGTCCTCCACGATGTGCGAGAGGAGGAGAAGACGGAAATAAGGTGTGTCTTCCATAAAGGTAACATCAATGGAGACAAGATATACGTGAAGACTAGGACGATAACATCTATAACCTTTTGAAGACGAGAATAACCAAGAAAGATACACCCTCGAAAGACTTGGGATCTAATTTGGTGACATGCGGACGAACATCACGAACAAAACATGTGCTCCCAAATATCAGGGTTCAACGGGGAAACGGCGACTTGCGGGAAAAAGAATTTTTGTAAGGGATCTCACCACAAAGAAACAGAGATGAGGGCATGCGATTAATCAAAAAACATGCGATAGAGGCGCATCGGCCCAAAGGGCTTAGGGACATTCATTTGAAATAATAGGGCGCGTACAGTTTCAAGAAGATGCCTGTTCTTCCTTTCGGCCACTCCATTTTGAGATGGAGTATCAACACAAGATGTTTCGTGGAGTATACCATTCTGAACCATATAAAGTGAAACAAAACGGACGTATACTCTTTAGCGTTATCACTTCGCAAAGTACGGATCGAAACATTAAATTGAGTTTTGATCTCAACGAGAAAACGCAAAAAAAATATATAACAACTCGGAACGACTCTTCATTAAATATAACCGGGTTCTGCGAGAATAATCATCCGCAAAAGTAACAAAATACTTGAATCCGGTTTAAGACAAAACAGGACGAGGACCCCAAACATCGAATGAACTAATTCGAAAGGAACAACTAGCACGTTTATTAACTCTTGGACTTGAACTAAGACGATGTTTTGCAAAGGCGACACGAATGCAATCTAATGAAGACATCTTACTAAGCGTGGACAAAGCTTCTTGAGTAAAGGGAGAGATGGATGACCCAAACCTACAATGTGCCTCGAAGGGAGACGTAACACTAGAGCAACAACGGATTTAGCGATTGGTGTGTCCAAAATGTAGAGGCCTCCGGGGCTCGTGTCCTTTACCAATAGTCTTCTTCGTCGCCAAGATCACGAAATAAGCAATGATCGGGGAAAAAAGAGATGCAACAATTAAGAGTGTGAGTAAGGCGGCTTACGAAGAGGAAACGAAATTAAAGGATAACTTAGGTAAATGTAAGGCAGACGACAAAGGAAGTAGAGGGGTAGGATTAATTGTACCGAGACCCAGCGGACGCAAAGATGGTGACCCGTCGGCTAAAGTAATGGTAGAGGGGGAAGTGTGTGATTTAAAAGTAGAAAATAGACGAGAATTACGTGTCGTATGATGCGCGACACCGGAATCGATGACCCGTGTGGAGGATGAGGAAATAAGACACGCATTTGGATTACCCGAATCGGCAACGAGCGGTGACGAGAGGAAGAAGACTTTAGTGACTGCGATCTTTGTGAGAACTTGGCAAATTCATCTGCGAGACAATAAATGATTTTTTAGGATCCGCATTAGTGGTTGCAACATGGGCGAGTGAGCTCTTTGATTCTGTCTTTGGAGCTTTCTACACTTTCACGCTTCGTATGTCTGGCTTGTGACAATAGTAGCGCACAATTCCTTCGAGAAGTTTGTGTTCGAGCTTCAAACACTTGTGAACCCCCTCCTTTATTCCCGCTCCCCTGAATGGTTGATCTCCCGGACTCATGAGTATTATTCGGTGACCAAAGCACCACCTTTGATTTGAGCAGGTGGAGTACTTTCAGTGCGGAGTACTCGACTAAATACTTCTTGTAACGATGAGATCTCGAACCGAAAGAACGTGACTTAGCGATCTACTCAGTCGGAGGAAAGACCCCGTGAAAACTCATGGCGCCATTTGTTCCCGTTGGCTTTGTTGAACCTTTACATCGGGGCTAAAAGGCGTAATATATTTAGCTCCTCATAAATCTTCTTAAATTCCATAAAATAAGTTGTAAGAGACTTATCTTGCTTTTAACGCGGTAAAATGCTTTGCACACCTCAAACATGCGAAAGGTTTCCTTTATCGAGAATACAAGAAATCCAAATAATCCATCAACTCTTTGACAAACTGCGGTGATTGATTAAGCCAATTACCTCGCCATCAATAGAATTTCGAATTTGCAAAAATAAGCGAGCATCCTCCAGAAGCCACGTCGCTTTGAATCGTCTTTGGGGGGATCTTCGATTAAATGAGTATCTTTGTCGATACTCCGTAGATAAGAAGTCGAACGGTCTTGCTCCAATCCAAAATTCGAGCCATTAAGTTTATGGTCCGTGATTTTTGACATTATAGGTACCGTATTTGTGCGACAACGGTTTCTTCTCATCCATAACCACGAAGTAGCGATGCGAGACGACCCAACAAGCCCCGATAACGAAAAATTAATTCGGGCTTAATAAGGCCCGATAAACTATCCGATGACCCAGAAATAAACACCAAACGCTTCAATTAATTAACTTGATATGGCCCAAATTAAACAACCGGCCCAATTTTCTCGAACCAATTAAATTAACCAATGGTCCCGATAAGTCCACAAATCAGCCAGCTGTAGCCCCAAAATAAAACCACGGCCCCAATCCTTGCTCCCTGCTCCAAATCGACCAACCCAGACGACGGGATACCTCCAATAGCGCCGACCAAGCTCACCGGATGCGGCGAATTGGCAGATTCAAACCACAATTGCTTGACAGACACCAGAGTCGAGCTCAATAGATGCGGCGACCTCTTAGGACCAAACGGCCACGTGCGAGCCTCAGACGGGAACCCACTATGCTACTGCCCAAATTCCAAAGGCGACGGGAACCTTACGAACGGCGACTCGGAACCCTCGATGTGACTGCCAAAATCCGAAACAGCGACGGGAACCCAAGTTTATGACCACAGGTTTGAAGGATCGTACCCGAATGCTCTGATATCATGTTAATAGTTTATCGAATGATATATTGATTTCATATTTCTTACAAAGTACAATACCCTATTTATAGGGTTATAACTAAACCAAAAAGGAAAGATTATACAATCAACTATCTTAGGAAAGTATAACCAATTACAATCTTTGACAACAAGATAAAGAAAGCTTTCTTTTATTTTGGCTCGTGACAGCCACCAGCTACATTTGTCTGGAACGAACTGGTTGTTACTGCAGTTTCAATAGCTTGTCTTGTATTTTGTGTTAAATTATTTTTTAACAGGATATGTTGTCTTAACATTTCTTTCTTTGATTTGGAATTCTTTCATCAGGTTGAGCTCTATGCTGATTACGATAAAAAAACGCTGCTTCCGTTTCTTCGTAGTAGTCAGCATTATACACTGGAAAAGGTTTGTTCCTTGAGTGGGTAATTCTCCATAATCTTCCATCACCTGCCATATCTAAAACTTCATGAAATTTATCTCAGGCATATGACATTTGTGTCAAAAGAGATTTATTGAGAGAGCAAGTCTTTATCCTTGGAAGGATGGGAAACTCAAAGCAAGCCCTAGCAGTAATTATTAATAAATTGGGGGATATTGAAGAGGTGCCTCTCTCTGTTCCCATAAATTAATTCATTTTCTGTTTTTCAGTTTGAAATTGCTTAGTGACAGGAGATCTTATTATTTTGTGCAGGCCATTGAATTTGTAAGTATGCAGCATGATGATGACCTCTGGGAAGAGTTGATTAAACAATGCCTGAATAAACCTGAGATGGTAATCTGTGGGCTCTTAATTCTAATCAAATGCTATCGCAAAAGCATTATTACTACATTTTGAAATTTTTTTTGTCTTTTTGTGCTGGTTTTATTTAATTTTATTCGTTGGCAGGTCGGGGTATTGTTGGAGCATACTGTTGGCAATCTTGATCCCCTATATATTGTAAATATGGTGCCAAATGGCTTGGAGATTCCTCGGTAAGTATGTTTTCTACATTTTTTTGTTCTTTTTTTGCTTTGTTCAGGTTGTTAGTTTGCATGTCTTCTTTCTTCAATTACACGAACAGTTTCCATGTCAAATTTCATATGGATGAAAAGCATTTTGGTTTTTTGCTGGGTTTGTTACTTAACCCAGGTTGACATGTCAATTGCCTATTCATTTAGACAAACTGGGTCATAAAGTCAAATGTTCAACATGCGAAAATATTGTAAAATTTTCGTTTTCGGTTCTCAACATGACCCTACTTTGTCTAGTACTACAAAGCTATTATATTTTGCCTGCAAAGTCTGAATTAACCTGGAAAGAATCCACCGTACCTAAATGATTGCTCTTGCATTTATCGACTCATCTGTGTAGCCTGATCTAAGGTGTTTCTTTTTAATGTAATATATGGTGGAAAATCCATAAAATGCTTTTATTAGCTATTACTACTTGCTAGATATCTGGAAGTGTATTTTGTGGTACTATTAAAACACTTAGATGCTGTTTTGATTTGATCTATGGATGAGTATGCAAGGTGATGGACCTATTACTCAATGTTCTAACTTCTAATCCTTCCAAGTCAAATTTGTATTCTTCCTGGCACTGTAGTCATGACTTTTACATATATGCACTCCCTCCAAGATGGTGCAGTTTCATTTAATTTGCTCAATTGTTGACCCGTTCTTTCTCAGATTGAGGGATCGTCTAGTCAAAATCATCACCGACTATAGGACAGAAACTTCTCTTAGACACGGGTGCAATGACATACTCAAGGTAATTTTCTTGCCCTTGATTACTTCTGATAAAATTATATTCACAATTGCTTGATACTTCCATTTTACTTGCAGGCCGATTGTGTTAATTTGTTAATCAAGTACTACAAAGAAGCAAGACGAGCTATTTACTTGAGCAATGAAGAAGACGGAGCACGCAGTAAAAGGGACAAAAACAGGGCTTCTCAGTTTGCAGATAGATATTTGAGTGTGAGGAGCATGGAGGTCAAGTCGAAAACACGTGGTGGCACTAGATGCTGCGTCTGTTTTGATCCATTTTCTATACAAAACGTGTCGATTATTGCTTTCTTTTGCTGTCATGCTTACCACACGACGTGTCTTATGGATTCCACCATTTCCATTAGTCAGCAGCAAAAGAAGCCACCAACTCCAACCAAGCCCCCAGATGAATTATCATATTACGAATATGACAATGGAGGCGCTGAGAATGATGAGGACGAGGATGCTTCCTTGGGTTCTCCTCAAATGCGTTGTATCTTGTGTACTACCGCTGCAGGATGAGCTTCTTGTGTTTTGTGTTCGTGTGTACGATAGTCTTAAGCGTGGCGTGTGCATAAATGAGGCAGGCCTTGTAAGCTACTCCCTCCGGCCCATATATATATGCTCACTTTCCTTATTTTCTTTTTCCAATTATATAGTTTTATTTCTTTATTGAGAATGTTTTGTTTTGTTCGTTTAGTAATATATCCTTATTTAATTTGTCTAGTTATAATCAATTTACTACTAGTTGTTGATAATTAAATAAGGTTTAACTAGGAAAGTTTTTGGTAAAAATTATTTTTTCAATAATGTTAAATAAGATTTCTTAATTTGTGTAAAAAACAAAACAAACTTATATAAATGGGACGGAGGAAGTATTTCTTTGTGGGAAAATTACATAAAATCAGGGGTTTAGTTTGACCTTTTTAAAAATTAGGTATACCTTTTTAAAAATCAGGTACTATATTAAAACCTTAATTTATCAATTCCGCCTCCACCCTAAGGGTCCGTTTGATTGTAAGGGTGAAAAATGGGTGGAAAGAAAATGTTTTACATGGAATTGATTTTCTTAGAAAATGTTTTACTAGAAATTGTAATTAATTGTGATTGATTTGTATGATTTTCCATGGAAAATGTTGAAAATTTGGTGTCCATTTGACTTCGTTTTTAATAAAATTTGTCCATTAAAATGATAATTTTTTCTACTATTGAGTCTAAATTTATTCTCATTGTAAAAAAAAAAATTTTGAAAAAAAAAATTTACCATACCGATTATCATTCGTTTGACTTTATTTTGCATGAAAGTTGTCGATAAAAGTGAATTTTTTTTTTTTACCATTATGTCTAGAATTTGTTCTCATTACAAAAAAAAAAGGTGGAAAATGTTTTCCCACCTATTAGATAAAAAAAACATTTTCCCACCATTTGTGCATTAAAGGGTTGTATCTATAAAAAGGGAGGAAAACATTTTCCGTGGAAAATTTCGCATATCAAACAGTCAAAAAAGTGAAAGTAGGAAAATATTTTCCTACTTCCCTGGAAAACTCCACAAATCAAACGGAGCCTAATTTATCATTCCCGGAAAATATTTTCCTACTTCTCTGGAAAACTCCACAAATCAAACGGAGCCTAATTTATCATTCCCGTCTCCTCACCTTTTCCGCCTCTCCCTCCCTCTCCACCCAGCGACTATCGATTGTCAGCGTTCTCCCTCCTCTCCTTTCCTTCCCTCCCGTCTCCACCCAGCGATGCTGCTGTGATAGTGGCGTCGTGTGCGACTGCTTGCGTCGTCATACCAGTGAGAACATCACCGCCATCGCAGATCATGGGGGGCTGCAGATTGTGGTTCTTTCCTCCATTTTTTCTCCGGTAAGTGCTATGCTGCTCCAAATTAGCTCCAGATTGTACGTGACGTGAGGGATTTTGTGGAGTTTTCTTGAAATAAGAACTCATTTTCTTGTGAGTTCACTGGTGATTAGCTGGTCAATTAATGAAATCATTCGATATTCGTTTTTTGGTTTGAAGGAAGCTTTTGGTTCTGCTCCATCATGGCTGTGATAATAAAGTTGGTGGTCTGGGGGAGGAGGTGGCTGTGGTGGTGAAGAGCGGAGACGATCAGGCACAGAAAAGCCGCCGGTGAAGAGCGGAGGCGATCTCCACTAGTGAATCCCTCTTATCGGTGGCAATCTCCGAGTGTTATTTGCCAAGCCCAGTGAAGCCCTCTCCTCGGTGGTGATCTCCACCAGTGAAGCCTCTCCTTGGCGGCGATCTGCGACCGAATATGAACCGCCGGTTGTTATTTGTGATAGAGAGAAGGGAGAGAATGGAGAAGAGAGAGAGAAAATAAGGTCAAATGATTAGGGTTTGGAATAATTTGGTGGAGATATTTAATATTTAATTATTATATTGATACCTGATTTATGAGTAATGAAACTTTAGACCTGATTTTTGAATTGTGATCTTTAAACATCTGGTTTTATGTAATTTCCTCCAAATTTAAGCACTCAAAAAGCCCATATTTAACAAAAGTGTAAACTTGAGATTCCAAGTGCCCTTAAATGACAGCTCTCTCTCTCTCTCTCTCCCCCCTCACTCCCCTCCCCCCCCCCCCCCCCCACACACACACACACAAAAAAAAAAAAAAAAAAAATTCATATAATGTCAATTTTGTATGATGTGAGGCACAGACGGATAAGCTTCCAGTTTATCACTTTCATAAAGATTACATATCAAGTGGCTGAGGAAATTCATCCTTTTTCTTGATATCAAGTATATCTTGTTGTGTCCAATAGTGAACATAATTGTAATTTGTGATGCTTTGTTTTATCTATTAGTAAATAGTGTTTTATGAATTTCAAATTGACCGTTCATTGCATATTTGAATAAGCGATTAAAAGTTATCGATCATTTTGTAGTATTATATAAGTTGTATACTTGCATAAAGAAGTACAAAAGACATAATTTTGGTCAAGAAGAGTTTATTCTAGATTATCTTATAGATGTTGGTACTCTATCTAGATCAAAAGATTAAACACACAATTTGTTTTGACCGGGGAGATTTTTTCGTTTGAGAGTAATGATGGTTAAACACCTGGAAGTATATTGGATTGGACCAAGTAAAGTTTTGATAAATTTATAACGGATCGTGCTAAGAATTTGATTGCTTGTGACTATATTATGGATTAAATAAATATTACGTGATAACTATTGTGATTTTTATTCATAAATTTGAGGTTTTTTGATATGTCAATGATTTAGATCATTCAATTATGATCATTATGTTGGTATGTCGGAAGTCTATTGGAATTGATAGTGAACAATATTCACGTTCGAAATTTATCACCTTGTTTGATTGGTCATGAGTCCACTTGAGTATTTTCTTCATAGGATAACTTCAATTTGAGCTTGGTATTTGGGAATGCATGAATCCTTAATTTCGTAATCGTATCTCGAAAAAACTATTTAAGAAATACAAAAGGTAAGTGTGAAAAAATTAGAAAGTTAAAATGGTTATTTAGTCTTGATCTAATTATTCGACGTTCCAAGGGATAATACATATAGATGAAAAGTCGAGAGGATATAAATTGTAGGAAATTAATTTATAATAATTTAAGATTTTGATATCACTCCTTTAGTGAAAAATGATAATAATTACATTGAACAGTCTTGTATTGACTTGATTGGATACAATTATTACAGCTTAAATTATACCAATCAGGTCCCTTTGGTAGTTTCAGTAAAAGTTCTAAACTTAATTATATTAGTAATAAAAGTTGAGGAGTGAAGATTGGTCAGAACAATAAAATAA
This sequence comes from Fraxinus americana, assembly GCA_035079005.1. Classification (NCBI taxonomy): domain Eukaryota; kingdom Viridiplantae; phylum Streptophyta; class Magnoliopsida; order Lamiales; family Oleaceae; genus Fraxinus; species Fraxinus americana. The sequence goes on along the minus strand of CM068708.1, from coordinate 16,101,838 downwards.
AACAAGATCAATGTTTATAAATTGAGGAGCTTTTTTCCTTATTCTGATCCATAATTTTGATTTGTTCTTGGACCAACTATAGTTTATAATATGGAGAATACCATATAACATCTAGCTATTGAAAGTTTGAAGATGCAAAAAGGAGTTAAAGCGGTTGTTGTCGAGCCAGTAATTCAGATTCAAAGTTCAATCACACTTCGAAGGTATTCCCGCAATCCTTTGTGTGATTGATGTCTAATTGTTTAGTAAAGATTTTGGATCAAAATTTGTAAAAAAATTTAAACTTTTGTCATTTGCTAGACATTTCAAATGCGACACGTTTAAGATATTTTTTCCTCTTGAAAATCCTCCAAGTTCATGAACATGATTTTTTCTTAACATTGTGTCATTTTTTATTATCTTCGTGTCCATCTTATCATTGGTTGTTATTTTTTAGGAACTTTTTATCATTCGTTAGCAGTTTAGGGACCAATTTTGCAATTTTAATTAATGTTAGGACTTAGGGTTAGGTTTTAAGGGGCATTCATCCACTGTTATGTCGGTTTTGAATTGAGCAAAAATGGTTGTGAGAGAGGGTGGAGGAAAAAAAATCAAAAAACTGATCAAACCAAGCAAATCAAATTGAGTCGGATGAGTTCGGTCGGTTTGAATCAAAAAATTGGTTTGATTTTGTTAATTTTAACCATTAAAATGTTGGATCGAATTGATTGAGGTTTAAGCAACCAACCGTCAGTTCATCGACCTAACCCAAATAAAATAATAAATATATAAATATAATTCTTTTTCAAATAATTTGTTAACCGTTTACACTTTCTCTACCAAAATCCCAAATCCAAATGAAAAGAAAGAAAAGGAGAAGAATTATTTATTGTAAACTCTAAATTTAGATTATAGCCTTACTTTTCATTTTGATGTAATTGTTTCTTCGTAACTATCGGATATATAAGATGTTTTTGGAAAATCGATCATTTACCATGCAAAAAAAATAAAAAAATCTATATACATAGGCAAGCAAATTTTGTAACTTTGGATAGACAATTTTTTTTTTTTTTTTTAACTCGAACAAATGTTTAAACTGGCCTCAACAAATTTGGTTTGAATAGGTTCGATTTCAATAGTTGAATTGGGTTGGAATTTATCCAAGTCAGTTTCAATTTCTAGTTGAGCTCTAAACTAACCCAACTCGAACCATGCCCATATCTATGTGAGGGTCTTTTTTTTCATTATTTTCCTTCTAAATTCTTTTCAATGAACATTTTGTGCATTGCAATTGCAACACGTTGATGGATATTTTAACATTTTGATTTCTCTCAATAGTAAGTCATAACAAGAGTATTTTGGAATTAAAAATATATTCGAAGACGATTATTACATGCATTCTAGCACCTATTTGAGTCCCATTTTTTTGATAAAAATACATTTTGGAATAATAGATTGATGGAGAATGTGTGGTTAAAAAATAAAGAAAAATTTTGAATTTGCATGTAATATTTTTTATTGAAAAATATGTAGTTGAAAAGACAAGAGAAAAATGTATTATAAAAATAATGGGGATCAAACAAGGGTCTAATAAAGATTTAAATATATCATTATCTTGATAAGATTAATTAATGTAGAAAATTTCCCACAATTTTAAAATAAAAAAAAAATCATATTTTTGAGAAGATCATAATAAAATCTACAACCTGAAAAGTGAGTGTTTGTCACTAAAAGAACACCACAAACATACTGAGTAATTAGTACAAAACGTCCTTATTGTATGCACTCATTGTGCAAATTGTTTTTATTATTTCACACTTGGCATTTGCGTCCTTATTTTAACCTTTTCTTGCTTAGTTGGTCTTTTTCGTCTCATTTCATCATTTCCTTGTGTCGAGTATGTGTAATAAGCGCAAAACATTCATATCCTTTGTTATCATAGCATAAATCGTCCCTAGCGTTTTAATTTGGGCATTTTGATACACAGATCAACCTTTCTTTATATAAAAGGTTTTTACTATCTATTTTCTTCATTAAAACATTGTAAAATAATTAATTTATCCCTTCTTTAAATAAACAAATAGAAAAAAAAAAAAAAAAAGAATATGAAAAAAGACTTGTAACTGGAGTTACAAGTTTTTTTTCTAAGTACAAACGAGTCTCATGTAAGTTACTATTTTTTTACACATTTAAAGGGTTCACAAGTACAACTCGTTTATTCATCATTAATTTTTATGTATTTATAATTTGAATGTTTTATAAATACTTCCTAAACATGCTTAGCACAACTAACTTTTTGGCCAAACTGAAACAAGAGCTAAGCACAAAAATCAATGACATTGGGCTACAAATTATCTATATAATGTGGTCTAGTTGATTTCTGAGATTTCTAAACTAACAAGTCTAAAATATCATAAATTCAACCATCGTAGCATTGTCCACATCAGAGACGGAGCTAGGGGGGTTGGGGGGGCGACCACCCCCAACATTGTTCGCCGATCCACCATTTCTAGTTAATTTTTAATGAATTTTTTAGTTTCGCCCCCACCCCCCAAGATTTTTCAGTTTCGCCCCCCCGCAAAATTTTAAAATTTTTTTCCATTAATAAATATTGACCCAATAACTTACAGCACATGCTCGCCCGAGCCCAGATCCAATTAGTAAGTAGATTCTTTTCTGTTTTTGTAGTTGAGCCCATGTAAGCTTAACAAGTGAGCCCGCGTCTTATTAAAAAAAAAAAAAAGAGGAAATTACATGGTTCCAGGCCTTTCAAGTTCACAGTGCAAATATCAGGTGGAAAAGTTTTTTAATCAAAAATCAGGTTTTTTATTTAATCAAAAAACTAGGTTTTTTTTTTCACTACCTACTCCATCCCCTCTCTCTCTATCTCGCCTCCCCTCCTCTCTCCTCTCTCTCTCTCTCTCTATCTCGCCTCCCATCCCGTCCCGTCCCTTCCCTTTGTGATGGAAGGAGATCGAAGTGACGTGGCTGAGCTCGAACTGCTGTGATGGAATGGACTGCAGCAGCTGGGCTTTGCATAGCGGCGAAGCTCAAACTGCCGCGACGCCGTTGCAAAGACGTTACTGCGCAGCGACAACAGCGGCGTCGTGAGGCTGCTGCAGTTCGCGGCAGCCTCGCGACCCCGCCGTTCAATGCCGCTGCATCCGACGTTTTGTGGTTTATTTCTTCGCACAGATCTGTGGAGTTGTGTGTGATTTGTGATGGTCGATTTGGTGTGGTTCGCTGGTTGAGTAGTGGGGCAGTGTACTGTGCAGTCGATTTGTGATGGTTCGCTGGTTGTGATGGTCGATTTGGTGTGGTTCGATTACCAAAGCTGATTTTTCAACCATCTTGTTGTGGTTTTTTACATATAACTTCCTGCATTGGTGGTTTGCGGTGGAGTGGTCTGTGGTGGTTTGCTGTAGGTGGTGGTTTGCGGTGGGTGGTGGTTTGTGGTGGAGTGCTGCTTCGATTGGAGTATTGGGCGGCGGATTGGTGGCCGATTTGGTGATTCGATTGCTGATTCGATTGGATCTAATTTGTTGGTAGGTGGTAGTTTGCAACGGAGTATTGGGTGTAGCGGATTGGCTGTTGGCGGATCTGTGGGGTGGCGGATTGGTGGTTGGCTATTTATGTTTGCGGTCGTTGGTGGCGGATCTATTGATGGTGGTGGAGGATCTCCTGTTGCATGTTTTCTGTGGCTGCGGGTGTGGTGGCTGCGATCTGTGACCAAGCATTTGGTCGATCTGTGACCTGTGACCAAGCGGTGGTAGTATGTGACCAAATGTTTGTCAATATGTGACCAAATTTTTGTTAATCTGTGACCAATTACTCAAATGTGATCGAAAAATTTAATAATCTGTGACCTCGAAATAATATGTGACCAACTAATTTAAAAATCTGTGACCTCGAAATAATGTGTGACGTACAAATTTTTTGATATGTGACCTCGAAATAATTTGGAATAAAAAATGTTGACAATATGTGACCAGTAAATAAATCTGTAACTTATAATTATGAATATGTGACCATTAATCAAAAAATGTGACTTTATTATCTTTATTTAATAAATATTTTTAATTAATTAAATAAATACCTGATTTTTGAATTTTTAAATTATTTACCTTATTTTTGAATTGAGGTAAAGAATACACCTTAAATATGATTTTTTTCCCATAAAAAAAAATTAGTAAGCCTCATTCCAAAAATAATGAGTAAATGGCCCAACTCTAATTTTTTGGCCCAAACAAAATTTAAATTCTATTATCCATTTAAACCTAAACCCAAACCATAAACTAATCTAATTCAATTTTCTTCATATTTCATATTAATTGTCCATCTAGCGTTCATGTTTTTAATTTGTATAATGTTAGACGCAGAGATGGACATATTGTTTTTGTATCGACAAACTGATTGTCTTTTTGGTCAGTCGATTTAACTTGCCTATTTTGGTACTCAAATTTGTCGTTTTGAATCCGCTTAGTTAAAAAAAAAATTTAGGAGCTCCACCCCCGAACCTCCGGGAGGGGGGCCCGCCCCCCTCCATCCCCCGTATTTTCGCACCCCCAAGAGTAAATTCCTGGCTACGTCCCTGGTCCACATTTACCTTCAGTCCTTCATATTGGTTGTATCTTGGAAAAGTGTTGCTTAGTTCACGTTGAATTATATCGTAACAAATTTGCTCGGTCCACCCACTTTTGTATTTTTTAATTAAACTTTCAAAGAGTAACCTCAAATCTCACTCACCCTTCCAAACTCCCAATGGTCCCAACCTAGATAGTTACTCACAGTCTAGCTACCGGATGATTTCGTGTGGCCTAGGAGTTTTCTTGAATCAACCCATATCATGCAAAAATAAAATGTGGGTTGAGTCATATGAACTCAACTCACTTTATACCTTGAAATTCTCTAGGAAGACTGACACGCATTATTAAACTAAAACTTTACCTACTGCCCGTTTGAATTCGATTTTTTAAGAAAATTACATGTTTGATGAGTGATCAAGGGCTCCCAAATTCAATGATGTGTATTACAATATTCACAAATTATGCTACATGATCAAGTTTTGGAAGCATTCTCGCCCCATATGCAAAAAGACGAAACAACCCTTGGCCCTGTTTGGTGGCCTTCAAATTTAAAAAACATAGTTTTGAATAGTATTTTTGGGAGAATATGTGGTTGAGAATTAAGGAAAATTTTAAGTTTAGATGTAGAATATTTTATTGTGTGAATGTGTGGTTGAAATGAGTATGAAAAATAACATAAAGTAATGGGAATCAAACATGGGCTTAATAAAGTTATTGGGCAAATGTAATACCTGAATGGAAAATTTCATATCTTTCTATATATAAAAAGTGCCTATTTAACGGAATTTGTTGGTTTAACGGAAAAACTAACGGAATTTGTTGTTTTAACGGATTATGTAACGGAATTTCTTGTTTTAAACAGGCAGCTGCATCTTCCTTCAGTATTGTTATCATAACTTTGTATTCCGATATTCGATTGAGGCGATTCAAAATGCGTTGGAAAGCTAATCCATCTGGCTACAACTTTGATTCAGACATTATTCTCCAATTCGATCACTTTCTATGCCAAAAATATGTCTTAATATAGCGGACTATGTAACAGAATGTTTTGTTTTAAACAGACAGCTGCACCTTCTTTCAGTGTTTTTATCATAACTTTGTATTTTGATGTCCGATTGAGGCGATTCAAAATGAGTTGGAAAGCTAAATCATTTGGCTACAACTTTGATTCAGACATCATTCTCCAATTGGATCACTTTCTATGCAAAACATAGGTCTCAATATAACGGAATATGTAACGAAATTTCTTGTTTTAAACAGGTAGCTGTACCTTCTTTCAATGTTTTTATTATAACTTTGTATTCTGATATCCGATTGAGGTAATTCAAAATGAGTTAGAAAGCTAACTCGTCTGACTACAATTTTGATTCGGACATCATTCTCCAATTCGATTACTTTCTATACCAAAAATATGTCTCAATATAACGGATTATGTAATAGAATTTCTTGTTTTAAACAGGCAGCTGCACATTCCTTCAATATTTTTATCATAACTTTGTATTCCGATATCCGATTTAGGCAATTCAAAATGCGTTCGAAATCTAACTCATTTGCTTACAATTTTGGTGTAGACATCATTCTCCAATTGGACCACTTTATATGCTAGAAATAGGTTCAATATAACGGACTCTGTAACGAAATTTCTTGTTTTAAACAGGTAGCTGCACCTTCCTTCAGTGTTTTTATCATAACTTTGTATTCTGATATCCTATTGAGGCGATGCAAAATGCGTTGAAAAGATAACTCATATGACTACAACTTTAATTCAGACATCATTCTCCAATTCGATCACTTCCTATGCCAAAAATAGGTCTCAATATGAGACTAAAACACTGAAGCATAACTTTTCGGTTGGAAATTGATTTGTGATCATCTTTTGACTAAATTTGATCTCCTTGACATCTTCCTTTATCCAATTGACTCCGAGCACTCTCAAATCTTCATTGTGAGATTCGACATAACTTTTAAGTATTTACATTTTAGCCCTCGAACTTTGGATCCCTTACAATTTAGCCATTTCTCCAAATTTGTCTACTTTTACTTATTTTCTTCAATCTCACCAACTTACATCACAATATCAAAATCACACATCTAATTATTTATCAATTATATAAACATTACATCATTAATTATTTATAGGGTGTCTGTTTCTGCTTTTCAACAGAAATCAAGCCGTTGACAACATAATTCATACCGTTGGGAGCCGCAATTTTGGACCAATTATCTCTCTGTAGGGCCGTAGGTTTGAAAAAAAACGGTAACAGAATCAATTTTCCTTACTCCTTGCAGCACGTCCAGACACGCCCTTAATTAACCAAAAAAAATTACATCTTTATTAATAATAAATTAATTATTAAACAAAAATATTAAATATAAACTAAGCAAACGTGCATTGCACGTTATTTGCACCTAGTGTAAGAGATAAGTAAGTCCAATTTCAAAATTAAGAAACAATATTTAAAACTTCAAAAATCGGATATTAATTAAATTTCATTTATAAAATAATTAATTAAATATATTAAGGTTACAATTGTATACTATTTGGTCACAAATTATCGAATTAATTTGTCACAAATTATTTCACGGTCATAAATAAAAAAATTTACAAGTCACAATTTATTATCGATCACAAATCAAAAAAATTATAGATCACAATTTATTTATCGGTCAAAAATAATAAATTTTATAAGTTATGACTCAAATTTATAGATCACATATTATTTATTGGTCACAAGTTATCGATCACATATCATTTATTAGTCACGAAAAATCCAATTTATTAGTCACATTATTAAATAATTGGTCACAAATTATTTATGATTACAAATTAAACAATTTATTGGTCACAATCAACCAAATAATTTGTGGCTATCACCACCATTTGTGACCATCACCACCATTTGTGACCATCACTTGACCACTCTACTCCACCGCACACAGCACTGCCGTCAAACACCACCACCCCACCCCACCACGCTACCAACACCATTACACATAGCATCGAAGCACCACCGCACACAGCCACCGCACCGCACCCACAGCATCACAACCACACCCACACCAACGTCTCCAGGTGCCAAGTGCGTGAAATTAGGCAGCGGGGAGATTTGTAGCATCGACCACTTGTCCAACACCACCTAGAGAGTAGAAATCCGCGGCTCTGGCAACCTGTGGTGTTGTAGCCGTAGGGAGGGAGTGAGAAATTAGAGAAATAAAGTGAGAGATTAGGGAGAGAGAGTGATATAATTAATTTTGATGGATTATTAGTATTGCGTTTACTTAATGAATAATAAATAATTTGTTACCCCCCTCGTTTCGAGGGTTGCAGAAGGATGGCCACGTGGCAAGCCACGTGTAGGGCGGTCAGAAAAGAGCAGAGAGGGACAAACCAAGTGGGTCGGGAGTCCCGCGAAGGAAATGGGCCGAGGCCCTTTATCAATAAACAAACAAACATTTTAATACGACCTCGGCATGAGGCGCTTACGATGTCCTCGAGGGTCGAACTAGACGTTGCTCCGAGAAGATTCAAAGATCTTTTTGATTGATTGATAGGGCCTTTGCAATAAAGTAAGCCGCCGTATTTAATATCCGTCAATCACTAGAGTGGGCGACCTCCCGTCGAAACATTGAATGCGATGATTAGACGGCGACATGAAACCTACGGCTTAGGAGATGTCTCCACGTGGATGCGATCTAACGACCATCACATTTGCTAGAATTGTATAAATGATGCGTTTCTATGATGAGAGGAGGAGAGATTTTTGGGTCCTTAAAAGAAAAAAGGAGAAGAGAGAAGGAGAAAAAGTCTATAAAAAAAAATCCAAAGGAATACTTGAACTTACATCCTATCTATCCTTCCATATTCCCTGGTAGAAGAGGAATCAAGACAATAAGCGTGAAGATAACTTGGAAATTATTGATAGTGTGATTTCCCTCCTATATCATTGCGGAACCCGGAAACATCAGCATCTCTGGCAGAAAGTACCTCCACGTTCATAAACGGTTGAGCTACCGATCGCATTCCGGTAGAAACGTCTCGGAGCAGTACTTACGCGGCAAGAGTGGGCCCGGTATACGGTGAGCTCATTTTTTGGGGTCAGCACGGTTGGCGCCGTCTGTGGGAAACGATACGGTTAACCACGAAAGCACACGAAGAAAAAGCTAAGTTACAACTTTGAAGCTCTACTTTGGAGCAAGATTCGGGAAGAGGAAGGATCGAGAACCACGAATACGAGGAAGCTTCATAGATCATGAGTTCGACCGACGAACAAGCCCAAGAAGGACAAGGGAGCACCACTGAAGAGGGGATCCCTCGCACGCTTCTCCCGGCTCCACACCCACGACCTCCGTCTGAGGCGCGGAGGATCTAGAGAGCGGAGCGGGATGGCGGCCGGACTCGCAAGGAAATGGCTACCATGGCCGCCAACATGAGGAACATAACCAGTGAGAATCTGGCCATGCAAGAAATCTTGGCGAACATAATGGCGGGGATATCATGCCCCCCATATACGACCCCGAGATGACATCCTTCCACGAGGCACAAGGGTATCATCAAGAGGAAGAAGTTCAAAGCCAAGCGGCGAGACCCGTATCTTTGGAATGCAAGCCCCTCGAAAGGGAGACGAAATGGAGACATCCGTCGATTACGCCCCAGAAAGGCCATACGAAGCACCGTTTGACCATCTCCAAAGTCACGAGCCAAAAGGACGACATCGAAGGGCCGGAAGCGTTTTTGACAGAATAGGTTCGGAGGCGCCTAGAAATAGGCAAGACCTCTCCCCTCCGCGCCTAGAAATAGGCCAACCTATTCTCATCCGGATGGGGGTGGCGGCCGGACCCTCTTTTTCATGAGGGTCGGCCGGCATGCGACAGCGAGTCGTGGCCCGCCCACAGAAATAGGCGGGAAAGGAGGAGCCGAGGGCTAGGAAAGAGGCGACAAATCCAACCGCCTCGTCCCGAACCTTTCGGGGGTTGAAGACGAGGCTGAGCCCCAAAGATCCTGCGATCTAGGCAGCCGACGATGAGCAGTCCCCCTTCTCGAAGCAATAAGAAATGCCCCCATGCTTTGAACAGCTTCACTCTCCCTAAGATCCCGAAGTATGATGGGAGAGGTGACTACTGCTAAACACATAAATAACTACAAGACACATATGAATGCGAAAGGAGCCACTCACGGCAACGAAGTGCGGGGCTTTTCACACTGACGTTAAGTGGAGGTGCCGAAGTACAGTACACCGGGCTACGAAGGAAGCATCCGAAGTTGGCACGACATGAAGAAGACATTTCTAAAACGCTTCGCGACAAGCGGAGGGAGATAGACCAATCCGGCGGTTGCGGGACATGAGACAACAAAGGGGTGAGGCATTAAAAAACCTTCTTGTCCCGTTTCGCGAGACGAAATGACTTATTGTGTACAAGTCGCGGACGGGAAGCGTTAAGCGCACATATGCTGAGAGGAGGACTAGACATGAACTCCCTCTTACGGAGGGACGTCGAACAAGGATCCAACCACTTACGACGCCCTTCTAGAAATGATAAGGCGAGAAATTACGAATGAAGAATTAAAGGATCACGAGGGAACCGGGCAAGTCGAGGCCTCCCGCCTCCGCCAAATGCAAAGAGGAAAAGGCCCAACTTCACACTTAATGGACCATCGAGGCCCCATTGAATCATGGACAAGAGCTCGGCTGCTGACCACTCTCAATGCCGTACCCACTTTAGCCTATGAGGAGGTGAATCACTGGTCTTTGAAATGCATCGGCGTCAACCTTACCAACGACCAGTCACAAAGGGTCGAGGAAGGGACGAGAGCTGAACCTAGAGATAGGGATGAAGCCCCCAACTCTTTGCTCCTACCACCAATCCCATGGTCATCGCACGAGAAGCGGGACGTCGCGAGACACACGCGAAGTCAAAACCAAACAAGGGAAAGCATCCCTCCGGGGAACGCTCCTTACAAACTTAAGCGAGCCCCACAGGAAACCACGAACGACGTCGGATTAACCACAATGACCACCTCCAACGAAGGGAAGACAACGTCGAGGGACCTAGGGAAAGTCAAAGGCAAGGGAGAGGACCTCAACCGAGCAACGAACACATTCGGGAAATTGACACCATCATCGGTGGTCCTCACATGGGGAGGAGATTCGAGGAATTCCCAAAAGAACTATGCCGGGGAAGCAATGATCCGGCCGCGACAAGTTACATAGTGAATCAATCTATGAGTGGGTCCTTGTCTCCGATCACTTTCACGCAAGAAGATACAGGGGTACATTATCCCCACTGCGATGCTTTGGTGGTTAGAGGCTGTTGTGGCTCGCAATGGCTTGAAAAGGATGTTGGTAGACAATGGAAGCTCGGTCGATATCATCTTTGGTGCCACATTCGACAAAATGGAGGTCGATCACGAGTTGTCCCCAATTAACTCCCCTTTGTTCGGATTCACGGAGATAGCATCGTTCCAAGGGGAAAAATCACCTTGGCAATGGAAATTGGAGCCGAACCAATGGTCACCAGAAACTTCATGGAATTCCTTGTAGTTGATAGCAGGTCCTCCTACCATGGGGTATAGGGAAGACCCGCGCTAAAGGAATTATCTTGTGTGACCTCGGTTCACCACTGTGCATGAAATTCCCGACGGATGGCGGAGTGGCTACGGTCAGGGAGACCGGCGAGGCTCTAGGGAATGCTACTCCAACTCCTTGAGAAAGGCTGAACCCAAGAACCACCAACGTCATCCTCAACGCGTCGACATGGAAGAACTCCCCGAACAAGGGGCTATGTTGATGCGAAGACGTTCTCATGGCCAGAGGCCCCCTGAAAAGGGACAAGTAGAAAAAATGACTTATCTGGAAGAATTAGACCCCCGCATTATCGATTGCGAGCCCCAGACAGCCCCAATGGAAGAACTGGAGACCTTCCCTATTGATACAATGGATCCATCCAAATGTCTACAGGTGGGAAGCAAGTTGCAACCTAAGGTGAAGGAGGAGCTAAAAAGTTTTCTAGTAAGGAACCTTGATGTTTTCGCCTGGAAACACGGCGACATGGTGGGCATTGATCCCAGGGACAGTTGCCACCACCTAAACATCGATCCCAAGGCCACGCCACATCGGCAGAAACGAAGAGCCCTCAATCCAGAAAGATATGAGGCCCTCGGGGAAGAAGTGAAGAAATTAATCGACAACGGTTTCGTTAGAGAATCAATGTCATCCGAAGTGGGTTTCCAATGGTCTTTGGTCAAAAGCACAATGGGAAGTGGAGGGTTTGCATAGACTTCTCGAATCTAAATCGAGGCATGCCCTAAGGACGACTTCCACTTCCCCGGGATAGATCGGCTCGTGGATGCGGCAGGGGGCATGAAATACTTAGCTTCATGGAGCGCCTACTCGGGTTATAACCAAATCCCCATGTTCCCACCTTTGACGAGGAACACACTTCCTTTGTCACGGACAAAGGGGCTATATTGTTATAAGGCTATGCCCTTCGGTTTGAAAAATGCCGGGCGACCTACCGAGGTTGGTAAACAAGATGTTTGTCGATCTCATCGGTCGAACCATGGAGGTCTATGTGGATGACATGCTTGGTAAAAGCAAGGACAGACGATCACGTTACCACTGCGTGAAATGTTTCAAATTTTACGAAAACACCGAGATGAAGCTCAATCCCCTGAAATGCGCGTTTGGAGTATCATCGGGAAAATTCTTAGGCTACATTGTCAATCGAGAGGGGATCGAAGCTAACCTTTGAAAAGGTCAAAGCTTTGGTTGAAATGAGATCGCCTAGAAAACCGAAGAGGTACAAGCCTCGGCTGGACGGGTTGCGGCCTTAAGTCGCTTCATATCGAAAGCAACGGACAAGTGTCAGTAGTTCTTCAAAATTCTCAAAGGGGAAATAGATTCCAATGGACCGATGAATGCGAAGCGGCCTTACAAAGAGTTAAAGAACCACAGGACAGCCGCATCTCCTCTCTAAACCAAAAGACCATGAAGTATTATACTTATACCATCGGTAACCCCCTGAATCCTTAAGTTCGGTTACGATAAGAGAAGAAGATGAGCATCAATTGCAGTCTACTATGTAAGCAAAGCGCTCATAGCGGCGGAAACTCGGTACCACGACATGGAAAAACTAGCTCTCTCCCCGATAACGGCATCTAGAAAGGCGAGGCCCTACTTCCAGGCACTGACATCCATGTATTGACCAATTATCCCCTTAAACAAGTACTTCGAAGCCGGACGGCTTCGGAAGGCGCTCAAATGGGCGATGGAACTCGGTGAGTTCGACATTCATTACAAACCTAAGAGCCGGCCATAAAGGGACGGCATTAGCGGACTTCGTGGTGAGTTCACGCCGTCCCAGTTTGAAGTAGAAATGGAGCCTTTAGAGCCTCGAATTTGGAGACTCTCGGTTGATGGGTGGTGGCGAGGCGGCTCGGGAGCGGGGGTTGTATTGACCGATCCGGAAGGACATAAGCTCAATTGTGCGGATAAGATTCGGCAAGGCAACTAATAACGCAGCAGTTTGAATATGAGGCCACCACGCTAGCGTGCTGCGTTTAACAAAAGAAATGCAAGTAAAGAGGTGATAGTCAACGGCGACTCCCGGCTTGTTGTCGGTCGGGTGCATGGAAATTTCTGCGAAGACAAATCCATGTAGCGACTACTTAAAGCGGTGATGAGTTACGTCCCTTCTTTTGAAAGGTTTGAGCGATGCGAGATACCAAGGTCTTACAACTCCCATGCGATGCAGCAGCAAAGCTAGCAAGTAGCAAAGATTCCGAACTGCTCAACGTAGTCCCGATTGAACACCTCCTGAGACCTTCTATAGAGGTCGGCGAAACAGTAATGTGGACAGAAGGTACCCCTCCCTGGATGACGCCCATTATGTCATACCTAAAAGACCAGACCACCATAACCTTGGGAAAAGAAGAAGCTCAGAAACTTCGAAGAAGAGCTGCCCACTTCGTCTTACAAGACGATGTCCTGTATAAACGCGGCTTTTCAATGCCCCTGCTAAGGTGCATCGGAGGGGAACAAGCAGACTACGTGCTTAGAGAAATCACGAAGGTGTTTGTGGCAACCATGCGGAGAGTGGTCCTTGGCGCAAAAAACGCTAAGGCAAGGATATTCTTGGCCCACCTTGAAAAGGGATGCACGACGATTCGTCGAAAAGTGTGACAAATGTCGAGCGTTTTTGCCGCGGTCCAAAGCGCAACCTTCGCAAGAACTAAATGTAGTATCCGACCCTTGGCCGTTCGCTAAGTGGGAGTCGACACGATCGGACCCCTGCCCGAGGGAAAGGGAATTCCGGCTTCGCAATTGTCGCAATCGACTACTTCACGAAGTGGTGAAAGCAGAACCTCTTGCAAAAATAAGCGAGGCGAATACTTCCAAATTTCTACGGGAAAAACATCATCTGCGGGTTCGGGATTCCCCATTCAATCGTCACGGACAATGGTAAACGGTTCGACAACAAGAAGGTCGAGAGAAATGTGCGAAAGAAGGGGAATTAAGAAACACTTCTCATCCCCACATCACCCCCGAAGCTAACGGGCGGAGTCGAAATTTGTGAACAAAACAATCAAGTACACCCTGAAAAGGAAACTTGATGCTTGAAGGGAGCATGGGTGGAGGAATTACCCCAAGTGCTTTGGGCAATCGGGACTACAAAGTCGGAAGCTGACGGGAGAAACCCCTTTCTCAATGACTTACGGGGAGTGAGGCTATGAGTCCAGGTCGAAGTGGGACTCCGTCACCCGGGCGAATGCATTACATGAAACGATCGATGATGAGGCGAGATGCTTCGGATTGGACCTCCTTGAAGAAAGGAGGGACGAGTCCCGAGGAAAAGATGGTCATGTACCAACGTAAGATGACCGAGATATTATAACTCGAAAGTAAAAAGAAAGCATTCCGGTTGGACGACTTGGTTCTTCGCAGGTATTCCCACCCTCTAAAGAGCATGGGTCGGGAACCACAGGTCCCAGAATTGGGAGGGTCCTTACCGCGTATGCGAAGAAATTCGGCCGAGGGAACATACAAAATCAAAAACATGGATGGAAGGAGTACAGCCTCATCCATGGAATGTGGAACACTTGCGGAAGTACTATCGGTAGGATCGTTTATTTTGTATGGATCATCTATTTTGTGTGGATTGATTGTTGTATTTGAATGAAAGGCTAAGAGCCTCAAGCTGGATCGTTTGTTTTGTATAAATCGGTGGGTTGTTTGCCTAATGTTAATTAAATATCAAGTCGAAGTTGTTTAAAGATTGTTTTGAGGCTAAGAGCCTTAGGATATTCTCAACATGATGCGAAAAGGCTAAAAGCCTCGAACGTTATAAATGATATTCTCAAGGCTAGAAGCCTCGACTTATAAAAATATTGTTCTTAGAAGGCAAAGAGCCTCGGACCTTGTAAAAATCATTTACGAGGCAAAAGCCCCGGTTCGTCTAAATATCGTTTTAAAGGCCAAACGCATACAAGTTATTAAATTGTTGTTTTTAAAAAGGCAAAGAGCCTCGGACATCATAAACATTATACGAAAGACCCAAGGGCCTCGAGTCGTTTAAAATCTTATTCGATAATTAACGACCTCGTGTTGTTTGAACAACTATTTCGAGATTAAAAGCACAGAATCGCTCAAAATATCACTTGGAAGACCACAAAAGCAAGAAGAAAGAAGAAATGCAAAAACTTCATTACAAGAATTTTCATTACAAAGAGGTACATAAGATGAGGCCGAGGCCGTTACACTTTGTGTTCCTTTGGGGGAGGGGATTGGGATCGACAAAAGGGACTATGGCGTCGGGAGCCACTTGGGGAACAACGTCCTCGTCAAGTTCAATGACTTGAGGCTCCTACGAAGGAGTTGGAGGCTCGGATCCTTCGGCTCTTCATCGAAACTCGGCCGGAGTTCGAGGTGTCTGCGTAGAATGCGCCCGATCCATCCACCACCTCGGTATATGCGTATCGCCTCCAATAAAGGGCAAGCTGTTGATATTTCTCGGTGAGATGGAAGTTCGCCGGGGAAGTGGTCCTCGCCTCGACCTTGGATCGTTCGGCCTCGCTCGAACCCCCTCTATCTCCTCCCTCAATTTGGAGAATTGGGAGGTCGGTTCTT
Source organism: Fraxinus americana (assembly GCA_035079005.1). Taxonomy (NCBI): domain Eukaryota; kingdom Viridiplantae; phylum Streptophyta; class Magnoliopsida; order Lamiales; family Oleaceae; genus Fraxinus; species Fraxinus americana. The sequence goes on along the minus strand of CM068708.1, from coordinate 16,086,150 downwards.
TCACCTCTCACATTAGCCCCTCCTTTTCTTTATTAGCCTTCTCAAGGGCCTCGGCCGTTATTCTTTGATGAGCATCGGAAGTCTCCACCCGCTTAGTCGAAGAGGCCACTTCACTCTTAGATAAGTGAACATCCTTCTTCAAAGATTCAACACGCAGGCGCGAGCGAGTTTCGTTGATTCCTCGGCTTCTTTCTTTTTTATCGCGTCGGCCTCGCTTTAACTTTATTTAGAGCTTCCTCGGCCTGGGAAGCACTTGCCGGCGAAGTCCCGATTCTTCTTTTGGAGGGTTTTGAAAAGAGCCTCCACTTCTATGGCCATGCCAAAGGACCTCGACGCACAGGCCACCATTGTAGCGACGACGTCCGCGCATCACTTGTCTCGACAAAGTTTTGCCATTTCGGAGTCCGGGCGATGGAACGTCGTCGTAGCCATACGAATCTCACGGAGGCGGGGAGGGATATAGCCTCGGGCTCCAATTCGTCGGTCCTCTTGGCCAAAGGAGGCTTGCCTTGAGTGCGATCCGAGAAGTGGAGTCGGCTGGAAGTGTTGGGCCTCTTGGCAAGCCCACGGTTGTGGGCTCGGAAGAGGTCGCCCGCTTGACCCCCGTGGCCGCGGCTATGGACGCGGCCAACGGTTCTGTCCGCGGGGACTTCGGAGCGAGGAGGGGGACGTCATTGGGCTTGCCGCCCCGGTGGTGGATACCACGAACTTCTTCTTAGGCTCCTCGACCACCACTTTCTTCCCCCTATCTCCCAAGGGAGGACGTTCTTCTTCTTGAGGGGCGAGCCTCCTTGCCGACCCTCTCAATCTTGTCCTTCTTTGCCTTCCTCCGGCGAGATGAAGGCTTCATGCCTCTGCGACCGAGCGGTGGAGGTGGCGGCGGGTGTGGCCATGTCAGGGGTAGGGGCTCTCCTTTTTCAAAATCACCTACGGTCCAACAAAACATAAGGGTCAGGGAGAAAGGTCAGTGAACAAAAAAAAAAAAAAAAAAAAAACGATCGATCAAGGGACCTTACCGCGTCGAGCCATCAAGCGAGAGGTCCTCGTAGAATCGTTGAGGAACCACCAAACGGTGAAGTCGCTACGAGAATGGTCGACGATAAATCTCGGACAAGATATCCCAGTCGCTCTTGTCGAAATTGAAACGCTCAACCGACCCTACAAAAAGTGATTGCGGGTTAGAGGCAAGTTCGGAATGAAAAAGTGGCATTGAAAATAATGGCGAAGAACTCACTGGGTTCGGAGTAAGAGGTTGGAACCTTAATGTAGGGGACAGTGTCGCCTCGCACTCTGCCACCTTCCCCGAACCCAGAACCAGGTCTCCTTCCACCCCTTAATTGAGGAAGGGAGACCCAGTAAGAAAGGCGAGTGCCCCCCCCACGGGCACAAGGAATACCACCCTTTGGAGTCCCCCTTTCCTAAGGACCTCGGCTGGTAAATTGTCTGGAAAACGTGTAGGGGCATGTCCTCGCCTAAGGATACTTGCTTCCACAAAAAGTATGAACCCACCAGTTGGGCCCAACCGTTAGGGACCAATTGTGTGGGGGCTAACCCATATAACCTAAGGACGGCTCGGAAAAAAGGGTGAAGGGGAAGACGAAGCCACACCTTCGGGAAGGTGCTCGGCGATAGCGACGCACCCTGCCTAGGGAAGCAGGCTCGCTCGTCATAAGTGGGGGAAAGGAGTTCGATGTCGAAGGGGATCCTATATTTCTCTCTGATGTTGGCCAGTTGGATCGGGCTAACACATGAAGGAATTTTGGCTGCCCCCCAGCCCATGCCATCATCACAATGAGTGACGCTCCCGGATATGGAGGCGCCTCGTCCTGCCTCCATGGATCTCCTAAGGTCGGATGTCTTGGTTATATGGAATCCTAACTACGTTGCCTACTTTGGTTACGTCTATGTCATCCCCGAAGGAGCCATGAGTAATGGGAAAATGCCGAAAGAAAATTCGTGAAAAATAAGTTACTTACGAGTCAAGGAAATCGCGAAATGCGAGATGAGAAAAAAGAGAAACGAGAGCGCGGGAAGATTAAGAAACTTGAGAGGAAGGAGTGCGAGAATTTGTGCAAGAGTAGAAGAAAATTTTCTCAAAGGTTATGGCCCCTTTTATAGGCAAGGTTCGTGCAACCACAGCCATTGGATCTCGTCAAGGGCCATCCAATCGTTGATCATCGGATTTATAATTTAGGCCATCCACGACATCGACGCTTTGTCTTCAAGGGGCAGATTTGAACGTGCCTCACACGCGCCCTCACGCATCTGAAATCTTGTGGAAAGGACGTGGGAAATGAGTTATTACTTATTCAATGCGGCGGCTCGTGCGTGTATTGGAAGTTGAAATAGCCAAGTTTGTCTTCTTGGGAAGGTATCACGACATCAAATCATTGAGGCTCCATGATTAAAACGCACTCGTAAGTATCGCATTTGTTGAGAGAAATAATGAATCATGATGACCTTTGATTCGAAGCTATTCATAGTGTCACTCCTCATTATAGTCCAAATACGTGGGCGCACTTAAAGGAAAAGGGCCTCTTATCAAGCTGAATTCCGAATACCTGAGCATCGCATTTTTACGAAACTAATGGAGAGTCTTGCTTCCAAAGCTCTAGTTGAACCACTTCTTGTCTGAGGCTCGAGACGTTTCGAGGGTTGCAGAAGGATGGACACGTGGCAAGCCACGTGTAGGGCAGCCAGAAAGGAGCGGAGATGACAACCAAGTGGGTCGGGACCCCCGTGAAGGAAACGGGCCGAGGCCCCTCCTCAATAAATAAACATTTTGAGGACGTACCATGCCAACAAAAGGGAACTCTTCTCGTAAATAAGAAGAGGATCATCATTTTGAAGTCCTCGTTCCTTGAATAAAGGAAGAGACGGCATATTTTGAGTACTCGCCCCTTGAATAAATGAAGATGCAATATTTTGAAGTCCTCATTCTTTGAAAGAGGAAGAGGCAAACCGCCTCGTCAGATGTTTATTCATAGTTTCACGAGATGCCTATTCCTCGTCTCACATTGTTACAGAGCTTCGGCGTGAAGTCCTCATCATTCCGAAGTTGCTTATAAGGCTACGATAGTTCAAAATGAGCCGCCACATTTCGATGTTCATTCGTCGCCTGCGAGATGCCTCACCATATGAGATATTGCACTACCATTATAGTTATCCTCAAAAGAACTCGTCATGCCTCTACATTATCGATGTATATGCGTTCGAGCATAGCCTTTGCTACTTACGAGAGGCTAAGAGCCTCAAAGTCGTTAGGCCAAGAGCACTCAAAGTCGGTTAGTTGTAAGAAAGCGTCTTGTTTCTCGAAGCTCTAGGATAACACGGTAGCACTAAGAGGATGTCTGTTATACGAAGCTCTATCTCAATTTTACTTTCAAGTCCATGCATTACATAAATAATCATGCCTAGACTTGGGGACTATTGTTACCCCCTCGTTTCGAGGGTTGCGGAAGGATGGCCACGTGGCAAGCCGCGTGTAGAGGCGATGAGAAAAGAGCGAGAGGGACAAACCAAGTGGGTCGGGAGTCCGCGAAGGGAAATGGGCCGAGGCCCTTTATCAATAAACAAACAAACATTTTTACGTACGGCCTCGGCATGAGGCGCTTCTGATGTCCTGCGAGGGTCGGGAACTAGACGTTGCTCGAGAAGATTCAAAGATCTTTTTGATTGATTGATAGGACGCTTTGCAATAAAGTAAGCCGCCGTATTTAATATCCGTCAATCACTAGAGTGGCTGACCTCCGGTCAAACATTGAATGCGATGATTAGACAGCGACATGAAACCTCAGCTTGGGAGATGTCTCCACGTGGATCTGATCTAACGACCATCACATTTGCTAGAATTGTATAAATGATGCGTTTCTATGATGAGAAGGAGGAGAGATTTTTTGGGTCCTTAAAAAGAAAAAAGGAGAAGAGAGAAGGAGAAAAAAGTCTATAAAAAAAAATCCAAAGGAATACTTGAACTTACATCCTATCTATCCTTCCACATATTCCCTGGTAGAAGAGGAATCAAGACAATAAGCGTGAAGATAACTTGGAAATTATTGATAGTGTGATTTCCCTCCTATATCATTGCCGGAACCCGAAACATCGCTTGTCTGGCCAGAAAGTACCTCCCACGTTCATAAACAGTTGAGCTACCGATCGCATTCCGGTAGAAACGTGCCGGAACCGTACTTGACGCGGCAAGAGTGGGCCCGGTATCTGTTGAGCTCATTTTTTGGGGTCAACATAATTAATTATAATCTGAAATACGAAAGATGAAACTTAAGAATCTTACTTATGAAGTCGTATCTTAAAAAAATCTGCCTCCTTGTAATTTTCCCTACGTTGAATTTGAAGTCAATGGCTTTTTGCTCTTTTGGACATCAAGCTCAAAATTGGAAACCAAAACATATAATGATGGGTTGCAAGTGTGAACAGGACCATTTGTCTTGATAATGAAAGTTTGAATTTTAAAGTATTAAATTCTTCTAGAAAGCTGGAATTTAAATAGATTCAAACATCCCCCTAACGTGTGATTTATGAAAATATCTAAAGAACTTTGGCTAAAATAATATCTTTCATCACATCTATAACTTTTCTTTATTTTTCAACTACGAATTCTCCATCAATTTACTATTCCAAAATACATTATTCCAAAATAATATGCTCAATATTTGATGGTCCGATAAAGCAAATTTTTGAACAATAATCTTACTTTAATCCAATCCCTACAGTAGCTCTACTTGAGAATAGTTGCAGTCTTGCAAAAATTACGACGCCGAATCAGTGATGACCTAGAGCCCGTTTGGTAGAGATTAAAATCGGATTAAAATTGAAAAACTAGCCGTTATTGTTGACTTTTATTAGACGAGTGGGGCTCAATAACAACTATATTTTCAATTTTAATTGAATTTTAATCGATACCAAACGGACTCCTAATTTAACTAGGGGAAACTTTTTAACAAAATATATAATATTATTGAAAACAAAAAATAATAAATAATAAAATATCATCTATATATAACTCTCTTATTTCGACAGGGGCGAGTGATCTCACCGATCCCACCTCCTTCCTTCATTGCTTGAGACCTTTCGAGTAACTTCCAAGTACAGAGTAATTGCCGACTCTCGAGCAAAAACAAAATTGACGGTAGAAATTTTTTTTTAATAAAATTAAAATTATACTTTTTAGCAAGTAAAATTTCCCAAATTTATCTACATATGCTGTGTGCACAGTAAGGTTTGGTCACCTACCTACAGTCGAAGGCTCGGAGCACTTCACGGAATTTAAAAAAGCAAAAGGCACCAAAATATTATAAAAAAAAACATTTCAGAAAATTCCAAATGCGTACCCTTTTTTAAAGAAAAACAGAAGCTTTTAAAAGAGACCAAAAAAAGTAAAAATAATTGAGCTTAGTTCTGCTAAAGTGCATTGTCGGACTGCAAAACAATATTATACCCTCTTAGCTCGAGGATTAAAATCAGATTTTTGGTAAATTTTGATAAAAGTTAATGAAATATATGTTAAGGGATATATTCCATATCGATAAATGATGTTGACACAGACCAATTAATAAAGATTTTGTGTTACTCCTCTTAACAAGGTTGACCTTTTAAGATGGAACCTCAATTTTTAACAATATATGGTTTTAAAAAATTGTGGGACCCATAAAATATAAGATTAAAATTAATTGTTGATTTTGATTTAAATTAGAATCTGGATTTTAATTTTCACCAAACATGGGCTAAGTACATGTTAGAGCCCCATTTTTTTTGCTATACAATGCATTTTGGAATAGTTGATTAATGGAGAATATGTGATTAAAAATGAAGGAAATTTTTTTGAGTTATATGAAATATTATTTTATTGAGTAATGAGTGGATGAAAAGAAGAAATAGATAAATGTATTTTTAAAAAAAATGGGATTAAACAAGGGGGGTAAAGTATGATTTGTTGGTCAATTACTTTTTAAATAATTATTTTATATTATTTGAATGCTTTTCCTTTTAATTCCTGTGGGCTTACTTTTCTACCAAATTCGGGAGAGCCACCAGCTTCGAGAAAAATATATGTTTCTTGGATCAGTATATTTTACTTGAGATTCTTGATTATTTCATTTCTCGTTTAATATGATTACATACGAACACAGATATTTATTTTATTAGTTAAATAATGAAATCCACTATGTTAAGTTTCTATAAATTAAGCATTTATTTATTGCATTAGAAGTTACTATTTTTGAGCTTTAACTTACTTTTTCTAAAAATAAGAATTTTACTTTTCTTTAATGCCGATTTGACCCTATTATTCCACATTATAATGAAATAAATAGTAAGATTTTGAAGAATGTATGGTTAATTTTTTTTTTTTTTGAACTTATATGTAATATTATTTTATTAGAAAATATGTGATTGACAATAAGAGAAAGAAAAATAAATTATAATTTAATGGAGAATAATGAGGGCCAAACTGTCGTTTAAATTACTTGTGTTTTTTTTTTCTTTAAATTAGACTAAGGCTCTGTTTGATTCGCGTAATTTTCCATGGATTTTCCTACTTCTACTTTTTGACTGTTTGATATGCGAAATTTTCCTTGGAAAATGTTTTCCTCCCTTTTTCTAGGTACAACCCTTTGATGCACAAATTGTAGAAAATGTTTTTTCACCTATTAGGTGAAAAAATATTTTCCAGCTCTTTTTTTTTTGTTTTTGCAATGGGAACAAATTCTAGATACAATGGTAACAAAAAATTTCACTTTTATTGACAACTTCCATGCAAAACAAAGTCAAACGAAGAATATTTGGTATGGGAAATTTTTTTTTTTTTACAATTGGAACACATTTTAGACCCAATGGTAGAAAAAATTATCACTTTAATTAGGGTTGGGCAAAATGTCCGAACCGAACCGAACCGAACCGAGCGGGTTTTTTGAAATGAAATACCCAAACGGGTATCCGAATCGAGAACCGAATGGTTTGGTTCGGTTCTCGGTTCTAGACTAAGAACCGAATTTTTTTTTATATTGGATAAATCAATTTCTTTTAATTTCTCTAAATAAATTAATAATTTTTTCTTATTAAATCTTATTAGTTGAACAATTTAGAGTTTATTTATGTTTGTTAGTTGTGTTTTTTTCAATTTTTCTTTTATAGTCTCTTAGTAGTTAGTATGGAAAGTCGAGCAACTGATTATTACATTAAATAGTTGGTAAGTATTATCAATACTTTAAAATATTTTATCTTTATTACTTCTAATTTATATTTCATTTTTATGTAGACTTGAATGTTTGAAGCAAATGAATTATTGATATGAATTATCGAAATTTTATTAGTAATATTTACTTTTTCGTATTTGTATTTGACAACTTATTATTTATATGTTATTAAATTAGATTACGTTAATTTGTAAAAGTTAAGATTGAACTTGGTATTTATATCTACTTTTTGTTATTAATATTAGTATCTACTTTCAGTTGTATTTATGTAGTATTATTTTAAATGTTAAAAAATTTAATTATAGTACGAAACCCGAACCCAGGCCGAAACGAACCGAACCGAACCGAACCGAACCCGAACGGTTCCAAAATTATATTTGGAACCGACGGTTCCATTTACTAAATACCCGAAAATCTCTGGAACCGAAAAAAATCGAACCGAACCGACCCGCGCCCACCCCTAACTTTAATAGACAAATTCCATAAAAAACGAAGCCAAATGGATACCAAACTTTCAACATTTTCCATGGAAAATTATACCAATCAAACACAATTAATTACAATTCTCAGTAAAACATTTTCTAAGAAAATCAATTCCCTGTAAAACATTTTCTTTCCACCCATTTTCCACCCTTGCAATCAAACGGACCCTAACATGCTCTTAGGCTGTGTTTGATTAGCCACAATTTCCATGGAAAATGGAAAATTTTTTCCATTTTTCATCTTTTGCGCTGTTTGATAGCCTAAATTTTCCACGGAAAATATTTTCTCACCCCATCCGCCACGTCAGCATTTTCCACGAAATCCTTGAAAATATTTTATCACCATTTTGGTGGGAAAATATTTTCCGGCCGGCTGCTCAAAAAATTTTTTTTTTTTTTGGCAATGGAAACAAATGTCATGACAAATTGTAAAAAAAAATTTCACTTTAATGGACAATTTTCATGTAAAACAAAGTCAAACGAACACTAAACTTTGATGAAAAAATGATTTTTTAGGAAACAATATTTTTTTCATTTTTTTTTTTTTTACTTTTTGGCAATGGAAATAAATTTTATAACCAATTGTGGAAAAAAATATCACTTTAATGGACAATTTTCATGTAAAACAAAGTCAAATGAATAGAAAATTTAAAAATTTTCCAGGTGGAAAATTATACCAATCAAATACACTTGAAATCATTTTCCCTGCAAAACATTTTCTAGGCAAATCTTTTCACTGTAAAACATTTTCTTTCCACCCATTTTCCACCATTGCAATCAAACGCGAAAAGAATTCGGTCAACTTAAGAAATTCAACATTGTCCTCAACAACCTTATGAAAGTTGCCACTTGAAAGTCATTAAGGAAATGTAATTACCATCGTTCATAGAATAGTGATAATCGAGGTGGGGTGGAACAATAAATCAAGGAGTCATTACCACCTACATTGGTGATGATGCACATGTTCTCGATTTCAAACCATAAAACTATTAAGCAAATGTTCTTAATACATGATTAAGGACTCTTGAACGAGGCTTTTGAAAAGTGAAAAATCGATTTTGAATACGTTTGAATAATTTTTTGAAATTGTTTTGTCTAGTTGAAGAGCTTTTAGGCTAAATATCTTACTGATAAAGTTCTTCTGTAAGAAGTAAAAACAAATGTACAACTCCAATCAAATGGACATTAAGTGCTCGTGTGGAAGTGATTTTTGAAAATTACTTTTATTCAACTACACATTTTTCAAACAAAATCAATTTTCATTTGTTTCATAATTTTTTCCTACTCTAACCTATGTGTTTAATAAAAGAAAAAACACACTTCTAAACGGATTTCATGTAGTTGGAGTGTCGATTAATGTACATATTCACATCACGTTGGCGAGACCATGATGCACCTTCTCATTCCTCATGTATAAATTGTGGATTGAAGAGTACAACAAGATATTTGTCCATTTGTCGTAAATGAAGTAATCATTGTTAAACGTGCAAGGAATGACAATTGAGAATAGTAAAATTTTGATATCATTAACACGTGCTCAAGTCAAGTTTTTAATTCTAATGAATAGAAAAAATTAACTTAAAAAATTAAATAATCAAAAAAACTGTACAGTACCGTGTATAAATTTGAACTCGACAACGCTATTCTTGTTTGCTTCATTTTGTTCTATCTAATCGAACGTGTCATATCCTCTCATGTTATCAAAAAATATTTTTAAAAAAATCACAATATGTTTAATAAACCCTAAAAATCACAATATGTTTATCTTGCAATTTCTCAAACAGACACTTTGTCTTCTCAGTTCTCACCCACAAACGCTCCTGCCACGCACAAACCCTAGAAATTTCTTCTGTCGAACTCTCTCCTCACAAACCCTAGAAATTTCTTCATAGGCACCATCATCCCATCATGTAAAATATGCTTCTTTTCTTTCTTTTTCTCTTCAAATCATTTGCATCAAAGCCATATAAATTCTTATTGAAGAGAGGAATGTTCAGCAAGTCGATGCCCCTGTTAGTGTACGTAAAAAGTTGTTAATGTTTTAGGACACTTTAGAGAAATATATTTAGACAACTAAATTGGATTTTTTGCTTCAGATTTTGGGTAGCGGAGGGATGGACCTGGGTTCACATATTATTCATGCGAAAATGCACAGACAGTTGGTTTTTGTTGTTATTGGACATAAGATTTTTTTTTTTTTACCTGGAATATTTAAAAGAGGAAAATATTAGCCTACCAATCAAAGAAAAAGTAAAGTCCACACGTTCACATCAGTAATAGGTCTAGTTTTTTGCCGGCCAGTAAAAGGTACAACTCTTTTTTCTCAACGTACAAACACCTAGTCTATCTAGTCTTTGTGCATAATGTTTATAACTACAAAGGTCGTTGAACTGAAACTTTCATCTTTCCTCTTGTCTGACATCTCTCTCTATAAATTTTCACACAAATTCACATGTTATATAGATGCACACATAATCAAGTGTATATCCGTAGTATTGTTTAGAGTAAAAGTAAAGGGAAGTTAAGAAATTTAAAGAAATGCCGCCAGCGAGCATTTCGCTGGTTTTGGTGGCGGTGGCGGTGGCGATGGCAGTGGCTGTTTTACCGGCTGCGGCGCTGTTTGGTGGTGAAGGGAAGAGCTTGACGTTGACTCTAGAAAGGACGAGTCATGACGGAGTGGAGATGAGTCAACTCAGGGACCGTGACCGAGCCCGGCATGGTAGAATCTTGCAGCAACAGCTGACGGGGGTGATTGATTTCCCAGTTGAAGGAACCTACGATCCTTTTCTTGTTGGGTATGATAATCTCACTATAATATATATTGCTATAGGTTTATGTGTCCGTATATGTATACACGAATTAATTGAATATACAGCAATAAATTGTACTGAAATTATCCCGAAAACAAGAAAAGAGAGGAATTTGATGGGTTCTTGGCTAGCATATATTTATATATTTGGGAATACATAAGATAATTTGTATATTTGGGTCTCAAATTTTACATTATGATTAAATTGGTACTTATTTGATCTTTTGGATCTTACTTTCAAGGCTATATTATACAAGAGTTAAATTGGGGACTCCTCCAAAAGAATTCTATGTACAGATTGACACTGGAAGTGATGTTTTATGGGTCAGTTGCAACTCCTGTAATGGCTGCCCAACATCCAGTGGACTCCAAGTAAATTCATCATTATTGTGTGAAAATTTTCATTCTCTTTTTAATTTCCCCTTCCAATTATGTCATAGAATTATTGGAAGACATTTCTTTAGTAGGATTTTGTTGCATTTTAACAGATTCAGCTTGAGTTCTTTGATCCTAGGAGCTCATCGACGGCTTCGTTGATCTCCTGTTCAGATCGAAGATGTGATTTGGGATCAGAATCTTCCGATTCGTTGTGTTCGGGTCAAAACCAGTGCAGTTATAGGTTCCAGTACGGTGATGGCAGTGGGGCCTCTGGTTTTTATGCATCGGACTTGATGTATTTTGACACAATAATTGGGAATTCGCTGGCCTCAAATTCTTCTGCACCTATTGTTTTTGGGTGAGTTAATGATGAATCATAATTATATATTCAGTATATTTCATCTGGCCTACATCTTTCATAGCAGCTCCCAAGCCTCAGTAAGGAGAAGGGTTGTTGTACCGTATCCTGAAGAGAGCAAAATGACAAATAATGATTTTATGGAGCCAAACTCTAAATTTATTGAGAATAAGGCTAAGTTTGTTGTTTAGTCAGTGTATTCTTTATTCTTTGTTTGACCTTGTTGCATTGTCATGACACAGCTGTAGCACATCGCAGACGGGGGACCTTACCAAGATGGATAGGGCAGTTGATGGTATATTTGGTTTTGGACAGCAGGGTTTCTCTGTTATTTCACAGCTTTCATCACTAGGAATCACCCCGAATGTGTTCTCTCATTGCTTAAAAGGAGGTAATGGTGGCGGTGGCGGTGGCGGCGGCATATTAGTACTCGGTCAGATTGTGGAGCCAAATCTCGTATACACTCCACTTGTCCCGTCACAGTATGTATTTCCTCCTGTCAATTACTTTTGTTGCTCATCTCATTTTTCCTCACCGTTACCAAGTTTACTCTGCCATATAAGGTGTTCAGGTTCTAATTTTCAAGGAAATCTATGAAAGGCAAAATGCTTATTTTAATAAGTTTGCTCTTGATAGCGATATTATGAGTTCAGATTATTTAACAGCGTGCGCTATTTTCAAATTTTTTGATTTTATTTTTATTTTTTCTATGGGTGTACGTGTATACCCCCTAGAACTGTTAAATAATCTTATTCTGCGAGTATTTTGTCCATTACATACAAATGCATTGAAGTTTTGAACTGTACAACTGAAGTTTGATATTATTTCTGTATCTAAACTGGCAGGCCACATTATAACTTAAATTTGCAGAGCATTGCTGTTAATGGGCAGATATTACCCATTGATCCAGCAGTGTTTCAAACATCTAATAACCGGGGAACAATAATTGATTCTGGAACGACTTTGGCATACCTCTCAGAAGAGGCTTATGATCCTTTTGTAAACGCTGTAAGTATGATGATGTATTTTCTGATTTCTCATAAAGTTACATCTTAAATTTATAAAGGATCGCCAAGCTTAATAATTTACTTATAAGAAAATAAGTATATTTTGATATATAATCTTTTCTATTGATAATAGTAGGAAATAAGTAACCCCACCTTGTTTCGAAAATAACCCTACGTTACCGGAAAACTTAATTAACTTGTTTTACACTTTTACTCCCAAGCAAGAAAAGAGGCATATCCGAACATTTTTGGACACAAAAATTTACTTAAAAGTAAATTCGATTTTTAAGCTTAGGCGAACATGCAAGCAAGCTACATGTTGAACTATAAATCTGTTTGGTTTTTAATTGTGTATTTGTGATATCAATGGACACAGCGAGACTTAAAAGAATTAGAATATTTTCTTTTGTGCAGATAACGCAGACAGTTTCACAATCTGTACGCCCTCTTGTTTCTAAGGGAATCCAGTGCTATCTAATTACCTCCAGGTTCTTTTGGAAGACACGATATCCTCGTCTAGATATTTTTGAGCTACTGGGTCGATCATTTCCATTTATTTATTTTTGTTTATTATCACTACAGTGTCTCCGAGATATTTCCCCCAGTTAGTTTAAACTTTGCTGGTGGGGCATCAATGCTACTGAAGCCTGAAGATTACCTCTTACAGCAGAACTCCATTGTAAGTCAGCATTCTGGACCTGTTTGAACTGATTTCTCTTCTCATAGTGCTGTGTGCTTAAAATATAAATAATTAGGTTTTAAATTTATTTATGGGTATTTACTTAGTTTCTTTTTACCCGAGAATCCGTACTTTCATGTGGATTGTTTTTCAAGATTGTGATAGGGCACCTCACTCCCATTAAAGTCTTATCCTTATCAAGATTCGTGAATGGCAAAAATGCAAAAGCATCAATTTACCTCTCTTAATGTTTCATTTCTTGTTCTATCAATTCCTTTACTGGCCAAAGAAATTCCTTCATGATTAATATGAACTATAAAGATATTGTGACCAATATTAGCTATTGCGACCAGTGTTTGCATTATCATTGATCTTCCCGTCTCTAGGATACTTGTACATGTCTTACGCTTGTCAATGTGCAATTGTTGTATTAGGGCAACCAATGCATTAATGTCACCTAAGGGCTAATAAACGCAGTTGATCTTTTGATGCTTGTATTGAAGTCGTCGTAAAATGACTTGTTTAATAAGGTGAATTAAACAATTACTGAATGTTATTAATAAAGACAAAAAGCTATTATTTGGGTGATTCTACTTTTTAGTACTATCCCATATTACGTGCTAAACATGCCCTTGTTGTATTATGTTTCATCTAGAGGATTGATTCCATACTGATACTCTTATACACTTTTGGGCTAATGTGCTTGTATCATCTTGTTTGAAAGCATTTTTCGTTGTCTTATTCTCTCTTTCCTTGTGTAGATATATTCAAATTTTAGTGAAATGCTGTTATTTTAGCTGTCAATGTCATAATACTATTTTGCATGGTTTGCTCGTGCAGAGTGGTGCTGCAGTATGGTGCATTGGTTTTCAGAAACTTCAGGGTCAAGGGATTACGATTTTAGGAGGTATGGCTCATGGTGAAATTAAAGTATCAGCTAATAGAGTCAGTTTCTGCATATAAATAAATAAAGTCTCAAAAAGTATTACCATTAATATACTTTTTTTTCTATCTATTCATGCATCTTGCTAACGCCATTTAATCTAATAAATGTGTATATGCATACTTGTTAGCCGTGTTAACACCAAATATTAATTTACATTAACTTATGTAGCAAACTTACAGGTATCATTTTTCTCAAGTTGAGATGAATCTAAATTAATTCTTCGTCACTTTATAAGAGTGTTACTAACGTTTATCTTTTGGTTTTAATTACGCGTAGAATAATTCTTCGTCTAATGCTACTGTGTTTTTCGACATTAGATAACTATGTCGGAAAAGTGCTTATGTATGTTGTTTTCCATAAATCCATTAGTTTTCTCTATTTGCAGACCTTGTCCTGAAAGATAAAATTGTTGTATACGATTTGGCTGGTCAACGGATTGGATGGGCCAATTATGATTGTAAGTTTTTACTACTACTTTTTACCTATATATATTATTGATATACATTTATTCTTGTGTGTTTCATTTGCATGTTGATTTCTTATATGCTTTTGTAAAGTGCAATTATTTGTGTATGTGATCGTCAAATATAATGGTGGCAAACTGGCTGAGCCGCTCGATGTCTCGTGGGGCTTGGCTCTTCCCTGTCTTGACCCATGGACCACTTGGGCTCCTATTGAAACTAGCCATGGTCTGAGACGAGCTTAATTTTTTTCATGAGCCAGCTCGTCTTGAGTTCTTGGGCCGTCTCAGGCTCGTCCTTAGAGCTTAGCCGGCTAGACTCGGCTTGGCCATTGTCTCCCCTAGCCAAATATATGGAAGTTCTAGCAAATGAACTTACTCGTGACTTATAATTGTAGAGATAGTTCATGTCTCTTTATTAATTGTGCATTCGCACCAAACCCAAGTCTTCATCCATTGTCTAACTTACCGGATTTAAATTCATCCCATATAGGTTCATCTTCCGTGAATGTCTCTACAAGCACTGGCAATGGCAAAACTGAATTTTTCAACGCGGGACAAGTCAACAATAGTTCGTCACGTCTCAATTACTACGAGCTGATACCAACTATTGTTCTAGCTCTCTCATTTTATGTATTGAGTCTTTGGCATATTTACATTTTTTAACATTTAGAGGAGCAATTTTACATTTCTTACTATAGTTTCTGGTCCAAAGAGATGTTCGTAGCAATCGTTAAGTCTTGTGTTGTATAATAGATTGCAGTTTCAAGCTGTTCTAATTTGTTGATTATTGTAGAATTACTATCCCGGAACGGGAGATTTCATACGGGAATATTTTATTTATACGGAAGTAATTTATTGTATACTTGATTAATGCGATAGTATAAATTTGGTTAGAAACCTTTTTCTCTCTTGTTTTCGTTATTGATTTTGTTTGAACAATTGTACTGCAACTTGAGCATGTTTGGCGCGTATGATTGAATAGTATTAGACAATATTAAGAGAAGAAAATGAGACTAAAACTTTGTTGAGTTCTATCAACTATTAAGTTCCATAAATGCGCTTTTTGTGTTATATCTTCGACATGCATCTTCAAGCGATCATATAACTTTTCATAAATTGAATTACCTTTTGTAATTGGTCGGTGACACGATTTGACCTGAAATTTTAATTTTACTGTCACCACATTTGAATCAAATCACGACCTTAAACATGTAGAGAAGAAATATGTCTATCTGTAACACGAGCATGAAGGCTGAAAATAGGAAGCTCAACTGCTCAAGAATGAGTAAGCCTTTGATGCAGCAGCCCTCTGTTTGAAATAATTTATGCACTTTCCTTTACTCAATGGACCTTCTTGAATACCTTAAAGCCTTCTATTTTCATCAAATGACTCAGCTCCCCTTGGCTCTTCCATCATCCGCTCTCCCTTCCCTCCCTAAGCCATGCTCCTGTGGTGCAGGCCTACCATTCTCCGTGGTTGCAGCATTTTTCGCTAGACATCCTTTGTAAGTACTTGTATTCGTGCACTGACAAAGTGGACGAGTTGTCCTTCACTGTTGCATTATATTAGAATGTGAAATACAAAATAATCGTAATTGAATGGAACAGCGAATTACATGGTACACTATGTCGAGCTGTAATGTGTTGATGATATGAAGATATTTAAATGAAAAAAGAGAGCTATAGATTTCAAGCTCAAATATGTTCTCTTAAGGGTTGAAAGCAGTTCGATGTATTTGATACTTGAGAAATAAGAGAGCATACTACCATCCAAACTCAAAAAGAGCACACTACATTTCATATATTGATTTGGACATTATAACTCACGAATATATTTCAAACGTACTTCTTACATGACGTTTAATCTATCAAATATCAAGTATGCCAGAGCACCCTATTCACGTTTGGAAAAGTCAACCCTTGTGTAGTTTAGTTACATATTCTTTAAAAAAAAAAACATTTATCATAATATTTTTATTTTTTAACCACATAGTTTTCAAAATTATTTTTTAACCACATAGTTTTCAAAGTCAAATTTCAAAGAATCTCTCCACCCGAGCAATGAATAAATTTCTTCGATCCTACTCATAAGAACATTAAACTCTTGTTTAGTGTTGATAAAAATCAAAATTTTAGTAGATTTTGATAAAAAATTAGATAAAATATATGATTAAAAATTTGTAGATTTTATAAACTACGTTACTAAAATTAATTACTAATTTTGATTTAAATCTTAGAGTCCATTTGATAGGCAAATGCGAAAAGGAATTCTAATTCCATATTAATTAAAAAATAAAAACTCACCAAATTCATAAGAATCCGTTTTTCATGCAAATAAAGAAAATATAGCTTAAAATGATTACACATTGAAATTCGATTTTTATTTTCACGTTGCAATCAAATAGTAAAAGTAAAATTCATTTTTCTTGAATGTGATATTTTCCAATGCGTTAATATAACTTTTTAAGAAATGCTATTCATCTCCACTGGGGATGCATCCCCAATCCATGTGACGTTAATGTGGCATTAAATGATAGGTGAAATTAAATAGGTCATTTAATTTCACCAATCATTTACATCCATATAGATTGGGGATGCATCCCCATTGAGAATGAATATCATTTTTTTAACTTTTTAGTATTGCGTAACCTAAATTTGAATAGTTACCATCTCGTGAACTTGTAAATTTTAGAGAGAGAATAAAATAACAAATTAATTCCTCACCCTCTTGTCCTGTTAACTTAGAAAATAAGCCTTCTCTCTCACACACTACGGGACAGAAACACGCTCAACACACACTTAGAGCTAAGGCTAGGGTTCCTAATAGATTTTCGAAATTTCCAAATTTGTTCGAGTATTCCAATAACAAGATCGATGGCGGAAGAGGTGGCGGTGGAGAGGAACGGTGGCGGAGACGATTGGAGCGAAACGAGCGATTACACGTCGGAGGACGAGGGGACGAAGGACTACAGGCGGGGAGGCTACCACGCTGTACGAATAGGTGATACATTCAATCACGGCCGATATGTTGTTCAGAGCAAGCTCGGCTGGGGCCATTTCTCCACCGTCTGGCTCGCTTGGGACACCCAAAAATCTGTATATTTCTCGATTCATCTACCTTATTTGGAAATTTTTACTGTTCTTGTTATGCATTTTCTGTTGTCTTGTGGAGTTATGGTTTCTCTTTTGAACTAATATTATTCTAGGACATGTGGTAGACGCAATGAACACACACACACACAGACAGAGAGAGAGAGAGAGAGAGAGAGAGAGAGAGAGAGAGAGAGAGAGAGAGAGAGAGAGAGAGAGAGAGAGAGAGAGAGAGAGAGAGATTATAAAATGCATTGTTTAATTAAGTTTTGAACCTAAATATAGTTTGACTGATTGTGATTTTCTTTTATGTTAAATATTTGGGTGATAGAGGTATGTAGCACTAAAAGTTCAAAAGAGTGCACAGCACTACACAGAAGCAGCAATGGACGAGATCACTATATTAAAACAGATTGCCGAGGGAGATCCAGAAGACAAGAAATGTGTTGTGAAGCTTTTGGATAACTTTAAGCATTCAGGACCAAATGGACAGCATGTTTGTATGGTTTTTGAGTACTTGGGCGACAATCTTTTGACCCTAATTAAGTATTCAGAATATAGAGGATTGCCTATTCCCATGGTTAAAGAAATTTGCTTCCATATTTTAGTAGGGTTGGATTATTTGCATCATCAGCTATCAATCATACACACAGATTTGAAGCCAGAGAACATATTGCTTCTGTCGATGATCGATCCAGCTAAAGATCCAAGGAAGTCAGGTGCACCTCTTATTCTCACCTCAAGTAAAAGCAAGGTCGTGCCGGAGTCTGGATCTTCCAAAAATGCTAAGTGTTCAAATGCTGACCTGACCAAGAATCAGAAAAAGAAAATCCGGATAAAGGCCAATCGAGCAGCTGAGAGGTGCGTTGAAGCCGAGCTTGATAGTGAGGCAAGTGGTCCTGAAGATTCTCATCATGATGGCAAATTAAATAGCGATTCCACTGAAGATCCAACAAATATTTCAACTGCAGAAGATAAATTGGACAGCTCTGATGGTGTGACAGATGCTGGCAAAGGGACTATAGTGCATAAGAGAGGTAGCCGTCTAACAAGGCAGAAGCTATTGGCTGAAGTTGACCTAAAGTGCAAACTGGTCGATTTTGGAAATGCTTGTTGGACATATAAACAATTCACAACTGACATTCAGACAAGGCAGTACAGGTGTCCTGAGGTTATCCTAGGATCTAAGTACTCCACATCAGCTGATCTATGGTCATTTGCATGCATTTGCTTTGAGCTGGCCACAGGAGATGTTCTTTTCGATCCTCACAGCAGCGACAACTATGACCGTGATGAGGTACGGCCGTACGGGCACCTCTCTGTACTTGAATGTTTTCCGAATTTGAGACTTATAGGATTAATAAGGTTTTTATTATTGACCGTGGGATCCGATAAATGCAATTATATATGTATATGAATAGAGCAAGACCCGTGTTATACATGAATGAGCAAAAACACTGTTCTGCTAAATTGCTTACTGGGTCATCTCTGATTGGCAGTCTGGTTCTGATCATTTCGTTACTAAGTGCTTGTAGTACTGTTTTCTTGTGTTATAAAACTTTATTATGTATCATGATGACTGGACTGTTGCTGTATTTCGAAAATATTATAGTGGCATTTCATGTTCGCCTTTACTTGGAGTAGGCTTAAGACGCGTTATAAATTTAATACTGCCTTGAAGCAAACAGCCCTGGGGCTGGCACTGGTAGTTGTTTGATTGAGCGTCTTTTACAATTCATGTCTAAAAGCTTAGTCAATTATGTTGCCCATATTAGAATATCACATGTTGGTTATTGTTCTTCCTGAGCTTCTGTTCGGCCATCCTTTATTTGCTGTTCATATTTGAAATGCCATTGAGTGATTTCACCCAGAGGAAATTTCAGTTTTTATGTGGGTATCCGAAGTCGTAGAGTAACTTGAAATGATTGTTTTTATGTTGCTTGCTTACTACAATAGGAAGATCTTGACTGATACATGGCTTTTCTACATGGCATTCCAATATGACTGGTTCTTGTTATGTTAGGTAGCCAGTATTTGCTGCGCGATATGCGGTGAAGTATACGGATATTTACTTGTGCATTCTGTTGACCTATTGGGTTATCTCTATTTTCCTTTTCTGAAAATTCCTCGATTCGGTTTTCGTAGCATACTTTATAGACATATTTACTTCATTTTTAAGGGACAGATGACATCACTTTGTAAAAATATCTCTATATAATGTCATTCTAAACTGCTACCTTCTTGTGTTAGATACTTAGTCCATGTTTGGCTAATGTTTATAAACTGTTTTTTTATAATTGGTCAAACCACTTTTATCCACAAGTTTTATGGGACCCACAAGTAGTACCCGCTCAACCATAATTCATTTCTATCCGTTTATAATTTAAACCAATTATAAATAGCTCCCAAACATGCTTAATGATGAGTTAGTGCGCTCTATTTCGTGTTGGCTTGGCTCATCAGTGACTTGTGAGTTTCTGTCTGGTAGCTAAGTTTCAGGTTTCCTTTGGTATGTATTATTATTTATTACCATTTATATCAACAATATTATTATTTGTTACCATTTATATCAACAATCTGAACCAGTTACGTAAGATGCATTTCCTCAGCATTTAGTTCAAATTCTTAAATCGCGTATATTGGTTTCTTATTAAATTGATTGGTTTCGCTATTAATTAGTTTCTTTTTCCTTTGAAGGATCATTTGGCCCTGATGATGGAGCTTCTCGGGATGATGCCACGCAAGGTGAGATTTTTTTTTTGTTGTTTGTGAAGAAAATTGGGACAATTTGTTTCTCCTGTTATTGTACCCAACTAAAAGCCTAAAACCATCAATTTTGATTTTTGTGTTGAATTAATTTATGAAGATTGTTACATTACATACTCCTCAAGAAGTAATTTTTCCCATGCTTACACAAACTTTCTGCAGATTGCCTTAGGTGGGCGCTACTCACGGGAATTCTTTAATAGATACGGAGATTTGAGACATATCCGTCAATTAAGATTTTGGCCTCTCAATAAGGTGCTTGTGGAAAAATATGACTTCAGTGAGCAAGATGCAAATGACCTGTCTGACTTCCTTGTTCAGATACTCGATTTTGTACCCGAGAACAGGCCGACTGCAGCACAATGTCTTAACCATCCATGGATCAGCACAGGCCCTCGACGACTAACCCCTTCTACGTCTCTAGAAAATGGTTACTCAGACAAGCAGAGAGAGAAGTATGAGAGAGAGGCGATGGAGGTCAGAGTGGGAAACATGTCTATTGGCTGACAGACAAAACCTGTCAAAGATTCTCAATCTGTACTATACCCTCCAAAACAGTCATAATTAATATAATCTGGTATTGTCTATAATTGTGTTTCATTTTTTCCGTCTTTCACATATCATTGTTGAGTTGCCATTATCTTTCTCTCTGTTACAATGAGGAACGCTTCTTTTATATTCTTTGAGATATCCGAGTTTGGTATGAGAATGGTGGACGGGGAAGAATATATATGACATGTCGGCATCTTTGTACAACAACACTTTATTGTACAATCCAGGGGCCTGTCGGTGGATCGTGTTATGTATTTCTTTGTGCAATGTTCATATTTGTCTTTCTGATTAGCACTGGATTGTAGTGATAACCTACTTTCTTTTTCCCGTTTTCTATTTATCGTTGAATATATTATTGAAATTGAAAATCAGTGGAGGATCAACCAGAATTTTTTGACATCTTGGATGACAGAATTTCAGATGGCATCCAATCATTGGTGTGTTTCAGATACAGTCAACACCACCATCCAATCATTTTTTTTCCGCAACTTAATCTGTCATCTAAGATGTCAAAAACATATGGTAAAACATCATTATTCGAATCAATTTGTCTATTAAGGTATGTGCTTTGTTGTGGTTCATTTCATTTCTCCCGATATCCGAGCGCTAGACTTTGATTGATCTTCTCGATACTTCTTTTACTTGAAAGTTAAAGATACCATTGCCGTTCTCTTGCTCCTTTTGTTTGCCTTTGATCAATGGATTATATTTTTCTGTTCAACATAATTTTTTTAACTTTTTTTAATTTTTTTTTAACAGAATATACGCGACGCTATGTGATTGGAAAGAGGAAAAAAAATCAAAAATGCTGGTTGTACAGGAGAAGTTGACAGTGAGGATGACCAAATTTTGAAAAAAGCTGATATGGCATGTCCACTCGCAGGAAGTAGAATGAATAAAGAAAGAAAACAATTGTTGTTTAGGGACCACATGTATCCTTCCAAAATTCAACACTCTGGTATTTTCCCCAAATGATGAAACCCTCAGCATTGGTGACAAATTATAATGGCTTCATTAGAATCCATCTTCCATTGGAGCTTCAAAGAGCATGAAATCTCATCTTTTATTTCATCCTGTCATCACTCAAGCCTCACATGTCCGGCCCATCAACTCCAGTTTCGTGTAAACGGCCCCAATCGGTTAGTCGTGTAGCACAGCTTTGTCAAACCGCCTCTCCATTGAACGTGAAAGTCCATCTTCTTTTAGCTCAGCCTTCACTCGAGCTTCGTCTGAACATGAAGGTCCATCCATTTTCAGTCTAGCTTCGAGCGTCGTCTATAACCCAACCCATTACACAGGTTCAGTACATTGTTCGAATTTTTGTGGTTTAGTTCATTAATCGATTTTTTGAAATTTGTATGATATGGGTTATGCTTCATCCAAAAGTCAATTGCAGAATGAGTTGAAATTCTATCTTTTCATGTTCAGACATACGTGTAGTCAAATTTGGAACTATGACCGTGCTTCCGAACGTAAAAAATAAGTGAAATTTCGGATTTTATTTTTTTAATACGTTCGTTCTGCAGTTGAATTTATGCTCGTGAGAATGAAGGACGGCTAAAAATCCATGCATCTACATTGAAATGAATACTTTGTATCAATGTGTATTTATACGGTGTTAACGTATTGCTGAACTAGAATGCTTATATTTTTCACAGTTGAACAAATCGTGGATGAAGTGGATGATGATACTTTGGTGGATTAAGACAATGAGAATGTAGAAGACAATATGGACCAAGTGGAAGTTGAGATTGTACAAGGAGATTGTAGTACTGTGCCCGCGATAGGAATGACGTTTAAGGATGAAAACGAAATGTGGGATTTTTACAAAAGATACGCCTATGTCGTTGGTTTTCCAGTTAGGAAACGGAATTCAAAGAAGGATGAAGATGGAGTTTTAAAATATCTAATGTTGACATGCGGTTGGGAAGGCAAAAGAAGTTCTACTAAAAGCGGCTCTTTCAAGCTGCACTCGACAATTCAGACGGGTTGTAGAGCTAGGATATCTGCATCTTCATATATTCATGGCTCCTGGAGAATCCACACAATCCATCTAGAGCACAATCATAGAACAAGTCATATGAAGTCCAGGTTATACTGTTGCAATCGAGAACTGAGTGCGCATGTGAAGAGGAAGCTTGAAGTGAATGATCTAGCAAGCATTCCGTTGCACAAATCGTACAACTGGCAGTGGTGGAAGCAGGTGGTTATGAGAATATGACTTGCATCGAAAATGATTGTCGAAACTATATTGAACAAGTTCGGCGATTACGACTTGGAGCAGGAAACGCAGAGCAATACAATCCTAATTTTCGAAAATGCAGTCAACGTGTTCGGGTTTTTACTTTAGCATGGATTTGGATGACGATTCTCATCTAAGGAATGTATTCTGGGCAGACAGTTGGTCTAGGCAAGCATTTAAGGAGTTCATGGATGTTGTTACATTTGATACCACTTACCTGACCAATAAATATAACATGTCGTTTGCCCTTTTTGTTGACGTAAATTATCACGGACAATCAACACTGCTTGGTTGTAGTTTGGTGTCGAACGAGGACACACTCTTTTGTGTGGCTGTTCACAGAATGGCTTAAGTGCATACATGGTCAACCTCCACATGGAATCGTTACTGATCAAGATCGGGCAATGCAGAATGCAATTCAGATCGTATTTCCAAATACGAAGCACAGATTGTGCTTGTAGCATATATTGAAGAAGTTGCCTGAGAAGTTTAGCTATCACGAGGATAAGGGTTCGATATTTTCGACTATCTACGGACTGGTTTATGATTCCCAGACTATTGCAGAATTTGAAGGAGGTTGGATAGCGATGATCGAGTCATATGGATTGCAAGATAACACTTGGTTGTCAGGCCTTTATGATAATAGAGGACGTTGGGTCCTTTGTTTTTCGAAAATCATTTTTTGGGTAGGGATGTCAACGACGCAAAGAAGTGAAAGTATGAATGCATGTTTTGACAGATACGTTCATTCGAAGACATATTTGAAACAGTTCGTCGAACAGTATGAGCGGGCACTACGGAATAAGGTTGAGAAAGAGTTCCAGCTGAATTTAGATCATTTTCACAAATGATACCGTGTGCAACAACTTATGACATGGATAAGCAGTTTCAATCGGAATACACCATTTCAAAATTTAGAGTTCATGAGGAGTTCACGAGAAAGGTTTACTGCGATCTCATATCTTCGTCGAAAGGAATTTTGTGGACAACGTAGGATGTACGGGAGAATGTTGTATATGAACAATACCGGAAGAAAAAATAGTTCAAAGTCACATTTCGAAGAGAGGCCACACAAATTAGTTGCAGCTGCCACTTGTTCGAGTTTAGAGGAATAATATGTAGGCATGCCATCACTGTGTTGATCAATAATGACATAACATCACTTCCGAAATGGTACATTTTGAGACGTTGGAAAAGAGATGTTAGTAGATCACATTACAGGGTCGCAGTCAACTATGACGGATTGGTTAGTTCTCCTAGACAATTGAGATACGACAGTATGTGTAAGGCTTTTGCCATGGTGGCAGACCTTGTTGTAGATGACGAAGTCTGGGCTAATGCCATAATGGAATGAATTGGACTACAATCTAAAGAGCTAGCGTTGATGAAGTCGATTTGTGGAAGTAATAGCATTCCACATCAATGTAATCAGTTGGCTGCTATGTGTAACGATTCACAAAATACTACGAGCCAGAATGTATTGGATCTGACATCATCCCGAAGATAAGGCGCGCCAAAAAAACTTCGACGAAAAGGATCCTTAGAGTCGACTTCAAAGAAGGTACATGTATATTGAACCTAAATACTATAAATTGAAAATTATTGTTAATACAAATTCTCATTTCATATGATGGACATGCAGGCAAGTTCGACTTCTGCTAAACAAAAGAGATCGACATCAAAGCATAGTAATATTCGTGCGGGTGAAATCGAACCTCAGCCAATAAATGCAAAACAACAATATCCGATGTCTCCACAAGTCACATTTTCATAGTTCTCGCTTCTGACGTCATTCCCATTACCACAATATGGCATGCCGACATCGTTATCATATGCTCAACACTTACAATCTTCGAATTTGAAGAATTCGTCGTCAACAAATGTCAGATACAATTCGCAAGGTAGGTTTACATTCATTACATATTTGTAATTCATTTGGATAGTTTTCATATATACACTGATGAAAGTTCAATGTCTATTCTAGGTCATGTTTTTCCGTTGTACTATCCACATTTGCTGGATCAAGGAAGCACATGTTTTTTATGTTTGATGGACATCACATGTAGTTGAGGTAGTAGGTAACTCTTACTTGTTTTATTCGAATCAACTTGTCTGATAAAAAAATTCTTAATGTTTGGACTTATTTTCATAATCTTGTATTATTTTACTTCTCGTTTCTTAATTTTGGCTAGTTTCAAGGTTAGTCTAAAAATTTAAAAAACATACAACTGTGGACTTGACCATTGAAATGCAACAACTATTTTCTTGTCGTTGCTTATGTATCTATCTCACTGATTTGCAGCTTCGCAGTGGAGTCCACATCACCCCGTTTCAATGTTAACGGGATTGAAGTGGTGTCGTGGTCCTATTTAGCAAAGCTTCCATACATTCAGTTGAAGAAGAGTGGTCCTGTTTTTTTTTTTGAAGATTCCATTGTATCATTTGCAAATAGCCTTTTTTTGCTAGATTACAAAGTTTGGAAAACAAGTGGTTTGTCATTGACATGTATTAAACATTATCTATTGCAAGTGATAACAATGAATCCATTTTTGATGTAATTCCTGATACTTTATTCAAGTGTTTCCTTAAGCATAATATTGTGTTCATTCACTGCATTGTTTAAGGTGAAGTCATTTTGGCCAATGTAGATAGTGTAACGGACTTTTTCGAATGTGTCATGTAGAGGAAGATTGTTTTGTCGTAGAACAAAATTTAACATTGAAAATCAACAGACTGTGTCGTTAATTGGGATAATATTAGTTATTAACTTAGGTCCACAAAAGAATGAATGCATGTGTCGATGAGAAGTAATTACCTGATTACCTATGGAGTAGAGTTCATCAACTCTAGACTTCAATTGCTTCATTTGATTGAGTTGAATAGCCAAAGAGAATGGACTAGTTCTACTTGCAAATACAGAAGCATTAGGCAGCAGTAATGTGGATCCTGATGTGGCAAAGTTTGCACCAAGTCTAAAATCAGATTCAATTGATTGAAGATAAGTGCTTAGAAACACGAATAGAATCAACAAAAACAACAAACTGACATTAGCATAAGAAAACGTTAAAGTGACATTGTTTTCATCCATAATTCGCTAACAACTACATACTTCGTTGACATGAACAAAATAAAAATAAAACATTTACATAATTTAGTACATAACACGTTCAACAAATTACTACACATCAAGTCGTCCATTTTCCTTTTGCAATCCCTTCCGAGCTTCCTTTGCCCCTGCGAATCGTCACATTCACGGATATTTTGAAGTCTGCTTCTTTAGTTAGTCGAGCTTGAGATTTGATGTAAAAACCAGATTTTCTCGAAAACTCAAATATTTTACTAATTCAAAAAAAAATAAATACATTTCGAGTCAAAAGAAATAAAATTAACATTTATTTATTCAGCAATAAAAATAAATTATCTTTCAAGAATAAAATAAAATGAAAGAACGTTTATTCCCAACGATAACCCAAAGATAATGGATTCCCGTCTTATTTAATTAAAAGCTTCTACCATCATCTACCGAATTACGAGCTCCAAACTCACAATCTCAATTACTCGAGGGGGGGAAACACTTAAAGGGGTGAGATTTAAGAAAAATCTCAATAAGCGTGTGCAGTGAACAAGTAATTTACATTTAAATTTAAGGAAAAACAATATTTCATATCATACATAGGAGACACGGGAATTACTCCGAACATATGTGATAGTAAACCCTGTGCGTAGCGCTATTAAACTCCGGCCTTCTTATCATAAACATATATGGCCCATAAACGGATTTCCAAAATTTAAAGCACAAAATACGAATCACATAAATCACATGTAACATCACTTACCTCATAAATTTCGAATGAAAATTTATAAGATGTGCTTGGGGTAGTTGATTATTCAAAACCAGCCTTTAGTCTTCTATGCGTGCAGTACCAAAGAAAAAGATTCTTTTGTGTGTGTGTGTGGAAGGTGAAAGACTTGTGTGTGTGTGTGTCCAAATTTAATATTATCATAATGAAAGAAAAAGAGGAATCTTTCTTACTAGGCTCCACATGGCATTAACTATTTACCAAATTCTTACCATGATTCTTGCATATTTACCATATACACACACGTACAGATTTGGAGTAGACCTAGATTTAAAGGAAAAAGATCCTACCTAATTTAATCAAGTCCTTAACTATGAATAGTTCACAATTGATCCCTAAACAATATAAACTAAGCAATTTGATCCTTAGATATTCAGCTTCTCACTATAAGGTCCTAATTTTCAATATTAACGACTATGATGAATTCTCGGGGTGTTACAATCTACCCCTCTTAAAATAAATTTTCGTTCTCGAAAATTACCTTAGTCGACATTATCGAACAATTGGGGGTACTTCGATCTCATCTCCTCTTCGCGTTCCCAAGTTGTTTCTTCGATTGAATGGTGTTGCCATAACACTTTAACCAACGGTATCTCCTTGTTCCGAAGCTGTTGTACCTTTTGAGCTATAATGCAAAGTGGGGTCTCTTCATAACTCAAGTCCCGTTGAATTTTCAAGGGTTGAAGTTTTAATACGTAACTCAGATCAGGAATGTGCTTCTTGAGTGTCGATACGTGGAAGACGTCATATATTGTAGAAAGCTCTGGTGGCAAAGCTAATTGATAAGCTACATTTCCAACACTTTTGAGTATCTCGAAAGGTCTAATGTATCTTGGTCGAAGTTTCCCATTTTTTCCAAATCTTAAGACACCTTTCATTAGTGAAACCTTCAAAAATACACTATCACCAATAACAAATTCTAGTTCCTTACGTCTTCTATCTGCATAGCATTTTTGTCTGTCTTGGGCGGTCTTCATGTTGGCTCGAATCTTTTCGATGGCCCGAACTGTTCGTTCCATGATTTCAGGTCCTAAAATTTTACATTCACTGACTTCATCCCAATGAATGGACGATCTACACTTCCTTCCGTACATGGCTTCATATGGTGCCATGCCGATAAAGGCATGATAGCTGTTGTTATAAACGAACTCGAATAATGGTAAATGCTTTTCCCAATGTCCCCCAAAATCTAGGACACACATTCGAAGCATATCCTCTATTGTTTGAATTGTTCACTCGAATTGTCCGTCTGTTTAGGGTGAAAAGCTATACTAAACTTTAGCTTAGTTCCCATTGATCGATGCAAGTTTTTCAAAGAGTTTGATGTAAACCTGGGATCT
The DNA here is from genome assembly GCA_035079005.1 of Fraxinus americana. Lineage (NCBI taxonomy): Eukaryota > Viridiplantae > Streptophyta > Magnoliopsida > Lamiales > Oleaceae > Fraxinus > Fraxinus americana. The sequence continues at coordinate 16,057,967 of CM068708.1, read as the reverse complement.
CTATCAGACACAATCGAAATTGGAACACCATGTAATCTCACCACTTCATTAACGTATAGTTGCGCAAATGGGTCCATAGAAAATGTCATTCGAACAGGTAAAAAAATGAGCTAACTTGGTCAATCTATCGATGATTACCCAAATAGCCTCATGACATCTTACTTTTTGGAAAACCCACAACAAAATTCATCGTTACATGCTCCCATTTCCATTCTGGGATATCTAATGGTTGTAGCAACCCTGATGGTCGTTGATGTTTAGCTTTCAACCTGTTGACAAATTAGGCATTTCTCAATGAACTCAGCTATGTCTCTCTTCATATTCCTCCACCAAAATATGGCTTTTAGATCACGATACCTTTTTTGTACCTCTTGGATGTACTGAATAAGGGGTTGTGTAGGCTTCCTCCAAAATTTCTCTTCTCAATTCCTTAAAGTCTGGTACACACAAACGTCATTGATAACATAATGTTTTATCCTCAGTTATAGTGAACCCCTTTCGCTTGTATCAATTTCAGATTTAATAAATTCGAAAAACTGATCACCCTGCTGATGGTTCTTAATTCGATCTCGAATTGTTGGCCGAACCGATAGAGCTGCTATATGAGCTATAGTGTCTGACGGTGTCATCAATACTTTGAGATTTAACTTCTCAAATTCTCTCCATAGAGACTTTTATGCCGTTAACATTGCCAACTTGCTCGTGGTTTTCCTACTCAAAGCATCTGCCACTACGTTCGCCTTGCCTGGATGGTAATAAATTTCACAATCATAATCTTTTACCAATTCAAGCCACCTCATCTGTCTCATGTTCAACTCTTTTTGAGTGAAAATGTATTTGAGGCTTTTATGATCAGTATAAATGTCGCATTTACCTCCGTATAGGTAGTGCCTCCAAATCTTCAAGGCGTGTACTACCGCTGCGAGTTCTAGGTCATGTGTGGGGTAATTTTGTTCATGAGGCTTCAACTGTCTAGAGGCATAGGCTACTACCTTGCCTTGTTGCATCAATACACAACCTATTCCCTGTTTGGATGCACCACTATATATTACGAAACCTTCTGATCCTTCAGGTACAGTCTACACTGGTGCATTAACTAACTTTTCCTTCAATTCTTTAAAGCTGTGTTCACATTTCTCCGTCCATTCAAATCTCACACCTTTACGAGTCAACTGAGTCAAAGGCCCTGATATCGTAGAGAATTCTTCTATAAATCTCCGGTAGTATCCTACTCGGCCCAAAAAATCTGCGAACCTCCCCCACGTTGGTTGGTCTCGACCAATTCGACACCACTTTTACTTTGCCTGAATCTACTTCTATTCCTTGGGCTGTAACTACATGCCCAAGGAATGCAACTCGATTTAGCCAAAATTCACACTTTTTGAATTTGGCATAAAGTCTATCCTTTTTTAAAGTTTCCAATACAATTTTCAAATGTTCATCATGTTCTTCTTTAGTCTTTGAATAGATCAAAATATAATTGATAAATACAATGCCAAACTGGTCTAGGTATTCATGGAATACACGGTTCATCAAGTCCATGAACACTAGAGCATTAGTTAGGCCAAATGACATAACTAAGAACTCGTAGTGACCATACCGAATTCTAAAGGCTGTATTTGAGATATCAGTAGATTTAGTTCTCAACTAGTGGTATCCTGACCTCAGGTCTACTTTTGAAAATACTCTTGCACCACGTAATTGGTCAAATAAGTCCTCAATCCTGGGAAGTGGATACTTATTCTTAATGGTGATTTTATTCAACTCTCTGTAGTCAATGCACATTCGCATTGACCCGTCTTTCTTCTTGACAAATAACACTGGTGCCCCCTATGGGGATACATTGGGTTAGATGAATCCCCTTTCCAACAATTCTTCTATTTGTAATTTCAACTCCTATAACTCCTTTGGAGCCATCCTGTAAGGAGCCTTGGAAATAGGTGCGGAGCTGGGAGTTAAATCAATAGTGAACTCTACTTCCCGTTAAGGAGGCATCCCAGGTAAAATCTCGGGAAAAACTTCTGGGAACTCCCGTACTATCTTGACATCTCCCACTATCAGTTCTTTATCTCCCTTTTCCAACACTGACATGAAGAACCCTATACACCCCTCTGACCTCAAGAGTCTTCGGGTTTTCAATGCAAAACTAACTCGTGGTATGGGCTTAGTCTTGGTTACTGAAAGGCGAAGTTTTACCCTTTCAGGACATTTAAAGATCATTTCCCTCTCAAAGCATAAATTTGTTGCATGATTTTTAGAAAGCCAATCCATCCCTAGGATAATGTCGAATTCATGTACATCCAAAACATATAAGTTCGTTTCCAGGGCCCTTCCATTAATTTCTACCTCAACTGTCCTTACAATGCGGTTTGTGCTAAGTACATTCCCTGAGGGGATGGCAACTTCTAAAGGTATATGTGTAGGTTCTCCAATAACATTTAGTGTATGCATAAATTTTGGAGATATGAATGAATGAGTAGAGCCAGAATCTATCAAAACATAAGCAGGTGTGCCGGATATAAGGATGTTACCTGCCAAGACATTTCGGTCCTGATCCTCTTCATGTTCAGTAAGGGCATGAACTCTAGCTTGTCCTCTAGGTGGGTTCCCTGGTTTCTGTTGTTGCTGCTGTTTCTACTTCTTGGAACAGAACTTTATTATGTAACCTGTCTCACCACAGTTATAGCATGTATTAGTCCCCATATGACATGTCCCAGCATGGCTTTTCTGGTATTTTCCACAGATGGGGAGCTCTCGATAATTGCTCGAAGTTGGTCCCACATAGCTCTTTTTTATGAAGTTCTGTATTCCTTTGCCCTTGTTGTCTTCCCATTTACGCTTTTCCGATGGTGCGGGCTGCTATTGTTTGTTGGTGCTGTTGAGGATTTCTTTGAAATTGGCTAGCTGTGCCTTAGCTAGCACTTGGTGGTATGTACCCAACTCAAATGTGACCACCACCTATTGGAGGTCGTCACGCAAACCTTGTTCAAAGCGTCTAACTTTCTTCTCCTCCGTGTTGACTAAGAGTGGGGCATAGCGAGATAATTCTTCAAACTTCCTTTCGTATTCTGCCAGTGTTAAGTTTCCTCGTCTGAACATTAGGAATTTCGCTTCCTTCTGGTTTCGAATGTTGGTGGGGAAGTATTTCTGCAAGAACAATTCTTTAAATTCACTCCAAGTTAAGCTTTATCCAGCTTCTCTGGACCTGTTGGTCATTTTCCACCAATGTCTTGCTCCTTTATCCAGCATAAAGGTTGCACATATTACCTTCCGAGTTTTCGGGCACTCAACAAGTTTGAAAACTCATTCTTGCTTGCAAATCCGCTCTTCGTCGCTAGTGGATCTGTGCCTCCTTCAAAGCCAAGGGGTTGCAACTTGCGATATTGCTCTACTATCGCAGCCGCACTCCTCTCTACAGGTGGTGGTGCAACAAGTGGTGCGGCGGGTGGTGTAATGTTACATATCGCTTCCAGAAACTGCATAAATTGGTTGTTTTGGTTGTTGCTGTTGTCGTTGTTCGACTCAGTATCTTCGGCCTGGGGTTGCCCATTCTTATTATTCGAGTTTCCAGAGCGAGTTGCCATAATCTTAATAAAATGTAAAGATAGAATTACTTAACCATTAGATGAAAATAATAATAATACATATAGTAAAATTTCAGTCATTCAATTTCTATAACTTGCATAAATCAAATGGGATTCATGGTATTCAATACATCCACTTATTTAAATATAAATTTCTTCAAAAGGATAGGCATATATAATTTCCTGTCATCTAAAAATTCTTCCTAACGCTTTCATCTTGGTCTGCCACTGGATTCTCCCCAGGATTTGGCTCATGGTTCTCCTCAAAATATAATGCATGATGGTACTCGGGGCTCTCCTTAGGGTCTTCTTCGGTATCTTCCTTTACCGCTTCCCCGATAATGAAACCCCTATTGTCAACTGTCAGTACACTTGGAAACTGGCCAATGCTAGGTGGGCTACATGGACAGCGACGATTAGGCTCATATCCCAAAGGCCTATCGATATTCCTAGTATCCTCCGTGTTTATTATCCATCTGTCCCTCAAACATAAAATCAATACGGCAGGGGAGGATTTGTACTCAAACATCTCTTCAAGCCTTTCAAGAAATTGCCTCCAATATGGGCTAAGTGTTCTACGGAGATGATAGACAATCTCATCTCTATGAAGTTCATGTCCATTCCTCCCCGCCCCCTGATGATTCGTTCTATGGCGTCTAAAAGCTCCAACAGGTTGTGGTTTGGATTCGTCGCATATTTCCTATGCAACCTCATGAACATTTTACGTCTGCGGGCCTGGTCTCTAGCCGATTGCGTGCGTCTATTAACCATCTAGAAAAATAAATTTTATAATCACTTAACTATTCAATTTAAACCAATAGTTAACCATATCGTTTCATGACTACACACGGAACATGAATCATAATGGCATTTCCTTGCTGAAGGATTTTCATTTAACGAAAAGTTCATATATAAATAAGCACACTTCTTATAAATAAATCAAGTTCTAATTTACTTAGTTGCAATTTAATACATATTTGTCCACATAATCGTTAATTGACTTATAATCCTTCATAAAATTGCAAACATTAAAAAAAATAAAATTAAGCATGATCATAACATAGTCGTCATCATATGAAATGTAATTTGTATATATTTCTACCTGATTTAGGAGCATCGGAGCTTGGAACGTGGCATCGTGTGGTGGCCTTTTTTTTTTTTTTTTTTACAGTGACTCGTATCATGAACAGTATTGGGAAACAATTTTTTTAAAAAAAATGGAAATAGTCTCTCGGGTCACACGTCATGAACAGTGACATGCAAGATTTTTTTTTTTAAAACAAAGGCTGAACCAAAAGTTACTAAAATGCAGTGAAGAAACCATCAAACTACCCTTTTTTTTTTCAAACTAAAATCAAGAAAGTTACAACAGTCTCTTCCCTTACAAAACCCATAGGCCATATCCAAACCTATGATTCTTTAGAGAGAGAAAGTGATGAAGCCACCTAAATACACACACGTCTGGTCACTGTTCATGTCATGAATAGTGTCAGAAATTTTTTTGATTTTTTTTTAAAAATGGAACAGCGACTCAGGTCACTGTTCACGTCATGAACAGTGACTCGGTACTGTTCACGTCATGAACAGTGATTTGGATATTGTTTACGTCACAGAATTTTTTTTTTTTTTTTTGTCTACAGAAATGTAGACCCGCTTTGTTACCATTAGTAAAAACCAGATTTTCACGAAACTTAAATATTTTACTAATTCAAAAAAAAAAAAAAAAAAAAAAAAAAATAAAATAAAATAAAAAAAAAAAATATATATATATATATATATACATCTCGAGTCAAAAGAAATAAACTTAACATTTATTTATTCATCAGTAAAAATAAATTGTCTTTCAAGAATAAAATGAAATGAAAGAACGTTTATTCTCAACGACAACCCAAAAATAATGGATTCCCTTCTTATTTAATTAAAAACTTCTGGCATCATCGACCGAATTACCAACTCTAAACTCACGATCTCAATTACCCGAGGGAGGAAAAACTTAAAGGGGTGAGATTTAAGAAAAATCTCAATAAGTGTGTACAGTAAACAAGTAATTTGCATTTAAATGTAAGGAAAAACAATATTTCATATCATACATAGGAGATACGGGAATTACTCCGAACATAGGTGGTAGTAAACCTTGTGCGTAGCGCTACTAAACTCCGACCTTCTTATCATAAACATATATGGCCCATAAACGGATTTTCAAAATTTAAAGCACAAAATACAAATTCACATAAATCACATGTAACATCACTTACCTTGTAAATTTCGAATGAAAATTTATAAGATGTGCTTGAGATAGTTCATTATTCAAAACCAGCCTTTAGTCTTCTGTGCGTGCAGTACCAAAGAAAAAGATTCTTGTGTGTGTGTGTGTGAGAGAGAGAGAGGAAGGTGATATATGTGTGTGTGTGTGTGTGTGTCCAAATTTAATATTATCATATTCAAAGAAAAAGAGGAATCTTCCTTTCTAGGCTCCACATGGCATTAACTATTTACCAAATTCTTACCATGATTCTTGCATATTTACCATACACACACACACACGTACAGATTTGGAGCAGACCTAGATTTAAAGGAAAAAGATCCTACCTAATTTAATTAAGTCCTTAACTATGAATAGTTCACAATTTGATCCCTAAACAATATAAACTAAGCAATTTGATCCTTGGATATTCAACTTCTCACTATAAGGTCCTAATTTTCAATATTAACGACTATGATGAATTTTCGGGGTGTTACATTCGAACCCGTGGGACATAACTTCAACTGCTTCCTAGTCGCAGTTGTGACTGAAGTAGAGCTAGCGTTACGAGATTAACCGCTTGATTGTTCTTCTACGACCCAGTCCCAATAACTGCGTGTATTACTACAACATTTGAATAATCTCCCTTTATTAGCAGTTGGCTTTTCGACCTCAAAACACTTATGAAATCCATTCTTACATAATGGACATTGTCGTTTAATCGGGCATTCAATGAAGAAGTACCCTTTGCCTCTACAGCTATGGCAAATTCCGAAATTCTTCTCGACCATTCTAACATATAATTAAACCATAAAGAAACTGTCAAAATGTTTCCCATTGTAGCATGGATGAAGCACACAAGCAAACAAATACGAAGCTTAAATTCATATCATTCTCTGTTAATTTAGATGCAAGCAAATTAAAAATCAAAACTACAAAGCAAAATACAAAGCTAAAATTCTATTACAGCAAGAAAAAACCCAAAAATACAAAGCAAAAATACATGTGCTCAAATTACTTTCCAGCAACGAAAAACCCAAAAATGTATAGAAACCTCAAATTTCGTTCCAGCAAGTAAAAACCCAAAGATGTTAGTGTCATTCTCGCCAACATTTTTAAAATCCAAGTATAAACCTCAAATTGGTGACTTGTATACAGTTCTCAAGTCGGAAACGGTAGCAACGGTACAACTTTTACAAAATCGCAGGCATGAAAAATAGAGCAATAACCACAACATTTGCTTACTCTCAAGGGACGCGTTCTCCGATTTAGACTTCACAGTGGCCGGAAGTTTGCAGCTCACAAATTGTTCGTCAATCTACAAATTCGGAGCAATCGTAACGGAGATGTTTTCAAAACCCTTTCTCTGTTTTAAGGGTAAATAGATTGGGGTTCATTTCTTCTTCGACGGGGTCACGCAGGTTGAAGGTTTTGAGGACTGTCAATTGGCGAAAAGGCAGCTTGTATCTAGGGTAACCATTTTGGGAGAAAATGGGTATGAGAAATGTGAAAAGGATTAGTCGTTTTGGACTTTTACTTTTTTTTTTTTTTTTTTTTTAACTTTCAAAAAATCCATGTCATCCTGTCAAAAGTATTGTCAAGGCCTTCTTGTACGAGTAGCGCAACCAAAAAAAAATATTCACCAACACAGCACCTATATGAGTTCCATGCTACTGATTTGCTCAGGATTTGTCATAAATTTCAACAAGAATCGAAAGAAAGTGGTGAAAAAATATTCATGTAGACGTTGACTTCAATATATCCGACTGAACTGAATATAACCGAAAATGAGATTTTTTTTTAAAAAAAGTTGTCTTTAATAATCTGATGTGCCAAACACCTCTTTAGTATCAGTCAAATCTTTATCATAAATTAACAGGTGTTAAGAATTATTTGATTTTAGAAGACGCAAAGTAGAAAACTTATACTTTTCTAATACCAATAATAAGTTAAGATGTTCTGCTCCCAATAATTTTGGATCTGATTTTTTATTTAATTACACTAACGAGTGCATTATTATATCCAATAGAAAACAAGCCATTTGAGTTTTGGCTTCCCAGAGAGAGAGAGAGAGAGAGATTATTTACCATGTAAGCGCACGTAAGCAACGACTTTCGTGCCGGAGGTGATCATCTCCTTTGTTACAAATAAATGGAAGTTATTGAACTTGAAAAGTAATAGAGCCCTACTATCACATCGTGATATTTGTATCAGGTGTGCTCTAACAAAATTTGTCATTGTCAGACTCAAGATAGACTATACATTTTACATTAATTGTTAATTTATACAATCTCACTCGTTTACTTTGTGTAATAAAGGATTAAATCCACCAATGACTACCAAACTTTATATTTTGTAACACCATGGCCACTCACTTTGGTTTTGTTTCACTATGACCACCCAATTTAATTTTATTTCACCATGACCATCCAATTTAGGGAGTGTTTGACACCCATTTTAATGGGTTGAAAATTTTTTGAATAGTGATTGATAGGAGAATGTGTGGTGGAAAAGTGATGAAAAATTTTAGATTTTAGTGTAATATTATTTTATTTGGAGATTGTGTGGTTGAAATGAAAAAAGAGAATGAGAATGAGAAAGAGAATGAGTGCCAAACAGGGGCTTAATATAATTTCTCACCATGACCAACCAATTTCATCTAACATTTTACCTAGCCATCCAACCGCTTTTCCCCATTTTCATTAATTTTAAAAAGGGTAAAATGATAATTTTGCATTATATATATATATAATAAATTTTAAAAAAATAAAATAAAAACTTTTTTTATAAAAAAAAATGTTACTTCAAAAAATAAAATAAAATAAAATTTTATTTTAAAAAAAGTTACTTAGAAAAATAAAATAAAATAAAAAGTTATTTAAAAAAAAAAAGACATTCCTTAAAAAATAAAATAAAATAATTATTTTAAATTCTTTTAATACAAAATAAAAACTTATTTTAAAATTAAAATAAAAACTTTTATTTATTTATTTTAAATATTATATATATATAGGGAGTGTTTGACACCCATTTTAATGGGTTGAAAATTTTTGGAATAGTGATTGATGGGAGAATGTGTGGTGGAAAAGTGATGAAAAGTTTTAGATTTATGTATAATATTATTTTATTTGGAGATTGTGTGGTTGAAATGAAAAAAGAGAATGAGAATGAGAAAGAGAATGAGTGCCAAACGGGGGCATAATATAAAGTTGTCGTTTTACCCCTTTCAAAATTAGTGAAAATGGTGAAAAGAAATCGGATGACCACGATAAAATGTTATTAGGTGGTCATGATGAAACGTTATATAAAATTGGGTGGCCTGATGAAATAAAATCAAATTGGGTGGCTATGATGATACTAAATATAAAGTTGGATGATCATGATGAAACATAATCAAAATGGATGATCATGGTAGCACATGATATCATAATTGAAGGCAAGAATATGTGCTTATTTGTCAAATATTTAAATGAAAATAAACATAAATCGAAAGGTTTCTGCCTCTCTCACATTCACATAAACCCTCGAATTATACCTTCACTTCTAGCGGGAAACTAAACTCCATGCCCTAAATCAAAATCAAAATCAAAATCGAAATTCAATAATGTCAAGTGATCGCAAATCAGAACTATACCAAGAACAGAATCATGAAGAACTTGAATTTGAGCCTTACGCACATCATCCTTCTGCCCCAGCTCACGAGGTATTCTCAATCTCTACATGCACATATATATTGTCATCTGTTTTTCTAATTTATAGGTGCCTGTTAGGATATGCGTAAATATTCAGCTGATTGCCTGCACGCTGTACGTGTGTTGGCGGGGGTTGATATGTGATGTCTGAATTGGATGGACCGTTAAGATAATTGGGTTCGCGATTTTGCTGTCCAACTATTTGGTAAATGGGGCTTCTTGTAATGATTAGAAAAATTGTATTTGAGATAGGAAATTATGGAACTTTTTGCTTAATTTGTGTTGTTAGACATCATATCTGCATTTATATTTCAAAATAAAGGAACTTGGATGCCTATTACAATATTCATAGATGTGTGGCTCGATTAAAATTACGAAACATGAGATGTGCGTGTGCGTGTGTGATGTATCAGGTGGTGAATTCAATTGAATCTTAAGAACTATTCGTGATTTTGCAGTCCAACTGTTTGGTAAATGGGGCTTCTTGCAATGATTGGAAAAGGTGGATTTAAGAAAGTAGAACATTGTACTTGATGCTTAATTACTGTCAATAGACAATATATCTGTGTTTAAAAGAAAGGGAGTTTCGGATGTTGGTTGCATTATCCAATATTGAGTGGCTAATAGTTAACTGACAAGCCAGTAGGTAGCTTTCTGTAGAATATAGTGTAGACATTTGATGAAAATTTAACTCAGGAAAACAAAAATATCGTCAGAAGAATAATTTGATTTTTTTATTGCGACAGCCAATGTGATAGTGGTTGATTTTGAGTAATGATGAAGGAATGAATTATGAATTATTAACTCTGACTGTTTATATAGAATTACTGACATTTTCTCTGCAGTCTTTTGATATTTCAACAACAGTTGATCCTAGTTATGTGATTGCTTTGATTCGGAAACTTCTGCCGTCGGATGTAAAAGATGGTGAAAAAGATGCTCTTGAATTGGACAAAGGACTAAAAACTAAAGAATTAGAAGCGCATGCTGTAAATTTATCTGAAAATGAAGGGGAAGTTGAGGCTATGGACACTGCTCATAACATTGGTGAAGTGGATAATAAAGAAGCTGTAGATGAAGAATTGCAACATCATCATGATAAGCATCAAGGTGGAATGGTGGGAGAAGAAACCTGGGAAGAGTGTGGATGCATTTTATGGGATCTAGCTGCAAGCGAGGATCATGCTGAATTCATGGTATTGTTATCTTTTCTTCAGGATAATATGATTTACTATAATTTCTCAACAGTCTTAAGTTCCAAAAAATGGTTCTCAATCCATATGAATGGAAGGGTTTTTTTTTTTTAATACAGAATTTTGGATTGAAGAGACAAATATTCTTGTTTAGATTTTTTGAAGAGGAAAACATAATTGATTTACCAAAATCACCCAATTCCACCAACCTCACACACCTACAATATAGTATATGCTAAAATAAATGCATAACCAGTCTAGGACAGGCATCTGCCTAAGAATAGATTAAGGGGTAGAATTAAATTTTCTTGCATCATGCAAAGACACCTTTTGCCTTCAAAACATATTGATAGAGACTGTTACATTTCCATGCAGATTCAAAATCTTATTCTTGATGTGCTTTTGGCTACTCTCACGGTTTCTCAATCTTCACGCATCGCTGTAAGTGACCTTTTTCGTTAGTCTACATGATTCATTTGACTCTTGTACTAATCAATAATGAAGATGTCACAAGCACACTCATAGGGCCCCTTCAACACCTCCTTTTTTTTTTTTTTTGTTACAGGAAATTAGTCTAGGAATAATCGGAAACCTTGCTTGCCATGAAACTTCACGAAAGCAAATATCCTCTACAAATGGACTGATCAAAGTGATTGTGGATCAGTTGTTTCTAGATGACGTGCCTTGCCTTTGTGAAGCATTTAGGTAATGTAACTGTATTCAAATTAATTTTAGTTTTATCATATTTCTCATCTAAGGTGACGGATGGAAATTTTGTTTTTTGTTAACAAGTTGCGCTTAGTATTTCTAAACTAGTCAATTTAGTGAAATATATAAAGTTGGACAAAAACAATAAGCATATCGATGAGATGCTTGTTGAGTACATGCGACATTTACTGCAGTGTATAACTTTGAGTTAATGTTGTAAACAGGTCGATTACTTTGTGTCTTCAAGGTGATGAAGGTGTCGTGTGGGCTGAAGCATTGCAAGCTGAGCAAATAATTTCTCGTATTTTTTGGATTGCTGACAACACTTTAAATCTACAGCTTATTGAAAAGGTACACAATATTTGTACTGGTTTTTCAGTAAGGATTTTAAATAATTTGTGAATTATGTAGCTGCCATGATATATGCACAATAGTGCTCTATTAATTTTTTGGTGTAAGCAAAATATGTTTCTTTTTCATCATTTAATAGTTTAGTTCTATATGTGATGGTAAGGCACATGATTGTTTTAGAAAGTCTCAAAATTTTGCAATTTCATACTGAGCATGTGGTATGGCACAATAGAAGAAGCTAATGGACCTGAAGATAACGGAATCTTAGAATATTATTAAATAATTATTTAGAACATAGAGCTGGTCCACTGGATATTGGAAGTTGCAAAATAGTAATATAAGTTACTTCTGAATTGACAGGAGTATTAGAGGCTTATCAGAAAAGAAGATAACTTTTGGGGCATTTAGGAAATCATTCCTTATCAAGTGACCAGAACTTTGAGATGTTTGCTGATAATTTAGGAATAGAGCAACTTAAGTGTTTACATGGAATGAGGTTTATGATGATGGTAAAATGGTATCGATGTTATGGTTTGACTTTCCAAAATAGTAAATAACGATTTCAACTCTGTGATTATAAATAATTGTTATTTAAAGACACATTTTTCTGTTGGTTGCTAATTTTTTTTTTCTTTTTTCATTTTTCTGTGTGAAATATCTCTGGAAGAAAGTGCAATATGTGTATATTTGAAATTTGTTTAATTTGGTTGAGTACATGTGATTGGCTCAATGTTTTATTACATTGCAGCGTTGACAGAAGTATAATTGTTTAAGGGTCCGTTTGATTGCAAGAGTGGAAAATGGGTGGAAAGAAAATGTTTTACAGGGAATTGATTTTCTTAGAAAATGTTTTACTAGGAATTGTAATTAATTGTGTTTGATTTGTATAATTTTCCATGGAAAATGTTGAAAATTTGGTGTCCATTTGACTTCTTTTTTTATGGAATTTGTCCATTAAAATGATAATTTTTTCTACTATTGAGTCTAAATTTGTTCTCATTGTCAAAAAAAATTTTGAAAAAAAAAATTTACCATACCGATTATCATTCGTTAGACTTTATTTTGCAAGAAAGTTGTCGATAAAAGTGAATTTTTTTTTTTACCATTGTATCTAGAATTTGTTCTCATTGCAAAAAAAAAAAAAGGTGGAAAATGTCTTCCCACCTATTAGGTGAAAAAACATTTTCCACCATTTGTGCATCGAAGGGTTGTACCTAGAAAAAGGGAGGAAAACATTTTCCGTGGAAAATTTCGCATATCAAACAGTCAAAAAAGTGAAAGTAGGAAAATATTTTCCTACTTCCCTGGAAAACTCCGCCAATCAAACGGAGCCTAAATTTATTTCCTGGGAGCTCATATAGGAGAAACATTATTAAAGAACATTTATCCCTTTCAATTAATAGCATAATCTACTAAATTAGCGGACTTTCTTATGATATTTCTTTGTGTTGGAGCAATTGAAGAACTGTTGCTGTCAGTTTTATTGAGCACTACCTTAATCTAATCTTAAACTATTTGGTTCCATTTTCAGAGTGTAGGTTTACTGTTAGCTTCATTGGAAAGTCAAAAGGAAGTGGCAGACATTCTTCATCTACGTCTGATGAAGTTCGGTCTTTCAGCACTTCTGATCAATTTATTTGCCTCTGAAATGAGCATATTAACAGGAGAGCGCACACCTGAGAGGTATGATTTCTTGTCTATTATAAAGTTGCGCCAAAGCACATATCTGATTGTACAAGATTGTGAACCATTGGAACAGTAGTATTAGTTGGAGCATGCCTACTGTAATATCTGGACGTGTTAGAATTGCTTTATGCTCTGTGGCCAATGGAAGCGCGGTTTCATTGGCACACTTGTTTGAGGATTCTTGTTTTTACTCGACCTTTATTCAAAATTTGTGCAAAAAAAACGATTGTTCAGTATCTTTCTTTTTTAGTTGTATACATCTAACTAAGTGTCTACTAGCTGATGATCATTTGATGACTTCTAAATTATTGCGTCTGCATCAGGTATGAAGTTTTAGATTTGATTCTTCGGACAATTGAAGCCCTTTCTGTGGTTGATGAATATTCACAACAAATATGTCAGAATAAAGAACTCTTTCAACTACTGAATATACTAGTCAAACTCCCTGATAAAATTGAGGTATGCTGCTGCTTGAACAATTCTTCATGTAACCTAATGTCCAATATGTACAACATTTATGCATTTGTATGCTTAAATAAATGTATGAACAGTTGCGTTGTTTAGTGGTGGGCACCCAATTACCACCCTAAATAAGTTGATATCAAAGGCTAGACCGCTCTTAATTAGTTGCATCCAAAACTAGAGTGCTTAGAGCTATTCCACATAATTCACCGGGAGGGATTGCAAATAGTGTGATCAATGCACAAACTGGTGCTTCTGGTGTTGGAGCAGCAGTAGGTGGTGATTTACTGTTTACTACCTCCCATTTTACCAAAATTCAATTTACCTAAGATCTGAGCAAGAGTGAAGCATGCGCTGGGTTAATTCCCTAAATAGTCACTGAACTTTGCCAAAAATTCCCAAGAGGTCACCAAACTTCAAAATTTCCCTAAATAGCTACTGAACTTTGCAAAATGTTCATAGGGGGTCACTGAACTTCAAAATTTTCCTAAATAGCCACTGAACTTTGTCAAAACTTCTTAAATAATCACTTAACTTTACAAAAAGTTCCTAGGGGGTCACTAAACCATTGATGTATGGGGTCCCAATTTGCAAAGTTCGGCGACCTCATGAGAATTTTTGGCAAAGTTCGGTGACTATTTATGGAAGTTTTGAAGTCAGTGACCCCCTAGAAACTTTTTGCAAAGTTCAGCGACTATTTAGGGAAGTTTTGAAGTTCGGTGACCTCCTGAAAACTTTTGGCAAAGTTCAGTGACCATTTAGGAAATTAACTCCTCGTTCATATGATGGTGGAGATGTAGCAGATGGTGGAGGCTGAAATTCCTCCCTAAATGTATATGGTAACACACAGAGGGAGGGAGGTGCTGGAGCTGTTCATGAATTTAGGCCTTTTCCAAAATTCAATAGAAAAACCAGAGAATAGTTTGTTGGTTGTTTGTCCAGTTTCGTCCACTGCTTATACCAGCGAGTTTTACCTCTTTCAATGAGAACATCATCTGTCCCTGCAGGTTGCCAACTCGTGTGTAACTGCTGCAGTGTTGATAGCAAATATTCTGACTGATGCAGCCGATCTAGCTTCCGATTTGTCACGAGGTGAAACAATGATTATTCCTTTCACTAAAATTTTGTCCAAAGGCTTTGCATTATTTTCTTCTCTTTTCAAATAAAACAAAACTAAAATTAACAGTGATGTTTTGGGTCCTCTTCAGATCCAAGTTTCTTACAGGGTATTTTTGATATACATCCACTTGCTTCCAGTGACGTGGAAGCACGAAGTGCTCTTTGGAGCATCATTGCAAGATTATTATCTCGGGTCCAAGAAAGTGAGATGAGCCCATCAAATTTGCATCTTTTTGTTGCAATTTTTGCTACTAAAGTAGATTTGATAGAAGATGAACTCCTTGACCATGAGTTGGATGATGTAGAACACGAGAGCTCTGCTACTTGTGGCACTAAAGCAAATGCCAAAAGAATTGCTGTATCCTTTTTTCTGTTACTTAAATTCAACTAAAGAATCATTCCATTTAAATTGGAGTATTTCTATCTGCGCACTGCAGTTTTGTAGTTTCTCCAATCACTTTGTTCACCTTCACTTGGTTAACAGCTGAAAAGAATATTCGATATTTTAACACAATGGAAAATTCTAGAGGATAACAGAAAGAAGGTTTCCAAGGAAGAAAACTACATCAATGAAGAAGATGTTGATAAATTGTTGAATATCTGTAATAAAACATGGGGTAAGAGAGGCCTTATATTTTTACGTACATTTCCCCTTTGTTCCTATCGTTGTTTTTCTTGACCTTATTCTGATTCCTTGTAAACTAGTATAGTATGAAATTGTGATTTTACTCGTGCTATTTCCAATTAGTTGGCTATGTATATATGCCACTAGATTTTTAGGAAGAATAATTTTCTGCTTCAATATCTAATGCAGGATCATGCATAATGGATCATTGTTGATGGTCACCCTTGTGAAAGCTTTGCCCTGTGAAACGAGAAGACCTAATAGGTGATGGAGGAACTTGAACCTAGTCCTTGGTTGCTAGCTGCATATTTGGTACACAGTATTCAATACAACCAGACACGACAATCTAGTGCTATCCAATCCTACCAATCATGCTATATTAAGTGCTCATATTTGTCAATGCGTGATAAGCTTGTCTATCTATCTATTGGAGCCCTTTACATGTATTTATTAACTGTTCGGCCACTTTACCGTTGATCTTAGAGGCTAAAAATTAGTCTTGGGAATGTTTGAATAGATGGCTTCCATCAACGTGTCAAATAGTTTGAGCATTGCTTATATTCGATACGTCAAAATGCTAGCTTTTGTAATTTTCAATTATAATTAGGGATCATACAATTATCTTTTTCATGCTTTGCTTGAAGGCTTGGAGAACATTGCAATTAATAAGATTAATCTAATTGCACATAATATTTAGCTTTGAATGAAATATCATTTGAAACTACATGATCAAGTCATGTTGAAGAGCGTGATACGAGATAGCATAGTTGGAAACGAACCGCCTCTGAACCTTTTCTTCGCAAAAATTAGTTGACTTCACAGCTTCCTGGGAAATGATTTCAATGGAACGCATGAATTTCATCGAACCCTTGTTTTCTCACCTAGCAGTAAATCATGGAACATAGGCCGGTAGAGGACTTCGAAGATCTCGGTGACTTCAAGGTACCACAGACTCCCTTTCTGGAAAGGGAGAAAGATCAACCATTTTGTGAACCTGAAATTTGGACAACGTCAGCTTACATAAAATGTTGACAGATGAACTGTATAAATTTTATTCTGAATTCGAGTTTTTGGTTCGACCTGAAGATAATGAGAAGTGCATCAGCATTATCTCTGCATCAATCATATTCGTGCGTGGAACCCTTAAATTAGAGTGATCGTAAAGAAACGATTATAGAACAACAAACAGCATAACTTTGCTACAACAATGAACGGAAACAATGACAACAAGCGCATCTCATTCATCAAGTTTACTGATGGCATGCTTTGCATATATACTCTGAGGAAGGCGAGACTCAAGACCAGTAGTGAGAAAACGAACTGAACTCGGGTTTATACATGCAACCCCGCGATCATGTCTTTTAGCTCTATCCAACATTGGATACTCAGATTGTTCTTATAGCTTTTCATCTCATGGCACTTGAGCTTGCCTCGAGAGAAAAACCTTTGACAGAATCAACAACAAAACACAGACCAAAGGATGGCATAATAAGCATACGGCAAAAATAACTCTCTCTCTCTTAGTTTCTTATATATAATTATCTGAACCAATAACTAAAACATTTCAATGACAACTGTTACGGAATAAAACAAGAATAGGAAATAGAAAAATGGTGATTATATTCCCACCACAATTTTTATTTTTTGCACCATATTTTAATTGCACTTAAAGTTCTTAATCTTTACTCATTATAACACTTATATCTCTAAAGGTTTTTCATATCATTCATGTCCTCAAACTTTCCATTAATTAACACATTTTGTATTTGATAATAGTTTCATATTCAAAAGTCCATTGAAATGGCGTAAAACAACTTATTTTCCCATCATATTTTTTAAAAAATAATAATAAGTGTGAGAAAGTATTTTTTTTTTTTTCCTCATTTCAAAGCATGGCAAGATGCACAAATTAATAAAAGGCTGAAAATAAGAATTTGACAATTAAAAATGTTAAGGAAATAATTGTTACAATGAGTAAAGATTGAGGAGCTTAACTACAATTAAAATACAAATTTACGTGGAAACCCTAGACGGAAAACCATGGGCAAGGAAGGAGAAAATTCATTATATCAAAGATGAGTATCAGAGATGATTGCTTTAGGCGGCTACTCCAACCCTAAAATTCTATATTACACAAGGACGTTTATTACTAATACTCGTTTTATCTCATTTCACAAAGTGACACGGCATTGACCCAGGAAATCAATGTCATGCAAAAAGGACTTCCAATAACACCTAGAAGATTCGACAAGTGACATATTATCATGACAAAGACGACCAAAGTCACTCAAGTTGTGAAAGTCAAATGATTTTTCAAGAGTATCAAGTCAATCAAGAAATTATTCGGGTGCGATAAGACCATCAAAGTCCCGTAGTTGGAATGTTACTTGCCTAGAAGGAGAGAGTACGTCCCTGACAAAGTTTCTAGCCTGGGGATAATTGTAGTGATAAGGGAAAGAAGAATGCACATCATCTAGGTAACAATCTAAGGACATAATATAGATGCAAGTTAGTGACTTACTATATGAATTGTACATGGTATATGACTTTTCTTTATTTATTTATTTATTTATTTTTATTTTTTAAAAGCACACTAATAAAGCATAATATGTTGATGATTTTGTGTATTTTTTTTCTAAAAAATTTTGACAAGTCAGTACACCGAAATAACGACACATTTCCAACATAAAAGAAATTAGTGCCTCACGAGACTTAGAAGAGCCAAATGGTGTCCAAGTTGTCACCTTCAAACTGATTTAATTGAATTCTCTTGAGCGGCTGATTCAATTATGTTTATTGGCTAAACCTTAAACCCTAACAGTGTAATCCAAGAATTTTCCATCCTTGTTAATTTGAAATTGGCTAGATATTTTCCTAGGACACAGTGGCCTTAGGCAAGTCTACTTCTTCATCCCCATCCTCTATAACCATTCCGATTGAAATCTACAGGGTTTCAATTTATGATCCATCAAAGCCGAGTAGTTTCAGTTTTTCCCATCCCTTATCTCGCCTTTGTGGATTTCTTATTTATATTTGCTTAACTATTCTTTCTATGCCATAGCTAGGGTTGGATAAAACTCTCGAATCGAACTAAATCGAACCGAGCAGTTCTTCATAAGTTAAATACCCAAACGGGTATCTGAATTGAGAATCGACGGGGTTCGGTTCGATTCTCGATTCTAGACCCAGAACCGAATAAGAATCGAATTTAAATAATTATTTTAATTTTTTATATTGAATTAATTAATTTTTTTAATTTTTTCTAAACAAATTAGCAAATTAACTGATTTAGTGATTGATGTTCTAATTTTCAAGCCAAGTCCATGCGTAGCTAGCCCAGCCCAGCCCAACCCAACCCAACCAAATTTCTAAATTCAATTTTTTGATTTAATTTTTTGGTCAAATTATTAATTTCATTCTTAACCCAAGATTTAGGTATTTTTAAGTTTTTATCATTCTCTTTCTAATTTCACACTTTCATTCGGTAACCACTGAGTCAATGACCCCAAATTATTTCATAAATTGAAAACCTACATCTATATGCCCAAATCGAAATCGCCGACTGACGAGTCTGACTTCCCCTCTCCAATGCCCATCGAAGTCGCAACCTCCAATCACGACCACCGATCATTGACCATTAAAAATCTGTTAAAAAATTTAATTATGGTACAGTACGGAACCGAACCGAACCCGAACGGTTCCATTTATTAAATACCCGAAAATTTTGGTTCGGTTCAATTCGATTTGGTTCGGTTCTATTCGGTTCGAACCGAACCGAACCGGACCATGTCCAGCCCTAGCCCTAGCCCTAGCCATAGCCATAGCCAATAACCCCATCTTGAAATCGTCAACAAGTCTGAATGACTGCCTCTTCGCTAATCTCAACAAGTCCCTTGTTTGCTTTGGTACCTATCTCTGTTACATTCTGACACGTCTAATTCCACAGGAATAAAGGAGGGCATTCTTCCTACTACCAATTCTACCTGATTAAAGGCTAAATGCTGTCGAACCCAAGGGATCCTATTACCAGTAAGATCAACAGCTGGAAAGCCAAAATTTACTCAAGCCAGAAGGCTTCAACTAATACATTTGTTTTCATTTGAGATAACTTTAAATGCAAAGAGAACTTGAGCTACTATGTCTGGCTCATTACAATTTTGCGTTCCTTTAAACATGCCTAGCATTGCCGTTCACAAGAACTCATTTTGAGATAATTGGTTCACCAAGGAGCTAAATATTCTATTTGGAGTATGCAAGTTCTGCATCTGCTTTTGCAACCAGAAGTTAAAGTTTAAAATGGTATGTTACTAATTTAGTGGGTGATTGGACTACAGGAACTGGTGGTGTATCCGCAGCACCCAACTCATCATGGTATGGAATGCTTTTGTGTAACCATTACAATTATTAAAGGGAAATGCAAAAACTCAAGTTTCTTGCAATTAAACATACCATATCTCTGGCTCTTTTGGAACAAACTCCCTTCAATCCTAAGATCAAGGCATAGATGCAAGTTTCGGTTTGTTTGGAAGGCTTTTACCAACTCATATCAGCATGGTATGAAATCCACCTGGAGAACACATTGGCACAGATCAGTAACTCCGTTCTGGGGTATTCTTTCCCCGCGTCACTTTCCATCCATTCTATGGTTAGTACTTAAAAACTAAAGATATATTGTTGAAGTGGGTGTAAGGATTTTTAATCAAACATGTGGGCTTATATGTGAAATATTGTGTATTAAATTAAGGGAAAAATTCATAAATAAGGTGTTTAGTTTACACCAATTCAAAAATCATATTTATAGTTTGAAAATTCAAAAATCAGATTTTTTTTTTAAATTCTAATATAATATAATAACCCCACCCCACATGCACCACCCCTACCGCTCCGGCAACCATTCCGACCACCACTCTTCTCCGGCTACTGCTTCGATTCCGGCGACTATTCGGGCAATTATTCCGGTCACAGATTTATAATTTAATTAGTCACATATTATTTTTCAATCACAAATAATAATTTTTATCCGTCACAGATTATTTTATGGTCACGGTTCAAAAATTTTATAGGTCACATTTAATTCGTTGGTCACAGATTTCAAAATTAGTTGATCACATATCAAAATTTATAGGTCACAAGGTCAGAAATTTCCAAAGTAATTGGTCACAGATTTTTTACGGTCACAGATTATATAATTTTTAGATCACAGATAAAAAAATAGTGAAAAATAATTTGTGACCAACAAATTTGAAAATATGTGATCAATGAATTGTCAAATTGTCAGTCACAAATTAACGATTTTTTAGGTCACACGTTATTTTTTGGTCACAATTTATCTTTTTCATTGATCAAATATTGTCTATCCATCACATATTAATCAATTTAATGACCACAAAAGACCAAATAATCTGTGACCACACCCAGCACTTGTGACCTTCACCTCACCACTCCCATAAGCACCACCGCCGCCGTCGTCGTCGTCGTCGCCGCTAGAACCACCACCACCTCTGGACAGGAACACCATCTCAAACAAATCAACACATCGCATGAAAACACCACCACATCGTCTTGCCAAATACACCACGACCTCGACAAACCTATCGCCAACAACATCTCACCATCACCTCTGACCACCACAGCCCCCATCCACCCCAACTAAAAACACACCCAAAAACCCGCAGATTGTGGAGCTACGATCTGGACATGCTGCACAGACCAAAACCAACACCACCACCAAGATCCACTACCACCACCATATCCAACATAACCTCCACCACCGTTGGATCCAACAAAATCACAGCCGCCCAAACACCACCACCACGAGCACCACTACCACCACAACCCAACCGCGACTCTATCGCGACCAAATTTCCCCATATCACAACCAACAAAAACTCAAACACCAGCAGATTGCAGCCAAAATTTCCCCAAATCCCCCATCATTCACCGCTGCAGTGGTGGCGCTCATTGCACAGCAACAGCTGCTGCAACACGGCGTGATTTCCCCAAATCCCCAATCATTCATCACCGCAGCGGTGGAGCTCATTGCACAGCAACAGCTGCTGCAGCGAGAGAGATGGGAGGGGAAGACGAGAGGCGATAGAGATGAGAGGGGAAGACGACGAAGGAAAAAGTACGACGATGCGGTGGATTTGCTTAGGTGTGGTGCGGTGGATCTGCTTCTGTGGCATCTGCTCTTCATTGCAGCAGCACGTCGACGCTATATCGCCGGACCGACGGAGAGAAGGGAGTGGAGATTTACGGAGAGGAGAAGGGGACGGGAGAGGAGATGAGGCGCGCCGAGAGAGAGAGAGAGAGGTGAGGGAGTTGAGAGTGATAAATTAGGGTTAGAGTAGTAATATATTACCTGATTTTTGAATAAATAAAGTTTGGACCTGATATTTAAAATGCTATCTTTAAACCCCTGATTTTTTATAATTTCTCTTAAATTAAAGGCTATCAATTTCGGTTAAGCTCATTTAAAGTGATCTAATAAGGTTTCAGTATTTTGGGTTTTGAAGCATCTAATTAAAGTATGAGCTTATATGTGTAGAGACCGGGCCTATTCCTAATTCCATGATGGGCCAGATTAGGTCAATGGGCAATCAGTATAAATATACGGTTATGGTCCCCGGATTACAAATTCTGTACATTCTATTCTGACTCTCATCTTGAGAGAGAAACTAAGGAACGACGTGTTGATCTGGAAGACTAAAACCGCGGACTTGTTCATTGCGATAATCATGTCTGATCCAGGTACGCTTCCGCTTTTGGTTAATTAGTTCTTGATGATCCAACATGAACGATCTTATGACGGTAAATATTATTATTTTATCCAACAAGTGGTATCAGAGCCTCTTCATGTTGAATCATTGAGAATTGAAATTTTAATTTCGTTCTTGTGATAATTTCATTATTTTTGAATTAACAATTTCGGATTTAGTTTTGTTAAATTTGAAAATTTTCTGTTAAACATCTCGGATTTTCAGAATTTTCAGTATATAAAAAAAATTATTTTTATTGGTCGGCGCCCATCGCCGGTTTGAGAATTGGTCATTAAAACAAGATTTGCTAATTGTATTGGTTGTCCAAATACAGCTAACGTGCGATTTTAGGGGCGGCCGTCGCCGCCGCTCGGATTTTAAAGTCTTAACCAAAAAAGAAAAAAAAATTTAGGGTTTGGGTTTGGGTGAATTTGGAGGCGGGGCTTCTGTTGTAAATTTGAAGTGTTGGGCCCTTATTTGCAATTTACAATTAGGGTTTAGTATTTACAGTTTCAGCCCCTTAAGTTTGTAACTTTGGTTATTTCAGCCCCTAAAGTTATAATTCACTCAATTGGACCATTTAAAGTTCCGGGTTTAATAATTCGGTACCTAAGGTTTAAAAATTAATTAATTTGGGCAATTAAAGTTCTTGAAATTTGCAATTAAGCCCCTGAAAGTTCATAATTAATTTAAATTGGCCCCCTAAAGTTTTAAATAATTAATTTTTGGATCCCTAAAGTTTTGCTTATTAATTTTTGACTCCTAAAGCTTCCAATAATTAATTATTGACCCATAAAGTTTTGGATAATTAATTTTTGATCCGTTAAGTTCTGAATTATTAACCTAAAGGTCCCTAAAGTTTCAAAATTACTCAAATATGCAAATTTGATGATTCTTTTTTCAAATTCTGGTATAAAGGACTCCTTTAAGAGATATAATATTCGAAAAGTGAATTAATCGAAGTAACATATCGTCAAAGCAACCTCTCTTGTGGATATTAATAAACTTAGAATATTAAAAGGTGTTTGTGTGTGTTATTCATGCGAATGCTTGATCGGCCCAAAGGAAGGTCAGTATTTGGCCGAATTGCACATACACATGTGGTGATTATTTAGTTTAATGTGTGATCAATGAATCGGTCCAAAGACAAGTTTATTGATTGACATGTTTCTTTATTGTCAATGTTTGATCACTACAACAAGAGTATCTCTTACAAGTCAATATTTCTGTCCAAAAACTAAGTATTGATGTTGTGCTAGGTATCTTGTTATGGGCCCTACCACTATTTAAAATTATTATTTGCATATTAAGGATTGTGAGCTCTTCAACTTAATCGTTCTCTAAATTCAGTTTCAGGTTCTACTGCTAATATCTCCGCTAACATCAATTCTATT
Source organism: Fraxinus americana (assembly GCA_035079005.1). Classification (NCBI taxonomy): domain Eukaryota; kingdom Viridiplantae; phylum Streptophyta; class Magnoliopsida; order Lamiales; family Oleaceae; genus Fraxinus; species Fraxinus americana. Next base: position 16,034,153 of record CM068708.1, on the reverse strand, counting down.
CCAATGCTTAATGGCACCAACTTTAAGGCATGGTGAGAGAACGTAATGATTGTTCTCGGAGTCATGGATCTGGATCTTGCTTTACGGGTCGATCAACCTACTGCACTTACTGATAAGAGTACCTCTGATGACAAAAGGGAAATGAAAAAGTGGGAACGATCTAACAGCATAAGCTTGATGGTCATGAAGCGTGCTATTCTAGAAGCATTTCGGGGTACTATGTCCGATAAGGTGACTACAGCTAAGGGCTTCATTAAGAATCTTGAGAAGAGGTTTGTCAAGAATGAAAAGGCTGAAACTAGTACACTTTTGGAAAATCTTATCTCAACGAGGTACAAAGGGAAAGGAAACATACGAGAGTACATTATGGAAATGTCTCATATTACTTCAAAACTGAAGGCACTCAAGATGGATATATCTGAAGGTTTATTAGTGCACTTGGTTTTGATATCACTTCCGGCACAATTCAGTCAATTCAAGGTGAGCTATAATTGTCAAAAGGACATATGGTCCCTTAATGAGCTCATCTCACACTGTGTCCAGGAAGAGGAGAGATTGAAGCATGACAAGACAGAAAGTGCTCATTTAGCCACCACCTCTAAGGACAAAAGGAACAAGAAAAGGAAAGCTAATAAGGAAGCTGCAGGTACAGCATCACAAAAGAAAAGCAAAATGAACCAACTGAGGGTGGTTGTTTCTTCTGTGGAGCTGCAGGTCATAGGAAGAAGAATTGTACCAACTATCACGCATAGCGTGTCAAGAGAGGTATTCTTCTTAATTTGGTTTGTTCTGATGTTAATTTAACTTCAGTACCAGATACACATGGTGGATAGATTCTGGTGCAACAACTCACATCAGTGTATCTATGCAGGGTTGCCTGAGTTGTCGAAAACCAAGTGATGGTGAAAGATACATTTATGTTGGCGACGGCAAGACGGTAGAAGTAAAAGCAATAGGAAAATTTAGATTATTGTTAAAGACTGGATTTTATTTGTATCTTGATGAGACATTTATTGTACTATCTTTTCGACGAAATTTGATTTCTATTTCTGCTTTGGACAAATCTGGTTATTCTTGTTCATTCGGGAATAGAATATTTAGTTTGTTTCATGATTCAAAATTGGTTGGTTCCAGTTCTTTATCAGGTTACGATAATCTTTATTTGATTGATACAATTACTTCTTTTAATGAATCCTTGCTTGTAAGTACTAGAGGTGTAAAGAGAAAATTAACCTGTGAGAATTCGCCTCGTTATGGCACAAGAGATTAGGTCACATCTCCAAGAGGAGAATTTAGAGACTTGTGTCTAACAAAATTCTCGATCCCCTTGACTTTACAGATTATGATATGTGTGTTAACTGTATAAAGGGAAAACAAATCAACGAAAGGAGATTTCAAGCCAACAGGGCTTCGGACGTCTTAGAACTTATACATACGGACATTTGTGGACCATTCCCTACGGTTTCTTAGGATAGTCAACAATATTTTATAACATTCATAGACGATTTTTCAAGATATGGCTATATATATCTTATTCATGAAAAATCACAGTCACTGGACGTGTTAAAAAACTGTAAAGTTGAAGTTGAAAACCAACTTGGCAAAAGGATTAAAAGCGTCGGATCTGACAGTGGTGGTAAATACTATGGCAGATATGACGGTTCAACTGAACAACGTCCAGGACCATTTGCTAAATTCCTAGAGGAATGCTGTATCGTCCCACAGTACACTATGCCGGGTTTGCCCACTATGAATGGTGTTGCTGAAAGACGAAATAGAATACTTAAGGACATGGTGAGGAGTATGATTACTCATTCTACCTTACCAGAATCACTTTGAGGTGAAGCATTAAAGACCGCAACATATATACTCAACAGAGTTCCAACTAAAGCTACTGATAAAACCCCTTATGAGCTTTGGACGGGTAAAATGCCTAGTTTGAAGTACTTACACATTTGGGGATGTCCAGCTGAGGCAAGGCCCTATAGGCCAAATGAAAAGAAACTGGACGCAAGAACTATCAGTTGTTATTTTATTGGATATTCTGAAAGGTTCAGGGGTTACAAGTTTTATGATCCCACAATTAAGGCAATTTTCGAGACAGGAAATGCACAGTTTTTTGAGGATGTTGAGTTTGCGGGGGGAGAAAGGGTTACAGACTTTGTCTTTGATGAGGAATATGTTGAAATTCATCTAATTGCCATTGACAATGATCGGGATCAGGTTTTTATTCCGACATTGTTCAAGAAGTAACTCCGGATCAAGACAATGTCATTGTATCTCCCTCTGAAAGTCAATAACTTATTCCAGAAGAACAAACTCTACAGCCTCAAGAACTAATGCCATTAAGAAGGTCCACTAGAGAGAGGAGAAGTGCGGTTCCAGATGATTACATCGTATTTCTCCAAGAACATGAAGTTGACATTGGAGTGGTGGAAGATGATCCGATCAACTTCCGTCAAGCCATAGAAAGTTTTAATTCTCAAAAGTGGCTCGTTGCCGTGAATGAAGAGATAAAGTCCATGAAGGACAATGACATATGGGACCTCGTTCCATTGCCTGTAGGTGTGAAACCCATTGGTTGCAAATGGATATTTAAGACCAAGAGGGATTCGAAAGGTAATGTGGAGAGGTATAAGGCTCGTCATGTCGTAAAAGGCTTTACACAGAAAGAAGACATCGATTATAAAGAGACTTTCTCTCCGATTTCTTCGAAAAACTCTTTCAGGATTATAATGGCATTGGTAGCGCATTTCAATCTTGAGTTACATCAGATGGATGTTAAGATAGCGTTTCTCAATGGTGACATTGATGAAACAATCTATATGGTACAACCAGAAAACTTTGTGTCGGATGATGCAAAGCAAATGGTTTGTAAACTAAAGAAATCCATCTATGGACTCAAACAGGCCTCTCGTCAATGGTATTACAAGTTTCATCAAGTGATCATGTAGCGCCCCGAGTTCTGTTAACCCGAATTGCCACGTCATCGTTTTTTGCCCTAATTTTGTCAATCAATTTTTGCGGAAATAACCTAATTTTTAAAATCACATTTGCAATTGAAAACTTCGTCGGCAAGAAAAAAAAAACTACATTGGATAATTGTTCAAAATTTAAATATCATGTTTTGGAATAGCGGAAACGAAAAATACGTTAACAATGTTGCAATACATAAATTCGAAAATTTAATAATTTCGATAATCAAATTTTATGCCACCACTGCCGGATCAATCTCGATCGCCTCCGAAGTCTGCAAATATTGTTAAAATAGCAGAATGAGTATTTCGAAGAAATACTTAGTAGACTCATCGCCGATAATTAATTTACAGAATAATTGAATACACACTTATGCAATATACAACGTGATATCTTCTTTGGTTCATTTTCTTGAAAATCATAGGCTCTTTAAAATACAGGCTATGGGTAGTTCTTTCTTTCTTGTGCGGATGAAGCACATAAGTTATGCATAACATTCTCTTCTTATCTCATAAGAGATTCTTTCTTTCTTTCTCATGCAATTAAGCATATAAGTTATGGCAAGCATAACAATATCGTATATCTCATATGACACATTCTCATCCTATGCATAAAGCATATAAATCACGTAAATTCACATAAAGCATGCAATTATAATTTAAACTAATTAATGGTGACGAGTCTACCTCAAAATCTCGAGTTTCGTGAAAATGGTGCGAGAAGTAACTTCAATCTCCTAATTGTCCGTACGTTTCGTCTAGCCAATAGAAAATAAGTTTGAATCAGTATTTCGAAACTTTAAAGTTTTAAAGTGTTGAAATTAAGGTCAAGGGATTAATTGAAAATTATTGGAATTGAAATAAATGACTTAAAATGATAAAGTAAAGTTTAGGGACTAAATTGGAAATTTATTAAATCTGAAAATAAAACTTTAAGGGCTAAAATAATAACTTTCATAAGTTTAGGGACTAAACTGTAATTAAAATAAAACTGAAAATAAAAGCTGAAAACTAAAATAATAACTTTTAATAGTTTAAGGACTAATCTGTAAATATATTAAAGCTGAAAATAAAATTTAAAGACTGAAATAATAATTTCTATACATTAGGGACTCAATTGTAAATATAATAAAGTTGAAATAAAACTTAAAAGCTGAATTAAATAACTTATATAAGTTTAAGGACTAAACTGTAAATAAAATAAAGCTGGAAATAAAGTTAAATGCTGAAATAAATAACTTATTTAAACTAGGGACTAAATTAAATAACTTTAAAGCTAGAAATAAGAAATGTAAAGGGCTGAAATTAAAACACTTAAACTTAAGGGCTAAAATAAAACAATTTAGGGACTAACTTAAAACAAATTATAACTTGGGGGCTAAAACATAACTTTTAGAAATCAAAATCAAAATAAAATCAAAACAAAATAAAAAAAATCTCATTTCTCTCTCTCTCATTCACGACAGAGAGAGAGAGTGGCGGCGGGAGAAGGGGAAGGGGCTCGGCCCCTTCTCCGATTCAACCACCGGCGAGAGGCGGCGTCGGCGGCCTCAGCGCCACAGGGGTGTGGTGGCTTCAGTGTGTGGGTGGAGGCGAGTGGGAGGGAGTTGGGCGCACGGTCGAGGGAAAACCGAAGCTAGATCGCGACTTGGAATTTGATTTTTTTCTGCTGGAAATGGGTTGGGAACGTGAGGTAAGTTATGGGTCTTCCTATTTTCTTGGTTTTGTGTGGTTGAATGGGTGTGGTGCGGCTTGTGCGTGGTTGTCGGTTTGGAGGTGAAGGAGTGGCGGGTTCGGTGTATTTTGCCACAGGTGGTTCGAAATTGGTGTTGGCTTCGAATGGGTAGTAGTTTGAAGTTGGTGGTTCGATTGGGGTTTGGCAGTGAGTTTAGGCATTGGCGGTTTGGTGGTATTGTTGGTAGTGCAGTGATGGTGGATTCGAAATTGGGTTTGGAGGTGTGTGTGTGTTTGCAGCTTGTGTTTGGGCAGTGAGCTTGGGAGTTTGGCTACGGTTTGGAGTGGTGTTGGTGAGGTTGGTCTCGTGATGGTGTTAGGCAGTGTTGTGTTGTTGGTGGTTTAGGCTGCACACATCAATGGTGTCTCACAATGGAATTGAGAGAGTGTGGGGGAGGGAAAGTTTCTTACCAAATGGATGTCGTGCGTGTGAGGAGAGTGGGAGTGCTTGTGGGGTATGAATAGTGACAATTAGGGCACAAAACCCTAGACGGGTAATTGGGCCTAATTGTTGGGCTCTAGGGTTTTCTAATTGGGCTAGACTAAATAGATTCCGATTTTGGACTCAGTTGAATGGACTTAAAAGAATTGGGCTAAAAGAATTAAAACTAAATCGGGCTTATGAAATTGGACCATAAAATGTTGGATTTTAAATAATTGGGCTTGAATTTAATAAAAATTGGATTTAAATAAAATAATTCGAAATTGATACTAAAATAATTATTCGAGATTGGATTCAATCGAATAGATTTGAATTCGTTTTTATAACGGCTAGACGAACACGTTTCTCTAGAAAATCAGGGTTACGTTTTAGCGACACGTTTTTCGAGAAAATTTATATAATTTAAAAGTTCGCGGTCGCTACAGATCATCTCGTATGGTTTTGAGATGAATTTGTATATACCACAAGTTCAGTGGGAGTAAGTATATTTTTCTGGTTTTATATGTCGATGACATATTGCTTGCCAACAACGATATAGATTTATTGCACGAAACCAAGAGATTTCTAGTAAGGAATTTTGAGATGAAAGATCTTGGTGATGCCTCTTTTGTATTAGGAATTCAGATACACCGGGATCGTTCTCGGGGTATTCTAGGATTATCACAAAAGAGCTATATCGAAAAGGTACTTAAAAGATATGGCATGCAAGACTGTAAACTAGGTGACACCCCTGTGGCTAAAGATACAAGTTCAGTTTAAGTCAATGCCCCAAAAATGATTTGGAAATTCAAGAAATGCAGAAGATTCCTTATTCTTCAGCTGTAGGGAGTCTGATATATGCTCAAGTTTGTACGCGTCCGAATATAGCGTACATTGTTAGGATGTTAGGGAGATATTTAAGTAACTCGGGAATGGATCATTGGAAAGCAGACAAACGGGTCATGCGGTATTTACAAAGAACAAAGGACTACATGCTCATATATAGGAGATCGGATTAGTTGGAGATCATCGGTTATTCTAATTCCGATTTCGCGGGATGCCAGATAGTAGGAGATCCACTTCAGGCTATATCTTCATGCTTGCTGGAGGTGCTACATCTTGGAAGAGTGCTAAACAGACACTCATAGCTACTTCCACCATAGCAGAGGAGTTGCATATTATGAGGCATCAAATCATGGAATATGGCTATAAAATTTTGTCACTGGACTGCGCATTATGGATAATATAGAAAGACCACTCAAGTTATTTTGTGACAATAAATCAGCAGTGCTGTATTCCAATAACAACAGGAGCTCGACGAAGTCAAAGCATATAGAGATCAAGTTCCTGGCTGTTAAAGAAAGAGTTCAGAGTGGACAGGTGTTAATAGAGCATATCGGGACAAACTCCATGGTTGTGGATCCGCTTACTAAGGAATTGATACTCAAGGTCTTTCGTGAGCATACTGCTCATATGGGTGTAATATCTCTTGAAGATATCTAGTTTCAGTGGGAGTTTGTATTTCTATGCTTTTCATATTAGACACATGTACTGTCATTTTGGATATGGTTTATGGTTAAAGTTATTTTCAATTATAAAGTTTTTGGTTTATTATCTTTGAATTTATTTGAAAATGATATCACTAAAGTATTAAGGTGGACCAGTTGGAAATAGGCATTTAAGATCACATCACATGAAATTTCCATGCTACACATCCATGCTTGATCCATGTCATTTAGTTATGTTAATATACGTGACCATTGATGGGTTTAGTTACGATATAAGTAGCGAAAGCCGCTTTGATCCTATGTTGATATGATTGATAGACCGGATTATTTGGGGATGCATTCGGTAATGATAGCAAAATTATGAGTACTCATAAGGTTATATTTAATGCACAAATATAAGATAACACATATAGCTCAAGTGGGAGATTGTAAGGATTTTTAATCAAACATGTGGGCTTATATGTGAAATATTGTGTATTAAATTAAAGGCTATCAATTTCGGTTAAGCCCATTTAAAGTGATCTAATAATGTTTCGGTATTTTGGGTTTTGAAGTATCTAATTAAAGTATGGGCTTATATGTGTAGAGACCGGGCCTATTCCTAATTCCATGATGGGTCGGATTAGGTCAATGGGCAATCAATATAAATATACGGTTATGGTCTCCGGATCACAAGTTCTGTTCATTCTATTCTGACACCCATCTTCCGAGAGAAACTAAGGAATAACGTGTTGATCTGGAAGACTAAAATCGCAAGACTTATTCATTGCGATAATCATGTCTGATCCAGGTATGCTTCCGCTTTTGGTTAATTAGTTCTTGATGATCCAATATGAACGATCTTATGACGGTAAATATTATTATTTTATCCGACACTGGGCTCTCGCTCATAGTCACAATGTAATATGCAAAATCAGTGCCTCTTTATGATACCAAAAGGCTCAAAAATGCTGGTAAAACTATCCGTTGTCTTCATATAAACATCCAAGTATGATCCTAAGAGGAATTATTATAAATAGTTGTCTATTTCATTGACCAGAAAGGAACAGTTGAAGGTTTAACATAAAACAATCATTTTCACAAATCTTTGACCACGATAATATTCTTTACCTCATATAAAATAATCACTTAACACCAACAACCAAATTTGCATATTCATGTAGAAATTTCATGGTTAAAAGGATTGACATCTTACCTTGACTACGGAATTATCACCACCATGGACAAAATGAACTACAATCACCTTCACATACATCCCTGCACACACAAACACACACTAGATAAACAAGTGATTGAAATTTTCAGAAAAAATAAAATAAAGAAAAAACCAAGTAAAAAACCAGACCTGTTTCCCAATTGCAACTACCGAAGTCGCCGGAGAGAGTAGCTCAATAATACCGGTGCCATCGTCTAGGAGAAAGCATCCGCCGCCGGAGGATGACAATGTAGAGACTAGAACGCCCCGCACTTCAGCTTCCAACTATGAATTCAATTAGGGAATTAAGAGAGAAACAATATATTAATGAAATTATACATTCATATAGAAAGTTACGACTATACACATACACATATACATTCATATAAATATACATAGGTGTGCCCCCACGGGCATGACGCAGTGGTAAAGCATGAGGGTTCTCTACCGAGTATCGAAAGTTCAAATCCTCGCGGCAGCTGGAAGGCAACATTTAAATGTTAGAAGGCAACATCTATGTTGGAAAGTAGATGTCTACAGGGAGGAGAATCGCCGAATGTCCGGCCCAAGTGTATATAAGTTGTGACCGCATTCGAATTAACCTGGGTGGCAAACCAGGGGAGAAGGCCGCCACTCCTCAGGATTAGTCGAGCAAAACTTGGACACCGAGTCATCAAAAAATATATATACATAGGCGTGTTGGAAGAGAATGCCGCCGAGAGCGAAGGCTTGCTGCCACGTCGCTTTTCGAGCGTCACAGGGAATTTCAGCGCTATTAAACTGTAATCCATAATTTTTAGAAATTCTACTCAAAAACTTTCCCCGTCCATAAATTCAAATTTAACTGTTAATTAAAATCAAATGATTGAAATTACTGTTGGGCAATGCAATTTCGGATGATCGATGAAAAATTGTTTCTCTTATCAATTAATATTGATTACAAACTGCAGCTTCGTCGTAAGAGATCAATTATGACTAGGTTGAAAAATAGGGCCCTTTTTGGGAGAGATTAAATTTTTCTACAGTAAATCAATTCTCATTTTCAACCACACATTCTTCAATAAAATAATATTTTCCATCACATCAATAATTTTTTCTTCTTTTTCAACCACACATTTCCCATCATATCACTATTCAAAATCAATTCTTCCCCCAAAAATCTCTCCCAAACAAGCTCTAGATATAGGAGGGAAATAGTCCAATAGAAAATAAAATATAACGGAAATTTGGTGTAAATAGTCCCTAACCTTTTATACCAGCGTGCAAATGGTCCCTAATGTTTATTTATTAACATAAACGTCCCTAGCTTATATGTTTTGGTCCTTTATTAGAAGAGAAATACCAACGTGGATGTGCCCTTAATTTTTAATGAAAAAATTTGCAACTAGTTCACTAAACTTTAGAGTCCTAAATTTTTATTTAATATTTTATTTATCGTAAGAAATATATTATTGTAGTCTTATTAATTAAATTTTTTCTAGAAAGAAAAAAATTGATTAAACTATCTTGCTTTAAGGGATTAAATCCACCAATGGGACACAACTTTACACTTAGTGTCACCATGGTCATTCAATTTGATTTTGTTTCACCATAGCCATCCAATTTTATATTTAGTGTCACTATGGTCACCCAATTATATATAACTTTTCATCATGGCCATTGTTAAATTGTCGTCCGTCCCCAACCTTACGCCATTGTTACATTTTCATCCTTAATCTTCTTTCATTTGGCAGCATCATTTACAATTTATGAATTTAGGTGTACAATTAGTCTTTGAAGACATATTCCGCCCATTTTCGCCGACAATGCAATATGCAAAATAGGTATTTCTAGTAATATCATATTCAAAAATTTAAAAATGATGACATTCTTTATAAAAATCAATACAGCAAAAGTACAAGTTTTAACACAATCGACATCGCATTTTACAATAAAAATAGATAAATGTCAAATTTAAGACGAAACCCTAAAGGAATGAACATCAAAAGCAAATTAAATCGACTCGAAAATTAAATGTTCAAAATATCTTTAGGAAATGAGGGAAATGCCAGCAGCAAGCAAGTCATCAGAAATAATTTTATTTGCAGCCTCTGAAGGATGAAATCCATCCCAAAACACATATTCTGTTGCATTTTTACAGGTTCCTGGGGACTTTGCATTGCATAATATAGACGTCTCCACCAATCCAGTGCCACAACATGCCTTTCTTGATTCAAAAAAGCCTGCATTTACAATTGTAGAAATGTCCCTTAACTATTCCTCGAGCACTAGAAATTTAAAAACATGTAAAAGAAATAGGACGTGGTATGTATTAAGATTTTGTGTTCCATCTTAAAAAATCAATTTGATTAAAAGGAGTAATTCAAGTTTATATATATTGGTTAATATTTTAATTTTTATTCGACGTGGGATTTAACCCTTAACAACATGTGCTTGTCGAATTCACATGTCTAAGGGAGAGTTGATGTCTGCCATGACACCTTAAGTATTGGACTCAAATCCAATGTCGTTGATTATATTTCATCATATGCGCTTGTTTGGAGCTCATTTTCATCTCAGTAGTAGACATTTTTTTACCGTTGGACGGTGCATAACTATTTCTTTATTCAAGATTTGACACAAAAGTCTGTCAAGAGTTAATCCTCTCCTTTATACTTTTCCAATTTTGCCCATCACTCCAACTACCCCGTTTTCAAAAAATGCACATTGATTTCTTTGCCTTTAAAGGGGTTTAATTGGAAAACAAACAAAACTCTTGACAAACTTTTGTCAAGTAGTGTCAGAAATCTTGAATAAAAAGAGAGTTGTTCACTGTGCAACTGTAAAAAAATGTATGAAGATGAGCTCCAAACAAGCACAAATTATATATTTGATTTTTAGTGAAAGAATAGAAAGATTACCATTGTCACTAGGTTTTGTAACCAGGTCATAAAGAGGTTGGTAGATGTCCAAAACAACAAGATTAAGACCAGAAAGCTTGCTTTGCAAATTCTGGGATGTTGCATTCAGTTTATTGTTGAATGAAATTGCTGCTTTGTTTACTTTTTCTACACAGTAATTGCTGTCCTCTCCAAATATCGTAATCACTGCTGGTACACATCCAAGTGGTGGCAATGTTGTCACTCCAATCTTCCTTGCTCCCAACTTGTACAATTCCTGTTGAAAAAAAGGTTTTCTCGTTATATCACGAACTTATTAGGTGTACTTTGGATCTAGGGGTATATTAGGCATTCTATAGTTCTACTAATATATCTCTATACATGAAGGATTTTGTGGGAGTGGCTTTTTTGGTGAGGCCACACAAACTTCGAGGTCGTGAAGTCACCATCATAATCCTCTTCTTCATAGTGAAAACATGTAGTAGCGAGTGGATTAGTTCTCACTATGATAATAAACTACTATACATTTGTGGGTGTTTTCTCATTTTGTTTCGCTTAATATTTCTATTGTAATTGAGATTATGGCTTAATATGCAACATTCCAATCGACTTCCTTGCAAGCCCACAAGATACAATTCTCAATCGCTGGGACCTACGGGCCAAGGGCCAGTTTACTATGGGGGCATAGGCCTCCTTAAACAGGAGCTTATCCTGGTCATCCCAACGATTGACCTTGGAGCCGGTAATTTTGAGGTCCTATCTAAGTTGTTTTGTAGATATTACCTGTATGCATTTTGTGTAGGATTGCAGGAGAATATCTGAGAACTGATCAGTTGTGTAGACCTTGTAGAGAAGAGGATTAATGTAGTAATTCTGAACAAAATCACTGCTTCCAGCACTAATTAGGTATACTGAACCAGAAATTATTGATGAAGCATTGGATTTCCCTGCAATTCCCACCAGTTTCTTCTGATAATCCTTGTAGAATTCTAGTTGCTTGCTCAATGGAATTGTATTCTACAAAAGCAAAATCCCATTTTTGAGTGTCAAAGATAACGACATATATAAATATGTACCTATTTCTCTTACAACTTATTGCAAAAATCGGATATGACTAAACTGTATTAAAGAAACAATAGCTAAAATCTCGTTCATTATACTAATTAGTCCCGTCCAATTCTGCATATCGAACATGCACTGAAACTTTTGATAGAAAAATAAACTGGGCTTGCACGTAAGGGGACCAATCCTATCTAGCAATTTAAGGTTTTAAACGAGGTGGTTTGACATAATATCGTCTAAATTGTGTTATACTAAGAAGAACTTTACATGATGCATTTAGCATTGTTCTTACATAGATTTTAGCTGTGGCGTCATAATAACCAGAGGAAGCAGAAGCAAAGTTAGCTCCAATCAACAGGTTTTTTCCAGTAGCGTTCTTGCTTAGATAAGCCGGTGGGTATGAAGTAAATCCAAGATTTTCAGCTGCAAATTTGAAGAAATTAAACAAGTTTAAATTCATAAGAATACTAAAGAGAGGCGTTAAAGACATACTTTAAATAAATTAATTTGTGTATCCTATAAGAGTTTTAAGTTTTTAGATATGGTATCAGAGCATACAAAGGTTTGACATTCTAATCTCACTACCACCTACTTACGAAATATTATGCTTAGGTTGCTGATGAAATTATGAATCAGCCTACACTTAATGAAATGAGCAAGTCAAATTCACTTCTCTATATGAATATGGCCTACAACGGGACATGCGGAAGACATAATTTAAATAAATGGGCCCGTCTCTTCTCTAACGGCTTAAACTTTTAAACTAGAAGAGCCGAGAGGGGAACATCTTAAACTTTTAAACTAGAAGAGCCTAGAAGGGGAGACAGATTAGGAAGAGTAGTTGAGAGAAGAAAATTTAGTACCAGTGAAGTCTGAAGCAAGTTTTCCATTACAGAATCTCCCAGTTGGCTTGCGATTGACAAAGTCTCGTCCATAGGGTGGGAAATTTGCTTTAACAATTGTTTCAAGATTATTGTTATTTCCCACATCAACAATTGAGTCTCCAAATATGAAGAGTGCAGGAACTAGAGACTGCGAATTTATCGCGCCGAGACGGAAAAAAACCACGATGACAGTGGCAAAAAAGTTGAAATTTTTCATGGTTTAAGGTACTACGAATTCTTAGTATTGGTACTAGAAAGACAGAGAATATGAAGATTTGCTTATTAGAAAAAGAATTTATATAGTACGTGCCTGAGGGCATAATTGGACATTGGTTGAAATGGCTACATCTTATGAGCATTTTCAAATGTATATAATTCTAACTAAAGAGAATATAAAAAGGGATTTTTTTTTTTTTTCTAGAACAAGTTTTTGTCATGATGTTTAGGGAATTCCAAAGAAAAGGGAAAAAAAATTTTTGAGATGAATTTATTATTTATGTAATATCTACCAATTTTGTTAATTTAATAGGTGAAAACTTATTATCTTTACAATTTTTTATTTTTTTATTTTCTTTGGGGTCTTTGGTACCAATTGTATTTCATTTTTTTCTTTAGTGTTTTGACAAAGTAGGTTGTTGATTGCTCGGAGTGAAAATTGTAGCGCATGTTTGGTACGTATAATTGGAAAACATTAAATATTATAATGAATAAGATTTTATTTTCTTCTTCTTTAATATTGTCCAATAATACATACAAAACATGAATTGATGTCAAATAATTTCAAATGGATCATTGCAACTTTTTTGTTAAGTCAGTGCTTGTTTGATAAAACTTTGTTAAATTTTTATGTAACTCATCAATTAGCCAAAATTCAACTTTAATAATACTTTACTTCAACCATTCATTGATTCCAACTCTCTTACATAGAAAAAAAAAAAAGCCTACATAAATGTTTAAAAGACATAAATAAATTTGAGCTAAATATAAAACATCAACTATCATGTCAATAATTTTTTTCTTTTTTCTTGTTTTGAAAAGTTAGGCCTTGTATGGGAGGGATTAAAATCAGATTAAAATTGAAAATATAGCCGTTATTGTTGACTTTTATTAGACGAGTGGGACCCAATAACGGCCATATTTTCAATTTTAATTGGCTTTTAATCCCTCCCGAACGGGACCTTAAATTCAATAACTGGACTAACGTGAAAGTGTAAATTCAATAACCCGTCATAACAAAATGTATCCAGTTATGTATATCAATAGTTCAAAATCGCACTCAATGCAAACTCTGAATACTAGAAATGATTGAGCGAGGATCACCTCCCACACTTCATTTTACGACTTTGCAAAAACCCTTTTGTTAAACAATCGCCCATGATTTCTCTCGCTTTTAGCATAACTCACCCAATGAGACTTCAAAAGTCCACTCGAACTTTAGCATAAGTTTGATTACCCAACTTTTTTTGTACCCATTGCCATGAATTAAGCGAACCTCAAAAAAATAAAATATCTTGTGACACTTGTTCAATTTGACCATGTTATTTATTCATAAATTGGGACATCTTGTTGCAAAAGCTATAAGCACCCAAATGAATTGTTCAAAGAATTGGCATTGGTTCCACCTAAATCAACTGGCTTTTCTTGCTGAACTTTTACTTTTAGCTGTCCTGGCTTGTAATTCACATTCCTTGCATGTAAAAAATAAAAAATCTAGAAGACTTCTTAACTCCAATTCAACAATATCCACTCACATTTATTAATGCACTTACAACTGGTTTAGCAAAAAGGATTAGATAGTATTCTACAATATTAATGAAAAAAATAAGCTGAATTATATTCTTTATATTGTCGAGTCGTGTTCAGTATTGCGTACCACAGATAAACTACTCTAAACAATGAAAATTTGTAGTGCGACTTTTTTTATAATATTGTTCACTTCCGTCGAAATCAATGTTACTGCTTTCAAAGCACATTTAATGGCTCTTTTGAACAATTATTCTACTATATATGGGGTTGTAAGCTGTATCTTAGTGTTTTTCTTGATGGTTTAGTTCTCATATGAATTGGTTGGTGTAACAAATCTGTTTCTAGGCTTCTTTAATATGGAATTGATGTTCTCTTTTATCTGATTCTCGTGCCAAGTACATCAGCTAAAGCAAAATCAACAATGTTATATTAGTCAAAATAGGAGTTATTTAGGGCATGTTTGGGCCAGATTAAAATCTGATTTTAATTTAAGTCAAAGTCAAACAATCAATATTAACAACATTTTTCATGGGTCCCACATCTTTTCAACCATACATTTCAAAAACTTCTATCACAATCCACTAAAGATTTAATTTTAATCCCCACCAAACACCCTCTTAAACTAGTGATCATAATTGGTGAGCTAAAATAAGGGTGTAAAAGTGGATGAGTCGGTAGGTCTACGTTTTAAAAGCCCGGCCTGCCTTTGCTAGTAGGCTGGTCCAGGCATGAGAGTCTGACCCGTCTGTTACAACAGCCCATAACCTCAGCCAAAGCCACAAAGAAATAAATAAAATAAATTTGGAAATAAAAAAAAAAAAAGAAATTGTATTTGAGATTAACTCTTTGAAATATAATGCAATTTGACAAGTTTGATAAGTTTACATTTAGTTCAAATAATTTATGATATTCGGAAAATTGGAATAACCGGGAGGGGGTTTAGAGAGCTAAAATGTAACAACACTTTCCCATTTTCAAGCCTCTTGATGATCTTGTCTAGTTCGACGTCCCTAATATGCCACGAGATAAACAATTACAATTACAAATGGCAACAAAGAACACAGCTCCAAGGGGATTAAATGTGCCCATAACAAGAAAATATCACTTCCACATCATGTCAAGTAGAATTATGCAGAAAAACTGGAAAAAGAATACTTCTTTTCATTACAAGATTTGAGGAAAACAAAATTTTCAATTACAAACTTACATCTAATGCCTCCAAACATCCCCATTAGCCATGAAGACATCCTTTTTTTCCAATTACATGAATCTCAGTCGCTACTGCTCGGCTCTAGCTTTTCCGCAAAACCTTGTGTTAAGGCATTTAAGTTCTCCAACAAAATCTCTCGATCATCAATCACAGTCGGATATTTATTTTCTTGGACATTTTCATGATATCCGAATATATTCTATCTCGTCCCAACTCTGAACCCGAGGCTCCGGCAGCTACTCGCAGCACGTCCTCAATCAAGGCAACATTCCCCATTATATCAACATGTGCACCACTCTCTGAACCCCTCCCCTCGAGCAAATTTGCTGGTGCTTTGTGCTTGTACTCTCTTATGTATGTTGAAATTCCAGAAGGATTAAACCGCGTTTTACCTCTCCACCCTTTGGCACACATGAAACCAGCGCTCAAGACCGGGACGCTCTCATCACCATCCACAAAGTATGTGCCGCCCTTTAAGCAGCCATTGTTACTTCCGTCTGCAGAGCTATCAATTTGGAAAGGGATGCTGTTGCACCTGCCGGAGGGTGATTGTTTATAGACGTATGATCTTTCAGTGGGAATGCCAACTCCATATGAACAGTAAATCTCCATGTCCGGAGCATCTGGCAACCTGAAAACCGAGAGACGTCAACAAACTTTGATGCGGTACTTGCAGAAGCAAGAGGTTGAAAGCATTCATAATCAGTTAAATGCAGAATTCCCAAATGTGTCATAGACAATGTATGGCAGACAGATGAAAATATCTACTGATGCAACAGAGAGTAATACCACGGCAAACTTTGGCATATCGGTTGAAAGCCACACACGATGGTATTGATATTGAACAAAGATGAAACAGAAAATAAATGCATTACAGAATACATATTCTTACTTGGTCTCAAGTGGATTCGACCAATATTTGTAATGGTTATACTTTGGATTGTCAAGGTTCTCAGCTATACCATGTGAGAAGTGTGATTCGGCCCTCTTCATCATCTTTGGAGCAATGACACGTAGAAGATCTAATAATGTTTTCATGGTATATGCTTTATTTTTGGCGAGTCTTTGGATGTTTTCTTGGCTCATCTCATCGTATTCTGTCCATACGCCTCTACATGATGAATCGGAATTTGACGAGCTATTATTGCACATAAGTTCCTGTTTCTGAGGCCGTTAGAAAAACGAAACAATTATGATATTATCTTTCTAAAATCAGAAGTACACAAAGCTGAAATTTAACTTATTTGAAGAACAAGGAAAGCACTTATTTTTTACTAATTATGTAGCGTTGAGATCTTATAGGAAAAATAGCAGTCGCTAATTTAAATATAATAACAACATGTGGAACAGTTATACCTTGGAATCAAGAGTCTGGAGTTGCGAAGAAGGCAAATCTGATACTATTTTCCCGAATGAGATAATCCGTCCGTATTTCGTTGGCTTTTGTTGTACTTGGAAAAGCCTCCCACTGTCACTGCTATTGCCATTGATGTCAAAATTTTGCTGATAATTTTTCTTTGCTGAATCACATACATGATGTTCTTCAGGTGACCATTCCAAGTTGCCCCATATGGTCTCTCCTCCTTTAGGTATCAAAGAAATAACGGAATCCCATGTTCGAGATACGCTCATGACATGTTGTAGAGTTCGAAGGCCGAGAATTTTGGAATCGAGAAGACCAGGAGCCAAAGCTCTTCGATATCATATGCAGAAGAATTAATTGGCATGATGAGAATAAATCGACATAATCGGATGGGGTTTACTTTGAATGCATAGTATACAAAGAAAAAACCTGATAAAAGCAACATCTTGGGTCTCGGCAGACAATATGTTACCGACAGCTTTTGGAACGCCAAGAAATGCCGGACCAATATTCATGATTGATTTTATGTGCTTGGCACACCAACCCGGGCCGCCACCTCCTCCCATAGGCGGAGGTGCTTCGACCCATTTAAGGAAATGGAGAAAATAGATAACCCCCATGGAATGAGGCACCACCACCACTTTCTTATTGCCATTCGTCACATACATAAGCTCGATTTTGCTCTTTAATCTGCTAAGATTTTGGTCCCGGACCTGCAAAATCCAAATTGTGAACATACTACAGAAAGTCGACTCAAGACATTTACACATTTCAAGCTAATTCTTAACAATGCTATTAAAGGGAAAAAATCTAGAGCACACAGTACTCGACTGGACACTACAGTACAACGAACAGCAGTTAAATTTCTTAGCACAAATTCTTGAACAATTTACAAGACAAAAACATTTCAATCATGATTATAGTAATGACTGATAATAAAGGGAAACACACAGTGGGTCCCACTGTGTTTAAAAAAAATAAAAAATTACCCACCCAACTCATGTGTGAGTGGTTGTCTAACCTACAAATAGCATGGTTCGATAATAAATGGTCATATTTTCATGAATTCTAGCATTAAATAACTAAAACTTGGCCCCACCTGCAGAGGACACATTGTTACATTTAATACCATACAAACTAGCTTGATTATACTTCACTGAAATTAAGGTTATAACATCTGATCAATCAAAGGCAAAAAAGTATATCCTCTGTTTGCAAATTTTACCTCTGTATTTTGAAAGGATAGCCTCCAATCATATGCAGCCATGTACATATTCTTGCCCTCGTAGCCAATGCGGGCTAAATTTTCAATAAGAATCGCCCAAACGAAATACCCGGGGGCAAAATAGTCAGCTGCAACTAGCCCTGGAACTGCACGAACCCGAATGCCTGGTGGATCGAGGCCCGTCTCATTGTCCAAAGATATATGTTCCAACCAACACATAGGCCTAAATTCCATCAAAATACTCATTTGGGTGCCATAATCTCAATATAAATTTCAACATATTAAAGCTTAACTATACAAACTTGTTTATTTAAATTGTCTTCAACAAGTATGAAAGCTGTGCACAATGTTTACATAATGGGTGACGATATGACTTAAACTACTTTCTTTTACCAGCACGATGCCATGTCAAACCAAGGACAAGCTTATTTATTATAATTTTCTTCAACAATTAACAAATTACAAAATCGAAATGTACAACTACCTCCTGAAAATTTCAGTAAAGCTACCTCCCCAAAGCCGCCTGCGAAAAAGGCCCTCGGAGCACGGTCTGCCCTCCCAAAGCTCAAGTCCTCCGGTGACAATGCCAGGCACCATCACGATCGGGTGGAGAGCTGTCAATCCTTCGCGCTTGAGCCTCGTACCGGGGGGTTCCGGCACCTTAAGTCCAGGCAAATTTACCGGCAAGCAATTGTACAAAAACAAGAGCAGCCACCAAATAGTGCAAATGTATCCAATTGCCCAACAACATGAATCTATGCATCTCCATTCCTTATTAGGCCGTCTTTTTCTCTTATTCTCTTCTGGTGAACCCTTATCCTTCTTCTCAATTTTGGGGATGTCAAATGATTTCTTCTCATCATCTAACTTGATTTGTGTCTTTTTCTCAGATAATTCAATACACTTCACAGGCTCCAGAAAACACAGCTTTCGAAATCGAAGCATTGAACCCATTGCATAAAAAATTACAAGAATTTATAAATTATGAACAAGAACAATGATCGTCAACATCCCAATTGAGAAAAAGGGTGTGCCCAAATGGAGTTGAATTTTGAGAAAATGAATAGCAAGAACTCAAATTATTAAACAGAATAAGGTAAGAAAGAAAGAGATGGCGGTGGCAGGTGTTGGGTGCTGCAAACCCACGTGGTGGAGGAGGAGGTATGAAGGTGTCTCTATGGGTGCATAAGAAAACAACACATTACACTCGTAGACTGGGTGACAAAAAAAAAAAAAAAACAAGAAAGATGAAATTCGGCATCTTAAGTTCTTCTTCAAGAATATAAATTTTCAATAAAACTATTCCAATTTGTGGCGTTATATGACGATGAAACCAAGACAAGATATTTAGGACACTTGTATTTGCATGCAAAAACCTCCTTCAGCTGTCACCACACTTCTTTGTGAGTTCCGTTTTGCTTTTTATCTCCTCTCTTTCACGTGGAAATCTCTTTCTTTTCTCTACTTATTTAACATATACTTTCACGTACGGGGTTCTTCTTACCCTCATGGTTCGATTCGATTATGAAGTAAAATTTTTGGATATTTAATAAATGGAATCGTCGGGTCCAAATATAATTATGGAATAGTTCAGGTTCGATTTGATTCGTTTCTTTTCCATACCATAATTAATTTTTTTAACATTTACAGTAACACTACATAAATACAATTAGTGACGTGTTCATTCATAACTTTTACAAATTAAATTAATCCAATTTAAAAATATATAAATAACAAGTTGTCCAATAAGATTAATTCAATATATACAAATACCAAAAAATAGATATTAATACTAAAATATCGGTGATCCATATCAATAATTCATTTGTTTTAAGCCGCCTACATAAAAACAAATGAAATATAAATTAAAAATTATAAAAATAAAATATTTTTAAGTATTGATAATACTTACCAACTATTTGATTTAATCATCAATTGTTTGACATGTCATACTAAGAAACTCTACAAGCATAATTAAAAAAGCACAATTAACAAACACGAATAAACTACAAATTGTTCAACTAATAAAATTGAATAAGAAAAAATTGGGTTGGTCGGGCTAGCTAGACATGGACTTAGTTTGGGAGTTGGAGCATTAATCACTAAATTAGTTAATTTACTAATGTGTTTAGAAAAAATTAAAATAATTTAATTAATTCAATATAAAAAATAGAAAAAAATATTTAGATTTGGTTCTTGGTTTAGAACCGAGAACCGAACTGAACTCATCGGTTCTTGATTCAGATACCCGTTCGGGTATTTAACTTATAAAAAATCGCTCGATTCGATTAAGCCCCTGTTTGGCCCCCATTATTGTAGATTTTTAGGGGGTTGAAAATTTTTAGAATAGTGATTGATGGGAGATGTGTGGTTGAAAAGTTTTAGATTTGTGTGTATTATTATTTTATTTGATGAATGTATGGTTGAGATGAAGAGAGAGAAAAATTTAATGTAATGTAATGAGATATAATGGGGGGCAAACAAGGGCTAAGTTTGGGTTCGATTCAGTCCGATTCGATTCGAGAGTTTTGTCCAACCCTATTTCCTGTAAGAGGGTAAAGTCCCGATAAATGGAGACGAGAGTTACTGTATAGAGAGATAAAAAGTAAAAACACGAAGTAAAGAGTGTATATGTACAGCCCCAATCATGGGAAATTTGCACACAATACAAAAAACACGGATACCCAGAACTTCCACGGTGATAGGGGCCTGCTGCTTTGTGATTTCCAATTTAGAATATTCACAGTGAGACAAACAAGATTTTGGACCATTTCTTGTAATTTCTATACGTGTGTTATAGCAATGAATTATTTGGGGTGGGGAACAGTGTTTAAGGAGATGAGAATGGGATGATGACATTTTTGCTTTGTGTTAAGCTCGACCGACGAGCAGCATCGGAGGTTTTGCTGAGGGAACGGAGAAATGGGACATGGATTTCAAATAGGAATTGTTTTATGTTTGGCTAAGTAGGCACGTAAATTTTAAAATAACTGTCAAAACTATGATTGAAAGCATCTTAGAGACTATTTTTAAATAGCATCTATATACTTGAAAATACTACCACGTAAAATTAATTCAATTTCAATTCGATTTATTTTATACATCTGATTCGAAGTGCTAAACAAAAGTAGCAAAATCGGACAACAAAGTCTAGTGCTTCAATTACCAATTCTCCCTCGTCAAAATGATTCATGTGACACGAAAACAGAGCAAATACCAATTACTATCAACTTATTATCCAGACATTACATGTGATCCACATTTGTAATCACTTAAAGACACTCAAAAACATGCACAGATGCACTTCGTGTTATACAATCCAGCATATGAAATGTGTCATAACATAAAATATTGAGTTAATTGAATTTAAGTGGGTTGTAATCAATGTTTTTAAAATCGAATCAGATCAGTGGATCCAACCGAAAAACTAGGAACCGAACCAAAATTCAGTCTGCTTATAATAAGTTAACCGTCTAATAAAAAATCGATCAAATAACCGAAAAAACTAGTAATTTAAACCAGAAACCAATCACAGTTTTAACGATTGGATCGATTTTCGAAACTTAATTGAAAAAAACAAAATTATTATATAATAAAAATATTATCTAAGAAACAGCAACCCATTTTCCCACCCTATGGAGCTTTTATATTTATTTCTTGAGTCCTGTAATTGATAAACTTTCAATGCGAGATTAACAAACTTTACTAAAGCGCACTTTGTCAATGCACTTTAATGTGTGATTGACAAACTCCAATAAATCACACTTGTTCAATATTATTTATGGCTACATTGCGCACGACTACAAAATTAAATTACTCAATTCAGGTGGATTGCTAAATATTTTTTAAATCTTACAAATTATTTTGTAAAATTGGAATGAGTTTTCAATTGATCCAACAAATTAAAAACTAATGAGTTTTATATTAGAAAAAAAAAACATACATTTGACATTTGTATTTATTTTGAATTGGTGGTGTGAAAATTAAATTTTATATTGTTGTCAAAATAAAATTAAAATATTTATAAATATTAATTTATTACATCCGATTTGATCTCGATTGAACTTTTTGATCTTGACCCTTTCTCTTTTTTTGGTTGATGTCTAGGTCTGGTTTTAAAACATTGGTTGTAATGTATAATCGAGAAGTTACAATGTTCGACTATGCTGTTAGAGCTCTATCATTAGTTTCAGTATATATTGTTTTCTTTGTAGAACTAAAATTCAATTTGATTCTAAATTTACTTTTTATATATATTCTCAATTATATCAATTCTTCACTTGTAATTGATAAAATTCTTCTGCATAGGCAATGCATCACCATCCAATGTTACTTCCAATCTAGAACAATGCTAATATGAAAAACGAATGAGAAGTAAGAACAAGTGTGTTAATTATAGCAAATTTCTCTATTTATGTGCAGATTATCCAACTTAATATTTAGTGTGTGTTTAGTAGGGATTTTTTGAGGGAAGAATTGATTTTGAATAGTGATATGATGGGAAACGTATGGTTGAAAAAGAAGATAAGATTATTGATGTGATAGAAAATATTATTTTATTGAAGAATGTGTGGTTGAAAATGAGAATTGATTTACTGTTGAAAATGAGAATTGATACCAAATATATTGTTAGTATATTTATTACAAGAGAAGAGTAATTTGGTGTTTAAAGAGCATTGCAACAAAATGGAAACAAGTATTATAAGATTTTCTGGAAAAAAAATCTTATTTTCTCCCGAACAAAAGAAAGATTTTTGTAAATACATCCAAGTCAGAGAGTAATACTAATTCGAATAAACAATTAATTATAAATTGTGAAATGAATGAGATGCATTAGAGCAAACAATTACCTCCGCTTGCATTCCAGCATGCTGTCTAACACCGATGGCATCATACATTACGATCGAACTGAACCCCAAACAAACCGGAAACAAAGAATCTGCCACTCCGTGGCAAATAGTCACAGAAGTAGTTAATGCAGTACACATAGCAGAGTGAGAAGAGGGCATTCCACCTGAGGAACACATAATCCTAAAATCCCATTTCCTCTCTATACAAATATTCAAGAAAACCTTCACTGATTGAGCAATAACCCAAGCAAATAAACCCGAAACAAATGTCGGGTTGGCGGCTAATGTAGCCACAAAGGGCTTATTTTAAGCTTGGCTGTTGATGTCACACACATGAGTGCCATTCCTAATGACCCATTCCGCAAAACTCCAGTTTCTTGCCCCTAAATTTCTGGAAAACAGAAGTCCAGTTCTGCTTTGATGATTTCACAGCAAAGTCCTTGACTTTGTGAAAAATTGGGATTAAATAAGAAAAGGTTTTGGTGGGTGAGCCATAATCTCCCCATAACAAGTTAGGATTTCGAGGATTCAAGCAATTTACAGAAATTGAGTGAGCCATAATCAAAGTTTTGCTAAAAATTGAGTGATCACGAATGAAATTTACGCTAAAGCTAATGGTTAAACCATTCTTAAACCTTCTTAACTATTGAAACTTTCATAAAATACAATTTAATCCCTATTCAATTTGAGTAGTAATAAGGGTGGACATTTTTGTCATGGTAGTTGTTCAAATAGAGCAAAAAGTATGCCAAATTGACTAGTTCAATTAACTTCTAGTTAAAATTTAAATGCTTCTAAATTTTAGAACCGAAAACCAAATTATTCTAATATGATTCTCATTTTTAGTTACAAAATTAAATTTTAAATGAATTCAAATTTTTAATAAATTTTAAAGTATATCGATTCTTTATTTGTGTTTGGTAAATACTTTGTACATCAATAATGCATGTCCATCCTATGTTATATCAACATTTCAATCGTGGCATGTCAAATTAGTGTAATGCTATTTAGCTTCACTGGGGCTACAATCTCAGCCTAGGTGACGTTAATGTGTTATTAAATAATAAATGAAGTTAAATAAGTCGTTTCATTTCACATTTCATTTAACCTATCATTTAGAGTCACATAAACTAAGTTTACTACCACTGTGGGCTATATAACATTATTCAAAATTAGGTATGGTGGTATATATCCAAGTCTAGAGTATGCTCATCTGAAAAATGAGTAACAAGTGACTAGTGTGATAATTATGGCAAATTTCTGTATATGGGTAGAGGTCATCCAAGTTAATATTTATCACATTGGGCAATTAGCATATAACGTCTCTCATTTCATTATTATTGTGGAAAACGTCATTACTTTTCATTTTTTGAATTTTCACCCTTATTTCCATATTTCATTGCGCAAAAAGTCATTTTCATTCATTTTCACAATTAAAAATTATAAAATGATGAATATACTCTTCTCTTTAATTAAAAGAAAAAGATAAATCTAATTGCAACAATAATTCCAAATTTTTTTTAAAAATCCAAATGAGTCCCAAATAATTTTTTAGTAATTAACACATAATGTCCCTACATTTCACTATTATTGCGAAAAAGTCCTCACCTTTTTTTTTTTTTTTTTTGCATTTTCACCTTAATTACACATTGGATTGCACAAATCATCATTTCTATCTATTTTCATCTAATTTCCCAATAAGAAGTTGTAAAATGACAAATATACTCTCATATTTCAATAAATAAAAAACATACAATTATTTTTTTTTAATTTCTATTTTTTAAATAACTTATTCAAGACTCGTTTGCTTTTTTAAAAAATTAATTTCTAATTTTTAGTAATTTATTTGGGAATCGTTTGTACTTTTTTTAAAAAATAATAATAATTTCTAACTTTCTAATAACTTATTTGGGGCTCTTTTGCACATTTTTTTAAAAAATGGGATTGTGGCTGCAATTAGTTCTTTAGCCTTTTTTTTTTTAATATGAGAGTATATTCATCATTTCACAGCTCTTTATTGAAAAATTGGATAAACGTTGATAGAAATGATGGTTTGCACAATCAAATGTGTAATTAAGGGTGAAAATACAAAAAAATAAAATGAAATGTATTGACCTTTTTCGCAATAATAATGAAATGTGGGTACATTATATCCTTTTAATAATTTATTTTGTACTCATTTACGATTTTATTTTTTTTAAATTGAGACTACGATCGCAATTAATTTTCTTTTTCTTTTTGCTTTATTTAAAGAGAATGATATATTCGACATTTCATAATTTTTAATTAGAAAAGTAGATGAAAAAGATCTTTTACACAATAAATGGTGGAAATAAGGGTGAAAATACCAAAAATAAAATATAAAGACATTTTTCACAATAATAGTGAAAGATGAAAACGTTATGTGCTGATTACATTTATAACATTTATTACAAGGAAGAATAATTTGATATACAACAATATATATCCATCGAACACCCCCCACAATATACATTTAGTGGAAGATTTTTTCAACACGATTCTTATTTTTCCTTAGACAAAAGATGGGGACATCAAACGTCTTTGTATTGATATAATAAAATCAAAGTATAACTAAACATGGCAAAAGATAGAGACATCAACGTGGAGAATAAAAAGGGAATAATCAATCGTCGATAAATCTTAAGGTGTATAAAAAAATTCTCAAAATAGAAATAGGAAGAACAACTCATTATTGCCCTTTATCAAGTAAAGGATGAAAACTCCCCACCCCACCCCACCCCACCCCACATTAAGACAATTAATAAATAAAATTTTAAATATATGTTTATAGATATTTCTTTGAAGAATTTATTGTAGTACCCTATTTGGTCTCATTAAATTAAAATTCATATTTTTCTCTTTTCTTATTAGTCACACATTTTTTTAATAAAATAATATTACACAGAAATCTTAAAAAAAAATCGTTTTTTTCAAACACACGTTCTTCAAAAAAAATTACTACTCTCCTCGTTAAAATGTGAAATAATGGAACCCAAACAGAGGCTACTATCCCATTTAATGCAAAATTAAAAAGTAGCTTTGGCTTTCCGTGTATAAACAGTTTTGACTCATCCAGTAAGAGGTTGAATTTCCCGTATTTACTTTTCTTTTACTTTTTTTTTAATCAAATTTAGCTAGTAAGGTAAAAAAGGTTATATTCACCAATGGCCACTCGACTTCATATACAGTGTCACTATGACTACCTAATTTCATTTAATGTTTCACCATAGTTATCCAATTTCTTTTCACTATTTTCACTAATTTTGAAAAGGGGGGAAACGGTAACTTTATATGAAATAAATTTTTTAAAAAATAATTTTTTTAAAATTTTAAAAATATTTATTTTAAATTAAGTTTTTATTTTTTTTTTCTAAGTAACTTTTTTTAAATAAGTTTTTATTATTTTTTTTTAAATTTCTAAGTAACTTTTTTTAAATAAGTTTTTATTTTTATTTTTAAAATTTATTATATATATAATGTAAAGTTACTGTTTTACTCATTTTAAAATTAATGAAAATTGTGAAAAGAAATCGGGTGGCTATGGTGAAAAGTTATATAAAATTAAATGACAATGATGAAATAAAATTAAATAGAGTGGCTATAATCATATTAAATATAAAGTTGGGGGACTATTGATGGATTTAATCCAAGATAAATATCAAGGGACAATCTATTAGGTTTTGTAGTCCACACAACGTATCCAAGCCTCTTTTCTTAAATTATAGTATAGTATTTCAGTCTGAATTCATCAGAATTTGTTAGTGTCAATCCTCTTTCATTGAACAAGTCAACCTGTCTCAACAAATTAAAACTTGTGAGAGATATTGATTGATTTTAACCTCTAATTCAAAGTACTAAACCGTCAATGTTTGATTTTCATCTTTTCAAAAACTCAAGGGCGGTTCTTTTTATATTTGAGTTTTGAATTTTGAGTGTCTATTTTGAAATTGTTAAAAATGTGTTTCTTTTTGACATTTTGAAAAATTGTTTTGAAAACACTTAAAACGTGTTTAGAAAATTTTGAATTAATTATAACTAAAAACATTAAAAACGACAAAAATTGTCGTTTTGGGTTTTCTTTGTAATTTTTTAACTTATTTTCAAAAACGCGCTTTCACTATTTTGAAAAATCGAAAACAGAAAACCTTGAAAATGATAAAGAGAACAGACCCTCATTTTTTCAACTCATTTTTAATTATACATTCTCCAATAAAATAATTTTACACATAAATTGAAAACCTTTCTTTATTTTTTAATCACACATTTTCCAAAAAATTACTATTTCAAAATACATTTTCCACTAGAAATGGGGCACACATAGTTGAACAAAATTCTAGTGCTTCAATTACCAATTCTTCGAGTTAAATTCATCAAAGGTCACCCAACTTTATATTTAGTGACATCATAGCCACCTAATTTTTATTTTATTTCACATAACCATCTAATTTCATATAACATTTCACCACGACCATCTAATTCCATATAACATTTCACCATATTCACCAACTTTCTTTTCACTATTTTCACTCATTTTAAAAGGGGTCAAACGGTAACTTTATATATATATATAACAAAAATAACGTTTTTAATAATAAGTTTTTATTTTATTTTATTTTTTAAGTAGCGTTTTTTTTATAACTTTTTATTTTTAAATTTTTAAAATTTATTTTATATACAACATAATTAACGTTTTACTCCTTTTAAAATTAATGCAAATGATGAAAAAAAGTTTGATAATCATGATGAAATGTTATGTGAAATTAGGTAGCCATAATGAGAATTGGATGTTTATAGTGAAATAAAATCAAATTTGGTAGTCACGGTGACACTAAGTATAAAATTGGGTGACTATAGTGAAATAAAATAAAATTGAGTGGTCACGATGACACTAAAAGCATGTTTGGTAGGGCTTAAAATTCAATTAAAATTGAAAATATAGCCGTTATTAAATTTCACTCGTCTAATACAAGTCAACAATAACAGCTAATTTTTCATTTTTAGTTTGATATTAATTTCTATCAAATACACCCTAAGTATGAAGTTTGGTGTTCATTGATTTAACCCCAATTCTTCCGCATTGAAATGATCCACGTGGCACGAAACCAAAGCAAGTACCAAATAGCATCTTACGCTGGCTCGTAGAATGAACACTCAAAATGAACCCAAGTGTGCCATATACATACTCTCCTCCCTCCTTTTTCTAGCTTTAAATACATCCACTCTTCCACTCAATTCCCCTCGAAAATCTCAATTTACAAAATCGCCTTTACATGCACACGAAATCATTGTAAATTTGCAAAAATGGGGAGAGGAAGAGTAGATTTGGACGGGAATCCGATAAAGCCGATTACAATATGCATGATTGGCGCCAGAGGATTTATTGGCTGGCACCTTTGTGAGAAGATTTTGGAAGAGGTGCCGTACAATGTTTTGGCATTGGATGTGCACAATGACGAGATCAAGCATCTGTTGGAGCCTTCTGGTGGTTCCGGTTCGCAGCAGTGGGCCGATCGTATCCAGTTTCACCGACTCAACATCAAGAATGATTCGCGACTTGAAGGATGTTAGGCAAAGTGTTGTCAAACGACCTCCCCGGACAATGATGAAAGTCTTACTCTTTTTCAGTCGGTTTTGACCAATTGACTGAATGCATAATCGACACCACAGCTAGGTGAAATTTCAACTTAACCGACTTGGGCCATTTGAAGCATCATAATTGAATAAGGGTTACTCATGGCCCAACCCAAATTTGGATGGCTCCTACAAGATGTTGGCCTACTACTTATCCTCTCATTGGGCCCCCTAACCTAAAGCCCACTTATTCCTATTATATACACCATCCATTACTATTCTAGGTATGAGAATCTATAACCGTTTTTCTAGATTTAGAAAAGGGAATTCTTCTCTACTTCGTGACAGTGCCTGGTTTTGTGCCTTACCGTGTGAGAATTCAAGTTAGCCTTAATGGTCTAACTTCCTTGGCTACATTCTTCTCATCCCCTAGCCTTTGTGGGTTATCTATTGGTTGGAGCAACCATTTGGGAGTGTGTTCATCGTGTGGGTTTGTTTCTTCACCTGTTGTGGTGTCGGTTTTAGAGGCTGAGCCCGGATCCAAGGAGAGAAGAGCTCAGGTTTTACTTCACATTTGGTATCAGAGCAGGGTTGGTGTCAATCCAGGCGAGATCAAAGGAGGAGGAGGAACCCCGAATCGCACAGACGCGATTTTCTTCGAGAAAAAACACCCATGTTTTCTGCGATTCCGGCCAAACCCTTGGCCTGCCGGAACTTTTGACCATAGACCCACTCCCTGCAGACCAAGGCGTACTTGGTGGTGGTGTGCATGTCCTCCGGCGGCTGCGAGTGGAAGGACTTTCCGACCAGCATTTTTCAGGCAGTTTGTTTAACTTTAATTCCTGAACGTACTGATATATTTATTTTAGTGTTTCAGGTTTTGCACAAAATTTTGGGCGACTGGTGATCAAGATAGATTCGAGGCAGCGACTACAAAAATATTTACTGATTTACTTTAGGCCATAAATTGCAGCCTAAAGCAGTAAATTCGTAACTCTCGAAAATTATGGACTCAGACAAGTCCGCTCTGGTAAATTGGCTGATCCTCTTTTAATTTCGACACTAGCGCGTCATCGTGTGGGATGATAATAGGATTGGGGTTACAGTGTGGGGTAACCATTGCTTGTGCTAGAAATTAGAAATTAATTGCTCTTCGTTTGCTACGTGCTTGACATTTACTTTTTTTATTAATTACAGCATATTATCATTTGTGATATATTGTGAGTGAAATTGTTTTGTTGAATATTCCTCAGGTTGCATTGATAAGTCCCTAGGTCTGCTTTATGTGACTTAATTGTGACTTTATTTTTCTTATTTGAAAATGACAACGCACAATTTTGATTTGGAAACTTTCATTGGAAAATGTGATTTTTCTATTTGGTAACAGAAAATGCGAGGTATTTTAGCTCAACAAAAAGTTTCAAAAGCTATCGATGGCAATTTTCCCGCTGATTTTTCAAAAAAACAAAAAGAAGAAACTAATGAACTTGCTTACACCTCTATTATTTTACACTTGTTTGACGCAGTTTTGAGAAAAGTAGGAAAACTGAAAACTACTAAAGAACTTTGGCAAAAATTAGAAGATCTGTATTTGCTTAAATCTACTCCCAACAAACTATACTTATTTGAGCATTTTTTCAGTTTCAAAATGGATTCTTCAAAAGAATTTGATGACAATTTGGATATATTTAACAAACTTGTTCAAAATATTGTTAACTATGGAGAGTCGGTGCCTGAAACCTAAAAGCTATTATCTTGCTGAATTCTATATCTGATATTTATCGTGAAGTGAAAAATGCTATTAAGTATGGTAGGGACACCTTGACGCCTGAAATTGTCGTTAACTCCCTTAGAAGTAAGTAGATGGAGATGAGAGCTAAAAAACATGATAGGAAGAGCGGTGAGATTCACATGATGAGGGGTAGAACTCAGTTTAGGCAAAATAGTCATAATAATTACCAAAGCAATTGCGAGTATAGTAGTAATGGACATAGAAGGAAAAGCAAGGGTAAGCCTAGATCCAAATCTAGGATTAAGGAAAGAAAATGTTATGGCTGTGGGAACACGGGACATTTTATAAAAGATTGCTATAAAGAGAAAAATAAGCAAAATGGTAGAGATAGAGACGAGGTGAATGTGTTGTCTTCTGTTTCTGATAATTGCGATGGTGAAGTCTATATGATTACAAGTCCTGTTGTTTCTCCAGCGGAATTGAACTTAACTGCCAATTCTCGTTTTCGTAAGTGGATTCTTGATTATGGTGCATCTTTTCATGTAGCATCACATAAAGATTGGTTTGAAAATTTGTATGAATCAAATGATGGTCATGTTATGTTATGTGACAATTTTGCTTACAATGTTGTTGGCATGGGTGATATTACTTTGAAGTTTGATACTGATTTTATGCATACTTTAAAAGATGTTAGATATATCCATGAATTGTCTAGAACTTAATTTCAGTAGGAAGACATGAGAAATTTGACTTCGCTGGTAAAATTGGAAATTGGATTTTGAAACTGATTAAAGGTGCACTTATCTCTATTAAGGGTATTAAAAAAATGATATTTACATAACCACTGGAAAGTGATAAGAGGCTTAAACTCCTCTATCTCTTCCGCTAAGTCTGATCACACACACAAACGGCACAATAGACTAGCATGTGTGGGTATTAAAGGAATTAAGCTTCTTAATGAAAAATGTGCTTCTGGAAATGATTGTGTGTTTGATTTGTCTTTCTGTGACCATTGTGTGCTTGGTAAATATCATAAAATTACTTTCTCCACGAGTGTTCATAAAACCAAAGGCATGCTTGAATATGTGCATTCGGACTTGTGGGGTCCATCTAGCACTCCCACCTCAGGTGGAAATAGGTATTTCTTGTCTATTATTGATGACTACATTCGGACTTGTAGGGTCCATCTAGCCTATTATCTCTACTTCGTGACAGTACCTGATTTTGTGCCTTGCCGTATGAGAATTCAAGTTAGCCTTAGTGGTCTAACTTCCTTGGCTACATTCTTCTCATCCCCTAGCCTTTGTAGGTTATCTATTGGTTGGAGCAACCATTCGGGAGTGTGGTCATCGTGTGGGTTTGTTTCTTCACCTGTTGTGGTGTCGGTTTTAGAGGTTGAGCCCGCATTCAAGGAGAGAAGAGCTCGGGTTTTACTTCACAAAGGACTCATCAAGATGGCAGATCTCATAAGTTTTTTTTAGTTCATTGTCCTATTTCTTGCATTAATTTTAGTGTTTTGGTTTTATATTGCGTTTTGTTTCGTATCGAAATATATAATTGCTTTGAGAAACCTTTAATTTCTTTCGTATGTGATGACTGGAACTATGTCATTAATTTTAAATGGTAAGCAATTTCTAAGGAATCATATTAAATTGGAATTTATGTATGTTCCCTTGCTGGATTCAATTTTGAAATGCATCTCGATTTGTTTAGTAACTTTGAATTAGTCTATGTTAGACGGTGATAACGGAGAAAATGTATAGAGGTTTCTTTTGAAGTATCAGATTCATTTTCAGTTATTCTTAGCCTGTTGGTATGAAACTCTTATAATTACTCTTATAAATCATCGATACTTGGACTCTAAAATCCACTTTATTACTTGTCAACGAACCGTACACTTGCGGTGGTTTTATTCGACAAAACGATGATTTATACCTTGTTGAATTTATTTCCCTTCTTTCGAATGCATAAAATAAATCACTCAAACTCACATAATCACATGCATTTAATTATGGAGGCAAGAAAGTGTATATAAATCATTCGACATCCATCAACGTGTTTGAATATCAAATTGCAAAATAAATAATTAAAATATCACAATGCGAGGTTCGTCGTAAATCCTAGCACAAATAATTCTAGCTTAACATGATATTGAAATTAAATAAATAAAAGTAGAACGACATCACCAAAAATTGACCAAACGTGATTAAGTTTGGCAAAAATATAAGCATTGCGTCCACTTGTATCGTCAATTTCTTTTCTGCCTGACTGCCGTATCCGTTCCAGCCTTTTTCTTCTCTGTCGGCTTGGGTTTTCTGCACATATATATAATTTCAGCCCACAAAAACCCTCAGCCATTTTCTGTTGCGTGTCTTCTTTTCTCCTTTTCTTCAGCTTCCTGTGACGGGGGTTCTGTATTTCTAATTTATTTCAGTTCCAGAACCTACCCCCACTTTTTTCTCCTCTGGCGGCGGCGAGTCCTTTGTATATTATTCATTTGAGCACCAGGACTTCGCCCC
Organism: Fraxinus americana; assembly: GCA_035079005.1. Lineage (NCBI taxonomy): Eukaryota > Viridiplantae > Streptophyta > Magnoliopsida > Lamiales > Oleaceae > Fraxinus > Fraxinus americana. The sequence continues at coordinate 16,001,258 of CM068708.1, read as the reverse complement.
ACACCCCCCCCCCCCTTTCTCTGTTGCATCTGTGGTATATATATATATATATATATTAAGTGGAAATTACACCCTTCCCTACTTTTGAAAATCCAAAATCAGATTTCATCTTTTTTTTTTCAAAAGTCGGATGTTTTTAATATATATACATGTTTTTTATATTTAATTAAATTTTAATAATATTATTATAAAAACTAAATTATATACATCCCAGCCCACCCCACCCAACCTCGCCTGAAATTTAATCTCTAATTTCCCAGTTCAGATCTCACCCCTTCCCTATCTCTCTCTCCCTCTCGGCGGCGTAGAAGGGCTGATCTCTCTCTCACCGTCCACTCTCCTCCCCTCCCTCTCCTCCCCCTCCCCTTCTCCCCCTCCTCCGGCGGCGTCGCGATGCTGCTGCCGTCGCGTCACGATGCTGCTGCGATTTAGGGCAACAGCGACATTTCCTCTCCTCTCCTCCCTCACTGCCTCCGTCTTCGCCCTCATCTCCTCTCCTCCCTCACTGCCTCCGTCTTCGCCCATTGTCGCTTCGCCCACTGCCGCATTTTCCCACTGCCGCAACGAGCGCCGCTCTCCTGGCCGCGACGAGCTTCAGTGCGGCGACTACTGCAAAGTCATTGATCTGAGCGCCGACAAATGGTGGAGGTGGTCGATCTGTGGTATGTTTTCTGATTTGTGCGATTAGTGTAGCGGTGGTGCGTTTTTTGTTGTTGGAGGCGATGGACGGAGGCGATGGACAGTGACGATGGGTAGGTCGTGGTGGTTCAGTTTTGTTGGTGATGGAGGTGGTTATTGGTGGTGGCGGTCACGGTTTTACATTACTGTTAGTGGTGAAGGTGGTGGTTTCCCGTGGTGTTTGGTGGTGGTTTCCCGTGGTGTTTGGTGGTGTTGCGGTGGTGGTGGGGTGAGGTGGCAGTGGCTTTGGCGGCGGTGGTGGTGCAGGTGGATTTGGTGGTGCGGGCGGCAGTTGTTTGAATCTATGTTGTGTTTCGTGACGCGTTGTGCAGTGGGTTTTGTGTTCGGTGGGTTTTGTTCCGTGACCTGAGCCATGTACTGTGACCGATGCTGTGACTATCAATAAAAACCTGAGCAATGCCCAAAAAATATTCTGTGACCTGTGCTGTGGCCATTTGAAATAAACTTGTGACTATCAACCAGAATCTGAGTCATTTGAAAATAAAATGGGACTATGAACAAAATCGTGAGCCATGTGCAATATATTTTGTGACTTGTGCTGTGACCATTTAAAAATAATATGTGACTATTAATAAAAATGTGAGACGTGAGCCTTATTGTGTTATCAATTATTATAAACAAAAAATCATGTGTTGTGACCTGTGACCTTGGCTGCGACCTGGACTGTGACCTGGACTGTGACTTGTGACATGGGCTGTGATCGTACAAAAAATTCATGTCATCGGAATCGGAGACATCGCCGAAGTGGTCGCCGGAACAGTCGCCGGCGTGGTGGGGTGGTGGTGGTGGTGGAGGTGGATTAATTTTATATATATATTTATTTATTTATTTATTTATTTATTTATTTATTTATATTTATTTAAATAAATAAATAAATATTTATAAATATGTGTATATATAGGTTAAAAAATCTCATTTTTTAAATGTAAAAGTTGTTTTGTTATTTTTGAAATATGGTAAAAATAAAGTAGGGAAAGTGAATTTTTCCCAATCTATAATTGGATCAAGCCCAACTCGTGGATTAATTGGACGAGGAATTCAGCAATTGGAATTGGAATTATACTACAATTGAATGGGCGGTTACTAGGTGAGGAGGCAGCAGCGTCGCGACGCCGCCGGAGGAGTGGGAGAAGGAGAGGGGACGGTGAGAGAGAGATCAGCCCTTCCACGCCGCCGAGAGGGAGAGAGAGATAGGGAAGGGGTGAGATCTGAACTGGGAAATTAGGGATTAAATTTCAGGCGAGGTTGGGTGGGCTGGGCTGGGGTGTATATAATTTAGTTTTTATAATATTATTATTAAATTTTAATTAAATATAAAAAACATGTATATATATTAAAAACATCTGACTTTTGAAAAAAAAAAAGACGAAATCTGATTTTGGAATTTGGATTTTCAAAAGTAGGAAAGGGTGTAATTTCCACTTATAGATTCCAAGTGTAATTGAATGTCTAATCAATTTTCAAGTCCAGCCCATTAAGTTTGTATTTCTCCAAGTCATCTCATCTTTAGAATTTATGCAATTCAATCCTTCAATTTTTATAGTGTCGACTTTAATTTCCAAAAGTGTAAATTTCCTTCAATTTCAGCATTTTTCCTTTCCAATTGCTTCGAACATGACGTCTTTTTGTGAATTTAGGTCAAGTACTGTTCAGAAAATAGCAAGCATCTAATACACTTCTCAACTTGTGAAGTTTATGGGAAAACAATTGGCTGCTTTTTACCTAAAGATGGCCCATTGCGGCAGGTTAGCATTTTCTGATATTTCTATTTCTCTTGTTTGACTAGACTGAGTCCAGATCTACACTTTTTTTAAATTTTGGCATGTTGAATTTTGCGACTTCTTGTTGGAACACGAAATATTGAAGTTGAGGACTTCCAATCCTCCTTGGAATGCTAAATCTAATATGTAGCTCACATGAATAAAGGTGTAATATGTCAGAGGAATGCAAATAACCAGAAAAACGTAAGCAAATATAGATTTCTGCTTTGGGTGGCGACTCTAATATAGAAGAATAGTAATATGGCTTTACTATATAATGCAATTGATGAACCTGACGTGGTGCCTAGATACTTTCCTATTGCACTAGAGAACATGCACGAGAGTTCAAACAATTTTGATTATTCGTGTTCAAACATAATCCTTTTTTATTCTGTTTGCTAGAAAAAAAAAATGACAAATGTTGATTTTAGTAGGGACTGGCTATTCCCCTGTCATGTGATGCATGTTATTGGTTATCTGAATCATGAAGAAACTTCTGAATTGGATGAATGAAGAAAAACTAGTCCATACCGTTGATTGCTGCCTAAATTTTTATTACTAACTGTTTTCCACTTCCCATATTTGGATTACAAAAGATTTGAAGTTCTACAACTTGTGTATCGTTTGTAGTTAGAATGAATCAGTTCTAGAATCTTTTTTCGGTAGTGAATCTTGAGAAAATTCACTGAATGCTTTTCATTTATGTTTAAAAGCCAACCATTCTAAGCTTCTCCTATTCTGTAACAATTAAAAATTTGTTAGAAACTCTTGTAGGATAATCACTGAATTCGTAGAACATTTGTACCAATACTTTTAGGATTCTTCTTTGTCGCTGCTCAATTTTTCTGTGCAGAGCACAGCAAGGGTCCAAAACAATTTTAGGTGAACTCATGATATATAAATTTATACTTCTGTTTCGTTATTAATGCATCTCTTTGCTTATTTATTTCAAGGCATTCATTTTGAGCCTATGGTAAAATACCGTGGAAAGTTATTGAATGTGAAATTGCTAAAAAATCTTGCTAAAATATTCTTCATAATGTTTGATGGGTTTATCCAGTTATCCTGCGATGTATATTTCGTCTGTGCTAGTTGTTGGAGTATTGCATCACACATTGACAATATGGAATTAAAAAGAAAAGAAGAAAAAGCAAAAATAGAAGAAAAGCCAGCTGGGAAGAAGAATCAGTTAAAGAGTTAATTGAATTAGGAATTTGTTATTTTCTGTTATTCAGTTCATTAATCAGTTCAATTTGCTGTTGAGTCATGTTATAAATATAGCCAGAAGTCTGCTGTAATCATAATGAAAATTCTCTTCATTCGAATAAGTAAGAATTACACTTTCTCTAAGTTTTTCTTCTTCCTTTTACTGCTATCTCGAGGACCTACTGGTTCCTTCAACATGGTATCAGAGCTTTGATCCATTAATCTAAGGCTTCCGCATCATTCTCTACATAACTCAGATCTGTTTTTTTTAAAACAATCCTAATATGAATTCTGGTAATTCTGCAAATCCATCCGATGATTCTTCCAGTCCATACTATCTTCACCCAAGTGATAATCCTGGTGCTCTTTTAGTCACAGAAATCTTCAATGGAGATAATTATGTTGCTTGGAGTCATTCCATAATCATGGCATTGACTGTCAAAAACAAGGTTCGATTCATTGATGGCTCCATCATTTCTCCACCTATTGACCAGTTCATCACTCACACTGCGTGGCTACGTGCGAATAATCTAGTTCTCTCATGGTTGATGAATTCAATTTCTAAAGATATACGAAACAACTTATTGTTTATGACTTCTGCTGCTGATCTGTGGAATGAATTAAGGACAAGATATCTTAGGAGTGATGGAACACGAGTCTTTCATCTAGAGAAATCATTGAGCTGTATAAATCAAGGCTCTTCTTCAATTACTGAGTATTTCAGTTCCTTTAAGGCTCTTTGGGATGAATACATCAGCTATAGACCATTTCCTTCGTGCACCTGTGGGAAAATGGCATCGTGCACTTGTGAGTTGTTCCAATTTTTACAAGCTCGGCAACAGTCTGACTATGTTCTGAAATTCCTGGTTGGATTAAATGATTCATTTGCATCAGTTAGGAGCCAACTACTTCTTATGGTTCCATTGCCTAGCATGGCCAAAGTCTTCTCTCTATTGCTTCAAGAGGAAAGCCAGAGACAACTTACAAACTCCATCACATATAATGAGTCACATGCTTTGATGGCTAAGCAACCTAATCAGCAGATTTTTCAGCCAAAGTCATTCAGGGATAAAGTCAAACCGCCTGGATTACGCTGTACTTACTGTGGCTATAATGGACACAGAGTTGATAAATGCTTTCAGCTTCATGGATATCCTCCTGGGTGGACTGGACCAAAGGGAAAGAGGAATCTTACTACTGCACATGCTGTACTCATGCCTCAAGAGACTTCTCATCAGGATGGTGATGAGCAACAGAAGTTCTCGTTTACTCCAGAGGAATTTCAAAGATTAATGGCACTTGCTAATTCCTCTCCATCAGATTCTTCTACCCAGAACATCACTACACCACCAGCTGTTAATCTTGTCTCTACATCTGCATCTGCATTCAAACTTTCTGGTAGACCTCACTCTAAATCTTATTCTTCTTCATATGGTCCTGCTGTTTCCGAATTGCACTCCAATTTCACTTGGATCCTTGACACCGGTGCAACAGATCATATGATCTGTTCACCGCTTTTATATCATTCGTCACCTAGATCTATCAATGCATCTATAACACTTCCTAATGGCATTACAGTCCCTGCATCACACATTGGTACCGTGTGTCTCTCCAATTCTTTACTACTGCATAACGTCTTATGTGTGCCCACTTTTTCTTTCAATCTATTATCTGTCTCAAAACTTGCCAGACATTCTAACCTTCGTCTCATATTTACTGCTTCTCATTGCATTTTACAGGATCACCTAATGAGGAAGATGATTGGGATTGCATTTGAGAAAGATGGGCTTTACCACTTGATTCAGACTTCATCAAAAACTCAACCATCAGAGACTCAGCCCTGTTCTTTTAATTCTGCATTTTCTGTTTCAGCCTTCACACAAAAACAATCAGATATCTGGCATTATAGGTTAGGACATGTATCTAATTCCAAATTGGCTTCCCTCAAACACATTGAACCTTCCATTACTCTTGACTGTACAAGCGTTTGTGATATATGTCCCTTAGCTAAGCAAAGGAAAATCCCTTTCTCTGTATCGCAAAGTAGTTCAAATAAAAAATTTGAGTTGATCCATTGCGACATTTGGGGTCCTTTTGGTACCATCTCTTATTCTGGTTTTAAATATTTTTTGACAATTGTAGATGATTTTACACGATGTACGTGGGTATACATGATGAAAGCAAAATCCGATGTACCATCCTCTATCAAATTTTTTTGTAAAATGGTGGAAAACCAGTACTCTTCCTCTGTCAAAGTCATAAGGTCTGATAATGGCCCGGAATTTTTTCTCACAGACTTTTACAATGAACATGGCATCATCCATCAGAAAAGTTGTGTCGAAACTCCCCAACAAAATGGAGTTGTAGAGAGGAAACACCAGCACCTGTTAAGTACAGCTAGGGCCCTGATGTTCCAAGCCAATCTGCCCCATCGTTTTTGGAGTGATTGTGTTCTCACTGCATCCCACATTATTAACAGACTTCCTACCCCTCTCCTCCAAAATAAGACCCCATTTGAAATGCTTTTTGACAGACTACCCGACCTTTCACATCTCAGAGTGTTTGGCTGCCTCTGTTTTGCTTCCACATTGACAGCACATAGACAAAAGTTCGATCCTAGAGCAATCAAGTGCATTTTCTTAGGGTATCCTCCTGCTATCAAAGGATACAAACTTTTGGACTTAAGTACCAATAGAATCCTGGTTTCTAGAAATGTTATTTTTCATGAAACTATTTTTCCATTTAGAGTGCTTCCTGTGACTTCTGAACCTCACTCTTTTCTTTTTCCCTCCTCAGAATATTTCCCAGATTCTTCCAGTCCTCCTCACTTTCCTCTGGATCACATCCCATCCTCCTCATCATCCCCTAATTTCCCTCCTTCTCCTCTTGGCCCTGCACCACATACTGCTCAAGTTTTCCCTATTTCCCCTTTAGACACTGGTGAATCACAACCTCAGCTTTCTGAGTCTCTCAGAAAGTCCAGCAGAATCAAACATACCCCAGGTTATCTGCAGGACTACTATTGTGGTACTGCCACTTCTTCTCAGTTTGCACCTCCAGTCTCTGACTCATCTGGTTGTCCTCCCATCCCAGGTACTCTTTATCCTATTCATCATTTTATTTCACCCTCCAGGTTATCTGCATCCCATCAAACCTTTTTGGCATCCATTTCTAATTCTTCTGAACCTACGTCATTTAAACAAGCATCTCAACTGTCTGAGTGGCAAGCTGCCATGAAAAGTGAACTTCATGCTCTGGAGTTAAATAACACTTGGGAGCTTGTCCCCCTTCCTGCCAACAAAAAGACCATTGGTTGTAAATGGGTCTTCAAGATTAAATATAGGGCTGATGGTTCGATTGATAGACATAAAGCTCGGCTAGTGGCGAAGGGCTATACTCAACAAGAGGGTTTGGACTTCTTTGATACTTTCTCACCTGTGGCAAAAATCACCTCCATTCGCCTTTTACTTGCTGTGGCTGCAACTCGTCATTGGCATCTCCATCAGCTAGACGTCAATAATATATGATGATCCTTCTGGTTATCGACGACTTATTGGTAGATTATTGTACTTAACCATCACAAGGCCAGACTTAGCCTTTTCTGTCCAGGTGCTTAGTCAATTTCTTGCTACCCCTGCCGTTACTCATCATAAAGCTGCACTTCGAGTATTGAGATATCTAAAAGCTACACCAGGTCAAGGACTCTTCTTCTCCTCTTCCTCAGATTTGCAATTAAAGGCTTTCTCCGATAGTGATTGGGCGGGTTGTGTTGATACTCGGCGAAGTGTCACTGGTTTTGCGATATTTCTTGGTCGCTCACTGATCTCATGGAAATCAAAGAAGCAGATCACCATCAGTCGTTCATCAGCAGAGGCGGAGTATCGGGCACTTGCGACAACTACTTGTGAAATTCAATGGCTCCTTTACGCCTTGCAAGATCTGCACATTGCTCATCCACAACCCAGTTTTCTCTATACCGACAGCAAATCAGCATTCTCAATAGCTACCAATCCCGTTCAGCACGAAAGAACGAAACACATTCAAATCGACTGTCACCTTGTTCGCGAAAAGTTACAACTGAATGTTCTCAAACTTTTTCACATCCCGTCCCGACTTCAGCTCGCGGATATCTTCACAAAGCCTCTCGGCTGCCTATCTTTCCATCACATCCTTCGCAAGATGAACCTTCTTAACATACATGTTCATCTTGAGGGGGGGTGTTGGAGTATTGCATCACACATTGACAATATGGAATTAAAAAGAAAAGAAGAAAAAGCAAAAATAGAAGAAAAGCCAGCTGGGAAGAAGAATCAGTTAAAGAGTTAATTGAATTAGGAATTTGTTATTTTCTGTTATTCAGTTCATTAATCAGTTCAATTTGCTGTTGAGTCATGTTATAAATATAGCCAGAAGTCTGCTGTAATAACAATGAAATTCTCTTCATTCGAATAAATAAGAGTTACACTTTCTCTAAGTTTTTCTTCTTCCTTTACTACTATCTCGAGGACCTACTGGTTCCTTCAACACTAGTGTTTGAAATTCTTTTCTTACAATCATTTCTACTAATTTCAAGCCATCAGCAACGGAGACCTCTGCATTTACAATTCTGTTTAGCACAATTACTTTGCGGTAAAAAAAATCTTTTGAACCATTATTTGTCGTTGTGGATCAGTATCCTGCTTATTATGTTCTCTCAGAGGATGCCTCGCCTTGCATATTTGGCCCAGTTGAGAAGCAAAGGTGGTCATATGCATGTACGAAGCAGTTGATTGAAAGGCTGATTTATGGTGAGTGAACTTAAATCCATTGATCTTCTTCACTTTAGTAGTGCAACTTGCATTACAAGTCTCTTACTCACCTTTGTCTACAGCTGAGGGCTCTGAAAATGGTCTTGAATTTACAATTGTGACCCTTCAACTGGATTGGACCCAGAATGGATTTCATACCTGGAATTGATGGTCCAAGCGAAGGCGTTCCAAGAGTTTTGGCATGCTTTAGCAATGTAAGATTATTCACACTTACAACGTATTTGGTGGGAAGGATTGGATGGTACTCTTGTCGAGAAAGAAAAAACTAAAATTTTGTTCATCATTGTGTCTAATAGTGCATATATCAGACACGAACTTAAAGATTTGAAAAACATGTTCATTTATTTGGATATCTTATATTTGTCTTTTCTCCTGTTATGTTCAGAATCTGCTAAGGCACGAACCACTCAAGCTTGTGGATGGTGGCAAGTCGCAAAGAACCTTTGTTTATATCAAGGATGCCACTGAAGCTGTTCTCTTGATGATTGTATGTTAATTTTTCCATAATATTTTTGTTTGATGTTAATCTGCTTTGTCTTAGTAGCTAAGTGGTGTAATTTACACAGGAAACTCCAGTCAGGGCTAATGGTCATATTTTCAATGTGGGCAACCCTAATAATGAAGTTACAGTCAGGCAGCTTGCTGATATGATGACCCGGGTAATTAGAACATTTAGAGCATGCAAGCTTAAAAAATATGCTTATAAGTAAATAAGTAAGGTTTTTACTTAGAAAAAAATAAGTTATCCAAACGTATCTTCGAAGTTTGAACTGTTACTCTTCATGTCATTTTTTTCCTCTTGTATCTTCTATATGGCAACTGAGTTTCCTCAAAACATAAAAATTACCTCGAAGGCTCGAATACTTGCAGGTTTATGCAAAGGTTAGTGGAGAACCTCCAATAGACTCGCCCACGATAGATGTAAGCTCCAAAGAATTTTATGGTGAAGGATATGATGACAGTGACAAGAGAATTCCGGACATGACCATAATTAACAAACAGCTTGGTAATGAACATCTCTCTGCAAAATGGGTAGTTATTAAGACTTTTTGAAGTGTTGCAAAATATATTTACAGAAAATTTTGACTGTGTGATTGTTGTTAGGATGGAATCCGAAAACATCCCTTTCAGATCTGCTCGAATCCACACTTACTTACCAACACACAACGTACGCCGAAGCTATCAAGAAGGCCATTTCTAAGCCAGTTGCTAGTTAAAAATATGCTTTCAATTCTTAGATCTTGTTATATTCTGTATTTGCCATATCATTAGTCTACGTACGTAGTTCACAGTTGTAACCATCTTGTATATCTAATATCTTCAAGAAAGTACCCCCCCCCCCCCCCAATCTCCATCCCTAACCCTACCCCTACCCCTATAGTTGCTTCAAAAAAATTTGCTGTAATATGCCCCTCTAGGCTTGTAGCTAACAAAGACAGTATCCTAAAGGGTTTCCATTTAAGGAAAACAAATATTGATCCTTTGGGATTTTGATTGGTAATATATGGAATTTTTTTCTTAGTTATTCAACATTCTCAGTTTGCCTGCAGGAATTAATAAAATTGTTAAAATACTTTTACGCATATGCCTTTGGGGCATGTTGCAGACACCTAAGCAAAATGTCATATAAAGTTAGCACTTAATGTATCTTCTCCTCTTCTACATGCCTCTTCCAAGACGATTAGGCTATACTTTTAGACGCATCGACTTGAATATTATTGTTATCTGAGGCATTTGCTACAAGAGTTGCTTCTTCCAAGTGGCATAGAATACATTGCACAAAGTGATTGATGTGATGTTTTGCATCAGTTATGCTCATTCATTAGGCTATGAATACTACATGCGTAAGATGGTTATGCATTGACACAACTGAGCATGATAAGTGAGCTGTTAGAATGAGATCATGTGTCAAGCATTTAGAGGGAACCTCTTCTACTTGATTCCCCCCACATATATAATTGGTCCGTTCTCATGAACGGAGTAAGTTTTTCCAAGTATTGGAAAAATTCAGAACTCGTATATTTGTTTGTTGTGTCTCATACTCTTAATATTTTTCATCGTTTGCACCACATTAGAGCTTCGATCCATGCAATTTAATGTGATTATCCAAGTGTGCAGGTAAAACACTCGTGGATGAGAGCATATGGGAGATTTGTTGACAGTTGGGTCTCGTTGATTTTTGAGGTCAACAAATACATTATTAAAAAAAAACTTGTCTGTTATATTGTTGACTATAAAGTATAGTATACTAGACGTACACTAGCCAAATCATTTCAATTGTTTGTTATATTGTTGACTATAGAGTATAGTATACAAGATTTACACTAGCCAAATCATTTCACTCAGCTTAAGCAACTATTAAAATTTGTAAACATTTCACTGAACTCACGAACTGTGTCACGTTTAATATCTTTGTGATTCCATTTCTAGCTACGTGTATCCAAAAGAATAGGTAAATTAGAAGGCTAGGTGACTCAATCGAGGTCGAGGGTAATATACTGTAGGAGATATTATACTGATAATGTGCATATTATATTCATCAAGAGCATGCCATTAATATGCGTGAAATCGAAATATCATTTGACTTACCGAAATCTGATTTGAGAAAGATAAAATAGCGATTTACCGACTTCGAATATAGAGCCTGTTTGGTACAAATTCTCATTTTCTACAGTAAATCAATTCTCATTTTCAACCCCACATTCTTCAATAAAATAATATTTTCCATCACATCAATACTTTTTTCTTCTTTTTCAACCACACATTTCTCATCATATCACTATTCAAAAATCAATTCTTCCCTCAAAAATCTCTACCAAACACACTCATAATAATATGAATTCTTCACTTCGCATGTTGTTCTTCAATTCAAACCCTTCAATAAAACATATAAATAAATTAACCATATTCTGAAATCAAGCATAAATAAAATCAGAAATGAGAAAAATGAAATGTAAGTGATGCGATCGGTCGAGGCAAGTGTTTGACACTTTCCTTAAGATGAATTTGCCCCGCATTGGTGTTAACGGTTTCTCGGCAATCATCTCCCAAGATACAACGATCACGTCAAGCCATAGGAGCACTCCAAATGACTTAGACCAACGAATTCGAACGGAGTTCCCTCTCTACCATAACCATGATTTTGATGCAAGAGAAAATCACTTCTATAAAGTGTTTTATGCAAAACTAAAGTAACCATGATATGAAACTATTAAATGGATTGTTTGTTGTGTAGTTAATCCAAACACATAGGGAATCCATATATATAGTAGTTGGAACATCCATATCAAGAGACACATCTCTTGAATAATCATAATTATTGAAAGTTACTCATACCAAAAGTCATGCTCTCCAAGAGTCATGATCCATATGAAAAGACACATATTTTCATCTACATTCTCTAGAATATTCTATAATATTCTACAAAATTCCAATAATTTCAAGTATTAAATGGTTTAAGTTTGGCTTAATTTCTCATTCACCAAACAAGGAATTTCCACTTAAATCGTTTCAATTGGTCACAACCAATTTCCAATACAAAATTCCAACAATCCCCCACATGAATGAAAATTAATGCAAATGACTATGCAGACACTAATAGAGAGAGGGCGGAAAAAACACTGCATCAGAGAAGGTAGCTTCTGGCCTTGAACCTCCCTTGGTGAAATACTATCGGACTTACTGGCTAATTGGTGAACGTGATGTCTTGAACCATTCAACCGTTGGTGTAAGCCAAGACAACAGTACTCACACAATGTCTTCCCTAAACCGTTCATGGTTCTCACGGTTGTGTCCATTTTGGCCATGAATCACTCTTGGTTTCATAAGTGTTTAGAGAATTTTAACCTCGAACAATTCTCATTGAAGCGGCCCCACTTCACACTTACATAGGTGATCTCCTATTAAGAGTATTCTGTCATACTCTACTTGACTGAATCAAGTTATAGGAATCATTAAAAGAGTATCTTAACCTTCAATCATTCAGCAGAAAGCACTTTAATTATCATAGGAATGAGTAGGAATAATTTCCTAAGTGCTTCATGGGATCTTCATAACTTAGTTGTCCCTTTGAACCAAGATCTTGGGATCTCCAGTCAACAAGATAGGGTTACCATTACAAAGATTCTTACGTCGTAGGCTTTAATCTCATTCCCCTCGATATGCAGTATTCTTGATCTCTCGGTAAATCTCTAAAGATACCACAAATTTACACCATTGAGATCGACTGCTTAACGGTATTATGTCTACGTCTAGACTTACCATTACATGTGACTTAGTATCTCATCAAATATAGCTAGCCAACAATTAATTGATTTAATAGATACAACATGTCACCACCAAGAAATCCTCTCATGAAACTACATGCTTCTAACTAACTTTATATAAAGCTTTATAAATTCCAAACAATAATGTTAGAGGATTTATATCACACACTACACTAGTCATCACTTTTACTAGTGGATTTCAAAATCATGGGTATTCAATATCATTATTGAAATACTACAATGCATTTCAAATTTTTTGAATATTTTTCAAATATTCTAATTGATCTTGCATATCCAAACAAACGCCGTAATTGGATTTTATCCAATTTCATCCACTTTAGACTTAGTGTATATCATCCTTATAATTAATATAAGGATTTTCTACATTTTCCACATTCATAGACATATTTCTATGATTATAAAGTACAGAAAATTGTAACTTTTAAACATAAGTTACCCCCACAAATCCTCAATTAGGAATGCATGTGCAACTAGTAATGTTGCATCCACAAATCTTGAAATTTTCATATAAGTTCGTAAGCATTGATGTTAATCCCCACATTTTTGGGTTACACTTGAACTTAGAGTGCATCAACTCTTTCGTAGTTCAACTCATTATCGAATAGATAATGTCCATATCGAATGCTTCGTGAAAGTTTAAGTACTTTCAAAATAGTGGCCGTCAACCCACAATTTATAAATTATACTTCAATCCAACTTTCTTTCTTTTAATTTGATCATCCAAATTAAATTAAGGTCATCATATAGACCAACAATGCTCTCAAACATATACCAATTTAATTAGTTCCACGATTGAAATCAAATTTCAACAGTGAAGAAGACTAAGCATCTTGATTTACAAGAATTGCAACTTCTCCCAACATATGCAATATATCACATTTGTGACATTTCACAAGATAAAATTATTTCAAGTTAAATAATACTTATTCACCATGTTCAAATTTAATGAACGAATCATCTATCGGTCCGATAGTTGTGTTCTCAAAAGACACAATCCAGCGAGAGGACACACATCTTCGAATAAATATCTATGAAGAGATACACCAACTCCAAATTTTGTCATATTTATGTAAGTACAATTTTGCATAAATCATCTCATTTAATTTCATCAAATTAATTGAGGCTATCATCATTAATATGATTTTCCATGTTCCAATAAAAGGAATAATCATGAAAGTTCATATACTTTCAATAACTAGTTGGCATTCTTCCAACATTTATACATACATTATATAAGTTTATTCCATTTTAGTCAACACATGTCGTGACTAGGAATATCAATATCTTGAGGAACTCTACACACTTCCTCATTTAGAGATATCATCATTGATCCCAATCTCGATCAATTAAATTAACCAAGACCAAATGGTCAACCATTGATTTGGTACAAGCCTTGAAATACGTACATGCTTTATTCCAGTCAAATATATCATGCAGATAATTTACACAAATATGCAATTTGGCAAAGTGGAATATAATTATGGACAAATAATTCATTCAAATTCATTCCACTATATTTACATGCTAATCGTACTTTTTAAAACCAGAAGATGTGAAAGTACACAACTTATCACACATAAGTTGTCTTAAAACTACATGCACTTGTTTCGAAGTTCCTATCACCACATCCATAGAAGAAGAAGACCATGTGTATTGTTTGCATGGAATCACTAATGTTAATAACTGAGAACCCGACACGCAACCGAATAAATTATATTAACCAATGTAGAATAACCACGTCCAAACAGATACAGGAAAAATGACTATCAATGAAAGCACCAAATATGAAATCTGGCCATTAAACCATTAATATCAATTTGTGCCACAATTATAATGTTTTCATGTACTGCCTTTAATTCACACACAGGATTGATTCATACACAGAGATAATATTTATTAGAATTCTGCCGATTTTACCAGAATTCTGCCACCGTCAGTTTTATAAGTCTACTGCACCCAAGCATAATTCATGCAAATTGTTTTCTGTGAATTCATGTGATAGAGATTTTCATTATAACACGCACATCAACATATAATTCCTGATTCATATGCACAACAAATACCAAGTTCATCTTAAGATTGTAGGAGATATTACACCGATAATGTGCATATTATATTCATCAAGAGCATGCCGTTAATATGCGTGAAATCGAAACATCATTCGACTTACCGAAATCTGATTTGAGAAAGATAAAATAGCGATTTACCGACTTCGAATATAATAATATGAATTCTTCACTTCGCATGTTGTTCTTCAATTCAAACCCTTCAATAAAACACATAAATAAATTAACCATATTCTGAAATCAAGCATAAATAAAATCAGAAATGAGAAAGATGAAATGTAAGTGATGCGATCGGTCGAGGCAAGTGTTTGACACTTTCCTTAAGATGAATTTGCCCCGCATCAGTGCTAACTGTTTCTCGGCAATCATCTCCCAAGATACAACGACCACGTCAAGCCATAGGAGCACTCCAAATGACTTAGACCAACGAATTCGAACGGAGTTCCCTCTCTACCATAACCATGATTTTGATGCAAAAGAAAATCACTTCTATAATGTGTTTTATGCAAAACTAAAGTAACAATGATATGAAACTATCAAATGGATTGTTTGTTGTGTAGTTAATCCAAACACATAGGGAATCCATATATATAGTAGTTGGAACATCCATATCAAGAGACACATCTATTGAATAATCATAATTATTGAAAGTTACTCATACCAAAAGTCATGCTCTCCAAGAGTCATGATCCATATGAAAAGGCACATCTTTCATCTACATTCTCTAGAATATTCTATAATATTCTACAAAATTCCAATAATTTCAAGTATTAAGTGGTTTAAGTTTGGCTTAATTTCTCATTCACCAAACAAGGAATTTCCACTTAAATCATTTCAATTTGTCACAACCAATTTCCAATATAAAATTCCAACATATACATGATGTCGGACCTAGTACTCTGAACACTGTTTACGTAACACTGTCTAGTTGTAGTTTGGTTTGCACACACACGAACCAATTTCCTTTGTGGTCGGATACTTCTTCACCAGATAATTTGTGAGACAATAGCCTGTGCTTGATGAGAGTGGCCGTCCAAGGATTGATTTGTAGGTTATCAAGGTTTCCACAACTCGAAAGAAAAAATCATTCTGATTTGCAGTGGTCTGTACCGGATGTGACAAAGCTCGATGGTACCTTCTGGATTAATCGGACCTCCTGCAAAACCTTAGAGCGAAGTTCTTGCTGACCACAGACTTGGTACAATTCTTTTTAGCGAAGACGTCATATGACAATACATTGGCTGCACTACCATTGAAATAATAATTACATAGATGACACCGCATCATCGTGCAGGTGACAATCTCACGGACATGACATTACCTTAGAGCTGCCAAATATAAAAAGAGAAAAAAGACTAGTGCAATTTGTTAAGTCCTGATAATTCTAATTAAAATTCAAATAAGAAAACAAAATATGCTTGGTCATGTAAAAAACATTAAAAAAAAATTCGAATGAAATGATACTCAATGCCTTCGAATTGAAATCAAAAGATGGCTGTGTTCAGTATGCCACATGCCACTCTAAAAATACAACATTAAATACTGCTAAATGAAAGTCGTCTTCCTCTGCAGTCCAATAACTCTTCCAGTTTCTCCCTCTTAGCTTGCGGGCGTCCAAACACCCTGCCACTTTCTATCTATACTGCTAAATATACACACATATACACTTCTTCCTCTAGCACAATTTCTAAACATTGAGCTAATTATTCAATCTTCATTTGAGAACTGTCAACTGAAGGCCTTGGATCTGCCAAGAGGTACGTAAAACACTACAATGAGAAATAGTGTCCAGCTACTCCCGTACCAGCATACATTAGAATTTCACCCTTCAAACTGTGTAAAAAGTGTAGAAGTGAAATGTGAGGCAATGCATTACATCAACGCATAATTTTACATGCCAGAAAGAAGTGGAAAAGAATAATTTCCAATTTCGATCAATAAAAATTTTAGCCAAACATGCTCTAAGTCAATCATATGCAATGTTTTACTCTTATCACCAAGTCTCAAAGCAGTAAGATTTCAACCAGGACATTAACAAAGCAATGGGTCGAAACTAGGGACACATTAAACCTTTATCTTCTTTTCTACAGGTAACGAAACCAAAAAAAAAAAAAGGAGGAGCTCCTTACCTACCACCAACCAACCTAGAGCTTAGCAACATTTCTTGCTAAAAAATCAGTACATGAATATCATTACAGGTGATAAAAGTGCTGGTCAGGGCCGACATGGCCCTTTTCTCTGTGACCCATGTCGGGAAAATTTAGGCGGCCTAGGGCATCTAGAGCCGAGCCAGGCCATACCAGGATTTTAAGAGCCACCTGTCCCAAATTCTATACCCATGATTGTTATACAAGAACCCGTAAAATGTGGTTGCAACAATGAATCTGGGTAGAATAAAAGGCATTAAAAATTCTAGTACTACTGTAATAAAAGAACAAAAATTCATTAAGTGGCAAACTACAGCATCTGTATTTTCCTTAATCACAGGCAACATATAAAATGTACACACAACCGTTTACAGAAAAATGAATATTCTCAGAAGTGTCTTTTCAACCTTGAGCTGAAATCTTCTCCAGAAACAAGAATTTCAAAAAGCGTTATTTTATATTGACAAGGTAAAAAGTATGACCATGCACAGTCACATATGATATGAACAGTAGTAATCCTGAATATACCAGTCGTAAAGCACCCAAAGTAAATATGCAATATACTTCTTTTATCTAGGAATATTAGTTTGCATGTCCGGACAAGCTTAATTCACTTATAAGTGAATAGGGAAGTTTTAAAATAAATAACCCTTTCGTTGGACTAATTAGGAAATCAGCAAGTTACTCATTTTGAAAGTTATCATTGCTTTACTCTCAAAGTAAGCAACTTCTTTTACTTATAAGAATAAAATAACCAGTCCAAACATGTTTGAAAACAAATGTGACTTAAAATAGAAATAACATTTAAGCTTAGCAAAACATGCTGATGAGCTAAACAACACCACACCATTTGCAGTGGAGCACCAGTGGGGGGGTGGGGTGGGGAATAGAAAAATGAAGGCAAATCACCAAAACAAATTGAAGTATAGAAAATTTCACTTACAAAAGAGATCTAACAGTACAGTAGTAAGTACGCAAAAGATAGTAATATTTCTGATAACAGATCAACCAGGCCTCACTCAGGCTACAATCTGAAATGACAAAAAAAGGGTAAGAAACCGAAACATCAACTCACTTATTGCTCCCAAATAGACCAAACAACATGGTCAAACAACCCCAAGATAAAAATGACGAAATTTTAAGAGGATGTTAGCTTGTGACATTTATAATTTGGTTTACAGCCCATAAATATACACATCATATGCATGATTGGTACGTGGACTAAACAGTACAATATACATAATTTTACTTTTTCTTTTTTCTCTAATAGTATGCACCTTACAAACATGCCACGTGAGGTCACCAATTTGGATATTAATCCAAAGCCAACTAATAATACAAGAAATCTGGAAATTTGAACTACAAACTGAAAGGCAGAAGGAAATATCTAAAGAACCAAGAATCCCAATATGGGAATACCTAGCATACCAGGAAAAAGGAAGAGGGCACAATAGGGTGAATAAAATCAAGGGTCTCATTCAGTAGTCCTTTGAACCATTTTTTCAGAGAATAACTGAGAAAATTAACAGTATTGTGAAAAACGTGAGTGATAAAGAATAACAAAAATACAATATTGCAACTTTCTTCCTGAAATTGTAAATAAAGTTGTTTAACAATAAAACTAGAAAATAACAATTCCAAACAGAGTGAGAAAAGATAGATCTGGAAGTCTGGACCTAGTAAGATTAGGTATGACTTATCAGTCAAATGATAACCTGTGTATATATCTCAATATAACAGTAACAAAGATATCTCATATTGTTAGATTAATGACATAATTCTTCCAAGTTTCGGTAAGTACAGAGAAACATTCCCTAAATTATTCTCAACTTCGATTAGATTCGAATAATGGAAGATAAATATCTCATAAAATACTGCCATTTCATCTTTAAAGCTCTATATAAAAGATATAATTAATCAAGACTTTTCCATTAGATAACAAGGCATTTCACTATGTTATTAGGAATCCTAGTTTTCAATGCATAATAAAAATTGCCATAAGTGGTCCCCATTTTTGACAAAATCTATTATGGAGATAACTTCTGCAAATTCATTACAAATTACTCCAAATAATTCCCAAATCACGAATTTCAAATGTGTTACTATGACCAGATGATAACATCTTTTCCTGTGATTTCGACTGAAACTCGCTGTCATAAGTGAAGAAGGATCTCAGATCGCACTATGTGACAGAAGAAAAAATAGATGTTAAAATATTGAATCGAGGGACATATCTCATATATACACTAGTTCACAATAATCATTTGCTGCACCAAGTACATAACGGCTGACATGATACACTTATAAAGCCCATAAAAGCAAAATTAATACTACAGGAATAATCTAGCAACCAGAGTTCTAAATATTCTACACAAGATCATCAGATATGGCTGGTAATAGGCAAACTCAAAGATTTTTCCTCTTTAAGTGCAAAAGTAAAAATCTTCCATAAATCCGACTCGACGCACAACTGTGTGAAAATATCATAACAGAAGAAACCAAACACTGCACCTTTAGAGACTATCCTTCATGGTTAGCTTTATGGTTTGAACTTTCACAGATAATTGTTGTTTATGGTCCTCTACATCCTTCAAAATTGAAAGGAGGTTTGTGTGATATACTTCACACTTCCTATTGGCACGCTCCAGCTCCTGAGAAAGTTCACAAATCTTCTGATCCATGTCATCCTACAAAAGATGAGTCAAGTTTCTCAGTGAGATAGTCACGGGTCGCTAAATGCCATAGCCCAATAATAGAACATTTGTTTTTAACAAAGCTTATCAGATCAATGAAGAACCGAGAAATGTGCACTTGGAAAAGGATTTGATAGGATTACAACAAAGTTCTTTGATTCTGAACGTCAGTTAATGGTGATAACAATTTGGCATTATGCAAGGTCTCAATGAAAAGAAGATTTCAACCTGCTCCAACCAATTGGGATAGATGCATTCAGGGATCATATTTCCAGATCCACATAATAAGCTAATAATGCAGTCTTACTTGATAAAATTAGTATCTAAAGACAAATGGTGAAGCTAAGAATGGAAGGAATCAACACAAGTGACACAGGAAATAGTAGAAACAGAATACAACAAAAGCCTATGATGCTCGGACTCGGGTACGAATATCGGGTACGGGTACGTATCTAATTGTCGGATTTTTTATTTTCTAAAATGTGGAATACGGGAACATGACTAAAAAAAAAGTCCAAATTTTGGACACGGGTACATAAGCACGACTTTCAAACTTCAATTTTGTTTTTTAGATTTTATTTTTACTTTGATATTGCAGTCTTTTTTGAATTAAAAATGATGAATTGAAAAAAATAAAATAAAAAACTATTAATTGTATTATTTGAATATTTTATTAAACTAAAATACGTGTGGTGTAAAAACAATTACATTATTAGCCCACTCATATCCATATTAAAATGGCCCAGGCTCCAATTAAACCCACCCATATCCATATTATTAGCCCAATAAAAATGGCCCAGCCTCCAATTAAACTCAAATCTCCTCTCGCATTCTCCTTCTTCACAATTTTAGGGTTCCAAATGAACATGTACAGACAGCCAACAGATTTATTTTGGACCAAGGACTGTCGGTGCCAACCTGCAATTTCTTTACAGACTTCTTCCATCTACATCCAAACTGCCGCTAAAGTAAATCTACAAATTTTCTAAAGATTTCTAAGAATTCGACTTGTATTCCGTACCCGTACCCGTGTCAATCCGACCGGAATGGAGAGTCCGAGCATCATAGAAGAAAGCATCTTCAGTCAAAGTAAAAAAGGTAAATACTAAGCAGTCAAGTGCATAAGCAAAAGCAATTGAATGCAAGACCAAACCTGCAATTCGTGAGAATTACTGAATGTTATGCAGTGAAACATGTATTCCACAATAGCAAGAGAGGGAAGAATAAAATGATAGGACGAACGGCCAAATAGAAAATATCCATAAGACTAACTGATACAGAAAAGTTAAAAGAAAGAGAGAAGGAAAGAATATTTAGAGAGAGAGAAACCAATAAGAGATAAAATTCGATTTCATTGAAAATCACATCAATGTCAGGATTATTGTAGAAGATCCTAATGTATAATTCCTAACAAGCATGAAAAGTTAGCAAGATATGAAATTGCAAATTATCCTAACTTTAAAACTAACGATTTTACAAAATATAAATAAAAAAATCTACTACTATTTTAATGCATAGGATTAGTTTTTATTTTGGAATGTAGTCTCCAAATTAAGAAGGTAATATTCTTCAATATAATGTATTCTCCTTAATTATGAATTCATGTTCCAAAAAATATATATACATAATCTCCCCCATTAGGAATGAAATCCTTATCTTGTCAAAAAAAAAAAAAGGAATGAATCCTATCAATAATATTAGCCTTCAAACTGATAGCTTTGTTGCATCATTTATACTTATATCCCTTGTTCCACAGAGCCGAAAAGAAGCATGGGCAAGCTCCAATCCCTTTTCAGTAACCAATAGTTCACTATACAAAGGTATGAGAATACATTTCAACAGAAAGACATTAAACACAAGTTGGAATTTGACGGGAAGTGATAAGATAATTATTTTAACTGAAACTGTTTAACTCCATTGATACAAGAGTTGTCAACCTTCCTAATTACTTACATACAATTTATCCAACAGAAACATTTCAAGAACTTTTCAAGGACTATAATACAATTATAATTGATTAATAGAGCATATATCAAGCAATACTTTGGCCTTAAAAATATTAATTGGAAAAAGAAAAAGAAAAAAAAAACTCAAAAGTTAAAGTTTGCATTAATCTATAATATTTGATCCCCTCCCAGCAAGGAAATCACGAGAATACAACAAACCAAACCTTATTTCCAATAAAATTGGTGTTGGCCATATGAATCCTTTTTTCCAATTATATCATAGAAAATCAAGAGAATAAATGACAAAAAATCCAGTTCATATTTGCCCAAAAATCATTAAAATAATGCATCACAATGCCTATCAAACCATTAGTTAATAGACGCCATAAAATAATAGCCTTATTTACATTTTCACAACTCCTTGGCTAAGTAGACTATTATGCTGTGTCACAGTATATGTCTGTGTCTGTGCACTGAATGAAAGAGAGAGAGAAAAAATTCTTATTAAAGAAAATGGATACAAATAGCAGGCAAACTAAAGCGGTGATTAAAGAAATAATATACCTCAGACAATCGCTGGGCTGAGCTTCCTTGAGATTCCCTATTAGTTTCATCCCCTGTTGAAACATCCCTCATACGCCCATTGGACGTAGAAGTCTTCCCCTCATTTTTTGTAGCAAGAGAAACTTTCTTTGAAGCCTCTAACAAAGCAGCCATAGCGACATTGTAAGACTCCAAAGTTTCTGCACCTTCATCCACAAATTTAAAGGCTTCATGCCGAAGAGTATTATACCGAACTGTATGGGACTCTAGATAACCATTGAATAGATCAGTAACACGCTCTTCTAGGATAAGACTACTCTTAGCATTTCTTGTCCATCGCTTCAATATGTAATGAGATGGAAGTGTGAGAACATTAGTGACCCTGAAGACTGCCAACACGTGTCTGCAAAGAAGACCTGAAAATTCAAACATCTGGCAGCTACAAGTAGATCTCATTTGGAGAACATTGAACCTCACATCGTAAACTTTGTGGTCTTCACCAAATTTTGCCACTTGATAGGTAGTGACCTCTCCATTATCTTCCACTTTGGATGCCATGAAAGTGAGAGTTCCAACCAACTCCTCTTGAAATCTCATGAATATCTTTCTTGTATAAAGATCAGATGCTTGTTTCTCCATAGGAGAAGGGGTCTTCAGAACTGGTGACGTGTTCATTGAATCAAAATCTGCTTTAACTTCTTTCTCATTTCGACTCTCCAATGCTTTTTCGTACAACTTAAAGAATTGATTAAGATTTGTAGATGCATTCACATACCCATCAAAGTATGAGTTTATACTATCACTGCGCTGAGTTATGGACATTTCTGCGAAAAATGTGTCTCGGAGATACACAGGGACCCATTGCCTGCGATCGGAGTAAATATCTTGAAGCCACTCGTGATCGCCAAGATCATATTTATCAACAAGAGAATGCCAGCAGGATTCGAATTCCTCGGTGTATTCCGGCAAGTTTACACACTTGTGGAAGTCGGCTTCAAAATGGGGATGTTGCTGCAACACGTGAGACAATTTCTCCTGGCATTTTTTGAATATATGCCATTTGCAGAAACGATGACGGGTATTTGGGAAAACTTGCGTGATAGCAGACCGAATGACAGTATCATGATCAGTAGTGATGGACACCGGATGGCGACCAGACATAGCCTCCAGCCAGGTATTGAATAACCACATAAATGACGATTCTGATTCATTTATTAGAAAAGCACAACCAAACAAAATAGGTTGCCCATGATGGTTCACCCCTGTGAAGGGCACGAATGGCAATCTATACCTGTTTGACCTGTAAGTAGTGTCGAACGTGACAGTATCTCCAAAATAGGTGTAGTCAGCTCTCGCCTTGGGGTCGGCCCAAAAAACATTACCTGTGTACTGATCCTCGCTTCCCTGCACCTTGTAGAAAAAAGAAGGGTTCTCAGTGTGTTTTTGCCTCAAATAATCCAAGAGGAGCTGAATATCTCCATCAAGACTCCTCTGCCGATTGTTCCGCATGTAATTCCTGCAGTCAACCTCAGTGAACCCCACTTTGTTAATGCCACCATACTCCTTGATGAGGACAGACATGATCCGACGGGGACCCATACCAGCAGCCTGCAAGGTATCAATCAAAGTTTTGGCAGGACCAGAGATTTGTCTGTGGGATCGGAGGCAATGCACCTGGTCAGGTGGAACTAGCTCGTGATTATGCTCTTTGACGAAGCTGGATACGACCCATTTGCCTGAATCCTGTATTTTGACGGACAAGGAGGCCTTGCACCCTACTCGAGTGATGGTCCGTGGCCGCTTAATCTCCCTATTTTTTGTCCGCTTCTCATTCAAGTTTCGAAAACCTTCCTTAGCACAGACAAAAGACCTCTGTATAATAGCCCCGTCCTTCCTCGAGCGACGGGAGGAGCTAACACGAGTACTAAACCCTACACGCCTTGCATACGAGTTGTAGAACGCTTTGGCAGCCTCCTCGGACTCGAATTCCATCCCCTCGTAAGGTTCAAGATCAAGATCCCCCTCAGGAAAGTAAATTTGCATTGGGTAAGCATTATCTCCACTGCCACTTCCAACACCACCTCCAACATTGGATGCCTCATCATCATCCTCGTCATCTCGGGGCTCAATGTCAATATCATCATCTGCCCCTCCTAAACCTATATCAAACTCTAACACTGCATTCTCCATCTCGAATAAAATATTTTAATAACCAATTATAAACCCCAACTCTATAGCAACAACTAGAAAATCCTGCGATACATATATCAAAGTGTAACTTGAATAAGAAACGTGAGCTAACATTCAATTGATTGATAAACCTGTCAAGATTTCATCATACATGTAAACTGAAATAAAATATACAACCAAAAAAGACAAATTACACATACAAACACACAACTTAATTCGCTTTAAAATAACAAAAGAACAACAGTTAATAAACACTTACCCGAATACGTAATTTCTATTCATACAGAAGATTGGGATTGTAACAAATTCGGGCGGTATTCAAAAGCGACTGGCTGAAGAGAATAGCCCTACGTTTGACTCGGATAGGTAAGTTCAAAATTTGGGGATTTTATTAGCGTGAGAAAATATACCTGCAAAATGCACGTATAAATCGTTTTATTATTTTTTTGGGTCGAAAAATGAGGAAATAGAGGTAAATAACCTTTTCATTCTTGTATAATAGCAATGCCCTTTGACTAAGAAATAAAATTAAAATTAAATAAAAAATACTGAAAATATATCTTTAGTTGGAAAAAGTCCAAAATACCATAATTTATCGAAGGATGTCACTCAAGGATCTGGGCCGGCTGTTAATATATTTTTATTTTTTAATAATTTAATATAATAAATGGTATAATAAATTAATATTTATATAATTTAATATTTTACTTAATTTAATAAAAGTAATATAATTAAATATTTTACCCATTTCATTAAAATTAATATAATTACATAAATGATTTACGTAATTCAATAATTAAATATTTTACTTAATTTAAGAAAACGAATATGAAATAAATATTTATAAAATCAAATATTTGACGTAATCGAAAAAATTATATAATTAAATAATTAATTTTAATTTGATAACTACTAATATCATTAAATAAATCATTTTAATTATTAAATATTATATTTTAACATATTAGCAACTTCTTCTTTTTTTTTCCTTTAAATTTTATTAATAATTGAATAAATCGAATATGAAACAAATATTTATAGAATTTAATATTTTATGTAATCGAAATTTTTTTATATAATCCAATAATTAATTTTAATTTGATAATTACTAATATCGTTAAATAGATCATTTTAATTATTAATTATTATTTTTTAACGTATTAGCAACTTCTATTTTTTTTTGCTTTAAAATTTATTAATAATTGAATAAATCGAATATGAAATAAATATTTATAGAATTAAATATTTTACGTAATCTAAAAAAATTTATAAAATTAAATAATTAATTTTAATTTGATAATTACTAATATTATTAAATAAACCATCTTAATTATTAAATATTATATGTTAACATTTTAGCAACTTTTTTTTTCCTTTAAATTTTATTAATAATTGAATAAATCGATTATGAAATAAATATTTTACGTGATTGAAAAATAATTATATAATTAAATAATTAATTTTAATTTGATAATTACTAATATTATTAAATAAATCATTTTAATTATTAAACATTATCTTTTAACATATCAGAAACTTCTATTTTTTTCCTTTAAAATTTATTAATAATTGAATAAATCGAATATGAAATAAATATTTATAAAATTAAATATTTGACATAATCGAAAAAATTTATATAATTAAATAACTAATTTTAATTTGATAATTACTAATATCATTAAATCAATCATTTTAATTATTAAATATAGTATGTTAACATTTTAGCAACTTCTTTTTTTCCCTTTAAATATTATTAATAATTGAATAAATCGACTATGAAATAAATATTTATAGAATTAAATATTTTACGTAATCAGAAAAATTTATATAATTAAATAATTAATTTTAATAATTAAATATTATCATTTAATATATTAGTAACTTCTTATTTTTTCTTTAAATGTTATTAATAATTGAATAAATCGAATATGAAATAAATATTTATACAATTAAATATTTTACATAATCGAATCTAATCTTTCATTTTTCAAATGTAAACTAATCTTTTATTTTTCAAAATGTAATTGTTTACTCAATTTAAAAAATTCAGTTTGTTTTAATTTTGATATAAAAAATGAAAGATTAGTTTATAAATTATATTTAATTAAAGAATTTTAAATTAATTAAAATATTAAAGGGAAAAAAAAGAATTTGTTAACACATTAAAAAATAATATTTCATTTTCGTAATTATCAATTTAAAATTATTTATTTCACTTTTTATATCAAAATTGAAACAAAGGGAATTTTTTTTTTAAATTACGTAAACAATCTATATTTATTTAATTACATTTGAAAAATAAAAGATTAGTTTACAAATTATATTTAATTAAAAAAATTTAAATTAATTAAAATATTGAAAGGGAAAAAAAAATTGCTAACACGTTAAAAAATAATATTTCATTTTCGTAATTATCAATTTAAAATTATTTATTTCATTTTTTATAAAAAAATTAAAACAAAATGAAATTTTTAAATTAAGTAAACGATATATATTTATTTAATTATATTTGAAAAATGAAAGATTAGTTTACAAATTATATTTAATTAAAGAATTTTATATTAATGAAAATATTAAAAGGAAAAAAAATAAGAATTTGTTAACACATTAAAAAATAATATTTCATTTTCATAATTATCAATTTAAAACTATTTATTTCATTTTTTATACAAAAATTAAAATGAAATGAAAATTTTAAATTAAGTAAACAATATATATTATTTTTTAACGTGTTAACAAATTCTTTTTTTTTTTTTTTAATATTTTTATTAGCAAATTTCTATCTTACGCGTTGTCCGTCCTCACTAAAGTGACGCAAATCAGTGTCATTTACGTTTTATTCAACTTAAACAAATAATTCACTTTAATATCAGACGTAACGTTCATATGTTGAATTGAAAATGGCAAATGATCTTTAAATTAAATTCTTCGTACCATATCTTATCGAGATGAATCAACGTTTATCATGTTCTATATATCAAGGTACTCAAAAGTTGTGTCGAAACTCACAATGAAGATTCGAGCATGTTAAGGGTCAAATAGATATAACTAAAGATCAAAAGGAGTGAAAACAAATCAATTTTCCACCGCAAAAGGATGTCCAAATTTTTAGTTGGAGATTGAAATTCATTTTTGGCCTAATAAACGTTCGAATTGAAAAAGAGCTATTTCTAGTAAAGTTGTAGCCCTTTGAATTATTTTTCCAACGCATTTTAAATCGGCTTAATCGGATATCGGAAACAAAAGTTATGATAAAAATACTGAAGCAGCCTCGGTTTAACAGCCGACTTTTTCGACTGTTAACAGCTGATTTTTTCGGCCATTAACATCCGAATTTTCAGCTGTTTGTGCTGATTATTTTTTTCGTAACAGTAGTTTTATTTGTTAATTAAAAGGGTAGTATTGTCTTTTTAACACAAACATGTTTTGTAATTGTTTTAGTCACTTAAGTGTGTTTTTGTCTTTTTTTCAGCAAATTTGTCATTTTGGAATTACTGTCAATTGTAAAAGTCAAAGTGAAATTATGGGGCTTTAACTGGATCATTTTTACAAGAACCCCGTCGAAAAATAATGCTTCAAATGCAATAATTTGCCTCCATTAGGTTATCACTTAAATTTGCCAAAAATAGCATTCATTTTTATAAAATTGACTTTTTTTTTTTAACCCATACAAAGGCAATCTATCAATGAAGATTTTTGTCCTTGCTAAGATCTACGATTTAGATTATAATTTACGATATCTATAGCAAAAAATAAGTATCAATCTCAAGCGTATAATTTATTCTTTAATTATCAAGTTGGTATTTTTTATCGTCTGACAATATCAACCTACACCGCCTAATGACACAATAGCATAAGTTAGGGCAGCACAAAAAAAATCATGGAATCGCTAATCGAATCAAACCCATTGGTTCGGGTCCATGTGAATTCGCAATTTTTTTTCCCTCAAATCGAAACAAATTGTTTGAAAATGGTTTGATTTATGTTTCAATTTTCAATAAAAGCATAAAATTAAACCAAACAGAGCTTTTTTAAGAAAAATAATTTTATTAAATTATAAATTTTCATATATAAATTTTATTGAAGTACAAATGTATCTAAGTTTTCAGATTTTACTATGTATACAAATTACAAAATGATGCTCAAAATTAGGCCAAGGTACAACCCATTTATTAAAATTAGCCCCAGTTAGAAGAAAACCAAGTTCCCATCATCGCCGATTCATTAACACTAGATTTTACAAGTAGACGAAAAAACAATTAGAATCCCAAACCAAACCCTAAATCTTATATTTCTTAAGATTTCGACCAATACGCTACTGGTGTTTCTGGCTAACCAGTTCCCATCATCATCGAAGTCATTGTCATCGTGGCGATTGATATTTTCGGCTCTGATATTAGGTACGTTCGCCTCACTCACTCGTGTATGTATTTTTACCTTTTTAGGTAGTATTTATTTGATATATATTCAGACAAAATTCACTAGCGTATGAGACAAATAATAAATTATGTGAATTCAGAGCATCATTCCACGAGGAATAATGTTTAATTTCAGTGTACGAGTTATTACCGAATTCAATTTATTGTAGATAAAAGAGATTAATTGTTGGTTTTTTATACTGAATTGTATTGTGAAAGCAATAAAATATGGTCTTTATTAAATACGAGATGAATGTATTGGATGTCCGAATCCACCTATTAATGTTATTTCCAACTCCTAACCTAAATAAAATAGTATTTTTCTACTGTTGATGACAACCGATAGTCCAATTTTATTTAATATTCTTTTCCAAAATATGACAAACATATGTTTAACACAATTCGATTATATTCATAATCCGAATTCATATAAACAACATTCATTAAATCATAAGATTACCACGCGCAATTGCACACGCCATAAGTATTATTCCTAATACATATTAATACATATTACCCGTGTATTAAATATGCGGTGTTCTACCTATTGTTAATCTCCTGACACTATGAATAGGCAACAAGTTATCTAAATGATGGCCAATCATTCAAACAACACATTGCATAAGTAATCAAAACCACAAGAAATAACTAAATTAACGAGTCTTGAATTGATACTAACAATTAATAAGGTTCATCATTCATCCAATACAAAAAAGAACTTATCCTAACATTTTTATAATTGAATTACAAAAGAGAACTTTAATTGAAATCACCGGAAAACAAAAAAGAGGAAAGAAGTATGAGAAATCCATGTTTTTAACTCGAGTCATGAACATGGGTTATGAATCTTCGTTCTCCTAATATAATTTGTCTTGATTTCCTCCTTAGACTTATTCTTCACTTTCAACTTATGAAGAATATGATGAAAATTGGATAGAATGGAGGTTGTGGACGTTCTGACCGTGATTTGAAATATATAGGATGCCCCAAGATTGTTTCCATGTAGAGTTATATCAAAAGAATGAAACTAAAATTTTCGCCCTTAGAAATAAGCCATACACGCATGGTACTCTATCTTGCAACCACATGAAAGGGCTAGATTTGGGACCTATTGGCTCTGGAGACTTCAGTGCATCCGCAAGGCACCCAAGGTGAACCTTGCGGCCGCATGGTTTACTCCAAGTATCAGTTTTTACAATTTAATCGCTAAACTTTTCCACAACATTTTTTATCAGTTTTACTTGTGATTTCGTCCCTTTAGCTTCCAATTGAGCTTGTAGAATCTTCGCTCTTCATTTTGTGTCCCAGCGCAACTATTGGAATGTTGCAAATTAGTCCTCATAATTTTAATTTCGTAATTTTTCTGTATTTTTAATTTGTTTTCTCCAATTCTTCATCAAATTAGGAGTTTTACCTATTAACAAAATACATAACAATGAGTAATATTTCATGAAAAGAACTACAAAATCTCATTATTTAAGACCTTGAATAAGTGTAAAAAATACACTTATCAATAAAAAAAAAGTGCTAGAGTCCTTTGTGAAATTGTGAATTAGATGACCGATTAAGGTTTTTGAATGAAAAAAAAAAATTGAGTTCTGCTTTTTTCCCCTTTGTTCTAGTATAAATACATAGTTTAGTCTGAAAAAAAATAGGTGTGGACCTTGTGATTTTTATGTATCTGGAAAAAAAATAGTATAAATCTATGGTCTACTGAATACTTTGCCTATGTAATCTAAGCATCAGTTATAAATACTGAAAGTTACGCAGTTCGATCCTAACAATACCTAGAGAGGGTGAATATGTATTATATGCGGAATTAAAATCTCATCAACTAATTAGCAACAAGTCACCAATTAATTATCTTTCGATGGTTAATCATGTAGTCAATTTAATCCTAAGTTTAAATACCACAGATCATACATTCATAATATAAGGCAGTAAACGAACAACGGTATGATCACGGAGAAACCCAACTAAGAAAAACTCCGGACACTTTGTCAGTCAATTCACTATAAACGAGTTTAACGACTTACAGTCTACCAGACTAAAAGACCCGTACTATCTGATCTCCCAACTGCATTTCTTACAGCTCTTCGTAGATCCCGTACTCCCCTGCATCAATCCTTAGCTGCAGTTGTCAAAGCTCTCCATGGAATCTGCTACCCTACAGCGCTCCTAACCTTGTGAATTCGTTTATCTCCCGTAGATCACCGAAGAACAACCCGTTCTTCACATATAGGAACTCCTGTCAACTTCCTTTGATCTTCAGAACTCTGACCAGATGTAGAGGAAGTGGTGGTTTTGTATTTGGATTATGGAATTGACGTTTTTATCTCAGAAGATCGCTTACAGATGAAGGTTGAAGGATATGATATGGAGGAATCACTCTCTGATCTATTTCTCTCAGTATTCAACATTAAAAAAAGTGCATGTGAGTTATGATATTTATAGGTAGGTCAAGAAACGAATGGACCGGGAAAAAGCCTTGAAATTGCGAAATAAAAATTTCACGGACAGCACTGTCGCTTGAGCGAAGGAGAGGCAACAGTCAAGCAAAGGAGTTTCTGCTTTTGTAGCTCGAGTCAAATCTTGGCGACAATCCAGTGAAAATCCGCGTTGTTTTCCTCCTTGTTCCAAACTCGAAAATCTAGACCTACTAATTAAATTTTGAGCATATTGCACTTAACTTCTTGAATTTTTACATCCTATCAAATTAGGTTATTTTGTCCACAAAATTTGTCAATTACAAATTCAGCTAAAACCTAACAAATACTATGTTTCCTACTTGACCTGCTTCGTTTATTTGGTTTCCATGTAACCTTCTTCTAGGGTTAAGGTTCAAAGTGGGGAATTGTTTCCTCAAAACCATTATTGGCATGCCCTTAAAGTTAATATACTAAACTTCAATTTTGTTAGAGATTCAGCAGGTTTCATGTTTTGGGTTAATTTTCTCACTTTTATCAATTTCTGCGTTGAAACATCATCTGCAAAATGACCATTTTATTGATACAGACATGGGTTAGATGGCGGAGCTTTCTGATAATTTGCTGTTAAAAGTATAACCGATTCAACTATTAAAACATACTACTTTTTACTTTCTATGTTCAGAACACTTTTTTGGTAAAGCTTTGCCAAACAAGCTTTACCAAACAATTATTTGCTGGAAAAAACTATATGTTCGTTCTTCTCCTTAGCTAGTTATCTGTATTGCAATGGTTCTTGACCCAAGATGCAAGTTAGAACTTCCTAAAGTCGAGCTTGAACAAATTTACAATGTAGAAATTGCAAAAATGTTGTTAAAAAAGACACTCCACGGGTTGTATGCATGCTATCAAGAAATTGCGACCCCAGTCACTCCATCATCAACTTCATCAAAGGAGACTACTAAAAGTAGTAGCTCTAGTCCTTCATAGCCTACTTTAGGTCTTTCTAAACACATTACTTCTATTTTTAAAGTTAGACTTATGCAAAACATGCAATTTTATAAGAATGATTTGGTGATTATTTGTTTGATCGTTGTGAAGATTTGCGATCCCAATTTTGATATATTATCGATGTGTAAATTGAATGCGTACAAGTACAAAATTGCCTCCCAAATTGTCAAAGATGTATTAATAATTCAAATATTCACCGTTATTTCGGAGTCTGCATTTTTCACGAGTGGTAGGATTCTCCATTCTTTTAGGAGTTCATTAGATGCAAAAATGGTTGA
Source organism: Fraxinus americana (assembly GCA_035079005.1). NCBI lineage: Eukaryota > Viridiplantae > Streptophyta > Magnoliopsida > Lamiales > Oleaceae > Fraxinus > Fraxinus americana. Next base: position 15,968,781 of record CM068708.1, on the reverse strand, counting down.
GGCCTTAATATACACGAAGAATTGGTTGCATAGCAGCAAGGAACCTATATTGCTTCGTCAATATTTGGATGAAGTAGAGACATTGGATGACTCGAAAAAAGCTATAAAAGGTGACATTTATTTTTGATTATCAATTTTGATATTTCAATCCATTTTGGTTTTTAATTGCTCGTCCATATCACCAATAAAGACTAATGAATATTTTTTTTTAATATTTTTTCATATTATACAAAAGTCGAATCATGTGTTACAATATGGGATATTGATCCAATTATTATCAAATGAGAGGTTAGAACACAATTTTTATACTCATGTTCTTATTCTGATATTGTTGGTAAAAGTTTGAATGGAGAAAGTCATTGGCATGTTAGATACTTACTACTATTTTTTTGCCTTTTTGTTTGTATTTCGAATTTCAAACAATATAAATGTAATTTAACATTATTAGTTCTCGTTAAAACTTATATGTTAACTTGTTTTAATATATTACTATAATGGGGATAGGTAAAAAGGCAAATTAAAACTGAACCAAACCACAAATAATGGTTTGGTTTGAAAAATAATAAGTATGATTTGGTTTGCAAAAAATTCAAATCGTGTGAAATGGTTTTACTTGAAAATATGGCACAAACCGCCCAAATCAAATCATGTTCACCTCTAACATAAGTAGTATGTGGCGAATTAAGGCATTTTCGTTAAGCAAGAAGCAAAATCTTCAACGTCCCCCCAACCCCTCTCCTGCCAATGAGTACATCTCGACTACATCGAACCAAGATCTCCGGACAATAAAGTGCAACGAACATTGTTGAGACAACCTCAAAACCCCAAATGTACCATCCTCGACAGAAGTGGATATGAACAATGGCAAAACAAGCGATTGACGAATGAGACGTTGACGTTATGGCTAGGTACCATGAAGAGCGAATTTCCGTTTGATCGATTTTTTCATTTTCGAATGACGAGAAATGACGTTTAGGACTTCTCAATCATTTTTATACATTTTTAGCAAGAGTTGTGCTCGCTACTTAGGGTACTACGTACATTGTCAAAATAAATAAATAAACATTTACCTAAAGTATGTTTAGATCAGACAGTTTTGTACTCAAATCTATAAAAACAAATTCCACCACAATTTCCTCTATTTATTAACATGTTTATTTTCTTTTTAATTTTTTAAAATAAAAATAAAAACATTTATTAAACCCTGTGTGATGGCCACTTTTTTTCAAAAACAATGTTTTGAATAGTGATTTTTAGAAGAATGCGTGGTAAAAAAAGTAAGAAATTTTTTTGAATTTACGTATAGAATATTTTATGAGGAAATTACAACTACACCTGTTTTTAGATATCCATTTTCAAAAATCATGTCACAAATTTAAAGTTTCAAAAATCAGGTTTTTTATATTTTATTAAATATTAATTATATATTTATCATCACAATTAAAAAAATCTAATCTAACCTAAAATCATTTCCCCCCTCACTGGCTCACTCCTCTTCCCCCCTCACTGGCTCACTCTCTCGTCTCTCTAATTCGCCGCCGCCGCCATGCCCACTCAGTCGACGGCAAGGCGATCTGAAGCCCAGTGCGATCTGCTGCGATCGGAGCCGCTCGTGATCTGAAGCCCATTCATCCACCGCACATGGAAGCCCAGTGCATTCTCTCGTCTCTCTAATTCGCCGCCGCCACCATGCCCATTTAGTCGACGGCAAGGCGATCTCGTCGTCAATCGGAGCCGCTCGCGATCTGAAGCCCAGTCATCCACTGCACACGGAAGCCCAGCGCATTTTTCTTCCCGTTTTATTTTTTATTTTTTGAGTGGTGTGGTGATAAGGATTCGGTGGTAGAGGTGTGTGGTGCGGTGGTGGGTGCGGCGGTGATGTGCTTTGTGGTGTTGCAGATGCGGTGGTGGGTGCGGTGTTGATGTGCTGCTGTGTGCGGTGGAGGTGGAGGTGGTGGTTGTGCGATGGTGGTGCGGTGTTGATGTGCGGTGGTGTGTGCGGTGGAGGTGGTGGTGTGAGTTGTGCGGTGGTGGGTGCGGTGTCGATGTGCTGCTGGGTGCGGTGGAGGTGCTGGTGTGAGTTGTGCGGTGGTGGGTGCGGTGTCGATGTGCTGCTGTGTGCGGTGGAGGTGGTGGCGTGAGTTGTGCGGCGGATGTGGTGCAGGTGGCGGTTCTTGGTGGGTTGGTAGTGTTGTGCAGATGGCAGTTGTTGGTGGTCGGCGGTGGTTGCGGCGGCGGCGGTGTTTGTGGCGGTGATGGTTGCTGGGGTGTTTGCGGCGGTGGTGGTTGCTGGGGTGTTTGCGGCGGCGACGGCGGCGGTGGTGTTGTGTTGGTGGTGGTCACAGAGGATTTGTTGATTGTGACCATTAAATTGGGTGGTGTGTGACCAATAAAGAATGAATTGTGATCGATAAATACTTTGTGACCCACAAATTTATTAATTTGTGACCAATAAAAGTTATTTGTGACCGATAATTTGTTGTTTGTGACTATAAAATAAGATGTGTGACCGATGAAATAATTGTGACTTTTAAATTTTTAATTTGTGACCGATGAATGAATTGTGACCTATCAAATTTTTGAATTGTGACCATAAAATTTTGAATTGTGACCAAATTGTATAAATCTGTGACCGTTATATATTTATTAATAAAATATATAATTAATTAAGTAATTCATAAATAAATTTAAATAAAAACCTGATTTTTGAAATTTAAAATATCAAACCTTAATTTTGAAATGTGTATAAGTAAAAGTAGGATTTATGTATACATAGATATAAGAGGAAATTACACCCACAGAGGTTTTCAAGTTACCATTTTCAAAAATACAAAATCAATTTTAATACTACATAAATCAGGTTTTAATTAATAATTTTTAAATTATTTTTTATTTAAATCAATCATACACAAAATCAAACCCTAATTTTTTCATTTCCCCCCTCTCTCTCTCTCTCTCTTTCCCCCCCATTCCAACCAACCAACCACCACCACCACCACCACTCTTCTCCCTCAAATCGCCGGCACCTCCACCGCCTCTCTTCTCCCTCAGGCGCATCTCTCCATACAATTTCGCCGCCATCGGAATCGCCGTAGCAATCGGCATTTCTGTCCTCGGCGCCGCCTGGTAATTTTTCATTTTATATTCTTATTAGAATTTGTTTTGTAAATTGAGAATTTTAAGCTTTTCACTCGATAAATTTGTTTAACGTTGTAGCCGTAGGGGAATATATTTCTTGGAGCAGTTTAATAGGTGCAGCCATCTACAGTTTCTGAGTACAAATACAAACCCTTTCCATTTCAATTCCGAGTTCATTCAGTGTTAATTCACTACAGATCTATGGTCACGGGAGGCTATTTTATCTATGGGCAGAGATGGACAAGGGCCGAAGAAGAAAAGTGATGGTGGTGTGTGACGGAGGTAGGTAGCTGGCGCTGAGATTTGACTGTGGTTGGCGCTGAGTTTCGACGTTGCAGATCTCTATCACAGGCGGCCATTTTTATCTCTAGGTTTTTTGGTTGTGTTTTAGGTTGTTGGTGGAAGCTGTGGTGGTGCTGATTTTGGCGATTGTTGGTGGCGACGGCGATTTGGGGATTTTTTATGGGGGTTGGTGGTTGCGGTGGCTGTGGCTGTGATAGAGATGGTCGTGGCCGTGGCTGAGGCGGCGGCGCTGGGACGGTGGTGGTGGTGTTGACGGTTTGGTGTAGTGGTGGTGGTGAAAACGTTGGCTGCGATGTTTGAAACTGTGTTGTGTTGGTGGTGGGACAGTGGTGTTGTGTTGGTGGTGGTCACAAATGATTTGTTGATTATGACCAATAAATTTGTTGGTGTGTATGAATAAATAATAAACTGTGACCTAAAAATAATTTGTGACCTACAAATTTATTAATTTGTGACCTATAATTTGATGTTCTGTGACCATAAAATAAGTTGTGTGATTTATAAATTTTGTGATTCATGACCGATGAACAATTGTGACTTTTAAATTTTTAATTTGTGACCGATGAACGAACCGTGTTCTATAAATTTTTTGAATTGTGACCTTAAAATTTTTGAATTGTGACCAATTGTATAGATCTGTGACATTTATATATTTATTAATTAAATATATAATTAATTAATTAAATTATAAATAAATTTTAATGAAAACCTGATTTTTGAAATTTAAAACCTCAAACCTTAATTTTGAAATAGTGATATTTAAATACCTTATTTATGTATTGTTCCCTAGATATAACCCATAACCCAAGTCCTGAATCAATTATGTTCACTCCGATTATATTCAATTTTAACCTTTTTATAGACTCAAAACATTTATACAATCGCAAAAAAAAAAAAAAAATCGAGATCGAGTTGAATTATGTCCACCGTAGTAAACCATTAATCATGCTCACGGATGTGATGTCCTAAAAAGATTCTCAACACGTGACTGAACTTTTCAAAAAAGAGAATGTAAATCATTCTGAGTTCCCCCAAGGGATGGCAACGGGGCGGGTTCGGGGCGAGGCACCCCTATCCCGCCCCGTCCCGCCACTCCCCCGTGCCCCGCCCCATCTTGGGCGCGTTGCGGGGCCGTTTCCCTACCCCGTTTATTTTTTTTATAATTTTTTTTTTTTGCTATAAAAAATTTACAGTTATACGGTTAAGGAAAAATATAACTTTACTTTCAAAAAAAATTGTTCATCAAATTTAAGAACATAAATCCATAACTCTACTTCCAAAAAATATTTGTTCATCGTGTATTCTATCTTTTTTTAAACGGTTCACAGGACGAGTTCGGGCGGGGCAACTCCGCCCCGCCCCACGACCCGAGACGGGGCAGCCCTCCTTGCCCCGCCCCGCCCCGCCAACCCGCTCGGAGCGGTTTTTTTCACCCCATTCGAGGCAGGGCACCGTCGGGGCGGGGCGGGACGGTTTTTTTTGCCATCTCTAGTTCCCCCAATTACTTCGCGAAACGAAGGAAATAAATACAATGGTAGTGACTGAAATTTAATAAAATTTCATTTCACTTTAAACTGGTCACTCAACTTAAATTTTGTTCTGAGTTGGCCAATCCGTCCCTATCGTTCATCTGACCAACAGAAAATGTGAGAGAACAGTCTATACTCAACTACACTACCCCCAACAAATTTTCCATTAATCAACTGACAAACATGGATAGAACTATCAAACTGTAACAAATATTTAAGTTCAATGACTAACTTAAAGCAAAATGAATTTCGGTGACTTGGATAAAAGACCAATGATGTGTTTCCCACAACTCCGAAAGAGAATCAAAGGGGTACAACAATGACTTGACAGATCTCAAAATACTTGTTCCCAATGTTTTGTACAGGCAAAAGAATAAGATAAGCACCAAAAACCCTAGCCTATCCTTCAAGATCAGAAGAATTTCAGTCTGATAAAAAGTCACTATTTTCCCCACAACTCAAAAGGGAAATAATAAGCTCAGCTATTCACTTCTATCATCAATTAAACCTGACAAATAAACATATCCTCCTCCTGTTTGTAGCACACAAACTTACCAAAACAAGAACAAACAAGTCCTGTTAACTACGAAATGAATCGAGCACAGCAATAGGCATTTACCACGTTGCTACTCCAATTTCCATACCATCTCAGGCAAACATCACAAACGACTAGCATATTCTAATTTGCTTTGTAATTGCTAGTCTCCTCAGTCGACAAATAATGTTGTCCGTCCATTCCCCAGCTCAAACAATAGAGACCACTTCTCCAAATATCAAAAACCCCAAAAGACATCTATCTCCACTCCCGACAATTGCCACACCTCCAGCCGTCCTCCTGAGGCAACTGCTTGTCCCATGGAGAACAATGGCTATGAATGCATACACCACATATTTGACAAGAAAGGTCTGGGAAAGGTTCGCTGTGGGAACAAATCTTACAAGGAATACGAAGATCAGTTTCGACAGATATCATAGGTTCTTCGTTATCATAAGATATCTCGAGAACTTCATTCTGTGGGAATGCAGATGAATTTTCCCAGTTTTCTATTGGGATTTCGGGTAATTCAGCACCATTTGAACCACCAGCATCTTCAGACTCAAGCAATTCATTAAAAGAGAAATAGGTCTGAGGTTCAAACTCCGTATCATCAAAACCTAGACAATCATAATCCAGTGTTATAGCATCGTCAAATCCCCCATTGGAAACATCCCATTCAACAAGAGGGGAAAATGAATCTTCCACGGAGCTCACGGTATTTGCCTCAAAAGGAGTTGATGGTTGAACCTGAAAAGAATAGGTTGCGGAAGAACAATTTACATTGTTTTCCCGTGCTATGTGTCTCCGAACAGGCAACTTTTCAGTTGAGTTGAAGACATTTACTTCTAGAGGAGAAGTTAAGCTATCAGTTGGCAAAGAACAATTAGCATCATTTTCCTGCTTGATATGCCTTCTGACTGGCAGTTTCCGAGGTCCAGGCTCAGATACAGTAGCATTAATCCATCCACGATCCATTTTCAACTTGTCCTCAGTAAGTTGCTCGACTCCAGAAAGAGAAACGAGGAGAGGATCATCTAATGGCACATGCACAGCTTCCTCTCTAGCTTGTGCAGGGATTACACTGGAATCGGAGTCCATTCTCGACATTTCCTGCTTTGGAACCTTCTTCATCATCTTCTTCTCCAATGCTGCCTTCTTTTCTGGAGGTAAGTATGGGCATACGGGTGATCTGAGCCTACGGCACTTGCAGCATTTGAATCCAACAACCTCAAAAATCTTGGACTCGTCCAATTCAACAGAATCAGCATGAAACCAATCTATTAATAGCCACAATGCCAACACATTAGTTACTTACTTGCATAGCCACAACAATAAAAATAATAATAAACTAATGAATGAAGATCACGTATAAAATTCATTAAAATAATCTTACGTTGGCATGTTTCGCAGCGGATGTACATTAGATCAGACTTATATGGCTGATTACAAAGACGGCAATCAGGTCTTGCCAAGTCCATATGTGGATTGCCTTTCAGAAGAATGTTCTTCAATCTGAAATCAATTCCATTGTCTTCACAGTTCTTCTTCCTCCATATCAGGCCCCAGGATAATTTTTTTCCTTTGTTTACAGATACAGAAGAATCAATTGATTTCACCTCAGGAACACGCTGCGCAGTTCCAATTGATGCTGATAACCCATTATAGACTGCTTGCTTTCCATGTTTATTAGCAGTAGCTGTGTTCAGAATGTCTCGTCCTTGAAGGAGTAAAGGACTTCTGGGGGACACATTACAGGTTTCAGTTCGAGTTAAAGCCCGAGTCTGGTAGCATTGCTTGCAATTTATCAAAAACTCCACTTCCTCGTTCACGTGAATTGTTGAACTAGTAACACATTGCTGGTGACAGAGACCTGCTCAATAAAATTTTATTGATAACTGATGAATAATTTGATAGTAGTGTCATAAGCAAGAGGGGACTCAACACTGCCACTAAAATTTTCAAAAAGAGAATGTAAAAGAATTCCCCCAATTGTTAATACGATCCCAAGCATTTCACAAAAGGGGATCATTAATGGTAGATGTAAGCTTTTCTTTCTAAAACATAAAAACTGCATATAATCTTCCATATATTTGACAACTATTATAAGAAGCAAATTCAGACATTATTAACCCTCTTGCATATACCAAAGGTCCAAAGGAACGGTGCATCGCTGACATGTAATAACTAAATGACAATTAGCATTCTCCTAGGTCTTTAACCAAAATATTATTTCAATAGATGATTAATCATCAAATGAGAGGCACACATGCCACACGGTTTTTGTGAGAAAATAGAGCACGATGTACTCTTACCGATTTTCGTCCAGACTTCACTGTCCCTGGTTCCCCATCTCTTAAAAATTAATTTCAAGACTCCATACAATTTCAAAGATACACAGCAACAGAAAGCTCACTAACTACAATTACATTACTGTGGAACCAAAAATTATGGTTCCGTATTTATCTTTTGGAGGGGAAGGGACCGGTGTGTGATAAAGGGAAGGGAAATAGGTTTGTCAAAGAGAACAAAATTGATAAGAAATTGAGAACACACATCACAAATAGAGGAACTCTGCAAATCAATTGTTGGCAACCTTTCAAGCATTCAGCAGGGGGCCAGATAAGTTGGAAGAGAACATCTTTTTCAAGACGCATAAGAGTTCTATATAATGCCATTTTGTGCGAGTATACAAGTTCTTCGTAATGTCGCTGCTTGTAATTCAAAATTTATTTGTGAATCCTAGAGATATATGCTAATTCTTCCCACAAGTATATATCAAAAATGCCCAACAATAGATTAGAGATACAGATGCTGCATCTTCTCCATTGGTTATGTTTGAGCCACAAAATGGTGCTATAGATTAAAGTTTTAATTTACTCACAGAGAAACAATGAGGAAAGACACCCAATGACTCTATTCTGAATTTCTAACACCCTGCCTCCAATTCATGTTAACTACCAATACTAACATTTGATGCAAGGATGAAATTGAACACAATAGCTGAAACGATGGAATGACTCAATGGATACAACATGCACCATTAAAAACACTTAGAGAACAGTAATATAACATTAACTATATAAGAAAAACAGATGTAATGGAGAATAAAAGTGAGATACCAAAACAGAAGTTAATTTACAAATAGAAAAGATTATAAAGCAAAAATGGTTGTAATGGAATGAGATTATTATCCACAGTTGGAGATATAAACGAGAGATGATTTCAGTATGGTAAACATCTAATCCTATTTTTCACCCAGTGTATTACACACCTCACTTTTTTTCTGGTACTCACATTTAGTTCCTCAGCATTCATTTAGAAGGGGGATATTTGGAAATTCAGTAGTTTTCACTATGCTCCTCAAATTGGTTCAAGTATATTGGACGAAAATGCAAATTTCAAACTGTTACAGAACTAATAACAATTCAATAAAAGATGGTATTGCAATACCTTCGCATGCACTGCACTTTACAGCATTCCTGAACATCACAAAAATTGAGAAATATTAATGAAAGAAAAGTGGTGCAGGGGCAGAAACAGTAACGGGAAAGACAGGTGAAACAAAATACCTAAACAAGACATTCTGATGACATGAAGAACAGTAAAAATTGTCCATATTATCTCGCTTCCATAACAGATAAGAGAATATATTTTTGCGGGAACCCGTTAACTGTTTCCTCTGCAACTTGGACAACACGTCCACAGGCTTGTCCTTCTCCACACTTTCTTCATATTCTTTAATTAGATATAATGGAATCTGTGTCTCAGAAAACCAGTATCTTTCCTTTCCATCATGGCTTTGCTCTATTTCTGTTATACTTTTCATCACCCGAGAAGGCAGATGCTTCTGACTCCCAAAAGCAACACAGTATCTAATTTCGTTTTCCATGTTTTTCTTACCACATATAAAAGCATTTCTAAAAGCAGAAGCTTCAGTTTCTGGACCTTTTCCATCAAAGGGAATCTGCTCCGGACGAACAAGATCACTCCATCTGACATGAAAATCAAGGTATCTGACCTGATGCAAAAGCCAATTGTATGTATTAGGAAAAGTATCACTAAATTTCACCAAGAACAGCACAGACATATAGTCAGGATACTAAAATTGAATGATAATGATGCACCTGAAGTGCAAGCTGTGCTGCATTTCTACACATCTCAACTGCTGACCGCCAGACAAGCTGCCTGCTTCTTTTTGGAGTCTCATATCCTTCGACATAATGAATACCAGGTATCTTTTTGGAACAACCTGTATGCCATGTCAGTAAACTACTTTTAGATCTATCAAAATGGTACTTCTATAAAACAGTATATTGCAAACATCACAAAACAAAGGTATTATGCATTGAGTTTTTTCTACAGAACAAGAAAAGCTGGGAGTGTCTATATTACCTTGCCGGGCTGCTTTTTTTACCATTGAACATGGGAGAATCCCTCTCTGGATTATTTGCTTTGATAGGGTTCCTCCTCGCCACCAAGTGAAGTCCCTCGACAAGTCCTGACTATCAATAGCAACTTCAGCCGTAGCAGATGGCTTCCTGCCACGCCTCCCTGGTCTACGCTTCTGAGTAGATCCAGTAGCACTGGCTGCACTCTGAGATGCAGAAGATTCAGTTGAACAATCATCAACAAGCTTCACCCAATCTCCAGAAAGAGCAATGGTCCGTATGTTCTCCTCAAGCTGCAACAGAAACACCGTCATGCAACTGAAAGTAAATAAAGTCCAACACACATAAAGAGTATTATAAACAAACATTGGCTGTTTTTACTATCAGTGATTGGGTAAAGGGCCGAGAGGGAAATCTCAACATCGTGAAAGATCAAGATTAATATTTAGAAAATGCAAATTTTCCCGCAACCCAGGTCCATCGTCCACGGGGAGCAAGAAAAGATAAACATGCATGTCACATACACAGAACAGATACACATGAACTTTGGATAGTCAAGTACTGTTCACGTCATCAAACCATTGGTGCATTCACATATAGTGCCTATAAGATTTGACAGGCTGATCACATCAGATAGTGTAAACACAGAGCATATAAAACTGCTATAGCAAGAAGCTTACTTCAAGCATAAGGATCTTTACAGCATTGCAATTGGTAGCTTGTTCAATCTGTTTACGCCATCGCTTCCTGAAAGTTTCATTAAGGAAGGGACCAACTATTAGACCGCCTAAACTCTCCTCCATGAACAAAACATATGCTGAAATTCCAGGAAGACTCCCTTCCCCATTCTTTACAGAACGCAGTCCAGTAAGGGTTTTCAAAGCCCCTTTCGTTGCATTTGAAGCAGCTGCATTTAACAAACATCCTCTCTTGCTGGCCACCTGAGCCTTACAACAAAAGCACCAGCTACACCTTTCCCTTGGGACTTCCAGAAGCTTCTTCTCTGTAATTGGCCAGAAGAACCGCATAGCTGCTGATGAGAATGCTTTTACCTGAAGAGAAACACTGGCAGACATAACTTTTTTGTGGTTATCTAAAGAGCGAGACTCAGGGACCTGACTTTCTTCAGATGAAAGGACGGCCAAATTTGCAGCTGCGGATGCAGCAAATTCTCCATGCAAATAATAATTAATGTATCCTTGCATCTTGAAGGATGAGCCCGTGTATAAGAAGCTCTCTAATGAACTTCTACAAGATTTTGTATCAACTCCGTCTTTAAGTTTTTCGCAAGGAAGGGACACTTTAGAGTGGATAAGGGTACCACTGACAGGCTCCCGGCAGTTAATAATGCTGTGTGAAACAACTTCTGATATACTTGACGTGCTTTGTTGGCTTAACTCAAAACAATCTGCTGCCTGGCCAACCGAACCAGTAAATATAGCTGGTTCAGTCATTCTGGGTTTCAGTAGAGAATTGGACTGTTTTCTTGTGGTCACACTGTTCCCCTGCTGATCAGGTGGAAACTCTGTATCCATAAAGTTCCCACTTCGCATGGGATCCTGAAAAGAGATCTTAAGAGATGAAACAGCCAAGGTCCCTGAACTGATAGTTTCACAGCTACCAGTGTTCTCAACTTCAAAACTCTCAGGGACTAGCTTGTCCACCGAGGTAGCCAAGTGGGTAGCGCACACACTACTTTCTTTATGGTTTGCTAACTGAATATCAGTTTCAGATGTTCTATTTCGCGGTAAAATGTCCTCTGGCATTTCCCAATACTGCAAAATCCCCTGGCATATATTTGAATACATGGTAACATGCTCCACCTTCGAATGAAGGGCTTGGAGAACTCTAGGAATGTCATGTCTATGATAGTATTTGAGACAAACTTGTGAGTTAATCGAGGCCTTCAACCTGCAATTTCATTTGGTAACAAAAATCAAACTAACATTATCAAAGATGAGCAGCAACTTAATGTTACAGAATGAGAGAGAAAGAAACTCTGATGTTAATTAAGAGGGCAACACATGTATCATCTCACTTATCTTAGTTCTTAAATAAAGATTCTAAAGGTTGACAGAGGAGAAACTGAGAAAGAATATAAGATGAGGCATTAGAAACATACACAAGTAAATGGTCACAAGTACCCACAAAGACTTGTTCATAACAGTCGACACCGAAATTTTCTCCTGCCCTTAGAGCTGTACCTCTCAAAGTTTTAAGTCCTGTAGCATTTATTTTACACTCAGGACAAAACCATGGTCCTTCAGGCATATACATTTTGCAGAGTCCCAAACATCTTGAATGGTAAGAGGACGGGCAACCATCACAACAAAGCAGTAATCCATCCATACCACAGAGACGGCATTCATCCCCATTACCATCTTGATCAACAACAGAGCTTTCAACTGGTCCACTTATTTCAGACCCCAAAGAATGAGAATTAAGAGACGGCTTTATCTCATGACACTCTGCAATGATTTGTATTGCATCTTTGTCCTTGCAGGCAGAAGTTTTAGAATATCTCGGATGAACTCTTCTCGGTCCACCTGCAGGGGCAACCATTGTCCCTGTATCAGTGTCTATTCCCACTTCTAATTCTTCACGCATGTCAATTTCTACTCTTAGCTCTTCAGAATCCAGAATATCATCACACAAAATTTGCAAAATCAATAGCTTCCTCCCAACAGATAAAGTATAATAATCTCTCTCCAGGGTATGCGCATAAAATCCTTTCCAGTCAGGTCTATCTGTATACCTCATAACCATTAAATAGTGGACCAAGTAAACTGGCCAAGTCAACGAATCAAGCAAACTCCAATCTATGCACCTGAGAGCAGAAAGGTTAAGAAAAATAAATGAGCAATCTCGCAAAAATGACTCACACAAGAAAGAACATGAGTATACAGTAAGTGCTCCTCAACGGAAATTTTCAAGTGAGGGCATAATCAGCAGGAGAATACTTCAAGTAATGTGGATAACTAAAAATGTCATTTCAAGATTTTGTTTAGCATACAGGAATAACTTGTAATCAAATGATTGCAACAGTCCAACACCCAAGGATTTATGAGAAACAATGCAAACTACACTATCATAGACCTGAAATTCATACAAATTACTTCGTGTGTCTTGTATTAAGAGAACGATTTTGCATTCTTCCCCTTGCTCTACTCAAGTATGAGAGAAGCAAGCAAAAACAAGAAAAGAATAGCTCCGTCAAAGATACACGTCAACTTTCATTAACAACCAAAACAGCAATTGAAGTGCATGCATTTACCAAAAAAATGGAAAGGAATTCTAACAGATCTAAGAAAGTACCTCAAGCACTTTGATGCAAGCTCTGAACCTTCAGAAGAGAGCCTTTCAATATGGCGCTTCAAGGCAGACATTAAAGCAACATGAACAGAGTCCAACAACGTGTTCGCAACAGAGCAGTTGAGCGCCCCCACAAAATCATCCAATCCAAAAGGATACAGAAACAGTGGGACACTAAATGAACGCAGAACACTATATACAGAGAAAAGGTGTGAAACATACTCCTCTGGGACTCCAATGTGCCCAGAAGATAGAGGCAATTCTGGTGGAGGAACAACTGGTTCTTCCACCTCCAGACTAGCATCCTGCTCCTGAGCATCCTCACATGAATCACTTGATGAATCGCCATCAGCATAAGTATTGCCTTCTTCTTGGACCTCCTCCACTTCAATAGCACCAACCCCACCGTTTGTGGGCTCACTTAACAACAATACTTCAACCTTATTATCAACAGTAGCATTTGCTGGCGCATTTTTAAATTTAGAATTCTTTGCCTGTACATCTTTACTTAACAATATCTCATCCAACTTCTTTTTCCTCTCCAACCATTCACCAATTATTTTGCTATCTTCAACCAAAAGCACCTTCAATTCACCACTCTCTAAATCCTCACAATCACCATCCTCGTAATCTATCCTGTACAAACCAGAATCATAAGATGCGACTTTTCCCAAAAACACCCCACTGCCCTCAAATTCTTTCATTACATATCTACCAAGTATTCTTTTCGACCTAGTCTCCACTATTTTCCTCCTACCGTCACCATCCACTGTTACATTCTCTACGTCCTTTATCTTCCTTTTTCTCCCCCGGCGCCTCTCGGATCCAACAACTATAGACTCCATTATTTCAACACCTAAGTTTACCCCAAAATAAATCCAGCGCTTCTAGGGTTTATCTTCCTTGGATGTGTTTGATATATCAGTTACAAGTAATCTCCTTCATCGCACCTGTTTCAGTAGATTAACACAAATTTCAGGGCCTTCTCAGATCGATATCACGTAATGAAAGAACGGAAATTAAGCAGCAAGTGATTCCACCCCGAAAAAAGCAATGCAAACTTTGCGGTTATCTTTTAATATCAGATATGAAAAATATATATATAAGTCGAAGAAAATGCATATTTGGGGAAAATTCAAAATTCCGATTACCAAATTGATTCCGGTGCCGATACGAATCTGTTAACGGACAGCATCGGTTGCCATATACATAAACGTGAAAAAAAAATTAATGGACAAAAAATCGAACGGTACCTTTTGAAGATACACCAATTGGAAACCTCGATTGAAGAATAATTTGAGAGAGAGAGAGAGTAGGCAAGTGATTGCCGTATGATGTGGGGCAAAAATAACCCTAACCAGGACACCCTTCGTGTATTCAGAATTTATGGGGAAGATGGACTTGGAACACTCTCGATAATAGGATTAATTATTTTTAACTCGTTTTGACTCGGATGAGTTCCGAGTCATGCTGTGCTTGTTGATTATCCTATACCTAAAAACAATTCATAATAATTGTATTCCAGTGTATAAAGATAATAATAATAATAATAATAATAATATCTAGCCATATTTACTGGTATTAAAATCAATTTTATAATAAAAATTTTGATTAAATGTGGTGTTAAAAAATTGTGGATTGTATGAAATATATGGATAAAACTAATTTTTGAGTTTGACTTAAATAAAAATCAAGATTTTAATCCTCACCAAAAGAACAGTGGGTATGAAATAACCATAGTCGATCCATTGGATGGACATCAAGCGATTAATATTATCCTTCATAGACCAGAATATCTTTGTTTCAGAAGGTGAATCCATTCAATTTGATCAAACATTGACAAGTAACCATAAAGTGGGTGGATTTGGTGTGGGAGATGCAGAAATAGTAATTCAAGATTCATTATGTGTCCATGGCCTTTTGTTCTTCTACGCATATGTTATTTTGGCAGAAATCTCCATACGATCTCCTAATTGAATCGGGACGAGCACATGTGAAAAGATTGCTTGTATTTATCCATAGTTTTTTTATCCCAAAATTCTATACAGTCGTGCAAATTGAATCGAGATGTGAGGTTGGTATGTTGGTCGTAGCGGGGTGTGCAAGAAGGGTGGTCAACTTTCATTCTCCGAGTTGATGCTAAAGCTTTAGCAGTTCGAGACGGATTAGTGTACGAAATGAGATGAGATTTCAAATTAATATGGTGGGACGTGATGCGCTCCTACTTATCCTATCCATAAAATCTAGTGACTTTTTCACTTTGAATGATTTATTAATTTCTATATTGTAGTACAAGCTTCGCGAAGTAAGGTATGATCCTTGTTTAGTTTGTACCTATAGATAGGAAAAGAATAATCCATGCATAGTTTCAAACAACCACATTAATGAAAATTCACTTTATTTTTTAAAAACGAATTCATTTGATTTTTGAAAAGATCGGTAATGCTCAAACTATGGCAAAATCCATAGACTGCGACCTCATGTCAATTTCTTCAAGTATCATCTATTTTCATGTATTCAGACATAATCCACAAGGGTTTGCAAGTTCTTTGAACATCTTCCCTGAAATTTTAACGTGGTGTGTTTGAACATGTGAGCTCTTCTGACGTAGGTATAAAATTGGATTCATTAGATTTTCACGCATTTTAAAAATATTGACAATCCCTAACTTCTCGCGGTTCTTTCATTTGTGAATGAAGTACTCTTGTCAATTTCTTTGCGTTTCATCCCTTTCCACATCAACTCAATCTAAAAGTGGTTGCACGTTATCTAGAAATGAAGGCTACCTGTCAATTTTTTTGAGTTTCATTTATTTCCATAATTAATCTAGATGTGCGTTTCTGGATGACATTATTGTTGATATTAAGTGAGTTATCAAAATCTGTATCATTGATTGTTTTAAGTATTGTTAAAATTAATTATAAAAAATGTTAACTCATCAATAGGGGTGGGCAAAAAAATCGAAAAATCGATTAAACCAACCGAACCAAACCGAGTCGGGTCGGTTTGAACCAAAAAATCGATTTGGTTAGGTGCCATCAATTAACCGATCCAACCCGCGAATACATTTTTTTTATTTTTTTTTTTCATTTTAAAATTCGTCTTCTTAAACTTTAAAAAAATAAAATAAAACGCACAAATATAGTTCTTTCTTAAATAATTTATTTACCGTCTACGTTTTTTTACTAAAACTTCAAATTTCGAAAGAAAATAAAGTAATAAGAAGTGTTTATTATAAATTTCAAATTTACATTGTATCATTGCTTTTCATTTTTGGTATAATTGCTTGTTGGTAACTATCGGATATATACGATAATTTTGAAAATATCAACCCACTACCATATATATATATTGAAAGACAAATTTTTTTAACTCAAAATAGATATGTAATTTTTTTTAACTTACACCAATGTCCAAACCGATTAACCAAAACAAACCGACCCAAACTAGTTTCGTTTGGTTTGGTTCGGTTTCAATGATTGGATTGGGTCAGTTTGGGTTGGAATTTATCAAAACCGACTGGGTTATGAGTTGGACTCAAAACAAAACCAATCCGAACCATGCCCAGGCCTACTCACAAAAATGTCATCCATGATGTTAAAATTAATGTACATTAGCAAGATTGCTCTTTCCAATCCTCCAAATAGCCTGTGAGGATTTGCACATTCTATTTACATATGCCCTTGGGGGTTTCACATGATGTCATTTTATTTTCACTGCATGAAGAAGCATAAAATCTATCTCAAGGTAATGTTCGACTTGCTTCGTCACACAAAAATGGATGTTTCCATACGATACATTAGAAAGGTTCGGTCGTACGATTATTTTACGAACAACCTACAATGATTTTCACAAATACCTAAGGTGCCGTTCTCTTTGGTGTTTTTAAGCCGTTTTCTGTTTTCGATTTTTCAAAACAGTGAAAATGCGTTCTCTTTAGCGTTTTCGAAAACAAGTTTCTGAAAATGAGTTAAAATTTAACAAAGAAAACGGAAAATGATGAAAAAGTCGTTTTGGCATTTTCAGTTGAAACAACCGAAAAACTTTAAAAACACGGAAAATGGCGTTTTTAAAAAACAGTGTGCCGGCTTAGTTGGTAGAGGCTCCGATTTCTTTTAGGTCGTGAGTTCGAGTCCATTTGCCTGTAATTCACTAAAGGGGATTTTTTTTTTTTTACTCTCTTCTCTCCTCTTCATCCTCCCCTCTCTTCTCTCCTCTTCATCCTCCGCCCCCAAACCCTCCATCCCCCCCTCCTCAATCTCCTTGTTTCTAAAAACCAACATGCCCAACGCTATTCAATAATTCCTCGAGCAAATTCTTAGTTAAGTTTGCAAAGAAATAGGCTATGATGTCCTCTCTCTCGCAGTGAGGTTTTCTTCCTAGATTTTCTTCGCAAAATTCTAGTTTGCCCCTCTCGGGCCTTGGTCTCGTAGAGGTGGTGGGTTTGGAGTGGGTTAGTGACCCAGTGGGGCGGAGGCCGCGTCGCAGCCACGCGGTCGTGATGAGGTTTTTGCTGGATCTGCAGAGGGTTTGGGAACCCTTGGTCAGTTTCGGGATCTCCTGCAACTGGCGATGGTTTTGGTCCCAATCTCGATTTTCCTTGTGATGGTGGGTGTTTTCCTTTTTCCTTCTGTTGTTTTGTTGGTGTTTTTTCGGTTTGTTGTGGTGGGTTTGGTGGTGTATATTTGGTGTGCGTTGGATGGAGTGGCGGTTTGTTAGGAAGCTTGGCCGGCGTCTTCTCCTTTCTGGTTTCTTCAGTACTGGGCAGCCACCACCATTGGAGAGGGTATGTATGTTTGAGAATTTAATCCCAGCCTGGAACCGTTTTGGTCTGCAATTCCTTTGTGGGCTTTTGGAGATGAATGGATGAAATTGGTTAAACAATTTACAAACAGAAATGAATTAATCAACATTCGAAAAATTTGGCAAAGTGTGTGATGAATTGGAGGGGGTATGCTGTTTCTTGCTTGTTCAATCGTGTGATTACCACCATTCGAAAAAAAAGTTTTGCTGATCATGGCTTTGGATTGAAGACGGTAAAGTGTGTGATGAATTGTTTATGTGAAGGCCGCCAATCCATAGGCAAAAATATTATAAAAAAAAGATTCTCAAAATTTCAAAGTAAACGCGTTTTCAAGTTTTCTATTTTCAGAAACAATTTTTCAGAATGACAAAGAGAACGAGTTTTCAGTAATTCCAAAACAGACACTCAAAACAGAAAACAAAAAATGAATTCAAAACTCAAAACACAAAACGGAAACACAAAGAGAACGCCCCCTAATTGTTTCATCAATTCGGACAACTCAGCAAATTCAATACATTGTTTTAGGACAACCTAATCAAATGACTAAAAATTGAATATATTCAACCCCTATTTGACAGTCATTGTTTGTAAAGAACAAGTTTTTGAATGGTAATTTATTTAGAGAATATGCGGGTTAAAAAGTAAGAAAAAATTTTGAGTTTATATAAAAAATATTTTGCTGTGAGAATGTGTGGTTGAAAATGAGCATGCAAAAAAAAAACAAAAAAGATATTTAAAAGAATGGTTCCCAAACAAGGGCTCAACTTTTACAATTCGATGGTTGATCTTGGTCACTCATTCACAGCCTAGTTGTATCTATCGTCATTCATTTAATTTTTAGCTAGAGCCAGCACTGAAAAAAACGTGTTTTAAAATTTGGACCATACTATGTGTACACATTGGTGTACACACGGCCTTATACCCCCCTCACATGGAGAGGGACCTACAAATATTTTATTATGCGTGGATCCCCTTCCATGTGAGGGGGGTGTAAGGTTGTGTGTACACCACGAGATGTATACATAGCATTATTCTTAAAATTTACTATTAATGTTAATTACCGTATGAATAATGGATCGCACGTGTAAGTCTTTTGTCGTGTATAATAATTAGTGTTCTACATATCTTACCTTTGTTAGGCGGCGCCTAGAGGCATGAGATGTGGCAAAAACTTCACACTTAAGACCTACGCGCTAATTTAGCGGTCAATAGAAGCATTGATCATTTTAAAGCGCACTTAGGCACTTATTATTATTATTTTCTTTTAAACGCTACATAAAATTTTCAACTAAGAGAAAATTGAATTGAAAGACCCAAAAAGTATTAATAATTATAATTTTTTCAACTTTTAAGCCAATAAATTAAAAGATCCAAAAAGTTGCTTACCCACTTATTGATCCACTAATTTATAGAGGGCATCTTCAATGATTTTGTTGTAAACTTTCGATATGGGATAAAAATCCATTTGTTTTGGCTATAGGACATTGCACATTTGGTTTGACTAAATACCTTTGATTTGGTTGCAGTGTATTGTACATTTGTTTTGGCGGTAGTGCATTGTATTATTATATAAATAGTTATTTATATTTTATTAAGTTAATTAATCATTTTCCTATCTTTTCCTAAATAATAAAAATTAAAAACTCTCCAAATATTTCAATTAGCACAATTATAATATATCTTGTTTATTGTTTGAAAATACATTTTTTTATTAAATTCTTAAAACTGCACTTGGTGCTATAATTTATACATATTATTAAATATTTTTAAATTGATTAAATTTTTAAAATAATATTAAAATAAGAAAAAGTCTTTTTATACATTTTTACGTCTAAGCCTCGTCTAGGCGCACATCGACCAAAGCTTGCTTTCCGTGCATCATCACGCATTACTTTTTTAGAATACTGATAATAATTTAATAGCACAACAATTAATTTTTTTACTATTTATAAACACGGCTAAGGTATCTGGTAGTGAAAGGTAGATATTTTTTATATACGTACATATATTTGAATATAGAACATGGTGTAAATATCTATAAGAATTACTTAATAAATAGAATCACACATATAAATCGTTAAAAATTTGATAAAGGTCAAAAAAATTACCTATGACTTATTTGAGCCCTATTAAATTGAAAAAAAAATACATTTTTAAATAGTGATTGATAAAAAATGTGTGGTTAAAAAATAAGGAAAAATTTTGAATTGACGTGTAATATTATTTTATTAAAAAATGTGATTGAAAAGAATGGAGATAAAAAATGAATTTTGGAAAAAATGGGAATCGAACAAGGCCTTAATTTTAAAATTTTAAAAAAAGAATTAAGTTTTGAAGTCGATTGAAAATATTAAATTTCACGTTGTTTGAATTGAGAAAAAAATTAAAGAAATGATTTGGAATTTTAAACAAAAGACTAGACAAAAGAATTATTGAACATGAAAAAGAAAAGGCTGTTGAATTGAAAAATAATAAATTGTAACGAGTCCATAGGATTTACGAGTCAACTCGGACTCGGACAAAACAAAGACCAATTTCATTAGTTTTTCGCCAGCACTTAGCAGAGTACGATGAATTGGCGGGAAGGACTTCAATATTTTCATAGTCCAAAACATGGAATTATGTTATTTGTGTAATTAATAATCAACACTTGCCTTTATTGTCCTTTTCAAAATTTTAATTTGTATAGTTCTTGAAAGTGGATAAAACCTTGTGTCGTCTCCATAGAAATTTCTTGAATTTGAATCATAATTTACCGCTTGTGTTTTAATTTTATATATAGCTTGAGTTTGACACCCATTTTGAGGAAAAAATATTTTTGGAATAGTGATTGATGAAAGAATGTGTGGTTGAAAAATAATGAAAAATTTTAGATTTGTGTGTAATATTATTTTATTTGAAAAATGTGTGGTTGAAATGAAAAAAGAGAATGAACGTCAAACGGGCCTCTAATCATATGAAAGGTCAAATAATTAAAATTAAAAGTTATTTAGCCCCTATTTTGGCTCCATTTTTAATGGATTTTGGGAAAAATGTATTCGAAAATAACGATTTCTTGAAAAATGCGTGATTAAAAAATAATTTTTTTTTTATTTTTGTATAATATTATTTTATTATAGAATATATAGTTGAAAATAAGAGAGAGAAAGAGAAATGCATTTTCTAATGGAGCACAAAAATAGGGGCTAAGGGTGTTTTTCAAGTCGTTTTCAGTTTTTAATTTGTAAAATATTGAAAACGTGTTTGGTATGCTATCTTTGAAAATTTATTTTCCAAAAATAATGATAAATTTATAAAATAAACATAAAATGCATTTTTGTTGTTTTTAGTAAAAATATTGAAACACTCGAAACATGGAAAACAAACGTTTAAATAAAATTTTATTTAAATTAAATTTTTAAAAATAAAACATAAAATCTAATAAATAAAAATTTGCAAATAAAAAATTAAATTAAAAAAGAAATTCTAAAAAGTAAAAATAAAATAAAATTTTGAAAATACAATTCTAAAAAACTAAAATTATAAAAAAATTCTAGAAAAATAAAAATTAAAAATAGCTTAAACTCTCTTAAAAATATATTTAAATGAACACAAATCATTCTTCTCAGCTCACGCTAGTCATTTTTATTTTTATTTCCTATATTTTGTACTCAATTTATTATTTATTTTTATTTTACTTTTGAAGCGAGAAAAAATATTATAAATTCACCAACTTTATTACTCGATAATTTATTAGCATAAAATTGTTATATTTTTACTGAATAATCATATTTCATGGAATAAAATGTCATTAAATAATTTTTCAAAATTTCAAACCAAACTTATTCTCTAATTTTTTGTTTTGAGAAATAATTTATCAAGATAACAAATCAAATGTGTTTTTAACAATCTTAAAGCTGACTCTCAAATCAAAAAATTGAAAACTGAAATACGGACCGAAGATGTCCTAAGTGTTTTGAAATTAAATCCGTGCTTGTTAGATTTTCGCATAGGTCTAACAAAAAGTTATTTGTTGAGTCATTCTCTTTTCGCTCGAGATTTTCGTAAATGGACATTATATTTGCAAGGAGATATGTCGGTGTAAACAACCCTACTAGTTAGCCGGTGTACAAGGGTTGATTTACCATGTGTTGTTTGTAAAGCCTCCAGTACGGTGCATAAAATTACTCAATAAAGAATTCAGGTGACTTAAAATAGTTAGGTATGATTATGACGAAATCAAATAATGGAAAATTTTTGCTTGGTGGAAATGTGAAAGTAGAAAGGCAAATTTTTGAAAGATTCTATGATGCAAGTGTATTAGACAATGGAACGAAGCTACTATTGAACTTGGAAGTACTATTCGTGGAGTTTTCTATTTAAAGCTCCATTTAATTCCAAACAATGAACGCGTGTGCAATAAGTTTGTTGTTGCTTCATTCGATTGAACTGGTCTTTCAGAATAGATCTTCCGATATTTGGTCAGTAAATACCTTTAGAATAAACTTTATTAGTTGGATCTCAAATGAACAAGGTGAGAAATTTCATTTATTTAAGAATTTGTCCTTCCTATTGACACATTAACAAATTTAATAGTTGAGATGTTTAATATTACACTGATTATAATTAAATCATGCCGGTATATTATCAAATCTTGGTTTTATACTTATAAGATATTCATTCCATAATACTGATTACTATCTAAAAATAAATAAATAAGTATTTCCCCTCTTTGATTTCTTCCTCTTGTAAGAATTTACGAAAAAAATGAAATCAACATTAATTAGTAAATAAATCATGCCTGTTATTTTCAAAACTTGGTTTGATTTTCGTACGATATTTTTATAAGAATTTGTGAAAACAAAAATGCAACTACGATTAAAGGTTTTCAAATTTCATTTCACAAACCACTGTAAAGCGATTGTCTTTATTATTTACTCTATATATCAACGCCATGTTAAAAAGATAATCATGTACTCAGATAATACATTAATCGGTATCATAATATAGTCGAACCCTTAAAATTTTTAGAGAAGTTAGGTACAAACAAAGACTCAAATAAGAAATCAAATGGAATATTTTGATGGGGATGCAAGTTCAAGTGGCAATGTGTGTTTACTATTTTTGCAATTATTTTGCATTTGCACTTTAAGAGGTAACACTATCTTTACTCTTAAAACCCACAAAAAGTAGAGGTAATATTGTTAGGATCCGTCAAACTCCATATTGGTATGATATTGTTCGCTTTGGGTATGGGCCCTCACGAATTTCCTTTTGGATACTACGTAGAGTCCTCATACCAAATAGAGTATTGTTATACACTTATAATCCATCCTATTTCCATGTCTATTCGATGTGGGACTTCTTTTGCTCCCAACAAACAATTAAAAGTTAACCTAAATTGCTGCAGGTAATTTTTTTTTTTTTAATGTCAAAAGTATATATACTACATGCTTGCGAGTGATTATAAGTAATTATAAGCAAATATGTGGATAATATATAATTAATAGTTGTGACTCTATAAAACGTGTGAAAAATATATGTTTATTCAGCTTAAATTATAATTTATGTTTTGCCCAAACATGCACTTAATTTTTGTTACTTTCCTTAATATTTCTAACAGCTGTAAAAATGCATTTTCTGAAAAATAAAAAGATTGCTCGGGTTGGGCCCAATTTTTGTATGTGATAGAGCCCATTTTCAAGGGAAATGTCAATTTTAAGAATAATTTTCTCTCAAAATAAGCTGCTTGTCTTTTTTATTTAATTAAAGCAATAACTAAATTAAGCTTCCAGTGTATTCGTTAATATTAATGTTCAGTGCATAAAACTATTCATCGTCTTATTTGAAACCATTTTTGTAATTGATTTCTTAACATATTGTTTTGTAAGGAAACAATATTAAAATAAAAAATTATTCAAGATCAAGTGAATTATTTATCACTACTTTACAAAGGTTTTAATTCATATTTGAATGTACGAACTTGATTAGGTTTGTATAGGTTGAATTTCAATTGTTCCACTAACCCTCTTTGGTTGAATTTAAAATTAAGTTAAATTTACTAATATGCTAGATATTCTTTTAATGGATAAATAGCACTGAACATCCTTATATTTCAATGTCATTGTCAGTGGTTGACCTAGGAAATGAACTCAACTAAGGCGGTCGACGGTCGCAACCGTTAGCGGTCGCAATAACGAGATCGTTTACGAAATACAAGATATATGGATGACTACAAGAAGAATGATATAACAAATATCACCCAAATTCTATTTTGGTAAGTAGAAACTATGTTTGATTTTGTTCAAGTAAAATGTACGTTTTGAAAATATAATTCATGCACGTTATCGGTGTAATATCTCCAACACCTTATGGAGTCCTAATTGAAATTCTAACTGCCAAGAGAAAGCCACCAATCAATCCTTGCCTTACTAATCAAAACATAAGAAAAAAACACCACTTTATTGCTTTAATTAAAGTGAGGATTTATAACAAATATGGATGGAGATCAATGCAAATGTATCAAAGAATGCAAAACCAAAACATCTTTTTCCCTCACTCTTTCATATTCATTTCATTAGCTTATTAGGTGGATTTATTAATTATTTGAATAACTCATGCCTTGGATATGAAAACCAATATCATAATCATGATCCATTAAGTATGTGCATTAATGATTAAACCACAAATAATTGATATTTGCATTAATCAATTCGAGTTCATTCTTTCAGAGATGATCTGTACAAACTCAAATATCTAGAATCCTTTATTATATGTGTCTCTATCTCATGTGAAAAAGGAATATTTATACTAGCTTATAAAAATAAAATTTCCTCAATTGTGAGGGGACTAATAATTAATAGATTAATTACATTTGCTTTAGCTGTAATATAACTATTCTTGCAATTTTCATGTCCAAAATGTTATTGATATCAGAACATTGCAAATATTTACATGGAAAAACATTATAAATTATCATCCTACAAATACTTATCACTTTTCTGGTCCGATGAAAACACAGTGTACTGTACTTAATTGTAAAAAATAATTTCTTCTTCTTTATGTTCATTTAATTCCTCTTTCTAGTTTTTTTTTTAATTAGTTTATGATAAAATGATTTACTTTTACAAGCTGTTAATATGAAAAACATAAATTAAAATTCATAATTCAATGATAGTGCAACATAAATTATTTATCCCAAATCACAATTCACAGATTCACAAATCAAATTCTCAATTCAATGCCAAATTGCTAATTAACTCATGGAACATAAATCATGATTCTTAAATAATGATAATCATAACTCATAAATAAAAAATAACCCCAAAACAAAAAACAAAAAAGAGAAGAGTCACAAAACTCACGGCTCAAAATTATAGTCATGTCGACACCGCAGCGGCTGGAAGCACTAAAAGCCTATTTCTGACCTTCCGGCTTCCGATCCGACACTGGTGCAGGCATCACCGGCGGCGGGTGGAAGTGGTGAATCGTGTAAATTTGTGGAAAATGAAATGGAACTGACCTGGGTGAATTACTGAAAACGAACCCATGAGCCTGGACTATATATATCATTTATTTGGGCTGAAAAGCAGAGGTCCAACTACATTAAAGGGAAAATTGCGGCCGTGGTCCCAAACCTTTCATTTTGTTGTAAATTACACCCAAACTTTTTATTTTTGCGGCCGAAGTCTCAAACATTTATATGTAGTTGCAGCGTCGGTCCCAAACCTTTAATTCCGTCCATAAAACCGCCAGTCAACGTTTCAACTGTAATTTTGACTCGAAAAAATTGCAACGCTGATCCCAAACATTTCATTTTGTTGTAAATTACACCCAAACATTTACTTTTTGCGGTTAAAGTCCTAAACCTTTATATATAATTACAGCGTTGGTCCATTTCACCCATTCCGTCCATAAAAATCGCAAGTCAATGTTCAAATAGTTTTAACTCAAATGACATCTTAATTGATAGGTAAAATTGTCAAAACAAGTTATCCAAAAAAAATGTTTGTTTTCTTCAAATCCTTCAATTTTTTCACATACATCACATTCTCATCATCTATAACTATCTGATCAAATAACAATTCGATCCGATTTGTTATAATAATCGAATCGATAAATTATTTTTATGACATGTTATTCGTCACTAAAATAAACAAATGAGAAAATAAAATAAATAAACTACATTTGGTAATATAATTTGTATGTATTATTAAATAATTTTTAGATTGATTAAAAATTAAAAATAATATTAAAATAAAAAAATGCCAAAAAATGAAAGGTATGAACGTTTTGTTCTATTTATCCTTCTTTTAATTATTTTTTCAACTCACAAAACTTAGTTTGCTCAACATTTAAGCATAATCAAGCCACCGTTTGGTATCGATTAAAATTCAGATTTTAAATTAAGTCAAAGTCAACAATTAATTTTAACCATATATTTTAGGGGTCTTACAACTTTTCAACCATACGTTTCATTATCTTTTATCAAAATCTATTAAAAATTTGATTTTAACCCTACCAAACAAGGCATTGGCGGTGTTTAAAATGCCAAACAACGTTAACAAAATATGAATAATCTATATTTGCTTCTCGTTTAAACATAAGTTAAATTTCACACTATTAAGGTGTAATTAGCACAAAACGTCTTCATCATTTACACTCGTTACGTAAATTGTTCATAAAGTTTAAAAATTGACAGTTGCACGTTCATTTCAACATTTTTCTCATGGAGTTGATTATTTCCGTCAATTCATTCTATCATATGTGGGTAATTGGTACAAAACGTTCATATCATTTGCTTTTATTACGGAAAAATTCCTTATTATCTATTTTGTCCATTAAAACATTTTAAAATCACTAATTTATGTTCATAAACAAATAAAGAAATAATTGTAACCAGTTCCAATTTTTTAAAAAAACACAAACAAGTTTCACACAAAACAATTTAAAGAATACTAACCAAAGGGAAACATTTCATCTTCCCAGATAACTCCACGTACCCTTACCCTTTAGATTCCACTACCACCAAAAGAATTAAAAAGAGAACTGAAAGAATTAAAAAAAAAAAAGTAAGAAATTAATTTTTTTTAAAAATAGTTCTTCTTCCCTATTCAATTTCGCACCTTGCCACTACGACAACTACCAGCACCCATTCTCTCCATCCAACTAAGGCACCATTCAGGGATTTAGCTATTTTCCTGTAGTCAAATTTCATATTTCAATATCATTTTGTTTTCAGCGAAATTACGAGAGTTTTTTTTTTTTGAAATTTATCTATTTTCAACATTTTTTTTTTTGTTTTTACCTTCTTGTTACCGATTACACATGCGCGCGCGCGCACACACACACACACATATATATACACACTGCATTAATTTTTGAATTTTGATCAAATTTCTTTTGCCTCGCAAAATGATGTATGGAGATGGGATTTCTTCAAACATAACTAAAAGGAAATTTTCCCTTTTATTTTTTGAAGATGGTTTTTTATTTTTTGTTAACATGTTTTAAATTATTTTAAGTGGAGCTAGTTTTCACTATTTCAAAAATTTAGGATTTTGAATGCAATTATATATTGTTTTAATATGATTGATTTATTTCTTTTCTATTTGTCTATTTAAAAAGGAGTGTAAACTAATAATTTTGCAATGCTTTAATTAAAAAAATAGATGTAAGGACCTCTTACGGAATGAAGGCAAACAAAAGGAACATTTTGCATTGATTACTCATATTTGATGGAAGGAATTGACGAAATGAGATGGAAATAAATAACTCCATAAGAAAAAGGTTGAAATGAGGGTATAAATGTTAAATTTAAAATGATAAGAACGATTTGTGCAACGAGTGCAAATAATAAGAAAGTTTTGTACTAATTACCCAAAATAAAATAGGGAAAATTAGATTGGGTACCCTCAAAAAATAACAAATTAGATAAGTACCCCTAAAACTAATTATACTTCTTAATCCCCGTAATTAATATGTGAAACCCCCCAAATTCCCAACACTCCAGAGAGTTCGACCTTCATCACCAGGCACCCGCATTGCCGTCTTCAATTGCTCCTCCACCTGCCTCGCCAACCACCTCCTAAACAATTCATCACAATCATCCCACATCTATACACAACCGCTACCTCAAAAATTTCTACAAAAAGTAAGTTCATATCACCAAATGATGTCACCATATGCACACATCAATTGCAGCAAAAGAGGCAGAAGCAGGGTAAACAAGGCTCTTGAGCAATTCAATATTGTGATTACCAATTGAATAGTTGAAATTAATGGGTTTGCCGGAGATTGCTCAGGGGGCAGCGTGAAACTCAGCTCGGGTGTGTGCCATTATTACCTTTTTGAAAATCAATGCAACAATTTCTATTGAAAATCTTATCCCATAACCTCCCAATCTCAATTTCGAAATTTGAGTTCTCCAGATGTGATAAACAATTCAGCGTCTTGTTCTTTATTTTTGAGAGTCTGATAAAATTTAAAATAACAATCTGCAGCATTACAGGAATAAGTGAAAACCTTTGAAATAAAGTTGTAATCTTTGATTATTGTGATAGATTTGTCGTGACTTTGGTTGAATTGTTGATTTAGGCTTTTTGTTGGTCCGAAGAAATTTGGATTCTCAAGCATATTATCAAGTATAGCCGTATAGAAATGGCGACCGGAGAGAGAAAAGGATAAAGTCCCTATGCAACATTTAATCCAATGTTGCTTAGATTAAACAAAATTGTTATTTGTTAACATAAAATTAGATCGGAAATCATGTAGTTTGGTAGAGAAGTTCGATCACTTCCAAATACTTTCTAGTTCATGCAATTAAAAGGCTCAACTATGTCTTCTCTTTGTCACTTTTTCGCATGTTTGCAGTTTTTTTTAAAATTTTGTCACTTTTTTTGAATTCATGTTACTTTTTTAGTATGCCACTTTTTTCTCACATTTTTTTATTGTTTGTTACTTTTTAAAAAAATTTATGTCACTTTTTAGTGATAAATATCACTTTATAATAAAAGTGACATTATATTTCACTTTACTTTTTAATGAAAATGATATTATATGTCTTATTTTTTTTATGAAAAAAGTGATATTAAAAGTTGTCACTTTTTTTGAGTTTCGTCACTTTTTGTAGTGCCTGTCACTATTTTCTATTATTATTTTTTTTTTTGGCCACTTTTTTTTACTAACAAAATTATTTTTTTATAAAAGTGAAATTATGCCACTTACTTAATTTTATGCAGTACCATATAGGGATGTCAAAGTTGCTCGTCAATTATATAAAAGTGACATTGTGTTACTTTTTAAAATTTTGTCACTTTTTTTTAATTTTTTATCACCTTTTAAGTTTTTGTCACTTTTTAAGAAGATAAAAAAATGAAATAATATGTTATATTTTTCTAACATTATCAACACGTGGATTGGCCTGAATGTGTTGATTATTTTAAGAACATGATTACTGGTGCTACAAAAATGAATGTTGCTATTTTGATATTTGTCACTTTTTTGAGTTTGTGTCATTTTTTTGAGTTTGTATCACTTTTTGAGCGTCACTTTTTCGAGTTTGTAAAAAAAGTGACATTGTGTCACTTTTTCATTTTACACGGTATTTTTTACTTTCTAATAAGCTTTCATATGATTTTTCAAAACATTCTTTTTTTTAAGAGGAAATTTCAAAAATAAGGGTTTTTGATATCTAATTAAATAATAATTAATTAATTATTAAATTTCATCCCAATTAATAATTTAATCCTAAAATCAAACCTAATTTCATCATTTATCCATTCCCAATCTTCTCTCATCCCCGTTGCTCTCTTCTCCCTCTCAGCAGTGACAGCCATCGGCCTTCTTTCCCCCTCTCCCCCTCACTCTCTCGTCTTCACCTTTCTTCTCTCTTTCTCTCTGCCCTTTTTCCTCTGGCGACTCTAGCGCTCGAAGATCTGGACAGTAGGACGGTGTCGCTCGAAGATCCAGTCAGGTATTTCCTTAGGGTTTGGCAGATCCGTTTTTCTCTCTCTCTAGCCTCATCGTGTTTCTCTCCTCTCTATCGCTGTCTTCTACTTTTTCTCTCGCCGGAAACGCTGGCGCTCGAAGTGTTGGATGGTGGTGCTCAAAGATCCAATCAGTGGGTGTGTGGGTGTGTCGTTGCTGCCATTCCTGTGGGTGTGTGGCTGGGTGAGTGTGTGAATCGGAGTAGAGGCTAATCCGTGGGTGTGTGGTGGATCAGTAGGTGTGGCTGCTGTTGGTGGTTGTGCGGATTTATTGTTGTTGTTGTTGGTGGCGGTTGTTTTTTTCTGTTGTTGGTGGCGGGTCTATTGGTGTCGGATCTGTTGTTCGTGGTTTAGATGGGTTGTGCCCGGCGGCGGTAATCGTGCCGTTTGGGTGGCGGTGGTTGCGTTTCTGTGCGATATGTGCGTTTTTGTGTGATTGTTGTGTCGTTGTGCAATGGTTAGGTGTGTGCGCATGCGGCGAGGGTGGTCGTGTTCGCGACGGTGATGGAGATGAGGCGATGGTGGTGGTGCCGCTGGTAGGGGCAGTGGTGAAGTGATGGTCGCGATTGATTTGATTGTTTGTGACCAATAATTTGGTTGGTTTGTGACCAGTGAATTAGATAAAAAAATGTGACCAATAAATGCTGTGACCTAAAAATTATTAATCCGTGACCAATTATGGTGGTCACAAACGATTTTGGTAGTGGTCACAAATAATTTGATTGTTTGTGCCCACTAATTATTAATTGTGACCTAAAAATTATTAATTGTGACCAATAAATTGAGAAATTGTGACCTAAATAAGTATTGTGACTTATAAATTTTGGGATCTGTGACCGATGAACAAATTGTGACTTTTAAATTTCTAAGTTGTAACTAATAAACAAATTGTGACCTATGAAAATTTTGAATTGTGACCTAAAAAATTTTGAATTGTGACCAAATTGTATAGATTTGTGACCTTAGCATATTCGCGGGAATCAAATCAGTCGTCAGAAAAGTCGCCAGAAAAGCCCCGGAGTTGTAGGGGTGGTGGAGGTGGGGATGGGTTAATTATTTTATAGTAAAATTAAATATTAATAATAAATTAATTTAATAATTATTATTTCATAATTGAAAATTTAAAGAAACCTGATTTTTGAAATTTAAAAAATGTTTTGGTATTTTTAAAATTGGTAAAAGTAGATGCCATATTTACGTATTTTTCC
This sequence comes from Fraxinus americana, assembly GCA_035079005.1. NCBI lineage: Eukaryota > Viridiplantae > Streptophyta > Magnoliopsida > Lamiales > Oleaceae > Fraxinus > Fraxinus americana. Next base: position 15,937,595 of record CM068708.1, on the reverse strand, counting down.
CTTTTTTTAAGGATACTTTTGTAAGTACCCCAATAAAATAAAGATGGAAAAGAAAAGACCAATCAAGTTGGACCACGATTATTTGTAATAGAACTGATAGTTTTACTGAGCTTCTTACTGAAGTTCCAAACTCATTTGGGCCCAATGAGCCCAAATTTCAGAACAGCCCATTAGTCCAAACGCTTTAAATATTAACCCGAAATTCCTAAAAGTAATATGAGAAACAACCCATATAACCCCCCCCCCCACAAAACAAACCTGAAAAAATAAAAATAAAATAAATCAGCTTTATTCATCAGCATCATTGCAAGGAGATTTACTATGTCGTGCAGATGTCATCTGTTAATTTTTACGACATTAATAATGAATCTTTCTCAAACAAGTCGTTTGTTTTCTTTTTATTATTATTTAATTATTCAAATAACTAAATTAAGCTTTCAATGTATTCATAAACATCGGTGTGTAATACGTTAAATAATCCTTTTAAGTTGAAGTAATTCTCGTCGTTGATTTCTTTTTCCTGTATTTTGTTATATTGACTTATTGTTTGACAGAAACGAAAATTTATTTAAGATAATTCCATTATCGCCCTTGCAAAATTTAATGCTCGTTCAAATGTACGAACTCGAGTATAATGAACTTCAATTGTTTCACTAAACTATTTGTTTGTGTTTAAAATTAAGAGCTTGTTTGGGAAGGATTAAAATCTAATTAAAATTGAAAATATAGTCATTATAGGGTCCCACTCGTCTAATAAAAGTCAACTCCAACGACTATATTTTCAATTTTAATCTGATTTTAGTCACTCCCAAACAAGCTCTAAGTCAAAATTGTTTCTGAATTATTTAATTTGTTAAACATTATTTTCCTATAATTCTCCTTTAAAAAAAAAAAAAAAGAAATCTTTCTCTACCGACACTAACATTGCGTGATATTTTGGTGGAAGAATATGCCTCTTGGATTGGGCCTACCATATGCTGCCATCTTTCTTTTACATTTTATTTCACCTTTAAATACCAACTTTACGTGCCCAAATTAACTAACACTTTCTTTAAGCCCATTGTTCTTTTAAAAAAAAAAAAAAAAGAAAAGAAAAATGAATTTTTATAATACTCATTTCTTTAAAAAAAGTTTATAGTTAAAAAAGTAAGGATTTTTTTTTTTAATTTATGCTTAAAATTATATTATTATAAGAACATGTAATTGATAAAAAAAATGTTAGTGAGCTCGATAAAATTTTAATGTTTTAAAATAACATCTATGAATTAACGTGCTCGTGAGAACCAAAAGTTAGCTACTTATCTTAAATTAATTTATAGTTGTTTTTCTAGAAATCCAAAGTAGAGTGGTAAAAAGTCGAGCTAGAGAAGGTGATGCTTCGTACTAAAGGAACACAATAAGGTATTCGTGTTGTGCCATGACACACAAGTTGAAGTTAAAATAAAAATAAATAAAATTCATTAAAAGATAAACATTGTTCAAAGGAGTAGTGAAACCATTATGGATTTTGAAAAATTAAAAGGAGATTTTGATGTTCAAAAGCAGCTTTTGAATCCGTTTGACTAATTTTATGAAAATATTTTTATCACTCAAAAGAGTTTTTAGAGAATGTTAGTTCAATGTGAATTTATCTAAAAGTACTTTTAGGTTTGGAAGTGTTTTTAAAAATTAATTTTTAGACAAAAATTAAAATAGTTTCTTCTAAAAATTCTTTTACATGAAGCAATTAAAATAGTTGCTAAATGGACCCTATATATCGGTAAATATTTTGATATTTAACCAGTATGAAATTTATCTCTTCGCATATCTGTGTAAGATGCCTCAGACACCAGTTTTGGAATCCACGTGCAAGTCTTAAAAGCTGCTTTTGAATTTCTTCGACTAATTTTATAATGAAAATTTTTAAAAATAAGACAATTTTTTTTTACTAATAATCTCTTGTATGATTTTTTTTTTCTCATGTTTGAAATTTTACTTAAAAGTAATTTGTGACATAAGTGAATTTTTTAGCTCAAAAGTAAAATTCTATCTATAATTAAAAATTTTAATTATAAATGAAACTTTAACTTGTAAATAAAATTTTATCTTAAAAGTAAATTTTTATTTATAAGTAATTAAAAGTAAAATTTTACCCGTTCTGTAGGGATTAAAATTCAATTAAAATTGAAAATATGGCCGTTATTGGGTCCCACTCGTCTAATAAAAGTCAACAATAACGGCTATTTTTTCAATTTTAATCTGATTTTAATCCCTACCGAACGGGCAAGTGTATTTTTGTCTTTTAAGTAAAATTTGAATTTATTAGTAATATAATTCATTACTGTTTTTAACGAGCAATTTTTTACATATAAGTGACTTATAAGCAGTATTATTTACTTATAATCATTTTCTTAATTAATGTTGTCTTAAGTGATTTTGATTAATAAGTAAATGCTTTAACCGACAACACCGACGCTCTAAAGTTAATTATTGAATTTAAAATGTCAATGCAATAAAGTGTCTACTTGCAAAATATTACTGTTGGCTTGTTAACATCGTATGGCGATTAAGGATGAGTAATTTGCTAATTAATGTTTTTAATTCAATGATTAGGTCACCTGTCTCTTTTTACATCATCAAGTTGTGATAGGTAAGAGCGCAATTAGTGTTTATTTATTTACAAATCATAATTTGGCAGAGTAATTGCTTTTGGAAATTGGGAATCAAGTTTTGCACCCCAAAAGATATAAAGTAAACAGTTTGACAATGTTGGTACCAATAACTATAACTATAATAAGGGTTCGTTTGACATGATTTTTGAAAAGTCAAAAAAAGTCTTTGAACCGTCGGACTGATTTTATAGAAGTACTTCTTATAGTTAGAAGTGTTTTAGAGGAATTCGGTTCATTATGACTTCATTCAAACGCTTTTAAAAATTAGTTTTTAAACAAAAATTAAGATACATTTCTTCAAAACTTTTCATAGAATAATCTCGTTACTAAGCTTATGTTTGGCGTTTTGCCTTATTTTCTTTACATTCGTTATTACAATCATATTCAGAGCTTGTTTGGAAGTGATTAAAATCAGATTAAAATTGAAAATATAGTTGTTGGAGTTGACTTTTATTAGACGGGTAAGACCCAATAACGGCTATATTTTCAATTTTAATTGGATTTTAATCATTCCCAAACAAGCTCTCAACATACTTGTTTTTAAAAATATCGAAATATTTAAGGATGACAAAATACCTTATCCTTCCCGTTTCATCGAGGAATTGGGATGGGGACGAAGAATGTTGTATCTACTCTGACTCTTCTTAACTCTTATATTTTTACTTTTAAATTTAAATTGTATTTAAAAAATAAATAGAATACGAATATTTCAATCTCCCCTTAAGTACTTTTTGTTGATTAACATGTTCGGATTATTTAATTTTTTTTCTTACTTTATATATAAAGGTTAATTATTCTACAAATTTATCTTTTTACACAACTTACTCATTTTTAATCAAAGCTTATAAATTTACTTTATTCATTTTAAACTTCCTTTTTTAACTCAAATAAATTCACTTATATAAGCAAACTTTTAAAAGGTAAACCAAACATGCCAGCGCAAATTATTCCAAAACGACAAGAGCAGGAGACTTCCAAGTTCCAAAGTATCCATAGCAATTCTCGCAATTTTTTGCACTACATTTTTTACTCAAATCGAATTAAAATTAAAAAATTAACCGTTACTGTTGACTTTTATTAGACGAATGAGACCTAATAACGACTATATTTTCAATTTTAATTGGATTTTAAACTTAGTCAAACATGCTCTAAATAATTAGACGCTACAAGTAATTTTCAATATAGAAAAGTAAGCAAAACTCTATAAATTCACTTTCTTTTTCTTGTGCTAAGTGATGACTTGTAGACACTAATGAAATTTTATTAGTACAGCTTACCTCATTCATCCAAAATAATTAGATTAAAATTCATTTTGCTTTTTTTGGAATTCAAAAGAAAATTCACTATAATATTTCGATTTTGCAATACGAGTGCTTCTATTTGTCACGTTGTAACAGGGTACTACTGTATTGAACTTGAACTAGTTCAATACAGTATAATTTATAGTCTAATATTATATTGTATAACTTGACGTGATATATAAGAAAAAAAAAATATTATGAACAAAAATGCAGGATACGTCAAACATCAAGAACACATGTACGATTTAAGAGAAGTTGGGATAAGGATTGTTTGATTCTTTGATGAAGACATAGATTTTAGTTGAAGATTTTGTTCAAGGAGTGTTGAACTCTACCTAAATCATCTGCCTTGATTTGTGCCATGTTTTGTGGAAATTTAGAACTCATATTTTCTATGGACATAAATTCAGAAAGTTAGTGGGTTTTCAATGACTACAAGTATGGCTTCTCATAATGGAAATATGATCGAGATTAGATGGCTATTATTGGGGTTTTTAAAGGCACGTTTGGCGCTTTACATTAGATTTAATAAAATAATTTTTTTAATCTTTATCTTGTGTTTGGTGCAATTAGTACTCGGATTAAATTAATTCAAAATGCTTATCCTCGTTTATTCAACCTTATAAAAATAATACGCTAAGGTTGATTTAGACCGTATTTTAAGAATTTCATTTGTAAGCAGAGATATAACTTATAATTAACAAATCACTTATAAGCAAAATCTAGTTATAAGTAAAAAAATCACTTCAAAAGTCACTTTATATAGGAAAATTACTTCAATAAAATAATATTTTTTTTCCTTATTTTTCAACGATCCATTCTCCAAAAAAAAAATTATTCCAAAAATTATAATAACAAATAATGAGGGCCAAACGGGAACATAATTTTTTCTCCATTTCTTAACCGTACATTCTAGGAAAAAAATCATTTTTCACTTCAAATAACCTCTAAATTATAACGAGACGAGACGAGACGAGACATTTTTTTGTTTTTTTAATTCACAATTAGCTCTCACTTGGTGTTACTATTCGCCGTGTTTGAAAAGCGCAAAAAATGCAGACTAGTCATGTAACTTGGATACGGTTCCTCGATCGGATATTTGCCCACCCTGCTTCATTATTCATTACAATGACTAACGCTGAATTTTTTGTTTGATTTTGTTATATTCATTTTTAAATCTATTGAAATATTCAATGTAGCTAGATCTTTTACAACTTCCAATACACTATTCCCACTTCTAACCTATTAAAGTAAATGAAAAAAAAAAATCTTTGAAGGGTCAAGTCAGAACAAATAGCGAGACCTTCATTTAAAAAAAAAAAAAAAAAACAACAACAACAACGATAAAATGATCAACATGCTGTTATACCCAACATAAATCTTAAATTTCCATTATTTGTTTTGTAAAATGACAACTTGAGTATTTGTCAAAATAAACTACAATTATAAGTTCAATAAACTTACAGGTCATAAGCACACAAAATAAACCATATTGATTCAAAAAATAATAATAAGTGATATGGAGTTTTTTTTTTTATCGGTAAGCCGTCTCTAATTTGCACCTACATACTGAAGTGTCACGTCAAATGTAGGGTATGCCATAGTGTGACTTCTTTGGCTATCCCTCGCATGATTCTGGCCAAAATAATGCTACTCAAACATGGATTGCGAACAAGGGCTGAGATAGGTGTTGCGTTGACAGCACCTGTGTGGTTAAGTGGTTTTTTTCCCCTAAATATCCACTTCTTCTAGATAATAGAAAGGAAGCCCATAATTCTATTAGGCCCTATTTGATTACAAAGAATTCCATGAAAAATGTCACATTTAAGGAAAATGAATTTCACTTTAGCCGTTTGATTGCAACGTGAAAATGGAAATCGAATTCAAATGTACAACCACTTTAAGCTACATTTTCCTTGTTTTCATGGAAAACGAATTCCTATAGGTTTTGTGGATTTTTATTTTTCAATTAACATGAAATTGAAATTTCTTTTCACATTTGCCTATCAAGCGAATCCTTAGTATTTTTGGTTAGTTGAAGTAAAAAATAATAAGAAAATTTGCTGACACGAATTATCAACCAATGTTCTATTCAAAATTCAGTGTCAACTCCAACAATCAAATTTGTCTACTTTTGATTGCCACTCTATACCTCCAATTCTCGATCCACGTAGGATAATGAAAATAGAATTAGATTTTAAGGTGCATTAAAATTTGGGTTTTGCTTGGGTGTACAGATGGGGTTCAACAGACCCCACGGACACTTACACGAGGTGGGTCCCCTGCCTCAATAAAAAAATTACCCCATCCCATCCCATCCCATCCCACCCACCCCACCCCACCCCACCCTCATGAATGGACAAACTTTTTATGGGAGCTAGATTTTCTCAATATTTTTCCGTAAAACTCACGTCGTAAAACTGTAAAAGTACTACCATAGAAAGCTTGCTCAAATTTTTCTACATTTACTCCAAAATCCAAATAGGAACATCTACAAACAAAATATCACCAAGACAAGTAACTCTTCAAGATTCTTTTAGGGATCTTCACGAGTCGAGTAGAAATTCGAGACCTGAGCTCGATTCAAATAAAAATGGTTTGGATTTTTTTTTACTCGAGCCGAGCTTTTGCTCTACAAAAAATCTAGGCTTATCCTGAACTTTCGACACGGGACTTATCGAGTCAAGCCGACTCATGGTTTTTCGACACAGTGTGTAGCTAGCTACTACTACCTCCATTAGCTTTGAAATTTTTATTTTTTCAAGGCTTCACCTGTAACACGAGCCAGCCCGAGCCTCAGGTCTGGCTAACAACCAGAAATGGGGTTGAACTTTTTCTGGGCCGAGCTACGGGCTGTTCAAGAAACCTAATTTTTGCAACTTTAGAAATAAGTTGTAGGGAAATTAATTATAAGCAAAAAGTGAAGGAATATAATCGATTTCACAAACACCCTTGTCAATGACTACTCACTACTTGTAAATACAAAAAAGAAAGTAACATAAGTCTATAAATCAGACCAAATGTGTATAAAAACACTCAATTCACACTCTCCCCAATCCCATTACTTGCCCACAAAATTGACTCATAACTGAACGGGGGAGAGTAGAGGATAAAACAGGTATGAAGTCTGAATTTTCTCCTGTAAAATTCTCAACCCACATTGTTGTTTAATTCAATAAATATAGACAACAAAAGTGGAAGACAGTGCAGATCTATTGATTTTCCATTTTTCTTCAGTGAATTATCTGTTTGAAGGGAGAAAAAAATGGCTGAGGTTTCTGCTAAGAGTTTCATACCTGAATCATTACCGGGGGCGTCGGCCAACATTGCTGGGCAAATTGGGCTGCTGTGGGAGCTAATCAGAGCACCATTGATAGTTCCATTGCTGAGAATTGCTGTATACATATGCTTAGCCATGTCAATCATGGTGTTCATTGAGAGGCTTTATATGGGGATTGTGATCATTCTTGTTAAGCTCTTCTGGAAAAAGCCCCAAAAGAGGTACAAATGGGAAGCAATGGAGGATGATCTGGAGAGTGGCAGTGCAGCATTCCCCATGGTCCTTGTTCAGATCCCCATGTTCAATGAAAAAGAGGTCCGTGTATTTGAATTTATTCTAATTTCATCTTAAAAGGTTAATCTCGTTGAGTGCTTCTCCACAATGTGGAATTTTACTAGAGACGGGTCAAATTAATCAGTTGTTGTTCGAATTCTAAGCACACAAACTCACACAGGCATTTTAACAAACATTTGGTGGTCATCTAGTTGCATTACGATTTACACAAACTCACACAGTCATTCTAACAAACACTTTGTGGTGAATGGCTTGCATTTTGAAATTTCTTGATGATTTGGAATCTGGGTCTGAGAGAAAGAAAGCTGAGATTTGTTGTTTTTGGACAGGTTTATAAGATCTCCATTGGTGCAGCATGTAATCTTTCATGGCCAGCTGATCGTATGGTGATTCAAGTACTCGATGATTCCACTGATCTTATCATCAAGGTAATCCAGAAATCCCTAAACACAGATCCGTTTTGACCATCAAAACGGCTGCTTATTTTGATATAATTTTTGTATAACTTATTTTTAAAAATTCAACGACATATTTCTTGAATTTCTTTGTTGAGTTTGATATCACTGATGTAATAGGATATGGTTGAGAAAGAATGCATTAGGTGGGCGAGTAAAGGATTAAACATTAGATATCAAATTAGGGAAACAAGAGGAGGCTACAAGGCTGGAGCTCTTAAAGAAGGGTTGAAACGTGACTATGTAAAAGAATGTGAATATGTAGTCATTTTCGACGCCGATTTCCGGCCCGAACCAGATTTTCTTCGGCGGTCAATTCCTTTTCTAGTCCACAATCCCGACATTGCTCTCGTCCAAGGTCGCTGGAGATTTGGTAAGCCTCACTATCCTAGTTTAAATTAGACTTGATCGTTTTTTCTTCACATTATCTCAACAAACGCCGGGTCGGGTCGAATAGAGAGGAGAGGACCTTGACCAGTCTAGAACCTGGGCAGATACTCAATTGAATAGCAATGTTAAAATGTATTGACAGATTTTTTTGATATATATTTTTTAAATTAAAAAGTTACAATCTATTAAAATAAAGGAAATTGCAGTCACGGTACCAAATATTTCACTTTTATACAGACTTGATCCAAATTTTTATTTTGTTGAACCCACGGTACCAAACCTCTAAAAAACTCTCATCTAAAGACTAAGAGCCTGTTTGGTAGGGATTTTTGGGGGAAGAATTGATTTTGAATAGTGATATGATGGGAAATGTGTGGTTGAAAAAGAAGAAAAAAGTATTGATGTGATGGAAAATATTATTTTATTGAAGAATGTGTGGTTGAAAATGAGAATTGATTTGAGAATCATAAACAAACAGGGCCTAAAGTCCAATAAATGGTAACTTTTCATTTTTTATAATAAAATAACTAAATCAAATAATTAAAATAGAAAACCAACAAACCAAATAACTTCTTTTCTATCCAGTCCACACGTACGTACCAAAACCGCCACCACTACCAGCCAGCTCCACCTCACCCATTCAACGCCGGTGCCACCGCTATCTCCTCCGCCTCCACCACACCACAACATTGCCACCTCAGAAAAGATGCTCGGCTTGAAGAATGAAATTTCGAGCCTCTTTTAAAAATCTTCAAACCCAATTGCAAATGCAGGCATAGTCATTTTTAGGGACAAGATTTTCTTGCAACACCAAGATAGGAAAGAAGAAGACAATAGAAGAACAAAGAGAAGGAGAACGGAAATTAAAAAGAAAAACTAATCAATCAATCCAGGGACAAGTCATTTGGTTTTTTATTTTACTTATTGATTTTCGTTATTTTATTATAAAAATGTAAATTTTCCATTTTAATCCTTTAAAATTAGTCAAAATAGATCAATTATTTGATCAACTAACGGTCAAATCAATAGTTTCCATCTATTTGGACTTTAGATGCGAGTTTTTGAAATGTTTGATACTGTGGTTGCAACAAAATAAAAATTTGGTCAAATTTACATAAAAGTGAAATATTTGGTACCGTGATTATAATTTTCCCTAAAATAAATACAGAACCTGCCGGTGAAGCTCAATTTCTTTTTCCATTTAAAGTTTTTTACTGTTGGGTTCAAAGCTTGAACCGCCCTATGGTCGGTTCAAAAGGTTTTTTTCTCTTAACCTCAATTTCTTTTTCCATTTAAAGTTTTTTACTGTTGGGTTCAAAGCTTGAACCGCCCTATGGTCGGTTCAAAAGGTTTTTTTCTCTTACTGTTCATATTTCGGATTGAGTTCATTCCTGTAATCGGATGAACTGAATTGTAATTGAAGTTTTACCTTTTTTTGGGGTCGATGCTCGGATTGATTGACACAAGTAATGTTTTCTTGGAATTCCATAACACGTGGAAGTGTCGGTGGTCTTGCTATACTGTGACTGTATTAATTACTACATATGTCTACGTGTATGTTGTAACACAATAAAGTCAAAATTTGCATGTGCACGATTGTTTATTTTTTGTCGTGTCCACTCGTAAAGATTTTTTGCAGATCGCATTGTGTCGTGGGGTCCATGTCTAGCTTCTTCTTCTTTTTTCCTTTAAATATATTGACTTCCTAATTAAACCTTTTACAATATGTTAATACTTGGTGAAGGTATGAAAGTGTGATTATTTTGAATAACTACTTTCACATGAGCTCTTAATATTTCGTGCGATTCACAATTGTTATCAACTTTTTATACATATATTTTATAAATTTTTATCAAATCCTGCTAAAATTTTTATCAAAACTTTGTCGAACGACTCTTCAATTTTAGAGGTTCAATGCATAGCGGGTCGTCCAACTTCTATAGAGTTATATTTGAGTCACTGACATATCATTGGGTGTAATTGGATCAACCAACTTCAACGTTTGCAAATCTAGCAATTTTTCGTTAATTTAATCAACGTGCTCTGCTAATTTGACCATTAAAAATTAATTGACATCCACATTAGTTGTTCGTCAATTTTAAAATTCAGGTCATCAGAGCACGCTAATTAGACTAAAAAACGTGGACGTAGTGGCCAAATTTAAAGGTAAATCGACGTTGGGTCATCTAATTGTACCAAATTAAAGATGAATGAGTCGACAGCAACCCTGCTCAAAGTTGATGACCTGCAACCCTAAATTATATATAGGAAAGACAGAATATACGTGTGGCTCATAGTCTTATCCATTTAATATATGGAAATTCGTTAGCCTAATTTTAGTTATTATTATTTCTTATGTATAGTCTGTAATGTAGAAGGGTAGATTAGTACGTGTAATTCTCTGCTCCTCCCAAACAGTGTACACCGACAGTTTGACTAGAAAGAAATATATTTGGTAATTCCAGTTTATAAGTCGCGTGGTGTCAGAAAAGTAACGGCTCCTTGTCTCCTTTTGGGCCAGTCTTACTGTATTAGGACCTACAATGGACTACTCCCGATATTCCATAGTCATTTTCATCTAAAAAAAAATTGTGGGAAAATTGCACCATTGACATCAATTATTGTTCGAGTAGCAAGTGAGTTGGCGCTTTTAATTAAGAAACAAATTTCTAGTAGAATGTTGCACGAATTTTAAATTTCTAACTTAATAAAATTAGGTTTCATTTTGAAAATGGTGAATCTTACATATTCATGTCATCAATTCATTGCTTTACCCATAAGATTTAAGTTTGAATGACCAATAGGTAGAATCAAGACAAGTGATTGTTGAATATCGTGTTTGTTTGAGACGGTTTCTCTTGGTGTCACTGTATTTATCTATTGGGATTTTCGTACAATATTCTTCTTTCGTGTTATTGATTTACATACATCGAAATTGAGAATGCCGATAAAAATAGTTGATATTTGATTTTTATTTTTTATTTTTGCAGTGAATGCAAATGAATGCTTGTTGACAAGAATGCAAGAAATGTCTTTGGATTACCATTTTAAAGTAGAGCAAGAAGTGGGATCATCTACTCATGCCTTCTTTGGCTTCAATGGTGGGTTAATTATAATCTTCTTAATTGTACTAAGGTATTAGTTGAGTAATTAAGTATGCCATTTTATGATATTCAACCATTTGAGGTATTTTTTGTGAGTCCTCTCAATTGCATATGATTTTTATCCAAACATTAAGACCTTCGAAAATCAAAACTTATCAAGTCAAACTCGAATATGTGATTCATAATAGAACTTGGAAGATGCGCCATATATAAACACTTATTTTCCGTGGAAAAACTTCCACTCTAATGCCTCTTTGATTGCAACGAATTCCATGGAAAATAACAAAGTGTTCCTTGGTATTCAACGAAGTCAACGAATTCCATGGAAAATAACAAAGGAAAGGCAGTTTTTGCCCAATGGATGAGGTACTAGTTGAAGGACATGCTTGTATAGAATTGGTTGTTAGTTGAATTTGCGAATGTTATTGTCATAAATAAGAGAAACGGCTACCTGTGTAAATTTTGTTTGAAGATGGATACTGTTGTTTGCAATCCCTCGATTCGGTTTCTATGAAAAGAATTTTTATTGATTACGAACTCACTCTGTCTCAGGCACCGGTGGAGTATGGAGAATTGCTGCAATAAATGAGGCAGGAGGGTGGAAAGACAGAACTACAGTAGAGGACATGGATCTTGCTGTTAGAGCTGGTCTCAAGGGCTGGAAATTTGTTTACCTAGGAGACCTTCAGGTATGTGATTTAGTCAAGAATTTGTTTTACATTTTGCTCGCTCACTTTTACTGTGTGTTTGGTACAGTGGGTTAGACAGTATCCGACCGTATTTAAGAAAAAAAATGCTAAAATCTTGTCTACCGTACTGTGTAAACCTATCTAGTACACAGTAAGAGCTTGTTTGTTAGAGATTAAAATCGGATTAAAATTGAAAAACTAGCCGTTATTGTTGACTTTTATTAGACGAGTGGGACCCAATAACGACTATATTTTCAATTTTAATTGGATTTTAATCGCTACCAAACAAGCTCTAAATATTCTATTAGAGAAGTTTAAAAACGGTGAATAGAGTGGAGTAGCAGAGGAGGATTCTTGTAGCGGACTTGACCTGGAATTTTTCAGAAGTAAAGTTTTGTTTGTTGTTGTTGCTGCGAATCATCTCATACTGACTGATATTCAATTCGTTAATAGGTGAAAAGTGAACTTCCTAGTACTTTCAAAGCCTTCCGTTTTCAGCAACACAGATGGTCTTGTGGTCCAGGCAATTTATTCAGAAAAATGGTGATGGAAATTGTCAAAAACAAGGTTTGTGAATAATTCTTCTTCTCTTTTGGATTGAAGAAAAAATCAAGAAGTTTTATATGCTATTAAACGAGAACTCAATACATTTTTTGGTGTTTTCGCAGAAAGTTTCACTATGGAAGAAGTTCTATGTGATCTACAGCTTCTTCTTTGTCCGAAAAATCATAGCCCACATGTTTACTTTCTTCTTTTACTGTGTGGTACTTCCTTTAACCATTTTAGTACCCGAAGTTGAAGTGCCAAAATGGGGAGCCATTTACATTCCGTGCATAATCACAACTCTAAATTCTGTCGGGACTCCAAGGTCGAGTACTTGGCGTTTTCATCTTGTTTCCTAATTTAAATCGTGCATTTGTGCTATAACTATGAGGAAAGTTTTTTTTTCCGTGTAATAACATACAAGAATTTGTGATGTTCAGGTCGTTCCACTTACTGTTCTATTGGATTCTTTTCGAGAATGTCATGTCTTTTCATCGAACCAAGGCAACTTTTATTGGTTTGTTTGAGGCTAAGAGAGCTAACGAATGGGTTGTCACTGAAAAACTTGGAGATGCTCTCAAGAACAAGTCGAATACCAAAGCAACACCAAAGAAATTACCCCTATTTAAGCTTGGAGACAGGTAAAAGTATCCTGCTATTCTTGTTTGGCTAAGCTTAAAAAAGTAAAATTTATTTCGTTAACGAAGTTGTTTGAACATGTGTTTATTTTCTACTTTTAAGTAAACAAAGTTATTTATTTGAATAATGCTATTTATAATTATGGTGATGGAAAATTGGCGACGTGGCAGTGTATGTGGAATAATAGGATTAGATAGTTCAATTTTTATAAAAGAGATGAGTGTTAAGATTTTGAGTTCCATCTTAAAAGGTCAACTTTAGTAAGATAAGTAGTTCAAACTCTTATAAATTGATCTATATTTTTCATCTTTATTCGATGTGAGATTTTTATCCCTCAACATAGATGAAACATGGTATTAGAGCCCGTTAAACTCTAATGAGCAATTCGATCCGATTAAAACTAAAAACAAATGAGCACATGGATTTCAAGATTAGTCTGCTCAAAACGAGCCAACATCTTGCGAGGGTATGTTAAGGGATAAAAATCCTATATCGAATAAATATGAAAATATTGACCAACTTATAAATGATTGAGTTACCCATCTTAATATGGTTGACCTTTTAAATTGGAACCCCAAATCTTAAAAGGGGGGAGAGAGAGAAAGAAATGCGAGGAGTAACGGGTTCTCACATCACCATATTCAGTTATTGCATCTATTTAATTTGAAAGTAATTCTTACCGTACTATAAAAAAATAACTTACTTTGAATTATAGGCACCTTTTCCTCTCCTAGCGGCTCATTTCTTTGTTTGATGCTAGCATTCAGGAGTAGAGTAAAAATCTGTTGATTTTCGGGCAGTGCTATATTTAAGTTTGAACTTCAAATTATTGAAAAGATTTTTCCGGTTTTATGGAAATTTGCAGTCATGGTCGTCAAACTTTCACAAATAAAGCACATAGGTCTCTAATCAATGTTTGCTGGCCCTTAGTTCCTGAAACGTTAATTTCTGGTTCCCATTGATCACTGAATGGAAAACCATCAATTTTTTCCAACAAAGAGTCAGTTGCCTTGCACACGATGACTCATTTGAAAGTTATTTTCTTCTCCGTGGACACATTTCCCTCCAAAAACAAGATATAATGTGCATAGTTCGTTTACTTGTTGATCATATGCATTTGTACTAATTAATTGATTGCATCGAGAACCAATACCCCATGAGGCAAGAATCTCGGGCGATGATCTTGATTGCATGAGTTGCCTAAATGCGTTTGAATGATAATCTAAACTGATGCATCTTTTATATTTTCCAGAATATTATTCCACGAGCTGGGGTTCGCGGTCTTTTTATTCGTCTGTGGATGCTATGACTTCCTTTATGGAAAGAACAACTATTTCATATACCTTTTCCTTCAAGTTATCACCTTCACAATCGCGGGATTTGGCTATGTTGGGACAATAGTCCCGAGCTCTTAACCAGTAGCAGTTCTGAATTCATTCGTGTATTATCAGATTCCTCTCTAAGATTTACCTTCCCGTACTTCAAGCCTCGACAAAATATAGACACCATTCCTTGACTTGATTGCATTTTGAAGAAGATCAAATTGTTCATCTAATAGAGCAGAAAACATTGATTTAGTTCGACAATCTGCCTGGGAAATTGCTGAAAAGCAAAAAGGTTGCTGTTTTGGATCAGCAATTTATACGGTCAAGAACAGGTTGAGGCAGCAAAAATATCATAAAAATTAGGGAAAAAAATGATAAATAATGTGCCTTTTCCAGCTTATAATTCTTTAGTTGTGTGAACATTGTATTTCATTTGGTTAATCCATTTTATTTTAGAGTCCTTTCAGCTTATAGAGAAATAAGCTGAAAATCACATGTATTAGGTTTTTCTTTCCTTTTTTCATATCATTAGGGTGTGTCTGATGGATATTATTGAGAAAATAATGTATTTTAAATAGTGATATGATTTGAAATATGTGGTTAAAGAGTAAGGAAAAGTTATTGACATGAAGTAAAATATTATTTTATTGAAAAATGTGTGGTTGAAAATGAGTTTTGAAAAAATGTATTTTAAAAGAATGTGTACCAAACATGGGCTTAATTGTCTCTCTGTTTCTTTGGTCATATATTATATTAGGTTTTTTTTTTCATATAAAGGATCAAATTGAGGAATATATGTTTGCAAGTGTGGATGTAAACTTCGATTTGAGATTAGTACTTGGCAATGTTTCTTTGGTCATATATTATATTAGGTTTTTTTCATATAAAGGATCAAATTGAGGAATATATGTTTGCAAGTGTGGATGTAAACTTCGATTTGAGATTAGTACTTGGCTACGTTGTACATTGGAGTGGATAAATAATTTTGTCACGTGCCTCTATTTCTTTATATCATCAAGTTGTGCGTATCAAATATGTCTAGAACATTTGTGATGTGTTCGATACATTATATTGAACAACAATAGATAGTATTAAAAATGAGATTAAAATATTACATATTATCAAACATCACCTGTTAAGCATTTCCATACTAACCACCCATAAGTGGTGAAAGTTAATAATATGGTCATCATAAATACATTTAGAGCTCATTTGGTAAAGATTAAAATCAAATTAAAATTGAAAATATAGTCGTTATTGGGTCACACTAGTCTAGTAAAAGTCAACAATAACGGTCAGTTTTTCAATTTTAATCCGAGTTTAATTTCTACCTAACACGTCCTAAGAAAAATGAAGGCATGATTCGTGAACCCTATTTAGGGCCCGTTCGGTAGGGATTAAAATCAGATTAAAATTGAAAAAATAGCCGTTATTGTTGACTTTTATTAGACGAGTGTGATCCAATAACGACCATATTTTCAATTTTAATTGGATTTTAATATCTACCGAACGAGGCCTTAGTTTAGAATAGTTGTTACGGGCCTGTGTCAGACCCGCCACCTCGCCCACCACGTGTCCATACGCGTGGCCCAAGCCACGCGTCGGACGAAGTGATTGTACAGGAGACGAGCTGATTGCACATGCCGGGGTGATTGCATGAGGAACGAACTGAACACGCGTCAGCGAATGAACCGGACTCATCCACAGGTACGCAGTGGATGCAAAGGCCACGCGTCGAACGAAGTGATTGTATAGGGGACGAGCTGATTGCACATGCCTGGGTGATTGCATGATGACCGAACTAACACGCGTCAGCGAATGAACCGGACTCATCCACAGGTACGCAGTGGATGCAAAGGCCCGCACTCCGCTTCTACAACGCTGCAACGCTTCACCTGCCACGCCTCGCCTCTATAAAGATCCTTTGTACAAAGATTTTCCCAAAGTCAAATCTCTAATTGATGGGACGTGTGGCAGGTCCTCAAACGGTCAAATCAGCAGCCTATGTCTGAAGCATTCAATACCAGTCGACCTATGGAGGGACATAGTGACACCTAGGATGGGACGAGCCTTGAGGATCGGCAACACGTGTCTCTTCATCCAACGACCCTCCTCTTTCCATCCTTAGTATAAATATCCCCTCCTTGTGCCAAAGAAAGGATTGAAATCCCATTTGCTCTCCTACATATTGCGAAACCAAGTATCATCATCTCCCCTATATTTGTCAATTTTATCGAGACACTATATCGATCATTCCCCGGCGAGTGTTCTACCGCCGGTGAATCCCTTACCAGTTGAATATAAAACTGATTTGATCGTCGGAGTGCTTGCGGCCGCTCCCACCCCCTCCGGGAGAGGCCACGAGTGACTAACGGCGTGCTACGTGTGCAGGAAGAGCTGACTTGAAGACCTATCTTGTTGACCACGTGTCCGAACCATTTTTCGAGGTCAACAATAGTAAACATGCTATACTATAGTTTGTATGTTTTTCTAATTCAAAATTTCAAATGTTCGTCTCTACTAATTCACTAACAAATTAAGTCTTATTCCACGAGCAAATTACTCTTTTCTATATACTAGTGGAGGATCGTGCGTTGCACGATGACTGTTATAATTTGGGTATAGATTTTGTTATAACAATGCTCTATTTTAGATTATGTAAGATTTAGTTGTATATTGTCAATAATGTTAAGTGACTCTGTGAAAAAAATTAATAACAATAGAATGCTCAGAAACTAATAATTTCTTCAACTTTCCCAGATGAAAAATGGAGTAAAAAAGATAATAACATAATGCGTACAAATGAATAATTTCTTAAATTATCTCAAATGAAAAAGGAGGCAAAAAAAAATTAACAGAGTGACCAAAAATTAATAATTTCTCAACTTTCTTAATTGTATCCACCACCATAGAATTTGTAAGTAGAAAGTTTCCTTAGCGTTGCAAGGATATTCACCCAAAAAAACTCAATAGAACGGAAATAAATGAAGTATTGAGAGTTTTTACTTTGACTTGCAAAAGTTAAGAGTGCAATAGATTCCATACATGTAATTACTATATATACATTAACATAATACACTGTGCATGTCCAACATATAAACATAGTTTCCAAAAACTAAAATGAAGCTCATGTCATGCATAAGTTGTAATATGGTCTTATACAAAATAGTCATTGAGTCAAAAGGAGTTCAAAAAACAACTATTTTGTTGTTGTTGATTTGCCCACGTTGTTGCCAAAGTTTCTGCAAAATGATTCCCCACATTTGCAGCAAAAGAACAAAAACATTTCAGTTGCTAGTTGAACTGTTGAAGGCATGGGATTCAGTCAAAAGGAGTTCAAAAAATCACTATTTTGTTGTTGTTGATTTGGCCACATTGCTGTCAAAGTTTCTGCAAAATGATACCCAACATTTGCATTTAGCAAAAGAACAAAAACATTTAAGTTGCTACTTGAACTATTGAAGGCATGGGATAGTTACTTTGTTGTAGCAATGATGTTGTCAGGTTCGTGAACTGCAGTCCTCTCATTTTTAGGATCGTCGGATGATATCATCTTCTGTTTTTTTGGTTGCTCAACAGTTTCCGTTTCAAAGAGCAGATTTCTTCGTGCAGCAGGTGGGAATTGTTGACTGGTTTTAGAGGTATTTGTGCAATTGAATGAAACTTTATTCTTCGCATCATATGGAGACACTATTGGCAAGTTCACGGTTGTCATCAAGAATATATATCACATCGAACCTCGGTTGGTTAGTTTTTGGATCGGGGTTTCCTACTTTCATGTAAATGTAGTGGTCTTCATCCATGTAGTTGGACTTATGAGCACCAATCACATGATGTGGCTGTATATAAAAGATTAAACAATATACTATCAAGTTATGCAGCTGGGGAAACTTGTTGAATGTAATAAATAGTACATAGAAACTTTACCATCAGATTATCTTTCATTATTTTCTCAGCTGGAAGGTGTAATAATTTTTCGGCCACATCGCCAAATAACGATGCAATAATGTTGCCAGTGTGATCTCCAATGGTAACACTGCACCTTGCTCTGGGGGAAAAATTTTAAATTTAGCATTAAGCAAGAGCTGATTTTTACTGAAACTAAACTACATAAAGAATAATTATTTTTGTTACATAGTAATATAATATCTATCATTATTACCTAGGAATTGCTCTTGCATGCATGTACTTGCAATAATTGCAAAGATACATTTCATTCAACTGAGCAAAGGACATCCAACCACAAGTGTCACATGCCATATACCTAGGGAAGGTAAAAAAGCTCGGCGGCTCGGGCTCGGCTCGGAAAAAGCCCGAGCCGGGCCCGGCTCGGGCTCGGGCTCGATCGCACCGAGCCGAGGCTCGGGCCGGCCCGTGTCACGGGCCAAAATGGCCCGTGTTTAAAAAAAAAAAAAAATTTAAAATTCAAATCTGCCTGCAATTTGCAGGCAGATTAGTCGCTCGTAGCAAATGCTACAAAACTTCTGTGCTTGCTACGACTAGAGAGCCGCTATGTAGCGGCTTTCTAGCGCTCACGACACGACGAATCGAATCTGCCTGAAATCAGGCAGATTCATCTGTCTGATTTCAGGCAGATTCAAAAAATTTTAAAAATTTGCGTGTTTTCAAAAATTTTGTCTGAAAAATCATATCACAAATAGTTTGTCAGACACATTAGGCGTTAACGTGCACGCAAGATTGTTTCTTGCGTGCACGCAAAATTTTTTTTTTTTTTTAAATTTTAAAAATTGAATTTTTATTTTGTCTATAAATACGAGAAAATTTTTCTATTTCATATCACTCTTCATTCTTCAATCACTTAACTTAGTATTATTTTCAATTTACTCATTTTGCTATATTCTTTACTACGATATTCTATATTCTCCATTTCTCCTCTCCTATTTTTTTACATATTATATTCTTAATTCTTTACTACAATTTCCCTCTATTATAAATTTATAATACGTACACATGGATTTTACCAGTGATGAGATTAATCAGTTTAGAGGTAGTTCGAGTACTCCATTGGGGTACAATACATCTCAAAATGTTCCAATTGATTTGGAAGATATCGAAGAGGAGGAAGTAGTCGAGGTTAAGAAGTCGAAAAAAGAGTCTGCAGATTGTTGGCAACATATGACTCGAAAAAAAGTTGGGGTTCAAAATGGAGTCGATATTTGGAAAGTATGTTGCAATTATTGCGGTAAAGAACTCAGTTGGAAGCCTAGTTCGAGCACATCGCATTTAAATAGACACATATTAAGAAGTTGCAAAGCGAAACTAGTCGGTCTTGACCCGAAACAGACCGAACTAACCTTTACTGGTTCCGGTTCTACTCTTTCCACTTTTGTATATTCACAGGAAAGATTTCGTGAAGGAATGGTTACATACGTGGCTGCAGCAGAGATGCCGCTAACGATGATCGAGTCAATACACTTTACTCGTCTTGTGCAAAATTATCTCCAACCCAGGTATCATTCTTATTGTAGAAATACTCTTCGTTCTGATGCTATAAAATTATATAACAAAAGAAAACAAACTAATATTGAAAGTTTAAAAACTTTTAATTGTGTTATATCATTTACCTACGATTTATGGACCGGTGTTAATAAAAAAGGTTATATTGTCATACGACTCATTACATTGATCACCTATGGATTATGCATAAAAGAATTATTGCATTTAGATGTGTAGAATATCCTCATAATGCGACTAACATATACATGGTTTTAAAAGATATTATACAAGAATATGGTATGCAAGAAATGATTCGAAGTTTTACTTTTGATAATGCTAGTGTAAACAAAGTTGTTGTCGATAAATTTATTGATGATTTGAACCCTATATTTGGAGGTTTATTTTTCCATCAACGTTGTGTATGCCACATTATTAATTTGATTGTAAAAGCTGGATTAGAACATATAAAAACACGCTTAGATAAAATTAGGCAAGCAATTAATTTTATTACTATATCACCCGCAAGAAAGCAAGCATTTAACGAGTTTATGTCTTGAGTATGGCTTAGAAGAGAAATCATTTGTCAGCGATGTATCACATAGATGGAACTCTACATATCTTATGTTACACTCGTGTGAAAATTATGATAAAGTTATTACAATGTATTATAATGGTAGGCATACATATGGACCCGAACATAATTTGGAAGATTGGGAATGGAATCTTGCATTTATCGTTAAAACATTTTTAAAACCTTTTTTCAATGCCACAAAGGAATGTAGCGGTATTTATTACCCTACATCTTCACTTGTTTTACAACATTTTTTCTATTTTGCACAAACATTTCAAAGACATAGGAATTTCCCAATTTTTGTTGATGTAGTTCATTCTATGGAGTTAAAGTTTCGTAAATATTGGGAAGAGATACCCTCATTATTTTTATTAGCTTCTGTAATGGACTCTTGACTTAATTTAACTGGCACAAAAGCTATTATAAATGGGATTTCACGTTTCATGGATATACAATTTTCACATACGAATATAGAATCAATGTTATGCGAAATGTATAACTATTACGCTGAAAAAGAAGGTCAGTGTAGTTCTTCCCAAAATACTTTTTCAAAGAACACTTCGACAAATGTAGATAATATATGGAGTTATTTAGAGACCAATACTAGTATTCCCTCATTTAGTTCTAGTTCGTCAATATCTAGAGCAATAGATGTCAGTGGTACAAATCTTGAAATTCCTTCGGAGTTAGCTAGGTATATGTGCGTGGACGTTCGTAGTATGTTACAACCACAAGAATTACAGGATTTTAGTCTTTTATCATGGTGGAGATGTAACGAAAGGCAGTATCCAATTGTATCAAAAATTGCTCGCGATCTACTAACACCGCCGGTGTCTACAGTAGCATCGGAGGCTGCATTTAGTTTAGGTGATCGAGTTTTAAGTGACGAACGATCAAGACTAAAAGAAGATATATTGGAGGCTTTAATATGTTTGAAGGATTGGGAATGTGCGGAATTACGTCTTCAAGAACAAGTTGATAGTATAATGGCCGATGAGTTACAGCAGATTAAAGCATAAGATATTGTAAGTTTTTAAATTGTTTAGTTTCAATTCAATACGTAATTTTTAATTTTTTTTTTGTTTCAAAAAAAATTGTACACGAAATATTTTATTCGTGTACAATTTTAACTCCGCCTACGATAATTTTAGCCGGTCCCAAGCCCGGATAAAGGAAGAGAGTTTTATTCTTCAATGATAAATAGAATAGTTATTGCCTTGAATTATTGGAATTACGACCATCAAGGAAATCTCACCATGACATTACAAGAAATAATAGTTACATACTTTAAGTAAAAATGAAGCTTTCATAATCTCTTTAATTTATAACACGTATTACGCATAAAATGTACAATTTTTTTTTTTAATGTAGATTTAAAAAAAAAAAAAAAAAAGACCGAGCCGGCTCGGCCCGGGCTCGGCTCGGCCCGCTAAGGCTCGAGCCTAAAGCTCGGGCCGAGCCTCATTTTTTTTGGCCGGGCCCGGCTCGACTCGGCTCGGGCCAAAAAAAGCTCGGTCCAAAAAAGTTCGGGCTCGGCCCGAGCTTTTTTTTCCCGGCTCGGGCTCGACTCGTTGCCACCTCTACATATACCAAAGTGACTGAGTTGTTGTCTTCATTTCTACCTTACCTTTGATCCAAAATGGTTTGCGCTGAAGTAAATACAAGGAATGTGAGCATAAAGTTTTTACTGAAAACCTGTTCTGGCAAAATGGGAAGAATTGTAATGACAGAGTTCAGTTGCATAGTTTAAACTGGACTATTTAATATACCATTGATGTGTTTTCTGAAATATCTTTGATGTAGATGATTTTGTTCTTCGGAGGAGGTGGAATATTGGAAGTATTCGGTAAATCATACGTCTTCTGAGTTATCATCTCTGTCAACATTTCTCTGTTTCTTTCAGACCTTAAAGAATATAGGTAATGATAAGTGAAAAAATATGTAAACAATGAAATATAATAAAGTCCTAGTAAATGAGCAATAAATTTTTTTTAAAAAAAATAACGGATAACAAAACAACTGTACTCACCATTTTCTCAGCTCGACAAGTTTTTCAAACTTTGGATCTAGGAAGATTGAGCTGTTTGCTTTTGTGGACAATGATATTCCTATTGAATATATTACAATTGTGTAAGTAAAATATAATTTATTTATAGCACACAATTTGTTAAAAGAAACGAATAAATTTTAAGTTTATTTACCTTTGAATGATGTCACCTTTAAATGGTTACTGACAATGATTGGTTTTTTTATAAGGCAGTCAGTAATTTCAGCTCCTTCATGGTCTATAAAATTGTCCCAGATAGTTAATATAATTGACTGCAACCTGCACGGGAAATTCCAAAAAGTTCAGTTAATTTTGATAGCTGGGAATCTATTGGTTTGTTTCTAAAAATTTAACTTGATGTATACTTAACTTTCATTGACAAAAACGATGTCTTGGATAGTTGAATCTGCATTTGTGTTTGGAATTTTCCTTTTCGGACGAACATCGACTGCAATACCTATATATGCTGAAAAAAAAGTAAGAAAAATCATTAGTTTTTTGTGATATGCATCAGTGTGAATGTATAGTTGTGTAATGAATACATTTGTGGTAATAGTTTGATTTACCTATTTCAGTGTCCATGTCTATGTACTTGTGAAGTTCATCAAATGTTGTAAATTGGAAACATGATTCCACAAGAGAGACGTAGTTTTCATTAACTTCTTCTATCCGGGTTGAACCACTAATTGTCCATTGTGTATTCCCACAAGTTGATCTAAATTGTTCACTTGTTTGCTTCACATATGCATTTGAGATCAAGTAGGTCTTTGATGGTACCAATGTATTTTCAAGAGCTTTAATGTTCTGAGCAAATACAGTTGCTTGAACTTTGTTTTCCTACATGAGTTATTAAATGTGAGATAAAATGTAACATAGTAAAGTTATTTTTAAATTTATGTAAGTATGAAAAATAATTAAAACAGAGAAATTCAAACATTTTAGTGTTAAAATGCGCAGTTTGATGTATGGTAATTTTGAACACATTGTTTTATTTTTTCGACATGAAAAAGAAAAAAAAAATTAGACAGATAAGTTTTAACATTTAAGTTTTATTAAAATGAGCAGTTTGGTGTATCGTAATTTTGGACACATTGTTTTAGTTTTTCAACTTCAAAAAGGAAAAAAAAAGCAGTTCATATAGCACGAATTTTGAAGAAGATATGAAGGATTTTCAGTAAGAAATAATAATTTCATACTGTTAGACACAATCTTGTAACTCTTTCATATAAGCACAGAGATGACCATGTTCTTTCATTAATCAGAGCTGATGTTAATGGGAAAAAGCAGAGTACTAAAGTGGAATACAATATTGTATTCTAATTGAAGAAAGAAAAAATGAAGTACGAACATTTTATTATCTGTAGAAACTTACAGCAGTGTCCATTAACCAAAGATGTTGATACATTCCATTTCCCTTTTGTGATGATCTTGAAGCCGTTTTTTCCACAACTACTACTTTACACGTCCATCCGGTTTCTCGTGTTGCTATTTCAGGAATTAATTTGTAATTCGATTCCATGCTCATAACTGGAAAATAAAAATAAGAGACAAAAATTAAAAGATTATTGGAAACTTAGTACTATAATAGTTGTTATCATTCATATATTATTCATACTTGTATGGATAAGAAAGAAGGAAAAATGTAAACAAAGAAAGAAAATCATTTATCTTGCTTCTTGTATGTGTGTAAAATAAAAGCTGTTTTTTCTTCTTTTGAGTTAATAAGAGAAAAGGAAAAATGTAAAGAAAGAGAGAATTGTTTACCTTGCTTCTTGTGTCACTGCAAAATAGAAGTTGTTTTTTCTTCTTTAGGCTCTTCTATATATATTTACTTATGCATATAAAAGCCTATGTTTGTGTAAGTAATAATAAGGTCTTAAAGTACACAAATAAAAAAATAAATTATTCAGTGTCCAGATTTCCTGTTTATAAGAGACCATGCTGTCTTGTAAAAATAGAAGCTGCTTTCTGTTTTGGAATGGATATGTTATATACGTGTTTGTGTGTATTTGTGGAATACTACAACTATAGAGTAGATAGATGAATAGACAGATAAGTGAGAAAGTACAATTTTCAGATTAGCTGTCATAACAGGACATGCTTTTACTGTAAAAGTATTGTGATATGGTATGGGGGTTAGGTTAACTTATAATATAATATGTAAAAGTAATATGATATGACAAGAAAGTATGGACATCCCTATAAGTACAAAAAAAGAAATAAATAAATAAGAAATTAAAAAAAAATAATAAAAAAAATATATATATATCGTACAATATAAGAAATGAGGTTCTGACTTATCTGAGTCATCTTTGTTTTAGGGCTATGATAACAATTTCTCTAACATTTGGTTTAGTAAAAGATATTACTTACTAAAAGCTGAAAAAAATGATTTATACTGGCATTCATATAGAGACATCAGAAAGTCGGATAAATATGGGATTTTTCCAATGACAGTAAGGATGTTGGGAGTATCTACGACCTGCAATATATTAGAAACACCATAAGAAAGAAATGCTTGGTGTCGAAGCAAAAGCACATACATAAATACAAGAAGAAAATAATAACTAAGTTCCAGTTAAGTTGATGATTTATAGAAAATTTGGATACCTTTTGTTTGAGGGAATCTCTATCCAAGGATATAATGCTTGTAAGGACAGTGTAAAATATGAAGGTGTCATAAGGAAAAATCTCATAAGTCGTGAAAGTTGAGATAGAATCAAGGAAATGATCTGCTGCTTTCTTGCAGTTACGGGTGGACATGCAATACAATCCTTCATACACCTTTAAACGGTTGTTCCTCTCCCAGTCAGCTCCTTCTTCAAACAAGCTGTGTCATGCTAATTGTCAAAATCGAAACTAAAATAAAATGAAACAAGGAAATTTTGAATATAAGATTATCATCTGTGTTGATCCTTACTTCTCTGCTTTGTCAATGCTTTTAGAGATGAGATTAAAGTCCATGTGGAGGAAACCAATCTATAGTGTGCAGGAAACCAAGTCCATCTTTTGTCCAGATGCAACGGTCTAACTTTCTGTTAACTTTAGTTGCTCCAGTTTATTGTCCTGAATTTTTAAAGAACAATGAATAAATTCGATCAAAATAACATAAGTAAAATATCAAAGGATCAAATCTGTATGACTGTATATTAGCGCCAATTCTAATAAAAAATAAGGACTTTACCAAGTGAGCTTCTTGAACTTCACTTTCACCCAAGTTTTCGTCTGCCAGTATACATTTTTATTAATTGCCGAGGAAGACGTACAAAGTTGTGGTATTTTGATGGGGTTACCTATAATTATCAATTTAAATTGGTGAAAATCAGAAAACAACAGAATTAAGAACTTTTTTCAAAAAGAAGGATAGAAGAATATCAGCACCTTTGGACATGAATTGTAATGAATTCTTGCAAGACTTTCAACTGAGCAATCAAAAAACTCAGAGAGACTTTCTAGCGACTGTTCCTCTGCCTAAAACAAATAGCATTAAGTCTCTAAGAACCAACATATAGTAGATGCGTGATATTTGTAGATACACTTACAGTAATTTACCAAACTAAATCACGATTTCGTTATCTCATATCTCAGCTAAATGCAAATCTCACCACAAGAAACCTTCAGATTAATGAATTCAAAGTTTTTAAGCATTTTGATTACATTGTCCAATTATCAAACACTAAATAGGCAGGAAATTTCCTTTCTTGAAAAAAGACACTTTCAATTTTTCTCTTACAACAAAAAAGTCGAAACCTTTCGATTATTTGATTGAAAGTTTCATCTTCTTCACATATAGCAAATAAACACACACATAAATATATACACACCAAAGTCTTTCCATTTCTTTAAAAAAGCTCAGTTTTCACAGTGGCAAATAGTACCTGGATGCAGCTTGTAGTAATTCTATTAATCTATGGTCTATACTATGCAGCGTGATTTCTAACATTACAATACAAGCTTGTGATCATGAAAAATGGTAAGATACAATGTAAAGACCAGAATGTTAAAGAGCAGGTAAATAAGCTCAACAACCATTTCACTCATAATATATGTTTGCTAGTGTTCGAAAGTTGAAAGGAATTAGTATAAGTTTACAAACAGGGGAAGATATCTAATCAGAAAAAATTTCATACCAAATTTCTTCAAATCATCATCGTTGAGAAAGTTCAACTCTTGAAACCTTGGCACAATCCTCCCACCTAAACACCAAAGTAGAGAAACACAGGCAATTATAATCCAAAATGTATTAACGGTGCAGAAACAGACAAATCTTATCACTACAAAATTGCAATATTATACAAACCTGTGGGCCGACAACAAGTTCAGGGATGTAACTCAAATAAATAAATAAATAATTACAACAACAACCCCCAAAAATTCAGCTATCCCAAATAACAGTTGGATAAGTTACTCAACACTTCAATTAAAATTATAAAAGGAGGAAAAAAAACCCCAGAAAATTCTCTCTATCGAGCCCATTTACAATTTTACAATGAAAAGCCAAAAAGATTAAAGCAATAACTGTAGTAAAAAATAACAATCAATCCATAAGAATCTGTCTTTCGTACAGAAAATTTAGCATAGTTTCTTCAATGAAAAGATACCAAGATCCCTCAAAAATTCACATCTTTCACTCCATTACATTAATATAGCAAATGCATCTTCAACAAAACAAGTGTGGACGTGTGTTAGATATAGTTACCAGTAGATGGAACTTGGGCGAAAATCATGAACGATTAAGCACAAGAAATCGATGGTACAGGACAAAAAACGAAGGAATTTATGCCATATTTTGCAGATTCGACAACTTACTTTTACGCTTGAATGGAGGATACCTGTGAAATTGCAAATTGGTTAGGGTTTCAAAATGACAGACTGAATCGAGAGAAATGGTGTAGTGGAGAGCGCGAGATGCACGAACAAGCGACCGATCGAGGGGAAAAGCCGGGAAACAAAGAACCACCTGAAAAAAAGAACAAACCTCTGTTATTGTGGAGGAAATCGAAAAGGGGATTTCAAACAGCGAAATTTATTATTTATCAGACTAACTTTTACAAGTTACAAGTAAATGTATCAGGAAAATACTTACTTCTTTCTTTTAATATGTCCTCAGATGCCGTGCTTGCTCGAATTTCTACGGAGAAGAGATTGTCTTTGATTAAAGCATGAGAAGAAAGTGAGAAATCAAAAGCTGAAAACAAGTAAGTGTATCTACAAAAATATGCATCTACTATATGTTGGTTCTTAGAGACTTAGTGCTATTTGTTTTAGGTAGAGGAACAGTCGCTAGAAAGTCTCTCTGAGTTTTTTGATTGCTCAGTTGAAAGTCTTGCAAGGATTCATTACAATTCATGTCCAAAGGGTGTATTAAATGCAAGGAAAGATCCGAATGATTACTCTCTGTCTTCTTTCATTTCTGGGTTTTCAAAATGAGTAGAAGCAGAGAAGCATCAGACGAATGGAATCCAAAAATCTGAGTACCTGTTTCAAGGCTCGATCGACTGGAGAAGAAAATGAAATTAGTTTACATAAAAAAAAAGGTCAATAGAAGGCGATAACTACGCAGATACATATGTGAAGAAGCATAGCCTATGTTTTGTAAAATATGTTGAAAGGTTATTACTATGGAGGTTTACTTTTATGATTCCCATCTCTCATTGTACAGTTTAGGTTAAGCAGACGATATTTTTTCACTATGTTTTCTACTAATCCTCTAACTGTACCTTTGCTTTGCTTTGCTTTTCTGTTTTTGGTTCTTCCCTTGTTTCCAATTTTGGCGCTTGGAGAATGGGGATTGGGGGGAGGGGAATGGAATTATGGAAGTTGCTCTAGAAACTTTGAGATTAACTCCTTCTCATATAGGAGTGCTCGACATTGAATTAACTAATGTTGCACCAACAATATCTTCCTTTTGTCTGTTCGGAACAACGGGTAATATTTGACGGAAGTCACCTCCAAAAACTACAACTTTCCCTCCAAATGGAAGTTTAATTTCAGTTATATCTTGTAACATCTCATTTAACGATTCAATAACTGCTTTATTTAACATAGGAGCTTCATCCCATATTATTAATTGTGTCATTCTCAATAATTCAGCTAAAGATGATTGTTTACTAACAGAAGTAGTCGATTTACTGCTAACCTGAAGTGGGAGCTTAAATCTTGAGTGAGCAGTCCTACCTCCAGGTAGTAATCCTGCTGCCACTCCAGAAGATGCAGTGGCCAAAGCTACCATTCCTTTACATCTTACAGCTGCAAGTAAAGACCAATATAAAAAAGTTTTTCCTGTTCCTCCCGGACCATCAATAAAATACACACCATTGATTTTTTTGAAGACATCATTTAAAATAGTATCGTATGCTTTTCTTTGTTCTGAATTTAATTTTGTTTTGCTTACAATATCTTCATTTGAAACTAATATATGCAATTCATCCGTAATAGTTTTTGACATATGATTGTTTTCTTCCAACAAAATATGATGTTTGACTATTCGATAATCATTTATAGTTCTACCCGAAAGTTGTAATATATCATTCAAATCATTTAAGACCTTCAGTTCGGCTACTTTAGTACTCGTACCTTTGATTATATAATCTTCTATCATATATTGTTTAAAATTATTCCATAATTTTTGGGGATCATGTGGATCGCACAACGTTAATACAATTCACGCAATGTTGAGGGCATTTGATATTGAGAAGCTTCTTGCAAACACATTTCACAATCAGTATCACCATTAAGCAAACCATGCAATAATGTAGCTTCACGAAATGTCGAAGTATGAATTCCGTTAACATTTTTCAAATCTTCATAAGAAATAGCTCCCTTTACATGGTTTAACAATTTTCTTAAATAATACATTTCTCCTTCTATAATATTTACAGAAACAATTCGTCCTATTGAGGATGATTTATTTTTTCTCTCAGACCAGATTTTACATTGTGAATTCCACACAAAATGTTCTGGAAATTCTCTGTACAACAAAGTTTTCGCTTTTGAATTACTAATATTCATCCGAAAGTATTCTGTTAACATTGATTTTTTGAAATGATCCTTTTTCACAATTTCTTCTAAATTATCGAATTCTTTATATGTAACAGATTGATAGTTTTCTAGGTGCAATTGGAGAGGAATAACAGAAGGATTCATATCATATAAAAGAAATCCAAAAATTCTCCATACAGCTTCAGATGGAGATACCCATCTAGCTGATTGGTACATTCTAATTTCATCATAAACAAAATTAGGGTCATTTTCATCGACAGTAAAACTAATTTTGTCGTGACCTTTATAAACATATTTATATAAATATTTAACTGCTTGAATTGATGAACATATCTCAACATTAATATGTGAATTATATTTCGTTAATAAGTATCCGTTGTATGGCACAACCCACCTATTATCTAAAAAATAACTTTCACTTTTTTCTCATTATTAGGTCGCTTATAATTAGGGTAACAATTTTCATCGATAATAGTGTTTTCATTGAATTTTTTGGAATAACTAAATTTACATTTATTCTTATTATTCATACAAACATTTTTTGCATTTAAAATACCACATGGACCATGCATCATATGTTTAACAATAAGAGAATGTAGATATGGATATTGAATTTCATCAGGAATCTCAGCACTAACAAATTTATCAACTAATATAGGAGATGTGATTTTACAATTATTCTCCAGAATGAGCAAAAAATGCACATGTGGTAGCCCTCTTTTCTGAAATTCTATAACATATATATGTGCGGCAACACGCCCAAATATCTTTTTTTTCAATATATCGTCCTTTAATTGTTCAAGTTTTGCTCTAAAAATACGAGCTATTAAATCAGGTCTATTTTGAGCTTCATCATTATACCTCATTTGTTCTTTAATTTCTGGCCAATTTGGATTGCAAGTCATCGTTAAGAATATATCAGGCTTCCCAAATCTCTGAACTAAAGACATAGCATCCATATAACGTTTTTTCAAATATCTAGGACCACCAATAAAAGATCGAGGTAAAACAATCAAGCGGCAAATTTTACCACCTCTTTTTTCACCAATGTCAAGACTATCTATAATCCCTTGATATAATTCAGCTCGAAGCACACTCTAATTATGTCGGAAATAATCTAATCTAGATGTTTCAATTTTCACATACATGTCGACGACATATTGCTACAGTAATCTTCCAGAATGTAATAATATTGAAGCTGTTGATGATCTTATTTGTAGTTTATAACAATAATATTCTCTACATGATACTTGCATCCTGGGCTTTTTACTTTGCATTACTACAATTTTAAAAACAACATGTCAATAAATCACAAAGTATAAATAAATATAAAAAGAAAACATAACAGACTGTATAGAATTTTTTTTATGCATAACCCGAAGTAAAATTGTTAGAGATCATAAACTAACCTAATGTTTCTTTCTCAATTAACTCCTCAGGAGATGAGAAATTTACCGCATCAACAATGTTTTCATTTGTGCAAATGGGCGGCCTTTTTTCGTCCGTATTAATTCGCTATATACCTTGGTGCCAACCTGTTTCACCATAAGGAAACAGAAGTGAGTATTGAAGTGGGTCATAACATCCATAATAATATTGTATTCTATTGTAGTTTCCATCTTTACAGTGAACTACAATATCACGCATACGAAGATCCCCACTGTCATCATGATCAACCCAAATAGCAGCAACTTGCGAAACATTGGGTGTATTAAATGTTCTTTGATCAGTACTTGGATTACATCTCAATTGAATAGAATGATTTTCTAAATCGAGAATAGTCCCTAAAGTTCGGAAAAATGTTGTATAAGGATTATCTTCTAAAATCTTCATCAATTTCACAATAACGGATTCAACTAACCATTCACTCAAATTTAATCTATTTTGCACTTCATTATCAGTATCAAAAAAGTAAAGTTGCAAATGAGATGGATGATTGTCTCTTGGAAGAATTTCATTCATAAAATGGTATATCTGACCCTGAACTCTAAATGTATAAATACCGTTGTAGTTTGTACATAATGTTTTATCATAATTCACACCAAATGATGTCATAGAAAAGTTACAATTATAGTTTCGCACCATTTTTCGAAAATTTAAAGATTCTTCAGAATCTGAAGTAAACAATGTATATAAATCTAGAGGCACATCGTTCGTTTTTAGAACAATTTGCTCACTTAAACAACAAAATCCCTTTGTTTCTCTAAAGAATTTAACAGCGCCACAATACTCACAAATAGTAGTTCTAGGTAGCACATAAGGTTCCGAGAAAAGATTATCATCAGAACACCGCTCATTTAAACACCCTAATAAGTAAAAAAAGAAAAACAAACATTCAATCATGAAATATAAATGAATACTACATTCTGTTGAACACATTGTACCATGACAAATTGAAAGAACAGAGTAATTAAAATAAAACCAATACAGCGATCCTCACCAGATTGTTCTCCAGTTTTTACTCTCTTTTCTTTCCGTTGTTCATCACATGCATCTCCCGTTAAAGTAGCAACCTTTCGTGCTTGTTTAGCACTAAATTTAGTTACAGCTGAACTCCCTGAACCTATACATTAAAATGAATTATTGAAACGTAAACCATAAATCGCAAGAATTTTACTCATCATTGATAAAAAAGAAATGCAACATTAAAAAAAAAAACAACAAAACTATAAATGAATCAAGACGACCAATAAATTATAAAAATAGATACAAACCAGAACAAACTGATGGTATAGCGGCAACTTCCCTATTCCAATAAAATGATTGAGTTCGCCTTAACCTTCGAACATGTTGCCCATATTCAGGCAAATGATTACTTCCTTCCATAGATGCGCTGCAATTGTATATTGTATACAAACAAAAACCTAAGTTCCTTTAAAAAATGTATTTAAACAATGCGTCAAGGAAAGAAGCTCACATGCAGTAAAGAAATTAAAACGCAAATTGTAAAATATAACACTCACTGAAGTACGAAACAGACATGCACCGACATCTACTCATTCATTGTTGATAAAATCTAAAAATATCTCCAACGTATTTCAGTGTACAATTGCTTAGATAGCACGCAAAAATGCCCAAATAAATATGTTTCAAAATTGCTTCTGACCCTCGTCAACAGAAATCGATTCAAAAGCTCCATTTTTTGGAGTTTTCAAAACAGAGACATGGGAAGTATACGTGACAGAAAATTAGTGAAAATAACAATAATAAATAAGGATTAGTACAGTGGCCACTAATCTCATCCTCAAAACAATTCCAATAAGTCTTCAAAGATTAGTATGACTTTATTGTCTGAGACATTATGCAAATGAATTCCAACTCACAATACAAGAGCACAAACATAAAAGATTATTATTTATCAGACTAACTTTCATTTGAATTCACAAACATAGATTTCCAGAATGGACAGTTAATTAAGATGACAAAATCTCAGGTCAAAACAACTGAAGCAACTTTTTTATAAAGTACATAATTAAGAACATATATAATCTTAATGCACGGAAATGAAAATGTATTAACTAATGAAAAAGTCAATTACAGCCGTCACAGATAAAAATCAATATTTGAACTGGCGATTTTAAGATGAAGGTTCATTCACCAAGCGTGTTGCAGCTAAAAAACATACCAAAATTCATCAGAACTGAGTGAAAAACCATTAGCAACTTATAAATAGTTGAAATGT
The DNA here is from genome assembly GCA_035079005.1 of Fraxinus americana. Lineage (NCBI taxonomy): Eukaryota > Viridiplantae > Streptophyta > Magnoliopsida > Lamiales > Oleaceae > Fraxinus > Fraxinus americana. The sequence continues at coordinate 15,904,165 of CM068708.1, read as the reverse complement.
CAATACCATATAGAATAATTCAAATCAGCACCTTGTATTGCTTCTTAATGTGTGCTTCCTTAGTTCTACGAGCCTCTGCAAGTGCCTTAGCAATATACATAGAAACTGAATTAATGAAATGAGTAAACAAAATCTACACTCGTGAACAAAATTTCAGAAATGATAAAATCAATGCCAAAACCTAACAAAAACAAACGTATCATACCGAAGAAAGCACTACGATACCGAGCGAAATCGAAACTGGATCTGAAAGGGCAAAAATAATAGACGATGAAATACAGCAAATCGACTGCAGAGAAGAAGAATCGAGCGAGATTTCTGCGAGAAGAAGAATTGAGCGAGATTTCATTTGAAACAATGAGTACAAACCAAACAAAGCAGATCGGTCGCGACAAGAAAGACCGAAGGAAACTGGATCTGAAAGGGCGAAAATAATAGAGGATGAAATATAGCAAATCGACTGCAGAGAAGAAGAATCGAGCGAGATTTCTGCGAGAAGAATGAGTACAAACGAAACATAACAGATCGGTCGCAGAGACGAAGGACCGAATGGAAGTCCGATAGCCTGCCGATTTCACAATGTTTTAAACAAAATTGAATCGGACGAATTTTGCAGTAAAGCGAAATCACGATCCCAAAGGGCAAAAACAATTGGATCAAACGACTCTGTTAGAGTTTCATTAGGGAGGAACGAAATCGCTAGAAAGAGAGGGGAAGGGAAGCGTCCAGACAAAGCGAGTGAAAGGTGGAGAGACAAAAAGTTGCGTAAAGAGGAAGCCAAAAGGACAAAAGTGGACAGCAAATCCACGAAATATCTCCCACAACTTGGCTGACACAGCTCCACGCAACGGCTACGCTTAACGGCTCGAAAAAGTGGCCAAATGGCTTAACAACAGTAACAAAAACCTCCACTTTTATATATTGTAGAGGAATTGTTTCTTATATATCTTCCCAAAATACTTTTGGGAGAAAAACCCAATCAACTACAATTATTATCAACTCCTAGGTATTGTACCAAATTTTTGTGATTAGACATAATATTAAGCTAATTATTGAGTGCATGGACATGATACATTTGAAATCGCCATAAGAAACTTATATTATATTATGTACCTGTTTGGTACGAATTAAAATTCAGATTTTAATCTTAATCAAAGTCAATAATTAATTTTAACCACATCTTTTATAGGTTCTACAACTTTTCAATCATACATTTCAACAATTTTTATCAAAATTTACTAAAAATCTTATTTTAATCTCCACCAAACAGGTGCTATAACTAGGCACCCCCTCCTCCTTATTTAGGGCTGACTGTCCCCACTCCACGCCACCCCCTCCTTTTAAGCAAAAAAAATTGGCGTAAAATTGCTAATTTTTAATTTCTTTTAGTTTAAGTATTATCATTAGAGCCCATATCATTATCTTAATGTAAACTAGTACAGAGTCACATAATCCATTCGTTGCTTTGTTTGAGGGTTATTGAAACTTCAAGCTCAAGTCGATGTGCTACTTTTTTTTTTCTTAAACCTTCAAATATAAGTCACTTGTAAAATTATACATTGCTCCATTAATATATTAAATAGGTGATTGATAACTTTTGTTGAACATCCAGTCTACTATTTCTAAATTCTTTAATTTTCATACTCATTTTCAACCACACATTTATATAATAAAATATTTTGCACGTTTCCAAATTTTTTTTCTATTTTTTACGATACATTCTCCAAAAATCATTCTTCAAAATATCATTTTTAACAATAAAAAAAATAATGGCCATAAAACATAGACTCAATTTCTGTTAGTCTTACTTGATTTGATTTGTCAAGCTTAACATAGTATAATATTTTCAACTCAAAATATTTAGTAATTGGCTGTTTTTCCATTTCAAATAAAACGAGTCATTTGTGGGACCATTTAATTGGGGAGTCAAGTAATTCATTTTTCATAAGTTGAGGATCCGGCTGTAATTTTCGTTAGAAAGTTAAAACAAAACTGGTGGCTGTGGGGTTCGAACCCACGCGCACTTATGTGCAGAAGATCTTAAGTCTTCCCCCTTAACCTCTCGGGCAAACCACCAAGATGTTCTTGTCAATACTGGTCAATTCACATAAATCAAAACTTATACTTTAGGGGCCCAACAAAATACCAGTGCAATGGCTGACCATCTACAGTTGACATTCGGTATGAAACGCTCGTCCGAGATATCTAGGAGCTTTCATTTTAGATTGAACGACGTCAACATTCACAAAATACACATTTTTATTGCATAATTTCTTAAACTTTGTTAGATGTATTAACTTCAACAGACCAAGTTCGATGTCGAGTTGTTGTGGGCTGGGCAACCCAGTTCATTTTGAAATTCCTACTTCGCATTCATACTGAAACTAAAGCAAGCAGGGGCAAAAAGTAATGTCTCAAATCTCGATATATCAGACAAAAAATGAATTGGACGTTCCTCAAGTAGATGAATTTCAGATTGGTTCAGGCATTCAAAATCGGTGAGATTTGTTGCAGGAGTCATTGAGAACACTGGTTATGATCGATTTTTCAAATTGACTACAATTGGGCATGTGGAGGGAGTTTCGCATTGCAATATTCTACAATACTCGAGCAAGCAGATCATCAAGACTTCATGTATCTTATCCTATACAAAAAGTATCGATCAAGCTTCAAATGCAACGCTCTTATCTCTTAGACTAATACATGTATTCAGTTGCCTTGTCTTTTAATACAATTTTATGGGCATCCACGCTAAACCTTTGAATGAGAGACTACGGAGCATTCTCGGACTTAAATGTCCTGTAAAAGATAGAAATAGCATGAGAGTCACCAACACTAAATATCTGTTTTAAGTCATTGTCTAAAAACATAAAATGTCGAGGGGACCAATAAGGTTGTGTTCAACCTGCCCCTCACCCACGAGCTGGATTGGTGTGTGTGGTAAAGCTTTTTACAGATTATACGATGTTGATCTTTTGAAATATGTGGTTAACAGTAATGTTTGACCAGCTTATAATTTTAAGAAGGCTTTTTGCATGAGTTCAATCAGATATCTTTGCTATATCTAATACTATGCATAAGCACCTCATCGACAAACTCAAGTTATTAGGGGGCACAAATTATACATTGCCCTCAATGTACGAATATACAGAACAAAAGATAATAAATAAAGCAAAAGAGGGATCTGGAGACTCGTCGGGGCGTATTAGTAGGAGGCAGAAATGGAGCAAATGGAATTGTAGTGGATGGACCTGGCTGATCAGCGGCATGTGTAAGTGCACATGAATATCATCCAGCTATTCGACACATTAGCACGTATGTCCAATCTCTAGGGGACCTCACTGTATGCTCGGCTAATATACCTCTGTACAAGTGTAAGCTTCCGGACAATGGGGTCCATGGATTGCTAAATAGCATGGACTGAGTCGACCCTGGTCCGAAAGGTGGCAATGTCTGCTGGAGGGCTCGTATCATTTGGTGTGCTCCATTTGTGTCATAATGATCTGGCGGAGAAGAGCAACAATTTCAGTGGCTGGCTCTTCAGTACGATGGGAGGTGGACAATCAATATACAAAATTAAGGGCTTGTTTAAATCTCATTTTTGTCAAAAAGAAAGTGTTGACCCCAAAAAATGGTCATATGACGTGGCCAATAGAAAATTGGATATTCAAGTCCTTGTAGATCGAATCGCAATATACTCGAATCTAACTACTAGCTGTATTGATGAATCAGTGTAGGGAATGATCCGCAACATTTTATAGGTTGTTATAATTGCTTGGTGCCTAAAAAGGGGGTCGACTGTTGAGTGTAGTAAAGAGAATCAAGGTTTACTTTGAATGTACAAACTTGCATTGGCCCCTTAACATATGGAGTGTAGGCTTTTTATATCTCATGTTGAGCGAATGGGGTCCGTCCGATGGTAAAAGATCTAATGGTTCTTATTAGAGTCAATCAATCAATCAAATCTTTAATGCTTAGATCCCTTTATCTTTTCCCTGACATAGGATTTGACTGCGCAGGTGTGTAGAGACGGCACTGGCAGTGTGTTGTCTTGTCAGTCGTTTCATTCAGTCTGCTGTTGGTTGACTTACTGCCTCGTCAGAGGATCCCTGTTGCCTCTGCCAACGGGGATCAGATTAGCAACGTTTGGATTGGGATCGCTTCGGCATACACATGGTCAGATCGTCTGTTTGCTATGCCACCTGTGGGCTCGTCCGCTTGCCATGTAGAATTTATTTTACGATTGTTTATATGAGTAACAGAAAGCATTTTTGAACAGTGTATTGATGGGAAATGTGTTGTTAAGTTTGGGTTTGTGTGTAATAATATTTTATTGAAAAATGTATTGTTGAAACAAGGTCAAAACACTATTCAAGAATGTATTTAAAAAAAAAAAAAATAGGGCTCAAACAAGGACTAAGTATAAACACAACAATAAAAGTACTCCAAACGCCCACTTTTGTTATAACACTGTGACTTTGTGATTTTTTTGTTTTTAAATAAAAGTCACCAAATTAAAATATGCATGCAACCGTCTCATCGGTGGCATCAGATTTCGCCTTCTTGACATGAACAAAAGTTTTTGTTGCAGATTCAAATAGTCTTTTCTTGGGGCACTCTGCCTTCAATAAGAAAGAAAGACTTAACGAAAGCCATTATAAGCTTTGCTAAACATGCACTAAGAAAATAGAATATGCTGCAAGGGTATAGGCTTAGAAGACACTAATCTCATCTCCAAATTTAGTAGAAACACAAAGAAAATTACCAAAAAAAACAAAACCACATAGTTTACCAGATGTTCAAAGTCAAAATAACATCACAGTTACACAGCTCAAAGCACGTGACAATGAAACCGAATCGTCAGCAATATAACAAATAAAGTAAACGCTCCAACTTTCCAATAATGTGAATGCTCAAACTCCCTTTCAAATACTAAGTTGAACATCAATTAAGGTTTATCCCCTATTGAGAGAGCTTCTATAACATAGTTCTTATTATCAATCTTCATATGTAGAGGAACAATCCTATTGAGAGAGCTTCTATAACATAGTTCTTATTATCAATCTTCATATGTAGGGGAACAATCTTGGCTCTTCACATCCTTCACCTCCCCTTGCAGCTTGTTCATAATAGTGAAATTATTTAACATCTGCAAGATCATAATACATTGTAAAGAATAAAGATATGTAGTGGTTTCAATACAAGTATGTCAAACAAGATCAGGCTAGACTCTGAACAGTTGCTTGGTTTTCACTCCAGCACCGTCCCACCGCTTAAGGATTTCCTGATAATTTTATTTTTTTGTTGGGTGATAGCGGTACTTTTAAAATTAGTTTGCTCAAACCTCCTAATTTTCACTTTGAATTTTCAACAAGTGCATATTTCCACAATGACATTTTGAATGATAAAAGACAAAAATATCATTAAATAAACAATTCAATTACAAAAATATTATTTTATCTAAAAGACAATACTATCATTTTACTTAACAAGTAAAAATCAAATACTTTTCACTTTAAGTTTCAAAATCAGCTAACTTTTATTATCTGTTTATTCCAATATAGATAAAAACTCTCTCATTTTCCATCTGCTTCAACATCAAAATCTCAGAAATTGATCAAACGTTAAACAAGATTTTTTTTACATCTATCACTTCGAATCAGTAAGTATATTTATATATTTTTAATTTCGGTTTCGGTAAATAAGTATACGTTTTTAATCAAAAAATCTTATTTCGACATAGATTAACATGTAATATTTATATAACCTATGTTGAACATAATATAATAAATTTAAAATTTTGACACAGTTCAATGAAATATTTTATTTTCAACTCTTTATTTTGATTTTTCAAAAAATATTTATATTTTTTAGAGGTGAATGAGCAATATAAATCCACATATGGTTTTGATAAATCTACGAGGTATAAGATTGAAATTCAGATGTCCAAAACAATTCTCTAAAATAGAGAATGTATTACATTTAGTCCGTGCTTGGTGGTCAATTAATTTCAATCACAAATTTTATAGGGTCCATAACTTTTCAACAACACATTTCTTTAACTTTTATCAAAATTTACAAAAAAATTGATTTTTAATCCCCACCAAACCAAGCCCCTGTTTGTCTACCATTTTTACAAACATTGTTTTCTACAGTAAATAATCTCAACCACATATTCACTCAATAAAATATTCCACACACAAACCAATAAAGTTACTTTAAATTCCAACCATACATTCTCCCAAAAATACTATTCTTTACTCCATTTTTCTACCAATAATGGTAGACAAACAGGCTCTAAGACTAAAAAGAGTTTCTTGAAATTCTCCAAAATTTATACTTTACTTTGTTTTTAGAGTATCAATAAACGTTCCATTTTAGTGGCATTAGATTCCATCATTATTTTGAAAAAATAGAATTTTGAAAAATTAGGATTTTTTTTTGATTTTACGTGCAAAATATTTTATTGTGTGAACGTGTAATTAAAAATGAGTATATAAAAAAAAGAATTTAAAAATAATGATTGTCAAGCATGATTGAATAATGATCGTCAAATGTGACTGAGTATATATATACAATTAGAACACAATGCCAAAACCCAATTTACCCTAATTTTCGGATTTTGAACCGAACCAAATATAATGGTCCAAACTAAAGGGCCTTTTATCGAGCTTCCGTTCGGTTCTATATTGTTTTTGAAATATTTTGGCTAGGTAGTCGATTAGAGCATTTTCAAGAGACTTTCTATTTTAAAAAAATATATTATATCATTTGGAGAGTATTTATAAATTTAGAGAGTTACAATTTTGAAGTACTCAAATAAGCTATTTATATTGAATGCTTAATTTTACTACTTCCAAAAAATATTTATTATTTTTGTTTATTTTTTATTTTAACTAGTTTTTCTTTAATTTTTTTTTTCCTACATTGAAAATTGAAACACTTTGAACGCATTTAATTTGGAGAGCCAAATGGGAAATTATTGAAAACGACCTAAATTCAACCATAACCTTTCCAAAATAACCCTTTTCACTATTCAACCATATAAACTACCTAAAATACCCTTAACATAAAAGATTTCAAAACAAATCATTTTAGTCCTTAAAACTTTAATTCTAATTTTGGATTCAACAAAATTGTTTGCCCCTTACAATAAAAAATTAACTTTTCTTCACCATCAACTCTTTCCACCTATCTTGAGCCCGAAAAATTTGATATTGATTAATAATTTTATTTTTGAATTAATTGTAATTGTATTTTTTGCATTTTTAGGAACCCCACTCAAAAATGGTATCAGAGCCCTATATTTTGAGGATTTAAAGTCACTAGAAAATAGAAGATAATAAAGATATTTGCGTAGGATGAATATTTAGATACTGATAGTTATATTCAACATCTTGTTAATAAATCAAGAAATTTAATTGGAAAAATAAAAGACTCGGATAGTTTTAAAATAAAGAAAAAATTTGAAAAGAGAATTACTTTTCTTTTAATAGACTTTGATGAGGTTCTAGATGAAAACATACGATATCTTGTTAAAATACATATTCTCATTGAAATGGAAACTTTAAGAAAAATTCAAAAAATTCTTAATAATGAAATTAGGAGAATTGAAGAATCAGAGCCCTAGAAATCGTGGAAATTGAAAAATCAGAGGATTTAGAGATTGAAGTATATGAAGGAGTAGAAGGATATGCTTTAAAAGAAAATTTTGATTAGGAAAAATTTAGAAAAATTAATAAAGCAAAATTAAGTCTAAAACCACCCGGAGAAAATAGATTATTTAATATTTTAGGATCGACTTTTAGAAGAAAGAAGTTAGTCATTAATGAATATCATGAAATAGAAAAAACCATTGATATTAAACATGCACAAGGAAAAATAAAATTAAATCTTATAATAAAAAGAAATATTAATGAATTTTTAGGAAAATTAAAACAAGAAAAATGAAATAAAATATCGTATGTCTACCTTATTGGAATACAAATAATAATAAAATCATATTTTAAAGAATGAATTAATAGCCCTATAATACTTAATCTACGAGATGAAAGATGTATAACTGCAGAAAATGGAAATTTAGGAATAGTGAAAGGAAATTTAGCCTATAAAAAATTAAAATTTACTTGTTATCCAAGATATTATGTACATATAAATGATAAAAATTTAGATGATTGTCTTAGTCTACATTTTAAGATGACTAATAAAATATTAAAAGATAATAATAAAGTTTTTACTATATTATATCAAGGATTATATTGTTATACAAATAGTAATTATGGAAATATATATAAAGAAAAGTCTTTTATAGAAATTGACGAAGAATTTAAGGATATAGGAGAAGCAATTTTACCTAGAGAACAAGATATAGAGGAAATAGAAAATTTTGAGATAGGACATGATGATGCTATAAGTATTGATCAACATATAATATCAAAACAAATAACATATAAAGAAAATAAGATAATTATTGGAGATAATACAGTAAAACCTAGTATTTCAAAAATAATACAAAATAAAAATAATAGTGTTTATGGAATCAAAGGAAAGTTTTTTAATGGAAATAAATGGATAAATGAAATTAAAATACTTGTTGATATTGGAGCAAGTCAGAATCATATTTGCTCTCTTATTGATGAAGGAATTAAAAAGAAAAAAGTAGAACCTTATAGTTATAGAGACTTAGAAAGAAAAATAAACTCTTATGATATCATACGACAAGTTCAAATTAAATTAGGAAATTTATTATTAAGCATAGAATGCTATATTAATAATAATATGAATTTTGATGAACATCCAATATTATTAGGAAATTCATTTTTAAATAGTCTTAATAATTATAAAATAGATAAGGAAGGAATTCTTATTATACATCAAGGAATAAATACATATTGCTTTAAAGAAAAATGAGTAGAGAAATAAAATTCTCAATAAGTGTATATATACAAATAACTGTATTTGAATAAAAAATAACTACTTGTGCTTTAATTGATACAGGAGCTGAGATAACTGTCTTTAAAGAATTTTTATTACCAAAATGGATTGAAAATAAACAACAATTAACACTACAAGGAATAACTGGAGTAAGAGAATCTTTAAAATATAAAAATGAAAATATAGAAGTTATAATAGGATCTAAAATAGTAACCATAAGAAACGTTTACCAATATAATATAAATGATTGTGATATTATTCTAGGAAATGACATTCTTCAACAGTTTAGTCAATATAGTCAAAATATTTCTACGATTCAATTAAAAACCCCATGTTGACATTTACTAAAAATTGCTAGAGAATTTAAACCATTCAGAGTTCAGCCAGCTCAGCGTGGTGAAAAGCTAGAATTTATATCAAAATTACTCAATTATTCAATCAAAACAATTACTCTTGATCAAATAAAAGATCTTTTAACTAAAAATTATAATGAAAACCCATTTGAAAAATGGGAAAAATAAAAAACAACAATTAAAATAGAACTATTAGAACCAACAATTATTATTAGAGTCAAACCTATGCTCTATAATCAAGAAAATAAAGAGGAATTTCAAGTACAAATTCAAGAACTTCTTAATCAAAAACTTATAAGAAGAAGTAATATCCCTCATAGTAGTCCAACTTTTATGGTTAGAAATCATTTAGAAATAAAAAGAGGAAAACCTAAGATATTTGTAAATTATAAAGAACTTAATAAAAATACTAAATTTGTTGGATACTATTTACCAAATAAAGAAGTATTAATAAATATAGCTAAAAATATAAAATATTATTCAAAATTTGATTGTAAGTCTGTATTTTGGCAAATTAAGCTTGAAGAAAGTAGTATACCATTAACAACATTTAGTACCCCTCAAGGACATTATGAATGGTTAGTTATGCCATTTGGATTAAAAAATGCACCACAAATTTATCAAAGAAGAATGGATGAAGTCTTTAGAAGATTTAAAAATTTGTGAAAAAATAACTAAAAATCATATGGTAGGAAAAACGGGAGGACCACGAGCAGTTAAACAAGAAGAATATGGAGAAACTAGTACAACTAGATATGAAGCAGAAATAGACCCTAGAAGATATGTTAATACAAAAGTAGATTTTAAAACTACTAAAGAAAAAATGTATAGAGACCAATTTAAACAAGTACTAAGAGAATCAAACCCAATGAAAATTGTAGGATCATATTTAAATTTAGATTGTGAATTAGATGTTCGAAGAGCTATAAATGAATGGAGTACTAATATGATAGCACACTTTAATTATAATCGCAGCAATACTGATAATAAAAATAGAACTGAATATTTATTAGCAACATTTAAAGGAAATGAATTTAATTAGTATAGAAGATTAGAAGAAATAACAAAAGGTGTTTTGAAAGATAGTATTGGAGCAGGATTTGGAATTAGTATAATAGAAGGAATAAATAGAGTCGCTACAAGAATTTATAGAGAATTTGTTGGAGAAGATTGGGTAAATGAAAGTATTAAGGCTAGATTAGAAGAAATAGAAGATGCTAAAAACAGAATGGAACATTTACAAATTTGTAATATGTGTTATCTTAACGAATATTGTTGTGAATATAGTAAATATTATTATATGATGTTTGGAAGTGGAGCTGATAATAATTATTATAAAGAAATTTTTATTAGAAAATTACCACCACCATGGAATAATTATTTTCAAAATAAGATTAAAGAAAAACAATTAGGAAGAAATGAAGAAGGTTATACATTAGGATTTATTATAAGAACTATAAAAGATGAAATAAGTACTATGTGTAGTAATCAAATGATTTATAAACAATCAGGATTTATACAAGATAAGATTTATTGTAGAGACACCGAAATACCAGGAAATTGGGGATGTTATGATTATAAAAGAAAAAGAAAAATAAAACCCAAGAAATATAAAAAATATAATAAGTTTAAAAAGAAAATATTTTAGAAGAAAATATAAACCTTATAATAAAAAATCATTAGATAAAAAACGATGTAAATGTTGGAATTGTAATGAAGAAGGACATATAAGCACTGAATGCCCAAAAAAGAAAGCTAGGATATTAATTACAGATTTTGAACAAATTAGAAATGAATGTGAAGAAGTTAATATTGAAGAAATAGAAGTCAACGAAAATTTTTTTGAAGAAAAATCAGATTTAGAAAAAATATCTAGTGATGACGAATAAAAATAAAAATAAAATTAGTTTCTAAAAAACTATAAAGTTTGAGGGCATAATTTGTAATAAAAAACCATTTCATTAAGGGCAAAATTGACTTTTACACAAAAAACCCAAATAAGCCATTTGACTAGGTCATTTTGGAAATTCTCCCGAGCCAAATCCACTCTCTAAGATAAAATGTTAATTTAAAGAATCTCTTAGAATCTGAGTTGAAATGTTCTCTCTTTGAAATATAGGGCTTGTTTGGTAGGAATTCTCATTTTTTACAGTAAATCAATTCTCATTTTCAACCACACACTCTTCAATAAAATAATATTTTCCATCACATCAATAATTTTTTCTTCTTTTTCAACCACACATTTCCATCATATCACTATTCAAAATCAATTCTTCATCCAAAACATCCCTATCAAACAAACCGGTTCCGCTTGGTGTACAGGAGCAAGTTTCACAGGAGTTTTACGGGGGGGTGATGTGGCAATAAAATAAAAAAGAAAGAGAAGAAACCAAAAAAAAGGTAAATTTGTCGGAACCCATTCACAATTGGAATCCCTTCAATGACTTTCATTTCTCCCCAAATTGGAATCCCTTTAATGTCTCCATTCCCATATACACTTTCCTCCGTCATACGCCGGTGAGACTACACGATTGAAATCATCTCCATCTCTGGCCGGATACAAAATCGGCGAAGAAGAAAAAGAAGCAACCGGACCCAAAAGTTTTTGCCGACATCGAAAATTGTCCAGCCCTGCTCCGAACTTCTGCCGTCGTGAAGGGACCACCACAGAAATATCCTCCTCCCGCTGACGCCCGACGACAACTAAAGAACACACCTCTTTGCGTATTCACACCTCAAGTAAATGTTTGACATCTAATTTCAGAGCCTCGTCCAATTGAGATTGGAAACAAGAGAGACTGGAACTATAAGCTGTTTTTCGCTGAACATTGACGTGGCTGGAATATATGTGCTAGAATGAAATCCATGTAACACTAAGGGAACAATATATTGGGAAAAAAAACTAACTTCATTAAACACTGGAGAAAGTCTATAAATACAATAATACAAAAAATATATATATATATTCACTATGTTATAGCTGCAATCAAGAGCCATTGCTTAAGTGGACCAAAACTATTACAAAATATTCACTATGTTATAGCTGCAATCAAGACCCATTGTGCAAGAAAATTTATCCCCTGTGAAATCGATACCATTCATCCATTAGAGTGGCACCAAGAAAATTTATACCCAAGCATTGCAAGGCATAGCAGCTGAAACAAATGGAGAGCTCTATTATCACCATGTAACAGAAGAAAGGGGAAGCAGTCATGCAAAAACCAGCATATAATCAAGCTAGCAGAAGCATCAGAATTACACAAGCTACCACACACTTAAGCAATTTTTCATATTCCAATGCAACCAAAAGCTCTCGTAAGTAGCAAATCTTAAACTATCTTACAGGTTTATTGTAAATCCTGAATCAAAGCTTCAACTACTGTCTCCCTTTTGTGAAACTTAAAGCTTTGGAAAAATTTCTGCAGGAGTAAGTTCACTAGAAAGAGTTCAATAACCAAAAGGGGCAGGAGTAAGTTCACTAGAAAAATGCCTCATAACCAACATAAAAGAAGAAAAAGGATGGAAAGACCCTGTGGAAGACGGGGGACTCGGGGTTTACAGTGTGGACCCGATTATTTAGCCGGCGATGGAAAGGATGGGTTTAGGGTGAGAAAATGGGCGTAGCCGTTGAAAGGAGCTTGGTGAAAGAGGTGAACTGTATAATTTGGGAGAAATGTGGTAATTGGATAATTTGGCGGAAATGTGTACACGGTTCCCACTTTAATTCACCCGCCTTTTGTTTTGATTTTTTTTTTTCTTTTCTGGGCTGCCACCTCACCACTTTTAAATTTTCTGTGAACCTTCTGTGAAGCAATTTCGGTACACCCAGCTTAATTCCAAACAAACTCATAGACTATTTCATGTACGAGTGATTGCTATGAAAATAAATTGAAAAATAAATACCTTCATAGAACCCTAACTGGCGTAACTGTTAACAAAAGCAGATCGATTTTCAGCTTTCGAACTCTCTCTCTTTCTTTCTCGCTTTTAAGAAACCTACCTCGTGAAATCTGGTTGCTGTGTGTAACGGTAATTTCTCTCTTATGTGCTTATAAATGTAGATAAAAGTCGTGTGTGTATATATATAGTAATTGCTGTACTGGGTGTATGCATATTCACGTCTTTTTTCATTTTCGGATTTCCTTGTTTTTTCTCGCCATTTTGTTTTTCACCCACACCGTTTCTAGTAATATTTTCTTGTATAGGGGAGATTTGCACAAAATATTGTTCAGCTACTATTTAGTTTGAGTGATGGTGAATATTAATCGAAGACTTAGGAATAGTGATCGATGGGACAATGTGTGGTGGAAAAGTTTTAGATTTGTGTCTAATATTATTTTATTTGAGAATGTGCAGTTGAGATGAAGAGTGAGAAAAAATTAATGCAATGAAATGAGAAAAAATGGGGCTCAAACGGGGTTAAAATCACAAGCAGCAGCAATGGAGTAAATGAGTTTGAAAATCTAGGAGCAAAGGAAGTAATGTCGATAATTTTGACGTGGTTATATAGGATAGACATAGAATTTGTTCGCATGAGATGATTTTTGCAGACATGAAAATCCTGTTTCTAGAAATATTTGCTTATAGATAAGATATAAATTTTTTATTATAATTTATTTTATTATTGCAACCAGTCTTTAGCTTGAGCGATAGTGAATATTAATAGATATATATTGTGCTTTCGTTATTGAAGCTTTATTTCAAGCAGCAGCAATGGAGTGTATGAGTTTGCAGACGTGGAAATCCATGAGTAAAGAAAGTAGTGTTGATTCTGATGTGGTGGTTAGATATAGGATACACATTGAATTGGTTTATTTCATATTGTTGATTATTAGATGGTCATGTGCAGAATCAAATTGTAGCATGAGTTTTTTCAGGTAGGGTGAATATGTAGGAGCTGGCTTATTCTAGTAATATACCTTTTGTGGATGAATCCATGAACATTTTTGTTTTGTTGACTATATACCACAATGAATTTGTTTTAATAGCGGGGTGAATCCCGTCTGCGTGTAATGATCTTCCCTTTACAAGGCATTGCCTTTTTATTTTGTATTGTGTATTTACCACTGGGTTTCTAATTTTAGAAATGTGAATTTTGCTTTATTGACTTATTTTGTATCATGGTTTGGGCGTTAAAAACCGGAATAAGTTTCCATTACCTACTGTCTATAGTAAATCAATTATTTATTTAGAATACTAAAAGAGTTACCACGTGATTTTAGTAATTTATATGACCATATTGTTTTTCAATCACCGATTCTTTCCATAAATACAGATATTCAGATTGGTAATTATAAAAAAACTCAGTACATAAATCATAAGATAAGTATCTTTTCTTACTCTTTATAAGTAAACTTATAAGCCAACCCAAACACGCTCAGCATCTTCTACTCTCTCTTCCATAGACATTCAATTCTCATTGTTCTCTCTTTCCCACAAGCACACATTCTAGTACTAGCACAAATTCTGAGCCTGGAATTTGCGTATGTATATTGCTGAGTACCGTGCCTCTGTACTTCATTTGATTCTAATCCTGAATTCTTCTTTCTTAAAAACCAATCTCTAATTTCTATGAAGCAAAATTAACTTGCTGTTAGTGGTGTTTAGTTAACATGCTGACAATTTTCATATTAACTTTTTCATAAATTATAATTTTTAGTTCTTTGGTTTGGTTCTGTAAACGGACTATTTCACGAATGCTTCACAACCATCTCATTAGTTATTTACTGAACTGTTTTCTCCTCTAGTTCCAGATGTCGAATTATGAAATTGAAGAGAACTATCATTCCCCACCTTCTGCTGATTCACCGGAAGCAGCAGGGTTGCAGGAACAAGCGCATATGGTGACATCAAATTCAGGCTCCAAACAGGTCAGCAGAAAGAGTAATACAATTGAACTTGATGATGAGCATTCTGTTTTAAGAAGAAGGAAATACAATGATCCATGATGTTATACTGGGTACATTTTAATTAAACTTTATTGAGAAGCTAACACAATGAGAAGAATAATTGTTGATTATCTGGCTGAACAATTAAAAGCCTATTCAACTGTTCATATGTTTTTACTGCTCATAAATTATTATAGAACTTTGAGAAAAATCAAAGTAGGAATATCAAGTTTGAGTTGCATACCACCTAGTACCCTGATCAACCAGACTAGTGTACGAGGACGGGAGTAGTTTCCCACTCGGCCTAGCTTCACAATAATAAAATTAGCACTACTACTAGCACACTGCATGCCACGCTAAATTTAATACTGAGAGAGATGTAGGTTGAAAATGAATGGATTGCAATATAACTCTCGTCTGGATTCACCATCTCTTCCCAATTTTTAAGCAAACTTTATATCAGTGGTAGACTATATTTTGTTCAATATTTTTGAAATCTTACAGTGTATGAACACCTGTTTTTGATGTTATCGAGGATGAATTTAGAAGTTAATCTCATATGTTTGGCTGCATGGAATTTAAGAATTCACAATTGAGATTAGAAAAAAAATTCAAATCAAATTTAATATATTCTCTACTACTGATTTTGTGCTCCAAATCTAAGGTAATAAGCATGCTTCTAGTCTTGGGGACTGATGTGATGGTATATCTTGGTTATTTCTATTAGCATTAAATAACAAAATATAGCTTTTAGCTACTAATGGTGGCGTGTGTGATTATACTTTTGTTTTTCTTGTATGGCTCTCCCAATATTTACTAGGAACAGATATTTGGCTGGTTAGAAATTATACTTCTTGTTTGATATTTGAGTGCTAAATCTTTGTTGTTATTATGCTTTTTCAGTCGTTAAGGGAAAAGGAACAGGAAAAGGAAAAAGCACATGATAAAGACCGTGGCAGGGACAGGGACCGTGGGAAGGAGAAGGACAGGGACAGGGACAGAAAGAGGGACAGGGATAGGGATAGGGATTGGCAAAGTGATAGGCATAGGGATAGAGATAGGGAGAGGGATCGAGACAAGGATCATGACCGTCACCACCGAGATCGCCACAGGGATCGGAGTGAGAGAAGGGAAAGAGAGAGGACCAAAGATAGGGATGATGATGATTACTACAGAAGCCGAGACTATGACAGGTGACGAACCTTCTATACCTTTAATTGTTATACTGGTTGTCTCTGGCATATATTATTTGTGTTTCCATTTCTCGTTTGTCTCATCTTGTGACTTCAAAGGGTGTGCTTTTAGCCCTTTGAATTCTCAGGTAGGAACTTACTCATACGCCGATCTTGGAACTTGCTGTTTTTCCTCTTTGTGAGCTAACGACCATTTGTCTTTGTACTTGCCTACATTCTATATTATCGTTTCTCAAGTCATCTTGCTGAATGCCGATACTTTTTCTGTTTGTCGAGGCAGTTGTTCTCTAGGCATCAGTTTTCATATTTTTGATTTCTTACGGTTGCAGGCGCAGAGATGACGACAGAGATAGAGAGGACAGGCACAAACGCAGATCTAGATCTCTCTCAAAGGCAAGATCTGAGCACAGATCAAGGTCACGATCTCGTTCTCGCTCAAAAAGGTAATATTGTAAAACTGTAAATCATTGCTCAGGTGCCCTTAATATGGAAGTCATTCAATTTCTAAATAAACAAAACAAACTGCTGCAGGTATCCATCAAAATTGTTCTTCCATTGACTTAAATTGTATATTGATTCTTTTCTGATGAATAACATCTTTGAAAATATGGTCACACTTATTTCTCTTCACAGCCTGATTGTTGAGATTGTTATTAAATTTGTAAAGCATATCTAACGGACTGTGTTAGGAAGTAAACATCTCTTTTAAATTGAAAGCAAAGGAAAGTCATATTCTAGTCAGCTTTTTCTGACTGGATATCCATCTCAATCATTTTGGTTGTTCTTCTATTTTTCTGTTCACCACCTGCAAATATAAACAAGATATGGTGGTTTGATGTATCAAATCACCCCATCATTAGTATTATACTTTTTGTAATTCATCATTCTTATTTTTTGATGGTTTTGGTGTTTCCATCACCATTGTCTATTTGACCTTGGTATTAATTTAGCAACTTTTAACAGCAAAAGGATTAGTGGTTTTGACATGGCACCTCCTGCTGCAATGCTTCCTAATGCTGCTGCAGCTCCTGCTCCTATAGGTACAACCCAATAATTATTTTACAGTTCAACTATCATAATGACTATTTTTCTCTTTTGACATAGTGCAAAGTTCGTGTCAAAATACATTGGTTTCATTTTGGTAAGCGAACTCATTTCTTCAGTGCACATGCCACAATATGGAGTTCTGGTCCTTAGTTGGTGGTTCTGCTTTTCTATTAATTATTTTCTTTGTGAAATAATTATGAAACTGAGAGGATTTTTGGTTTCTTTTTGTGTTTGGTGTTTCTTTGTTTGTTTTGTATGTCATATGTTATGTTCTAAGAAGGCAATGTTGGGCTACTAGCCCCACTGTGATGACAATGGGCGTGAGCCGACTTCTGTAGCTTTTATGTTCAAGGAAGAATCAATACAGGTCTTGTCCATCTTCAACCAGGATTTGCATGTTCGGTAGTTTTTACAAGCATTTTTCTCCAGTAGTTGAATATGCGGCCATTTCCATTCTAGTTCGTTTTCATCGCAAGATGATAGGATTTTGGCTAAAATATTAGCAAAGGAATCTTTTTTTAAATAAAAATTTAAATCTAGCTTGTATCTTTCAAGATCGAGATGAGGCACCTACTATACGTCTTGAAATGTAACTTGGTTTAGGTTTCACAGGTCAGATGCCTGGAATTACCCCACCAATTCCTGGAATGTTCCCCAACATATTCCCCTTGGCATCTGGACAGGTTTCTCCATTTCTATACTTTTTGTTGACACTTAACTTTTATTGATTGAGCTTCTAGAAATTAATATCGAGTTTGTTGCAGTTTGGAGCTCTTCCTGTTATGCCCGTGCAGGCAATGACGCAGCAGGTTGTTTTTTCTATTGATTTAAACTAGTTCTTGTTGCTTACAAATTACCTTCTATTGATGAAACAGTTGTTTTAAATGTTGCATTTTCAGGCTACCAGGCATGCCCGGCGAGTCTATGTTGGTGGACTTCCCCCCACTGCTAATGAACAGGTAGTCATGCTCCATATTATCAAATTTTGTTGTCTCATTTAGTTGGATATAACATACAGGTATGGATGGTGTCATATATGATATATTTAGCATTAACATCTAAGTGCTTACTCATAAATAACTTCTTTTGCATTTTTAGTACTTACTTTTTTCAAACATATTTTGCATTTTCTGTAAAAGAAGAAGGCTTTTCTTGTATTTTACTGCTTTGCAATTGAATAGACCATTATGTAGTTAGGTAAATTCTGAAAGCCATTTTAATAGCAGAATTATAACTCCTGTTTAGTTTCGTTTTGCATGTCAGTGACCTTGTTTCATGCTCTGCTATCTCATCTTACTCATAATTTTATTTTTTATTTTGTTTTTTTTGTTGACTATCGTTGCTTCTGTGGCAGTCTGTGGCTACCTATTTTAGTCATGTTATGTCCGCAATCGGAGGAAACACCGCCGGTCCTGGTTAGTCAACATGCAATTATAAATTCTTGTGTTTATCTTTTTGAAGAGATATAGAACCTATCCCATGTGATTTCAGGAGATGCTGTAGTGAATGTTTATATTAACCACGAGAAGAAATTTGCTTTTGTGGAAATGAGATCTGTGGAAGAGGCTAGTAATGCAATGGCCTTAGATGGCATTATTTTTGAGGTATACGATCCTTCTGTAAAGTTCACAAAGATTGCTGAAATCTTTATATTTTTCTGCATTTGATAAAATGTAGAAGGTAAATGCTCCTTCAATTTCTCTCGAGTGAGTATATAATACTATGATAAAATGTAGAAGGTAATTGCTCCTTCATAAGCATCATTTACCTAAACGTAATGAAATGTCCTTTGAAGTTTTAGGTTTTGTATCATTTTTAACCATGTCATCGATATCTCTTTACTACATCAATCAAACATATACTCGCTGTTTAATTACTTTCTTGTCCAGGGTGCACCAGTTAAGGTCAGAAGACCCAGTGATTACAACCCATCGCTGGCTGCTACTCTTGGCCCTAGCCAGCCTAATCCCAATCTGAACCTTGCAGCTGTTGGGTTAACACCCGGATCTGCTGGCGGACTTGAGGGTCCAGACCGTATTTTTGTGGGTGGTTTGCCATATTATTTCACAGAAGCACAGATCAGGGAGCTGCTGGAATCCTTTGGACCCCTTCGAGGCTTTGATCTAGTGAAAGATAGAGAAACTGGGAACTCTAAAGGATATGCATTTTGTGTTTACCAGGATTTGTCTGTTACAGATATTGCTTGTGCAGCACTTAATGGGATAAAAATGGGTGATAAAACGCTTACAGTTAGGCGTGCTAACCAAGGGACAACACAACCTAAACCTGAGCAAGAGAGCGTGTTATTGCACGCTCAGCAACAAATTGCATTGCAGGTAAGGAAACTCTGTTTTCCCCGCTCTGTTTTAAGCCTCATATGGTGCTCCACCTTCAAGGTCCATAAATTTAAAGATTTGAGGATTTCTTCACTAAACAATACATATTATATTATCTCCACGGGTAAGTTTCAACGGATCGTGAAATTTCTGTATGATAAGATGCCTATTTGTTCCCTGAAGTTCTGTGACACAAACATTGCCTTGTGGAGTGATACCTCCACTGAAATGTTAGCGATCTCATTTCTCGCTCGAACAGCTAAATTATTTCACTCTACTGAAGTGCCAGTCAATTTCATTGTTTGTTTGAACAGCTATATTACGTTTCAACTTTAGCATAAAAAATGACCTGGAAAAATGGAAGTAAACTAAGTTGCAGCCAATCTCTAACGATTTCAGCCTGCCCAAGTTAGCAAATTATCTAATTAAAGGCTTTTTGGGTTTTTCTGTGCTCACGATCAGACGACTCTGGCGTCATATGCATAGAAACGGGTTTATAATGAGCAAGTAGTTAAATATGAATTCAATATGCCATTTAAGTTGGGTCAAGTATATCTATTTGCAGTACCTAATGGTTTGGATCAACTTATTGCTGATATATTATTCTTAATTTTTTTTTGACGAATTTAGTGGCTTGCCTGGAATTATTATATTTATTTAAGTTTGAAACTATTTGCCCTTGAATTTTTTGGTTCACCTCCATTCCTTTTGCAGAGATTCATGTTACAACCTGGAGCACTAGCAACAAAGGTTTTGTGCCTAACACAAGTTGTGACAGAAGACGAGCTCAAGGATGATGAGGACTATGAAGATATACTGGAAGACATGAGAACTGAATGTGGAAAATTTGGTAAATGCTTCAACTTTCCTCTTGAACTCCAGGACTTGCGAATTTTCACATTCTGCCTTGTTGATCTTCCTATTAATAATATTTGCTAATGGCCCTAACATATAGAAAGCCTCCATAGGACCATATCCCCTTTCATTTCATCCCAATGGGTACTTGCAGGGATCCTATTAATTTGTATATCGGTATTATTTTTTGCAGGTTCTTTGGTGAATATTGTCATCCCGCGCCCAAATCCTAATGGTGAACCAACACCAGGTGTTGGAAAGGTTGGTTTAAGTGTTTGTTACTTGAGTGTTTTTAATGATAGATTTTATATAATTGGTCAAAATTGAAAATGTGTTTTTATTTTTGATGCAAAGGCGAGTTACTTTAATGCACTCTATTCTCTTTTTTTCTTTTTAACTTAACACACGAAAAAAATACACATTCACGTGTTTATTAACGAAATTGACTCTTTATTTTTTCCTCAGGTTAGCCAAACATGATCTATAAAAGTATGTTTAGCTAGATAAGTAATGTTTTTATTGGTAATAAGTAAAATACTTATTTTGACTGCAGTAACTTATTCTTATTTAAAAAAGCATGAAAAACTAACTG
The DNA here is from genome assembly GCA_035079005.1 of Fraxinus americana. Classification (NCBI taxonomy): domain Eukaryota; kingdom Viridiplantae; phylum Streptophyta; class Magnoliopsida; order Lamiales; family Oleaceae; genus Fraxinus; species Fraxinus americana. The sequence continues at coordinate 15,882,967 of CM068708.1, read as the reverse complement.
TCCAAACATAAGTCTTACTACTTTTAAGCTTAGCCAAACATGCTAGTACCAAGTCACTGTTTGGGGTTTGACCATGGTCAAGCCTGTATTAATCTTATTTCATGTAGGTCTTCTTGGAGTATGGAGACATCGAAAGCGCTACAAAAGCTCGACAAGGACTTAATGGTAGAAAGTTTGGTGGAAATCAAGTCGAGGCAGTGTTTTATCCCGAGAACAAGTTTTCCGAGGGAGTTTATGATGGCTAATCGTTTGGCAGTATACCGCACTTTATACAGAAGTTTATGAGAGCTCAAATGAGTGCTAGATGTGTGATGTTTAGTCTACTGGACTTGTACTCTTTTTATTTTTCTATGGACACGGATTGTAGTTTTCCTTTGGGCTGGGTGCTTAAAGTGTCGATCGAAGCTAGTGAACTATTGTTCCACGGCATGCATCTTGAGCATGGTGTTTTACTTTAACAAACAGGAAAAAAAATCTCTTTATATGTACAATTTGTGTTTGACTTGTCGGGAGAGTATTACGTGAAATAGTCTTCTTAAAGCATGTTTGGTACTTTGTATTAGATTGAATCAAATGGATAAGATATTAGGTTTTTCTTTTCCTTGTTTGACTATCTAGGATTTTAAAGATCGTTTTGCAGCTTTGATAAGCAAACTTAGCCCCGGTTTGGTTTAGTTAAAAAAAGTTGATAAAGTTAGAGCAAGCAATTAATTTTAATAAGATATTTTATGGATTCCTAACTTTTATCAATTTTCAATTATATCATAATTTTTTTATCAAATTCTATTGAAAGTTTGATCTTTTAACAAGATCAAACAGTGAGTTAATATCTTCTTTTTGCTATTCACTCGTCGACCGCGTTGATGTGTAAATTCTTGTGGAGACACGTTTTCACGAAAAAAATAATTTTTAAAATTTTAGTTTAACAGTAATAGCTTTGATTTCGTACAGTTTCAAATAAAAATATTTTTCACATTTCCTCGTAACTTTTCTTACATTTTAATCACTCGTTGACAAATAAAAAAAAAGGTTTACTTTTACAGAAGCATTAAAAATTAAAATTTGGACAAAAAAGTAAGAGAAATAAACTAAAAATAAGATTTGATATCACGGACACGTGTTATCATTTGAATGGACGGGTTGACACAAATGACCAATTGTCATTTAGTCCCTGTTTGTCTATCATTATTCTAAAAAATTGGTTGCTACAATAAGATTTTCCACCACACATTCACCCAATAAAATATTCTACACACAAACCAATAAAATTACTTTACTTTTCAACAACACATTTTTCAAAAAATACTATTCATTACTCTATTTTTCTCCCAATAATGAAAGAAACACACCCTTAATGAACAGTTCTACTTATGAATACAAAATTATCATACATAAGTATTTCTTGTAGGTGAAATGGTTTTTTCTTGTAGAAGAGAGATGTATGTATTGCTTTTATAGTTGCCCAGGATATATTGTTGTTACTTCTTTATTAAGGTTACTTTTGTCTTTTTCCTGTTTATAATTTCTGAAGTTAGGGATTTACACATCACATAGTGTCTTTCTATATTTTTATCAAATTTGTTTAAGCATGGTATCAAAACATTTTGGATGGACTAATATATTTTTTTCTTTTTGTGTATGTTAGGGTATTATTTATTTCATTCCTCATCTTTTGTCTCATCCTTGGATTTGATTTTGTAGTTTCCTGGTAGTGATTGTCGTGTGTTTCCTATTGGTTCCTCGAGGTTGAGCAAATTGAAATATCGATCTTAAAAGTTAGAAAACTATGTTTCATACGTTGAAATATCTTGCTTTGAGATTTTTTGAGGGAGAAGAATGCAACCACCATTACAGACATGAATTGAAGCCAAATTGATTGGTTCTTCACCATAAGGAGAATCATATACTTCATTCGAGTAAAAGCCAAACATTTTTGCTTCAACCACTCACATGCACAATGGTGGTTGCACTGTTCATCCTCTGAAAATTTCAAAGTAAGATTTTCTAAAATATTAAAGCATAGAACACAGTTTTTCTGACTCTATAGAACAGTATTCTGGTTTGCTCAAACTTGAGGAATCAATAGAGAACACATGACAATCTCTTAGGATCGAATGCCTCAAGTTTTGCTTTCTAATCTTCATCTTGTCAATGATTTAAGCCCCAAACCGCAACATGCACTAAAGAAAACTCTTAACACAACACATCGTCCATATTAAATAAGTTGTGAGTTCTGTGTGCCCTATTCCACATTGTCCGTTTACACCAAATTGCACCTAAAAAGAACCCCTCATTCCTCATGAAGCACGCAGAGAAAGAACCCGGCAATTTTGCGTCATCCATGTCCATAATGGTGGTTACACTCTTCACGTTCAACAAAAAATTCTACAATTTTTTGTTTTTAATTGTGCTACATGTACATTACAACTTACAGATTTGTTTACCAACAGATGGTGTTGCGAGATTTAATTGAGTTAAAATCTCGACAATCAGATTAAAAAAAAAAAAAACTCATCAACTTTCTCATCAATCTGTAAAAGACTATTTAAATAGTGATGTACCCCGCACATTTTCCTTTGTTTTTATTATTCTTTTTTGTTTCAAATAAGCTCTTCCTTTTAGCATTCTAGAACACATACACAAAAATGTTTAAGTGTTGAGCATACAAATAATAGGATATAGAAAATTTCGCTACTCTTGTTTGATCCACATTAAAATTATAATTAATTTTTCTCTCTCTTCTCATCAATCACTATTAAAATATATATACTTGAGGCTCAGTAGATGCAATATTCACACCACTTATGAGAGTTGCTATTGTGCACCTTGGGACCACAATTGGTTGTTGTAACCATATTGATTCTCACATGTCCATCATATTCTTTTTACTTGTTCATCATTCCAAAACTTGGATATATATTCAACCTCTGTATTTTGAAGTTGTTAAGTTAATACATTAATCATCATCTTCTTTTCTTTCTTCAATTGCTCATTAGTTCATCACTTTGTTTTATTCTATTTTTTAACTTGGTATCAAAGTCTCAATGGCTAACACCAGATCTAATGACAATGCACAATTAGCTTAGTCAGACTCAAGCACTTTGACGCCTTCAATGTTAGGAGGAAGTCGGATGTCATCATTTGGAATAAGCTTCACTCAAGTTCCACTGGTGAAGCTTGATAGAGACAATTTTCTGTTATGGAAGAACACGGTTATGCCAATCATTAAGGGATATAATCTCGAAGGTTTCATCACATGAACTAAATGCTGCCCAGCAGAATTTTTAGCAACACAAACCATCGGTCCTGCTGGAGTTACCATTGAAATGATCCCAAACGCTAAGTATAGGAAATGGATGTCTACCTATCAACTATTGATCGGTTAGCTGTACTCATCAATGACACCACAGATCGCCATGAGAGTGATAGGATCATCAAAGTCCTGCAATCTTTGGAATGCAGTTCAAGAGAGTTTTGGAGTTATGAACAAATCAAGGCTAACCTCCTCATCAGTGAACTTCAAAGGATAAGAAAGTGATCAATGAGTGTTGATCAGTACCTTAACGCAGTCAAGTAGCTAGCAGACAACCTTGAAATTGCTGGGAAGAGCATTCATCATAGTGATCTTGTTGCTCAAGTGCTAGTTGGATTAGATGAAGAATATACTCCTATTATAGTTCAAATCAACAACATAGAATCCATCTCCTGGCATGAATTGCAGTCTGTACTCATGACTTACGAGAATAGAATTGAATACCTTAATGCTGCGAAAAAAAGCCTAGACTCAATGAACTTAAGTCAAGCCTCAGCAAATATTATTCATAGATTAAACATTAACAGAGGATGAAGGTCTAACTATTGTGGAAGAAAGAAACAACAATTATAGGGGAGACAGAAACAAAGGTAGAGGAGGAAGGCAAATTGCAAACAAAGGACCGTGCCAAATCTGTAGAATTAGCAACCATTCTGCAGAGAGATGTTTTACTCGTTATGATGAGAGATACATAAGTATCAAACCTGATCACCACTATCAAGACTAAAAGGGATATGTAAGCCAACGCGATTCATTTGGTAGTGAAGGAGTTGTATTTATAATAAGGTTCTGTACATTATTATAGGAAGAATAATTTAAAATGGAATACAAATCATCTTAATCTTCTATATACATGAACATCTATAATCAAGGGATTTTATCTGTTGCAAAAATATCTCCAGCGTGATTTGGCAGATATGATTTAGAATCGTCATTATCTGTAATACCCCCCGCAAGCCTAGCATTTGAGAATCCCAAATGCGGAGCTTGGAACAGAGAAATATGAAGGCAGGACGACCAAGGCTTTTAGTAAACACATCAGCAAGCTGAAGATGTCTAGGAACATAGTTGATCCGTAGCTCTCCGAAAGCTACCAATTCTTGCACAAAATGGTAATCAAGCTCGATATGCTTTGAGCATTTGTGATAGATCGAATTTGCAGCAAGAAAGATAGAGCTTTGGTTATCACAAAGTAAAACTGGAGAAGAAGAAGATGCCACCTTAAGATCAAAGAGAAGGTGACCAAGCCACTTGATCTCAGCAGCAGTACTAGATAGTGCTCGATATTCTGCTTCACAACTGGAACAAGACGTGGTTGGTTGTTTCTTAGAACTTCAGGAGACATGGTTATCACCAAGATAGATAGCACATACAGAGATAGATCGATGTGTATCAGGGCATTCGGCCCAATTGGCATCCGAGTACGCAAGGATTGTGCTAGAACGGGATGGAGTGAAAGAGAGACCATACCACAAGGTTCCCTTGATGTAGCGGAGAATCTGTTTGACTGCTTGAAAATGACAAAGTGAAGGCTTGTGCATGTATTGACTCATAGCAGAAACAACATGAATAATATTTGGTCGAGTGATAGTGAGGTATCGAAGAGCACCAACAAGAGATCTGTAGAGTGATGGATCATCAAAATCAAAACCAACAGTGGACAAGTGATGAACAACGACCATGGGTGTGCTCACAGGCTTGCTATCAACAAGTTTAGCGCTCTGCAAAATTTCTTGAGCATACTTAGCTTGACTTAGAAGAAGGCCAGAGGCAGTCTGTTGTGCTTCAAGACCCAAAAAATAGCTTAAGGAGCCCATATCCTTGGTTGAAAATTCCTTGGTTAATTTCCCAATAAAAGCCTCAAGAAGAGCTAAATTGTTGCTGGTTATTACTATATCATCAACATATAATAATATATAGATTAAGTCAGCACCTTTGGAAAGGACAAACAAAGATGAGTCAGCTCGACTACAAGAAAACCCAATAATGAGAAGAAAGGTGCTAAAGCGATGAAACCAGGCTCGTGGAGCTTGTTTGAGCGCATATAAAGCCTTGTGAAGCCGACAGACATGAGAAGGATATCTGGAGTCAACATAACCTGGGTGTTGGTCCATATAAACTTCCTCTTGAAGAATACCATTTAGAAAGGCATTTTTCACTTCAAGTCGACGAAGTGGCCAGTGATTGGAAACTGCCAAAGAAAGAACAACTCGAACAGTAGAGGATTTGACAACTGGGCTGAATATGTAACAGAAATCGAGTCCAGGTTGCCGAGTGTATCCTTTAACAACAAGACGGGCCTTGAAACGATCAATAGAACCATCGGAGAGATACTTGATGCGAAAGACCCACTTAGAGCCCACAATATTTTTATTTGGCGGTCTGGGCACTAAATCCTAAGTATGATTGTGACTTAGGGCCCGAATCTCTCATCCATGGCAACAATCCATTCAGGGTACTTAGCAGTGGATTTGAACCCTTTGGGCTCATGCATAGTGAGCAAGGACTGAATGAGATTGGAACTAGGAGCATGACACGTATGAAGTGCCCGAGTGTTAGGCTTAAAAATCCTAGATTTGGCCCCTTTTTGCATTGGGTGAGATCCAACAGGATTGGTTCTAGATGGGTCCAGAGAGAGATTCGGAGTGGATCCTGCGGGTGAGGCATGTGCGATAAGGGAGTGCTGACCATCACCAATGGGTACCTGCAAAATTGAAGGGGGCACAAAACTACAAGATGGATCAGTTAAACAAGGGCTACATGGAGCCTGCAGAGGAATGGACTGTGAAGGTAAAGAGGCCTCTGGTGTGTTTTTATTTTGGGTTGGTGTTTCAAGGGGTTCTAAAAAGGTGGAAATTGAAGCAGTGGATGAAGTCTCGGCACAAGCATTATTTTTGTAAGGATAGTCAAGTTCATTGAAGACAATGTGCCTGGAAATAAACACCTAATTAGTGAGACGATTAGGCACCGAAAACCATGATGAGACATACTATAACCAAGAAACACACATGGGTGGCTATGGGGAGCTAATTTGTGGTGTGCATAATTACGTAAATAAGGAAAACAAAGCAGCCAAAGGGATGAAAAATTGAGTAGAGAGGAAGCTTACCGAACAGAACCTCGAAAGGAGATCGACCACCAAGAAGAGGCGTTGGCAAGCGATTAATAGTGAAAACGGCAGTGCTAAATGCATCAACCCAAAATTTGAAAGGTACATGAGATTGAAAAATGAGCCCAGGACCTGTTTCAGTTATGTATCTATGTTTACGTTCGGCACATCTATTTTGAGACGGTGTATATGGACAAGACATTTGATGATGAATTCCCGATGAAATAAGGTGATTTCGGAATTGGTGAGCGGTAAATTCAGTTCGTTCATCACTTTGAAAAATCTTTATTTTAGTGGAAAATTGGTTTTCAACAAATTTTTGAAAGCAGAGATAAGTGCGAAAAATCGGATTTAAGTTTCAAGGGATATAGCCAAGTAAATCGGGAATGATCATCAACAAATATAACATAATATCGAAAATCAAGATTTGAGGGGATAGGTGACGGTCCCCATAAGTCACAATGAATAAGATCCAAGACATGAGAGGCGCGGTTATTATTCGTTGAAAAAGGAAGACGTTTACTCTTGGCAAGCTGATAACTAGTGCATACACTAGGATTTAGAAGCAAAGAAGTAACATGTAATTGTTTGTTTTTATTCAAAAGAGAAATATTATTGTGAGAAACATGGCCTAGGCAGGCATGCCATAAATCAAAGGATGCCTACGTACAATTATTGAGAGAAATAGAAAGTAAAGATTGATGACCACGTTCAAGCACATAGAGCCCATTTTCACACCTACCAGTTTCTACCACCCTTCTTGTGTTGTGATCCTGCACAGTAAAACAGTCATTAGTAAATGTGATGGAAAAGGGAAAATCAGAGGTAAGTTTACTAATGGAGATAAGATTTTTAGTAAGTCTAGGAACAACTAGAATGTCTTTTAAATGAAGTGAGGAGGTAGGAGAGAAGGTATCGGTGTGAGAAATTGGAAGAGAGGCACCATTACCAACTACAACACAGTCTTTACCAGAATACTCAGTAGCCTTGTCCAACTGAGTAACATCATGAGTCATGTGACCGGTAGTGCCTGTATTCGTGTACCAATCAGAGTCTTGTCCATCATTGAGAGAGCAAGAAGTAAATGCCTCAACTAAGTTTGTAGCATTGGGGGGCCGAGTATATCGCTCTTGGCAAAATGTGACATAGTGGCCTTCACCACGGAAAATTTGATAGCGAATCAGACGATTTCGACCTCTGGTATTGCGATCGCTATGACCACGTCCTCCACGGGAAGAGTGGCCTTCTCCACGATTTCCAGAATTGGAACTGGATTTAAAATTGTGAAAGGAAGTAAAGGATGCAGTAGTGGAGCTCGAAGAAGCAGTCGAGTCCAAGGAGTGGACAAATATTTCATAACTTTCAGCTTTGGGCACAACATCATCAAATATAGGAAGAGGTGATAGTGATAATTGAGTAGTTGAAAAAGTGGAGAATGAGGAACCAAGACACATAAATACCAGTGAAGCTTGTCAAGTTCATCAACTGGGAGTCCCATTGCAGCAAGTTAATCACAAACAGCCTTGAAATCTCGTGAGAACTCAGGAACACTTTTGTCATTCTTCTTCATGGTCTAAAGTTCATCTTTGAGATGAAGTTCACAAGACTTCGAGCCATAGCTGAAAGTGTTTTCCAGTCGAGACTAAACATCCCGGGACGTAGTTGATCCAACAACAGCAGCAATGGATTCCTCTGTTAAGGAAGAGAGCAGCAAATTGAGTACAAGTTGGTCAGTTTGTTGCCACTCAACCAACTTAGGATTGGGAGAAGTGGAGGTGCCGGAAATAATGGTTGCAGGAGGCTCGACGATGGAGCCATCAATGTAGCCAAGAATGTGCTGGCGTTGCAGCAGTGGCAATACTTGACTGCGCCAAAGGAGATAGTTTGAATAAGATAATTTGATGGTGAGAAAGTAGACCATGGTGTTGAAGGGTAGAGTAGAGGGGATGCAGACTGCCATAGGATCAAAGGAGTTTAATCCAAATATTGCTCTGATACAATGAGAGGGATATGTAAGCCATGATGATTCATTTGGTGGTGAAGGTGTTGTATTTATAATGATGTTCTGTACATTATTACAGGAAGAATAATTCAAAATGGAATACAAATCAACTCAGTCTTCTATATACATGGATATCTATAATCAAAGGATTTTATCTGTTGCAGAAATCTCTCCAGCATGATCTGGCATATATGATTTAGAATCTTCATTATATGTAATAAAAACAACTCCTCTAGACCGGTTGCCCTTATAGCTTCATCAAGAATTATTACAGATCCAACTTGGCTTGCAGATTCAGAAGTAAGCAATCATGTCACTGCTGACAAAGGAAATTTGATTGCGGTACATGAATATGGTGGTAAAGAAGGTCTTACTGTTGGTAATGGAAACATACTTCACATTTCTGACATTGGCACTAATCACTTGAACACAAAGAATAACAAGTCATTGGTTCTTAGTAATGTGTTACTGGTACCTTCAATTAAGAAAAATCTGATAAGATGGAAGTTTAAGAATGGTTTGTATTAGATTGAACAATCAGATCAAGTTAAGAGGTCATCCTATCAAGAGTCAGTCCACCCAAATAAGTCAAACTCTTCAATTTTTGTTGCTGAGTCTAAAGAGTCTAGAAGTGCCACAGAATATGAATCTAAACTGAAACTGTGGCACATGATGCTTGGACATCCTACAGGTCCTGTGATGTTAAGTGCTCAAATCCAGTAATGAAAAAGTTGTTTATAATGAAGCCAATAAATTTTGTGATGTCTGTCACCAAGGCAAATCGCGTTTGCTACCATTCAAACTCTACTTTACATGCTTCAGCTCCTCTTGACTTAATCCATACGGTTGTTTGGGGTCTTGCACCTATACAATCAACTTTTAATTTTAATTTTATATTCTTTTCATTGATGACTACAGTAGGTACACCTAGATATATCCCATGAGAAACAAATCAGAAGCTTTACACTTATTTACTCAATTCAAAAGTTTAGTTGAAAACAAGTTATGGGAAAGTAAAGGCACTGCATTCAGATTGGGGAGATGAGTTTATGGCCTTCATTGATTTAGCTCAACAGTCTGGCCTTGGTATGAGACTGTTGTGTCCTCACACCTCAGCTCAAAATGGTAGAGCTGAAAGAAAACACAGACACATAACAGAAACTGTCCTAACTTTCCTAGCTCAAACTAGTATGCCCTTGCATTATTGGTGGGAGTCCTTTCACACAGCCACTCATCTCATTAACAAATTAGCTACACCTGTTTTTAAAATGAAGTCACCATCTCAAGTTCTAAACAATGAGAAAACTGACTACAAACATCTTAAAATTTTTGGATGTACTTGCTTTCATTGCCTAAGACCGTATCAAAATCACAAGTTTAGTTTTCACTCGACAAAATGTGTATTCCTTAGGTTCAGTAACTCACATAAAGGTTATAAATATCTCAGTCCAACTGGTAGAGTCTACATATCCGGGCATATAATCCTCAATGAAAATGAGTTTCCATTCCAATCTGATTTTCTCGACAATAATTTACCAAAATCTGAAACCACTATTCAATACCTGCCAATTCATACTTCTCTAAACTTTGATCCTATGTGCTCAACCGATACAACTCATACTGATGCAACTCCACCAGCAATATCTCAAGGATCTGATCAACTAGAAATATTTGAAAATAACACACATGAAGTGAATGAGAATCAGAACTTAGAGACAAGCAATGAAAACACTCAAAGAGGAAATCAAGAAAGAACTAAAAATGATGAGATAGAGTATACTGAAATGATCGGTAAGCCAAATCAAGGTGATGCAAAGCTAAGAAGACATAATGTTAAGTATCTCGTGGTTACCAGAAGTAAAGCTGGTATTTTCAAACCAAATGCGTACTCAACTCAATACCAGGAATACAGATTTGATCTAAATAGTGTTGAATCGAACGATGTACCTGAGGCCTTGTCAAAAAAAAATTGGAGGAGCAATGGAGGATGAATACAGAGCCTTAATAAGAAACAAGACTTGGAAATTAGTGCTACCATTGGGAAATCAAAAGGTGATAGGAAACAAGTGGGTATTTAGGCTTAAACAAGACATTGAAGGAAGAGTTTTAAAGTAGAAGACTAGGCTTGTTGCAAAAGGGTTCCTACAAACTTCAGGTGTTGATCATCATGAAACCTTTAGTCCGGTAATAAAGGCATCTACCCTAAGAATAATTCTTTCACTTCTTGTCTAGAAGGGTTGGAGTATTAGATATGTTGACATTAACAATGCCTTCTTAAATGGAGAGCTAAATGAAATAGTATATATGAACTAACAGAAGGGTTTGTTGACAAAGCCAATCCCACTTTTGTATGCTGATTTGAAAAGGCCTTGTATGGACTCAAGCAAGCACCCAGAGTTTGATATGAAAGGTTGAAATAGATACTTTTAGAGTGGAAGTTTATCAAGTCCAAGGCAGACAGTTCCTTATTCTTTTATATGAATCAAAGGCAAGTGATTTTCGCCTTGGTGTATGTTGATGATATAGTAATTACTACAATGTGTTGCAAAGCTTCATTGACAGACTAAACACACAGTTTGCAATAAATGGTATGGATGAATTGCATCAGTTTCTTGGAATTGAAGTAAGAAGGTGTGAGTTAGGAATACACCTCACTCAGGTTAAGTACATAAAGGATTTATTGAAAAGGTTTAGTTTTGAGCATCTTAAACATTGTGCAACATCTATGACAGTAGGCAAGTACATTTCCAAGAATGAGGTGAGAAAAAGGTAGACCCTTCCTTGTACAGAAGTGTAATAGGTGGACTGCAATATCCGGGACATACACAACCTGATATAACTTTTGTGGTGAACAAGTTGAGTCAATTGCTACAAACTTCTTCAAATGTGCAATGGAAGGCAATGAGGATTTTTAGATACTTAAAAGGAACGATTGAACAAGGTTTATGGACACAAAAAAGTGACATAATGGATATCACTAGATTCGCTGATGCAGATTGGGCTTCATGCCCGATGACAGAAGATCGACAGTTGGTTATTGTATCTATTCATGAGACACGTTAGTGGTCTGGTCCTCAATGAGACAACAAGCAGTGGTAAGATCAAGCACCGATTATGAGTACAGAGCTCTGGCACAAGCTTCTGTCGAAATAACTTGGATTGAGTCATTACTTAAAGAAATCAAGTTACAGCCATTCTCATCCCATGTCCTTTGATGTGATAATCTTAGTGCAAGTGTCTTAGCTTCTAATCTAGTTTACCATGCACCAACGAAATATATTAAATTACATATACATTTGATCAGGGATAAAGTTCTTAAAGGAAAGTTGAAAATACAATATGTTCCATCATCAGACCAAATTGCAGATTTGTTGATGAAACCTCTTGCTCAAACCAAATTTCTATTTCTTAAGGACAACCTTGGAGTAAATGAATAAACTCCAACTTTAGGGAGGATGTTAAAAAATATATACTTGAGGCTCAGAAACTTCCAGTAGATGTAATATTCACTCCAATTCTTAGAGCTGCTATTGCGCACCTTGGGACTACACATTGGTTGTTGTAACCATATTTATTCTCACGTGTACATTATATTCTTTTTACTTGTTCATCACTCCAAAATTTCAATATATATTCAGCCTCTATATTTTGTAATTGTTAAGGTAATACATTAATCATCATCTTCTTCTCCTTCTTCAATTGCTCATTAGTTCAACACTTCGTTTTATTTTGTTTTTTAACTATCATACATTCTTTAATAAAATAATATTACACGTAATTTCAAAAAAATTCTTTTTTTTTAATCACACATTTAAAAAAAAAAACCTATTCCATTCCAATCGTTAAAATTTTAAATAATGGGAATCAAGAGGGGGTTTAGACAAAACTTATTGATGTGGATCTTTTCTCCAATCAACTCAAGGTTGAGACTCATATTGTTCATAAATTACGTATTATATATTATATATTTCACATCGAGAAACTTTACAGAAGTTATTTTCTTGAAGTCAATAGGTGGTTGGTGCTATTTTTATAGTCAAAAAAGCCTTCTTAAAAATTGACGACGATGTCAATTTTGTACTCAATTAAAATAAGGTCATTCCGTCATTGGTCGAGTTGTTGGAAGTTACTAGCTCATTAGACATTTCTGATAGAATGCCAACCAACTTTGAGAAATTTTGTGTACGCAGCCTTTTCAAACGTTGGTCTTTAAGCATCTTTAATAGTGGGTTCTAGAAAATTGCAACATAAGCAAAAGGGATAATTGCAACAGCGGTACCAAACATTTCATTTAGTAACAAATTTTATCAAAACTTTTAATTTATGCCACCCACGGTACTAAACCTTTTATTTTTACCACCAAAAGTACCAAACTTTTCAAAATATCCGTAATTAAAGTCCTAGTGGATGATTTCTATTAGTTTGACTATTAATTGACCAAATAATTAATTTTGACAATAATGTTAATTGATTTTAAAAGGCCAAAATGGTAATTTTACATTTTTAATAATAAAATAATCAAAATCAAATAATTAAAATTAAAAACATATTCCACCCCACCCACTCTAAATCTGCAAATCTGGAAGATTAACCTATTTGAATCTTCGAATCCATGGCGTCAATAATCTGTTGCCCAACTATGTAGATCTACGTAGGCCGGATTAGAGATTTGGACTTAACAACATATCAAAAATGAAGCTCATCGATAAAATATGAATTTCATGCTGAAATGGTCCGCCGAAGAGACTATCTTGACCAAAGAAGAGAAAAAAGAAATAAGAGATTGAAAAAGGCTTAGGAATTTTTTATATAACATCTAAGCAAATTTCTGATAAGGTTCATTTCTTGCTGCTAGTTTGCGAGGGCGGTTGTGACGATTGCTGTGGCCTATGTGTGGGTGGATTGCGATCGTCGACATGGTGGAAGTGGGTGGATTTTGGTTCGTTTGGTTGGGGTGAGGGAATGTGGGGGTAAGTGTGGGGAGTGGGAAGAAGATGAATTGTTTCGGATGAAGTTTTGAGTTTCTGATTACATGGTCCATCAAGATGAAGTTTTGGGCTAAATGCACAGGCAGAGTTCCTTAGAGCCACTGCCATTACAACAGAGCGCACATTCGGTTCTGTGGACTCCATTCCCGAGCTTGTTGAAGCATTCTCAAAGTTCCAAACCCAAATTTGCAGATTTTGGGTGAGGGTGAGGGTGAAGGTGAGGGTGGAGAAGAATGTGGAATGCGTTTTTAATTTTAATTATTTGATTTTAGTTATTTTATCATTAAAAAAATGTAAAATTATCGTTTAACCTTTTAAAATCAGTCAACATTATTGTCAAAATTAATTATTTGATCAATTAACAGACTAATAGAAACCATCTATTTGGACTTCAGTTGCAAGCATTTTGAAAGATTTGGTACCGTTGGTAGCAAAAATGAAAGGTTTGGTACCGTGTGTGACACAAATTAAAGGTTTGTGCAAAGTTTGCTATTAAATGAAAGATTTGATACCGCTGCTGCAATTATCCCTAAGCAAAATGAGCTACGTCTAAAGTCAAAACAGAGTTTTGTAGTAAAAAAAATAAAATAAAAAAAAATATATTTTTTATGAATGGTTAGATGTGGTTTTATTTTATTTTAAGTAGATCAAAACCTATACAAATTTTAATGAGAAAGTAAACAACAAAAAGTGATGGCCAAGAAAAATACGGGTCCATAAAGCAAAAAAGCAACATAGACTTGTGGTTTGTTGATTAAGTAGCAAGTTTTCAACGTTTTGTCCACTCCACTTTTTCCTTAATAATATCGAAATTTAGACAATTTTTTATCTCATTATAAATACGATATAGCAAATTTTTGTTGAGGACAAATTTTCGTTTGCTATACAATATAGAAGGTTATAAATGAATTATACTAAAAAAAGTTGAGGATATATTAATTTTATTTCGTAAAGATGAGGATGGAAATTGTAAAATTTCTTTAATTTTATTTTTTATGAAAATCATTTTTAATAAAATATGAAGGCTTGCATAGGGGCCAATGGGTCAACCAGGGCTCGCCTCTTGATCAACGAACCAGTCCAAACTCAGCTTGTCCAACGAGCCGAACCAAGCTGGAGTAGCTGCTCGGCTCGACCCATTTGGCTTTTGCTAACCTTGCATTGTGAGAAAGTTGTATTTTTCTTATTCTCACAAATGAAGAAAGAAAAATTTATGAAATTAAAAATTTGCCACAAATTTCAAGGTTGTCAACTTCATATTTACGCATCATTCTCGCCTTTCTGTCAAGAAATAAAATTCAAAAAAAAAATAAATAAATTATGATACAATTCAAATTAATCTGTGTTTTCCGTGAAATAGCAAGAGTACATTTGAACAGAAAGTGATGAAGCTATTATGATTCTTCTATGGCAGGTTTCCATGGAGTCATATCCATGGGATAACTCCCTAAAACTCTCAAGAAAGATGTGAACTCTTGAACTTCAGCCATGGCGTTTTGCGCCCTCTCCTCCGCCATTGATGCCTCAAAATCTACATAAAACATGTATTCAAAATTCTTGGAGCCGACGTCAGCCACCGTGATTGGCTGATTCCGGTGCGGCCGCGATTCGATTTTTGCCAGATTGATATTGCGAAAAGCGAAGGAGGATAGAATCTTGAACAGAATGTTTGTACCCTTTTCCTGTGCGAATGCGATGCTTGTTTTGAATGGCCGATCTGTGCGAGGAATTATGGGTTCTCGTGATAAGATTACGAATCTCGTGAGATTACATGAATCGTCTTGGATTCCATCGGCCAGGATTTGGAGGCCATACAATTCAGCGGCGCGTGAAGAGGCGATTGCCGCCGTCTCACGGAGGTTGTTGGTGGCTATGTACTCCGCCGCTCCGGCGGTGTCGTCAAATGCTTCACGGGTGGCGTTGAGGCCTAATTTAGTAAGTGTGTTTTCGCATTGGGAGAGTGCTTGAGGGTGGCTTATGATTCGAGTGAGGTGTTCGATTCGGACGCCGGGGAGTGCGATGAGGCAGTGTTGGACGGGGAGCTGAACCTCACCTACTATGTGGAGACGGTGGCGGAGGAGGAGGTCGTAATTCCGGTGAATAGAGCCGCCGTGTGTATTCTCCACTGGAAGCACGGCTCTATCGGCGATCCAATGCTCCACCGCTTGGAAAGCGATTTCGAATTGATCACACGGTATGGCTTCGCAATTGGGATACGCCTTGCCGGCGGCGGTTTCGCTGTAGGCACCCGGAAAGCCCCGGTATGCAACTCGGAGCTGCGAACCGTGCAGCGGCGCCGCTGAGACGTTGGCCATGCTCAGCGGCTTGGGAAGAGCCAAGGAAGATTTAGCTCCAGCTCCAGCTCCAGCTCCAGCTCCATTCATAGGAACGAGTTCCAGAGTCTGGTGGTCGTTCACGGAGGCAATTCCGGCAGCGCCCGTGTAGGTATTCTTGCTATCCTGTTGCAGGGACGCAACTTTACCGGCAAGGATGGCGCAGCAGCTCTGCCATTCATGACGAGTTCCGCCAGCATTGGTTGGGTCGACGCATTTGACGGAGAGTCGAATGGGGCTGGAGCGCTGGTAGGTCAATCCAAGACCCGGTGGCGACGCTATCCGGACCATGGACTTATCAATACTATTCCACAGAGGATTGAGGGATTGCATGATTTATTCTTTCGGGGATCTAATTGAATTAAATACATAAATTTATAAGGACTAAAATGAAATGAATTTAAAGCTTGCAGTTTTCCTGTAAGCTGAGAAAGAAATGAATGAGCAATTGGTGGTTTTTATAATGGAAAAGACGCGTGTTTACACGGTCAATCTCTCACCTAACTCTTCATTGTTGTTTCTATCGTGTATACATGCACAAATACACAACGTAACTTAATAAACATTTTGGTAATGTGGACAATAATTTCTTGTACTGTTTAATATAATTTAAGCCGTTAAACAAAAAATATAATTTTTTAAAATTTATTTTTAACCACACATTTTTCAATAAAATAATATTATATGTAAACCCAAAATTTTACCTTACTTTTTAATCACACATCCTTCAAAAAATTACTATTTCAAAATATATTTTTTTTCCAAAACTTCGTTAAAATGGAAGAATATAGCATACGATAGTTATAAATGTTACAATTACAATTACTATATTACTATGTTCAAACCTATCGCTACATGTGGGGACGGAGGGAGGTGAGGGCAGACATGCCTGCCCGAGGCCCACCTGTGTTTTTAGTTAAAAATTTATTTTATTGATTTTTTTTGTGTATCACCTCAGTATAATTTATTTATTTTTATCCTCCGACTCTACCCCCGGGTTCATGCCACGATCGAGTAGATTTAAGTATTGGAATGGTCTAATTTGTAGTAATTCAATTCGTATCACTATCAATAACGTATCTTCAATACGAACTCTAATTGCACATTTGATACTCAAGATGTGTCGTACACTTTTGGGTTATAAGTTATAATGACTACTGGTAGTAGTATCGGTCATTTTCAAACTAATTTATAATTAAAGAGAAATTTTAGAAATGACGTATGCAATTCTCATATCTCTCATCTAATTACGATAAGAAGATGAATTTAACAATGAAGATAAAGACGAGAGTATCACCGTTCTTGCAAGGAGCCAAATCCAATTCAAACACAACTTTCCTAATAGACCTTTACGGCTGATAGAAAATGCATCTTTGTGTTAATATATGCAACAGAACATTCCAGATCTTTGGGTATAAAATATTGCATTAACCATCTTTGAATCAGCACTAAACTACTAATTTCATTATGAATAATGCTATTTGCAGTTGTTCATTGCAGCAGTTGCCTTATGTGGCACACACATGTCAAGTGTGTATTTAATTCATTAATGTGATAGTTTTTTTACCACATTAATGCATCAAATAACTACATGTCATGTGTGTGTCACATATGGCGACTGCTGCAGTGAGCGACTATGAATAGCATTACTCTTTTATTATATAGATTTTGGTTATTAAATGACCATGGTAATAATTATATGCAAGAAAAATTAACATACTACACGCAAATCTATCGTGAAATTCTTAATTTAACATATGAGCACGTTTGGTTACGTTTAAAAGAAAATTTATTTTATTTTGCTAGATGCAATGAGAGTAGTTTTATTAAAATTTGTGTCATTATTTCTTGTATTCCAAAATTTCCAGTTTAGTGTACTAAATTTGCAGCCTAGTGTTCAATTTTCACAAAATCTCTTTCAAAATCCGTCAAAAAAAAAATGTTGATACTATATACTGTTGACTTTGACCAGTTCAGAAAATAGTTGGTATGGGGCTGAAGAAGTACTTTTTTTAATGTTTGTTAATTTCCTTGTAACATAGTTATGCTTTCCATGAAATTTCCCATGAAAATGAGTTACTAATGCATTTTAATGATATTTAAGAATGTCAGATAATTACTGTCATATTTTCCAAAGTACGAAATAAAATACTTAAATATTCATTATTTTTTTGAGCTGATCTTCAGTCTCTTCAGTAGTCGATCTTTGCTTGGGTCGACTTGTAGCTCTGTACTTGCTTTTCATTGATTTCTCTCAAGGGCCTTTATCATATCTGGCGATTTAAAATTTTAATTTTAATACAAGTAAAACTGTTAATCATCACTCGATAGAACCCGTCTAGCTCTTCGTGTGATGGACACCTAAGTGCACTAAACTTTAAAGTATTGGGATCGATATGTTACTAGAAAGTGAAAGAGACCTAAGTGCTGTATTCTTTTTTTTTTTTTTGAAGAAAACAACCATATATTCCAAACAGCATGAAGCTGGATACAAGGAGATAAATCTCCTACACCATGCTGTCCTCAGAGAGATTCAGTGCACCCAATGCAAAGAAAATAAAACAACCAACAAGAAAACATAGACAACAAAAACAGGAAAAAAACAGGAATTGAATCCGGCCAATGAAGATGGAAGCTGTCTTGGAAGGAAGGAGCCATAACCGAAGCAGAGCTAGCAACACCAAATCCCTCCAGCCGATCACCAAATCCTCACAACAGCAGGGGCTTGAAAATAGTAGCTGAGAACCCACCTGAGCAAGGACAGGAGCTCGCCGGAAAAGGAGGACCTGCTCACCCAAACCCAGAGAATGCCACAGCAATAGAAGAACTTCTGAAACCCAGGTCCAAACCCATTCCATCAGCAAAAAAGAACCGGCATCACCCAGCCATACACCGCAACCACTAACTACAGCAAACCAAACACCACCAAACCAAAATACACAAACCCCAAAACCTCAACCGGTAAGAACCGGAGAGGGAAAACCTCCACCAACCGAAGACGGGGAGAACCAACTAGGACTCCGAAGAGCCTAGAAATAAACCGAAGTGCTGTATTCTTTAAAGTTTCAAAATTTCACCGGTAATTTTCACAAAAAATGTGTGAACATTACATATAGATTATCCATGAATATGAATAATTTCGTAATGTTCAATGTACTTTACGGAAAATATTACTTTTTTAAGTTTTGGCTAATGTCCTCGTCAACCAATTATTGACGGGTATGTGTGTGTCCATCCACGGAGTTAGAGAAATAATAAATAGATGGAGAAAAATGTCTCATATTTATCAATGTTTAATAATGGACTTTAGCTCGATGCAAATAGGTTTGTCATTATTTTTAAAAAAAAATAGAAAAATAAACTTCAAAAAGGTGACGCATGGAAAATCTCAAATGAAATGGTTATCCCTTTACTCAATCAAAATTCTAGAAAATGTTTACTTTTAATCAATTCCAAGTTTTTTTTTTCTCTAATTTTTTATTATAAATTATTTTATTATTAATGTATAAGTCTTTTGTGGACACGTTGGTTGACTTACACGTAAAAGTAAGTAGGTGAAATATTTTTGTAATGAATATAATATTGCTGCCTAACATTACCAAATTCAACTTCATAAAATATCACTCTTACCTATAAATTTCATATATTTATATTTTGATAACTTCGCACAATATCTAGACACGTGCAACTATTTCTAGTTGCATTATAACACACACCATCGATTGATTCTTTTTTCGGATTTTCCAATTTATGGTTGGTATTGTGGATAATTTTGAAAATAGAAACGAAGTAATAGATATTCAAGACTCCAAAAAGTTGAAAACTTGTCTTGAAATATTAAAAATTGGATTTTGCTAGTTGTACATCCAAGTATCAGTTGAAAACTTGTCTTGAAATATTAAATGGGTGTTCATTATGGACACCAGTATATTATGGACTATGTACCCATAGCATCACTTAATAGTAAAAGTTGGGTGACACCCCGATGTACATACCCCTCACAAAAGAGGGAGGGCCCACATCTAATAAAAAAATTCGTGAGCCCTTATTGTGGAGTGATGCTACATGTATATCATATTTTATCATTTGATTTATAGTTGTTCTTAAAAATCAGGTTTGTATGTTTTTTATTCACTTTTCATGTATTTTATTTCAAATATCAAACCATAAATATATTCAAAACCTAATTCATTTTCAACCCTAATTTCTCTCTCTCTCTCTCTCTCTCTCTCTCTCTCTCTCTCTCTCTCTCGGCTGCCCCGCTTTCTCTCCCTCCCACCACCCTCTTCCTCACTGCCGCCGCCGTCGCCGTCGCCGCCGCGCCTCCGCCTCTCTCCCCCCCTCCCTCCCTCCCTCCCTCCTCGCAGACGACGATTTATTTGAAATCGCAACAGCGAAATCGGCGATTTTCGGCGAAATCGTCTGTTCCAAGCGAAATCGCTGCAAGCGATTTATTGCCGGGAAAGGAGCAATGATTTCTTCTTTCCTTTGCATTTTAGTTTTTTTTTTTTTTTTTTTTTGGCTATTGAGTGGTGTGATGTGCGTTGGTTGTTATTGTTGGTGAATTTATGGTGGTGGTGGCGATTTTGTGGCGGGGGAGGCCACGTTGGTGGTTATTGTTGGTGGTGTGTGACCAAATATTTGGTTATCTGTGACCAAATATTTAATCTGTGACAAGCGGTGTTGGTGACGGGTGGTGTGGTGTGTGACCTCTATTTGGTGTATGTGACCAATTACTTGGTAATTTGTGACTGATTACTTAACTGTGACCTAAAAATTTAGTAATATGTGACTCAAAAATAATCTGTGACCAAACAGTTTTTGAAATATGTGACCGTGTGACCTATAAATTTTGATATGTGACCAAAGAAATAATTGTGACCTACAAAATTTTTGAACTGTGACCGTAAAATAATATGTGACGTATAAGAATTATTATCCGTGACTAAAAAATAATATGTGACTAACTAAATTGTAAATCTGTGACCAAAATGTGACCGGTGACTATTATAATACGTGACTCTTTAAAAATCTGTGACCTCGCCGGAATGGTCGCCGGAATCGGAGCAATCGTCGGAATCGGAGCCGGAGAAAAGTGGTGGTCGGAATTGTCGTCGGAATAGTCACCGGAGCAGGGGGGTGGTGCATGTGGGGTTGGTTTATTATATTATATTATATTAGAATTAAAAAAAAAAAAACCTGAATTTTGAAGTTTCAAACTATAAACCTTATTTTTGAATTGGTGTAAAGAATACACCTTATTTATGAATTTTTCCCTATTTTTTACACTTGGCAAGATTTCAAATCATCTTTAATCCAATCACTGAAAAATTGTTACACATTCAGCTCATGTTTGAGCCACATTAAAATTTTTATTTTCATTTTTCTACTCATTTTCAACCACACATTTTTCAATAAAATAATATTTTTCATCACACCAACGACTTTTCTTTCTTTTTCAATCACAAATTCTCTATCAATCTATTATTCCAAAATACATTCTTTCAAAATAATGTGACTCATACACATCCTCAGGATATAAATAGCGATGTCAAAAAGCTCGACGGCTCGGACCGAAAAAAGCCTGGGCCGAGTCGCTCGGCTAGTGGCTCGGTGGTATCGAGCCGAGCTAGCCCAGGCTCGTCACCGACCTGTGTCACGGGCCGAGCCGAACTTTTTTTTAAAGTTTAGATGTATTTTTTATATATATTAATATTTAGTTATTATTTATAATACATATAAATTGTACAAATTTTAAATACATTATAAAAAATTATAGATGTATAACGAATTTTTAAAATAAAATAAAAAAAACACGAGTCAACTCCTGGCCCGCTAAGGCTCCAGCCGAAAGTTCGGGCCGAGCCTCATTTTTTTGACCAAGCTTTTGTTCGGCTCGACTCAAGCCCAAAAAACCTCGAACATGTTTTGCTTGAGTCGAGTCCGAATTTTGAATTTCGTCCTTTTTTAAGTATAGACACCAACAATGGACTCGCTTCAATTAAACATTTAAAAAATTTACTACTAGTACTATTGCAACATCTTACAAATATCTTGTCCCATGTGCCTAGAACACATTGTGAGTACAGTAATTGATAGTGTGGTACACAAGATATTTTTTTTTTAATAATAATAATTATTATTTTTCCTGAAACATTTTTACTATTAGATTTTGACGAAAGTATCACGCTTTTTGAAAATCTGACAGGTCAAACTTAATGTTTTCATGTTTTAGAATGTTGTAATGAAATTATCAAATAAATCCAATAAAAAAAGATAGAGTTGGCCCTCGTTTGACCTCCATTATTGGATATTATAATTTTCAAAATACTATTTTTGAATAATACGTGATTAAAAAGAAAGAAATTTTTTTGATTAATTTTGACCAGAATTTCACGTTTTTTCTTACCATGAGGTAAGTTTAATGCCAGATTATTAGATGAAATATGGATTAGAGATTTTTCTCCAAAGATTGTTGTATTAATGATGTTACACGTGCATTAAAATAGTTTAGTACATTGTGACACTCATAATTTCACTCTTGTTAGACACGTGCCTAGAAAAATTTCTATTTCCTTGGTAGATTTATATCATCAATGCAATTTTATATGTGATTTTATTTTTATCTTAAGAAAATAAAGAAAATTTAATTCTTGTTATCGGATTTGTAGATATAACACATTATAGATTAATTTTAGACTTGAGTATCTACTTAATATAACATCAATATCATTTAAAGTAAAAAATTTCAACTTATATGCAACTTAGGTGACAAATCCATTGGATGTGGAGATACTCTAAGATACTTTTATCACCCTTCATGTACACCTATTAGCCTAGTGCTATGGATGACAAAATGCTTGCCTTGTGTCGTCCTCAAATGCTCTAAAGGAAACGAGGACGAGAAACATGGTCTAGCCCTCACTCTTATTATTTATATTATTCTTATCTTTTAAATTTAAATTTTATAATAATAACTGGAAAATAAATAAATAAGAGAAACATGGCATGAAATGTGAATATTTTAATCATTGTCATGCTTAATGAAAATCTCCAACCGGGCCGCCTTAATTGCAAATTATTACTTAGTCCATCTCCAATGTAGCACCGTTTCGCCATTTTGTACCAAATTGCACCAAATATACTCCAATGTATTGCACCATTTTGGTGCAAAATGATACAAGGGAATAGTGTTGCACCAAATACGGCGAACAATGTTGCGCCATTTTGCACCAAAATGGTTAAATACAATTTTGTCATTCTATTTCACTTCACAAAAAAATTGGTTAAAGGATATTTGTGTCCATTTTTGTTATATATTTTTGTAATACAATAAATTATTATTATTATTATTATTATTATTTGCAAGATATTTTAATAGTGTAATCAATAAAAATTAGGGAACGAATTAAAATAAAAATACTTAAAAAAGTTTTAAAATGTAACAAACACGATTATTTAAAGTTAAGACGAAAATGGGTATTATTAATTGTACTACATTTTTTAAATTTATTAATGAATTCAATATTTTTGTTAATTTAATGTAATTATTTATTTAGTAAGTTATGTAGTTGTGAAATAAATAAATTGTAAAGAATCAAAGAATGAATAAAATAATTAAACGCAGTTCATTTGGTATAATGGGTTGGAAATGATTTTTAGTTTGGTGCAAAATTTGATGTGAAATGATACAAAACTTATCTCAAATTTTGGTGCAGGTTGAAGATGACCTTAGTATATGCACAAAATAGGAATAAAATATCTAAAAGCCAAGTCAAAGTGATTTGATTTTTTTTTCTTTTTCGAAAGACCAAAACAAAGCACAGTTTTATTTTTTAGTTAAACAAAGAAATTATTAATAAACCTAAGAATAAAAAAATGATATTTCTTTCTTTTAATTTTCAAAAACAAAGTCACGCAATAAATAAAACATAAAAAAGTGTTAGATATTTTTCATCATTTTTTGCATGTGTTATCTTTTGTTTTGCGAATGTTTTGCCGTCCCGACTAGTGTTTGCCGCTACGCAACGGGGATCGACCTGAATAGGTATGTTTCTTCCAACAGATGCGTCCATTCATTTCAAGGGACACACCTATTCAAAAGGTTGCCTCCACTTCTATATATTCTGGGCGAATTCTCATTTGCAAGACACATTTTAAAAATTCGTTATTTTCTATTCTTCTCTCTTTTCTCTCGGCATCATCAGTTTCATTATAAAGTGTTTTCTTGGTTTGATCAAATAGTCACAATTTGAATCAAACGCCTCCATTGTATCCTGAGAGAGATTTTCTATCATACCCCGGTCGTGACTTTGTTGGAAATGGGAGAAACATCTCTTAAAAGATAACGTTTTTCGTGCCTTGGAGTTCATTAGTTTTTTCAGATTTTATTATATATTTCACAACAAAAAGTAGTTTTTTTGTGCTTTTATTAACAAGTCAATCAACTGAATAAAAACAAAGCTTTCAACTAAACAGAATATGGATATCTTGTTGGAGTTTTGCATAGAAAATTGGTCTTAACCCATTTTTAAATAGTTATTTAAGTGAAAATGGTTATTTGGTGAATGAGAAATTAAGATAAATTTAAAAATACGTGAATTATTGAAAAATTATTAATGTAGAACCATTGGCTCAAAAAGTGTCTTTCCATATGAAATATCATGACTTTTAAAATGACTATTTTTCAACAGATATGCCTCTTTAAATATGGAGACTAATTTTAATAGGTGTATCTCTTCCATAGGCTGTATCTTTGATACACAACTTTTCAACAACTATATATAGACCTATATGTTTGAAATTTTCCATAATCAATCCATTCGCTTCATGATTGCATTATCATATTAATGTATAATCAATTCAAAATAATTTTTACATTTATTTTGAGTCGAGTTTCATATAAAGAGGGTTCAGAAACAGCAGTAGGTTCGTCAGTCTATGTAATTTGGAGTTCTCCTATTACGGGACGTGATCGTTGTATATTGAGTGATGAATATCAAAAAATCGTTAGCATCAGTGCAAAGCGTAATCGTTTTAAGGAGAAAGAGTTCAACTATGTCTTGATCAATTCGTAATCATGCATTTTACGTTTCTACTTTACGTATTCAGTTTCGGTAAATCGAAATTCCGTCCGATTTTATGCATTTAAAAAGTATGTTATTTGAATATAATTTATGTATGTTAAATTTTTTTCCAACATATCATATAGTGTAAAGGCGAGCATACTAGTGTGAAGATCATGTTGTCCAAACATGTTCAATCCATACGAGACCCCAGTGAAAGAAACTTCTGTGCTGATGGAAAAAATAGATGGATTATCCAGCGGAATAGTGCAGCAGGTGGTGTTTGATGGGCTAATGTGGATCTGGGTTGGGACTGAGTGGCTATTGGTGCATGTGGATTGGGCTATTGTTGGGATGAGTATGTATGTTCGGGCTTGGGATATGACTTGTGAAACATGTGGGTACAATAAATAGTTGGGCTAATATAGCCCATGTTTGACAGGCATTATTTAAAATTTTTTTTTTCTACATACTCATTTTCAATCACACATTTACACAATAAAATATTATGCACGTAAACTCAAAACTTTTTCTACTATTTAGGGTGTATTTGAACCACATTATTTTGGAAGAATGTATTGATGGAGAATGTGATGTTGAAAAAGAAGGAAAACTTATTGATGTGATGGAAGATATTATTTTATTGAAAAATGTGTGGTTAAAAATGAGTAGAAGAATGAGAATGAGATTTTTAATGGGGCTTAAACAGGGGCTTAATCACACATTATCCAAAAAATCATTTTGGAATAGTAGATTGATGGAGAATGTGAGGTTGAAAAAGAAGGAAAACTTATTGATGTGATGGAAGATATTATTTTATTGAAGAATGTGTGGTTGAAAATGAGTAGAAGAATGAGAATGAGATTTTTAATGGGGCTTAAACAGGAGCTTAATCACACATTATCCAAAAAATCACTATTCAAAACTCCATTTGACCTGCATAATGGTTGTCAAACATGGGCATATGGTGATTGGGTAATCATATAGGAAAAATACATAACTACGAATATTTTAAAACACATTTTTAAAAATAAGAAACTTGTGCAAATTTTTCAAAAATCAGGTGGTCACATTTAATTAAACAAGTCACGGTCACAATAACATCCAATTTAAGGTTACATAGTCACAAATCACACAAAATCGCAATTTGTGGGTCAAATTATATATCTAATCTCAAATCACATATTTTAATAAGTCATAAATTATTGAGATAATTGCAGCAAAAGCTCAAACCTTTGAAACATTAGCAGACTTTTTCCAAATCTTTCAAATGTTGTAGCTGTCACCCTTAACATTTTCAACCGTTGCATGTGAGACACTTTGGACGGTTTCCATCCAAAATGTCGTTAGTTGACCACCAAATAAATTTTGACAATTTTCTAACAAAATAGGGGAGGGTAAACTCGTCAATACATTATACACATAAACTTGAGTTTGAGCTCCTCCATTAAGGCCCAGTAGTGGTCCCGGTAAATCCGAACTAGTTGCTTATTCCGACAGCCTAGCATTTTAGCACCTTGGGCCGGGTTAGATACTCGGACTTGGATAAGATCAAGTCCTCTTCAGATCCATCGATTCACAATGGACCTATTGAAGATGACGATGAAGGATCAATCATGTTAATGGCGAAAGGTTTAGTGTGCAAAGACAAGGGTTTTTGGTCTGGTTTCCCAGAAAGGGAAGGAACGGAAGGGGAATTTTGGTAGTGATTGTTGTTGGCGGCGCCATCGCCGATGTAGGGTAGTAGGTAGCTTGAAGCCTCGGAGAGACAGAAAAAGAAAACTGTTGTTTTTTAGTTTTGTTTGTGTAGTTTGTGAATTACTTGGAAAGAGGCCTATTTACATATACAAGGGCAAAATCATCCATACATTGACGGAGATGACGATGAAGGATCAATTTGGTTGACGAAGACGAAGTTTTGTTTTCTTTTATTTTTTAAGAATATATATAATGTATAGACGATTTTACCATTTCCTATTTTGTTAGAAAATAGTTAAAATTTATTTTGGTGGTCAACTAATGACATTTCGGATGAAACTGTCCAAAAGAGCCTAACATGCAACGGTTGAAAATGTCAGGGGTGACAACTGCAAAATTTGAAATGTTTTGGGAAAGTCTGCTATAATGTTTCAAAGGTTTGGAGCTTTTGCTACAATTATCCCTAAATTATTTATTAGTTCCCCTACTCAATTAACTAGTCACAACCACTCTTAATTTCATCCCATCCCACTCTAACGTCGGCACAATCAAAATCATCGTCGCCACCTCAAATTCATAACCCTCATCATCATCTCAAATCCAAAACCACCTCAAATTCACCATAGCCTTTCGCGCTAAGCATTGAAAAGAGGTGCTTATATATCGAAGGTGCTAAAACCCAAAACTAGGCAAAATTTCACCTTTTTTAGCGCCAGTTTGATTCTCATTTTTTGCCCAAAATGCAGTTTTAAATAGTATTTTGTTGGAGAATGTGTGATTAAAAAATAAAAATTAAAAAATTTTGGATTTACGTATAATATTATTTTATTGAAAAATGTGTGGTTGAAACTTAATAATAAAATAGAGAAAAATGTATTTTGAAAATAATGGGCACCCAACAAGGGCTTGGTTAGAGATAGTAATGCTAGGAGCATCTCCTCCACCTTAAACCAATCACCACCACCTTTGATAACCATTGCTCTTTCCGTTGGAATTGGATCCAACAATGAATTACCTAACACCGATATCACTGACAATATCGCTAGTCATACCAACAGAAAGGCCAATGAGGCCACAAGAGACCGAAAGAAACTTGCTCTATCTTGCAGAAATTCCGTTACATCACCGACAACACCGATGCTCCACCAACAGAGTACAATTCATAATAGATATCATGTCTCATAGTGGTTAGATATGAATATAAATTTAAGCAATCTTATCACATGGAATGTGATTTTTATGAGAAACAGTAGCTAAGATATCTTCGATCTTTTCTTTTTCCTTTTTTTTTTTCTATGTGCAACAATCATTACGAAAATCGTTTTGTTTCTTCTCGTTCGATTTCACATCCTTTTTGGAAACCACGAAGCATAAAGTATGGAAGAAGAAAGTGTTGAATCGGACGAGAGGCTAAGGCCGAGCCATGTATAAAGAGCTAACAAGGTGAATCGAAAATTAAGTCACCATTCTTATACATGACCAATTCGGTCCGTTTATTCTTGAACTAAACTTGAAAGATAGAAATCAACATTTTGTTGCACACGAGTCCATAATAGAAAGCTAGTTTGATACGTTAAATCAGATAGGATTAGACATAATAAAGAAGAACAAAGCGTAAAATGTTTATTAGATACTGTGTCGTGTCCATCGTCCATCTTACAAATGTGCCTAAATGTTATTTCAGCATTGGTCAAAGAAGATGAACTATCTGTACCACAAATGTGGCAAACGTTGAGTAATTGTGTAAACCACAAATTGTGAAAAGACCGGGCGGGCCATATAGACCTACACCATTTTTATTTATGTAGTAAAAAAAAAAATTTTACTCCTAAATTTGGAATAGAATTTTATTTTTTTCCTAAGTCGCAACAACAAGAAAAGATGTATTCGCCTTCCCAAAGAATTAGTGATAAAATTTGACAATCCAAAATAATAATTGAACTTTTTATTTTGAGAGAACTCAAACTTGAGTTTCTCCCATGAGTTTGTGGAGTATATATATTTTCAGCCGGCAGCACTTCATTGAAGGGTCACCAAATCTTGTTAGATATTTTAATTTTGGACCAACTTATTTAGGATTATTAACATTGAAATTCGTCTAAAAAACTTCAATTTAGAAAATAACCTAAATCATGTACAAAGCAAACATGAGAGAGACAACTAGACTCTAGGAAGTGAGATATGAAATTCTTAGATTCCTGAACAAAAAAATTCTTAGATTCCTGAACAAAAGTTTAATGTCCGCCCAAATTATGTTGACCTCGTGTATAGTTTGGGTCATGTCTTGATGATGAGTGTAGGTGGGATCCAGACCAAAATATTGACTTGTAATTTGGATCAATTTGGTACCGACGTAGGGGTGGAAGGGGTTTGAACCTACCCCACTCGTGTCTACAAATTAGGCTGGTAGACGTCATGGGTCGAGTCAGCCGTCCACGAGCTCTAAGTCGACTCATTTTTTCAAAAGAAATTAATAAAACAAGTAAAAATGAGTCGACTCGGGAAGAAAGAGAGAGAGAGAGAGAGAGAGAATGCTGATTAACTCAACTCAATTCATGCGTCATGACTTATCTCAAAATGAGCTCGAATTATTCATGGACGTCCTAGTCGGGACAAGCCAAGACCGCGAGCCGTCCGACCTACTGCCACTTCTATACCAACATGGTAACATTGACTGTATATATAAAATGAAGACTTGCAGATCTTAGTAACTTGTAAAAAATTTTAAAACATAAAAAATTGCTTTAAATTTAGGTCGTGTTATTATTGTGGTGTAACAAATTAGACCACAAAATATTGTGTAACAAATTAGTCAAGCATATCTATATCTAGTATGCAATATTAATACGACTAGAACTTATTAATAATAATACTATGAGCCGTAATACATTTTTCGTTGTTTGAATTCTTCACATTGATTCGTAGAGACCCTGTAAATTATCTCATTAATAGATTTATTTTGCACGACAGTTTCTTCGTCTTATGATTCGAGCCTTTTCTTAAAAAAAAAAAAAAAAACCCTCATACTTGTACTTAAAAGGAGCATTTGGGGTTCTCCGATCAAATTTTTTGACATTTGAGTCACAACTTTAATTTTTGCAACATTTTGAGGTCCCTACTCGTTGATTCCGTCCAAAACTTTGTTAATTGATAATCTCCACCTCACGTGGTGAAGAACGTTTGATAAAATAATGAGTACGCTCTTCTTTTAAATTAAATAAAACATGAAAAATGAATTTTAAAATATTACAACATGTTTTTTTCTTATAATTTAATTGTGAGCAACCACATTAATCTTGTTTTAGTCACCCTAGAACTAGATTGCTATTATAAAAAATATGGAATAAATACAATATTCTTCTTCCTCCACTATCGCTTTCCCCTAGTCCAGCCCCACTTCTAGACGACTAGACCTTTAAGCTACAGGAGTGTGTCAAATCGTAGAGTATAGACAAGAATCAAAGACTTGAAGCCACACGGCCCACACGCGTATGTCATAATTATTTGCCCGTGACAATTGATTTAGAGTTGGCCAACTAGATAAAGGCTGAACGTACAGTCTTTTTACACAATATGTTTGACAGTCCTCTTACATGGGTGTGGAGTCAACGATTGTGGGCCCCACTCTCATGTGAGAGGGTTGTCAAAATACATGTGTAAAAAGATTGTAAGTGTAACATTTTTCGACTGACTAAAAGATATGATTGACGAAAACAAAGTGATCATACCCCTTAGTTTTATAATTAGTTGTTCATTAAATAATCAAACTCCTTTTTCCTTTCGATTTAGCCTAGTCAAGAGTACCACTCAAGGTTAGTGTAAAGAAATTTCGGTGCAAGAGAGGGTAATCGCAGATCAGAAGGCAAGGGCAAGGGAGTATCAACGTGGGATTTGCAATACAAATGAAGAAAAATAAAAAAAACGAAGAGTTACAGACGACAACAAAAAGTGTTAGTACATTACATTCTTAAAATCGTATGTCACGTGAGTCATGTGTAACATTTTAAGAGATCAATTAAATCAAATTTTTGATTGAAAATTCGTATACGAAAAAATCAAAATCAAAATCAGAGAGAGAGAGAGAGAGAGAGAGACCCGAAGGCTTAAAAAACGTGCTTTTTTTTTTTTCCTTATCAAGGTGACTGAAAAAATAGATTAATTTTTTGAACAACAAAAGTTGGCGACAATATTTGAAACGGGAAGTAGACATGCGGGCGCAAAAAGCTCTATACGCACAGTCCCAAATTGTCTCACTTTATCTTTTCTTTAAAAATCACTGTCTGAACCCAAGAAACCGTCATATTCTTTGCTTATATTCATTTTTCACACGTTCTTTTTTTGCTACCCTACCTAAACCCTACGTGCCCAAATTCCCCAGCAAATACTCAAGAAAACGTGTTGAATTTTGTGAACCTCGTGGGGGAATCGTAATTAATAAAGTAATTTTTCCACTTCAAACATTGCTGTCATGTGATCCTCCTTCTCAATCAAGAAAATCATTTTCAAACATTTCTGTTATGCGATCCTTCCCAATCAAGTATCTTTTTCACACCAACCAAGAATATATATATATATATATACAGAAATGATCTAATGAGCACCGGTGCTCATCTTATCCTAAACACCAATGAGTTGGCACATTAATTCATTGGTGGATTGGAATTCACAAAATCTTTATCCACCAATGAATTAATGTGTCAACTCACTGGTGTTTAGGATAAGATGATCTGCCATTAGATCATTTCGTATATATATATATATATATATATATATATATATATATATATATATATATAAGTTATTAATATACAATCCCCGCCACGCACGTCTAACATTTTAAGAATTCTTCGAGAATTAGAATAGATTCGCTGCTTCAATCGCTACAAAATAGATTTCAATCACTTCTTTTGCTAATACTACAAAAATTAGCTCCATGTCCCTAGTACTATAGCATAGTCTTTTACTGGGTTCGTAGAGTCAGGTTTCTTGATCCACCCCTACGGCGGGGATAACAGATTTGTTTCTTATCGACAACCCTAATTTTCTTAATTATATCTATGGATCATCAAGATGATTCATCACCTTCTTCATTCCATGAAGTTCTGGCAGTAAACCCTAATATTCCATCGGCACATAAGAAAAGAGGTGGGAGGAAGACATTTAAGGAGACGCGCCACCCCGTGTACAGAGGAGTACGGCGGAGGAACCGCGGCAAATGGGTGTGTGAAGTTCGTGAACCGAACAAGAAATCAAGAATATGGCTAGGGACATTCGCCACCCCAGAAATGGCAGCTAGGGCACACGATGTGGCCGCGTTGGCCCTGCGCGGTGGTGGCGCTGTCCTGAACTTCAATGACTCCGCCTGGTGCCTCCCCAGGGCCAAATCTTCATCCAATGAAGATATTCAAATTGCTGCTCTTCAAGCTGCTAATAATTATGCAACACCATCAATGGAATTATCCCCTTGTTCTTCCTCTAACTCTCTGAATTCGACGATTATTTCGAGCGAAAATCTTGAAATAAAACCTCTGAATTTACTGAATGTCGAAAACGAGTTCTTGGACGAGGAGGCAATGTTTAACATGCCAAGTTTGTTAGACAGCATGGCAGAGGGGATGCTTTTAACTCCACCAGCTATGAAGAATGGATTTAGCTGGAGCAATGAGGATGAAAATTATAGCGAGTTCACTTTGTGGTGTGATTAACGAAATCATTCCACCGGGCCAAACTCCCAAGGTATTGTTCGGAATACCTCACTAGCAGCGACGAAGATATGGGCAACCCCATGTTTTAATTTTTCATTAAAAAATTTCTTCTATATATTAGTCCGTTGCAAAAAAATAAAATAAATTGCTCTTCCATGACTCCGCCTATGCTCTCGAGTTGTCATTTATAATGCATCGGTAGAAAGATTGAATGATGTTGCAACTAGGGGTGGGCGTGGGTTGGGTTGGGTCGGTTTTTGCCCCAACCCAAAACCAAACCAACATTATCGGTTTGTTCGAAATCCAACCCAACCCAACCCATGTAAATGTTGAAACCCAACCCAACCCAACCCAATTATGTGTCGGTCGGGTTGGGTTGGGTTGGTCGGTTTGTATCGATGATTTCCATTAACTAGTTCTAAATTACAATGTTTCAGCTCATGTCTCAATTCAAATTTTCAACAAGAAAATCAAAACTAAAACGAGAATCTAAAAGAAATAAATGAATATATGGAAATAAACGAGTAGCCACTAAATAAAGTAGTGAAGATGAAGAAATGAGAGGTTAAATATGTTTTTTGGTCATGTTCAATGATCTATTAAATAAGTTTGTACAAAAAAGTATGCAAAATGAGGGCTGAATCTTAGTAATAAGTCGGAAAAAAAATGCAAACTTGGTAATTTACCTTGGGAAAAGAATTGAAGGTTGAATCGCCGATGCAAACCGAAAAGGAGAAAAAAAATGGGGGGCAAAATATAAAGAAAGGAGGAGGAAAGAGAGAATTAGGAAGTCGGCGCTTTTGATTTATGTTGTGGGGCAAAAGTTGGAAGTGCTGTGCAGGTTTAGTTGAAATATGTTTGAAAAAAAATGGCCCTTTTTTTTTTTTATTGACGGGTTGGGTTGGGTCGGGTTTGGTCGGGTTGGATGGATTAACCCACAACCCGACCCAACACGACCCACTAAGCTTTGCCAGAACCCAACCCGAGAAAAAAA
This sequence comes from Fraxinus americana, assembly GCA_035079005.1. NCBI lineage: Eukaryota > Viridiplantae > Streptophyta > Magnoliopsida > Lamiales > Oleaceae > Fraxinus > Fraxinus americana. The sequence goes on along the minus strand of CM068708.1, from coordinate 15,849,760 downwards.
TGGAAAAAAACCGACCCAACCCGATCGGGTTGGTTTGGGTCGGTCGGGTTCGTCGGGTTGGTTCGGTTTTTGCCCACCCCTAGTTGCAACTATGTTTGGATCTATAAAAAGAATTAGATAGAATAACTTCACCTCGACGTGACATGAGCGTGAAAGGAGTTCAAGAACACATTCATACACGTAAAAAAAATATTTTCGTTCTCATTCTTCTACCCATTTTCAACCATACATTTTTCAATAAAATAATATTTTTCATCACATCAATAACTTTTCCTTTTTTTTCAACCACAAATTCTTCATCAATTTACTATTCCAGAATACATTCTTCCAAAATAATGTGGCTTAAACACACCCTAAAACTAACTTGGTAGAAAAGCGTGTATTATTGCATTGCATGTTATATCCATTTCGTGTTCAATTTAATCACGTCAAAGGTAGAAAATTAATGTGTTACCATTTCAATGCCTTCCCATATTTACGTGAGAAAAAACAAGAGTTTGATAAGTTGTATTGTTAATGTGGCACACCAATTACAATTTTTTGGTAATATTAAAAACATAAATAATTTAACAAGTTCAATAACACAAAGAAAATTTCGGCAATAAATAAATTAATAAAGGGTAATTGGCGCAAAACGTCCCTACCTATGACAGGTTTTGTGGAAAACATCCATACGTTTGACTTTTTGGTGCAGAACGTCCCTACCTTTGCATTTTCTTGCGCAAAACATCATTTTCACCAATTTTTAACATAAAATGATCATTATACCCTCATATATAAATCAAACAAAAAAGAAAAGAAAAGAAAAATAAAGAATAAATTGTAATCTACTCCTAAATTTTTTTAAAAATGCAAATCAGTCCAAAACTTATGAAAATATTAAAAATAACAAAAACACACCCTCTCTCTCCCCCTCCTCCTCCTCCACCTCCAGCTCCACCTCCACCTCCACCTCCCTGCACCCTCTTCTCCACCGCCACAAATGCGTCCAAATTCCGGTAGCCTCCGGCCACCCAAGATGCCGGACGTTGACACTGGTCAACAATCCGCCAATTCCCCTTCAATTACCACCAATAATCGACCATAAGTCCAGCAGGTTTGGCCGAAATTTCAACTGAAAACCAGCCATTCACGCATCAAAAAACTACCGGCACAACCCATTTCAACGACAACCAAGCCATGCCCAACATACTGGTCGACTTTACTCATAGGGATGCACCTATTCATGATCTTCAAATATCAAAAAATGCAACAAATCAACACCTAAAATCTACCTTTTCGAACCCAGTAAAAATGCAGATTTCAAACCTCTTTTTCGACGCCGTTGGTCGGTCCCACGATCGTGGACCACCCACTCTGGTACCCTCTCACTCTGGAGCATCGAATGCAAGCATGGGTCACCACCAATTTGGTCTTTATTCGGCAAATCAAATTGAGGCAGTCCGCACGCAGTGCATCTCCGACGACCCTCAATCAATTGATGAATCTCCACTGCTGCAATTGACTAATTCTACCAAGAAATCTCCAATTCATGCTTGACCATGGGTACCAATTCATGCTTGACCATGGGTACTGATTTAATTGCACCAAATCACCATTTGAATGAGCCAATTTATCATCAGCAGATGGAAAAGATTTTCTTGAAAAATGCTTTGTGAAGGACCAAAGTAAGAGATGGACGGCTGAATTCACATACATATACACGCCTTAATTCTCCAACCCAAAAGGTTCATCAATTAACCCTAAAAAATCCATTCAAACCTCCAACGAGCCAATAGAAAGCAAAGAGAAAAAAGATCAAGAAACATTCCAAAATATGAATATTTGAAAAGTATGTACTTTATAATCTCTCCCTCTCTCTTTATATATGTATATTTTGTGTATGTATATATGTTCTACTTTCTTTGTGTAATTACTGTCGTGTGTGTTTCTTCTCAACCAGAGGTACAAAATCTAAGATAATATTGGAGAAGATGGTGGAGGGAGGTGGATGAGGAGAGAGAGAGTGTGTGTGTTTTTGTTATTTTTAATATTTTCATAAATTTTGAATTGATTTGTATTTTTAAAAAAGTTTAGGAGCATATTGCAATTTATTATTTACTTTTCTTTTTTGTTTTATTTATATAAGAGGGTATAATGGTCATTTTATGTTAAAAATTGGTGAAAATGATGTTTTGCGTAAGAAAATGCAAAGGTAGGGACGTTCTGCACCAAAAAATCAAACGTAGGGACGTTTTCCACAAAACTCGTCATAGGTATGGACGTTTTGCGCCAATTACCCATTAATAAACTAATTGAAAATATGCCGTACACAAAGTAAAAGTTAAAAAATAACTTATGTTGACCCCAAAAAATGTTGCCAACAGATGCCGGGCCCACTCGTGCACACGTAAGCTTAATCCAACACGCTAATGTCGATCGACGGTCATGAGGACTCTAGAAAACGAGCGTGGGGGTGGCTAAAAGGCACGAGACGTCTCCGTTCAGGCCACCGGCATAAAAGAAATACGATTGTATAAGAAACCAATCGATAAATGACAAGATTTGTTGTAGAAAAATATTGTAAAAGGGGTGTTGAAAGGAGAGAAATATAGCTCCAAAATATTCAGTTTGTCCTCTAATTTTTGCATTAGTCCTTTCCTTGTTACATGGTTGAGGTATTTATAGTGTTACAACTCAAATTGTGACCTTTGGATCAATTTACACGTGGCCTCATATCCTCGGCCAAGGCATCAAATCCTAGCAATCAAGTTGACTCTCCTAGCTGTACTAACATTAAATGCTCTGACATTGACGAGACAAGACATAAGTAAACTTTACACAAAAGTCACATCAATCATTTGTTAGAGATTTTCATCATGGCCGAATCCTCGCAAGTGGGCCTTTGATGGGCCTCGGACGTTAGAAGGAGGGGCCTCGGAGTAATAGCGAGGGCCTCGGAATAGTAGCAAGGGCCTCGGAACCCACAACTGAAGCTAGAGAATTATAACCTGATCGAATTAAGCTGGACCCACCGTGGTGATGTGACGCCACGTGTCCATTCTGTCCTTTAACCCGTAACAATAGTCCCCCAAGTCCATGTGTGGTCATTTATGCCAGGTGTGGACTTTCAAAGTCTGAATTTTCTGCGCTTTACGCCATTTCTAAGAAAGTCGCCTGTAAAACTGAAGTTCCTTTGGAGCTACATCAAGATGAGGCGAGTTCGTATTCGCACTGGCCGAAGCTGATTTCCTTTTGATGAGGCGAGTTCGTATTCGAACTGGCCGAGGCTGATTTCCTTTTGATAAGGCGAGTTCGTATTCGAACTGGCCGAGGCTGATTTCCTTTTGATGAGGCGAGTTCGTATTCGAACTGACCGAGGCTGATTTCCTTTTGATGAGGCGAGTTCGTATTCGAACTGGCCGAAACTGATTTCCTTTTGATGAGGCGAGTTCGTATTCGAACTGGCCGATGCTGATTTCCTTTTGATGAGGCGAGTTCGTATTCGAACTGGCCGATGCTGATTTCCTTTTGATGAGGCGAGTTCGTTCATAGAAATTGATGCCTGTGATGTGACGGTTTCTTATGTTTCCAAGGCCAATGAACTGCATCGAGACGAATTTCAATAGCCGTACAGCTGTTTTTATTTAATGCACAATGATGGCTAATTATTAGGATGTGTAGTTTCGAGGACAAGTCCATGCGCGAGCCAGTGTTGGTTCATGCACGCACAGATCTGAAGCGTTGATGTAGAGAAAACGTTTGATTTCGAGGGTCAGGATTTGTGCACCTTTGAACGTCTCAGATTAACTGAGATCTGATCCAACGGCTGGGGCTGTGTCCTTTACTAGTATAAAAGCCAGATTTTTGCCATTTTCAAACTTTACTTTCGCAAAGCACACTTAAATCTCTGAAACTGTCTTGTTGCTAAACATTTCCCGGCGAACTTCCGGCGACCTCTCTGAGTCTTTCCTTCGCTTTAGGTACTCTCTCCTTACGTAGTTGTCTTCCTATTTCCCTTAAACACCATTTTCTTGCACTATTCATCTTCCTTAAACAACAATGTCTTCCGAGACGTCTCTAGCCATGACAGTAGTTAGAAGTGGGGAGGAGTCAGTGTCTCGGGCCTCTGGTGAGTGGTATAGTATGACCGAAGAGCTCATAGATTATGAGGCGGGATGGGGGGCAGCCAGGATTCAATCAAATATCACTTCTGCCAAACTAGATGAACTTAGGCAGACCTATAACATCCCCCATTACGTCAAACTCCTAGTCCCTGATGCTCATGAAAGAGCTTGTTTTCCGAGGCCCAACTGTGTGGCCTTCAGTGAACACCTGTTTAAGGCAGGTGTGCGTCTGCCTTTGCACCCCTTCTTTAGGGCAGTGCTGAGGACATTCATGCTATCCCCCACCCAAATCCTTCCTACGGGTGGAGCCAAGTCGTGGGGACCTACTTTCTGTGGAAGGAAGTGTATCTGGGCGAGGACCTCCCACTTCACATCTTCGAGTCCCTCTTCCATGCTAGGGTCGTGGGAAAAGATGACTCAAAGGGGTGGTATTACATCACTCCCTGGGGTTCCCACGCCCCCTTTGTGGTTGGGCTCCCTTCCTCCATAAAGGGGTGGAAGGAGTCGTGGTTCTGGGTGACGGGTAGGTGGCAGATGGTGGAAGGAGATGCTGTCCCAGCTGTTACCGCGCCGACCCAGTACTACGAGGCTTGTGAGTGTCGTCTTAAGTTCTTATAGCTTCACCATGCCTGCTTCTGATACTGATAACTGCCCGTTTATTGCAGATTGTAGCACAAGGTACGAGCTTTCCGAGGCTGAGTGGGCTGTTATAGAGGATATCTACCAACTGTCTCCGAGGCTCCGAAGCTTTTCTCACTTAATCGAAAGGAGCAGATACTTTATCGATTTCGGACTGATGGCCCCCAAGGGTAAGAGGCGCCTTCACTTTTAACTAACTGCCCCTTTAATGATCTGAACTGACTTCTCTTCGTAATCGCAGATAAATTCACCAAGAAGAATTATGCCCTGCCTGATATGGCCAGCATAATGAAGGCCACATCCACTGCCGGGGCGAAGGCACTGAAACCTGGGTCCCCTGGGGCGAAGCAGGTAAAGTCCAAGTTGGACCGCCTCAGCAAGAGCAAAAATGATAAAGAGGCTGAGGATGAGGTACAAAAGGAGGCCCCAAAAGGTGGCAAGCCAGCATTGGCGAAAGGCAAGGGGGTGGCTGATGAGCTACAAAAGAAGATAAAACTGGGCCCAGGCGGGGGGTCGTCAAGTTTTGGGACCACTGTGTCCTTTTCTGAAAAGGGGGCCTCGAAGCAGCCGAAGCTCCTCCAATCTTCAATTGATGCTGCCTTGGTGGCCCAGTCCAGGAAGATCGTCATGGATGACGTGGCGAAAGCAGAGGGGGCCACCAAGAAGAAGGTTGTGGAGAGGACCTCGGGAAAGTCTGGGAATTTCCTGGGGGGCAGGGAGGACAAAATAGCCCCTGCCATGATAGAAATGCTGCCTCCGGAGGTGAGGGCGGCCACTGAGGGCTTCAATAAGTTCTGGACGGAGAGGTGGCAGAATTATGTGGCCACCTGTGATGCGGTGGACCTCACCACTACTTTGGTGAGCCAAACTGCCAGGGCCTTCGGAGTTGCACTGGAATGCCAAACTGTTTTGGCAGATATTCAATCAAGGAATAGAGCCTCGCGCGATGAACTGGAAAAAGTGAAGGCAGAGCTGGCGGAGAAGAAGGAAGCCAACATCGAACTGAGAATTCAGAGAGATGTTGATGATTCGAAACGTGATGTTCTCCTGGCAGAGATTGAGGCCCTAAAGAAGGAGGTTCATGAGAGCCAGTGTGAGGTGGCTGCCCTCACTAAAAAGGTGGAGATTTCTGACAACCACCAGAAGGTCACTGCCGAAGCACTGGAGAAGGCAAACCTTGAACTAACTGGGGCTAGGGATGCCGCGCTTATGGAGAAGGAGCTGAGGTGGCTGGAGGCTGAGGTGAAAAAATACGAAGCTGACGTGGTCGAGGCGGGTGATATCGCGGTGAGAAACTACGTAGCAAACTTCCACCACACTGAAGAATATCGCCGCTTCGGCCTCTACTGGAGCAAAGTGGCCTACGAAGAGGTCTTCGAGAGGTTGGGAGAAGTGCATCCGGAGCTCGATGTTTCTGAACTAATGGATGAGTTCTTGGAGGAGGAGGTTCCCCAAACGCCTGCTGAAGAAGGTGAAGTGGTGGAACTTGATCCTGAAGATGTGTCTGCGGAAGAGCCCCAACCTGTGGAGGCACCTCAACCAGCAGATGTTCCAGCTCCCCCACCCCCTGTTCCTTGATGCATTTTGTTTGTAATTTAATTCAATGTTTTGTAACTTCTTCAACATATCAATATAACACAGATTTTGCTTCATCTTTGTGCTGCCACTTATCTTTACTACAATGAACTGCACTGAGCCTTACTACATAACCTTTGAGATGATTATTCGAACTTAACTTAATGCAACAGTATCAAGGCCTTGCCATACTTAAACAATTAACTAGAATGGGATAACTGAACAAACCATTCAGCAAAGCAACAAAGCAAACTTAACAAATCTGAGGTAACTTAATTGAAGCTCCTTTATAAAACTTTTGACAACTGTTTTCCCAGGGTATCATTCTGAAACTACCTTAACTCAATTCTTACCCTTTAGCTTGGTGGATGGTTCATCCAAGCAGAGGCTTCTCCCTTTGGCGTTCAACTTCACCAAAGGGAGGCTTGTGATGTACGCTTTGGAGTTCGAACGAGGTGGCCTTCTTTTAAGGTTCCATCCTCTCATCCGAAGCGCCCACGCTTCCCAACTTGGTGGATGGTTCATCCAAGCAGAGGCTTTTCCCTTTGGCGTTCAGCTTCACCAAAGGGAGGCTTGTGATGTACGCTTTGGAGTTCGAACGAGGTGGCCTTCTTTTAAGGTTCCATCCTCTCCTCCGAAGCGCCCACGCTTCCCAGCTTGGTGGATGATTCATCCAAGCAGAGGCTTCTCCCTTTGGCGTTCAGCTTCACCAAAGGGAGGCTTGTGATGTACGCTTTGGAGTTCGAATGAGGTGGCCTTCTTTTAAGGTTCCATCTTCTCCTCCGAAGCGCCCACGCTTCCCAGCTTGGTGGATGGTTCATCCAAGCAGAGGCTTTTCCCTTTGGCGTTCAGCTTCACCAAAGGGAGGCTTGTGATGTACGCTTTGGAGTTCGAACGAGGTGGCCTTCTTTTAAGGTTCCATCATCTCCTCCGAAGCGCCCACACTTCCCAGCTTGGTGGATGGTTCATCCAAGCAGAGGCTTCTCCCTTTGGCGTTCAGCTTCACCAAAGGGAGGCTTGTGATGTACGCTTTGGAGTTCGAACGAGGTGGCCTTCTTTTAAGGTTCCATCCTCTCCTCTGAAGCGCCCACGCTTCCCAGCTTGGTGGATGGTTCATCCAAGCAGATGCTTCTCCCTTTGGCGTTCAGCTTCACCAAAGGGAGGCTTGTGATGTACGCTTTGGAGTTCGAACGAGGTGGCCTTCTTTTAAGGTTCCATCCTCTCCTCCGAAGCGCTCACGCTTATTTGATAGTTGACGAAGACTGGAGAAAACTTGTTTATTTATAAAGGCTGGGGAGCAACATCCAGCTACTGATTACATTCATTGATAATACATCCTCAGATGCTCAACATTCCACGGGTGAGGTTGAATTTTGCCATCCATGTCTTTTATCCAGTAAGTGCCAGGCCGAATTTCCTTTTCAATTTGGTAAGGTCCTTCCCAGTTGGGTCCTAGGGTGCCTACCCCCGGCTCCTTAGAGGATAGGAAAACCCTGTGAAGGACCAAGTCGTTTATGCGGAAGGACCTCCTTTTCATCCTTGAGTTGTAGTATCGACTCATCTTCCTCTGGTAGGTTGCAAGCCTCAGCTGTGAATCATCCCTCTTTTCTTCAAGGAAATCAAGCTCACACCTCTGAAGTTCCTCATTGGATATCTCATTGAAGCTTAATTTTCTGGGTGAGGGTAATCCTACCTCCACTGGGCTCATCGCTTCAGCGCCATAAGTCATGGAGAAAGGGGTTTCCCCTGTAGGTGTTCTGCTCGTCGTTCGTATCGCCCATAGCACCTGGGGTAATTCATCTACCCAAGCTCCCTTAGCTGTATCAAGCTTCTTTTTCAGGGTGTGCTTGATGGTCTTGTTGACGGCCTCCACTTGGCCATTGGCCTGGGGTGATGAGGCGTTGAGAAGTGTTTTCTGATTCCAAGTTCTTCACAGAGGTCCCGGACCTTCCGGTTGTCAAATTGTTTGCCATTATCAGAGACAATCGAGTGAGGGATGCTGAAGCGACAAATGATATTCTTCCACAGAAATTTGGAAGTATTGGCCTCAGTGATCTTTGCCAGAGGCTCAGCTTCTACCCATTTCGTGAAATAATCGATAGCTACTATGGCGAAACTGGAGACTCCCTTGCCCTTAGGCAATAGGCCAATGAGATCCACACCCCACTTGCTGAAGGGCCATGGGCTGGATACTGTAGTAAGCTCTTGGGAAGGTCGTCTCTGCACGTTGGCAAAACGTTGGCACTTGTCACATTTGTGAACAAACTGGAAAGCATCTTTTTTCATTGTAGGCTAGTAATATCCCTGCCTTAGTGCTTTATTGGCCAAGGCTAATCCTCCGGAGTGATTGCCACAAATGCCCTCATGAATTTCCCTAACTACATAATTAGCTTCTTCTTCTCCTACGCACCGAAGGAGAGGTGCAGAGAATCCGCGTTTATATAGGACATCGTCCATTAACAGGATATGGGCAGACCTTCTACGTATTTTATACGCATCTTCCTTATTATCAGGAAAGGAATGATCTTTGAGGTAAGATATGAGAGGTTGCATCCAATTTGGGGTACCTTCTACCCACATTACCACTTCTACGGAGGTGGACGGCCTGAGAAGGTGTTCAATTGGGACCACTGCCAGTAATTCAGAATCTTTGCTGCTAGCAAGCTTAGATAAGGCATCAGCGTGCGCATTTTCAAGGCGTGGTATCTGACTTAATTCAAATTTCTCAAAGGAAGGGAGTAGGCTCATTACCAATTTGAGATATGAGGCCATGGCTTTATCCCTTGCCACGAAGTTGCCGTTCACTTGTCCCACTATAAGCTGGGAATCGCTGCTGATGTGAAGCCTCTTTACTTGCATTTCCTTGGCTAGCCTGAGGCCAGCGAGGAGGGCCTCATATTCTGCAGCATTGTTGGTGGCCTTGAAGCCGAACCGTACTGCACTATTCAACGTATGACCTTCAGGACTTATAAGAACTACGCCAGCGCCTGAGCCTGTTTCCCCTGCCGAACCGTCTATGAACAAATTCCATGTTGGGGGCTCGGAAGGCTCCGCCTCCTGGCCAATTTCAGGAGCGTTGGTAAATTCTGCCACAAAATCTGCTAAAGTTTGCCCTTTGACAGCAGTTCTGGCTTTGAAGAGGATTTCAAATTCGCTCAACTCCACTGCCCACTTCAGTAGCCTACCCGAGGCGTCTGGTTTTTGTAGAACTTGTCTGAGTGGAAAGTTTGTCAGTACATGAATGGTGTGAGCCTAAAAATAAGGCCTCAATTTACGAGAAGCGATGATCAATGCCAAGGCTAATTTTTCCATGTCTGGGTATCGCGTCTCAGGGGGTATCAAAGCCTTGCTGATATAATAAATAGGCAGCTGAGTTGAATTCTCCTCTCTCACCAGTACCGCACTTATAGTCTCGAGGGAAACTGCTAAGTAAAGTTGTAGCACCTCGCCAAGCTTGGGTTTTGATAGGAGGGGGGCCTGCCCTAGGTGCCTTTTGAGCCCCTGGAAAGCCTCTTCACACTCCTCAATCCACTGAAACTTCTGTCCTCCCTTTAATATTCTGAAGAATGGGAGGCACTTATCAGTGGATTTCGATATGAAGCGGCTCAAAGCAGCCACACGACCCGTCAAACTTTGCACTTCTTTTGGTTTCTGGGGGATTTCATCTCAATTAACGCTTGGATCTTTTCTGGATTTGCTTCGATGCCACGTTGATTGACCATGTACCCTAAGAACTTGCCTGACGCTACCCCAAATGCACATTTTAGGGGATTCAACTTCATGCGGTGATTTCGCAGAACTTCAAAGGCTTCATGGAGGTGGGATATATGATCATCCACTTTCAGACTCTTAACAAGCATATCATCTACATAGACCTCCATAGTTTTCCCAAGCAAATTAGCAAACATCTTGTTTACTAACCTCTGGTAAGTTGCTCCAGCATTCTTTAATCCAAAAGGCATCATTCTGTAGCAATAAAGGCCTCGGTCCGTTATGAACGAGGTGTGCTCCTCATCGCCTGAGTACATGGGAATTTGATTGTAACCAGAGTAGGCCTCCATGAAACTCAGGGACTCGTGTCCAGCAGTGGAGTCCACCAACTGATCAATTCTGGGAAGTGGGAAGCTGTCTTTTGGACATGCCTTATTGAGATCAGAAAAATCAATACATACCCTCCACTTCCCATTGTGCTTTTTCACCAAGACGGATTGGATATCCATTTTGGGTAGAGGGCCTCCCTTATAAAGCCATTGTTAATAAGCTTCTGCACTTCCTCTTTCAAGGCCTCATACCTCTCTGGGTTAAGGGCTCGCCTCTTCTGTCTGTGCGGGGCAACTTTAGGGTCAATTTGTAGGTGGCGGCAACCGACCTGTGGTCAATGCCTACCATATCCTCATGCCTCCAAGCAAAGACATCGTGGTTCTTGCACAAAAATTCTTTAAGCTCCCCTTTGAATCTTGGGGCTAAACTTCTTCCAACCTGCAGCAGCTTGGTTGGTTCCTTTGAATCGATAGGAAAGCTTTCTAACTCTTCCATGGGGGCTGCCTGGGAATCAGCCTCGGTTATTCGTGGATCGAGTTCATCAAGTGCTGGTAATTCAAGGCTACTGGTGCCTGCCACCATGTGCATATCCCTAGGCTCAGCCTTCCTCACAGAGTTAAGGTAGCATTCCCTTGCCCCTCTTTGGTCTCCTTTGACCGTTGCCACCCCCCTATCAGTTTGGAACTTCATGCATAGGTGATGAATGGAGGTGATAGCCCCCAAATCCTTCAATGCGGGCCTCCCCAATACCCCATGATAGGCTGACCTGCTGTCCACTATCAAAAATTCCATAAAACATGTGGTTGCTAGGGGTGGAGCTCCCATTTCTACGGCTAGGGTAATTTTGCCCCTTGGGATGATACTGTCCCCCGTGAAACCATATAAGGGAGTGTTGGTGGGGGTTAACTCATGGTCCAGGATCATTTTGTCAAAAGTAGATCCGAATAGGATGTTCACAGAACTGCCATTGTCTACCAACATTCGCCTCAGTCCGTTCCTGGCTACCACAGCTCTTACTACCAAAGCATCACAGTGAGGGTAATGAATACCTTCGAAATCTTCATGTGTAAACACAATCGGAGGCGATTGGCTCCTTCGCGAACTGCTGCCCACAATGTAGCTAGTCAATGGAGGAGCCCTTGCCTCTCGCACATAGTTCCTTTGAGAGTTTCTGGTGCTTCCACCAACATAAGGACCCCCAAAGATAGTGTCAATCTCGTGAATAGGAACATCATCAGGTCTACCCCGATGGTCCCTTCGTTGCTGTTCATTTGGGTTTCTATTCCTTTCTCTTTCTCTTCCACGAGGAGATGCTTCCATGTGATGGGAAGGGGCCTCGCCTCGCCTAGATCGTGAATCTTGCCTCGGCGGGGGCCTGCTTCCTGGCCTTGAGGTGTTCCGATTGTTACTCGGAATCCGAATTTCTGGGATGCAAGGCTATGTCTCTACAGTCAGCAGTGGCGTGGCTGTAGGAATGGTGATAAGTGCAATATCCTTGGGAGTTGCCTCTGCCTTGATTCGAATTCCTTCCCCGACCTCGTCCTCTATGGGGGGCCTGTTGTGTTCGTGGGTCTTCAGGGGTACCCGTAGTCGGTACGTCCTCGTAGGCCAAAGTTGGCACAGCATTCAATGTGGCTGCGGCAAGTGCCTGCCCTGAGCCTTGGGCAACCTCCACATTGGGTTGACCCCACTGCTGATCCATCAGGTGGGAGGTTGGACCTCTACCACGTTGCCTTTGTTGGGGTTGTAGACCCCTACTTGCCCCGTTTCGATGTTCTATCAGTTCCTCGTTGATGATTTCACGTCGCATCATCTCCAACAAAGCATCATAAGTTGGGGGATCTTGATTCTGCACATCTCTTCAAAACAGGGTATTCATGTTGAGGCCTCCCCTAAGGGCGGATAGAGCCTCGCGATCAGTGACTTGAACACAGCAAGTCATTTCGTCCGTGAAACGGGGACAGAAAGCTTTTCAAAGTTTCTTCTGGCTGTTGTCTCATATCTTGGAGGCGTTGGATTGGGGCCTCACCTTCTTTACTTACTGCAAATCTTTTCAAAAAAGTAGTTTTGAATTCTGGCCAACTTCGAATGCTCCCAGGAGGTAACCTACTATACCAAATTTCAGCAGCTCCGCTTAGAGTCAAATGGAAGGCTCTGCATTTAACAGCTGGAGTGGCGCCTCTCAGGCTCATATGTGTTTTGTAGCTGTTCAAGTGCTTCGCTGGGTCGCCTCTCCCATCATACTTGGGTATTTTGGGCATAATATAATGATTTGGGACCTGGGCATTCCTTAACTCCCTTGAGAATGGCAGATTGTCATCGTCATCATCTAAGTCACAGGATCTCTGGGGACCATCCGAATCATAATTAGCCTCAGTTTCATACCTGGACTGTTGCGTGGAGGGTCCTGCCTGGTTGCGAGCCTCCTCATCCCTCCTAAGGCGTTCATGACGGGGTGGCATAGCACGGGGGGCACGTTCTTGCCTTTCCTCCGGCTGTCGAACCTCAGGAGGTGGGGGCTGTGGCCTATTCCTAGAAGCGTGGGCTGCATTCCTTTGTCTTCGCCTCTGACCTATCGGGCTAAGCTTATCAAACACACTGGCAGACCTCTGGGGCCTCGGTGCTGGCTCATATTCGGGAGGGAAATTATCCTCCATGTTGAACGGGGCCTCGGAAGGTCGGCCGGAAGCATAATTGGAGGAAATATCGACTCCAACTTCCCTTTCTACTGGGCTTCCTCCCCTATACTGCCTGGAGGAATAAGTTCTTTGACTCTGAACTTCGTCAGGTTGATATGGCCCTTGTGGAACAAAGGAGGGAGGTGGGGGACCTCCCTGGCCTTGCATTTGCCTCAACAGCTCTTGCATCGCCAAGTTTTGATTAGTAATGCTCCTCATATTGGCTGCCATGGTTGCCATTTCCCTAGTAAGCTGGGCCGCCAACCTCCTACCACCTCGCCTGTGATGGTGGTGGGGTCGGCGTCGGACCGCAGGGGCCTCATTGTCAGCTTCTCTAGTTCGTCTGGGGGGAGCCTCTTCTTCTGAACTCATGTCTCTTGAAACTTGAATAAACTTGAACTTCGGGGGCTTCCTCTTATTCTTCTTTGAAGAATAAATCCTTTTTCAAGGGGGATGCCCAAAAATGCTTCAGAAAGCTTTTTCCACGGGGTTGCTCGTGGTTGTAGTGTCGTTTCCCACATACGGCGCCAATCTGTTGACCCCAAAAAATGTTGCCAACAGATGCCGGGCCCACTCGTGCACACGTAAGCTTAATCCAACACGCTAATGCCGATCGACGGTCATGAGGACTCCAGAAAACGAGCGTGGGGGTGGCTAAAAGGCACGAGACGTCTCCGTTCAGGCCACCGGCATAAAAGAAATACGATTGTATAAGAAACCAATCGATAAATGACAAGATTTGTTGTAGAAAAATGTTGTAAAAGGGGTGTTGAAAGGAGAGAAATATAGCTCCAAAATATTCAGTTTGTCCTCTAATTTTTGCATTAGTCCTTTCCTTGTTACATGGTTGGGGTATTTATAGTGTTACAACTCAAATTGTGACATTTGGATCAATTTACACGTGGCCTCATATCCTCGGCCAAGGCATCAAATCCTAGCAATCAAGTTGACTCTCCTAGCTGTACTAACATTAAATGCTCTGACATTGACGAGACAAGACATAAGTAAACTTTACACAAAAATCACATCAATCATTTGTTAGAGATTTTCATCATGGCCGAATCCTCGCAAGTGGGCCTTTGATGGGCCTCGGACGTTAGAAGGAGGGGCATCGGAGTAATAGCGAGGGCCTCGGAATAGTAGCAAGGGCCTCGGAACCCACAACTGAAGCTAGAGAATTATAACCTGATCGAATTAAGCTGGTCCCACCGTGGTGATGTGACGCCACGTGTCCATTCTGTCCTTTAACCCGTAACTTATAAAATAATAAGGAAAGAAGAAAGACAATTTTCATATATGCAAGTATCTTATAAAAAAATACAAAATAGAAAAAAAAAATTATGAGTAACACTGATGTGACATCGCCAAATTATTAAGTACTTGTTTGGGAAGGATTTTTGGGGGAAGAATTGGTTTTGAATAGTGATATGATGGGAAATATGTGGTTGAAAAAGAAGAAAAAATTATTGATGTGATGAAAAATATTATTTTATTGAAGAATGTGTGGTTGAAAATGATAATTGATTTACTGTAGAATTTTGAGAATCCCTCCCAAACAGGGCCTAAGTATCATCTATAATTGTTGACAACATCTCTAATAATATTGTCATCAGTAATTGCTGACGAAAACGTAATCGTGACAGCCAATTATTAACTATAATCTATAATTGTTGACAACATCTCTAACAATATTGTCATCAGTAATTGCTGGCGAAGATGTATCAGTGACCAACAACGGTATTGATGTCAATTACTTAGTTTGAATAATCAACATGTGTTGATTTTAATCGTAATTATCAATAATCATTTTGTCGATAATCACTAACAGCTTTTCTTCGGTGACTAACGCATCATCGTTATTACCCTTGATAATCGTTGTTGACGGTGTATTGATTATTATCGACGATATCACTAGCGGCAATTCTACTAATTATTAATAATTTAAATATTGCATTAGATAAATTTCATGATCCCACTACGATCCTATGAACTCGTGATTTTTTATCCAATCCGAATCATTTTATCATTTGGAATCATAGAATCTTGTAATCGTACTGCTTAGTTGCAAGAACAATCTTATTTTTCATTATTTTCTTGACTCCAAGTTCACTTTCTAGAGTCCAAATATTTTTTATCAGATTCTTTATCAAATTTGAGGATGCCTACTTATTTGAGAGTGGAAATTTCAAGAAGGTTAGTTGTAATTGTTTGAAGCTCGTATAATAGAAGATTGATGGTTGATAAATTATCCAAACCAACTATCCGGAATTACTTGGCTTCTGAATGTTGTGGACGAGTTCGGGGGAACAGAATGGTGTTGAAGCCTTGAAGGTGGCCAATTAATGGAACCATCTGCAATGCTATTGTCCGTGAAGGGAGCTACTTTGTCTGTTTGTTCTCGGCTGGAAAGGTAAGTGATAATTATAGTTTTTATACTTATTCGTGGCGCTAAATCGTGATATTTTATTATCTTTAATTGAGGATAAATTCTATTTTGTAGGTAAAACTTTATGTTTAATGAAGAATTGAACAAAATAATGTAAAATAATGGAAAAATGACAAAATTCATAGTATGAGGACTTGTAAGCAAACAATTAATTGGGGCTCAATTCGGAATTTTAATTGTTATATATTTATACAATAAATATAATATTTGAAAGAAATAATTAATTAAGATGAAGTGCCCAACTGGTGAAAAGTGTGGAATTTGTGTGGGAGGTCAGGTGTTCGAGCCACGCCTCACGCACTATATTAAAAAGTCTTTGATTGGGCCTTGGGGTCTTGGGCTCTTGGGCTTTATTGATTTTAATAAAATAATTATTTTTTTTTAATCATTTTCGAAATTATTTAATGGGTCAACTAGCCAGTAGAATATGACAGTTTTAACTGCCCAGTATTATTACCCATTACCATTGGTCATTACATCTGCAACTTAATACTAGATCATGGTGGAAGAAGTTACATCTCTTTTTGTCTATATAAACAGACTTTTGGGTATTAGAAAAAAAACAAGAAAAACGAGATTATATATTTCTATACAGAAAAATAATTGTTCTTAGTTTACATATTTCTGTAGTACACTTGAGAGTTTTGGAAACCTTTTGTGATTGCTGCACAATTGGTTTATTTGATCGTTGTATCCTGGAGGTGATTGTCCACAGAGGTCACAACAGTTATCGACGGACAATTTCGCTTTAGGACATCGTGCTGTCACGAGACTCGATATTTTGATAAGTTTTTCTGCACTTTACTGTTATTTTATCCAACAATCTAAAGCGAAATTAGTTTTTTAATGGCTGCAGTAGATATATCTGTTCCTAAGTATTCTGAAAAGCCTGAATTATTTGATGGAAAGAATTTTAAGAGATGGCAAATGAAATTGCGATTTTATTTGACAACTCTTAAAGTAATCTGATAAACCTGTTTCTGCAATTGCTGATGAGCCTACTGATAAGGAAACATCAGATTTAGCTAATTGGGAACGTAATGATTATATGTGCAGAAATTATATTCTGAATTGCTTGACGTTGGATTTATATGATGTTTACTGGTCGTATAAATCTGCTAAAGAATTATGGAAGTCATTAGAAAAGAAATATGCTACTGAAGATGCTGGAACTAAGAAATTTGTTGTGGGAAAATTTTTAGATTTTAAAATGGATGATATTAGAACGGTGGTAAGTCAAATTGAAGAATTACAGATTATAATTCACGAAATTATTGCTGAGGGATATAAAATATGTGAAGGTTTTCAAGTGTCTGCTATAATTGAAAAATTACCACCTTCTTGGAAAGAGTATAAAAACAGTTTGAAGCATAAAAGAAAAGAAATGTCACTGGAGGATTTGATTATCAGAATTAGGATTGAAGAGGACAATAGAATGGCAGAACGTAGGGAGAGACCAGACTTGGGTACAAAGGCCAATCTTATTGAAGGAGGTTCTGATAGTAAGAAAGCTGTTGGAAGTTATACTAAAAGTCAGAATTTTAAAGGCAGATTCAAGGGGAAACAATTCATAGGAAAGAACAATCGGTCTAAGCCTCAATTTAAAAATAAAACTATTGGTGATTGTTTTGTTTGTGGTAAACCAGGTCACTTTGCAAAGGATTGTCGAAATAGAAAAGGAAAAACTGTGAAGCATCAGGCACATATAGTAGAAGATGGGAATTTTTCTACTATGGTGATAGAAGTTAATCTAGTGAGCAACATAACAGACTGGTGGGTAGATTCTGGAGCTACCAAACACATTTGCTGCACGAGAGGTGTATTTTCTTCATTCACTCTTAATAGTGATGGAGAATGTCTGTTCATGGGAAATGCTTCTTCCTCCAAAATCGAGGGGAAAGGAACTGTGACACTTAGATTTACTTCTGGAAATGTCCTTAGTTTGAAGGATGTCCTTTATGTACCTGATATAAGGAAAAATCTAGTGTCTGGATCTATTTTAGTCAAAAAGGGATTTAAAATTGTATTTGAGAGTGGTCAAGTTGTAATATCTAAGGGTGGTACTTTTGTTGGGAAAGAGTATGCAGATGAGGGTCTATTTAAATTAAATGTTTATGTGATCAATAATAAAGCTTCTACTTCTTCTGTTTACTTGTTGGACTCTTATGATTTATGGCATGCTAGACTTGGACACGTTAACGTGAATTCTATTAAAAAATTAATGAGATTGGGAAACATTCCTAAAACTGATAAGTTCCCAAACTCAAAATGTGAAACGTGTATTGAATCTAAATATGCTAGAAAACCATTTCCACATGTTGATAGAACTACTTCAGTTTTAAGTTTAATACATTCTGATTTATGTGATTTAAAAGGATATGTTACCCGTGGTAGAAATAAATATTTTTTAACTTTCATTGACGATTACTCTCGTTATTGTTACATTTATCTTCTTAAGAGTAAGGATGAAAGCTATTCAAAATTTATTTCATATAAAACTGAAGTAGAAAATCAGTTAGATAAAACCATTAAAATTTTAAGATCTGATAGGGGAGGAGAATATTCAGGTGAGCTTGATAAATTTTGTGTTGATAATGGTATTATTCATGAGACTACTCCACCATATTCTCCCCAATCTAATGGTGTAGCTGAAAGGAAAAATAGAACTCTAAAGGATATGGTCAGTTCAATGCTAAACTCTTCTGGATTACCTTTTAACATGTGGGGAGAAGCACTTCTTACTGCATGTTATATTCTTAACAGAATTCCCAGTAAGAAAAATGATAAATCCCCTTATGAATTGTGGAAAGGTAGAATACCTTCATATAAATATCTTAAAGTGTGGGGGTGTTTGGCTAAGGCATCTATTCCAGCACCTAAGAGAACTAAACTTGGTCCAAGTGTGTTCATAGGTTATGCTTTTCATAGTAATGCCTACAGATTTTTAGTAATTGACTCTAAAAATATTTTGATTGAAAAGAACACAATTTTTGAAACTAGAGATGCAGAATTTTTTGAAAATAGATTCCCTTTTAAAGAAAAATCTGCAAGACCAAGTAGTTCTCTTAGTGTTCCTCCTAGTGTTAGAGAAGAGCCTATTGAATTAGAAGAAGCTGAAGTTAGGAGAAGCAAAAGACCTAGGACTGCTACTTCTTTTGGTCCTGACTTTCTAACATACTTAGTAGAGGATGATCCTAGTACATTTGTTGAAACTATGTCTTCACCAGATTCTATATTTTGGAAGGAAGCTATTAATAGTGAATATGATTCCATTATGTCTAATAACACTTGGGAATTAGTAGACTTGCCTAGAGGATGTAAAACCATTGGGTGTAGATGGATTTTTAAGAAAAAATTGAAACCTGATGGTTCAATTGATAAATTTAAAGCAAGACTTGTAGCTAAAGGCTATAAACAAAAAGAAGGAGTTGACTTCTTTGATACATATTCACCTGTTACTAGAATTACCTCTATTAGGATGTTAGTTGCAATAGCATCATTGCATAATCTTATTATACATCAAATGGATGTCAAGACTGCCTTTTTATATGGAGATTTAGAAGAAGAGATTTATATGGATCAACCTGAGGGATTTGTGGTAGAAGGCCTTGATGATAAAGTATGTAGACTTCGAAAATCTCTTTATGGCCTTAAACAAGCTCCTAAGCAATGGCATGAGAAATTTGATACTGCCTTGACATCTAATGGTTATGTGATAAATGAAGCAGATAAATGCATATATAGCAAATTTGTGGGGGATTGTGGTGTTATAATTTGCTTATATGTGGATGATATGCTAATAATGGGAACTAGTTTAGATGTGATTAATAAGACTAAACAGTTTCTGAAAAAGCACTTCGAAATGAAAGATTTGGGTGTTGCTGATGTTATTCTAGGGATTAAAATAGTAACACATTCCGAAGGAGTTACTTTAACCCAATCACATTATGTAGAAAAAGTTCTTAAGAAGTTTAACCAATATAATTGTATTCTTGCTAAAACACCTTATGATGCAAGTCATCATTTGAGAAAACATTCAGGTTCTAGTGTTTCTGCCTTAGAATATGCTAGGGTGATCGGCAATCTCATGTATCTCATGAACTGTACCAGACCTGATATAGCATATGCCGTCGGTAGACTTAGCAGGTATACTAGTAATCCTAATAGTGAACATTGGGATGCTCTCATTCGAGTCTTGAGGTATTTGAGATACACTATAGATTGGGGAATACATTATACTAAATATCCTGCTGTACTTGAGGGATATTGTGATGCTAATTGGATTTCAGATACCAATGAAACTAAATCTACAAGTGGCTATGTTTTTACATTAGCGGGTGGTGCCGTATCTTGGAAATCCACTAAGCAAACCTGCATTGCGAGATCTACTATGGAATCAGAGTTCATAGCATTAGATAAGGCAGGTGAAGAGGCTGAATGGTTAAGGAATTTTCTTATGGATGTTCCTTTGTGGTCCAAACCACTTCCATCTTTCTATGTCCATTGTGACGATCAAGCGACTATTGCAAGAGCTCAAAATTCATCCTACAATGGAAAGTCTAGACATATTCGTAGGAGGCACAATCACAGCGTCACCGCTTAAGGATGGGGTTATAGCTATTGACTATGTGAAGTCAAGTGATAATATTGCTGACCCATTAACAAAAGGATTAGCTAGAGAGCTAGTTCAGAAAACATCGAGGGGGATGGGGCTAAAGCCTATTACAAATTAGATCACCTATAATGGAAACCTAACCTTGCGATTGGAGATCCCATGGATAAGGTTCAATGGAATAACAAAGTTATTGGAGTGATCTGTGGGGGTACTACATTGAATTTATTTCAAACCCCTCCCTATGATGAGTAGTACAAACTGTATTGATTAGAGGATGAGCTAATGCTCTTAATGTTTTCTATAGCTGATATTCAGTGGGGTGTTTAAATACAGTGCATCCTTGATAAAAGCACCTATTTGAGTGTGGAAATGGGGCCGCTTCCTATGAGAATTAAGGCTAATTCTCTAGAGCACTCAAAGAAACCGGGAAAGTTCACGGCCGAAATGAACACAACCGTGAGAACTCAATGATTGTTTTAGAAGTCATGTGTGTGTTCTATTGTTTCAGTTTGCAAATCATAATTGTGGAGTTCAAGACATAGTTCACTCTACAGTTAGCAAACTCGATAGAATATACAAAGCTAAGGTTCAAGTCGATAGACACCTAAGCCTGCGTGATTTCTACCGTACTCCAGAATAATATTTTTATTTATCTTATTTCTTTCATGTGGGGGATTGTTATATATTTATACAATAAATATAATATTTGAAAGAAATAATTAATTAAGATGAAGTGCCCAACTGGTGAAAAGTGTGGAATTTGTGTGGGAGGTCAGGTGTTCGAGCCACGCCTCACGCACTATATTAAAAAGTCTTTGATTGGGCCTTGGGGTCTTGGGCTCTTGGGCTTTATTGATTCTAATAAAATAATTATTTTTTTTTAATCATTTTCGGAATTATTTAATGGGTCAACTAGCCAGTAGAATATGACAGTTTTAACTGCCCAGTATTAATACCCATTACCATTGGTCATTACATCTGCAACTTAATACTAGATCATGGTGGAAGAAGTTACATCTCTTTTTGCCTATATAAACATACTTTTGGGTATTAGAAAAAAAACAAGAAAAACGAGATTATATATTTCTATACAGAAAAATAATTGTTCTTAGTTTACATATTTCTGGAGTACACTTGAGAGTTCTGGAAACCTTTTGTGATTGCTGCACAATTGGTTTATTTGATCGTTGTATCCTGGAGGTGATTATCCACAGAGGTCGCAGCAGTTATCGACGAGCAATTTCGCTTTAGGACATCGTGCTGTCACGAGACTCGATATTTTGATAAGTTTTTCTGCACTTTACTGTTATTTTATCCAACATTAATTGGATACAAAATTTGGCTACTTGAAATTAAATATATAGACAAAGATAATATTGGGTTGAAATTTAGAAAAGAGACTCATTTGCTTTGATATAATATATATAAGGGAACAATATATAAATAAGATATTTAAGTATCACAATTTCAAAATTAAGGATAGAGATTTTAAATTTCAAAAATCATGTTTTTATTAAAATTTATTTATGATTTAATTAATTTAATATATTAAGGTCACAGATCTATACAATTTGGTCACAAATTAACCAATTAATTAGTCACATATTATTTTTTGATCACAAATCAGAATTTTTATATCACAAATTATTTTACGATCACAATTCAAAAAATTTATAGGTTATAGTTTGTTCATCGGTTACAAATTAAAAATTTAACAGTCACAATTTATTTATCGATCACAAATCTAGCAAATTAATAAGTTACATATTATTTTTTAGGTTACATATTATTTATTGGTCACAATATCAATTTATCAGTCACAAATCACAAATGTTAAAGTCACAATTCAAATTTTTAGGTCACATATTATTTATTGGTCACAAAATATACAATTTATTGGTCACAATCGTAAATAATTGGTCACAAACACCCCCATCCCATGTTCATCCCACATACAACCAACGCACCACCGCCATGACCACCACTATCATCACCAACCGCCACCGCCACCGCCACCACCAGCAACTCCACCTACACCATCAACAAAAATCAACCAAAAACCCCCAACACCAACAAAATATGGAAACAACCGCCACCACTCCACAACAAAAATCAAAACCAACACCTCACCACCACAACCAGATCCACCACCACCTGTAACACCGCCGTCACAACCTGTACCACCACTCTCGCGACACATCATCACAAAAACATCACAACAGCACCAATAACCAGCAAAATGTCTCCCCACCGCCAAGGTCCCTGGAGACCTTACCACCACCATCCTCACCGTCGTCGTCGACGCAGCCAGACCCGCCACCGCCATATCCAATACCAAAATCACAAGCACCACCGATCTACTCACCCCACCACCACCGTCCAATCACCTCATCACCCAAGCGAGATAGTCACCATGATCGAAGCTAACACTACCAAGGCTGTGACGTTCCATTTCCGTTGTCTAACTCGACACCAAAACCACAAACACCACCTATCTACTCTCCCCGCCACCAGTTTTCTCCCCACCACCACCTGTCCAGTCACCTCCACCACCTAATATGAGAAATCGTCGAAAAAGATCGTCGCGAGAGTGATAATAGAGAGCGGGAGAGAGAGAGAGGTGATAGAGAAATAAATTAGGGTTTGAGATTAAAATTGAGATGGGGGGTGGGTTGTGTTAGTTAAATATGTAGATTATTTTAATTATTACCTGATTTATGAAAAATTAAACTTAAAAATCTTATTAATGAAGTGTAAACTTTAAAAACAGGGTTAGGTGTAATTTATTCTATATATATATATATATATATATATATATGAAATACGTAGAAGAATTGGAAGAAAAAGCTGACAGTTCTGGAGAAAACAAAGAGTGGCTGAAAAATGCAGAATATATATATCACGAAGAAGGCACGCACACGAGAGAGACAGACAGAGGGGCTCTAGAAAGAAACAAAGAAAGAAAACAAAAGAAAAAAAAAGGAAAAGAAAACTCAAAGATTGCGGCTTGGAGGAAAGAGAAAAATAGAGGCTTTTGCTTTCATTTATATATGCATATGCACACGGGCAGAGGCAGCTAAGTGGACAGAAGTAGAGGCTAAAATTGAGAAATATAACTTCACGTTTCGTCAATTTTTGGTGATATCTTTCCACTTTTACGTGTTTAAATTCAATATTATGAGTGGTTAAATACTTTTATTGTTAGGATGGATGATGTAGCTTAAGATTTTTATTATATGTTTAATTTCAAGATTTTCATGTCATTTTAACACTTATTAATTAATTATTGTGTGTTTAATACTTTAATTGTTTGCGCAATAATTAATTGATTTAGGGATAATACTGAGATCGAGAAGTGATGTATAATTTCAGCTTGTGCAATAATTAACATAGACATTATAAGATATCGAGAGATAATTATAAGCTGTGCGATCTTTGTTGAATTTCTATAGATAAATGCGTTCATATGTGTATGAATTTATATAGAGATATAATAAGTTCAGGTATATGAATATGATTAGTGTTGTTTGAGAGTGATCACTAAATACAATAAGTTAATTCGATAGTTAGCACGTATGAAAAATTATTGAATGAATTAGAATTAAATGTATGATAAATAACCTAAGTAAAATTGAAAATCCTAACTATCCAATCATATAATCTTTTCTACATTTTTAATTTGAATTTGTTATTTTTAATTAATCGTTTGTTGGTTTATTTATTAGAACTTCATTTAGAAAATATAATTTGATTGGATCATTAGTTACTATTTTAATTTAAATTGAAGTTAGATTAATTTAATAATTTATAGTAGATAATAGTCTCTGTTGGACGATATTCGGATTTGATAAATCCAATTTATTACTTGTCACGATCTGCACACTTATGAAATTTCACGAACAAGTTTTTGGCGTCGTTGTCGGGGACTAGTTTATTTGTTTTAAATTTTTAATTAATTCTATTTTTGATTTATATTTTATTTATTTGTTTGTTTGTTTTTTTTTTAGTTTAAGGTTGTGTTTTTTATTTCATTTTCTTTGCATGTATCCTTGCATGCGAAGTTCGAGAGTAGGTAATCTAATACCATTTGATCCAGAAATCGAACGCACTTTTAACCATAGAATTTGGCAACAACGAGAGAATATCATAGTAGAACAGAACATAGAAGTGCAATCGACACATGTTGAACAATCGGTCGAGATTGATGAAGATGATTTGTCACTTGGACAATTCGTCACACTTGTTGCACCAAATCAATCAAGTATCGTTTATCCTCCATTTGGCAACCAAACTTTCAATTAAGGACAAACATCATTCTATTGTTCTAGAATTGAGTATCATTTTATTGAAAACCTCATGAAAATCTACATAATCACATCTTACGCTTTTTGGACATCTACCAAAATTACAATTTTCATGGAGTATCTGATGAAGCGATCAAGTTGAGACTCTTCCCACATATACTCAGAGACGGAGCAAGAGAATGGTTGGATGCCTTACTTGCTGTAAGCATTAGGACCTGGAATGATCTTTCGTACAAAAATTCATCACAAAATACTTTCAATTGTCAAATATAACTAAAATAGGACACAAGATATCCACTTTTCAGCAAGATAAATTAGAGAGTTTTCACGAAGCATGTGAAATGTTTAAGGACTTGATCAGGAAGTGTCATAACCACGGTATTAAGAAAAATTTGTAAGTTCAGTACTTCTACACTGACTTAAATAACTTCAAATGGATCTATCACATTAAAGTCACCAAATGAAGTTGAGGAATTATATGAGATAATGGCAGCCAACAATGCTTTATGGCCTTCCGAAAGATCCACACATAAGAAGTACACAGGTCTACATGAGGGGGATGTTTTCTCGGCATTATCAGCACAAATGTCAGTTTTGGAGAAGAAGATGATAGATCACTTAACTACGAGAAATACAGCAAAAGCAATGCACACGAAATTTTTGGTTTGCGGTATATGGGTGGAGCTCACAATAGTGAGGAATGCCATATGGCATCTCGAGAGACGGAGGAAGTTTACTTTGCACAAAATTATTAACGCCAACAAAAAAATGCATTTAGCAATACATACAATCTAGGTTGGCAAAATCACCCTAACTTCTCATGGAACAACAACGAAAATAATCAGTAGCAGCCCCCCTGGTTTTCAACAACAAGAGAAAAAATCATCTTTGGAAGATATCTTGGGTAAATTTATACAGAAGACCAACCAGTATATAGCAAAGACCGAAAAAACCTTGCAAAATCATTCAGCAGCCACAAAGGGGTTGAAAACTCAAATAAGTCAATTAGCCCATACTATCTCAGAAAGACCACAAGGAGTCTT
Organism: Fraxinus americana; assembly: GCA_035079005.1. Lineage (NCBI taxonomy): Eukaryota > Viridiplantae > Streptophyta > Magnoliopsida > Lamiales > Oleaceae > Fraxinus > Fraxinus americana. The sequence goes on along the minus strand of CM068708.1, from coordinate 15,824,313 downwards.
GCCTAGCAACACAAAAATTAATCGAAGGGAACATGTGCAAGCAACCACAACAAGAAGTGGGGTACAACTGCCTGAAATTACAGTAAAAAGACAAGTAGTATAAACAAATAAAGTATCTATTTCAGATGAGGAGTAAGTGGAGGAATCTGAAAAAGCAACTGGGAAAAATTTGAAAGAGAAATTAGACGTATCATAGGCTAAGGCGGCCGTTCCTATCAGAGAATATATACCCCCATTCCATTTTCCCAGAGACTGCATAAACAAAAACTAGGCCAACAATTTTCCAAGTTCATTGAATGTTTAGAATGCTGCAATCAACATTCCATTCGTGGATATTTTAGCACAAATGCTTAGCTACACAAAATTCATGAAGGAAATTCTCGCTAACAAGAGGAAGTTGGAGGATTATGAGACCGTGATACTAACTGAAGAGTGTAGTGTACATCTACAGAATAAATTGCCTCCTAAACTCAAGGATTCAGGGAGTTTTACTATACCTTGCACCATAAGAGATAAATATTTTGAACATACTTTATGCGATCTTGACACAAATATAAATTTAATGAAGTTGTCTTTGTAGAGGAAACTAGGGATTTGAGATGCCAAACCAACCACAACATCATTGCAACAGGTTGATCGCTCCATAAAGCATCCAGGGGGATTATTGAAGATGTCTTGGTCAAGGTGGACAAGTTTATTTACCCCGCAAATGTTATCGTATTAGATATGGAAGAAGATCGAGATATTCCAATCATTTTAGACAGACCTTTCCTGGCTACAGAAGAGCATTGATTGACGTACACAAATGAACGTTGACACTGCAGGTTAATGATGAAAGCGTAAGTTTCAACATCTATCAAGTAAAGAAACCTCTAGAAAAAGCTGACACTTGCGATATGATCCAATCAGTTGAAGCAGTTGTAGGTAATAGAGAAAAAAAATGATTTATTCTATGACCCTTAGTGCATCATATGACTACCAGTTATTCAGCAAGTGATACATTTCTTACTGGTAAATACTCAGGAACCAATGAAGTAGTTGACTTCCTATTGGCTCATGAAGACTATCCACTTGACAAAATGAGAGCTATGTGAAAAAGTCTTGAAACCCTCCAAACAATGTCAAACCAAAAGAGGTTTTGAAGGCTATACCAAAATTAAGGTCGTCCAATTTTATCTGCCATGCTATAGTGAAGAAGAATACAAAGCCAAGGATAAAGTTTAGAAACATAAGAGACATGCCACCTAAAAATCTAACGTAGACAATTTGGTTAAGTTAATGACGATAAAGAAACACTTCTTGGGATACAACCCAAGCTTTCTTCCTTTTTATTTATTATTTTTTTTGCGTTTTAGGATAGTTTAGTTTATTTTAAATCTATTTGAAACTCATCATCCATACCCCGTTTCCCCTTAGGTTTTCGATATGTTGGTTTATTAGATGTTAGCGTTAAGTAACACTTGTTCCAATTATTTGATCTTAATGATTTGTTTGATTTTTCAGGAACATGATATCGTAGAACATTTAAACCAATTTTGACCAAAGAGCCAACGGAAGTAATAGGAAAGCTAGCCGTTGAACTACACACTATATTAGGGAGGTCTTTACTTCACTTTCTTCCCCGCCCCTTTTATATGTGGATTTAAGATTTATGATATTGAGGACAATGTCTAGTTTAAATTTGGGGGTTGAAAACAAAAGTTTTCATTTTTTATGTGCTTTTGTTGCTTTAAAAAAATTTCAAGAAAATTCAGAAATTTCAAAAAAATATTTTCTTTTTGTATGCTTGTGTGAGTTAGTTGGTCTAGTTGACAATGAAGAATGTATTGAATTATAAATTGATCTATAAATGATGAATAAGTTGCATGTTTAGATTAATTTTTACTTTTTCATGTGAAATTTGATATATATTGAGCACATAAATTAAGTTTAGCATTATGTATGGATAAGTTGAATTTATAATTGGATAGGTTGAACTAGTGGACCATAGATGTTAAACTCAAAACCACAAAATTTTACATTTTTGGACCAAATTTAGAATAGTTTGGGGGATTTAACTGTTGTGGAAAGATATTGAGATAAATGAGGATTCCATGTGTGAAAAAAAATCTTGTGAGGATTGTCTAAGGTCAATAGGATGAAATTGGATGAAAATCTCAAATTATAGGTGGTTTTCTTAAATTGGTGATTAATAAGGGATAATACACTAATCAGTGTATAAAAAATAATATTATTTTATTTAAAAATTTCTCTTCGTAGCTTTTATGACTCGAGTAATTAAGTTTGCAAGGGTCTTTAAAATCTGATGCCCTATGGTCATATGACTTGGGAGTCATCGGTCGAAAACTTGGTACATGGATCATTTAGAAAGTTTAATGGTGTGAATGCTTCAAATAAAGAAAAAAGTTGAAAAAAAAAATTAGAAAATCAGAAAAAGCAGGTGTATGAAATAAAAGACGCACCAAATGACTTGATTATGTCCTAAACACTTATTTGAGAAAGTTGAACTTTTGATAAGTTATTATTAGCGTAGTTCAGTTCTAGAGAGTAAAACAATCAAACTATGGAGAATTCTTATTTATTGACATATTTACTAGCAATTAATGAGATTTACCTAAACTTGAGAGGTGATGATAGTATAAAATTCAATATTAGTTCACACACTTGAAAAGAGCGAAAAGAATAAGTTGGGGTGTGTGAATCTTATGTGTGATGAAAGAATATATTTGACCATTGCGGATCGGGAATTGAAACAAATTATAAATTCATAATGCTATACTTAATTCTTCACACACACACGTCGATTTTACATTGGAAAAGTATATTTTAATTTCTGTATTGTGATTTTGAAGCAGTGATTAGATTTAATATTATGATTTCAATCTTGAGATAAAAAGTCAGGTTAGCTATCTAAATCTTTTTGCTTTACTTGATTGACTGACCATCAATTAGGTAATTAACATTGTGTGTTTGTTAGATTTTAATTTTGTTTGAGGACAAACAAAAAGTCAAGTTTTGGGTGTGATAAGTGTAGTTTTTATACTTATTCGTAGTGCTAAATCATGATATTTTATTGTCTTCAAAATAAAATTCTACCCAATTTAAGATAAATTGTATTTTGTAAGTAAAATTTTATGTTTAATGAAGAATTAAAGAAAAGAATACAAAATAGCGGAAAATGAAAAAATTCATAGTACGAGGACTTGAAAGCAAGCAATTAATTGGGCCTCAATTCGGAATTCTAATTGGATACAAAATTTGGCGATTTGAAATTTTATATATGGACAAAGATAACATTGTGTATGTATATATGAAATACCTAGAAGAATTGGAATAAAAAGCCGGCAGTTCTGGAGAAAACAGAGAGAGGCTGAAAAAGGCAAAATATATATATCACGCAGAAGGCACGCACACGAAAGAAACGGACCGAGGGGCGCCGAAAAGAAACGGGAAAAGAAAAAAAAAAGTCAAAGATTGCGGCTTGGAGGAAAGAAAAACATAGGCTTTTCCTTTCATTTAGGCTCTGTTTGATTCGCGTAATTTTCAATGGAAGTAGGAAAATGCTCTGTTTGATTCGCGTAATTTTCAATGGAAGTAGGAAAATATTTTCCTACTTCCACTTTTTGACTGTTTGATATGTGAAATTTTCCATGGAAAATGTTTTCCTCCCTTTTTCTAGGTACAACCCTTTGATGCACAAATGGTGGAAAATGTTTTTTCACCTATTAGGTGAAAAAATATTTTCCAGCTTTTTTTTTGCAATGGGAACAAATTCTAGATACAATGGTAAAAAAAAATTTCACTTTTATTGACAACTTCCATGCAAAACAAAGTTAAACGAAGAATATTCGGTATGGTAAATTTTTTTTTTTCAAATTTTTTTTTTTTTACAATTGGAACACATTTTAGACTCAATGGTAGAAAAAAATATCACTTTAATGGACAAATTTCATAAAAAACGAAGCCAAATGGACACCAAACTTTCAACATTTTCCATGGAAAATTATACCAATCAAACACAATTAATTACAATTCTCAGTAAAACATTTTCTAAGAAAATCAATTCCCTGTAAAACATTTTCTTTCCACCCATTTTCCACCCTTGCAATCAAACGGACTCTTATATATGCACATACACACGGGCAAAGGCAGCTAAGTGGACAGAAGTAGGGACTGAAATTTCATGTTTGGTCAATTTTTTATGTTGTCTTTTCACTTTTACGTATTTAAATTTAATATTATGAGTGATTAAATACTTTTATTGTTAGGATTGATGATGTAGCTTAAATTTTTATTATATATTTAATTTCAAGATTTTATGGTCATTTTAATACTTGTTAATTAATTATTATGTGTTTAATACTTTAATTGATTGAGCAACAATTACTTGATTTAGAAATAATACTGAAATCGATATGCTATGTATAATTCTAGCTTGTGCAATAATTAACATAGATATTATAAGAGATCGGGAGATAATTATAAGCTGTGCGATCTTTGTTGAATTCCTATAGATAAAATGAGTTCATATGTGTGTGAATTTATATAGAGATATAATAAGTTCGGGTATATAAATATGATTAGTGTTACTTGAGAGAGATTAATAAATACAATAGGTTAATTCCATCGTTGGCACATATGAAAAATTGTTGAATGAATTGAAATTAAATGTATGATAAATAACATGAGTGAAATCTAAAATTCTAACTATCCAATCACATAATATTTTCTACAGTTTTAATTTGAGCTTGTTATTTTTAATTAATCATTTGTTAGTTTATTTATTAGAACTTCATTTAAAAAACATAATTTGATTTGATCATTAGTACTATTTTAATTTAAATTAAAACTATCTTAGTTTAAATATTTATAGTAGATAATAGTCTCTGTGAGACGATATTCAGATTTGATAAATCCACTTTACTACTTGTCAAAATTCGTACACTTGTGAAATTTCACGAATAGTAACTGAGGCGATTCAAGCATTGGGTAGTGCAAAAGAACCTCTGAGAAACATTATACACTTGTTATTTTTTCTTTTTATAGAAATTCTCGTACTAGAGTTAATATCTATAGTGAAAACTGCAAACTTAAAAAGTGTTGGCATGGCCTCTTGTCACTTTTTAATACATGTTATATCGTATGTCATATCTGATCTAACTAAATATAAAAGAGTGAGTTTTTGGTTACTGTTCATAAGCCATGGGCCATCTAAGCCGAGCTATATTGGAGTGAGCCGTGGTAGCCTAGTTGATTGGAAGTGTGTTGGGTAAGTTTCCTTTTGTTCATTAACCTTTCGTTTGGATCTTATTATTTCTCGTTAAATTATAATTCGTTTTTCTCTCTTTTCTTATTAATCACATATTCTCCAATAAAATAACATTACACGTAAACTCAATAATTGGTATTTGTTTTAATCACACATTCTTCAAAAAAATTATATTCATCTCATTATAATGATGGGGGCCAAACGGGCACTTAATTTCAACAATGCTTGTTTTTGCATTGATTGTCCATCGGAACATTTCCAATTTGAGCTCTATAATTTTTATCTATTTCTTTAACTTATACATTTAAAATGAGTTATGCTTTTTTCTGCAGTAATAAGATGTCTTGAAAAGTTGTGAGATGTTCTCGAATTATGTAGCTTGAATTGTGTTCCCCTGTAAAAAAATAAGTTAAAGATGGTATGATGAGATTTTAGAAGAGATGACATGAAAGAATTGTAATGTAAGAGATAATTTTTTTAGCATTTGAAAAAAGAAAGAGTATTTGAGTGGATTGTTAATCTTAATTTAAATAGTTAAGTTTTGTAATTTGTGTTAATGTAGGAATATGATGAGATACGATGTATTTGAAGTTAGATTATTTGACAATCAACCATGAAAGAATGAAGAGTATAAGGGTGTGTTTGGTAAAAAATCTCATTTTCAACCACACATTTTTCAATAAAATAATATTTTCTATCATATCAATAATCTTATCTTCTTTTTCAACCACACATTTCCCATCATATCACTATTCAAAATCAATTCTTCCCCCAAAAAATCCCTACCAAACACACACTAAATAAATGTTGAAAAGCAAAAAAATTTGAGCATGAAAGGAAGTGAAATGAAAAGAGTTATAGTGTAAGAGACTTTTTATTAACTATAGAAGATAAACATGTTAAAACTTATGTATCCACGTATAGCATAAAACATGTATGTTTTTGGTTTAGTATTACCACCGAGAATGAAAATATCCGTGGACTCAAAATTTTATATAATCAAATGTAATTTTCATTCAAAGTAAGTTTTATTTCCCATTGAAATCCTACAAAACTAAAATTGAACATTATTACTTAAACTACATCACCCACTACACGTGCAACGCATGTAAATTCACTAGTTTTAATAAAAAAAAAAATGGCACTTAACTTAAAAAAGTAACATTGTGCTACTTTTGAATAAAAAAAGTGACATTTAATTTTACACAATATTTTTGTTATCATTTTCTTGAGATTTTTATTATTTTTTTGAGTGACAAGCATCATTCTTTAATAAAAGTGATATTGTATGTCATTTATTTATTTATTAAAAAGTAACACGACGTCACTTTTTTATTCTCCGTTTGGTAACCATTAAAATTTTCATTCTCATTCTTCTACTCATTTTTAACCACACATTTTTCAATAAAATAATATTTTCCATCACATCAATAACTTTTCCTTCTTTTTCAACCACACATTCTCCATGGACCCCACTTGATGTGAAAGATAAAATGTATTATTTGAAGAATAATGGCTCCCAAACGGAGCCTAAAGCGTGAAGGGGAGGGCGGTTAGGGCTCAGCGCGGTAGTGTGCAGAGTTCGATTCCCCGCAAGGTGGAATTGGTTTTGTTGCAAGCGGGAGTTACCATAGGGTTAATAGTCAAGGCCTATCCATAAGCTCTCTATCCTGGCTCCTGAGAGGCACATCCTGCGATTTACCTCCTTCACAATGGCTCAGGGCAGGGTCGGTGGGGACCCTCAAGGTTGGGGTTCAACGTTTTTAAAATGTATTATTTGAAGAATAATGGCTCCCAAACGGAGCCTAAAGCGTGAAGTGGTGTCACTTTTCAATAAAAAATGTAACACTTTTCGCATAGCATTTTTTACTTTAAAGATAATTTTCATATAATTTTTCAAAAAATCCTAATTTTGCAAGCCTCAAAAAAAAAAAAAAAAACCAAATAATACTGACCGGATCGTATCCGAAACTCTGAATTCTTCTCTGTCCCTTTCGATTTCTTCTCCTTCTCAATTCTTTTTTATTTCTCGTACTCCTTAATCTTCTCCAGTTAGAGCATCTCTATCCGTCGTGCCTTTTCAACTGTCACCCAATCAGGTAAATCTTTTTTTTCTCTCTCAAATCCTTATTTTTTATTTCTATCTTTGTTTCTATCAATATCAATTTCTTATATCTAGGATTTTTTTTATTCTTAATGGACTTTAAATGATTTTTACCAGTATTTTCTGTGATGTTTCTGTCCTATAAGATCGGATCTGTGTTTTCATTATTTTTTTGTTTATTTTCTCCTGATTATGTAATCATGTATGTTTTTGTGCTTATGCGTATTATTTGCATGTCGAGGGTTGTTAAATCTCAAATCCAGGATTTGGATTATTGAGACGAAATCTGAGCTTTCGTGGTGGATGGTTGGGTCATATATATATTGCGTGTGTATACACCAAACTTCGTGATTAAATGTTGATTTAAGGCTGTGTATTGACCCCGGATTTCAATTGGGATAGAACAATACCCACAAGAATGTATGATGTAGTAATTTATAGTAGGCCAAATCTGAGCTTTCGTGGAGGACGTTTTATATATATATATGATAATGGTGTTGTGTAAATGAAAATGTGTATGTAAATACATTCACCCAACTTCATAATGAAATTTCGCTTTAAGGCTGTGTTGACACCCCAGATTTCAGTTAGGATAGAGCAATACCTGCGAGAACGTATGATGTAATATAATTTATAGTTGAAAACCAAATCTGAGCTTTTGTGGAGGATGGTTTGGTCGTATATATATGAAATGGTTGTGTGTAGATGAGAATCTGTATTTTTTTATAGATTGTGTGTATTCATACACCGAACTTCGTAACGAAATGTGATTTAAGGCTGTGTCTAGACCCCGGATTTCAATTATGATAGAAAAACACCAGCGAGAATGCATGATGTAATAATTTATGGTGAAAATATGAGTGAAAAGAGCTAGGACAATTAAGGTAAAACTTTAAGAAACTTTTTTTTTAATTATTCTCTTTTAATCTTTTATGGTGTTTAATCGTGTTCGAGACATATTCTAATTTTATTCTTCACTGGGAAGAAGAGGAAGATTCATTTTCGGAGTTCTTTTCCACTTTTCTTTCTCTTTTGTTGTTTATATGTGAACTTTCATGAACTGGCTGAAGGAATAGATTTCATTCGTATATTTGTAGACACTTTTTAATTTTTATTTGGCAATAGTGAACACTTATTTTTTTCCTTTTCAACTACCCTAAATGAGAATATTTCAGTGTTCACTGAGAAAGCTAACATGATAGGTGTTTCATTACTTAAAGCAAAAACTTCAGCCAGCTAGAAGAACCCAGCTTGATGTTAAAGTTTATGTTTGCTTGCTATATATTCGTGCAGCTGCAATACAACTGTTTGAGATGAGATTATGTTCTATCATTGAATTACAGGTTGTTGATATCGGATATTAGTTGTGTTCGTATACTGTGTTATGGAAGACTATAATAGTTGTTCCTTGTCACCCTTTTTTCTATCTACTGGGGTACAGACCAAACCCCTCAGTTAAGCAAGGGTCATCTTTTGGCAAAAATAAAAAATAAAAAATAAAAGGAAATGTAATCACCTATTTGTCAGTTGTTTATTGTCATGGAGTTTAATTTGTTTGGATATCATTACGTTTTACGACAAGTATCTTTAAATTGCTTGCATTATGTGTGTTATCGATAAGTTATGGTTATAGATTTTTTGCAAATTTATTGGTAGAGAATGTTGCAAAATAATTAAATAATGCAGGATGTCTGAAGCACCCTTTAGGCCAAGAGAAGTCCTCTTCGAGAGGCAAAAGTTATTTCAGAGCATTCACAAACATACATATCTGAAAGGACCGTTTGATAAGATCACCTCAGTTGCAATTCCTCTGGCTTTGGCTGGTAGTTCGCTATTTTTAATTGTGAGTTCCTTTTTACTCTTCTAATCATTTTGGCCATTTTCATCTACAGTCGAGTTTGACACTTGACTGTTTCTGATGATTGTTCTCCAGGGGAGGGGGATCTATAACATGTCTCACGGGATTGGAAAGAAGGAATAAGAAGATGGATTCCATTGAATGAGTGTCCTCTTAGGAACTCAATTTTTTAAGCATGCATTTTCAAGACTGGTTTTTGCTCTGACTTATCTACCTTTTCTTTGCTAATAATTGATGAATTGCAAACGCGTTGACGAATGAATGTACGTTCCGTCATCAATGACATGAGGCCATGCCTTTTCTGTTATTCTGTTTTCTTGAGAGTATAGCTGAACTATGTTATGATTTTATTCAGAATTAGAGAGAATTTGTGGGTGGAATAAATCTTATCAAGCTTCCGTTGGTAGTTTGTGAAATTAGTGCTCACTTTTGGTCAACAACGAGACATCAACAAGATTTTTCTTAATCTGTGACGATTTATGGGACCTTAATTTTTTTCTTGCTGTGCTCGCACAAATGAATTGCTACAGTTGAATGATCATTTAATTGGAGTTGAAATGCATAATAACACTAAGGGTCCGTTTGATTGCAAGTGTGGAAAATGGGTGGAAAGAAAATGAATTTCAGGGAAAGTAATTGCCTAAAAATTATTTTGCAGGGAATTGTTAATTAAGTGTGTTTGATTGGTATAATTTTCCACCCAAATTTTTTTTGAAAATTTGGATTTTTTTTTTGTTCACGTTTGGCTTTATTTTACATGGAAATTGTTCATTAAAGTAAAATTTTTTTTTACAATTGGTTATTAAATTTGTTACCATTGTCAAAAAGTTAAAAAAAAAAAATTGCTCGAAAACTATTTTTTCATTAAAGTTTAGTGTTCGTTTGACTTTGTTTTACATGGAAATTGTCAATTAAAATAAATTTTGTTTTTACAATTGGTTATAAAATTTGTTCCAATTGTCAAAAAAAAAAAAAGTAGAATTCTATTTCCCACCAAAAAGGTGGGAAAACCAATTCAAACAAAAATGGGAAAATGTGCACGTGTGAGGTGTTTGTGGAAAATCATTTTCATGAAACTTTTGTGTCATCAAACACTCATAAAGATGGAAAATGGAATTTGAATTCCATTTTCCATGGAAAATCAATGGTATCAAACATGCCCTAAAAGTCTATTTGATTGTAAAGGTGGAAAACGGGTGGAAAGAAAATGTTTTAATGAGAATTGAATTGCTTAGAATTTGTTTTATTGGAAATTGTAATTAATTGTATTTGATTGATATAATTTTCCACCTGGAAAATGTTGAAAGTTTAGTATCCGTTTGACTTTGTTTTTCATGAAAATTGTCCATTAAAATGATAATTTTTTCTACTATTGAGTTTAGAATTTGTTTCAATTGCAAAATTAAAAAAAAAAATTATTATACCGAATATCATTCATTTGGCTTTGTTTTGCATGAAGATTGTCAATAAAAGTGATAAATTTTTTTACCATTGTGTTTAGAATTTTTTCCAATTTCAAAAATAAAATAAAATGAAAAAGCTAGAAAATGAAAATCCAACAAAACAACAAGAAAGAAATTCCATGAAAACCTTGAAAAGGTGGAGCGTGAGTTTTAAAATGGAAAATGAAATCCATGGAAAACTTTGCAAATCAACAAGGAAAAATGTGGAAAGTGGAAAAGTTTTTCCTAGTTCTAGGGAAAAGAACTATAATCAAACATAGCCTAATAATTTTTAAGTTTTTCTAGATGATTCTCTCTCTTTATAACAATATTCGAGAGAGTAATGCTATTAATCCCCACTGGGGTTACTAGATGGCGTTAATGTGATATTAAATGATAGGTGAAATTAAATAAGTCATTTAATTTCACCTTTCATTTAACCTATCATTTAGAGCTACCTAAACTGTGTTTGTAACCCCAATGGAGATGAATAACATTACTCTATTCGAGAACATGCGATGCCAAAACCATTTCTTGGATGAGTGCATCGTGGTTAAGAACCGACGTGTGTTTTCTGTATGGATAAACGACTCTTTAGCATTGAACATAATTTATAAAATTGAGCCAAATGTAAGATTCTAATACGATGAAGAAAAATTAATCAAATGAGACAAACCCAACAAATTGCTGGGTTTCTTTGTTTTGACATGCGCGAGCAAAAATTTTAGAGGACTTTTGAAGCGTCCTTGTGAAACTATTCAATTTTATTGAGTCCATTTTCAATAAGCAATACTAAATGTGATTAGAAATCATAGATAAGATTTTTAGCATTGTCCAAACCATTTAGAGCCCGTTTGGTAGGGATTTTTGGGAGAATAATTGATTTTTGAATAGTGATATTATGGGAAATGTGTGGTTGAAAAAGAAGAAAAAATTATTGATGTGATGGAAAATATTATTTTATTGAAAAATGTGTGGTTGAAAATGAGAATTGATTTACTGTAGAATATCAAAATCCATACCAAACAGGCGCTTAGTAAAAATGCCTCGAAGACGTGTCGACTATACTCTTTTATTTTGCTTTGTTTCTTGATACTATGCCGTGTAGGGATGATGACAGCTTGTGGAGCCATAGTATCCCCATCTTAGGGCATTTTTTGGGAGGCGGGATACGATGAATTTAAAATATGTTAATTTCTCGCCTCGTTTTTCCATTTGATTAAATTTAAAGATGTAAAATAAAAAGAATTGGAAGAGAGATGATATTCGTAGGGTCAAATTCACTAATGGTCACCAAACTTTATACTTGGTGTCGCTGTGACCATCTAATTTGATTTAGGGCTTATTTGCTGCTGATTAAAATGTCCAAAAGAATGGCTTTTCTGACCGTTGAAGAAGGCAACGTCAAAAAATCAGCATTTCTGACAGATTGTTGTGTCTAACGGTCAGAAATTAACGGCTCAAAAAGCAATTATTTGGAAGGAAAATCAGCAGCAGACAAGTTCTTAGTTTCGTCATGACCATCCAACTTTATACTTAGAGCTTGTTTGGTATGGATTTTTTGGGGGGAGAATTGATTTTGAATAGTGATATGATGGGAAATGTGTGGTTGAAAAAGAAGAAAAAATTATTGATGTGATGAAAAATATTATTTTATTGAAGAATGTGTGGTTGAAAATGAGAATTGATTTACTGTAGAAAATGAGAATTCCTACCAAATAGGCCCTTAGAGTTATCATGGCCATACAATTTTATTTTATTTAACAACGGCTACTCAATTTCATATAAGGTTTTATCAAGATCACCCAATTTCATGTAACGTTTCACCATGGTCACAACTTTTTTTCCACCATTTTCATTAATTTTAAAAGGGATGAAACGGTAATTTTGCATTACATATATAAAATAGATTTTTTTTAAAATTTATTTTTAAAAAAAAGAAAAACTTATTTTAAAAAAAGTTACTTAAAAAAATAAAATCAAATAAAAATTTATTTTTAAAAAAGTTACTTAGAAAAATAAAATAAAATAGCAACTTATTTTAAAAAAAGTTTTAAAGTAAAAATAAAAACTTAATTTAAAATTAACTTTTTAAAATTTAAAAAAAAACAATTCTTTTAAAATTTATTATATATATAATACAAAGTTACCGTTTTACCACTTTTCAAATCAATGAAAATTGTGAAAAGAAATTGGGTGATCACGGTGAAATGTTAAATGAAATTAGGTGGTCATAGTGAAACGTTATATGAAATTGGTGACCATTATGAAATAAAATCAATTTAAGTGATTATATTGACACTAAATATAAAGTTGAATGATCAAAATGAAATAAAATCAAATTGATGATCATACATGGGTGGATTTAAGATCATATTTATATTTGTGTTACGTCCCCAATTACCATAGAGGCACCAAACTGGCCACGGACATAAACCTCCAAGTCCGGATACAGCTTGACAAGCGAACAGAACCAGAGTCCAAAATAAAAGTCGCTGAACGCAATTTTAGTTGGAAATTGTAGCTGCAAATGCAGTAGGCGATAAAACGGGACACTAAGCACCGGAACATTTTTCTGAGCAGCAGTTTTCTTCCTCCTTCCCTCTAAAATGCGGAGCAAGGACAAAATCGCCTACTTTTATGACGGTTCGCTACCCTACTGTTCTTTCCATTTCTTCTTCAATTTTGTGTCTTGTGTTTCTAAGTATATGTGTGGCAACTGTAATAATTGTAGAGAAATTATATTGCAGGGGATGTGGGGAACGTGTACTTCGGGCCGAGTCACCCAATGAAACCGCACCGGTTATGTATGACTCATCATTTGGTTCTCTCTTACGAGCTACACAACAAGATGGAAATTTATGTTCGTAATTTTTATTCCTTTGATTAATTATTCGCATTTTTTTATTGTTTGTGGATTTATTTTTATTTTTATTTTTTTGATAATTTTGTGGAATTTAGAGGCCCCATAAGGCATACCCAGTGGAGCTAGCGCAGTTCCATTCTGCGGATTATGTGGAGTTTCTAAATCGAATAACGCCAGACACGCAGGCTTTGTTCTCGAATGAGATGGTGAAATGTAAGGAGTAATTAAGTTTATGTTAATCTGTTCTGTTTTATGATTGTGAAAGGCATTTTGTTGTTATAGGTTAGGGAAGGAATTTAATTTTGTTATTTGCTGATGAAATTTATAAAGTTAAATTAGGGTTTTAAAGGATGAATGAAGTTGAAATTAGGGTTTATAAAGTTGAAATTAGGGTTTTGTTATTAGATATTTATATCTGTAGGAGTCTGTCAATGATGTAGCACTGGACCTTATTAGCGATGTTATTAGTATTTTGGTAACTATTGAAAGATTTTCAATGTCTGTAGTACTATAGATTAGTTGACAACATGTAGTTTCCCTACAAGGCTTGTATTAGAAACCATATGTAATTTATGAATTTTGAGGCATCTAATATGGGTTTTTTTATTGCGTTTGGTCAATTTGGGTTTATATAAAGATTGGATGACAAGATTCTAGGAAGGTTTTAGAAGTCATTAGAAGAAACTGGTTAAAGGTTATGAGAAGTCTTCAAATTTAGATTTTGGATTGTTGATTTAGTAAAGGTGTTCCTATCATGAAAACAATTCAAGCAACTGTAACATGCAGATAATTTGTATGTAATTGATACTCAAACCATTTATCAAAGTTTTGTTTGCTATAAAAATATATGAATCTTCTACATGATTTTAGTTTTCCCATTACCTTTGTTTTAGTATAATTGGAGCAGTGTAAATTTCTACTAATCGTTCTTTATTTATTAGATAATCTTGGAGAAGATTGTCCTGTTTTCGAGAATCTGTTCGAGTTCTGCCAAATTTATGCTGGTGGAACGATAGGTAAAAATCACATCTTAACATTTATGTCATGAAAGTTTGACTTACATTTACTAACCTTGACATAATATTTACTCAGATGCTGCACGCAGATTGAACAACCAGCTTTGTGACATTGCAATAAATTGGGCTGGTGGATTGCACCATGCCAAAAAGTGTGAAGCATCTGGATTTTGTTATGTTAATGACTTAGTTTTGGGCATTTTGGAGCTTTTGAAGCATCATGCCCGTGTTCTGTACATTGACATTGATGTGCATCATGGTGATGGGGTGGAAGAAGCCTTCTATTTCACTGATAGGTATTAAAAAAACATAGGGCTTGTTTGAGCCCCATTTTTGTCAAAAAAAAAACAAAAAGCATTTTGAATAGTTTATTGATGGAAATATGTGGTTAAAAAATAAGAAAAAGTTTTAAATTTGCGTTTAATATTATTTTATTAAAGAATGTATTGTTGAAATGGGGTCAAAACACTATTCAAGAATGCATTTTTTTCAAAAAATTGTGCTCAAACAAGGGCATAATATGCAGCCTGTTAACTTTTGATGCTGATCATTAATTTAACTTAGCATTTGATAATCAGATAAATAGCTTTTATCATACGGTCCTCTCAAAGTTAATTTCCTGTTTAGCATTGGACACCTCGTTAAATTTATTTAGTGTTTTTAGTTGGCTTTTACATCTTTTGTGTTGATAATACAAGTGACATTTCAGAGAGATCTATTGTCAGTTTGTCAAAGAACATGGTTTTTTTTTTTCTTTTTCAAAGCGAGGTTTTTTTTTTTTTACTTGAATTGAAATGTTAATTTTGGTGCTCTTTTAAGATGCTCAGGAAATTTAAATTTGTGAAACTTAAGTTCCAACCATGTCCGATCTATTCTTTTCTGGTTTCCTAGATAACTGGAAACAGATCTGATATTGTTCTTTAAATTATTCTTCTCCTCGTCAGTTTTTCTTTCAAATCTTATTTCTCCTTTTGTTGCATTTGATTTGATGTTTTTGCCATCCAAACGGTTTGATAGAATTAAAATTCTCCATGAGACTGGATTTTTAGAGCCAACAATCAAAGAGAGAGTTAGAGGACACTGGCCTTGTAAATTGGTCGGGCAAGGGTAAAGTCACTTGGCTTATTATTGATTCTGGATCCTACAAAAGTCAGTCTGGTGATAGAACTTTCCTAGACAGACGGTTAATTTGGAAATTTACTTTATTTATCTAGTCCTACTCTTACGTTTGCAATTATTACCAATACAATTTTTGTCTGTTTTGGAAAGGAATTTTATATGTAAGCAGATATCCCGTTCCTTATCTGCTCACAGATATCTCATTCCTGAATTTGGTTTAGTGTCTTACTGGTTCTAGATTGATATTGTTGAACTCAAACCGTTAATTGCTACCAGTACTTTCAACTTGGCCTGAACACTTAGGTGACCTTAACTAGTGATAATTGAATTGTACCGAGTGTTGGATTACTCCAATATTAATTAAATTGGTAGGTTTAATCTGGCAGGGTGATGACTGTTAGTTTCCACAAGTATGGGGATATGTTCTTTCCAGGCACGGGTGATCTCAAGGTACCTCTGCTACCATCTCTCTTTTTCATAACTGTATTTTTCACTTCTCTTAATTGGAAATGTGGAGATGTAGCATTATTTTTATAGATTAGTTTCTTAGGGTTCATTACATTCAATGATTGAATGGTTCATTATATGGAACACTGACGGAGTTTGAATAACTTGACGGTCTTATATTTATATGGTAATTGTGCTCTTAGTTCATCAGTGTTTCAGAATCAAATTCTTTTGAGGTCACGTTTATCCTTGCAAAAAATTGCTCCTGCACTTACTCCTGAATCAAATTCTGGCTTCCATCACTTTAAAAGAAACTGCTTCGATTCTCTGTGAAGTGCTTGCGGAAAGAGTGGTTTGATGAATAACAGGAGGAGAATCTGTTGTGAAAAGGATTTGTAGATATATGCAGTTGTGCGATATGTCTATCTTTTACTGTATTTTAAATCTGGTGACTAACCCTAAGACCTATATATACTGAATGCAGATATCTCTAACATTTCCACAGTGTGTTTTATGTGCATTTTGTTTCCATTACTGTAAACAGCTTTAATGTGCTTGTCCGAGCTTGTTGACAGAATAATGAAATGGCTTTTTCTGAGTTCTAACTAAAACGGTCTGCTGTTAAGAAAACTAGCTTTGAGAATCACTTGTGAGTTCGTTTTGGTCCCAGAATATTATTCAGGGCAGGCAGCCAGATTCCAATGCTGGTACTATATTTAAAAATTCTCTTAAGTAATAAAGGATGCTTTTGTATCTACCATGAGCCAATTTACTTTTGGCGTCTTTGAATGTTATTTTCCCTTATAATTATTGTTTTCCTTAGATTCCAGAAAATCACTAGCCTATTGCAAGTCATAGAATATAATATTCATTCCATGTTTCTTCCACTCACTGGGTTAGTGTTGCGCCAATATAACTTAGACAATTACA
This sequence comes from Fraxinus americana, assembly GCA_035079005.1. Classification (NCBI taxonomy): domain Eukaryota; kingdom Viridiplantae; phylum Streptophyta; class Magnoliopsida; order Lamiales; family Oleaceae; genus Fraxinus; species Fraxinus americana. The sequence goes on along the minus strand of CM068708.1, from coordinate 15,807,262 downwards.
TGTTATTCAAATTTAATATTTTCCTTAATTGAAACTGGGTGGTGATTCGTGATAGGCCTTGAAATCTGTAAAAGAATCTTGAGTAAGCTTTCAAACTATTCTAAGACTCCATCTTAATCTGATTACAAAGGATTTTTATCCTTGTGTTGATTTAATTTTGAAGGATGTAGGAGAAAGAGAAGGCAAATTTTATGCCATAAATGTCCCCCTCAAGGATGGAATAGATGATACCAGTTTCTGCCGTCTCTTTAAGTTAGTAAGTTTTCCTGAATTGACGCTTGGCGCTTGTTCTGACACATTTCTTGTTCAGATTTGATGATTTAAGGGTTGTGATGTGATTATACAGGTTATTACGAAGGTTGTTGAAACCTATCAACCGGGGGCAATTGTTCTCCAATGTGGAGCAGATTCACTTGCTGGCGACCGTTTGGGCTGCTTCAACCTTTCCATTGAAGGTGTTATTTTGCTTGTAGTTGTAACATTTGTTGTTCCTTTCCCATTTTGTTGGCTGTCACTCTTCATTCTACCATATGCTATTCTCATTAATCAACTTCATCACCAAATTGGCTACTTTTCACAATATTTGCTTACGTTATCATTGGATTTTTCCTGCAGGGCATGCAGCTTGCGTTAGGTTGGTGAAGAATTTGAATTTGCCCCTGCTGGTAAGCTTATATTCAAAACAAATTAAGAAATGCCCAGTTATGTAATTCTGAGTTATGACCCGTTGAAAGGTGTTTTCTTCTTGCAGGTAACTGGAGGTGGGGGATACACTAAAGAGAACGTGGCTAGATGTTGGACTGTAGAGACTGGAATTCTTTTAGATGCAGAGCTTCCTGATGGTACGCTGATGCACCTCTGTCTAATGGGAATGCTCTGTCTCCCATTACAGTTTTCTGATATATATGATTTGTTAGCTTTAATCACCATCATTAATATCTTCTTCTGTTCATTTTTTGTCCATTCAGATTATTGATCTTTTCTTCTTTTTGGTGACATCATATACAATGTTTTATGGTATCATTTGCTTAGTGCATGTTTGGCTAAGCTCAAAAAAGAAAAAGCAACTTTTTAGTCGTAAAAAAAGTCATGTGAAAAGTTACTTGTTAAAATAAGTAACATTTTTCAACTTTATCCAATAAAAAATTATTTGTTTTAAACCTTATTAACTTACTTATAAGTAGACTTTATAAGCATAGTCAGATATGCTCTAATAATTCTGCTATTAAGCATGCCTTTTCATAATGCATCCAGGAGCAGAAGTTAGCCAAAGCCGTCTATATCTTTTCCATTACTGCAGAATGAAGCTAGCGTAGTCCTACATCCTAATTATTATATATCTTTGTCTTGCAGAGATACCAGAAAATGATTACATCAAATATTTTGCTCCTGATTATTCATTGAAAATTCCGAGTGGGCCCATGGTATGTGAAACTTTTTGTGTGTCCCTCTACTCATGCCCCATTTGCGGCTACTTGCTATAATATCAATATACATCAGCTAATAATCTGTGTTTATATAATTTTACTGGCAATGTTGTGTTATCTGTTGACTGAACACTGTCAAACTTAGTTGAATTTGTTGGTTCTGTTAACGTGTTTTAATAAGTTTCTGTTAAGCAGCAAACAAAGTTTAATTTCCACGTCTAATAATTTTGTTGATCGAGCAGGAGAATTTGAATAGCAAATCGTATCTTAACTCAATCAGGCAGCAAGTGCATGAAAATCTTCGCTCCATCCAACATTCTCCTAGTGTACAGTTGCAAGAGGTAAGCAGAACACAGGAAATATTCAAGTCCAAACTAGTATTGTTTCCGTGTATGCAGGAAGTTATGTTCTACATAGCATGCAAAATAAGCTACTGCAAAGAATTTGATTTATGTTTGTGCTAAAAAGAGTTCTTCTGTTGCTAGCCTATTTATTAGTGCGAGGGAAAAAAATGCAGAAATTCAAACCAATAACCTCTGTAGCAAGTTGGGCTCTAACCTTGGATTTGGAGCACTTAAAATCCTTGTTCTTTTACTTTTGTTGCTCTAATAGTCCCAGTTTCCATTCAACTTGCCATTAGAATTGCATGTCAAGTATTGTGAGGGTGAAATGGATAAAACACAATAATTTTAATAAGAAACGAATAAAATAAGAAATAGGGAATAGAAAGAATAGGAAAAGTAATAAACATCCTCTTCAATTTTATTTTTCGTTTCATTTAAAAGTCTACAATCGTCTTTTCAACAACAAATAGACAGTTTTCATCAATGGAGATACTTTTGCAACAATGACACAGAAAAGGTTTGAGGACTAAATTTTTTTTAAGGTTAGGTACGAACTTGATACTAATGCTCCAACCTCCATCCAAATTGTGCAATTTTTCCTAAATTCATTTGTGTTGAAAAACATGTGTATTAACAATAATATTCATGATTAATGCTATTGAACAATACAAGGGGCTTAAAAATAGTTGATTTCTGATTGGTGGTTTCTACCTTATATTATTTTGACTTGTCTAAGACTAATGATTGGTCCATGGGTTGATGAAGGATATCAACCCCTGCATGTATTTTTCTATTGAACACTTCCTGTGTTAAATGAAACTCACTGATTTTTTTTTTTTTATTAGGTACCCCCTGATTTTTACATTCCCGATTTTGATGAAGATGAGCAGAATCCTGATGAACGAGTGAATCGTAAGTAAAAGCTGTATAGCTACACGACCACACTTGGTCGGGGCCTCTTTTATCTTCTCGTGGGTTTATTGTATTCTTCCTGCTTGTGCTTAAGTATGTTACATTTCTCCTTAATTTATATGTCATCTCAGGACACAAGAAAGACAAGCAAATCCAGCGTGATGATGAATATTACGCAGGTGATAACGATAACGATCATATTATGGATGATGCATGAAGTGTAAAGTTGGTGTTGACAAAATTCAATTTTCTAGATGTCTAGGTCTCAGATTTTAGTGTGAATATGCAGAACATAGACGTGATTAGCTTTCATGTATGCTTTTTGCCTTCTATGAGAAATAGAAAAAAACATACTATTATTCTTTTTCCCTGTCTAAATCTAATTTTTGGCAAGATCATTATGGTTTAGCTGGAAGTTGATTAAACATATTCTGAGTTTGTAATGTATGATTTGTACCTTATAGAATGTCTTTGGAAGTAGTTTTAACTTCTCACTAATTTGCAATCTACTCTTACTAGCCTGTTGCATCTAATCTTGAGAAAACATTAAGGACTTGTTTGTATATCGAATAGGATTGATGAAGAGAATTGCTAAATTCATTCGTCTCTAGCTTCCCTTGCACCGCTAATTATGTTCTATGCCCCATGCCCAACATTAAACTTAAGACATTCTTTTGTAATCTTGTCCAATTCAACAAGCCAAAATTGCTAACTATAATTGGAATCTTTTCTTTGTAACATTTTTCTACACTCCTGTAGCGATGAATCTCGATTCCTTACTTTTTTAAGTAAGGGTGGCTCTCTTTGCCCTTTCGATCTCCTAAACTAAAGGAGGATCTAGCTGTGGATGATGTCCCAGCTGGAGAGTTTTTCATATTAATGCCTGCCCTATTGGAGATTCCAACTATCAAAATTAAGAGTCCTTTTATTCGAATTAGGAGTGGGATTTGCTTTAGCAATTTAAGCTAACTCCAGGTGTCAGTAATTTTTGGGGCATGGTTTCCACTTGGATTTCTTGAGAGCAAATGCACTTGAACTCGAGTATCTAGAAAAAAGTAGAATATTTGATGAAAGGTCAGGGATCCTAACAAATATTAAAAAGAAGTGCTCAATTAATCATGGCCATTATTGGAATTCTCTATGAAACAGATTACCACAAAATCAGTGTGAGGTCGGATAGAGTAAACTATGATCTTATTCATTGAGAATGCTCCACGGGATGTTGAATCGGATTAATGAGCTTGCAGGAAGAAGAATCCCAGGGGCTCAGCTTGCAACTAAGAATCTGAAACTATAATACTTTCAAGTAATGACTCACAAGCATCTTCGAGCAAATCCAGAACCTGGCAGAAATACAAAGAGAAGTTTAGTTTTACAGCACATCAACAACAAACTAAGAGCATTTTTGGCTAAGCTTTAACTATGTTTCCAAACTTTGATGTTACTTTTTTTCATACTTCTACACCATCAAGATATATATGACTTGGATAAAACTGAAAAATTATCTATTTCAATTTTACATAGAAGTGAACATTGTAAGCTTAGCCAAACATGCTCCAAGCATTTTCTCAAAAAGATTGGGTTCAATAAATCTTTTTTGACCACTTCATTGTCAATCAGGACAGCAAGGACAACATATCTTTGGCATGATTGTATAGTTTGATGTAAATATCTTGTACAGTTATAAGCTTCCTTATTCGTTAGCGTAGATTGATACTAATTGCCGAAATTCAGCATTGTAATGAGCCTAGAGCTTCTAGTTGATCTGAAGAACTCTCACAATGAGAGGCATTCAATCGAATTGATATTCATGAGGTTCATTCTAGAACTACGAGAAAATCTAAAGCAACTATGTTTAGTAGTACGGAAATTGAGCCCTTTGGGCTCCAACTATATACGTGTCAAATGTTTAATGTTGCAAGTGTCGTGATTATGGTATAGATAAACTCTGAAATTGTGAAGATAATCAAACGTTGGACTTCCTCAACTAAAATGAAAATAATAGACAGGGTTTATGCGTGCAGCTTAGGTGGTAAAAGGATCCCTATCTAAAAGTATGAAGGGATCGTAGATTGCAAGTTCTAGCCCATAGAGCAATTCTTTCTAATTTACAGTAAATCGCAAGATGCCCGAGCAAGCCACTTCTAGTGGAAATGTTTATCTGCATTCCTATCTAGCAGATCAATGAACCACCACATGTTTCTTTGCTATAGATTTTCTATGAAGATGTAATCAATTCCGATGATCTCATAGCGAGAAAACAAAGAAAGAATACGATCCCTTTTCATTCCCGTGAGGACATCTTAATCTGCATCAACAGGCCATTCATACATTCCGACTCCCCCAAAAGGCCATTGTATCATTTAAAGTATTAACCCGGGAATGTGTCGCTGTATTGTATCAAGATTAAACTAAGTTTCTGACCACTGAATCTTAAAAAAAAAAAAAAAAAATCATTCTGATTCCCCAAAAAAGGCTATTCCTTTTCGTATTATTAAAGTATTTTCACCTAGAATTTATCATTGTATATTATCAAGATTAAACAAAGTGCTGTCCACTGAATTTTAAAACAAAAAATACAAGTAGCGTGACCTCTACTATGTGCCTGATACTTGAAGCTCAATTAGCTTTCACTCGTGTAGACACATGTCAGTTTGACGCACATCGCAGCAGAAGTTCTTATAGTTTGATTATGATGGTAATATGATCACAAAGTAGGTTTTACAAGAAAATAATATGAAAGAGGTTTACAAGAAAATAATATGAAACAATTATAAGAAGACTAGAATAAAAGTTACCAGGTGGTTAAATTTATTAAGTACTGCAGCTTGTTTTGATCGTGTCTCGTTATAATGGAGAGAAATATTACCTTTTCAAAACCTTGCGGCCCACCATAGTAGGGGTCAGGCACTTCAGTTTCGTCATGCTTCTTGCAGTACGAACACATTAACCGGACCTGAAACATCATTATACCTTTTAATAACACAATATAAGGTACAGTTAAATAAGAAATATACAGTACAGTGTATATATATGACATGGCGCACAATTTTACATCATACAGAGAAAATTATAGTGTAACTGTAATACCCCGAATTTCACATCACATTTGGCCAACATGATTCATGCATGCTATTTACAATGTCATTTGCATCCGTTCTCTTAATTGCATTAAAAAAAAAAAAACCCGTACATTTGATTATTAAGAGCATGAGAATTTTATATGGTGTTAGACTTCGACTCCTCGACCTATGTGGTGAATTCTACATTAAGCGATGATAGAGAAGCTAGATTAATCTAGATGTGGAAGATTGATTGCCAGCAGAAGTGCATGCTGACCTGTAAGTATTCCTTACATATACGAACTCGGTGCTGTCACGGCTAATTGGGGCAGCCAGTTTAAATCTTTTTATAAAACTCATCACAACTCCGTTTTCTATGAAACCTGCAGCATTTGAAAGATATTCCAAGTAGTTTCCTATGTTAAAATATAGAAAATTTCCAAAATAGTATAATATAGACGTTTTACTAAAAACAGTGAGGTACTGCACAGAAACTTCAGATTGACATTTCGACGCTTAAAGATTTATAACTCAGGCTACGGATATCCAAATTGAGTGATTCTTGTGCTCATATTAAGACAACTCCAAAAGGAACTCAGAAGTATTTTTAGAGTCTTCAATAGGTATTTATAGAGCTAGTAATAACATTTTGAATTGACCCTAAAAACCTGCCAAGTTTCTGCCTCTTTTATCATTGCAGGAAAAGATCTATAAAATTGCCTTTTAACATAACACCAAAGATATGATTACAAAATTTACTTCCAGTACCATATTACATCATGTCTTATACATGTTTATATATAATACCACAAGAAAAACATATGGAAAACAGTTTTCGAGCAAAACATACTAACAGGAAATTTCGATACAAAATAACTTTGTCCTTAACCCATCTTCGAGTATGCCGACTGACTTCCATCAACTCAACGATTATGAATCTGAAAATTTAGTATAAAATATTATGAGCATAAAGTATACTCAGTAAGATATCATGCTCGGATTTAACATGTTAATACTACTCAAAAGAAAACATTCAAACACATACTTGCACATCCCGACTTGCCGGTGCCCTTCGAACTTGTCCTAAGGTCTTCGGACTTGTCCTAAGGCATAAATTGATATCTAACTTTGTGGACTTGTCCAAAACTTTCATATTATGATTTTCATGCATAGCTTAAGCATAAATATTACCATGAAATCCTACCACTTGAGCATAGAAAGTATCTTACCTTAAAATTTGGAGTAATTTTGGTTGAAATGTGTACTTGAGAGTGCTAGACTTTTGTTTTCCTCTTTAGGGGCTATATAAAAGGGTCTTAAGGGATGGGGTCGTGCTTGATACTTAAGGATGAAGAAATTGGTGGTTAAAGGACAAATGTCTCCAAGCATGAGGTGTACAAGCAGCTATACTTGACTCTTCATTTCCCATATTTGAACCCTTATGTGACTTATAAGATATATATATCTATCAAATATAAGGTGATAAGGCTTTAGAAAACGTGATAGAAGCCTTAAGGTTGAAGGAACTTGATGTTAAAGTGACAAATCATCACATGCTAAGTAAGATGTGTAACCTTCTAGTTACATTCTGATTTTGTATCACTCCTTGGACGGTTTGTATGACATTTATGGATAATATGTCACATATTTTAAATCTTAAAGAAGTGGTAGACTTGGATAATGCTTAAGAGTGAAGGAAATGATAAATTAACAAATAGGAGGTGACTAAGTATGAGGTGGTCTATTGGGGTTGAAATTTGATTTTGTACATATCATTGCAGGTAAAAATCAAGTATCCTTGGCGTATTTTAATGTGTTTACCCTCCAATTTACTTGCCCTAAGATCTCAAAATATTTTATAGCATCACTTCCTCAACCGTAAGATCGACGACGTACTGTCCCCACTGTACCAACATAGGTCTTTTCAGCATACTTTATCCTCACTTGCACGTTCCCCAAGAAAACTTTCTAGGGGCTCACCCATCATAGAATTGCTCCAAACCAAACACGTTTAATTGTAGAGTTTTTAACGATGGACTTTCGGAAAAGAAGGTGTACCTTATTGGTATGAGTAGTACCTATCAAATCTTTTAACATTTCCTGGTCTGGGTATTACAATCACACCCCGTTAGACTTGCGACGTCCTCATCGCGCTTGATCCATTTGAGGATCCGTTGCCAGGCGTTGGGATTCTAGAGGTGGTTCCTACGGGTTCAAGAGGTGGCTCCCGCACTATGGCGTAGCACTTTGTCCCGCATAGCACTTAGTTCCCAATTTCCGGTTGGCAACCGAGCTCTTATACCATTTTTGGGTAATTGACATATTTGGGACATGAAACATGAAGTGACATGATCACTACACAATAATATGGATGTTATATGATGTTTTTGATGTTGAGATGCGAATCGTTGAAATCGATCGAAAATAGGGTATCAATCGGATAAGTAATTAAATGGACGGTTGAGAAAGTAATGCTATAAAATATTTTGGGATCTTAAGATAGGTAAATTTGATAGTAAACACATTAAAATAAGTCAAGGATACTTGATTTTTATCTGCAATGATATGTACAAAATCAGATTTTAATACAAGAGACCACCTCATACTTAGTCACCTCATATTTGTTGATTTATCCCTGTAATGGTAAATTCCTTCACTCTTAAGTATTATCCACCTCTACCACTTCTTCAAGACTTCAAATATGTGACATATTATCCATAAATGTCATATAAACTGCCCAATGAGTGATACAAAATCAGAATGTAACTAGAAGGTGACACATCTTACTTAGCATGTGATGATTTGTCACTTTAACATCAAGTTCCTTCAACCTTAAGGCTTCTATCACGTTTTCTAAAGCATTATTACCTTATATTGGATAGATATATATCTTATAAATCACATAAAGGTCCAAATATGGGAAATGAAGAGTCCACTATGGCTGCTTGAAGCCACATCATGCTTGGACACCTCATGCTTGGAGACATTTGCCCTTTAACTACCAATTTTTTCATCCTTAAGTATCAAGCACGACCACATTCCTTAAGACCCTTTATATAGCCTCTAAAGAGGGTATTTAACCCCAAAGTTTCTTCAAGTTATCCCCAAGTGAACCAAGTAAAGAGGAAAACAAAAGTCTAGCACTCTCAAGTACACATTTCAACCAAAATTACTCCAAGTTTTAAGGTAAAATACTTTCTATGCTCAAGTGGTAGGATTTCATGGTAATATTTATACTTAAACTATGCATGAAAACCATAATATGAAAGTTGTGGACAAGTCCACAAAGTTAGATATCTATTTATGCCTTAGGACAAGTCCAAAGGGAACCGGCAAGCCGGGATGTGCAAGTATGTGTTTGAATGCTTAACATGTTAAATTCGAGCATGGTATCTTACTAAGTATACTTTATACTCAAAGTATTTTATACTAAATTTTCAGATCCATAATCGTTGAGTTGATGGAAGCCAGTCGGCATACTCGATGATGGGTTAAGACAGTTATTTTGTATAGAAATTTCATGTTCGTATGTTTTGCTCGAAGACTGTTTTCCACATGTTTTCTTGTGGTATTATATATAAACATGTATAAGACATGATGTAATATGGTATTGAAAGTAAATTTTGTAATCATATCTTTCATGTTATGTTAGGAGGCAATTTTATAGACCTTTTCCTGCAATGATAAAAGAGGCAGAAACTGGATAGGTTTTTAGGGTCAATTTAAAATGCTATTACTAGCTCTATAAACACCTATTGGAGACTCTAAAAACACTTTTGAGTTCCTCTTTGAGTTGTCTTAATATGAGCACAAGAATCGCGCAATTTGGATATCTGTAGCCTGAGTTATAAATTTTTAAGCGTTGAAAGGTCAACCTGAAGTTTCAGTGCAATACCTCACTGTTTTTAGTAAAACGTCTATATCATAGTAGTATCTTGGAAATTTTCCATATTTTAACATAGGAAACTACTTGGAAATATCTTTCAAATACTGCAGATTTCATAGAAAACGGAGTTGGGATGAATTTTATAAAAAGATTTAAACTGGCTGCCCCAATTAGCCGTGACAGCACTGAGTTCGTATATGTAGGAATACTTTCAGGTCAGCATGCACTTCTACTGGCCATTAAATTTTACAGAGATATTTTACTAAAAATTGAAAATAAGTTTTCAGTATGTATTACATTTTATTTAAGAGTTTTTATATGTAGCAAAGACAAAAGTTATTATGTTTAGTACATGACACTCGAAGCTTAAGTCCGGGGTGTCACAGTAACTCACATTGCATTACACCGACATGCTAACCACATACTAACCTTCTTATCTGCATCAGTCGGCAATGTCTCTCTGTGCCTCCACCTTTCAAATGACTTAAGTATATCCTCTGTAGAAAATGAAATTGGAAAAAAAGTTCAGCTTAATACTTGTCACGGTTCAACATGGAAGTGGACGTTTTGAGCGAGTCTAAGCAGCAATTGCATTACAAGGCCACATGTATTCTGAAAATAGTAAAGCAGACAAAAATAAGTGTTGTATCAAATGCACTATCCCACCTCTGTTTTGCTTGTCCATTGCAAGAATAAGATCAAAATCTCTGAAATCAGATGGCCTTATCGGCCTTGATATAGAAGTTATCTCAACCCCACGCCTTTTTGAGGCTGCCCTTATTCTTGGATCCGCTGGACCCCCCTTAAAAATATAAGACGACAACAATTACACCACTATTTACAAATTATTCAGCAACTAGGGAGAAAAACATATTCCAAATAACCACACAATATGATAAACCAGGTCTTATTAACTCCAAACAATTCCCAGAAATATGCAGCTATAACACACATATCAAGTGGCTTTTAACTCATCCTGTGATTGGCAAGCCCAGATGTTTACCAAATAACTCATACATTTAACACAAGAAGTTACAAGCTTGTACAAACATAAACCATATGTTGGCTTATGTGGAGTCTAGTTGTACTGGTGACTTATCCCTCAATTAGGGCTGTCTGTAGGTCGGTTCGGTTCGGTTCGGTTCTGAAGAGACCCGAACCGATCTAAAACTTTCGGGTATTTAATAAATAGAACCGTCAGGTCCAAATATAATTATGGAACCGTTCGGGTTCGGTTCCGTTCGGTTCGGATCGGTTCGGTTCCATTCGGTTTTGTACCATAATTAAATTTTTTAATATTTACAACAACACTACATAAATACAACTAATAACATTTCATTCGTAATTTTTACAAATTAACGTAGCCCAATTCAAAAACATATAAATAAATAACCGTCCAATAAGATTAATTCAATGCATACAAATACCAAAAAGTAGATATTAATATTACAACAACACTATATAAAGTATATTCATTTGCTTCAAATTAAAATGGGCTAATGAGCTTTAAAAATGGTTTGGACTTTAAAATTAAAATTATGAAATAATCTGATTTATTTAATTAATTTGCTAATTTGTTTAGAAAAAATAAAATAATTTAATTAATTCAATATAAAAAATAAAAAAAAATTATTTAGTTTCAGTTCTTGATCTAGACCCGAGATCCGACCCAAACCCATCGGTTCTCAATTCGGGTACCCGTTCGGGTATTTAATTTATGAAGAACTACTCGGTTCGGTTCGGTTCGAGACTTTTGGACACCCCTACCCTCAATTGCGGATTCACTTCATAATCCCACAAGTGTAGAAGAATTTTAGGGGTCGTTTTCTGTTATAACTATTATTTAGCATGCGAGATATGTAACAAAATCAGAAATGAAGGGAAGGAAACGGCAAACTGAATAAATGCTTAACGAAATTGCAGAAATCAGTAGATTGAAACTAGAGTTCGACTCTATTTCTTTAAGACGATTTTGGCCTGTTACGGTGCTTACAGTTGACGCCAATCGCCTCCCAAGATACAACAATCTTTCTCTTGTGGTGTATAAGCACTCTTAACAGCAAGAACGGCGAACCAGAAACGTTTTGTAATCTCTTAATGAATGAAAAATATATTTGTTATGCAGAATGCAATAGAAGAGAATGAAAATATTGGAATCAATCAAACTCTGTAGGCCAACTGAATAGACACAACTATTAGTTTGTGTCAGTTTAGTCCGAACAATTTCGAAAAGAGACACATTTTCAATTAATTAATTTTGAAATTCGAAAATAAATAAAAATAAATTAAATAAATCATTTTAATTTATTTTGTCCAAAAAGAATATAGGAACCAACGACCCGATCCGAGCTCGTGCCGAGCTGACCGGACGGACAACGGCGGCGCGCGAGTTTTGGACTAGTCTAGACTATTGGTACCCCTTGGGGCCCAAACCCATATCCAAACTTGAGGTATATAAATTGGTTCAAAATTCTTTCAACTTCCTATGTGGGATAAAGTTCTCACACTTGATTTTAAATTCCAGGATTTTTACTTTCAAGTTGCCGACTTCTAGCGTTAATTTCCCATTCATCCGAAAATGATTTTGTGAAATTAAATATATCACGAACATCTACTCGTGGAGAGTAGAACGCATTTGACCATTGACGCACACAAAATGGATACCGTGTCACACCCGAATTATTAGTCAAACTTGACCAATTTCCAACATTTTCCACAAAACAAAGACTAAGAGACCTGAAATCACGGTAGTAGTTTGTGAAAAAAAAATTGCAACACTCACAATACGCTAAACTACTGTGAATTTGTATTGAGCTTCTATAAATTATTGCAATAAAAAATGGGGACGGGTATTTAATCAGCAAGTAAACCTCGTGATAATTGATGGTACCAGCCGAGTCAATGTAGAACTTGGAATCAAGGCCTCTTTCCTTAACAAGGTGCCTGAACACACCTTCAGCGGCAGGACTTCTACAAATGTTGCCAAGGCAAACAAACAGCACTGAAAAGGGTTTAATGGTCTGTGCGTTATCTGCTGTTGTTGATGCCATTGATGAAGTTTTCCTTTTTGTGGGGTTTACTGCAATTTGTCCGTGTTTATAAAAAGGGTTCGTTGAATTTTGGGGAAAAAGTGGGGATTTGGAGCAGACGAGAGGAAAGGAGAAATGGCTAGAAATTGGGGATTTGGCGGTGAAAGGACTCGGAGCCTGTATTTGGTTCTTGACTTGTACTGCATGTGTCCAATTAGAATCGGAGATTGGAGAAAGAGGAGAAATGGAAAATTGTTCAAAATATACAGCTAGAAAAGAATTGAGTTTTTGAACTACAAGAAATTGTTCAAAATAGATTCTTGATTGCACACTGTGATTTCACAGTTGTACCATGGATTTGTTCAATTCAATCTTGTAGACGTGTCATATTGGTGAGATAATATATAAGAAATGCTATTCATCCCCACTGGGGATGCATCCTCAGTCTATGTGGCGTTAATGTGGCATTAAATGATAGGTAAAATTAAATGAGTCATTTAATTTCACCTATCATTTAACCAATCATTTACATCCACATAGACTGGGATAAATATCATTTTTCATAATATATACATGTGTGAGGAGACCAAGGCAAGCCTATAATTTGGAAAAAAAAAAAAAAAAGTCCAGATCGGGTAGAGTTGTGCACAAGGATCCTTTGTAGCCAATGGGTGACCATTCATGAATCAAGTTGCGAATTGATATTGTTTGATTAATGTATCTAGCTCATTTCGCATGTAAATAACGTGTTTGAATAATCTTAGATTTGTATTTAAAGAAATCATAATTGATTGTTAAAATGTCGATCAATCAATGAAGTAATTGAATGGTGGAGTCAGGGGTCCTGGGAGGAGGTCGACCCCCCAAATTTTGTGCAGATTTTTTCTTTATTTATATTTTTTAAATATAATATGAATTGATTGTAGCAAATGATATGAATTAAGCTACTTGTAAATCCTTTTTTACAACAAATTTGAGCGTTTGACACCTTCTATCTTTTCTATATTATAAGTGCCTATGAAACGGTGTCAAACGGAACAGTAACAGAAATTGTTCTTCCACATTTTGCACCGTGTACTACTCTGCTGAAACTATAAACGGAACAGTAACAGTGGCTATGAAACGAAACAGTAGCAATTAAGGCAGCCATTTACCTTCTATCAGGTTAGGAACCGAAGAGACTTGAGACTGTTGAATGGAAGTATATGTAATATAATTGACAATTGCCTGTAATTCCATTCCAGAGATTTCAACAATTCACATTTCCAGGAACGGATATTCGCCCTAATAACAAGGTGATGATTCCACCAAATTGTAAAGCTGAAAAACACAATTTGCAGGAAACCGACCTGTAATCCACGTCCAGCCAAGTAGCCAAAATCGCAACCACCACCATTCATCCTCAACCGAACCACGAAACCACCATTTCCAACCCAAAAATCGACAGCCACACCCATCACGCAGAAAACCGAACTACAATCCACGTCCAGCGAATGAGCCAAAATCGCAACCACCACCATTCATCCTCAATCGAACCACGAAACCCCCATTTCAAACCCAAAATCGACACCAATTCACACCAACAGCCACTCCACACAAACTCGGCAACCCATATTTCACCCAAAATCCACCCCAAACAGCTTGAAGAACCAAAAAACAGGAGGACCCATGAACTTACCCAACTTTCCCGACCGTTTTTCAGCCGGAATACCGTCGAAAAGGCCGGAACCCATGAACTCACGGACAGCACGAGGGAACCCTCTCAGCCACCTCCACCCACTTGCACCGGCGCCACCACGCGACGGTGATTCCGCTACTGGCGACGGTGGAGTTACCGGCGCTGGCATGCCGTCGTCGCTGCTTTACCCTCTCCTCTTCTCTCTCTTTCGAATATTAGAGAGAGAGAGGGAGTGTTATAATATATTTTTGTTTTGATTTTTATTGTACAATTGCCCCTGAAGCCCAATTTTTAAAAGGTGTTTGATTTCAGTCCCAAAGGTTTCTGTTATTTGTGAAACTATCCCTGGAGTTTCTGTTTTTCTGAAGTCAGTCCCCTAATTTAGAACATTTTACTTTTAGTCCTTAAATTTTCAATTTCAGCTTCATAAATTTTCAATTAAGCCCCTGAGCTTTATTTTTATTATTTTAAGTATTTATTTCAGTCCGAAAGTTTCTGTTTTAGACAAAACAGTTCCTGAAGTTGTTATTTCCCACTGTTAGTCCACAAATTTTGAAAAAGTGTATTTCAGTCCTTACACTTTTCAATTTCCGGTTTGAATAAATTTTCAATTAAGTCCCTAAATCTTATTCAATCATTTTAAAACTTTAAAATTTCGAAATACTAATTGAAACTTATTTTCTATTTTGGGTAGACGAAACGTACGGACGAATAGGAGATTGAGCTTTTCTGTTCGCTTCACTTTTCACGGGTCTCGCGAAAATTGAGGTAAACTCGCCACCATTAATTAGTTTAAATTATAATTGCATGTTTTATGTGAATTTACGTGATTTATATACTTTAATGCATGATATTAGAATATGTCATATGAGATATATGATATTGTTATGCTTGGCATGACTTATATGCTTGAAATGACTTATATTTAATAGTTTTGTTTAAGAATTAATTTTTTATTAATAAAGATGTAATTTTTTTGTTAATTAAATAATTAATGATTTAATGTTTTTGTAATTGAAATCTGTTTTCATCAAAAACTTGAGGAAAATGAATAACCAAAATCTTGAATTCAACAGCCGAAGTAAAATGAATTTGATGATTACAGTATAGAGAAGAAATAAGTGGGGGGTAAATATTAATTTATAATTATGAAACTTTTTGAATTAATCGTTATTCACTTCCACTCGCCTTGAAGAATGCCTACGTAAAACTGTAAAAGCCATCAACCAATGGGACTAAAAATTCTAATAAATGGAAAATGCAAGTAAATGAGAATATTGTGGTGTACTTAATAAAATTTGTAGTGGTAATAGAATTACCCTAACTCAAAACCCTCAAAGCCATCTATTCTGACATGTGCCTTCACTATTCCGTCATTAGGCATATCAAACAATCCAGAAGGGCCCCTCAACAAACACAGAGAAACACAAAGTCTGGAAAGGGGAGGTAAAACTCGGTGGGAATGGATTCTCAACCAATGAATTATGATAAAACGAATCGATGACGTGGCATAAGGAATTTGATGACCCGACTACAAATTAACAATAAAAAAACCGAAAAAAAATCATAACATCCAAATTAAAAATTAGTAGAGAAATATTTTAAAATAATTAGTTGAGAAATAGTTGATAGTTGCTTATAATAGGGAATTGAGTTTGACAAATAGTTTCTAAAACATTTTTTGAATGTAAAATTGAAATATGCTTTTGTTAGTTTCCAATTTCATAGTATTTTATCATGTGATTATTTATTTAATTGAGCATATGAAATAACTGTGACTTATTTATTTTATCTTTGTTTCTGTAGAAAAGTATGTAACAGTTGAAACAATCATTTCCTTCATTAACATAATGAGAAGTGGTAAGATTTTATAAATAATTTTTAAAAAAAATTACAAACAAAATATATAAAGTTATGTCAAATTTAAGCGTGTGAACTATTCTTTGAAGATCATTAAAAAAAAACCTACAAAGAAAATCCCGTATAGAGATTTTCCAGAAGAGAAAAAGGAGGAGATTCGTAGAAAACAAAGAGAAAGATATGCTGAACAAAAAGCATCGAAAATGAACTCCATTCGTATAAATGATTTCGATACATCCGGTGGCGATCAAACGACTACGTCGATTGCTCGATATTCAAATAATGATGTCCAATATACAGACAACATTGAAGACTTTAGTGTTATTGAAAAAGCATCAAAGAGACAGTGGAACACTGGTGTTCATATTGATATCGTTGAAAAGGATTCGTGTCGTGAAGTATGTATTCTTCCTGGTGTCAAAGACTGTGTCATTAATTCAGAGACAAATTCATCCTCAAACAATGTCTCCGAATCTTCTAATCAACTCTTTATCCAGCAGGTTCTCCTCCAATCATTTTTCTATATTTCTTATTCAACCATCATTCTATTCTTTTCCTCTGAGATTTTGGAATGTATTATACAAATAGGATCCATATGTCGTTCGAGAGGAGTCAAGCTATGATACAAATATACCGACACCTTCTAGGGGTAAGAAACAAATGTAAAATTAGTTGGTTCTTCCAATTCAGTAATCAAATATTGGTACTGTACCAGTAATGTCCTTACTCAGATAATTCAAACAACGTAACAAGCTTGCTTATATTGCGTTATTTTCATTTTTCAACCAAATAGGTGAGTCGCATCACGTTTCTATCGGATTTAGACAATTGATGAAGGTAGTGCCATATGAAGCATATTCTTTGCCATTAGTACCCAGCTGCATACATTGTAAAGCAAAGCGATTCCACCTTGAAACAACTGGCTTCTGCTGTGCTGATGGAACAAATTCTTTAGCCACAAATGATGTTCCTGATAAGCTTTATTCGTTGTTCACCTGCAACATAGATGAATCTGCACATTTCAGGACATACATTCTAACTTATAATAACGAGTTCGCTTTCACATCCTTCGGAGTGAAATTTGATAAAGATCTTTGCAGGAGAAATAGAGGAATCTACACTTTCAGAACTCAGGGACAGATCTATCACTATATCAATGATTTGATTCCTTCAAATGGTCGTCCTTCTTATCTCCAGTTGTATTTCTATGATACAGAACATGAATTAGAAAATCGCATTTATGATTCAAACATAATGGATCCATCAATTGTAACTCAACTCATTGATATTCTTCGCATCAATCCATATTCTGTTTTTTTTCGCGCTCTTGATGATTTTCCAAATTTGGAAAATAGAATAATTCATATAAGATCATATGCTGGCCTAGATCAACGTGTATTCAATGCTCCCACGTGTTCACAAGTTGCAGCAATATGGGTAGAAAATGATGGTGAAGATCAACTAAGAGGACGTGACATTTTTGTCTTTAACCATTCTGGTGGAAGTCATATAGTTTAGTACTATTTCGGGAGTTACGATCCATTGCAATATCCGTTGTTATTTCCATGTGGCGATATTGGTTGGCATCAAGGGATTCAAAGGGTCAGTAGAGGAAGGAGATCTACATATAACGAAACAAACCAATCAATAAATCCTGAACAATCAGAGACCGCAGAAGAATTACTTGCAAGAGAACAACTAGGTCAGATTGCATTATTAATACTCAAAATTTTCATTTAGTATGTACGTCCAACTCAGTAACCTTTCATTCACATTCAACTTTTGTAGCATTAAACAGAAGAAGGAAGGACCCAGTTGTTTCATGCCGTGAATATTATTGCTACAAATTGCAAATCAGAGAAAATGCCAGATCAATTCTGCTACTTTCTGGTTGACTATTGCAACAATTTATAGTATATATGTATGTTAAGATCAAGACGTCAAGATTGGATTATTTTAGGAAGCAGCAACAACATATTCGATCAGAGTTATATCAAGGTATTGTTGATACAATTACGCTTGGGGAAAGAAACGCTTCTAATGTTGGAAAACGGATTATACTGCCTTCATCATTTATTGGAGGTCCAAGAGACATGAGAAAACGATATATGGAAGCAATGACTTTAGTTCAACGCTACGGAAAATCGGACATTTTCTTAACGATAACGTGCAATCCAAACTGGAAAGAAATTACAAATGAACTAAATCCACAAGAGGAGGGTCAGAATCGACCAGATTTGGTTGCTCGAGTCTTTCGTGCAAAATTAGAAGAATTAAAGGATAAATTATTCAAGAGGAAAATATTTCGTAAAGTCTCGGCATATGTCTACGTCATTGAGCATCAAAAGAGAGGTCTTCCACATGCGTATTTCTTAATTATCTTACAAAAGGATTGGAAGGTCTATGCGCCTGAATCTTTTGAAGAGATAGTATTAGCAGAGATACCTGATAAAAATGCAAACTTGCACTTGCATAACGCTGTTGTAAAGCATATGATGCATGGACCATGTGGAGTTTTCAACCCATCAAATGTTTGCATGAAAAAAAAATGGTTGATGCAAAAGTAATTATCCAAAGAATTATGCATCTGCTACAACCGTTGGAAATGATTGCTTTCCAATATATAGGCGTTCAAACAATGGAATAGTTGTCAAAGTCAGAGGCAAAAATTTAGATAATCGTTGGGTTGTTCCATATAATCCATATCTGCTTGCAACATTTGACTGTCACATTAATGTCGAGATTTGTTCTACGATAAAAGCAGTCAAATATCTTTATAAATACGTTTATAAAGGACATGATCGTGTTGCTTTCAACTTGATTTCTGAACAACGCAATGAACAAGTTGATGAAATCCAACAATTCCAATTAGCCCGATGGATTGCTCCCCCTGAAGCTATGTGGAGGATATTTGGCTTTACTATTAATGAAATGTACCCAATAGTGTATAGTTTACATTTACATCTACAAGATCAACACCCAGTGACTTTCCGAGCAAATGACGATCTAAACAGTGTTGTTAACTTAGATCGTTCTAGAAAATCGATGGTAACAGAGTTCTTTACATTAAATCGAGTAGACGAGAACGCAAAAACATTATTGTATAAAGATTTTCCGAAATATTATGTTTGGAGCCAACAAAACAGGAATTGGACTCCTCGGAAAAAAAAACAGTTATAGGCCGTATTGTTACCGCAAATCCATTTGAAGGCGAGAGGTATTTTCTGCGGATATTGCTAAACCATGTAAGAGGACCTTTGTCGTTTGAAAACCTTAGGACAGTTGATGGTGTTGTGGCCCCAACATTTCGCGAGGCAGCAACATTGCATGGGTTGCTACAAAGAGACAGCAACTTAGAAGATTGTTTAAACTAAGCGACTCTATATCAGATGCCTTCAACTTTGAGACGGTTATTTGCAACAATATTGGTTTATTGTAATCCAACCAATCCGAGGGAGCTTTGGGAACGTTTTGAGCAAGATATGTCAGCTGATTTCAAATCAACAGAAGATTCTATATCAAATGTAAGAATCAAAATATTGAGGTCAGTCTCATTTACAATTGAATCAATGGGGAAAGACATTAATTCCTATCATCTTCTTGATGACGACATTTGTTT
Source organism: Fraxinus americana (assembly GCA_035079005.1). Taxonomy (NCBI): domain Eukaryota; kingdom Viridiplantae; phylum Streptophyta; class Magnoliopsida; order Lamiales; family Oleaceae; genus Fraxinus; species Fraxinus americana. The sequence continues at coordinate 15,787,445 of CM068708.1, read as the reverse complement.
CGATGAAGAAGAATATAGATCTAGAGAAATCGATGACGAATTGGCTGTTGAAATTCCAGAAACGGATATCGCCGCATCACAATCTCTTAATAGTGAACAACAACATGCCTATAATGCAGTACTGGAAAAAGTATTTGTAAACCAAAATGCTGCATTCTTTGTAGATGGCCCAGGTGGGACGGGAAAAACATTCCTGTACAAAGCACTTCTCGCAACAGTACGATCAAGAAAATTAGTAGCACTTGCAACTGCTTCATCAGGTGTTGCTGCATCAATTCTTCCGGGAGGTCGAACGGTACACTCACGCTTTAAGCTTCCACTTGATACTGACGAAAGAAGCACATGCTGTGTCATCAAACAAAGTGCACTGGCAAACCTACTACGTGCGGCAAAATTAATAAATTGGGATGAGGCTCCAATGACGAGAAAACAACACATAGAAGCGTTAGATAAAATGCTATGAGACATCAACGATTCAGATCTAACATTCGGTGGCAAGGTTGTTGTTTTCGGTGGAGATTTTCGACAGGTTTTGCCTGTCGTTCGTAAAGGAACAAGACAAGAACAGGTAAATTCCAGTTTGGTTTATTCGTATTTGTGGCCTACATTGATTAAGTTCCGATTAAAACAAAATATGCGAGCAAGACTAGATCCAGATTTTTCAGATTATGTCTTAGAAACAGGAAACGGAATGCCGCCAAACACAATCGATGAAACCATTAAAATACCAAACAGGATGCTTGTTCCCTATGATGATGATAGCACTTCTTTAGATCATTTGATAGAAGATGTTTTCCACGATGTTCATGAATATTCAATAAATATTTCATCTATGATGAATCGGGCCATATTAACTCCGAAGAACGGTTATGTTGATGAAATAAATGCATTGTTGATTCATAGGTTCCCAGGAGAAATACATCGATATTTCAGTTTCGATGAGACAACAGATGCATCTGAACAATCAGTTATGGAAGATTTCTTAAATACTCTAACCCCAAACGGACTTCCGCAACATTGAATTATTACTAAAGAAAAATAGTCCCATCGTGCTGCTTAGAAACATTAATCCTTCAGAAGGACTATGCAATAGAACCCATTTGATTTGTCGGGCTTTTGATCGAAATGTCATAGATGCAGAAATTGCAGTTGGACACCATATTGGAAAAAGAGTGTTCATTCCAAGGATACCATTCCTACCAAATGTTGAAGAAAATAGTGGTTTCCCATTCAAACGAGCTCAGTTCCCCATAAAATTAAGTTTTGCAATGACTATAAATAAGTCACAAGGGCAGACATTGGATTATGTTGGGATTTATTTACCTCAACCAGTTTTTTCACATGGTCAATTACATGTCATGTGTTGCCTGTAATAGAGGAACTGGATATAAATACAATGAAACCTTCGTTTGTATATATTGCAAGAGCCAAGGGATCAGCAAACCACGGTGTGTATCTCACAATTTACGTTCAAAATTGATGTCTTATTTCATTTATAATTTAACGACATTCAAATTCCAATTAATATATTCGACGCATTTAAAGTGCTAGAGCGTATGTTGAACTGGACGATAATACTGGAAAGATTGCTGCTACTTTGTTTGGTGAAGTAGTAGAACAACACTTGGTTGCTCAGCAGTAGAATTGATGGAACATGCTGGAGAGGTAACTCTTTAATTTTTCTTCAAAACTTCAATTATATTACAAACAGTTATTTAAAATATCTTTAAATTGGTTTTATATTAATTATGTAAACCTATCCAAAATTTATTTTGCAGGAAAATCAACCATGAGTCCGTCTGGCAAAAATTTTTGGCAAGATTTTCATTCATTTTCTGGCCGTTGGGCCGCACTTCTTGACTGCATATCTCTCAGCCGGGCCCCACTAACGGTGCATTTTCTGCTGAAAATCCAAGAAAAATGGGGAGCAGACAGACTCCATATGTTAAAAGCGTTGCAGAGAAATTATCCAAAAAAATCTGGAACCTTCAACTTTTTGCAGATCCAGAAAAACTGAAAGAGAAAAAATACAAGCACTTCAATGTTATCTCTGTTGAAACAGTGCAAGATGAGGAAAATGTTGGATTGTCATTTTAGAAACAAAATTATCTCAAACACCGTTCAAAAAACTATTGAGCTATGTTTATTGATACAATCATTCCATACATTTTATTAATACTCTTCTTTTAATACATAACGTGCAATTATTTATCAATTACATCAACAGTTAGAAACATCTTTATTAATAAGACATTTCTTCTCAACCAAATAAACATAACATCACCTAAGCAAACGTACATTGCACGTTGCTTACAACTAGTGTGTAGGAAATGTGACTATTGGTTGAAAAGAATGTTGTTAAAATAAATGTATAAAAAAATTGTCAATACATATGATGTCAAACTTGATATACATATAGCAAGATTGCTAATGGTATGGTTTCTACTTTTTATCTAGAGACAATGTCTTGAATCCTCTCAATCATAATTATATTTTGAAAATTTTTTGCAATTACTCCCCATCCTTGAGGATCTCCGGTTAAATCCATCCCAATATTTAGTGTCAGTTTGTCTACCATTATTGTGATTAAAATGGTGTAATGAATAGTAATTTTTGGAGAATGTGTGGTTAAAATTGACAGAAACTTTATCGATTTATGTGTAGAATATTTTATTATTTGAATGTGTGATGGAGATTGATTACTATAAAAAATAATATTTTGAAAAATAGTAGACAAACGGGGGCTTAAAATAAACATTTCAATTCACATAGCATGTTTGATCCCCAATTAATTCTAAAATACATTTTTTTAACCACACATTCCTCAACAAAATAATATTACACGTAAATTCAAAAAAAAATTCTTATTTTTTAATCACATATTATTCAATAAAATAATATTACACGTAAATTCAAAATACATTTTGGCAAAAGAATGGGTAATATTACACGCAAATCCCTAAGTTCCATTTGAAAATTTTGTCATTTTTATATAATTTCATTAACATTAGCATTCATTCTTTCTTGTATAAGTTCACGAGCTAACTTTTAGACGGTTAAAATTTGCAAGATATACTTCAGACATAACATAATATAACGTTTTATTTATTTTCAATTCAAATAGCTTTATTATCAAGTGAAGAATTCTATCAAGACTTCATTTATCGCATTTGGCAACATTGAGATGGCAAAATCAGGGATGGCAACGGAGGCGGGGAGGGCCCCTAAGAAATTCCCAGCCCCGTTACCCATTTCAGGCGGGGTGGGGTCCTTGCCCTTACAACCCGTTTAAATTTTAATTTTTTTTTAGTTTTTAATAATTTATTTTTATTACTCATATTCATTAGAGTTAGACAAATAATTTTAATTGCTATTTTCTATTATAATTAATAACATTTCGTGAAATTTTTCATTTAAAGTATTGAATTCTAAAATTAAAAAAAAAAAAATTAATGGGGCGGGAAGCTCGTTACCCGTCCCCGCCCCGTTACCTGATTAAGTGGGCTACCCTCGCCCTGTTCGGGTCGGGGTCCCGCGGGTATCGGGTTTATCGATTTTTTGCCATCCCTAAGCAAAATATCTTGGCCCTGTGTAGCCCTGCCCTTGACTGCACTCTTGCTGTTAATTTATTTTATATTTCTAATTATTAATTGTGTTTAAAAAATAATAAGCCTTCATTGTCTCCATTTTTAGGCCTTGTATGGGAGGGATTAAAATTGAAAATATAGCCGTTATTGTTGACTTTTATTAGACGGGTGGGGCCCAATAACGATCATATTTTCAATTTTAATTGGATTTTAATCACTCCCGAACGGGGCCTTAAAGAGTTTTTGAAAAAGATATTTTTTTTAAATAGTAATTTTTTTGAGAATGTATATACAAGTAGAAAAAAAAAAAATTGAGTTTGCGTACAAAATATTTTATTCTATGAATATGTAGTTAAAAATAAATTTGAAAAAAAGATGTGAAACAGGGGCTAAATAGGAAAATTTGGAACATTATACGATACCTCTAAAAACTTGAACCATCCCTACCACATAGGCATCATGAAATTTATTTACTAATCTGGATTATCATCACTATTTTTAAAATTTTTTTTTTTGGGGAAAATGCAGGATTGATCTCTCAACTTTTCAATTTTTGCAGGTTTTACCTTAATCTTCATTTTATACCAGTGAAGGTCTCTAACTTTTCATAAATATGCAATTAGGGTCCATCTGGACGGAAACCTGAAAAATTAAAAAGTGGATGTCAAAAAATAAAAAGATGGACCCCGACTTCATATTTATGAAATATTAGGGACCTTCGTTGACACAAAATAAAAGTTACTATAAAATGGGTAAAAATTGAAAAGATTATGGATTGCATTTTCCCTTTTTTTCTAACAAAAAAAGACAAATTTAAAATTTCACTACTCACATCTCATGATCTCTTCTAAAATATTTTTATATCATCCTGAGCAAAGACTAACCTTCAATTCGAAAAACATATTTTTGCTATTTTGTATTGGACATCATCATCCTTCTAGTAGAATTGCTTCAGAATTTGCCCTCGCAATTTCCGGAATATTTTTGCTAAATTTTTCACACTATCACATAGTTATTCTTAGTATTGATTTATTAATAACCTAGTATAGTTGAAGGTATAGTTGAGAAATTTGCGAAGATTAACGATGGAGGAAGCGGCAGCTGAAAAGGCAAGTGGAAATTTATCGGCGCAGGCCGAGGCCACCGCCGTCGAGGAGGAAGAGCCCATGGTTGGGCCCGGTACGGCCCCTCGCTCTCGGCTCAAACGCCCACTCCAGTTCGAACAGGCTTATCTCAACTCCCTCCCTTCTGCCAACATGTATGTATCATGTAATAGTTTGTTTTATCAAGTTTAAACTCAAAGAAGTAAATTTTTAAGGGTTTAGGGTTTTGACTCCTGTTTCTTTTACTATTTTGTATTGGACAAAAACACTCTCAAACTGTATTGGATTCGGTTACTTTATTGTAACTTTTCCTTTTTGTTCAAGTTAGAAAATAATCAGTTTTAAAGAAAAGTAGGTTGATTTGATTAATTTAATAAATGTTGTGTAGGTATGAGAAAAGTTATATGCACCGCGATGTGGTAACACATGTTGCAGTTTCGGCAGCTGATTTTTTCATAACTGGGAGTGCAGATGGTATGGGAAACTCGGCATTCATCTAATTAAGTTACTGCATTTGCTAGTATTTTTCTTATTGGAATGTATTTGCTTGTTGATAACCTGTATTAAGTCAACTAGTCGAAACAGGTTCACTAGTCATATCCTTCTTAGTATAGGATACTGCTACAAGATTCTTGTTGGTTTAAAGTATTTTAATTTCCCTGTAATGAAAAAGTAGCTCTGGTGAAGTTTGTTTGTTGCATAACTGATGGAGATCTATTTTGACTCTTGAAAAGGAAGGAAAAAATGTGGAGTTAATTGACTAGTGAGATCATATTATTTCATTAGAAGGAGAGGGAGGGAGGGAATTTTTCCTTTTCCTACCTGGAATAATCCTTGAAAACAAAGAAAGCATTTGAGTTACTCTTTTGTTACTGTTGCATCTGTTTTTAAAGTACGGATATTACCAAGTTGCAGGTCTGAATCAGTGGATTAATTTGTTGGTATAGATGCAATGCTGCTTCAGTTGTACTTTGTTTTCTGGTCTTATTATGTTGCAGTACTGATTTTCTCACAGTAATGAAGTAGATACTGACAATAATGGTATCTTGTTGCTCTTCAGGTTTGTGATTTTATTGATACCTTTTGCAGGACACTTGAAGTTCTGGAAGAAAAAGGCTGTTGGCATAGAGTTTGCAAAACATTTTAGATCCCATCTTGGCCCAATTGAAGCCCTGGCTGTGAGTTTCTTTTCTTTTCCTTTGATGTGTCTTTAACGACTTGTGAATGCTACTCATATATACGGTGATCTTTGTCAAGCTTATGAACTTTCTTCTAATGCTTATCAGTGATTGCAACTTCAGTGGTTACCGATCATGAGCAATCATTGGGCATTTCCCCGGGGGAAAAGTAGAGATGTCCGATCGATTGCGTAAAGCCCATGATAATAATCCTCTCAAAATCTCTTTTATTACTCGTACATGGTGTTCTCTGGCAAGCTTATTAACTTCATTCTAATGCTCATCATATGTGATTGCAACTTCAGTGGTTACTGTTCATAAGCAATAATTGGGCATTACGGAGTAATAATCCTCTCGAAATCTCTTTTATTCACCAATTTTGATTTTGCCAAATTGGCCTTGTTATTTCTTATCCTACCATCCCGACTTAAATTGTTAGTTGTTTTCTCTTCAGAGCATTTTATTCATTAACACAACTTCACTACTTGATATCTCCATTAATATCTGACTTAATCCAGTAATTGTTTGAAGTCCAGCTTATTTGTTGTCTCGAGCCTCCATTAAAATATCATGGTCACTAATATCATTGTGATAGTAGAATAATTTCTTGGGTGTAGTACATGCACAGGAAGAAATCAGTAGCAGCGGCATGAACGTTAGGGTAAATAGTCCTCCATAACATTGTTCATCCATTCTTATTTGGTAGATAAAATAGGCTGGTTGGTGCTTAACGCTTGGATCTCCAATTTTGAAGCATTGATTCTAAGCAATAAGCAGGAAACCCTTAGATTCTACTCATGCATGAATACACAAGAAACATATAGTTATCATGATTGCGGCTCTATAAGTGTTAAGACAAGAAGATTCTCAAACTTATGGAATTAAGTATTTCCCGGACAAATTAATCTATTTCTGACTGGTCTGGCGTTGTTTGTATCTAAGCATCAAGCAAGAGAAATATAATACAGGCAATTTTAGATTAAGAGCTACAAGCTTAAAAGGCCACATGCTTCTTACTTTTAAATCACGCAGTACGGTGCCATCTGAAGATAACTAAAAAGGAGAATCATGAACACAAAACCAATAACCAAACATCTCAACAAGGAACAAATAGATAACCCATGGAGCTCAATGACAAGGTGTACTGATGTTTTTTCTATTAATTTCTTTGAAATTTTAGACAAACACGGCAAAGTCCAGTGTTTGGAACAATTGTTTTTCCCTTGTTCCGACTGAATGCATTGTTGTACTTTACCTTAATTTTGAAAATGTCCACATCTTTTTGCATGGACAATGTTTATTAAAAGATGGCTTCCTGTATAACTCACCAATTTATGTGTTATTGCTTTTTTTGTATAGTTGTTATGTCGCTGCAACAATTTGTTGTTGCGTGAGATATTTTCTTTAATTGCAATTTCTTAGCGTAGATATCACCTTATCCATTACATTTTTGCAGGTTAGTGTTGATGGGACTCTCTGTTGTACAATCTCAAATGATCGATCAGTGAAAATATATGACGTATTCAACTATGATATGATGGCCATGATACGTCTTCCATTTTTACCTGGTTGTATTGAATGGGTTTACAAACAAGGGAATGTGAAGGCCATGCTAGCTATTAGTGATCGTAATTCATCATTCGTGCACATATATGATGCACGAGCAGGTTCAAATGAACCCATAGTTTCTAGAGAGGTGGGGAGATTTTAATCGTGAAGCTTAATGCTCCTTTTTACCTTTTCATTGCTTTTGTGAGGATATCTTTGTTGTTTCTCAAATCTTTGACCAGATTCATTTAAGCCCGATAAAAGTAATGAAGTACAACCATGAATATGATGCTGTGATTTCTGCTGACGACAGAGGAATCATTGAGTATTGGAATCCTGCTACGTTGCAGTTTCCCGAAAATGGGTAGGTTTGGAGTGGAGATTTATTTAATGTCTTCTAACTAACTGTAAAGAATGAAGAACATGAACACATGTATATCGAAAATCTAATTGTCCCTAATTTTTCTAAGATAGGCTTGTGATGTTAAAAAAATGCCTGGTGCCTTATCTCTGAAATTGAGCATATTGGATTTTCTAGTTGCAGTTTTCATTTGTAATGTGCTAAGGTGTCTTTAACAAATTGGTGTGCAGGGTGACTTTTAGACTAAAGAGTGACACAAATCTTTTTGAAATCGTGAAATGCAAGACTACTGTTTCCACTATTGAGGTAACGGGCCTAATTCTTTCTTGGAAAATTTTTATGTTTTGCTGTTTAATACCTATGTCTGAATAGCTTCACAAGTCAATGGGATGTGATTTGATTATATATGTGAAACAAGAAGAAGAAGGTAAGTTCCACTCCTTGTAAACTTGGTGTTGGCTACCTAAATCTTTTTTCCCCGCTTCTTCGCATCCAAAGATATTTCTACTGTGAGGCTCAAGTGGAATCAAGTTCATTTTTAGCAATTTCAGGCTATGTTCGTTTTGACCTATAATTATCTCTAATTTTCTCTTGTTTAAGCGAGAATTATAGCACCTGGTACTATATTATTTTTCAGGTCAGTCCAGACGGCAAGCAGTTTTCTATCACTTCACCTGATCGCAGAATACGTGTATTTTGGTTTAGAACTGGTAAATTGAGACGTGTTTACGATGAATCTCTCGAGGTAATAATCATATCTAAGTCATTCCTCTTATCTTACGTGTCTGTCAGTTAAAAAAGTGCTACGATAGTCATACATCTTGCAATCTTAGGTTGCCCAAGATCTTCAGAGGAGTGATGTTCCTGTATACAGGCTTGATGCTATAGACTTTGGGCGAAGAATGGCTGTAGAAAAAGAATTTGAGAAAACAGAAAATGCACCCCAACCAAATGCAGTATTTGATGAAAGTTCTAACTTCCTCATATATGCAACCCTTCTCGGGATTAAAGTAAGACGTCAAATTTCTTGTCACTACACTAGAGAGATGCACATTATGTCACTTTGAATTTTGTTTGAACTGAAAGCTGTTTAATTTGCATTTGTTTTTCTAAGTGATAAGTATTCAAATCCTACATCTCTTTTTTTTTGTGTTTTTAGGTGGTAAACCTACATACCAATAAAGTTGCGAGGATCCTTGGTAAGGTGGAGAATAATGATAGATTCTTAAAAATTGCCTTATATCAAGGCGACCAAAGCAGTAAAAAAGTGAGGAAAATTCCTGCAGCAGCAGTAAATGTAAATGAAAGCAAAGATCCTTTGGTAGATCCTACTCTCCTGTGCTGTGCTTTCAAGAAACACCGAATTTATTTATTCAGGTATTAAATTCTCAGGATGCATCTAGAAACAAGTATTGCTCATCTTCACATTTCAATCATGAACTATATTTATTATTAGAAAATATTTTTTTATCACTGGGTTAATGAAAACCTTGTGTACATCTATGATTTCATGTAAACATATACTTAGAAGAAAACTTTACTAGAAAAGCCCAATGCAATTACAACAACAAACTGAGCCTTAATTCCAAAAGCCCAGCATAATTAGTGCTTGTAAAATCTAACAATTTTTTTCTTTTTATTTTTGGTGTTGCAATTGTTCCCATCTTTCAGCATTCAGTCAAAACAAAGTCTTTAATCACTTTGTTTCCATATGTTTTGGTATGCTACGTACGGGTTGATTATTTTCTATCCCAAAATCGGTTTTCGTTTTTCATTTTTTTAATAATTGGAGAAAAATGCTTATTTTGAACTTCTTTTAAGTCGGAGAGAGCCTGAGGAACCAGAAGACGCAACAAAGGGCAGAGATGTGTTTAATGAAAAGCCACCTGCTGATGAACTCTTGTCTGCATCAGATATAGGAAAAACTGTGACATCATCTCTTCCAGATAATATTGTAAGTGGTTTTCCTTCGTGTTTCCCCCTCCTGTTGGTTATCCTATAGTACAAGAAAGGTAGTCAGTGTTACTGCATTTTCACCAAGAACAAAGTTTCTTAGTTACTTGGTAGGGATTTATTGTCTTTATGGTTTTTCATGATATATATACACAGAGGCTGACAATTATTTCCTTGTATTAGATTTTGCACACAACTATGGGTGATATTCACATGAAGCTATACCCTGAAGAGTGTCCAAAAACTGTTGAGAATTTCACAACGCACTGCCGGAATGGCTATTATGACAATTTGATCTTTCATCGGGTTATCAAGGGCTTCATGATACAGACAGGAGATCCACTGGGAGATGGCACTGGTGGACAATCTATTTGGGGAAGGGAATTTGAAGATGAGTTCCACAAAAGGTGAGATTCTTTTCTGCCTGTACTGTAATTTAATATGCTCAATTTACTGCGTTTACTTGTAATAGTGCAATAAGGTTACCTATCGCTCAGTGCTCTGTGTGCATGCGAATGTTGGGCTTTAATTGGTTTATAAATGCAATAGTTGGAGGGCAAAATGAGGATGCTGAAAGGTGAAGATTGATGTATTTTTTTATGTGCTCTGACTTCTTATTAGCTGCCATTGGATCTAGATTGGAGATGGATCTAGTATGGATTTATTTATACCACAGATAATCCATCTCCAGAAATGTAGTTCATAGGAGATGCAAGCAGTTGAAGGTCAAATTTCGACACTTTTTATTTAATTAACATGGTAGATATGTTTATCCAAAATATAATTTGCATATATCTAATTCAACGTTTTATCATCTGATTATGTGCCTGCTGTCTTCAGTATTTAATTGTTAACTAAATTGCATATCTTTGTTCTGTTGTAGAAGTGGCTGTCCACCTTGACCTGTAGTAGGCAAATGTTATTAGGAAAACAATTCTTGCTTATCGTGTTGAATGTGTTTCGTAGAAAGTGATTGTCGTTTTGTGTGTTTTAACCATAGCCACTCTCATTGATTGTTGGGACCAGTTTTTAAAAGTGACCTGCTAGAATGCCTCTATTTATTATTAATTCAACAGATGTTGCTCTTTTGCAGTATCTTTAATGAAGTTTAACAAGATCGTGACTGGTTATATAATTATCAGATTCAGTCTGGGAATGGTCATGAAAATAGAAATGCAATCAAACATTTTTTGAATCCTAAGCACGCCTTTCACAGGATTAAAAAGTCAAATATTGATCAAGAAACAACATTTTTTTTTTGTTAATTTACTAAATAATAAATGCCTTCTCATGTCCTTTATGTTCATATAAACAATTTTGCTCTTTCTGCAGTTTGCGGCATGACAGGCCATTCACAGTATCCATGGCTAATGCCGGGCCAAACACCAATGGCTCTCAATTTTTCATCACAACTGTTGCCACTCCGTGGTTGGACAACAAGCACACAGTTTTTGGCAGAGTCGTAAAAGGAATGGATGTTGTACAGGTAATATATTCTGCCACTTTATCAGTAATTTATTACAATATACCCCAATTTTCCCTTGTTCTTTTGATTGACTGACAGATAAAAGGATACTTATCAGATTTATCAGATTGATAACCTTACCTGTTTCATAACAGTATAATAACAAAATTTTAGCCTCTATTTCTTCCTTAATACTCTTGTGTACTATCCAATCCTCTCTACAAACACGCCTCTATTGTTTTGAACAGAAATATTCCATTTATTATTTTGAAGTAATTGATTACTTTCTATTATATTGAGTAAGCTGCTATCCTTTGTTTACAGGCTATAGAGAAAGTGAAGACAGATAAGGCAGACAAGCCATATCAAGATGTGAAAATCCTAAATGTAACAATTCCAAAGTAGGAGATCATTTAAATCTTTTTATCCATCCAATTCTAATTTGCCAAGGTTCTCACTCAAATTGTTGGGCAGATGCTTGTTTCTCAATTTATTGTACTATCAGAGATGTTCAATTTTATAACTGAACTGACAAAACCTTCTCTAGCTTGTTGCTTTCCATTATCATGATCTTTATTGTTTCTTTGCTGAGTGAATGGAGAAAAATATGGTGTTGGTTTTTGTTGATGAAGAATTACGGGAAACGAGTTATTTTTTTACATCAGTGGGCTAGGTCTTAGAAAAGTATTTTCTTGGTTGCATAGGTAGAATGTTATTGAGTTTATGATTACTGTTTTAGTTACTGTTGTATGTCATATAGCCTCTCCTGGAAGTGTGATTGAAATATATCTAATGTCTTAGTGAGAAAATAATAAGAACCAATTTAATGGTTTTAAAGTTTTAACGTTGTTGGGTTGTATGGTTTCTGTTCATATTTCTTGAGGTTAGATTTTGCACGTTTTTACTTAATCTTTGGCTTATTAGCACAAAACGTCCCTACGTTTGATAGTTAGTGTGCAAAACGTCCCAACGTTTCATTTTTTTGCATTTTTGCCCCTATTTCAACGTTTCAGTGTGGAAAACATCCTTTTCACTATTTTTCAGTGTAAAATGACCATTATACCCTCAAATTTAAATAAAACAAATAAAATGAAAAGAAATATAAAAAATAAATTGTAATTATACTCCCAAACTTTTTAAAAAGTGCAAGTGAGTCCAAAAATCTTACTAAAAGGGTTAAGCACAAAACGTCCCTACGTTTGACATTTAATGCGGAAAACGTCCCTATATTTCAAACATGTTTATATTTGCTTAATAACACAAAACGTCCCTACGTTTGACACTTATTGTGTAAAACGTCCTTACGTTTCATTTTTTTTTACATTTTCGTCCTTATTTCAACGTTTCATTGCGGAAAACGTCATTTTCACTATTTTTCAATGTAAAATGACAAATATACCATCATATTTAAATAAAACAAAAAAGGAAAATAAAAATAAAAATAAAAATAAATTACAATTGTGCTCCCAAACTTTTCAAAAATTGCAAATGAGTTCAAAAATCTTATTAAAACATTCAAACTACCAGTCATTTCCTCCTCTCTCAACCTTATCCTCCCTCCACCACTTAAATCAGGATTGTAGATGGAGGTGTGATGGTTTGAAAGGTGGTGGGGTCTGATGGTTTAGGTGGTGGAGGGAGGATAAGGTTGAGGGAGGAGGAAAGGACTGGTAGTTTGAATGTTTTAATAAGATTTTTGAACTCATTTGCACTTTTTGAAAAGTTTGGGAGCACAATTGTAATTTATTTTTATTTTTATTTACCTTTTTTGTTTTATTTAAATATGATGGTATATTTGTCATTTTACATTGAAAAATAGTGAAAATGACGTTTTCCGCAATAAAACGTTGAAATAAGGACGAAAATGTAAAAAAAAATGAAACGTAAGGACGTTTTACGCAATAAGTGTCAAACGTAGGGACGTTTTGTGTTATTGAGCAAATATAAACATGTTTGAAACATAGGGACGTTTTCCGCATTAAGTGTCAAACGTAGGGACGTTTTGTGCTTAACCCTTTTAATAAGGCTTTTGGACTCACTTGCACTTTTTAAAAAGTTTGGGAGTATAATTACAATTTATTTTTTATATTTCTTTTCATTTTATTTGTTTTATTTAAATTTGAGGGTATAATGGTCATTTTACACTGAAAAATAGTGAAAAGGATGTTTTCCACACTAAAACGTTGAAATAGGGGCAAAAATGCAAAAAAATGAAACGTTGGGACGTTTTGCACACTAACTATCAAACGTAGGGACGTTTTGTGCTAATAAGCCTTAATCTTTCACTTGGAACTCCAAGAATTTGGAAACAATAATTCGGTCGGCGTACTTGGCCATGAGAAAAGAGTAATGCTATTTGTAGTGAAAACTATTGGTAGTCGCCCTACGTGGCTTACACGGTATTTTGTTATTTGATGTATTAATATGATAATTTTTTATTGCCTCATACATCAAATAACAAACTGCCATGTGTATGGCATGTAGGACGATTATCGGTAGTCTTCACTATCAATAGCATTATTAGTGAGAAAAGGTGGGGTTAAAGTAATTAATTCGAATCTAATGCTCAAGCTATAGTGTCTGCTGTTAGTTCAATTACAAGTTTTACTCATAGTGGTGAATAATCATTTTCTATACATAGGGACAATGTTTTTGACGACTGTGCAAGGTTGCATTTGTGGATTCTAATTGAATATTCAGTGTCTTGCTAGTTCTATTGGTTGGTGATACGATTCATATTTCATAGATATTAAGGCTTCGGAGTGGTAATTTTTCCTTTGGATTGGTATAGGTTGTAGTTGATTATAAGCAATAAGTCCCATAGAATTTGTGGTTAATAAGTTGATTGCAGTAGTGAATTTTGTTCGTTTAAATTTTGCCAACCATGCACTAGATTTTGTGTCCGTGTAGTGCTTGGATTCCTATTGGGCTGCATTTTTGAATGTTGTACACGCATTCAATTAGCTCGGTCATTTGGAGAACATGTCAGTTGTATAGTTACGATTCTATTATGTCTTTTTTATTTTGTCAAAAATCGATTTTACGATATAGATGTTTATGACCTCTCTCTGTATGCCTTGTTGTAATGATTCCTCATCAGTTCTCTTTGTAGTTTGCTCGGGGTAGTCACTGAGTTGATTGGAGTCGATCATGGGCCGCCTTAGAACAATACATTTGGGGATGAATTTTTTTTTTTGTACAAAATGTATTATTTCCTTTCTATAATTTTTTGTTTAGCCCGTAAAGACCTCGTTGACCAAAAATTGTCAACAAAAATTAGCACCCTACCTTGTGAATTGCTATTATTATCTCTTAGGTCTCGTTTGATTGCCACATTTTCCATGAAAAATGTCATATCCGAGGAAAACGAATTTCACTTTGATCATTTGATTGTAACGTGGAAATGGAAACTGAATTTCAAGGTATAACCACTTTAAACTGCATGTTATTTATTTTCATGAAAAATGAATTCCTATGGGTTTGAAGGGTTTTTATTTTTCAACTAACATAGAATTTGAATTCATTTTTACATTTGCCTATCAAATGGACCCTTAGATTTATAGAATGACAACAATTAAATAACATGTATACGGTGTTGTATGATTCATAAATTGAGAATAACTGAACAAGTGAGCATTGAAAAAAAAAATAATTAAAGAAACTAGGAGGTAAAATTAATTTAAGACCAACCAGAGGCACATACAAATTTAAAATATACACGTTGAACAGAAACTAAAAGCAATAAGAATAAAGTCAAGTGTACAACATTGGTTGAAAATAATGATTGACAACCATGTGTTGTCAAAATCCTAACATGTGACGTAGAAAATAGCTTTTTTTAAATGGATGGATATGATTTTGTCGATCAATGTTGTACATGTAGTATGATTCAAGCAACAATTAGTTACACACGAGAAATTGAAAAAATTAATATCAAGAAAATAAAATGAACAAACGACTAAACCTTGTGTTGATGAACCTTGGTAATTACTTATTAAGGCCCCGTTTGAGTCCCCCTATTTTTTTTTGGGAAACTTGATTTTGAAATAGTGATCTTTTTGGAAAATAGGAAAAGTTTTGAATTTACTTGTAAAATTATTTTATGAGAGAATGCGTGTTTGAAAATGAATTTTGCAAAAAAAAATAAAAAAAAATGGAGCTCAAACATATAGAGGAAAGATGAGAACAATTTTATGGAATGTGAACTTAGTCTGAAAGTTGTAATGGGAAACTCAAGAATTGAGAGTATAATATTAGAAAAAACTGCATAATTACACTAAAATTAGGGACCAAACTGAAACTTACAAAATTAGATAGATTACTTTATCAAAATCTAAAAAACATAAATATACATTATTAATGAAGTCATCAAATTTTGCAAATTTTCTGATTATTCGGTGCGGGGTTTCCCTCTCATTCGTGACGGGACCATGCAAGGCGTACATGGAATTTTACCATCCTAATTCAGCCCATCCCTCTACCCTCCTAACATTACCACTCCCCTAATTGATTACGAAAATGCTATTTCACCAGTTTGGGTGACACTGTGGGTGACAGAATGATGTGGAAAGGGAGGGAAAATGAAAACAAAATGCCAAACGAAGATGGGCCATAATTAGAAACCGGGTCAAGCCCATATAAACTCCTACGGAATGAATGAAGAAGCGGGCAAACCCAATTTTTTTCGCAGTAACTTCAGTGAACTCATCATCCAGAGAAGAACACCAGCCGGAATCGGAGAAAAACACCTGCTGGAATCCATATTCTTCGAGAACACACACCACCAAGAATCCAGCGAAGAACAGGGAACAAGGGAGGTCGGGACATACTCTCAAGTTGGACAGAATCTGTGAAGATGGCAGAAAAGGGTAATCGTATGCATTTTTTAATTTTTTCACCCCTTTTTATGAGTTGTTTAGATTTTTGGATGTGGACATGGGCTAAGCTTCCTCTCTGTTGTTAAAGTCGTATTATTTGGGTTGGCTTATGAGTTGTTTCAATTTTTGGTTGTTTAATTTGTTGATAGTTTGATTTTTTGGCTGATTCCTATAGTTGATGAGAAAGATGACAAATTAGTTATGACAAATTACTTTAATTTAGCGAATGTATTTTTTAATTCAAAGTTGAAGTTTTATGAAGTTCATATGGTCTTAGCTGCTACCACGTCTGAAATAAATTAAACATTATTGTAAGTTTCAACTGTGGTTTCAGAAATGATTTCGTTGTTATCTGATGTTTGACATTATAATTTATTATTATGTTGTAGGGAAAGAAATTTCGAAATATGTGGATGATATTATTTTGGTGGAGTCCGATAACGACAATGCTATTGAAAATATGGATTTGATGGCTAACGATATGGTAGGGGAAGATATTGCGAAGGTGCCTGAGGTGGGTATGAAGTTTGATGATGAAAATGAAATGTTTGAATTTTACAAAAGATATGTACAACATAGGCTTCCCAGTTAGAAAAAGGAACTCGAAAAAGGATTGGGGGCGGGTCGCTTCGGTTCGGTTTTGTTCGGTTCTAGAAATTTTCTGGGTATTTAGTAAATGGAACCGTCGGTTTCAAATATAATTCTGGAACTGTTCAAGTTTAGTTCTGTTCGGTTCCGTACTGTAATTAATTTTTTTAACATTTAGAATAACACTACGAGCCTGTCTATGATGACTTTTTTTCAGATTTTAATCCTATTTTAAACCGTTGCTCACCCACCAGCATGAATTGTTGACTTTGGTGTCTCATTGTGCTTCCTAGGGAGTGCCAACAAACGGTCAAAAAATCAATTCCATTTGACAAAAAATTTCTGTCAGACACAACCTACATAAATACACATGAAAGAAGATACTAATACTAATAACAAAAAGTAGGTACAAATATCAAGTTCAATATTAGCTTTTACAAATAAACGTAATATTTTAAAATATTGATAATACTTACCAACTATGTAATGTAATCATCAATTGCTTGACTTGCCATACTAGCTACTAAGAAACTCTACAAGAAAAAAATGAAAAAAAAAAAAAAAAACACAATTAACAAACATAAATAAACTATAAATAGTTCTAATAAAATTTAATAAGAAAAAAATATAATATATATTTTATTACCTGTCTCAATTCCCTCGTAGAATTCTGTCTCTTCAATGCAAATTCTATCTTGAAAAACTCTCAAAAGTTTAGATTCTTCCTTAATAAAAGCACTGGATATGAAAAAATAGAACCATAGAGCAAATCATTATTTGTACATAAATCAAAAAATATGATCAGTTACTCAATATTAAATTGAAGTAATAAAATAAACAAGTCCTTTTATTTATTTCTATTTTGCAATACAAAATAAAGTGACATTTTGGAGAGAATTGCAGCTTTGGAACAAGGTTAAAAGTGAACCCCAAACTCCTACCAATATGCTATATTTTTAATGCTGGCTAAATAAATAGATTCAAAATAAATAAAACAATTAGAGATTGTGTCAACCAAAAACCAAAAGGAGCAAAAAAAATGCCACCAAAGAAACCAAAAACTAGAAACCCACAATAAGTTAGAACAAAATCGGTTAAAATCAAATTGTGAATCAACAAAATCAACAGATTGTGAAAAGCAAAATCAGAACAAAAGCTTGGACGGACGTCGCGACTTCAAACTACAAAGACTACCAACTCACCAACTCCAAATTACAAGTTACCTCTTTCGAACTTCAAATGGTCTGTATATCCGTGGTCTTGGTCGGACTCGATGGCGTTCCTCTTTTGTGTGTGTAGATTTTCAATTTCAATTTAGGTTTCCTCTTTGGTCGGACTCGGTTTGAGCTTTTGTGACTGGGGGTTAAAGAATATATATATATGGGGACAACTGTAACCCAATTTAAAACTAGCCCAAAACATAATCTAAACCCATCATGAGTGCTAAAATAGCAGCTAAAGTCTAGCCCAAGACTAAAACGAAACCCAATCTAAACTAAGTCCAATAAGAAACAAAAGCCAAACTATAAAGCAGCTCAAAATTAAACGGGTTAAAGAAAAAAAATCGGTTCTTATTCGATTCTTCGGTTCTTGGTGTAGAACCGAGAACCGAACAAAACCAATCGGTTCTCGATTCAGATACTCGTTCAGATTTTTAATTTAGGAAAACCCGTTCGGTTCGATTCAGTTTGGACATTTTGCCTAGCCCTAAAAAGGACGATGATGGAGTATTGAGATATATTACATTTGTTTATAGTCATGAAGGGAACATAATAAGAAATAGAAGCAGTACTTTGAAGCCGTAACCAACCATTCAGAGTGGATGTAAAGTCAGGATCACTGTATCTTTAGATAGTTGCAGAGTACGGAGAATTAACACAGTACACCTCGAGCACAATCATAGCACAAGTCCTACGAAATCAAGGCTATATCGATGCAACCGAGAATTGAGTGCACATGTGAAACGGTGTCTTCAAGTAAATGACATCGCAGGAATTCTGTTGCACAAAAGTTACAACTCTGCTGTCGTTGAGCTCGTGGGTATGAGAAGATGACTTGCATTGAAAATGATTGTTAAAACTATGTTGAACAAGTTAAGCGTTTAAGACTTGGAGAAGGAGACGCCGCAACAATACAATCATACTTTTCGAAAATGCAAGCACAGTGCTCGGGCTTTTACTTTAGTATGGATTTGGATGAAGAGTTGCGATTAAAGAATGTTTTCTGGGCAGATAATAGGAGTAGGCAGCATATAAAGAGTTCGGAGATGTGTCACATTCGACACCACATACCTGACTAATAAATATGACATGCCTTTCGCCCTTTTTGTTGGCGTGAATCATCACGGACAATCAACACTCCTGGGATGTGGTTTGTTATCAAATGAGGATACCAAATACTTATGACTATTTAGGACATGGTTGAGTGCATGCACGGCCAAGCTCCAAATGAGATAATTACAGATCAAGATAGGGCTATGCAAAATGTAATCCATATAGTTTTCCGAACACGAAGTATAGATGGTGTTTGTGGTATATTTTGAAGAAGTTGCTAGAAAAGTTCGGATACCACATGGATAAGGGTTCAATATTTGCAACTATTCATGGATTGGTATATAATTGTCAATTTGTTGACGATTTTAAAGAGGCTGGGTAGCGATGATCGAAAAGTATGATTTATATGATAACGCTTGGTTGTCTGGTCTATACGAGAACATAAAACTTTTGGTTTCGTGTTATTTGAAAACTTCATTTCGGGCAGGGATGTCAACAACGCAACGTAATGAAAGTATGAATGCGTTCTTCGATGGTTACGTACATTCAAAAAGACATTGAAGCAATTTGTTGAACAATACGAACGAACGTTGAGAAGTAAAGTTGAGAAGGAGTTTCAAGCAGATTTCAAGTCTTACTTGCAAATGGTGCCCTGTGCAACGATATATGAAATGGAGAAGCAATTTCAAGCAGTGTACACAATTTCAAAATTTAGGGAGGTTCAGGAAGAGTTTACGGGCAAAGTATATTGTGATCTCATATCTGCTTCAGAGGGGTTTGTGGGAACGACATATGAGGTACGCGAGCATGTCATACATGATGAGTTCTCTAATAAAAAAAGCTTTCGTCTCATTTGAAAGAGAAAAATGTGAATTCACTTGTAGTTGCCTCCTGTTCGAATTTCGAGGAATTATTTGCAGACGTAGTATTGCAGTTTTGATCCGAAACGACGTGAAAAAGTGCCTGAACAATATATACTACGGCGATGGCGACGAGATGTGAGTAGAGCACACTCAAGGGTTGCGGTAAACTACGACGTATTGGTTAGTACTCCAGGACAGTTGGTGTATGATAAAATGTGTCAGCATTTTGCTACGTTGGCGGACATGACTGCAGATGATACAGTACGAGCTGGTGGTATAATTTATTGGATCGACATGCAGTGTAAACAGATTATGATGTCGAAGTCAAGTTGTGGTAGTAATAGTGTGCTCCCGCATATTAGGCAGGCAGCCATTTGGTCTGGTTCATCACAGGAAGATGGAAGTGTTAGCGTGCGAGATCCAGAATGTACGAAAAGAAAGGATGCACCTAGGAAATTTCGAAAGAAGAGTCCATTGGAATCACATTCAAACAAAATTAGAGTCATTCCCAAAATTTTGTTTAACAAAAATAAAGTAAAGTTAGTATGCTATATAAGATAATAACAAATAATGTCTTGCAGGCACCTTCAAGTTCAAATAAAGTCAAGAGACCGAAGGCCCGACCAAGTAAGTAGGGCTGGGCAAAATGTTTGAACCAAACCAAACCGAACCAAGCGATTTTTTTTAAATGAAATACCCAAACGGGTATTCGAATCGAGAATCGAATGGTTTGGTTCGGTTCTCGATTCTAGACCAAGAACCGAAGAATCGAATTTTTTTTTATATTGGATAAATCAATTTCTTTTATTTTTTCTAAACAAATTAATAATTTTTTTTTTTATTAAATCTTATTAGTTGAACAATTTAGAGTTTATTTATATTTGTTAATTGTGTTTTTTTCAATTCTTTCTTATATAGTTTCTTATTAGTTAGTATGAAAAGTCAAACAATTAATGATTACATTAAATAGTTGGTAAGTATTATCAATAATTTAATATATTTTATCTTTATGACTTCTAATTTATATTTCATTTTTCTGTAGACTTGAATGTTTAAATCAAATGAATTATTGATATGAATTATCGAAATTTTATTATTAATATTTACTTTTTCGTATTTGTATTTGACAATTTATTATTTATATATTATTAAATTAGATTACGTTAATTTGTAAAAGTTAAGATTGAACTTAGTATTTGTATTTACTTATTATTATTAATATTAGCCCATGTTTGGCACCCATTTTTTTTCTCATTTTCATTCTCTTTTTTCATTTCAACCACATAATCTCCAAATAAAATAATATTACACACAAATATAAAACTTTTCATCACTTTTCCACCACATATTCTTCCATCAATCACTATTCCAAAATTTTTCAACCCATTAAAATGGGTGTCAAACACTCCCTTAGTATCTACTTTCAGGTGTATTTATATAATATTATTCTAAATATTAAAAAATTTAATTATAGTACAGAACCGAACCGAACCGAACCGAACCGAACCCGAAAGGTTCCAAAATTATATTTGGAACCGACGGTTCCATTTACTAAATACCCGAAAATTTTTGGAATCGAACTGAACGGACCCGCGCCCATCCCTACAAGTAATGTGGGAGATGTTGCGACCGTCTATCAGGGTGGAAACCAATGTCATCAATTCAGGCAACAGTTACATACCTCCAGTTCGATCAATTCATCGTCAACCAATCCTATATTGAATCCACAAGGTAAAGTAACACGAAACCAACTTTAACTTATGTGGCTATAGTTGGTTGACTTATTCTATCAATCTCAGATTATAGTTGGTTGTTTACAAGTTGGGGTATACAACCAGTGCATGATGTAGGACCTTCATTTACATTAGATGTTGGCCATGGAAGACTAACTTCAAGTTTGGATGAGAGAATAGAGTTTGTAATGCACCTGCAGATGTAGGACCTTCCTTCACATTAGGTGCTCGGTCTGAGGTATTTGCATTGCAAAGTTTTTTTGTTAAGCTCAATTTAGTATGGATTTTAGATGAAGATGTTGCATCCAAGCTTCTATATATTTGTTGATACTATGTCTTCCTCTTTTATATCGTTTATTAAGATTTGATTTATGAAATATCGGTTTTTGGGAGAAGAAGTTGCTTTTTTGTTTATGTTGCAAATTCTGTTGTTTGGTTATGAATCTACTTATCCATTGATATATTATCATTTCTAATGTTTTGGGAAACCAGTGGATGCTATCAGATGGATCAGTCCATTTTGTATAGTAGTGGTATGCTTTCTATTGAGTGTTGATGGTGAAGATAAAAATTACTTGGCTCAAGTTATTTCAAGCAAGGGCAGCTACATTATTGATGTTAGATTCATTGCCAAACTCTACTGATGATCTTCAACAATATATGACTTGTTACTGATCCCTTATACAAATGACTTGTTATTTCAAGGTTCCAACTCTGATTTATTGCCAAACTCTGCTGATGATCTTCAACAATATATTTATTTCTGAATTTCATTAGTGAATTTCGATTAACCCATACACTGTAAACTGAATTTCAGTTTCAGTTCAGTGAGATTAAAACCATTGAAACGGGGTTGAGTAACTCAGCTTGGCAGTGAAATTTTTGCAATAACCATACACGACACCAGTGTCCTCAGTAACTCAATAGCACATTGCAATTTTGGAAAACAATGAAATAGCATTTATCATGCACAATGTCACCCAAACTGGTGAAATAGCATTTTTCATTTTGGAAACAATGAAATGCTAACAGAAGTTAACACTCGGTACATAGTGGAATTCCAAATGAAATGATTTACAAGAGTTAAGCATCTGATTCAATCTACATTCCTAACTACGATTTCACATACTACCCCTTGGTTAATCACTAAGCACAACCCAATATTTACAACGTTCAAAATTCGAATTCCAAATTCAATCTATATTCCTAACTACAATTTCATTAAACCCTCGAAATCTAGCTTGCTCCTCCATTTCGTATTTTCACCGTCACATATATCTCCACTTCTTCTCCTTCATCAGTTAGGCAGCATCGTGAGTTCAACAACCCAAATAAATCTTCAGCAATGGCGTTTGCCACATTAATGGACCTAGATACACCACTCGTTTCACCAGCTTCAACCCACTCCCAAAAACCACAGTTCACCCTGCCAGTGTTGAATAACCTACCTTGGTTTTTCGTTTTTTTTCCACTTCAAAACACTTCACAAAGCCTAGATTGCACCATGGACAGAGGCGTTTGTTCGGGCATTTCGCAAAAAATGTCCCTTGCTTCTACAGCTATAACACACTCCGTAGTTCTTTCCTCTCATTGTAAGCTTGGATTTGCACCGTTGGAGAAGATGTGCAAATGTAGGAGGGTTTAGATGGTTGCAGCTTAGATTTAGAGGGTTTCAAAAGCGGGGAAATGGATTTGGGAGATTTAGGTTTAGATGGTGGCGGGTGAAACGGGTTTAGCATTTGGGCCAGATCAGTTTATTTTAAAATGCATTTCAAATTCAAAATGGTAAAAATTTCGTCCACATCATACTGCCACGTCCTCCTGTCAACTGCTTCTAATAACGTAGCGCAACTGAATTGATTAATGTGCCACGTCATAATTTGTGCCAAGATTTAAATGTTCAGAGCAAACCCACAATATCGACAAAGGGTTTGGGACCAATTGCGCGCCAGTCGTTAAATTAAGCAAATAGCGATTCATCCAACTAAAAGATAGGTGAGGTAGAAAAAATCACAACTATACACATCACAATATAAACTCAAACTTGAGAATATTATATCCCAATATCTGCAACTTGTCAACTTAAAAACAAAATTCTGGATCCAAAACCAAGAACAATGTGAAAATTTTCTAAAATGAACTTTGAGGACAATTAACTTCAAAAGAATTGGTTCCTCCTGTTTCACAGTTTTTAGTCAAAGAGACTGAAGCCCATATCCTGCAACCATAGAAACAGAAGTCACAATATTAAATTTCTCTTCAGCATATAAATTGATCCAAGAAAAGAAAAAGACAGTCACGAAAAAGAATGAAGTGCTGTATTTTACATCATCCGACTCTTCTTTCTCTTCAACTTTCTCTTCCTTCTTTGTTTCAGTAGCAGCTGGGGCAGCAGCACCGCCTGCTGAAGCAGGTGCAGCTACAGCAACTGCACCACCGCCGGCAGGAACTGAAGCCAACTTCTCTCTTCCGGCTGCAATCACTTCAGTAATATCTTTGTCCTTCAATTGAGACAAGAGCAACTCAATCCTGTCATCATCGGTCTCAGCTCCAACTGAACAAAAGAAGTTAAACAATTAGGGCTACTGCTAGATATTTTGGGGAACCACCGATCGTCGCAACATGTATGCAACGATAAAATGAAAAATTAACTGATTCTGAGTACACAGACCAAGAATTGACACAACAAACAACAAATCCAAAATAACATAAATATCTAGCTTGATACTGTTAAAATTCAGTTTATTTTAACACAATTTTAACTAGCATTTTCAGATTACATACACCAAGTATTGAAAGAAAATCTCCCAAAAAAAGTAATTAGTTATTCTTGAAATGTTTAAATTGATCTAGTTCGACGACGTTAATTTGAGATTTTTTTCAAACAAAATTGTTACAAACTTTTTCAGATTACATAAATATGTCCCAAAAAATGTAATAATTTATGCTTGATATTGTTGAAGTTGAGTAATCAGTGAAAAAACTTGATGTGCTTAGTAAGTAGCTATCAGTAAAAAATTACCAGAAGAACCTAGCTATTTTTAGCCTAGAACCCCGAAAGGGCATATAAAAACTCTAGTTTAGGCTTTACGAGATTTAACCCCAGAAAATCTTATCCTGGTTACAATCTCCCACAACAGATTCATGAGAAACAAGAATCTCCCATCCAAATTAGCGAATATGCATAAATCCACCAGATTTAACCTATACCTACGCGATCCACATTCATTTTCCATTGTGCATAATCGCTAAGAAACTCAGAAACATGGTCGAGAAAATATTCACTAGTGCAACAATTACATTAGTGTTTTGTCATACCAACATCTTCAAAGAAAATGAATCAAGCGAACTCAAATCCATTTAGGTAATATTTATTTGAAGGAATTTTTTCTAATAGCAATTTAATGACTGCAGAACACAAGCAAATTCGATTCAGGAAACTTAATTCAGATTCGGGTGTCATAGGATCAAATTCTTGAATCTACAAACAGATACTGGATTCACAAGGACACTACATAACAAAAATTGTACATAATACAAAACAAATGCAAACAGATCAATCCATATCCTCAGGCAGTCACAGATGCGTACGAGTATGTAGATATAAAAAAACAAATGTGTATGTATATCTAAATTTGAACCTGAACCGAGGATGTTTTTCAGGTCATCGGCAGAAGGGCAGGTGTTGCCACCCAACACGGCCAACAAGTAAGCTGCAACAACCTTCATTTCTGACCAGTTTTAGAGCCAAAGAAAAACAAACAGATCAATCCACAACAACCAAAACACGAATACGTAAACATCGAAAGTACATATACACACGAATATAATTACTAGGTAAAGAGAGACGGGGGTTACCTGGAAATAGCGCTGCTTAGGGTTTTGTGATAAAGAGAGAGCCTGTTTGAGCTCGAGGTGTTATTTATATCTAGGGTTCTGGTTGGGACGAATCATTTTTATTTTCGAAAATTGCCATTGAGTCATGCTGAAAGCGATCCATAGTCTATCTTTGGGCTTAGGAAATGTGGCCCTTGATTTGAATGGGACTGGGATGTGGTGTGGGCTTCGGAAATATAGGTTCAACTCTAATTTTTTTCTTTATTTTCTCATTAAAATTAAGTTTTTACTTATTTATCCTTGAGTTGATTTCATAAATGTTAGTGAAGCGTGTGCGAGATTTCAAATTGGTGCTTCAAGTATATTTTTCACTTATTTTGTCACTGAAGTTGATTAATGTTACATCGCAGATCATCCTATTCATGGACGTGACGCCCATAAAAAATCGATAGGTACAAATTATCATTGATCAATGTCGTCAATATAATGGCATAGACTCAAAACTTGACTTTTGTTATTTGATCCCCATTTTTAGCAAATAATGCATTTTAGAATAGTAAATTGATAGAGAATGTGTGGTTAAAAAATAATGAAAAGTTTTTGATTTTGCATGTAATATTATTTTATCGAAACATGTGTGATAGAGAGAGAGAGATGTATTTTGGAAATAATGTGGATCAAACAAAGGATTAATACTAACCCAATTTTTTACATCAACATGGTCTGAAGAGCTTGAGTACAAATTTTTTACTAACGCTAACTCAGTTTGTTACAACCGTGTATAATTACAATTTATTTACTCCATAATTTAATTTTTGGTAGATACCTTGAAAATGAGATAGAAGGGTTGTCCTTCGCAACAATGATCAACCAAATGTTTTGTCAATTCGTGCATTCAACCTAGACAATTTTGCACATAAACGTGACCGAATTGAATGGCCAATTCCACACTTTTTATGGATTGTGTGACTTGATCACTTAGTTTACAAAACAAATTGAAAGAATTTTGCAAACTTACGGTTCATAATGCACCTGTCCGAACTTTTCTTGTTGGTCGAAGTTGCATATTTAACGTCAAACAATTGCTAGGCCATGCATTGGATCATTTATGAAATTCAATGATCAAATTGAAATAAAAATATCAACTGGGTGTTCAAATTGAAATAAATCAAAGTTCAATGACTAACAAGAAATAAACTTATAAGTTGGGTGACATGCAATGTTATTTTCTCAGCATGCCTTTACAAAGCGCGGGAAAACTTCTCCATCCCTCACAGTGGTGGACCCAAGATCTAAGTTCAACCCGGGCGGACGTTGACTGGTCAATGTCGACCATCAGCGATCGTAAGAGCGAGGTCGTTTGTTAATATTTAATTATATAATATTAAAAATTATTCAATATATATGTAAATGCACTAACGTAAAAATTATATATATATATATATATATATATATATATATATATATATATATATATATATATATATATGAAAATGTAGTTCAATACAACCAAAAATACTAAAGAAATACGCAATACAACCTACTCTGTAACTGTGATCTTAGACAACTGCATTCTACGAGATCTCATGCTTTGAAAACGTTGCAATATTGCTTCATTCTCAATTTTTTCAAAAATCTCTTTCTCCATGTACATCACCAAATTGTCATTCAATCAGTCGTCTCCCATTTTGTTGCGCAAGTCACTCTTGATTAGATTCATAGCAAAGAATACTCTTTCAACACTTGCAGTTGCCACAGGTAATATCAAAACCAATCTGATCAGCCTATAAATCAATGGAAAATAACAAGAACTTCTTGTTTCAACCAACTTCTGAGCCACATAAGAAATGCTATTGAGATTAAAGAAGACTTCATTCATTCTCACAAACATAAGAAATGCCCCAATTTATTTTTCAATTAAAATTGATTAAAAAATAGTCTACACATAGTTTAATTCAACTCAACATCTTCTTCATGAATTTTTTTCACTTATCCCTAATTTCCTAAAAACCTAAATTCCCAAAATCCCCAAGTTTCAAAATCACCAATATTGTTAGATTCTCAAATTCACAAAATTCAACAATCGTAATAGCCTAAAATATAATTCAATACATACGATTCGATAAATCACAAATCACAGTGTACTGTTCACATTTCACTAATTTCCCAATCTCCATTAATTTTTTTTCATGATGTATCCCTAATTTCTAGAAAACCTAAGTTCCCAAATCACAGTGCACATCTCACAAATCACAAATCAAAATTATATCTCAAGCAACTCATAATCTCAGCATCACACAATAATAAATAACAAATTCATAAAAAAGAAAAAAGAAACAAACAAACTCAAATCAGTTCCAGGAAACCGAAAGACTTACCTCACTTCACACTTCACTGTCTTCACGCTGAGGTTTCACCACCACCGCCACGGACACAGGCCGCGTTCACCGTCGGAGGCAGCGACGCGGTCGGCAGGCAGAGTCGCAAGCTCGCATCAGCCAGCGTCCACTCTCTTCACGCCGAGGTTTCGTTACGACTTCGTAGTTCGTTTCCCTCAGCTCCTATGCGATTTCAATTTCAAGCCAAACCTGAACTTCTTCTGTTTTGTCGAACTGGATTTTGTATAATTAATTGGCCCATTCAACTTCAAGACACAGATTGGGCTTTTTTTTTAAAGGCCCAAATTGCCAAAATAATTTTCTGGGCTGCTGCCCTTTTTCTCCATCTTCCCGGCGGCACTACAGGTGCTGTCGCCCCGCGGAAGCTGAACTGCTGCTCCTGGTGGCCGCGTGGACTGGCCAGGTGCTGGGTCCGCCCCTGATCCCTCACACCTCCAACTCTGAGTCTAGCCTGCCTTTGTCAACTCTCTATCTACCCCAAATTCCCTCACACTCACTCTTTACAACCCTATACACATATACGAACTCCCCCCTCCCCCCTCCCCTCCCCCTCTATTAGTGTAAAATTTTCACATTTATTCACCCGATTTATCTATGCAATTATCTGAATCTAACATGAAAAGATGAGCGGCGCTGATAATTGGAGGAGGGATCGGCAAGATACTCAGATTTCAAAGAAGCAGAAGCTATTCTGAGCGTCGAAGTATAAGAAAAATCAAAGTAGAAAAACCAAAGAAAATAATCAAGCTGGGAGAAATTGCTTCAATGTGCGTACATTGTGTCAAAAATACAAACAGGTGGTGAGCCTTTTATAGAATTGTCAGGGAAGAATAAAAAAAATCTATAACAAACTATGCAAGCTGAACAAAATCATATAATGAAAAAAAATTCTTCTACCCATAACTGAATTGGAGCCTAATATATAGATATTCTTTCAGCTGTCTTCCTTAGATTCTTCTAGAATTTATGCGCTTTACTGGCATATTTGATCGTGAAACAATTGTTGAGTTTTTTGACTTTGCTGGAATCTTTGCTGGCAATGAGCACTGTTGTCATATTTCAACAACCTCCCGCAAGATGGAGAGTAGATGTCTTCTACTCCCATCTTAGTTAAGCGAGAATAAAAATATGCAGATACCAAAGACTTAGTCAAAATATCTACAATTTGTGCAACATTGCTGACATGTTCAGTAGCATTACTCCCTTCTTGAATTTTGTCACGGATCAAATAACAATCAAGCTCAATATGCTTGGTTCTTTCATGAAAAACCAAGTTGGTGGCAATGTGTAGGACAACTTGATTATCACAAGCTAATGATGTTGCTTGGAGATGATCAATCAGTACATCACAAAGTATTTACCTAAACCAGCTTAACTCATAACAAACACTTGACATAGCCCTATACTTAGCTTGTGCAGACATTTAGAGACAGTATTTTGCTTCTTAGATTTCCAAGAAATTAGAGAGGACCCAAGAAAAACACAATAAATTGTGATAGATTTTCTGGTGTCTGGACATGCCCCCCCAATCACAATAAGATCTAAGTTGTAAATTAGATGCATAAGAATAAAGCAAACCCTATCTAGGAGCTCGTTTAATATATTTCAACACCTTATGAATTGCATTTGAGTGTGGGATTCTAGAAACTTGCATATACTGGCTAAGAAGTTGCACTTCGTAGGCAAGGTCAAGTCTGGCTATTGTTAAAAAAAGAAGTCTCCCAATAAGTCTCCTATAAATAGAAGGATTAGGAAATAATTCACCTTAATTTTTGGAGAGTTTGAAGTGTTGATCTAATAGTATCTTGTTTGGTACTGCTCCAATAGTCCCATAATCAGCAAGAATACCTAGAGCATATTTCAACTGACAAATATGAATCCTCTTTTCTGATCGTGCCACTTCTATCCTAAGAAAATACTTCAGTACACCCAGATCTTTGATCTTGAACTTGGCATCAAGAGATGACTTGAGATATTCAATAACCTGCACACTATTTCCAACTATTATAATGTTGTCGAGACAGACTAATATGGCTATGAAAGAATCTTTGGTGGACCTTGTAAACAAACTATAATTAGCTTTGGATTGTTGAAAATCTTGCTAATGATAAATGAGGACAGTTTAGAGTGCCATAGCCTAGAGGTCTGCTTCAACCCATATAAACTCTTGCGAAGTTTACAAACTATTGATTCACCATCCTTGGAAAATCCAAGTGATAGTTGCATGTACACTTCCTCATCTAGGTCTCCATGTAGAAATGCATTGTTTACATCCAATCGGTGCAAAAACCAACCCTTAATTGCAGCAACAGCCTATAAAGTTCTTACAGTAACTAGTTTAGCTATAGGTGAGAATGTTTCATGGTAGTCTAACCCTTCATGTAGTGTGTATCCTTTAGCTTTAAGTCTAGTCATGTACCATTGTACACTTCCATCTACATTGAACTTAATTTTATAGACCCATTTGCAGCCTATAACAACCTTTCTAGGAGGCAATTCAGTCACAGCTCCAAGTGTCATTTATCTCTAGTGCATCTATTTCGGCTTTCATGGCCTTACGCCATTCCACACACCTAATAGCTTGTTGATACGTTTTGGGTTCTGTGTGTGTTGATATGGAAGTGACAAAGGCTTTTTGCGAAATAGACAAGTTTTGATACGATAAAGTGGCACATAAAGGAAAAGGACTACCTGTTTTACCATGGCCTTTCTCCTTGTTCAACTCTTGTGAATTGGGAGGTGAAGAGGCTTGTTGGCATACAAAATCCTGCAAATATGAAGGTGGTCTTCTATTTGTGGTGAACCTTCAAGGTAGGTGAGGGCTTGTGGAATTTTTTTTTAAGGAGATTTTATAGAGGTTTCAAGTTGGTTAGATGGACTTAGTGATGCAGATGGTTGGTCTGAAGAATCTGAAGGTTGGTCATGGAGAGGAGTTTGCTCAATAGGATAGCTTAGATCAATGGTTGATGGTTGAGCAAAAGGCATTTCGGTCAAGGTTGGTAAAATAGGATAAGTGATAATGTCTGTGGATTTGCAAGGAAAGATGTTTTCATGAAAAACAACATTTCGAGAAATAAGAACTTTGTTTGAATCTGAATTTAACAGTTTGTAACCTTTAATCCCAATTGGATAACCTGAAAACACACATCTCCTTGCTCTAGCATCAAATTTGTGTCAGTTGTGAGTGAATGTAGAGGCAAAAGCTATACAACCAAAGACTTTAAGATGAGAATAGGTAGGCTTAGGTTTGAAAAGGAGTTCAAATGGTGTTTTGTGTTTTATGAGTGGAGAAGGGTTCGGTTTATGAGATAGGCTACTGTAAGAACAAAATCAGACCAGTATTTCATAGGGACTCCACTCTGAAATCTTAAGAGATAAATCAATAGATATTAAATCATAGTAGGAGAGGAAGTTGCATTTGGTTAATTGGCGTGCGGTTTGTTCTCCAATTGGACTCGGTGGTCTCGGTTTGAGAAGTCTTGTAGTGTTTAATAAGGCCTTGTTGGGTAAATGGTTGTGGCGATTTGGGGTGGAGAGGGAGAGCTTTTGGAGGACTGTTATAGGGGCAAAATATGATGTTACGGAAGGGAAATGGTGCTCAGGTGAGAGACGTGGTCCTTATGGGGTGAGTTTGTGGCGGTATATCCGGCGAGGGTGGAGTGATTTTAGGGATAGGTTGACATTTGTTGCGGGGAATGGAAATACAATAAGCTTTTGGGATGACTGTTGGTGTGGAGATCAATCGCTTAAGGTGAGATTTCCTTCTTTGTATCGAATTGCGTTGGAGCCGAATGCCATGGTGAATGATGTCTTAGATATTCACAATGAGAACTCCAGTTGGAACACTGTTTTTGGCCAGGGTCTGCAGGACTAGGAATTGGATGATTATGCGTTGTTTCTAACATCTCTATATGAGGCACATATCAGGGCAGGAGAGGATGATAGTAGCAGGTGGAGATTGACACGAGATGGTATTTTTTCCGTTCGCACCTATTTTAGATCTCTGTCGGGAGCTGAATAGAGCTCATTCCCCTGGAAGATGGTATGGAAATGTAAACTGCCCCACGAGTGGCATTTTTATTATGGACGGTGGTAAGATGACAGGTGTTAATGGTGGATAACCTTCGCACAAGGGGTTTTTATGTTACAGAATGGTGCTATATGTGTAAGAGGGACGGGGAGACGATTGATCACTTATTTCTTCATTGTGATGCTGCTCGTTTATTGTGGAATGATGTTTTAATGTCCCAGCATATGGTTTGGGTGATGCCGAGGCGTATAGAGGACATGTTAAAGACTTGGAGGAGAAAGTTGCGAAATAAGGATAGCAAAGTTGTATGGAACCTCATTCCGGGTTGCATCGTGTGGTGTATATGAAGAGAAAGGAATGAACGCTGTTTTGAAGACCAAACACGAACAACAGAGCAGTTCAAGGAGTTGTTTTATTTGACATTGTATACTTAGTTTAATACTGTGGCTAGTAGGCATATAGATGGGCTGCCTAATTTTTGTTTGTTCCTTTCTGATTTGTATTGATGATACACATCCTGTGTATTAACCTTGATTAATATAATATTTGATTACCTTTCAAAAAAAAATCATAGTACGTGTACTGAATTTCTACTTGACTCAAGTATAAGAAAAGATTTACGTAATTATCAAATCATAGTATGTGTATTGATGTTTTACTCGACTCGAGATAAGATACTATAGTCTTAACTAAATTTGACATGCTCATGCATGCATTACCTTTTTATTTATGGTGGCTCCATGTATTAAAGCAAATCCAAACAACAAAACTAGGGGAAAAAGTTTCACAAATTTCATGTTTCCAATGATATTGAAGGTAGGAATGTTTTGTGCTAATTACCCAAAACTTCTATAAATGCATTCAAAAAGTAGAGTTACGACTTTTGAGTAACATGCTTCACGTAAGGAGAACATAGTTCTATATTCAAAAAGTTATCAAAGAAGTGCTATATCATTGGAAGGATAAAGCCAGCATTTTAACACACCCAAATGGCAAAGGAAAATATAAAAGAGAAAAAAGAAGGCTACATTCGAAAACTACTTGTGCAGTTGCTATCCCTAGAAAGTGAACAAAGGTTTCAGTGCTTATGATGGAATAAATCTTCGATATAATTCGATTGCAACCAGAATTGCACACCCATAAATATTAACATCATTTTCGGGCAATATTTTTGACGTTTGTACACGAATTAGTATAGGCGATTTGAGCAAGTGTTGGCTCATTTTCCAACTCCATACAGGGGAAAATGGCAGTCGTGTCACCTTCCTGCCTGAAGAGGCTTATGTTTGAAATGGTAAAAACACAAAAAATACAAATGCCAGAAGTTGCATTAGCAGTAGCAGTATTCACCTCGTGACTTTCTTAGCCTTCCTCGCCGAACTCCTTTGTGAATCGCTCATGAACATTGAGGTCAGATTTGCTCACTGTAGGCTTCTGTCTTGTGAGGACCTTATTGAAGTCCATTTTTGATATCGGAGGTGGAATGATCTGCAGAAGGCATTCATCAATAGTCAGTAAGATGTACCGAAACACTCAATAAAAATAGATTCAGTTGGGATAAGATAAGAAAGGTAACTCAATTCTCTCATACTCGCATAGGGATGTAAAAATGGGTCACGTGGTCCAGGCTCGGTAAGCTAAAGCCCAGCATGTCACGGCAAGGCATGCCCGCCTCTTGAGCTGGACCATGCCAAGCCTAAGACTGTCTTTTTTCAAAAGAAAAGTGGGGGAGGTGGAGTGGGGCCAAAGTCCAAGGCTCAGCATTAGCCCAATCAAACAAAATTTAAATCTCCTAGGTTCAGGCCCAACACCAGCCGGCATTGCCCAGTTTACACCCCTAGAGAGAGGCTAAAATTCATTTTCTATTATAAACCAAGAGAATTGTCAAGTTTCATTTTGTAAACCATTGATTTTGTAGGACTTTTTTAACGAAGAAAAAGTAGTCATATAACATCATAAGTTATGGCTGCTGTTCAAAGTTTTGTTCCAGCCTTCACATTCAGATGAAAATAGGACACGTCATTGCCAGTATACAGAGTCTAGAGATAACAAACGTAGCAACACACCTTATAATAATTATTAAAAATAAAGTATAGTGGAAGTTTAATCCATAAACAATAGTTAAATAACCAATGTAATACCTGAGAAGCAAGTCCTTGACCAGCAAGCTCTTGCATTGATATCTGGACAGCACCTGATTGCTTTGGTCCACATGGCATCCACAAACCGTTAGAAGTCTTGATGAAAAACATCGCATCTTGAGTCTTCCGTACAGGCTCAAATAGAACATCCTTTACCTATTAAACTCGTAAAAAGAACATTAAAATAAGCTGCAAAAAATGTGGGCGAGCACCCGATATCCAAAGGAGTTCTATTTAACACTAGTCACTCAATATATCACCCACACGCTTACACAAACAGAAATATCTGAACCAGAGAATCCTTCAGTTTTACGAGCCAGGTCTTCAAAGTCTCTTTCAGTCAAGTTGTTAGGGGTATCTCCTAAGTGCACCTGCATAAGTGTGACAACCCATACAAAAGAGCGTCTATTAATCTTCATTCAACTGTTCATTTGTTCATTAGGCCGAAGACAAGTTCCGTACCTTGAACATGTGTTGTCGTGCCTTCAGATCCGGGAGAGGGATGTAAATGCGTTTATCAAATCGTCGCCGAATAGCCTATAAGAAAAATGTTTATTCGTTAAACATTTATTTGGGGGCCCACACTGTGCCTGAGTAGTAATATTAGCTCTTACCTGATCAAGCGCATAAGGAGTGTTTGTGGCAGCAAGTACAAGAACTTTATCATCATTGTGTCCGACCCCCTAAAGTTTTGAGTAGGTAAGAAACAGAATACCAGAGAAAATGAACGAAAAATGTCAAAACGTTTGAATGCCATTACGAGAGACGTCAGCAACAATAAAAAATCCAATTCATATTAAAATAAATTTGAAGTTGGCTACAAGAATCCTTTTTCCATGGCATGACATTCATTACCTGCATCTGCACAAGCAGTTCCGTTTTGATTCGTCTAGAAGCTTCACTCTCATTTCCTTCTCCACGTTGGCCACAAAGGGAATCGATTTCATCAATGAATATAATGGAAGGAGCACTTTCACGAGCCATTTGGAAGAGATTTGAAACTAGCTTCTCACTTTCACCCATCCACTTTGAAACCAAGTCTGATGAAGAAACACTGCAAAAGAACAGCAGTTGGCACTTGCCAACTTAATGGCCTGAGTTCTCGATCATTGAAACATCTGAAATAGAAAATAGCATATAAAAGAACAAAAAGAGCATGATGAACTGCATCCACTTATTGCAAACACCCGACAACATATTTGTCAAGTAAACAGAGGCTATGCTTCACAATAAAATAGAATCCCAGAATGAGAGCGCCAATTAGGCACCTTTCCTGACTGAACAGTCTTACAGCCTTTCTGTTCATGCCCTCAAACTTGTTGAAAATTAATTGCACCCCAGAAGAGGTTATAAATTATAATTGAAAACGAGTACAATTAAATTGCCTCCCGAATCTCACTCCCAATGCCAGTTTCAGACATGTTATTCAATAAAATACATACAATTACTGTTATCTTTTAGTTCCTGTCATGCATGATATCAAATTTCATAATGGAAGTCTAGGAAAAGGCAGAGGGCAATTAATTGAAGACTCAAGAAGCTATAGCACAAGTGCAACTTTGACCCTTCCTCACACTGAAGAGAGACAAGAAGCCAGTGCATCAGACAATAACATACACCAGTTTGGCATATAGATGAGAAATATTCTGTTCAAACTGCCATTACCCAAGTCTTTCTATATAAACTCAAGCAAGTATTGGTTGAGGATCCAAAGGACTACACAGTGAACCTGTGCACCATCATACACATCATGACATGCATGAGGAAGGAATCTCAAACTAAGCCCCTCAACAAAAATAGTACAGCAGAAACCATTTAACACGTCACCATCCTTCGAAAACCCTGCCAACAAAAGCCCTTGTAAAACCACAAGAATAACAGAAGAACTTAGCTCCACATTCATGTGTTACAGTAAACAATGTACCCCCATAATCTACTCCAAAGTTTTACATCAATCTGGTCAATGCAGGTGAGGGCTCAAGATAAGGCATACAGAACACAGACAATCTCAGAATCCAATACAAAATACCACCCAGACGATTACAAATCTTCTGTTCTAAAGGATGGAAATTATTTAGGAAGAGGAAACGACGTTGCAGAAACATATAATTGCCTTCCCCAATATTAGTTCCTGGATACGTTAATCGGTTATTTTCTGCCCTCATTCTCAAATTGACATTCCTTCCTGATTCTGAATCTCGTTGGCAATCCTCCACACAGTAACCATACAAACATCAAACATGACAAAAATAACGGGAATGAAAAAACATTGAAGAAATGAAATCAGGGGCGGACATGGGGGGTGGCAGCACTGGGCTGTAGTCCAGGGCTGTCCAAGCCCATATCCAAAATAATTGCCCAAAAAGAAAAACGAAACAAAAAATTATAGCCCATTAGCCAAGCATTAGCCACCCATCAATCCAATAGCACTTAGCCAGCCCACCAATCTCTCAAATAATTTTTTTTTTTCTCAATTTTTTTTAGCCGAAGTCAAAATCCGCTCACTTAATCCCTGTCATCGATTAAAATTGCATTTGCAGAGAAATTGAAAACAAAAATCCCAAATCCATTTAACCCTAAAATCTTACCCTAGAATTCTCAAGGGATTTAAAAATTCCTATGCTGATTCGATCTTACCTGTTGCTCCTCATTTCCTCTAGGACATTGACATTTCAATGGTTGAAAAAGACCACCACACGTATTATCACTAATTTTATCTATATATATCTTTTTGTCTCTCATTACTTGTAATATCTATACATTCTAATATGTGTGTTACATTACGCCTTTTAGTGAGAATAGTGTAACAAAAGCCGCATTAGTATTTGGGATTGCACTTGCTGTGAAATTGTGATTCATTAATGCCTAAATTATGTGAGGGTTTTGTTACTTTTGTATGTGAATAATGTGGTTGGACTTGGTTTGGTTGCATAGGAAGTGAAAATGTGAAATACTTGAGAGATCTTCAGTAATAGAGTAGAAATACTTTATATATACATATAAAGGAAAGGAATTGTAAGGAACTTGTGCTATAGAATTTCTGAATTAACTTTTTAAGAATTTTTAGACATAAGCCAGTCATCACAAGACTTCAAGAATACCATCGATTTGCTCATTTCAGTTGGAAGCTCCTCGCATAATAAACTCGGTAAATAAAAGGGAGAACTAGTATATTGACATTGCATTAAACAATATATAATCGAGTGTTTGTTGAAATGCCAACAATATCAAAATAAATCATTTGAAAACAAAGTTAAATGAAGTAGCAGATGCAGCATATGGAGAATAATGCTCCCTTGATCATGAAAACATATTCACCAGATAGAAAGAAAAATATTTTTTAAA
This sequence comes from Fraxinus americana, assembly GCA_035079005.1. Taxonomy (NCBI): domain Eukaryota; kingdom Viridiplantae; phylum Streptophyta; class Magnoliopsida; order Lamiales; family Oleaceae; genus Fraxinus; species Fraxinus americana. The sequence goes on along the minus strand of CM068708.1, from coordinate 15,750,164 downwards.
CTCTTTAAGATTTAGACGAAAACATGAACATGATAATAGATTCACGTGAACTAGTAATACATACAAGATGCAAGGGCAGCATCACATATTCAGTATTCTACAGATAAAATAAGTGTGTATTTGAGGATAGACAAGTTACCTGAAAAAGGTTGAGTCTGCTTCTGTAGCAACAGCCTTAGCTAAATATGACTTTCCTGTTCCAGGTGGACCATACAAAAGGAATGCCCTCCATGGGCGCCTCTTGCCTACAAGCATGTGAAATAAGAAATCATATCATAAATCAAAACTGGGATATATAAATGAATTTATCCCATGTTTTCTTCTCCAAAACCATGACAAATAAGAGATGAGCTGATAAATTGGCACGAACAAGATTGACATTTTATGCTTTCCCCGTCTTTCCTTCTCTTTTATCTTCTTTTTCTGGGTAGGGGATGGGGGTGGGGGGGTAGGTTGTTGGCTAGGGAAGTCATCCACTACACTAAACTATCTACACGATGTTAGGAGCAATTCACTGCAGGGTGCCTAAAAGGGCAGGTTTTCTCAAATTCTAGTTATAAAATTGTGAGTGATATAATTGCAAATTCAATGCCTTGTTATGAAAATGTATTTCGAAAAAATTTGCTCCCTACTCAGCAAGTTTTTCCCCCTCTTAAAGAGTATATTCTATTTTATATACACTTACTAAAACCTTTCTCAGAACTTTACTCACACGGATGAAGACAGATATCTTAAATGCACTAGAAGAACTAAATTGACTATGCAACCACATCCAAACAAAGTTTCTTCATAAGGTTTTCCTGTCCAAATACACTCATTCATATGCACCACAAGCTGAGAAATCCACCTCAGTTCCCTAAGCTCAAACTAATCAGTTGCACTTTGCTTTTAATCATCAAAATACAGGGAAACCCTTTGGTTTCTCATCCAGATAGAATTAGCAAGCCATGAAACATTATAGAACTTGATATGGCATTTTTCTAGTAGTACTCGCAGAAGGGTACGGATCAGCAATCAAAGGTAAGATTTAGACGTCTTAATGAACCACCAAGATACTAACTTGAACAAATCAGTATGCATCTACCAGTTTGGGCTTTAAGGGGCAGTGTACAAAAGGAAGAGAACCTCTGCTGTCTAGAATGCTAAAAATTATCTACAGAAGGAGCTCGTGCTACCTAACTGCTCTCATACATATCTTTTCCCCTAATCGCATCTCACCCATGGAACACCATAACAGACTTAATGTCCAGGGTAATATAGCAAAATAGCTGGATTTCATTAACAAATCATACTGGTGGGCCGCCTAAGCGAATATTGACACGGTAGCCAACACTATAGTCAGTAGAACTAAAGGAAGCAGCCTCTGGCTGAATCTTAAAGCTATAAATCATCTAGTACTAGCTAAAAGAAAATGAGTGTCGATGCCTCTCATATCCTTTTACCTTTGCACGGTTCAATAGATCTGAACCACAAGATGCAAAACTATTCACAAATTCTCCTGTGCAGTCTGAAGCAGGCGGTGTAGCAATAGAAAGGAGAAGAGCATAAACATCTCAGAAATATTAAGTAAATGATAGGGAAGAGAAAGAAACACTTGTTTCCCAGCACTTCTCGCCAATTGACACTCGTCTATCGACACTGAAGTTATTCTTTTTATCCCTCTCAATGCTGTAGGTAGAAGAGACTGTGTTATTAGGCAGTGTGAAAAGAAAGGAGCATATACGGTCAAAATTTGCTATCATCGGTTGGTTGGGGATGTGGAGACGGCAGGGGGGATTAGCTCAGACGTCTTGCACTCCTGGTGGAATGCGAGTAGGGGTTGACGCTGCCACTAAGATACTAATTTTGTTTCGGGCTGTTTCGGAACTCCTTGCTCTCAGTCAAAAACTAGAAAACTTAGTCAGGAGGAGAACGCAGTCAGGTGGAGACAAATTTTCATTTTTTTTCCAGTGTTCACATGGTAGAGAAGTGTAGAGTACAAGTGGGTTTTGGTCTCTTATCAAAGCATGTGTAAGGGCCTCGGTTGATTATCCACTCTTAAAAATATTCCACCGTGTACCCAATGAAAATCTGGAGATTATTTGTAGTATCTTATGGATTATTTGGAATGAAAAAAACCAAATTTTCCATAAGCCAAACCAAGGGGCTGAAACACACTGGCCGAAATGCCATGTGCACTGTCTGGTGGATAAGGCAAATTTGGGTGCACAGCGCGTGGGACTAGCTTGGCAAAAACCAGCAGTTGGCAGCCTCAAACTGAATGTTGATACAGTGCAGCAGTTGATAGGCTTATTGGCACAGGGGCTATCATTCGGGGATGGGGATGGGGATGGGGCGGTTATTTCAGCTAGTGCTAGGTGTCTCCATGGTGGCTTCAATCAGGAAATGGCCGAAGCTCAAGCACTCTGATTTAGGTTGAAATTTCCTCGAGATTGTGGACTCTCTATCAAGGAGGTCGAGACCGACTCTTTACAAGTAGTAGGGGTCTTAGTTCTCGGAGGTAAATGTTGACGTTCTCCAGGAAATTTTGTCTTTATTAGCTTTGTCAGATGCAGGTTAATGCAATCATATTGTCCATCCTCTCCCAGTCAGGGTAAAATTTCACTTCATTCCATGGATGGAAAAAGAAGTAAAACAAGAATTTAACATCCAATTTGCATTACAAACAATAGATTGAGCCAAATTCCTCTTGCTAACACCGGATACCACAAAATAAAATAAACTTAAATAAATTTTAGCTCTTAATTTCACCGTTAAATCTAGAGATATGACAATTACAACTAGTATAATCACTATTCCTCCTCCTCCACTTCACTGCAATATTATTTGTTCAACTAATTTAAGTAGAATCCACATTACCACCAATCTCAACCATATAATTATTACCACCAATCTCAACCATAAATCCAACCTTTAATTGAATAACAACAAAATAAATAAAAACTTCGATTGCAAACACACACTACTGCACATGCACACAAATTATTAAGCAAATCCGTTGACCAAAACAAAGGGACCAAAACAAGTGAAATACCAGTGAAAAACTGCGGGAACTTGACAGGCAAAATCACAGCCTCCTGGAGCGCCTGCTTTGCACTTTCCAATCCCGCAACATCGTTCCACTTAACATTAGGCTTCTCCCTGATAATAGCTGAATTCAACCCAGACCTCAACTTCTCTTTGTCTGCATCCTCCCCATCGTTCCCATCCTTGGGTTTAGTCTTGGGCCGAGTAGCCACAGCCGCATCCCCATTAGACGCCGGCCCTGAGCCACCTTCATCCAACACGACCCGGATCTCCTCCGCCCGGCGCAAATACTCCGTAAACTTCTGAGTGATCGCCTCCTTTATTTTTGGGTTCTTTTCATACTTCAAATGGGTCTTAAAATACTCCAAAGCATTCATATACAAAGGATAGGCATTGGCATAGTTCCCTTCATTGTCCTCCGCCACCGCCTGCCGCACATACTCAATTGCTCGCTCCTTGAAATTACTATACATGGTAAATCATAAAAACAAAAATATGCACACAATTTTTTATATATATCCGTGTAAAAATTTCTGGGTGTTTTTAATTTCTTGAGCTGTGGGTCTGATAGAGAATTTGGGCTGTTTTTCAATAAGAAATTCTGGGTTTTGATCTTCTGATTTTGGAATTATTTGGGGTTGAAGTTTGAATTGATTTATTGGGGATTATAGGAGAGGAAATAATGGGAAATGCCTCGTAGACTAGAAACCATGTTTCCACGAGATAGCCGTTGACCCATTAATGCAATAAAATAAAGAAAAAGTTAAAACATAAAAACCAAAAATATCCTTCACGACTATTAAGAGTTGACTGACAGTCACCCACGATATTTTTTTTTCTTTATTTAATTTTATTTTATAGTTAATTTATTTGGTTAATTTAATTAAATAATACTTATATTCTTTATTTAATTCAACAATATTTATATTCTTTATTTAGTCTCTATTTGAGTCACATTAAAATTTTCATTCACATTCTTCTATTCATTTTCAACCACACATTTTTTAATAAAATAATATTTTTCATTACATCAATAACTTTTCCTTCTTTTTCAATTACACATTTTCCATCAATCTATTATTCCAAAATACATTCTTCCAAAATAATGTGGCTCAAACACACCCTTCATTATATATATATATATATTGTAAACAAATTTTTAATTTTTTCAAATTTAATTAAATAATATTTATATTCTTCATTTAATTTTAATAATTTCCCTTTGTTTGAATTTTTTTATATAATTAAATAAAGAATTTGAAATAAATATTTACTAAAATGAAATATTATTTTTTAACGAATTAGCAAATTCTATTTTTTTTTCATTTAAATTTTTCAATTTAAATTTTTGTAATTAAATATTCATTGTAAACAAATTTTTATTTTTTTCAAATTTAATTAAATAATATTTATATTCTTTATTTAATTTTAATAATTTCCCTTTGTTTGAATTTTTTTATATATATAATTAAATAAAGAATTTGAAATTGATAATTACTCAAATGAAATATTCTTTTTTAACGAATTAGCAAATTCTTTTTTTCCTTTAATTTTTTAATTTAAAATTATTTAATTAAATATTCATTATAAACATATCTTTAATTTTTTTCAAATTTAATTAAATAATATTTATATTATTTATTTAATTTTAATAATTTTCTTTTGTTTGAATTATATATATATATAATTAAATAAATAATTTGAAATTGATAATTACTAAAATAAAATATTTTTTTAACGAATTAGCAAATTCATTTTTCCCTTTTAATTTTTTAATTTAAAAATTTTTAATTGAATATTCATTGTAAACAAATCGCTAATTTTTTCAAATTTAATTAAATAATATTTATATTCTTTATTTAATTTTAATTGTTGGCATCTGAACTCCGAGGTCGATAACTACAATTTCTTATGTTCGATAAGCTTGTGCTAATATTAGTATGGGATACTTGAGGTCAGCTCGGATTGAGATATTTATTGAGGCTTGAAGGGACATGATGATTATTGGTTTCTGGCACATTGTACAAATGGTCAATCAGTGAGTGGCATATGGATGATCTTACATCAACGTCCGCCAAATCTACCAATCATATGATTTAGCTTCATCCCCTAAGTAATTCATTAATTGTTGGGAACTACCTGTGAGTAAACCCCTTAGAAACTATGGTCTTATCGCACTACGTCTAGTAATAGTACCAGAGAAACCCCTTTTTCTTTAGCTTTCAGGGTGGAAGTTGTTATCCCCCTTGAGATATGCATTCTATCTATTCGAACGACGATGTATCAAGAGGAAAGAAATGAGAAGGCCTCGCGAGTAGAATTGGATTTAATAGAAGAGAGAAGGAATGAAGCCAAAATCAGGAATGTCGTGTATCAGCATCGCAATGCGAAATACTATAATCAGAAGGTTAGAAAACAGGAGTTCGAGGTCGGTAATCTGGTGTTAAGAAAAAGCTTTCAGGCTACAAGGGAATCTAGCATTGGATCTCTAGGACCTAACTAGGAATGCCCTTACAAAGTAATCAAAGTACTACTTAAGGGGGCTTATGAGCTAGAAGATATAGAGGCTAGACCTCTGCTGCACCCTTGGAACGCAGAACACCTTAAGAAGTATTACCAAACGAACAAAGAATGTATTTTGTATCACTCGTATGTCGTCTATAATAAAACGTATGTTTTGTAGAAAGGGAAAATATCGGAATCATTGATTCACCGAACTAAGGTTGCATGTGCTGGTAACACTTAGTGGAAAGAAAATTATTCAAGCCCTACGTTTGAGCAGACGGAACTAAGGTTGCATATGCTAGCAACACTTTGTGGAATTTCCTACAAGGAAATTATTCAAGCCCTGCATTTGAGCAGACCGAATTAAGGTTGCATGTGCTGCAATACTCAGTTCAAACAGGCTGAACTAAGGTCGCATGTGCTGCAACACTCAGTTCAAATAGGAGTACCAAGTTTCATTTTTTATAACGAGAATTGTAGAAGTAATAATATTTTACACGGAATAAAAACAAAATTGATAGTCATTAATTAATGGATTAGTATTACAAAAATAAGTTCTTAAAGAAGTTTTAACGTTCGACAAAGGCCAAAAATAACAACAGTAAAACTATGAGGCCGGGAGGTCCCCGGAGGTATGAACTCGTCTTCAATGTCTTCATTGGTAGGAGAGATCCGAACTCCTGCCACCTTTGACAACTGCTCCAACTCTTTCTTTTGTTCTTTGTATGCCTCAACCAAAAAGGAAGTGTCAAAGTTTGGCCTTTATCCGTTGATATACTTTATAATCTCACCCAATGCCACAACATAAGCATCCTGAACTAGTGCGTTGAACTCAAGAAAAGCCCTCCAATTCTCAATCGCTTTGGAAGCTTTGAGCTCAGCCTTAAAGTTGTCAGCCCGTTCCCGAACCGACCCGTGGTTCGGCCCGTGAACCGTGTGGGCCGAATCACGGGTTGCCCGGACCTGAAACCGGTCCGGGCCGGTTCAAGAAAAACCGCTGGCCCGATTTTTTTTTTTAAAAAATAAAAAAAAAAATTGAAAACAGCGCTACGGCGTGTGAACGGTCATTTGAGGTTCGACTTTTTTTTTATTTTTGGTGTTTGTAACGGTAATTTTTTTTTTTTTTTGGTTTATAAATAGTGGTATTGTGAAGTGAAAAATTAGTAAACTCTCACAATTTACAAGTTTAAAATTTCTATTTTTTCATAATCTCTCTTAATATTTTCAGCAAGCATTTTTCATATTTAGTATTTTGTGCTTTCTTTTCATCTTATTATTTCAAAATTTTTTGTTAAAATGTTATGGATTCTCACGATTTTTTTTCAAGAAATGTCAATTTACATGATAGTTGTTCTCCAATAAATTTGGAAGATGATAATGATTCAAATATTGGATCTTCTCATCAACGAAAAAATAAAAAGCATACATCTGATGTTTGGAAAATTTTTACAGTGGATGAACCAAACAAAAGAGCAATATGCACTATTTGTAGAAAGAGTTATGCATAGGTTAAAGGTCAAGGCACGGGCACATTGCGAAGACACAAAGGTAAACACATGAATGAAAGAGGGCATTTGGATACTAAACAAGTTCAAATTACTTCTTTTACTGATACTAGTGGAACAATTATTTTTTCTAATTTTTGTTATTCGAAGGATCCAATGAGAGTAGAAATGTCTGAATTTTTGGCAGCAAGCGAGATTCCTTTTACTTTCACAGAAGATCGATACTTCGAGGAGTTTATGCAAAAGTATGTTCAACCCGCTTATCAGTCTGTAAGTAGAAATACTGCTCGCTCGGATATCTTGAAAGTATTTCATACAATGACTGAACATTTAAAAATTGAATTTAACAATTTTGATGGAGTTATGTGTTTTACATCTGATTGTTGGTCTGGACGTAATCACAATGGTTATGCATGTGTCACCGTACATTTTATTGATAATAATTGGTTACTTCACAAAAGAATTATTGCTTTTCGTTTACTTGAATATCCACATAATGGAATAAATTTGTATGAGAATTTATTACAAGTTTTTAATGAATTTAATGTTTTGAGCAAATTATTTAGCATTAGTTTTGATGATGCTAGTGCAAATACTGCATGCATTGAACTTTTGAAAAAGACAATTAATCCCTCGTTTGACTCTAAATTATTTCATATGAGATGTGTTTGTCATATATATAATTTAGTAGTGAAAGATGGTTTAAAATTAATAACACCCCAAATACATAAAATTAAAGAAGCTATTAACTACATTTCTTGTTCAGATTCTAGACAACAAAAATTTAGAAAAATTTGTAAAAATCTTGGATTGAGGAGAAGAAAATTTATTGATTATATTCCAAATAGGTGGAATTCAACATTTCTTATGTTAAAATCGTGTGTTGGTTATACAGATGCTATTAATGCTTTCGTTAATTCAAAGCAACATCAATTTTATAGATATGATTCTGATTGGAACATTGCATTTAAAGTCATGAATTATTTGAAACAATTCTATAAGGCAACAAAAATTAGTTTCGGAGTTTATTATCCAACAAGTAATCTTGTGCTCGTTCAATTTGTAGAAATTGCTAATCAATTTTCAAGTCATAAAGATGATCCATTTTTTATGATATTGTTTGTACAATGGAGGACAAGTTTAGAAAATGTTACGAAAATATGCCAATGATTTTTCCAATTGCAGCTATAATGGACCTCGTATTAAATTTTTTGGAGTTCAGTGTGCTATGGACCAACTTTCTGAAACTTTATCTTTCAATATAATTATTACAAACCGGGAAATAGAACGCTTTATTAATGAAATGTACAATAATTATGCTATGAAATATGGTAATAATGAAAATGTTCCTTCTACTACAAGTTCTGCCACCACTTTTAAAGGTAAAAGTTCTTTCTTTTCTTTAATAGCCAAGAAACGCAATGTGTCTTTTACTTCATATACTAATTTATTTTCAAATGAAAATGTTACACCACCTGAATTAGAAAGATATTATCAATTTGATTACTATAGTTTAATTCCAAAAGACGAGGTTGACAATTTAGATATTTTACAATGGTGGAAGGTAAATGAACGGTCATATCCAATATTGTCAAAAATGGCCCGAGATCTACCAACAGTTCCAGTCTCAACAGTAGCATCGGTGTCTGCTTTTAGTGCAGGTAACAGAGTGCTAGATGAAAGAAGATCAAAACTTAAAGAAGATATTTTAGAAGTTTTCATTCGCGTGAAAGACTGGTTATTTGCAGATAGAAGAATGCAAGATAAAGTTGCTGACGATATTGCTCAAAACTTTAAAAATCTTACCGTAGATGAATAGAATATGATTTGTAATGACGAAATTATAGTTAAGTAGGTGCCAACCTAGTTGGGATGTACTTTAACTATAAGTTTATAAATAGTTAAAAAAACTGTTTAATTTGTCAAGTTAGGCAAAATATTGTTCGAAAAATTGTAAGTTTTTATGTTATTCAATTATTGATGTAAAATTGTTAGTTTTTATATTATTCAATTATTGATGTAAAATTTATCGAAAAATAAATCAATGTAAAATTTATTTTTATGTAACTTTTATCGATTTTCACTACAATTATAAAATTTAATTTTTACCATTTACTTTTAAAAAAATAAAAATAAAAAAAATACCGGGCCCAAGCAGGCCGACCACCCGGCCCGTGTGGGCTTCACGGTCCGGGCCAGGCCAAGCCAATTTTTTCCCGATTCGGGCCGGCCCAGCCCGGAAGCCCGTCCGGGCGGGTTTCACATTTGGTAGGCTGTGCACGGGTTGTACGGGGTGTGGGCTGGCCCGCCCATTTTGACACAACTACTCAGCCTCTTCCACTTTCTTTGTAGCTTCCTCAACTCTTTTTACGGCGTCATCAACCCGAGCTTTTTCTTCGTCATCTCTCTTCCTTTCATTCTCAACTCGGGCATTGGCTTTTTCCCCCCAGACCTTCAAAGCTTCGTTATCATCCATAAGTTTAAGCTCTGTAGTCAATCGGGCGTTGAGGTCTTCTCCCATCTTATTCAGGCATAGTTCCTCTCTTTCTCAGCAAAAGTCGCTTTTTCTGCCTCCACCTTGTCAAACAAGGTTATGGCCCGATCTTTCACTCCGAGCATTTTGTTTAGCTCAGCTTTCACCTAATAATAATAATAATAATAAATAAATAAATAAATATGTATATATATATATATAGAAAAATGGTTTAAGTTACACGTCATAATATTTAAATTTTAAAACATAGAAGCTCGGTTGACTACCTTCTCTGCCATAGACATCATATACAAGATAGATCTATGGTTGTGGAGTTGAGCTGAGATGATAGCTTCACCAACGGGCTTCTCGGCCAAGTATTGGTTCTCGCTCTTGTTCCAACTCTTGGTGAGAAGAGTGGCCGACTCTCTTAGAGGAGAAGGTAGAGCTACCGTAGACTCCCTTGAAGGAGATGGAGCTCGCAAAAAATTGAGAAGTATTTCAGGTCGATGCCCCCACCAAGTTATCAATATTGGGTCTTTGCAGATCTGGACACCTATCCCACGACCTCTAAGAACTAGTCGTAGTGGCAAGGGAAATGGCAACGGGCGTTGATGATAACCCTCGATAGGGTAGTGGAAAGGTAGACTTTTCGGAAGAAGGAGCCACTAGCTGCTCAGGCTCGACTTTTGTTTCCTCAGGTTGGACCACGACCTCGGCTGGGATATCCTTCTTTTTTCCTTTGGTAGCTACCGCAGCTGTTTTTGTCGCCTTGTACCCTAACATGTCTGGATTTTGGCTTGAAATAAGATTTTGATATAAATGAGTGTTGTCAAAAGTAAAGATTAATAAGTGTACATAGAGCATACTTACGAGAAGAGGTAGGGGCCGAAGTCGGTGGCAAAGACTAAAATAAGCTTGTGTCCGAAATCACAAACTTGCAGGATCTTTGCCTTTTGGGGAGAATTCTAACAGCGTCAGCTTATCTTTGTATGGCTGAGTTCAGGACAGATTTCTTATAATCTGCAAAGGAACAATAAGCCATTTAAAAAGGGAGATCTTAATACAAAGACAAAAGAGGAAATTGAAGGTGATTTTCACTTACATAACGGGTGATAGAGAGTAGGGACTATATCCTCTCTATTCACCTCAGCAAAATGGAACTACCACTCTCCTAGTACATAGAAGAACTTCTCTTTCCACCTTTTTATAGAAGATGGAGTATCTAATACTAAAGGACCTCCCGTCCTAGGTCTAACACTGGCATACCACCAACATTTTTCCCCATCCTCCTTAAATGTAAAAAAGGAATTGAACTGAGCTACACTTAATTCAGGATGACCTAATTGATTCCATAAAATTAAGGTCGCCACTAAAGTCCTCCACCCGTTAAGGCAAAATTCTGTAGGAGCTATTTCCTATGAAGAGAGAAATTTACGTATGATCTTAGAGAAATGAAGTCTTAAACCAACATGGAGAATAGCTGAATTTAAAGCTACACATCCAGCAGGTGGAGTATTAGCTTGGTCGGATGAGGTTGGTATTACTAATTCTACCGAACTCGGGATGCTATATTTGGCCCTAAAACTGGCGAGCATATCCCTCGTAACCATCGACCTATAAGAATCTGCCCCTCATTCTTAAGCATTTCCCTCGTTACGCCCCTGAGATCCTACTTCTTCCATCTCACGAGTTTGATCCATGTTCGTAAAGGGGGTTAATTGTTTTAGATAGATTGAAGTAATAGGAACCGGTGTTAAAACCTCCTAACAATCCGAGCTAGCAAAGGAAGTGCTAAAAGAAGGAGAAGATGAATAAGGTATTGTTTCCTCTGTTGGTTACCCAAGAATGTACCATCGATTCGTCTGAGCTCATGTGAACAATCGAAGTAAAACTCGAAGAAAAAGACAGGAATTTTTGTTAAAAAGAAATACCTGAATACAGACGACCTCACTCAGAAAACAGATAAGGATGAAAATAAGATGCTTTGAGAAAGCAAAAAGTTTGGAGAAATGAAAGTAAAAGTGAAGAAATGAAAAGGTAAAAATATTTAAAGGGAAGAATATAAAGAGGCGTAATCTAGATCGTAGGATGAAGAAATAGAGAGAAAATGAATGGTTTGTAATTGCCTTGTGGCGATGTCGTTTTGATGAAACTTCCAAAGGAAGGAACCAAATATGTACGACAGCTCATTGGCAAGAAACAGCATGACACATGTTCATGTCATTTATTGCTATACTGATTATAGAAATTAAAAAAACGTGTCAATCATTTTCAAGGCCAGCCCATCACCTAGGTAAGTGCTGACCTGGGGGGTAACTATTGGCATCCGAACTCTAAGGTCGATAACTACAGTTTCTTATATTTGATAAGCTTGTGCTAATATCAATTCGGGATACTTGGGGTCAGCTCGAATTGAGATATTTACTGAGACTTGAAGGGATATAATGATTATTGGTTTCAGCACATTGTACAAATGGTCAATCAGTAAGTGGCATGTGGATGATCTTACATCGGCGTCCGCCAAATCTACCAATCATATACTTTAGCTTCATCCCTTAAGTAATTCATTAATTGTTGGGGACCACCTGTGAGGTTAAACTCATGATGAGCTGACAAACCAAGCTCGTTAACCAATCCAAACATGCCGTAATGTACCTCATCGGTTCAGTACTGTAACTAATAAGATGGGAAAAACAGGATACCTGCATATTTCTCCCTATAAAAGGGAGGAGGGGAAGAAAAGGAAAAGGGACACACTTCCACTGAAAAAGACTCTTACATTTCATATTTCAAATATCTCCTTGAAAAAAAAGGGTAAACACTTGTGGTTACAATCATAATTTGCAAGTAGTTGTCAATAAAAATTCTTATTTTCATTTTAAGTTGACTTGAATCTTGTTCAAACAATTTTCGACGTCAACATTAATAATTTCCTTTTGTTTGAATTATATATATATAATTAAATAAAGAATTTTAAATTGATAATTACTAAATTGAAATATTCTTTTTTAACGAATTAGTAAATCCTTTTTTTTCCTTTTAATTTTTTAATTTAAAATTCTTTAATTTAATATTCATTGTAAACAAATCTTTAATTTTTTTTCAAATTTAATTAAATAATATTTATATTCTTTATTTAATTTTAATAATTTCCTTTTGTTTGAATTTTTTACATATATAATTAAATAAAAAAATTTGAAATTGATAATTACAAAAATGAAATATTCATTTTTAACGAATTAACAAATTCTTTTTTTCCTTGTAATTTTTTAATTTAAAATTCTTTAATTAAATATTTATTTTAAACAAATCTTTATTTTTTTTTTCAAATTTAATTAAATAATATTTATATTCTTTACTTAATTTTAATAATTTCATTTTGTTTGAATTTTTTATATATATAATTAAATAAAGAATATGAAATTGATAATTATTAAAACGAAATATTCTGTTAAAACAAATTAGCAAATTCTTTTTTTCTTCCTTTTAATTTTTTAATTTAAAATTTTTTAATTAAATATTTATTATAAACAGATCTTTAATTTTTTTTCAAATTTAATTAAATAATATTTATATTCTTTATTGAATTTTAATAATTTCCTTTTGTTTGAATTTTTTATATATATAATTAAATAAAGAATTTTTCTTTGTCTCGAACAGTTGCTCGACATACAAATCATCATCATCGGGAACCACAGACGAATAATTAGATGACGGACCACTCGTTCTAGCCCATGCGTTTCCACTCCACTCATGTCTCTAATGGGATAAAACAATCAAATCCTCATTTGTAAACAAATCTTTAATTTTTTTCAAATTTAATTAAATAATATTTATATTCGTTATTTAATTTAATAATTTCCTTTTGTTTGAATTTTTTACATATATAAAATAAATAAAAAAATTTTGAAATTGATAATTACAAAAATGAAATATTCATTTTTAACGAATTAGCAAATTCTTTTTTTCCTTTTAATTTTTTAACTTAAAATGATTTAATTAAATATTTATTGTAAACAAATCTTTATTTTTTTTCAAATTTAATTAAATAATATTTATATTCTTTATTTAATTTTAATAATTTCCTTTTGTTTGAATTTTTTACATATATAAAATAAATAAATAAAAATTTGAAATTGATAATTACAAAAATGAAATATTCATTTTTAACGAATTAGCAAATTCTTTTTTTTCTTTTTAATTTTTTAACTTAAAATTATTTAATTAAATATTTATTGTAAAGAAATCTCTATTTTTTTTCAAATTTAATTAAATAATATTTATATTCTTTATTTAATTTTAATAATTTCCTTTTGTTTGAATTTTTTTATATATAATTAAATAAAGAACTGAAATTGATAATTATTAAAATGAAATATTCTTTTTTAACGAATTAGCAAATTCTTTTTTTTTTCCTTTTAATTTTTTAACTTAAAATCTTTTAATTAAATATTTATTGTAAACAAATCTTTATTTTTTTTCAAATTTAATTAAATAATATTTATATTCTTTGTTTAATTTTAATAATTTCCTTTTGTTTGAATTTTGTTATATATAATTAAATAAAGAATTGAAATTGATAATTATTAAAATGAAATATTCTTTTTTAACGAATTAGCAAATTCTTTTTTTTCCTTTTAATTTTTTAATTTAAAATTCTTTAATTAAATATTCATTATAAACAGATCTTTAATTTTTCAAATTTAATTAAATAATATTTATATTCTTTATTTAATTTTAATAATTTTTTTTGTTTGAATTTTTTTATATATAATTAAATAAAGAATTTGAAATCGATGCGCAATTTCCTACCAATTTTTCTTTGTTTCGAACTGTTGCTCGACATACAAATTCTCATCATCGGGAACCATATACGAATAATTAGATGACGGATCACTCGTCCTAGCCTATGCGCTTCCACCCCATTCATGTTTCCAATGGGATAAAACAATCAAACCCTCATTTGTAACATTGAGATCACGATAAGGAACAAATGGCTCGGGAATAACCACATCATCCTCACGAGCTATCTCCACCGTGTCCCAAAAATCATTGGCATTATGATCCCCTCCAACCAAATCTTCGTGTCCACCTTATGCGACATTTTTCATCACTAAAGTCACCCAAAGAAGAGTCTGTGCATTTTGTTCTATTCAAATAGATGATTCACTTCTTCATCACAAGTAACCTTCATAGGCGGAATCGGAATAGATGGATCATCCTTGAATCGAAATCTCAATTCCATATCGTACTAAGAGGGGTCGACATTCAGCTTGTTTTGTAAATCATAGGAGGTTCTGTGTTTTTAGTGGTGGGTGGTTGTGGTGATGTCGGTATTTTTAGATGGTGGTTTGCTGTCGGGAGGAGGAGGTGGTGGTGGTGGTTCCGATGATAGGGTTTCTGTTGCCATGTTGTTGGTGGCATTCGTGAGGTGGTAGTTACAAGTGTTTGGTGGTGGTCACAGATTATTTGGTTGGTGTGGTGCTGGTTACAAATGATATGGTTGATTGTAACCAATAAATTTGTTGGTGTGTGACTAATAAACAATATGTGACCAATGAAACACATAAATTGTGATCAATATATACTGTATGACCTAAAAATCTATTAATTTGTGACAAAAAATTTGATAAATTGTGACCTAAATATAATTTGTGATAAATAAATTTTATATTTTGCGACCGTAAAAAAAATTTGTGACTTATAAAATTTGTTCCGGCGATAGGGTTTCGGTTGCCATGTTGTTGGTGGCAATCACAAGTGTTTGGTGGTGGTCACAGATTATTTGGTTGGTGTGGTGCTGGTCACAAATGATTTGGTTAATTGTGACCAATAAAAAATATGTGATCAATGAAACACATAAATTGTGACCAATATATACTGTATGACCTAAAAATTTATTAATTTGTGACAAAAAATTTGATAAATGGTGACCTAAATATAATTTGTGATCAATTAATTTGATATTTTGTGACCGTAAAAAAAATTTGTGACTTATAAAATTTGTGACTTGTGACCAATAAATAATATGTGATTATTAATTTGATAGATTTGTGACCGATGAAGAAATTACGACGTACAAATTTTTGATTTGTGATCGATGAACAAATTGTAACTAAAATTTTTGAATTATGGCCGTAAAATAATTTGTGACATATGAAAATTGTGATTTGTGATCGATTAATAATATGTGATCAGTTATATGGAATTTGTGACCAAAATATATGAAATTGTGACCTTAATATATTTAATTAATAAAATATATGTATAATTAATTAATTTATAAATAAAATTTAAAAAACTCTGAAATTTAAAATTTTAAACATAATGGCCCTTTTTGTTTGCCATTTTTTCCTTCATTCTTAGAAATTTTTTAGCTGTTGGTGGGCCAACCTGGGCCTCACCATAGAGATGAAAATTCAAAAAAAGTGGCTGAAGTGGGATCTCAACGGTCACAATTCTCATTTTGTCAGGCAAATAATGCACAACAACCAGGAGCAATATCTTAAATTTGAAATTGATAAAACTAAACTTCTTATTTATGAAATCTTCCATTTAAGTAACTACCCATAACGAGGCACTAGGCCCACTACAGATGACCCAGTCAACTTACAAGACATAATACAATTAAATCAAAATGCACAGCTTCATCGTATCAAGGACTCAAACCTTAGCTCATAACACAAAGATGGCATATGAATGCATTCTGTGAATGCAGTCTCCGAAAGGGGATATAAGTTACCTTCTGAAGTTTTTCTTAATACTGTCTCCAAAAGGGGATTATAGATTACCTTTTCCGCCATAATTCTTTTGGTAATTTGTTCTAGGTAATTAATTATATGGTATGACTATTGAGTTCTCAGCATCGGAGTCTTAATCGATCATATCTCTTGGATCCGCTGTCTCCCGAGAGCCATCTAACAATACTGTATTTCCCTAGCCTTTCATGTAAAAATTTCATTGGTTAAGACCATTGTAGGATTTTTTTTAATTGTTTATTGTTGGCAATGTGGATGGTACGGCTATAATTAATATTTAGTTGGTTTAGATGTTCGTATAGATCTAGCAATGACATCAAGAAAGCGCACAACAGGATTTAGCTCTTCTCATTGCTGTTTTCAAATCGTTTTCTGTTCTCAATTTTTCAAAACAGTGAAAACGCGTTATCTTTCCTATTTTCGAAAACAAATTTTTGAAAACAAGTTCAAAATTTACAAAGAAAATCTAAAAAGATAAATTTGTCGTTTTTGGTGTTTTCAGTTATAATTTGACCAAAATCTTCAAATTGCGTTTTCATTGTTTTTAGATACTATCACTCCCAAACCTATCGCTTTCCTTCTCATCTCTCTCTAGCCTCTCTTTGTCCTCTCATCTCTCTTTCTTCTCTCTTTCCAACTACATCAATGATGACAGCGAACGACCAAATCATCCTTCGTCGGCATCGGCATCGGCTCCATCGATTAAGAGAGCCAAATTCGATTTTACCGAAACCGAATCTGATTCCAAAACCTATGCCTATTTATCGCCCTACCTCGGCTCCAAATCTCCCTGCTGAAGCTCCGATTCTTCGAGCAGCCTTAGTTTCGATCCCTAAAGTACAAAACTCGGACCCATCACATCCTTTCAATTTGCCATTAGGCTATTTATTTATTAATACTGAGCATGGGGGTTGTTTTGGATCTGGTTTTGGGGGTCGGGTGGTTGTGGTGCTGGCTGTGGTGATGGTGATGGTAGTGGTGATCTATGCATACGGTGGTGTGTGGTGGTTTGTGATTTTCGATGGCGATCTATGTGTGCTATGGTGTGTGAGGAGATGCTGCTGGTTCTGGTACAATAGGTGATACATGTGGCGGTGGTGTTGGTGCAGTTGGTGGTTGTGGTGGTCACGATGGTAGTAAGCGTTGGTGTGCGGAGGTTCTATCGTGGTAATATTTGGTGCAGCCATTTCGTTGTTGCGGTGGTGGTGTTGGCGGTGGTGCAATCATTACAAAGAAAGAGAAAAGAGAACACACTTTTCAATTTTGGATTTTTGAAAATAATATTTCAAAATGACAAAAAGAACATATTTTCAAAAATTTCAAAATTGACACTCAAAACACAAAACTCAAAATGATTTCAAAACTCAAAATGGAAAATTGAAACATGAAGATAACATCCCCTTAGTTTTTGTTATTTTTGAGATAGTAGACATGTTGGGTTACCCAAATCTGCCAAGTGTGCTAATTATACCACACCTCTAGTTTTGCATATGGGCAATAATGGAAGCTGACTCTCGCAAAAAAGAAAAAGAAAATAGCACTAGGCATTGAAGGATTGCCATAGGGATGGCAACGGGGCGGGGCAGGACCCCCCACCCCTCCCTGTCCTCGCCTTGTTACCCGTTTAAGGCAAGGCAAGGCGGGGCGGGGCGGGGCGGGGTTCTTGCCCTATTTACTACTCGTTTAATTTTATTTTTTTTAATTTTTGATAATTTATTTTTATTGCTCATATTCATTAGATTTAGATAAATAATTTTAGTTACTATTTTATATTAGAACTAATGAAATTTTGTGAATTTTTTCATTTAAAGTATTGATTTCTAAAAAAAAAATTTAACAGGCGCGGGCGCTCGTTACTCGTCTCCGCCCCGGGCAAAATTTCCAGCCTCGTCCCCTCCCCCAATACCCGATTAAGCGGGTTATCCCCACCCCATTCGGGGTGACGCCCCATATGTATCGGGTTTGTCGAATTTTTTTGTCATCTCTAGATTGCCAAAAGAAGCATAAAACTCAAAGAACATGATGATGACTTTACTATCACGTTGGAAACTGGGTAGATTTTTTCCTTAATTTGATGATTCATATATCTCTTTATTCGACTACTAGATCTATATTAGCAATAGATTTAAGTAAGAAAAATTAAAAATGAGGAAATCTTGGGCAACACATCATATCAAATCTACAATTTCGAAGTGAATTGGTCTTCTGGACAGTTTCTGTCCCGTTAATTTACGGGATGAATCATGAATATCTATTTAAACAATGATTTCACTCCTATTTTTAATTAGCTTATGTAAAATCTCGATAAATAAATGTTAGATAAATTAATAATCTCGCTTAAATAATAAAAATTTTCAATTTCCGACTTGGTTCAGTGTACTAAATTAATAACCAGCTAAATGTATAAAATAATATTTTTTTGAAATCCTTTAAGGACAAACGAATATATAAAATAATAACTAATTAAATTCAAAGTTCATAATAATACAAATTAACTAAATTTTAATTTGACGACATTTTTTTCAAATCGCCTCCTTTTCAAAATATGCATCTAAAGTCATGCTTTTTCGTTGCATCCAAACCAAACTCAACTTATTCCTAATTCTATGCAATGCACATACTATATTTGACATATATTTTTTTTCATTTTGTACAAAATTATTTAATGTTACGACAGCTTGAAATGCCTATTTTGAAGAAGTAGTTCGTAAAACGCAACTATCATTTGGACAATGATCGTCATTGATAGGTATATTGCGTACCATTTGAATAATAACTTCATCAATACAAGATTTCATCATCACATCATTTTCACCAAGATAGTTTAAAAGGTGTTCGACATCCATCACATTTTTATATATAGTGTAGACAAGAAATATTTTCACGCTATCCATTGTTTACATGAAATAACTTGAACGATTAATCTTCTAGAATATTAAACTTTGAAGACGGTGCATGTACATTAATGTTTCCTCTTTAATGTACGTAGGTCTGTAACTTTTTGTGTACTTATAGATCAAATTTTGAATTTTACCAAATTCATTGTTTTTTTTTCCTACATGTATTAAGGTAAAATATAATACAAGTTATAAAAATATAAAATACTCTATAAATTAATAAATTTTCATTTAATAAATTAATAATCCTTCTAAAATAATAATTTTCTCTATGGGGTAAAGGAAATAAGGAACAAGCGAATTTTGAGAAAATTAAATGCAAAATTTTAACTAGGTCCAATATCTTGTCATGGAAGCTGCAATCAAGTTTATTTAGGGATTGCAACGGGGTGGGACTGGACGGGGCGCGGCAACCTCCCCTCCCTCCCCATCCCTATCCCATTACTCGTTTAAGGCAAGGCAAGGCGGGGTGGGACCCTTGCCCCTTTTACTACCCCGTTTAATTTTTTTTTTTTAATTTTTGATAATTTATTTTTGTTGCCTCCATTTATTAAATTTAGACAAACAATTTTAGTTGTCATTATCTATTATAACTAATGCAATTTTTCATTTAAAGTATTGAATACTAAAAAAAAATTAAATTAAATGGGGTGGGGCGCCCGTTACCCATCCCCGCCCCAGGGCAAAATTCCTCGCCCCGCCCCGCCCCAAATACCCGATTAAGCAGGTTATCCCTTTCCCGTTCGAGGCGGGACCCCATGAATATCGAGTTTGTCGAATATTTTGTCATCCCTAAGTTTATCAGCTTATTAGGAAAAGGTAGTAGTTAGAATTCAGATATGAATCTTTTGAGTTTCAACCACCTATATATAAATGGGTAATTGGCGCAAAACGTCCCTACCTTTGCATGTCTTTGTGAAAAACGTCCCTACGTTTCATTTCTTGACGCAGAACGTCCTTACCTTTCACTTTTTGTGTGCAGAACGTCATTTTCCCTAATTTTTAACATAAAATGACCGATATACCCTCCAATTTAAATAAAACAAAAAGGAACAAAGAACAAATTTCAACTATAGGTCCAAACTTTTTAAAAAGTGCAAATAAGTCCACATAAATTATTAAAATTTTAAAAATAACCAAAAAAAAACTCTCCCCCTTCTCCTCCTCTCCCTCCCTGAGACTCATCCACCACCTCCACCTTCCGGCCACCATTGTTGTTTGTATCGGCGCCCCGAACCATCTAAACAACGCTCCATTTTTTCCGTCCAATCCATAGCCTCTGCCTTCACAGGCTTCTTTTGATGCAAGCACATGAATTAAAGAAATTGGAAAAGTCAATAAATTGGCAATGTTTGAAGAAGACCAACTGCATTTGGTTGAGATCTGAAGCTTATAAATCTACTTAAATCACCAATTGCGACTCTTTTCGCTTTGCGAACAAAAGCGATTCGGTAATTTCATTTTCCCGCCTGCGAAGTGGAGGAATAAGGGAGACAAAGGCGACGACGGTGATTACGTAAGCAACAACAAGAATAATGAGCTTAGAGGAGGCGATTTGGACTTAGCGAGGTTGGGAGAGATTAAGTGTCTAAAAATTTGTTGCTTCTCGTTCGTTTAACATAACAGTGTGACAACATCTATGCTCTAAAATCATGGAATTTACGTGCTCCATCCGAAAGCACCAACATACCATGTCAACACATATCCAAAGGAACCACAAAAACTACATTCCAAGTAAGAATATTACTCTAATCAAACATCAATCGATCCCTCCAATTCGCATTCAATCCGATTCACAGACCAAAATCCATACCTTCTCAACCTGTTATCGAAGTTAAACCACACCCCCACAAAGTCAAGCCCCAATCTTAAAACAGCTACCTCAGACATTTTGTACTTAATGGACAACCTTAATTTTGTACTTTAACATTGGCTAATCTTCTGTTATTAACGTTTGTTTCCTGTTGGTGTTTTGAGAACGCAAACCAAGTGTTTGGTAAAATGTCTGTGAGGAATTTTACCTCATGGGCTGCCATGAATCTCATGATTGCTGGTTATATTGAAATTGGTTGCCATTTGTAAAAAGTTTTTAAAATTGTTGCAATTTGTAAAAAGTTTTTAAAAGTTTACCTCCTGTGGGCTATCATGATTGCTGGTGATTGCTGGACGCTGGTTATGTTGAAATGGTTGCAATTTGTTATTTTTAAAATTTTAATAATTTATGTGGACTTATTTGCACTTTTTAAAAAGTTTGGACCTATAGTTGAAATTTGTTCTTTTTTCCTTTTCTTTTCCTTTTTGTTTTATTTAAATTGGAGGGTATATCGGTCATTTTATGTTAAAAATTAGGGAAAAGGACGTTTTGCACACAAAAAGTGAAAGGTAGGGACGTTCTGCGTCAAGAAATGAAAGGTAGGGACGTTTTCCACAGAGATATGCAAAGGTAGGGACGTTTTGCGCCAATTACCCTATATAAATCTATGCCAGTAGGTATTGAACTGGGTACCTTATATTTAGCGGTTTATTATTACTAATGAGCACCATATATAGGAATCGTTTCTTTAAAAATCTATGGCCAGCTAAGGTTGTTAAACAATGTTCAAGTTTAGGTATTTTTGCTGGTACACACAGAGATGACAAAAAAATTCGATAAACCTCGAACGGGGCGAGAATTACCCGCTTAATCGAGTATTCGAGTCGGGGACGGGTAACGGGCGCCCCGCCCCGTTTAATTTTTTATTTTTTTAGAATTCAATACTTTAAATGGAAAATTTCACGAAATTTCATTAGTTCTAATAGAAAATGGCAACTAAAATTATCTAAAAAATATAACAAACAATAAAAGTCTTACTTTACCAAATATATTTGAATAATTTAACTTTTAAAAATAAGTAAAGATTAAAAAATATATTATTGTCCCAGTCTAATGAATGGGAGCAAGAAAATGAATTATCAAAAACTTTAAAAAAATAAAATTAAATGGAGTAGTAAATGGAACAAGGGTTTCGACCCCATCCCCTGCCCCGCTCCGCTTCTAGGCGTAGAAGAAATTAAATAAATTATAATAATATTTTCCATCATCGGGTTTTATTGCGTTTGCAAGACAATTGATTTTGTTTCCTTTATAGAGGAAACCCTAGTTTTCCTTATTAGTCCTAGTTTAGACTTTGTATAAGAGACCCGTTGATTATAATAGGAACATTCTTCTCTCAACGCGGGTGCATTTTATTATGTTTGAAACAAGGTCTATAAGTCCCATATAGAAAGTAAAGGGCTATTTTCTTCGTGTTTTAGTTTTTAGTTTTGAATTCATATTGGATTTTGTGTTTTGAGTATCCATTTTGAGATTGCTGAAAACGCATTCTTCTTGTCATTTTGAAAAATTGTTTTCAAAAATTAAAAAAATGAAGTTTTAGTTTGGTTTTAACTGAAAACAGTCAAAACGAGATTTTTAGCGTTTTCTGTTTTCTTTGTAAATTTTAAACTCATTTTTTGAAAATTCGTTTTTGAAAATAGGTAAGTAAACATGTTTCACTGTTTTTGAAAACTGAAAACTAAAAATAACCTGAAAAAAGCAATGAGAACATACCCTTAATCTTTTCAGATAATTCATAATTTCAATCGACTTCAAAATGTGGTTGCCTACATTTATTTTTTACCCCTTATTTACACGATTTCAAAAAGAAAGCCCCATAGAAGTACTTCTCATAAAATAAAATTTGAATTTCTTCTAGAATCCTTTTGTCTCTGTCCGTAATCCTTTTTTCCATGATAAAATCATATACCTTGGCAAGATCTTTACGCATAGGTCTCCAATAATTGCATAAGAATTTACGTTGAGGTAGATGAAGAACCAATCATCAGCCAAATGTATTTAGTCTTAATGGAAGCTTACCGCCCACACATCAAATTTAAGAGTGTGTTTGGTAGTGATTTTTGGGGGAAGAATTGATTTTTGAATAGTGATATGATGGAAAATGTGTGGTTGAAAAAGAAGAAAAAAGTATTGATGTGATAGAAAATATTATTTTATTGAAAAATGTGTGGTTGAAAATGAGAATTAATTTACTGTAGAAAATGAGAATTTGTACCAAACAGGCCCTAACTTCCATTTTTCATACCTCTCTGCTTCGACCAAACCATTTCATTTGAAATTAACTCTTTATGGCATGGAAAGTTTGATAGTTCTCATTATTGAAGTCAATGTTATTGCCAACATCAAAATTATTGAAGATCTATTATTGCTCTTTCATTACTTTAAACTGTTTACTTAATGACTCTTAATTCTTGGTAAATAATTTATATAAACTGTGTTGATGTATTTTTTTTAGGGAGCAAGCTGGATTCGACGTCATTCAGATGAAAACTAAACTTAGACTCCATTCTAATCTCCATAAACAGCGTAAAAAGATTCGCCTCGCATCAGTTGGAGACTGTAAGTTCTGTCACTTACTAGAGATGCTTTTGTCTTCGTCATATAATACTTATGTGTAGCACTGCATTATGCTTCAAATAATTTGCATTTGTTTTATGAGAAATTTGCACTATTGGTCCTAACCTGTTTTCCGATAGCTGGTTGGTCTTCAACGTTTCATCACAGTTGTTGGAAAAAATTCCAGTTTCATAAAGTTCGATATATTGGGGTCAAACGAGGATTTAACAGAGACTTAATGTTAAAAATACTCAGTATTTGTTTAGTGAAAACAAGCAAATTAGAGGAATGTTTTTTTATTGAATTAAACAACTGAACTGACTATATATAGCCTTACAAGAATAACATAAAAGAAATAAACTGCAGCCCACGTTTTACATGCCTATTAACGTGGTAAGTGACTAGGAA
The DNA here is from genome assembly GCA_035079005.1 of Fraxinus americana. Classification (NCBI taxonomy): domain Eukaryota; kingdom Viridiplantae; phylum Streptophyta; class Magnoliopsida; order Lamiales; family Oleaceae; genus Fraxinus; species Fraxinus americana. The sequence goes on along the minus strand of CM068708.1, from coordinate 15,726,156 downwards.
GCACGCCACTAATCCTAAAGAGTCAGTTTTATTCAAACCACTAAGCAGCATAACCTAAAGACTCGATCAAGACTAACAACTAACAGTTTCAACATCCTCCCTTAAACTGAACACTAATTAATTTCATTCAGTCTATACTTGGATATGTGCAAACTCCCAACAGACCTCTAAGTTTTACGAACGTATCAAGCTTCAATGGCTTGGTCATTATGTCTGCAACCTGTTCTTGAGTGGGACAATAGACCAGCTTTACAACTCCTTCCTTAGTAAGCTCACGAAGAAAATGAAATCCGACATTTATATGCTTGCTTCGACCATGTAATACAGGATTCTTTGAAAGATCAATAACAGAACTATTGTCATAAAAGATCGTTGTACCACCACTTTGAGCATGATTAATCCCCTTCAAAATCCTCCTTACCCAAACTGCTTGACAGACACATGAAGCTGCTGCAACGAACTCAGCTTCAGTGGTAGACAAGGCGACTATTGGTTGTTTCTTCGATGACCAAGAAATAGCTCCTGAACTTAACAGAAAAACATAACCTGAAGTACTTTTTCTGTCATCTAAATCTCCAGCGTAGTCACTGTCTGTGTAGACAACCAGCTTCTCATCTGCTCACTTTCTATAAAGTATCCCAAAATCTGAAGTCCCATTCACATATCGCAACACTCTTTTGGCTACCTGAAGATGAAGCTCTGTGGGACGATCCATATACTTACTCAGAAGACTCACTACAAACATAATGTCTGGCCGAGTAGCAGTCAGATACATTAGACAACCAATTACTTGCTTGTAGCAACTACTATCCACCCTTACTCCATTCTCATCTCTCACGAGTTTGCAACCTGGAACAATTGGATTATAAACTGAATTGCATTTACCCATATCAAACCTTTTCAACACCTCATGTGTATACCTCATTTGACAGATAAAAATACTTTCTGGTTTTTGCATTACTTCTATACCAAGGAAATATCTCATTTTTCCAAGGTCTATCATGTTGAACTCAAGCATCATAGAATTTTTAAATTCAACAAACCCCAAAAAAATAAAGTCATCAACATGGAGACGGACAATTAAAATTTTACCTCCTTTTCTTGCTTTGATGAACAAAGTATGCTCATAAGGGTACCTCTCAAAACCTTCCTTAGTAAAATATGACTTACTATGCCAAGCTCATGGAGCTGTTTTAGTCTGTGTAAAGCCTTCTTTAACTTGTACACTTTCTGTTTATTACCATTCTTCTCATAACCAGGAGGTTGCTTGACGAAAACCACTTCACTAAGTTCTCCATGGAGAAAGGCCGACTTTACATCTAGCTGAAAAAATCGTCCACCGTTTCTGAGCTACAAGAGAAACCACCATTCGAACAGTCTCCAATTGTGCTACAGGGACAAAAACTTCAGTGTAGTCCACGCCATGTTTTTGGGTGTAACCCTTTGCAACCAAATGAGCTTTGTACTTTTCCACCTCACCATTTTCATTGAGCTTTGTCTTATACACCCATTTCACACCAACCTTCTTTGCCCCAGCAGGCAAATTTGTCAATTCCCAAGTATCATTTTTAGTTATAGCTTCAATCTCCACATCCATCGTTGTTCTCCACTTTGCATCTTTTACTGCCTCTTCGAACAGAATTGGATCACTAGCTGAAAACATGGCTAAATATGCCATATGTTCTTCCTCAGATAAACCTTCTCTAGGTACATAATCCTTCATCCAATTTGGTTACCTTCTCGGCCTTTGTTCACGAGAATCAAGTGAAAGATCTTCACCTGAGCTAGATGAATTTCTTTCATTTGACCTATTCGAGCCATATGTCTTACCTTCCTCAGTGTTGCTATGTTCATTAGTTTCAGCTTCATTTTCATTTCCATCAGCTGCATCTAATTCTCTGCCATTGTTTCCCCAATTCAAGTTAGCTAAAATAACTTCATCATGACTTTTGGCCCAATCCCAGCTGCTATCTTCTTCAAATACCACATCTCTACTTACTATAATCTTCTGAGAAATGGGATCATACAGCCTATATGCCTTTGACTCTTCACTGACTTCAAGTAAAACACATCTTACACTCTTGTCATCAAGTTTTGTCCTTTTACAATCAGGAATATGAACATGAGATACGCACCCAAACACCCTGAAGTAATCCACTGATGGTTTGAATCCGCTCCAAGCTTCTTCTGGAGTTTTGTTATTCACTGCAAGAGTTGGACTCTTGTTAAGAGCATGAACTGTCCAATTCATAGCTTCAGGCCAGAATGTTTTGTGAATCTTTTTTCCTGAAAGCATACTTCGAACCATATTCATGATAGTTCGATTATTCCTCTCTGTAATGCCATTTTGTTGAGGGGTATATGCAATTGTTAGTTGTTGTCAAATACCATTCTTGCTACAAAAATTAGTGAATTCAAGTGATGTGAACTCACCCCCGCGATCACTATAAAGACTTTTTATACTCGAACCTGTCTATTTTTCAACACGATTCTTATATTTCTTGAAGGTAATAAATGCTTCTGACTTCTCAACCAAGAAATAAACCCAAACTTTACGACTATAGTCATCAATAAAACTAATCATGTACTTTTTGTTGTTGTTGGACATAGGGTTGATTGGTCCACACATATCAGCATGCACGAGTTCACGAATTTGAGAGGCTCTCTATGTGATTTCCCTAGGAAATGGATCTCGTTGTTGCTTCCCCACCAGGCAATCTTCACATACATTTGACGAGGTCTCAAGACAAGGCAATCCTCTCATCATTCCCTTTTGTTGAAGAAGCTTCAGACAACTGAAGCTTAGATGACCATATCTACAGTGCCAAAGTCGAGCTGGATCTTCCATGAAAGAATTAAAAGTTGAAACAAGCCTCATTTTTCAGTTGTGTTTGAGCAAACAGCTTGAACATTCGATTTGATGGCATTGCAACTTCCATAATTAGTCCTTTCTCTGGATGATAAATTTTGCATATTCCTTGTTGTATAAGGATTGCAAGTCCCTTCTCAGCTAGCTAACCAATGCTTATCAAGTTGTTCTTTAATCCTGGAACATAGAATACGCCAGTAATAATATGTACAAAACCATTCACCAACATTCGGACATTACCTTTACCCATCACATCCATGCTTGAATTATCTCCCAGTTTTACCTTCTCCCTAAAATTTCCTTCAAAATCTGAGAAAAGCTCCATCTTGCCACACATGTGATTGCTGCATCCAAAGTCAAGAAACCATAGTTCTTCTTTGTTGGCTTCCTTATCATTCACGTACGCTATCAACAACATTTCTTCACTACCTTCTACATAGTTTTCTCTTGCTTCTATTTCCTTATTTGGACATTCATACTGAAAATGTCCAAGCTTATGGCAGTTATAGCATTCAATAGTAGATTTGTCAAAGGTACGCCTGCCTCCTCCTCTTCCTCGAATTCCGCCACGACCACGGCCTCGGCCTCGTCCTCATCCTCTTTCTCCTGAATACTCTCCAAAAGTAACCTTCAATGCTTGCTCTTCCACAACATGAGCTTTGATACGTTGCTCGGGTACTAAAAGACTACTTTGTAACTCATCAATGGTAAGGACATCCAAATCATTTGATTCCTCAATAGAGCACACCACGTAATCATACTTAGGTGTCATGGATCTCAAAATTTTCTCGATGACTGCTACATTTTCCATTTTTCCTTTATTGGCTCTCAGCTTGTTGACCACAGCAAGAGTGCGAGCAAAGTACTCATTCACGAACTCTCTCATTTTGATGTTCAGCATCTCAAACTCCTTTTGGAGAGCTTGTCGCTGTGCTCGCTGCACTCGCATTGTTCCTTGATACTTCTGTTTCAAGGAATTCCAAATGCTTTTGGATGTATCCTTGTTCAAGATGGTTTCCAGAATCAATCTATCTATGGCCTGGAAGAGATAATTCTTCGCTTTTATATCCTTCAACCTTGCATCGTCAATCACCTTCTTCTGTGCTTCTATGAGTTAAACTCCTTCTACTGCTACAGGAATCCCATCTTCCACCACACTCCAGTATTCTTTCGATCGTATGAAATTCTCCATGAGCATACACCAGTGATCGTAATGCCTGTCGAATTTCGAGATCGCTGGTTGCACAAATCCACTATCAGTTATCATATTCTCGTCACCAAAAAACCTTAGAAGACTGTTACTTCTTAATTTCAATCAGGCCCCTGGCTCTGATACCAAATGTTAAAAATACTCAATATTTTTCTAGTGAAAACAAGCTAATTAGAGGAATGTTCTTTTATTGAATTAAACAACTGAACTGACTGTATATAGCCTTACAAAAATAACATAAAATAAATAAATCGCTGCCCACGTTTTACATGCCTATTAACGTGGTAAGTGACTAGAAAGCACACAACTAATACTAAATAGTTAGTTTTATTCAAACCACTAAGCAGCATAACCTAAAGAGTCGATCAACACTAACAACTAACAGTTTCAACAGTTGGATCTCTGTAAATAGAGACTGATTCTTCAACATAAAATAAAAGGTTGATGACCGACTCTCTCCTTTTTAAAGTTTGGGACGAACTTACTACTGAAATTAAGGACCTTGCTTGAAATTAAGGAATCCATAGAAAAAACTGGTTTTCGATATGTCCACTTTTGGATTCGGAATATGCCATATAGTGAAGAAATTAGATGTATGGACAAGACTTGAAATATGAAGAGGTCACGAGCTTCCAACAACAGGATTCGTGGAATGCTTATATCCAGGGGCAGACCGGAGGGGTCACGTGACCCCCCAACTTTTGAGATTTTTTTTTTTTTTTAATGTTTGATAAAGTCATGTTTGGTATCGAATGAAATCTAAATTTTAATCTAAACCAAAGTTAACAATTAATTTTAATAACATATTTCATGAAATTCATAACTTTTTAACTTCTATCAAAATTTATTAAAAATTTGATTTTAATCTCTACCAAATAGAGGCAAAATCATAATAAATTTGAATTTTTCTCATTTCTCTTACTCTCTTTTACTCTTTTCCTCACGCCTTTTAACAAAATCTTAACTCTTCTAATTTTTTAAAATTTGTATATAATTTATCTACAAATTATCACATTTACTATAAATTTTCACTTGCCAATCAAATTTTCAAGTAATTAGAACCTAAATTTGCATTTTTTCCTATCAAATTGTGTATATAGAATGTGTCCGAACTCATTATATCAAATTTTGATTTATATTTAACGAATTATGTTTATTTGATTGATTATTAGTATTGAATATTAATTATATGTTTTCACTTTCGATTACTTGAATTGATTGTTTGTATCAAATATATTATAAGATTTTTAAACGTAAATATACATTTTCTTGTGATGAACAAAATATTAATAAAATGATTCTTCCAAATCAAATTGATGAAAGTAATTAACAAAATATTAATGAAGAATTTTTTTTAAAATGTAAATCTGCATTGTCTCAAGTCAAGTATGAATCATTCAAAAATCATGAATAAAGTATTCGATTTGTACAGGGTTTGATTGTGTCCCCTAACCTAAAATATATGCGTCCGCCCATGCTTATATCGTTGTTGTTGCATTGTCATTCCTTAGTGCCATCAACCAGGTGTGAAAAGCTGGGTAATTTAAGTGCTTTAATTACTTTATACATGCTTCCCTATTATTCTCAAACTATACCGACTTCTCACAAGCAAAATAAGTACTTGCTTTAAGCTCTGTATAATTAGACAAAAGAGTTGTTCTACACTTGCATGTGTTAGCTGGTTTGTGAAATTGACAATTATCATGTTAATCGAAACTGGTAGATGTAAGGATTTTTAATCGATTATATGGGTTTTTATGTGAATTATTGTATATTAAATTAAAAGTTATCAATTTTTGATCGATCATGTAAGGATTTTTAATCAATCATGTGGGCTTATATGTGAATTAAAGGCTTATTGCACGAAATCAAGAGATTTTTAGCAATGAATTTTGAGATTAAAGATCTTGGTGACGCCTCTTTTGTATTAAGAATTCAGATACACATGGATCGTTCTCGGGGTATTCTTGGATTATCACAAAAGAGTTATATCGAAAAATACTTAAAAGATTTGGCATACAAGATTGTAAATCAGGTGACACCCATGTGGCAAAAGGTGACGAGTTCAGTTTAAGTCAATGCCCCATAAATGACTTGAAAATTAAAGAAATGAAGAAGATTCCTTATTTTTCAGCTATAGGGAGTCTGGTATATGCTGAGATTTGTACGTGTCCGGATATAGCGTATATTGTTGGAATATTAGGGACATATTTAAGTAACCCGGGAATGAATCATTGAAAAGCAGCCAAACGGGTCATACGATATTTACATAGAATAAAATACTACATGCTCACATACAGAAGATCATACAAGTTGGAGATCATCGTTTACTTTGATTTTGATTTCAAGTGATGCCAAGATAGTAGGAGATCCACTTCACACTATATCTACCTGCTTGCTGGAGGTGCTATTTCCTGGAAGAGTGCTAAGCAGATACTCATAGCTACTTCCACCATGTCATCGGAGTTTATAGCGTGTTATGAGGCATCAAACCATAGAATATGGCTAAGAAATTTTGTCACTGAGCTACACATCATGGACAGTATAGAAAGATCACTTAAGTTATTTTGTGACAATAAATCAGCAGTTTCCAAATAAAATTATGAGCTCGATAAAGTTAAAATATATAGATATCAAGTTCCTGGCTATTAAGGAAAGAGTTTAGAGTGGACATGTGTCAATAGAGCATATCGAGACAAACTCCATGGTTGTAGATCCTCTTACTAAAGGGTTGATACTCAAGGTCTTTTATGAGCACACGGCTCATATGGGTGTAATATCTCTTGAATATCTCTAGTTTCAGTGAGAGTTTTTATTTCTGTGCTTTTCATTTTTGGACACATGTATTGTCATTTTGGATGTGGTTTATGATTAAAAGTTATTTTTGGTTATAAAGTTTTTGATTTATTATATCTAAACTTGTTTGAGAAGGATCTCACTAAGGTATTAAGGTAGATTAGTTGGAAATATGTATATTAAGATCACATCACATGTAATTTTCATGCTACACATCCATACTTGATCCATGTCATTCGATTATGTTGATATACATGACCATTGATGGGCTCAGTTACGATAAAGTAGCTATGTTGGTATGATTGATGGACCGGATTGTTTTGAGATGCATTCGGTAATGATAGCAAAATTCTGAATACTCATAAGGTTATGTTTAATGCACAATCATATGGTAACACATATAATCCAAGTGGAACATTGTAAGGATTTTTAATCGATCATGTGAGATTATATGTGAATTATTGTGTATTAAATTAAAAACTATCAATTTTGGTTAAACCCGTTTAAAGTGATCTAATAATATTTCAGTATTTTGGGTTAAAGTGTGGGCCTTTATGCGTAGAGACCAGGCCCGTTCCTAATTTCATGATGGCTGAATTAGGTTAACAGACCGTTAGTATGTATATATATGTGTGTGTGTGTGTGTGTGTGTACACATATATATGTATATATATATGATTATGGTCCTCTGTTCAAACCTGATTGTTCATTATGTTCTGACTCCCATCATCAGAGAGAAATAAAGGAACAACGTGTTGATTTGGAAGACTAAAACCGCAGGATTCATGTATGATCCATGTACGCTTCCACTTTGATTCATGAATTCTTGATGATCTAACATGAATGATCATTATGACGGTAAAAAAATTTCCAACAGTAGATTGTTGGCAACATGCCAGTGATATGCTCGAAAGGAATGAGATTTCTTGTTGTAGTACTTGAATGAAGTTACCGAAGAAGTTAAATATACTGGGCAAAATGCAACCAGGGCAGAATATTTGACACTTGAATGAGAGAAGACAATTTTTCGTATGTAGTCGACTGAAATTTTTTCGGGAAGTTCTTTTGATTAACACATTTAGAGCCTGTTTGGTACCGATTAAAATCTAATTAAAATTGAAAATATAACCGTTATTGGGCCCCACTCGTCGAATAAAAGTCAACAATAACGGCTAGTTTTTCAATTTTAATCCGATTTTAATCTCTACCAAACGGGCTCTTAGGCTTGTTTTGTAAGCAATAATGAACACGATTGGCTATGTGATAAACATGATTTTAGCTTCATTTTCTTTCTTTCTTGATGTATATTGTTTTTAATTTTTATGATTTCGACTTTGTATTCGTTTCACTCTTCACTAAGACAAAGAAACAATGCTTACTCTCATACAACACCCTCAATCTTGTGCTCCCAAAACCCTAATAACTAATGTTCATGGTGGCACATAGAAATAGCTCACAGAGTCCCCGAGTCTTCTTCTCATTTGTTAGATTACCAAAAAGAAACAAAATTAATCGAGGAATTTGACAAATCATGAGGGTATAATCAAATCTTTAAAGTTTTCTTTGATGAGGCACGGGCAAAACATTTTGTCTCGATAGTAAGAGCTAATTAAGTGATCAACGGCTAGCTTTCTTCTTTTTTTTTTTTTTCATTTTTTAAAAATATTTTATTTGATTTTAGCTTATCATTTTTTTTAAAGATTTTTATTTGATTTTAATTTCAAATTTTTAAATGACTTTATCTGTACAAAAGTAAAAAATGACTTTATCCAATAAAGATTTAGATAAAATTTAAGTTACAATACTATCTATATTGGTTTTGATCTAATGTCCATGGTGGACATATGTTATGATGCCCACCGTGGACGTGGAAACATCGGTATTGCCATGTCCACGGTGAGCATTATAACACATGTTTACCATGAGTATTAGATCATTTATGATATGTATATTATGTAATTTTAATTTTGAAAATTATTGATTTGTGGAAAATTTGAAAGTATGTATGATGTTTCTATAAATTTGTTTAGTTAAAAATTGAAACTATGAATAATAGTCTAACTTTTGCATTTGAAAACTTGAAAATTGCAAGACTCCATTTCACATCTTTTTTAATTTAATTTATTTCTCATACTCATTTTTAATTACACATTCATAAAATAAAATATTTTACATGTAAATCCAAAACTATTTCCTACTTTTTAATCAATCATTCTCAAAAAAATACCATTCAAAACAACCTTTTTTTAAATTTTAAGGATGTCAAACAAGGGTTAATTGCAAGAATTATTAAATAAATATAGTATTTTATAATTTTAGATATTTGATATTTATTATTTTAATTATTAAATAGTTTTTAGAATGATTAAGTATTTACGATAATAATAAAAAATAAGTAACGATTTTATCTGCTTAGGTTCGTAAAGCTTGAAGTTTGGTCTCCGCGTCTCACCTATTTGATGTATTTTCTTGAAAAAAATACATTATGAGAATTATTTTTTCTGAGTGGTTAAAATGTAAGGAAAAATTATGAATTTGCATGTAAATTTATTTTTAAAGAATGTGTAGTTAAAAATGAATTTGAAAAAATGATAAAGAATTTGGACCATGAACTTTTAGCCCTTGTTTGATGCCAATTAAAATTTAGATTTCAATTTAAGTCAAAGTTAACAATTCATTTTAATCACATATTTTAAGAGTTTCATAACTTTTCAACCAAACATGGGTTTAGTCTTACTCGGAAAGACAATTTGGTCGTGTAAATTAAGCTAGTGTTTGGCCACCGTTAATTTTTTAAAATTTTTATTTTCTTAATTTTGACCACACATTCTCCCAATAGAATAATATCACACACACATTTAAAATTTTATTATTATTTTTCAACCACACTTTCTCCATCAATCACTATTTTAAAATTTATAATTTTCCCGTATCAGGCCCTAACCTAGCTAAGTTCAACGGTCCATATTAGAGGATAAATTTCAAACGTGGGTTTGCTCTGCTCGACAAGTTTGTCGTTTTATCGTTGTTATAGTGCAATTTTTCTTTAGCAGCCAATTTCCAGTTGTCCCACACTACTGCTATAGCGTTTTAAGCGTGCCAACCTTTCTACGCTAAATCATTGCGTTTTAAGCGTGTGTGCGTCACACTTTCTACTCTAATTTACCCACATAAATCATTGCAAAATGGTGGAAATAACACCAAGAAAATATTTGCTGCATCAGCTAGAGCTCACACTAGGAAGTCCAAGCAAGGAGGAACCTTATTCAAACTATCTTCAAGTGGGTTTTCTCTCTCTGTAATTTTTCCTCTTTCATGGGTTTATTTTTTATTTCTATGGCCCTTGATCTTGCCATGATGTTATATGTGATTTCATTTGATGATCTTGAATTGTAACTTTTAAGGAATTGTAATGTAGTTTTATAATCACCTAATTGCGTAGGCTAAGGCTTGGTTTGTGGATTTATAACCATTTGGGCATTTCACTTAGAAGTCTTTTAAGTGTGAGTTCTACACAACGTCGTGGTTACAATTTTGTATGACAGACTAGGTGATAGAGTGGGAAGGGTGCGGGGCTGCCGGAGGTGGGGTAGGGGGTTGATGAACACGACGAAGAAGACAACGATAATCTTGGAATAGGAACACATTAGACGCCATTCTACATAAAGCAAAGGGAAACAACTGGCTTCTCGTGGTCTTATCATTTTAATGAAAGCATTAATTTTATTATTAATCAAGGTATAAAGTTGGAGAATTTTTGGGGATTTGGTGTAGGAAAGCTATCTAGTAGTTCTATATCTAAGAAGAAGCATTTTAATAGGTTCTTTTAGCTTATTTTCTTTTTTCAAGATTCAAAGCCGCCGTGTTGCTGATTTCTGACTATAGAACTCTCCCTGATAGTATTTGTGTACATAACTGCATAAAATTTATGTGTGAAGAGTACTGTCTTAACTGTTATCACATAAGGGAAGTTTGGACAATTGTTCCCCAACATATTGTTCGAGTAGCAGGATGGTCATCAACGTTTTATTATTGTTGCACAATCAGTCCCCAACTATGCAAAACAATCAAATCTCTGTTAAATCGTCATGTGTCTTCACATGTCCAACTCACTCAACTTGGATTAGAAATTTGAAGTGAGGTATGTTCCCATGAGGGCCACACGACCATTTACTGAAGATTTTGATGGTATCTATCTTTGTGGGACTGCTCGTGCAACTACAATGAAAGGTTGAGCGCAACTTCCCACTCCCGCACTAGTTTGGGGACCAATTGTTCATTTATCCCTGCCAAATTATGATTCCATTTTAGATGTAATCAAGCACCTTTTTCTGTTGTTCTCAGATATGATTACCCCGATTGTAGTTGGAGTACTAGCCGGCTTTGCGGGCTATGCTTATCTAGCACTAAGACCTCCACCTCCCAAAGTCTGCGGTTCTCCAGGTGGCCCTCCGGTGACTTCACCCAGAGTCAAATTAAGTGACGGAAGGCATTTGGCCTACAAAGAGAGGGGCACCACCAAGGAAGAAGCAAAGTACAAGATCATTATTTCTCATGGATTTGGTGATTCGAAAGACTTCAATTTACCTATTTCTGAAGTATGAAAAATTCTATCTTGCCTAAGTTTCAATTCTTTTATTTAATTTTCCGAGGCAATATGGCTATTTTCTCCATCTCTACTTGATGTTAATGGAATATCCTTGAGGTAAACAATCACTTAAAGAATGAAATTTTTTTAAAATTACGAACTCTAATTTTCCATGCAAGTTGTTGAGCTTTCTTGATGTCGATAAAACCAAGAGGGCATGATTGTTTCCTATCTCCTGTGTAAGACATCAAACCTAAATACACGTGATTTGGTGTTTTTATTACATGACCGAAATTCATTTGAATAAAATCTGCAGAGGTCAATAATCTTAAAAAATTGTTGTCTTCAATCTTTCTAGTTTCTACAAGGATGGTGAATATAGGTTAGTTATCCTCGAACATAACAATTTTCAACTTGAGATGATTACCACTTGATATGTTATGGGGAAATTCTCCAGTACAAAATATTTATTGTATTTGCAGTAGACTGTACATCGCATTTTTCTTATCTATTTTTACTGCCATAGATCATTGATTTTACCGTTTTACTTTATCATAAATTTTCTTCTCTCTTTTCTGCTTTCCAGGAACTTTTAAAGGGGCTCCAGATATATCTCTTGTCGTTTGATCGTGCAGGTTATGGAGAAAGTGATCCAAATCCTAAACGTTCAGTGAAAAGTGATGCAATGGATATTCAGGAGCTAGCAGACAATTTGCAACTTGGACCCAAGTTTTCTATGATTGGCTTCTCCTTGGGAGCGTACGCAGTTTATGGCTGCCTAAAATACATACCACACAGGTAGAATATAATAACCAGCTTTCATCTCTTCTGCTTCCCATCTACCAATGGCTTCATTCATCACGGCTCGAAATTAGTTGCTGAGTATTTATTTTTGTTTCAGTTAGGCACTACATAAATTTCTGTCAGATAAATTAATGCATGACATGGAAAATCATCAGTGCATTTTGGACCAGTCGTGCTTTTAAAAAATCTTCAGATTTTTTTACCGTTTGGACAGTATAAACAGTGCATTGACGGATTTTCCATGGCAAGTGATATCTTTTGTTAGACATTTCAGCATTTCTGTTTATTCAGCAGACGAAGCGCTTAAACTGAAAAAGGAAAAATGGAAGTCAATGACTGATTTAGAACTGAAAAAAGTTACGCGACCAAAGTGAAACAAGCTATAATCTGGTTGACTAATTGTTACAACCCAAAACTTACCCTTTGAGTCGTTAAATGCATATCATAAAAATAGAACTTAACTTTCATAAAAATGTAGCTTTTGTCCCAATTACAATAATTGAAAAAGAAGAATTACTAAATCATAAAAGTAAAATAATAAATTGTTTTATAATATCTTTATTATAATACCAGAGACCAGTTCCAAACTTCAATACCTCGAACCTCAATTACCTAAAATGAGGGAAAATCATAAATAATGAGATAAAATCCAAATAAATGAGCCACATAAATTGTAATTCATATTTAAAATTTAGGAATTCTTAACGTATATAGGGAGACACAGGAATTAGAAACCGAACTTAGGTGGCCATAATTCTCGTACATAATCATAACATACATAGGAAGACACGGGAATTAAGAACCGTACTTTGTTGCTATAATTTCCGTGCTTAGCGATACTAAACTTCGTTTCTTTGAACTTAAACATATATGACTCATATTATATTCATAAATCGAATTCCGTATTTCAAAGTATGAAAAATGATTTAACATACAACATATGACTATACTTACTTTGATAATTTGAAGAGAGTCGTAGTAAATATGTAAAGGAGCATTAAACTTTTTTAATAAAGCGATAACTTATGTATATAAGTGAGTGTGGTTTATGTGTAATAATTATATGTGCATTTAAGAGTACCAAAAAGAATGTATTATAATGATATCCCTATAATTGCGATATATATATACACATGGTAGTTTACTTATTTAAAAATAAATCTTTCTAACTTATCTTTTATATATACATGGAAATTATCTTTTATATATATATAGAAATTTTTATAATTTTCACAATCAATTATAATCATATATAATTATATACGTGCATAAATGCACGTAATTATAGTAATCTTATAATTTAAATCAATCTAGCATAATCGTATATAATTATATACATATATAGATACACATAATTATAGTAATCCTATAATTTAAATCAACCAGTTATAATTATATACATATATAGACACATGTAATTATAATAATCATATAATTTATATATAATTATATACATTTATAGATGTATGTAATTATAGTAATCATACAATTAAATCAATTAATCATAATTATATATATATATAGACACATGTAATTATAGTAATCACATACTTTAAATTAATAAATCATAATTAGATATAATTAACATATATAGACTCGCGTAATTATATAAATTATATGATTTAAATCAATAAATCATAACTATATAGATATAGACACACGTAATTATAGTAATTATACGTATAGAAAAATAATTCTTCTTGATTCATGCCAATTTTCTTAAATTTGTTTTTAATTAGAAATAGAAATTATGCTAATTTCTATAATATTTTCCTTAATTAACTTTAACTTGTTTTTAATTAAAATAATTAACACACACACACACACACACACATATATGGAAAATTAACCGTTATCCTATAATCACCTCTTAATTAACTTTAATGTCTTTAATTAAAATAATCAACATATCTTTCTATATATAAAAAGTGCCTATTTAACGGAATTTGTTGGTTTAACGGAAAAACTAACGGAATTTGTTGTTTTAACGGATTATGTAACGGAATTTCTTGCTTTAAACAGGCAGCTGCACATTCCTTCAGTGTTTTTATCATAACTTTATATTCCGATGTTCAATTGAGGCAATTAAAAATGCGTTGGAAAGCTAACCCATCTGGCTACAACTTTTATTCAGACATCATTCTCCAATTCGATCACTTTTTATGCCAAAAATATGTTTCAATATAATGGACTATGTAACGGAATTTTTTGTTTTAAACAGGCAGCTGCACGTTTCTTCAGTTTTTTTATCATAACTTTGTATTTCGATGTCTAATTGAGGCGATTCAAAATGCGTTGGAAAGCTAACTCATCTGAATACAACTTTGATTCAGACATCATTCTCCAATTCGATCACTTTCTATGCCAAAAACAGGTCTCAATATAACGGACTATGTAACAAAATTTCTTATTTTAAACAGGCAGCTGCATCTTCTTTCAGTGTTTTTATTATAACTTTGTATTCTGATGTCCGATTGAGGCGATTCAAAATGAGTTGGAAAGTTAACTTATCTGGCTATAACTTTGATTCAGACATCATTCTCCAATTCGATCACTTTCTATGCCAAAAATATGTCTCAATATAACGAACTATGTAACAGAATTTCTTGTTTTAAACAAGCAGCTGCACCTTCCTTCAGTATTTTTATCATAACTTTGTATTTCGATATCCAATTGAGGCAATTCAAAATGCGTTGGAAATTTAACTCATTTGGTTACAATTTTGGTTCAGACATCATTCTCCAATTCGACCACTTTATATGCCAAAAATAGGTCTCAATATAACGGACTATGTAACAGAATTTCTTGTTTTAAACAGGCAGCTGCACCTTCTTTCAGTGTTTTTATCATAACTTTGTATTCCGATGTCCTATTGAGGCGATGCAAAATGCATTGGAAAGCTAACTCCTCTAGCTACAACTTTAATTCAGACATCATCCTCCAATTCGATCACTTCCTATGCCAAAAATAGGTCTCAATATGAGACTAAAACACCGGAGCATAACTTTTCGGTTGGAAATTGATTTGTGATAATCTTTTGACTAAATTTGATCACCTTGACATCTTCCTTTATCCAATTGACTACGAGCACTCTCAAATTTTCATCGTGAGATTTGACACAACTTTTAAGTATTTACATTTGAACCCCGAACTTTGGATCCCTTACAATTTAGCCATTTCTCCAAATTTGTCTACTTTTGCTTATTTTCTTCAATCTCACCAACCTATATCACAATATCAAAATCACACATCTAATTATTTATCAATTACATAAACATTACATCATTAATTATTTATAAGGTGTCTGTTTCTGCTTTTCAGCAGAAATCAAGCCTTTGACAACACAATTCATGCCGTTGGGAGCCGGAATTTTTGGACCAATTCTCTTATTGTAGGGCTGTAGGTTTGAAAAAAAAAGGTAACATAATCAATTTTCCTTCCTCTTTGCAGCGCGTCCAGACACGCCCTTAATTAACCAAAAAAAATTACATCTTTATTAATAACAAATTGATTATTAAACAAAAATATTAAATAAAAACTAAGTAAACGTGCATTGCACGTTGTTTGCACCTAGTATATTTATACACGTATATGGAAAATTAACCATTTTCCTATAGTCACCCCTCAATTAACTAGAAGGAAAATTATCATTTTTCGATAATCATTTATTGAATCTCTCATTTAACCACGAATAGAGTGGCACATATATGGTAAAAGTTACCAAGGAATAATTTTTCTTAATTTATCTTTCATTTATATGGTATTTACATATTCTCTATCAAAATCATACCCATATATAAATCTATAGTTTAGGAAATTGCACGTGTAGTCGCTCAACTATTGGTCAATATGTAATTTGGTCCTCTATCTTTCATCCTCTTACACAAAGGTCTTAATTTCATAATTAATAACTATAAAGGATTTTGGGGGTACTACACTAATAGAGTTTAGTGTAAATAACACAGGCACACTTAATTGAAAAGATGTTCATTTGTGTTCCTTATGGGCAAATACTTGAGGTTTTTCTTGAGTTCTATGACTGAAGGTTGTCAGGAGCTGCCCTCGTAGTTCCAGTTGTTAACTATTGGTGGACTTGCTTTCCCACTAAACTATAAAGGATTTTGGGGGTATTACACTAATAGTGTTTAACGTAAATCACACAGGCACACTTAATTGAAAAGATGTTCATTTGTGTTCCTTATGAGCAAATACTTGAAGTTTTACTTGAGTTCTATGACTGAAGGTTGTCGGGAGCTGCCCTCGTAGTTCCAGTTGTTAACTATTGGTGGCCTTGCTTTCCCACTAAACTGGCACAAGAAACCTTAAAAAAAAAGATGCTCTTTCAAGACCAGCGAACATTGCGAATTGCGCATTATGCACCGTGGCTGTTCTACTGGTGGATGACTCAAAAATGGTTCCCATCTTTAAGTAGCATGGAAGGAAAGATGGACGCATTCAGCGTCCAAGATATAGAGATCATGAAGCAATTGTCGGCAGCTCCAAGCGATGGTCAGGTAGATTTACCTTCTCCCACTTGGCTAATCGTTTATTTTCAAGCATGTTTAGATTAGTTATTTACTTCTTAGTAAAGTAACTCTTAACTCACTGTAAAAATAAGCAATTTCCAAATTTTGATCAATAAAAAGTTGTTTATTTAAAACCTTTTAAGTAAACTTTTGAGCTTAACGTGTGTTTTTAAGTTTAAATTATAATCTAAACTGGTCAAATACTTTTTTTATGCACACATTCTATGGACCCATAACTTATTACCAACTTTTAATCTACACATTCTGTGGGAACCGGTGTTTAAAACTATAGTTTAAGCACTCCCAAACAATCTTTATACAAGCCATAAATTGGATTTTTCAGCTGCACCTTTCAATGTATAACGAATTTGACATGCTTCTCCAAGCAATGCTGGGTAAATATTGCAGTATGCTGGCATAGACATGCTCATGTGTTCTGTTCTTATTTTACTTTATTCGACTCTGTGTATTCTTCCATAAATATGTGTACACTAAAGACACGTTTGGTACATAGTATTTGACAATATTAAACATTAAACGGACTAAGTATTAACTTTTTTCCCTTCCATAATGCTGCTCATTCACACTCTGTACAACACACCAAACAGGTTCTGAAAGAGAATTCATGATTATTTCGTCTTTCAGGAAAAGGTACAACAACAAGGTGTTCACGAGAGTTTATACCGTGACATGATCGTTAGTTACGGCAATTGGGAATTTGATCCCACAGATATAAGCAATCCTTTTCCTAATAATGAGGGCTCTGTTCATATTTGGCAAGGATATGATGACAAGTTTATTCCATTCGAGCTGAACCGGTATTTGTCCCAGCAAATTCCTTGGATTCAATATCACGAAGTTCCCGATACTGGGCATCTGTTGATCCACAAAGCAAGTTTATGTGAAGCCATCTTTAAGGAACTTATCTCTACATAAATTCAATGGTCTGTAACATTATACTGGTTCAAGAACTACTTGTGCAACCATATATATCACTGTATAATAATAAGTAAATTCTTGTATTATAGATGAGTAACCTTTTTTCGTTGCATGTTAGTCATTTTACTATAAATCTTCACTTATTGTGAAGAAATTAAACTCATGTTTGGTACAGATTTTTAAAACTCATTTTTCAAATTTCCTCGAAAGTATTTTCAACTATCCATTCTTTTGATAAAATAATTTTGCATGTGGACCTATAGTTTTTTTTCCTTCTATTTAACCATAAATTTTCCAAAAAAAATGACTTTTCACGAAACCTATTTTCAAAAAATTTACATCAAACGACACTTAAGTTTACATTTTTTAATGTTAGCCAAACATGTGCAAATTAATTTGATTTTGAAAGTTTTTATCACTACTATTATTTAAAAAAAAAAAACCCTTTCATCTTTATTATAAATAAAACGGCAAAAATGATCGGGTTTGTAACACCCCGAAATTTTAGAATTTAAAATTTATTTACTCCATCTACTATATTTCGTACTTTGAAAGTTGGAGGACTAAAGTGACGTATATTAAATTCAATTGGGCCAAATATTTAGATATTGATAAAGTGATAATAAATATATCAATATTGGAGTCGTTAGATAGCTCATAATTAGTTATGTATATTATGTTCGAGAAAAAGTAATTCGGATAATCAATGTCCAAGTTATCGAGGTCAAAAGACATTATTGTTAAATTGCTAATCAATTAAGTTAATGAGTTAACATAAAATGACACGTGTAGCCTTGATGGAGCACTATTTAGTCCCTTTTATCAATTTATTAGTTGAAGAGAGAAAGGGATTGGGTCAAACACGTGTGTAGGAAAAGGAAAGTTGCCAATTAATTTATTTTCTTTTAACAATATTTTAATGCCTTAAATCTTGGGAAATTTGAATGATGGCATGCACGTGCCCTCTTATGGAAAAGGAAAATAATATTTTATTTGGCCATGATAAATTGATTTGATATGATTGCATTGGGAATGAAAAAGGTGTAAATTGTATACTCTTTTACAGTTTGGAAGGACACGTAAATTGTAACAGTGATTTGGTCAGTCATTGCCTTGAAATTGGTAAATTTCTGTGATTGAGACAATATAATGTATAGACAGTCACTAGATTGAGCCAATTTCGTGGAAGAAAACGTGTGGTCTTATGGGGCTCTACCCTTTTTAGAGGACTGTCCAATATATATATATATATATATATATATATATATATATATATATATATATATATATATATATATATATATACGTGAGTGCAACATGTTTTTCTAGCACCACACAATATTATTATTTCAACGAAGCAGTAGACAGAGTTACAGAAACAAAGATCTTAAACGTCATTGTGTCTTCAACATTCATTGATAAGGTAGGATACTACGTGCAAGTGTTTATGTCCTTTCAATATTATGATTTCTTTTACATGATTTATTCCATTAAATGCTAATTGACCTACGGGTCTTGATGAAATGAAATGTGGGATCTCCTTCGGGTTTTCTCAAATGAAATGAAATGTGAGATCTCCTTCGAGTTTTCTCAAATGTTAGAGTTTTCGATTGATCTCCGATTGCTTTTGATGAAATGATGGTATGAAATGTTATAAGTTTATGTTTAAAGAATTATCGTATTATTTTGGACGCACGTATCCTACTGAGTCAAATTACTCATTCCTTCAAAATTTAATATTTTCAGGTCGGATCGGTTTACGTGGATGGTGGCTGTGCGGTGTGCGGGTTGCCAAGTAATAGACTTTCAAGAAAGACATTTGACAATAAATTATGTAACGGCATTTCGTGCTTTCTTTATTTCCATTAAATGTTTAGATTTTATTGACATTATGTTTAAATTGATGTTTGAATGCTTTAAATAAATTTAGATGTCCAATTTTTACTTAAATGATTCCGCATTAAGAAACGATATCGATAACACCCCAAGGTTTAATCCAATAAAATTTGGGGCGTTACAGGGTTAGGTTACTTTTATAACAAACAAATATCAGCACATCTTCGATGAGTTTTTATGTTCCACTAGAGAAGATTGATGGAGGTTAAAATGCTCAAACCATAATATATATGGAACTCACAAAAATACACGAGAGGGAGACGTAAACCTAACCTCCAAAAAATATCAAATGTAGAAATTGTTTTTCCTTTTTAAAATTTTGCCACTTAATTTTCATAATTGATTGTTCTTCATTTGTTCTTTTTTCTTTCTTTCTAATTGTAGGAGCATTGATGACAAAATACTGAGCATTTGTGGCATGTAAATCATACATAAGCACTTGGACATTTTTGCACTTTGGGAATGTAAATGAGTTTATCAACATTTTGCTCAAGTCATTGAGATAAGGGTTTATGTCACCTTTTTCTTCAGTGTTCTTAGAAAATCAATTCTCAATTTTCATTTCTATTTCCTTGTCCCCTTTTCTTTGTTCCTCTATCCTTACTTCTTTAATCCAACATTTTGCCCAAGTCATTGAAAAAAAGTGTTGATCTCACATCATTCTTCTATGTTCTTGAGCGTACAATTTTATAAGAACTTACTGTTTGGGGCTTGGTTTGTATTTTCTCTTCTATTCCCTATTATGCTTAATGTTTTAATGTTGTTTTATTATCTGTTATAGTTTTATTGATTGTTCTTTATTTTCCAAAGTATTATTGCTTTGTTTTTATAATAGGTTTATTTTGTGTTCTAATGTTGCTTTTTTTTCTTTGTTTTTCCTTTTTTTATTCCTTACTTTATATTTTTCCCTTCTAAAATTTTGCTACACTATTTTTGTACAATTTAGCTATTTGTATATTCATAATTGACATTTTGGATGACATTTCTCTGCGTAGAAAATATAATCATTGATTGAAAATAATGTTAATAAAATTAATGTACATAAAGTTGTCAACTCACACAACGTCATCATTGGTGTCAAACTTAATATACACCAAGCAAAACTAATTTTTGTAATTGATTGGTTTTTTTCTAATTGAAGGAGCATTGGCGACATAATACTGAGCATTTGTGGCATGTAAATCATGCATCAGGACTTGAATAGTTTTGCACTTTGGGAACGTAAATGGGGTTATCAACATGAATGTTGTTACTTCACCAGAAAAATATGTGACATAATGGTTGACATAATAGGTATTGACAAGATGTGATTGGTTGAAAAAGTTAACTGTATTTTAAATAGTTCAATGATAGGTTGTCATGTGATTATGTTAACTATCTTGTCTATGTAGTATGATTGTATCAACATTTTCCCAAGTCATCGAGATTAGTTTTTTTCTCACCTCTTTGTTCTATGTTCTTAGAGCTCAATATTTATAAAAACCCGTTTGGGGCTCGTCTTGGATTTTCTATTCTATTCCCTATTATACTTATAGTTTTAATGTTGTTTTATTTTTGTTATAGTCTTATTGATTGTTCTTTATTTTCCAAAATATTATTGCTTTGTTTTTATATTTGGTTTATTTTCAGCTTGTCTGGGCTGGCTGAAAATTTGGATTAAAATTCCTTTTTGGACCGTTGGACCCAGCAACGGTAAAATTTCCACAGATTGCGGCTGCATTTTGGTGAGAAACGGTCAAAAACAACGGCTGAAAAATCACTTCTCAAACTCTGAAAAGCCCTCCCAGACAGGGGCTTTGTGTTGTGATTGCAAAACCACTACAGACAATTCTTGTGTACTTTGTAGATAGCTATAACAATGAGCCGAGCCGCGTCGAGCAGAAAAAAAAGCTCTGGCTTGGCTCGAGCTTTTTTGGGCCCGAGCCGAGCAAAGCCCGGCCAAAAAAATGAGGCTCGGCCCAAATTTTTTGAATTTTCTTTTAAAAAATTAAAGGCTGCACAGGCGGCAATGGGCAACTGAAAATAGCTGTCAGCAAAGATAACATGTTGCTGCATTTGCAAGCAGCTATTTTCAGCTGCTTGTAAAATAGCAGGTAGCTCTTAAAAAAAATTGTAATTTTTTTTTTTTAATAATGGGCAGGCTCTCTCGGATCACTAGCCGGCTCGGGCTCGGACTCGGGCTTTTTCCTGGTCGAGGCTAAGCCCGAGCTGATGAGCTTTTTTACCATCCCTATTTGCAGATCATCACATTGAAAAGTTTGGACTCATAAATACTGCGACATAGTAAAATGGGAGTAATCAATGTTGTGTCGACGGAATTCGATAAGTGGCTTTCAATTTTATTTCTAAGTTCTTTATATGTCCATTATTGTCTCTGTTTTCTTTTCTTATTTCTCTTTTTGTTGGTGCATTACACCAATATGCATCAGATATTTAAACAAACCTCAAAATTATCTTATGTCAAAATTTCATTTTTCATATAGGGTCCGTTTGATTGTAAAGGTGGAAAATGAGTGGAAATAAAATGTTTTATAGATAATTGATTTACTTAGAAATTGTTTTTTCGAGAATTGTAATTAATTGTGTTTGATTGGTATAATTTTTTAAGAAAAATATTGAAAGTTTGGTGTCCGTTTGACTTCTTTTTTATGAAAATTATCCATTAAACTGATATTTTTTCTACCATTGGGTCAAAATTTGTTCCAATTACAAAAAAAATAAATAATAAATAAATAAATAAAAATAAAATTACCATACCGAATACCATTCATTTGGCTTTGTTTTGTATGCAAATTTTCAATAAAAGTGATAAAAAATTTTACGTATGTGTCTATAATTTTTTCCAATTGCAAAAAAAAAAAAAAAAAAGAAAAGAAAAAAAAACTAAAATGTATTTACCAACCGAAACGTCAAAAGTTTGTTTTCCTCAAAAAGGTGGAAAATTTGAAAAGTTGGAAAACATTTTACTGGAAAATTTTTACCTATCAAACACTACAAAACTTGGAAAATAGAACCATGGAAAATATGGTGTATCAAACGGAGCCATACTTCTTCTTCTTTCCTTTGCAGCAAAATTTAGTGGGTGTTTGACACCCATTCTTTTGAAAAATGAGTTTTTGAATAGTGATTGATTTAAAGAATGTGTGGTAAAAAAGTAAGAAGAATTTTTGGGTTTATGTCTAATATTATTTTATTTGGAGAATGTGTGGTTAGAAATGAGTATTGTAGAAAAATGAGAATGAGATAAAAAATGGGTGTCAAACGGGGGCTTAATGAGTAATCAAAATTCAAATCTAAATAATTTTAAAATACTCTACAAATTCATAACTTTAATGCAACCAATAGAAATATATATATATATATATATATATATATATATATATATATATATATATATATATATATATATATTATTTTATTTTTTAGTTCAATATTTCATAAGAATTCAAATTTTTTGATGTTCTCAAAGTGCCCGACCATAAAATAAAGATTCTTGAGGATGACTAAAAATAACCAGGATATAAATATGGCATGTATTTTAATATATATTAATTTGCATGGATTTTCTTAAAAATTAGTTTTCAATCCAAATTTTACCATTTATGTTGTGCTTAATAGTTTATCATTTCTTTCCGCCTTTGTGAATTGATTTTGACATTTAAAGTGAATTTTTGTTTGCTGCCTTATTTAATTGATTTTAAGTGTTGTTAGATTACAATAATGACGAATAGTTTCATATTCAATTTTTGTCTATTTTGAATTTAAAAAGTAATTTCATATTTTATTTTTATCATTTTTCAATATATAGAACTAGAACCGATTGATTCGGTTTTGATTCGATTCTTTAGCTTACATGATGCTCACTAATACAATGTAAAAGTCTGTTCTCTTGTCCACGATGAGAAGTCTTATTATACCTACTTGGAGAGAACTCAACGTTAGGTTCTCACATTTGGAGAAAACCCAACGTTGGGTTCTCCTGCCACATCAGCAGGTGGGCAGTCTTATTCCGCCCACTGTGGGTATGAGAACAATTCCAATACAATGTAATAGCAAATATCTTATTACAGGTTTCTAACAATGTACTATAATTTACCTTAATTTTATCGTTCATAGCTTTGTTTGGCGGGAATTAAAATCAGATTTTTTGTATATTTTGATAGGAATTGATAATATAAGTGGTTAAAAAATTGTGAAATTCATAAAATATGTTGTTAAAGTTACTTTGATTTAAATTAAAATTTAGATTTTAATAGTTATTAAACATGGGCTCAATCATTTATGTGTCCTTTGACGGTCTTTCCACTGCAACTCTTAACACATTATTAACCGGATAATGTGACGAAATACTAAGGTGCCGACATATTGCGACATGATTTTTAAATGAAAAAAGCTAATTGTACAAAAAAAATTTGACAAAAAAGTTGACAAACCTTCACATGATAGTCGGCCCCACGTGAATAAAAAATTGAAAATAAAAAGTGCCCCCCCACATTGTGACCACGTGAATAAAAAATTGAAAATAAAAAGTGCCCCCCCACATTGTGAGGATTTGTCAACTTTTTTGTCAAACTTTTTTTGTACAAGTAGCAGAGTTGTTTTTAAATTATCATTTTATACTCGTAGTACACTGTACACGACGTGTCAAAATTTCAGTCAACGTGACTCAAGGACAACAAATCTCAATTGATCCTATGCATCAAAGCCACGACGCTGGTCGCGTGAGAATGAGTGCATTTGCAAGACGGGATAGTAAATTCAACGTCCACATCGGGAAAAAGAGTAGATTGTGCAAAATTATGTCCTTTTCAGAGGAAAATACAAATTCCAAGTGTCTCACACTGCTGCTAGGCGTGTAAAGTTCTCCACAATTCCGCCCCCATCAAACCCATAATTTATTACATAATGGCTCGAAATAATACCAAGAATATATCAGCTAGATCTCACACTAGGAAGAAGAAGGGAAGCTCGATCAAACTCTTTTCAAGTAGGTCCTCTCTCTCTCTCTCTCTCTCTCTCTCTTTTAGTGTCATGGGTTACTTGATCTTGCCATGACACGAGATTAGAATTGATGATCTTGAACTGTAATTTTTATTGAATTTTTAGGGCCTTTGGCTGGAGAATTAGATAGTAATGAATCTTTGTTTCCACCCTGTTAAGAGGAGTACCCGAAGTTATTAGTGTTTTCATATTGAACCGGTGTCGGTCGGATTTTATGTTACCAGACGGCAGGGGAGGGGTGGAAAAGGGAGGTCGGGTAGAGTTTTGAGGAAGACAGAGAAGACGACGGTAATATTGAGACGTTGACTAAGTAGACTCCATTCTACATAAAATTAGAAATACTTAGAAATAAAGGCCTAGACGAATAGTGCTTTGTGTGGGTTCCCAGGAACGATCTTGGGTCATAGAGAGCTAGATTACGCCATTCCTCGGAAGTATAGCTTTCGAAAAAAAGTAGTTGCATCACCCCACGTCAAAGAGGCTCTCTCTTTTTCATTTTTTGTCTTCAACTTGAATGGAATATTGTTAATTAGTTCTTCTAATGGATTCATAATGGGAAATGAATATCCTTAGTGTCTCAACTTCTCGAGTTTTAAGTCACAATAGCTGGATGATTTATCCCGCCTCACAAATACTCGAACTTGAGAGCAAGGGATCAACCAGGGATCATGAATTAATAACCATACCACGAAAATACAGAACAAGATATTTTGCCCATACAATGATCAGTAGGTGTGGAGATTAGAGTGTGATATGGATGAATGTGCTAGCTTTTACTTTTTTTATTTTTACCAAACAACTACTCGGGTTGGAAATTTCACTTGTGCAGAAAGTTTTATGTTCTACTTGTTGGGAATTTACTTAATCATACACAGCGAAAATAAAACAATTTTCAATTCTCAAACGAGGATCTGCAATGTGTTTAGATAGAAACTGTGATTAGAATTATACCTTTGATGAATTCCACAAACTCTTTTGCTTTTTCTTGTACTCCAATGATCACGATCTGCAATTCAAGCTGTCCAATTGTCCAGCCTCCAATGGTGATCCACACAGAGAACAAGAATGACGGCTAGGGTTTTCTTTTCTTGTGCTAGCAAGAATAATAAAAAATCCATACTGTCTTTCAAACCCTAGTAGTCTATTAATATAAGTTCAGATGGGCTCGGCCCATCTATTAAACTTAACCCGATCCAATATTTAATTAATCAAATTAATTAAATCTGGTCCATGAATTAATTAATCCAATTAATTAATTCGAGCCTATTAATAAACAACCCAATTAATTAATTATCCAACACTTGTCAATTAATTAATTGGTAAATCTCATTCTTCTGATTCTCTTTTGTGTGTGACCCATTAGGTTCCCGATCACGATGCCGAACGACGTGAATTATTATTTTGATCTAATCAAAATCGATAAATTAAAACGCCCCTTTTAATTTATCACTAATTCACTTTCGTTGTCCCAGATTGACATCTAGCAATGTATCAGGGCAATACATATGACGGGAAATATCACGTAGCATGACAAAACCAAACTTGTTCGTTTACCGTGAAACTATAATCCTTTCGTCAATATGATCCGATCAATTATGAGATATGGATATTATCGATCATATCTTTTATTCCACTGTTAAGTCAATGTACGTCGAAAACTCTTTTCCGACTTATGAGTTCACCTTGGCCAAGGATTTCATTATTAACTTAACTGGATAAAATGTAGATTATAATCTCTTACTATCTAAGAGTGACGAATCCTCTATTGATCATTCACAACCTTCATATGATTCTTGATATACCCGAACAATGCTGTATTAGCGACCCTTGACAGAGCAACATCCAACACCACCAAAGTATGTCTGCCTTCATATAAGGTACTATGATGACTTCAAGTCAAAGGACCAATTCCACTACCGAATGTTATAGATTAACCACTAACACTTAGATAGTTATCCATGTGGAATCTCTCAGCGGGTCTCCAATGTTTTGTTCTATAACAAAACATCCACGTGTTCATTCAAGTGTCACCACACTTTAGCTTGTGAGATCAGCTACTTACTTCACAAGTAAGAATGCCACACGCGGTAGTCTATCCGTAATAACGATATCCGTATCTCGTTATTACCTCGACCACGAATGATTTAAGATTTAGTCATATGTAATTTGTATCTCACAATCACAACTCCTTGTGATTAACAAATCACCAAAACTTGAATCTACGGATTCTATTATTTAATTAATTAGAATATTAATTCAATTAAATAATAGATATTGCCATATATATGCATTGATTATACATATTCAAAGTGTTTATGTCCAAAGTTGATTGGACCTAGGGCATAACACTTACACTACTTAGGAATGGGGACAAGACCTAACCTCCGAATGATGATAAAATCAGGAATTGTTTGAGAGCCAAGAACTGAAACAAGACCAAACATAGAAATAAAAAGGGCCCAGGAAGGGAGCTGCGAGACAAAAGGACAATAACTAAGACTAGAGCTTAAAGCAACAACTTGACTCCGTGGGTTATCATTTTTTGTGCTAGCAATAACTTTATTAATCAAGGTATCCTAGAAGTTTCATGATTGTCGTGGACACGATGTAGGAAAGCTATGTGGTGGGTGTGTGTATATATATATATATATATATATATATATATATATATATATATATATATATATATATCTTAGAAGATCCTTTTTTAATAGATGCTCTTGGGTTATTCAATATTTTCCTTATGCAACAATTTTATGAAAATATAATATTCTGGTGGGGTTTATTGAGGTCTCTTGACTGAAGAAAGGAGAAGGCTATAGCAAGGTATGTGAGCAATGAAACTATATAACACCTTGAAGTAAGTTATTTGCTTAGATGACAGAACTATTTCATCTAAAAGCTTCCGTTTTTACATTGGGACTCATTTTTTAATTTAAATTTAGTTCTCAAGATGCCTCCTCAGGTGCACGCTGGATTTTATTTTCATCAAATTAAATGTGCAAAAATTTTCATAAATAGGTGGCAACGAGACTTGAATAAAATACTTTTGCATGCTTTGATATCACGTTCAACTACCACATTTAAAAGTTTAAACTGTTAGAGAAGGAACCCATTTTATATCAAATTTATTTCTCAACACCATATACATTAAAAATCCACGCCCGCTGTGCTGCTGATATATCCCTACAAAACTCTCCTTGACAGCGTTGTCAAGATTTGGGGGTCCATCTTAAAAGGTCAACCTTATTAAGAGGAGTAGCCCAGAATCTATATTAATTGGTCTATGTTTACATCATTATTCGATGTGGGATTTATATCCCTTAACACGCCCCCGCAAGATGGTGGCTCGTTTGAGCAGACCAATCTTGAAATCCAGGTGCTCATTTTTTTTGGAGTCTTATCGGGATGGAATCGCTCGTTGGAGCATAATAGGCTCTGATACCATGTCAAGATTTGGGGGTCCATCTTAAAAGGCCAACCTTATTAAGAGGAGTAGCCCAGAATCTTTATTAATTGGTCTGTGTTTACATCATTATTCGATGTGGGATTTATATCCCTTAACAAGCGTATGTACACATGCCACTCATACTGTGTAAACTATCTGCAAAAATGCTGTCTTAACTGTTATCAAATTACGATTCCGTTTTATATTTAACCAACCAAATAATATTTTTTCTGTTGTTCACAGATATGATTGCACCGATAGTAGTTGGAGTACTAGCTAGCTTAGTGGGCTATGCTTATCTAGCACTAAGACCTCCCCCTCCCAAAGTCTGTGGTTCGCAAGGTGGCCCTCCGGTGACTTCACCCAGAGTCAAACTAAGTGACGGAAGGCATTTAGCCTACAAAGAGAGGGGCATTGCCAAGGAAGTAGCAAAACACAAGATCATCGTTTCTCATGGAGCTGGTGACTCTAAAGACTTCCATTTACCAATTTCTGAAGTATGAAAAATCTATCTTGCTTAAGTTGCAATGCCTTTCCATGTTTGTCTAAGCTTAAAAGTAAGTTACCACGCAAAGTCCTAGGAAATTGGCAACATTGGAATGAGAATACTGTAATAAAATATTTTTTGTCTTTTGTTGCATAGGCTTCTTCTCTTGATGTTACCCATTCGTTTCATACATTACCTTTTTATCCTGTTTAACCGATTTGTGTACCCTATGTAGGACTCGAACCTCATATGCAATAAATATGCAGCCTTTGTTTCAAACCACATAAATTTTTTTTTTTTATTCCTGTCGAAATTCATTTTAAAAAAATATATGCAGAGGATCAATGAATCAGTGAAAATAATCATTCGAAACTATTATGTTAAACTTTCCTACACCAATTGATGAATATTAGATAGTGTTCCTCGAACGTAATAATGTTCAAGCTTAGAGATTATCACCACTCAATATGTCATGAAAATTCTTCTGTACAAAATTTTTATTGCATTTGCTGTCAGCTTAATCACAAATTTTTCTTCATCTCCTTTTAACTGGCTCGGCTCGTTGATTTGCAAGTTTCTTAGCTTATCACAACATTTCTTCTCTTTGTCTCTTCTTTACAGGAACTATTAAGGGAGCTCAAGATATATCTCCTGTCATATGATCGTGCCGGTTATGGAGAAAGTGATCCAAATCCCACACGTTCAGTGAAAAGTGAAGCAATCGATATTCAGGAACTTGCCGATGGGTTGCAACTTGGGCCTAAGTTTTCTGTAATTGGCATCTCCATGGGAGCATGCACAGTTTATAGCTGCCTAAAATACATACCACACAGGTAGACTAATAAACTCAGAAGTTATCTCTGTCTCTACCAAAGGCTTAATTCATCATTGTTTCAAGTTGCATTAATATAGATTGGATTATATATATATTAAATCCGGAGATAGAGTGCCTAAAATTTTAATTTGGAAGAAAAAAGGTTAGGCGAGCAAAGTGAAACTACGTTATAAGTTTAGCGACCAAAAGTGCTTTTATCCCTGCATAAATCACACAGGTATATTTAATTGCTGGGGTCTTGCTTGAAAACTAGCTTGCATGATTAAATCTTAATGATAAACTATTACCCAATATCCAACTATATTAAAGCATCAATGATGTTCATTTGTGTTCCTTACAAGCAAATTCTTAAGTTTTTCATTTTTCTATAACTGAAGGTTGTCTGGAGTTGCCCTCGTAGTTCCATTTGTTAACTATTGGTGGCCTTGCTTTCCTGCTAAGCTTGCACGAGAGTCCTTAGAGAAGCTGCTCGTTCAATATCAAAGGACGTTTCAAATTGCACATTATGCTCCATGGTTGCTCTACTGGTGGATGACTCAAAAATGGTTCCCTTCTTTAAGTATCCTGAAAAGTAAGCTGGATGGGTTCAGCCGAGTTGATATGGAGATCTTAAAGCAATCGTCAAAAACTCCAAGAGATGGTCAGGTAGATTTGCCGCTTCCACGTAGATGTACTTATCAAACTGATTAACCTTTCAGTATAGCATGCTTGCCTAAGCTTCAAAATAAATAAAAAGTAGTTTTGTTTCCAAACGGTATTTAACATTTACTTTTCTTACTTTTAAGTTAAAATTACTAATTTGAAATTACCTTTTAAGTTACTGTCAAGCAACTTATTTACCCTTAACTATACTTTTAAAGCTTAGTATAACATGCTCTAAATTGGATCTTTCAGCTTGACATTTCAATACGTAATGAATTCGATGCGCTTCTCCTAGAAGTGATGTGATATTTACTATGATCGACTATATGTATTCCTCTACCCGTAGAATACATGATGGCAAGTTTGGTTTGCATTATTGACTGCACTATACAATGGACAAGATTCTTTAATGCTATCAAGTATTGCCTGATGTATCTTATTAAACATACCACTTTTTCTTATTAAAATAGCCTCCATTTCATCTTTCAGGAAAAGATAAGACAACAGGGTGATCATGAGTCTATACATCGAGACTTGATCGTTGGTTATGGCAAATGGGAATTCGATCCCACAGATATAAGCAATCCTTTTCTGGATAATAAAGAGGTCTTAGTTCACTTTTGGCAAGGATGCGAGGATAAGTTAATACCAATCGAGCTGAGCCGGTATTTGTCCCAGCAACTTCCGTGGATCCAATATCACGAGGTACCCGATGCTGGGCATCTGTTAATCTACAATGCTAGTTTTTGTGAAGTCATCTTTAAGGAACTTGTGTCTACATAAATTCGATACTGTGTAAGATTGTACAGGTTTATGAAATACTTGAGCAACTATGTATATTATATGACTAGGATTTTTAAGCAACTTTTTATATACCAGATGAGTAATTCCTATGTCTTTAACAATATGAAGTTTAATTAATTAAAAACATAGTTGCTTTAGGAATCATGAAGTTCTTGATGAAAGGGCAGTTATTGGTCTATGGTGTTGCAGTTTGCGAAGCCATTTTGAAAATCCTTTTTTCCTCCTCCAAAAGTAACCATAAGTCTCAGATTTTCAAATGTTTTCAAGTTCCTTTACAGAGCTTCCATTTTGCTTGATGTCGACTACCGAAGGCTTGATACGTCCTCTAAGCTATTTGCCCTTTTCATTCCCTTGTGCAAACTCGGGTAAATATCGATTTTCGGTTTGCATATTCAATACGTGTTCAAGCCCCTTTTCCGTTTCGAATTTCTCCTCCTCCTCCTCATCCTCCTCCTCGCGTTTAAATGTTTTTGGTCTTTTTTCCCTTTTGGTTTTTCATATCAACGGTTAGTGCATATAGTATATGGCTGGATTAAACCATATACGAACAAAGTTTTAATTGTTTTTTTTTTTTTATTGTGTATTATCCAATGTTGTTCAATTCTCGCTGTGAATCGTCCTATTAGTTGCTTGATTTATTCATGTCGTACAATTGATGATTCCTTAAGCAAACTAATGTGAATATCGATTTTAGGTTAGCATATTCAATGGATGTTCAAGCCCTTTTTCCGTTTCAAATTTCTTCTTATTGTGTTTGAATGTTTTCGGTCTTTATTCCCCTTTGGTGCTTCATATTAACGATTAGTGCATGTTCGGTGTGTAGTATATGACAAGATTAAACAATATACGAACAAAAAATTAACTTTTTATTTTGTATTGTACTGTTCAATTCTCGCTGCGAGTCATCCAATTGATGATCTCATAAATAGTTCGTTTACTAGTGTGTGAAGATAAAAGTGACGTTAAATGATGGATAGAAGTTTCAAAGGATTAATGAAATTGTCGTTGTTGTCCAGAATTATCTAGGCGTCTTCAAGAATGTGTTGCGTTTTCGGCAGCAAAAACAGGAAATTATCTACAAAAATTCGACAAAAGAATTGTTGCGCTATCTCATCTAAAAGTTTTAATCTATGTCCGGAAAGAATTTATAAACGATTTAATTTATAAATAAATATAATTGAGTAGTGGATAAACGAATAATAGTTGTGAATTCATTGGAATGTATGAATCGAAATAAAGTTTGCCATTTATAAATAATATATAAATTTTGTCTCTATCAAAGTTGGAGCAAACTTATTTAACCTCATGTTTGGCATCATTTACTTTAATTTATTTTTTATACTCATTTTCAACTACACGTTCATATAATGAAGTTATTTTACAAGTAAATTCAAAAAAAAAAAATCATATTTTTGAACCCCACATTTTTCAAAAAATACTATTCAAAACAATATTTTTAAATTTTAAGGATGATGGACACTGGCTAAATTATGTTTCCAAAATAGTTTTTGCGGCATAAAAATCTTTTTCCTTTCTTAACCTAAATGAAAACTAATGCACATTTAAATTGATTTACATTTTACAAAAAAACATCCTAGTATAATGATCTATTCATAGGTCGGACCGATCCAAACAATACAACCTACCTACCTTCCTTCCTTCATACATATTTATTTGATGTTGATTAAAATTTAAATTTTAATCAAAGTCAATAATTCATTTCAACCACATATTTTATAGGTCTCACAACTTTTTAATTACATATTTATTAATTTTTATCAAAATCTCCTAAAAATCTAATTTTCATCCCCGCTAAACAAGAGCTCATACTTCATAGAAATTCATGTGTGTCAAGTCCTTTGGTGGGAGAAACAAACCCACCCATTGAGTCTTGTACTTATAGCATGTTTGGGAGTAATTATAATGCTACAAATTGTGAGTCGTAAGAAATGTACAAATAATAAATAAATAGTAATTATAAATTTTACGATTAAACATCTAAAATTATAATTTAAATTTGGGTAATTGGAGCAAAACGTCCTTACCTTTGAAAGTTTTTTGTGGAAAACGTTCTTATCTTTTGTTTTTTGACGCAGAACGTCCATACTTTTCACATTCTTTGTCCTGAACGTCTTTTTCACCAATTTTTAACATAAAATGATCATTATACCCTCCTATATAAATAAAACAAAAAAGAAAAGAAAAGAAAAATAAAGAATAAATTGCAATATACTCCTAAACTGTTTAAAAAATACAAATCAGTCCAAAACTTATGAAAATATTAAAAATAACAAAAATACGCTCTCTCACCTCCTCCCACCTCTCCACCACCTCCACCGTCTGATGACCACATCTACTCTTCTCCACCGCCACAACCTCCGGATATTGGTACCACCACAATCTCCTCAACACCCTCTACAATTCCATCCAAAGAATTCCCAATATCATCCAATAATCCAGGAAAAATCAGCAAGCAAAATCAGCTACTCGAAAAATGAACAAATTGTTGGAAGTCGCACCTCCGGCCAGTAACAGGATCGCGGACCACTACATCTGGTTGTCCACACCTAGACGACCTCAGCCATATGTGTAATTCATCCAAAACACTTATCCATAGGTTCAATTTGAAACTGAAAGATATGGACGTTTTGCGCCAATTACCTTTTAAATTTTGCCTAAGATGCTCTTGGTCCATGCCCAACATGTAGGCTCCGCACCTTGTGCCCGAATTAATTGTTTCAACAGTTACTGAACTTTACAAAGTGTCACGTTTCACTAACTCAACTTTAAGTTGCATCCCATCACTCACTGAACTTAGTAAAGTTGCACTACATCCATCACCGGGCTAATTCCGTCAAAATCGATTGCCTACGTGGATGACGATTTGCACACGTGGTCGTTCAATTACTCCAACTAGTCATTAATCAGTCATGTCATAAATTCCCAACACCCAATCGTATTGTTCTTCTTCCCCACCCAATCTATCCTAAACTAACCAGAAAATACAATAGCGTATCTTGTTCAATGAAGAATTCAAAATTCTATAATTGAAGAAAATAGAAATATCTTTACAATTCCAGCTTCGGATCTCAACTATCCAACTATTAGAACTGTATTAAAAACCACAAAGCCTTGATTTTTTAGGTCCTTGAATCAACTAATAAAAAAAAAAAAGAGCACAATAGATCAGATTTAACAACAAAATAACAGACTAAGCCTTGGAGCAACAGATCAGATTTAACCAATAACAAAATTAAATATATATAATTAAATATACACCTTGTTTGTGGCAGTTGCCTTTTTCAACAGTGTGACACTGGGCACACTTGGTCTTGAATATTTTCTCTCCTGCCTTTGAGTTTCCGGGTGGTGCCTCTTCAAATGAAGCCATTTTCTACTAAAAATATTTGTGGGCTTTTCGAATTTGTGATTATTATTTTTCGAGAAAGCTTTCTTGTTTGTTGTTTTGAGCAGAAAGGAGAGGACGAAAGTGATATTCTTTTTAGAGGGTAGCGGAGACGGAGGAAAAGAAGGATCGTGGTGTATCAGTTGGAGTAATGTAACGGTCACCTGTGCAAACCGTCATCCACGTTGGCAACCTGTGTTGACAGAATTAGCTCGGTGATGAATGTAGTGCAACTTTACTAAGTTCAGTGAGTGATGAGATGCAATTTAAAGTTGAGTTAGTGAAACGTGACACTTTGTAAAGTTCAGTGACCGTTGAAACAATTAACTCCATTTTGCCCACTTCAATCCAACCCGGTTTGTCTAATTTAACGCGTGCATGCGGTCCGGTTCACCATAACAAACTCAAATCCCTACACTTGAAAAATCCCTATTTCTCCATTTTCTCCAACCAAACTACAAGAAATTCACAGAGAATTTTGTAAAAAAGAGGAAGATTTCGAAATGGAAACGGCGGCTAGAAGAAGCGGAGGTGTTTGGGAAGGACTCTACAGAGTGCTTATGCGCCGCAATTCCGTCTACGTTACCTTTGTCGTCGCCGGTGCCTTCCTCGGTGAACGCGTCAGTATCTTTATATTTCCATTTATATTAATGTTATATTTATGTGTAGATTGACTCGATTGAATTTGGATCTGGAGAATGAACAATTTCTATTGATATTTCACCAATTTCTCAAAAGTAGTTTTGATGTTAACAGTTGGAGTGTGATATGGGTTTGGATTGTTAAGGGTTTTCAGATTTCTGTTCTTTTTCTGCTTTCTCAATTTTTTTGCAATCTGGATTTTGGGTTAATTTGATTTGTTTGACTTTGCAGGCGGTGGACTATGGGGTTCACAGGCTGTGGGAGCACAACAATGTTGGGGTATCACTTTAAATCACCATTCTTCAATTTGACCTGATTTTTTTTTGTTGATTTACATTGTGTGTGGATGCATACGACTGGGTTCTTGCTTGCATATTATATGAATTGTTAGTTTCAGCGATAGACTGATTCTCAATTCTGAGATAACATGTCAAAACACTGGCATTTGAAACGCTGTTAGGCTGTGGATTGTGTGTACTACTCTGTTCGATAACATCATGTGCTGGAAGATATAATGATGCATATTATTTATAATGAAATTAATTACTTGAATAAACAAACTGGTTTCCGAGAAATTGAACAGATTAAAGTAAGATAATTATCCCCCTTCCGAGTCAGCTATCCCTTTTTCACTTGTTGGGACCAACGTTAAGGGTTAAAGCCACTAATAAGTTCAGGGTCATTTTGAAAAGTTTGAGAGCTGCATGTATCTTTTACTCCCTAACATTATGTATAGGATAAGGTGACAAATTATGAAATCAAATACACCTGTGTTAAAATCATGGTTTAAAAAACATCTAGTAGTGGGAAACAGAGATTAAATTTGGGATGTAGCACTACTCAAGTCGAAGTGGGTTTGAATGGACTTAATAGTTGGTATGACATGGCAGAAATCAATATCCCCCCATGCCCCAAGTGGCTATGAGCATCATTTTGGATTCCTGTTTCAAAATTAGATTTTGGCATTCATTACAATACGTCTGTTTGAACACATTGTCGACTTGTGAGTTACGTGTACCAACACAGTTTTATTTATTTATTTATTTATTTATTTATTTTTGTGTTATAGTGGCAGTTAAAGTTTCAAATTTACTAAAAATATTTATCCTCTTCAGTGAGAGTTTGTTCACCGACTGCTTGTGCCCTGCAAAATTTTCACATTATTAATGGCAGAGGCACAAGGCAGGAGGGTCCAGTGGATGAAGTTTTCCCACTGAATTTTGACTTTTTTATAATTTTTAAATAAACCAGCAGCCTCCTTCAACCCCCATCCACCACCTTCACAGCATCACCCTCCACTCACCATCACTTAACTACTACAGGTGGCGATGAGCCCAACAACATTCGGCCATTAGGGGTATCCCCACCCTCTGGTTCTCACGAACCAGGACAGTCTTCTTGTTCAGAAAATAAATCTGCATCCATTTCTTCGACTAATATATGAACTGAAGAAAGGACACGTGAAATGAAATGGCATATGAAGTGTATTTGTTGCACTGCATCCAACCGAAAGAAAAAAGGAAAAAAAAAATGGAATTAAAAGAAATCTAGTTCGTGAAACTGTGGGGTTGGAGATACTGTTTTGTCTGTCGGTGTCTGCAGGGAATCCATAGTGGATTAGGTGGGTTTGGGGTTGGTGGGCAACTATTTTATATTCTTTTTCATTTGTGTTTTCCTTTTCTGCTTAGTGTTTCGGTTTGCTTTTCCTTTTTTTAGAGATAGGCGTTGGTTTGCAAAAGTACCCTGGAATATGACACACACAATGTGATGGTAAAACTAATAATCTCCATCTAAATGAAGACCCACATGCTTATTTCTGGAAGGTTGGGGACTTGGATCCCTCAAAAAATTGACTACGAACTCTCAAGTGCCTTTTTTGAAAGAAAAAAATTCGTAGTTAAGTCTTCCTCCACTGGACAGGAATCTCTCTTCCCCTGTCTATTATGTTTAGTTTTTATTATTGACTTGCATCCCCTTTTTTGTCATGCTAAGTGTCGTTTAAAATGCTGAGTACTAAGCTTTTTTTTGCTCAATATGACATTCATGGACTTTTGCTCAGGAGTTCATTAATTTCTGACTAAATTTTACCACAACTGCAATACAGAAGCGTTATGAGGATATTCCAGTTTTGGGACAGAGACCATCAGAATGAAGTAGCATTTTCCAACTCTCTATCTGGCTTGGTTTTCTTATCCTCGATTTGTAGCTTGCATTTTGATTTTTCTCTTAATAATTGTTACGTTGTTGAAACGTACAGGCTGTGAGCCTGTGGATTTGTTCGAATTATAAGATGTCAAATTTGCCGTACTTTGCTTTTATCACATTACAAGTTTCTTCCTGTGAAATTCTCTGATTTGAGTGTTAATTTCAGTACCAAGATATGTGTTAACATTATTGCATTTATATCTAGTGATCTTGACATTAAAAAGAGGCTAGAAGTTTTTTAAATATTTTTGTAATTGTTCTGGAGGAAGCTTGATCAAATCTTCTATTTCTTTTGATGGTTATGTATGTCCATTCATAGCATTGGCAATTAGGAGACCATCTTGCTTCGAACTTTATGGGGTTAGCGTACTCTTTTAGACTTTCACTTGTATCACCACTCTTTGCGAAAATTGAAGCTGAGGTTTCAGATCTTTAATTTGTTGCTGTTTTTACCCTAACCTTTCTACCGTCCCAAACCTTTGAATTGCTTGCAGTCGGAGGACTAATTAACATATTGTCAAAACTGTAAAATTGTACATAAAATAATTAAAAAAATAAAAATAAATTAATTATTTGTCTTCCCCTAAACTCTCACCCCACTCCTGCAGTTTTCGACTTTAAACATTGTCGCCCCTCTGTTTCTTCTCCTCGTCAACTTTGGACGACACTGACTCTGGATGCCTAAAAACACTCCGGATCTTCTTAGGCTACAAAATAATTTATGTAATAAGAAAATACTTTTGGGGTTTCAGTTTGAAAGATTTTAATATCCCTAGTTTTGTATTAAGAAAATGAATTTTTAGTTCTGCTACAGTTATGTGTTTTCTATAACAACTCAAAGGATGAATATTAAACCCACAAAAATGGCATTTTCTTCCGTAAAATGTTAAATGTACATGGATGTTAAAGTGAATGTGAACCAAGCATGTAAGTGTAGTATTACCGCTTCCGTGAAATGGAAAATGGGCAATTGTGTAACTGAAAAATGGTGGGGTGGGGTTTGTCTCTCTCTTAATTTTTTCACGTGAAAGAAAAAAATAAAGTTACTATTTTACCCTTTTAAAATTGATTAAAATATGGTCAAAATCAATCTTTTTGGTCAACTGTTCACCTACAAGCAATTCAAAGATTTAAAACTATATGTTCCATAAATGAAAAATTAGGGTAAAATTTGGGACTGCAACTTGAATTTTTCCCACTCTTTTGGGTTTTGTAAAAAGACCGTTTAACCAAAGAAAATAAGAAAAGAAAAAACAGGGAGAATAGGACAGGGATGAATAGTAAAAGAAATCTTTATTGGTTCTACCTCCTATTTTTTATGAAGAGAATGAATCTTTTTTTCGAAGGATCAGAAAAAAATGAGTCCCGATCATTAGTACATATATAGAAAATAAATGTTATAAAAGACATAAGACGTGGAAGATAAACTTTTAAGCCTTAGGAGTCTTAAGTGAAATTATGTCTTTTTATTATTTTTTAATTATTTAGATCGATGATTAAATAAAATAATGCATATCCATATTTTCAAGTTTTTTTTTTAAAAAATAAAGTTTTCAAAATTGTAAATATTCTAAACTAATAATGCTTTGTTTTTGGATTGGATTTGTACTAAGCTCAATCATTTTTTTATTTTTTTTTGGGACTTATTTGATTTTTAAGTTTTAGAAAGAGTTGAATATTTTGTATAGTTAAGACTTCAAAATAAGAAAATATCATTTGACAAATAAAAGGTGCCCTACGGCCAGGAACTTTTTTTATGTCCCGCATTTAGGCGGACTTTTTAGAACACAAAAAAAAAAAAAAAATTACGATGAGTAATGCCGAATGTGATTGATGCTAAATATAGCATTATTTATGTAACAATATTTTTTTCTCTAATTTCCATCTCAATAGCTGCACCAATATCTTCTTCTTTCACATTGTTAATCGTTGGACCTAAACATAAAATGCAAGTCACTGCGTAGCGTTTTGAAAATAAGAAAATATTGAAATAAACCTACAATAATTTGTGAAGACCGAGGTCGAGAAAATGACTATAAAATTTGCGAAGATCGAGGTGGAGAGAATTTCTGAAAAATGGATCAATGACTTGTGTTGATAGATTTATTATTATTATTATTATTATTATTATTATTATTATTATTATTATTATTATTATTATTATTATTTGTTTTTGTTTTTGTTTTTGTGAATACTACAGATAAAGGATTCACTACAAATCTATAAAAAGGCTTTAATTGTTATTTTCCTATTTTTAGTGCCAATTGTGTAAATTTTATTTTACTTTCATTTCACTCCAAAATAAGCCCAGAAAAGGTACAGCCCAATCTAACTCGAGAACCTCTCTACTCTAGGGTTTATAGCATCCTATTTTGTCCTCAACAAACGACGCCGTCAATTCCGTCTAACAAATTCTGATACTTCTCGTCAGGTTTCATTCTATCTCCATCTTCTGTCGATATATCTGTTAAAAGTGATTACAAAATGCTTGTTTTGTGATTTTAATTTGGTTATTTTGTTCATGAATAGAAGTGGATTGAGAAGAAATAGAGATATTGCACAATGAGGTGAGAAAACAGAAATGTTAAGAATTTCTTTGTAAATGGAGTTTATTGCTGTATGCATATCTGATCTGGTTTTGATTGTAATAAATTTGCAGTAAGCTTCAGAGCGAGGCGTTGAGAGAAGCTATCTCTGTAATTGTTACCGATACTAAGGAGAAAAAACGCAATTTTACCGAGACAATTGAGCTTCAAATTGGGCTGAAAAACTATGATCCCCAGAAGGACAAGCGATTCAGTGGCTCGGTGAAGTTGCCTCACATTCCTCGCCCCAAGATGAAGATTTGCATGCTTGGTGATGCTCAGCATGTTGAGGAGGTATACTTGTGTTCTACGTTAGTTATTTAAGTAAGATCAGATAGTTTACAAATGTTGCAATCTATCTTTAGCTTTCTGATTCAGATTATAAATAAAGCTGAAGCTTCGTTGTGTTTGTTGTAGCATTTTGCCTTTAGTGAACTTTAATATACATGCTTGTGGGATATAGTGAAGCTAATTGACATTTATTAGTTATGTATATTTGTGTTGAGATTTCCCTTGTATGGCAAAGACAATTGTGTAATGAGTACCTTAGAGTTTTCATTCCTCTGAAGTTTCCTATTGTACACTACTCTCATACGCCTTCGATTTATGTTGGTTTGGTTATCATGTACTATATGCAACTTTATTAAAACTAGCGGAGAATGTGCATGGAACAACTTCATTTGTGTGCTAGGTATAACATGTACTAGTGCCTACTTAACGTTTACTTTTTGAGCTGGATTTCCTATTACTATTAAATTTTTAAATCGTAAGAGATTTTGTCTTCATATGCTTAGGCCAGAGAATTTTTTATTGCAAGACCACATAAGTACCACTTAAAAGAGTAATTTCTACATTTAAAACATATTTGTGAACCATGTGTCGCTTCATTTGATTTCATATCAAGACGTGTTATTTTCGATATCTATGCCATTCAGCTGTAGCGATAATAATCTTAATAGTATTCTGGACATTTACAGTGTAGCCATGTTTCATATCTTCTTCTTTTTTTTTTTTTTTTATTTGCAGGCAGAAAAAATAGGATTGGAGTCCATGGATGTGGAGGCTCTCAAGAAGTTGAACAAAAACAAGAAGTTGGTTAAGAAACTTGCAAAGAAATATCATGCTTTCTTAGCCTCGGAAGCTGTTATCAAGCAGATTCCTCGTCTCTTAGGACCTGGTCTTAACAAGGCAGGCAAGTGTGTTTGATGAGTTAACATCTGATAATAATAGTTGGTCTTATCTTCTTTAGAGGTTTGAAAAGTAAAAAGTATGCTAATATAAGATCTTGCAATGATGCTTTCTGAGATATTGAAGTGTTTTTGTACCTGTATGCAAATCTAACTAATCTTCTACTTGAATTATCAATTACGGCCCATAGAAATAGTGGAAGTTGTGTAAAATGGAATAATTTCAGGATATACAGAATTGTGTAACGTTTAAAATTACCATGATTGGCATATCTGACGTTTTTTTCAGTTTTAAAAACTATAATTCTCGCATGGTACTAAAGCAGGCTTTTAATTGCATTATTGCTGTAGTTTAATGCAAGTTTATGTAAATATTTTTGAATGCAACGCCTAGAAACAAATCGGTTTCCTTTGACTTGCCTTGTGAATTGACAACTAAATTATAAATAAAAAAATATTGGATATTATCATTGCGTGCCTATTTGGTAACTTCGCACAACATTTTTTAGTGGCTATGAAGATAATTGCGATATCCTAAAATTGAATCATTTACAAGTTCCTTTGACATGTTAATGTTCATCTTCAGCTAACTTGTTTTAACATTTTTAATCCAGGAAAGTTCCCTACTCTTGTGAGTCACCAGGAATCTCTTGAATCCAAGGTCAATGAGACGAAGGCCACAGTGAAATTTCAGCTGAAGAAGGTTCTATGCATGGGAGTTGCTGTTGGAAATTTGGGTATGGAGGAGAAGCAGATCTTTCAAAATGTGCAAATGAGCGTCAACTTTCTAGTTTCACTGCTGAAGAAAAATTGGCAGAATGTGAGTATCTACCCAACATTCCTTTACGGCCAATTAATATTGTTGTGTGCTTGCCATTCTGAACTGATCATTTTTTTAATACTATGATCGTCCATATTTGTGGTATGCTTACATACTAATTTTTCTTGCGGAATATTCTTACAGCTCAAAGTGAATTTATTGGTACTGTGTGTGAATGATGAATCTAACCTTTAATTTGTTTCTGTTCAAACGATGGTTTTCCATGCGAGTTTAAGCCTTCTGCTCTAGAGACAGTAATGCTATTAACCTGCAATCTTGATTGTATGGTGGCTAAATTATCGATTCTGTTGTTAAATCAGGTGAGATGCTTGTACTTGAAAAGTACGATGGGGAAGCCTCAGCGTATCTTTTAAGAAGATATACGTCTCAGCCGCAGCTGTTTTGGGAGAATTGTACGAGTTTAAACAATCAAATGTTTCCAGAGAGGAATTTTGAATGCCTATCGTCTTGTTTCTTCATGAACGTTATTTTCCTTAATGTTGCTGGGTTGAAGCTTACTATTATTAATCAACTGTTGCTGTTTGAAACAATTTTTTCCTCGAAATCCATGCTTTAGGAATTTAGTACACTTGCAATGTCTGTTGTGTTCCGATCAGTCGTCATCTTTGTGCATAATTCGAAATTCAGTTGTTGAAGGCATTTTCGTGCGGAGGGTCTGTCACTCGCAAAGCAGTTCAAATTGAGAGATGGGAAGGGATGATAAATATCTAATTTAAAATTAAGCTTTTAGACCGTATACACATTTTCTTACGTGTAAGCCTTGTTTATGGTTTATTTCCTGGGCCTTGTTGGATGTATCGGTTTGAGTATTTCAATATTCGAAACCATTTATTACACCGTATATATCGTAAGGATAGTTCTACTTGTACATTATGTCATCCATTATGGATACCATAATGTACAAGTAGCACAACCCATATCGTAATTAGCTATTTGAGTGCATGTCACTACTAGAGCCGAGCTCCAACTGTTTCGGTTCAGATTTGTTTCTACCAGTTGCACTTCTAAAAACTTAGTTAACTAATATTAAAAATTATATCCTCAATATTTAGCAGAAATAGAATATATGAATTTGTCATTAAGTTCATACTTCAACACATCACTAATTTACTAATGGTGTGTTTGATTCACATTATTTTGGAAGAATGTATTCTGAAATGGTATATCGATGGAGAATTTGTGGTTGAGAAAAAAGGAAAATTTATTGATGTGATGAAAAATATTATTTTATTGAAAAATGTGATTGAAAATGAGTAGAAGAATGAAAATAAAAATTTTAATGTGTACCAAATAGAGGTTAAGAGTGATATTGTTTAATCATTCAAAAGAAAGAGTTTGATTGATTATAATATTTGCTATTTGTTGGGTTAGGGTCAACAAATTTTAGAAAGCTTTTGAGTCAGGTGTTTTCATTATTTTGGTTAATCATCTAGGATTCCTCATCATTTCAAAATTTAATACACTCGGGTGAATTTATCAAAATGTTACATCCGTCATATCAACTGTCATGTCGTCAAGTTCTTTAGGCCCCGTTCGGGAGGGATTAAAATCCAATTAAAATTGAAAATATGGTCGTTATTGGGTCTCACTCGTCTAATAAAAGTCAACAATAACGGCTATATTTTCAATTTTAATCCGATTTTAATCCCTCCCATACAAGGCCTTAATCTTTAAAACACCAAGTGGTATTGGTAGGGCAACGAATGTGATTAGGGGCGACCCGGAATCGAAATTCAACTAGGATGGAACTTGACTGTTGATCGTTGACAATAAACGATTATAATAGCCCGATTGTTTATTAAAATTTGATTAAATAATACTAAAAATTCATTTAAAACATGGTGTATATATAGTTCCATTGAGCCCAACATCTTCTCCATTAATTTTTTTCACTTACTCCTAGGGATGGCAACTGAGCTGAGCGACTCGGCCGCTCGACCCCTATGAAGACGAACAGCTCGCCAATGAGCCCACGAGCCAGGCTAGGCTCTTGGCTCGCAAAAAAAAAAAAAAATTTAAAAACTAATCAGAACGGTCACTGAATTTAAAAAATTCAGTGACCATTTTGGTCATTAATTTTATTACTTTTTTTTTCACCTTCATTTTTCTCTATAAATACTCATCAATTCATCCATTTTTTTCACCAAACTTACTATCAATCTCTCATTCTCTACTCTACTATCTACATTTCAAATTTTTAATATCATTCTATACTCTTCTACATTTTATTTTTAATCGATTTTCTACACTACTACATAATCTACGTTCACTTCTCGGGCCCTGTTTGGTACACATTATTTTTTTTATTCTCATTTTCAACCACACATTCTTCAATAAAATAATATTTTTCATCACATCAATAACTTTTTCTTCATTTTTAAGTTTTAACTATACATTCTCCATCAATTTACTATTCAATAATACATTCTTTCAAAAGAATGTGTCTCAAACACACTCTCAATTCTACTTCAACATTCAATTTCAATTATCTCATTACAAATTTCCAATCACTAATGGATCCACGATTATTTGTTAAAAACTTGTTCGGTGTCGAAGCGAATCACCTGTCAAGCCCCACATTCAATTTGGGAATGAATTCACCGGTCTAAATGAATTACCCATTCCAGAAAATATTCAGGATTTCGATACTCATGCTAGTCGTCCAATTGATTTGGAATATGATGATGAACCTATATTAGATATTCTCGATG
This sequence comes from Fraxinus americana, assembly GCA_035079005.1. NCBI lineage: Eukaryota > Viridiplantae > Streptophyta > Magnoliopsida > Lamiales > Oleaceae > Fraxinus > Fraxinus americana. The sequence goes on along the minus strand of CM068708.1, from coordinate 15,681,734 downwards.
CAAGATGGAAGAGACGTCCAAAATGTTGGAAACATTTTAAATTGGTTTAAACTGATCTTGTGGTCGATAGAGTTCCAGAAACCAAAGTAGTATGTAAATACTGTCAACAATGATTGGCATGACAAAAAGGCATTAGAACCATTCACCTCAACCGTCACTACAAAGCATGTACGGCCAAACATAGGCTTCTTTCTACTGGTCAAATGCAACTACAATTTGGTAGTCCAGACACCGGTGCTACTGCTACAACACTTTCTACGTGGATGTATTCGGAGGTCGAAACTCGAACGAAAATGGTAAAGTTTGTTGTCGCAACTGAGTTGCCACTAGCAATAGTGGACAACCAAGATTTCGTTTCATACGTGAAAAAATATCTTCAATCGAGGTACGTTGGGGTAAGTCGAAATACTCTTCGTCTGATACAATACAATATTTCATTGATTCAAAGAAACTATTGATTGCTGATTTAGAAAAATATTGGGGTGTGATATCTTTGATTTCGGATATGGGGGAATGGATTAATAAAAGAGGTTACACAACTGCAACTGCACATTATGTAGATCTACTTTGGGTCATGCATAAAAAAAATTATTGCTTTTAAATTTATTGAATTCCCGCACGACGCTAACAATATATTTGAAGCTATTATGAACATTATTAAAGAATATCATTGCGAGAGTAAAATTCCTTCTTTATTTAATATTCGATATTTGTTTAAAATTATTAAAATTCGTTCGACAACGATAGTGTAAATAAGGTTGTCATCGATAAATTGCATAGAGTATTTCAACCTGATTTCGGTGGTTATTTGTTTAATATTCGATGTGTATGCCATTTTTTAATTTAATAGTACAAGAAAGTTTAAAACTAGTTAAGGATGAAATTCGGCGAATTAGGAATGCACTAGTATATATCACGATTGCAACTTGTAGAAAACAAGCGTTTGAGGCATTTTGTGTCCAAGTTCGGGTGATGCATACAAAAACATTTATTAGTGATGTAGGGTATAGATGGAACTCTACTTACTTATTATTAAAATCATGTGAATGTTTTGAATATTTAATAACTGAATTTTATAACAATCGGCATATTAGAGACGAAAACGATACTTTTTTGATTGAGTCCGATTGGAGTTTAGTTTTTAAAATTAAATAATTTTTGACAATTTTTTATGATTCTACGAATATTTTGTCTGATATTTATTATCTCACTAGTTGTATGATCCTCGAACGTCTTTATATAATTGCTATGGCTTTTCTTAGATTTAAAAATTACCCCGATTTTAGTTTAGTTATATACTCCATGGAATTAAAATTTGAAAAATATTGGGAAGATTTGTCTATATTATTTCTGTTAGAATGTGTCATGGACCCCCGGTATAATTTATCGGGTACTAAATTTGTAATTGATCAAATTTCACAAGCTTTAACTTTTAATGCACCTATCACTTATATAAGTTTGGAACAAACTTTATGTGAAATATATGATTTATATGCTCAACGAATGGGCACTCATATTAATCGGGTACCCTCAGGCTCTTCAACTACTCCCCCCACTGTTATAGGAAATGATGACGCTGAAGTTTTAAATTTATTCGAAGGTATGAACTCATATAGACATGATTCAACTGCATTTGCATGTGGTTCCTCTAGTAGTAGTAGTTTGTCTCCCACTACATGTACACAAATATCGAGTATTAGTCCAAATGGGTTGCCTGCTGAATTGATTTATTACTTTAATCATATTATGCCTGGTAACAAAACAATTAAAAAAAGTTCAGAATAAATAATTGAATTTTGGCGAAAGTATGAACGCCGATGGCTAATAGTTTTTGCAATGACAAAAGATCTACCAACACCTCCGGTTAGCACTGTAGCTTCGGAGTTTGCTTTTAGTGCAGGTAAGACGGTTCTTTTCGAGGTCAGGAGCCGACTGAAAGAAGATATTTTGGAAGTATTAATGTGCGTGAAGCACTGGGAAGACGCTCATTTTCGACTACAAGATAAATATGCTGAAATTGCATGTTGTCAAGTAAGTGATATTTAATTTAACCATATTCATCACAAAATTTTATTTTAATACCTTTATATTTAAAAAAAAAAATTGTGCACGTAACAAGTTGTTCGTGTACAATTTTTAACTCTACATAATCGAAATCGAAGTAACTGGTCCCAAACCCGAATAAAGGAGAAGATTTTATCTTTTATTATTATTATTATTATTATTATTATTATTATTATTATTATTATTATTATTATTATTATTAGGGCCGAGCCGACGAGCTAATGGTCGGCTAGGCCCACGAGTAGCGAGCTCATGGGCAGAGTCGAGCTCGTGCGAGTAAGGGCCGAGCCGACATCCCTACTTATTCCTAATTTCCTAAACTTAAATTCTCAAATCACAAATCAAAACTCATAAATCCCAATTTATAACTCATACAACATAAATTATTTATCATAAATCTCAAATTCACCAATCACAATTCTCATTTCTTTGTCACGGAACAAAAACTAACAAAAAAAAAAAAAAAGAGCGACAGTCAAGATTCGAGAAGAAAAATGGCGCTCACCAATCAAAGCCGCAAAAGGAGGAGGTCCGTCTGGTCTGAGTCTGTCGCGGGCACCAGCTTCGCAAATCAAGCCAGAAGAGGTGGAAAATGGAGACCGGCCACGACGCTGCTTTAGTGCTTCTCCTCGTCTCTGGCTCTCTTTCGCTGACGTTGGCACTGCTTCGCTTACTGTAACATAACATACATATATATCCATGGTCCATAGACCATGGATTGGATTTGGGGCCTTTGGAAAAAAAGGCCAACCCGAAGGCCCCAAACAAAGGCAAAACTAAAAAAAAAAAATTAGACCTAAAACCTTAGTCATCTTCTTCGGCTTCCTTCTGGTTTCCCGTCTTCCACACTGCAGTGGCGAATCCATTCTACAACTGACGCTCCCGGTGGTTTGGAGGCTTCGACGTATCCAACACAGGTGACCGCGGGGCTCGCTAGGTGCTGGGTCCGCCCACTAGATGTGATAACATTTTTTGACAAGTTCTGATGATTCAGATGACTTTTAAAGTTCAATGACAATCGTGAAATGTTTCAGAAAGTTCGATGACATCCCAAAAACCTTCAAAGTTAAATGAAAATTGTGAAACATTTGATAAAGTTAAGTGACAATTGAAATATTCAACTCAAAATTGTAAATAGGATGGTGCATGATTGTCAAATGTGATTGAGATTTTTGCAAAATTGATCTAATAATAATAGAAAAAATGAATAAACCATACTATCTATATAAGAATTTTTATAAAAAAATAATTAACCCGACTATTTGCAACGTGTTTATAGAGAAATAATATCTAATATTTTGATAAATACATACTTCGTTGTTTAATGAATCTATGTATTCGTCAGGGTTCACATGCTCGAATAAGTACCACGTTTAAAAATTTACAATATTGTTCACGTGAATTTTTAAGAGGAAAAAAACTCTGCTTGGTCTAAGGCCCCTCGACAAACTTTGCGCTATTATGTATTGGAAATATGCTTGAAAACAACATAATATAGCAAGATAAAAAAAGAACATAGGGGAAAAAAAATCATATCTTTTTTGAGATAGCCCAGAAGCTTCCCTTTTATAATAAAAAATAAATAGAAAGCATCCAAACTGAGAAAGTTAGATATGATATGCTATTCATTAGAAAAAAAAAGGGGCAGATTTTTGTCTCCCAATTGCGTAGGAATGAGAATAAAGCTCGTTGTGTTGGCCTACCAATAATTTGAGACTTTACATCTTTACATCCATATTGATGAACTAAATTTGGGACCGTCGAACGTATCTAATGTTCTTTTTAGGATATAGCTCATGTGACATGTGTTGAAATTATTATTAGTATAACAAAAATGGCTAAGAAAAAGTGGACTGGTCAAATAATGTATGCATGAATATGTGTTCGCTGCGTTATAAATAACTTTCAAAAGTTTTCTCACGTGAAATGAAAATTGCTAATCATGGCATTGTAAATCAAATTCTGAATTATGTAAATGATTTCGAGCCTGCGAACATCTAGCAATTTGACCCGATTGCCACCCCTAATTGGAGAGCAGGTTATATAGTATAGAGATTGACGACTTACATATTCAACAACTTTGACATTGACGCTCTCAAAATGGATACTATCGAATTGGTTGTGTTCAAGGTTTGTCTCTCCTTCCTCCGTTCCTTTTTATGGCTCATTTTATTCATCGATCGGGACATCAAAAAGGGCAAAAACTAAATTAACGAATAAATTAGAAATCATTAAGGGTAAAATAACAAGAGAACGTACACAAAAAAATCTTTGCCAAATTACAACCTTTTAATCTCAAAAACCTAGTGCTTATACATTTTCATACTAAAATTAAAATGTTAATAAATTTTTAAAATACGTAATTAGAAAATTATAAAACTATGAATTTCATAAAATATATATTTTTAAAAAATAAATTTTAGAAAATGAGACGATCAACGGCATAAATTTACACTCTATATAAATAAAGCTAAATGTACAAATATGTTTGTGTTGTAAAAATTCATGTATGTTACGTAGAAAACTGTTTTTTAAAATGAATTAATAGGATGATATCAAGTAAACGTTGTTAAACAATACAAAGAAATAAAGAAAAAGAAGAGGAGACTAGGGTTTCATTAATTCTGCATAATGCAATTGAATACAAAAAGACTATATTTACACTAAACAAGGAAAACTGAAAAGACGATTCTGCCATTAATAAACAATAAAATAAAATAACCTTATATTTCTTAACATTTCCTCTCAAACTCACGATGCGACAACTACGAGTATCAAGAGTTTACCAACTAGAAAACGAAAACGAGAAAAAGAATGCGATTTGGTAAAGAAATTTGCAAACTGCAAAGAAGAAGAAACAAAGGGTAAAGTAATTATGTCATGCTTGAAATGATGACAAGTAAGGTGACAATTGATCTCAATGTGCTTAGTTCGTTCATGAAAAATCGAGTTGTGAGCAATCTGAATAGACTCTGGTTATCACAATACATATGAGTGGGATGAGAAGGAAAAACTCTCATATTTGCAAGTAACCAACATAATCAAACAATCTCTTTGGTAGTAGATGTCATTGCACAATATTTTGCTTCGGTTTAAGGTTGAGAAACAATAGATTGTTTCTTGCTCTTCCAAGACACCCAAAAAGATACAGAAACCAGTAACAGACTTGCAATCTGTGGGATTACTGCCATGATCAGCATCAGAGTATGCACGCAACTCCAAGGAAGATGTGGATGAAAGTAAAAGACTCTGAAAGACTGTACCCCGAAGATATCAGATGCCCAATGAACTGTAGTAGGAGAAGTAACAAGCCGACTAACAACATGAACAACATATGCAATATCTGGACGAGTAATAGTGAGATATACAAAACTCCCAACAATTGTACGGTATAAAGTAGTATCTGATAAAGGTATACCATCAGAAGAAGAATACTTTGCGTTAACCTCAATAGGAGCATCTATAACGACCCGACCTCTCACCGGAGCCGTTATCTTACGTACTGTCCGCTCTGGGTGGGCTTTTGCCCACTTATCCCCTCATGGCTTTCTGACGCGTCCCCCAGGATTCGAACCAAAGACTTCCATCATATGGGAGGCTTAAATTGAACCCAAGAAATATCGTAGAGAATCAAAATCCTTCGTTTCAAACTGTCTAGCTAACTCTGTCTTCAAAACTGAAATACCATCAATATCATCACCAGTAATAATCATGTCATCAACATATAAAGATATAATGATACGAACTGCATCAATGTACTTAACAAAAAGAGCAGAACCATGACTACTAAGAGCAAATCCAAAGGAAGAGATCACAACAGAAAATTTCTCAAATCAAGTACGAGGTGTTTGTTTGAAACCATATAACGCTTTCTTGAACTTGCAAACACACCCAGAATCATGTGAAACACCCGGAGGGAGCGCCATATAAACTTCTTCTTGAAGATCTCCATTCAAAAAAGCATTTTTAACATTGAGTTTAGAGATACGCCACTGACGAACTGAAGCTACTGTAATAAGAGTACGAATAGTAGTCATTTTTGCAACATGAGCAAATGTTTTCTCATAATCCATACCATACCGTTGAGAGTACCCATTTGTAACCAACCTAGCTTTGTATCGCTCAATTGATCCATCAGAATTAGTCTTGATCTTATACACCCAACGACAATCAACAACACTTTTACCAGAAGGTAGAGGAACCAAATCTCAAGCACCAGTCTTATGCAAAGCAGAGGTGAATCCACAGTCTCAGACAGAGCTTGAGGGACCATAGGAGAAGAGGGAGCTTCAGGTGTGCCGGAGAGTAAAGTGTCAGTACATACTGAATGATCAGTACGAATGGTTGTAAAGATAACGAGATAAGAACATGAGAAGGGGTATTTGAAGTACTAGGAACATGAAATGACAAACTATCAGAATCGTCAGAAAAAGGATCTATACGAATAAGATCAAATCTAGTCAAATTATGAGTAGTTAATGGAATAGAAAAGAAAGGTATATGCTAGAAGAAGACAACATGACGAGACACATAAAGTTTGTGAGTTATTGGATCAAAACAACGATACCCCTCTTTACTTTATCATAGCCAAGAAAGACACAAATAGTAGATCGAAATGACAACTTGCTGCGTTCTACATGAAACCGAAGAACGAAACAAGTACAACCAAAAACTCTAAAGAAAGAATAATCAGGAGAATACCCATACAATCTTTCGAAAGGAGAAAAACATGAAATATGAGAAGATTAAATTGTATTAATCAAATCTACAGCAGTAAGAACAACTTCACCCCAAAATACACTAGGAACATAAGCAGACAACAAGAGAGAGCGAGTAGTTTCAACAATGTGCCTATGTTTTCTTTCAACAACGCCATTTTGTTCAGGAGTATCTGTACACGAAATTTGGTGAATAGTTTCATCTAGGGAAAGCTGCACACAAAATTTATTAGAAGTGTATTCTCCACCCAAATCAGGCCTAAAACATTTGAAAATAGCATAATGTTGACTTTTGACAAGAGCACGAAAGGCTGTGTATATCTCAAAAAATTTAGAATGATATTTCATTAAATAAACCTAACAATAACGAATATAATCATCAATAAAAGAAACATAATATCGAGACCTTCCTTTTGTGGTAACACGAGAAGGCCCCCATATTACTTTGCAAAATTTGACTGAGTGAATAACCTTTGCAGATGATCCCAAACCTCCTTTGCTGTCTCATACTTCGCCAACCATGTACCTATGGAATGCTCAACAGAATTGTTAATCTAAGTAATAATTTTTGCATTAAAGCAGCATAACCCTCATCAGTATCCATAGGCTTCACAGAAGTTCCACTAAGATATCCCCACATCTTTTTACCCTTAAGAAAATTTCTCATCACGTAACTCCACTACGAATAATTCTTTCCATCCAACCTCACACTCACAGACTAAAGCGAATAGTCTCTTTCAATAATCATAAAAAAAAAAAATAAGAAAAACCAGATTGCAAATGAAAGGAAAACGAAAAAGAATCCAAAGAAATTTAGCTCTGATACCATGTTAAACAATCCAAAGAAATAAAGAAAAAAAAAAGGGAGGCTAGGGTTTCATTCATTCTACATAATGCAATTGAATACAAAATGATAATTTAACCTAAATACAAAAAGAGTATGTATAGACTAAATAAAAAAAAACTAAAAAGACTACCCTTAATAAACAATAAAACAAAATTAACCTCGAATTTCTTAACAAACATTGTCCACCAAAGATCAACAAACATGGTAGCATGATTCCACTCTATATATAGAGTGAAACTGTCCATATTGCACCGCCGTGGCCGATTTTTAATAAAGCAATGGCCTCCGCTTTCAGGGTTCTTCTTCTGCTCCTCACATTTTCAGGTTCTCGTCAGTCTTTTGTTCTTTAAACTTTTATTTCAAGAAAAATTGTGTAATTATACATATGCATGTAATGGGCTATTCTGTTTTTCAGCTTGAATTTTTTCTGTCTCTGCTTCTTTTGCTGAATTAGCTAACAGAGGATATAGTTAGTCAATATTCAGATATTATCGCTTTTTTATCTGGATTGATAGTGTTTTGCTCAAACAGGTGACATAATTTTTGTTCAGGATTCAGATTTTCTTGATTTTGTGTTTTTTTATGAATGAAAATTGTAATTCTTTAGTGGAAATTTTTTATATAAGCAGTTTGATTCAGCAGCATCATAAATTGTAGTGACTGTAGATTCTAGATATTAAAAGCATAGGAATTTGTTTGTATGTATCTGTTATTCAATTTAAATTACTGGTGAATTCTGACTTAAAAGTATTGCTTGTAGGAATTATTCGAGTCAGAGATATAAATAAGTTATTTCTATCCAATTTAGTAATTTGCTGATATATTCTTTTAATTTTTCAGTGAGGAATTTAGTTCATTTGTTTCGTGTTGTAAGTTTTTTGCCTGACAATCTTTCCACTGTATTCAGATTCGCTTGTTAGTGCCCTAGGCCATGGAATTGGAATTAATTATGGTCAAATTGCGAATAATCTCCCTACGCCGCCCCATGTGGTTTATCTCCTTAAATCTCTCAACATGAGCAGAGTGAAACTTTACGATGCGGATCCAAATGTGTTAACTGCATTCACCAATTCAAATGTCGAATTTATAATTGGACTAGGGAACGAGTATCTTGAGAAGATGACAGATCCTGTTCAAGCCCAGATGTGGATTCAACAGCATGTACAACCTTATATTTCTCAAACCAAGATCAATTGCATCACTGTTGGAAATGAGATACTCACAGGCAATGATACTCAGTTAATGTCTTATCTACTACCAGCTATGCAGACAGTATATGCTTCTCTTGCAAATCTTGGGCTAAGCAAGGAGGTATATGTGACAACGGCCCATTCGATTGGAATCTTAGGTAACTCATTCCCTCCTTCTGCAGGCGCATTTCGACAAGATCTAGCCGAGAACATCCAGCGCATACTAGGATTTCATTCACAGACGGGATCGCCATTCCTTATAAATGCGTATCCCTTTTTTGCATACAAAGATAACCCTGGTCAGGTTTCGCTAGAGTATGTACTTTTCGAGCCTAATCCTGGGATGAAAGATCCGGTCACAAACTTGAAATACGATAACATGTTATATGCACAAATTGATGCTGTTTATACGGCCATCAAAGCAATGGGACATACGGATATACGAGTTCAAGTTTCCGAGACAGGATGGCCATCTAAGGGGGATCCAAATGAGGTAGGCGCCTCCGTGGATAATGCTAGATTATACAACACTAACTTGCTGAACAGGATACAGCAAAATCAAGGTACACCAGCGAAGCCATCAGTCCCAGTTGACATCTATGTCTTTGCACTTTTTAATGAGAATTTAAAACCTGGTCCGTCGTCCGAGAGGAATTATGGGTTGTACTATCCTAATGGTACTCTAGTTTATGATATTGGAACAGTATCATCATCACAAGGTTATCTTCCATTTCCACTTCCACGCATGGATTATTCAGCTTCAAAGAAAAAAGTAAGGAAATATCTAATTTACACGAAGTCATCTGCTGTTTGTTTTCAGCATCATTTTCCTTTTCAAGTTCAGCCTAAAACGTATATTGTATGTTTGGTAGGGAGGATTGGATAGTACTAGACAATTTTTTAAAAATATAAGCTAGAATCTTCTTTAGTATACTGTCGACTCCTCCCCAGTACCATGTACTAAACATGCAATGCACATAATGGCTCAGTTGAGGAACTGTTTGAATCAGTCTAATGATATCATTTCTTGTACTTTTCAGGTCTTATCTTTCTTTAATATTCCCCTCCTTCCCATAGCTTTTTTAATGTGTGCTCTATAGAAGAGATGGATCGAGAAAATAAGCAGCCAATTTTGTCATGGTTCGTTGGGGGCCGATATTAGAGGTAAGAAGTTCGACAACTTTTAGTTTCATTCAGTAATTTTTTGCATTTGACAAGATGGTATCCTCCACACCCTCACCTTTACATGTTTCTGATTTTGTTAGAAATTAAACCCTACTAAATCGACATAAACGGATAACGGAGTTTTGTTGAATTTTATCCATCGGATGACCGTGATTCTTCAAACACCAGCTAAAAAACTTTCAAAAAGTTTGGACCACCTAAAAAGTTTTAGAATCTATTTTCAAATGTGTAGCCCCTATAAGATTAATTTCATCCTGTATTTGATAAGCGAGCTCGCAAACATAATTTTTGAAGTTTGTTCATAATTCTTGTCTTAACACACTAAAAGCATATTTGGTAAGCAATACTGAACAGAACTCGACAAGGTATAATATTTTAGCTTATTTTTGTGGACGTGCGTGTAAATCTGTGTGGTTACACGCACGTTTGTTCTGCAATTAGTCAAAAGAAACATTGTTATCATGCATATTTCATGCAATACATCACTTGCTTGTTTGATAGTAGATTCTGAACGTCGGCCATCTGCATCGCCAGTTTAAGGATAACTTTCTTTTATTGCAGTTTATTAAAATAATGGAATTAGTCTCCTTTCTCTCCACTTGCAATAATGCATATGAATCTCATCACAAAACGATTCCTAACTTCCTCTGGACAAAAGTCCATACTGAACTCTATCAGATTTTAGCAATCTCAAACTTTTTTAATCGACCGCCTAAGTTGAAAAGTACTTATTTTTGTCTCTTACTTTTTGTTTTGTTTTCTTTTCCTTTACTTTTTCTTTTGGTGGCAAAATGAATCTTGGCATCACTATTAGATCAAGTAGTCTGGTGTAGTTTTTGGGTGTCAACTTCACATCAGTTTCAGAGTCATATCAACTCTACTTTCGGCCTTTCAAGAATCAAACTGCTATCCTTCCTCTGTTTCATCTTGCCTTCTAATAAAGCTTTAAAACCTTAAAATATCTCCTTGATCTAAGGATTATCATAGATATTTTTTTCATTTGAGTGGTCAATTGGTTTTTTTCTTTTGGGTGGAAATTTTTGTTCTCCGTCCTCGAGCTGTAACATCGGTGTGATGCTCAAGCCACATGGTTTGTGACTTTCAACATCATGGAGCCCGTCTTTTTCGCCTCTATAAGTGTTCTCACATCAGCTCAACTTAAATAAGATAGGATCGACAGATCAAATGTATTGGTTTCGATAAATTCATACTGGCTATCGTCTATATACCACCAAATATGCCTATTTATGTGGTCCAACAATGTTGAAACCACCAATGAAACGACAACATGATGAGTTTATTGAACTTGATTTCGTCAATTATTAATCAGTTGAACCATAGACAACATGATGTTAGATTGATTGAGGAAACATTATGGCAAATAATGTACTAAGCTTTACCTTTTTGGTAGGACGTCGCTTTAATTGTTAATAGGAGATTATGGCATACAAGCATTAAATTGTAAGCATGTTTGTTACTTTTTAAGTAACGTGTTTTGAAAGTTACTTTTTTTGGATTTTCAGTTAAAAAAATTTACTTTTTGCATCTGTGTATAATTTACTTTTACGTCTATTTGTAGGGAGTCGAGAAGCTACCCGAGAGAGAAGTTCATATTCATACATTATGATATTTTATAGTTGGACAAGAAATGTTTTATAACCAGAGAAAAGGGTTACATCACCAAAGATTGACGGATTATAGTGGGAAGTTTACTGATACGTAAAGAGTATTGTTTTTATGAATAACTATAGTTTAGGATTGCTATATATTAAATGAATTTTGTTGCTGATTCCGTCAAATACAATTAGGCTATGTTTGATTGCCACATTTTTCATGAAAAATGTCACATTCGAGAAAAAACGAATTTCACTTTGGCCATTTGATTGCAACGTGGAAATGGCAAAGGTGGAAAGGAATTCCAAATCTATGTTAGTTGGAAAATAAAAACTCACCAAACCTATAAAAATTCGTTTTCCATGAAAACAAAGAAAATGCAGTTTAAAATGGTTGTACCTTGAAATTCGGTTTCTATTTTCACGTTGCAATCAAATTGCCAAAATGGAATTCGTTTTTTTTGAATGTGACATTTTTCATGAAAAATGTGGCAATCAAACAAAGCATTAGTTCAATTAATCCTTATTGAATTTATCAGTTGGGTGGTCCTTGGAAAAAAAAATAAAAAATTGATGGTTAATTTATAAAACGATATAAATGAATCCATCGTAATGCGTCGTTGAAAAATGATTTATAAATTTTGCCAAATGGTGGCTACACTAGGTTACAAAATTTTTGGAATTGAAAATATATTTGTGAACTGAAAAAAAAAAAAATTAATTGTCCACACTGTTTGAGAATGATGGTTTTAAGTTAATTTGGAGATGATAGAAGGGTTCGCAACATCAATCCTTATATATATGTGTGTGTATGTATATTTTTTATATCATTTTTTACATTGTACCACGTATTGGTGCATGGACAGTTTTTAAAAACAACACACTTCTCCGCCCAAAATTTTTTGAATTTGCACACAACGTACACCAAGATGTCATCCATGGAATGTACACTTAGCATAATTCTCGCATCATTTGGGTAACTATTAGAGATCTAGGAAATTAGGGCTCAATTAAGGATGTATTACATAGCTTTATTTTAGGTTCTTTCTATGTTTAATTGAGAAACTAACCATAACATTACAAAATTAAAAATTTTGAGTTGCAATTCAATATTCTTTGGGATTTCCACACCATGATGTATATACCATTAATAAATAAAAATATTAAGAGTAGGTACTAGACATAATTTCACCTACATCTACTGCAAGATCCAATACGATTAAGTTATTGTTTGATTATCGTTATTTTGAAATGATGTTTTGAATAGTGAATTTTGAAGAATGTATAGTTAAAAAGTATGAAAAAAATTTGAGTTTGCATGTAAGTAATTTTATTGTGTGATTGAAAATCAATATGACAATTAAAAAGTTTTATTTAAAAAAAAAAAAAAGACAATTAGGGTCTAAGTCGACTTACTACATTTCGAGAGCAAGAGAAAAAAGAAACTAGACTTTGACAGGCATGTAATTTATTATTTTTATGGGAAGAGTTCTAGATTTTGAAATACAAAAAATATTTTAACTTGTTTTTCTTATTTAAGACAGTCCAATATCGTCTAATCACCCTATCGAACAATGTAAAAGAGGAGTCAATCAATTCTCCCATCTTAATTCTGTTGAAGCTTCAGTTGCAACTTTAAGGTCAGCATAAAACGAAGATGTCCAAAAAGGGTCGATGCTATGCTATTCATCATGAAATGAGTCGACGTTTTGGTCAATGCAACAAAATTTAGAAGTGCATGTACATTACATTGTTTAATGTAACAAAATTGTAAAAATTTCAGTTTAATGTAAAATGTTGTTTAAATTGCATATATAGATTGTTTGGCTATGCTTCTAAGTTGGTTTGATAAGATCGAGCAACGTTGCTTCTTCGATAAAAACTTGAAAATGTCTCGATATGATGCAAAGAGGATCTCAAGATGCATTTTTTAGAAAAGAAAAATTTTAAGATCGGCCTAGACCCTAATAGGACCAATGAATGAAGGACCATAGTAGTTGAAGCAATATAGCAGGCATCCACATTTACCTAAGACTGTCCGAAATACTAACGACTCATTTAGTAAGGTCGCACAATATTGGACGATATTAAAAAGATAAAAATACTAAAATCTTATCTGGGAACACCCCCTCTGCTGAATAGGTGAATAAGAGAGCAGAAGATGTGAGAAAAATAACAAAGAAGAAATTGACTACATAAAAAAAAACGAAGACGTGTGAAAGAAAGAACAAAAACAGGATGATCAAGAAATGTTTTTAATTTCCAGGGTCATATTCTAGGGGTGTAAGCGGTCCGATTTTTACGGTTTTTAACAAATTCTCAAACCAAACCGTTTTGACCGGTTTGAAAAAAACTCGAACCTAAACCTAACGATTTTGTCCGATTTTAAACCGCCGGTTTCGCGTATATTTTTTTCCTGTCTAGTATCTACTTTTATGCCATTAATTCAATATATATTTATATATTACTAGAAATAAATCTAAAACAAACTAAATATATTTACTATAAATTTAAATACCAACAAAATAAAAGTAAAATCACAAAAAACTAAAGTATAGTTTTTTATTCGCCATTTTGACGTTTTAGGATAATACTTTACGATAACAATACAAGTCCACTAAAATAAATATAAGGTCCAAAAACACATAATAATGTCCATTTTCAACTAGCAAAAGGAATAAACGAATTAATTTTGTCACAGAACTCAAGAAACATCAAATTTTGTCACAGAACTCACAGAACTAGTAAAAGGAAGAAACATTCACATACTCAAGAAGCAACAGAACTCATGATCAATTTTGTCCTTCATACACAAAAAAAAAAATTTAATTAGCAAATTGAAAAAAAAAAAGAATTAAGACACGGATCCATCTAATAATGGCTTCCAAACGACAAGCTGCAAATATTTTTTCTCTCCCATTCCACTATATATACAGTATACACACCTTCATCTTTTGCAATTTAACACGGAATTATACATATTCTCTTATATGTAAACAAATGTCTTTTGCGCACCTGATAGCCCAAATTTGAACTTTAAGCCTTACTCACGATCAATAAATATGTAAACAAATTTCAACTAGAAAGTAACAATTTCAATTTTAAGTCTTACTCACGATCAAATAAACATGCAAGAACTTAAAATAGTCTAATAATACCGGCGAACGTACACTACCGGGGACTGGGAGATTCGAGATTTCGAGGGCGTTGACGATTTTGAGAAAACTAGGAAGCGCCGCGGGGAGCGAGGCTGCGACCAGGGAGTTGCGAGTGAGAGAAATGGAAATTGGAAGATTATGGTTGTGACTTGTGAGTATATGGGCTTGGGTTGAGCTGTTTAGTGCTACTTCTTTCAAATTTGGGCCTTTTTTTTTATATATATAATTAGGCTTGTGCGGGTCATAAATCTTAATAATTAATAGAAAATTAGAAATTGACAAAAATACCTACAAAATGACAAAATTGAAATTTTGGATAAATTTTCAAAAAAAGATCAATTTTTTATTTTTTTATTTTATATATTTTTCGCCGGTCCGGTTTGGTTTTAAACCATAATTAAACTTCTCAAACCTAAACCAAACCGTTTTTGACCGGTTTGGTTTGGTTCAAAACCATTTCGTTGACGGGTCAACGTGGCACCAAACCGCCAGTTTCGAAATTGCGATTTCAATTCGGTTTTCCGGTTTGACGATTTTTGCTTACAGTCCTATCATATTCCATTGCAGCCAAAAAAAAAAAACATCTAAAGAAAGAACAAAAACATATAAGCTCACAAGGAAAAAGTTGACCATTCAGTTCACCAAGGGGCATTATGGTGCCCTCGCCTGGCCTGGACCTAGCAGCAGACGGTGAGTTGAGCCTCAGATCAGATCAGGCTCTTCTTAATCGGACAAATACAAGAACTGTTACGTACCATTATTGATGTGCCTCCCCTTGTTGAAGCTAGCACCACTTTCATTGCCAATCATCCTTGCTACTTATCTGGTAGTATTCCGTGTTGCAAAACCACTTGTGCACTCTACTAAGTAGAAGCGAACAATATAAATAAAAATATTTTAACTTATGTTTCTACCTTAATACTATATAGTGTTATCTGATTTCGCTACCAAACAGGAAATTTATGTTTGCTGCTTTGCAGGCCTTGCCGGTGGAAAAGCCACTTTCATAAACTTTCCACGATGTTCAAAAACTCCTTGAGCTGATCTTCGACTAGGGATAATGAATCCAATTCCAGTTTGAAATTGAAAGCATTGAACTCATGTCTTCAACATCTTTGCCAGGCACTTTTATAAACTTTTCACGATGTTCAAAAACTCCTTGAGCTGATCTTCAACTAGGGATAATGAATCTACTTCCAGTTTGCAAATTGAAAGCACTGAACTCATGTCTTCAAAATTTTTGCCAGGCGCATTACCACCGCTATCAGTGTTCGGCAACCAGAGAACAATTCCTCAGTTCACAACTGAACCTTAATCGGCATGGAAGACAAATGGATTGGAATATGAAAGAAGCTGAACAATATTGAAGTGTTTGATAACACCTATAATACATTCCGTGCTTGACTTAAGTTGCTAGATCTGATTTACACTGCCATTTCACAGGATCAATCAACGCATTCTTGAACTGGTTTGTATCTTTTTGACCAAATATTCCTCCAAGCCAGCACCGACCTCAACTATTCTTGTGTCATGCTTTATCTCCACCTTCAATACCTCTTTTAGGATATCCCTTATTATTACTGTGTCGTCTACAGTACAAATCCTTGGTATCATTTCAGCCCAAGATTCAATGTGTGGATTTTCGCCATGTCTCAACATCTCATGTAACACTTCACAAGCCTCATCAATTTTACCCATGTTACAAAAACCTTTGATAAGTAGATGAACAACAGAAAAATGTGGAGAAAACCCCTTTGACATCATAATATTGATATAACTTTTTGCCTCATGGTACATGCCTTGATTGCACAACCCCCCGACTACAGTCCGATATGACACCAAATTCGGCAAGCACCCATTTGAGGGCATGTCGTCAAGAACCTTACAGGCATCAATAGCACGGCCTTCCCTACAAAACCCCAAAATGACTGTATTATAATGAACTATATCAGGATTGCATCCCTTTACTTTCATCCTACAAAGAAGCTTGTAAGCCTCCTTAAGCTTCTTTTTCCTACACAAGCTATTCAACAGAGTGGTATAGCTTAGTGTATCTGGAACAAATCCTTTATTCAACATATCCTCCAAAAGATCAACAGCTCTATTCACCTGACTCTTTCTACACAAGCCCTGCATTAGAATCCTATATGATTCCACATCAGGGACAACGTCCCTCTTAAACATTTGATTAAACAATGAGTATGATATGCTTAAATCACCATTCAAACAGAAAGCTTGCATTAAAATGTTGTAGGATTTTGTGTTAGGGTAGACCCCATATTTATGGGCAGACCGGAAGAGGTCAAACGCAGCCTGTAGGAAGTTACGGTGAACAACGAGGATTTCAAGAATGTAGTTGAGGTGTTTCACCAGAGGCTTCATGTTGAATTCAAGAATTTTATAGAAAGTTTTAAGTGCTTCCTCAGGCAGTCCTGCATCATCATAGATTTGAATGATGTGAAAAAAGAGGGAGGGGGAGACAGAATGTTGATGGGACTTGAGGCTGGAAAGGATTAATTGCATAAGAGAGAAGTGGCGAGAGCGGCCGAGTTTGAGAATGAGCGTGTGGAATGTAGCATATGAGTGGCGAAAATTTGGTTGACGAGAAGTCAAGTCAAAGATTTCTTTGGCTAGGAGTGGGTCTGATTGGGCGGCAATCAACTTTCGTATCCGAGATGGAGAGACAATTGAAGGTTCTTGTTTCTCCTTCAGTTGTTGGACTTCTTGTCGATCTTTTTGATCTCGTTTCTGTTGTTGTTTTCGATTATTAAAGGGTATTGAGCAGCAGGAATGGGAAATATTTTGCGGTTTTGACAGGAAAACAGAACGACAAATATTTATATTTGAGGGAGTCCTGTAGAATGCAGAAAGAGTATTTGGGTACATTTCTCCTCAACTGTTAGAGGCAACGGCAATTTATCACTTCTCAATCTATGGCAGAGGCTGAATAAGGAGACTTGACAATTTCTTGCCCAGATACCAATGTATCATGACGTCTTCTTATCCGCACCTAGGAACCTCAGATAACACAAAAAAGTGATATTTGCGGCCTCTCAGAAATCTGTCAGGCAAGTGGATCCCCAAGCAACCTGATAAGCACCAAAACAAAGCAAACTAACCAAGCTTAAGCAGTTACTTTTGCTAATGCAAAATGTTCAGGCATATACAGATGTATAGAAGCATTTACATTTAATGGCATAGAAAAGACAGAATTATTTTATTAGCTGATATCTTTATGTTCAACATGTATAAAAAAACATATTGCAAAAATGAAACGAGACGTTGAGTACAAAAAACCAAACCTGTGTTGAGAAAGAATTTACATAAAGATTGTTCTATTCACATGCTTTGGTGTGGAAGAAAACTGTTAGTTTTTGGACTTTGCTGGCATCACAATGTTATTTTTGTAAGGATGTCCTATGAAACGTAAGTGTTTATTGTTTTATATAGTTATAATACTTTCTGAATCATTTTTCAAAAAAATTCATCTTCTCCGTGCAATAGAAAGGGCAAGGTTCTAGTTCAAATTATACCGAACACGTGCTTTGAAAGTTCATTGGCGATCCTTTTCTATAGCACACAAAACCTATAATACCTATAGCCTTACGAATTATTAACACACCATTTTCTTTAACCCCTAACATAGCATTAATTTGCAACCAAGTATAATTAAAGTTTCACTAAAACTCGATCTCAAATCTCAATTCGTGCACAACTAAGAAATAAATGCACCTACACTAATGGAATGAACGCGTATAGACTCTTATTTCCTGCCCTCACTCGGTCTAACACCCTTCAACTCATTGAATCAAGAAGGGTTCTATGAATTTTATAGGCAGATAACAAAAACTCTAAACAGCGGGGTTTAGTCCCATTCAATTGAAATAGTTAACAGATAAAATGCAATTGCTGCATTAATTACTTTATGTACCTTTCTGGACCCCAATTCATATGGCTCTCTCGGTGAAACCATGTAAAAGTCCACTAACTGAATCCGTTTCTATCAACATAACATCCCTGGGAAAACTTAAAGCTTGCCAGCTACCAAAAACTTTGAAAGAAAACGACTCCGAGCACGGGGCAGCCGCTGCCCAAAGCAATTTAAGTCCAAATCGCAGTGGCTTGGACACGGAGAATTGTGTTTCGGGACCTCTCTGGAGGCGATCAACGGCGACGTGTTGGTAGACGGTGGCGAGTGACGTGGTGGGTCCTCCGGGAGGTGAACAACCGAAGATGTAAAGGCAAATGGAGGGTTTGGCGTACAAGTTATAGTAGAGTTTTTCAGAGTATCGATTTTTGAGCGAGCAAATCGATCATTGAACGGTTTAGGGGGTGTATTCAATTGGGACTTTTAGAGACTTTTGGAGACTTGAAAAGTTTAGGGGTATTCAATTGAGACTTTTGGAGACTCTCTGAAAGTTTGGGTGTATTCAATTGAGACTTTAGTCACGGGGTATTCAATTGAAATTTTTGGAGACTCTCTATAAGTTACGGGGTATTCAACAGAGAATGACTTTTGGAGACTTTATAAGTTGTGAGATTTCTGGAGACTTTTTGTTAGAAAATACAAAGGAAAATTCTCAAAACAAATCTCTCCTCCCACGAGAGATTTCTCAACGCCCCCCCACCCCACCCCGCCCCGCCCAGCCCAGCCCAGCCCAAAAAAAATAATTCTAGTGTTTTCTCCTCCATCTCATTCTAGATTTTGCAAGACGCCATTTTGATGACTTCTTCATTTGTTGTCAACATCCAAATCCCCAACAAACCCAGAAAAAATAACCCGTCTTCAAAACAAAAGCAAAAAATTTCCTAGAAACGGGCAAAAATCTTTAATGGGTTCCATTATTTTCTTCTAAAAATCCTTCTGTTAGCATTGCTTTTTTTTTTTTCCCTCTTTTTCAGTATATATATAGCTTGATATATCTCACACAATCAAATGAAGAAAGAGAAAGATTGGTCAATGGTCATTATTCCTTCACAAATGTGAGAATTCCTTGCACCCGCTAGAATTTGATTTTGGGAGCGAACTGCCTTTGTCCGGATTTTTCAACAACTCTATCTTGTGTGTTATGGTTGAGAGAATGGGTATTTCTAAGTGGGATACCTTGTGCAATCCTCATTCTTGTAACTGTTGTAATTCGTTGACAAAGAACAAGTTCCGATCTCTTCATTGTCAATGTTTGAGGATAACATCTGGAGATTAAATCCAATACGATACATAATCCAGTTCATTAGAAAGATTCAAACATTTATTTTGTTTTTTAAAAAAAATTGACATGAAAAATTTGATTTTTATTACTTTCCATTTTCAATTATAAGAGTTGTAAATGATTTGGACATATAAAAATTTGTTTAAAATATTACGTTATATATGTTTAATATATTTTTTTTAAAAATAAAAGTCTCCAAAAGTTTTTAGTGAAAGTCTCCAAAAGTCTACAAAAGTCCAAGGAAAACTTTTAGTAAAATCTTACCAAATCCATCTAAATCACTTGAAAGTTCACAAAGTCTCCAAAAGTCATCCATTTTAAAAAGTCTCCAAAAGTCTCTAAAAGTCCCAATTGAATACACCCCCCTTAGTGCCAATTCATATTTGGAAGTTTATTATTCATGGATTTTTTCAATCTAATAAAATTATATATATATTTCTTAGTAAAAAATTTTAGTTCATTGTTTCTCATGTGAAATTTTTTTTCTTATAAGTGATATTTTACTTATAAATACTTTTTTTACTTATAAGTTCATATGTAGCCCTTGTTTGATCTCCATTATTTCCAAAATACATTCACTCTCTTCTTTTCAATCACACATTCTTTAATAAAATAATATTACACGCAAACTCAATTTTTTTTTAATCATACATTCTTCACTAATCTACTATTCCAAAATATATTTTTAGTAAAAAAAATATATATATATATGGAGCTCAAACATGCACTTAGTAATGTTGACACCTATTAATTTATTTTATGATTTGATGTAGAGTAATGCTATTCATCCCCACGGGGATGAAAACACAGTTTAGGTGGCTCTAATGTGGTATTAAATGAAAGGTGAAATTAAATAAGTCATTTAATTTCACCTTTTATTTTACCTATCATTTACAGTCACCTAAACTGTGTTTTCATCCACATTGGGGATGAATAACATTACTCTTTGATGCATGATCATTTTCAACTACACATTCACACAATAAAATACTTTACACATATATCAATATTTTTCATATTTTTTAACTACACATTCTCCTAAAAATACTATTCAAAACTCATTTTTTCCCAATTAATGAGAATCAAATAAGCTCTTAATTTAAAAAAATAAATAAGGTTAAATATTTACTTAAATTTTTAATTTAATATTTTTATTTATAAGTAATTTTTTAATTCTTATGTAATTTTTCTTATTTTATAAGTAATATTTTACTTATAAGTATTTTAATTATAATGTAATTTTTTGCTTATAAATAATTTTTTAGTTAATATATTTTTATTTACAAATTAATTTTAAAGAAAATATGTTGGTTGAGAATAATTATTTTATAAACGTTAAACTTATAAGAAAATATGAGAAACGAACAAAACCCATCGATTTGGTGGATTGAGAGTATCGACTAAAATTACACTACACCGATTTTAAGTGGTTTTTAAACCATCCAAAATCAGTGTTCAAAAAATTTAGCAACCATCGATTTTCCAACAGCTCATAAATGGTGCCACACAAAACCGATTAAAAAAAAAAAAAACTCCCAAACAGGCCCTAAGCTTTGCATAAACAATAAACTTAGGTTTCTATTTACAGCTTTAGCCAGCGCTTAAACCAGTTTTTGATTGATTAATTGTTCACCGTTGATTAATAAATGGTGTCAATTATGGACGGGTAACGTGAAATTCATTCAAACATATCAAATTTGCATTAAGCAAAATGCAATTTTCCTTTCATGTCACAACACACATCTTTCTATATATAAAAAGTGTCTATTTAACGGAAATTGTTGGTTTAACGGAAAAACTAACGGAATTTTTTGTTTTAACGGATTATGTAACGGAATTTCTTGTTTTAAATAGGCAGCTGCACCTTCTTTCAGTGTTTTTTATCATAACTTTGTATTCCGATGTTCGATTGAGGCGATTCAAAATGCGTTAGAAAGCTAACACATCTGGCTACAACTTTGATTTAGACATCATTATCCAATTCGATCACTTTCTATGCCAAAAATATGTCTCAATATAACGGACTATGTAACGGAATTTTTTGTTTTAAACAGGCAGCTGCACCTTTTTTCAGTGTTCTTATCATAACTTTGTATTTCGATATCCGATTAAGGCGATTCAAAATGCGTTGGAAAGCTAACTCATCTGGCTACAACTTTGATTCCGACATCATTCTTCAATTGGATCACTTTCTATGCCAAAAATAGGTCTCAATATAACGGACTATGTAACAAAATTTCTTATTTTAAACGGGCAGCTGCACCTTCTTTCAATATTGTTATTATAACTTTGTATTCTGATATCCGATTGAGGCGATTCAAAATGAGTTGGAAAGATAACTTATCTGGCTACAATTTTGATTCAGACATCATTCTCCAATTAGATCACTTTCTATGCCAAACATATGTCTCAATATAACGGACTATGTAACAGAATTTCTTGTTTTAAACAGGCAGCTGCACATTCTTTCAGTGTTTTTATCATAACTTTGTATTCCGATATCCGATTGAGGCAATTCAAAATACGTTGGAAATATAACTCATTTGGTTACAACTTTGGTTCAGACATCATTCTCCAATTCGACCACTTTATATGCCAAAAATAGGTCTCAATATAACGGACTATGTAATGGAATTTCTTGTTTTAAACAGGCAGCTGCACCTTTTTTCAGTGTTTTTATCATAACTTTGTATCCCGACATCCTATTGAGGCGATGCAAAATGCGTTGGAAAGCTAACTCATCTGGCTACAACTTTAATTTAGACATCATTCTCCAATTCGATCACTTCCTGTACCAAAAATAGGTCTCAATATGAGACTAAAACACCGGAGCATAACTTTTTGGTTGGAAATTGATTTGTGATCATCTTTTGACTAAATTTGATCCCCTTGACATCTTCCTTTATCCAATTGACTCCGAGCACTCTCAAATCTTCATCGTGAGATTCGGCACGACTTTTAAGTATTTACATTTTAGCCCCCGAACTTTGAATCCCTTACAATTTAGCTATTTCTCCAAATTTGTCTACTTTTGCTTATTTTCTTCAATCTCACCAACCTACATCACAATATCAAAATCACACATATAATTATTTATCAATTATATAAACATTACATCATTAATTATTTATAGGGTGTCTGTTTCTGTTTTTTAGCAGAAATCAAGCCGTTGGCAACACAATTCATGCTGTTGGGAGCCGCAATTTTGGACCAATTCTCTCACAGTAAAGCTGTAGGTTTGAAAAAAAACGGTAACATAATCAATTTTCCTTCCTCCTTGCAGCGCGCCCAGACACGCCCTTAATTAACCAAAAAAATTTACATCTTTAATAACAAATTAATTATTAAACAAAAATATTAAATATAAACTAAGCAAACGTGCATTGCACGTTACTTGCACCTAGTTTATAAAATGAAGGAAAGTCTAATTTTCTCGAGTGCAATTTAATTGATTTTGGACTAATTTTGCACGATCAGCTTGTCACGTAATATTTCTGGCAAGTCATAAGAGATTTTCTATCAACATTTGAAATTTTTTTCTCAGAGGAAAGGATGATGAATGAAAAAGTTGGATGAGTAGGTAGAAACTGTTGAAAGTTTAGTGGCCATTGAGTCAAGGGTGACTATTGTATCACAAGTTTTATTCGATACACACATTTTAATAGCAGTTAAACTCCTCAATCGTTGCACATTGTAATAATTATTTTCTTAACTGTTTTTTTTATCGAATTTTTATCTTCAACATTCCATTAATTAATACGTTTAGTTCTTATGATAATTTATATCAAAATATTTTATTTTTTTTGTGCTTTAAATCAAGTGAAAAATATTTTTTCGCACTTTCATTTATTTATTTTCTAAAAATATGAAGAAAGTAAGTTATTTTACTCCATTTCTATGGACTTGAGGATATAAAACTGTTATTAAATACAAAACGTGTTAATTAATGAAAAGTTTGAAAATAAGAATGGCATGAAAAATTGTTAGAGAAATAAGTGTTACAATGAGTAAAAATTAAGTGCCTTATATGTAATAAAAATGTGGTGCGAAAATTAAAAATTGCGGTGTGAATATATGTACCCTAAAATTGATCCATTTTTTCAAACAAATGGTCTCACATCTATGTTCCCCATGCCACGAAGGTCCTTGATCTTTTTCAATTGGCACTTGCATCCTCATACTAATGTTTTTTGCACAAATAGTCCTTTTTTCAATTTATTTAAAAAACTGATTGTGCTTTAAACTGACAGATTATAGAGTGACATGTGACATTATGTAAATTTTGATGTACATTTACTAAGATCCTAGAGTAATTAGTACATAACGTCCCCACATTTCATTGCTATTGTGGAAAACATTTGTGCCTTTCATTTTTTTGGCATTTTAACCATTATTTTCACATTTCATTGCGCAAAATGTCAATTTTCATCTGTTTTCTCAATTAAATATTGTGAATGATGAATATACCATTATCTTTAAATTTAAAAAAAAAATTTAATTGCAACCATACTCTCAAATTTTTAAAAAAGTGCAAATGAGTCCCAAATAAATTATTAAAAGGGTAATTAGTACATAATGTCCATATCTTTCACCGTTATTGCAAATATATTGTAGATGCAAGAACACAAATCATTACCGGAAAACACATTTCTATCAATAAGTCCATGTTGGCGTCGAACACTCTCAAAACTTCATCCCCACATATATCATAACTCTGTGTATGTATGTACATTGAGAATCGCACTCCCAAAATCAATTCTAACCTGAATGCACATACGGATATGAAAAACACAGTTGTTGACCATTTTTGCCCCGAAACACGTGAATTTTGCACAGAATTGAAAAATGATCAATGTAACACCCCCAAACTTTATCCAACTACATTATAAACTACATGAGATGTTTATGAGCTGTAACAGCACATCTAAAAGCATTTTCAACCATGAAAGCACGTGTAGGTCCGAAAAACTAAAAAAATTGTCTATTTGTGCCTCAAGATGCTTAAGTTTTCTTCCAAAGTGCCCAAAGAAGATCTGTATACCACATAAGACATATATACTGCATTCAAAACTCATATGGAGCTCGCATAGGTGCTTTGTGAATCAAATAGGTGAACGATGACCTAAAACTACCAAAAAGTCATAAAGAAACTAAAAGTGCTAAATTAAATGAATAAAGCGGAATAAGTAAAAGGGTAGAAATGATGGGTTGCTTCCCATCTAGCGCTAGTTTATAGTCGATAGCTCGATTGTATCGTGTGGAGATCACTCTGGTGGCTGAAAATGAACGGTGGATTTGTCTTTCGAGAATTCCCAGCTCCAATAGTGCTTCAAACGCTGTCTGTTGACCTTGAATGTTCCTTTGCTCTCATTGGTGATTTCCACAGCTCCATGTGGGAATACATGTGTAATAGTGTATGGACCAGACCATCGTGACCTCAATTTTCCTGAGAAAAGCTTCAGGTGAGAATTGAACAACAACACTTGCTACCCCACAAGAAACTTCCTTCTCTGAATATGCATGTCATGAAACTTCTTGATTCGCTCCTTGTAGATTTTGCATTCTCATAAGCTTCCTGAAGAAACTCATCCATCTCATTTAGCTGAAGTAACCGATGTTCACCAACTGCTCGTAGATCCAGATTCAACCTTCGAAGTGCCCAATATGTTCGATGTTCCAACTCAACTGGCAAGTGACATGCTTTCCCAAACACTAGATGGTATGGTGACATTCATATCGGTGTTTTGAATGCTGTTCTATAAGCCCACAAAGTATCATCCAACTTCTTA
The DNA here is from genome assembly GCA_035079005.1 of Fraxinus americana. NCBI lineage: Eukaryota > Viridiplantae > Streptophyta > Magnoliopsida > Lamiales > Oleaceae > Fraxinus > Fraxinus americana. Next base: position 15,655,960 of record CM068708.1, on the reverse strand, counting down.
GACCAGTCTTTCCTCGAAGAATTCACCGTGACCTCAAGTATTCTCTTCAATTCTCTGTTAGAAATTTCAACTTGCCTACTGATTTGAGGATGGTATGGGGTTTCTATGTGGTGTTTTACTCCATACTTACTCAGCAACTACTCAAACAGGCGATTACAGAAGTGTTTGCCCCTGTCACTGATGATAGCCCTAGGTGTGCCATAACAAGTGAAAATGTGCTTATTGAGGAATCCAATCACCACTTTTGTATCGTTAGCAGGCAATGCCACTGCTTCTACCTACTTAGAGACATAGTTAACTGCCACAAGTATGTATTGATTGGAGAATGACGATGGGAATGGTCCCATGAAGTCAATTCCCCAAACGTCAAAAAGCTCCACTTCTAGAATACTTGTCAGGGGCATTTCATGCTTCCTCGAGATATTCCCTGTGCGTTGACACCGATCACATCTCTTCACGAATTCAAAGGCATCCTTGAACAATGTAGGCTAGTAAAACCTTGACTTCAAAATCTTTGCTGCTATCTTGGAAGCCCCAAGTGTCCCGTATAAGCCGAAGAATGACAATGCTCCAAAATCTGAGTTACCTCTTCTTCTGGCACGCACCGTCGGATGATCTGATTTGCCCCGCGCCTATAAAGAACTGGATCTTCCCAAAAATAATATTTTAACTCCGCAAAGAACTTCTTCCTCCGATGAGTCGAATAGTTTGGTGGGGGAATGGACTTTGCCAAGTAGTTGACGATATCAGCATACCATGGTGCTGTCTCCATACTGATAATTTGCTCATTCGAAAAAATCTCACTTATATCCATTGACTCGTCTGGTTGACTAAGCTCCAACCGGGGATAAATGATCTGCTACTACGTTTTCACTACCCTTTTTTATCCCAGATTTCTATATCGAATTCTTGCAGCAGTAATACCCAGCGAATCAATCTCGACTTGGCGTCTTTCTTCGTCATTAAGTACTTCAGTGCCATATGATCTGTGTAGACAATGCCTTTTGACCTAATAAAATAAGGATGAAATTTATCAAAGGCATACACGACCGCCAATAACTCATTCTCTGTGGTTGTATAATTCAGCCGTGCATCATTTAAAATTTTGCGGCGTAGTATATCACGTGAAAAATTTTGTTTCTTCACTAGCCCAATACCACTCCCATGGCGTAATAACTTGCATCACATATTAATTTAAACTATAGTTCCCAATCCGGTGCGACTACCACTAGAGCTGAAATAAGCTTTCTCCTTTAGGGTGTGAAAAGCTGTCAAACACTCCTCATCGAAGTTAAATGGGTTGTCCTTCATCAACAAGTTGCATAGTGGCTTAGTTATCTTCGAGAAGTCCTTAATGAACTGTTTGTAAAACCCCGTATGACCCAAGAAGCTGTGAACACCCTTGACAAAAGTTGGTGACGGTAATTTTTCAATAACTTGGATTTTTGCCCTGTCTACTTCAATTCCCTTAGCTGAAACCCGATGTCCCAATACAATACCCTCTTGCTTCATGAAGTAACATTTCTCCCAGTTCAATACCAAATTCGTGTCCCGACATCTCTGTAAGACCAAGTTCAGGTGTTTCAAGCATTCATCGAATGACGATCCAAAAACAGAGAAGTTGTCCATGAAGATCTCTATGAATCTCTCAACCATGTCAGAAAATATAGCCATCATGCATCTCTGAAATGTGGTTGGAGCGTTGCATAAACCAAAGAGCATCATACAGTAAACAAAAGTACCATAGAGGCAAGTGAATGTGGTCTTCTCCGGTCATCCGACGCTACTAGTATCTGATTGTAACCTGAATACCCGTCAAGGAAACAGTAGTGTGAATGACCCGCCAACTTCTCTAACATTTGATCAATGAAGGGAAGGGGAAATTGATCATTCCTAGTAGCTGTATTGAGTTTGCGGTAATCAATGCAAACCCTCCATTCTGTAACTATTCTGGTAGAAATAAGCTCATTCTTCTCATTAGGTACGACTATGATTCTCCCCTTCTTTGGCACCATTTGAACTGGACTGATCCATGCACTATTGGGTATAGGATAGATAATACCTGTATCTAAAAACTTCAATACCTCGATCCGGACTACTTCTTTCATATTTGGATTTAAGCTCCTCTGACTCTTCACACTGGGTTGAAAATTCTCCTCCATGAGAATCTTATGCATGCACAATGAAGGGCTGATCCCTTTAATATCTACAATGGTCCATCTTATAGTTGTTTTGCGCTCCCTGAGTACCTGAAGTAGTTTTTCTTCCTCCACCTCGCTGATTGAGTTCGATATAATCACTAGAAGAGTTCATGATTCTCCCAAATAAGCATATCTGATGTGCGGTGGTAGTTGCTTGAGCTCCAATTTAGGTGGCTGCTGAATAAATTACCATGCTTCTTGCCCCATGTTCCAAGTTCTTCAAAGTTTGGTAGGTGTTGTTTTCGAAAATATGCTGGGTTGGTTTCCATAAACCATGCACAAGTCTCAATTTCAAGTGAATCCGAATTTATTGATTGAGATTGAGCAATACACACCTCATATACATCTGAATGATGTTGAAGTAGAAATGTATCGTGCACCACCTTGTCAATGACATCGATTTTGAAACAGCTGTCTGCCTCTGAGGTAAATTGTATGGCCTTGAAAACATTTAAGGATATTTGCTCTTCACCCAGCCTCAAAATTAGCTGCCCCCTCTGAACATCAATTGGTGCTCTGCCCGTGGCCAAGAACGGTCAACCCAGAATTAGCGAAACATCTTTGTCTTCCTCCATATCCAATATGAGAAAATCAGTAGGAAATATGAATTTTTCCACCTTGATGAGCACGTCCTCGATGATTCTTCTTGGGTACGTTAAGGATCGATCAGCCAGTTGCAATGTAACCGTGGTTGCTTTAGCTTCTCCAAGTCCAAGTTTCCTGAAAACAAACTACGGCATTAAATTAATGCTTGCACCAAGATCACACACCGCTTTATCAAAGTAAATTTCACCAATAGTACAGGGCACAGTAAAACTCCCTGGATCCTTTAATTTTGGTGGAAGCTTTTTTCTAAATTCTGGCACTGACTTCTTCAATTAACATCAATGCCTCATGATCCTCCAAATTACGTTTGTTTGATAAAATGTCCTTCAAGAATTTAGCGTAACTCGGTATTTGGAAAAGTGCATCAGCCAGTGGAATGTTTATATGGAGTTTTCTGAACACTTCAAGAAATTTTTTGTATTGATGCTCCATCCTTTGCTTCCTCAACCGTTGTGGAAATGGAATTGGTGGCTCATAGGGATTTACTGAATTATCTGACACTTGTTGTGATTTTTCTGGGCTTTCATTTATTGATGTCTTCTTGGTGTTATCAACCTGCTTCTCATTCTCTTTTTCAGAAAACTCCACTCGTTCTGTGTTTGCACTCGGTCTCTTGACATGTATCTCAGGTAGCTGAACTCCACTTCGTGTAGTAATGGCTCGAATATGCTCCCTAGGATTCACTTCTGTATTGCTTGGTAATGCACCAGGGGCTCTTCCTGTCATAAAGAAAGCTAATTGTCCCATTTGAGTCTCCAGATTTTTTAATAGCTATGCCCTGACTTTTGAAGTTTGTTTCAGTCTTTTTGATGAACTGATTCATGGTTTCCATGAACTTTGCAAATATAACTTCCAACTGAGGTTTCTTCTCTGGCTAGAACTGTCCTTGAGTTCGGTTGTAATTTTGATTCTGATTTCCACCCCAAGAAAAATTTGGATGATTTCTCCATTCCGGATTATATGTATCAGAATAGGGTTTTTTTACTGACGTTAACCCCATTGAACATAATCTACGTGTTCATTTCTTTGTGTAAGGATGAGACATTCAGCCGTGCCATGTTCTGACTACATTCTTCGCAATTTGACTTCTTTAACTTGTGCTGAATTCATGGTTTGCATTATGCTCTCCATTTTGTGAAATAAGGAGTCAATCTTTGCTGACAATTCCGAATAAGTATCACCTCATACACTCCAACTGCTTTCTTTGGACCCACTCGGTCTGAAGACCACATGGCTGAAGTATTAGTCATTCTCTCGAACAATTCCCAAGCTCCATCGATTGACCTCTTGGTTAGGGATCCATTTGACGATGAATCTACTATGCTTCTGAAAGTAGGAAGTAGTCCCACGTAGAAAAATCTGATTTGTGTTGTCTTTTCGAACCCGTGTTGAGGACACTTCCGTAGCATATTTGTGAACCTATTCCAAGCCTCATCAAAGGATTCAGCTTCAGTTTGGCTGAATATTTATATTTCGTGCCTTAGACTTGGCACTTTGGCTAGTGAAAAGAATTTGGTGCAGAATTTATGAGCAAAGTCGTCCCAAATAGTTATACTTGCCACCGGGAGTGAATCAAGCCACTCAAGTGCTTTATCCCGAAGAGTGTGCGAAAACAACCTCGGTCTGATTGCATCTTGATATGAACGTAAAGTGCGATTATATTTTGCCAAAATGTACTTATTAATCTCATATTTTGGTTTTGTGGCAATTTGATGGATATAACGTAATTTGGAATAAATAGGTGAAAACGGACCAAGTGAAAGGATTTACTATCATATTGTGCTTCTGCGTTGGCTTGAGCTGCAGGATTTATTCCCGGTTCCAGTTACTGATCAGCCATTTGTATTTGTCTTTGATTGACCTGATGTGCTACTCTTACTATCATCCGTCTTCGATGAAAAGTCTGTTTAATCTCTAAATCGGTTGGAAGTAATTCACCGCGAACTAATCTTCGCATGCAAGACCCGAAGAAGCGAAAAATAGTAGCACTTAGCTCAGCCTAAGTGAATAAACTTAAATAGAAAATAAAATGTAAACTAAAATAAAAATAAACAAGTTTGAATTATTGTTTAAATAACAAAAATTAAACTAAACTCAATCCCCGACAACGACCCCAAAAACTTGTTCATGAAAATATGTTCACTTTGTAAATCACCGCAAGTGCATGGTTCGTTAACAAGTAATAAAGTGAAAATTGTAAAATTTCGGGTATTGTCCCACGAGGATTGATTTGATTTCTATTATCAAAACCTTAATCGAATCTATTAAACTCAAGATGGTTGAGGATTTGAATTTTATAACTAAAATATGACTAACAAGCAATTTAAACTATAGTTTCTAAATAAATGCAAAATGATCTTGAATGTAAAAGCTTGATGAAATTAATGAACAAAAAGAGCACTAGGATCACAAATCACCAAGCAAAATTCCTTTTTAACCCCCATTTCACAATTTGATAACACGATGAATTGGTTGAAGAATCAATGTTTCTAACTTATCCAACAATCTCTTTCGAGTATAATTGAACCTATTCTAACATACCATTTGGTTAATTTCTATGACAAACGTAATATAGAAGAGTGCATGGAGTTTTGTAAACACTTAGAGATTCACGTAAAGTATAGCGGTATATTTCTATCCCTATGAACCCTACGATGATTTATACCTTGTAGAATCTATTTCTCTTATTTCAAATGCATAAAATATGTAGCGACCAAGAATTTTAAATTTTATAAAATTATTTTTCTCGAAAAACGTGTCGCTAAATTTTAAACCCTAACGTTAAAGTGAAAACGTGTTCGTCTAGCCGTTATAAAACCAATTTAAATTATCCGAGTCAAGTTCAATTCCGAATATCGATTCCTCATCATTATTAAATTCCAATCTTAATAGTTTTTAGTACAATATGTTTTATCTAAGGTCCAAAAGTTTATTAGCCCAAGTCTTGATGAATTTTTAGGTCCAAATTCCCTTAGGCCTAATTAGGAAAACTCACAGCCCAACTTCTTGGCCTTATAGGTTACCTAGGTATTTGTGCCATAATCTACTGTTCATATATCAGCTCATCTCCTATCCTCCTCACAGTCTCACGCAGCCAAACAGTCCCTAGGTAAGGAGACTTCATCTCCCTCAATTCCTCTGGATTTCAGTCAACTGGGAGACTCATGTTGATGCTAAAATCAATTTTTAGCACCAACAACAATCCCTCAAAATTTGGAAATCTTGATGATGCTAGAACAACAATTTCTATCATCAACAACTTGTTGATTCCACAAAAATTCGACAGCCTCAAACCAGACACAGCACCCAGCCAAAACCCAGTCTGCAGCCATCCACCACCTTAGCTAACTCCACCAACCTCACTGCAACAAAACCACCATCCGAACTGTCCAGTAAAACACCCAAGCTGTAAACACCCAATTTTCGAGTCACCTTCCACCATCACCATTTTCGCACACAACACAACACCTCACCATCTCCTTAGCTCAAAACTGAGACCACAACACCATTGCTCAACACCGTAGCCAAAACACCAACCCACCAACAGTCACACAAAATCAAGAAAAAGCATAATCCACAACTTACCTCATCATCTGACCTGTTTTTCGAGATCGATTAAACCAAGAAAACCGAACGAAAATCGAGCCCAAGCCTTCGCTTCGTGCGCCCAGCACCACCCTGCCACATCCACCCATACACCGGCGCCACCACGTGACGGTGGCGTTGAGTTGAGCCCTCCGGTGGCGAAAACAGGGAAGAAGCAGAGCCCTTCCCCCGTCGCAGCTATCTCCCTCTCTCGACTCATTTCAATCGATTGAGAGAGAGAGAGAGAGAGAGAGAGAGAGAGAGAGGAATGAGATAATTTGTTTTATTTTTATTTTTGAAAATTTAGCCCTAAGCCCCTAAGTTTTTTAAATGTTTTAATTTCAGTTCTTAAATTTTATTTTCAGTTTTAATAGATTTTCAATTAAGTCCCTGAATTTATTAAAAGTTTATTTCAGCCCTTAAATTTTTAATTTCAATTCATAAAATTTTCAATTAAGCCCTTGAACTTTATTTTATATCATTTTAAATTATTATCTCAGTCCCAAGGTTTCAATATTTAGTAAATCAATCCCTAGAGTTCCCATTTCCCACATTTAACCCCATTACTTTGAAAATATTATTTTCAGCCCCTATATTTGTCAAATTCAATTTTAATAAATACCTAATTAGGTCCCTAAATTTTATTTTATCTCTTTAAAACTTTAATTTCGAAATACTAATTCAAAACCTAATTTCTATTTTGACTAGACGAAACGTGCTGACAATTAGGAGATTGAGGTTACGTCCCGCTCCACTTTTTACGAGACTCGAGATAATTTGAGGTAGACTCGCCTCCATTAATTAGTTTAAATTATAATTGCACGTGTTATGTGAATTTACGTGATTTATATGCTTTAATGTATGAGATGAGAATATGTCATATGAGATATATGATGTCGTTATATTTGTCATAACTTATGTGCTTTAATGCATGAGAAGAGACGGGTATCTCTTATGAGATAAGAAGATAATGTTATGCATAACTCATGTGCTTAAATGCACGAGACGAGACTACCCACACCTTATGATTTTAAAGAGCCTATGATTTTCAAGAAAATAAGCCAATGATGACGATGATGATGTCACTGTATATTTTGCATGATTATGTGTTCAATTATTCTGTAAATTAATTATCGGCGATGAGTTTACTGAATATTTTATCGAAATACTCATTCTGTTATTTTAACGATATTTGCAGATTTTGGAGACGGCTGTGTTTGATGGGCAGTGTGGCAACGACTTAATGGATTCAGTTATTTACATTTGAAAAATTACGCATCTGAACGATATTAGCGGACTTTATTAATTCAGTTATTTCAAAAACTCGAGATTTATAGTTTAATCAAAATTTTTAAGTTAATCAAATGAGTTTTGTTGTCAACGAGGTTTTACCGTTATAAATGTGATGTTCAAAATTTAGCCCCCGTTTGAGCTCCATTTTTTCTCATTCTATTACATTAATTTTTTCTCTCTCTTCATTTCAATCACATATTCATCAATAAAATAATATTACACACAAATCTAAAACTTTTCCACCACACATTCTCCCATCAATCACTATTCTACAAATTTTCAACCCCAAAAAATGGGGGCCAAACAGGGGCTTAGTTATTTTCCGCAATTCTTTTTAGTTAATTCAGTTACAAAAGAATATGACGTGACAATTCGGGTTCACGGAACTCGGGGCGTTACAAAATAGATCACTCAAACTCACATAATCACATGCATTTAAATATGGAGGCAAGAAAGTGTATATAAATCATTCAACATCCATCAATCGTGTTTGAATATCAAATTGCAAAATAGAGAATTAAAATATCATATTGCGAGATTCATCGTTCACCTAATACATAAAAAATCTAGCATAACATAGACAAAATTAAAGAACAATAAAAATAGTAAAGAGAAGACATCACCTAAAAACTAGAAATTATGTTTGAAATCTTGAATTTTGAATGAAATCCTTGTTCTCGCCTTCTTGTTAGCTCTCCAATGTGTTTTTCTCTCAAAGTATGCGTAGCCCCTCTTTTTGGACGAGATTATGGTTATAAAGAAGTCCTAAATGTGTTACCATAAGTGTTTGATTCAAATGAGGAAACTAGAAAATTCGGGCCCCCGAATGAACCATGCGACTGCATGATATAAACCCATGCGACATCATGATTATACAAAATTTTCACTGTTCATCTCATGTTGGTGCTTGAACGACTGCATGGTAGAAATTATTTTCCCTTTGATTCACTTTGGTTCTCAAATTTGTTTCATCCACCTTTTGGCATTAATTCCTTATCATTCTTCTTCTAACATCCCATAATATCACAATGTGTTACTTAACTCAATTCCATGCTTGATTCACCATTCAGGTCATCTTCTGACTAATTACATTTTGATCCTCGAAGTTTTATGATCTTCCATTTTGGTCATTTTTCGTTCTTTTTTCATACTCTTCATTCCATCCATCTTTGTAATCCTATAAACACAAATTATATCGAATTAAGTCATGTTTCAACATATAAATCAACAATTTTTCATATTTTGTGACCTAAATAAGTGTGCAAAAACGCACTTATCAAAAAGCATCAGCGCCTTTCATTTTTTGCTTTTGTTTTTTCACCCTTAATTATACATTTAATCGTCCAAACCATCATTTTCACCAATTTTCTCAATAAAAAACTGTGCAATAATGAATATACCCTCACATTTAAATTAAAAAAATTTATTTCTAATAATTTATTTGGGACTCGTTTACACTTTTTATTTTTTAATTTTTAAATAAATTTAATTGTGACTCGTTTGCATTTTTTAAAAGAAATAATTTTTTAAATAATTTATTGAGGACTTGTTTGTATTTTTTTTAAAAAAAAATTGGGATTATGGTTGCAATTAATTGTTTAATTTTTTATTTAAATAGGAGGGTATATTCGCCATTTTACAACTTTTTATTGAGAAATTGGATGAAAATGGATAGAAATGATGGTTTGCACAATTAAATGTGTAATTAAAGGTGAAAATGTCAAAAAAAATAAAAAAAATATAGACTTTTTTGCAATAATAATGAAAGGTATGGACATTATGTGCTAATTACCCTTTTAATAATTCATCTGAAACTCATTTGCGCTTTTAAAAAAAAATTGGGACTATGATTTCAATTATTTTTTTCTTTTTCCTTTTATTTTATTTGAAGAAAATGGTATATTCGTCATTTTACAATTTTTAATTGAGAAAATGTATGAAAATGACATTTTGAGCAATAAAATGTGAAAATAAGGATGAAAATGTCAAAAAATAAAAGGTGGCGACGTTTTCCACAATAACAGTATAATGTGGTAATGTTATGTGCTAATTACCCTCAGATCCTAATATTATTACTATTTATAAGTTGTGTTCATCTTATAAGTGATGTGACACTATAATGATAATTAAAATATCTAATCAATTAAAAAATTTTAAATATTGACATTATTCATCTATAATCTATAACATATTGAATATCACATGAAGTGATAATCATTTTTTGAACAATTATATCCTTACTATAATTCAATTATTTCAACAATATTTTAATTTTCGTTTTTCAGCATGTATTTAATTATTTCAAAAATACCATACTTTTCGTTTTTCAATATGTATTTAATTTATTAATCATTTAAACCATTTGAACAAGATTAACATTAATTATTTTGTTAATTATTTAGTTATGATGAATGTACATTTGACACATTCATTACCTTATTTTTCATTTTTCAATATTTATTTAATTTATTTAACCATATTTTACTATTCATTACCTTTTCATTTTTTAATATGTATTTGATTTATTTAATTATTTGAACAATATTATCATAAATTATTATGTCAATTATTTAGTTAAAATCAATGTACATTTGATATATACATTTCATTTGATTGGATAATAAATTAAATTCATTAATTTTTTTTTTTTTAGAACGAAAGATAAATATTTTTAGAATTTTATTCAAATTGATTTATTAAATGAATGTTAAGATACATAGAAGGTAAATGAGGGACATAATGCGTATCTGTAATAAATAATTTCAATTAATATATTTAATGTGTATTAGGCGAATATGAAAAAGAGATGGTATTCGTTAAATGTTCAGTTCGGATCAAAAGGGTATATGTAGTGGTGTCAACGAGTTGAGTCGAAAAAAAAAAGCTCGAGCCGAGCCTGAGCTTTTTGGGGCCGTGCTTTTTTCGGCCCTAGCCGAGCCCGGCCGAAAAAAATAAGGCTCGGCCCGAGCCTTAGCAGGCTAAACCGAGCCGGCTTGATTTTTTATTTTTTTTTAATTTTTTTAGCTATTTTAGCTTTTAAAATTTTTTTTATTATTTTTAATTTTTTTTATTAATCACAGGCCGACCCCCCAAAATGGGGCTCGGGCTTTTTCTAGCCGAGCCCAAGCCGTCCGAGAGGCGAGCTTTTTTGCCACCACTAGGTAAAGAAGGGACTATTATGGGCGTGTTCGGTAGAGATTAAAATCAGATTAAAATTGAAAAATTAATCGTTATTGTTGACTTTTATTAGACGAGTGAGATTCAATAACGACTATATTTTCAATTTTAATCTTTACCAAACAAGTACTATAATTGACTTTCTCAATTATTTATATTTTTTTCACAAATTGAATTTTATTTCATTTGAATCAAAAATTTATTTCACAATTTGTATTAATTATTTTTTATATTATCAAATCTTACAATATTTTTTTATAACATTTATAAATGATTTCAGAATAATTTACAACGCACGTTCAACTACAACCACTAACACAGAGAGCGAGAGCATTCACATGGAATTTACTTAAAATGAAAAGGACAAAAAAAAAAAAAAAAAAAGATATTAGAACCAGCTGCCAGCCAGCACCTACAATCCTTCCCCCCAACCAAATCTGAGGTGGCAAACACTCATTGGTCATGCCATGTGTTAGCAGAGAATTACTGCGTTACCTACCGTTTTATACACCTATACCACACTAAACTTCGCCGGCGATGCGCACTCGCTTGACCTACACTTATCTTGACCAGTTGACCCAAATCAACCCCCGTTGATTAATTCATAAACCCTCAAGTTTCTCAATTCCCCATATTAGACACACGGATAGTTCCTAATACAAACGGCTTGGATTCGGAATGGCGGTTCGGGCGACTATGACACGGTTCCCGGGCGATCCGGATGCCCAGGAGGCGTGCGGCTTGCCGTGGGGCGTCACGTTGACTCCATTCGCTGCAAAGGACGAGAACAGCTGCCCGCCGGTGTACGGATCGGACGGGCATTTGTTGCCTCGCTGCGAGAATTGTTGGGCTTATTACAATACGTATTGTGACCAGGATCAGTGGGCATGGACCTGTGCCCTCTGCGGTACACTCAATGGGCTTTCGTCTCAGTCGATTGCCAGATATTCCCTCCCGGATTCGTGCCCGGAAATTTTGTCGTCATTCATCGACCTTGAATTGCCGCGTAATTGCCTTTTTAGCTTTAATTTCACTCATTTTCTTTAGTATTTTGCAAGAACATTACGCCAATTTTGGTGCCGCAGACAATATACTGGTTGTTTTACTATGCTCTTCAGTGGTTTTCGTTTTTCGTAAATTGCATTGGTATTATTCTATCAATTTTACCAGCTGCTGAGACCTGCTGGTGTTACAGTTGTACCTTCCTCATTTTAATATAATCTCTCCCCCATGCAGTATGCATTCACTAAGTAATCTCAATATTTATCTTGTCTTTGAAGACCTCGAGATGCCCTCACAATTTCCACCATAATTTATGATGCCTATCCTGGGCAGAGGACTATATATAATGTTGTAATATGAGATACAATCGCTCTCACGGGCATAATTGATTAGCATTATCATTTCCTTTGTCTGAGAATATTTGTATGCAGGAATTACGAGCTTGATCCTATGTATAACATAATTTATGATAGCAAGTTGTCCATGGAGATACAAGAAATTCTGTGATACTGTATGGGCAGTATTTGTAAATCTCGCTGCACCCCCATGCATATTATACGCTGTCTCATTTTTATTTGATTGTTGATTGATCTTCTTGTGGTGGCAGTGGAAGGATCCGAGGAAATGCAGCCGAGGCCAGTGTATGTTGCAATGGTTGATCTTTCGTGTAAGATTTGCTCAGCTCTGTGGTAAAATTTACTAAATGTATATTTGTTGACTACTATTTGATTATTATGGAAATGCCTTTCTTCTTTGTTTTGTTTCTGGGATCGGTTGGGTATAATGGTTGTTAATATTGAGAATTGGAATTATCCAATTCTAGAGATTGTATATCACCTCGATAGCTATTAATGATTGTTATATGACTGTCGGTTCAGATTAACTTGCATAATGAACTGAATTCTATGCATTATCAGTATTCTTCTAAATTTATGTTTGAGGTTATAACTTTTTGCATATTATTGTCAACCTCTTTCTGGGCTATGTAATTTTTTAATGCATTATAAGGATTACTGACCTTTTGATTCCTTGACTTGTCTAATTGTACAGCATCAGAAGAGTTTCTGGAACTGACTAAAAGTGCTCTTTTAGCTGCCTTGGAAGGTTTGTGATTTTATGATATTCGCATCCAAGTTCATATTTATGGGAGGAAGTTTAATCTTGTACTTCTCTGGTTTTGTACAGCTCTTGGGCCTGGATCACTTTTTGGCCTCGCCACATTTAGTCACAAAATAGGTTTGTATGATGTTCAGGGGGCCATTCCAGTGGTAAAAAATGTGTTCATCCCCCCTGATTCTGATGGAAACCTGGCGATGGATCTTGAAGATGTCATGCCATTGTTTTCTTTTTTGGCACCGGTATGTTGTTTGCTTTAATTCTGTAGAAGTTGTTTTTCATTTGCTTTTCCTCATTGATTTTTTGCATCAGGCTTTAATTGGTTATTGCCTGATGAATGGCGGTAGAGTCTTATGGTGCCTACATACAAGAATAGAGGAGATATTTAAGATTGTTTTGAAAGTGGAGACATTGAGCTCTTGAGTCATTCTATGTCATCTATGAAATTGTGTGAGATGGAGACTCAAGAGTAGATTGTGGTATAATATATTAGGGAATCAATTTAGCTTTATGCTTGGGGATAGCTACTGTGAGACCCATATTCTTGCCTAGGAGATTGACACAGCAGTATAAAGAATAGAAACAAGATATGCCTATCATAGGATGCTTATGAAAGTGCTATGGGTACTGGAGAGAAAAATTATTTCTATTAGATAAAAAGTAGTATTAACTATATGTAACATGATCCAATTATGAGTATACGATATAGTGGCTGTAGCATAGAATTTTTTTTTTTAATTATATGTAGGTTTGCATCAAGATTTTGTTTTAAGTCATTATCCTTTTAGTTGTGGTTTTGTAGACAAGATTAGGAGAGTGTTAAATCGTAAGTTTGAACTTTGGAGTACTTAGAAATTTAAAGGTTTTAGGTTGAGTAAAAATCAAGTGAACTACATGGAATGTAGTTTTAGTGATAGTAGAATGAGAATAATATTGGAGGCACTACAGAGGATTGCGTTGTTAAAAAAATTGCTAGCTGCAGGTACTTAGGTTTGATTATTAACAAAGGACTTCAAGAGGATGTAATGCATAGGATTACGGTTGGTTGGATGCAATGAAAAAGTATTACATGAATTCTATAAGATAGGAGGGACCTTCATAGGTTAAAAGGTTAACTCTACAATTACAATTATTGGATCTTCTATGCTTTATGATATTAAGTTTTGGGTTGTTAATGGACAAAATATCCTAAAAAATGAATGTGAACAAAAATAAGAATGTTAAGATGGATATATGGTTACACTAGAATAGATAAAATAAGAAATGAGAATGTATGTCATAAATAAAGGTGGAGTGGCATAGATCAAGGATAAACTAAAGGTGCGAGAACTTTGGTTGTTGGGGCATGTATTGTGTAGACCTATAGAAGTGAATATTCATAAGTGCTAGGTTCAAAAAGGTGCGAGGCGTAGTTAAACGGCAATGTCAAGCTTATAAGCTTATACACATGCCTAGGTGAAGCCTAGTAGCATTTCCCTATTTTTAATATTATTTTAAATTTTTTAGACAATTATTAATTACTCCTTTCATTTTAACCTTTAAATCAATAAAATAGTTGGACTAAAAAAATTGTGCGCATGCCACCTAGGCCTGCATTTGGTGGTTAAAAATAGAGTTGACCTCCTTTTCCATGCCTTCTACATATGCGAGGCCTTTCCCTCATGCTTATGTCCTCTTTTTCTCACCTTTTAGAACACTGCATAAGAGTACTGTTGTGGGGGATGGACAAATGCTAACGTTACGGGTGGGTACCAGGTTTCGGTCTGGATTTCTTGAGAATAGGGCTGAATCGGTTCCTATCAAAAATTGTAAACATGGAAACATTGGGCCTTGTTACACTTCTACCGTTTGTGCTTTGAGTCTAAAAATTGTTAATTTTCCGAACATGTATATTCATAAACTTATGATTTAAATGATAGATTGTAAAAAATAATAGCTAGAACCAAAACCGGACTAGAACCAATACGTTCTTGATTCTAAGACTAGAAAGGAATTATTTTATTTAGAACCCAACCAAACCAGCTAGTTTTGACAGGTTCTGATCTGCTTCAGGTGGTTTCAGAGAAAAGGGCCCACCCTTGATTAATATTTCCTGTAGTTGAGAAGATTTTAGTTGTATTGGACCTAGCATAGTGATGAACAGTGAACAGAATGGAATGGAGGAAAAAGATTCGTGTAGACACCAAAATATTAGGAATTAGGCTTAGTTTTTTTTTTTGGTCGCTGTCCTCCTTTTCGTTTAGTTCTCATAATAGTTGATTAACTATGCTTTGGCGCTTAATATTTAGGGATTTTGTTTGTAGGTCGATACCTGTAAGGACCGAATTGCATCTGCACTTGAAACACTAAAACCAACGACTTCATGGGAACGAACTACAGCTGCCGGTCAAGGATTAGATGGAGTTTTACTCGGTGGGCGAGGCTTTGGAGTGGCAATGGAAGCTATCCTTAATTATCTCGGATCAGAATATGGGAATACCTATGCTTTGGGTATGGTAAAGTTATTATGATTTTTCTGATTTCTTTATTCACTGTAACTAATTTTCTTTTTTCTTGTTCCTCCTTTTCTGGGATGGCAATTTAATGACAGGTCCCTTAATTATAATGATTTCAATTTGATTTTCCATCCCTGATGCTTGAAGATTGCTAATCCTTCCTTCTCTTTTTCCCACCTATTTGAAGTGCAGCCAGGGTTTTTGCTTTTTTATCTGGACCTCCTGATTATGGTCCTGGCCAGCTAGATACTAGACGGTATGGCGAGCAATATGCTAGTAAAGGAGAGGATGCAGATCTTGCTTTACTCCCCGAGCAGACTCCATTCTATAAAGATTTGGTATTTAGCTTAGTTATAACCTGAATGTTTTTCAGATGTATCCTTGAAAAGCTTTTTGTATTAACATTTGTTTCACAGGCTGCTGTTGCTGTTCAAGTTGGTGTTTGTGTGGATATATTTGCTGTGACAAATGAGTACACTGATTTAGCATCTCTGAAATTTCTTAGCATTGAGAGTGGAGGCTCGTTGTTTCTATATTCAAACACCGATGATTCAACACTTCCTCAGGACATGTGAGTAATACCTACCTTGTCCAAAAATGAATGTTAATTCTAAGATGATACTATATTCTTGTTTTTCTTCTCAACTTCAATCTGCGTTTTTAGCGCTTAATTTTTTAAATTGATGTGCTTAACGTTACTTAATTTTTGATCTTTTCATCTGCCTAATGATCCAAATTATCTTCTCACAGGTACCGTATGTTAAGTCGGCCATATGCTTTCAATTGTGTCCTACGGCTGAGGACATCAACTGAATTTAAACTTGGCCATTCTGTAAGTGCTCACCCTTGCTATTTGACACTTTTGCTTATTACTTTGATTAGGAAATAATATTTAACATTTCTTTGCTACAGTATGGGCATTTTTTCCCTGATCCACAGTATGAAAATGTTCAACACATAATTTGCTGCGATTCTTTCGCCACATATGCCTATGACTTTGATTTTGCGAATACTACTGGATTCTCCAGGTAAAATTGTACTTTCCTCTCCATCCTTTTTCTTCTAATGTTTCCTCAAGCATAGTTCCCTACACACACAAAAAAAGGACAAATACGTAACCTTTGATTGGAGGAATTTAATGCCTTACTGACTATTTGATGCACAAAACAACACAGAAGCTGACATAGTTTTGATTTTGTACTGGTTGTACCCCTTCCAGTTCCTTATTGAATGATACATACCCATGCTTAACTTGTTCTCTCATCGTGGCTCCAATATTACTGTTCTGCTTGCTGGATGCTTATGCAAAATAAGTGGGTTACCTCGAGCTTTGAAAATTGGGGGTATATTCTGCATATTTTTTGGGTTTCATAATCTTAGCAATTTTCCTTTTTCAAGCTGTGATTTAATGGTCCTTGTAGGTTCTTTTTTCTTTATAGAATGACAAAAATGATGATAATAATGACTAACAAGGACTACATTGATATCTTGCTTTCCCGACAGGCAAACCTGCATGTTCATAAAAAAAATCCTTTTGTTTCTGGAAAATCGTTGTCACCTCAGATGAAGTTTTGTGTCGGATGTCATGAAATGTTATGTGCATATGGATAGTACGAATAAATTTTACTTGGATTATATTTTCTATTTCTTGGATGGAAATTTCTCTGGTTCATCTTGAATGCTGTGCAGTCTTTCATTGACTTCTCTTGTGTCCTCGTTATGCAATTATATTACACAATCAGATAACAGATGGTTTTCTGCAGGCACACCTCAGAGCTTCCCATGTTACAGATTGCATTTCAGTATACCGTTGTTGTACCCCCAGATGAGCTCTCCGATTCAGGTCCAAGTTCCACAAGTAGGTATGATTCCCTCGTTCCAGATTATCACTGTATATATTTCTGACGGATTATGTAGCTGTGTGCATTTTAATTGTCCTCACAATGGCGGTTGATTCTTGCAAAGATTAAAATTTTCCTCTCTTGTTGGACTATACTGATAGAGGTAATATACTATGATACCCAATTACCCATATTCTTTAAATGCACTTAGACCAAGTTTTTTCTTTTGCCAGTACAACTTGCCGCGGTGACTTCTTTTTAATTCACTTTGTCAACATGAACTAAATCAATCTTTTAATTTATGACCTATTAAGTTTCAAAATCTCCTGCTTTTTTAATGATTGCTTAATACTCTCGTTTGAAGTCATCAGCATATTGTAAAAACCATTGGCACAAATATGCTTTGCGTGTGGTTATTTCAATTTTTTGGCTTGATGTTAGTTAGTCTTGGCAAGTGAATCACGTCAATTACGTTTTACTATCATGGCCTTGTTGATATCTTTGTTTGCTTTTCTGGAACTCATGAAAGATGCGCACTCTCAAACTCGAAAATCCAATTGGTCTTTTATTTTCTGTGTCACTTCTCATGTGTGTAATTATAAATTGACAGTTTGTATGTAAATTTTTGTGCGTTTTCCTCTTCTCTAGATGAATGAAAGCCATATGAAAGATCTCCCCCCCATATGTTGTCACCAAATTAAAAGCTTCCATATCAATCTCCCAAGCACAATCCAAATTGAGCATGTCAAACATCGTCGTTTAAGCCTAACCTTTCTTTTACGATGTTGTTAATCAGAAAAAAACATATTGATAGGTGGCCAAATGGTATTACAAATGTCCTGAAACTCTTATTTTTGAGAATGCATGAAGTTTATATAGGAGTTATCAGTACTATATCTTTTTTTAAGCATGTAACTGAGTGGTACAGTCACCCTATGCCCTTTCTCTAGTTGATTTCTGTTTGCGTGTCAAGCACCCCTCCATTTATTGTTGATTGATCCATTATGGGCTGTGCTAAAGCTTACATTACCTTTTGCATCTACTTTTTGTCCTTCATTTGCTGTTTCTCTTGAAGAATCTTCACCAACTTTACTTGCTTTAGACATGTGTGTCCTATGTTTTTGAGTTTGGCTTTCTGCGGTGTATAATTATGCAGAGAAATGTATTCCCTCAAAAGGAGACTGAGGATTAGAACTTTACAGTTTGGAGCAGCTCGTAGTATTAATGAGATATATGACACTGTTGATCCTGAAGTCGTTCTTGCAATACTTGTTCACAAGGTAAATTGTTACCTGAATTATGTTTGTTATCATTATTACCTGATCCTTCTTTAGAATTAAATATTTACATTGTTGGGGTGTGGGAGAATGAGGGGAGAAGAAAGGTTATCTTGCACACTGCAAGCGTATAAGCAAGGTGCAAAGCATCGCCAAATTGCCTATTTAAAATAGTCATTTATGCACACATTTAGACGGTATTAAGTAAATACAAGAAGCAGATTATGTAGAAAAGAAATCTAGTTTATGTATTTCTAACTTTTTTGTACTTAAAAATATTTCACCACATAATCTAGTGCACATGTGAAAATACATGTTTTTCAAGATAATATTCCATACCAGAGAAATGTTTAATGGAGTCAAATTATGACTTAATATTTACTAGTGGACAGTTGATGAGTTTGGCCATTATTAAATCCCACATAACTCTATAGATGCAAACAATTTCCTTGGTTGAAAACACTAAAACAAAAGCTAGAAAACTCTAAATTATTTGCCAAATAAAGTTATTTGCTGAGTTCTGTTGATGCAATTTGCTCTGCAAATTTGATTGCTGAAATTTTGTTATTAAATCCCACATAACTCTATAGCTGTAAACAATTTCCTTGGTTAAAAAACTAAAACAAAAGCTAGAAAACTCTTGATTGTTTAGCAAGCGAATTTATTTGCCAAGTTCTGTCAATGCAGTTTTCTCTGCAAATTTTATTTACTGAAATTTGACCAATGTTACGTTTTTTATATCGCAAGTGTACGATATCGTAACAAGTAATATAGTGAATCTTTGAGTCCGGATTATCGTTCTCATGGGGACTATACTTTATGATTTCATCTAATTTTTCTTAACTCCTGTTTGGCAAAAGCAAGTAAATATTTATGATGATTGTGAAACAAATATGTGATGAATATTAGAACATAACAATTTGATCTATTGATCACCTTTATTCTTAATTCAAGATTCATAACCTAATATAGTGTTCGGTCGAATTCTTCTATTGTATTCAATTCACCCTTCTCGAATTCTCATTGAGTCTATTTAACTAATTAAATTTCATATCTCTATGTGAATCAATTTTAGTTAAACGAAACACTAGTTCTAAGAATTCATATTATGATCGCAATAATTAGTATATGTATCTCTACACGTTATACTAATTTACCGGATTTTACTATATGGTCTAAATCTCAAACTCACCTCTCGATTCGTAAGAGACTCACATAATTATCAAATTATTGATAGGTAATTTAATGCATTAAACTGATAGAACTTTGCTATGTGTACAGCCTTGGTACACAGCAAATTACACAGCCCACAAACACATGGGGTGGGCCCACCCTCATGTGTGTGGGCTGTGTAATTCATTGTACAAAAAGGTTGTACAACAAGCCTTTTTCTAAACTGATAATAAAACCAACACAAAAAAAATAAATCACATAAATCTTGAATTAAAAAAAAAAAAGATCACAAGTCGACTAAATTGTTTTCTCTAATATAAAAATTAGTTATTCATATTGTAAAAATAAAAAAGCGAAAAAGTGGAAAGAAATCACCAAAAATTGACCAAACGTGAAAATTTCTGATATTTGTAATTTCCTCTTTTTTTTCCTTTCTTTTCTTCTTTTCTTTCTCTCTCTTCTCTGCACGTTTTTTTCTTTCCTTCTACGTTGACTTTTCCTTCTCTTTCTTTCTTCTTTTTCTTGGCTTTTCTTTTCTGCTCGTCCTGTCCCGCGCCTCCCCCCTTTTCTTTTCGTCCACGTATATATTATATAATATATATAAAGAGGTTTAAATATATATGTAAGTTTAATTTGGGCCTTCAATTAAAATTTCCAATACAAATTTATTGAGGCCCATTTAATTTCAACCAATTTAATATATTATTTCTTTCATCTTTGGATCTGCCATTTTTCACCACTTTTGCATTCTTTTCTTTAATTATTCATTAAACATAAAATTTTACCTATAAAACACAATATAACATAAATTAGGTAGAATTTAGTCCAAAAGACAATAAAATATCATAATTTAGGACCACGAATAAGTGTATGAACTACATTTATCAACCAGCAGGGTTATGTTACTGAAATTTATTTGCAAGAAAGCTAGTTGTACAAACATGGTTGACAACCGCGTGTTGTCAAAATTCGAGCCTTTGATGTAAAAAAACAGTTTTTAAAATGGATGAATGTGATGCTACCAAGTAGGATTTTGTCAACAAATGTTGTCAACAAAAATTGTATATGTAGCATGATTCATTTATTTGCTCTAAACTTTGTTACCGAAATCATTTGCTGGAACATATGCATTTGTCTTTTTATCTGTGAAGGAAATTTACCTTGTTCTTTGCTCTTTTCCGTTGATTTGTTTCAATGCAATAGTGAAATTATCATTGTCTAGTAATGCCTCTTCCAGAATCATATGCTATCTCCTAATTTTATGGTCCTGACACTGAGGATATTTTGACATGTTGGGAATATTCTGGTAACTTATTGATTCTATTATTTAGTGTCATATGTTTGTTAATTTGGCACAATTTTTCTCAGGTGATCTTGGCCTCTTTGGAGAAAGGAGTTCGAGAGGGTAGGATGTTACTACATGACTGGCTTGTAATTCTTACAGCTCAGTATAATGATGCTTGCAAAATTGTACAATACGAAAGTGGTAGTTTGACAACTGCTAACATCGATGTCGCCTTCTCCCAATGTCCTCAGCTGCAACCTTTACCCCGATTAGTCTTTGCTTTGCTGCGAAATGCTCTTCTCCGCTTTCATGAGGAAGGTGTTCATCCAGACTACAGAATATATCTTCAATGTCTATTCAGGTATACACTATGTTGAGTTTGTCGGACACTTTTTAGCATAGAAATCTACGTAAGACTTTTGGGGAGAAATTAGGACGCAGTTGGATAGTAGAGTCATGTCTGGCTGGTTTTTTAGATGATGTTAAGATCTACCTCACCGTGTTGTCATGCTTTTGATTCATTCCTTTGGGAAGGAAAAGTTTTGAATACAACATCTCACTGTCAACTAGGCAAGAAGCAAAGACTTCCATTTTCGAAATTAGACCCATGAAATATGAGAATGACGAGATTAAGTTCTTGTTTGGGCTCCATTTTAATGAGGTTTTGGGAAAAATGTATTTTAGAATAGTAATTTTTTAGAGAATGTGTTGTTAAAAAAGAAGGAAAAGTTTTGGATTTAGGTGTAATATTTTTTTATTGAAAACTGTGGTTGAAAAGAAGATAGAGAAAAATGTATTAAAATTAAAATGGAGCCCAAACAATGGCTAATGGGGAGATTTTAAACATGATGGAAGATTTTTTAATATTTGATAGTGGGGACTTTTCAGAATAGAAAAAAGTAAACTAAAAGAAGAACGATACCATTACCGTTCTGCTGAAACTAGATGTTTGCTACATTTTTCAGTTTATCATGTTAGATATGAATAAAGATTTAAGACAGTGGCTATTAGATATATTTATTTAGCTATTCTCTTTGTGCATGATACATTCCTCCATTGGTATATTATTAGTAAATTATGGTTATTCTTGTTTGAGTTTGCATAATAGTTTCCACTTTATTTTCTTTCTGGAGTTCTTTTTTATCCGGTGTCACTTCAATATAGTCGAAAATAATTATTGTGTATTCTTTAATGTTTGATCTGTACAACTTTTAATCAAATGCATTTGTCTCACAATTAACCATTTTGGTTGATTTTTGAAGTTTTATCCAGAATATTAGAACTTGATATCCTAATTTATGATGCAGTGCTCTGGAACCTTCTTCACTTAATCGTGCTGTATATCCATTGTTGACCTCATACTCAACCCCAGATAAACAAGCATTTCCTCGCCATTCGTTGAGTCGTGCTGCATTAATCACAAGTGGTAGCCCTATATTTTTCCTGGACGCGTTTACAAGTCTCATGGTGTATTATTCATCCACAGCTGACCCTGCACTTCCCTTTCCTCCACCACAGAACTGTAAGCTAACTTCTCTCATTTTTGCTGCTTTCCACAGAACAGTGATATTTTAGAGGACTAACATGTTTGGCTATTCTTTAAAAAAAGTTGCTTTTGTTTCTAAGTAAAATGCATTACTTATTTTAATAAGTAACTCTTAGTAACTTATTTTCAACTCTCACAAATAAAAAATATTCTTTATTTTGAAAAACTTACTGATTTACCTGTAAGTAAATACATATAAGTGAACTTTCTAAGCTTAGGAAAACATGCTCTAGAAGTGATTTTTCCATGCTTGCTAACTAGTGGTTTCTCGCTTTCTTTCTAACCCAGGTTTATTGAGAAATACCATTAACAAACTGAAGCAAGAGCGGAGTATCACTCCTCGACTCATATTTATTAGGGGAGGGCAGGATGATGCGACGGCATTTGAGAACTTTCTTATAGAGGAACAAGACGTTGAGGGAAGTGGTTTCACAAGTGTCTTGGGATTCGTTTCCTTCCTCGAGGAGATCAGTCAGAGTGTAGTGGAGTACATGAAATAAAAAATCAATCATTTACATTGACAATGATGAAAAAGAATATTTCATCTGGAGTTGTTTGTTTAGATGGGAAGATCCGGCTAATTGTTGATAAAGATTGATAGTATTACTTCCCAAGAAACTTTGTGGGCGAAATCACATGCTTTCAGAAAGTCTGTTTTGGTGTGAAGGCTATGAGAGGTCAATGTATACGAATACCTAGACATAAACTACATGTTTTGATGTATCTTGAAAGTAGATAAGATTAGATTGTGCGGAAAAGAGTTGGTACAAATTCGAGTTCTTCTCTTTTTCTTTATACATACATCTGTATCATTTGATAGTTCAGTTGGGTTCCATTATTTTCAATTAGTGATTATGCCATGTAATTGGTTCTGAGATTTTTGGAATATCGACCTCAAATTCAATGCTTGGAGTGTATTCCTGCTTTGCAATCCTCTCATCTTTATTTGTTTGAAGTTTTTCTTCCACAGAATGCTGTTCATATGTGAATTTTTTAGTTTTGTCTTGAGATCTCTTTTATTCGGAAAATGCTTATAGTTCTGCCTGAGCATCAGCTTTTCCGAGGTCAGGCCGATTTCCAATTTTGGCAGATACATCTCGAATCATTTTTAGTGAATACTTTATAAATGCGATTTGATTTCCTATAGATATGGATCGTGGTCCAATGTGTCCTATCGTAGAGCTTGTAAGTAGCCTTTTGTTTCTATCAACCATGCTATATGTACATATTGTTTTACATGATTTTTTATATTGTGCTACGTGTCGACACATGATTGGACAGTTTTTAAAACACACTTTCCTGCCCAACACTTCTTGAATTTTTACACAATGTAAGGCAAGATGTAACCTAAGGAATGTATACTTGGCATAATTCTTGTTTCTATGGATTATTCTATGTGTACACCTTGTGGTGTACACAATCTTTTACACCCCTCACATGGAGGGGGGTCCACAAATATTTTATTGTATGTGAGCCCCCTCCATGTGAGGGTTGGTGTAAAAGATTGTGTAAACTATTGTATATACATAGCACTTCCCTGTTTCTATAGCTTCAAGTTGGGCATGGTTGAACCATCTACAATGGGGGCGAGCTAATGCATAAGAAAGAAGCTTAGATAAGAGAATATGTTCTTGCATCGCATCTTTCATAGAAAGCTCGACCAGAAAGAAACAGTGTTTGACCTGGTTAGGAAGGAGTCGTAATGAAAGATTGATGTCATGCCAGGCCGGGCACGTGAGATCAAATAAGTACTAAAACAAAGGGAACTCCTATCTCAAACAGAATTTAGCTTGCTGTCCCGGCATCTTTTGACTTGATTCTTCTCTAACGATTAAGTCCTGTAGCCTTCCACCGACTCAACGGATGAAGAGAAGTGCCCAAACTGAGAAAGATGTAATTTAGGCAATGTCGACAGGCACCTCATCCGTTATAATGTTCCTTTTGTCATAGACACATTGTTGTCAATCTTTTAAGCTTTCGCAAAGCTTAAAATATTTGATAAGTTTGCTTCAATCTGTTTACCATTTCTAGTCCTCGTATAAAACAAAAATAATGAAGGATCACCCACATTAAAATTTGCTATATAACGGATTTCGGCTTACCAGTGCTTTTTCACGTGCCTTCCTAAGGTTTGCCCGGACGACAAAGTCAGGCCACATAACGTGTGGGTTCAATCGTCAGAAAGAAAAATAAGGTCACAAACAAAAATAATAAGCCGCACAAAATTCTCGAAGTGGCGACTATCTAAAACACATTCACAGCTGCTTGAAGCAAGGCAACAAAAAGGAACATGAGGTCACAATTACTTAAAATAATGTCACAATTACTTAAAATAATGTCACAACTTACTTGAAACAAGGTCACGAAAAGGAAAAATAAGGCCAACAATTACTTCAAACAAAATCACAACTACTTAAAATAAGGTCACAATCGAAATATTAATAATAAAATATTGTGTGCATCTCTTTGAAAATGTCAAATTTAAATATTACCACAAATTCAAAAAAATCGCAGTTACTGAAAACAAAGTCACAATTACATGAGCGAAAACATGGGATTCAGATTGGAAAATTCAAATTCAAAATGCAATATTTTTCCAAATCAAGTGAGATAGCAATTTTTTCAAACTTTAGCCTCGGTTTGTTTCCACTACTTTCACCCAAAAAATGAGAATTTTTACTGTTGGAATAGTGCCTAGCCGTAATAGTTGACCATTTTGTGAGTGAGTGGGCACTATTTTGAAAAAAAAAAGGTCAAATTTCTCATTTTGTTGTTGAGAGTAATGGAAACAAACAGAGACTTAGTAGTAAAGTTGGGTAATCATCACTATTCCCATATGTAATAGATTTTCCTTTTACAGAATTTTTAAAAAGTTAAAAATTGTTCAGAAGACTAAAAAATTACTTTTGAACATATTTAAATAATTTTTTGAAAGTTATTTGTCTGATATTTAAAGAAAATTGATTTAAAATAACTCCACGAAGATGAAGCAAAAGTAAATATTAAAAGCAAAAATTAGAGTAATTACTCCCAACCCTATTTTTAAACTATCATATTCAAAACTAAGATTTAAAGAGTTTTTTTGTTCCAAAAATCAGATGATAATTTAAATTTTAAATAATGATAATATTATTAAAAAAATTAAATTATTCTTCATATTCATCCCACCATTATCTACCCTACCCAATTTCACTCCCAAACCGTAAATATTTCCCTCTCTCTATACCACAATTTCCTCTTATCATATGTTCTCTCTTTCCCCCCATTTATACCGGAGCCTCTCCATGAAGTAGCGCCTATGGCGGCAGTGCGATGCCAATTTAGAGAGATGATTCAGAGAGACGGCACAGTGTTGATTCAAAGAGATGGTGGAAATGGTATGCGACTTTAGAGCGACGACGTTAATCTACAAGGTAGATCGGCAAGTGGCGTTAATCTGAGAGCTGTGCAAGGTGGATCGGCATGAGATTTCGATGGCGGTGGTGTTAAATATGTCCCACATGAACAAGGGTAATATGGACATTATTTGGACTTAATGACGATATATTGCTTGCCAGCAATGATCTTGGTTTACTGAATGATATCAAGAGATTTCTTTCTATGAATTTTGAAATGAAAGATATGGGTGAGGCAACTTATGTGATAGGAATTGAAATATTTCGTGATAGATCATGTGGATTGCTAGGGTTGTCTCAGAAGGGATATATCGATAAAGTTCTTGAAAGATTTCATATGGCTGAATGTGCGGCCACTCTTGCTCCTATTTGTAAGGGGACAAGTTCAGTGAAAAGGATTGTTGACAGAATGCATTAGAAAAGAAAAGAATGGAAAATATTCCTTATGCATATGTTGTTGGAAGCTTGATGTATGCTCAAACTTGTACAAGACCGGACATTAGTTTTATAGTTGGAATGCTCGGGAGATACCAAAGTAATCCCGGAATGGAGCATTGGAAAGCTGCAAAGAAGGTTTTGAGATACTTGAAAGGAACAAGATACTACATGCTCACATATCGAAGGTCTGATCAGTTGGAGGTGGTTGGCTACTCAGACTCAGATTTTGCTGGTTGTGTTAATAGTCGGAAGTCAACTTTTGGTTACTTGTTTCTATTAGCTGGAGGAGCAATATCATGGAAAAGCGCCAAACAAACTATCATAACAGCATTTACTATGGAAGTTGAATTTGTGGCGTGCTTTGAGGCCACAGTTTATGCTTTATGGTTGCGAAATTTTATCTCGGGACTTGAAATTATCGAAAGCATTGCCAGGCCGCTGAGAATGTATTGCGATAATTCCGCAGCAGTCTTTTTCTCCAAGAACGACAAATATTCTAATGGCCCCAAGTACATGGAGCTCAAATATTTGGTCGTTAAGGAGGAAGTTCAGGAACAAACAGTGTTTATAGAACATATTAAAACTGAGCTCATGATTGCAGATCCTCTAACTAAAGGGTTAGCACCAAAGACATTTAAGGAACATGTCGATCGCATGGGCTTTGTTGCAATCCCTGAGGTATATTTATGCATGTTTATTTATTTATTTTTTGTTCTATAACATTTGTAGAGATATCACTAATTGTGTTTCTGACATCTTTCCTACTTACCATCAATTACGTAATTATGGAGATGAATTATTGATGACAGGAATCGTCTTTGACAAAGACATTACAGTTACTTCCTATTATGGATTATAATTAAGTAATTTGCTAGCATTGTAGTACATGGAAGGGAAGATGTCACTTTATTGATTTTTACTGTCATGACTCATGTTGGTAAGTTATTTAATTATATATTATTGTAATCTTACTAAAGTGCAAATAAGCTAATGTTATGCGCATATTATGTTTATCTTATCAATCCAAATGAGTATCGTTCATGTAGGCCAAGTGGGAGAATGTTAAAATATGTCCCCACACGAACAAGGGTAATATGGACATTATTTGGACTTAATGGGATAAGGTGGTTATTGGCTTTGAAATTGAAATGCATGGTTGCACAGTTACAAGGGGAAGTTATTTCCTATGTGCCTACTTTTATGGGAAGTAGGATAATTGTTTATATTTTTACATGTACATAGGAATTGTCCTCTCTCTACCCACATTATATTTTATCAGATTTTCCCATATGTTCTGGTGAAGAGAAGAAAAGGGGTGAAGTGAGAGAAATAATTTCTACAAGCTTTCTACACGAAGAAGATTTTATTATGGTTGATCCCGGTATGTTTAATGAAATATTTATTTCCACATGAGTATGTGATCATCATGATAGTCGAAGATTCCTGTTTTAGTCAATTAAATTTTTACAGGTGGTAATTTGAAAGTGGCGTCGCTTGGCACCTTTGCATTGCGACGATGGAGTTGTCTGTGAGATTCTGAGAGGTAGAGCGCCGCTGAGAGATCTCGATGCTTTGCGAGGTAGAACAGCGAGCAATACACAGATTCTGATACCATTGGTGATGTTTGTGATGACAGTCGGAGTCCACTAGGTCGTGCAATTGCTGGTGTTTGAGGTGTGGTGGTGTTTTGCGGTTGGGCAACGATTTTTGGTGGTGGTAGCGTTGTTAGTTGTGGTTTATCTCGCTACGACAGTAGTTCTCATGGTGGTGTGGTTGTGGCGGTAATGGTGGTTGTGGTTGTAAGCTACCTTAGTTTTTTGTGGTGCTATGGTGATTTTTCCTTTGATTGATCACGGTGGTTTTTGGTGGTGGGGGGTTTGTTCGAGATGGTGGACATGGTGGTGGTGCTGCCCGTTGTCGTGCGACGGTGATGTTAGCTCTAGCGGTGGCGATCTCAAATGGTGGTGGTGATCACATATTATTCGATTGATTGTGATTAATAAATAGGCTAATGTGTGACCAATAAATAATATGTGACCAATGAAATAGATAAATTGTGACCAGTAAATAACGTGTGACCTAAAAATTTGTTATTTAGTGACCAATAATTTAATAATTCATGACTGTATAATAAGTCGTGACTTATAAAATTTGTGATTTGTAATTGATAAATAAATTGTGATTCATAATTTTTTTTATTTATGACCGTGAAATAATTTGTGATCTATAAAATTTTTGTTTTGTGATCGAGAAATAAATTGTAACCAATTAATTCGATAATTGTGATCAAATTGTATAGAATTATGACCTTAATATATTTAATTTATAACATATATTTTAGTTAATTATTTCATAAATAAAATTTAATTAATATTTGATTTTTAAAATTTTAAACTACGTTTCTTAATTTTGAAATGAGTGATACTTAATCTTTTAAATATGAAATTTTCTCAAAATAAAGTGCCTGCCAAACGGGCTTTTAATCATAGTTGGGCCAATCCATTTCCTGAACTACACGCCGCTTCCCTAACACTATTTCTTTAATTAATATTTTTTATTTTCTATTTCCTCTCTTGCTCATATTCCAATTTCTAGTCCGCGAAATCCCATTTATAATTTTTTCTACGGATTCTCTCTCTGCCTGATCCTCTTCCGATTGGTAACTAATTAATTTATAGTGTATGTGTACATCTGTTTAATTATAACTTATTTATTTAATATATATATTTTTTTTGCTTTTCATTTCTACTAATTACTGAGCTTGATTCAAATTTATTTTATTTTTTTTCTCTGTTAATAATCTACACCTGATAATTGTTATTTGTTTATTTTTTTTCTTCTAATCTTCATAATCTGACAATTCTAGAGGATAGAGGGCAATCTTAAAGTAGTACAGTACTACAGGCTGATGTTGTACCCCATGCTTTACTACTCGTATCTCGCCCATGCGATTGTTCCTTTGACGCCTTCTGCGTCTTAGTTTTTTTTTTAATTTCATCGCTGGATTCAATTTTTTCCCTCTTGTTATTATATTTTCATGGGTTTTCACCTCATTTTGTTTACTTTTGGGTCATGCTGATTTTTGGAGATTAGAATAATATTAGTAGTAGTATTGTATTATTTGAAATGTACCCATAAATAGAGTTTGAGAGTTTATTATTGATTGATATGTGGAATATCAAGTGTAGTCTTGTAAGCCATGTTGTAGATCTGTGGATTTTAAGTTTGCATTGATGAGTTAGCTGGGATGTACGAGTCATTTCATTGGTCAATGAGAAATTAAGTGCCTGTTTGTCAACCATTATTGAGAAGAAAATGGTGTAATGAATAGTATTTTTTGGAAAATGTGTGGTTGAAATTGAAAGAAACTTTATCGGTTTATGTGTAGAATATTTTATTATTTAAATGTGTGGTAGAGATTGATTACTGTAGAAAATAATTTTTTGAAAAATGGTAGACAAACAGGGGCTAAATTATACATAGTAGAAATAAGTGGGTGGATAAGTATCGGTCTATTGGAATATGTAGTTGAAAATGAAGTTTGACAATTTACAAATGATTTATAAATTTTGCCACGCCTAATTTACACATTGACTTGTAAAGTACATGGGCGTGCATTCTGTCAAAAATTGTCAATATTACCTCCTTTCAGTTTTTTAAGTGCGTAGTTTAATATGCCATGCTGATCCAACTAGGTGATGAGCTATTTATTTTACTTTTCAACAAACTGTGGCCTTGGCTAATTGACTAGTTAGTTAGAATGCTCCTGTATTCAATGCACGTATAAAGAATTTCTCACTTTCGATACTTAGTGACGGAATTTATCATGTTGACAGGATAGTTTAGTGTTTCAATGGCGACTAGAACTGCTATGAGATATGTATCTCGCCGGCTCTCGAGCAGTGGCCGAGTACTGAGCGAGGAGGAAAAAGCTGCAGAAAATGTCTACATCAAGGTAAAGTTGAATTTTGGCACAAGACCCGCAGTAATTTTCAGTTGATGGAGCTATGGCAGTTGCATGTTTGGTTGCATTTTCTATGAACTAGAGTTGTAAGACATTTAAATCGATTTCATACTATAAGCATGCCGTGACAAAGAGTAGTTTAACTTATTTGCTAAATAAAATAAAAAGTATACGATGATTCTCAAACACCTCATGGTCGTAATCTTCTCCCCCCATTATGTCTTAAGGAGGTCTTCTGTTTTATTCGTCTCTTTTAATATGGCATCCCAATATACCAGTTTTACACCCTAATCAGCTTCAAATCGGGAGTCTAGTTCAAATTGTCAAAACTTATCTTATTTAATTAAAAGGGGTAAGTCTCCAACAAAAATGACTGCATATTTTTGGGTTTACCAGCTTGAACTCTTTTTTCTCTTTTGGTTTATATATTATTTACCTGTTGAATGGGGTTAAGTCAATCCATTTCAATGGCTGTTACTATTTTTATTTTTTATTTTGCTCAAGGTTTGCACTCTTACTCTTGCATTCAGCAACGAGTAGTCTTAACACTTGATTTAAAACTGTTTAGAATTTTCTGACTGCTGAAACTTTTGCAATGTTCACAGAAAAAGGAGCAAGAGAAGTTGGAAAAACTTGCTCGTGAGGTATACCTATGCTATATACTTATAAATTATGTATACTGCTTATTTCTGAGGTTTTGAGTAAAGTGACTGCACCAATTAGATTTGATTAGACGATCATATTGTTATCAAAGTTTTGGTGGAAGCTGTAAACACTAATCCTATGGATTCAAAACTAGACCGAGTCAGTTAGATAATAACCTACAACTGAGTAGGCCTTTCATGAAAAAGTACAAATAAATGTTTGGCTAAGATTTAGAAAAAGGAGTAAAAGTAACTTTTTATTTCCAAATGACATTAAGTTAGAAAAGTTAGTTTGAATGTAAGTCTTATCTTAGGGCCAAAACAATTTAGCCTAGGTTACTGCTCTTAGCCACATGAGTAGTTCATTGTGCTCATCGGTCCAGTATGGCTGAGGTACAATAAAAGGCAGATAGCAATAAAAAACTATTTAGTTTAAAACTTATGGTGCGTTTGATTCGGTCCAAATTCCATGGAAAATGGGAAACGTTTTCCTTTTTTCCACTTTTCATGTGTTTGATGTGTCTTTTTTATAGGGAATCCATTTTCCACCTATTTTCTAGGTACAACAATTTAATGCATGTTTGCTTGATTTTGTTTTCCCACCTATTAGGTGGGAAAACAATTTTCACCTTTTTTTTTTTTAAGCAATGGCAACCAATTCTTTCAACCATTGTAAAAAGAATTTTCATTTTTGTTGATAATTTCTATGCAAAATAAAGTCAAACGAATATGGTAATTTTTTCTAATGGTTTAATTGTTTATTTTGTTTTTACTTTTTAGTAATTGGAACAAATTCTAGACGTATTGGTAGAAAAAATTATCACTTTAATGGACAATTTTCATAAAAAATGTAGCCAAACGGATGCCAAACTTTCAACATTTTTCAGGTAGAAAATTATACAAATCAAACACAATTAATTACAATTCCCAATAAAACAAATTCTAGGCAATTCAATTCCCAATAAAATATTTTCTTTCCACCCATTTTCCACTTTTGCAATCAAACGGACCCTTAATTTCTTAGAAGTTAGCTTTTTAAGCTTAGCCAAACATACTAGTGTATTGCTTTTGTGCTGATGGGAACTTTGTGAAACTTTATTTGTTCGACTGATAGGAAGCAGATTGTTAGATCTGTTACAATGTACAACTGTGCACACATTTGAATTCGAGGTTTCTGCAACACGTAGTAGATTCGAGCTTTATATTATTCGTTCTTGTTTTTCATTTTTTCTTGGATTATAACATTTAAGCTTCAACATGAGATTTACGGTTATGATAATTCCCAAGGGCCCAAAACAAGAAAAAACACCTGCAGCTGACTCAGGAGGCTCGGGTTCGATATCCGATGCCAAACCAAGTGGCCAGACCTCTTCAACACCCAAAGTGTCGACTGACAACTATAGAAACTACGCTGTTGTGGCGGGTATTGCAACTGCTTTTGCTGCTTTTGGATGGTATTATGGGTCGAAGAAGAAGGAATCTGACAAAGTGCAAGATTGAGTCAATTTCTCCAAATAAAACTTATGAAGCAACACCATGTTTCTGTTGCATTTTGTTTACGGCACGAATCTCCCTCTGTGTCTGATGCCATCTGAGAACTCGTTCTTGACGTTAATGTCAAGTTTAGGATTCTCTAAGGCTCTGTTTGATTAGCCACATTTTCCATGGAAAATGGAAAATTTTTTCCATTTTCCATCTTTTGCGCTGTTTGATAGCCTAAATTTTCCACGGAAAATATTTTCCCCTCCCACCCGCCACGTCAGCATTTTCCACCAAATCATTGAAAATATTTTCCCACCATTTTGGTGGGAAAATATTTTCCGGCCGGCTGCTCAAATTTTTTTTTTTTTTTTTTTTTTTTTTGGCAATGGAAACAAATGTTATGACCAATTGTAAAAAAAAAAAATTCACTTTAATGGACAATTTTAATGTAAAACAAAGTCAAACGAACACTAAACTTTGATGAAAAAAATGATTTTTTAGGAAATAATTTTTTTTTCATTTTTTTTTTTTACTTTTTGGCAATGGAAACAAATTTTATAACCAATTGTGGAAAAAAATATCACTTTAGTGGACAATTTTCATGTAAAATAAAGTCAAATGAATAGAAAATTTAAAAATTTTTCGGGTGGAAAATTATACCAATCAAACACACTTTAAATCATTTTCCCTACAAAATATTTTCTAGGCAAATCTTTTCCCTGTAAAACATTTTCTTTCCACCCATTTTCCACCCTTGCAATCAAACGCACCCTAATATGCCCTCAAATTTTCACTTATTTTTGGCTCATTATCACGTTCTTTGGTTTTCGATATCACTTGCTTTGCTGGGAAAACAAGTTGAATACGAGAACATGGAGCCCTTGGAGATATATTTTCAGCCTTGTTCTTCATACTCTGAATTTGAAGTTTTATTTTTTTTAACACGTTATTTCACGTGCATATTATCTATACAAAGAATAGAAAAATATGAGGAAATACATCGATTTTCATCGTCCCAACAAAATAGCAGTTAGTTTATAGAGGTAACAAAAATATTTTATCCATACCACAAAAACAAATTCGTTCTCATTGCCAATTAAGTCTCTGTTTGTCTACCATTTTTCAAAACATTGTTTTCTACAGTAATCAATCTCCATCACACATTCAAATAATAAAATATTCTACACATAAACCGATAAAGTTTCTTTCAATTTTAACCACACATTCTCCAAAAAAATACTATTTATTACACCATTTTCATCACAATAATGGTAGACAAACAGGCACTAAATGTTGTTTAATTCATTAATGTCAATTCCACTTAAAATCAAGTTTATTAATGATCATTTGATTTCTCGCAAGTGAATGAGATCGTGAACAAGTATGTAGTGTGTAAAGTGTCAAACCCATGAGAACTACGTATTCAATCGAGTTCAAATTAATAGTAATCTTAATCGAATAGCAAATAGATTGAGTTTTCTATACTAATCCTTAAATTATCAATTAAACTAATGAAAGTAAGTAAGTAAATATGTTTTACAAATATGTGAGATGCATTGTTAAGATGTCGAACCCCCTTTGTTATTCCATTTTTGTGTAACAATTAAAGCGACAATTTGAAATCATTTATGTTAATCAATGTTCCTAATTTAATTGAAAGACTCTCTCGATAGCGATCAAATCTATTCCGATTATGTGACCTTTCTATCTCTCGATAAAAGATATAAACATGATAAATGCATTAACAAACACTAGAACATCTATTGAAACTATATAAAACATAAATGTATATTTCTATCTTCTATCGAACCTTGTAATGTTTATTATATTGTGCTTAAACCATATTGTCTCTCTCGATAACAATAAAATTCACTAACAATTCAATTGATGATCAAGCAATTGAATTGAAAGATAAAACAATAATAAACATTCACAAACCAAATCAAATCAACGTCAAAATAATTAATTAAAACCTAAAAACATCACAACAAGGGTTTATCTCATCCTAACAATGTATAAAATTAGCCTAATATATTGAAAGTACAAGAAATAATATTTAAGTGAAAAGACATAACCCAGATTTTTGATAAATTGAGAAGATGAAGATGAATCTTTAAATCTGGAATCTCTTCAATGATTTTTTGATGAATCTCTATTTGCGTCTTCTCTTCTTTATCCAAAAATTAGGTTTGAATTTTCACTTGATTGAATTATTGGAAATTTTCTTCAATTCTCTCACAAAAATTATGAATTTTCCTCCATTGATGATAATAGTTGATGAATAATGGAGTATAATATGTACATGAAATATCTCAACATGTATTCTGCTATTTCGTATTTGTAGGAGTCGAACATTGGTAGAAACGTCCAAATTGACTTCCAAAAGAGTTCCAATCGAATAAGGAAAGTTGCCTTCCCGTGCGGATTTTTGTCTATGCACATCATTCAATATTTTGATCATAACTTTATCTTTTGATATCCGATTGATGCAATTCAAAATGTATTGGAAAGAAAGCTCAAAGGCTACAAGTTTTATAGAAATAGGATTTTCCCAATTTGGGCGTTTACTATGCCAAAATGGGTTTCAATCTCCGTCTAGAAATCTGAAATATAACTTGTACGATTGAAAATTGATTTTAATCTTATTCCATTCCCTTTTGAGTTCTAATTACATCCAATTGTCTTCTAGGAAATCGTCAAAATATCATCTTGTGGTCCGAATCAACTATAGAATTTGTAATTTGATCCCCAAACTTTGGACTTTGCCCATTTTCACCAATTTTTGATTCTTTCTTTCAATTCCTCGTCCAACCATTAAGTTTTACCTATATAACATAAAATACAACAATTTAGGATATATTTTGTCAAAATAACTATCAAATATCACTATTTTAGATCCCATGTGGAATGCATTTTGGAACAGTAGATTGATGGAGAATGTGTGATTAAAAATGAAAGAAAAGTTTTTGAGTTGTGTATAATATTATTTATTGAAAAATGTATGATTGAAAAGAGAAGAAGGAAAAATTGTATTTTGAAAAAAATGGGATCAAAGGTTTAGATTCCCCTTTCAACTATCTGTCTGACAACCAACCAAAAAATTTAATGATTAAGTCAAATGTGTCCTAATTGGTCATTAAAATTTTAATCAATCCAAATTTTAATTTCCTTATCATTTCATACTCTTTATAATTATATTTACTTAGTTTGACTTTCATAGGTTCATGCACCGTTGCAAATTAAATTTAATTCTACGACCATGTTTGGCTAAATTTAAAATTAACTTAAAATACTTTAAGTAAATTTTTGTTTCCCGGAAAAGTCACGGTTTCTTAATAAAAGAAGTTACTTTTGAAAACACTTTAGGTCCTCAACCTATTGGAATTGTAGCAATTAGGTCCTAATATATTATTTTGGTGATTGTAATCTCCAGCATTTTCTATTTTTTTAGCATTGACCCCACTAGATAACTTATCATTGATTAGAATCCCATTTTTTTAAAAATTAAAAACATGAATTTACCGTTATATTTAATTGAACAAAGAGGAAAAAATACAGAAAAATACTAAGAAAAGAGAAGAAAATCCACCAAGGTTTGTGATGCATTCAGGAGGCTGGTTGGATTTTGCTTTTTCTTTATTCCCGTTATTTTCTTTTGATTTAATTAAAAGTTGCCAAAATTGAGTTTTTAATTAAAGAAAAGGATAATTATATCAGCACCACAATCTTTGTTTGGTACACCGCATTTTAATTAAAATGAATATTCTCAATCTTTATTTATTATTTTACTTATGTCTCCTCAACATTTTATTTTGTTCCTTATGATTGGTTTCGTCCAAAATATTGTTAGGAGGGCATAGAAAAACATATTTGTCCCCTTATATTTTTAAATTAGCAGAAAAAAACAAATATTGTACAAAAAAATTTGATAAAATATATGCGTCTCATTTCAAAGCACGTTAAAAGACATTTCGAGAAAAATCCTCATGAAGAACAAGACGTGATAATCAATTGAAAGTTAAGGATATTAAAAAAAAAAGTTAGAAATACAATTACAACAATGAGCAAGAGTTGGGGACTTTTCTATTAAAATGTGATGTAGCAAACAAAAAACTATGACGTGAATGTAACTACCCTTAAAAGAAAAGGATCAAATCATCAATTTGGCTTCCAAATGTTACAAAAATGACAATTCCAAATATTATGTTAGGGCCTACCTGCAACATT
Source organism: Fraxinus americana (assembly GCA_035079005.1). NCBI lineage: Eukaryota > Viridiplantae > Streptophyta > Magnoliopsida > Lamiales > Oleaceae > Fraxinus > Fraxinus americana. Next base: position 15,619,213 of record CM068708.1, on the reverse strand, counting down.
TTCATTAGGTTGGGACCTATCTGTAAATTTTCATTTTTCTTATTTTGACCAAAAAATAATAATTTTTAATGCTTGCTTATTTACTTAAAAATAACCTTATTTCCTAAGCTTTTAGCCAAACATTCACCTAACCAAAATTAATATTTAATACTCCCGTTACATGATTGCACGTTCTTATAATATGAACATCCTATGTCGTGCAAACCATGCATCAATTAATCTAAACAACAAAGAGCATATTTCCATTTGTATAAATAGCAAAACAATGAGGTTTCGAATTACAACAACACTAAATATTAATCACTAACTTTCACAAATAAGAATGTCGGGCATCTGCAGCTGCGTTAGCTTTAGCTTGCATTTTCACTGCCTTTGCCGGGTCGTCTGGTGGTGCTTTACAGGTAGGGTTCTATAGAGGAAAATGCCGCACAGTCGATGTGGAGACTATTGTAGGTGTTGTTATTAGAGCATGGTTCTCTAGAGATCCTACAATTGTAGCTGCTCTTGTCCGCATGCAGTTTCATGACTGCTTTGTCAATGTAAGAATATTTTATTTTAGAAAATTTAGGTTTTATATGTTTATTAGATGACCGAAGCTTCATTTGCTTTATTTTTCAACTCCTTTTCGGTCAATTCTATTTCATGTTGTCTACTATAAAAACGAAAATAGTGAATAAGATGTTTCTGATGAATACGAAGTTGGTTATATATATTTTTTCGCATACCGAAACATTTCAATTATTAAGGTTCAACATGTTCTCTCACAATAAAAATTTGTCTGTCTTTTTTAATCAAAAGCCATAACCCACACCATTTTTAGAAATGTGTGATGGTAAGATTTGATCCTTTTGAAATAATATATTGAATTACGTAATCTAAAAGTTTAAACAAAAAGAACGAATTCAAACTTTTCATTTAAATTTTATATTCAATACGACCCATATTTATTTATTTTTTATTCAAAGGCATACAAACTTAGAATTTTTATGAATAGGTGGCACCTACACTTGAATTCTTAAATTTATACTATTTTGGGACCTAACGCCAACACTTGTGACACTTTCATCTACTCTTTCAACACATTTGACTGGAATCCAACGCTACATTTTTATCGACCATAAATACAACGCAAAGCATATAGAATAATACAAGTGTTCATATGATAACATAATTACAAAAATGCTTAATATGTAGTCAAAGCAATTTTGACAGCCCTCTTCCATGAGTGGGGCCCTCGATTATTTTAATTGTGGACCCCACCAAATGTATGTGAGAGGGCTGTCAAAATTGATGTAACTCTAGCATTGTTCACATAATTATACTTTTGTTTAACTTTGTCACTTGAAATTAATGATACAACTAGGGGTGTGATGCATCAATCTTGTTGGATGGAAATAACTCAGAGAAAACTGCAATCCCTAATCTGAGTGTTCGAGGCTATGAAATAATTGATGCAGCCAAAGCTGCTGTGGAGTCAATCTGTCCAGGAGTGGTTTCTTGTGCTGATATCATTGTTATGGCCACTAGAGATGCTGTTGCCCTGGTAAAAAAAAAAAAAAAAATTACTTATTTTGATAGGAAGGTACTAGGTAGAGATTACTTTCAAAATAAGTTACTTAATTACTTTGACTGTGCATATCTATAGAGTGGAGGAGGGCGATATATTGTACAAACAGGAAGAAGAGATGGAACAGTGTCCCTTGCTGAGAATGTGAATTTGCCAGCTCCTTCAATTTCAGTATCAGATTCCATTAATGCTTTCAACAAGAAAGGACTTAATTCTAATGACATGGTTTACCTTCTTGGTAAGTACTTCAATTCATCTCTCCCTTATTGTTAGTGATATAAATGGAGTTCTCTCTCCATTTATTAGGGTTGGAGGCCAATCGCCAGAAACAATAATGGTAAATGTACATTCATTCGATCTCTTACATTCAATTTAACATCTCCTTTGTTTTCAAAAAATTGTGGGTGGGAAAATTGTTTCTTTTTTAAAAAAATTGTCCAATGGTGTGTTGCCATGCGACACAATGTAAACAATGATGCAAAATATGATGTACAAGTAGCACGATTGTTGCCAAAAAATATAGATGGAGTTCTTAAAGGATAGCATTAATTTTCGACGAATCCTTTGTTGCAGGTGGCCACACGGTTGGAGTCGCTCATTGTTCGCTCTTTCAAGATCGTCTCTACAACTTCCAGAACACAGGGAAACCTGATCCAACCATGGATACCACACTACTAAACACACTAAAAAAGAGATGCCCTCAGAATTCAACTGTTGATAGCCCAGTTAATCTTGATCAAAACCCTTTGAGCTCAATGACTGTAGACAATTCTTACTACAGACAAATCATTTTACATAGAGGTATTCTCCAAATTGATCAAGAACTAGCCCTTGATCCATTAACCAATCCCACAGTTGCAGCCATTGCTAAAGGGTTCGACTTTTCGACTCGATTTGGACAGGCCTTGGTCAAGTTGGGCGCAGTTGAAGTACTCACAGGTGCACAAGGAGAGATCAGAAGATCATGCAGAGCCATTAACACACCCTTGAACAATTAGGGTTGATTTGAATCAATCTTGACAGAATATTTCAGTTTTTTTTAAAAAAAAATTTGTTCTTCTTGTTCTACCATTTGAAATTTGTCTCGTTGAGATCAGATGTCAGTTTGTCGTCCAAATTCCATATTTATTTGTATTGAGTTTGTATGAAGTTTTTTTTTTCTTGTGGAATTGAATTTGAAAAGCTTGTTTGACATTACTTAAAAAGTTGAGGTTAAGTCAACCATTAATTTTATCCAAATATTTCATTGGATTTACAATTTTTATCGAACTTTTCAACCATACATTTCACCAATCATTATAAAGAACTGCTAAAACTTTTTGAAAATCTTTGTCAAACAACCTCTTAATTAACTCTCCATTTTTCACAGTATACTATCCACACCATCGGTATGTTACATTAAAAATTGCATCTTCGCCAATAGAGAAGTATGTCATTGAAATCTACATATCCTTTGAATTGGGAGGATCATACCAGTTAACTCCACTATAAATCCCACATCGAATAAATGTAAAAATATAAATTAATGTATAAGGGTTTAAATTGTCCCTCTTAAGATTAATCTTTTAAAATGAAATCATATATCCTAATATGGGTTCGAAGGCCATGAAGCTCAAACAACAATTCGATCTGATTAAAATTCAAATGAATCTGCATATTCTAAAATCAATATTCGTCTCAAGTGAATACTTTTAAAATGAAACTTCAAATCTTAATATTTACGCATAAGTTTGTCGACTATATCTGCCAAAAGCAATTTGGTAACAACTACTAAGAATACCTACCTGTCCCTTGAATTGCCTCCCGAAGTTGGTAATGGTATTAAATGAATAGCTATGGAATTATTGTTTTCATTGAATTCAGTTCTAGTACATAACTAACAAATTTCGTGTAATTTTCTACATTCTAATATTAGAAAGATTTAAAATGTCAATTTTAATTTCCATATAAAGAGTTGACATTCCCCCATATTATCTATTTTTTTCTCAATATTTTGAAAATCGGTTCAAATATTTGACTTGAAAAAAAAATAAAAAGTCAAAGGTTGAACTCACATCGACTTGGTGGTTAGAAGGCACTAAATAAAGAATAAACATAAAATATGTTGAAGACATAATTTAAATAAATAAGTGCGTATCATGATCACGCGATTGAGTATAACAACTGATTATCTCGTAGTTATTATATACGATCAATCAAAATACAGGTTGATAGTTTGAATTTCTAAAAATTACTATACCGACTCATGAATGATCAACTACTGGACAATGCACCAACATATGAGAGAAACAGGTCGAATACTTTGTTTTTCTTCCAATCGAACACTTCAAGAGCTCGTCTAACAGGGATCACGCTTCTTGTAGAAGAAATTTTTGGGAAACTTCTCTAAAAACTCTTCTAGTCGTACAAATCATTTCCATAAAATCGTTCAGATATGTTTAAAAACATTTTTTTGATCTAATAAGTAACTTTTGACTTTTTAAAAGACCAGTAACAAATGAGTCCACCGGTTGTGGGATCTCCGTTCTATGTGTGGAAGCATTCAAGTACAACTTTTTTGAAAGGAACAGAGCTGGATTGAATGTCTGTTCAACTACCATCGAGAAAGGATTTAATAGGGTAACTGTTTTTCAGCAATAATTCTGAAATAACGTTATTGTAAAGCCACGTAATTTGTTGGAAGCTTGATTGATTGATAACTTGACAAAAATGACATTCTATGACAACTAGAATATAAGATAAAATAATACTTTATTGGTCCCATAAAAATAGACTTGCTTTCCTTCATTCGTTCCAAATTATAAGCTATTTCCCTTGCTGAGAGTGTTGTTGAATTATTAATTTTTTAATATGCATCTGTTTAGGATGTGTCTGCGGGTGATTTCCAGCAGATTTCCAGCATTAATATAGCCGTTTTTTTCAAATGGTGGCCCCCACCCCTCTACACACAGTCAAAGGTTGCGGCTTCAGGCTCTCCCAACGGTTAAAATATCAATTCTAAAAGAATTTGCTCCAGACAAGATCTTAACGTAATTTGTTATCAATAACTATGAACTATTCTTATTTAAACTATTATTTAATATGAGAGACTATTAGGAAAAATGTAAGTAACATTTATATTTTATATTTTCAATTATATTAATTATATTTTCTTAATCTGTATGAAAATGAAAGCAAACAAATCTTTATAGAACGAATGAAGTAGTTTCAAGAGCCTTAATCGTGCACTCTAATTCTAATAAGACTACATTAGACTCTATTACATGGGATTTCTAGTAACTATGAACAAAGTCTCTTATGAGCCCTTCAAATATGTTGTTATTTACTTATTAGTTTCTAGGATATTATGTTCAATTATTTAGGCCGTCGATTAGCGACGAAGCCAAGATTTTCATGTAGGGGGCAAAAAATGCTAGAACGGCTAAATAATATCTATTATTTATGTATTTAAATTTCTATATAAATCTTGTACAAATTGATAAAAAAAAATGTTGCGGGAGCGATCGCCACCCTGCCACTGGCCACTGCCGTTGACAAGATTTTATGCACCTTGTACTATGACTGGATAACAAACCAGCCCTCAAAGTTTTCTTGCTAGTAAGCCCTCGAGACTTGTTTCCATATTTTCTCCTTGTTCTGTACTAAAAGAAATGTGCTTAGAGAAATTACAGAAAATTTCGTGCAGTAAAAGAATATATATTATAAAAAAATTATTTTAAAATTTCTAAATGACTGATTAATTCAATTTTTGGTCAATAATTCAGGAAAAAACTCAACAGATTGGATGTCTTTATTAGCACCACCAACTATTCAGGCTTACGGCCATTCATTTACTGCTGTTTCTGAGACTATTTTGCACTATTTATTGGTACTTTTTGCAATACTTTTTTCACTCTGTATACAATAGTTCCGGCATCAGCTTCAATGGAGAAATGTCAAGTTTTAGTTGCACTGTTCTTCACTTTGGTTCTTGCTAGGCTTAACCTCTCCACAAGCCATGTCCTGAAGGGATCGGTTGTTTGCCTCGACTGTAAACCTCATTCGGATCTCTCGGGTTTGTTCAGTTTATGCTCTCGTTCATAATTCTTAGCAACTATGTACATCAGAACGTGTTAATTTTGGTCTACTCGTCTCTCTTGTGACATAAAAAGAGTCCGTTTTCGATATGCTTTTATATGGTTCTTTCTTTGATTATATATCTTATCTATTTTATGAAAAATTAAAAATTGTATGGGGGAAATGCAAGATGAGAACGTGGTGGTTTTAGGGTGGATTAGTTGAATTTTTGTACTTTGTTTTATTTTCCTATGCGCCAAAAGAAAAGAAAAGAAAATTGGTACATAGGAATAAAAAAAAAACGTATATATATTTTTTAAATTTAGGTTGATTACATTAATCTTTTCTCCGATTGGATCTAATGCTAAACTATTCTAGTTTTACGCATAATCCATTTTACCCTTTCTTCTCCATATTTTCCTTAGGTATTCAAGTCTCAGTGAAATGTGACAAAATGAAGAAGTTGGCTATCGCAACCACACAACAAGATGGCACCTTCGACACCGAGCTTCCATCGGACGTCTCAACTTCGCCTAATTCTCTCAACTGTCTGGCCAAAATACTGGGTGGTCCTCATCAACTCTATACTTCAAGAAAAGACTCAGTTTCCATGATTGTTAAACCTAATGGGGTCAAGTTCTATGCCACTGCTAAGCCTCTCAATATCTACAAATCATGCCCTTTATCAAGAAATTATGATGGGAAATGTGTAACCAAGAACATGGAATTTGGTTCATCCAAGACTGTAGATCTGCCTGTGCCAAGAGAATGGGGAATTGCACCTACTAGTTATTATGCTCCATTTATTCCCATTATTGGCATACCATAATTGATCACGTGTTTGGTTTTATCAATATTATAAGTTTCTTTGCTCTTTTGTTTCCATGTTGTTCAATGGTCTTGTAATCGTTTGCTCTTATTCCCATAAAATTTAAAGTCGACCATATGAAATATATTTCATCGCTTCCTTATATTTTTCTCTCAGTCCTCCGAAGCATCGACCAACTTTTTCTATGTGCCTAGAAAACTATTACTAGAAGCCTTTATATGTAACCAGTTGTTCGGCTAATGTAAATTTTTGTTTCTAAATATGTTACATTATTAATCATGTTTGATTAAGCTAAAAAATGAGAAAAAAATATTTTAGTTCTAACTTTTTTGTTTCTAAATATGTTTACGTATCAAGAATAGAAAACTTTCACCCTAGCTACTTAGCAACAATTAGATCACTTTAATTTACCACCAATGAAACCACTATGTTTGTGCGATGGTGGCAATCCACGTGGATTTTCATCTCATTCTCAAAATTCATCAAGCACTTGGGCAAAGGAGAAAGAACTCAATCAACCATGGGGAAAAAGAAGAAAAAATTAGGGTGTGTTTGAACCATATTATTTTGGAATAATGTATTTTGGAATAGTATATTGATGGAGAGTGTGTGGTTGAAAAAGAAGGAAAAGTTATTGACATAATGGACAACATTATTTTATTAAAGAATGTGTGGTTACAAATGAGTAGAAGTATAAAAATAAAAATTTTAATGTGGCTCAAACAGGGTTATGTCCGTACAAAACTCATTTCATAATTGGTCGAAAATTTATATTTAATTAATATTGTTGACGTCCAAAATTGGGTGGACAAAATTAGAGCCAACTTAAGATACAAATAATCATCCAAGGAAAACAAGTGGAAGAGATTCCTATTATAAAGTAATAATATTACTTTACAAGTTGCAAGGGTTATTCAAAGTGTTACAATGAGTTTTCTTGGTATCTTTTCCTCAAATTCTTTTTTTTTTGGTCCTCCCCTTCTTATTTGCATTCTGGACCCTTTTATAGGAGAAATATACTGGCGCATAGTACTCCTGTCTTGTCAACACAGAAAATCGAGCTGAGCTAGTCGTGTGTTGGCTCAACAGGATTGGCATCCGAGCTCAATTCTGTCTTGTTGATCGTGAGATGATGGGACAAGCGGGTCCCAGCAATAAATGCATAGTCTTAGTTAGACAAGCTAAGACGTCTGATTGGAGAGCTAGGTAGGCACTGACATAGGACCTTTACACGTGTGTTTTCCTGATTGGTAACTCAAAGATCTTGTCAGCGATCTGTAATCATTAGTCACTATTGTGCCTTGAAAGACTACAATAGCTTGTTGAGTAAGTTATTCAAAATCGAGCTGACCTCGTACCACCGAGCTCGCGTTGTTTTACTTTTATTGGAATTTTACAGTTCGAGCTTAACGACCTCCGAGATCGGTATCAACAAATATATTCAAAAGTTTTATAAATTATATTTGAGATAAAGCTGGCATGTCGAAATTTGATGTCTAAGATGAAGATATGTAGTCATTATTTTAACTAACACGACATTAAAATTGTAATGACTCCGAAATATAGTTTTTATACCCTAACGATTTTTCATGATAATACACTTAAAATTTTCATTAATTAACACATTTTATATATGATAACAGTTTATATTCAAAAAATCCATTGAAATAACATATAACAACTTATTTTAAAAATAAATAAATAAAGAAGTACGAAAAAGTATTTTTCCTCATTTCAAAATATAAAAATAAAATATTTTAATATAAATTATCATCAAAGACGAGATGTATTAATTAATGGAAAGTTAAAGATAAGAATTCGACGAAAAAAATTAAGAAAATAATTGTTACAATTGACCAAAGATTGATAAGTTTAAAATATAATTAAAATGTGGTAAATAACAAAAATATTCGTTTTAAAATATTAATTAGACAAATCTAACCTCCATTGGACGGATTTTCTGGCTTGTGCCGCGTGACACCCAAGACTCTTCCAGTCTTCTGTCTTCTTTCAGTTCAATTTTAGCCCACCCACTCCCTCCCCTCCCCTCGGGGAAGAAGATCGAGTTATCAATAATAATCAAACTTAATCGAGCTTATAATTTGTAATTTATGCGACCTCAAATTCCACTGTAATTATACGCACAATATTTTGATGGCGATCCTGTATGGGGTGGTGGCGCGTGGGACTACGGTGCTGGCGGAGTTCAGCGCCGTGACGGGGAACGCACCTGCCGTGGCGCGGCGGATACTGGAGAAGCTGTCGGAGACGAATCAGGAGGAGTCGAGACTATGCTTCTCCCAGGATCGGTACATTTTCCATATCCTTAGATCGGATGGACTCACCTTCCTCTGTATGGCCAACGATACATTCGGAAGTAAGAACTATCCAGTTAAAAAAGAAAAATTAAATTTTGAGCTTTGTGTATCTGTATAACTATGTGTTCATGTGCGTTTGTCGAATGTTTGTTTACGGTTTAGTGTATTAAGGCTTGGTCTTGTTGTTGTTGTTGGTCATTTTTAGGTTTTCCGGTGAGTACAAGTAATGTGCTGCTATGCAGAATCTTACTGTATTAGCTTTTCATCTTTCATAGATGTTTTAAATTTGAAGGTTGAAAACAGAATTTCCAAGGGGTAACTCTATTTTCTTGGTTTTTTTTTTTTCGTATGTCAATTTTTGAACTCTTATTAGTTTTTTGTGTATGACTTACGAAGAGGAAGATCCAATTTATAGGGTTGCCACACAATTCTTGACTTCAATAAAGATAAAACAGAAGGCGTCCTTGTGGGATTGTCTTCAGAAACAAGTGTGCTATGGAATGGGATTGCGTTTGGGAAAACCAAAAGTTGTGGATTAGTTCACTAGACACATATTCTGGTGTTTTAGACCAATTTGACGGTAAAATGGTTCACTTCATCTCTGGTAGCAAATGTTCATAGTGTCAGTGTGATTTGGTTTTCTGTTTCTCTTATTTTTCCTTTCCTAGTATTTTAGCCAAAATAACTCTCTTGCTACTTTTCCACTTCATTCTTGTATACACATTTCTTATAAAGAATGTGGCTTTAACCACAATTTTTTCACTGATCTAAGAGTACTCTTACGTTGATATGTCGCAAAATTTATTCAACATAGATTGGTTTGTAGAAGACTTTTATAAACTCAATTTGCCCAATTGTGGTAATTCCCTTAGGAGGCATATGTCTTTGGATTTTGTCAGAATTCTCTGATCAATTGTACAAGAGATCAAGAAATGGAAGCCAACATTTTGGTTGTTCAGACAAAAGTACGGGGTCAAGGACTGGAGGGAATTAATTGGACTTTTGATGGAATATCCTCGTTCCATTAATAACTTATTTTCGTGAATCATAGGTGAAAGTTATGACTGCATAACTTACCATTGGTACGCCACACTTCTCTTTTTGCTATGGGATTTCTTAATACAAGGAAGTACTCAATCTTTTTACTTTTCCTATATATGCTTCTAGGATCTTATCTCCAATCTTTTGTATCCTGAGCTCTATTCGTAAATGGAGGCTTTGAGATGTTTAGACTCTATCAATATGCTTTCAGCATTGCATTGTGTTAGGATATACATCTTATTGGATTTTTTCCTTCAACTTAGAAGTAAAATTTTAATGTTTGTGTATAATAGTATTTCCACTTTTCTCTTCTATATGTTCTCTTCTATATGTTACAACTGGTATTTTGGCAATTTTATCCAGGGAGAATCCCTTTCTCAATTTCCACTTTTCTCTTCTATATGTTACAACTGGTATTTTGACAATTTTATCCAGGGAGAATCCCTTTCTCATATTTGGAGGATATTCAGATGCGATTCATGAAAAACTATGGTAGAGTGGCTCCTTATGCTCCTGCTTACGCTATGAATGATGAATTCTCAAGGGTCTTGCATCAGCAAATGGAGTTTTTCTCCAGTAATCCTAATGCAGACACTCTCAACCGTGTCAGAGGAGAAGTTAGCGAGGCAAGATTACTTTGTCACTTTTACCTGATTCACAAAAGATAGAAAATAAACAGGTCTAAAAAATTAAATTCACTTTATTATAGCTGGAATTTTTGTTTTCCGTTTACTCCTCTTTCTTTCTTTCTTTTTCCCCCTCCCTGTTTACCATGTGTATGGAGCTGGTTATGTCATTAAAATGTTTATATATAAGATCTTAATTGCATGATTCATAGTGAAGATCAATGTATATTATATATAGTGATAAATAATACTGTATATTTCTTGGTTTTTGCTGCATTTGTGTGGGCTTTTTAGTTCTTAGAGTTTGCTTTAAGTTTTGTGTGGCCATCGGTGATTATAAAGCATTTGTAGCTGGAGTATTTCTTGAAGGTTTTGCCATGTGTTCCAGGTTGAGACTTTTTATTTATCTGATGCTAGCTTTGTCCTCAATTAAATATACCAAATAATCACTTTGTACTCTTTTGACATGTTTAATGTATGATATGCCCGTGATCTTTTGTACTTTTGAAGCATAAATTTACATGATGAAATATCCAGCTGCTTATATTTAAGAAATTCTTGACTATACTAAGCCAGAGTTCCTGCTCTTTTCCCTGGACCAGTGGCAGCAACTGTCTCAGGTTGTAAAATGGTTAGGGCTAGAAATCAACTGGCAAGCGAAATATAAGCCAGAGTTATGAACATCAAAATTTAAATGGAGATGAAGTCAAATACTCTTTTATTATTATGTTGGTGAATTGAATCGAGATCCCTCCCTTTTTCTGTCTCTGTTTTTTTTTTTTTGGGCTCAACGAGAATCCTCAGCTCCTTTGCTATAAATGATAAGCATATATGTTGTAAGCAGGAATCACGTTTCAGTATAACAGTTTCTAATGTGTGTTGTTTCTATCATTTTCACATATCATTTTTTGCAAACTTTTATGGAGAAAGCAACATATCTAAAATTATTGTAAAAAATGTTGAAATACAATTGTTAATTGGCTCCTAGCTTTGGAGTAATGTTAGAATTCAAGTAGCCTTAGCTGCTCTATCCTTCGTATGATATTGTTGATTTTATGAGCTTTCTTGTTCTTAGCCTACTATCATGAACCTAACACCTGAAACACGGTCTTCAGGTACGCACAATTATGGTGGATAACATTGACAAGATATTAGAAAGAGGTGATCGGATTGAGCTTCTTGTTGACAAAACAGCAACTATGCAAGATAGTGCATTTCACTTCAAGAAACAGTCGAAGCGCCTTCGTCGAGCTCTGTGGATGAAAAATGCCAAGCTCTTGTAAGTATTTTTAATAACCTTCTATTTAAGTTGAACCTTGTATGGCTCAATAGTGGTCTTTAAAAACTGTAAAGTTCGTAAAAGCAAAATAGCAAATGCCAGAGCTATATAGCACTGTGAAAGTGTGTGTAGCTTCAAACACTCTCTTTAATCTTGTATTTGGAGAATTTACTTTGGTGAACTTTATCGCCCAAGCTGTGATCACTGGGTTTACTTTTCATTCTTTTTTTACTCCAGTGAATTAATCTCCTTCACAAGATTCCAGACAACTTAGTAGAGCTTTATATAATGAACAGAAAGTTCGAGACAATTGATATGATTAAGATGAGGATATTTAATTGTTTTTCGCCATAGCTGGATACGTACAAAGGATTCAGTGAATAGTTAGCTGGGAGATGTAGTAGGATAGTCCACTTGTTTGGTGTTAGTCTCCCCATCAAGACTTATTAGAATTATTACTTGTCTGCATAAACTACTGAGGGAAAACGATAGTGATATATGGAAATGATCAGACATTCATGGATGGGAATGCTGAATGTAGTAACTAACACGTCCCTGCTTATATTCAATATATTATTATATATGCACAATGTCATAGGACTTGACCTTTTTGATTGAATCTGTTCGCTGCTTTCTGTCCTTCAGTACTTTGAGAATTAATTGTAGTTATGAGATTAACACTAAACTTGTTAGCATTTAGACATATCAGCATTTGGACAGTGTGTCCATCGTAACTGCAAAATAACTGTGAAACTATCAAACCGCCCGACCCAATTTGGGTTGGTTTGAAGCCCATTTAGACACTAAACTTGTTAGCATTTAGACATATCAGCATTTGGACAGTGTGTCCATCGTAACTGCAAAATAACTGTGAAACTATCAAACCGCCCGACCCAATTTGGGTTGGTTTGAAGCCCATTCAGTTTGATTTTTGGGTTGGGCGCGGACCCAATCCAAAAATTCAGTCGGTGGTCAGGTTGGTCATTTTTTATTTTTATTTTTAAAATATAACCTCTCTCATCTCTCATCCTATACCCATCTCTATTCTCTCCCCTCTCTCTCTATACGAAGTTTGCGACACCACCGTGAGTCTGTCCACCACGACCATAAACCCCTCGCGCCACCATCCTCTATGAGATCGAATGAAAGCATATTTTAAATTCTGTTTTTGTCTCCATGTTTAGTCATTGACGCAATGTCGGGAAGTGGAAATCAAATCGAAAACCAGAAAAGGGAAGTTGAAGACCATTTATTGAAAATGTGGTACATTTCATATAATATATGAATTTTGTGGTATTTTTTTCTTTTTGGTAAGATTGGGTTTTTGACATTTATGCTGGTGGTGATGGGATGGTGATGGCAGTGGAGGGGTAATTTTGTGGTGGAGGATAGGTAGTTGTGGTGTTGGGCAGGGATTTGTTGAGATTTCATGGCCATGATTGTGCCTTGGGTTATTCAGGACCGAACCAAATAGACCCAAACATCCCAATCGGTTCGATTTCGGTTGGGCTTCTTTGATCCAACCCTATCTGTGAGTATGTGACCTTGAGGGGTAATTTTATTGAACATGAGCTAAAAATACAAGTTTGTTAAAACTCCCAATAAAAAAAAAAATATACCTGTTTACCATTTAAATCTGTAAACTTAAATCTCTTTTACATATGAAGCTATGGAAGTTTTCTATGCGGGAGTTATCGTGGAATTTGAAAGCTCTCTTTGATGCTATTAAAGAGTTGTTTCTATACTTTTGCTTTACCCTACAGCTTGCATCTTAGATGCTTTCAGTTAAAGAATGAAGATTTTGCCTATTCTTCCCTGTCATGTTATTCCTCGTGATGATATCAATTAAGAGCATTGGTCGGTTTTACAATGAGTGAACTAGTCTGGTAGAAGCATGTTTAGTATACAGCATTGGACAAATCTCAATAGTACAAAGTATTTTAGCTTCTTTAGGCCCTGTTTGACAATCATTAAAACGAAACTTTTTTTTTTTTTTTTGCTCAAACTCATTTTTAACCACATTCTCACGATAAAACATTTTGCATGAAAACTCAAAACTTTTTCCCACTTTTTAACCACACACTATCCAAAAATTCACTATTCCATAACTCATTTTACTGATTGTCAAACAGGGGCTTAGACTTTTCCTTAATAATGCTTGGATAGTCCATCTTACAATTGTTTGAATGTCAATAATTCTCCTTCTAATGTGGACGTTGAGATCTGACTTTCATTGATGACAGAGCCCTGTTGACTTGCTTGATTGTCGTTCTACTGTACATTATAATCGCTGCTGCTTGTGGGGGCATCACTCTACCGTCCTGTCGATCAAAATAATCTGTCGAGGTACGAGGAATGATTCTACTTGATGTATCATAAGTTATGCATATGAATCCGCAGTTGCTTCATGGTTGGTCCGTTGAATAGTTTGTTCATTTTAAACGATTCATATATTACCAGTGCAAGTGATGTAATGGAAAAGCATGATAACATAGACTGTATTATAGTTGCCAGTTTCTTCTTTATTCTGTATATTGTAAATACTGGGAAATATGTTGCAATCTCTTTCTTGCTTGGAATTCAGAATAATTTTGATACCAGTACGTAATTTTATTTTTCAATTTAATAATATAATATTAATAAATTAAGAAACGCTAACTGTTGCTTAAATTTAAAATATTAAGTAAAAATAATGCTGAAGTGAAATAAAATTTAAAGTAAAATGTAGATGAAATTTGACTAAACAAAAACAACACCGTACACTCTTAAGTCATTTGACATTTTTTGCGTGATAATAAAATATTAATAACAATGAGTTTAATAAAATATTTACTATTATTCCATGGATACCACAGGTTTTTCAAAATTTTAATTACTTGGGATGTGAAATATTTCGAAGTAATAGTTAAGAATTTGTTTGCAAAAATATAATAGACGGGAATGTTGTTAAAGGCGGATTCAATTGAAAAAAAATCGAAGTGTTAAGACAGATCTTATTATATGCAAAGTTCTAATTCACCAGAGCAAGATATACACCTCAAAAAATTCTCTTTTACCTTTTTTTTTTTCGATGATTTTCAAAATGTTGTTTATAAATGAAAGATATAGGATTTAAAATCATGATAAGATAAACTATATTTTTAAAGCGAATGATGTTATTTATAGTTAACGATTGTAGTAGTCATTTTTACTTGATAAGTTGCGTCTTAAGAATGATTATTATAATTGTTGACTATGAATAACATTACTCTTTGTAAGAAGCAGATAAATTACTTATAAACACCTTATGAGCTTGTCCAAGCAAGGCAAATTGAAATAGACTTATGTTAGTGGTACATTATTTGGGTATAGTACTGGACAGAACTCTCAAACCGAATTGGATTGAATCGGACTCAAACTGAATTGAACTGTTCTTTTTAAGTTAAATACTCGAACGGGTATCTTAATCGAGAACTGACATGTTTGGTTCGGTTCTCTGTCCTCGGTCCTTGATTTAAGACCGAGAACTGATTAATCGAATAAGAACCGAATCTCCTAAATTTTTTTTATCTTAAATAAGTTAAATTATTTTATTTTTTTAAAATAAATTGCTAACTAATTAATTTAATCCAACCCTATAATTTTACTATTTCTAATTTTCAGCCAATCCCAATTTAATCAAATCAACATAAGTTTTACCCAAATCTTTTATTCTACCATAGTATCATTTCTATCATTTTATTGTTGTGAACTAGCCATCTTTCTCTTCCTGTGATTTTAACAGTCAAATCTATGAAGAACTCAACAAATAGATGTGCAAAAGATATCGCGAGATTGGACTACGTTGTTTTGTTAGAGTTAAGATTTAGCTTGTGTTTGACACCCATTTTGGAGAAAAAATGAATTCTGGAATAGTGATTGATGAAAGAATGTGTGGTTGAAAAGTAATGAAAAGTTGTAGATTTGCGTGTAATATTATTTTATTTGGAGAATGTGTAGTTGAAATGAAAAAAAAGAAAAAAATGAGAATGAGAATTGATGTCAAACAGGGCCTGAATATGTCATAATTCAATTAATATAGCGTTGTTGTAATATATAAAAAATTAATTACTGTACGGAATCCCGGAACCGAATAGAGCCAAACCCGAACAGTTCTATAATTAAATTTAGACTAGACTATTTTATTTACTAAATACCCGAAAATTTCAAGTTTGGTTCGGTTCGGAACTGAACCGGACCATGCCCACCGCTATTTGTGTACAACTTGGATAACATTTGAATATGTGACATAATCGAGATTATTGATTGTTTTAAGTGTTAAATAAATCAATAATAAAATTATGTGTTACATAATACAATGTAAAATAGAATGCCAATTGAAATATATGTGTTGCAAGATTGAATAAAAATAAAACTCTTTACACAATTTTTTTTTTTTGTTGTTGTAGAAACTCGTCAGCGGAGCCCCGACCACCCCGAAGAAGCGGAGGCCTAACCACTGTAAGTGCACACTAGGTAAACTGCGCTCAATGTGTAGTAGCCCGCATTTTTTAGTGTGTTTGTGACACATTCTTTTGAAAGAATGTATTATTGAATAGTAGATTGATGGAGAATGTGTGGTTAAAAATAAAAGAAAAATTATTGATGTGATGTAAAATATTATTTTATTGAAGAATGTGTGGTTGAAAATGAGTAGAAAAATGAGAATGAAAAAAATAATGTGTACCAAAAGTGATTAAAAATTGAAATAATATTAAAATAAGAAAACGTCTTTTTACGCATATGCTTCGCCTAAGTTGGCTCCTGGACTTGACCTGTGCGCATAGCCACGCATTGAGCCTGTTAATAACAATGCTGACGAGAGAGAGAGAGAGAGAGAGAGGAGAGAGAGTTCAACTTCAACCTACTAGCGCTTGTTCAAGGCAGCGCACCATCTCATAATAATCTCAACTTGTCCAGCCATACATACATAATTACGTATACGTAAATTATTTCGATTAAATCCCAATTGAAAATCATTTCTAGGGTTTTAGTTGAATTTCCACTACTAAACATACATAAACAATTTTGTGTATCCATTTCTCATATATATTGATGAAGCCCATAAGGCTTCCAGAGCCACCGGGGAGTCCGCCATCAATGGGTGGAATACCTGATATATTTGAGGGCGGGGTTTATGGCGTTATCCGGCGAGCCGTCATCATTGGTAATGGCTTCCCGGCTTCAGAAAACCAGAGCATCGGCTTGGTACGTGCCCTAGGTCTGTCGGAAAAGAAAACTCTTTATGTAAGTATTGAATCTAAATTCTCTTTTTTATATTATTTTTGTTGTATGGTTTGTTTAATAAGCAGTGGTTCTTTTAATGTTTTATTTGTCGTGGGTTTGGTTAATTGGTTCATATGCAGTGGAAAATTTGAAGAGTTTGAACTGGATTTATGATGTGTTGGTTTTATGGATGATTTTATTTTGCATATTCAGTTGGAATGTTTTTGGGGATAGTATTCATATATTTTTCTGTTTCGTGTTGATGTTAACTGTTTTTCTGCATGGATATGGAAATTAAGAATGGAAATTTATCCGACAATTTGCTGGATTGCTGATAAAGGATTAGAATTGAGCTAAATTTGTGTTTTAAGGCCTCCAAAAGAATTAAAAGACATGCCGTTCTTTAGTAGCATTGCAGTAACTGTAGAACAGTGTGCCTTATTCAGAATGGATTTGGAGCTGTTTCCCAGTGATCTCAAAGCACTTATAGTTTCCTGGAAGCTATATATGAGAACTTTTATTTAGGGAAGTGCATTCATTTATGGGAAAATGAGAAGAAAATCAAAGAAAGTTGAAATCACCTTCCTATATGGTTGCTAAGGAGCAATTGTAAGGATTTCTATGTTGTTGCTGTGCTGAAGAAGATTAACAATGTACTGTGCTTGTGCATGAGAGGGATGTAGTTGGGAAGGGCGGGGAAATATGGGAGGTTTGAAATAAATTATATTTTTCTTTAACTTTTTGCTTGTGGTTACATAACAAAAGGTTAGCGAAGAAGAAGCATTCTTGTGTCAAGAGAATATTTTCTCTTGGTGTAAGCATCCTGAAGTTTTCTTTGAATCTTTTGTTGCTTACACTGTGTGCTGGTTTTGCTTGTACTCACCACTATCTTGGGTAGAGTTGAATTATAACAGGATTTTTATTTTTTACTTAGACGTTTCTAGAAGCAGTTATTAGAGTTTGGATGCATTGAGTTCATGTTCTTTGACATGCATAAATTGTTTTATAATTGTCATTTTCTTGCAAAGGTCCACCCTAATTTCTATCTATCACTCTCAACAACTTCCCTATATACGCGGTGTGATTTCTATGAGCCAATCAGACGAGTTTCTGTTTGAAAATTCAGTTTTGAATTGTACATTAAAGACGAGTTTCTTGTTTGCTAGCAATATTGATAGTTCCATCTTAAGCTGTCAGATGTTGTATACTTATGATGTTAATTGAGTTATCTCACTCTGATTGTGTCATGTCTTTTATCTGGTCATAACAGCGGGTTACGAGGCCAAGAGGAGGAATCAATGAATGGCTACACTGGCTTCCTGTTTTTGTCCACAAAAAAATTTATTACATTATTTGCCAGATTTATAGTTATTCCCGATTTCTGATAGCTAGAAGGGGAAAGAATCTGGTGCGTTTGCCTATGGAGAATGGTCACTCTACAGGTCTGTCATCTGTATTGGAAGCTGATGTGAAAAATATTGTAAGGATGGCTAAAGAAACTTCTGAGAAGTAAGTCTTTTCTCTTAACTCTGTTACACTCTAAATTTCTGGACAGAATTGACTAACAAGGCATCTCTTATGTAGAACTATCCTTCTTATATGAGAGAGGTAGGAACGTTATGTTGTTACTACTTCCAGAATGATGAATGAACTAGTTAACTGTTGATGATAGACTGAGAGTGGTTTGCCTCCTGTACACTCGAGTACATGACATGGACATGTTTGCAATCAGACTCTTCATAAATTTGCAAAAATAATAGAAGGACCCAATATTTGAATTATCAAGATAAACGACCGACTAAAGTTTACATGCGTATGATCTGTATCAATCTCTAATGTTTTCCAAAATTTTCTGAACATGAGAAAAATACCTATCTCAAATATAGAATTTTCCCTTCCATATATGTGAAATATGAATATTACGACACTACTACTTTAAAGAATTATGAAAGGAAATAGTTTACTTTTGATGATGATGGTTTGCCTCCTGTGCATCGAGAGTACATGACAATGGCGCAAGTTTGCATTTAAATTCTTCATAGTTTTGCAAACATAATATCAATCCAATATTTATCAAGATAAATATGGTTGAAGGTCTGTATCAAGAATATCCTCCCTATTTATTATTTATCAAAATTGTCTAGACATGGCAAAGAAGTTATCTCATGTTGCTTTATAACCCTTCTGGCTTTCAATATATCAAGATTTGTGATTTATGAATCTGATTTTTTCCTCCTGAATATAATCAGTAAAATATTTAACAGTTGAGCACTTTGTCACATTGCAACATTTGAAATTTAAAGAAAAGTCTGGATATATTGCAATATGAACATATTTGAGTAATTACAACTAAAAAATAAGTTTGATAGAAACTTCCAAAGATTCAAACATTTCAAAAGCACATGGGGGCAGAGCTATGTCTATGTTATATAAAACTATCAAGAATGCAAAGACCTATTTCAGGCTATCTGTGAAAAAACTTATTCATTCCTTTTTGTTTTCAAGGTTTACTAGACCTTATCAACAATTGAAGTCGAAATATATCTGGTTACCAAAATGGATCTGAATGTGTATATGTTTATGTTGGCAAATGAATTTGTGCTGCAGTCTTAAGTGGTGATATATTTACATGGAAGTAAATTTGTATGTGTCATGTCTTACTCTGATCTATAAAAATGGACATTTTAACCACTGTTCAGGGATGGTCCATTACTGGTGGTTGCATCTGGAAGAGATACTATTTCAATTGCAAGCTCTATAAAAAGATTAGCATCTGAAAATGTGTTCGTCGTACAGGTTTATCACTCAACCCAATATATGCAAGTCATGCATATCATTTGATCTCATTACGCAGTGAAAACATAAATCTGGCTGTTAATGGTAGCAATAAGATGATTACAAGAGGAAGCTCTGGTGTCGTACCATTAGTATTCCAACATCAGCAAGAACCTTATTTTACTTTTTTCTTTATAGTTAAAAGGTCTTGTGAGAGTGATGAAGCAGCCAGACAATGTATTTCTGTCATTCTTGCTATCTTCCTCTCTCGTCCAGCCATTTGGATTTATCGCCGTGACTTATTAACACTGGATACTTTAGACATTCAATACATTGGGCAAAATCTGATAAGAATATTTTTTGTTAGTAGTCATGAATTCCTGCTCTCCTCTGTTCTTGTCGGTTTCAACTTTCAAGTTGGGTGATTCGTTTCGGTTACAGTATTTCATTTGACTATTGACTGCCAAGATCCTTAAAATGTCTACTTCTTAACTACTTATAGCATTATATGCAAGGAAAGGACAGTTCAGATAGAATGTAACTGCAGAAGTCAAAGAAGTACCACTTGGCAATCTATGGAAGAGACCGAGTTTTTGCATTTTTACTTGGCTTCTAGTCTTCTACATAAGGAGTTTTAGGATGTTCTTTTATCTTTAGGTGTTTTCGACTGGAAGATTTGATGTATTCTTGATTTTTATTTCTAAACTTGTTTTCCTTCTGTATTAAAAGATTCCTTGGTTCGATTGATGTACCTTTATATCATTGAGTGTCATATGCTGTTTCTGGGCTTGACCTTTTGTAGGGAAATGGGATTTTTGACAATTTATCCCTTGTTTCTTTTTCAGATTCAGCATCCGAGGTCCGATTTGGATAGGTTTGATATGGTGATTGCCCCAAAGCATGATTACTACCCTTTGACACCTCATGCACAGGAACAGGTTCCTCGGTTTCTCAGGAGATATATAACACCTCGTGAACCTCCTGATGGGCATGTTGTATGTATCCAGATGATATATTTTCTCGTCAATTCAGCTTTTACTACCAAGCTTCTGTTCGCTAAATTCTTAATCTATAGAGCTTCATATCATCACCGTACATTCCTCAGGTTCTCACAGTAGGAGCTCTTCATCAAGTAGATTCTGCTGCCCTTCGTAGCGCAGCTAATGCATGGCATGATGAGTTTGCACCCTTACCAAAACCATTACTTGTAGTCAACATTGGAGGGCCTACAAGTAACCGTTCTTTCTCTATCCTGGTGTTGGATTCTTGTCATTTTTGTTTGTTGTTCTTCTGCCTGTGTGGTATAAATATTCTCTACTCTCACTGGCATATGTTTTCTGCTCTAGTTTAAATTGTGCTAATATTCTAGTTGGATCATAAATATCTCGAACTGGAAAATGTTTAACGAGGCTTTTAATGGTGTAATAATTACTGATTTGTCACTTGAGAGTGGAAATCTGTATTACCTTGATAATTTCTTTGATGTTTAGGATTAATGGCAAGATGTGACCCTTGCGCTTTTATAATATCTGAAAAGCATCTGCAATCTTTCACATTTACCCCCACCAGACTTATTTCACGTAGATTTCGAGGAACAATACATTTGTTTATTTTGTTCATGTCATTCGACACAACATGGACATCATTATATTCATAGAT
Source organism: Fraxinus americana (assembly GCA_035079005.1). Lineage (NCBI taxonomy): Eukaryota > Viridiplantae > Streptophyta > Magnoliopsida > Lamiales > Oleaceae > Fraxinus > Fraxinus americana. Next base: position 15,597,819 of record CM068708.1, on the reverse strand, counting down.
ATTGCAATTTCAGTTATAATATAATTCCAGTGAACAGATTCCATTGGACCAATCGAAATTGTGTTCCGTTTGATTTTTTTTTTTTTGGCTTGATTCACCACCATTGGCCTGTGGGTTTGTGATTAACCATCACATATGGCTTTTGGCTATCTGCATACCTTCTTGAACAAAGAGTACAGGGTGTTGAAACCCTGCCATTTTACTCTCAGTTCATGAAGTTCTGAAATCGTTGTGCTCGTTTGTGATTTTTAACTTCCACTCTCTTTTTCAAATTTAGTCCTTAACTATTTCTGTTTCTAATTGTCTTTCCAATTGAGAAATAGTTGCCTCAATACCGCATAATGGTATATTCCTATAATTTTGATAGGGTACTGCAAATATAGCATGGACCTTGCGAAGCAGTTGACAACCTCACTTCATAATGTACTCGCAAGCTGTGGAAGTGTGAGGATATCTTTCTCAAGAAGGACACCTGAAAAGGTGTGAGAATAATCAGCAGTGTTCTTCAAATTTATTATTCTAACTATAATTTCTTCAACCCTTTTGTTTTTCGGTATATTATTTTTCTCTATTGCACGGATACTTCAATTATGGTGGCGTGTCCATGTCTAACACGTGTCGGATACCTACACTTCTCGAATACTGTATCATGGTCCTTTTTCTTTTTTCTCATAAATATTATATATTTTTAACTTAAAATTATTGTTAAATAACAAATATGTATTCATATTTAAAAGATTTCAACAAAAAAGTTATTAACAAGTATAAAATTAAAATTTTACTATATGGATGAAGAATTTTAAAAAAATTAATCAACGTGTGGTGTCAATACTTTTTTGAAAAATCGAGTGCGAGCGTGTCCGTGTATCATAGGTACCGTTTTATGTTTATTGGGCTTTTAATTGACAGGTTACCTTTCAAAAAAATAAAAATTGACAGGTCTCCAACATTATAGTAAAAGAACTTGGAACTCATCCGAAAATATACATATGGGATGGTGAAGGTAATTTCAGTTATAATCCCTCAATGTGACAGATGATTTATGAATGAATTGGGAGAATCAACTAATGAGGATGTTGTACTGTTGGTATCAGAACCTAATCCACACATGGGACATCTGGCTTGGGCTGACGCTTTTATAGTTACTGCTGAGTCAGTTAGTATGTTGAGTGAAGTTTGCAGCACTGGGTATGCTCGAGTACAATAAATTAATAGCCATCGATGAATTTTCCTTTATATAGAACAGGCATGCCAAATATATGATCAACTCTTTGGTTATCACAGGAAACCTGTTTATGTGATTGGAGCTGAACGCTGTTCATGGAAGCTCGTGGAGTTCCATAAGAAGCTGAGAGAAAGGGGCCTGGTTCGACCATTTACAGGTCTTGAGGATGTAAGTGATTCTTTTACTCTTCCCATGAATCAATATTCTGGAGTGATTGATTTCTACTGATTATGAAGTTTGGAGCAACCTACTTTTTCAAAATTAAGTTGTCTTAAAAAACTCTGTTGTGCTATTAAAGCTTTGAGAAAGGTTTTGATAAATGTAACAGGATATATTTTTAAGTTGGTTTCCTTGATTTCCATATTGAGGAAAAAAATTGTTATGATATCTGTTGCTTAATGCCTCCTATCCCCGAAAAAGAAAAATCCAAAAATGAGGTTTCCTTTGTATTTGAGGATCACGAAATTGAAAAATATGGTTAATAATAGTCTTGTGATCTTCTCTAGCTTTTGTTTAAATTGTAGGTTAAAGTTATGCATGGTCCTTTGGTATAATGGTATGGTAACAACAAATATGGTGATAAGAAAGGTGAAGATTAGCTTTGTTAGTCCAACAGGTGAAATAAACGTAAAGGGGAAAGAAAAAAAAATTAAAGAAGGGAATCAATTGAGTTTAAATTTTCTTCTGACTCTTCTTGCCCATCTTTTTCACACGCACATTGATATTATTTAAGTCCACATATGTTGCAATACTTGGGGTGTAAGTGTAACAATTGATATTTCCTTGTAACCAACCTATAATTTTCAAATCGATTATATTAAAAAATCATATTTGGGGGTGGGCTACTAATTTGTATCTAAAATAACATCATAACTTGGGGAAGGAATTACTGATAGGGTCCAAAATATCATCATAACTAGAGGCGGATCAAATGTCAGATTTTGCGTTATTCACTTGGTTTGATGTTACTAATTAAAATATTTGTAGTTTTGTTCGATCCACCTCTTCATCAGAATGAATAGTTTTAGAAGGTGAACGTAGGTTGGCATAATATGGCCCCATATAGATAGCAATTAAATGATCAGCAACTGTAGAGAATAATAGGATTTTGTGTTTTGCGGCTTTTTCCTATTGTGCATTAATCTGCTTCGAGTACAGGATTTTATTCTATCCGTTATTCATGCAATTGAGTTTTTCTCATGATTTCAGATGTCAGAAAGCTGGAGTTATCCCCCATTGAATGACACCGCAGAGGCAGCAAGCCGAGTGCATAAAGCAATTGCTGAGCGTGGATGGAGATTACGGCCATAGGGACCTGTTCATACTGTTCTTGTTACCTCATCCTTATTGTGAGTGAATCAGCAATTTTTTTGTGGTCTGTCTATTCCTAGTTTTATATACATATAGACGTTTTCGATTTTTGGCTCTCCCTGGGGTTCCGTAATTGTAAAATAATAATTGGCTTCGTTTATGCAGCCTGTAAAGTATAAACAGTTGAGTGGTTCCTTGAAAAAAAAAATTTTCTTTGTGAGATTAAATTTTGTTCTCGTGTTTTTCGTGGAATTGACTTGATGATACGAAATATAATCTTTCATTGGACTGGAATGGCTATTGCATTACATATAAAAAAAAGCTGAAATGGTGTAATTTATACAGTAATTTGAATGGTGTTCTAAGGCCGCAAGTGTTCGGTGTCAAGTTTTGTAATATAATAATGGAGTTAGAGTGTCGAACCCACAGGGATTGTAATTCAAATTTCTACTAAGTATTATAATTATATAGTCTCTATTTTATTTAGATGAATGAATGTCATAATCAATGTTTTTAAACTAATATGGTGATGAATTTAACAAATAAATGCAAGTTAGAAGAATAATCAAGTGAGAAAGTCTAAGGTTATAATTTCATCTAACTATCAAATATGATTCTCAATTATATAATTAATTTTAATTAATTTTCCAAAGTTTATAACCAAGAATGCTAACGTAATATTACTCCCTTTCTCGAGTGTCGAGTAAAAACTATTCTTATATTTCAATTTCAATATCTCTATTTTAAATTAAAATGTAGAATTTATCAAACTCGTGATTCTTAAATGGAACATGCTTCAAATGAATTATACTTTTTCTCGAAATCTATAATTTTCTATATTGTGTTATTTTTATAATCACACCTAAATTTCATTCTCCCGAATGTCGAAATTGACGAGCATCAAATTATTCAATTAGTGACCAATTAATTGAAATCATTAAAATCATAATACAAATAAACACACGCGAAAAATCTAATAGAAATAACTAAAATTAATCAATCCATATTCTCAAATTTTTTGCTACAATCAAATCCTGAATAATGAATTCAGCTCATGATTTAATCTATGAAAATACTAAAATTCATATAAAAAGACATAGGGAAGAGAATAGAAAAATTATGATGTAAATATTCAGTTTCTTCTTTTGTTCTCTTTTTTCTTGTTCTTGAATCACTTGATATTTTTCTTCATTGCCTTCTTAAAGAATTGTGTTGAATTCCACATTTCCTTTTGAACCATTCTCCCCCTAGAATTAGGTTTTAAGGGCTATATTTATAATCTTTTGAAGTTTTGGAAGGGTTGAAGTCGTGTTGGGCTAAAAAAAGAGTCAAAAAAAAAAAAAAAAACCCCTTTTCTAGCCTAGAGGCGCCTTGACGCCAAGTTTCGGATGGAAATTCAGAACCACGCGTCTTTCAATAGTTTTATCATAGTTTTTTCTCCCAATGTTCGATTGAGGCGATTCAAGAAGTTTTAGAAAGATAACTCAAATGGCTACAATTTTGTTTTACATATCATTTTTCAATTCGAATGTTTGCTATATCAAAAATGAGTCTCAATATGTGACTGAAAATTCGGAGCATAACTTTTACGGTTGAAAATTGATGTGTCATCATATTTTGTCTATATTTCATCACTTTGATTTCTTTCTTCATCCAATTGACTCCTAGTCAGACACAACTTTTGACTAATTGCACTTTAGTTCTCGAACTTTGGATTTCTTACAATTTAACACTATTCTCTAATTTTGCAAACTTTTGTTTATTTCCTTCAATTTAATCAATATATATCACAATATCAAATTACACATTAAAACGCTCTAAAACTCGTAGAAATTAGTTAAATATCAAGTTTAGATAATATCTAAAGTGTGAGTGAAATACACATCATTATTATTTCATACATTCATGTTTGAATTAAGAACCATGAATCTTGTCTTAAAATGAACAATTATTTTAATTACCTGACTTTACAATGATAGTAAATATGTTGTATTGTAAATGTTAAGAATACCGAATGGCCAATACGACTAATGGCTTGGATATAGCTAGCCTTTTGAAGTACTTGAATATGTCTAGTTGTATGGATGTCTATTGATATAGTTAGCCTTTTCAGGTACTTGTATTTTTTGAAGTTGTATGGATCTATTTGATATGGCTAGTTGTTTTAGGTACTTGAGAGTGTTGCTTGGTTGTTCAGTTCTATTCAACTGTTGTTGCTGCTATGAACATAGTAATGGTTATGTATTTGATTTATTTAGTCATTTGAACAATATTATCATGAATTATTTTGTCTATTATTTAGTTATGATTAAGGTAAATTTGACATATTCATTCCATTTGACTGGATAATAAATTAAATTCATTAAAATTTATTTGGAACAAAATATAATATTTTTAAAGTTTTCTTCAAATTGATTTATTCGAAAAATGTTAAGATACAGAGAAAGTTAACAAGATAAGACGGTATTGGTTAGATGTTCAGTTCATATAAAAAAAGTAGATGAATTGACTTCCTACTAAAATTGTTTTCAAAAGCTTGTTTTTATTTCATTTCAATCAGCAGTTCATTCCACATAAATAATTTGTATTAATTATTTTTTATATTCTCACATCTTACAATATTATTTTCATAGCACTTATAAAGTATTTCACGTGCAACGTACGTTCAACTATGACCAGTAATTTGAAAAGGGCAAAAGGAAAGCAAGGAAAAACATACAATTTAAGGCGGTTTACTCTCAATGGTGTAAGAGCTACATCAACTTGATGCTGTTCTAGAATTGTACTATATCAAAAAAGAAAATTACCCTGCGTTTTGGATTCGTTTTTCTGTGTTTCGTTTGCTCTCTACTTTGATACAATGGCACAGAAAAGAGGTTTTTCCTATTACCTTTTTATACGAGAGGATATATTAGGTCGAATTGCGGTCAAGAATAAAGTGTTTTGTATATTAGGTTTCACAGTAACTGTATATATCTTGTAACTGTAAAATTTTATACAAATTTCCCTATTCCTCCTTGTAAATAATTCAATATAGTCTTATAGTCAAGTCTAATCTTTATAAAGATGGAGCAAGTTAGCAACAACTCCATCCCCAACCCACCACACTATGCTATACTAGAAAACTAATCCATTAACTCCCGTCTCTTCCTTGCCTATATATTTATTTGCCCAACCAGTTCCATTCAATCATATTTCAAAACAAAAAAGTTGTATTCACAAGCTTCTTTGAAAAGTTCCAATGGATTCAACAAAGAGCACTGATGAAGCAGCAATCAACATTGCAGAGTCCAAATCTGCTAAGGGAAAGGCTCCTACAACTAACAATGTTATCACAAAGGCAACTCCAAACCCACATGGAGGGACAAAAAGAGGCATTGCCATCTTCGACTTTGTTCTTAGAATTTGCGCGCTTGTGGCTGCTCTAGCTGCCACAATCACGATGGGGACTACCGATCAAACTCTTCCTTTCTTCACGCAGTTCTTTCAGTTCCAAGCAAGCTACGACGACCTTCCAACTTTCACGTAATTACTCTTGTTGTACACTTGTATTTTGTAAGCGCGTAGGGCGTGCACAAGTACGCTGATAAACATGTTATACTACATGTGCAGGTTCTTTGTAGTTGCAAATGCTATTGCCAGTGGATATCTTGTTCTTTCATTGCCTTTCTCCATTGTTTGCATAGTTCGTCCACACGCAGCAGGAGCAAGACTTCTACTACTCATCTTTGACACCGTAAGAATAGTGTATATTTGATATACAATACTGGACCAGTTGAACTCACCAAATATACCTATATGCAACATTTTTTAGTGCCCTAATATCCTTTTTTATCAGTTTTTGAAATGAAACTATAATTTTATATAGGTGTTGGTGGCTTTTACGACAGCTGCAGCAGCATCTTCAGCTGCCATTGTATACTTAGCTCATAATGGGAATTCCAACACCAATTGGTTTGCAATTTGCCAACAATATGGTGACTTTTGCCAGCAGGTTAGCGGTGCAGTGGTGGCTTCTTTCATTGCATCAGTCATTTTTATATTCCTCGTTCTGCTTTCTGCTGTAGCTCTTCGTAGGCACTGAAGAAAAAATATCACGTTTAATTGTGTTTAGAAGTTACTTTTTATAAAAAGTACATCTCGACGTGTGTGTTATAATCACAGAGAGATAGTGAATGCATGATTTTCATCTTGGCTTTGAATTGCAAGTTTAAGTTCAATGCTTATTTGGTGTAGTTTTGGATTGTTGATTTCATGAAATTATTAGTTCTCACTTGCAATGTTTGACTATAAAAACTAAAGGTTGTACAAGGGGTAGTGCATATAAGCGTCACCATTTACGTTTGCATCACTACAATCTTTTAAGTCATGTATCAAATTACGAGTTCTTTATATGATCTTGATTCAATTTATATACACAACTATTTTTGCCCCAAAAAAGTCCAAGACACGGTTTTCGAATAATTGCAAGGACTTTTCAAAGTCATTCAAGTTAGGGGAGGACGCTGAACTTTAATTTTGGGGGGCACAATTAAACTTGTAAAGAAGTTGGTAGAATTTTTACAATCGAAAATTTACGTCCAAAAAAATCACACTTCATGTAATTTTACATCTAAAAATTTACATGAGATATGACTTTTTCGGATGTAAAATTTCGAAATTTTTTGAAAATTTCCTATTAAAATGATGAAAATTACATTGAGAAATTTGTATCGCAAAAATAATAAATATTAATGAAATAATTAATTTTTTGTTTAAAAAAATGCGAGTTAGACGTCTTTTTAAAGGTTCATGTTTAACGTATTTTTAACTGTTTTCGATATATGTTTGAACTATTCGATATGTTCATAATGTAATTCTTGAAATAAGTTTCAAAATGATACAAATAATTTGTAGATTCGATTAGCGTACGACCGTCGGAGAATTTTTAAAATTTGTATATTTCGAAATTTAAATTTATTTTTATTTTACTCCTGTTTGGTGGAGATTAAAATCAAATTTTTAGTAAATTTGGGTACAAATTAAATAGTTATGATTTTCATGAAAATATGTTATTAAAATTAATTGTTAACTTTGATTTAGATTAAAATTTAAATTTCAATCGATAACAAGCGTGATTTAAAAAATAAAAAATTGAATCTCAAAAGTTGGGAGGGCACCTGCCCCCCAGGACCCCCCTTGGGTCCGCCCATGATTCAAGTCTGATACCGAGTCATGTACCAACAGTCATCCATTCCTTTCTTTGATTAGTATACAAAAAAAAAAAAGAAAAAGAAAAAAAAATATTCTCATTAAATGCATAAATTTGGGTGGTAATTAGGTACAACATTCCCTCCCAATACCTTAGAAAGAGTTCAAAGCTTTACAAACTTGATTAATGAATGAATCATGTAGTTGAAAATGACATTTGTGGATAAGCAAGAATTCTAAAGACAGTACGTTCCTATCGCGGGAGCTTTACATGAAACAAATCACTTCCTACCAGCTCAACTACTAGCTACTAAAGCACGAGATGGGAGTGTGGTGAAAAACGAATTGTCGCGTCTCTTCCTGCTAATATCGGCCAGTCAAATAAGGCTATTCCTATTAAAACCTCGACCAAATAGTTCACTAACTTCAAAATAGAGGTACCTCCTCATGAAGGGATTGCAGTAACTAGGCTCAACTCTTTGTCACAAAACAAAATTTTAATTAATACAATTAACTTTTTGAGCTAATTAAGTATAAATTTAATTATAATTAGTACAAAATAATTAATTACTGGAAAAAATAATAATTAAAAACTACTATGAAACTTTAATCTTAAATGCTACTACGTCTTTGAATGATTTATTGTGTTCTTCCTCTTTGAGCAAGAAATGATAAAATTTAGAATTATTCTATATTCATTATGCAGATAAAAGGCCAATAACCGATGTCCGCTTCTACGACATAAGCTTTAAAGAAGATTGCTATCACACGCTTGCTCACAAGAGAAAATACAAGACTAGATGATTAACACACATAAATTATTAGCATACCGTGGTACTATTATTTATATACAGTGTCATTGTTTTATGTGAGACACAACAATCAAGCTAATTCAATAATAAGATATTCATAATATTGATAGTAGATATGTTGCAATCGTCTGATGTTTATTATTCAATTGACTATCTTATTGTTTAGCAACTTAGTGTCGATATATATTTCTAATTCTCACCCGTATTTTTGTTATCTTGTCTCATCTCCATTCCCATACCTATTTAAAACGGGATGTGGCGGGAGGCGAGGCGGGGCGGGGCGGGGCGGGGCCCCTATCCCATTTATCGTTCCATTTATTTTATTTTTTGTTTTTATATATTTTATGTCTTTACTTAGTAAATATTTTTTTTTTTTATCAATTTGTTAGAAACAATTTATGTTTTCTTTGAAAAAAAATCTATTATTTTTATTTGATAGAAAACTTAAATTTAAAGTTAACTTTAAACGGGACGGATAGCAGTGCGAGGATTATGATTCACATACTCGCCCCATACCCGTTTAGGAGCAATGACCCTCGTCCCGTCCCCGCTCCGTTCGGGACGGGCCCTCATGGAGTTTTGGATTGGACGAATTTTTTTGTTATCCCTACTATGATGACAAGAGATCACACCATCAACTAGTAATTTTTTCAAGCATTTACTGCAATAGCTCTTTCAAGTCACAACGTCTGTTAATTGGATCATGCTTCTTAGTTATTATAGAACAACAATCCTAAGTACACATATCCGAATGATTTTATTGTTTTTTCTTCTTCGAGCAATGATAAAATTTAGAACAATTCTATACTCATACAAAGAAATATATGATGTAGGGACACATTAGTTCAATCCATATCACATCCTATAATGAAAAAAATTACGCAGTTAATGAGAAATTACGTTTTCACTAGCATCAGAGTCTCCATATCCAGATAAGTAGACTTCACTTACGGTTACGAGTAGATAATGACCGACAAATTGATCTATCAAACATTCTGAACATGAGACTTCTTTGATCTGAAATTCGATAACGTGTGGTTCCTACCTAATAAGAACTTACCTCGATTTTTATTTGGTTGATGAAGGCAACGTAACAACAATAGTATTTTCCTTTTTGCTAATTATCAATATTATTTATTTATGTGTTGTCAAGGTCCATGGTGTTGATTCAAAAAATAGTTTTTAAATGGATGGTGTACATTCGTACCAACTCATGATTATCAATAAAATTGTCGTCCATAATTGCAGCATGGCTAAATTCTTTTCTTTACCACTAGTGAGAAGATGTACGTGTCATAGTGTAATTAGTCATATAATATAGTGCATATATAAAAAAAAATTATTTGTGTTAATCTTTAATTACATCAAATTTAAGCAATAGGCACAGATAAGAACCACTCTAGAAAAGCAATTGAAAATATCACCAAAACATTGCCACCCATACATGGATTGTTGAGAACTTGTCCATTCAGGTATCTCAAATCCTCGAGCCATCTCCCAAAACATACTTTGTAGCTCCTCAACGCTGTGTGTCTTACCCTGTATACAGAAAATGGGGTTAGTGAAAGCTCCAAAAAGGAGTCATTTCCTAGAATGGAGGTTACAAACTAGCCCATGAACAAATTTAACCAGTTAAGGTCAAAGCCATAGATTTTCATCACCTAATAAGCAACTTATTATAATACATAAAGATGCTTCCATAACAAATCAGTAAATCAGAAGATAAATATTTGCAATATCATTGTACTCTTGTTAACAACTTATATTAGATTGTTTTATTTTCAAGATTTACAAGTATTAATGATAATTCTTAGAGACAATCAGAAAACCGAAGAAAACAATGTATTCCCAATTACATTTTCACTTGCTAGGTCTTTTCTCCAATCACACTATCGGATCAACCGCTATATATACATTATTTTGAGTTTCAATAAAGATTAAATTAGTTTCATAGCATATGCGTAATTCATGACATGTTTAGTTCATATAGAAAAGCAATTGGATCTCGATGACAATGTAAACCATATCAAGAATGGAAGCAATATTCAACAAGTTACAGAAGTACCACAAACTCAATTACCGAAAAATGGCAAAACTTGAAAGAAATAACTATTAGTAGATCTTCACCGAGAAACAGAGAATTATTATAAATGTTCTCCAAACAAATCATTTAAAACATAGCTAAACAAAGGCCAAGTCAAAGGTTTCAGATTGATGGTTTCAACATTGAGAGAGAGAGAGAATTCAAGAAAATGGTGTTTAAAAATGCTCGTCATATCCATGCCTCTTTCGTCACATCATTCATAAGGGACATCATTTGTTCAAGAAAATTAGCAAATTCCTATACAGAGGATAAAATTAACATACTGTAGTAAAAAATAATCTCTCCAAATACACTAATAATTCAAATCTGGACATACTAAACAAACACCTACTTCGACTTCCTAGTCTTCAGGATCATATACTCCAGCATTGTCCTCATGCTATGATCTGATAACATTGTTTTTAGCCAAATAACATTTAAGCCTTAAACATATCTTTCTTAACCAAAAATAATGAACAAACCAAAGAATAATTACTTCAACAAAAAAGAAAAATGCTTGAAAAGAAAATATCACCTGAATAGGCTTCTTGAATTTGTTGAAATTTCTTATTAACCTCATCAAGCCGTGTAGGTTTGTTAGTCCATTTATCTAGATGCCATTGATGCAGTAAAGTTAACACGCAAAAGTTATAACTAAACACAGTCTCTAAACGATATATTGCCATTTAACCAAGATTTAAGAATTATAGACCATTATCATTCATTTTTCACACATCCACCAACCAACCACGCAAGGCAAAAATTAAAATGAAAGAAGAATCAAGATTGTAAATTTTGAATTTTGAGAATTAAAAGGTTTTTCAAAAAACACTACCAAAATGTCTTTTATTATAGAAAAAATTGAAGGTCGTCTTCAGCATAGATAAAAAAAAGTCAGGATCGGTGAACTATAATAACCTACCGGCCAATAAATCAACAAAACGAAGAAAAGAACAGTAGTCCAAAATCTAAAGAAAAAAAGGATGAAGTTGTAGCGCCCCGAGTTCTGTTAACCCGGATTGCCACGTCATCGTCTTTTGCCCTAATTTTGTCAATCAATTTTGCGGAAATGACCTAATTTTAAAATCATATTTACAATTGAAAACTACGTCGGCAATTAAAATACGTAGGATAATTGTTCAAAATTTAAATATCATGTTTTGGAATAGCGGAAACGAAAAATACGTTAACAATATTTCAATACATAAATTCGAAAACTTAATAAATTCGATAATCAAATTTTTATGCCACCACTGCCGGATCAATCACGATCGCCTCCGAAGTCTGCAAATATTGTTAAAATAGCAGAATGAGTATTTCGAAGAAATACTCAGTAGACTCATCGCCGATAATTAATTTACAGAATAATTGAAAACACACTCATGCAATATACAATGTGATATCATCTTTGGTTCATTTTCTTGAAATCATAGGCTCTTTAAAAACATAGGCTGTGGGTAGTCTTTCTTTCTTGTGCGGATGAAGCACATAAGTTATGCATAACATTCTTTCTTATCTCATAAGAGATTCTTTCTTTCTTTCTTTCTTTCTCATGCAATTAAGCATATAAGTTATGGCAAGCATAACAATATCATATATCGCATATGACACATTCTCATCCTATGCATAAAGCATATAAATCACGTAATTCACATAAAGCATGCAATTATAATTTAAACTAATTAATGGTGGCGAGTCTACCTCAAAAACTTCGAGTTGCGTGAAAAGTGAGCGGGAAAATAACTTCAAGCTCCTAATTGCTCGTACGTATCGTCTAGCCAAAAATAGAAAATAAGTTTGAATTAGTATTTCGAACTTTAAAGTTTTAAAGTGTTGAAATTAAGTTTAAGGGCTTAATTGAAAATTATTGAAATTGAAATAAATGACTTAAAATGATAAAATAAAGTATAGGGGCTAAATTGGAAATTATTAAATTGAATTTGACAAATCTAAGTGCTAAAAATACTATTTTCAAAGTATTGTGGCTAAATGTGAAAAATAGGAACTCTAGGGACTTAATTGAAAACTATTAAAACTGAAAATAAAAGTTTGAGGGCTGAAATTGATCTTTTATAAGTTAAGGACTAAACTGTAAATCTATTAAAATTGAATATAAAAGTTTAGGGGCTGAAATGATAAATTTTACAAGTTAGGGACTAAACTGTAAATATTTTAAAACTGAAATTAAAACTTAAATGGCTGAAATAATAACTTATATAAACTAGGGACTAAATTAAATAACTTCTAAACTGAAAATAAGAAATGTAAGGGCTGAAATTGACTTTTTTATAAACTAGGGACTTAATTTAACATTTACTAAAACTGAAATAAAATTAAAGGACTGGAATTAAAAACATTTAAAACATATGGACTTAAATAAACGTTTTAAAACTTTGGGGGTTAGGGTTATAACTTCTAAAATCAAAATTAAACTAAAATCTAAAATAAAAATCAAATCAAATAAAAACCAATTAAAATCAAACTAAAATTAACACATCTCTCATTTCTCTCTCTGTGTAAATCGAGAGAGAGAGACGACGTGAGAGTGCGACTCCTCCATCGACCGTTCGGTCGATGGCAGCGCCACCACGTGTGGTGGCGCCGACGCTCGTAGGGCTGGGGGGTGGATTGGAGATTTTAGGGCGGTTTTGGCTGTTGGTGGTTGGTTTCGAATTTGGGCGTGTTCTCGGTTGGGGCTTGAGGTAAGTCATGGGTCTTTTTTTTTTCTTGGTTTTGTGTTATTGTTGGCTTCGAATTTGGGTCTTCGTTGGATTGGTGGTTTGGAGGTGGATGAGTGGCGGGTTTGCCACAGGTGGTTCGATTGGAGTTTGGCAGTGGGCAGCTGGTGATTCGAGTTGGGTTTTCGACTGGTGGTTTTGCTCTCGGTTTGGAGTCGATGTTGGGTTGGGTGGCTGGAACGTGGTGCTTGGTGATGTTGTGGTTAAGGTGGTGTGCTTGTGTGGGTGAAGATTGGGTGAAGCAATGGGTGTTTGCAGCTGGGTTTGGGGCTTCAAATGGTGGTTCTGTAGTTGGCTGAGGTCTCGTTTTTCAGTGGGGTTTTGGTGCAGCTGGATGGTTGGCAATGGCTTACTTGCAGTCAGGTTTGGGTGTTTTGCTGGAATGGTGTTGGGTTTTCTGCTGGTGATTCGATGTTTTAGGTGCTGCTGGCATTGTGCGTGGTTGGTGTTTTGGCTACTGTTTTGGAGATGGTGAGGCTGCAGCTGAGTGGAATGGGGCTCTGGCTGCAGCTGTTGCAATGGGTGAATGGAGAAATGGGTTCGGTTCTAGCATCACACGATGCTAGAAACTGAGGTTCTAGCATCACATGATGCTTTCCAATTTCTGGGATGGTCCACTGGAATTGATACACTGTTGATGCTAGAAATGGATTTTCTAGCATCAATGGTGTTTCACCTGGGAATAGAGAGAATGTTGGGAAGATAGACAATTTCTTACCAAATGGATTGAGTTGGCTGCGTGAATGTTTGGAATGGAAGAGAAATAGTTGAAGTTGATATATGAATAGTGGAAATTAGGGCACAATTCCCTAGGTGGGTAATTGGGTTGGGAAATAGTTGGGCCTAGCATTTGGGCTTTAGGGTTTTCTAAATTGGGCTTATGGTAATTGGACTTGAAATAATTTCTTTGTTGGACTTAAGTGGAATTGGACTTGAATTATTAAAATTGGATCCAAATAAAATAAATCCGAATTGAAATAAAAATAATTACTCAATATTCGATTCGATTCGAAATAATTTAAATTCATTTATAACGGCTAGACGAACGTGCTATTTCAAAAAAAATTAGGTTAAAGTCGAGCGACACGTTTTTCGGGAATTAATTTTATATTATTCAAAAGTTCGCGGTCGCTACAGAAGTTTACCTCAAATCAAACCCATTAGATTAGTGATTTCGATGGCTATGTATTTATTTGGTATTCCCACGTTTTGATAAATTGAATCTGATATATTAATTACTTACATGTAGATTCTACAATTATAACCAATGTTTTTCTCTTTATACCACTTATCAATCATTATCAATGTTCTTCTCTTTGTACCGCATCAATTTTTCTACTTCATTTTATCTAAACTTATCAGTTATCTTCTTTTTCTAAACTCTTGGTTATGCGTTAAAACTTGCTCAATTTTGTCTATTTTCGAAACATCTCTCTACATTAATTAATTACAACCCACCGCAAATTTTTCTTTCAACATTAAAAAATAACATAATAGATACTGTCCACATAGTGTTTGATACCAAGCGCCAACCAATATACCACCTCAAAAACTAAAGCTAGTTCTAGTCCTCAACCGTTAGCGGAATTGGATATCGATTCCTTTCCACGAGAACCAATGTCTCGAAATTGCATTATCTTCAATGTTTGTTTCATGACCATCCCCAATATGATTATTTGATGATTTCAGCTCATCAAGTTTTCTCCTCAATTTGGAACCTCCGCATAAATTCTGTGCAGAGAACATAGATCACTATAAAAGGTAAGAAACTTGACTTGAGTAAGCTCAAGTTACCCTTTTTGTCCTGTACAAGTGCAAAACTTATGGACCTATCAATTGGTATTAATGGGGAGATTGATGCTCTTATTTAGAACACATCCTTGCATTTGTTAGTCAGATAGGTTGCATAGAAGATCAAGCAACAGTATTTCTCAACACATAGAAATAGACATTTATCTGATCACAAACCAAGCATTATTAATTCCATGAGCAAGCAATATAAATTAATTCCATTTAATACCATTTACAAAACTCGTACAAATATATAATCTACTTCAAAAAGTTTCGATTGACTTTAATTACATGGAGTAAAATAATATCTTATTTGTAAGTTTGACGTCACAAAATTATTCGATATTTTTTATACTTATCTAAATTCAATGAAATTTCACTCCCTTTTACAAGCAGAGATGGGAAGATGAACCATAGGCTTCCCTGCTAATGGAAAAGATGGCATTGGAATATTTAATAACAGTGACCTAAATCTAGTACCTGCATCTCAAAAATCACAATTTAACCCAAAAAAATAAAAAACTTAATTTTTCATACAGAAATAGTAATATCAAAATAAGGGTAATCTTATCTAATCCCAAAAATCCAATCATTTAATTAAAACTAATATATTTACAATCAATTTAATAAAAGAACTCACCATTCCCTCTAAGAATAATCAAATTCTAATCAATACCACAATGCAATCATACATAGTACAATTAATTACTTAAAGTTGAAAGAAAAAAAAATATAATCAAAATTCATACCTTTTGTGGGTACACCCACCATGATCACAACAACAACTATTTTTCCTGAACTTCCCATTTCTCTACCAAAACAAAGCAAGACCCAGATCTCAAAATTCTCTGCAACTTTCTAATAATTGTACACAATTCCAAATTGAACAATATGTGTAGACTTTGGAGTTGTGTTCAATTATTACTTTTGATCAATTAATTCTTCCGCGAAACATAAAAATTTTGGATGGATTATTTACAGGAGGGAAAGAGGCTAATTATGGTTGGGAGACATTTAGCAAGAAGCAGGAGAAATAGCATTATAAGGTTTCTACATAACCCGTCGTACTGATAATTATTTGTTGTTTTTCTTCATCAATTTTGATTAATTTCTGCGAGTTTGACATGTGGTTCGTGCTATTGAGTACAATTTCATTGTTTCATATAAGGCTTGTTTGATTGCAAGAATGGAATTTGGGTGGAAAGAAAATAAATTCAAGGGAATTGAATTGCCCAAAACTTGTTTTACTGGAAATTGTCAATTAATTGTGTTTGATTGATATAATTTTCCACCTGAAAAATATTGAAATTTTGGATTTTTTGATGTTCATTCGACTTTATTTTTCATGGAAATTGTCCATTAAAGGGATATAATTTGTTTCAATTGTCCAAAAAAAATGCCTAGAAAACCAAAAACCACCAAACCCATGGAAAAACCAATTAAGGAAAAAGTGAAAAATGGGGTCCCATGAGGTATAAGTTGAAAAACAAATTGCCTAGAAAAATTTCATATCAAATAGCCTAAAAGGTAGAAAATGAAAAATAATTTCCAAATTCCATGAAAAATTCTTCCTATCAAACCGGGTCTAAGATTCATTAAGAAGAAGTAATTCATTTCGCAATGAATCTTATATGTAAACTTTTATTATTACACTACTTTTTAACATGCATCGAGACTAACATATAATTTTTAAAAAATTAATACATTTTACTTTTATTTCACTCTAATTCAAATATTTGTAACGAATAAGTAAGTAAAAATGAAAAAAAAAAGTAGAAATGAAATTTACCTGTTTATTGTACACATGTTTATTGTGACAATCACTGCTTGAGCTGCAATCATTATGATTATCCTGTTTTCCAGACACAACATGCACATTTTAGTATACACCATTAAATTCTAATGAGAAAATGACTATCAGTCAAGTGAAGAAGGTTTCTTTTCAATTTTCAAAGCGAAGGAACGAAAAAAAACATCATCGATTCAATTCTAGGGTTTAGACGTTTAATTGTCCGAAAAAAAAAAGAACTAACAAAAATCATTCATCACAGAAAATACAAACCAACAAAATCAAACCACAGAGAAAGAAATGTTGTAATTATTCAATAATCATGCTAAGAACAAGAATCACATATTCTAAATTGGTAAATGAAATTCATACATGCGGAAGATATTTTTGTTTATGAATATTACCAATTAGATCTTCATCTTGCTCCTCCTCAAAATAATTAATCGTCAATGGGGCAAGTCAATTCGATATGGAGAGAAGTGATGACCTAGCAATTATATAGGAAATCATAAAGTCGGTCATTTCCAACTCTAACCCTAACTAGGATTTACTTAATTCCGGCTGATATACTTAAAATTATCACATTATAATAATATAGCCCGTAAAGTGTACAACGCCAAAGTGATCACTAACATATTAAGCCTAATCATAGTATTATTACAAATCATACATCTAATCCGGAAGAATTGCAATCAAATGGAAGCCCACATAATAGAATAATTCCAACAAGAAATAGTGAAATTAGTTCATTCAGCACTCCCGTTGTAAAACAGTGTAAACCCATTCTTCAAGAATAGCTTCATCCGCAGAGAGGCTCTCCGACGAAATTATGAAGCTTATTGAGAGTCTCGGGAGAAAGAAAATGAAAAGAGAGAAAAAGGAAGGAGACATATGGATGGTCGTCTAGAAAATGAATTAAGCTATTTGTACCCTCTTATTTACCCTCTTGTTTACCCGACCCCACCTGCCCTCTCACATGGAGGTCGGGTCCCACATCCAATAAATGCGTGGGGCTCGACCTCCATGTGAGAGGATGGGTGGGACGGAGTTAATCAAAGTGTAAACAAGAGGGTACAAGTAGCAAGGTCCCTAGAAAATTGTGGAGTAAAGAGAGATGGGTAATTGTGAGAAGAGAATAGATATTTGTTGTGTGAAATGTCTGTACTGGGGGTTGTGTGTAGTAGATTTTTTTTTTGGTTTGTACAAAAATAATACGACATCGTTTTACGTTCTCAGAAAAGAAACGAAAGAGGAAATAGTAAAGGAAGGACACCAATTCGAATGAACAAGGACATCTTTTACGATTTTGCTACATGTACACTTAGTTTGACATCCTGGATGACATTCTCTGATAGAAAGACATAAATGCCCTACTTCTATTATCTACTCAAGTCAATGTTCTCTATTCCTATTATAGGATAAGTTTGGTTTATTTCTCCTAATAAATGAAAAAGCCAATTATGCTCGTATTTATCAATATATTTTTTATCAAAACAATCGTTTAATATTCTAATTTTATTTTCTACTTTATTAATTTCTTTATTAATTCTAAATATATTTTCTGTAAAATATAAAGGCACAGGTAGATTTCTACTATTTTTCAGAAAATAATCAAGCACAGTATAAAATGATTTAATTTCTTCTCTTTTCCTTTCGCAATCAATTTCTAAACATTGAATGATAGTAACTAAAACTTCATAAATATCATAAGTGCAAATATTAATACAAGTATTCAACATAAATAAGAAAGATCTTACAGTATTGAAGCAGAAGGTAAATGCAGAATAATATCAACGAGATTTCCCTCGAGCTTGCTCCCATAAGTTTGTATACTCAGATATAAGTGATCGATGTTATTTGAGTTTAAGAAAGTGGGTTATGGTCCAACACGACTTCCGCACTCTTATTATTTTTCTCTCGACTCTTTTGCAAATCTCACAATGGATCACACGGAATCACAGTTTTCCTTTCAACTCCTTGTTAAAACATCACCTTGAAAGGTAACAGGGTTCTAATGGCTTTCTCTAAAAACGCCTCAAACGCCAACACACGGCTAAACGGCAACAAGATACTTGCACAACCCTCAAGGTTCTCACCGTTGGAGTATAAGTAAGATAAGAGTTTTTGAGAAAACAACAAGATTAGAAAGACAGTATTTTCAAACAACTTTGATTTCATAAACTCATCACACTAATATCTCTTGCATAAGAGTACACATACATATTTCGGCTACACTCTTGGTACTTTCTCTAAAGAGATTAGAACTCCATAGAGATTACCTTATTACAAGCTTCAAATGAAAGAGATAAACTGAAATGGTTACAAGACTTGAAAAACTAGAGAGAAAGATAGTTTTTTGCTTAAGAATGGGATGCCTTCTTCTGAGAATTAGTCTTCCTTTTATAGACTCGAAAAAGCTCTACAGCTGGTCTTCATTATTGTTGTGTCACTGTGTAAGATAATGGGAATCTTACTGTGGCCTAAAGTTCTTTGTCTTAACATGGAAAATAATGTAGGTGAAACCCCACAGTTTTTCTTTATCAAAGTAACTTTGACAAAGTAGTGATAAAGGGGGTCCATTACTTTTCCATATGAGATTCAAACCACTCATCCGGAAATTCCTCTGGATCTAGTGAGATTGGTGAACCATCTTCTTCATTGCTACAGTACTCGCACTTATGGTTTGGATAACGCCAAAACTGTTTACATAGTTCATTTTTTGTCTTCTGTGTTCCACTAGCGTTTCCTCCAAAAATATGATCACACCAAATATCGAGATAGTGCCAATCTTCTTGTTTAGTGGGTGCCACAGCTTTACTGTAAATCAAGTGGTCTTGTGATTCATACACCCAAATATTTTGATTTTCTTCAATAACTTTCTGGATATGCTCAAATTGCTCCTTATATCCCTTAGCTCTACGGAAGGTTGTCATCTTGATAACATCTTCTGGTGTAGTTTCATGGACTTCACTCTTCTCAGGCTGAAGATGCTTGGAAGTAGTGGCAATCCTTATGACATGGCTAACTGGCAGTAGCCTATCTTCTTCATTATCCCATTCGGGACAGGCAGAGAAAAACCTGATATATATGTTCTTATGTTTAAGAACTTGGCAATACCTTTCAATAGCTCGGACTATTTCTTTAGGTAACAAAGAAATTTCTTTTAAAGATTCTGATGGGTAAATACAAATTATATTTCCCATTTCATAAAGAGCACGAACCCAATAAGCTGGGGCTCCTGGATAGAGGTTAACTTTGTTATAGGTTCCATATGTTAAGGTTTTCATCCAACCTCCAATACTGGTAAACCAGCAACAGGCGAGATTAAACAATACATATGCCAAAATAAAATCGTTTTTACTTTTGATTTCCATAACACCATGAGTGTTGCAGGCTTTGATGATATTTGAGCTATTAAGCTCTGGTATGGAAATACTATCCTTTGTAAATATTTTCTCCTGTGAGGGAGACAAAGTAGTATTCTCTCTAACTGACAGTTTAAGAAGCTTTAATGCTTCTGGTTCAATATTGGCACCGAGGCCTTCAGATTTATTGGCACTAGGGCCTTCAGATAATATAGCCATGTTGGCCTTTTCAGATACTGGCTTGACAGCAGCCATCTCCATTAGAGTTATCTTGGATTCTATTGCAGCAATCTTCATGTTCATTTCGAACTTCAATATTTCTAGCTCCTTCCTGATTGGCTCCATTCCTGGTTAAGAAATCTGGAATAAAATTGTCTTTCCCTTTAATATGGACAATATCAAATTTAAATGGTGCAAACCACATTTGCATTCTAATAAGTGGTCTTTCAGCTGCACTTGTTCCAAGTTTATTTGTTAATAATGGTTTTACCTGAGTATTATCTGTTCTAATAAGAAATTTTCTAGGTAGCAAATATGGTTCAAATTTTGCTACTCCTTTCTTAACTGCTAAACATTCTTTACGATTAATATCATACCTGGTTTCGACATCTTTGAATGTGCCTGAAGTATAAGCAACAAGCTCTTCTGGGCATTTACACAATGGATTACAAAGAAACTCTTTATGGTTTTCTTTTCTTTTAAGTATTGCTCCCCCAGTTGTAATAAGGAGGCATCGCTTTCTAAAATAAAGAAATCCTCTTCATTTGGAATATTTAATTCAGTAGATTTTCACATATTTTCTTAATTTTCTTTACCATTTCTACATCTTCTTGTGTCCATTCCCATACAAATCCTTTCTTCAGCTTTTTGGTAAAGTGGACTTTATATTTAGCACAATTTTTTATAAATTTTTCGGAATAATTTAATAATCCAATAAAGCTTTGTAATTCTTTCTTGTCTCTAATTTCTTCTGGAAATTCTATAATTTTCTTACCAATATGAGGTTGTTGAAGTATTTTTTCTTCGGTAAAAATATATCCTAAGAATTCAATTTCAGTTTTAGCTATTTCTGCTTTTCTTTCTGATAAGGCTAATCCATACTTATTAGCAATATAGTTAAATTTCTTAAGATGTTCAATATGTTCTTTTAAGTTTTTACTATGAATAAGAATATCATCTACATAAACAATGCAGAAATTCTTTATCGGTCTAATAATTTTATCCATTCTTTGTTGAAATATTGCAGGTGCATTCATTAATCCAAATGGCATAACATTCCATTCGAATTGTCCTAATGGATTAGGGGTAGTAAAACTAGTTAAAGGCTTTGAGGCTTCATCTAGTTTTATTTGCCAATATCCTGATTTACAATCAAATTTAGAATATATTTTACTTCCTTGTATTTGTTTTATTAACAAATCTTTTATTGGTAGTTTATAGCTATTTGGTATTGTTTTAGAATTTAGGTCTCTATAATCAATTACCATTCTAGCTTTTCCTCTTTTAATTTCACTATGATTTCTAACCATAAATGCTGGACTATTATATGGACTAGTTGATTCTCTTATCACTCCTAATTGTAAAAGTTCTTTAATTTGTATTTCAAATTCTTTTTTATCTTCTTCGCTATAAGGGAATTGTTTTCCTGATATCTTTGCATCTGAGTCTTTTAGTTCAATGGTTGCCATAGGTTTATCTTTGTCCCATTTAGCTAAAGGATGTTCATGATAACATTTTTTTAGTTCTGATTTAATATTTTCTAATTCTTCTTCTAAATCTTCAATTCTTAATACTGGAATTTTTTGTTTTTGATTAATTTCTGTATAACATCCACCACGATTACCTGCAGAACTCTGATGTCTAGGTCTATGGTGAATTGGTTGATGTGCAATTCCAATAGCTTTGTAGATTTTTGGTGTTTTAATTTTGTGATTACAAGGTGTAGTAAATTCAAAACTATCCTTATATTGTGTAAAGGGGCTATATGTATAAATAAAATTTTCTCCTAAAAGGATATCACATCCAATTTTATCTGTTGCATATATTCGTGGAATAAAACATTCTCTATTACCTATAATTATAGGAACATTTTCTACAAAATCTCTATAGATTTCTACAATATCTTCTTTGTTTGACCATAAGTTGTTTTCTTATAATCTCTTTTATAATAATGTTTTGGGAACACATTTCTTTTACATAGGCAAATACCTGATCCAGTATCAATTATGGCATGAAATTTTATCATACAATAGTCTGGTAAATTGAGAGTTATCTCAATATATGGACTAAGTATACTAGTTTTGATTGATCTAATTCCTTGTATCATATAAATTGGTTATTTGGTTTTAGTAATTCTAGGAATCATTTTTTGTTTGTCTTTTATAGTTATTTGAAGAGTATTCTTTTGGATATGAAATGGTGAGACTTTCTCAAGAAAGTTCATTCCAAGTAATATTGGACTAGAATCCTTTCCTTTTCTATAGTCTTTATGAATTTTAAGATTTAATTTAAATTGTTCTCCTTCAATATCTGTAAAACTTAGTTCTAGATTAACAAATGTTTTAATTTCATATTTAATTCCATGATAGTCTGTAAGAGTTATACCTTGTGGTAGGTTTTCTTCTAATAAATGATCAACTAAGTCTGCTCTTATATGACTAGTACTAGCTCCTGTGTTAACAAGGGCTATAATTTCTTCGTAGTTATTTTGATTATTGATATATTCTGTTAAGATAAGGAAATTATCTTCCTCACACTTTCTAAGATCAATATCAATGCTATTTCTAGGCATTATTGGGTAATTTCTACTTGTAGATGTTCTACTAGAGCTTGCGAGTTCTCTAGTACTGATACTTCTTTCTATTCTTCTACTAGGCATTCTGGCTATAAGTTGTCCAGAGGTATTTAAGGTAACTAATCCTTGATTTCCTACATTATTATCTATTCTTCTAGATTGCTGATGAAAATCAAGCAATATATCTTGTGGTAAGGAAACGTTATTATTACTTAACATTCTTGGTGGAGTAAATTGTGCTAAGTCTTTAAAATCTTCATGGATTTGTATGAAGTCTCCTGAGACTTTATTGATTTCTTTTTGGTGTGTAGTAGTAAATGCATATAGAGCTTTACAATGTAAGGTTACAGCTTTACTTCTTGGTGGCATAATTAATCTATCAATTCTATGATATAGATTTAATCCCATACTTAAATTTTCATCTAGTAAGGACATGGCAAATCCAGGTCTTATAGTAAATATAATTTTCTTATATACAAGATTTCCAGAGACTACTCCTAATAGAGCATCCATAGGATCATGAAGTATTCTGTTATCCATCAAATACATTTGTATAGGAATATCCATTCCTTCTCTAAAATATCCTTTCACCATAATTTGAATTCCTCCTATCACAATATTTTTTAATCTTTCTCTAGTAGATCTATTTATTTTTGCTAATTCTCGGTTAACCCATTCTCTAGTGATTAGAGGTATAGTAGTATTGCCTTTAACATTTTCGACGTTAATAGGTACTTCATCATATTTTGCAATGTAAATTGTTTTGTTAAACCAAGATATTATTGGTCTTACAAAAACGTCTTTATCTCTTAAAGATATTTGTTTTTCTTTTATGGCTCCATATCTTTCTTCGTCAAATACTACTGTTTGTGAAGTCCCTTCTTCATTATCTAAGGTAGTTTCCATAGTATCAATGATTTCTTGATTCATATAAATTTGTTCAAATTCTGGTTCTTCAATTTCTTCTATATCTAGCTCATAGATTGAGTCTGTTTCAGATAATTCATCTAAATCTTCGATTATCTCATAATCTGAGTCAGATTCTATTTCTTCCATTATTCTAATGGCTTTAACATTTTCTCTTTTATTTCTATTAGGACAGTTGGGAGATATGTGCCCTATTTCATTACATGTAAAACATTTGCATTTTTTATAAAATTCTTCCTTAGATTTCTTCTGAGGTTTTTTATGTTGGTTATATTCCTTTTTCCAAGGTTTTTTCTTCTTAAAATACTTCTTATGACTCTTAAATCCTTTGTTTCTCTTCCAGGGTTTAAGATATTTCTTAAATTTCTTTTTATAATATGGTTTCCTAGGTGGTTGGTGACAACCAAATTGTGGTACTGCTGCTATCTCTCCATAGCAACATAAACTTGCTTTCTTACCATGTTTCCTGAATAGGTGTTGATACATAGATTTTCTACACCATTCTGATATTTTTCTTTTAGCGAATGAAGTTCTCATTCCTAAGGTATCAGCTCTATGATTAGGATCTTCCCATTCTATTTTATTCCAATAAGTTTGGTAATCTTCAAATAATTTCTGACCCCATGGCCAAGGCAGTTTAAGAAAATATCTATTAAGTAGTTTTTTATCTTCTTCTGATAGATTCCATTCTTTTATGGATTTAGATGCTTTGATATATATCTTTTCGAATTTCTTAGTATATTCGTTTAATTCACACATATCACAGATTTTTAATAATTCCATTTCTCTTTCTGCTTGTAAGGCTTCTTGAGTGATCATATCTATTTTAGTTTCTGGTATAACTTCTCCTAAGAGTAAGTGTCTAAAGAAATTTTCCATTCGTTTTAAAATTTCCTTAAAGTTTTCAGCATCTAAGCTTTCATTGCTATCAATAGTAGTTGTAGATTTTTCTCCATATTTAATTTGATTTTTAGTTTCTTCAGAAGTTTTTCTCCAGATATCTGAAGTGATTCCTCTAAAGGTGTGGATTATAAAGTTGTATGCTTGAGTGGTATTCCATTTATGAAAAGCAACAGCCAAATCAGTAGCTTTTGCCCATGAGTCAATAATTTCACTTTTATTATTACTATCATCAACATCTAGCCATATTCCTGTTGTAGGAATTTGTTCAGTAAATAATTTAACTGGATTATTATCCCTAAGGTGAATAGGTTTGGTTGATGTAGTTTTGACTCCTTTTCTAAAATTATAATTTTCTCGTTTTTCTGTTATCCCATGTTCTTTCATCCATTCAACATTCCAGTCATCAGACTCGACTTGAATCCAATCATTAGTTCTACTTGTTTCTCCAACTAATGTTTGTGATTCAACTTGTTGATTTAAAGGTGGAGTATTAATTTCAGTGGTTTCTTCTTTGGGCGGATCATTCATATAGATATTCTCGGTTTGAATGGCTAATTGTTCTAAACTCTGTTTATAAGCTTCTAATTCTTCACCCGTGGCTTCATAAAATTTAGTTTCTAATTCTTCTATAACATATGCCGGTAAAGGTGGTTCAATTGATATATAAGAATCCTTAATTTTTGATTTTTTAAATTTTGATTCAATTTGTTTATATATGATTTTTGGTCCTATTTTAATATTGTCATTAACAATTTCCAAATTAGACTCGATATTTTTTATATGAGTTAAAACATCTTGGTTTAAAATATCCGTTTCTCTTAAAGGTTGAGCAAAATTATCATATTGTTCTAAAAATTGATTTACAATAATATCTTCTTCTTCATTTACAGAAAATTCATCTACTAAAATTTGTAATCCTTTATTTTTTATTTCTGCTAACTGTTGAGAACTATTTACTTGTTTTATTTCTTCACTTAGAGATTTATATTTAATACTTAAATTTGTTGCTAATTCTTGTAATTTAATTCGATTAGTATTTGTTAAAATATTAATATTTTGTAATTCTTCTAAAATCATTTTATCTTTTCTATTCATTTTAAAATTTTCTTTTGGTTCGTTACTAGGCTCTGATACCAGTAAAAGGGTCAAATTGCGGAAAATAAATAAAACTTAGATATAAGGGTAAACTAGACAATACATCAATAAAAAGACAAAATTATGTCAAAAGTAATGTAATGAGGAATGTACAAATAGCTTATTCCCATCTTTTATTGTAACGAAAGCTATCTAAGTCGTTTGAATGTACTATACAATCTACTTAAACCCGGCTATCCAGCCGGACCCCGGCCCAGGGTTGCTTGGTGTATCCATCTATATATACACACACGTGAGGAGCGAAAGTGTGTTGCTCCCTCCCTCTCCCTCCCTCTGTTTCTCTTTCTAGATTCATCGCTCTGTACGCTATATTTATATACGCGCATATATATTGAGAGAGGTTAGAGGTATACAGAATGTCGCAAAACGGGAAATTGATGCCGAATCTGGACGAGAAGAGTACGAAGGTGCTGAATTTGACGGTGCTACAGCGAATCGATCCGTTTGTTGAAGAAATTCTAATCACCGCCGCCCATGTTACCTTCTACGAATTCAACGTTGATACAAGCCAATGGGTACGGTATCAAACACACTAATCTAGGAATTTATGTACTGTGCGTGGATATGCGGGCTAGTATTGCTTGCGGAGTTTGTCTTATTGATTTATAACGCTTCTGTGTTTTCCAGAGTCGAAAGGACGTGGAAGGTTCTCTCTTTGTGGTGAAAAGGTGGAGTTTTTTTCCCGGAATTTCTGAGAATTTCGACTGTGTTTTTAGGCTGAGACCTGAGTTTTTAGGGGTTTTTATGGAATTTACTTTGTTGGCTTCATTTCCTCTGATTTTGCTCTTTTTGGGTGGATGGGGGAGTTTGATGCGAATTGTGCAATTTCCACGGTGCAGTGTTTTCAGTAATTTTTGGTTTTGGTGTTTCAGGAATACTCAACCTCGTTTCCAGTTTATAGTAATGAATCGCCGGAATACAGGTTACTCATTATATTTGGTTACATTTAGTTGAATAATATAGGAAATTGATTGCAATTAATAAGAAATTGTGTGAAAATGCAATTAATACAAACACGGATGATGGTTTATGCCTTTTTTTTTATTGATTTGTGCAGATAATTTGGTGGAGAATCTGTTGGCAGATTTCGAGTATGAAGTGCAGGTTCCATATTTGTTGTATCGTAATGCTGCTCAAGAGGTAAATGGAATATGGTTCTACAATGCACGTGAGTGTGAAGAAGTTGCGAATCTCTTTAGCAGGTCGATGTTTTATTTTATTCCTCTTCGCCATTTTCTTATTTAAATCCTATATCTACTCAAAGTCAAAATATTTCTTTTTTTCTGTGTGTGTAATAGTATTGTCTGTTTATGTATTGTTTGTTGCTTGTATTAAGCACGCAAGTAAATAAGGTTATTTATGGCAACCTATGAATAATTGAATGCCTGGTCAATGCTTAATTTCAACTAGCTGGAAGAATAAGGGAAGTTAATTTAAAACCTTGAATTTCTAGATTTTCTTGAAATCTGTGGATGTCAATAAATTTCATCATTGAAGGCTGATTAATTTTTTCGTGTGGATATTTATCATGTCTTCATGCTATTTAGCGCTAATTATGCTTCTAGTAATAAGGTCAGAAACCGACTTAAGGGTGCAAGAATACCAATAAGTAAAAGTTAGCTAGCATTGAATCTCAGAAATTTTTGCAAGTCATGTGAGATTCCGAATAGAGGAAACTTAACCTGGGTGAAGTAATATGAAAAGTAAATAATTTAAATAAATATGAAAGTCAGTTAAAATGAAATTGAGTGTGCTTTTTATTATGAAACAATTTTCTGTCTACTTCATTATGATTCTATTAATGCTGGATGTTGGAAGATCATATTGTTAGCATACACCCTCATCCTTATTGAGTGTTTTTTCGTAATGAAATTCAGCTTGTGTTCTATTTTTGAAGAGAATAGAAATTTTGGAATAGTGATTGATGTGAGAATGTGTGGTGGAAAAGTGATGAAAATTTTTTGATTTATGTGTAATATTATTTTATTTGGAGAATGTGTGGTTGAAATGAAGAATGAGAATGAGAAAGAGAAATTAATGGGTGTCAAACGGGGGCTCAATTTTCTGTCTACTTGATTTATGATTTTTTTAGTGCTGGAGGTTGATGATAATATTTTTGAACGTGCACCCTCACCTTCGTTCAGTATGTATCTCATTATTCTAGTGCTGATTTTTTTACATTTGTAAATAGGATACTCAATGCATATTCCAAGGTGCCTACAAAGACAAAATTATCTTCTAGGGAAAGGTAATACTGGTTTATTCTCATTGATACCCATGAACACAGGCAATTTCCTGAAGGCCGATGCAGTGAAGTTCAAGTAAAAAAATTACTTAGTGCTTGTTTGTCAAAACTAATAATTTCTTACAACCGACCGATCTCTATTTTTCTTCACTCTTTTGGTAGGACCCATATCTTGTACCTACTTTTAACCACACATTCGTTATGACCCATTGCTTATAATCAAGGGTAATGCTATTTATATTGACTCGTGAAAGTGGCATTAATTGACTTGCCCTCATGAATGGAGCTCATATCTTTACATTTAATATGACAAGTCAGTTAATGCCACTTAATTGACACCTAAACTCAGAAATAGCATTATCTACAATCAATTATAAGCTTTGACAAACTTGCACTTGTATATTTGAAAATTTGAGACCTTCACATATATGCAACTATTAACTGATTCACTGCAAAACATTGCATTTACAGTCTGTTTCTCTGCTTATAACGATCTGGTGTATGATTTACTCATTCGTGTACTTTATTATGTGTGGGAGTTTTGTATAAAAAGAGGACAGTTGAGGATTATTGTAATCTCAGGATTATTGGAAAAAGGATGTCAATGGGATCACTCAAATGACTCACTGGGGCTTCAAACTATATCCATTTTCTGGACCCAGCTCATTCAAGATGATATTTATCCTTCATTCAATGAGTAGTTGTGCAATGGCGCTCTTTATTATAAATTCGTTGTGATTAACATAACATATTTTCCTCAAACTGTTATGTTGTCATGGTTCTATTATCGATTAACTTTGAGTTTAAATGCTTGTTCATTTATCTTGCTTCCAAGGGTATGATGATTAATGAGTTCTTTCTAGAGTAATTATCTAGAATGAAAGTTAAAAGAGGACCTGGCTTCCTGCTCTTGGAGAGGAGTAAAAATGAAGTTAGTCATTTAACTGGTGAATTTATGGAAGCTGTAGAATTTGTGCTAAGTAAACACTGTTTTCAATAGTAACCCACATGACATGATGGAATTCTTCGTTACTTGAAGATTTACCTGCAGCAAACAGAGACTATATGGGTCCGATCAAATGTGTTTATGCTCTATTAAATAATTTGTGTCTGTTTCTTCAGAGTCTATCCTTCTTCTTGCACCTCTCAATTAATGTTGTTACATGCTAGATCCATGTCACCTAAGCTTTAGGCTTAAGGGGTAACCAGTCAGTCCTATTTTCCAGTTGGCCTGAAATATTATTCGAGCTGCAACTTAACCCCTACACTTCCGACTTATATGTTGTGGTTAACGTATTTTCAAGGGGATGGGTATTTACCTGGTCGAGTAGATTATTTCTGCTGTTTTAAATATGTTACTTTAGACACATGATAATATAAGTATTATCGTTTTATATTTCAGGATTCGCTTCCCTGTTTCCTGTTGTAGAGACTTTACAAATGTCGTAGGCAACCCATATTTTCATTATGCTGTGTCAATCATTTGCACTTCATTGTTTGTTTGTTCGTCTATCCCACTTGTCAATTTATTTTGCTGTGCCTCTCCTCCCAAGAAATCATTTTATTGTTTTGATGCAGTGAGTTCGAAGAACTAGAAGCTGTTCCAACAATGGCTGTAATGGATGGTCCTCTAGAGCCATCATCTTTAACTACCACCAATGTCACAGATGCTCATGATGATCCTTCCTTTGTGAACTTCTTCAGTGTATGTTTGCCTTGTTTCTTCTTCTTCTTCTTCGTTTTTTTTTTCAGTATTTTGGCTTATTGCTTAAAAGATGCATTTAAATAGATTGCTTGAGAGTTAATTGCTGTACCGAGTCATAAAGATCAAATTGTCATATTTGTCATGCTTGGATAGGTGGGAACCTCATAGCAAGCTGAAAATTTATCATATAATTATTAAAATAATATGATATGTCATTATCTGGAATTCTACCAACAAGAATTTGCAATTCATATGTTCCTACCCTAATAGATAACCGTATAGTTAGAAACCTGCTACATTATCAACTCCTTCCGCTTCCAACCTCCTTTCCAGCGAAACGAGTAAAGTTTTATCTCCCATTTTGCATGCGTTTGATGTCCTTCCAACTTCGTATCTATGTTTTAATATGTGGTAACTTGAATTGATTTGTGCTTTATGAGCAGTTTGGTTTCAGATAAGCGTGCTATGCACTTCTAGCTTGTAATAAATTATTAATCTCTGATTAGCTTAATGACCATGTGCAATTGAAATAAATTTGATGAATTTCTTTTCATTATTTAATTGAATATTAGTTGCAGACGGCTATGAACATTGGGAGTACTCCAAATGCAGCAATTTCTGGGCAGTCTTTTCACTCTTCTATAACAGTTGGTACTTCTTCTCGTCAGCCTAATATCTTGTCATCCACTTTAGCAACTGTCCAGACTCCATCTCTTCTCGCGACATCTACCCCTATAATGCCTATACTTGACACACCCGAACCCAACAATGTATCTAAGCATTCAACTGATCTGGTAAAGCCCTCGTCATTTTTTGGCCCACCTCCCTCCTCTGCACCACTGATTATCCCTCCGGTCTCTTCGTCTCTACCAGTTACACCCCAACTTAATCCTCCAGGAAGTCTTCAGCGACCTTATGGTGCTCCTCTACTCCAGCCATTTCCACCACCAACTCCCCCACCGTCGCTCACTCCAACTTCTTCTGTACCTATGCCAAATTATGGAACTGTCTTAAGCAGAGAAAAAGTCCGCGAGGCACTTCAGATGCTCATTCAGGTATGCTCTTCAATTGTCGCTGGAGTTTTTTTTTGTTCTTATGCAAAGTTTCTGGTCACGAGTCTAGTCAGTTAAATTTGTGAACTTTCTTCGGTATCATGTCGGTACCTATTATGCTATTGGATGGTCTAAGCATACGCCATTTTCAGCTGTGTTCAAGCAATGACATTTATTTTAACAGCTTACATTAGAAACCGTTATACTTGATAGCTCTCAGGCTGTGTAGCGTTCACCCAATCATGCATGTATTGGTTTCCTTGCTGATGACCTAAAAAATGAAAAACTTAATAAACTTTTCTGATCAGCTTCTAAATTGATGATGGGATTGATTATTGTAAGAAGAGGAATCCATTATGGATCGATGAAGAGTCCTGGATTTATTTACTAGTGGAAAAACTTGCGGCCCTTTTCGTCAGTTTCTATGATCACAGTGGAAATCACGTTTGTGGAATTAAAAAACAGCTACGAACTTACCACCGATGCCCAGATTGCCTCTTGATTTGCTATTGGTCATAAAGTTAAACATGTCTATTACCCTTTTTGCTTAGATATGTGTCTATTAACTTATTTCGTTATATTATTTTGTATTATTTAACCCTTCTTTGCGAACTACTATTCTGCATTTCACTTGTACAAAATCTTGGTATCTAGTCTAAAATTTTGATTTCTTTCAGTACATTTACCTTGTATGATTGTTATCTTTCTGTGGATAGGATGATCAATTTATCGACATGGTTCATCGAGCAATGCTGAATGCACATCATTCATGATTCACAGGAGATGTCTCTTATTGCCTTACGAACGAATGGAGAGAATTTGACACATCTGTCCAGTATGTAGTAGTAGTAGGTTTCTCTTCAACAAACTATAAATATGTATAGATCTTTTTGTGTAGAGTTTTCTTGGGGTGCTGGTACTAACTAAATATTTAGTCTTGTTTGTTGAGCTATGAAAGGAGTCGAGTTTGAATTCTTAATCATCTATAATTGAAATGTACTTTTGATTGTGCAAATTTACTATTTTTCGTCCAATACTATGTTATCCTTGCGGAGCGAATTGAAGTTCTTGAAACAAGAATAAAGTTGAAAAACTCGAAATTTGTGAGAATAATTTATTGTATTGTATTGTATTGAATTGATTAAAATTGATGATTCAAAAGTTTTCAAAGCCTTTATAGTAAAATAATTTCCCAATTTTACTAATACAAGGAATTTAAACTAAAACCTAAAAGAAAAGAAAACTAAAATTCTAATTTAAAAGAAATAAGAAATCATATTCTAATAAAAAAGGAAGAAGAAAAAGAAATCTTGTTCTAAATAAAAAGAGATAAAGTCGTATTACGAAAAGAAATCTCATTATAAAGGATTAATAAATTTAACCGGCGATGGCAGTTGAATGTGTGTGAAAATAGAATTAGCTGATGCCATTTCATCTATGGCTTTAAGCATCAAAGAAATGTTCGTTTTTATAACCACGGCCTTTTCGCAAATGCATGCCTCCTCCCTAAGTTGCAGATCACGTGCCTCTTCTTTTGCAGTCCTCTCTCTTTCCAATTCTCTTTTCGCTAGTTGGGCTTTTCTAAACTTGTTCATCATCAGAGTGTGGTGGCTCGAACTTGAGGTCTTCAATTGTAATTTCACTAGAATTTTCTTTGGTTCCTTACGCTTACCGTCATTCTCGATTTCCATGTACTAGGGATTAGCAAGTTTCGTGTTTTCGAGTTGCATGTGCCTTTCTACATCTATAATAATAGTATGGTTAGCGTTGGAATTTGAGGCTTCAATCAACCAATTTCCAAGCTTAGTTCACCAATCAATCGACACCACAATAGAGACCAAATCCCAAACTACCAAAACTTCCAAAAAACCCGGTTGCTCTTCAATGCCCACAAAGGACAAGGAGTGTGAAGGTTAATAGCTACAAATGACAACTACAAAGGCAAGAGAAGAAGAAGAAACTAAAGGCCTCGGTCAAGCACCAAGCAAAAGAGGGAATTCGGTTTTTTTCTTCAATACACGGCTATCTCACTTCACACAATTGAAAGAGGAATGGGGCACCAAAATATATATGTACAATAAATTGGCTTTTAGGTTACACAATGGTAAGGGCCCAAGTGATAGCAAACAATTGGGTTATCAACCAAACAAGCCGTCCAAGGGTTTGGATCAGGCCATGAGCAACACTAACTTAATTAGGTTACTTCCAATGACCCGAGTAGGTAATAGGATTCGTCTGACTAATTGTGGTGTCAATGTACAACTTCACTCATCGACTGAAGCCTATGATGGATATTCCAACAATAAACCGATTTAACATCATCTCCCAAATTTATTGGGTATCAAAACCAAACAGTTAGTAACATCCTAATCACTTTGAATGATACATTTTTTAATCCATCACCTCGTGTAAATCTTTTGCTCTTTTGAACACTAGTACTAGTAGTTTGTAAATTGTTCAAGTAATATCATAACAATCCTCTTATCGTACCATCAAAATACATACATGTTATCTCGACATGTGTAAGTAATGCATCTATATCATAGTACCATGATTATCCCCCAAAATACATGACAATTATCTATTTGTACCACGTTATAGTATTTTTGAATAAAAGCGAAAATGGTTTGTAACTTGGTAAAACCCTATTACAATAAGAAATCCTATTATAAATAGGATTGTCCTCCATCACCTCGACTCTACAATTTTCATGGCTGACATGAGACGAGCTCTACCGCAAACTGAACTTCAATAATTCAATCAAGAAACTGGAAAAACAGCAAAGAATTAATGCTATACTTCAACAATTCAATCAAGAAACATGAAAACAAGAATTAATGCTATACTTCAATTCAACCGAGAAACAGGAACAAAGAATTAATGCTAATCAATCAAAAATCATCATCGTAAACAAGACTGGTGAACTGTTAATTTTTACATCAGACAACATTCAAAATTAAAATCTAATTCTGTGAAGTACTATGATATGATATTATCGTGTCATATCTAGTACTCTAAATTCATAATGACATCGTTAAAGTCCTCGCGTGGAACTGGAATTTACGAAGAAACTGAAGCACGATTCAAAACTTCATCTCTTATCCCATTCAGTATCTCCCGAAAGGCTTGGAGTTCGTCCAACTCCATTTTTTCCAAGTTTTCATTCTCCCACCAAAATTCCGTCGTTGACTCGTCATTTTTACTCTTTTCTTCAACCACTGGATTGTGGGCATCATCAAGAAACTGGCATCGATTCAAAACGGATTCCACAGAGGGTTCGCCAAAAGTGAAAAACTTGTTACCCGGAGATTGGATGAGAATTGCTACATCTGCGCCACACAATAGACTCGTTTCCGCAGCCTTCTTGAAAAGACCCTTCCGCCTCTTGGAGAAAGCTACTTGTAAACTTGTTTTCTTGTCAATCTTTTGAATTTCGATCTTTCGCTTACCCTTTGTTTTCTTCTCGGAATTGTTGTCGGACATTGTCATGGCTGAAAAGGGAGAAAAGATTTGATTGATCCTTTGTTATTTCGAATACAAGAAAGAGTTCAATAGAGAGTTATTTATAGAGTTCGCGAGGAGAGACGTAGGTTCTTAACGTTGATTTTAATGTACGCTAATCATGAAATTCTTAACGGTAATGATGCAGGATTCTTCGATTACAGACATTCTCCTTAAACCGACAAAGACAACATGGTTGATTGTACTACTACGAATTTAAGTCCCCGTTTGGCCCCCTTTTTTTTCCATTACATTATATTAATTTTTTTTCTCTCTTCAATTCAACAACACATTCATCAAATAAAATAATATTACACACAAATTTAAAAATTTTCATTACTTTTTTACCACAAAAATTTTCAACACCCTAAAATGGGGGCCAAACGGGGGCTAGGACTTGTATGTTTATTCTTGACGTTGTTAAGGAGAGCCATTGACAACTTTTCAAATAAGGTTACTATTTTTTGTGGATTAATATTTATGATTTGAATTTAACCGACGGGATTAAAATATTAAATTTCAGCTCTATTGCCTTCGTTTATTTATTAATTAATTTTTCTAATGTTATTTCTACATTTTTTTTTTTCAAAATGATTTAAAATATTAAAGTAAAACAAAAATTAAAGGTTTGTTCTCTTTACTGTTTTCAAGTCATTTTCAGTTTTCGAAAATATTGAAAACACATTTACTTAACTATTTTCATAAACGAATTTTCAAAAACGAGTTTAAAATTTACAAAGAAAATGGAAAATGTCAAAAAAGTCGTTTTGACTGTTTCAAGTTAAAACTAAACCAAAACTTCATATTTTTATTTTTGAAAATAATTTTTCAAAATGACAAAAAGAACTCGTTTTCAACAATCTCAAAATTGACACTCAAAACACAAAACCCAAAATGAATTCAAAATTCACAACTAAAAGCTGAAATAAGAAGAGAACAACCCTTAAGACTCTAGACGCGAAACATTTAAACATCTTTAGGTGAACTAGATTAATCAACTTAAATTGCATTTTAATGAATTATTATTTTAATTAAATTATTTTTTTCTTATTTATAAGTAGAAAATCAAAAGAGGGCGATCATGAATCCATTTAAATTTCTCTACGTTGCACGAATCTTAAATGGGAAATGCGAGACAATATGTGGAAACACTATATTCTTCGAAAAATAGGAAGCCATCGCTATGAGATGTTGTATAATGTAATAGAATTTATATAAAAATATATATATATATATATATATATATATATATATATATATATATATATATATATATTTTTTTTTTTAAAAATCTGTTTAATTTTTATTCAAACTGTAATTACTTTTTTATTTAAATTTTTTATAGTTAAGTCCTACAACTAGAGATGGAAATGTTGGAGACATCAGAAGTACTAAAAAACGCAATCTTACAAGAGAAGGGAAAGCCTAAAACTTGCTTTCCCGTAATATTTACTAGCTTCTCGGTACGTTCTTTAACATGGGTGCAAAGGTAATGTAGGGAGAAAGTAGTGAAAAAATTAACAAGAAACAACCCTTCTCGCTACTACACATAGGGAAAGAGCGAAAAAAATAAAAATTTAGTAAACCAAAAAAAATACAAAATATATCTTTGCGGTTAGTTGACCCCACATGACCATAACTAGATCCGTCCATGCTTGGTTAGAAATGGCAAAAAAAATCCATCAAACTCGATACCCACAGTGTCCAACCCCGAATGAGGCATGGATTACCCGCTTCGGGTATTCGGGTCGGGGAGCAATACTTGGTGTACAAAAACTGTTTTAATAGAAAACATACCCACACACACATTGGTAGGTCCCGTATCAATAAAAAAATGTCATAACATACACCCACCCATCCTTTCATTGTGTATGTCGGTAAATTTTACAGAAGAAAAATCTTCTATACAATGGAATTCTCCTCCGGGCGGGGCCGCCCTGCCCCGTCCCGTCCCGTTCCGTTTAATTTTTAATTTTTTTTTTAAGAATTTAATACTTTAAATGAAAAAATTCATGAAATTTTATTACTTCTAATAGAAAATGACAATTAAAATTATCAAAAAAATATGACAAACAATAAAAGCCTTAGTTTACCAAATATATTTAAATAATTTAACTTTTAAAAATAAATTAAAAGATAAAAAATAAATTGTCTCACTTTAATGAATTGTAGCAATAAAATAAATTATCAAAAATTAAACGGGTAGTAAACGAAGAAAAAACTCCGCCCCGCCTTAAACAGGTTCGGGATGAGAAAATACCCGGAAGGGCGGGGGAGGTTGCTCTAACCCCGACCTGTCCCGTTGTCATCCCTATGCTTGGTTCTATAAGAAGACATATTACATGTCAACTATATATAAATCGTTAAAAACAAGACAAAATTTTCTTGTCGAGAACTCGGTTTATTTTTACAAGGGTCTCAAAATCTATGAAAATGAAGTCACGAGAATTGTGCATGTATGCTTTACATAATATAGAATTTCTCAATGAAGTACGATGACAATTTACAAGGATATATTTTATACACGTCAATCAACTATATATACAAGATTTTGACTTATTTTTTTTCTGTATAAGTTGACCTTAGTTCAATCGTCAAGAACATCTCAAGACAAGATTGTTGAAATTTTCCTCTAAATATGATGAAAAATGCTAAGTGTACATCACCCTCTACATAAGGGTGTACATAATGGACACCCGGCGCCTCCCCATTGGAGGAAGTGCCAGGCACTTCCTCCAATGGGGAGGCGCCGAGTGTCCATTATGGACACCCTTATGTAGAGAGTGATGTACTTGTAGCATTGTCCAAATATGATATAGTGTCAATTTTAAACCTAAGAATATAACTGTTGAAAATAATTATAATTTAAAAAAAAAGCCCTCTTTTACTTTGGATTGCCATTTTTATGTTCTTGTACTATTCCGAATGGAAAAGTACTCTATAGTAGGTTTATGGTCTCTAGTTTCTTACGTAATTCTTATATTTCCATGTAGAATGAAGACAAAGGAAGGGAAAAAGGTATTCGAATCGATCTATCTATTCTTGTGGTTTCGAAGTTCAGTTTGTCTTCATTTATTTCTTTTCCTTAGGTACACAAGAAATG